>OZ007556.1:152868221-155445936 GCA_963931855.1 Philhelius festivus
ACCCTGAACCATGTTAACGAAAATTGCTCTTTTAGCGCAAATGTTAGAAACTTAATTTACTACTCATTTTTGAGGAATACAAGACCTTATTACTTATTACAATTTATTTTAAATGAGGCTTGAGTTTTCTAACTGGTTGCTTTAACGGAGATCAAATATTAATTTACAAGAGATGGGATCACAATGTTTTCCATATATGAGCTGCGAATAATCCGGACAAAAGATGACAGTCATTATTTGAACACAAATTCAGCGTCAATATGTGGGGAAACAATTTGATCGGCCCTTTAAAATACCACGCAGGATGAATTCTACAAACTATCTTTGGTTTTTGCTAAACGATTTACCAGAACTATTGGAGGATATTCTACTAAGTCAACTAGCTTCATCATACATACAACAGGATGGTGTTCCAACCCACTATGGTCGAGACCGAGAGGTTAAGAATTGGCTAGGAAAAGAATATGATAATCTTTGGATAGGAAGAAACGGACCTGTTTCCCACTTGGAACCATTTTTTTTTTTGTGTTTTTCTCAAAAACGGTACAACCGATTGTAATCATTTTTATATGCTAAGGCCCACAAAAGTTGGGATAGTATTGTGTATTCAAATTTTCAAACAAATTTTTTGGATTAAAACAAAATTCGAACTTTTGTTTTCAAAACTCAGAATTTCGAAAACCCTTGATTCGATTTTTTTAAAAGTTGGCACTGATTTTTTTTTTTGATATCTCAAAAACGGCTCAATATTTTTTTTGGAAATTTAATATACTCGTATATTCGAGTAATAATAAAAATATAAAGTTTGTCTTAAAAATGCTTTAAAGATTTTTACTTGCGATGTACATTATGTAGGTCTAGAGATTTTGATCAAAGTTGAAATTACGGTGATAGTGCAGACGAATAAATAATTCTGCAAAATTCTAAGCAATATTTTAATAATAATTCAAGGGAATAAAAATAAACAGAAATAAAATGCACGACTGGATCGCACGAACTTGCTCTTATGTAATAGTAATTTTGAATTTAAAATGCATTTTATAAATATAAAACATGGATTTTATATATATATATTTTATATATTTTATTATATATATTTTAATATTAAACTAATTTTTATATAACAAATATCCTTAAAATTTTTCGAGAACAAAATTTGGGATGCCAAATCTTAAGTATTTACCAGTATAGATTTTAGAAAAAGTTTCAAAAAATAATCGTTCACACGTTTTAAAGATATTGGTTTTTCAAAAACAACTTGAATTTTTTTTTTCAAAAATTCCAAATAAAAAAATTCGAATATTTTTATATACAATATTATTTTAAACTTAAGGGGCCTCCTGCTGAAAATTTTTGGTTAAAATCGTAAGAGCCGTTGATGAGAAAGTCAAAAAATCAAAAAACGGTTATATGACAGGTACCGTTAATAACATTTTACCCCAACATTTTTTTTGAACAAAATGTAGTCAATGTCCATAATATCACACCTATTTTTTTTATCAAAATCCTTAGAGCCGTTTTTGAGATGAATAAGGTTATGCATTACGGGTGTATGGGGGTACTAAGGAATCACCGAAGACCCTTAACTACCGGGATTGAAGAACATAGTTCTAGTGGTTTAGACTGTAGGAAGAGGTACAGATACAGACATACAGACGGAATTGCCGGGCCCACTTTATTCGTCTTCGCTATCATCGTAATGTCAACTTTGATCAAAATCTCGAGTTAGATTTTTTTTCCAAATGCAGAACTTGCCCTATAGTACCTATATCGCAAGTAGGTTAGGTTAGGTTAGGAGGGGTGTGCACAGCATATATATATCGCAAGTAAAAAGAAGATCATTATAAACGAAAAAAAAATTAGGGATATAGTGAACGATTTTCGAAACTTTTCTATCATAAGCCTCTGTAGAAGGGAGCTCGATCACATCCACTTTTTTAAGGCGAAAAACGATCATATCTGCGAACAACACGCTTTATGACAGAAAAGTTCCTGTCACAGGGGAGAAAACTATGTCCTCGGACTGGGTAATATTGTTGAATGACTTTGAATCTCCCACTCATAGTCAGTGCCATCAAGAGTCTTGTCAAAGTGTCAAAGTTTGATTGAACTTCTCATCAAAAAGCATAGGCTACTAACAAACTTAATAAACTTAAATAACGGCCAACAAAATAAAAAAAAAATTTTCAACGGAAAATTTCAAATGTTGAGTGGAAAAAGGAAAATATTCCTGAAATCTGTTCCTTTTTCCACCCGATGATATTTTATAATCGCATTTAAAAAATAGGTTTACATGGAATGTTTTCGTTTTTAGGCTTATAAAGTGCACTATAAAAATAGCTACACATTTGTGCGGAATGTTTTCCTTTTCCTTCTCAGCGGTTCAATTATCTCGAGTACCTTATTTATTCTTGATTAAGAGAGATGTGCGAATTGAGCGTAAGAGTACATTTCGATACTAGTATGGTAAAATTTAGAATTGTTAATTTCCAGGAGTCCGTTTTGAGTTTAACAAGCGAAAAATGGTGATACAAATTTTTCCGCAGAAGTATTGAATCGTATTTTTCGACACAACGTACGTAAAGTTGAATTTTCCGAAACGCTCCCGTGTGCAAAATTCAACTTTATGCGTATTTAAAAATTAATGTTGGACTTAAAGGTGTTCGAATTGAAATATTTTACTACTAGTTTTTTAAAAGAGGCGCTAAAAAGCAGTGTATTTGTTTTGATAAAACATCGACACTCGGGAAGAAAAAAAACAAACGAAATTTACGAATACATGTCAGAGCATGTTATTGACGCCGTGAAAATATATAGCGGTAAAGTCTTCAAGTCCAGTCGCGACTCGCGAGTATGCAGACGTACTCTGCTCAAAAACGTTAAAAAAGGAGCCCCTGATGAATAATTAGCCCCGGGTATCAAAAATTCGGGGGTTGAAGCACTTGGGGGATAGCTTCTTGGATATTCGATGCGTCAACTCGTCGACGCATCGTCTCTGAGAGCGTGAACTCCTAGCGCCCCGGGTTATTGGGGGTTGGCTCGCTTGGGGCTTAGGACGCTCTGGGTTATAAGAGGTTCGCTTGCTTAGGTTTTATATCTTTTTAGGGGGCCTCAAATTTGAAATAGCCCCGGGCCCCCATTTTCTTTAATCCGGGCCTGTACTTAAGAGTCTTCGGTGATTCCCTAGAGGGGAAACTGATTTGTTTTTAACTCCAAATATAACGGTACCCCCCATACACCCGTAATGCAAAATCTTATTTATCTCGAAAACGACTCTAACGATTTTGATAAAATTTTGATAAGAAAATAGTGTGCTATAATGGGCATTAATTACATTTTGGTCAAACAAACATTTTGGAAAAAATTTTATTTACGGTACCTGCCATAGAACGGTATTTTTTTATTTTCGACTTTCTCATTAACGGCTCTAACGATTTTAACCAATTGTTTTAAGCAAGAGCCCGATTAAATTCGAAATAATATTGTATATAAAAATATTCCCAAAAATATTTGTTTGGGTTTTTGAAAAAAAAAAAATCCAATTTTTTCTTTAAAAAATCAATATCTTCAAAACGCGTGAACTATTATTTTTTGCAATTATTTTCTTAAATTTCTTATATAAAAATTACTTTAATACTAAAACTATTTTCAAACTTTTTTTCGTAAATTCATACTTTTCTAGAAATCAGACGGCAATTTTATGCATTTGAACATTTTTATCTCATTAAATCCATGTTTTATATTTATTTTGATACAATTTTTAAATTCCGAAGTACTTTTACATAAGAGCAAGTTCGTGCGATCCAGTGCTACATTTTATTTTCTTAAAAACCGGTACAACGATTTATAATTTTTGTTTTTGCATAAATTGAGAAATCACATGGGATCCTGTTCTAAGCTCCAGCCACTTATTTAAATAAAATGAAAGATTTGGTCGTACGATCTTGCTGTTATATAAAAGACTAAGAATTTTAATAATGAATGTTTTTAGAGAAAAACTGTTCATAAGCATAAAACTCATTTTTTAAATGACTGAAAAAAATCCTTCAGCAGTTGAAACTAAGAAAAAGATAGCATTCAATCAAATATTAGTTTATGCAAGAACAAAAATTATAAGTCGTTGTAGTGGTTTCTTAAGAAATTAAAGTACAACATTTTTAAAACATTTTTAAGAAAAATTTTGGTACGTCAACTTGAAGTTTTTACTATTGTAGGAACAAAAAGTATAATTGCAACAAAAATACTGACCCGTTTTTGAGATATCGAATTTTCCAAAAAAATAGTTTTTTTTTTAATTCAAAAAATATTTTTTTTAAGTTTTGAAATGCAATGTTTTTCAGACTTTTTAGAAAAAAAAAATGGTTCTATGACAGGTACAGTCAGTAATATCTTAATTTCAATTTTTTATTAAATTATTGATCTTTAAAATGAATCAAAAAAATCTTATCAAAATTCTAGGCGCGCGCAATTTTCGAGAAAAATACGATTTTCGAAAACTATTTTTGAACATTTGTATGGTGGGTACCGATATTTAAAGGTAAAATAGTTTTTTTCTCACATCTTCTAGACTGTATTAAGAAACTTTTATTTGTCAAGTTTAAAAAAATCGAGAATAGGGTTTTCGAAAAAATTGAAATTTCAATACATAATAATGTTCAAACTTTTTATGAGCTTCAGCATTACCATGTGTAGTTTTTTTAACCATTTTTCTATCATATCGAAATCTTCGAAAAAAAATATATTTTTTTAAGTTTTGACAAAAATTAAAAAAAAAGAAAAAATGTGGCGAGGGAAAAGTTTTTGGAAAACTACACATTAACAAAATATACGAAATTAGTCTGGCGAAATAATAACTTGTTGGTTTACATAAAAGAACAATGAAAATTCGCGAAATACAAATCACGAGATGGGTAAAATAAGTTATGAATATTAATTTTGACGATTCATATGGCAAATTGTGAATTTTAGATATTCATGTCTATTACAGAATTCGCAGAATTTTACTCCCGGTGAGTTGACTCGATTCGCATCCGCTGTAAAACTCAATTATGAAATTCGTCGGATGAACTATATTGTCGATTCCTAAAATTACCTTATCATTTATGAACTTTCGTATCGACACTGTCAATTACAAATATTTATTCAACTGGCCTAGGCTGTGATAATAATATCGCTTTCGATCAACGAAATCAAGCATCGTTGAAAGTGGTTAGTACGAAGATAAGGGACGGTTCAAAACGAACCGTGTGCTCTTTTTTTTTTTTTTTTTTAGATTTCTTGCTCTCTGGTGGCGTTTTCTATTTTGTTCAACAAACACTTTAGCATTCAGTATGATAAGCTTTTGACTTACATTTTTGTACTCTCCATTGTTTATTTTCGTTTAATCAAAAGTTCAGTTCAGATTTGTCTCGAAATTGGTGCGAATGTAAAATGATAGAAATTGTATGGAGTGCGAATGGATTGCGAATTCTGTAATACCATATAAGTTGAACAAAATGTCAGTGATGCAGGGATTGTTACCGACATTCGTTCAACTTTCATTCGTCGGATTCAATAATAGCAAAAGTTTGGAAATGAATTGAAACTGTCACTTTAGCTCATTCACCGAATTATGTAATAGGGGTGATTATGATATCCACGAATTAACTTTGCAATTAAATCGTCGTTGGGTAAAATATCTACCTCAATTAAATTCTCTACATACACCTGATCTCGAAAAACTGGTTTCTGTTTTTGAGGTCTTTTCAAAACATAGAAATTCAGAGCTAAGAATACGTTACACCTATATTTGGTACTATAATAACAGTCGTAAAACGTCTAACATGTTCTGCTACAACAGTTCTAATTAATTTTAATATATTCTTTCAATTATGTATATTATTCTCTGCTCTACAAAATATCTTATTATCATCGCGTTTTTCAATTCGTTGCATAATCCCACACACAAATCCAAATGGAGGCCCAACTTAATATCAAAACGACAAAGAATTCACAATCACTCCATATGGCATCGAGTCAACTCTATAGCAAACAAATTAATATACATATTAAAGGCCATTAGAGCACTGAGGACGTGTTCCTTAGAGAGAGCATTAAATAAATGACTTTGGGTCTTTCTTGATTCCATTTTGGCGTACATGTGGCCATGGGCTAGACATAAGAGCTCTCCATATGCAGCACTGACTGACATGGCCAAAATCTTTGCTCATTTATTGAAAGATTATTGCTATGTTGTGAATATGCGAGTTGGTGCACATGGCATCCATTATTTATCATTAGACAATAAGATGATAATATGTTGAAGCGGTTTCTAATTTGAAAAGAAGGATCTAGGCAAAATTATTGGCACCACAGCTGTCGAAAGTAGTGATAGGGTATCATTTTGATTTAGAGCTTACTATTGAGGTATTTTTTATGTAGTCTTTTCAATTGCATGTATGTATTTTTTGCAATATTATATTCCTTCGGGCTTCAGCTATTAGTGCACACTTTTGGTCAATTTAATATTACCTGTCAGATTGAACTAAATCAATTGAATTGAAAATAAAAATATGCTTTTTCTGATCTTGGTTTTTCTGATTGTCCGTAAACTTGGGAAGTTTCTTTTGTTCGTGACTATATAGTCGCTGCAGATCTAATACCTCGTACCTAGAAAAGCCAGGCATATTTAAGTCGTGATTAGGGCTTAGGAATTGATCGGATTTTAGTTGGAGGCTTGTAAACATATACTCTTCTACGTCTTACATCATTAACTGCTATTAAAAGTGTAATTACGTTCCTTCTTTCCAAGGTCATGGAAACGCTGATTAATTTTCAGCTTAAGAAATATTTTGAAGAACGAAATTTTCTGAATGACCTTCAGTATGGCTCTCGTAGAAATATGTCTACTGGTGATCTGATGGTTTATATCACCGAAGAGTGGAACAAATCTTTACATCGCCGTTTTGGAGAAAGTAAGAATATTGCACTTGATATTTTAAAAGCGGTTGATAGAGCTTGACATCCAGCCCTCTTATCAAAAATGCGTGCATTTGATATCAAAGAGTCTCCTCTTTGTTGGATTACAAATTATCTTTCGGAACGTTCACTACAAGTAGTAGTGGAAGGTTTCAAATCTGATATCCACAAAATAAACGCTGGTGTGCCCCAGGGCTCCGTTTTATCTTCGACACTCTTCCTCATGTTCATAAATTATCTTTTGCCTGAAATTTCTTATCCACTAAATTGTTTCACTGACGACAAACAGAGAGGTTGATAATGTCATTTCCATCTTACATCTAACAACCAAATGGATGGCTTAGTTGTGACCAATAAAGTAATATAAAAATCCTCATATAAAAAGTTTTATTTTGAACAAATTTGTGCATAGACAAAACTTTCTATATCATTAAGTTAACAAGATTAATGGAATCAAAAATGGTTTCAGCATGGAAAATTAAGCCAAAGTGTAATTAATATACGTACGTAATAATTCAAATAATGTGCAATTAAATGTGGAACTGAAAGGCTTAATAGACAAAAACAAGGCATACAAAGGGATTTAGCTGTCCAATGGAAAGAAAAGATCCAGTTTAATAAAAAACTGTTTTTAAAATATTTGAAAGTAATGTCAAAATTTAAAGGGAATAGTGTTGGTAGTTTTTTTGAAACCTTAACAACCTTTACCCATCAATTTTTTTTAAGTAAACTTTTAAATTAAATATTCAACTTTATGGAACTCTCTCAGCTGACAATATTACTGTGCAAAATAGTGTCAAAAACCGTTCTTGAGAAAAGGTAAGCAATTTTATTTTCATTTCATTTATGAGGTGAACATTTTTGTGTGCTTGTAAAATTGTATATGTCAAAGATCTTGACCTAATCCAAAGAACAAAGTGGGGTTCATTGAGGGTCATTCGGGCTTGAAAACGAAAAAGATGGACGAAGGAAGACCAATATAGATTTCCAAAATAGATATTGCAAATAAACATGAATATGAACACAATATGTGCAAATGATTAAATTGTTTTATGAAAGTGGGTCTTCTGTTGGAGCAACATTTCGCGCGCTCCTCTCATTTTACGGTGTATGAGCTCGCACAAGTTGGAGACATATATTCCTTTGGCCACTAACACAATGTCATCAGTGAACTCGACGCCCCCGGACTTAGCTTAACTAAGATCTAGGTAAAAATGAGAAGCCAAAGCAGAGGAGATAAGACTCCTTCTTTCTTTTAACTTGCTATCACCCTTTTCTAAATTTATAAGCCTAATTTGAAGCATAGTTTCTATCCAATTCGACATTGCCGGAATGCCATTAATGGAGTTAAGCCATTGTCGAATTGCATTGTTTTTGAAAAATTATTGAAGGCCCGTCCTATGTCTAGGAATTCTGCCAGTGTAAATTCTTTGAAATTAATTGACAGGTATTTCGATTATGCTCACCTTTTCATGAAGTGCTGTTTCAAAAGATTTGCACTTCGTATAAGCATGTTGGTCCTGCGAAAGCACACACACACACACATTTAGCTCTAGGCGAAAATGGGTTTCAATAAGTCTTTCTAGGATCTTCAGAAGAAAGGAGAATAGATTTATTGATTTGAAGTTTTTCGGTTCAGTGTGAGTGGGCTTGCCAGCCAATGACATTGAATTCTCTACAACTATTTAGAATCTTTTTCATGTCAAGACATCTCTTAAAGATGTCCACTAAAATTGGAATAATTTAATATTTGGAGCCTTGGAGCATAATTGAAGTTATTCTATTTAGCTTTGCAGGCTTGTTTGCTGAGAAGGAGTCGATGGCCCAAACCACTTTCTTGCCATACGCGATTTGGTTACCTTTATTGGAAATATCACTTTTGTAAGGCCCGTTGTCCTCAGGTTTTCAGATAAAGCGATAATATATCCTCGGAAGCGAGTGCTGAAAATTGATTCTGATTTATCTGAGCAGGAGTCTATCCAGGCCTTGTCCAGACTTTTAAGGAAGTCCGAAGGAGTGAAGAGCTTTGATATGACTTCCCTCACCTAGCAGCATCGTTCGTGACTCAGCGCAATGGTATCTTATATTAAAATTAATTTTAGCTGATTGCTTCCGATTTCATTACTCTCTTCCTTATAATTTGATTCTCATTTGGGAAATATTGAAATTTGAAAAACGACAGCACTGCATGGCAAAAATTCATTGGCAAAAGATTAAACATGATGAGGCTGACGTGACTTGGAAAAAATAACTTACACAAAACACAAGGGCTTTTGATAAATGAAAATAGTAATAATGCAATATAGCGCTAAAGCTTGTTAAGCTGTATGGAAAATATATTTAAGCATCTTCCAAGAACAAAATATTACTCTGCCTTAATGATTTCGTGCTGACTAAGTAAAAAATTGACCTAGAGCCTGCAAAACTTATGCTCTATAAAAAATGCGTTAGAAAACGCGAATTCAGTAAGATACACTATTCTCTTATTCTGATATACTTGTATTATGATTTTCATAAATGTGCTATCATCAATTTTGATAACTTAAACTCATACTTATTGTGTGATTTATTTGGCTGTACGGATTCATCATTTTTTGTTGATATTTCTTTAATTTATGAGAAAGATTGGAACAAAAAATGTTAAGCAGGTTTGTTATTTTTTTTAAATTCCGAAATTTTGTATGGAGTAAAGGGTTTCTTCGCTGAACATCTTGTGAATGTTTTTTTGAAACACAATTTCCTTATGTATATTAGTATTTTATATATATCTTAAAGTTATTATGTAGCCGGCTTAAAAATATGCCAGGCAAAACAATTTTAGTAAATAGTGTTCATATAATTATGAAGGCAGTTTATTAAGTGATACTTATACAGTGTAAGGCTAGTGATGAGTGTACGCCTGCTCCCGGCATACGTTTCATATTATTTTTATTTTTTTATCTTAAACTAGTGACTAGAATCTAATATAAAAAAATGAGACGAAAAACAAAAGATGGCTATCAAGCCATTGAACTTAGTACTTGTATTTAATGTGTATATATGTATATTTATGCTGCGTATTGTATTAAATAAACTAAGACATTAATAACATTATATTAGAAAAATGAGTTATTATAATGCGAGTACATACTCTTCGCTTACAGTTTATACTAAAACTTGGGCATTTATCCTCTTAAGTTAACGCTTTTTAGTAAAAGGGTATCAAAAAGTCCCTGTTAATGTCAGGCTCTATTAATGGTATATTGATTGATGAAAAAGGTAAATTGAAAGCAAGCAGATACCAAGAACTAGAAGTGGAGAAAATAACAAACGCACAGCTTGAGTTTCAGAAACAGGATAGATTTTATTTAAGCAAATAAAATAAATACAAAAGTAATTGAACACATGTTTAATATATGCTCTCTTGAACAAAGTGATATTTGTTACAGTACAAATTTACTTATTTTAACATTGATCTCTCATTAATAATATTATATGGAGAAAGATAATAATTGTTACTCAAGCTGTCTGTCAGGTTTGACCTAAATAAGGATCTTATTAAGTTGTTTGGATGATGTTCAGTGCGTTTAAGTTTGATTTTTGCAAGGTTTGTTAAATATTCCAGGAGCGGCGTTGTTTTGCAATCTTCATAAATTATTTTATTTGCAAAATATTTTTTATTTGCTCTTCTAAATTTTCCGCAGTGGAATCTTAGAATTTTGCTTTCGAGCTCCTTTGCTATAATAGACGAAAAAGTAAACCAGGAGCAGAATCGGTCGAATCAAAGTTTTATACATTTGAACTTTTGTATTTTTAGGCATTCCTTTCGAATGCAATACTGACTTGAGTCTCCGGTTACAAATTTTGGTTTACATAGTGTTTTCCGAGCGTGTGTATTGAATAGAAATCTATTATGAAAATGAATACCTATAAGTACTTAATTTCAGATCTTAGCGGGATTTGCTATATTATTAATTTTTAAGTACAGACTTTTACTCTCTTTAACTGCCAGTCGGTGGCCTTTTCCACTAGCGTTTTGGAAATATGTTAGACTACATTTTTTAATATTTATATTTAAACCCAATTTTTGAAAGTACCCTACAAGTAAAGGTATTTTTTGTTCTATTTTATCTAGAGCTTTTTGGGGTCTCACACAGGGTTGCAAAAGCTTAAGTCACTTTTTAGCTAAAGCTTATTCTCAAGCTTTAATTAACAAGCTAGTGGGTGACTTATGAATTAAGAAAAATGCAATTCAGCAGCTAGTTACTGACTTATGAATTAAAAAAATTTAATTCATAAGTCAGTTGGTTACTTGTGAATTAAAAAGATTTAAATCATAAGCTTCTTAGTGACTTATGAATTAAAAAAAATTAATTCACAAGCTACTAAGTGACTTATGAAAAAAATTAAAAAATTAATTCATAAGCTAGTTGGTAAATTAGAAATTAAATTTTTTTTTAAATCATAAGTCACTAACTAACTTATGAATTAAATTTTTTTCAATTCACAAATCATATACAGACTTATGACTTATGGTTTTTTTAATTAAAAAATTCGCAACCCTGGTCTCATATCACTTGCTATTATAGCGAACAGAATACCATCAGGTTCTTCATCTGCAAAGTTACCAAATGGAAAGTCATACAAATATATATTAAACAAATTCGTACCCAAAATTGATCCCTGAGACAATACTGGGAAAGGATCTGTTTGTTCAAATTTAATAAAAACTGAAGAGGACCGATTCTCATGAAAGTTTTGAATAATTCGCAAAATTGAGTTTTATTAATTTACAAACCAACCCCTAATGCCAAAGAGAGTCAAATGCCTTTTCAATATCTATATTAAGAGAAATCGTGCATTTTTTAGATCTCAGGTTTTGAATAATTTTATTGCAAAGAAGAAGTGTTGCATGTTCAGTGGAATATTCTTTTCTGAACCCAAATTGAGTTTGAGGAATAATACTTTTATCTAACAAAAAACCAAAAGGGTACGATCTAATAACTGCTCAGGTTTTGAAAGAAATGTCTTCAATAGCCCACAAAAAACTCCAATTTATAAGAAACGAATGCAAATAAACTTAAATATGTGCCGAATTATTGGAAAATTGCAGAAGTCATTGTAATACGAGTACCTAAGGAAGGTAAGCCATCAACACCGTTACCAAAGTTTTCGAGAAACTTTTCCTGAAAAGGCTGAACAAAATAATTGAAGAAAAAAGACTAATCCCGAACCATCAGTTTGGATTTAGAAATAAACATTTCACGATAGACCAAGGGCATAGAATTACGGCTGTTGTAGAAAAGCACTTGAAGAAAAACAAGTATGTTCTGTTCAGCCCTATTCTTAGATGTTGCTCAAGCCTTTGATGCCGGTCTGGCATTTGGGACTTGATTAAAAATTGCATAGAGACCTTCACAGGCAGCACTACGATATACTGAAATTCTACGTTACAAACCGACTCTTAAGAGTATGGTACGACCAAAATTACTGGGAACTAAAGAAAATTTAAGCCGGTGTACTCCAAAGAAGTGTCCTAGGACCAACCATGTATGTATTATTATAGGTGCGATATTCCAGTGGACTTTTACGCTATTATGGCCACTTTTGCTAACGATACTGCGGTATTGGTGCCTGATAAATCCGTTACGAAAGGTACAGAAAAACTGCCAAATACAGCCGATAAAGTAAGAGATTGGGCGCCACGATGACGTATGAAATTAAACGGAACAAAATTGACACATAAAAACTTTACATTCAAAAAACTAAATATTGTTCGAATTTTTATCAACGGCAAAGCTGTAGTTTACGCCAATACTTCCAAATACCTTGAAATGACTTTGGATGCAACGCTAAATTGGAAAGAGTTCATCAAAACGAAAAAAGAACTGAAACAGAAAAATGTACTGATTACTAGGACAAAACTCTCGCCTATCTATCTAGAGCAAAATAATGTTATACAAGTAAGTGCTGAAACCCGCTTGGACGTATGGTATCTAGCTATGAGGCTGTACAAGGAAAAAAAATGCTCAAACCATTCAACAATTCAAAAGCCAAGTTCTTCGTCGAATAATAAATGCCCCTTGGTCCATAAGAAATAGCGATCTACATCCTGACCTTCAAATAGAAATGGTCACAGAAATGGATAAGAAACACGCTGTATCACACAATCAGCGACTGCGAAGCCATACCAACTCTGAGATGGAAACAATGTTCAGAGGTGATGGTGATGGTCCAAAAGCTATTGCAAAGTATTAAAAATTTAAAGATCACCTAATGTGACTTTGAATTAAGAAAGAAAAATCATTTGTCGATCTTTCATGGATTGGTTGTGATCCCGGTGGTTTTGGTGCGGTAAGAGTTCTACACTACTTGGTACCGAATATCACCAAGTGTCTTTTGAAGATTTGCACCGAAAAAAAAAAACACAGCTTGAGGGTTTAGAATCAAATTGGTAATAAATATTGTTTTGTGACTTTCAAAAATGTCTATAAGTAAATCTAATCCGAAACTAAGTCTTTCATTGGAAAAAATTAATTATCCTACAGTAGAAACTCAAGTTATCGTATATCCTTGTTAGGCAACCATTTTGATAATTTCGGAGATTTTCATTTTCATTTTGAATATGTTTTTGTGTGACGAGAATATCTGCCATCTTACTTCAGTCTTAACCGGTTTTTCTGTTTTATTAAATCCCAAAGCGTACTTTAAGAAGCTTCAATTAAAAAAAAAAAACAAAAGTTGATTCGATTTGACCCAACATTACATACTCCTTAATCATGTCAAACGAATATCTTAAATCGTCAATATCTAGCTTTAAAATAGCCTAAAAAGGGTACGTTTGACCCAGTCAAATATTTGATTTTTTTTAAGAACAGATATAAAGCTTACCAAATAATTCAATCCTCAAATAATACAAATTCAAATAAATTTATCATTCATTGATATTGGATACAAAGTTAAGTAAATAATGAAATCGAAGGTTAATATACGAAAATATTCTTGTATGATGTCAGAATCAACTTTTGCCCCAGTTTATCATGTAACTCATACAGATTTAATGGATTTTTCATTTTTTTTAAACTTTCTCTACAGGGTAAGTAATGGTTTCAAGGTAGGAAAACACAATTTGAAATTGTATTCATATCTAACACAAGGATTATATTGTAGAAGTCGAATATGGTGGTTTTGATGAAAAAAAAATTACCACAAATATCAGTCCATTCATACTTATGTGTTTTAAATTTAACAGACTTTAAAATAAAGCGTTTCAAAACCTAATAAAAAATAAAAATAATAAATTTTCTAAAATCTTATTTTTCTCGAAATCGGCTTCCAAAATTTTTCATAATTTTTATTTAAATAATTTTTAATAATTTGTTTTATTTCGCCAAATTTTTCAAAACTTTAATTCAACTAAAAAAAATTTAAGGCATTACTGACATTACGAAACATAGTATCATTTATTTTTTTTTTGATTTTCTCACAATCGGTAAAAAGGATTTAAATAAAAAGTTTAATACCGAAGCTTCCAAAAACTTTTAAAAAAAATTGCATATAATATTAAAAAAAAATATTTTTCGAATTTTGGATTTTTGATAAGCTAAAATTTTTGGAGTTTTGGAGAAATTCGCAATAAACTGCAGTTCACCTCATTTAACTATATTTCACCCCCAAAAACACTTTAACCACTGTCTAAATTTATAATACTCTTTAAAATACCTAAGAACATAAAAATAAAAATCCGCACCAAATTTCAGCTTTGTCGGAATTTTGTTGGAGCTTAGTAATTTTTCGTCTAATTTTTATGTATGTACTATGTTATAAAATGTATTTTATTAAATACTAACAATTTGCATATCAAGTTTTTCTTATAAAAATTTTAAGGAAAATTTAGTACACAAAAAACATGTTTCAGTGTGTCTGTATGTCTGTACCTCTCCCTACAGCTAAAACCACTAGACCTATGTTCTTCAATCCCGGGTCTTCGGGTATTCCCGAAATTGAAATTGAAATTGAAATTAGCTCCAAAACTAACGGTACCCCCCATACACCCGTAATGCAAAATCTTATTTATCTCGAAAACGGCTCTAACGATTTTGATAAAAGAAATAGGTGTGATATTATGAACATGGACTACATTTTGGTCAAAAAAAAATTTGGGGCAAAATGTTATTAACGATACCTGTCATTGATCCGTATTTTTGATTTTCGAATATTTCTTACTACCCAAAAATTTTTAGCAGGAGTCCCCTTAAGTTTAAAATAATATTGTATATAAAAATATTCGAAAAATGTTGGGTTTTTTTGAAAAAAATTTAAAAAAAAATCAATATCTTCAAAACCTATGAACGATTAGTGTTTGAAATTATTTCAAAAAATCAATATTATTAAATACTTAAAATTGGCATCCCACATTTTTTTCTTGAAAAATTTTAAAGAAATTTCTTATATTAAAAATTTATTTAATAATAAAACGATTTTTTAAAGCTTGTGTGCATAAATTCAAACTTTTCTAGAAATCAGACGGCAATTTTATGCATTTTAACATTATTATCTCATTAAATCCATGTTTTATATTTGAAGCGCTGAAATGATGAAGGTGTTAAGTTAAATTTGGTTTTTTTCTTACAAATGAAAGTCTTATATGGAAACTTAAATTTCTGACTCATCTGTACTCTTCTATCGCCTATAGATTCATATTTAGCCAAAGATGAAGGTGTTATATGCAACCACTTTGGTAAAAAAAAGTTATAATAAATAAACTTTAAATGCTTGTAACTCAAATGTTGAAAAATGTCGCTTAACACCTTCATTCTTTCAGTGCTTCATTTATAAAATGTATCTTAAATTCCAAAGTACTTTTACATAAGAACAAGAACTGGATCGCACGTCCAGTCGTATATCACTATGACGAAAGAAAAGACGGCTCAATTATAAAAGGCATCGGTATTGCACTGAGCAGGATTTCATAAAATTAATAAACCAATTCCAATACGCCAAAAGCCTTCAACCACAAGGGCGAGTATGTGCGACACGTTTGTCCATTTTATTCGAACTTACTGCAGCACGCGTACGTTGTTCCCATTATAACTTTAAGTTGGTCATCATTATTTGATTTAAATAATTATTATATTATTGCTTGAACTGAAAAGCATCGATTTCTCCTTTCCATTTGCATGTGTGCATTGCATTCACAAAACGTACATTTATGTATATACAGGAATCCTCTTCAATTTACGAACAAAAAGAGATAAATTGTTTGCATTTCGCACAATACCATTATTTTGATTTACGCAAATGCACACAGCCTTTGCTATTTCAATCAATAATACGTAACGTATAGTCCTGGCCTGATGTGAATTGGTGACTATTGAATATTAATGACTTTCCAGGGCCCAAGGCAATACAATGACATTATGAAAGATGATTGTTTACACTATTATATTTGAATACCTACTATATCTTGTGTAAATGCTTTTTTCCTTTTTAATATAAAATACTTTATGAGCATTGAATAGACACTGTGAAAGAAAGTTTACAGTTTCTATGAATAACGTTTATGGTGCTGAAAAAATATTTTACACTTCCACACATTTTTTAAAAAGGAAAAGAATTAGATTTATTCGATTTGAGTTTTCTAGAAATTGGGAAACTCTTTGCAAATTCATAATAAGTTTAATAGTTCACTATATTTATATATTTCATTAGAGAAGACATTTATTTTTGAGCTCCTTACGTTATCAGATAAGAAGCTTGAATCCGCATTTCTCGGTCATCAAACTGTAGGGTTACAACACCATTTTGCTCAAACGATAAAAATAAAAATTCTTATCCAATGCTAACGGACAACACTCATGGTGCCTGTGCCCACATGTCCCTACGGTGCGCACAGATGAGAATGTGGCTGCAAGGTCCAATGAGCTCAGCAATTGAAGGCGCACGACCATCCGCTTCGTTATCACTTCGCAGTTTGAGCCTTAGAGCAGCTTGAATTGGACAATGATTTTGGGCGAAAAATCATCTTCTCTGACGAAGCGCATTTTCATCACGGCGGCTACGTTTACGAGGGCGGGGCGGTCCGATAAGTACTTAGCCTACAAGAGGAAAACCAGAATTTTGGAAAAGTGGGGACTTATTTCTTAACATAGTCTCCTTTTAGCTCGATACACTTGATCCAGCGATGCTCCAACTTCTTTAACCCATCCGAGAAATAGGTTTTCTCGATGTTTGTAAAGAAAGCCTCCGTGGCGGTGATGACCTCCTCATTCGACTCAAATGTCTGCCTGCGAGTTTTTAAACAAAAAAATTGGCGTGGGGCCAAATCTGGAGAATGGGGTGGATGGGGCAGCAGATCGTAGTGCAATTTGACCAATTTGGTCTCACGCGCACCCATCGCGCCGACAGCTTTCTAATGCCCAAAATTTCATGGAGCACATGACTTACGCGGTCTTTTGAGATGCCTACTGCTTCAGCTATCTCACGCACTTTCAATCAGCACTCTGCCAATACGAGATCGTTAATTTTTGACACGTTATCCTCGGTGGTGTCACCGACCGATATTGCTCTTTTTCCATTTTTCTAAAATTCACGGACAAGCTTTCTTCAACTCGTGGTTAAAACAAAACTACGAGTCCGATTCGGCGGAAATGACAATAGCCGTCTAAGCGAATGTACTAGATCATAGTAAATCTCTCTTGCAATACTGGCACCATCGGGCGATAAGGCTAAGTACTTATTGGACCACCCTAGTACAAACAAGCATCTTTGGCTCGGAAAATAAGCACGTTATTGTCCAGAAGCCAATGCGTTCACAGAAAGTGACAGTTTGGTGCGAATTTTATACAATTCTAAAGCTTCTAGTTTAGCTAAAGATGAAAAACTTTTGTTTTGACATAACGCCAGAAAATGAAAGATGTATAGAGTTTGATTGAGGTATGGCCTGTATGGCCTATAGTCTATGGCTCTAGCATCTTCGAGCCATAAATATCAGTCTCATCTTGAAAGTAATTTGCTGCCCTCAAACTGAGGTTGAGTTTGTTGTATATTGTCCTCGACATAGACTCCCTCGCCCTAGCAAGACAGCTCTGGAATATTTGATCATCGATGATAGAAATGCTTTCGTAGAGAGTAAGCCTCCAAAGATCTTGGCTATCCACATAAAGGGTCAAGGGAAAATTGTGTACCGATGCCAACTCATACCAGTCTCTAAAAGGGGTGCACTGATACCTTAATGAGACTAAAAGAATCCTTGTTTGCACATTGTTGTTCGAACTTTGCATTACCTTGATGATATAGTTAAACTCTTTATAAAAATTGAAGGCATTCCCTATTCGACGTGTATTTCAAAAGTTGGCGTGTTTGATGGTAGCCCAAATATGCGCTTAAAAAATATCTTTGGATAGCTTTAATTTTATCCCGTTGATTGTATCCATAAACTTTATTGCCATACCAAAGACAGCTCTTTATAGTTGCATCAAACACTTTGAAGCTGGATCTACAGTTTATTACTGCTTTTGCTACACTTACTTTATTTTTAATGTGAACGCCAAGATTCAAATTTTGTTTTAGTGTGAATTCTTTCACATCTTCAATATTGGAGCCATCTAGGGTCCAAGTACTGCTATTTCTAGCACTTCGATTTTGGGAAAAGTTTTATCTTGTTTATTTGAAGCTAAAGTGTGGCTGCATTATCATTATAAAAAGATCGCCAAAAGTATGATATGATCTTCAATATCATTTATAAATTGTGAGTAGATTAAAGGACTTAAAAAGCAACCCTGAGGCATACCTGCATCTGATCTAAACTGTTTCGATTTTTCACAGTCATTTGAAAACACACCAGAAAAGAGCTGTTTAAATTCAATTCCTTGAAATAAATTTAGTAGAAAGTTCAATAGCTGCGATCTTCTATTTACAGTGTCGAAAGCTTATTGTCAACGAAAAATGCGAATAAATTAGGTTTTATTTTCTCTAAAACGCCTAGCACCACTTGTAAGAGTGAATATTTGATCGATTGTTGAGAGATAAGCTCGGAACACCTTTTATGGATGACACTATGGAGCTTCAAAATAAGCCTGAATTTTAAGTACTCATCAAAATTCATTTACGTAGCATTCGTAATTGAGATACACTGGAATGTCTCGGAAAACAGTAAATAAAATAAATACAATCTTTTAGAGCAAAATTAAGTTTGCGTTTAAACTAAGAAAATTGGGTGTTTTGAATAGTTAAAACTAAAATATGGCAAAACTATTGATATTATTTAATAATTCCTCATATTGGATAACAACAAGTCTTACGAAGATCTCAGAGTTCTTAATCCCTAGTAAATATATATACCTATCTAATGGTATCTGAGATTGCTCTACAGCAACTCACACTTCCATTAATTATAAATCCCAAATATTTAACTTCCTTCACATACATAATTACTTCACATTATTGAGGACAACGGAGGGAAAATATAAAGGAGTGTGCTCGGTGCTCATCTCATAATATAGGATAACATAGCAACAGACTTAGCAAGATTAAGCTCAATGAGATTATTATTAGTCCAAATTAGGATATGGCTATGAAAATTGTAAATTACTATACATCATCAGCATACAAATCAACTTGGCAAATAGAAACTACATCAGGAAGCTAATTTGTAAATAATGAAAATAACAGTGGACCCAACAGCGATCCCTGCGGTATTCCGATACTGCTGATCTGCGAATTAGAAATACCAACCTCTGTTTTTATTCGTTGAACTCTATCTTTTAGGAAGTTACAAATTAGTATAAGTGTCATGCAAGAGGAAATAAAATTTCCCTTAAGTTTAGAAAGTAGAATAAAGTATCAGTGCAATCGAGGGCTTTAGAAAAATCTGAAAGTGAGACGACACCTAGATTGCCATTTAGAGAGTATAGAGTGTGTTCATTTAAATACATTTGTATTTTTGATCAATTAATATTTTTTCAAATAACTTGCATGAGAAAGACAAAATGCCGATTGGAATATTCTGTAGGAATGGAAGTGTTTGTTTTTTGGGCTCCGGTATAACGCTATAGCACTTTTCCACGCATCTAGAAAATCATTACTATAGATATTTACAAAAGTTGAATATTATGTGAAGTAAGTAATTACAATGAGGAGATTTAACTGTTCTCATGTCAGGCATTAAAAAAATATCTTGGGGAACAAGGAAACTTGACTATAAATTAAAATTGAGTTTGTGAAGCTTGAATGCTAGGTAGAAATAAAATAAACGACTGGATCGCACGTACTTCGTCTTATGTAAAAGTACTTTGAAATTTAAGAATTGCTTATAAATAAATATATATATATAACATGAAATTTAATGAGATGAAAATTTTCAAATGCATAAAATTGCCGTTTGCTTTCTATAAAAGTATGAATTTATGCAAAGAAAGTTTAAAAACTGTTTTATCATTAAATTATTTTGTTGTATATCAAATTTTTTCAAAAATTTTCAAGAACAATTTTTAATATTAATTTTAAGTATTTAACAATACCTATAGATTTTATTAAATAATTTCAAAAAATAATCGTTCACACGTTTTGAACATATTGATTTTTCAAAAAAAAAATGGATTTTTTTTAAACCCCAAAAATATTTGTTATTTGTGTTCAATATTATTTTAAATTCAAAGGAGAAATTCAAAACGGTTCTATGACAGGTACCGTTAATAACATTTTTTGCTAACATTTTTGCTGACCAACAATAGTCCATACCTTTAATAGCATACTTAATTTTATTTATCAAAATCGTTAGAGTCGTTTTCGAGATAAATAAGATTTAGCGTACGACTGTATGGCAGATACCGTCACTCAATCGCTCAGTCACTCGTCGCTCAGTGCGCGGCCTAAGCCTAAGACCCTTAAGTACCGAGTTTGAAGAAAATACCTCCAGTAGTTCAGGCTGTAGATTGCTGTACAGACATACAGATGGAATTGCCGGACCCACTTTTTTCGTGTTCTCTATCTTCTCAAGTGCTAGTTTTTTTTTTTCAAATGTAGAACATTCCCTATAGTATCTATGTACATATATTGCTCTGATGGAAAAGACTAAGAATGTTTTTAGAGAAAAACTGTTTATAAGACAACTCCTTTAGTAGTTACAGCTAAAAACAGGATGCCATGTGATTTAAGCAAATATTAGTTTATACAAGTAAAAAATTTATAAGTAGTGGTTTCTTAAAAAAAATACTCTTTTATATACAAAATTCTTAAAACATTTTAAAGAAAAAAATTTGACACGCCAACTTAAAGTTTTTATTATTGTACGAATAAAAAATAAATTTAAAAAAAAATATTGAACCGTTTTTAGGATATATCGAATTTTCCAAAAAAAAAAAAACGTTTTTTTAAAAATTCAAAAAATATTTTTTTTAAAGTTTTGAGAAGTTTTCTCTATGAAAAATTTCATTAAAATCCGTTCTACCGATAATGAGAAATTCAAAATTTCAAAAATGGTTCTATGGTAGGTACAGTCAGTAATGTTTTAATTTCATTTTTTTTAAATTATAGATCGTTAAAATTAATCGAAATAAAAAAAAAATGAATTACAATTCTCGGAGTCGTTTTCGAGAAAAATACGATTTTCGAAAACCATTTTTAAGAAACTTTGATTTATCAAGTTTAAAAAAAATCGAGCATGAGGTTTTCGAAATATTAAGTCTCCAAAAAAAATTTTGAATCTTTTTTAATTTAAATTCGCAATAATATTCAAACTTTGAAGGAGCTTCAGCGTGTGGGACAGTTTAAAAGAAAAATATTTATAAGATTTCGAAAAAAATTCGAAATAAACGTGTGGGTCGAAGAAATTCAGAACGATATCTACCAAGTTTAAAGAAAAGCGGCCGAGCCGTTTAGGTTGGAGTCAAACAAACAGACAGACAGAATTGCGAGATCCACTTTTTTCGTCTTCGCTATCATTGTAATGTCAACTATGATTAAAATCTCGAGTTCGATTTTTTTAGAAATGCATAACTTGCCTTATAGTACCTACAAGTCGCAAGTAAAAATACATAGTAGTTGGCATTATGGTTCGTAGAGATTCTAAGCATAGGGGCATAACTCTCAACCTTTGTGCGTGTTATTAGGAATGGAAGGGTGAAAAACCGTTACTACAAAGTTCATAATGGCATAATGGTTACTGCGTTGGACTGTCATGCAGAAGGTTCGATTCTCAGCCGCTGCAAAAAATTTTTCAGTGGTTAGTGTCTCTTACAAGGAATTGAAAAATTCTCTTAGAGTACCTGTTGTCATAAAAAAAATGATGCCTCTCATTAGCCGTTCAGAATCGGCAGAAAATTGTAGGTCCCCTCCGTTCCTGGCCACACGTACACAGGAATGGTTAAGAGTTGAGAGTCACTAGGTCCTGGTTCTCTGCGAGCTGTTGCATCACAAAATTTATTTTTTTTTATAACTCTAAGCCGACTGTACCAATTTTTTCAAAACCATTTTTTTTACATATAATTCTGCTCTTCTTCAACTTAATGTACCTGAAAAATAGCTTAGAACTAATGTAGGAGATGGTCGAATGTATAAATAAGAGAAATAAGAGACAAACAACGTATTTCGTTCAACGATGGACAAGAACTGACTTTATTATTCAAATTACATGTAAGAAGATAATGTATGTACATAGGATATTATTTTAACAGTTGCATGATCATTCGATTATTATTTACAAGGTATATATAATACATAAAAAGATCGTACGATAAACGATACTATACATATATGTATAATGATATAGTTAATACGAGTATTATAAGTAGATTTTGACATTGTATACTAAAGTAAATATATGTATTAATATATAATAACATTATGAGAATGTTAAGGTTAAGAAAAGCCTACATCTCGGCCATTTCTGACATAAAATCGACTCGATTTTTTCTAATATCTTTTCTTTAGTACTTTCAGAGCAAAACAACTTTTGAACATCAACTTAATTTAATGATATACGAGTAATAACAAGTTATTTGTCTTAAGTGATATGGCAATTCAATACGAAAGTAAACTCAAAATATAATGAAAATATCTTACGTTTATTCTGTTTTTCAATTTTAATCGCTCACCACATACGGTTTCATGTTTTCGGGACTAGAAATCCCTTCATATCGAATCCGGGAAATCTGTAGATTTTCGAGATCTCTAATGCGATACCTGTCATTGGGCAAGACTTCGTATACTTCGTATGGGCCTTTGTATTTAGGCAAAAGTTTCTTGTTAACCCCTACCGTCGTGATTATATTTTTGACCACAACATAGTCACCTACTTTATAACGATGTGGCTTTTTATGATTTTTATCGTATTGGCTTTTATTTATCTCTTGGTTCCGAGTGATTTTTAAACTTGCCTTTTCTCTCTCTTCAATAATATTTATTGGGTCTTTTTGGAATACATAGGATTCAAGATACTCGCGAACTTTATCATAAGCTACTCCATTTTGTGAAACACCGAACAGCAAAACACTTGGACTAGTTCCTGTGCTTCTATTAACAGTGTTATTTATAGAAAATTCTATTTTATTCAAATGCTTCGACCATTCGCCTGGCTCAATTTCGGTTTCTTTAGACAGCATGGCAGTTAATAGTCTATTGATTCTTTCCACCTGACCATTGGACTGGGGAGAATGAGTTGCGACTTTAATATGTGTTACATCGGAATCTCGACAAAATACTGAAAACTCTTCGGAGGTAAAACAGGACCCTCTATCTGAAATTAATCTTTTTGGTCGACTGTAATTTGAATAATAGTTTTCTGAACATTGTATTACTTCCTTAGAGGTTGTGGTTCTAACCGAATATAGCTTCGTAAACTTTGTGAATCCATCCACGACTAGGAAAATATGTTTCTTTAAATTTCTTACAGCAGATGGAAGAGGTCCATAATGGTCGACATGAATTGTGTCGAATGGTTTATTACCCTTTGGTATGTTATGTAATTCACCTTCCTTTTTTCCAGAAGGGACCGCAAAATAGATGCATTTCAGACATGATTTGATGTAATCTTTAATTTTATTTTTCATTGAGGGGAACCAGTATGTTTTTCTAAGGTATTCAAATACCTTATCCGCGCCTACATGACAAAGACCATCGTGGTGACTTTGGATGATTACTTTTTCCATTTGTTTTGGAACGTAAAATGCAACAGCGTCTTTACATTTCCGATAAACAAGACCATTTATCATTTCATAAAACGGGAGAGGCTTATGTTCCAAGGTCTTAGCTATATTTTGAATGGATGCATCTTTGTTTTGAGCACAAGCAAGTGCATATTCAAAGGATTCAGGTTGAATCAAAAGAATGTTATGACACCTACTTAATGCATCGACGTGATTCATTCTACTTGAATCTCTATGTTCAACCAAATAGTCATATTCTTGAAGCTCTAAAGCCCACCTCGATATTCGAGGGTTGATCATTTTCTTACTTAAAGTGAGCGTTAAAGACTTGCAATCTGTTATAATTTTAAAGTTTATGCCCATTAAATAAGTCCGAAATCTTCTTAAAGCATATATAATCGCAAGAGTTTCAAGTTCAAACGAATGATACCTTGACTCTGCGGGAGTTGACCTTTTGGAAAAAAAGAAAATAGGATGAAACTTTGTATCCGGCTGCCTTTGCAATAAAACTGCGCCAAAACCTAGTGAACTGGCATCGCAGTGAAGCTCGGTTTCAGCCTGTGGGCAGTAAATACTTAAAACTGGCGCCTGAAGTAGTATTTCTTTTAAATTTTCAAAAGTGTTTATCTCTTTTTCACCAAATTGGAATTGAACGTTTTGCTTTAGTAGATCATAAAGTGGTTTTGACAAAACGGAGAAATTTTGAATGAATTTCCTAAAATAGGAACATAACCCTAAGAATGAGTGAAGGTCTTTGACGTTTTTTGGAGGGGGGAAATTTTGTACAGCAGCTAATCCAGCCGAATTAGGTTTTATGCCATCTGCACTCACTTCATAGCCCAAATAGGTGATTGTTTCAGCCATAAAAAGACATTTGTCATATCTTAGTTCTAAATTGAATTCGGAAATAACTCTAGAAACTTTTTCCAGAATATCAAAATGTTCTTCTTTAGTTTCAGTAGCCACGAGCAGATCGTCAATATAAATAAGTATTTTACCGTCGTTTAATAAATCTTTAAAGACAGAATTAATGTAACGCTGAAACGTAGCCGGCGCGTTTTTAAGCCCAAATGGCATATAAAGGTACTCGTACTGCCCTAAAGGCGTTACAAACGACGTAAATTTCACAGAATCGTCTGCCATTTTCACGTGGTGAAACCCATTTTTTAGATCTAACAATGAAAAGTACTTTTTATTTCTTAACCTGTCTAGATGATCCTCAATTAAGGGAAGAGGGTAATTATCCTTCTGCGTCACACGGTTTAACTGCCTATAATCGATGCACAATCTAAATTCTCCGTTTTTTTTCTTTGTTAAAACGATAGGCGATGAAAAAGGTGAATTACTCTCCCGTATTATTTCTCGCTTTAAAAGATCATCCAAAATTTTTCGTAATTCAATCGTATGCATATAAGGTAACCGACGCGGTGCACAATTAAAATTTACTTTTGTGTTAGAAAGATTAATCTTCATTTCATAAAGAGCGTTCGAATGCAAAATATTTTTATCTAAATTGGTCTGTTTCATAATATCGTAAATTCTTTGTGTTTCTTCATAAGTAAGGTTCGTATTAATTGTTAAACTAAAATCATTTTTGTCATAGCAAGTATCTATATTTAAAATATCTTTCGCGAAATTATCATCAGTTGGTTCTACGTTGTCATATTTGCTGTTGAAATTACCATTACAATTTTCTTCGTCAAGGTTTTCATAATCTTTTAAATTATTTGTAGCAAAATTTTTAAAATAAGTAGCATAAGTTTTTAAAATATTTGTATCATAATTTTTTGAATGATTTATCAATTTACTTTTAGAATTATCATAACTCAATTTAATATTGCTTGCTTGTAAGAAATCTCTGCCAAGAACAACAGAGTTAATCATTGTTTTATTTTTAACTACATGCAACATGCAACTTAAAGAACTATCACTTACATAAATAATACACTTAACTCTCCCAAGTATGGTTAGCTTAGCTTCGTTAATTCCACAATACTGAACGCCGTCATTTTCTAGTGGCAGGATTACAAAAGATGGTATAAATTGTTCCTGAACGAAGCTTATTGGGCTTCCTGTGTCTACCATAGTATTTGCTTGAAATTCAAAAACATCATTAGTAAAATTACACAAAAATCTGTACTTAACAAAAAGTGTAAAGTCGTCGTTAAAGGTTTTCTTCATTACTTCGTCTTCTTCATGTTCCGGCTGATTGTCAGGTTGCTCTATCAATAGAACCGTAGACGGCTTAGCAAACGGATTAACTGTTGATGAATTGTTGTTTTTACAAGCTGTGGCTAGATGCCCTTGCTTGCCGCACTTGAAGCAACTTCCTCTCTCTCGACGCGGCATTGGACAGCTGTTGGCAATGTGTCCGGGTTCGTTGCAATTAAAGCACCTGTCACTTACAAGTCGCTTTGTGTTGGCTGATAAAGAAGCAGTCGGTGTTGGTTGGGTAGGTGTACGAGTATATTCCGTGGTATATGATTTCATTTTCTGGTACTTCTTTAGCATTTGTTTAAGATCGTCCATACTTTTTGCAGTAAGAAGGAGTTGTTTGTTACAAAAAGCATCAGGAATCCCTTTTATGATATAATGCATGAGGTCCTCGTCTTCAATATCCGCATGGTATGCAATCTCCTGCATGGCCAGTGTATATTGGTGAATACTCTCGTCCTTCCTCTTCCTTCGGCTTCTAAGGGTATCATGCACATCAGCTGCTGTCACTGCTCGGTGAAATTCTTGAAGCAAGCTAGACCTAAGCTCCATCCAAGTTGAGCAACGGGAAGAGCGGAGGAACAGTTTGGCGGTTCCTTTGAGACTCCGTCTCGCATAAATAAATGACTGCTGCTCATCCCACATATGCAATGTTCTTGCCTCTTCAAAACTCCGCACCCATTGTTTAATCGAGAAATGATCGTCTCCGGAGAAATAGGGAACACTATCTTCGATGTCTTTGTATGATATTGAGCACGGGGCAGCATCACTCGGCATACACAGGGCTGCGAGTCTTTCCTTGAGTGCTAAAATCTCCTGTTGTTTTCTTATTTTTTCTTGAAGTGCGTTGATTTCGACTTGTAGATCATCTTCTTCATCATCATTTGATGCCACATTATCGTGATTGTCCGGAAAATGAATAATTAATTCAGGTTCACTTAGCTCGTCCACGTGGTCTTGCAGCCTCATCTTCAACACAGCCTTATTACCATCGGTATTGAGACCGAAACTGGTTAATTTTTCCTTAAGCGATGCTACGGTTGCCTCTTGTACAAACTTTTCAGCTCGTGCCTTGGCCATAATTTTCTTCTTTTTTTTCACACACGACAAAAATTAATCTCAAGCATAAAACAAAACGTATTGACTGACAAAACAAGAACAATTTTCGGGTATACAAAGTCCACTTCTGATATGTAGGAGATGGTCGAATGTATAAATAAGAGAAATAAGAGACAAACAACGTATTTCGTTCAACGATGGACAAGAACTCACTTTATTATTCAAATTACATGTAAGAAGATAATGTATGTACATAGGATATTATTTTAACAGTTGCATGATCATTCGATTATTATTTACAAGGTATATATAATACATAAAAAGATCGTACGATAAACGATACTATACATATATGTATAATGATATAGTTAATACGAGTATTATAAGTAGATTTTGACATTGTATACTAAAGTAAATATATGTATTAATATATAATAACATTATGAGAATGTTAAGGTTAAGAAAAGCCTACACTAATTATTTCCAAATGTCATTCAATCACTTTTTCACGAAAATGCATACAATCTCCTCCCCGTCTCTACCTCCTTCATTATCAACACATATATCTACCACTGAGTCTATTCGTGAGCTTGGCGTTTTATTCGATAGAGAGCTGAACCTTCTCACGAGATTTTTCTTAAAGGAAACTCAGCACTAGACTTTGTGAGACGAAGAATTATCTGACCCACGTGACGAGACATAACATACATAACCTTTGTTCGTCCCCTTTTTAAATACGTCTGCCATGTATAGTCTCCTTATCAACAAATGTGTATGTCAGAGTCGAAAGCATTCAACGTCGTTTGCTACGTTTAGCCCTTCGTGGTCTGTCTTGAAAGAACCCTTTGACTCCTAATCGATACCGACTTCTATTAATTATACAGTGCAAGAACGAAAAGCAATAAGCTTTCATCGACTGCTTTCAGGATCTGTTGACTGCACAAATCTCTACAATTCCATCTCTTTCAACACCGATTCCCGTAATCTAAGAAATCCTCGTCTCTTCTATCTGCACAAGCACCATACCTCTTTTGGCTTCAACAAACATATTATTCGAATGCTTCGGAGGATTAATTTTAACATTAAGTGTTTCGACTTCAACCTCAGTTCACCCTGCCTGAAACCCCGTCTTAATCATCCTTCCAATTCACTCCAATCCTATATTCAAGAGCTATACTTAAGTAAGATAAGCAATTGGCTCGAACTTAGCCTAATTAATGGGGTATTGCCCTCACCAAAATTTAAATTAAATAAACCTTAACAATACTCTCGAGGTGAAAAATCATGTAAGGATATGTATATAAGCATATTTGTCATGAAACCACCTTCTGGAATAAAACATTTACTAACTATTTATAATTATTAAGGGACTCCAAGGCATAAAAATGCTAATTGAATAAAAGCTTATAAAACTAAGCAATAAATCTGAGATGTAATTTTTTTTTCTGTCTGAAGTTGTCCAAAATATATATGGCAAAGCAAAACAAAAGAACATTCCCATTTACTGTGGGATTTTTTTTTACATTTGACAAACTACAAAAATTGTTCTTACAATTAAATGATAAATTGATAAATTATGATAATTTAATCTGAGATACCATTATTCCATTCTGCTATCTTACTCAAATGGAGTGCATTCTGCGTAACATTTCTATACCAACTAATTAACATAAAGCTGCGGTCGAAATTATGTTTACAGAGAGTTAACTTGCCCATTGCTGGAAATTTTTATGAAAAGAAAAGTTTCCCGGTTGGTAAATTCATTTCATTCTTTTTTTTAAATAAACAAAAAAATAAGTCTGCATACTTTGAGGGAATTTTAAATAAACAAAAACCATGGTGGAAATGGGACTCGTCGTTGGCGGTAGGTTTCAAAGAAAAACAAACTAAGGTTCAGAGACTTTCTGAATTTGCAAAAACAAAACAAAATAGAACGTTTTCTTAAGAGTTACACAATAGAAGATTTATCCGGTGAGTAACCTTTAATTCTTTTAAATTTTACGTCTGCTGTAGTAACGGGTGATTTTTTTGAGGTTAGGATTTTCATGCATTAGTATTTGACAGATCACGCGGGATTTCAGACATGGTGTCAAAGAGAAAGATGCTCAGTATGCTTTGACATTTCATCATGAATAGACTTACTAACGAGCAACGTCGAATTTTCAGTGAATGGGCCCTAGAAAAGTTGGCAGAAAATCCGCTTTTTTATCGACAAATTTTGTTCAGCGATGAGGCTCATTTCTGGTTGAATGGCTACGTAAGGCCACGGCCACGCAGTAAGCGGCTGAGCGGCTGAGCGGAAAAAAAAATATAAAACATATGAAATCACATAGAAGCGGCCACGCTATGAGCGAGCGGCGAAACAAAATTCTGAGCGGCTAAGCGGCGCCGCTCAGCAACCAAACCTGTTTTAATTTTTAGTAATGTTCTGAGCGGCAAGAAGTAAAGATGGCCAAAGTAAACATTGAGTTGTTAATTTCGTGTGTGCAATCTCGACTAATCGCTCAAAAGCAGTCGCTCAGTGCCTGGCCATACGTCGCTTAGAGCTGCCACTCAGCCGCTAGCCGCTCAGCCGCTTAGCCGCTCAGCCGCTTACTGCGTGGCCGAGGCCTTAATAAGCAAAATTGCCGCATTTGGAGTGAAGAGCAACCAGAAGCCGTTCAAGAACTGCCCATGCATCCCGAAAAATGCACTGTTTGGTGTGGTTTGTACGCTGGTGGAATCATTGGACCGTATTTTTTCAAAGATGCTGTTGGACGCAACGTTACGGTGAATGGCGATCGCTATCGTTCAATGCTAACAAACTTTTTGTTGCCAAAAATGGAAGAACTAAACTTGGTTGACATGTGGTTTCAACAAGATGGCGCTACATGCCACACAGCTCGCGATTCTATGGCCATTTTGAGGGAAAACTTCGGAGAACAATTCATCTCAAGGAATGGACCGGTAAGTTGGCCACCAAGATCATGCGATTTGACGCCTTTAGACTATTTTTTGTGGGGCTACGTCAAGTCTAAAGTCTACACAAATAAGCCAGCAACTATTCCAGCTTTGGAAGACAACATTTCCGAAGAAATTCGGGCTATTCCGGCCGAAATGCTCGAAAAAGTTACCCAAAATTGGACTTTCCGAATGGACCACCTAAGACGCAGCCGCGGTCAACATTTAAATGAAATTATCTTCAAAAAGTAAATGTCATGGACCAATCTAACGTTTCAAATAAAGAATCGATGAGATTTTGCAAATTTTATGCGTTTTTTTTTTTAAAAAAGTTCTCAAGCTCTTTAAAAATCACCCGTTACAAGGACTTTTTAAGTGTTTGTCTGGGATTAAAGAATTAAGTGCTACAATTGTCTTCTTTCAACTCCTTTTTACAATTAATTCAGGTCTTACCTGTGGGATTGTTTTAAATCGGAAAAAAAAGTATAAAGAATTTTAAGATCTTTGATGGGGATATTTTGATTTTGTTTTTAATTGAAAATAGTCCTTGATCTTTCGAATTACGCAGAACACTTTGGAATCTAGAGTTATGTCAATATTATTTTGAAGAATTCAAGGAACTTAACTTTTCTTTCTTGATATATTATTATTTTATTTGATCTAATAGGCTAAATCGAAGTAATAAGTGATTGTAATATTTCCTATTTCTTATTTAATTAATAAAATTGAAATACTGAAATAATTTCATTAAAACAGGCAGAAAAAAATATTTTTATTAATTCGAATGAAAAGTAAATAAATAACATTCAAATTATTAATATCACTGGTAAATTAATGGTACCGAACTATTTTTTTGCTTTCGAATTTTTCAAAAAATGATACAGCTGATATTAGTCAATATTTTTATGCTAAATGCTTCTAGAAATAAAATGCACGACTGGGTCGCACGAACTTGCTCCTAGGAATTTTAAAAACGAATGTTATTATAGAAAACTGTTCATAAGGATAAAATTAATTTTTAAATTCTTTTAGTAGTAAGAGAAAAAACAGAATGCTTTCCAACTATGAATTTATGCAAGAACAAAAATTATAAGTCGTTGTAGTGGTTTCTTAAAAAAAAGCTTTTATATACAAACTTTTTAAAAGCTTTTTAAGAAATTAGGTAAATTTAGGTACGCCAATTTAAAGTTTTTATTATTATTCGAATAAAAATTAAATTTACGAAAAGAAATATTGAGCCGTTTCTGAGATATCGAATTTTCAAAAAAAAGAAAAAAATAGATTTTTTTTTCAAAAATTCAAAAAATATTTATTTTAAAGTTTTGAAATGCAATGTGTTTAAGACCTTTTAAAAGCTTCTCTATTAAAATTTTCATTAAGATCTGTTATGTGGATAATGAGAAATTCAAAATTCGAAAAAATGGTTCTATGGTAGGTACAAGCTGTAATATCTTAATTTTAAAATTTTTTTTATTAAATTAAAGATCATAAAAATGAATTAAAGGAAAAAAAATTTATCAAAATTCTAGGCGCCGTTTTCGAGAAAAACACGACTTTTGAAAACCATTTTTTTTAAATTTTTTAGCATTTGTATGGTAGGTACCTTTATTTTTAGGTAAAATAAAAATTTTTTTCTCACATTTTGTAGATTATATTGAGAAACTTTTATTTATCAAGTTAATAAAAAATCTAGCATGGGGTTTTCGAAATATTGAGTTTTGAAAAAAAAATTTGAAGTTTTTTTTGGAAATTTGAGTACACAATTCTATTTATGTTTTTGGGGAGCTTTAGCAAAAAAAAAATGATCAAAATCGGTTCAACCGTTCCGTGAAGGGGTACCCTCAATAACCATTTTTCGGAAAATTTTTTTCAACCAATACCTAGCTTTAATTAAATGAAATTTTTCTGTGTTTTTATTTTTAAAATCTGTTGAACAGTTTTTGAGAAAAAAAAATGTATATAAAATTTCGAAAAAAATTCGTATGGCAGGTACCGTTATTTTTGGTCTTAAAAAAAAAGAAAAAAACGTGTGGGAGGGAAAAATTAAAAATGATATCTACCAAGTTTAAAGAAAATCGGCCGAGTCGTTTAGCCTATAGTCGAACAGACAGACAGACAGACAGAATTGCGAGACCCACTTTTTTAATCTTCGCTATCATCGCAATGTCAACTTTGATCAAAATCTCGAGTTCGATTTTTTTACGAATGCATAACTTGCCTTATAGTACCTATAAGTCGCAAGTAAAAAGTATATATGTATGTATATAAAAGCATTTTAAGTTAAGGTATTTAAATTTTTAATACATTTTCAAAATATTTGTATGAAAATTTAGTTTTTCAAAAACCACATGCTCGTTTTTCTTGAAACTTGACAATTATCAGTTTTTTAACACTATCTACAAGATTTAGAAAAAAATTGCTTTTTTATCCAAAAATAACAATACCCGCCATATAAAAGTTAAAAAATGGTTTTCAAAAATCTTGAATTTTTCTTGAAAACGGTGATTAGAAATTTCTTAAAAAACTTTTACTTGCGATATACATAATGTAAAATCGAAATCGAGATTTCGATCAAAGTTGACATTACGATGATAGCGAAGACGAATAAAGTGGGTCCGACAATTTCGTCTGTCTGTACCTCGATCTAGAGCCTAAGCCACTGGACCTATTTTAATCAAACTCGGTACTTAAGGGTCTTTGGTGATTCCCTAGAGGGAAAGTTGAAATTTTTTTTTAGCTCTAAAACTAACGGTACCCCCCATACAGCCGTAATATATAATCTTATTTATCTCGAAAACGTCTCTAACGATTTTGATAAAAAAAATTAGGTTTGATATTATGGATATAATACAGTTTGGTAAAAAAAAAAATGGGGGGAAATGATATTAACGGTACCTATCATAGAACCGTTTTTTTGATTTTTGACTTTCTCATTAACGGCTCCAAAGATTTTAACAAAAAAATTTCACCAGAAGCCCCCTTAAGTGTAAAATAATTTTGTACATACAATTTTCGAAAAAATATTTTTTTTTTTTTGTTTTTTGAAAAAAAAATCCAATTTATTTTTTGAAAAATCAATATCTTGAAAATGTGTGAAGGATTATTTTTTGAAATTATTTCTTAAAATCTATATTACTAAGCACTTAAAATTGGCATCCCAAATTTTGTTCTAGAAAAATTTTAAAGAAATTTGTTATATAAAAAATCACTTTAATGAAACGAATTTTAAACTTTATTTGCGGAAATTCATACTTTTCCGGAAATCAGACGGCAATTCCATGCATTGGAACATTTTTATCTCATTAAATACATGTTTTAAATTTAATTGTACATGATTTTTAAATTACAAAGCTCTTTAACATAAGAGCAAGTTCGTGCGATTGTTTTTACAAATTTTTATCAAAAACTGTTGCAGAAATAAAAAAAAATCGAAAACATTTATTTAGTAAAAGTGTACAGCAGAAACCGAGGCAGTCGATTCCTCGCCGTGCAAAAGAACTCTTCTTTTCGCAGAAGATCCAAATGACCAAAAAGCTCAAAGTTCATGACCATAGGCAACGCCGTTTGTTCATTGAATGGACTTTGGAGCATTTGGAAGAGAACCCTTATTTTTGCCGAAAAAAATAATGTTTATCGACGAGTCGCATTTTCAGATGTATGACTGTGCTAACAAGCAAAATTTCTGTGTATGTGACGACACCAAGTCACACAAGTTGGTCCCCGTCTGCATGAGCTATTTGAGGGTAAGTTTACCTCTCGCAGAGGTGACGTGAATTGGCGACCAAGGTCATGCCATTTGACCGCGCTCTACTTTTTTTTGTGGGGTTTCATGAAGATTAAGGTCCATGCGAATAAATCACAATCTACCGATGCTCTTAAGGTAAACTTAACACATGCCATCGCTCAAACTCCAACAGCTCTATGCGGAAGAGTCATTGAAAATTAGACCACATTAAATTAGACAGTTAGAGCCTTTCAAATAAAAAAAAAGAATTTCGTTATAATCTGGCACCCATACGAAGCGTCAAATTTCCTTAACTCTGGCGCATAAATCAGGTTGAATTTGGACAATGGGATTGATTTTTTTTGAATCCGAGATAATTATATTCGGAAATATATCTCTTCAAAAAGTCCATTGTGGCACGTAGCGGTGGCGTCCTGGTGGAACTACTTTTCGTCGGTGTCCATATCATCCAATATCGACAAATAGAAATTGGTAATCACTGAGGGAAAGCGATCGCCGTTAATGGTGATGACCTGAAAAACGTCATTCTTAAAGAAGTATGGAGCAATGGTGCCAACATTCACTTTCCAACAGTTACTTTCTCTGAATGCATTGCAATTTGGTTGTTAAATCTCGTGTCTTCATCCCAAATTCCACAATTTTGTTTTTTTAACGAACCCATTCATGTAGAATATTCTTCCCCAGCAAATTAAAAGAGATGTTTCTTTTAGTAAGTATAATTCAAAATTAAAGTTAGTTTCAATGAGGGAAAAAGCAAATAACAATTATTAATTAGAAAATAAGTAAAAGTAATCAGTTAGTGCACAGTCCACAGTGCCGTTCGTCGCTTAACTCAACTGTGTCTCTCTCTCTTGTCTGTGCTTGAGTGGCATTTGCTGCCTCTGTGCCAGGTCTGCCACCCACATTCATGCAGAAATGGTTTTCGTCAATACAAGATACAATACAATACAAGAGATAACCAAAATGACACCCAATTTGACAGATGTAGCTTCAATTATATAGCCGCAATCATCTGCCAAAGGTGATTGGAAATCCCTTTACCATAATATCGTTTGTTTTCGCAATCGCGTACAAAAATTGCAAATGGTGAAGAATTTCGACAAAAAACGTCGTTAATTTTTCTTAGCAATTAATTTTTCGGAGAAATAACTACTTCGTGATTCCACTGTATTTAATAATTTACATCTGCATCCAGACATACTCGTACATATTTACATAACGAATTGCGGGGCAATTTTTGTTCACATTCTCTATCATCGTTTCTCCACGTTTGATAAATATCTCGGTTTTGATTTTCCGTACGATTCCAAAACTAGCCCCCTACAATATCGAAAGTAAAAATCAATACGACATATTTTCAAAAATATTACGCGCGCAGAAAAACATGTACATAGTAAGACTTTGATTTCAAATATTTCCCTCTAGAACCCAGAAGTATAGAATGTGGATTTTACCATGTTCGTGGATGCCTGAAATTATGCTTTTCAAATTGGCCCTTTTCATATGTGATGAAATCAGCCGTCCTATTGTTCGATCCACGAATAAGTCTACTCGTATCTTACTTGAAATACTCGATTCATACTCGACGTGAACTGTTTTGATCTAAGACCACTGGAACTCAGCTCTACATTCGTGCCACTATACCTACATGAGCGCTTCGACTTTTTGTTTTCAGCTCAACCTACGCAATCTACTTCCATTAGTTTTTCCAAAAGTGCTCCGTTTTGAGATTTTAAATTGTTTAAGCTTTTAAGCATGATAGGGTAGGTTGGTAGAAATGGCAAACACTGGCAGTCTAGGCCTGTGGTCCAATTAGCGCTGAAGTGCACCATTTTGATAGCATATATCGTATGAACCTGTTGATGGAAGATATGGGAAATTGAGAAAATTCTCACGGAGTCTTGTGGTTTGGATTTAGTTCAAAAATAAGAAAGGATCTAGTAGGTTTTGATACCTCTTCTTGTGTGTTTACTTTTGCACAATCTTACGGAAATTGGATCCCTCACTCAACAGGACCACCACACTCATTCGGCACCATCCACAATGTACCAAACTAGGCAGCTTATTGACTCTTGCTGAAACATTAGCCAACTCGATTGAGTAATAATCCGGCACTCGCACCATAAGCTTCCGTCAAAGCCCTCAGTCTGCTAGCTCGGGATGTGAGAAGTCAAATGGAGGGCACGGCGGCGCACAGTGGTAAAAATGGCATATTTAGGTGGACATGGGCTCATAACTTTTGAACGAGTTGAGATATTTTGACAATTTTTTTGTAAAGTGAAGGTAAAATATTCATATATTTAATTGCTTAGTTTTGAAAAAAATGGTTCACAACTCATTTTAGAATCTTGTGTTGAAATACAACTTTCTACAAAATATTTTTTTTTAATTATTATTTGCAATTAAAACAGTCGAGTTTTATTTGTTTGATTTTAGTTTCAAATAGAGTCGTCATTTTAGAGAAATCAAAGGTTCCAAACAGGATTTAGGCTAAAACTCGTGATGAAAAGATTAAATACTTAATATAAATAATTTAACTAAAAAAATTGTGTTCTCATTATTTTTATTCCAATTTTTGTGCTTTCTAAAAATCGAGTACTCTCCTTATCAGCTCAAATAAAAAAAAGTAATTTTCCAACACACGTTTTTATATGTTTATGTACACCAACAAACTGAAAATGTCCACAAAAAAAAAATAATAATTTCTTTTTTTCTTTTCATAAAAACTACATTTTTTTTCGATTTTTTTTTCATAAATTATTTTTTATTAAATTCAAAACTTAGAACTATCTTAAAGCTAGAATTTTTTTTTTTAATTGTATCGCTTAAAACAAATTCAACTGGCCTAAGAAAACAGCATTTGAGTTATCCCTGTATTATTTCATACCGGTAAGGATTATGCCAATGAAGACTTTTAAAGGAAATAAAAGTAAACAATAACACAGATTGGAAAGAAAACACAACCCCTCGTTTTTTGGAGAATCATTGACTTATCATTCGTTATAACTGGAATCATTGAAGGTTTAAAAAAATATTTGTCATTTCAAGTAAGTTTTTAATAGTTTTCGGTTTATAGAAGGGAAACGGTTGAGTTATATTCAATACCAGCAAGTGCTCATAATTGCGAGAAGAAAGGACTACATTTGATTGAAAGAGCAGAACGGAAGATTTCTTTCATACTTACGAACCAAAGAAAATACGAAAAAATACGACCCATTTTTCACGCAGTTTAGTTAAAAACATTTTCACCGAATTTATTAAAAGTTCTTTTTCACGCTCATCATTGATACCTTTTATAACAGATTGGTCACTCACATATTGACGTAAAGCAGAATCCTTATTTTTAGCTGATTGTTCCACCCAGACATCATAAAGTTCCTTTCTTGAGAACGTCATTCTCTGGAAAATTCGCCCTATCTACTGCATATGGTTGTATGGTTATATGGTTGAAAATGCAATCAATATTTTATCTTTACACATTAAGCTGTCGGACAGCGAAAACCGGAACGCGGGACTAGGTGGGAAAAAAAAGTTGCAGCTTAGTAAACTTCTTTTTAAAGATAAAGCTAAGCAAATCGAGCTGCTAAGCTAATTAAGAATAGTTTATATAAAACTCAAATGCAATATTATAGAGATATACGGTACTTACCATTTCCAACACTTTTCAAAAAAAAAAAAAAATTAACACCAAACTGAATTTTATTGTAACTTTTTTCATTGTTGGTTTTTCACCAATGGCTAATTAAAGACCGCTGTTCTATAAGTTATACTTTCTCAAAAAAAAAAAATGGTGTGGTTTCATAGTTGTCAATCATTCCTTATAACAATATGAAGCCCAGTTAGTCTATTGATTAACATAAAATTTGAACCAAATGTCCACCTAAATATGCCATTTTTACCACTGTGCGGCGGCGGCCTAGAAATAATCGAAGTTCCTCCTAGAGCCATTTTGTCGCATCTTTGATAATTTCCGAAAGTTCGTCAGTGTCATTAAAAAACAACCTTTCTAATGATTGTGCTCTAAATTTGGCCAGAGCTTTTATTTTTTTATAAAAAAAATGTATTATTGATGTTTTCGTTACTTATTTAATAATTTAATTTAAAATTTTAAAGAAATCTTAAGAAAATATACCTATAACTGTTTTACGAGATGCGTTTTTGGATTTTTTGTCTGCGACATTTTCTTTGACGCCATATTTCCTTTAAATCCTAAATTATGTGCTTCTTTCTCAATATCTTGAAATGTAGCTCTACTGCAATCAGCTAAGAAAAATATATATAAGAAAAAACCCTGATCCAAGCTCGTACGCACAGGTACAAGTATGTAAGTTTTCCGTACATTCAAAACAAACGATTCAAAATGTTGCCTTTTTTAAACCATAACTAAGGTTTCTCTCTCTACGAGTATTTCCCTAATTGAGGTGGCTATAAGCATTTTACAATAAATCACTCGGTACATTGAACATTGAATAAATAGCTACGAGTATATTGTTGCTGTAGGAAACTTTCAACCGTTTTATTGTTTGCAAATAAAAGTGTTTCACTCTATTGAGAAGGATTCTTCGAGTACCTTCAAACACAATACGAGCACAATTGCTTTTATTTTGAAGAGCAATCAAAAACTAACTTTTATTATTATACGTTCATTTGAAGAAGTTTACTCCTGTGTATTTTTTTTTCTCATAGAAATTTATTTTAAGTTAAAAAAAAACATAGATATTTATTTAATATTGTTCATTTAAAAATAAAAATTTGATTTTTCCTTTATATAAATATAACTCTAAATAAGTTGGTCTTCCTCAAAACGTATTTTTGTGTTTCTAAAAAGAAGGGCATACCGTCCATGAATGAAAACCAATCAATTTTAAGAACTTCAGAAGAATATTTTACATAGTTGGGTTGAGTTGGAAGAGTTTGTAACTTGTGGAAAATCAAGTGATGAAGCAATAATATGCACAACTGAATTACGTACCTTTTTGCTTTCTTATTTAGTTCTAGGCTATAAAATGGCTAGGCATTGGTTTTTTTTTGCAGAAAAAGAAGTTTCCAATACCGATGTAATATTTTAATACAGAGAATCACTGAATGTTTTAATAGCTGTTCGCTTTTTTTCAATAAGGGCTGGTAGATTTTCAAATGAAATAAAACAAGCTGTTTGTGAGATTAACAAAATTATTTTTTCTATTTGAAAGGAAAACCTCTGAACTGCGCCAAGTACAAGGCATAAGTCTCCTGAGCATCGCATGCCAGATCATTTCCAGTTAAATTGAGCATCGATCAAATATTGACATTACGGCAGATCTTGGAAAAAAGACCCAGGAGCTTCAAATCGACACTCACCATCTTTCCATCGATTTCAAAGCCGCGTACGATACCATCTATAGGAACGAACTATATAGAGCAATGTCTAGTTTTGACATCTCTGACAAATTTGTCCGTTTGTTTAGGATGACGATGAAGAACGCACGCTGTTCCATCAATGTCAAAAAAGGTTTGTTTGTTTAAAGCAAGGCGGTGCTCTGTCGACTGTCGTGCGACTTCTTCAACATTTTTCTCGAAAGAATAGTGCAAAATTCATGCGTCAACACAAAGGGCACAATCTTTCTAAAGTCCGTCCAATTACTCGGATATGCTAACGACATTGTTATGGTTGGAAGAACAAAGCGTGATGTCAGTGGCGCATTTAGGAGTATTGAGATGGAAGCCGTCTTGGACAGAACGTCATTATATACAGCTATAACTTTGAGATAGTTAAGGGCATCATATAACTAGGTGCCGCCGCCGCACTATGGGACCAAATGATGAAATCCATCTCAAAAATGGTTTTGGTGAATTTCGTAATTTGAAAAATCTAATGATGGGATTATATACTAGAAATAGGGTTCTTCCAAACACAGTAAATTTTTTGTTTCTTACTTTTGTTCTAGGTACCTAAAATTACCGTTAAAAATGACATTTCGATATTTTTATTTTTTAGAATTATTAGAAGTGAGAGTTTGAAGTCAATTATTTCGTATTTTTCTGGACAGAATGTATAAGTATTATACCTTTTTGAAAAGCCCAAGCCTTCTTCTTTACAAAACAGTTATATTTTTTTTTAATTAAGTTCACCAGTAAATTAATAAAAAAAATGAGTAAGGTGCAGTATCTTTTTAATTTTTTTGTTTTCAATTGAAGTTTTCTCTGTTAGCTCCGGCTGCCCCCGTTTAGATAACGGCTGTTTTGTATTCTAAAAATATTCTAAATTTGGAAGAAAAAATAAAAACTTTCGCATTTTCATGCATTTTTCTTTAAGAAGAAAAAACGTATGATGAGAATAAAAAATAAGTTTTTAGAATAAAAATTCGTATTCTTATAACTTTAGTGTTAAGTGATGAAAAAATTAAAATTTGGCAAAAATGTGGTACCTTTATTGACGCACATAAATGTGTATTCCAAAAAGTTTTAGACCATTATTTTATTACTTTTAGCTCAAAATTAAAAAAAAAAATTTTTATTTTTTGTCAAAAGTTAAAAAATATAACTGTTAAAACATGTGCAACACATTTTCATAAACATAATATAAGTGACTATATTTCCACTAAATTTATAAGTTTTTATCAGTTATTTCCAATATTACTAAAATTCAAAATTTTAGTCTTAGAATAAAATATTTTTTGTTGTCCAATTTTAAAATTCCTAACTCATATTTATTTAAAAAAAAATCATAATTAAATAAAAATAAATGCCAAGCATTTGAGGGTGGGAGGGGGTGTGTGGGTTATGTTGCATATAATACAAATGTAGGTACATAGGTATAAATAACACAAAACAGAAGAAGACAAAAAGTTAACAGTTCACTTAAAAGAGAACTGTATACAATATGGAAACTGAATCGTAAACAATACCAAAAGCAACAACAAAAGCATGGGAAAAGATTCTAAAAGGTGATAGAGTTGGCATGGGACAGCCAAATTGTTGTTGTAACATTAATCAATCAAGAGGCAAAATTCATAGATAAAGTATTGAGATGATTACTAAGCTTTTATTCTCAATAAAGTGTTTGAAGGATTCGGATTCAATTTAAAACAAAAAATCAAAATGAGAGAATTTATTTGCAAGGAAATGTTCAAGATCAGCTACGAACGAAGATGTTCTACACACTTAATTATATGCATCTGATCCGCATATATGTATCTAGTCTGGGAAAACCAAGAACAAAAAATGATACCAAAGCATTGTTTGACGAGGCTAAAGAACTTTTAGACATTAATTAATATACCAAGTAATAAGGTGTACTTTTGAATTCTTTTTTTTTTGCCTTAAAGGCGAAAAACTTTCATATATCAAAAAGGGGAGTGGCAGTACACGGATTTTACTAAAAATAAATAAAACTTTTCATAAATTCACTTCCACATATAAAACTTAATTTAAAAAATACTTGCTTTTAATGAACTTTAAGCTGAAAATAAAAAAAAGGGGAGTGAAAGTAGGCGGGAAAGTGGGCAGAAAAAATATACGTGATGTCTTAAGTTGAAAAAACCTCAAATACAAATTTTCCGCTTCCTGTTCACTAAAAATAAGAAAATAACAAAAATCAGAAGAATATGGGCGTGGCAGTGGGCGGATTTTACAAAACTACTTTCAAATGTTTTCACCGGTAAAAGAAAAAAACTGTACAAATTTCATCCAAATTGTTGCATTAATTCTTGCTCCAACAAATTTTGCCCATATAAATTAAACAAAATCTACAAATTTGTTATTTTATTTTATTAAAAAAAAAAATAAAATAATTTATTTCTATTTAAAACGTTTTAATATTTTAAATTCTTGGTTATACAAGTATAAGTGTGCAAAATTTCAAAAAAAAATATTGAGAAACGAAAAAGTTATGGATTTTTGAGATGGTTTGCAGCATTTGGTCCCATAGTGCGCCGCCGCCGCAATAAATTCAGAAAACAACACCAGTGCTGAAATCAAACGGACAATAATTCTTGTCAATCGCTGCTTCTTTGGAATAAGAAGGAAATTGAGTAACGAAGTCCTCTCTCGAGAAATTAAAGTATCCCTCTATAAAACTCTCATCATCCCGGTCCTTGCCTATGGTGAAGATATATGGACTTAGTCGAAAGTGGATGAAAATGCTTTAGGATGTTTCGAGAGGAAAATTCTCCGTGTGATCTTTGGTTCCACCTGCATAGACGGGGAGTGGAAGAGAAGAAATAGCCATGAACTGTACGGGCTGTACAGCGAAACTGACTTAGTGAAACGATTCAAAGTCCAACGAGTGAGATGGCTAGGTCATGTAGAGCGAATGGACCCAAATGCTCCGGCCTGGAAAGTTTTCGAATTCAACCCCGAGAGATGGCGCGCGCAGCAGAGGAAGACCTCGACTCAGGTGTCGCACACAAGTGGGAGAGGACTTCAACCAACTTGACGTGCGAATCTGGAGCTGGCTGGAGAAGCTTGTTGGTTGACGCCCTGGTCCACCCCGGCCTGTAGCGCACCTTAAATATGTAAGTAATTATGCATTTTTCAAACAACAACCTCGGCTTCTTACTGTGACACTGATCCGAGTATTCCGATTTTCAATGCATCTTGCGCATAGATCTGGCAGAATTTGAGACATGGTCTGTATTATGTTTAATTTAAGAGTGTCTGTTGATTTTGGTTTATTCGAATAGACCTAGAAATTCAGAAAACTCAACAAGAAAAAGTTTAGCGCCTTAAATCGCATGACTCTGTTCAAGTCCACTCTATGAGGAATAACCTTACCACCAAATCGTGAAATCGAATGTCAATCGTGACATGCGCTGAATAGCATACGTAGCGCCTCCGCGCCGGCCGTCCTGATGGAACCACGAAATTGGTTATCATCGTTCTGTAGCGCTCGCCATTGACGGAGACCGCCACATGTGCGTTGTTCTTGAAAAAGTATGAACCGATGACGCCACCAGCCCAACATCCATACCAAACGGTTACTTTTTAAGGATGAGGAAGGTGTTGTTCCAATTTCGCTTGTTAACACAGTCATTCCTCAGAAAATGCGCCTCGTCATTAAAGATAATTTTTCAGCCAAAATTGCGGTGTTCTTCCGAACACTACGAATCTGAAGCCCAGTCAGCGAACAAACGACGTTGTATATGGTCAAGAACTTTGTGCTCATTTGAATCTTGTTCTCATGTAGGGTCAAGTCCCGACGAAAAATCCCGCCGAAAGGGCCATAGCCGTTTCTAAATGTACACAATATACTGTATAACAAAAATCCTTATTCCAGAGGATTTAATCAAACATCGTACCATGTACGAATATTCCTATATATTCGTTTTAAATGAATGCATATTTCAAAAATCAATAAAGTAACAATAGAGTTCATCTGATATAACAACATAATTTTTCACTTACAAAGAAATTTTGCTGACCCTAAAGTGCTGGGAAACACTAAGAATGGAAAGCAAATAGGGATAATGTAGCAAGCTTTAATTCGTGGTCAACTTTGTTCCATTCCAACCTTAATGCAGCACCCTTGTCTTTGGTAGATTTTTATGTGAATTCATAAAATATAATTAGAGTCGACCTAAGAGAACATCAACACACTAAAAACAAAAACAGGTATCCTAAATACAAAAAAAAAAAAATACACCAAAGACCTTTTCTATCTGGGCACTGGGCCATGGTTACCCTTGAAAGATTTTAGACTTCCATTAGCACATTTCATTCAAGGGAGGTACGATTTTCTGCAGAGTTTAGGATTGGAAGCATTTTTCACGACAAGCGATACTCTTGGTTTATTTTGGTGGATAGCAAGGGCTGGGAATCAATCCCAGACATTAAGCTTGAACAATTCAAGGCACTTACTAACTGTAGTAATCGTGTAGTAATTCTAATTCTAAATACCTATTTTTATCAACTTAATTATATGAGTGCTATCACCATTTTTGAACTTGCTGAATTATTTTATCAAACTTGCTTAAGTTATGTTAGGTTGACTCTTGATCTTGTTACCGTAACACTTAGATCAATATATGTAGATTCGTTGTGATGCCCTAGGGATTGTGACTCCCAAGTATTGAAACGTATGATAATCCTATGTTATTCAAGCCCGTTTAGGGTGTTGCTGAGTTTCAGCAAGCTATAGCTGGAAATGTTGGAGAGTACTTCTAAGTCGTCAAGGTAGATGCCCTTTTAAGTGCGTGATCCTTTTCCTTAACCCCACTGGAGAAACCAACATGTGGCGCCTTACAACGTCTGGTAGATGAGTCTGATAGGTCTGTGCTTGGGGTATATCGACGCCCCAAACGAAAAACGTTCTGTACCTGCACTCCGACGAAAAATATTACAATTCAAGAGCTTAGGCGAAAAACATTCCAACTTGCTAAGACTGGAAGAAAAACATTTTAATTCGGGAAAACCGTACAAAAAACATTCTAACTCAGAAAGTCCGGACGAAAATCATTTTAACTTGAAAAGTCCGGACGAAAAATATTCTAATTCAGGAAATTCGGATGAAAAATATTTCAATACGAATATATTGGAATAAAAATTTAGAATTCAGTTTTAAAAACTAAATTAAATTCCTTTTTAATGCCAAAGAGAGGCATAATGTAGTATATGGTTTTTTTTTATTACTACTGCTACTATTACTATCATCAATAATACTATTATTATTATTAAAAGTGTAATAAGTACGATTATTGTAATAATTATTTACACTTCACGTTGGAAATCTGCAAAAATTACGCTCGGTCCTCGGTCGAAATAAGCGGAAAAAAATAAAAAAAAATATTATTCTCGAAATAAATTGTTTTTCGTTCGAGATTTTCATGTTAGAATGTTTTTGGTCCGAGATTTTTGAGTTAAAATGCTTTTCGTCCGAGATTTTAGAGTTAAAATGTATTTCCTCGGAGATTTTTGAATTTTTTTTTTCGTCCGAGATATTCGAGCTAAAATGATTTTCGTCGGAGATTTTTGAGTAGAATGTTTTTCGCCCGAAATTATTTTTCGTCTGGGGCGTCGATATATCCCTTTGATAGCTTCTAACTTTCTTTAGTCATTTTGGCTTTTCGATAATTTGTATTCCCCGTGGATGGTTTGTAGGATAAACTGCCAAAGGTCTAAGATCGATTTAATAAAAATAAATAAATTTGGTGGTGCAACAGATGGAAGTCAACTAGGACCTAGTGACTTACGACTCCCAACCATTCCTGGGCGTGTTACTATGAACGGAGGGGACCTACAATTTTCTGCCGATTCCGAATTGCTAATGATCAGCAATCTCTGGTCATTAAATGTGCCCTTCATCCTAACCTTCCGAACTTCGCACAAAATTGCCGAACCACTCCTTTTTACCAAGAACACACGCACAGAAATAGTTGACATTTTATTTTATTTTATTTATTTAGTATCAATAATAGTTTATATATTTATTATATTGCTTCTTTTACTTGTCCCAAAACTACCAATTTTATTTCAAGTACTTTTAAAGTCAGTCTATAACTGTCTATTACTATTACTGTCATACTGCCATAGTATCGAAAATCCAATACAAAGATTTCTTCTCAACTCCACTAAACCAGTGTCATCGAGTCAAACCATACCATTTCAACTCAAAACAATTAAATATATGTGAGTCGTATACAAAGCGGATGAACGGAAGTTCCAATTCTGCATATATTCTTGTTGGAATACTCTTTAGCTCTCTGTCCCAAAATATGTCTCAATTATATTACTCCTCGAGAGCTGATGCCCTACCTGCATGCCCTACCTACCCAACCGCACCGAAAAATCCGGCTCGAGGGACCAAAATTGAAATCAAATAAAACTAAAATTTATAATTTTCGTTTAAATATATGATAGAACCATTTATAAAATTTGAAGAAAAAATGGTTAAAAACTTCAAAACACTGGCAAAATTTTAAATGCTATATTACTATACGTGTAGATTTAAATATTTGCTTGCAGAGTGGAACCACATTGATCGCCTTATTAACAATATATGCGCGAATAGCCCAAATACAAGCAAATAATTAAAATTGAACTTGTTTTTCTACAATTCATAGTTTTTGTAAGATTGATTTCAAAAACATTATACTCGTATGTAGTTTTTTGTTCAAATTCCTCCTGAAAAATACTCACTGGTAGCCCTGTCATACGTTTAACAAAACAAAAGCACAACGCACTAAGTTGAGTCTCTAGACTTTTTGGCCCTTCTTGTGGTTTTGGCAATGAACCAGACTCACAGTAGGAAAACAATATAAAAGTAAAAACAAAGAATTCGTCTCGCTTCGCAATATACAAAGTCTAAACGAATGCGATTCTTTTGTTCTTTGTATCCTATTCAAATAAAATAAAAGAAAATAGAAATAAAGTGGGAATTCCGAACCATAAAAAAGCTTATTTCAAATAGCGCTAGATAGGTAGGTCTGGTATATCCTTTATACATAAACATTACCTAATTTTTTTTAAATTGCTCCATAAAATACACACTCACGTGGTTATGTTTGCAAAGTAATCCCAACAAAAAACGAATTCTAATATTTTTTTTTGTTACGTCTTCTACCTCTTTCCGGGCCGTATGCAAACTTTTTCGGCTCTGCATGGTTTTGCCCATAACGTCAAGCGAAAAAATACATACATATGCATGTGCTTGCTCATATAAACCTACCTGTGCATAAAATTCATCTCATCACTAAGGAAACACAATTTTCATATTAATATAACCAATTCAATTTATTTTGCGAAATAATGTTTTCCTAATGCCCAAGGTTGTTAAAAAGAATATGAATGTGGATTTAGGCTAAAAATTATAATATGATTGTACGAAACAGCACGAAAAAAAAAACATTTAAGGGCTTTGTGCTTAAAAAAAAAAGACAATTGAAAAAATTATGCATTTAAAATTTTATTGGAACTTAATTATTTTTTATGGATTTTTTAAATAATTATGAATGCAAGAAAAACAGATATTTTGTGGCTTATACTAACAAATTTATGAAAGGTATAATGAGGGTGCTTTACTGACAAAAGGCTTTTATAATTGGTATTGAGGTACTTGAATTTCTATATGGCCTGTCGACTGTGGCATAAAAGGGCGTTTTATTGAGAAAGTTTCTAAGCTTCTGAACAACAAGTAAACAATCAAAAATAAATTAAATTAAATTCTGACCAAAAAGTAACTGGGTAAAATCAAGTTTGAGGGCTTATTAGCCTATAGGGATTTCTGATCTTTGGCAGGAGATTGTGGCCATATTGCTGACGCTGTATCTGTCAAATGCCTCGAATTCCTCGATAGTGACGTTGATGCCGATATGATCAAAGAAGTGATTTTTCTTGGGATACTTACTTATTAACTTAAGGTGGCGCTACAGTCCGGAGTGGACCAGGGCTTCAACTAATAAGCTTTTCCAGCTAGCCCCTAGCTAGCTGTCTCCAGTTTCATACGTCAAGTTGGTTGAGGTCCTCTCCCACTTGTGTGCGACACCTGAGTCGCGGTCTTCATCTACTGCGCCGTCCCTCGGGGTTGGATTCGAATACTTTTCGGGCCATCATTCGGGTCCATTCGCTCTAGATTACCTAGCCATCTCAGTCGTTGGATCTTGAATCGTTTGATTAAGTCACTTTGGCTGTACAGCTCGTAAGTTTAATGGTAATATCTTCTCCTCCATTCACAGACTATGCAGACGGGATCAAAGATCACACGAAGAATTTTCCTCATATACATATGATGTCCTTAATTACCTCAAAGTTACAGCTGTCTATAATGACTTTCTGTCCAAGACGGCTGCTTCCGTCTCAATGCTCACAAATGCACCACTGACATCACGCTTTGTTCTTCCAATTATGACAATGTCGTCGTCGTCGTATCCAAGTAATTGGACGGACTTTTGAAAGATTGTGCTCTTTGTGTTGACACGTGATGAGTTTTGCATTATTCTTTCATGAACGATGTTGAAGAAGTCGCACGACAGAGCATCGCCTTGCCTTAAACCTTTTGTGATTGGTGGGATCTTTCCTTGATGGAGCAGTGTGCGTTCTTTATCGTCATCCTACACAAGCGGACAAGTTTGTCAGGGATTCCAAAACTATAAATTGCTCTATATAGTTCGTTCCTGGAAATGCTATCATACGCGCTTTGAAATCCTTCTGCTGGGGTTGTGACCCAATCTCGAGTTGAGGTACTAGGCACACGACGTTCCCCGAGAGGAGATGAGAGTAGGAGTCGGTAGACAAACCTGTGGACGCTTGTGTTCTCTTTGGTGCACGTGCCTACCATTTGAATATTTTCTTTGGATGCGTACTCTTATTCGTAAGAGTTTAAAGCCTAAAGAAAAGTCTTGGTTCGATAAAAGCTGAAAAGAAGTAAATATCCCCTCTTACAAAGCCAACCAAACTGAGGAAAATCGGAAAAACATAAACAAGTCAGAAAATATTGCAACACTGTTATAAAAAGAACCAATTTTTTTACTGACCAGAAATTAAGGCAAAAAATCATGCAATGTCCCAAAATCAGTAAAGATTTCTTGTCATTTGTCATTTCATCCTCGGTTCCAACGCTCATCTACGAGTACAACGGAAACCCGATAACAAGCACTTCAGATAAGGCAAATGGACTGGCAGCTTATTCTGTTGTTAGCTCTACGTTGCCTTTGAGCAACATTGCGGACCCTGTTGAGAATTTAAATCACTCTATTTCTGCACTCGTACGCTTGCCAGAGTCGTTCGAGATCTTGTTATAAACAAATGCGCTGGCCCTGATGTTATACCCCCATTCTTCTGAAGAGGTTTTCTTCATCGCTGGCAAAACCATTAAGTAAGATTTTCCATCGCTCCTACTGTTCAATGTAAAGGTATCGCTAATAAATCATCAGCTCAAGAAATATCTCGAACATCGAAAGCTTCTCAATGACCGCCAATACGACTTTCGCAGCTATCGTTCTACTGGTGATCTGATGGCATATCTCACCGAAAGTAAGATTATTGCGCTTGATATTTTGAAAGCATTCGATAGAGTTTGTAACCAGGCTCTCTTATCGTAACCTTTATTCTTTGGATTAGAATCTACCTCCTGCATCGTTCAATTTCTGTGGTTGGACGGTTTCAAATCTGATCTTCACAGAATAAATTCTGGTGTTCCTGAAGGCTCCGTTTTATCTCTCTTTCTCATTTTTCTCTTGTCTGAAACTTGTAATCCGCTTCATTGTTGTGCCGACGGCTCTACCCTCAGCTTTTCATACTCGTTCTTAGATTAAGGTCTATCTACTTCAAAAGTAGGATTACAACTGTATCTTATGATAAGCTTATTAAACACCTTTCTTTACGGCATTTATTAAATCGGTAATAAAAATTCATGAGGAGTTTATGGCTTCGAAAATTCAATGATGTCTATTTTCGTTGAAGCAATAGCACCCTTTATGCCATTGTACTTGAATGGCATTTGCATCAAAGAAGCCGAAAAGTTCGCAGTAATCGGTATGTGTGTTAACGACGATCTTCGTTGGAATGACCACATTCTGGACACTGCCAAAATGCTGCAAAATTATTAGGAATTCTATATCTGATCTGGTTACAATTTATGAGGCGTTTATACGTCCAAGACTCCAGTATAACTTACATCTTTGGGCAGGTGCAGCATAAGCTTCACTCCATTTATGGGAAAGAATCTAGAAAAGAGCGTTAAAATCGATGTGAAACAGAGCTATCATGGAATCATTCCCAACCCTTGAACACCGTAGAAATGTTCCATGTATTTCCTTGTTCTTTATCTTCTGTCACAAGCAATTCTCACTCGAAGTAGTCAACTTTATTCCCCCCTTAATCAATTCGACCGTGATACCCGTTTCGCTAGGAATCTCTTCAGTTTACTGTCGAACATAATTTTGGTCATACCTTCAAATAATGAAATTTGTTTTTTAGTCGCACCACACGGTTATGGAATAATTTACCCGGGACGGTTTTCAACATTCAAAACCAATGTTTTACGGAAATTTGAAATTTCGGTATCCGGACAGAGCTCTGTCTGCAATGCCCCAAAGGTAGTTCAAATGTTTAAAAAAAAAATTACGAAATACTAATTCATCTTGGGTTGTTTAAAACACAGTTTGCTGTTAATTCGAGGCTTCCAGAAAGTGTCTCCTCGAAGACCATCCCAACTCAGAAGTGCATCTACTCCTCCAGCATGAACTAGATCCTAGTGACAGGTATCTATACATCCGAGCCATTACTGACGATTAATTTGAAGAGATCATCCATGGGTCTCGCAATTCTGTCTGTCTATCTATCCGTTCGATTACAGCCCAAACGGCTCGGCCAATTTTTGCTAAACTTGGTAGATATCGTTTTTAAACCAAAACTAACGATACCTGCCATATAAATTTGTTTTCGAAATTTTATAAATATTTTTTTTTTTCTTAAAAAATGTCCCACAGATTTAAGAAAAAAAAATTAAAAAAATTCATTTAGTTAAAGCTAGGAAATGGTTGAAAAACAATTTCCAAGAAATGGTTATTTTTGGTACCCCCTGGAACCATGTTTTTGGGTTTTTGATTTTCTCAAAAACGGTACAACCGATTTTGATCATTTTTTTTTATGCTAAAGCTCTACATTTTGAATATTATTGTGTATTCAAATTTTCCAAAATTTTTTTTTTAGATTTTTAAAAAAAATTTCAAAATTTTCCCCAAAAACGGTTCCTAGAATTTTGCTTAGTTTTTTTTTCGATTGATTCTTACAATCTATAATTTAATAACAAAAATTGAAAACAAGACATTACTGACTGTAACTACCATAGAACGATTCTTTCGAATTTTGAACTTCTCATTATCGGCATAACGGATTTTAATGAATTTTTTTATAAAGAAGCTCCTAAAAAATTTAAAAAAACATTGCATTTCAAAACTTTTTAAATTTTTGGAAAAAAACTCATTTTTTTTTTGAAAATTCGATATCTCAAAAACCGCTTAGTATTTTTCTTGGAAATTTAATTCTCATTCGTACAATGACAAAAACTTAAAATTGGAGTACCAAATTTTTTCTTAAAAATGTTTTAAAAATTTCTTATATGAAAGCTTATTTTTTTAAGAAACCACTATAACGATTTATAATTTTTGTTCTTGCATAAATTCATTAAGCATAGCATTCTGTTTTTATCTCTTACTATACTAAAAGAGTTTAAAAAAATAATTTCATGCTTATGAACAGTTTTTCTGTAATAACATTAATTTTTGAAATTCTTAGTCTTTTACATGGAAGCAAGTTTTTTTTTTATTTTAAAAATTATAAACCTTAAATTTTTGTACAAATAACAACAAGTGGTTATCACTAAAACCACATTGTTAGACATACAAACAAAAATTGAAACTGTCTCATCACATATCGACTTTTCGAGGCCGGACACAGCTTTGCCCGTTTTATTCAATCCTTTTTTTGTATTATTATTCCCTTTTGACAAACACAGCGTTAAGTGCACTTTAATTCCTGAACTAAAAGAAGGCTCTGTGAAAATATTTGCGCAAATCATGTGGAATCTTGTGAACAATTGGAATTGCATTACCCTTTGTCTGGGAGGGCTAAAAGATATGAACTACATAAAAGCTTTATGAATGTGTGCTCTCCTTTGGAAATACCACTCAAAGGACGATGAATAGAGAACTTATAATATTTTTATTGGGATGACGAAGTTTGGATCAAGGGTACTTTTTTTATGTATTGTGTCTTGTAGTCGTCATAAAGGTTGGATTATGAAACAAATAAGGAAGAACTAAAAATGTTAAGCTTAGTCTGACTCTTTAGAATATTTTTGTAGAATTTCTTTCCTGAATAAATTATTTTGAAAAGAAAAATGTATATTATCCCCGGTACGAGAGCTATGTCAACTTAATTCCCCCTCGGGACACTTACATCAATTTTTTAATAGCCGATAGCACGGTTTAAGGTTTGCATTCAAACAGAAAAATGTTGTCACAATTTTTTCCACCCTGGGATAACATCTCTGTGAACAGATTCGGACTCCTCGTGGCGGTTGGGCTTAATGCGAATGCGACTACTACAACAAAACTTAGATTCATGCGATCGTATACTCAATTAGTAGTAGGTATGTCAGTACTAACTACCCTACAACGAAGAAGTTTTTCCACCAAAGAACTTCCAACATATGACAGTGACGAAATAATTCTCTAGATACATTCAACGGTAACGTCACTAGTTCAAGTTGAAAAGAACTACAATGGGAGGAAATATCGATAGGAAGCTTTTTAACTGACCTCTGGTCCTTGGTGATATTAAAGGACTCTTACAGGTTGGGGCTCTAAGGCTACGTTAACGCCTCAAAACAGCAATCTTCAAGCGGTCGGATTCAGTATTGATAACCTTGGCAAGACCTAAGAATTCATACTTGGAATGTTCGTATACTCAACAGATGAAATGCGGCTGAACAATTAGCGGATGCCCTTAACTTCTATCAAGCAGGCCTTACAGCAATCCAGGAAATGCAATGGACCGGGCAGAAGATCTGTGGCGTCAACTATGGTAACTATACTTAAGATAACAAAAGCAGCGTTTTTTTACAATTCACACCCACTCAAGGAAATCTATCCAGTATATGAAGAGAAGTTGGGGCAGCACATGTCCAATGATGTGAGTTATACTTAAGTTTAGGACGTATAAACGCCTAATAAATTGTAGCTAGATCAGAAGGACTTGCAATTCTGTATTGGCAGAAGACTAAGAGAAGAAATCTTGAACTTTAGATATGTTAGCGAGTGCCTTATAACCATTCCATTCAAAGCCAAATTTAAGAAAGTAAACCTAACATGCGCTCAATGCACGATAGAAGAAAACAACTATCATACCAAATAGTGTTCTACGAGCTGCTCGAAAAAATCTATAAAAAGTGCCTTAAGCGTGATGACATTTAAATCGTGATGGCCGGTTTTAATGTATGTCCAGTGCTCTATATGTCCGAAAAAACCGATCAGACAAAATCGACTGTGAGTGATCACTACCTTCAGCCGACCAGTACAAAGAAACACCTTGTCTTATGAAGAATTCTTCGGCATTCGGGCAAATTAAAGTGCATACAAAATATCGTTACTCGATGAGAAGTTCCCTTATATTCTCAAAAATAAAACGGCAAAGAGTTCGAGTTTATTTAAAAGGGCAACTCCATAAATTATTTTGAGAAGTTTAACGAAAACGTGAAAAGAAAAAGTCACGGCAACAAAGTCCGAAAAAAGGATAAGATAAGGATGGAAATATTGTAGTAGTCTCACAAAAGGTCTTGATAATATAGAAAGACCACTTCTACAGACGGTACTTCTATTATTATGACGAACCCAACTTCATTATCAGCCACAATGTACCGACGCACAAAACGTAAAAAAGCTGGCATTCAATTAAATTATGAAGTTGAGCTTTGGCTTAAATAACCATTCTATTTCTCTTCAAAATATGATAGAGAATAAAAAATGAGAGAGAGAAAGTTTATTTGAATCACGTAATCTTCTGCAGATCTTCTCAAATGAAGATTTAGTTCACGTTTTTAATCGATCAGAGTACCTACAGTTTATTATTTATTGCGTGTAACAAATTAAATTAACTTGCAATAGAATCAGTAAGCTCATGCGCGTTTTTGTATGTATGTTTTTTTTTAAATAAAAAATAAATTCTTGTTATTTTAATTCGTTGAATATGAAAAAAAGTTATTTTTTTTTTTTATTTTTTTGCATTTTTCTGAAATCCTTAGGCATTTAGTTGTGTTAGCCGTAAAACGCCAATAAGTCTTATATGTCATTTTGTTAAGTATTTTGTCTTCTTACAGAATGTATGAAAATGTCTTGCTATACAATTTGCTCCCCTGTGTGTTGTGTACATTTTTGTTGGTGTCGTAACTTCCTAGAAAAAGACATTTTTGGTCAATATTATTGTATTTTTGACACTTCTTAGGCCGAACAACATTCAAAATACATACTATCAATAACCAGACAAGATCTTTTTAATATAATGAAGAAGTCAAGTTGCTAAGGATTTAATAGCCAGATGTAATTTTTAAAGGGAAAAATTGTAAGGCGAACTCAATACTCCAGTACCTTTTAATATGACATAAATACTCGTACTTTATGAATTGACATATGCAGCTGAAATGAGTTTGAGAGCATCTGGGCAGTCAGAAGCTGCAAAACTAATTCACGTAGTACCCAAAAGTCCTAGAAAAGTTGAAAAGTGTACTAAAGCTTCAAGAGGGTCCATTGAACCTACTTCAATGACTGATGAAGAAGCTTTGGCGTTAATTTTCGAAGCAGGCTCATCTAAATTTCAATATGAAATTATCAGATCAAAAGCTTCTTAAGTATTTTCTTCAAATAAAATCGCTGAGGAGTGTAACAAAATTGATACTCGTATCCCGATCGCGAACATATCGGAAACTTCTGTGAGTACAGATTTACAAAGTTTGTTAAACTTAAGAATTAAACATTTAATTATTCTCCAAAAAGACGAGATTAATTCACTAAGAATTGAAAGATGTATGCTTGTACTCTAAATGGGGCTTTGATGGGAGTTTTGGTCACAATTCAAATAAGCAAGCCTTTTATGAATTGAACTAGGTAGATTCGGCTGTTTTTATTACTTGCCTTGTTCCACTTCGCTTAGTTTCTGGCGTAAAAATAATATAACAAAATCCACGTGCAAGCTCAAGTAGATATTGTAGACCTGTTAAAATTGAATTTTTAAAAGAATCTTTATAAGTATCCATAGCTAAAAGCAAAGAGTAGATACGGAAATCACTGACTATTAGTCTAGTATTGTAAGAGAAAGTGCAAATACAATTTCTATTCACCAGAACTTGATCTTCGCAATATCTGATGGAAAAGTGTGTAATGCCATTTCAGAAAACTCTTCTACATAAAAATGTTATATGTATTTGTAATGCTTAACAAGAAGAATTTATTTCTATTGAAGAAATAATACTAAGTTCAGGAAAAAAATAGCAACAAAAAATATTCCAAAATGGTAGCCTTATAATATTTTTTTAAATTTTTTTTTTATAAATGTTGTATTACAATCACTAAGTATGCAACACACGCAGAGTTTTATTTAAATCGTTTGAGCCGTTTTTGAGAATTTTCATAAACTAATGAAATCTGTATGGGTGGTAACCCTAGCAATGGGCGTCGCCATTCGAAACTTTGGTATCAGTAGGATTTGTGCCAAATTTCAAGTTCCTAGTCCTGTTGGTTGATTTAATGCCATCTTTTCGCCATTTTACCCCACTGTGCGACGATAGAAAAAACATACGTCCACCCATATGCCAATATGAAGTAGGACTAGCAATACCTTAGCTAAAACCCAAAAAAGTAGCGACTCGAAATGAGCTGATAGGGAGCATAAATTAACTCATTTCGAAAATTAAGTCAGAAGACCGTATTCCTGACGAATGGAATTAAAGCACAGTTATCGCGGTTCACAAATCACAAGAAAGAAAACTCCTTCACGTGTGACAACTATAGAAGAATCAGTCTTCTAAGCTTCGTATGTAAGTTCTTATCAGCCATTTTGTTTGAATGCCTAAAACACTTTCTCAATAATCTGATCGGCCTCTAAGTGCGATCTTTGACCATGCAAATCCACAAATTCACAAAATCTTCGCAATCTGGCAGATCTTGGAGAAAGTCCAAAAAATAAAAAACGATACCCATTATCTATTCCTATTCCACCTATGACAGCATCTAAAGAGACTAGCTATACTTGCAAAACTAGTAGGCCTATTCAAAATGATAATGAAGAATGCTCGTTGCTTGTCAGTATTGAAATCACTGAGACTTTCGATGTCAAGAAATGATTAAGACAAAATCAGAAGATGTCTTGTGACTTCTGCAAAATCGTTTTGGAAGGCATTGTGCGAAACTCACTGATTAACACCTATCTCATAAACTCCTTATATACGCCGACAATATTGAATATTGACATCATCGACCGAAATGAACGGGTTACAAAACGTCAAAATTGGTTGACCGATTAATGATAGCAATATAAACATATGATGAATTTGGATAAAGTGTCACTGTAGACAGCTATAATTTCGAGATAGTAAGGGACTTCTTCGGCTGCTCTAAATTTTGATTCTGAGTAAACCAAGGACCCTGCTACCTGAAAAGAGTTATTCAGGCCATTTTTCTTCCCGAACTACACCCAAAGGCACATTTAACCGACCACTTCGTATTTCTGTAAATTTAAAGAAACCGTCAAGTTGAGACCAGTTTTGGTATAAGTAGGCAAGTTTTGAGAAAACAAAAAAAAAATAAACAAACATTCTAAGAAAAAGCCACGTTTATTATAGAATTAACAGAGAAAACCAGTTTAAAAAAAAAATACTGAAAAATATGTTATCGATGATGTCCTGAATATCCGACTGAGGGATATTGTGCCACTCCTCTACTGTAGCTCTTTTAAGCTCTCCTAGCGTGGAAAAGGCATGTGTCTTTTAATGTTGTCCCAAAAATGGTCGAATGGGTTGAGATCTGGACTACGTGATGGCCAACCGATAAAACTGGAATCCCGACCTCATTTAGGTAGTTAGTTATAGAATTTGCGGTATGGCAGCGCGCGTTGTCATGCATTAACCGAAAGTTGTCACCAATAAATGGTTCGAAAGATTGTAACGGTTTAGCTGATTTTATTTAACGCGACGCGATGACCTGCTCTTCACATGACTTCCTCAGGACCACAGGATTCCCTGAGCCAAGCCATGGAATGTTAAATAAATTGTCCATGTAGCAAGGTACGGCTCGGCATGCTCGCTTTCACCGTTGGCCAGCTCGTCGGTGGTGTGGGTACTTGCACCTGCCACTGGACTACCGTACAATGTTCTCATGCCGAAAAGAAAACGAACAAAAATCATCCGACAAGACCTATTTAATCGCAAGAACTATTTTTTTTTTTTATTAATTTATCTATTTATGGGAAACCCTGGGTGTTATTTAGGGTCCCTGAGTGTCGCCCTCCCTCTGCTTCCAAGAACCTAGAAGCTCCTTGGCTATTGAGCCACTCTCAATATCATTTCTCAATAGCCCCTAATCGAAATGAATAATTCCCTAAGAACTACTCAAATTATTGCCATCGTTTAGCAACATCATTTCACAACACTTCCCTTTGCACACTCAGAAAAAGAATCACTCAATCATTATTCAAAAATTCAATCCATCAGACAAAACGAAGAAGTTGAGGCAAGAACTTGATTTAACTTTGTTTATTACAATTCAAAATTCATTAAAAAAAAATATAGTTTTAGATCATCATAAAAGAAAAAAAAATGTAAATAATTTTGCTTACGTGGGGAAAATACTCAAAAAAATACATATACTCAAATGAACATTGAGTAATTAAAATAAATAGCATGAGTTCGAGTGATAACAAATAAGAAACTAACTTAATTAAGATGAAAGCTCGAATGAGATAAGAGAGTAACCGAGAATTGATTCGCTCTTTAAGAATTCAACGTTAACTTAATCAATTCTGATTTTGCATTCTTTCCCCCTTTTTTTTTTGTTGCGTTTGTTTTGTGATCACTCTCACTCAAAAATAGACACTACGTAAATTAAAAATAGTAGAAATTAAGAGAAAATTTAAAAAGAATTTCTCATTGCATCCACAAAAATGCACTAAAATTTGCAGGATCGTCTTAGGTTCAATTTGCAAGATTTTTCTGTTTATAAGATCATAAAATAAAAAAAAAAAACTTACCGGCTGTCCAAAGTTGGTGTGCACATCAGCTTTGTTGAGGCCTGAGCGTTGACTTTTCTTGTTTGTAGCTCAGCTATATACGTTAGAGATGTAAAATAAAACAAAAAAAACTCTGGCAAGTTGAACGTCGGACGATTGATTCTCGTTCTTGAGAATAATTAAATTGATGATAATGTCTATGTATATAAGCTAGGATTGTATTATGATTTCATTTGATTGTTTTATATTAAATTTGATTATTGTTGATAGAGATGATGGATGATGAAATTTGGTATGTTTGGTTCAGGATGATGTCTGGCTTGTTAAATGTACTCAGGGTGGATTTTCGATAGGACGCTGATCGGGTATTTTCTCAGTTGGTGTTGATAGACCCAATTTTATTTCGAAGAGAGTTTGGTCCGATAATAAGGTTGGTTGGTTTTCTTCACTCTTGGTTGGGTGCTGGAGGCTTACTTTGTATATAGCCTGGCCACGCGTGAGCTATCGATTGTACGAGGTTTTCGCACGAACGAAGATCTGATTTTTGTCTGTCTTAGGTTACATGAAATCAGGGTGGAACCGCTGCTTGAAGCAAGGGCAACAATCACAAGCTTCTTGAAACCTCGGAGAGGCAGAGTTTGGATGGCTTGCTCTTGTTCTAAGATTAAGCTGCTCTCATGCCGTTGAACCCCCTGATCATGCGAGAGTTCGGGCTCTGGCCGAGGCGTGATCTTTCGGCACTTGCGATGAACACTCAGCACAAATTTTTCCGTATAAGAGCGCACGGAGGACAGCGCTCTCGTTTGGCTTTGGAGCAGATTGTTCGGCACGAGTCAAAACTGATTGCAGCAATTCGCCTAAAGTTGGCTTTTCGAGGTTATAATCGATGCCTGCAAAAATCAGGTTGAAGGTGCTATTCCCGAATAAACTTTGGTGAGATTCTTTTTCAGTATCGGGCTCACTTCACTGCTTCCAGGTTCAAATTCAGAACTGATATTATTTTGGCCAAACTCGTACTTATAGTATGTGAAGGAAATGATTATATTTTATTGATATGATATATGTACAAATCTAACCGGTGTCACCATCACGTGTTGTACAACTTACTTCAATTGTTAGTTGGTCGACGGATTAGTTACGTCTTCGTCGAAGGTTGGCAGAGAAAAGAAATTAAGAAAGTCGGATATGAGAAATTAGACTGCGAAAAACCTAAACTGCTGCGCAGTTCACTAACTTCGAAATTTCGCAGATCGTAAATAAATTGTGAGGCCTTGGTTACATGCTGTATGCGATGTTTTGGAGCAATTTACATTTTGCATTTATGGGGCTGGACTGCACAAGATTTCACATTGTCTTGCAAGACTTTTTCCACGGTATATTTAAGCATTCACACTGCCTCTTTTGAACATAACAAGGTGCGTGCGAGCTTTATAATTAATGACTCATCAAACCATTACAGACTCTCTATGGTAAACCACTGTTTCGGTTATCGTGCATGGAGCAAATCTTTCGTTTTTTCACTTTGTATGAGAATAGAATATCCCTCCTTCCTCTGCAGTCCAGTTAACATATTCTCGCGCAAAACGAAGTCTTGCTGTACGGTGCTGTGGGAGCGATTCGGGGCGGAAAGCTGGTTGAAAAGCTTTGATATTCAATTGCCAACCTTTTTCTGATGGTGCATTCACTCCACACTAAAATTCCTCACCTCAAAAAGCTCTCACCGAGCTGAAGTGCATCGATGACGACCTTGACCTGGCCTCCTCGTGCACGAGCCAGTTTCGCGAAATCGTCTGATGGCATCCCCAATCGTAGTTTTAGGTACGCCAAGCGTACGAGCAATGCGACATTGGCTGTACCCGGTATCAGTTAAAGTCACTGCTCTAGCTAGACCACGTCACAAATAATAAGTTTTATTTATTTATTTATTTTTATTTATTTATTAATATATAAATGCCTTTGAGAGCAATCTCATGTAGGCTGTTGACATGTTTACAATTTTTGTATATGAAAATTTATGTCAATTTAAAGTTAACAAGAAATAGAGTTACCAGTATATTAATTTAAATTTACCAATATTTGGCACAAAAGTACAAGTAAATGTAAATGTAAATGTAAAATGTAAAATTTAAGTAACTGAAATAATATTAAAAAACGCTTAAATTGCAAAAATCGCTTCTGTTTAAGATCTATTACAATTCTTATCCGAAACTTTAGTTATCTATCCACTGTAATTTTGTATATTTGGCAACGCCTACATTTCATTTAATCTTGAACTCAAATCAATAGCTTGTCAATTATTAAAAGACTTATGCTCTTTCACTTTAGCAGCATACCGCGTCGGGTTTAGTTCGTCTTTCTTTCCATTATTAATCTATATATATAAAAATCAATGCCACTTTTCGTTGTGTTTTTATAACTTAAGAACGGGCTCACCTATCCGAACCAAATGTTTAGGCTTTGTTTGGACTATGTAGTAGATGGTTTATGTGAAGTTTGCACAAAATCGGTCGAGCGGTTCTTCATTTATCAGATTTTTTGTAACAAATGAATTCAATAAATGTCGGATCATTTTGTTAGTGGAGATTTTGCTGTCAAATTGAAACTTTTTTCATATATGGATTGTGCTGTCAAATTGAATCGTTCAAATGTACTATGTATATGTGTGCGTGTACTTTTCTCAGTTTTTTAGCGATACTGATACACCACTATTAATGTAGCAATTTGTTTTTAATTTGATTTATTCTTTTTTATATGAAGGAATAATGCCACGAACCGGGCGAGCAAATATAGGTCGGCGAACGTGTAATGCAAATGATGTGGCATTACTAAGACGATCACAGACTGCAGATGAACGCGCACATGCTAATGCATCGCAGCGTGAACGTAATGCACGAAATAGATCTGTTGACCCTGTACCTGTACTGAATCTTGCACGGCGATCACGAATACGTCGTGCTCCTTTGGCTGAAATGATGCGTGCTGCTTTTAATTACAACAGCCAAATTAATTATATAGTATGTACGGATACATTGGAATGATGGACGCAATAATGTCCACATTGTGATGCGGCTAACTTTCCAGGTGAAACGCCCGGCATCAGGGTTCGAACCTGAATCATAAAATGTCGGAGCAAATTTGAAAAAAAAGTCGAGCAAATGCAAGATTTTCGGAGTAGATTTAAAACAAAAAAAAATCCTTACTTTTCAGGAAAATTAAAACATACATATGTATGTATGAACATAAAAAAATAGTATTAGCAAAAAAGAAAAATAAATCACAGGTTTCATTGGAAAACTTAGTATTATTTTCAAAAATTGTTTTGTAAAAATAAACAAATTACAAATTCAGAAAGAATTTTTAAAAAAGGTTTAATGGTTTTTTTTTTCAACAATGTCATATTTGTAAATAAATAAGACAATTTTTCTGTGTGGAAAAAGTGGAGTAAATCTCGAAAAATCGGAGCGTAGGAGTAGATTTAGGTCCGAACCCTGCCCGGCATGTGTTCTGCTAATGGCAAAGTGAGATTGCCAGCATTAGAAACTCCACCCGAGCCATTGTATTCACTTATTTTTGGGACATCTCAAACGTTGAATCACTTTTTGAGTCATATTGAACTATACAATTCGGCATTTCAAATGACTTCTTTTGGTGCTTCTAAAATTATTAGAGATAATTTTATGCCGACGTTTAAGGTAAATACTTCAACAGGACTGTCCCATGTTTATATCAATCTGAATCATAAAGTATTCGATAGTTTTAAAAATTCTGATCCAACATCTACCTAAAATTGCATACATGTTACAGATTCAGGGCCAGATTTATCATCAAGCTGGTTCGTTATTGCCATACCCCGACGCTGATAATCAATTTTTGCACACTCTACATTAAAATTGCCATTGAATGCACAGGTGATTGAAACTATAACTTGCAATATTTCGAGAAATTCTGCTATGGCAAAAGTTCTGCGATTAACGTCAATTATTTTATGGGATGAGTGTACAATGGCGAATAAAAAATCACTAGAAGCATTTAATCGAACAATGCAAGATTTACGTGGTAATCAACAGCTTTTTGGTGGTGCTTTGATAATACTGTCAGGGGATTTTCGTCAAATATTGCCTGTCATTCCTCGATCAACTCCTGCTGATGAAATAAATGCCTGTTAGAAGTCATCAATTCTTTGGAGATATGTATGTACAAAAATTGACACTGAACATTAATATGCGTATTCACCTACAAAATGATCTAGCTGCCCATGAATTTTCAAAACAATTGTTAGAGATTGGTGATGGCAAAATATAAATCGACAGTACCAACGGATTGATCGCTGTACCAAACAATTATTGTACAATTACAGAAATTATGATTGGTTGAGAAAACGCGCCATTTTAGCACCCAAGAACATTCATATCAATGCCAATAATTTTCAAATTCAAGCGAAACTGCCAGTTGCCAACTGACAGTGTCATGTATCAAGATGAATTATCCAATTGAATTTTTAACTTCATTGGAACCGGCTGGTATACCACCGCATTGTTTGAATCTGAAAGTTGGTTCTTTGATTATATTGTTGCGGAATATTAATCCACCAAAACTGTGTAATAACACCAGATTGGCAGTGAAAAAGTTATTGCCAAATTTGATTGAAGCTACGATCCTAACTGCTAAATCAAAAGGAAAAGTTTGTTTGATACCGCGTATCCTTACGATTCCAATTGATATAGAAAAACAAAAAATATTGTTTATCCAAATGTTTTGGATTAAGTTTTAAAATAGCTAGCAATTAATAAAATATTTTTTTGTTTGAATAAATGAATAATTTGATGTTACAATTAAATTGTTTTATTATTTCACTTTATGCGTAGCGAAGCACGTACCGGGCCGCTAGTATTCAATAAACTTTAGATTTTTTATTTCAATATCTTGATTCTTTTTCATTTTAATTAATAATATTTCTCGAGCTATCGAACATTTATGGTCCTTCTGATCCAGATTTATTTAATTAATATATTTTCGAAATAATTTCGTTAAATTTATAGTTATCTCGCGATAATAGTTTTTTTTTTTTTGTACAATTTTTTTCTTTTGCCTTGTGCACAAAAAGTACACGCAGTACACGGACAATTATTTTGCGTGGCGGTATTGGTATATTGGTTTGATTAAAATTAAATAAAATTAATTAATTTTAAATTTCTTTAATTTTACAGCAAATTACATAATACCTAATCATTATATTATTTTTCACAGCCTTTTTCTCATTACCAATTCCATTATTTGTTGAGTTTAAAAGTGCATCATCTTGCGATTAATTAAATTTCATATGTACAACAAAAGTACACGGAGTGAAACTTTTGCAATATGATTATTGAAATAAATTAGTTTGAAGTCAAATAATTTCGTTGTGCTACGTCATATTAATTAAACCTAATTTCAATTAATTTAATTAAACGTAAATTCATATACATACATATATACTTACTTTGAACGGCACATATAATACGGTAAAATACCTATAACAGTTTTATTATTGTGCGGTACTTTTTCAGTTATTTTAAAGCACGAATATTTCTTCTGACTTTAAAATATTTGCTAATATTTGATGTTGATCAGAATATCAACTTTAAAAATATTTCATTTGTTCTGATTAATTTATCAGAATTTTCTAAAAAATTCAAAACATTTTTTTTCGAAGTGCATACATTCAACAGCTTATCGCTTATTTGGTCAGTGATTTTTATCGCAAATCAATGTTTGAAACCAGTGCTGTCAGCAGTAATATACCATAATTAATTTTCGGTACTTTTTAGTTCTTTTTTTTTTTTTTTTTAACGAATTATATGCAGTACTGTTTTCTTTTATTAGATGAGTTGATTTCAATTGAAAGCAAAGATAAAGATATTATCACCAATTTATGTGCGCTTTTGATAAATTTTATGAGTTTTAGTATATAATAAAATATATCATTGCTGTGGTTTTCTACCTCTACTAAAATTGATTTTCCTTATAAAATTTAATTCATTTTAATCGTCATTGCTTGGTTCTTTAAGCTTCCTGTATTCCGCAGGCAAAAATTATTTGCTTTCATTCTGTTTCATTAACTTAACTTATTCCTTTTGCTAAAACATGGAACAAATCAAAGCCTTAATTGAAGAACAACGCTTAACTGAAGCAGATTTAACTAGTTTTCAATCTAATTTTACTGAGTCCAGTATAGAAAATCTATCAAAAATGGGCTATTTACGTACTAGATTAGAACAGTGTGAAGGATATATGACACTTTATAGAAGTAATCATTTAAAGATTTTTGGCATGCTTAAAGGTGTCAAGAAAAGCAAAAACGATTTCAGTTATTTCTCTGATTCAGAGTATGAAAAATTCGAACAAAGATTTATCGATACAAAAGGTGATATTTTAGATAAAATTCTTTTTCTCGAAGCATCTGTTTCAAAAGAATCTAATGTGAGCTTAGTAAATCAAACTTTATTTGATCATACTTTTCGTGAAGAAAACGAAATTCATCTTCCAAAAGTAAAACTCCCAGAGTTCGATGGAACGTACGAAAACTGGTCAACGTTTCATGATCTATACACAAGTATGATTCATATAAAAACCAATATATCTAACGCTCAAAAGCTCTATTTTCTTAAAAAGTGTTTAACTGGTGATGCTGAATCTCTTATTCGCTCTATAAAGTGCACAAATGTTAACTATGCTACTGCATGGAAGACACTTTGTGATCGCTATGACAATAAACGTTTCATTATCGATTCTCATTTAAAAATTCTATGCGAGCAACCAGATATGCAAAAAGAATCATCTTATTCGATTCATAAACTTTTGTATACAACAAAAGAGTGTTTAAATTCAATAAGTAATCTGGGTGTTTCAACAGATTCTTGGGATCTTTTCATTATTTTTTTTATTTCACAAAAATTGGATAAATCTTCGCGACGAAACTGGGAAAACTTTTTGGCACAGAAAAATTCTAGTGCCAACAACAAAACAAATGAGTTACCAAAACTTGAAGATTTTTTTACATTTCTTGAAGACTCGTTTCGTTCCTTGGAAGCTGTAGAGACCAAGGTCTCATTGCACAGCAAGGAAAAAGTTCCAATGTTAAACAAAGCTCAAAGTTATTCCAGATCATTGCATACTTCAAAGCGCATTTGTAAAAATATGTTGTGTATCTGTTGTCAGGAAACACATTACTTATATCTTTGTCCGAAGTTCAAAGCTTTCTCTTCTGACAAGAAAATTGAGTTTGCAAAAAGCAATAATCTTTGTATTAACTGTCTTGTCCAAGGGCATACGGTTTCTCAGTGTAATACTAAATACAACTGTCGTATATGTAACAAACGTCACCATACTCTTATGCACATTAATAACTCTTTCAATGTACCTAGTTGTTCCAACAATCTTTCATCTAAAACAGCTACACAATCACTTGTGTGCACTGATTCCACTGCCATTGCAGTTCCTCAAATTCTTCTTGCTACAGCAAAGGTAATAATTTCTACTGCTTCTGGCGATCATATTCTGAGGGCACTTGTAGATCAAGGATCTCAAACTTCATTCATTACAGAAAGATGTGTTCAACGTCTTAAACTTAAAAAACACCCTTTCAACTGCGTAGTCAGTGGAATAGGTTCTTCAGTTTCAAAAGTCTGCAATAGTTTTGCAGAGTTTCTCTTAAAATCTTGCACAAATACTTATTTCAAAATAACAGTAAAAGCTCTTGTAATGTCATCAATTAGTAACTATCTGAATAAATATTCAGTTGCTTCTACTTTACCAAGAGAATTCAAAAATATTACTCTTGCTGATCCATGCTTTTCTAAGCCTGGTTATGTTGACATGCTTATAGGAGCAGACATTTTCCACGAAATAATCCTCGACGGCATTATTAGAACCAAAAACGGACCTTTAGCTCAGCGAACAGAGTTGGGTTGGATACTTTCTGGTCCTATTAATTCAAATAACAATCATTCTTCCATTCAAAACACAAGTTCTCTTCATACACAAGTCAATAAAATTGATAATTCCCTTCGAAAGTTCTGGGAAACAGAAGAAGTTTCCGTTAATAGAATTTCTACTCCAGAAGAGACAGCTTGTGAAGAATACTTTAGAGATACATTTTCTCGCTCCTCATCAGGAAGATACAAAGTAAGACTTCCATTAAAATCCAAAGTCCTCAATCAAGACTATCCAGTTTTTCAAAATTATTTGGTTAATGCTCAGAAACGTTTCAATAATCTTGAACTAAGAGTATTTCCAAAACATCCAACTCTCAAAGAAGAATATTCCAAATTCATGAATGAGTACATAAATCTCAGTCATATGAAATTAATGTGCGATCTTCAAGATCTACCTGTTTCTGAAAATGGTTTCATATTGCCACATCATGGAATATGGAGAGAAAGCAGTTCCACAACTAAGTTAAGAGTTGTTTTTGATGGATCTTCGAAACCACTTAATTCAACTTCTCTTAATCAAGAACTTCTTCCTGGTCCTAGCTTACAAAATGATTTAACTTCAATTCTTTTAAAATGGCGTAAATTTCTCTTTGTTTTCACATCGGACATTGAGAAAATGTTCCGCCAGATCATTGTTCATCCGGAAGAAACAAAGTTCCAAAGGATCCTGTGGCGTTCAGATACATCCATTCCATTACAACTCTATGAACTGCAAACAGTTACTTATGGTACAACTTGTGCACCGTATCTTTCAATTAAAGTTCTGCAACAACTGGCGAATGATGAAGCAGTAAATTTTCCTCAAGCAACTGAAATTCTAAAGAAAGACATCTATGTAGATGATATTATTTCTGGTGCTGACGATATTAGTTCAGCAAAAATTATTCAAAAAGAGCTTAAGGCCCTTTTAAGTTCCGGAGGGTTTAATCTGAGAAAATGGACATCAAACTGTCCTGAACTCCTCTCTGATTTACAACCAGAGGATTGTGAGTTCTCATTCGATTCTGATTCCGATTCAGCTGTTAAAGCATTGGGGTTATTTTGGAATCCCAAAGATGACCATTTCTTCTTTAAAATTATGCTTCCAGTATGTAATATTTACACGAAAAGAACATTACTTTCAGATGCATCGAAACTTTTCGATCCACTTGGGTTACTTGCACCTACTATAGTTCTTGCTAAAATGTATTTTCAACAGCTTTGGCTGGAAGGTATTGGATGGGATAATCCACTTCCATCAAAACTATGTTCGGAATGGAAAAATTATAGAAATAATCTTATATTATTACAATCTATTAAAATACCTAGATGGCTAGGTACTGTAAATTCTTCTTTCGTTGAAATTCATGGGTTTTCTGATGCCTCAAACCATGCCTATTCTGCAGTTCTGTATTGTAGAACTCAAAGACCTGATGGGCAGATATTTGTTAATATTATCGCGGCAAAAACTAAAGTTGCCCCAATTAAACAGATTTCTTTGCCACGACTCGAGTTGTGTGGTGCAGTTCTCTTGGCAAGACTTTTTAGAAAATTTGTATCTGCTACTGAAATTGTGACTTCTCAGTTGGAATCATATTTTTGGACCGATTCAACTATAGTTATTGGTTGGATACATGGTTTACCTAATCGTTGGAAAACATTTGTTGCCAACCGTGTAAGTGAAATACAACAAACTACAAATTTACATTACATTACATATTACACTACTCCGTAGATAAATCTACGAAGTAGAGACACTTAAAGCACTGGCAACTGAGGCCATCGGCTTAGACAACACAACAGAGAGAGACAGACAGAAAGAAAGAACAACAGAAGAAACACATGTCAACAGCACACGGTTGGTATTTGAACGGTCCCCCATCCAAGTACCAACCATGCGCAATGATGCTTGATTTCGCTGATCGATGGGAAGCGATGCTTTCATCAAAGCCAAGGCCGTTGACAAACTACAAATTTAAATCAATGGTTTCATGTGAATTCAGAAGACAATCCAGCTGATTGTGCTTCACGAGGAGTGCAACCTCAAGACTTAGCAAATCATTGGCTCTGGTGGAATGGTCCTCGATGGCTTAGTTGTCCTAAATCCGACTGGCCCCGACAAGATACATCTATATTTCATACTGATCTTGAACAGAAAACGAAAACGTTTACATGTTGTACTAATGTACTTATCAGATTTTCAACTAATCTCTTAAGCAGATTCAGTTCACTTAACCGTTTACTTCGAGTGACATCCTACATTTTAAGAATTCGTCCTAAACGAAAGATGATGTTTAGTGGTTGCCTAAAAGCTGAAGAAATTCAAATAACGTTGATACATCTTATCAAACTTTCTCAATCATTATCATTTCCAGAAGAAATAAAAAGTCTTACATCTAAAAAAGAAATTTCTTCTAAAAGTAAAATTCAGGATTTACATCCCTTCATCGATAAAAATAATCAACTACGTGTTGGTGGTCGTCTTCGTTTTGCAAATTTGGACGAAGATTCAAAACATCCTCTTATTCTATCAGGTTCTTGTTACTTGTCCAAGCTTTTAGTTGCCGATGCACACCTAAAGACCTTACATGGTGGACCTCAATTAATTATGTCGTATATTCTTACTAAATATTGGATCACAAACTTAAGAAGTATTGCAAGAGCAGCGTTCCATTCATGTGTACTTTGCACTCGCTTTAACAGAAGGCGTACTTTGCAACTAATGGGTTCACTCCCTAAGGTAAGAGTTAATGAGAGCAGAGCATTTAGACACAGTGGAGTGGATTATGCTGGCCCATTCGACCTAAAGTTATCCAAAGGGAGATCACTAAAAACCTACAAAGGTTTTATTTGCATTTTCATCTGCCTCGTCACGAAAGCTATTCATATCGAGCTCGTCTCAGATATGACTTCCGAAGGGTTCTTGGCGGCTTTCCGGAGATTCGTTGGACGAAGAGGAAGCTGTAGTCACTTGTATAGTGATAATGGGACCAACTTTGTGGGAGCCAACAAGGAACTAATAAAGATGAACAGCCAATTTCTTGAACTTTGCTCACTTGATGTACGCGTCCAGATGGAAAACGAGGGCACCTCCTGGAGCTTTATTCCTCCTGCCTCGCCACACTTTGGTGGGTTATGGGAGGCAGGAGTAAAATCAGTTAAGTACCATCTTAAACGTATTCTTTTAAATAAAATTCATTCATACGAAGAAATGTATACCCTTCTAGTTCAAATTGAGTCATCTCTAAATTCCAGACCTCTCTGCCCACTTACTGATGATCCAACGGACTTAAGCGTGCTGACTCCAGCACATTTTCTGATAGGAGAGCCTACAAACATCATCCCAGAACCATCCTTATTGGATATGAAGAACAATCGACTGAATAGATGGCAGCATATCCAACAGATGTTCCAGCACTTTTGGGATAGATGTCACAAAGACTATCTGTCAAGACTTCAACAACGTCCGAAGTGGACGCAATCAAAGAGGAATTTCCAAGTCAACGATATAGTCATCATCACGGATGAAAGATATCCTCCAGCCAAGTGGCCACTGGCTAGAGTGGTCGAAGTACATCCAGGATCAGATGGCATATGCAGGGTCGTTACTGTGTATGCGAATGGGAAACAATTCAAACGTCCCATAACGAAGTTACGTTTACTTCCTGATGTCAACATCCCAGACTCATATGATAACGCAAATAATACATAATCATCATTTATCTTCAACTTTACATCAATCAATATCTCACCAATATAATTCATCATTCTTCAACAACATTAGCGAGTATCAGGCGCTACAAATCCTGATCCCACGTTCAACATTCATCATATATGAGAGGAAATGCTCATATACAATTTTTTTTTTTATCTTTTATTGTATCTTTTATTTAAGAACAGTCGTTCTTCCCCGGCGGTATGTTTAAGATCTATTACAATTCTTATCCGAAACTTTAGTTATCTATCCACTGTAATTTTGTATATTTGGCAACGCCTACATTTCATTTAATCTTGAACTCAAATCAATAGCTTGTCAATTATTAAAAGACTTACGCTCTTTCACTTTAGCAGCATACCGCATCGGGTTTAGTTCGTCTTTCTTTCCATTATTAATATTCAATAAACTTTAGATTTTTTATTTCAATATCTTGATTCTTTTTCATTTTAATTAATAATATTTCTCGAGCTATCGAACAGCTTCGATGACACAACTTTATAAGGCGAAATAAGGGTTCTAGTGTTTTGTTCTTTGTGAAAATATCCGTTAAACAAAAAACAAATCAGCAGATACATCATAGTGAACTTAAAGAGTCAGGGTGACGAAAAATGCAGGTGGTCGGATAATTGTGCCTGTGAGTGCATATCGTCCCCTAAGTAAGAAAGTAAAGTTGGACAGTAAATTAGACAGTAACTTTCAGCCATCTGCCTTGAATTTAACACGTCTTAGTATCATCGAAAGGAATTCTGTAACATCCTTTACTTTATTTTAGAAGATAAAATAAAATAAATTTGTTTTGTAAGCAGCTAAGCCCAAACATACTTTTTGAATAGTTCTATAAAAAATGCAAGGTTTTCTTTCATTAGATTAAATCATTAAATTCTACATAGATTTGATTAGCTATCAATGCGAAAAAAAATGACACGAATAATACGAATGAGAATGCCAAAACTATACCAAATAACTCCAACTACCTTCTTAATGATAAAACTGAAAGGTGTCGGAAACAGACATGTCAAATGTCTCTTCCTAAGACTGGCGTAATACCTCTTCACGAATGACGTGAGTTTCATTATCGCTACAACTGAAAACAACCTTGGCGTGTAACAAACTATTTATACCTACATATCTACACGAGTATAGTAAAATCCCATTTTCATTTCTTCCATTTTCACCAACTAGGGCAATCTCACTCGCATATATCCTATTATTTTACCTTTTAACCTAACCTACCATCCAAATTCTCGCAAATACAGGACACAGGAATGTTATGTTCATGCAATATGTCCTGTTTGTTTTTCCCTCCATCTAACTCCTTATAATGGTGGTTGGCAAAAAAAAAATACTCGTATATGTCACTTGAATATGGTCTGCCTTTATCCTTGTCCTTTATCCATTTGAAGGGTCAGGTGGAAGCGGAACTGTTTGGCACGAAGCACTTCTTTAAAAATGTTTATGCAGATTATGGGTACCTACATATATAAGTCCACCTTTGAAGGAAAGAGTTGGTTAGGGATAGCAAAAAATCGTCATATTTGATGACGCCATTTTTGTGGTGTGAATTTCCATTTGTTTTTTTCATAGACGGATATAAAAAGGAGTTAATGGGAATTTGATTGTTAAAACGAAAATTTCATTTCATTAGTCATAAACTGCTATATCCGCGTGAATGCTCACATTCTAGCTAAGCTAATTTCTGCCTTAACGGCAGGGGTCCTCATTAAACTGACAATAAATCAAGATTTCACTTAATAAAATAAACACACACAAACTACCCATAGCTGAAAGCACCTTCAATACCTAGAACTTACAGAAACTAGGAAACAACTGGAAGAGTGCTTGCGCTGCCATCAGCCATAGCATTGGCAGTATCAATCATTTTAACGGCCGAATTAAACCTAATATAATAGGGTCATTAGACTAATACGTGATATGTTTAGCTAAAGGGTATTTTGATGTGGAAGGCAGTTTAGGGGCGGTAAAACCTGCACAGTTGGTTTGTATACATTCGTATAGTTATTGGCTATCCACATTGTATTTCCAATTGTTTTTAGGGATACACCATTTAACATGTTTGGTGAATATGAAAACGAAATGTTGGTTAAATTCCCAAATTGATTATTTGTATTTGTCCTTAAATAGGGTTGTAAATTAATATGAATACTGTTTGTATACCTAGTAGATGGGGATAATAATTAGAAGGGATACAATTGATTAAATACAATCCCTTCAAATTATACCTTCTTATATAACACAGCTCATAGAAAAGATCACCTGCAACAAAAAGATAGCTTACGAGTGTTTTGAGGATAATGTTTACTTTAAGAATTAAGTTGTGTTTATTAGGGTACCGATGTCCCTTGTATCACTCCCTCCGAGAGCCTCTTTTGTCATGACAAAGTGCCTGTCATCCCTCTCTTCCATTTCTTCGAACAAACAGCAAGAACATATGAATCGTTGAGAGTGTAAGTCACTAGCCCCTGGTTCTAACAAAATAAAAATACGTATTTAAATTTACAGCCCGATTCTGTCGTGCTGATAAATTCAACATAGCTGATAAATTACCAAGTTCCTTATAACTATCAGCTTTTCGTATTCTATGCCTTAAAAAAAAGCTCTTTTACTGACAAATTTATCAGCTGTGTAAAATGTACTGACAATTGTATTTGTTTATATTTTGAACGCGTAAAATATATACAAAACATAAAATAATAATAAATATAAATAATAATAATAACAATAATAATAATAATAAAATAAACAATAATAAAAAAATTTATTAAAATGGAAAAAAAATAAAAAAAAAATTCATAAACAAACAACAGAAACAGCAGAAATTTTTGCGCACTATAGAATACACAAATTCACAGCAAAAACATTACATACAACATATTTTTTGCACTCAACAAAACACAAATATTTTTCCAATTTAAAAAAAAGCATATATATTTGTAAAAAAAACTAAAATATTAATAAAATATATAAATTTCACTTACTTTGCTGCTGGTTCCTCCATTGTTTATGTTTTTTTTTCTCTTTATTTTGACACTTCAAATTCACCACCAAGAGAGGTGAATTTAAAAGCTGTTTATAGCTTTTATTCTATCAGGTGTTTTGTAGAATACCTAATAATTTGTCAGCTGACAAGAAAGCTGATAATTTATCATTAGCTGATAATTTATCAGCTAAATACAGAATCGGGCTGTTAAATAACATGGTTGATATGTCACAGGCCTTTGGTGAGATTGCTTGTGTTCTTGTTTATGATACAAAATTCGTTTAACATGTCTTTCAATCTTCCAGTGATGAGATGAAATTCGATAAGTTTAAGTCTGTTATGTTGTAGGGAATACCCCCCACTTTTGTTACCAGAACTAGAAAAAATTCTCAGACATAATTTTCGGTAAACCGAACGTAGCTTGTCTAGTAAAGGATTAGAGAGTATCCAGTGAACCATAAATGTTTGATCACAGAATAATAGTGTTTACCTTAGAAGGTCTTCTCACACGGAATACCTCTGGAAGAAACCCTGATTGGGAAACAATTGCCTAGAACTTGGACTGGGCTAATAGCGCAACAATCAGTCACCATGAAGTGCTTGTTTTACCTTCTCGTGGTGGTACTCGGGCAACTATTTGTGTATCCCTATATAAAGGGTTTTTCAACAGGGACGCTACAAAAGTAGAGCGACAGGGACAGCAAACGACGCCATATTTCTTGCCGCTCTTTTGACATTTCTCTTCAGTAAGGTTTGCCATTTCATGATGAAAAGAAATACGAGCCAACAACGAGTCGAAATTATTAACATTTACTACCGAAATTCGGAGTCAGTGGCCTCAACGTTAAGAGCGTTACGTCCAATTTATGGTCGTCATAATCGTTCTAGCAGATCAACGATTGAGCGTCTAGTGGAAAAATTTGAATCCACAGGCACAGTCGTGCGATTTGACGCCGTTAGACTATTTCCTGTGGGGCTACGTCAAGTCTATAGTCTATGCCAACAAGCCAGCGACGATTGATGAACTTCGTACGAATATCGAACGTGAAATTGCAGCAGTATCGGCCGATTTATGCTTGAAAACTGTCGAAAATTGGGTTCAGCGTCTGGACGTCTGCAAGTGTGGCCGTGGTGGCCTTGCAAAAGAAATCGAGTTCCATACATAATGGCATCGAACGTACTTTCAAAGGAATAAAGAATTTCATTGATATCCAAAACCGCTTTTGTTTTATTTAAAAAAAACTTTTGTAGCCCTCTTATTGAAAAACCCGATACTTGTGTGAAAACGAAAAGGCCTAGCTTTCTAGAATAGGCCACGGAGGTTAGCGTTCTTTATAACTGAAATCAGCCCACTACCGAAATCAACACTACGCCTCGAATTAGTAATGATAACACGTTAACGACGTTTGGCTATTGCATCCTGACAATGATAGGTTTCTGGAATGCGAAGACGCTTATTGATGATAGAAATAAAGGTCCTCAGAATGCCTGATTCTTCCAACTAGAGAAGCAATTCATGTGGTATAAGATGGACATCTTAGAGATAAGTGAAATTAGATGGTTGGGCTCGGGGAAGTTTAAGTCACCTACCCGTAACACTGTACTATTCTATTCCGGAAAGATACCTGGAAGCACTCGGAAATCTGGAGTTGGATTGCTGCTTTCTAAAACAGCTCGGAAAAGCTTAATTTCTGGGAATCCTAAGGTGAGTCGTCGTGTCACCATCATACAGTGTTACGCCCCAACTTTGCTCTCTTCTGACGAGGTGAAGGAGGCATTTTATAACTGGTTGAGTGCTGCTTTTGATAGCACACCACAAGGAGATATCATTGCGCTGATGGAAGACTTGTATACCAAGATTGGCAATGACAACACTTTGCTTAGGCATGTCATGAGAAAGCATGGTGTTGGCAACCAAAATGACAATGGTGAACGATTTGTCGATTTTTGCAACGCCAACGGTCTTGTTATTGGAGGGACCATGTTTGTGCATAAGTCGTGCCACAAAGTCCAAAGACCATTTCGCGATATAGAAGCAGTCTTCAGGACTTCCGTAATAGAAGAAACGTAGGCATGGGAATGGCACGGGACTACCATCTGATGGTTGCTACTGTTAGATTATGTATAGCTGCAGTTCGGAGATACCAAGAAAACACTCGAATGCCCAAGTTTAATACAGATTACAGATAGACTACAGGCCGCCAACAACTAGGGGACCACCTTTCACAAGGATTGAACGCAATCAGCAGCACGGAACCCACAACCATGGAAAACCATTGGTGTGCTGTCAAAAATGTGTTCATATCCGGCGCTGAAAGTATAGTCGGTCAACCGTAAGAAAGAAATAGTACTTGGCTTTCCGAAGAAACTTGGGCAAGGATCGAAAAACGAAAACACCGCATCGCAGCTACCCCATCAGACATAGAAAGAAACGAGCTAGAGTCTACGTATCGCAGGAAGATGAGAGAAGTTCACCGTAGCGTGCAAAGTGATAAGCGTTTATTATTACATCAACGCATTGGCTACAGAAGCAGAAGAAGGCGCTAGTAGGTGTGACAGTAGGATCGTCTACAGAATTAACAAAGAGCTCACTGGTGTCCAGAGCTCTAAACAACATCTGCTAAAAGACGCAATGGATCTGTGCTAGTTTCGGATGAGGACCAGCTCAAAAGAGTGAAGTGAACCCTTTGCCCAATGAGCCGTCCGAAGTAACAATCTCCCGAATACGCACCTTACCCCCCAGTAAAGAAGAATTCATTACCGCCATCGAAGCACTGAAGAACAGCAAAGCAGTTGGACTTGACGGTATTCCGGCAGAGCTCTTGTGAGCAGCCTCAACAACATAGCTTGGGAAACAGAGCTTTCCTGAAGAGTTCAAAAAAGGTATGATCGTCAAGCTCCCAAAGAAAGAAGATCTCAGGCAGTGCGAAAACCGGAGAGGATCACATCAACACCTTGCGGATCATCATCAAACAGTGCATATTGAATATCAATCACCACTTCACCTGCTGTTCATCGATTTCTAAAAGGCGTTCGACAGTGTCCATAGAGAATCTTTCTGGCTTGTTTGCGCAGAAGGGGCATCCCACATGAATTGATTGCTATTATCAAGGCTACATAGTATGGATCCAAATGTCATGTCTTGCATAAAGGAAGGTTGTCAAAGGAGTTTGAAATCCAAAGTGGGGTTAGGCAAGGCTGTAAACTGTCACCACTACTGTTCCTTTTGGAGATAAGTGACGTACTGCATGCAGCTTTGTCAAATGGAAATGGAGGAATTCAGTAGAATGTGCAGTCTCACCTGAAACATCTGGACTACGCGAACGACCGACGTATGCTTACTATCTCATAGGATCATGGATCTCCATCAAATGACACCTCTCCACCCTTGGAGAAGCAGAAATCGTGTGGCTAAAGAACTCCCTCATCAATCCAAGTATCCGCAGGGTGGTGTATTATCATCCTTGTTGTGGAGTCTTGTAGTGGTTGATTTGTCAGAAAATGGTCTGCTGATTGATAGAGCTTAAAAATTTCCAAGTCATTTGGTAGCGTTAATAAACATCGATTGATAAGAGTTATTCTTCATTTTATCTCAGCGCTGGTATCGTTTCCTGAGAGTATAGCAATGCTTAGGAGGACAAAGTTTCTTACTACCTTGAAGTAATAATTGTTTATAGTAAAGTTCTGACCAAACCGTGGATGTTGAGTGTCATTTAAAGCCATCCTTGACCTTTAAACCCATCTTCTTCTTTTCTTTTCTCTCTATTGGTCTAACTAAAGGTTTTCTTCCTTCAATCATGTCAATTTGTTCATGTTATTCGAGTAAGGAGTACTCCCTGGCATAATGGTTGGTGCAGAAGGTCTTGGTTTCAGCCGCTCCAAAAAAAAAATGTTTCAAAGGGTACTGCCTCTCGGGAGGAATTAAAAAATCCTCTTAAAGTTTCTCTTGTCATGAAGAGTGCTGCTCGTTAGTCATTCGGAATCCTTAGAAAAATGTAGGTCCCCTCCATTCGTAGTAACACGTACACAGGCATGGTTGAGAGTTGTCAGTCACTCGATTTAGGCTCTCTAAAAGTCGTGAACAAGTCATCGTGAACAAGTCATCTACTTTCTTCTTGCATTACTTATCAATCAAAATCCCTTAATTATGAATCCTTTAAAATACAAAAATTAAACTCGATACGATTTAAACTCTTAAATCAATAAAAAAAAAAGTTCGGCAAACATATCCAGAACTATCTCAAATTTAATTTATACAAAGAAGGGAAGCAGCTTCCACTGATTTTGTAAACATTTTTTTTCCAGGAAATAACGGAAGAGTACGAGTATGTATGCACGTGGTGGAATTACATTATAATCAAAGCTCTTGTTCTTTACTCGTGCGATGCTCAAAACGGAGATTTCGTTCATCTCTTGAAATGAAAGTAATTAAATTCATTTATTCAGAGTCCAAATTTCACACACTGTACATTATGTGCTTTTTTCACGTACCTACATACTTATATTGAGTTTTGCCACTCTAACCACATTCAGAATAGAGTCCTTGAAATAAACACCGTGGTAGTGTGGTTAAAATATTCCAAGAGCATGTAAACATACATATGTACATCAGTTCATTTTATAATATACCTAGGATGTAATTTTGTAAGACAGAATTATGGCAATAGATACTGTTTCGTGTTAGAATTTTGCCAATTTCACGGTTGAAGTTTTATTAGATGGCGATGCTATAAGAAACAAAAAAAGACGTCACTGCAGATGTATCCATTGTTTGCATTTTACCTACCTCAATTTAATTAAAGTAAAGGAGAAGTTTTACCTATTATTATAACACATACTTATGTATGTACGCTAGATTACATAAATCGAAAAAAGGATATAATGGAGAGTTACACGTGTTGATTTTTTTCAACAGAAATTTAAATAAAAACCGTATTTTACCTTCAAATTGAACTTTTGCGGTAGGTACCTTGTGATATTTTCATATACATAGGTAAACATATGTAGGTATGGTGTTAAGAGTGTCATACATTAAAAAAATCGAATTCTAGATATTTATCGAACTTGACATTCTGTTGATAGGGAAGGTGAAAAAAGTGAGTCTTGGAATTCTGACCATCCTTATATTATAATTGACAGACATCGGTTTTTATTATTCCCCCAATATGTTTTTCTTCTTTTTTTTAAGACCAAAAATAACGGAAACTGCCATACTCGTACAAATCTTTTTCTAAATAAAATACATTTTTCTCCCTTAAAAACTTTCCACACTCTTATAAAAATTTTTTTTGTTAAAGCTAGATTATGGTCGCTAAAAATATGCAGACTTGATGTTGAAAATAGCCAACTATATACTCTGCATTTGATCCATCCCTTACTTAGGAGGCGAAATGGTCTAAGCACAAAGACCAAACTACTTGTGTATAAGCAACTTTCCGACCTACGCGTTTCCTATCTGGATTTCTATATCATCACAGCAATGAAGAAGATGAAGTAATTTGGAAGAAAGATGCACTGACGAAGAAATATATCCCAATTAAGAATCTGTACGAGAAAGCAAAATTAATACCAGTATTTGCTGCAGTTCGGCGAAAAATTCATCAGGAACCTTGAGGATCATCCCAACTCAGAAGTGCAACAGCACCTCCGAGCAAACACTGACGCTCAATTCGAAGAAATCATCCATAACAACGACGCACCCTTTTACGAGAAGAATACTACAGGGTGATAAAGCCCATTCATCAAAAAATTATTACACTGGTGATAATAAAATAAAATTCAGGACTGGGTCGCACGAACTTGCTCTTATCTAAAAGACTAAGGCGCAAAATTTTAATTGAATTAGTACGATGCTAAAGCTGTTTTAGTATGATACTAGGTTAAAACAACGAATTTGCAAATTTTAATCGAATCATACTTTCTCTACCCTTTTATTAAAGTTAAAATCATCGAATACCTACTTTATGTTTTTAGTATCGTGCTAGCTTCATATGGATCTCTGACATTTGCAAACATCAAAAAAGGTTCGTGTACTTACTTTTTTACACTAAATGTCATTGTTTTAGGTGTGTTCAGAAGCAATTTATTAAGAAAATTCTTTTAGTACGATACTAATTAGAAAATGTTTAAAATTAAGAATGAGTTAGTAAACTACAATAAAGGTAGTAATTTGTTAAGTAGTATCATACTAATACCTTAATAATAGGCTGTTTAAAATTTTGCGCCTAAGAATTTAAAAATTTTCGTAAGCATAAAATTCATTTTTTAAATAACTAAAACAACTCCTTTAGAAGTTGAAGCTAGAAACAGGATGCCATGTGATTCAAGCAAATATTAGTTAATGCAAAATATAAAAAAATTTAAAACATTGTTAAGAAAATATTCTAGTTTAAGTTTTTATTTTTGTACGAAAAAAATTAAATTATAAAAACAAATATGGACCCGTTTTTGAGATATAAATAAAATAAATACAGGCAGCCCACATTGACTTTGTTTTCCATTTATTGTAATTTTTGTTTAAAGTGGCATTTAACATTATCGCTTTTTTATAAACAGATTATAAAATGTCTCTAACTCTTCTCTATGCATTGTAATTATAATATTTTTGTAAGTAAAATTATTAAACTTTTGTAAAATTTTGTAAAAGAGAATAATGATTAATAATAAATAATAAATATAAAGGTATCGAATTTTCAAAAAAAAAAAAATGATGTTTTTTGTTCAAAAAGTAAATTTTGTTTAAGTTTTAAAATGCAATGTTTTGCAAACTCTTAAGAAGCTTGTGTATGAAAAAATCTAATTAAAATCCGTTATGCCGATAGTGAGAAATTCGAAAAATTCTTCTATGTCAGGTACAGTCAGTAGTATCGTAAAAATTAATCGAAAGAAAAAAAAATGTATCAAAATTCTAGACGTCATATTCGACAAATATTCGAGTTTCGAAAAGCATTTTTTTAATATTTGTATGGTGAGTACCGTTACTTTTAGGTAAAATAATTTTTTTTAACATCTTGTAGAATGTATTAATTGTCAAGTTAAAAAAAAATCAAGCATGGGGTTTTCGAAATATTGGGTTTTTATTTGAATACACAATAATATTTTAACTTTTGGGGAGCTTTAGCATACAAAAATTATCAAAATCGGATGTACTGTTTTTGATAAAATCAAAAACAAAAAAAAAAATAGATTCAAGTGGGGTACCACTAATAAACATTCTTCGGAACTAAATGAAATTTTTTTGAAAATTTTTTGATTTTATTTTTACTTGCGACTTATATGTAATGTACTATAAGGCAAGTTATTCATTTGTAAAAAAAATCGAACTCGAGATTTTGATCAAAGTTGACATTACGATGATAGCGAAAACCAAAAAAGTGGGTCTCGCAATTCTGTCTGTCTGTCTGTCGGTTGGACTACAGCCTAAACAGCTCAGCCGATTTTCTTTAAACTTGGTAGATATCATTTTTAATTCCCCCCCCTCATGTTTTTTTCTTTTTTTTCTTAGACCCAAAATAACGGTTCCTACCTTACGAACTTTTTTCGAAATTTTATAAAAAAAAATTTTGTCTCAAAAACTGTTCGAGAGATTTAAAAAATAAAAACACAAAAAAATTTCATTAAGTTAAAGCGAGGTAATGTTTGAAAAAAAATTTCCGAAAAATGGTTATTGAGGGTACCCCCCATGAAACCATTTTTTTTTGTTCTTGATTTTCTCAAAAACGGTACCACCGATTTGGATCATTCTTTTTTTGCGAAGGATCTTCAAAAATTTAAATACATTTGTGTATTCAAATTTTCAAACAAATTTTTTTTGGATTTTTAAAAAAAACTTCAAAATTTTTTTTCGAAACTCAATATTTCGAAAACCCCATGCTAGATTCTTTTAAACTTCATAAATAAAAGTTTCTTAATATAATATACAAGATGTGAGAAAAAAATTTTCATTTTACCTTAAAATAAAGGTACCCACCATACAAATGTTAAAAAATTTAAAAAAATGGTTTTTAAAAATCGTATTTTTCTCGAAAACGGCACCTAGAATTTTGATAAAATTTTTTTTCTTTCAATTAATTTTTATGATCTTTAATTTAAAAAAAAAAAAATGAAATCAAGATATTAAAGCTTGTACCTACCATAGAACCATTTTTTCGAATTTTAAATTTCTCGTTAATGACATCACGGATCTTAATGAAATTTTTTATAGAGAAGCTTCTAAAAAGTCTTAAACACATTGCATTTAAAAACTTTAGAATAAATATTTTTTGAATTTTTTGAAAAAAAAATTATATTTTGCTTTTTTGAAAATTCGATATCTCAGAAACGGCTCAATATAATTTTTGTAAATCTAATTTTTATTCGAAAAATAATAAAAACTTTAAATTGGCGTACCAAAATTTTTTCTTAAAAATCTTTTAAAAAGTTTGTATATAAAAGTTTTTTTTTAAGAAACCACTACAAAGACTTATAATTTTTTTTCTTGCATAAATTCATATTGGCACAGCATTCTGTTTTTGTCTCTTACTACTAAAAGAATTAAAAAAATTAATTTTATCCTAATGAACAGTTTCCTCTAATAACATTCGTTTTTAAAATTCCTAGTCTATTACATATAAGCAAGCTCGTGCGAATTATAGATCGTAAAAAATAATCGAAATAAAAAAAATTTATCAAAATTCTAGACGTCATTTTCGATTTTCGAGAACCATTTTACCGTTACTTTTTTTTCTCACATCTTGTAGATTGTTGTAATTATCAAGTTTAAAAAAAAATCGGGCATAGAGTTTTCAAAATACTGAGTTTTAAAAAATTTTTTTTTTTAAATCCAAAAAAAAATTTGATTTAATTTTAATACACAATAATAATCAAACTTTTGGGAAGCCTAAGCATAAAAAAAATTATCAGAATCAGTTTTCCCGTTTCTACCTAGTTTTAAATAAATAACATTTTTTGATTTATTTTTTTTTTAATCTGTGGAACAATTTCTGAGAAAAAAAAATATTTATAAAATTTCGTAAAAAACGAACGTTGCATTTTCATCGAATTTGATCATGTTTAAAAATGTCTTGATCAATTACACTACCAGGCCAAATTGTACAGCACATAGCGGCTTTGTGAATCCAATAGCTGTTCGAACTTGCAATACAATTGTTGGACTGATCTATTTCTGGCCTATCATAGAGAAATCCTTGAGAATTGTATGTCACAATGTTCTGGTTTTCTAACAACGTTTGGACCACCAAATTTATTTTGAAAAGTCTATCGATAGTTACATGTATATTTTCATCCACCGAGTGAAAAATGAGCCTCAAAACATCTTATGTTCTGCTCATTCCGTGGCTATCCACTCGCAAAGAGGTTGCATTTAGATGATGGATGGGCCTCAATATTATCTTTCACAAAGCCAGTCTCTGCCAACTACTGAACTAATATTTTTATAGTTCAGTTTTCACAATTTTGACAGTGAACTGTTGTTTAACTACTCGACAATTGTTAATGGCAGTCCGGTTTGATGTACGAGTATGTATGTGATTGAAACAGGAATGTCATATCCAAACCATAAATTGGCTTTCCCAATATAAATCTTTAAATATGTAGTAAATAAAATGCACGACTGGCTCGCACGAACTTGCTCCTATATAATCGACTAGGAATTTTAAAAACAAATGTTATTAGAGAAAACTGTTCTTAAGGATAAAATTAATTTTTTAAATTCTTTATGTAGTATGAGAAAAAACAGAATGCTATGCAAATATGAATTTATGCAAGAACAATGTAGTGGTTTCTTAAAAAAAAGCTTTTATATACAAACTTTTTAAAAGATTTTTAAGAAAAAAATTTGGTACGCCAATTTAAAGTTTTTATTATTTTTCGAATAAAAATTAAATTTACAAAAAAAAATATTGAGCCGTTTCTGAGATATTGAATTTTCAAAAAAAAGAAAAAAATATATTTTTTTTTAAATTCAAAAAATATTTATTTTAAAGTTTTGAAATGCAATTTGTTTTATACATTTTAGAAGCTCCTCTATAAAAAATTTCACTAAGATTCGTTATGTGGATAATGAGAAATTCGAAAAAATGGTTCTATGGTAGGTACAAGCTGTAATATCTTAATATCAAAATTTTTTTTATTAAATTAAAGATCATACAAATTAATTGGATGAAAAAAATTTGTATCAAAATTCTAGGCGCCGTTTTCGAGAACAATACGATTTTTGAAAACCATTTAACATTTCTATGTTACCTTTATTTTTAGGTAAAATAAATTTTTTTCTCACATCTCGTAGATCATTATTAAGAAACTTTTATTTATCAAGTTTAAAAAAAATCTAGCATGGGGTTTTCGAAACATTGAGTTTTGAAACAAAAAATTTGAAGTTTTTTTTAAAAATCAAAAAAAAAAATTGTTTGAAAATTTGAATACACAATTCCAACCTAAATGAAATTTTTTTCGAGAAAAAAAAAATATTTATAAAATTTCGAAAAAAATTCGTATGGCAGGTACTGTTATTTTTGGTTTAAAAAAAAGAAAAAAACGTGTGGGGGGGGGGGGGAAATTAAAAATGATATCTAACAAGTTTAAAGAAAATCGGTCGAACCGTTTAGGCTGTAGTCGAACCGACAGAATTGCAAGACCCACTTTTTTCGTCTTCGCTATCATCGTAATGTCAACTTTGATCAAAATCTCGAGTTCGGTTTTTCTTACGAAATATAATAATATAAAGCATAACTTGCCTTATAGTACCTATAAGTCGCAAGTAAAAATTATATTATTTATTCTGACAAAAAGAGGTAAATTCTACGAGTATGTTTGATTTAATTTTATTCCATTTTTTTTTTTTTTTTTTTTTTTTTTCAAAAGAATTTTTAAAGCCTGGCAACTCACTCAAGAAATCAGCTAGTATTTTACAAACTTTTAATAGTTACAAAACTTTTAAACTTTCACTCAAAAAAATACGATTAAACACCCTAAGGGTTTCTAAATCCTTTTTTAAACTGAATACGATATGATCCCAGAATTCGTATTTTATTTATTTACACATTTTGTGTATCCTACCGAAATACTATTTCCTTGAAAATAAATATTTTTTGTTTGTTCGAAAACAAACGTGAGAAAGCAAAAATGCATTATTTATTTTATTCTGTGTATGCAAGTATCAGAACTCACCATTGTGGATGATGAATGGATATAAGGTACGGTACATGTGCTACTCTTATAAGGTATAACAAAGTCGTGAATAAAAAAAAACAATAAATTTGTAGAGAAAACCCAAACGAAACGTTGAAAAAAATCATGAAAAAATATTTTATTTGCATAAGGAAGGAATTAACAAAGAAGTCCAATTTATCATTTAAACAAATATCCAATCACTTCTATATTATTATTGTATGCTTTCTCACTACAAGATGCATAAAAAAACCTGAACGTAAAATAGGAGAACTATTATAAATGTGATATATAAGCAGGGTTGCGAATTTTTGAATTAAAAACACAGTAAGTCATAAGTCTGTAAATGACTTGTGAATTAAAAAAATTTAATTCATAAGTAAGTCAGTGACTTATGATTTAAACAAATTTATATAATAAGCTACTAAGTGACTGATGAATTAAAAAAAAAATTAATTCAGAATCTAGTTGGCAGATTTAAAATTTTTAAGTTTTTTTTGACTACTTAATTATTTAATTATTAACGAAAGCTTTTGGAGAATTTTGTGTGACATAAAATTATCATGCTAGCTTAAAAATTTTCCAGTTAATAATTTAATCAGAATTCATACATTAATAATGCATTAATTCTTTTTAATTCATAAGTCACTTACTTGCTCATGACTTAAATTTTTTTAATTCATAGGTCACTTAGAAGCATATGATTAAATTTTTTTTAATTCACAAGTCACCAACTGACTTATGTATACATTTTTTTAAATTCATAAGTCAGTAACTAGCTGCTGAATTACACTTTTTTACCACTAGCTTGCATAGCTGGGCATTAACTCGTTAATCCGTTAATCGTTAATTAACGAAGTTAAAATTTTGATTAACGGATTAACTTTTAAGTTAACTTTTAAAAATGTTAACGGACACGTTAAATCCGTTAATCCACGTTAAGTCCGTTAATCGTTAATCCAATGCCTACTATTTACCGCGCGGCGCGAAAAACAGGTTCAGACAAGTATGAGACAAGTGCCGTGCGGCGCGTGCCGCGGGTGAAACAAAAACAGCTATAGGTACGTATTATATTTTGACGGCGCGTGCGACTGAGAAAACTGCGAAGAGATTCGTTTCGTTTGATCATTTCATTATGCCGGTCGTCCACTATGTGCGCGATAAGTTCAACCAACTTCGTTCAACTTTTTATTCAACTCTTTCGTTGGATAAACGAATTTACAGCCTCTTACACTAGTGCAGCAACTTACGTAATTCACGTTGAGCAACTAAAGTTGAACAAAATGCGTTTGGAACCCCGTACACATAATTGACCAACTTTCCCATATGTTGATTAACCCCGCACACCTAGTTGATCAACTCTCAAAACTTATTCCAGTGTTGAATAGCTGCGTACACCTAGTTGACCAACTTACTCGAATGTTGAATAACCTCGTACACTGGTTGATAAACTTGTTCGATTTTGACAGACAAATTTTTTTTTCGAGTTGATCAACTCCGTTTTCGATATTGTTGCTCAACCAGTTGATGAACGAGTTGATACCTTCGCACACTTAACCAAGGATCACTCGTTGGGTAACGCGTTGAACGCACCACGATAAACAAAAAACTCAAACGTCAAACCTGAAATAATTTTGACTTAAGTTCGGTACATTAGGCAATTGCATTTTCGAGGAAATTTGAGACCAAGCCAATTCCCTTGTATCTCGATTTTTATAAGAGGGGCTCTTAATGTCCCATATATTGGGCTCTTGCTCAATTGCTGAAATCAACTGCAAAATTAATTCCGTGGTCCACTCTTTTTTTGTATCACCTTTCATGACGAAAAACCAAAATAAACTACAGTTTGCAAGTTGCAACAACAACAACAAGTTCATGGCAACGCAATAGTTCATCAATCACGTAGGCACATTTTACTGCAACCAACGCAACGCAACACAATATTACGTCAAGAAATCCCAAGGAAAATTAAAAAATTGATCAACGCGTTGAACAAATAATGTGCAACACATTATCTTGAAAATGTTGCTCAACGTGTTGATCGAACATTTTCAAGGAACAACACGAGCTCGTACACTACCCGTACACTTGTTGCGCAATTCGTTGAGCAACGGCCAACAACTAGATCCAACCCGTTGGTTGAACATAATTGAAGGCACCGTATATTAGAGTTGTATGCGTTGAATTCGAAATTTGTGCGTTGATCGCCTAGTGGACGACAGAGTAAAAACATAAAAAAAATGCAATTTTTATCATATGTTAACGGATTAACGATTAACGTTAACTTGCGTTAATTCTTCCGAAATTTAACGCTTTAACGTTTAACGAAGCTAACTTTTTTAGTAACGGATTAACGATTAACGAAGTTAACTTTTTGATTAACGGTGCCCAGCTATGCTAGCTTGTGAATTAAAGCCAAGCTTAAGCTAAAAAGTGACTTGAAGTTCTTGCAACCCTGTATTCAAGACTCCTAAATTAAAATTATTTTTGTATGTATGTAAATTCCAAAAGCTTTCATAAATTCATATTTAATTTAGCATGTTATAGGACATATTTAATTTTGAAAATAATCAAAGTTTATTGACTTAAGTAGAGCCTTTTTGAGTTCGAAAAAAAATATCATTCGAAAAAAATATCATTCGAGAAAACTATTATTCGATGGAAGAACTCTTTAATGTCATAAATATATCATACAAGGAAACTTTTGTGCGAGAAAACTAACACAAGACCATGGTGAGTCAATAAAACTCTCAAAAGTTTAATAAGGAACACTCTTTTTCGGAAAAAGAACATTTAATTCTCAACACACTTGTAGTCTTGAAAAAATCATCTGTAAAGCGACCCTTACTTATTGATTATTTTATATCATTTCAGATGGCTCTAATTCCCACTTGTCTATGACCACAAAACAGCTCCATGAATTGGTAGGAGGAAGCTCACAACAATTCATTGACGGAAAACTTGAAGATTTGGATAAAAAACTTACGGATATAAAATTATCAGGGCGTTCAAACCGAATAATAAACGGCGATGGTAACTCTGCAATAGTACAGAAAGGCATTTCTTTAATGAAGAGTTGGCTTAGCAACGAAATAACACTACCTGCTGGCATACTTCCCAGAAGGTCTGAAGGTCGCCCAAGCAAAGAATTCGGGGAATCAAGTGACCGAACAAAACCTCGAGAAACAGTGGAACTTCGAAAGAGTGTATCCATTGATGTGCTAACATACGCGGCACAGATGAGTCAAAGAGCGGCGGGAAATATTGATATAGCAAAACCGATGCAGGTTGTGACCAAACCTCCAACCAGGTTTGAAGTTCTGGAAAGCAGTTGCTTTTGGCAGTAAAACCCTGAAAACCAAGAAACACACACTTGAAAACGCCTTGAGGATATTCGTCGAAGCTAATTTAACTGCTAGTCAATACGAAGTAATTCATCCGGCCAACAAAGATATATATTCGTGCTATACCTACCTGTATAGTTAAACAAGATTGCTACTCATAAAAACGAAAAAAGAGGTTTTCTGGTAAAAAAAAACTATCTTTCAGTTTTCTTCTAATTTCTTATAAACTATGATATTAATTGGAACAAGGTTTTTAGTGTTTGATTAAACATTTATCAGACCATTGAATATTAATTGTCCGTAATAATGCAAATTTTATAAAAAATCAATAATTAAAAAACGAAAAAACAAAAACATTTTTTTTTGAAATTTTAACTTTTAAAACTTAATTTCTTTAAAACTAATAATTCGTTATTAAATGAAACAACTTGAATCAAAAAACAAAATAAAGAATAAAATATTAGCTTTAAAAAAAGGTATAGCACAGCATTGAAAGTCCTTTTTATAATTTTTAATAATTTCGTTTCTCCCGTCTAATCGGGAGGGTACTTAAGTGGGTTTTACTGTACCAAAAAAATGAAAATTTCTCCTTCCAAATAACTTTTTATTCATTTGGTACCTATTTGATGTGAAAAATGTGTCCAAATATTTTTGGCCAGGTTTTAGACCAAAACACCGCACTGTGCGACGGTTCACCAACTTACAAGATCTGGAGATTAGGACAATCAAAAAAATCAAACCATTGATCAAGGAGAACTATCGGTTGTCTATTAATTTTTTTTTTTTTGGGATAACAGAATTCGGGCAGTTAATTCTAGCGACCCGAGTTTGTTTCCACAAATTAATAAGATCTTTAGGAGGAATGATCAAAACGATCTTCCTTGTCTTAAGCTTCAGAGGACGACAGAAAACAGGGACATGCTTCTGACAGCAGGTATAGATCCGGAGGATGCCGTCTTAGACAACGAACTCTTTATTGTCGAAGTTCAGCAAACGTCATCATCGCCGAGCGAAAGGGGTCCAGTTACCTGTTAGTTTCAAAGGTGGAGCTCCAGCTCATGTTCCTCTCATCAAATTAAAAGAACGTTGTACTACGACATATACCTTCGGATGGACATTTATAATACCACACTGTTTAACAACGCATTGAATAATGCATATTATCCACTGCGATGGAAGACAGCTGTGGTACATCCTCTCCCGAAAAAGGGAAAGGACAACTTCAATCCGGCGAATCTCTGGTCGATAAGTCTTCTTTCGAGTATCAGTAAAGTATTCGCAAAAGTAACTCATAGAGCTCGGTCCAAATGGGCGGAGAACAACAATATCGTACTGGATACTCACTCAAGCAGGACATGATACAATCAGGGCTGCCACTTTACTCCTTTAGCAGTAGATCTACTGCGTTTTGGCTTAAATGAATATCTATTGCGCATCAAAACGAATCTACTCCTCTTTCAAAAATGTTAATAGTACATAACCAAAGTTTGTTCTCAACCATGTTCACTCACTCTGAATGCATTCAGTGAAAAATTCAAATTCGTTTTGGAAGAATTTCCACATTCATATGAAAATGCGGAAGTGCTCAATATGCAATGGAGGTTCTTGTTAGGCAATAATGATTTTGTTTAAAAATACAATGACCCTTCAGACATAACAAAGTTTTGGTCAAAAGCCAGAATATTTAAAAACTCGGTAGGTGAATTTGCATTGGTGGACCTAGCAGAATTTATGCTTTTGTTATGCTCTTTACCGCATAGCAGCGCAGCTGCTGAAAGGAAATTTTCGTCATGAAAACCGTCATGTTGAAGCAACGGTTGCTTCGTGTGTAGCTGTGTTGCCGATTAATTTTGAGTTGCTGCATGCAACCGTTGCCAGAAATATCAAAATGTTTTGATATTTTCGGTCGGTTGCTCCAAATGTACTGTGGTTGCGGCAACAGTTGCCTCGTGTGTAGTAAACAAACGAAACACGTTGCTGCATCACGTTGCTTCAACGGTTGCCTCGTGTGCAGCTAGCATAAGAATTCTCAAAATGAAATGTGATTTTTTGTTTATTTAGTTTAAGAAATTTGTTTATTTTTTTTTAACTGTTGAGTTAATTTTTTTAAGTTCTGTTGCTTTTATTCATAAATAAAATGTATTTCTATGATTTGAATTTTGTTTTGCATATTTTAAAATCTACTGCGTTGTATTGCAATCTACTGCGCTTTTTTCTGAAAAATACTTCGCTTGATTATCTTTAGGGTGGCAGCGCTGGATACAATTCATGCCGGGTCTCAACTAGTTTCTGATATCCAATGGAACAAAATTAAAAGTCAGTTGCTTGCCTAGTAGATTTGGAGAAGGATTTTGAGACCGTATGGTTAGAGGGTCTCTATTTAAAACTGACCAGAATCGGCATCAGTAAACCACTATTTTATATACTTTATGACATACTCAAGTCACGGGTATCAACTCTTCTGGATTCTATTCTTGCTGTCTCATATCAGGTATACTGTTGATTCGGATTGCGGATTTATATTCTTGTACTTAGTTTTTCTGGCTTCTGGTAATTCGGCTTCAAAAACTGGTCCTGGTCCAGGCTTATGACAGGATCGAATGGAACTACGCCCCTGGTGGCGCTTAAAACAGCAGGCTAAACCGCTCTAATACATCAGCAGGTACTAAAACAGCAGGCTAAAATGCTCTGGTATATCAGCAGGTACAACGCCCCTGGAGTATCTTAAATGCTTTGCATAAAGCATATCAAAAAAGTCAATTTGAAAATCACCTTATGTGATGCAAAAGCATTCATTTTGATAATCAACAATAAATTAACGCTTTGGCCGATTCCACCCTTGTTCTCCAATTCGCTGCAACTCCAAAAATATTTTTGGCGGTGGTGGTAAGTGCTTTTTTTTGAGATCACTTAACATATTAAAGTAATAGTTGATTGTGAAAAGCGACAATCAACTATCACCCCAGCCGGTTGCACCCCTGGTACTTAAGAGCTTAAGACAAATTAAAACTCCCCCGAAAATTATTCCACGGTAATGTTGGTATTTAGCTAATTGCAACATGGCCGCCTGAGGCACTTACTACGAAATATAGTAATGCGGGAAGTATAAATCTATGGTCGAAATCCTTTTAAAAAATTATTTTCTATATAAATTGAATAAGTTAAATCAAAAATAGTTGAATTCAGAAATAAATTTGAAACGCCAGATTAAATTTTGTATTTTTTTTATGATTAGGCTCAAATGCCTTAAAATAATTATCAGAGTACGAGCGTTGGAAAAACAAGGAAGGGTTCAAAAGGTCATACCGATGCACATTTGTTTTAAATTTCTGAATATTACAATGGGAAGGAAAAATAGTGCTAGATAGAGCATTCCACATTCATGTAGTCCGGCTGAAAAAAGGAACTCTGTATTTCACAGTACGTCCGGCGTTGGACTCAAGGGTAAACTGATGAGCATTACTAAAAGCAAATGAATAATAAATTTCAAGAAAAAATAATTAACCCATTTTTGAGATATCGCATTTTCAAAAACAAACAAAATGAAAAATATTTTTTTTTTAATTTTGATATGCAATATTATTTAGACTTTTTAGAAGGTTCTGTATAAAAAAATAAAATTTAAATCCGTTGTGCCAATAATAAGAAAAGTAAAAATCAAAAAATTGTTCTATGGTAGGCACTGTTACAAATGGCTTGATTTCTTAATTTAACTCAAAATTCTAAGAGCCATTTTCGAGATTACTTCAAAGTAGTTACTAACTTTTTGTTAATTTTAAACATTTCTAACTAGTATCGTACTAAAGATATTTTTAATTTTTAAGTATACATTTTATATAATTTATATAAAATCTTTATATGCATTGCAAAGTTCAGTATGACAGATAGACAACAGAATATTTTCTATTTCATATTTGCAAAAAGTTATCCTAACAGTTTAAATTTACATAAATTTGACCAAATTACTTTAAACTATGTTTTAAATATTTTTTAATTTTTGAACTATATAGTACATGAATCACAGGTATTAACATGTATTTAATTTCAAAAATCATCATTAAGTATTCACTCCCTATACTTCAATTAAATTTTGCAGTAGGTACTCATACATTCATAAGCACTTGCTCCTGCGATAAGAAATCGAATCCAAAAATACATCTCCTAGTTTCCCTGAGAGTTGGGCACCTTCCGACAAAATGAATGACATCTTCCGGTTCCGCTAAGTGTCATATACTGCATTCCAATGGTAGTTCAGGTCTACGGGTATAAAGTCCAAGTTGAGCAATTCCCTTCGAATCCTGACCGTTCGTTGTGGCAATCGGGCTAATTGCAACCAATTACCATACCAGCTGTTTTTATTCTGGATAGCTTTGAGGATTATTTTTCTGGTAAGGTGGGTTTCTGGCATCTCAAAGACTTTAATCAAATAGTCTGCTTGAAGCTTTAGTGTTTTTATGAAGAGAGGCGATATCCCAGTTTCTAGCATAACAACGAAGTTTGGCGTGTTCGCCAGTGGATGAAATAATGTCTCTACATAGTGTCTCAAGAGATTCTTCACTTTATCGAACTTTTTACATCCCCGAATCTGTGATTCGTAAAACATCTCATCCAGAAAACGTTGATTGCAGTTTTGGCTATTAGGAGTTTTTCTTTGAAATGCTTCTCCAAACTCAGATTTTTCGTAAAATAAAAACCTAGGTACTTGAACTCGTTGACACATTCTAAACATTCTCCATTAAAAGCCCATTTTTCATTTGAAGCACTTCTTCCATTCCCCCTTTCAAAAATCCTTACTTTAGATTTTTCTATGTTGTTTCGCAAACATGACTACATCATCTGCAAAGAGCAATGCCTTAATACGCACTCCAACAAATTCCACTCCTCCAGGAGTGGACCAAATCGCCAATGAAAAGTGCGAACAAAGAAGGGCTTAATGTACATCCCTGTCTTACTACAGAGATGTTGTTACAAACCAATCCCAAAGTTCTTCTCCGTTCCAAACTTCTCTTCAAGAACACGTCCACACTTATGCGATAATTTGTAAAACAAGGCAGATCAGTCAATTGTGTCGAATGCAGCCTTGAAATCAATAAAACGCGCGTAGAGTTTCTTGCCTTGTAAAATAAAATTCTCCGCTCTGCTTCTCAAAACAAAAATATTGTCAATTGTTGAATACCCTGATCTGAATCTAGCACCCATGTTCTATAATTTAGTCGAGTATTTTCGCAGTCGATTAGAGGTGGAACGAAAAACTTCATCGTTTCTCTATATTGGAAAATGAACTGTGTCTATAACATGATGCGAAAACACCCCTGTGCGAAAGCCATAGTTTCCAGTTTCCAATGAAAGAAATGTTTACATTTCCCTTAAAGTGACAGCTTCAATTTATTTCACATTTAACTAAAAATTATTTTTTCTTTTATAGGTATTGAAAAGGTTGAAGTGTTCAAGTTTTTTATTTTGCAGTAATTCAAATTTTTAAAATAAGTAAAATGTATAGTGTAATTAGTAGACAAAGTGACAACAGAAATATAATGTGCATTCACAGACGTCATTTACGAGATACCACTAATGCGTTTGAAATGCCCGGAGAAAGATTTCGTGAACTTTATCGCTTCACAAAAGCCACAGCTAATGTTTTGTCGACAAGGTTTCCCAATCATCTTTGTTTTTAATATTTGAATTTGGTCCGCCGAATTGGTCTCTCGCGAACTCTAAATCTGTTGCCATGTGTAATCTACCAATTTTTCTTTTTGATCTTTTGGGATCCTTTGAATTTTCTACGGATAAAAATAATAATTTTCCTGATCAAACACCACACAAAATAAGTTATTTACCTTTTGTTTATTTTCCGTCATATTGGATTTTTATTATTATTGTCTTGTTCTCACTTCTCACTTGTATCAGAGTGGTTGAATGATTTTGACAGAAAAATCGAAAGATTGTATCGACTTCAGACTTACAGATACAGTTTTTTTTTCACAATTTCCAATACTTTCAATAATTTTTTCCATTTTGTTCTTGATCGAGTGAAAAAAAGTTACAGAAACAGTTGCGTGTGAGAAACAGAATTTTGTGTCATTCCGCAGTGTTTTTGTTCTGATTCGCACCGTTTATGCGAAACTTCACTCGATGTGAGAGTTACAGAACAAGCCTCCAGCTTGTAACACTGATCAGACCAAAAACATAAATGTTAAAAAAAGAGACAAGTTCTTCTATACAAAAACCTTTGTGTAACAAGTCAGCCGTGAAAAGTACTGAGATCTAAAAGTACGCCAAGTTCTTACTTCATGAAGGTTTAATACCGAATATTTAAAGTAGAATAATATTGAAACAGCTACAATGTAATAGAGAAATTTTATTATTTAATGATTACTGAGTAAAATTTGATGGGCTTACTGGTCAAGTTTTTAAAACCGTTTGAATTGGGCATAAAAAAAAACTTGCCAAGTAAGCCCATAAAATTTTACTCAGTAATCATTAAATAATAAAATTTCTCTATTACATTGTAGCTGTTTCAATATTATTCTACTTTAAATATTCGGTATTAAACCTTCATGAAGTAAGAACTTGGCGTACTTTTAGATCTCAGTACTTTTCACGGCTGACTTGTTACACAAAGGTTTTTGTATAGAAGAACTTGGCTCTTTTTTTAACATTTATGTTTTTGGTCTGATCTCACTCCTTTTTGCAAAGATTTAAATATTTTGCCATGTCAAAATCTCGAAAGGTACGGAAAGATAGAAGGGTGGACTCTTCCTACTAAAATCAACTTAGTTTATAGCTTCCTATTTCTTTTGGTATATTTTCTTTTTGTTATTGGTTGTTTTGATTTGCGCTTCAATTATTTCTTCTTATCCTGGCAAGATACATAACACTAACATACCTACCTTAATTACAGCAATCGGAAGTGCTCCATATAAATTAAACATACCACGGGGGGAATGGAAAACCTCAATTTTTATTGTTGGTCCTTTATATGCGACTTGAGCCCTACCGTTCTACCAAATTTCATTGTTCCACTGCAATTGGAAGTGCGCCATATATAATTTACATCAGTTCTGAGGAAGTGGGCGGATACCACGCCCCTGAATGGAAAACCTCGATTTTTATTTTCGGTCCTTTATATGCAATTTGAGCCCTACCGTTCTACCAAATTTCATTGTTCTACTGCAATTGGAAGTGCGCCATATATAATTTACATCAGTTCTGAGGAAGTGGGCGTATACCACGCCCCCTGAATGGAAAATTTCAATTTTTCGATTTTTTCCTCTGCTTACATGACAAGACCTACCGTTGTGCAAAATTACAAGATTCTACGATGTCGGGAAGTGCTCCATAATTTTGATGATCTGTCAGTCAGTCAGTCAGTCAGTTACGGTTTTTGTGATTTTTGAGGCCTTATATCTCAGGAACCGCTTATGCTAGAAAATTGAAATTTGGTGAGGCGCATGTGCCTGACTAGCTTAGCAAATATTCGGAATTTCAAGTTTCTGACTTGATTGGTACTGAAGATAGGGAGGGGTCAAAAGTCGCCTGAGTTTGTTCCTGTAAAAAGGGTGTAGTGCCAGAACTTGGCTGGGCACTACCGTGCCCTTTGATTTGAAAGATCCAATAAACAATTTTGTTTATGTATGGGGAATATCACTGATTCGTGGAATTCCTTAGGAGTAACATCACCATCCATAACCTTATTAAAAAGTTTTGTTAAACTTTCTTTCAGATTATCAGTTCCACATTTGCTCCAGAAGCTTTACCATCTTTCATATCACCTAGCACTAGGTCCACTTCTTGGCAAGTGATTCCAGAGTCTAAGTTTTTTTAATAAATTGCTTCTGAACACACCTAATCTAATGACAGTTGATGCAAAAGATTAAGTAAACAGAACTTTTGTGAACTTTGTAAATGTCAAAGAGCCAGAAGTTAGCATAATACTAAAGTAATAAAATGATGATTTTAACTTTAGAAAGAACGACGGAACTCTATCCAACACGTTTGAATGAATAAATTAATTAATAATAAAATAATTTGGATAAATATCAGGACGACATGTCTGAGTGAGGGTTTACTAAGATTTAAATCAAATATGTTAGTATTATTTACCCTACTCAACATTCTTGACAGGGGTTCGTTTCGTCCGTAGTCGGTACGATGTTATTGGAGTCGAAAAAGAGTCGTAGACCGAGAATGATGTGGGTAAGTATTAAAACCGATCGGTTGTAGTAAACAGGGGCGGTCAATGTTACATGTTGAGAACTGATGAACGAAGAGAATATCAGAAGTGTTATGGCACGCATATAAAGATTGTACACTTAGAAGCTTTAGACGTTCTTCATAAAAGGATCGTCCCAGCCAAGTCCACACAAGGCAAAACGTAAAAATCTTCGTCGGACGGCTTCAATACGATTAATGTGAACTTGATAATATGGTGACCAGACCTAAGATGCATATTCTAAAAGTGGTCTGACAAAAGTCATGTAGAGGGATTTTGTGACATCGGGATCAGAGAATTCTTTGGACCAGCATTTAATAAATTCAAGAGAAGACTTAGCTTTGTTTATAATGTTATCAATATGAGAGCGAAAGTTCAGTTGGAATTCGCATAATAAACCTAAAGCACGAAGTAACAATTGGAATGGGTTCGTCATTTATAAAATATTGTCTAAATAATGCAGGACGCTTATGGCTTATGGGTTTATGTTATGGCTTGACATTTTTTAACGTTGAGTTCCAGGAGGTTTTTTTGGCACCAAACTTAAAATTTGTCCAAGTCAATTTGCAGAGATTTGGAATCTTCGGTACAAGACATCTTTCTGCATATTCTCATGTTATCTGCGTAGATTAACAGATCAGAGTTTGAAAATATTTTTTCAACAGCATTAGTGGTTAAAACGAAAAAGAGTGGTCTTAGGTGGCTACCTTGTGGAACTCCAGACGTCGCGCAGATGGAGGTATATATGTATACACGACCTGAATATAAAGTTGTATTGTCCTTTAGAGAAATATGATTGAATCCACGAAATCATCAAAGTTGGGAAAGTTGTTTTAACTTAAATAATATTATTGTTTTTCTGTATTATTTCTGTTAAATTCGTTTTAATTTTGTGGACTGTAAATTTGTATTTTGTCGTAGTTTAGTCAACGAAATATATATATATAAAATCGAATAATTGTTCAATGTTAAATGTATGTATATAATTTATTATAATAAATGATATTGTACAATATTTGTTTGTTGTTATCGCTTGAAATCCAAAAGCAAAAAGGGAAGAATTTAAGTTTTAACATTTTGAATAGCATAAAAGAAAGAAAGCACAAAAGAAAATATGAGATTGGTTACGTTAGAAATTACAAATGTTGCAAGAGAAATTATTAATTAAAAAATGGAATTAAATAAGGTAGGGTATAAATCGACATGTTTGGTATTATGATACATAATTAAAAATTTAACAAAAAATGTTTCCAAAACATTCAGCCCCCCCTGGAAGACTCCGGTCTTTCAGAAAACGGTAAGGGGGCGACCTTAACAATAGGTCGAACATAATTTCCATTATTGGTACGAACTGTGACGACTCTACATCTGTCATCCTTTCCAGGATGTACGTCTATGACTCGACCCAGAATCCATTTGGAAGGTGGTAGATTGGGTTCCTTTAATAACACCATGTCATTTTTCTGGATGTCTCGTTTGATCTTCTGCCATTTAGGTCGGTTTTGTAGCGAGGTTAAATATTCCTTGTGCCACTGCTTCCAGAACCCTTGCATTAGTTTCTGTAAAAGATACCAGTTAGTACTTATTGAAAAATTTGAAGAATCTAAATCAGGTTGAGGAATTGCACAATATGATTCTCCAATCATGAAATGTGAAGGAGTTAGTGCTATTGGCTCAAAATCTGAAGTTTGCCACATGGGGCGCGAATTAAGTAAACATTCAATTTTGGAGAGAAGAGTATACATCTCCTCATATGTAAGGATGTGTTCACCAATGACACGTTTGATATGTTGCTTCACGGATTTCACACCCGCCTCCCATAGACCACCAAAGTGTGGTGCAGAGGGTGGTATGAACTTCCAATCTATGGCATCTTTGGACAGATGATCTGCGATGATATTATTTCGCTGTTTGTTCATCAATAGCTCATGCATCTCCCCAAGTAGCCGTTTAGCACCATGAAAGTTTGTTGCATTGTCGCTCCATATTTCGGTTGGTTTTCCTCGACGCGATACAAAGCGATCTAAGGCCAAAATGAAGGCGCTGGATGACAAGTCACCAACAAGTTCAATATGAACTCCCTTTGTGACAAAGCAAACGAATAGGGCTATGTATCCCTTCACAAATTTAGGGTTTCTTCCACGAGCCAAACGTAGGGTTATAGGGCCAGCATAATCGCATCCAACCTTGCTAAAGGTTCGTGAAAATCGAACCCTTTCGATTGGGAGATTTCCCATCATTTGCTCAGATGTAGATTTCCGTTGCTTGAAGCAATAAATGCATTTATTTACCACCTTTCGGATAACGTTTCGGCTGCCTAGAATGAAATACCTTTGTTTTAATAAAGACACCATTAATGATACACCTGCATGTAAATAATGTTTATGTGTATATTCCACGATTAGTTTTGTTATTGGGTTCGATTTGCAGAGAATTATTGGGTGTTTTTCATTAAAGGATAGTTCAGAATTTTGTATACGACCACCTACGCGAAGCACATTTATATTATCAAGGAATGGGGCGATTGACGAGAGTCTATTTCGCGAAGGCAAGGATTTGTTTTTTTTGAGACATTCAATTTCAATGGAAAACGTAGTTATTTGAGCAGCCTTTATGAGGCACATTTCAGCATGATTAAGTTCTTTAGTTGAGAGGGCTTGTAGATTTCGTAGTTCCGGATTAAAGCGACGATTTTGAAGAAAACGAAAAATGTATGCAACCACGCGTACCGATTTCATCCAGTCTGACGATTTATTTAAAATTTGTCTTAAGATGTTATTTTCATTTATGTTTGATACGAATACCTGGAATCTGTTTGATTTTTTCTCCTCCAATTGCTCATGTGAAATATTGTCCAAATTATGTCGAGATTCAGGCCAATTGTTTCGTTCCATTTTTAGCCAAGTTGGGCCGTTCCACCAAATATCAGTCAATGCGAGTTGAGTTGGAAGAATTCCTCTTGATGCAACATCAGCAGGATTATCGGCAGATCGAACATGATTCCAGGATTTTTCAGGGATAGTTGTTATTATCTCCGACGTTCTGTTCCCAATGAAAACTGACCAATTCTTGGGCGGCGCAGAAAGCCAATGTAAGACAATAGACGAGTCTGTCCAGGCGAAAATTTGCATTTGTTTTATCTGTAATGAAATTTTTATTTTATTTACTAACCGGGTTAGTAAAAGAGCTCCACATAGCTCAAGTCTGGGAAGTGAAAGCACTTTAATGGGAGCAACCTTGCTCTTAGCAGCGACTAATGAAATTGAGAACCTTCCATCTGGAGCTTCACTTCGACAGTATACAACAGCTGCATAAGCGTCTAATGAAGCATCACAAAAGGCATGAAATTCGTAGTTCACGCTATTTGTCCATATGATTCTTGGAACGTGGATCGATTCCACTAGGTGAAGTTCATCTCGAATAGTTACCCAGCGTTGAGAAAGTTCCTGTGGGATTTCATCATCCCATCCTACAACCTGTCTCCATAAATCCTGGAAGAAGATCTTAACAGCAACTACAACAGGAGAAAGAAATCCAAGAGGATCGAAAATTCGAGATGCCTCGGAGAGAATACGGCGTTTTGTAAACGATGTTGATTGGTCAAGATTAACCTTGTACGAAAAGCAATCCTTCGATGGACACCATTGCAGCCCGAGAATCTTTACCGTCAGAAAGTTTTCGAAGTCGATAGGAGATAGCTCCCGTTGATCTTCAGGTAAAGATAGAAGAAGTGGCCAGCAATTAGTTGTCCATTTACGAAGATTGAAGCCGGCTGACGATAAGACCTCCACAAGCTCCTTTTGGATGGCGATGACATCATCAATGGTGTCAGCGCCTGTTACAATGTCGTCAACGTAAAAGTCGTTCAGAATTATTGACGAAGCTCGAGGATGAGTGTTTGCTGAATCTAAGGCCAGTTGTTTTAATGCTCGTTTTGCTAAAAATGGAGCAGCTGAAGTTCCGTACGTTACTGTTAACAGTCTATAGTGTTTTATCGACGATTCAGGGTTTTCACGCCATAGAATCCGTTGAAAATTTGTATGGTTTGGCGAAATCCAGATTTGCCTGTACATTTTTTCTATGTCACCAGACATGGTATATACATGACGCCGAGAACGAAGACATATTGTGAATATGTCACGTTGAATTTCAGGCCCAACGAAGAGGGATTCATTTAAGGAATTTGAATCAGGTGATGACTTTGCGGAGCCATCAAATACAACTCTCACTTTTGTTGTGCTGCTCTCAGACTTAAACACAGCGTGGTGAGGTAGATAGTAAGCATTTGTATTGTTTATTTCATTAGCGGATATTTCCTCCATGTGTCCCAACGATATGTATTCATTCAAGAAATGAGTATATTGTGTTTTGAGTTCGGGATCACGAAGAAATCTTTTTTCCATTGAATGAAGACGATTGAGTGCGATTCGAAACGAGTTTCCGAAGTTTAGATTAGAATCAGATTTGAATGGAAGATTTACCATATACCTGCCATCCGCATGACGACTATGAGTTTGGATAAAATTATCTTCAGCCTTCTGCTCGTCAAGAGACAAAAGTGTTTCACAATTGACTTCCTCTAGACGCCAAAAGCGCTCTAGATCAAACTCTTGAGTATAATCAAGTTGTGTGCAAAATGTACTTACTCCGCAAGTAGATTCATTTGATGGAGTTTGACTAAAACATCCAGCTATAACCCATCCAAAAATAGTTAAAATTGAGTTAGGAACACCCGGTTCTGGTTTCGATGTTTCGAGTAGAATATTGAAAATGTTGTCGGCTCCGATAAGCATGTCGATAGGACTGGGTTCATAGAATTTTGGATCTGCTAGATCTAACGAAAGGAAGCGATTTGTATTCAATTTAAACGAAAGTGGCGGAAGTATAGATGTTAATTTCGATATTACATGAAAATCAATATCTATATTGTTTGAATTAAATCGAGAGTATAATCTCAATGAAACCAAACCGTTGGTAGTTCCAGCAGAAGTCGATGCGATTCCATAAATAGGAATACGAGACGCTTTCTTAGGAATGCCCAAACGTTGGAAAGCCCTTTCCGTAATAAACGATGTTTGGGATCCGGAATCGAGTAAAACGCGTATGTTTTGAAATGCGCCAAGTTTGTCCTGAACCTTGACAACAGCTGTTGGAAGAATGGTCGACGAATGATGGTTGGATTCCAGCGAGTGATGAGTAAGGATAGAAGAGTTTAAAGGGTTTTTTGACGAAGAAGATGATTGTTCACTTTTTTGCTGATTAGGCGATGTATTTTGTGGATCATGTACCAAGGAATGGTGTCGAGAATAACATGATCTGCACCGAAATTTAGAATTGCATTTGTGAGATGCGTGTCCAACTCGAAGACAGTTGAAACAGATTGAGTTCTCCTTTACGAATTCGCGACGGCCGTTAGTATCTAGAGCGAGAAATGCCTTACAAAAAGGAAGTATATGATCCTCTTTACACTTTGGGCAACTTGCCTTCGATTCGACGAAATGAGAACGAATAGGGTTTAGATTTTTAGTAGCAGGTTTTTGAGGACGAATGAAAGAACTACATGCTTCGAGACAGCTACATCGATCTTGTAGGAAATTGAGAAAGTCTTGTATGGTACAATCATTCCGTGATTCTACCTTTTCCGACCAAGCTTGCCTTGTTTCACTATCTAGCTTTTGAAGAAGAATATAGTTCAACCAGGGATCTCGAGAGTTCATTTGTAGTGAGTTTAAACCGCGAATTACTTCATCAGCTCCATTCGTAATTTTTCGCAAAAGTTCAAGATTCGAGGTAGAGCCAGAAGACGACGGCAAAGACATAAAACTTTTAACGAATGAATGGACGATCAAATTTTTCTTGTCATAACGCGATTCAAGCTTATCCCATGCTTCGAGATAATTTTCTTCTGTACACGGAATATGTTTTAAGAGATTAGAGGCTTCGCCACCTAAGAATGATTTCAAATATTGAAATTTTTGCGTACCAGTTAGGTTGGTGTTACAATCTATTGTTCCCGTGAACAAATCTTTAAATACCGGCCAGTCTTTATAATCTCCATTAAAAACTGGAATCACAAGCTTAGGCAAAACGACCGATTTACGAGAGCTAGTTTGTTCTAGCTTTTCTAAAAGTGAAGCCTTTTGTTTTGATGCTACATCACTAGCCTTATCTGGATGTTTTCGAATGGCAGTAGAAAATGCGGAAAAAGCTTGCAAATATTTGGTTTCATATTCCCCATATTCAGGTTCAGGGTCCGCGAAATCTTCCAGGTCATAGAATTCGTATAAGCTATCTTGCTGCATCTCGAATTCTGCCCAAGCTTCCTGAAGTTTCTTTAATTGAATCTCTAGCATATCAAGAGAGGTGGAATCATTTATAGATTCCGAAAATGTTAAGGCCCTAGTGATTGTACCCTTTGCACGACCGCGTTTTTGTTTCACAATGTTCATTTTTGCAAAATAATTTTAATTTGTAATCAAAATAAGGGTTTTCTTTGTCAATGTTTTTACCGATGGTAATATTGTATTTGTTGTAATTTAAATGTACATATATGTATGTTGTAGGTTATATTATGTACAACCGAATATGTTTAATGTTTGTACAACACGTGCTTAATGTGATTAAAATAAGTTTAAGCTTAAATTTTCATAGAATTTAACACCAAAATGGCAATGCATTTGCAAAAAGTCATGCGAATAAACCTTAAGATAATGCATGCAATTTTGTAGCAAGATCACGTGATTATATTATATATGTACCTATGTGCACTGATTAATACTCGATTCTCTTATATCAAATGTCATGTAGTTCGTAGATTCGATATAAAATGTTCATGCGATTAAAGTTTTCATGCAAATAATCATGCAAGGAATAATGTAACCATCATATTGCATCGACCCGTACTAGAGGAGCACTTTTTATAATTCATACATAATATCTAACTCAAGCCGCAAATATGCACAAGATTAATTCATTACGAAATTGATTAAATTTTCGCGCACTGATCAACTATTTATCCGGCGAGCTTAAGGACCAATGTTTTTCTGTATTATTTGTGTTAAATTCGTTTTAATTTTGTGGACTGTAAATTTGTATTTTGTCGTAGTTTAGTCAACGAAATATATATATATAAAATCGAATAATTGTTCAATGTTAAATGTATGTATATAATTTATTATAATAAATGATATTGTACAATATTTGTTTGTTGTTATCGCTTGAAATCCAAAAGCAAAAAGGGAAGAATTTAAGTTTTAACATTTTGAATAGCATAAAAGAAAGAAAGCACAAAAGAAAATATGAGATTGGTTACGTTAGAAATTACAAATGTTGCAAGAGAAATTATTAATTAAAAAATGGAATTAAATAAGGTAGGGTATAAATCGACATGTTTGGTATTATGATACATAATTAAAAATTTAACAAAAAATGTTTCCAAAACAATTATATTATGGGATATTTTGTCGAAAGATTCGCTAAAGTCACTAGCTATCGCATCAAAAGCACACAGGGTAGTAGATACAAAATCTACCAAGTTAGTTGTAGTGGATCTGCCTTTTAGGAAACCATGTTGTTTAGTTGAAAAAATCGGTTTACAAAAAAAGAACACAATGTCATATATAATACTCACAAAGAGTTTCGGTATGCCAGAAAGCCTTGCAATAGGTCTATATCATTTTTAGGTCCTTTCTTATGAACAGGTATAATAAAAGCATATTTCCAAAGATTGTGGAAAATTCCTGTTGAAATGGACTTTTGGAAAAGTGCAGTAAGTGGCATTTATTTTATTAAAACCGTCCTTTAGAACTTGAATTGAGCGGTGCGAAAGATAATTTCTAATTCAACGAAGAAGAGACTCGTCGATACTAAATGCACGCATTTTCTATAAAAGGGCTTCGGGCCAAACTCTATCAAATGCTTTAGAGTGCAATTACCTTTATTTCTCCAAAATTATGTAAGAATTTGCTATACGTTTCGGTAATAAATGCCATCAGATCACAATATCTAAGGATCGGTTTTTGGAGGAAAAAAAATATTTTCTAAATTTTGGAGAAAAAATTCTCAAGTACCTTTATTTCTGGTCTTAAAAAAAAAGGAGAAAAGAAAAAGAACGTATCGAGAGAAATATTTCAAAATGCTATCTACCAAGATTAAAGAAAATCGGCGGAGCCGTTAAGGCCGTGGCTGAAAAGATTGACAGACAAAAATGCGAGATCCACCCTTGTCGTCTTCTTTATCAGCGCAATTTCAACTTATATCAAAATCTTGAGTTCGGTTTTTTCTTGAACCTATGTATACGGCTAGTAAAAATAAAAATCGAACTGATCAAAATAACCGAAAGATTCTGCTTAATGTCTGTGATAACTCATTTTTCATCATTATGTTCAATTTTTACTATTGCCTTTTTAGACAGTGTTTAAGGATATCGAAAACTCAGAAATTCTCAGATCAAGCATTGACCAGATCTGATTTATCATTTCATTTCATCTTTTGGCGCCCTAAGTCTTGATCTATTTGCACAAACGATTGCATCCGGCCATGATGCTTATCAACAATTTATTTGCACCAAGACCCAACTTTCGTTTCGTGCGTTGTAAATGATTTTACCAAAGAGTCAATTCAATTTGCAAATAAACACATCCCCTAGCTGATTGTGTTTCAAGAATGAAATGATTTATAACTTCACAACACAAAAGGTATTTTAATTACGGTAAGTGTCGAGTTCCGTTCCATATTAAACAGTATAACCACCCATACATTCGTGTTGCGTGTTTTCACCTTTGCTTTTCTGACGATGTGGCTCTGTAAAAAGATATTTTTAATGAAATGTAATGATCCTGGAATTACTTACTGGAGTGGTGTTATTTTTAAAATAAATATCCTTATAGAATATTCATCATATTCAAAAAATTAATCGGTTTTAAGTTTGCATAAAGGAAATGGTTATTGGTAAAAACGATGAGGCAAATACGTGTATGTATACCTATCTATAGTGCAAGACATGAGTTAAGAATATTCTTTTGCTGCAGAAAATTCTTAGCTTCTTGGTTCCATTAAAATCATTAAGGAATTTCATTATTATATGAGTTAGTGATAATGTTACTAATAGTTTGTACTTTAATTTACAGATGCACATGCACAGTAATTCAGATATAGAAATATTGCGTTAATCGAAATAACATTTTCGTAACAACAAAATTTAGGTGGCTTGACTCTAGTGATATAGATTATCTTATAGCAGAAGCTTCTGGTTCACAACTGTGGATAGCTGTGGAAAATTTAAACAGGGTTTTCGAAAACCGGAGGTTCTTAAAAGGCTAAGTTTCGGAATTAGCGCCAACCAAAGACATTATTAGGTAGTTGGGGCTCGAAAATCTATAAAATCAATTTGGACCGGCATATTTCGGAAACCAGACCACTCAGAAACATTTCGTTTGGATGTGTATATAGGAATTGAATAGACCTTTCATTCAATGTGTGTCGCTATGCGTTTGATTAACTTTGAAAATTTGGTGATTTTTTTAGACTAGTGGTTAGTCCATGATTTTTTCAAAATTCTCAAAAACTCAGTAAAATCAGTTTGGTTAGAAATATTTCGAGAACCAGACCTCGCAGAAGCTTCTGGTTTTCACCTGTGGATAGCTGTGGAAAATTTAAACAGGGTTTTCGAAAACGGGAGGTTCTTACAAGGCTTGGTTTCGGAATTAGCGCCAACCAAAAACATTATTAGGTAGTTGGGGCTCAAAAATCTATAAAATCAATTTGGACCGGCATATTTCGGAAACCAGACCACTCAGAAACATTTCGTTTTGGATGTGTATATAGGAATTGAGTAGACCTTTCATTCGATGTGTGTCTCGATGCGTTTGGTTAACTTTGAATATTTGGTGAATTTTTTAGACTAGTGGTTAGTCCATGATTTTTTCAAAATTCTCAAAAACTCAGTAAACTCATTTTGGTTAGAAATATTTCGAGAACCAGACCCCGCAGAAGCTTCTGGTTTTCACCTGTGAATAGCTGTGGAAAATTTAACCAGGGTTTTCGAAAACCGGAGGTTCTTACAAGGCTTGGTTTCGGAATAAGAACCAACCAGAGACATTATTAGGTAGTTGGGGCTCGAAAATCTATAAAATCACTTTGGACCGGCATATTTCGGTAACCACACTACTCAGAAGCATTTCGTTTGGATGTGTATATAGGAATTGAAATGACGTTTCATGCGATGTGCGTCTCGATGCGTTTGGTTAACTTTGAAAATTTGGTGATTTTTTTAGACTAGTGGTTAGTCCATGATTTTTTCAAAATTCTCAAAAACTCAGTAAAATCAGTTTGGTTAGAAATATTTCGAGAACCAGACCTCGCAGAAGCTTCTGGTTTTCACCTGTGGATAGCTGTGGAAAATTTAAACAGGGTTTTCGAAAACGGGAGGTTCTTACAAGGCTTGGTTTCGGAATTAGCGCCAACCAAAAACATTATTAGGTAGTTGGGGCTCAAAAATCTATAAAATCAATTTGGACCGGCATATTTCGGAAACCAAACCACTCAGAAACATTTCGTTTTGGATGTGTATATAGGAATTGAGTAGACCTTTCATTCGATGTGTGTCTCGATGCGTTTGGTTAACTTTGAATATTTGGTGAATTTTTTAGACTAGTGGTTAGTCCATGATTTGTTCAAAATTCTCAAAAACTCAGTAAAATCACTTTGGTTAGAAATATTTCGAGAACCAGACCTCACAGAAGCTTCTGGTTTTCACCTGTGGATAGCTGTGGAAAATTTAATGGGGGATCTCAAAAACTCTCTGTCTCTCTCTTACAAGGCTTGGTTTCGGAACTTGTGTCAACCAAATACATTATTCGGTAGTTTTTTTGGACGGCTTATGAATAGTTTAATTTGAACAACAACTGGCCAGCTGGACATTTGAAGAGTGACATAAAATGATGCAATATGCATATCAAGTTAGAAATTTATAAAATGGAGGGATGAAATATCTATATCTTTTTAAACCAGTTTGTTGCAAATCAAGCTTGCCGTTGGCAAATTGAGTCCAGCAGCAATGTAATTTATAACTTCGAGAGATATGTAAAAAAATTTAGCCGTGGTAAAGATAGAAGAGCAGCAAATACTTCAGCATCAGCATCAATGCCAAAGAGCTGTTTATGTTTTTTGTTGCGAACAGTAGACTAGGGAAATCCATCCGCAACATTAGTTGGGCAGCCAACGACAACATTTTGACCGGCATCACAAGTTTAATCAACATCAGTACCAGTCACTTCAAAGCATTCCTTAAGTTCTATGGAGCCCCTGTTCTTATGTGTACATATCATCACATTCTTTGTGCTCTGTATAGTATTACAGACTTGAAAACAGCTTAAAATAATTGGTATTTTTCGAAGTGGTGAATAGACTTATTTGTCAAACATTTCTTCCACATATGGATCCTTGAAAGTTTTTCCTTAAGGCAAGGGTGTTTTTCATACACAGGTTATTCGAAATTTTAATGCAAACATATTTCAGTTCTTTTACGACATTAGAGAAAACACCCGAACGGAAACCAGAAAATAATACAAGAAATCTGTCGGTTTGCACGTTTTAACTCTTCCTACAGAACATTTCATTCCAAAAGACCTGACTTTCAAAAGGTCTTCTCATAAGAGTACCAAAAATTAGTTCAAGTAAATATTTCTATACTAATACAATTAAGGGGTTGAGTTCGATAAAAACAATTTTGAAACCGAAACATGCCCCGAAAAGGAAAACAACTCCGGATTAAATTAATAATAACTCCCCACGAATAGACTCTTTGGTCATGTTTCATGTCCGACAACTTGTCCATGATTTGTGTTCTCTTTTGCCGACTACAAGGACGACGAGAATACGGTGATAATTCTTCCAAGAACTTTTCCATTCGATATGACACGTACCTCCACGACTCTATATGGGAAGCAAGATTCCTGAAATAAAACTTCCCCGACAATCTGAATGCAAACAGAAAAAAAATAAAATAAAATAAAATTATGGCGTGATGAAGGAATCAGGAATTCAGGACGAAGAAGCAACAACAACAAACAATAAACAAAAAAAAAAAAGGAATTGTACTCAACTTGTTTTTCCTAAGAGCAGTCGGCACGAGAAGTGATAACAGAAAACGTGAATAATAAAAGTAATTGGAAAAGTTTGAACTTTCTGAATAAAGATATAGAATATGAATTTGTATTTATGTTCGCATAGCATACCTTCTCAATTATAAGTCGAGAGACAAAGCAAAGCAGACTATGTTTGACGAACAAAACACAGACAAGGATTCATAGTTAAAGTTAGAAATATTACATTACAGAAAAATCTTATAATTATTGCCTGCCACCTACCTATTCGAACATAATTAATAATAATAGGTACCTACTGGTGTAGAATAAGATATCAATACATATATTTATTATAGGGCTCACATACATAAGTGAACAAAACCTTCGAGTATGAATTCATTTCTCCGTCGATTTGAGTCCAAAGATAAAAAATTTTATTCACATGTAGAAACAACGAGTATTTATAATATATTTTAGGAAAGTAATGGTTTTTCTCTGAATAATTCATAACAAAAGTAAATTGGAGGGAACTAACTAAGAACTGATACTTCAGACATATTTAAAACCCTCCAAAATTTTCAATTTGGTATCTGGCGCAAGTGATGAAATGTAATTAAATAATAAACCCGGCTGTGGGAAACTTGTCATTTATATATCAACTTTACTATATTAGCTTTCACCAACGAATAAGGTCCAAAGAGAAAGATAATGAAAGAAAAATGCATGAAGAATCATGAAGAAAATCTAAGCTCAAAAAGATTACTATACTCTGTCCAACAAAAATTGTCAGTACCTACAGGGAAGATAGGACAAAACGACTGAAAACAATATTCAATTTAAATTTTCCCACAACACCAAGCAGTAAGATAATAGGCGTGTATTTTTTTAAGTTGAAAAGCAATACGACAACACTCAACATACTCATCTTCTTAAAATGTGTTCTCAAAAGCTTCAAATCCCAAAAGCTCCTTAATAAAAACCACTGAAAAAGCTCCTTGCTTGCAATTGAGAATGATAATGGTAACTCTGTTTTGATGTAGATAAAGAGCGCACGATCGTATTGAGTGACACTTGACACTCTTGACAGTATCTCATCATCATCAGCAGTGGGATACGACGGTCGTGTTGGAGTGTACAACTTTTTGCAAAGAATTACATCAACAATTCCTTAAGAAAAGTCAGTGGCTTGCTCATTTTTTAGTGGCATTTTTCCTAACGCATTGTAGTGAGGGTGCATCAGGCGCCACTGCTTTAGAAAAAGCTCTCCCATAAGGCCTGTACTGACAATTTTTGTTGGACAGAGTATAACAACCAGCAACAATTTACTTCTTTAATTTACCTCACATAGGGTGGTATGCAGAAAGCTTTATCTCAGTCTCAAATCTCACGTTTTTGAGCAGTTGCTCAGAATAATTCTGAGACAAATCTGTCAAAAAAGAGATCGATCTCATTTAAGAGATCTACTATCTCATTTTTGAGATTTCCGTATGCAGAAAAAAAAAACAAAATCTCATTCTAATGAGATAAAGCTACTAAAATGTTGAGCCTGGAAATTAGTTATCTCAGGAAGTACAATGGCTGAATACATTAATATTTTTTATCCCTTTAAACCAACAAAGAACTATAAAATTCCTTATAGGTTAACCCCATCCCATCTTGAAGCCTTAAAAAGTAATTTTTCTACAAATGATGAGGAAATTCGGGAAAGTTGATGAGTATTGGTTTCCAAAGTGGAATGTCGAAGATTTCAGCATCAAGAGTAAATTTTGCTTAAGCAAAACATCGGGGTGAGAACGTTTATCTGTTTCATCTATCTCGATACAACTGTGTTACATGCACAACTGTGTTAGCATTCAAAATTTGCGTTGTGCTTTCAACGGAATTAGATGATTCGTCAGGACTAACGGCTACACTAACTATACGTGCACATATTGTTGTAATGAAGTAATAATAAATGTGATTTAAAAAATATTTTCTTACCTACAAGTCTATTCAGCACAGGATTTCTGAGCCTCCATTTCTGTTAAATAAATCCCATTGTACTTTTTCCTATGATTTTAGTTTCATTATTCTACTATCTTTATATTATTTTCTGAGCAATTTGCTGCACTTCAATTGTTTTTCCAATTCTTTACGCACTCGGATTTAAAAGCTAATAAAGCATTATTATTCTTTTTTTGTTTACTTACGGAATTTGACTTTTGTGTTCTTTTTGAGACTGTGACATGAAATGAGACAAGTCTCTTGCATACCAAATTAAGATTTTTCTCATTGCAATCTCACTATCTGGAGCTCATTTTCATGAGACTGAGTAAATGGCTCCCATAGTGTGGGTTCTTTCTGAAGATGAATCTTGCGAAAAACCATCCTAAGCTTTTTCCCAATCTAAGCTCAACTTTTGACAGAAATACTGCAACTGAACTGACTTGCAGCAAATAAGTTATGTTAACCTTCCCCAATTGGATGCGAGAACCTTCTATATGCTGATGACTCGCTCACCTACGCCACATCAATGTCACAACTAATCGCCGCCGTCCGAAAAGTAGAAACCCATATCAACAGACAATTCTACTAGAAATGGGGCATCCGAATCAACACATCCAAATCGGAACTTGTCTGCTTCAGGAGACCATCAACTGGTAGAGGCATTCGCACCGCAACAATATGCAGAAATCTGGTCCTGAGACTCCCTGACGGATCCACCATAGTGGCAAAGCCAAATGCCAAGTACCTGGGAGTGCACTTCAACGAGTTGTCAAGGTTTAACCTGCGCTCAAGAAATGTTCTGAAAAAGGCCAGCTGGGCCTTCAGCCGTTTGCACCCATTGCTGAAAAGAAGATCAGGTTTTAGCCAACTGACAAAGATATTAAAAATACAAGCATCTCCTACGACCAGTGATCAGCTATTCCTTTCCAGTATGGATTTCCATCTCGAAGACAGCTATGAAGGAACTTCAACTATTCGAAAGGAAGATACTGAGGATCTGCACTGGACTCTACTTCTACCGTCAACGACAGAAACACTACAGGAACGAGCATCTCTACACAGAAGCGAATTTGTCGATTTAGTATTTTGCTATCGACTCAGGTGTACCGCAGGGAGGTTATCTGAGAACTTTTCTATTCATTCTGGAGCGGATAGATTTTCGCGGCCATGTTGTTTTGATGACATCTGTCAAATCTGTTGTACATACATATATTATTCAGTTAATAATGCCAAATCACAATGGAAAGTAACAAAATTGATAAGAACTTGATAAAACTTTATTATTAAAATGATTGTTCTTTAGTGCGAATGTTGCATTTGTTAACATCTGTGCACTCAGAGTGTGCGCCCAATCGGTACTTGAAGCATTTTACATAAGACTTTCTGATGGGCTTTGAGCGACTAAATAAGTCATTGCTTCGAATACAAGCCGCATTCTTATCGTCACTTACCTGAAAATCTGCTTCGTTGACGTTCTCATATAAATTCTTAACATTTTGTTTGGCTTTTATGCAGCTTTCCCAATTTCAATTGCGTTTTTTTATACAACTTTTTCCGTCACTTCATTTATGTATGAAGTGCTCGTTAAAATTTGGCTTCCTTAAGCATTTCTTTTTCGAACTACACCTCTGGAAGATTGTGAACATTTCAAGACATCAACTTGACTTGATTTAAAATCCTGTATCGAAACTGATGCTGATCTTCCGCATACTTTTTACTTGCGACTTATAGGTACTATAATGCAAGTTATGCGTTCGGAAAAAAAAATCGAACTCGAGATTTTGATGAAAGTTGACATTACGATGATAGCGAAGACCAAAAAAGTGGGTCTCGCAATTCTGTCTCTCTGTCTGTCGGTTCGACTACAGCCTAAAAGGCTCGGCCGATTTTCTTCAAACTTGGTAGATATGGGTTTTGATTTTTTCCCCTCACACGTTTTTTTTTTCTTTTTTTTTTAAGACCAACTGTCTCACAGAATTTAAAAAAAAAATTGAAAAATTTCATTTAGTTAAAACTAGGTAATGGTTGAAAAAAAATTTCGAAAAAATTGTTATTTTGGTTAGCCCCCATGGGTCCATTTTTTTTTGTTTTTGATTTTCTCGAAAACGGTACAGCCGATTTAAACCATTTTTTTTTATGCTAAAGCTCCTTCAAAGTGTTAATATTATTACATATTCAAATTTTTAATTTTTTTATTTTTTGGATTCTTAAAAAAAAATTCAAAATTTTTTTTTGGAAATTCAATATTTCGTAAACCTCATGGTCAATTTTTTTCAAACTTGACAAGTAAAAGTTTCTTAACATAATCTACAAGATTTGAGAAAAAAAAAATTTGTTTTATTTAAAACTAATGGTACATTCCATACAAATGTTAAAAAATGGTTTTCGAAAATCGTATTTTTCTCGAAAACGGTTCCTAGAATTTTGCTAAATTTGTTTTTCTTTTGATTAATTTTTACGATCTATAATTTAATAAAAAAAATTTTAAATCTAGATATTACTGACTGTACCTACCATAGAAGGATTTTTTCGAATTTTGAATTTCTCATTATAGGCATAACGGTGCTTTGAAAGAAAAGTTCTTCGTTTGACCTTCGGTCCAGTCTGTATCGATGGAGTATGGAGGAGAAGGTTCAACAACGAGCTGTACGGGCTTTACAGCGACGTTAACCTAGTCAAGAAGCTGAAAATACATCGGCTGAGACGGCTGGGACACGTGGAGCGTATGGATACCGACGCACCAGCCCGTCGAATCTTCGAATCCACCCCTGATGGTCTGCGCAGCAGAACCTGTTTTCTTTAATAACTTTCGTTTTTAAAGTTCCTACTCTATTACCTAAGAGCAAGTTCGTCCGACCCAGTCGTGCATTTTATTTGAATAAGATTGCTATCTGATACTGCGTTACGGCTCTTTTACGGATTATATCTTAACCTAGGGTAGCCAGATATATTTAGATGAAACTAGTACTGGAGTTTCAAAAACCCGGACTTTCCCGGACAAATGAGGATTGAAAAAAGAGTACAAAACAAGGACAGAATAAACACATTTATATTGTAACAGGAAACAAAAAATTGTATTAACATTTAAATAAAAACAAATATTTAGTTTAAAAATCACATTTTTAAGTTACAAAACATCTTTGATGTATAAAAAAAGGAACTTCATTTGTTTTTTTTTTTAATAAATAGCCTTTACAGTGCTTGTTGTATTTTTCATTACATCTAATACTGTTAAGTATATCACTGTTGCTTTTTTGTTAAATTAATTCCTTTGTTAAAATAATTCCTTTGACGGTCTCAGGTAACAGTTTGTTTCTATCTTTTGTCCCGTGAATTTAATAACGTTTTCTTTACAGCTGGAATCATCAAGCTTCTTCAAATAAGATTTAATTTTAAGTGGAACAAAATCGTTATCGATTCGCTCGTAAATATTATTGACAATATTTTGTAAAATTTCCACGGTTTCAATAATAGGAATGTCTTGTTTTTCAAGTTTTTGAATATTGACGTTGAATGTTAACATGATAGAATGAACCAAAAATAAATACGCCTCGCTTAAGTCGTCTTTAAAAAATGTTTGCAATATTGTAGGCGGATTCTCGTACATAAGCAAAAGACGTTCAACAGCAAGATAGAGAGAAAGCCATCTGGTTTTCGAACGGTATAAGAAAGGCTTATATTCATTTTCAAGAAATTCAGAAAAATCTCGAAGTCTTTCCGTTCTGACTGTGTAGATAGAGAAATAGTTGTATATTTTTACAATTATGATATCGGCGTCAACTGGTAAAGTATCACATCCATGGTAGATCGCATTGACTAATGTGGTGGATATCCTACACCTATCATGTTTTGGTTGACTAAAGATTTTAACTTTGAATAGACATTGTTAGAACCTTTCCTTTGTCTTCCACCAAAATTAGTATTGCAATAATTGTCAGCGCAAAATCCACTTACCTTTGATAATAAATTATTTTGTGTAAGAGCTTTAACAATAAGTTGGGCAATTGTTCTATAATTTCTTTTCTCATATATTGGATCTGTTAGTTCACTTAATTTTAATGGGCCTCGGTTCATTTTTGAATAACCATTTAATTATAAGTAGCATAAAAGTAAATAGATACACAATGGGTAAAAGGAGTACAATCCCGGACAATTAACAAAAACTATCCCGGACCTCCCCCACACAGTGAAAAAAGAGTACATGTCCGGGAAAATACGGACGGATGGTAACCCTATCTTAACCACTTGTTTATCTCTTGGTGCAATGGGGTGGAAAAGATAACATTATTATACCGGTCTCCTTGGCTAGACGAATTACATCCAAACGTTTGTGGGCCTTATATTCTTCAAATAAAAGAAGAACCTTTTAATTAACTGATGACTGTGTATGTTTAATATAGTGCTGTAGCCATTTTAAGAAAAAGTCAGAGTTTATCCAACCAGAATCACTTACAAAACCTAAAGTATCTGGGGGTGCACCATCAATTTATTATTCCAACGTTACGTGTTTTTATTTTCCTTTTTGAGCAAGAATTTCTTGTGGCTTTTGAACACTTGTCAAACTAGGCTCTTCCATATTTTAAATTCTGGTTGCATTGAAGTTTTCTTTTTCCATCAACTTTCAACTTAGACAAAGTATCGAAAAATGTTCTACCTTGAGGCTTATTGAAGGCTTGCGCACGTTTTGCAAAAGTAGGTTCCGGTTTCCTTAATGAAAAGATTGGATTCCTTGACCGAAACCCATTTAACCAATCCAAACCAGATATTTTTCTTCTTTGTTGAACCGATGATGGATGTGGTTTTGTTCAAGCAGCTGGTATGCAAGTTTCCGAATATCGTCGCGACGCATGTGAGTCCAAACATAAGTATATTATGTAACTCTTAAAGCAAAATATAGTCAACGAGCTCCTTTTCCATTTGCTAAATCTGCCCAGACCCTTCTGTAAGCCATTCAAAATTATGTTCTCATTGGTGGCTCATCTCCTTAGTGTAGTTTTTCCAACTCCGAATGTTTTGTTGAATGCTTTTATACAGCCCATTTCTTACTTTTTGAACTACATTTGATAATGCGTCTTCAGTCCAGGACTGCCTTTTCTGTAGATCTTTCTTGTTTTCCAACATTTTTCACTACGAGTATTAAGAAAAGAAAAATGTAAGGGTAAAGTATAAAATGCCACACAATATCATTTTATCCAAGTACTTAGTAGGCCATTTCACCCGTTTAGGGTTTTTTACTTAAGTTTTAATTCCGAACAAACTGAAATAGTTCTAGGCCAACTAATTTCAGTAAATTAATAAGAAATATTTAATACCTACATGCATTTACTGCTTTCTCCAAAATTCAATGTTTTTTATCGAATTTTTTGTCAAGAATTTTTTCACAAAATTGCTAACATTTTTTATAAGTCGGCGCTGCAAGTTAACCTGAAAAATTCTAATTTTGTTAGATTCTACAATTTTAACTTGGTTTCTTTTGAATGTTCATTTCTTTTGAATGTTTAGCTAATACTGTAACTAATGTCGATTTCCTTTTACACTAGGGATTTTAGGGATTGCGATCCCTTATCAAATTTTGTCTTTTTAGTGTGGGTATTTCGTATACATGTAAATCCCTCTCCAAATACGGATTCGAAGGATTTGATCTCTGTCAAAAAAAAATCGATTTTTTTGGTGTGAAGGAACGTAAAATCTGTGGTAAAAGTCAAAATTTGACAAGGGATCGCAATCCCTAAAATCCCTAGTTTAAAAGGGAATCGACATAATAATTGATGAGTACACTGAAGGAAAAAGCTACGGATTCAGCACAGAGACTGTTATCTATAACGTAGGTATATGTATATATTTGCTTTACATACCTACTAAGAATTGGTATATTTCAATTTATGGCTAAAATTCATCACCTGTAGTGAATACAGATGATATTAGGCGTGTTTTTTTGCAATTCCTTATAGAATTGAAGAAAAAACCGACATCGGGACTAAGCGCTTTATATGCAAATGCAACAACTACTTAAATCTATACAGAGTTAGCTAAGACCAGATAATTTTCGAGACTTAGGCTGGTATTCACCGAGCGCTCATAACTTATGAAGCTCATAAACCTATTCACCAAGCAATATTAGTGAAGATCTACGAGCGCTCTTAAAAGTAAGGAGTGGTCCCGTCCCGACCACTCCTAAACTTACGAGCGCTCTCTTCGAAAGTTTGTTCGAAAATTCAAAAACTAAACAAACTAAACAAACTACGGTGAGTGCAAAACCAAAACCAGTTATCGTCACCAGCAACGCTCCTACAAGCAAAATACGAAATTGACCGAAGGATTCTCACTGCCAGAGTGCCAGCCTGCCAAGCCAACTGTCATTCAAGTTCGAAAACAGTTTGATTTCACAGTTTGGGTATGTCTGAACAAGAGAGAGTGGCTCTCATTTTCGAACTTCGAAAAACACTTGTGAGTGCTGAGTGGTTGGTGAATACCCCAAAGAAATTTCAAGTTAAGAGCCTCGTAAAGTTAAGAGCCGTTTAAGAGCGCTCGGTGAATACCAGCCTTAATCTAAGACCCGATAAAAATGGTGATACCAAAATAATATTATCTATATGTTATCGATAATTTGCTCAGAGAAGTCAAAAGTGACGTTTTTGGATGCTGGTTGATGCTAGTCGTCAATACAGCTGACAAATGCCATAGCGTACACAGTGCTTCCAGCTATTTGGAAAAAAAAGCTCCTAAGTCCCGATGTAGTTTTTTTTCTGCAATTCTGTATGGACTTGCGAAAAAAACACGGCTATTATGTACTGAATACATACATAGATCCGCTTCAGTTAAATATACATAAAATGAGTACATAAATATAAGAACTCTCAACCTATCCAAATAGAAAAATATATTAACTGTATGATCTCAATAAATATATAAGTACCGAATACCTACACAAACATGCGCATATGTAGTGAGCAGTGGCGGCTGTACCTTAAGTGCGCTCGTGCGCTGAACCACCAATTCAAAAGGTTTAAAAATTACAAAATATTACTGCATCTTTATTTTTAGATTCCATATTACCTAATATTTATTTTTTAAACATACAAGAACATAAACAAGTAAAATTTCCAATTATGACGAAACAATGTAAGCGCTTTGCTTTACTATTAAGACTTACTTTCCCTGTAAGTAAAAATTCTCGTGCGCTTCGGCGAGCGCACGAGGACTGCTAATATAACTTGTATGAGGTACAAGCTAATATCCCTGACGCGTGAGACAAAAAATATTTCATTGAAATGTATCGAGAAATGAGCCTGCTCTCGTGCGGCGCACGAGAACCGAAGATTAACCGATGTTTGACTAGAATGCCCTGCGCCTGCGAATATGTAATGTTGTTTCGCTCTATCCGTGACTGATTAAAAAATAGTGTTTTTTTGTAGGAGTTAGGTTAGCAATTGTTTTTTATTTTGGTTTTGGTTCGATTCTGTACTGTGTACAGTGTGTGGTGTGGGATAAAATGAGCAGTGATTAGGTATATTAAATACAGTAATAAATCTTTTTAAAATAAAGTTAATATAAAATTGGCCGGATCGCCAAGGCCCTTTTTAAATTTTACATGCAATATTTTTCTCGGAGAATCGATTTAGACAGAAACCTGAATCCACGATTTGACGCATTTAAGTGAAAAAATAAAAAAACATGATTCCTTGCTAAATGTAATAAGTGTGTCAGTTTTATACATAGTCGAAATTCTTCGAGCAATTATACAAAAAATAAAAAATCAACATATACATGTAAATTGTTGTTTTTTTGCGATTTCTAATCTTAATACCTACTTAGTGAGCAAGTAAAGTGCACCACCTGTTCAACAACCCACCAGCCGCCACTGGTAGTGAGTACATGGATAACCAAATTATATATAAAGATTTTTTGTAATGAGTGTATAAAAAACGTACTCACTATATTATCATGTACTTATAATCGAAAGCTGAGATTTATTTATGTAATGAGTTAATATAATTATTTACCGTTGACAACTTAATGCTATTATTCAAGATTTCACCATGTACTCATTACATATTATGCCTGTTAAACTGTGAATACATTTTTCCATCAGTATATTCAAAAATTGTGTGCATATTCTTTTGACTAGGTTTTAAAGAGAGCATTTTTTGTTGTTTTGTTAAAAACGACTAAAGTGATTTTGATTAAACTTCATACCTGTTAAAAATTCACCTCACAACTGTTCATCTTTTGTATAAAAATTCAAACACAAAAGAAAGTGTGTACTTTCAATTTTCTTCACATTTTCTTATTATGTTAATAAACCATTTTTTTTTTGCTAGAATGCCTATTCTTTTTCTTCTTTTAAGAGCTCTTTGAACAATTTTTCTTCTGTATTTTTTGCATTCGTCTTCAAAATAGAATGAGTTTTCATTTAAAACGAGATGGCGTTAAGATTCGCATTCATTAAGTTTTGTTTTAATTCCTATTTTCTATTCAATAAGCACAATATTTCCTTTAAGTTTGTTTGTTGAAATCATCTCAAGTCCGGTCCTCTAAGTTGATTCGATGTGATGTCGATGTCTCAGATAAGAAAAGAAAGAAAATTTTCTTTTTTCTATTAAATTTTTTGTTCCTTATCACTGTTGAGGAAAAAGTATATATACAAAAGAAAACTAATCAACCCAGCCACCACGCAACGCATCCTTAAAGGAAAAAAGGAAACCAAACAAGGAAATTCTCGCCATCGGCCCTCTGCTCAGGTCTGCTGGTTGAATTGTAGGTCTGCTTTGGTTGGATCTGGACTCTGGATATCACAGGCACTCAAAAACACTTCACAAATAGAAGCAATTAAATGGAAATGGAGTGTAAACTGTTCACTGGCTACAACCGATTAAGTGAAGAATGAATGTGAACAGCTCTTAAAGATATATATACATATTTGTATCTGCTCCCGAAAATAATTAAAATGATCTTCAGGGTCGCAGGCACTGGCTCATCGATTGAGGCTAAGTGCTCTTGTTTTTCGCATCAAATTTAATACAATACATTTGTTTTTTTTTTTTTGTTAGGAAAGCAGTATTGTCTAGTGCTATAAGGTATTGACCAAGACAAATTTGTCTTTGATGTGAAGATTGGTGGATATTGATCACATTCGAATATTCCCAAGCGTTCCAACTTCCAAGGTGGAGTCATCTTGGATTTTCGCATTTTGGCTATTTCTTGAGAATTAATTTTCCTATTGAGTTCATTCAAATGGTAAATTGAACAAAAGGAAGATGCCTTTAATAGCTATTGTATTCAATATAATAAGTTTAACAGAATAGCCTGGCGAGTCTAGAATCACAAAATTTTATTAATATCCAGAATTTCACCATTTTTAACATAAACAAAGTCCCCCGAAGTCCCCGCCCGAATTGATTTTTTAGTACAATGAAAAACGATTTAGGGGCATTTTTAAGGCTGTCTCTATTGACACCAAAACCGACACGATACGACCTTATATTCTCTTTCTCATTTTTTTCATCTCAGTGCCATCTTTTATCTTGTGTTTGACTAACGAGTAAAAACTCAACACTTAAAAACGCAAGATACCAATACTTGGCCTTATTATAAATATAGCAACTAAAAAGGAAACTATTTTAGGAAAGGATGAACCTGATATTGAATTCATATCTATACATACGGATAACAGTAGAAAGAAGAGTGTAGTCTTATTTGAATTAGGTCTTATAATAGCTTTATTTCCGAATGGTGAACATAAATATGGCGATGAGACCCCAATTTATACAAAGATATTTAATACAGCAACTCAAACACAAAGATCCCAAAGGTTTTCGTAGTTTCTGTTTTTGCCTTTGTTTCAACATAAATCAAAATTTTAATATTAAAAATTCGTTTGAGACAATTTTATTTTTGTATCTTGTAGAAGAAGGTCGCCATTTAAAAAAAAAATCAACTCTGTCTCGAATCTCGAAATTTGTTAGTATCATAAAAAAATCAAGATAAGTTGTAATTTAAGTTTGTAGTTCATTTTTTTTTAAGATACGAAATGGAAAATACTGTAATAAATTTTGTTTCACACAATTTTAGTATGACAAATCTGAACCTTTTTTTGTTGTGCATAACTTAACCCATTTTAGTTTATTAATGAAGAAAAGTATAATGCAGTTACTTCGTGTTCCAGTTTAAATAGATAACTCAATTTTGGCACTTTAACTTTTTGACTTTATTTTTTATATCAGCTTTCGTATATAAATTCTACATTTTACATTTTTTTACGGTAAATAATCTATACATAATTTATACATGTTTTATTTATTTAAACCTTTGTATATATAACCTTTAGTATTATCATGGAGCGTGATTTTGTGTTACCAACGCTATCCTTGTGGTGGCGCTAAAATTAGCGCACGATTTTACGGTGCGTGGAGAATACGATAAGCTACAAAAAAGTAGTAAAAAAGAGAATATTTTATTATTAAATTTAGCAGAGACAAATCTAAGAATTCCTATTGCTATACTTTAGATGTCGCTCCAATAGTTCGTCTTCATGAGAGTATTATAAGTTTTATATACAAAGATTGAAACTCTAAACTTGTTAAACATCTTGACTTATCATGTCGATGAGTCCTGACATTGTAGGTCAATCCGCCAACACTTTAGACACTATCAGTGTGTTATATCGCCTCCAGGCACATCAGAGCTTTGGTGTCATATCTTCAAATTTATCGTGTCAACAATATCCAGTTGAAACAAAAAATCCCTCGGAGAACCGCAATACAAGAAAGCCAACTATGATGGTTTCAATAACTTCTTCAGGAACTTTAACTAGTCACTAGGCGACTACGCATTCTTAAAAGTAACCTAGACTCCATCGCTCATATGATATGAAATTCAATTCTTTACGAAATGAGAAATTCTATGTTTGATTTGAGCAGTAAGAGTTTCTGAGCCTTAGAGTAGTAAGTTTCCGATGTTATAAGCCAACTAAGGAAAACTGGAATAAGTTCAATCAAGCTAGAGAGCTGCAACGATCATATTTGACGAACAAATGCTTGACCAAAAATTAAGGCAAGAAGTACTAAAATGTCCCGAAGGTAGGAAACAAAACCATAAGAAATTCTACTTCGTCATCGGTTTCAGAGCCCGTCTTCAATGACACAGCTTAAGTAAGCTGTTAATTCGATATTGGTAGAAAGTGTTATGACTCTTTCAGTACTTGAGAGCGCTTAGGATTTCACGGATGAATCTTCTTTAAAGAGCTCGATACCCACAAATCCCCTAGACCGAATAGTATCTTTCTCATTTTTTTGAAGGGACCTACTTCCAACTATCCTATTCTACTGCATGGAAAACATTTGTCTAGCCTGTTCCTAAAAAAGGCAAATCTAATTATCATCCAAATGCAATTACATATATCCCTTCTTTCTCAGTTGATAGAAACGTTGATTGAATATCAACTCAATAAATATCTTAAAGAATGAAAGATTTTGATGACCGACAGAACGGATTTCGTAGCAATAAGTTTACTGATGATCTGATGGTTTATCCCAAGGAACATTGGTACAAACTTTGACAATGTTTTGGAGAAAGTAAGATTTATAGCACTTAATACTTCAAAAACGTTTGATATCAGTTAATCAGTTAATCTCTTCTTCATTGGCTTGGAAATTGCCACAACCCACAATTTTTTATTAGGTGGTTTTAAATCTGATACATATAAAATTAATGCTGGTGTACCCCAGCGCTCCGTTTTGTCTCCGACTCTCTTTTTATATATATTTATCAATCTTTTGTTTGAATCTTCTAATTCATTAAATTGTTTACTGACGCCAGCACTTTCAGCTTTTTCATATTGACTTGCTTGTTCTTCTTGTTCTTGCGATACATGATAAGCTCATTAAATTACGATCTCGACAGCAATGGGTAATCAGAAACTGTGTAGAATTTACTGATTCAAAAACTCAATGCGCTAATCAAAAACGCCTATATTGGTCCAAGGCTTGAGTACAATTCCCATATTTGAGCAGGTACTTCAATAAGCCATTTCGATTAGTGTTGGGCATAATCGAATGATTTAAAGCATCGAGATATTATTATTCGAATGATTTAAAGAATCGAATGATCATTCTAATGATCTTGGAAACAATATGATAGTTAAAAAAGTAGGAATTAAACACTCCATTTCAAGGTAAAAAAAGTAAAAACAAAACAAAATAAAATGCACGACTGGATCGCACGAACTTGCTCTTATGTAAAAGTACTTTGGAATTTAAGATACATTTTATAAATATAAAACATGGATTTAATGAGATAATAATGTTCAAGTGCATAAAATTGCCGTCTGGTTTCCGGAAAAGTATGAATTTATGCAAATAAACCTTAAAAAATCATTTTATTATTAAATAAATTTTTTATATAAGAAATTTCTCTAAAATTTTTCAAGAAAAAAATGTGGGATGCGAATTTTAAGTATTTAATAATATTGGTTTAAGGAAATAATTTCAAAAAATAATCGTTCATAGGTTTTGAAGATATTGATTTAAATTTTTTTTTTACCCAATAAATATTTTTTAGAATATTTTAATATACAATATTATTTAAAACTTAAGGGGACTCCTGCTAAAAATTTTGGGTTAAAATCCTTAGAGCCGTTAATGAGAAAGTCGAAAATCAAAAAAACGGGTCTATGGCAGTTACCCCTAATAACATTTTGCCCCAAAATTTTTGTTGACCAAAATGTAGTCCATGTCCATAATATCACACCTAATTTTTTTTATCTAAATCGTTAGAGCCGTTTTCGAGATAAATAAGATTTTGCATTACGGGTGTATGGAGGGTACTCTTAGTTTTGGAGCTAAAAAAAAAATTTGAATTTCTCCTCTAGGGAATCACCGAAGATCCTTAAGTACCGAGATTGAAAGAAATGGGTCCAGGGGTTTAGGCTGTAGTGAGAGATACAGACATACAGACACACTGAAACATGTTTTTTGTGTACTAAATTTTCCTTAAAATTTTTATAAAAAAAATTGATATGCAAATTGTTAGTATTTAATAAAATACATTTTTAAACGTAATTTAAAAATTTAATGGTGCATCGGTTTTCAAGATATTGAATTTTCAAAAAAAAAATTGTATTATTTTTTTAAAAATCCAAAAACTATTTTTTCGAAAAAATTTTTAGCTTATAATTTTTCAAATGCAAAGCAGCTCCTGCATAAAAATTTTGGTTAAAATCGTTAGAGCCGTTTGTGAGAAATTCGAAAATCAAAAAAACCGTTCTATGACAGGTACCCCTAATAACATTTCCCCCCAAATTTTTTTTTCACCAAAATATAGTCCATGTCCATAATATCACACCTAATTTTTTTTATCAAAATCGTTAGAGCCGTTTTCGAGATAAATAAGATTTTGTATTACGGGTGTACGGGGGGTACCCTTAGTTTTGGAGCGAAAAAAAAAATTTCAATTTCTCCTCTAGGGAATCACCGAAGACTCTTAACTACCGAGTTTGAAGAAAATACCTCCGGTAGTTTAGGCTGTAGTGAGAGGTACAGACATACAGACATACAGACAGACAGACGGAATTGTCGGACCCACTTTTTTCGTCTTCGCTATCATCGTAATGTCAACTTTGATCAAAATCTCGAGTTCGATTTTTTTTCCAAATGCAGAACTTGCCCTATAGTACCTATATCGCAAGTAAAAATCATAACATAATGGTGGTTCTTGCTTCTCGCCTTTCCTTTATTCCATATGCAACCCTCAAGATGCATCGAGTGCGTAAATGAATATAAATATAAACCCTAAGTCGTGGAATACACACACGAGATAGACAAATAACTAACTTCACGAGTTCTCGATTTTGTGTGTTTTCCTTACTGTTCTTTCTTTCAATATTGGCTTTTCGGTCTTCATTAGGCACTCGAGTTTCGAGTCCTCATTTCGCTTAGAGTCAGTGTTGCCGCAAGCCAAAAAAAAGAGTCGCTAGATCGACCTTAAAAATCCGCTAGATATGCTAAAATTTTGAAAAAAGTCACTAGAAAAAAATTTCAGTACACATATCAAAAAAAAAATATATTCAGTTATTACAAAAAATTCATTTTGAATAGTAAAGAAAATCTTATAAACATTAAGTTAACATAAAAAATCTTAAAAAAAAAAAACAAAAACAAATTCAGTCTAGAAAATATTACTACTTTTCATTTTTTAAATGAAAAGTAAAGAAGTTTTAATAATAACTTCAAACACCTATTATAAAAGTAATCAATCACAAATAATTATAGCCATTATAGCATCTTCATCAATTTCATTGACTTCAATATCTAAAGCATTATTGAAATTTTTGAATTTTTTGAAAATAAGTATAAATATACTTACAAAAAAAGTTAAGTTTACTCCCGAAATTTCCACTTTGGCCGATTCGACAAAACCAAACAAAAACAATTACAGTTAAAATGGTACATAAAATAAATCATATAAACGAAATGACCAGGTAGTCTAGTTTCTAAAACATATACCCGCTCACTCGCAATCACACTCCTTTTGGTCTTATTTTGTGTGGTGAAGTTTCAAATTCAGTTCAGTGGTCGTTGTAAAAAGAAAGTCAATCGAACATAAGTGCCAAACTCGAATGCCAGGGATGTAACATCATCACATGTTCTTCCAAAAAGTCACTAGAAAAGTCGCTAGAATTATCTAGTGACAAAAAATAATTTTTTGTCGCTAAACTTTTGAAAATTCCGCTAAATATAGTCACTAAAACGGCAGCACTGCTTAGAGTGAGAAATCATTCGAATGATTTGAGTATTCGAATGATTTGTGTGAAGAATCGAGATATCTCGAGCTGTTGTCCAAATCGATTATATCATTCGAATGCGCCCACCGCTAATTTCGATGTCTTGGATAGAATCCAGAAAAGAGCATTAAATATGATAGGAGATAGACCTATAATATATAATTATAAAATTCGTTAAAGCCGTTTTCGAGATAAATAAGATTTTGTATAACGGCTTTATGGCAACTGCCTCTAGGGAATCACCGAAGACCCTTAAGTACCGAGTTTGAACAAAATAATACAGACATACAGACAGAGAAACGGATTTGCCGAACCCACTTTTTTCGTCTTCGCTACCATCATAATGTCAACTTTGATAAAAATTTCGAGTTCAATTTTTTTATGCAAAACTTGCCCTATCGCAAGTAAAAACGGTTTTATCGATTTTGATCGAAACGTTTATACAGGTGCACCTTTGAACTCGAAATAATCGAACTAATATTTTAATATCACCTACCTAATCCCAAATCTTTCGAAATCATAAAATTCTTGATTCAAAGAAACTTTTAAAGAAAATTGTACTTTCGTTCAAGTGAACAAAATATAAATCTGATGACAAATATGTATATTATGAACACATTTCGGACCACTGCTTTTTTATTTGTTGTCATTAACGTTCTCTAAAAATTTCTAAAAGCCCCCTAAAGCCGGAAGAACTGCAGGCTGCAGGTGGCGGTCAACGGTCTACTAGCGGAGGAGCCTTTCTTTATAGACCAAACTGGAAACCAAATCTATCACATCATGATGCAGGAAGTCAATGTGCGATGTCCGAAGTATGAGAAATATTGGTAGAGGGAAGCGACCACCATTTGGTTCTCATGAGTCTGAATCTATGATTCGCAGTTGTACAACGAATACGAATGCTTTAAGTGATCCCAACATTAATGTCCTAACTACTATATATCATGAGCTGTTGGTTTAAATAAAAAGTGTCTAATGAAGTTGGATCCGAAACTGTGCCCGGCGGACGAGAGTTAGAGACTCCAGGATATCTTAAGACACCTGGGATGAAATCGAGCTTTGTAAATAGTTGAGGATGCAAACGAATGCCGAGGCAGACAATCGATGTGCAACTGAATTTTGAATCGAGTATCGGGGAGTACATAGGATGGTCTATCGTTGTGTAAGACGTAAAATAACGTAGAAAATGCTGCATGAAGAAGATATATCAGAGAATTCCACACCAATCAACACCCTTTTGGTATCAATTCAGGATCAGCTACCTGGAATTACAAGGGGATGTTCTATGGCCAATTCTTTTCTGCTCGCGATAGACGCCCGTGACGACCAGTTTTGGTACAGCAGTGAGGTCCTCGGCACTCAGTGGAGGCCGTTTAAAAGGCTTAACCATTTAGACTATGCCGATGTTATATGTCTCCTGGCAAATAACATGAGTGAGCTGAAAGGGATGTGTCAAACACTGCAAGTGAAAGGAGTCGATCGATCTAAGAGTAAATAGCAAAATTACAAAAATAATGCTCACATGCTGCTCCACACATCGTCGAATTCTACAGGGGTAAATAGTTGAGGCCGAATAGTTTTAATATCTGGAAGCATTATATCAGCAAATGGTGGTACTAAAGTGGAGTTTAAGAGTAGAATAATAAAAGCTCTAGCAGCCTTCGGTACTTTGTCTCAAATATGGAATTCCTGTCAAATCTTTGAATCTTGAAATGCTAAACCCGAGCCATTATATGCACGTAAAATCTGAAAAGTCTTGACTATCATCTGGAGGAAAATATACGCTTTTGTGAATGTCTTGATCACATCCTGAAGATTCGCTGGCCACAAACTATTTCTAACGAGGAATTGTGGCGCAAAACAAGTCAAGTTCGGTTGGACGTCGACAAACGAAACCAAACGATGATATTGCAAAGCAGTCCTTTGAATGGAAATCAAAAGTCTTAGCAGAAGCGGATTCCCAGATAATGACGTTAAAATATCAAGCTGCAGACCATGAAGGATGGAGACGATTTACGGGTTACTGGGCATGATGATGAAATATTTTATATGTCGTTGGTTTTTGTTTCATATTAATCATCTTTACCGTAGAATTTCCCGTAAATGAGATTGCAATATTCGTTCAGCAGACTTGAACGGATTGGCAACTAGGTTGATCTTAATGTAACTACATGTCTAGATCTCAAGTTTTAATAATAATAGTCCAATAATGTTTGATTACAAGTGGGTGGGGTAACCATTTTAATATCCAATCAATAAACAAAACAATGTGTTGCTTTGTTGTATTAATAAATGTTAATGTATTTTTATTGTATAGATCCACCTACAAACATGAGTATAAATGTTCCTACTTATCCACCATTATATACTCTTATACATAGATACATATAAATGTTATTTTATTATGAAGATGCCACTCTTCAAACGTTCCCCCCCCCCCCCCAAACACTTGCTTACATTGTTGTACTTTTAAGTTCTTTTCGTGTCGATGAATAGATGTGAAGGGAAACCACAATATATTGTGTTGAGTTTGTTCTTTATTGACAGCTCGGAGTTTTTTTTATGTTAAAAAATGCAGCCATATTTAAAAAAATCTCAATTTACAATACCTCGAGATAAAAATTGCGGGTTATCGGGATGTGTTTGAAAAATGCAGACTCAATAGTGGAAATCGAATATAGAGTGAGGGTGAGAACAGAATTAATTGATTGTCTGTATGTAATAACTTTACATAATTATTTATTCACAGGTCGGCTTACATCATTCAAAAATTCTGATGAAAGTGCTTCTTGTTTTCGTGTAGAGAGCTTTATTTTCCATTTAAATGTTGTAAATACGGAATTTGTTTAAATAAACATCTGTTTTATAAATATTAAAATGTCCTCCAAATCTATTTTCTGCACTTGCGTTGATACTCGATTTGTCAAAAAGAGTGAAAGTATTTTTACAAAATGAATGCTCTACAAATGACAAGTGGCAAATCGAATAAATTAAAAATCCGCCTGAAGATGGAAACATAATTTCCGAAACGCGTAGCGATTTAAAAAACAAACTTAAGTAGTGATATTAGTTAATATAATATAAAATAATTTAAAAACTAATTTTGTTTATTTTATCTTTTTCATATATATAAAAACTCTACAAAGGCTTTATACTACCAGTTCAGATGTTGTCAGAATATCATCGACTTATCCTGGTGCATCGAATAAAAACTGATGATAGTGTAAATTCGACAATAAAGTTGGGTAGATGTTGAAATGAAACAAAACAAACTGTGTTTAAGGTATTAACAACATTGTCCTTTTATTTAAAAGGCCCATGTATTTCATTGCCCGCGTCGGCTTCAGATCCAAGTGGTCCAATTTTCAATGAGCGATGACCTGTGTTAAGTTCACCTTAAGGCTTAAGGGCATCGGTTGAATGTGGTTTATACTTATGAACCTGTGTGGTCAGTAACGCCATCCTGCTGAAACCACATATCGTCTAGGCCATATGGTTCAATTTGGGCCACAAGAAATTGGTTGTCATCATTCTGCATCGCTCGCGATTAAAGGTGACCGCCTCACCAACGTTGTTTTCGAAAAAAGTACAGACCAACGACACCAAAAAGTACAGACCAACGACAGTCAAAGTCTTGCGAAAGACCTAGTTCTTGTGCACGACGAGAAATGGACTGCCTGATGGGGTTCTGCTATACACATTCACGGAGCGCGGCGATGTTTTGGTCCGATCTTGCGTTCTTTTCACGAACGAATGTTGGCTGATTTATTCCTGAATGGAATAGTCAAACTTGATCACTAAATGTTGAAGAGTCGACTGTGAAGGTCCACCATATCTACTGTAAAATGCCTGCAACATTGCACTAACGAATACTCATTTTGATAGCAAAATTTTATCCTTTGGTCGTGTTGTTCAATCGTGTAACCTGCAATGGTGATTTGACAGATGTCGCCAAAACAACATGGCCGCCAGAGGCCGCCAAATCTACCCACGTCAATTGGAAAATGCAATAAAATAAACAAAATTTAGTTTTTTCCATGTATTATGTCTTTATTAGTTATAGCAAACATTCCAATTAATTATGCATCGGCTGGTTTCGCAGCAACATATTCTGTCACTCCAATTTTCCAAGACCTTGTTGATGGTTTCGGTTTGTAGCTCACGGATTACTTGGATAATATTGGTCTTAAGTACTTGAATCGTTTCCGAATTGTTGGCATAACATCGGTCCTTCACGGTTCCCCAAAAAAAAAATCAAAGGGGTCAAATCGCAGCTCCAAGTTGGCCAATTAACATAGCCAAGACGGCTGATAACACGAATTGGGAATTTGGTGAGCAAAAGATCGATTGTGGCATAGCGCGCAATTCTGCATGAACCAGAGGCCGTCCAAATACATGTCTTCAATTTCAGTAAAAATTTAGGCGGTTAACATGGCTCTGTAACGCCCACCGTTGACCGAAACGTTGTTCCCAACCTTATTTTCGAAGAAAAATAGTCAAATGATGCCACCACTCCACAATCCATACCATACTGTCACTCTCTGTGGATGCATTGGCTTCTGGACAATAAAGTGCGGGTTTTCCGAGCCCCAGATGTGGCAATTTCGTTTGTTACCGAGATGAAAATGCACCTCGTCATAAAAGATGGTTCTTCGTACAACATCGTTTTCCAATTCAAGCTGTTCTAAGGCCCAAAACAGCGAAGCGATAACGAAACGCATAGTCATGCGCCTTCAATTGCTGAGTCGATTAGACCTCAGGCTAGTGCGTGAAATGTTGAGCTGTTGAGATCGATGGCGAGTTGATGTTCATGAATTGAGTCTCACACTCTCGGCAACAGCAGCACCATTCTCATCTGTGAGCTCCGTACGACGAGTATCACGAACTTTTTGCACAAACTTCCATTCAGCAGGTGTGGTGGGTGCTTCATTTTGGCCATAACTTCTTTTCAAAAAACGCACTGCTTAAGCTACACAGAACTCACTTTGGAAATAAATTTGCAATATGTTCCAACGTTGTTCAAGCGCACAGCGACTCATTTCGTTCCCCGGAGGTATGATACTGACTTCGAGTGGGAAACAGCTGTCAGTGTCAAAATAACGTACAATTTAAAAAGAAACCACTAGATGGCCCAATCTTTATTTGCAAACAGTTTTGGTATGCATGAAGTTCTTGCAATTCCTCGGTAATTTTCGGCTTAAGTTTTATTTCTACATTTATGAATACGAATTATACACGATTTCCAAAAATCGGGGAAAACAGCAGATTTAAGACTTGCAGGTTTTAACAAGTATGGACGCCGCACAGTGGATCGACCCCATACAATTAGACGTGAAAAAGTCAATGTCTAAAATTCTAAAAAATTCTATTTCTTATCTATAACGGTAACGGATAACTATTTAGTCTGAAAACACCTTTTTTTCTTCTTTAAACCAGTTTAGCATGGAATAAATAACCTCCAAACTTGAAAAGTCTTTTTTTGATCTGGTGCGTTTAAGTTTTTTAGAAAAATAATTGTTAAAATTACAATTTTAAGTGAAATTGAAAAAAAAATAACAGCAGATGTTCGTGAAGGTATTTACTTTTATAAATCTGTATTGAAATTGTCTTAAAGTTTGTTTGTTGAATAAAAAAATTGTGTTATTCAAAGAACAAAAAAAAATTGTTTTTGACATGTATTTTTTGGAAAATTTAAATATGTGCCTAAGGTTGCTTTAAAAATAAATTATTTGTTTTGGATAGCGATGGACGTCTACTTTCTGAAAATATATGCCATAAACCTCGCAAAGACTTGCAAAGCCCTTTTTTTGCCCACTTTTTAGGAAAAGATTACTGCGTCCCAAGGAAGGAATTTTTTTAAGTTTGGTGTTCGAATTCCAAATCGACTCCGACAAAAAAACTTTTATAACATATTGCGAACAAGTTTAAGTCATCAGAACCAAGAAACTGTTAAAATACTGCTAAGCTTAAGTTCAAAATCAGCCAATTTTGATTTAAATTGGAAGTCGGCTGGAACGTTTTATTCTAAAACATAAAAATTGACTAGAGGTGTTCGAAATTTTTAAAGACTTAAACAATGCAATAGAATAGAATACTTTTCTACATTTATGAACATTATAGATGGAGACAGATATTTTCCAAGAAGATTAGAATTTTTCACGTCTAAATGTATGGAGTCGATCCACTGTGCGGCGTCAATATATTGCACAACTTCCTCTTCAATCAGTCTTAGCAAAAGAATATCACACTTTAATCGATTTCTAATTATATTATCACAGTATTTTAAACTGAACGAGCTATAGTTTTGTTGAAACAAATCAATATATCAATCAATTGCGCGGTTGGTGGAAAAGCAAAAGATTTCTATTTAGAACTTAAGAACTTCCAAAATAAATAAGGATTTTTCGATATAATGTACTTTTTGTAAGTTGTATTTTAATGAAGTATTAAAAAGCTTTCTATAATAAGAACACTGGGTATAAAAAAATACAGCAGGTCTTGCCATATTAGAAAGAGACAGTGTGATTTTTAATAAATACATAATAGGACGCAGGTGAAAAAAAAACCATCACTTTTCCATCCTGGGGACGCAATAACACATCCTACTTTTAGTATGAACCATATGATGTTAACAAAACAAAGATAGACTTGTTTCACCAAGATAAGCCAAGGCAGAAATGTAACCGAAAAATAGCATTTTATGACCAACGTAACTTTTAAAAATCTTGTTCGACTAAAGCTAAGGATTGGTAACCTTATTTCAACAGCTATAATGAGGAAGATAATTTTACGGTTGCCTCCTGGTCTATAATGTACTTTCTACTTTTATGTTCCTTTATATCTAACTATAAAGCATTAACAGCTTCAATGGATATACTTTTTATTGCCTTTAACATATTAAATATCGTGTATCGTTAAGTTTAAAGGAACATTTTAATCTAAGAATACAACAACATTCCTTAAAAGCTTTCATTACCTAAGACGGAAAAACAAATTCATGGAACATAGTTAAACGAATTGAAACTAACTCAATACTACTCGTACCTCATTTACTTAACAGGACTATCATTTATATCTTGTGTCTTAAAGAACAACTTCTATTAGGAAAATTTGTAAACCTAATCTTCTTTCACTTTTTCAGAATTCTCTTGAACTGACACCAAAACTATTTCAACTCCTTTCTGTTTCCTTTAACCGCGTCGCGTCGGTTCCATTCAATAAATAAAACTAAATCGGATTTTAAATACAAAATGCAAACTTTTCTCAAGAAAAAGCTGACTTAAATGGTTTTAATGCTAAACGAGACACAGAAGCAAAAACCAAATAGAGACAGGGCAGACAAAAAAAACGTTAGAAAATATTTTGAATTGTTGCCAATGCAGATGCAGAATATTCTATTTACCAATTTGTGGAATAAATTCGTTTATTTTTTGTTGGTTTTCTTCTTCAGTTGGCGCATAGAAATGTGGTAAGGCATTCATTCATTCGTAGTGGAGTTGTCGTCGCAGACTTGTCGGTCGTATTCCATTCTATGAAGCACGAGTTCCAGCTTTTATCAAAAGGGACTCTAACGAAAATGTCAAAAACATATTTAAATTTAAAATTTTCGGATTATTGTTTGGTGCATTATTCATTTTGAGCGAAGACATTTTTAATGTCGACGTTTTGTATGAAAAAAAATATCTTTTATTTCTTAAGAATACATGTTCCTCGACCTGCATGGAAAGTACGCAATACGACAACAAGATGCCAAAGGACGAAATCAGATGTCGACCATATATTATGGGATTTTATTTGATGAAGACACACTATCCTACATTTTGCATGTTTTCAACGTTCAAAAACGAAAACAAGGGATAACTTTTAGAACTTCATCAAACAAGAATTCATAAGACGAGATTGATAGCTGAAATAGTCCCTGATGTGAGCAATGTTAGATCCAATTTTGTAACAGTTAGAACTGTTCCAATCGAATAAGAAATAAAGGATTTTTCAGTTGGGGTATGGCGACCCTATATTGTTTTAGAGAGATCTGTCAAATCTGTTGTTTATTATTCAATTACTGATGCCAAATCACCATGGTAACCGTCCAAATGATAAAACTATCAAAATGAGTGTTTTTTGGTGCAAACGTTGCCTTCGTTGCGCCTTCACAGTCGACTTTCAATGTTTGGTGGCCAAATTGGAGACGACCGGTATGGTAATCAATCAGCAAAAAAAAACACCGCGGTCCGTGAAAATGTACAGCAGAACATGAGGCAGTTGATTCCCCGCCGTGCTTAAGAGCTCGGCCATTCGCAAGCTTCACCGGCAGAAGATTTAATTGTTCATGACCATAGAGAGCACCATTTGTATTCTGTTTTGACTTCGGAGCAGAAGAGAAAACTCAATTGTGGCCGAAAAATCATCTTTAGCAACGAGACGCATTTTTGTGTTAACAAGCAATATTGCCATATATGGGTCGACATCAACCCACTCGACGCTCACCAGGTGATAATGCATTCTCAAAGAGTTACCGGTTGGTGTGTATTTTGGTCACACGGCGCGGCGTTGGTGAAGCGCTCACCATCAATGGCAGAACGATGATAAACTATTTCTTATTACTCAAATTGAACCATATGAAACTAGACAACATGTGGTTCCAGCAGGACGGCGCGGTGGGGTTACGTTACGTTTGTATATAAAACCTATCAAAGAGCACGGTAGTGCCCAGCCAAGTTCTGGCACTACACCCTTTTTACAGGAACAAACTCAGGCGGTTTTTGACCCCTCCCTATCTTCAGTACCAATGAAGTCAGAAACTTAAAATTCCGAATATTTGCTAAGCTAGTCAGGCAGAGGCGCCTCACCGAATTTCTATTTTCTAGCATAAGCGGTTCCTGTTATACTCGTATCAGGCCTCAAAAATCACAAAAACCGTAACTGACTGCCTGACTGACTGACAGATCATCAAAATTATGGAGCACTTCCCGACATCGTAGAGTATTGTAGTTTTACACAACGGTAGGTCTTATCATGCAAGCAGAGGAAAAAATCGAAAATTTGAAGTTTTCCATTCAGGGGAGGGGTATCCGCTCACTTTCTCAAAATATTGGTGTTGAATTGGTGTTGGTTGATTGGAGCACTTCCGACTGCTGTAAAACGATGAAATTTGGTAAAGTGGCAGGGCTTAAATTGCATACAAAGAAAAAATATAAAATTTGAGGTTTCCGTTTAGGGGCGTGGTATCTGCCTACTTCCTTAGAACTGATGTATTTTATATGGCACACTTATTTTTTTTACACTATCAGAATTGGTCGAAGAAAGCTTATAGCAAGCTCCGTCTTTCGACCAATGGTTTGCCAACACAGAGAACTGTGTTATACCACCGGCTCATCATTTAGTGCAGTGTTAGTTGTTAGTAGGCAAACTCTATTACAATTAACACTGACACAAATAATATTACGTAAGAACAAAACAATAACATAACAGGAAACAAAGAACATTTAGGAGCGTGGACCACTGGTTTTGAGAAGGTTTTTTAATTTACATTTATTGATATTAAAATCAAAAATATTTGAATTCCAATTTACAAGTCTACCCATACGTGTCAAGGGCTCATGAATGCCATAGTTGGTCCTGTGTGTTGGGACCTTAACCATATCGAGGCCTCGAAGATTATAACCTCCTCCCCGATAATTAAAATAAACCGAACATAAAAGATCTGGTGATGATTGCAGTAAAACAATGAAATTTGGTAGAACGGTAGTGCTATATAAAGGACCAACAATAAAAATTTAGGTTTTTATTCAGGGAGCGTGGTATCCGCCCACTTTCTGAGAAAATGTTTAACTTATATGGAGCACTTCCGATTGCCGTAGAATGATAAAATTTGGTAGAGTGGTAAAGCTTAATGTACACTCAAAGCGAAAAATATAAAATCTAAGATTTTTCATTCGAAGTGTCTTTTTATTGTCATTTTGAAACTATACATGCATTTTGAAAATTCATGAGTTTTCTTAGAACTAGAGTGCTCGATTTGGTACTCTATAGGCGTTTTTCTTTTTTAGTTCAGAAAAGAACCTGAGTTGTCAAAAAATAAATTGTGTTTCTTTTTTAGTTCAGAGTGTTCAGAGTTTCGAAAATGTGTTTCTTTTTTCGTTCTGAGCATGTTCTGAGCGTGTTCAGAGTGCGCTCTATGAGCTCAGAAGAAAATAACTGAGCAGACAGAGTAAAATGCTTAACACAAGCATTTGACAGATGGAAATTAAAAAAAAACGGCGACAGCTACATAAGTGTTCAGATCTGTTTCAAAATATACTCAGAGCGCTCAGAGCACACTTGGTTCAGAGAATGTTCGGAGCTCTATACTGAACTAAAAAAGAAAAACGCCTTATGTTATTTTAACATGTATGAAAAAAGAAAACATTTGCATACCTGAAAAAATTATGAGCTTACATAAAAAAAATCTTAACTGTGATGTGAACTATAATCAAACCACTAATTAGGCTATTAATTGGAGGTAATTGATTTTAGTAGGACGAGGCCATCAAATTTTAGTCAGTAATCATTAAATAATAAAATTTCTCTTTTACATTGTAGCTGTTGCAATATTATTCTACTTTAAATATTCGGTATTAAACCTTCATGAAGTAAGAACTTGGCGTACTTTTAGATCTCAGTACTTTTCACGGCTGACTTGTTAGACAAAGGTTTTTGTATAGGAGAACTTGGCTCTTTTTTTAACATTTATGTTTTTGGTCTGATAGTACTCTCATGAAGACGAACGATTGTGGCGACATCTTAAGCATAGGGACAGTACTTACTAGATTTGTCTCTTAAAGTTAATAATAAAATATTCCCTTTTTTAATACTTATTTTGTATCTTATCCTACTCTCCACTGTAAAATCGTGCTCTTATTTAAGCGCCACCACCAGGATAGCGGATAGCTGTTCGCGATAGTGTGGCTGAAGAGCCGTCCACCTCAACTCGTCTTCGTGCCCAACAATTGCACCTCTCACGCTCGTCGTTGATGAACATTATGCATAAAGACTTGCATTTACACGCTTACAAGGCGCAATTGACTCAAAAACTAAAGCCTCTTGACCATTTCAAGTGTCGTCAATGGTCAGAATGGTGGTAAGAAATGGCAACAGTGGATGATCAATTTTCGAAGAAAATCATCTTCAGTGATCAGGCACATTTTCACCTCAGTGGATTCGTCAATAAGCAGAATTGCCGCATTTGGGCGAATGATAATCCAAGAGTGATTGTCGAAAAAGAAATGCACCCACAAAGAGTGACTGTTTGGTGCGGTTAATGGGCTGGCGGCATCATCGGGCCGTATTTTTTCCAAAATGAGGCCGGTCAGGCAGTTACTGTGAATGGTGTTCGCTATCGTGAGATGATAACGAACTTTTTATGGCCGGAATTGGAAGATATGGATGTGGACGATATGTGATTTCAACAGGACGGTGCCACTTGCCACATAGCTAACGAAACAATGGCTCTTTTGCGCGACAAATTCAATGGCCGTGTTATCTCACGTGGTGGCGATGTCAATTGGCCGCCAAGATCATGTGATTTGACACCGTTGGACTTCTTTCTTTGGGGTTATTTGAAAGAAAAGGTATACGCCGATAAGCCAGCAACAATTCAAGAGCTAAAGAATAAGATAATTCGGCAAATTAACGGCATAGAACCTCAATTATGCCTCAGCGTCATCGAAAATTTGGACCATCGGATCGAGGTCTGCCGCCGAAGCCGCGGCGGCCATTTGACCGATATTTTGTTCCAAACATAATTGAACCATACCATATTATCATAATAAAAAGAAATGACAATAATTTGTGTTTTATTCAAAATCAACATCGGCCCTTAAAATTTAACCACCCTTCACTTATTTGTATCTTTTTCTCCACTGCAAAATCGTGCACTAATTACAGCGCCACCACCAGGATAGCGTTCGCAATACAAAATGACGCTTCATGATAATACTATTGGTTATATATACGAAGGTTATATATACAAAGGTTCCACACAATAGACGTCGCAATTAGCATTCTACGTGAACTATTTGAGGGTAAGATTATGTCTCGCAGAAGTGACGTTAATTTGGCCGCGAAGGTCATGCGAAGTGACCTTGCTAGAATTTTTCTTGTAGGTTTTCCTGGAGTCGCAGGTCTATGCTAATGAACCCTAATCGACAGATGTCTTAAGGTGAACATAAAATAAATAAATAAATAAATTTGGTGGTGCAACAGCTCGGAGTGAACCAGGACCTAGTGACTTACAACTCTCAACCTTTCCTGTGTGCGTGTTACCAGGAACGGAGGCGACCTACGATTTTCTGCCGATTCCGAACGGCTAATGAGCAGCACTTTCCATGACAAGAGATACTCTTGGAGAATTTGTCAATTTCTCGCAAGAGGCAGTACACCCCTGAAAAAAACTTTGCAGCGGCTGAGAATCGAACTCGAGACCTTCCGCATGACAGTCCAACGCACTAACCATTATGCCAAGGGGTACTACTTAAGGTGAACATAACACAGGCCAAATTCAGTCGGATTTATGTGGAAGACTTATTGAAAATTACACCACTCGGATCCGTGCCACCGTAAGAAGCCGATTCTGTCATTTATACATTTTTCATACATACAAGGCATACACGGACCTTTAAAATAAAAAAAAAAAAAATTTTGTTAATACCTTACACTAATCTACACACAGCTCGTTTTATTTTCTTTCAACATCTACCCATCCTTATTGAAAAATCTTTTATTATAAAAACTACATATAAAAACATTTACCCGAAAACTGTCCCCTTATCCTGGAACGAGTGCCGCTATTGCTTAAAACATTTAAACTGCATAAAAAACTGTTCGGCCATTAATTAACTCATAACATTTTGACAGATCCTAATGTCAAAGATGACAGATGAAGAATGTTAAGAGAAATGTAGAAATAAATTTTTATTTGTTAGTCACCGGGCACTGGAGACAGTTGGCATTAGGTGACTCAACCCTAAGCATTCCTTTTTGTGAGAATTCTCAAAACAGGATTGAGTTCAGTGTTTACTTGATATTTTCCTAATAAAGAGGATAACCAACAGTATTTTCAAAGGTTCATTCAAGCGATTCACTGGAAAAATAAATCAAATGCCTACATTAAAACAAAAAAACATCTACCTATACAAACCTTCATACATGTACATCTGGTTGCTAAAACAATAAACAACTTAAACAATTTATTGCAGACATTTTGTCCGGGGCTGTTACTGAAGCTTTCTCTGCTAATATCTAATAAAAAACAAACCCGAACAAATACACAAAAAAAATATAATTTGGAAAGAATGTTCTTGCTTAAACTCTACGGTCTGGGAGGCTAAATTGAAATTGCTTTCAATGCTCTCTCAACCATAAAAATATCCAATAAAAAAAATTCATCAACTTATTTTTGCAACATAAAAAAAACTTTTGTTTTTCTTTTCGCTAAGGTACCTAATAGGAGAAGAAAAATAAATAAAGGAAATGAATTCTTTGACTGGAAAAATGTCAAACGCACTCAAGTGAGTCTTGCTCTCTGGAAAAGTGCGATAAAGTACAAAGGTACATAGACATACCTATTGCTAGATATATGACCGACTGAAGTAAGTATTGTGTGTAATGAAATGAGCTGTGTTCAACATACTGCACTCGTATGTTCATAACATTTTTATATTGTTTATGTTTTCGGTAATAATGTTTATTAAAATGAGATATAAGAAAATTTCGATCTACAAATGGGTCGGTCGCCATTTGGAAACAACGAACTACGTACATAACGCTTGGCTTATGATGATTTCTTGTCAATTGATAATTGACAAAAAATATTGGAATTTTATACTTTTCGAGTCAATTTATTAAATTTTTAATTTCCTTTTGATTCATAACTGTCTGATGTATATTGTTTCGGTTGTTGAATATCGAATTTCAATATCTTAATTATTATCAATTGAAAAATAAGATTCTTAATATCAGTGGGTAAAAAGTGATATTTATCACTCAATGAATCAGGAACAATTCATCAAATAATATTTTGTTTTTTTTTTTCGTAAAGACGAAATTAAAGCAATTTTTTTTTTTGAAGCACCATTTTTTATTACGATTCCGTTCATCAAAAACAAACGATAATTGATCCTTTTAAATTCGTTTAAGCTAATTTTTCTGAGTTGAATACTTATACATACATAGATAAATGTTTTGCCATTTTTCATAGCTATGTACGAGTAGCATCGTCTGGACTATGTTCTCTGTGCTGATGGTTCCCAAATCTTTGCAAATCTTGACGGAGGGACTCCCATCTTTTGCACACGAAGAAGGTATGATTTGCATCGTCTTCTTGTGAATCCCTGTATTGGCAGGCTGGCAGTGGCGTGGCGTCCATATAACCCGATTCCTATCGGGTTACCTTTTAAATTTTCTTCTAAACAACAATATTTACTAAATAACAAACGACCTTGCTGCACAGGAATGTTTACTAAACAACGACCAACATAAAACCCACTTCATATACTAAATACGTATCTATTAATTAACCTCCACAAGCTGCACACTCCACCAACTCAATTGAACTTTATTCTCATTTTTCATTCAAATACCCACCATACCAGCACCACACAGTATACACACGTTATTATCATGGACAGTGTTGCCCCCCCCAACTGGTTGAAAGTGTAGCGTTTAGGAAAAAAAAGTGTAGTAAAAACGTAGTAAAAAAAAACAAAAATTTTTACAAATTTTTTAATCCCTTTTAAATATATCTACTAAACATCTGCAACGAATGGCTTGAAACCACTTCCAAGCCATTCTATATTTTTTCAAATACACTATTTGCTGCTTTCACTTCTTCTAAAACAAAACAAATGAATCATCACCCCATACCAAAACAAAAGAATCGTGTATTCACTCGAAACGAATACACCATTTGATTTGTTTTCTCAAATGCATCGAATACAGCGAGTTTATATCGAAAACATCGAATACACCAAATAATACACTAAACACACCGAGTACACCAAGCGAACTGAGAACTTTCAATTGCTAAAGAATGTGAGGGTGAACAAATAGAAAAGTTGTTCACGGCAAATTTTACTTTAACTTTTAATCAAATTATCCGATCATTAAGGTGAAGATCAATAAAGAAAGTGGAAAACTCAAGCTAAATTTTGATAAGAACTGTTGGGAAAGGGTAAAACTGACCATATTAAAAGAATGGGTAAAGTTTTTTTTAATTTCAACTTTTGTTATGAAAAATTCAAAAATTGAATAATTTTAAGAATCTTATGATGCAAATTTACTATCGTAATGATTCTCTATAATGTTTCATAGGCAATAACTTGATATATACAACGGGAGACGAGGTAGAGGAACTTTATTTAATTTCTCACTATAAGATTAAAAATTAAAATCGTGAAAAAATGCCGATTTTACTGTATCGATTCTAACTTGAGTATTACGAGTCTTTATGATTAAGGTCAATAGTTCAATGAAATATGGTCATCTTTATTTTTGTTTAAATTTTTTTCCAAACTGACACCAAATTTAATACTAAAAAGCTGTGTGAAGCAAAACTGGGATAGGTTCTTATAATTAAAAATTCAAAAGTTGATGAAAAATTTCTGAATATTGAACAAAAATTAAAACTCATTTATTGCCCCAACCCTGCTCTAAGATAATGCCGAACAATATTTTACGATCAATTCAACAAGTTACACACTAAAATTGGTCATAAGGATTCGAAAAAAAAAAACAATTTTCATAAAACAATTCAAACGAGATGGTTCATAAACTAGTTTCTAACTTCCGAAATCGTCAACAGATCTATAAAATTAAGGTCTGAGAATACTGTCATTAAAGCAAATATACATTTTGTGAAAAGAAATTATCCAACTCTAAATGATTAATCTGAAAAAATAATATTAAAAGAAATTGAAGTAGTGTTTCTTTTCCATTGACTTAAAATGTAAAATCTGTATACAAAATTAAAAATGGAGAAAATAAGTATTTTTATGTTATTGGTTTGCTTACTCTTTAAATAAACATATTATGTAAAAGATTACAAAACCTTAAATCTAAGAGGAAAGCTGATATAAAAGTATTTTCAATTAAGTTTTTTTTTAAAGGCTTGTTCCAGTACACATATATCACTCATTAGTTTTGACATTATTAACGCATTTTGAAAAATTATCTTGTCTACAAATAAGCTCTTATTCAAATATATAAAACATTACCATGAATGACATAGAAACTGTATTATAATGTTCTATAAAATTTGCAAAAAAAGTTTTAGTACATTTTCCTTGAACATATTTCATTTTTAAGAAAGATATGGGCTTATCCCTGTAAATTTTAACTTCTTGAGTTTGAAAAAAACAAAAAAAAATTAAGGCACACATGTAAATTTGAGTTTTTCTTCAATTATAAACCACGAATAAATAAAAAACTTCAAAATAACTCATATGTATTGTTTGTTGAAGAGTATAAAGGTATAAAGTATAGAAAAATGAATTTAAAATAATTTATTTTATGAACCGAGTTAATTGATTTCGTTTTTATTGTTAATCTTCACAGCTTCTTTTTTAAAACTTATTTGTTTAACACTTTTACCATTTTTTTATAGTTTCTACTGTTTAAATTACGCTCATTGTAAGGGTATAATCAAACAATGCTTTGGTGTGCTAGTAAAAAATGTGCCTTTTTTGAAACAGTTACGTTTTTTACATTCGTTTTGTTAACTTCATAAAATTTGTACATAATGAAGCACGCATTGAAGCCAAAGTTTTTTTTACTCTAGATAGCTTAAATAATGATGCAGACCATACAAAAATGCCCCATAATCAATGTTAAAAAAATAGACACGAAAATTTGTGACAATTAAAGATTTACGAAAAATCACGCATGGCAGTTTTTTCTTAAATTTATATCATAAAGGATTATTTATAAGGAAGGCACGCACTCAAAATGAATGATTTTAATTTATTTTGACCTTCATTTATCTGAAAAAAAAAAACAAAAATTGTACTAAGTAATCTTATGTTAAACATTATTTTTGCAAAAATACAAAACGTTAATTATCCACGCACGCAGCCAAAAGTCTCAATATTCGATGATTTTTTCGATTTCAAACACTTTCGCACTATCTCGATGGTTCATTTTATAAATTGAATAGTTAAAACTCAATGATATATATAATATTATAAGTTCCAAAACCTGAATATTTAATAATAATGTCTATATATTTCGACAAAATACAAAATTATCTATAATTCCAGAAATACTTAGGAGAGACACCAAACAGTGTATTCGTTTTTATACTCGCTGATGCGTTCGCTGTATTCAGTGTGTTTATAACTGTTAGGCTTGTTCTGTTCTATTTGGTTCAAGCATTCAAGCCTAGGAGAGAAACCAAACAGTGTATTCGTTTTATTATAAAGGAATCGAATGGTGTGCAGTGTTTGTTCTTTTAGAATAGTGTATTCATTTTCAGTGTACACTACTTTCTATGCATGCAACGAACAGAATACACTGAAGTACTGTGCTTACTCAGAGAAGGTAAATGAATGTATTCATGCAGACCTTTATTATCTACATTAGGTATAATAAACTATATACTGTCAACCTCAATATCACAGGTTCGATCCCTGCCGTCGTCTATGTCGTCTTTAAATTCCATTAAAATCTTCTATAAATTGTCATCAATGGGTTGCTGGTTTACTCATTACATGTTGTTTAGGCATAACACTAACAACATGTGATTGAGTTAAACTAGTATGCCCAACAAAGATGAAAAACGAATAAAATAATGCGAATTATAAGGGACATAGAAATAAGACACGGCAATTCTCCGCTTTAGTTCAGCCGCCACCCCTGGAGATAAAAAACCTGAGACAACCACCTTCAGTCTCAGAACATCGTGCCACACATCTTTCCTATCCTTCTTTCTCTTCCGTAACTTCACGCCCACGCTGTGTTGAAACATTTGAAGGGTAATCATATTCCCTTGAGCGTGTGTAGATTATAAAAAAAAAAAAAAAAAAATAATGACTTGCGTTGTGGTTATTGAATTTGTGTGCAAAATTTATTAATTTTGCGAGGGGCTCAAAAATTATTTCTATGTCTTCCAAGAGTTCTCTCTACGTTTTTAAAGAGGTCTTTTATTTGAATAATTGCATTAACTGTTAAAATGTTTAAAACATTTCTCAAATCATTCTTTATTATATTTAAACTTTCATATCAGTCCCCTGGAATATTGAAACAGTCGAACAAATCAATAACTAGGATATCGATCGAATTTTCAGCAATGGCAATTTGAAGTACCAAGTCTCCTTACAATAAAATTGTGGTGCAACTCGATTCTGTTTCTTATGTTAGTATTGTGAAAAAGACATTTGTGCAAGAAGTCGTGAATTGTCCGTTTAGTTTATCAGTCTTCTGGTGAGTTTTTAGAAAACAAATTTGTATGGAAGTAGGCATCTTTGTTAGCAGTATAGTATAGGTTTAATAAAACTGTTATATTATACAATTTTTTTTTTGATTTTTTAAGTAAAACCTTAATATCTGAAATTCAGAAACCTGAGAGATTTTTGGTTATATTAAACTTCGAGCTTCATTGCGAATATTTTTAAAAAGAATATAATTTATTTTAAATTGATTCTAAATAGAAAAAAATCACCCCTGTACTGATTTTCGTTTACGAAAGTAATACTTTCGTTTTCATTTCGTTTCGATTTTGTCTGGAGAATTTGAATTCGTAAATCTAAAAATGTATGTACGTATTTTTAAAAATATATCTTTAAAAACTTTTTTTTTGTGTTTTATGAAGAGGAAGACACATGTGTAACAGGAAACCTGTCTGAATGATTATACCACTGCAAGGCAAATTCGTACGAAAATAAGAACGTCGTTTTCAAATCCGTACGAAAATCAATTTCGGTAACGAATTCAATTCGGAACGAAAATCAGAACAGGGGTGAATATTTAATTATAATATATTTTATTCTCTTAATAAAATGCTAAATAATATTTATTAACCATTAATTTGTAATGTAATTAAATTTAATTTTTATATTTTAATGTATACCTAAGACATTTAAAAAACCCCTGAACATCCGTTTTTCAAAAAATGTCGTTAAAATCGTCATTTTTTATTTTGTTTTTAACTGGCCGCTTTCAACAACACAAAGAGGCATTCTAATGATTAACTAGAACAGCTCTTATGACTTTTGGCTTCCAAAAATGTCGAGACGAAATTTGTAACATTTTATTCCATTGATTGTAGAATCGCCCGTATATGAAATGGAAATTTTTTCAAAAGGGGCATTATAGTCGGAATGTCTCGTTTTGAAATTTCGATAGGGTCAAGAAGAGTTAAATGACTTGCTTTTTCATTATCAATTAAATCAAATCTGTCTAAAAGTTTTTGTATAAAGCTCCATACACAAAATTGCCATGACTTCGTTTTCACATTTTCTAAAATATTATTTTCAATGTCGTTTCTACACCAAAATTCAAATCCAAAACACATGGCATTATGAGCAACCTGATGAACTTTGTTTTTGAAATCTAAACTGATTGATATAAGATCACGTTTGCAAACATTTTTCATGACCTCTAACACAAACTGTTTTGTGTTTTCGTTTTGAAAAAAGTGTAGTGTTTTAAGGAGCGTGCGTAGTGTGTGCTTTTGAAAAAAAATTGTAGTAAAAACACTACGATTGTAGTAGGGGGGCAACGCTGATCATGGAGTAATTTCTTCCACACTATCTGCCCACAAGCCAAAGCAAAAATAACCCGAAATATCTCGGGTTATAAGATCTCTCGCTGGATAGAACAATGTTAGTTTTCTTTCTCTGTTTTACTTATGGTTTTTCTGAGTTTGGGTCGACTCTGTCTAACGCCCGCAGTCTTATGCAAAGAAATAACACGCTTTTCTTCGACTTATTTGGTGAATGTTGTGTTGTGACTTGTGAGGTGAGTTTACCCAATTCTAAAACCAAGTCACTTGGTGAATGGTGGGTTGCGCAGATAGAGCAAAAAAAATGGTGCGCAAGAAATTTAACTAGTAAAGAACTGAAGACTGAAGCTGAAGGAGAAGGTTATTTGTATTTGTTAAATTTTGTTTTATTTATTTATTTTAATGACAATGTAAAATCGTAAAGATAGTTAAAGAGGAAAGCATTAACAGTAAACCCATCAGCCTAAATTTTGTTTTATAAGTACACTTTTCTGCTATGCAAAAAATAACTCGCTCTTCACCGAATTATTTGCTGAATTGTGTGAGTTTTTTCTACCGCTGCACTTTCTTGGATTAATTGAGTAGGTCATTCTTTCATTGATACATATTTAATGAAATCTCAGTGAGAAGACTGAGAAGACAGGCTTTCAGATTTAGCACTTATTTCCACAAAAAAGCGACTTTTTTAAAAAATAAGGAATAGACCTGACTTCTATGAAAGAGTTTTACCAGATTTTATAAAAAACAGGTCGTAGAATAGCTTTAGAATATATGTAAATAAGAGAAGTTTTTTTAGTAACACTTTTCATAGTTTCTTATTTGTTTAGAAATGCGAACTTTTGCTATTTTTTTTAATAGCATACATTATTTATTGTAGCCAAAAATATTACATTTCTTATACTTAAACCTATGTGGCACAATTTACAGAGATTGGTAACATACATATGTAAGTACATAAATCATCTATTGGTAAACTTTTGTACATAACTATTTATTCTTAATTGATATTTTATATATCATGATATTGAAGTACTTGAAAAATTTAATTGATTTATTTACGTATTTATCTCATACTTAAATATACTTTTGTTTTGAAGTTCCTTATATTTTATTTTTGTATAACATTACATTAAATTTTCCTTAATGTACATGCAATGCTTTTGCATTTGCCAGAAACGGTTTCACTTTTATTATGCTTTAAGATTATTTATTATTTAAAAATTAATGATTTGAAGTATACAAAATTGGCATGAATTGCTTCGCTTGTTTGTTTTGGAAATCAGAACTGCAATACCTTTTTTAATTTAGGATACATATCAATATTAGAATTAATTATCGTTTGCAGGTAATTAGTCTAAGCTTCGACTTACCATTTGAAATTTTTCACACCACGCCACTGCAGGCTGGACTGTTTGTTTTTCTGATTTTGTGGAGGAAGGCGTTGAAATAACCGTGTCCGTTGAGTAACTGGGTGACGTAGTAATTAATCTCACCGTGTTCCTCCCGGTCGTTCCCCTCAGTCACGTTCTTTCTGAGCCCCAACGCTCTTGCCACTTTTGAATTGTAAGCTGCTTGGCGCTTTCCGACTTTTTGTCGTAGACGTATGTACTTCCTTTCCACCGCTAAGAGATCGATGAGAATCACTTCTGCGACGGCTGGTTCTGACACCGTTCGGTAGGAGCTGGCTACGAGTAGTGCTCCTCGTCTTTGTACTGCGGCCATAAGTTTGCGGTACTTCTATTGTTTAAGTGCGTCCCCCCAAACGAGTTTCACCTTGTCGTGGTGGGGGGGGGGCTTACGTCTATTCTCTCGCTGCTTGTTCAGCTAAGAGATTTAGACAAACTAAGAAAACTCAAGGTCATTACGGGTGTGTGTTGGTAAAATCTCCGGCTACTTACGTCGCTGGGGATATTTAAGGTACTATCCAGGTTTTTGAAGGTCTACTAGGGAGGACTAGGTTGAAATTATGAAGTCTTTAGTTGCTCGTGTTCGGGCTCTGGAGGGATGGATTGTTGGAAGTGTATTGCTACTGAACTACACATCGGACCATGTCAGCAAGCGTAAGTCCAAGATTATCGAGATTATAGTCGTGGTGGCATACCCTCCTGAGTGTGGCTTGCGTAATTCCCACGATCATAATGGGTGGCGGGGAAGCGTAAGGCCATGGTTGTTGGGTGGTGGTGCAAGTGGTTAATGCATGGATAATGGTCTTGACTTTTGGGGCTCGTTCACTTATGGCTGGAGACTTTTGATGGATCTTGGTTGGTAGGGGGAGTGGGACTGCTGAAGTCTTCGGCTGGGCATGCAGCTGGAGATTTCGAAGGTATTACTCGCAGTGAAATTAGTAGTGTCCCTGGCTGCTTTTGTGGCTGGGGATTTTGAAAGTTTCACTGGAAGGGTTGATCTTGGTTGATAGGGGTAAGATGAGTAAAGTCGCCGGCTGCTTATGTGGCTGGAGATTTTGAAAGTCTTACGTAGGGAGAAGGGCTAATTTAGGTTGATCTTGGTTGGTAGCGGTAAGATTAGTAGAGTCTCCGGCTGCTTATGTGGTTGGAGATTTGAAAGTCTTACGAAGGGAGCAGTGAAATAAGTAGAGTCCCCGGCTGCTTTTGTGGCTGGGGATTTCGAAAGTTTCACTGGTAGGGTTTTTAAGGTTGATCTTGGTTGGTATTAGTAAAGTCTCCGGCTGCTTATGTGGTTGGAGATTTTGAAAGTCTTACGAAGGTTCAATAAGGGTTCTTATTTGTTCCTTTTATAGTAGGAAATAATAGGAGGATCGTCGTCGTCCTCGTTCTTTAGAACAAAGACTAGGATCGTCTTTCCTAGCTTGCCGTAAGGTGAGCAAAGACAGGAGCGTCTTTCCTTGTTTGCCGTAAGCTTAACTAAAGACAGGAGCGTCTTTCCTTGTTTACCGTAAGGTAAACTAAAGACAGGAGCGTCTTTCCTTATTTGCCGTAAGTCAAACTAAAGACAGGAGCGTCTTTCCTTGATTACCGTAAGGTAAACTAAAGACCAGGATGCACATTGAGTTGTTGGTTTCTACCCCGGTTGACTTTTTGGTGTGTATCCTAAGGGTTGACAGGCCCAGGGTTTTGCAGGAGCCCATCTGGAAGTGACGGGTTCAGATCTGGTAATTCCGAAGCTGAGTAAGAACTTGGACTATGTCCTTGTTCCGTTCGCCTAGGAAGCTCCATGAAATTACGAAGTGGTGAAGCTCCACCGGAAGCTATATTCTGGTACCATGGGAGATAGTACCCATTTGAGTCGGAGATTGAGTTTTACCCTCGGCTCGAACCCTATCTATGAGGTAGGCCCCCTAGTGGGAGCATCATGGTGGCTTGGCTTACTCCAAATGCGGAAACACATGATTTTCGAGATTCTTTTCTTGAATTCAAGAGTTGTTAGATAGACCTCGCCTCCAAAGCAAGAGGTGTGCATATGCTGCAACATATCACAACTTTGCGACCGAGATAGCTTGCTATGTCGGGATTAATGATCAGGACTAAATCTGACTCTGATGGTGGTAGGCCACCCGTGGGGTAGAGCCGTAATAGGCAGGTAACCACGTAAAACCCAAAGACGATCTTGTTTAAGTACGTCCTCCCAGATTTCGCTTCCATATAGAAGAATAGCATGCGTTGTCGACATCAGTAGTCTGCAACTCCTGGCCATTGGTCCACCTATGTACATTTGCGCCATTAGTCCCCTTTTTATTCTACTACCTGTATTTGTGTCCAGAAGGTGAGCTTCGTGTCGAGCCTCAGTTCCAAATACTTCACTGCGATGCTGCTTATCATCACTATGGTCCCTATTTGGAAATCGATTTGAGTGGAAATTCTCTTTTTTGTCAGGAAGACTATCTCAGTTTTCTCTGTTGCCAGGCTGAGGCCATGCTCATTAGGTTGTGTCACTTTTGTATGGCCGCAAAAAAGTACTCTAATTTTTAAATGTAATAGTGCTCAAAAGTTGTATTAGGGTCTGAGGTTTAAGAACATGCCAAAAAATAAGACATCGTTCGTCTTTGGCTCGCTCAAATCGGTTGAAGTTGAAAAAAAAAAACTTAATTTTCATTTAATTTTTTTTATTTCTTAAGTACTATACTAAAAAGTTGTTAAGTTTAACGATCATCTTTCTAATCAAATATTAGTTCCATCTGGTGTCCCTCATGGTAGCCATTTAGGCCCATTAATATTCCTGCTCTTTATTAACGATATTCCTAAAATCTTTCAAAATTCTCTGTGTCTTCTTTTTGCGGACGACCTTAAACTATATCGAAGTATAAAAAGCTCAGATGATTGTGTTTTATTAAACGATGACTTAAATAAACTGGCAGAATGGTGCAATATAAACTATCTACATCTAAATATTTCAAAATGCCAAGTCATGTCTTGTTTTCGTACGATCTCCCCGATCTATCACGACTATCAAATTGATAGTTCTTTCTTGGATCGAGTTGCACAAAAGAAAGATCTAGGTGTTTTCCTTGACACAAAACTTACTTTTCTTCCTCATATTGACTATATTATGAATAAATCCAACCAAATGTTAGGATTCATCAAAAGAAATAGCAAGGAATTTACAGATCCTTATACTATAAAAACTCTTTATATCTCTCGTTCGATCTTTGCTTGAGTACTGCAACACAGTTTGGAACCCGTACTATAATAATTCGTGTGTAAGAATTGAAAAAATCCAAAAAAATATTTCGAGATTTATGTATTATAAACTTCATTGGGGTACTGTTATTCCATCTTATGAAACTAGATGTCTCTTATTTGGTATGCATAGTTTGGCAATTCGACGTACATACTTTGCTATAATGTTCATTCGAGATTTACTCACCTACCATATTAAATGTACACAACTTCTTGAATTAATATCTATTCGTGTTCCTACTTATAGTTAATTCCAGAGATTATGTTCTTTTTCAAGAGCAATTTCATAGAACTAACTACGGTCGTAATGAAACCGTTTCTCGTTGCATCAGGGAAGCAAATTCAGTTTGTACTAGGTTAGACTTTTTCGGTATTTGCACTAGAGATACCTTTAAAATTTATGTTTTAAATGTACTAAGATCTACTTGATGTTTGTATTTATTACTTGTTTAAATATTTTCTTTTGAATATATCAAAATAGCTATAGTGAAATAATGTTATCTATTAGTCTGTAAGAGAATTTTGTTCTTTGATTGATGAAATAAAGAAATGAAATATTTCTAATAAACAAAAAAAAAAAAAAAAAAAAAAAAACTAAACAAAATATAGAAAGAATTTTTGTCTTTACAAAAAGATATACCATAATATTGAAGTGGTTCCGTTAGTTTTTAAGATTTTTTTTTTGTAAAAAAAAGATAACGATTTTACATAAAAAATGATTTTTCTTCCTTCTTTTATTATTTCATAACTTTTTTACCAAGTGTTCAATTTAAACAAATATGAGCTTAAAAGTGTTTCCTCGGAATTATCTTTCACTTGAAAGCCTAAAAATATTTTATATATACACATATTTCAAAAATCTCGAAAAATCAAAAATTTTTTCGATTTCATCCTATTTTTGAGCGAGCCAAAGATATTAATTAAAAACAAAAAAGTAAACGCAGGATTTAATTTTGATAAGCAACACAACTTTTAAAAGTTATTACATTTGAAAATACCATAATTAAGCACTTTGACACACCCTAATGCTCATCCATACATGAGTTTGCTCATCGCATGACCTGGTTCAGCTTAACAATTTATTATTAAAAACATTGAAAAATTGACGAAAAAATAAAATAACAGAAAAAACTACAAAATGTTCATGGATTTCGTACCTGTCAAACATTTAATATTAAGCTCGTATTTTAATAAAGAAGGAGAATCGACAAGATATATCTACAATATTCGTATTTTAGATTTTATGTAGAACGATGCCAGTAATGAAAAAGGATTGACATACATACATAAAATGTATATATTGGTTGTCAAATATTTATGCGTGCTTTCAGAAATTTATTTTGTGTAAACTTAAATAATACAAAAAATGGCAAATGAACAAATGACTTAATTTAAAAAAAAAAAACGTCAAATCGATTGGTTTCACTGAATCATTCCATATTATTCTGTCAATCCAGTCAGTCAGTATATTGATGTCGATTACAGAATTCAAATTAATTATGAAATTCGCCGGATGAACTACATTGTCGATTCCTAAAATTACCTTATCATTTATGAACTTTCCAGTTACAGACATTTAGTCAGCGACCTAGGCTTTGATGAAATATCGCTTCCCATCGATCAGCGAAATCAAGAATCATTGTGCGTGGTTAATACTTGGTTGGATGCGTGACCGTTCAATACTCGTACCAACCGTGTGCTGTTAACATGTGTTTCTTCTGTTGTTCTTTCTTCCTATGTGTCTCTCTGTTGTAGTGTTTAAGCCGATGGTCTCAGTTGCCAGTATTTCCAGTACTTTTAGTGTAGATTATATCTACGGAGTAGTGTTATGCGTGAAACAGATTGACAGAGCAACTTTAACAGCAACGAAAACTTACAACATAAAAATCATAAATTTGTTTTAATTTTTGTTAGATTTTTAGCTATGTCCGGTTGCGTCTTCATCATTTCCACCATTTCTCTAAGTTGTTTCCGATTGGTTGTCCGTTTTCTATTAAAATTTGTTAAATAAACACATTCATTATGATAAACTTTTGACTTACATTTTTGTGCTTTCCATTGATAATTTTTTTTTTTTTTTTTTTTTTAATAAAAAATTCACTTCAGATTCGTCTCGAAATTGGCGCGAATGTAAAATGATAGAAATTTTATGGAGTGCGAATGGATTCCGAATTTAGTAATACCAGATAAGTTTAAAGTGGTGCACGACATGTTACCGACATTCGTTCAACTTTCTTTCGTCGGATTCAGTAATAGCAAAAGTTTGGGAATTAATCGAAACTGTCACTTTAGCTCGTTCGCTAAATTCTGTAATAGGGGTGATTAAATTAAAAAACAATATATTTTTTCTTATCCAAAAAATATTTGTTCAAATATGTTTATGTATAGATATACAATATTATTTCAATTCCAAAGGAGCTCCTATATACAAATTTTGGTCAAAATCTTTATAGCTGTTAATGAGAAAGTCGAATACCAAAAAAACCGTTCTATATAACAGGTACATTTAGTACTATTTTTCCTAAATTTTGTTTGACCAATATGACCAATATGTACGTAATTTTTTTAATCAAACAAATTAGCCATATTATCTCATAGTTTACTACGACGTTTTCAACCAAATTCCAAATATTACGTTTAAGAGACTTTCTGAAGCTGAAAATAAAAATATTGAAAGTATAATGCGGGGTTTAAGAAACCCATTAATTTAATTTAAATCCTTTTAATTTTTGACTTTTCCTCGTTTGTCATTAAGCCTTTTAATTTCAGGAGAAAAACTAATAAATGTGTATTCGAAATTCCGAAAATACATTAACTTTGTTAATTTTTATTTTAAATCAGTCCTTCATAATAATATAATGGGCAGGGCATCTTCGATTAAAATTTTCTCCAGTTCAATCCTCATTATCATTACTCATGTTATCGTTCAAAGAATTGCCTAGTGAGCATTTATTTTGACAAAGAAACAAATCCTTTGTCCGGAATGTTAAAGAAACGCCTTCCATTTCCTTCAAACTTCTATCATTTTTCTTTTCAAAAATCTTTGCGTTAATGATGGTGCTGCTATTGACCTATATTTCCACTTACTCTCCTTTGTTCCTTATGCTTTGGGATTTTTCATGATTTGATTAATGATGCAAGGCGAGTTGTGTATTCTGAAGTATGTTATATCAAAAAAATTTCCTTCAGCTATGTATATGTGTATAACCATAGTTAGACGAATTGCTTTTATGCAAATTTTTGACATTTATAAAATAAAGTTGTGTTAAAGGAAGAAATATGATTGATTGTAGACAAATTTAAGATTTTTATGATTTGTCAATGGGTCAGCTTAGTTTAAGGAAGTCATTTGTTTTAAAACCAAGAAAGGATATACGAGTAAATCCTTAGGACAATGCAGCATAATGGAAAATCAAAGACAACAATGAACAATTAATTATGTACTTATGTCGAGCCAGAATTCTGAAGTAGAAATTTATGCTAGAACCAAAAATAGTTAATAAATCTTCTTGGCCCTTTAAGACATTCGAAAAGCCCACATACCTCAAGCTTAGTTATGCAAATGCAACATGATCAATTGCTGACTGACGTATCGTTGGTCTCCCTGTTTCCAAGAGCTATTGTATGTGTTGAGGTGTGAGAATAAAGAGCTCTCTTTGATATTACTTTAACCACTACTGTGCGGTTGATTTTTACCGACAAAAATCTAAATGTCTTAAATGTAAGAGACAATGTTCGGAGACTTAGAAGAACCAAGCCTCATGAGCTATGGGAAAATATTAAAAGTTTAAACTTTCTTTAATGTGATTTTAAATTAATAAAGAAAAACCATTTGTCGATCTTTCATAGATTGCTTCTAATCCCGGTGGTTTTCGTACGGTAAGAGTCCCATACTACTTGGTACCGAATATTACAAAGTGTCTTTTGAAGATTTCCACTGAAAAAAATAAACTAGGGGTTTCAAAATTTAAATCAGAGTTTGGTACGACATTTAAGAGTCAAAAAGATTTTTTAACCAATAATGATAATTCTATTTGATAGTTTCTTTTTTATTAAAAATTCATTTAAAACAAATTTGATGCCACTTAATAGAATTTTGAAAATTTGAAGTTCCCAACAAACATTTACGTTAGCAGCTCAAAAATTGGTATGATCTAAAATAATTGTTGTTTTTTTTTTTTTTTTTTTTTCTAATTACAGAGTTTGAATCTGACGGCAGATTGATAATTCTGAAAGGAAAATTTACAAAAAAAAACTGTTAAACTACCACTGTCTATAAAAAAGTTGAAATTATCCTTATTCCTCAATAATATTTTGGACACTGAATTCATATATGTAGTTACAAAATTTCGTTTTTCATTGAAGAAAAGATTGCAGATTTTTGCTTTCAAAATTTGATATTTTATAAAATTGTCCATGTTTTCTTCAAGAAATATATGGATATTCTAAACACTTATGTATATTTATGTATATAGAACTAAATGTTTACTATTGTTTATTTGAAACCTGAAGACTTTTGTACTCCTAAGCATAATGGTAAGTCTGTTTCACTGATATGCGGAAGTTCTGGGTTTGATTTCCAACCTCTGTTTTTCAGTGGTGTACTCCTGCTTGTAAGGTATCTTTTACAATTGCTTCCCATTTTAGCCGTTCTGACTCAGCAGAAAATTGTAAGTGCCCTTTATTCCTGATGAAACGCACACTGCAACACGAACACGAACTGGGGGCACAATTGCATTTAATTTGACAAATAGATTATGATAATTGTGTTATCTTTCTTTTTCGGGGCGTGTGTTAATCGTATCATCATCACTGATACTTTTGACAAATTGGGCAGACATGTTTTATTTAAAAGAGCAAAGAAAGCTTTTCACATTCCCTAAATCCCTTTTTGTTAATATTAACACATTCATCGAAATAATTAACTCTTTATCCGGCATTGAAAACTGCAAACTCTTACGAGATTTTGTAGCGAAAATATCTCCGTACAAGGAATTTTTAAGGTTATTCAGTAAAAACACTTTGGATTCGTTCAATAAATTTAAAAGTAAAATTTTAATTGACTTTTTTTGTGAAGCATTTATTCATTAAAAAAAACTACTGGAAATAATAAGAAATAAGTCACAGAGGGCCGTACCAACAATCAAATTAAGAGACGACTTTAATATTTAAGCGAAATGGACCATTATTTAAAGAGCTCTATAAAGTTAACCATACATGTTATGAACTTAATATTTAGGTGAACTCTAAATAATGAACCATTTATCGTACGGAACCTTAAAAAAAATGCAGCATATATGGTCAGTTATAAATAGAGTCCATTAAATAATGCTTCATTTCGCTCAAATATTAGAGTCGTCTCTTAATTTGATTGTTGGTAAGACCCAGAGTGTCAGTTTATTGTTGGTCGAAATCTTTAAAAGACACTTGGCAATATTTAGGACTCTAACCGCACGAAAAGTACATGGACCACAGTCAATCTTTGAAATGATTTTCCTTTCTTAATTTTAAATCACATTCGAGGACATTAAAACTTTTATTGCTTTCCAAAAACATTAACGCCAGCTCATGAGGCTTGGTTCTTCATCTCCGTCACTCATGAACCTATTCAAACTGAAACTTAACTGAGATCACCAAAAATGCTGCTAAAATTAAGTGATAATAGAAGTACTAAAATGGAAACTTTTACATCGTATTAACATTGTTGTAATGTTTCGTGGGTCTCATTATTTCATACCTTCATCAGATAACGTTTTTGTATAAGCTAGTTGCATTAATCCCCTGAAACAATTCCAGCGGACTTCTAGGTATGCACATCAATTTACCCTTCAGCTCAAGTTAGGACGTATTGAATGGAGATTCGCTTACTAACCGCACTACTCGAATGTAGAATGCTAACATGGCTTCATTGTATCCTCCCATTTTGATATTCTGTGTACCAATATCTTCTCTTAAATCCTCCTCTATTTTCCTAACTCTTTCATAGTATTTAGTCATTTTAGGAGTAGTGCGCTTTTATTATTTAATTATTAGCAAAAATGCAGATATGACCTTTTTAATTAGAGTGACTAGTAGTATGGTACCTAGGTAAAGATGAGTGATAACTGATAAGCAATAAAATTAAGTACATCTCTCCTTCAGGATCGAAGATGAAATTTCCGACTCCATTCTTACAATATATTATGTTCGCAGCATGATATGTATCGCGACAGTCTTCCAATTGGTTTATAAAACAAATGGTGTAGCGTGTGTAACTTTGAGGAACTGATCTGCTATAAATTGGGGAGCCAAATATTAAAAACTCCTTGTATTGTTACTTTAAAGAAATAAAATTAAATTTGAAGCGCTTTCTTTGAGAACCAGGGCCTGTTGAGGAAGCAGTCTTCATGATAAGAAATACTTTTGGAGAATTTTTCACTTCCTTGCAAGAGGCAGTACTTTTTTCGTTTTTAGTTGGCAGCGGCTCGGAATCGAACACAGAACTCCCCCGGAGTAAAATTTCAACGAACTAACTAACACGCCGGGAGTATAGAGCATTTTGTGAAAAAATTGTAAATAGAAAATTCTTGTTAGCCGAAATATCAATTATAGAAACATTATGTCTTTATTTTTAGAAGAAATAGAAGCCTTAATAACAGCGTTTGAAAAAGTTGATTTGTTAGGGTCTTCCGATATATAATTTCTAAGCCCGTTCCTTTTTTCTTGACCTCGTTAAGTTTTGATTTTGTCTTCCTTATTTTTTCTTATGAACGTAACAATAATCTATATTCTGAAACTCATATTTATTATTCGTATAATTCGTATTCGGATAGAGTCGTAGGAAAGACGTATGCTATGTTTTGCGTTTCGCAATATTAGTATCTACAACTGAAGTCGGATGTTTGACTCCTGGAATAACAACATACGACTGTAGTCTGAATAACAATAATAAAAATTATCAACAAGGAAAAATCCAAAGATTTTATTTCACTTGATACTTACTTTTTTTTTTCCAAGCATTAAAAATGTTTCAATATTTTTTATTTCCGACATATAGGTATACTATATTGCAAGTTTGAATTCGTAAAAAAAATTAACTTGATATTTTAATCAGACTTGACTTTACAATCATAGGAAAGACGTATATCATTATGTTTCATAAACAGTACTTTAGTGAAATACCCAGTTGCATTCCTCCCCTCAAACAATTCAACCGCATTACCCGTACTTCTAGGAATGCTCATAAGTTTATCCTTGAGCCCAATTTCGGACGTATTGTAAAGTACAGAGATTTTTTTTTTGCCGCAATACAAGAATGTGGATGTGGAATGCTTTACCCGGCTCAATATTTCCCACTCATTTCAATGGGCCTTGTGAATAAAAAAAAAGCTAAAGCTGAAACTTGGATTTTTAAGTAAAAGTTTGATTTTTAGTGAATAAAAATAAGCTTAAGCTAGCTAGTTAAAGATGTTTTCTAGTAATAGCTATTTTAAAATAGCCAAAGCTAAATTCATTTAGTTTTAGCTTGTTTTCCTAGCTTAAGCTTCAATTTGTGTGAATAAAAATAGCTTAAACTAGAATATTATAGTTAAAGCTACAAAAATTTCAAGATTTGTTCGACCTGTCTAGAAAGCTTTGACTAGTTATTATTTTCAGTATTAACTTGTCATCATCATCATCGGCTCGACAACCGGGTTCCGGTCCTGGCCTCTTTCAACAAGTCTCTCCACCTATACCGGTCTCTAGCCGACGCCATCCAGTTGCGCACCCCAAGGCTTCGGGCGTCCTGGTCTACGCCATCTCTCCAGCGCAAGCATGGTCTACCACGCTGTCGTCTACCATAGAATGTACCACAAAGAACTTTCCGAGCAGGTTCATCTTCGCTCATGCGAGCTAGGTGCCCTGCCCACCGGAGTCTACCGAACTTAATTTTTGTCACGATATCTGCTTCTAGGTAGATTGCGTACAATTCATGATTGTACCGTCTCCGGAATCGTCCTTCCTCACATATGGGGCCAACAATTCTCCTTAAGACTTTTCTCTCGAACGCAGCTAAGAGGTCGGAGTGCCTTTTGCTAAGCACCCAAGTCTCGGATCCATATGTGAGTACTGGCAGGACCATGGTCCTGTACAGCAGCAGTTTTGAAGTTATGGTGAGATTTCTGGATTTGAAAAGCTTTGACAGACTATAGTAGGCTCTGTTGGATTTGAGAAGCCGCCCGCGTATTTCTTCTTCTATATTGTTATCGGCTGCTACTATTGACCCAAGGTATTTAAAGGATTGCACCACTTCAAATTCGTGCTCCGCAACCTTGATTGTTTGACCAACTGTTCCTCTCGCATTCGACGCCACCATGTACTTTGTTTTACCTTCACTAATGTGCAGCCCCAGATTTTGTGCCGCCTGCTCGATCTGGATGAAGGAATCGTGTACAGCTTATTCGGTTCTTCCGATGATGTCAATGTCGCCTGCGTAAGCTAGTATCTGGCTGGACCTGTTGACGATGGTCCCTCTTGTTGCCGTGCCAGAGTCACGGATTGCTTTCTCCAACGCCAGGTTGAAGAGGAGGCAGGCCTGGTCTGGATAGCAATCCGGCTATTTTTACTTGGCTTGTTACGTTGGTCATGGTCAACCTACATAGTCGTGTCAATTTATTTGGGATGCCGAATTCTCTCATGGCTTTGTAAAGTTCTACCCTGGCTATGCTATCATAGGCGGCCTTAAAGTCTATAAACAGATGGTATGTTGGGATGTTAAATTCTAGACATTTTTCCATCGCCTGCCTAAGGGTAAAGATCTGATCAGTTGTTGATTTGCCTGGAATGAAACCACACTGATATTGTCCGATGACGGTTTTAGCGTATGGGGTTATCCGGTCTTGTAGGATAGAGGAGAGTATCTTATAGGCGGTACTCAACAACGTGATACCTCTATAATTGCTGCACGTTTTGACATCTCCCTTCTTATGTATGGGGCATATTATGCCTTTTCGCCAGTCTTCTGGCATTTCTTCCTGCTCCCATACGTGCACTACGTGTATTAACTTGTGCGAGTTGTTAATTAAACATAAGGGAATGTCTCAAAAAATAGAACTGTGAACATAGACCCAGAAACTGACATACGATATGTTAAAAACATTTTTTAGCCGAAACCAATAGTTGCCCTGTAGAACAGATAACAAATTGAGGCAAAAAAACCTTCCTTTCGGTCATACATGTACCAGTTTTAGCTAAAGCTAACTAGCCGAAACATGTGAATAAAAAAACGAACACCTTAAATTACGAAGCTTAAGCTAGAATTTTCCAACATAAGCTATTTAGCGTTATCATGTTTTTATTCACATAAAAAAAAGCTTAAGCTAGTGTACTGTCTAGCTTTAGCTGCTAGTAAAAGCTACATTCAAAACCAATTTGCATCGGTATCTCCTTTCTAAACCTATCTACTTTCCTTACTGCTCGCACTGTGTTTTACATTGTACATATTTAGCACTTTTTGTATATAGTCCACTTGAGGCTAGAAAGTTTTGATGAACAATGGTGATGTTCCTGTTTTCAGCATTGAGTCTTGTGAATAAAAACAAGTTAAAGCTTTTTTTTGGAGGAAGATAAAACCAATTAGTCATAGCTTTTACTGACAGCTAAAGGTACACAGTTCTAACTTAAGCTTTGTGAATAAAAAAATGATAACGCTAAATACAGTAGTTGGCATAAGTATTTTGACGAAATAAAAATCGTGCATTTTTCAGTTGAACTTTTTAATGGCTTTATAAAGAATTTTTGTTTATTTTTTTTTCCTTTTTAGTTATATATAACTAACACAAACTTAAAAATAGTCAAACAAATATTTTTTCATAGAAACTTAAAAAGATATAAATAAATTATTAATTTCACTCGTTGGCATAAGTATTTTGACAAGTATGCATTATTAAGAAAACAAAGTTTAAATTTCACAAAAATAAAGAAATGAAGAATTTAGTAAAATGTATAACCTCCTTTGGCTTCAATAACTTTTTGAAGGCGTCTCGGTACTGAATCTTTCCAAAGGGAAGTTACCTCAGCAATTGTCTCCTCTCTGGTTTTATTTAAAGAAACTGTTCTTTTGCGTTTCAAAAGAGACCAGACGTTTTCTATAATATTTAAATCTGGACTTTGAGGTGGCCAGTCCAAAGTAGTAACACCAACATCCTTCAAAAAATTCATTACCAGCCGGGCTTTGTGGCATGGGGCATTGTCCTGTTGCAGGATGAATGATTCGCCAATAAGCATATCTCCGGATGAAAAGGCATTATCATTTAGGGTACTAACATATTGGCTTTTGTTCATAGAGCCGGTGATAGGAACCAAGTCACCCAGTCCATTATAAGCAACACATCCCCAGAACATGACAGAGCCTCCACCGTGGTTCACTTTTTGACAAACGGGCCTTTTTTTTGCCTTACTACCTTTGGCAATCTTACAAAAAATTTATTTTTTGATGAATTATACTCAAAGGAGCTTTCATCTGTCCATAGAACGCTTCTCCAGAACTCCTTTGGCTTGTGCAGATGTTCCTTTGCGAAGGCCAGTCTTTTAAATTTGTTTACCTTTGATATGTACGGCACGTCCTTAACTTTAATTGTCTTGAAATCTCCTTCTTTTAAACGTCGTCGGACAGTACGCTAACTGATTGGATTCTTGGCCGTCAAATTCCATTTATCTGCAGCAGATTGAGGCTTCACAAAAATATTTTTTTTAAATTCCCGTAAAAGGATTCGGTCTTCGGTGGGCGGTTGTTTTGCGCCTAGCACCTGATCTTCTTAAGTTTCTTATGTCATTATGCTTTTTAAACTTATTAATTTGATACTGCACAGTTTGATGTGACACATTAAACTCATTTGCAATGTCTTTTACTGCCATTCCAGCGTTAAACTTTGCTACAATGGAAGATCTGATAACCAAACTCAACTCTACTGTTTTAACCATGTTTTTTAATAACTCTTGATCAAATTTAATTTTTTATTAACGTTTCACTTCAAATAAAGTTTAATACTGCATAAGTTGCTTGGTTTTCACGTGCAAAGTGTAAAAACAGGTACACAAAGATTCCGTCAAAATATTTATGCCACACAAAAATTCGTTGTTTACATGCACTTTTATGAGCAAAAAGAGAATGCAAAATGTAAACAATACAAAATTTGGCATTCATAGAGCTAAGAACATACTCTTTGTTTTGCACATTATTTTTTCGCCGTTATTTAACGATAATTAGCAAAGTGTAGGTTCAATAGTCAGAAAAAGGTTTCGTCAAAATATTTATGCCAACTACTGTAGTTTATGCTAGAAAATTCTAGATTAAGCTTCGTAATTTAAGCTGTTCGTTTTTTATTCACATGTTTCGACTAGTACATAAATGACCGAAAGGAAAGTTGTTTTGCCACAATTTGTTATAGCTGTTTTATAGAGCAATTTTGGGTTTCGGGTAAAAAATGTTTTTATCATATCGTCCGTCAGTCTCTGCGTCTATACTTTCACTGTCCTATTTTTGAGCTATTCCCTTATATTGAATTAACAGCTGGCACAAGTTTTTAGTACCTGCTTCATAGAATACTGAAAATAAGACCTGGTCAAAGCTTTCTCGACAGGTCGAAAAAATCTTGAAATTTTTTTAGCTTTGACTATAATATTCTAGCTTAAGCTATTTTTATTCACACAAATTGAAGCTTAGGCTTGGGGAACAAGCTAAAACTAAATGGATTTAGCATTGGCTATTTTAAATCACCTATTACTAGAAAACATCTTTAACTAGCTAGCTTAAGGTTATTTTTACTCACTAAAAATCCAGCTTTTACTTTGAAATCCAAGTTTTAGCTTTAGCTTTTTTTTATTCACAAAAGGCCCATTATCATATATTTTTGGTACTAATAGGAAGGTTTAACATTTTTTGTATGTAAAACCTGAACTGTTTTATAATTTTCAAAATTTAAAGTTGGCGTTCAAAATTGTTTTAAAAATGTTATAACATGAGGTTTATTTATTTAATTCGGTTAATCTAACGTTAACAATATTAAAATAGTTCTTATAATCTAATATAATCTAATATCATAATTAATATTTATTATTCAATATTGTTGAAAAAGATAAGTTTAAATTTTTTACATTTTATGTTATCATTTACAGATTCTAAATAAAATTGAAATTCGTTATAAATTGTTATTAATTGATTGAAGTTGCTACATACACCATAGTTTGATCTGCTAAATATTTGAAAAATAGGTTGCTGTCTCCTTAAACATGAACGGCTGAAACTGAAATTTAATTTACTTAGAACTGATGGTAAAGATATCGAACCATTAATAATCCCAACAATAAAACAAAATTGTAAAAACTTTCTGTGGTTAGTCAAAGAAGGAAGGCTGATCAAAGCTAGTCTTTGAGAATAAAGGGGAAGTAGATTTTCCCTTGACCATGGAAGAGACCGAAGACAGAAACGCAGAAACCTTTTTTGGATCGCTTCAATTCTTGTAACATGTGTTGAGTAATAAAGTGACCATACCACACAGCCGTATTCAAGAATTGGTCTAACAAACGAAATAAATAGAAGTTTAAGAACATAAGGGTCCTGAAAATCACGACCGAATCTTTTAATGAATCCAAGAACCCTATTGGCTTTTTTAATTATATAATTTAAATGATCATTAAATGCTAATTTGGGATCTAGAATAATACCTAAATCAGAAAACACAAAAACCTTACATAACGGACAAGAATCAAACGTATAGTTGTACAATCACATGGCATCCTGTTCTTAACTTTTACTACTTAAGGAGTTGTTTTAGTCATTTAAAAAACTGGTTCGTGCGATCCAGTCGTATATTTTATTTAATATTGCTTTAAAGTGTTTTCGTTCATTTAACTTCCTGTCTAATCCCCAATTTCACAAATCTGTCATTTCCTTAACTTATTTCTGAAAAGCCTTTCTTAAAAAACAAGCAAAATATTCTTGACGAATCAGGGAACACTTTGTATAAACTTTAGTATAATATATGGATGAAAAGAGAAACCTATTGTTCTTCTTATTACAGCTTATTCCTTTTTCATAACATTCAGCAAAAACAAATTAATCCAAATGTTTGCAATTTAATCTTTCGAATAAAATTTAAATTGGTTTACTGCACATTTCTACATCTCTACAAATTCGCGCATAGATATTAAAAAAAAAATGCACATAAACTTAATTAAAATTATAAAAAATCATTCAAGCTTAATGCCCATAGAATTTAAATTACAAAATTTGTTTTGAATCCTTTTTTCGCTTATTTCATCGCAATAAAAAATACTAATCGTTGGCTGCACCCAAATTTTCTGAAAGAAAAACCAAACGATACCATGAAAACGCATACGTTGACCTATCTCATAACTCATAGGTTTTTCTTCACATTTTATTCATAAAATTTAATGTTACAAGAGTGACCTGATGGTTGATAAGTGTCAGCAGAAATTGTTGTTCCGTTTAATTATAGGCAAATAAGCAAATGAATATTTAAAGTAAATACATACCCGCAATGGGTTTAATTACATGTCTGATGTCCCTAAGCTGTTAACAGCTTTGAATAATGGTCAGTATCCGTTACATTTTGCATTGGAAAATTAATGAAAGGATTTATAGCATACATTCCATAAAATGTGCACGAGTGTAGGTATGTTGGTATTGTTTGTGCGTTAGGATGTTTTGCTGTGGCTGTGGAGTTGTGGCGTTTTATTGATTCACAGTAACCCACTCATGTGTTATTTTGGTCAGTACATTGCTAAACAATCGAAAAATCACAACCCGCTTGACATATAAGCTGCCAAATTGAAGGATTAGATGTTAAATAATTAAAATGTTAGTTTAGCTGGATGACTATTTTGTTGAATAAATTAGTGAAAATTAATATGGCTTCCAACATGGGTTAAGGATTTAAAAGTGACATCAATGTTAAGTGATTTCTACTTCGAAAACAAGTTCCCCAGAGTTAGAAGGAGAAAAATAAAATTAATTAATTTCCTCTGTGAGAAGATTTGAGTTCTTTAAATTAAAACAACTTCAAATTGTAAGTATTCGGTATTCAAAATGATTGAGTAATGAAAAAAACTTTATATCAGAAATTTTCATGACTCAGCTTTTAAAGTCCTTTTTGAAGCTTTATAGTTTGCGTTCAATGAAATTACTTGTTTGAATGTTATTATAGGTACTTTTTTATATTTATTTGTTTAATCATCAAGCTGTTAATAGATATAAGGCACTCGACTAATAAATTAAAATATAAATATTTACAAAATTTCAATTTAAAAATTTTCAACAGTTAAGCATAATAATAACAAACAAATAATAACGAATAATAAACTTTAAAGGACACTTCATTGAAAAAGTCAATGGATATGTATAAGGGCGCATTTCAACCATGTCGATAGTATTATTTGCTCCTTCAGATAAAAATAAAACCATCGACTGAAATTTTAAAAACTCTATTTATAGTAGAGTACCCCTTGGTAATGGTTAATTGGTTAATAAATTAGACTCTCATGCCGGAGGTCAAGATTCGCTCCCCCGCCACTGCCACTAATAAGTAAAAAGGGTACTCTTTTTTGAGACAAAAAATAAAAAATCCTTCTCATCTCGGCAACAAATTGTACGTCTCCTCCTTTCCTGCCACCAACACGTTCTCTACGAACCGTTAGTCTCTATTTTTTTATTTCTTAAAACATGAATGAAATTATGAAAAAATATTCAAGTCCACCAAGTGTATTCTTCAAATTACTAAAACAACTCCCAAAATAGTCTTAACTTAAGAAATAAATAGAATATCTACCATTTGATTTTTTGAACAAATATTAATTTATGGAAGCAAAATTTAAAAAATCTTTATAACAGTTCTTATAATAATTCATTTTTGGTACCCTTACGAAATTTGTTTAACATTTTTCGATTGAAAAAAAAAAGTTGTCCAATTTTAAGTATTTAATAATATTCAAGTTAAGAAGAATTTTCAAAAAAAATTCATCCACACTCCTGTCAGAAATTCAGTTTTCAAATATCCAAAATGTATTTTCTTGAAAAGTTTTTGGTATGCAATAATAATAGTCTAAGGCCGGTATTCACCGAGCGCTCATAACTTAAGAAGCTCATAAACCTATTCACCAAGCAATATTAGTGAAGATCTACGAGCGCTCTTAAAAGTTAGGAGTGGTCCCGACCACTCCTAACTTACGAGCGCTCTCTTCGAAAGTTTGTTCGCTTGTGCGTGTGCCACGCACGCATTTGACTCGAATCCATGTGAGCAATGCCAAGTAGAAGAGTATCCATTTGCTGTCAAGACCAACATTCCACAACATTTCACAGTTTGGGTATGCCTGAACAAGAGAGAGTGGCTCTCATTTTCGAACTTCGAGAAACATTTGTGAGTGGTTGGTGAATACCCCAAAGAAATTTCAAGTTAAGAGCCTCGTAAAGTTAAGAGCCGTTTAAGAGCGCTCGGTGAATACTAGCCTAAGAATTTTAAAAATGAATGTTCTTAGAGAAAACTTTTTGAAACTCTTAGAAGTAAAATATAAAAACAGAATGTTTTTTTTTTTCGTAAGCGAATATGAATTTTTGCAAGAACAAAAAATTAAGTCGTTATAGCGGTTTCTTAAAAAATGATAGCTTTTGTATAAAAAAAATTTAAAAACATTTTTGAGAAAAAATTTTGGTACTCCAACTTCAAGTTTTTATTTTTGTACAAATAAAAACAAACTTTCAAACAAAAATATTTACAAAAATATTTATTTCGGATTTCAAAAATTCAAATTTTTTTTAAGTTTTGAAATGCAATGTTTTTTAAGCTTTTAGAACTTTTCTATTCAAAATTTCTTTAAAATCCGTTGTGCCAATAGTGATAAATTCAAAAAAATGGTTCTTTAATAGTAGGTACAGTCAGTAATATCTTAATTTCAATTTTGTTTTATTGAATTATACAGGGTAGGCCAAATACAAGTTTCTTTTTAAAAATTCAATAAAATGAACAAAACAAATTTTTGTCCATGTATTATGGCTTTATTAGGAAGAGCAAACATTCCCATTAATTATGAAACACAAGGTCGTTGGAGCAATTATGAAGCGAATAGTCATGCGTCTTCAATTGCTGAGTCGATTGGACCTCAGGCTAGTGCTGGAATTTTGAGCTGTTGAGATCAATGGCGAGTTGATGTTCGTGAATTGAGTCTCACACTCTTGGCTACAGCAGCCACATTCTCATCGGTGCGCACCACAAGCATACTTGCAAACTTGGGTGGGTGCTTCATTTCGACCAAAACTTCTTTTCAAAAAACGCACTGTTTGAGCTGCACAGCACTCACTTTGGAAATAAGTTTTCAATATTACCCAACGTTGTTCAAGCATAAAGTGACTCATTTCGTTTCGCAGAGGTATGATACTGACTTTCTGTCAAGATTTCCAGCGGGAAACAGCTGTCAGTGTCGAAAAAACCTATGATTAAAAAAGAAACCACTAGATGGCCCACTCTTTAGCTCGTAAGAATTAATCGAAATAAAAAAAATTATGAAAATTCTAGGTGCTGTTTTCGAAAAAAAAAATACGATTTTTGAAAACCGTTTTTTTTTTGGAAACGCAATATTTCGAAAACCTCACGGTCATTTTTTTTAAAACTTGATAAATAAAAGTTTCTTAACATAATCTACAAGGTTTGAGAAAAAAAATTTTGTTTTATCTAAAACTAACGGTACCTTCCATACAAATTTTAAAAAATGGTTTTCGAAAATCGTATTTTTCTCGAAAATGGTTCCGAGAATTTTACTAACATTTTTTTTATTTTGATTAATTTTAACGATCTATAATTTAGTTGAAAAAAAATTTGAAATCTAGACATTACTGACTGTACCTACCATAGAACGAATTTTTCAAATTTTGAATTGCTCATTATCGGCCTAACGGATTTTAATAAAATTTTTTATAAAGAAGCTCCTAAAAAGTTTAAAAAACATTGCATTTCAAAACTTTAAAAAAAAAATATTTTTTTCAATTTTTAGAAAAAAAAAGTCATTTTTTTTTTGGAAAATTCGATATCTCAAGAACCGCTTGATATTTTTTTTGGAAATTGGACTCTTATTCGTACAATAATAAAAACTTAAATTTGGCGTGCGAAAATTTTTTCTGAAAAATGTTTTAAAAATTTTGTACATAAAAGCTTTTTTTTTTAAGGAACCCCTACAACAACTAATAACTTTTGTTCTTGCATAAATTCATATTTGCATAGCATTCTGTTTTTATCTCTTACTACTAAAAGAATTCAAAAACTTCATTTTATCCTTATGAACAGTTTTCTTTAATAACATTCGTTTTTAAAATTCCTAGTTTATTACATAGGAGCAAGTTCATGCGACCCAGTCGTGCATTTTATTTTCAATAACATTTATTCTGTCGATTGATATTTCTCTTGGCTGGGAGCGAACAAATGATGATGGTTCAACAAAAGTTGACTTTATATATTGACTTTTTTAAAAGTTAAGTGCTATGAACTCAGTGCTGACCGGAAGTACCCACATGCCAAATTGCAGTAAAAGGTATTTCTTTGCTTTTCGTCCAACAGGCGCAAACCTTTCAAAGTTATAATACGTTTGGTAAAGATAACAGCCTTGAATCCTTCTTAACGAGGTAGCATTATAACAACTAGAGCATCTGTTGCAATTTTATTGCAATCTAGCTTGCTTATCTTTTGATATTCCGTTCTAGTAAGTCCTACACGGGCTTTTTGATGCATCAAAGCCTGGCAAATATGGCAAGTTTCTTCACCTTTACATGATATAATAAAATCTTTTTTAAGTTTAAGTGGACCTCATGTTCTTTCGTAAATTTTTCACTTAACGCATCTTCATTCATTGCTGCATTATAGGCCTCACATTTGCCACATTTATCAAACTTGGGATGGTGAAAATCAAGATTATAGTTCGTACTGAAAACATTCTTGTAAAAGCTTTCTTTAACAGGACATTTTAAATGAGTGGTATATTTAATACAGTACACCTATTGATTTCCTTACCTTTACTTTTGAACATTTTGAAAATCACACAGCTCAAACTTTTAAAATGCATTTTAATATTGAATATTTTGAAGCAACAAAGTTCAATCTACATCTTGTTGTGTAACAAAGTTCTATGTGCATTTTTTTTAATTTTTCTAACTACACTAGGTTCTATTTACCACTTATAACTTTGTGAACTTAGTTTTTTAAAAAATTGATGTACATAAAACTTTGTTTCAAGCATTTTTATTGACTAATTAGGAAACTAAAAGAGATAGACAAAAATGATTGAAACGAATCGATTTTCTACGACCACATATATATGTAACTCATTTTTGAAAAAAATGTCAGTTAGAATCCTATTGTTCTAAGGTCGCGAGTTTGCAGGGTTTACTTTGAAAAGTTTTCTTTTATTAATGACAATTTAAAAAGTAATGAAAACTTGACCATAAATCCTCCAAATTTTAGCCAGTTAATAATAATTACAAAATGTTTCCTGAATATTTTGGTGTTGTTTCGATATTCCTGGGGGAGTACGATAACTTAGGCGCCAAAAATTGATAACGGATTTTTGTAGAAGGGTCAAATACAACCGTTTTTTACAATTGGAGGGGGGGTCTATCTCGCCCCATTTAGGAGGTAGGGCGATTTAAAAAAAAATGACTTAAATTTAAAAAAAAATATTAAACAACAACGGCAACACTTACAATAAAGTACTATACCGGTTTTGAAAGCCAGAAGGGGGCAGCATGCCCCCCCCATACATATCTCACTGTTTATTAAGGTGTATCAAAGTGCTCAACTGTGGTATTTTCAAATGTAATAGCTTTCAAAAGTTGCATTGCTCATCAAAATTAAATCCTGCGTTTACAATTTTCATTTTAATTAATATCTTTGATTTTTCGAGATTTTTGAAATATGTGTTGTTTTAAATTGCAGCGTGTGGATACAAAAAAATTATATAAGATATTTTTAGGCTTTCAAGTGAAAGATAATTCCAAGGAAACACTTTTAAGCTTATATTGGTTTAAATTGAACACTTGATAAAGAAGCTATGAATTACTAAAAGAAGGAAAAAAAATCATTTTTTTATGTAATTTTTTTTTTTTTTTTACAAAAAAAATTCTTAAAAATCAACGGCACCACCTACAATATCGTGGTATATCTTTTTGTAAAGACAAAATTTTTTCTGTATTTTGTTTAGTTTTTTTTTAGTATACGTAAAAAAAAAAATTACTGTAAATTAAATTTTTTTTTCAACTTCAACCGATTTGAGCGAGCCAAAGACGAACGATATCTTATTTTTTTTTACTTGTTCTTAAACCTCAGACCCTAATACAACTTTTGAGCACTTTTACATTTAAAAATAAGAGTACTTTTTTGCGGCCATACAAAAGTGACACACCCTATACTGTTTATACGCCGTAATGCGTAAGCAAGCAAAAAAAAAAAATATCCCATTTTAGTTATTTTCAATTTTCTCAAAAACTAGACGACATAAAATCATCTAGTTTTCAGTGTTTGAATAAGAATAAATTAGGAAAAAAGAGGATGGGTGCCACCCACACTGATAACTTCCCATTTGTGGTAAAAAAAAATGAAGCATATTGTGACGTTTTCTTCAATTTTACCATAGCTATTAATGGAATTTGAATGTGTGGGACTTGGGTACAACTGAACAACCTTATTCATATACGTATGTACAGTACATACATTCTTCTAAAAACTAAGTTGATAATAAAATTATAAAATTATGTATTATATTATAGAAATTACTTTATTATTTCGGTTCCAAACATTTTAATTGAAAAAAATTTAAAAACGAAATATTCAAATATAAAAGATATGGTTTGGTTATTGATGGAAGGGTACTTACAAAATATATCCGCTCTAAAACTAGATATATGTCAAATATAAACCATTTGTTAGAAATTGTATTATGTATAAAATTAAATAATGGCAAAGTCAATATCGTTGCTCGTTCTCAAGATATTCTAGTCGAAAAACAAATATTACCACTTTTTAGTAGATTTTTTTTATATTTTTGTTAAAACTGTCAATTCGATAATTGTCAAAATTTAACCATATGTTAATAATTGTATTACTCGTATGTCGATACCTTCCCGTAACAATGTACTAAGCGACACTTGGCCTGGGTTTCGCCAACCTACGAGTATTATGCATGAAAAGGAAACTAGAGTTCAAATGAAAAAATTTATCAACTGCCATGTTTTCTCATTAAAATAATGTTACCCCCGAAATTTGTATTATCCGCCAAAAAAATTATGCTAAGCGACATTAATAAAGATCTCATTGTCGTGAGCAACAAAAAATTTTGTTAGATGTCACTTAGTTTAACCAAAATTGTCTCTTAGCACACTATGATTCAACTCGAACTTTCTTCGTTTTTTTTCGTTTCCTGAAAAATTTTAGAAATGTCGCTTAGTATATCGATGTATAAGACAACATACTTTAGAAGGCACTATCAGTGTTCATTCCCAATAAATTCGACTTGAAATACAATTTTAACTTGTTTTCACTAGAAATTATAATAGTTTTTTTATTTAAAAAAAAAAAACTATTAATTCAATATTTGTCAACATTTTACCAATTGTACAAAATTATACTATGTATAATATAAACTAAATAAGAAGTCAATATCACTTCTAGTTCTCGAGAAATTTGAGTCGAAAAACAATTTTTACCAATTTTCAATAGAATTTTATATAGTTTTTTATTTTTTGTAAAAAAACTGTAAACTGATTTTTTTTTGAAATTTTCACCAGTTGTTAAACACATTATTTTTCGTAAAATAAAATTATTTTGAGTTTCAAATTGTTTTCCGTTCTTAGAATATCTGGGTTATGAAATTTTTTTTCAGTTTTTTTTTATTTAAAAAAATAATGGTATCTTCATTTTTTTTCCAAATTCATACCAAATCTGTATGACCTTATAATGAGTACATTAAATTTTATTTGAAATCAATAGCATTATTTTTTCGTGAGATATTTGAAATCAACCAAAATTTTTACTTTTTTTTTAAAACCGTTATAGTGAAAAAACTACTCACTGAATTTTAATAAACGCCCTTTCAGCCTCTTTCGAAGTTATTATCTATTAAACAAAATTTATTTGAAGTCGATATCTTTACTCGTTCTTGAGATATCGACGACGAAAAATGGTACCAGAACGTACGGACGTACGAACGTACGAACGTACGAACGTACGAACGTACGAACGTACGAACGTACGAACGTACGTACACACACACAGACATCTCTCTAAAAATGATTGATATAGCCTCTAGAGACCTTGAAACGTCGAGAAATGTCAAAAATTCCAATTTGACAAATCGGACCGATTGTAATCCCTATGGGAAGTTAAAAAATAATATATAACTTTGCAGTTTTGAAAAATTAAACTTTTTTTTATTTTTTTTCCCAAAATTTGAGTTTAGAACTCGTTTTTTTTTTAAACTGTGCATAGATTTCACTTGATTTAAAAACTATCTAATAGAACAGAGTATTGGCTTTAAGAAAAGATATAATACTTAATTGTAAGTAATACCGTTATTTTTTAATATTTTTGTATCCATTTTAGTACTTTTTTTATAAAATTGCTCCTCCCGCCCAAACGGAGGGAGATAGACCCCCCCTCCTATAGTAAAAAATGCTTATATTGAACTGTTCTACAAAAAACCGTTATTTCTTGGCGCCTAAGTTATCGTACTCTTGCTGATATTACTATTCTTAAGAAGTTTGGTATTAAATTTCATAAACTTTGCACTTGGTGTACTTTTAGATTTTACTATTTTTCACGAGCGACTTCTTACAAACAGCGTTTTTGTACACATGAGAAATTGTTTTTTTTAAAAATTTTGGTTTTTGTTGTGATTTCACTCACACGTTTTTCGAAATACATCAGCAAATCAAGGGAAGTGGAATCCTAAACACGAATAAAAACCACATATCATGATAATTTTCGAAAGTAATTTTTTGTATGTAGAATATAGAAAATGTAATGAACAACTTAGAAGTCTCACCGCTGTACAAAATTTTATCATTCAACAAAAATCCAAAAAATCCTCCATAAAATTGGTAAGAATTTTGAGAATGTGGATGGATGTCACGCCCCCTGAATGGAAAATTCCAAATTTTCGATTTTTCCCATTTTACCACAAGACCTATTTTTGAAGTACTTTATTTCAGGATCCAGTAGTGTTAAAAAGTTGAGATGGGGGGCCTGTGATTGATCACCTCACCAAATATTGTAAAATTGAAGTTTCTGACTATATTAGTAATGAAATTAGAAGGAGGTCGAAAATCGCCTGAGTCAGTTCCTGTAACGTACCCTTTGATACTCTATGCTCCAGCGCTTGAACTTTAGGATTCCACAGTATATACAAATTATTTAAAAATTTAAGCCTGGAACATTTTAAGCTTATTATACAATTTAAACTAAAAGTAATCTTATAGACAAATAATGATTTGTATATTTCTATAAAGTTAACATGCTTGCAGTAACGGCCACACTTAGATTGAATAATATGGCTATTGATCAATAAAAGCTTAAGGAAATGGTTATCGAACTTCAATTTGATTCTGCTATCAAAAAAAGGATAAATTGCTAAATTTGAAGAAAAAAATATATTTTTTTATAACTTTTTTTTTACAAAAAGTACCCAAGCGTTAAAAAGTTTCTCAAACACACTTTGAAGAAGTTAATTGGTGTTCTTATATAATAGATTATATAAGTTCAATATATTTTAAATATGTTTTTACAGGGACTTATGTTTAAGGCTTTTGAAATCTCAATTATCCGTAGTATATTTCAATTATTTCGTAAAATTTAAACATTTAAAAAATATGAAGGTTTTTATAATAAAAATTCTATGTACTACTGAAATAAATCAGCCAAGTAGAATCAATCAATGCCAGGCCACGGGCAAAAACTTCCAACGTTAATGATTACAATTTTAATCTTGGTTGGATATAGTTCACATTGGATTTTTGTCAAAAAATCGATGTAAGATGAACTGAATTTAACGAAAATTGCGTATTGACAAGGTCCTCACAGTCAACTGATGAGTCCATGTGAGATCACCCGGACGAAACGCCAATTTTTGTGGACTAAAGGCCAAAAAAGCTATTTTGAATCATTTAAAAAATACCCAAAATCCTGTTGATTAAAAAACAGGAGCTTCAATTTGACTGTAGAATGTATTCGAGCACTGATTACCTAAGCAAAATAAAATGCACGACTGGATCGGACGTACTCACTCTTATACTCGTATAAAAGTACTTTGAAATTTAAAAACTTTTTATAAATAAAAATATAAAACATAGATTTAATGAGATTAATAAGATTAACTGTTCAAATGCATAAAATTGCACTCTGATTTCTAGAAAAGCTTGAATTTATGCAAACAAAGTTCAAAAATTGTTTTATTATTAAAGTAATTTTTTGCATAAGAAATTTCTTTAAGATTTTTCAAGAAAAAAAAATGGGTGCCAGTTTTAACTATTTAGTAATATCGATTTTAGGAAATAATTTCTTCAAGAAATAATCGTTCACATGTTTTGAAGATTTTGATTTTTCAAAAAAAAATGATTTTTTTTTTCAAAAAACACAATATATTTTTTCGAATATTTTATATGAAATATTATTTTAAGTTTAAAGGAGCTTCTATACAAAAATATTGATCAAAATCGTTAGAGCCGTTAAAGAGAAAATGGAAAATCAAAAAGTATGTCTTAGACAGGTACCTTTAGTAACATTTTTTCCCTAAATTTATTTGAGCAAAATGTAGTCCGTGCTCATAACAGAACATTTAACTTTTTTTATCAAAATCGTTAGAGCCGTTTCCGAGATAAATAAAATTTTCATTACGGCTCTATGGGGGGTACCGTTAGCTTAGGAGCTAGAAAAAATTTCTTCTCTAAGGAATCACCGAAGACCCTAAAGAAGCTTAAGGCCTTAGGCTGTAGGTCGAGATATGTATGTATCAGACAGACATACAGACATACAGATTGACAGACTGAACTACCGGGCCCACTTTTTTAGTATTTTTTATCACCGTAATGTCAACTTTGATCAAAGTCTCGAGTTCCATTTTTTCCCAACTAAAGCTCCGCTTTAAAAAAAAAGACATCAATAACATATTTTCGCGTTTTTTTCCAAAAAACTGAAAATGACCTTTGCATATATAACCTTTAGTATTATCATAAAGCGAGATTTTGTGGTACCGACGCTATCCTGGTGATGGCGCTGAAATAAGCGAACGATTTTACAGTGGAGAGTAGGATAAGATACAAAACAAGTAGTAAAAGGAGAATATTTTGTTATTAAATTTAGCAGAGACAAATCTAACAAGTAGTAATATCGCTATGCTTAAGATGTAGCCCCAATCGTTCGTCTTCATGAAAGTACTTTTTCAATATTTTTTCCAATATATATTGTTTCCATTTTTCTTGGTAAACTGGAAAAAGTGCATTGCATTAATTTATTTGTTGATATATCAAAAAATGAAAAAAAAAATACCATTTCTTGAACTTTGCCGCAGGCACTACAAAAAGTTGGACGATACCAGAAATAGTCAATAACAAGCTAAGCACACTTTTTCCCTCAGACCAATGGGAATTCAAATAAATCGATTAAAAAAACTAAAGGGGACAGAATGCGGGTGTTAGCCTTTACCGGCTATCATTGCAATACCTTTTTAATTCGAATTCTCAATCATCTTTATGTGTTATTTGGTTCGATTTTAAAACGAATCCGTAACTTTCCCTAAAGTACCCACCCTTTATCGAAAGTAAGAAGTTTACCACATGATTAATTAGAAGAGTTAAAATACATGTATACTCGTAGGTATGTTGACATCGATGCTTCAATTTCATTACCCACAACTTACTTTAACATTGTGCGAAACGTGTCGTCGTCGTGTAGGTATTTTTTTTTTAATTTATTTAATTGCATTTTCTTGCAAAAGTACACTCAATTTCAAAATTGTCATCTCATGAGAAACTTTACTCATCCTAGAGAATTTCTTCAGTCAGCTGATAACTACTGTATCTGTACTCTGTAGGTATGTTAACTTAGATGTGCTGCAAAAACTTAATTTAGAGTGATAGAAGTAATCAGTTAATTGAGTTGTGTCACATGATAGGAGTGTGTTACAACATTCATTCATACTAGCTATATGTGTAGAATACGTTATGTCGTCGGTCTGGAAGAAAAACCGAAGCAGCTTAGCAGAGTTAGAGCCTTTTTTCCAGCAGATATTTTTTTCCTTCACAAAAGTTCATTGTTAATTTTAAAAATGTCATTTGTTGAATTATGACGGTTTTTTTCTGGTTCGACGATTCATAATTGAATATGTAGTTAATTTAATTATGAATCTTACAGATTAAAGGATTTCCTATTTCCTACCTATTTTTTTAATTCATCATTCTACTATAATTTTATTCTTACATCTTTGTATAGTTGGTAAGATATTAGAATTCTCAGTGTAAGGTAGAATAATGTAATGTCTCTGTCTGATGCATATAATTCTACCGAAGTTTCAAGTAATTTGCATTGACAATGACGAGGAAAATACAAAACTTTTTGGTTGAATATTTATAGGGCCGTGCACTTACATCACTTACGTACTTCATCATTCCTCCTAAGGAATTCAGTACCTACGAGTCCTTTAATTCAAATGCCGAATGAAAACTTTTAACAAGGAATGAGTACCGTCAGAGAAAACCTTGTCATTGTTAGATGACTTGAGAATTGTAGAAATAATGCACATTGCACCTTACATTGATTGGAATTAAGCTTAATTGCAAAGCATTGACATTTCATGACGTAATGCTTCCTTCAGGGTAGATTTATCAAAACTGACCTGAAGTAATATATTGATCAAATTTAATTATCGGAATTAGAAAGTGGGTTTACTTAGTGTACTTTACTTGACCATTTTGAAAAATATTAAATTTTGGGCTATATAATAGTACAGAGTTGCCAACAGAAAAAAAGATAACAATGTGACAGCTGACAGTTCGGGGTTAGTCAAAATGGATACGAAAGAACAACTCATTTTCATTGTTGAGCAGTATTTTAAAAATAATAAAGGCTTGTCAGCTACAGTCCGCAATTTTCGTACAAAATATGGCCGTGATAGTGATTTAATACCATCAACTGTGCAGAGAATAAATTAAAAAATTCAAGGAGACTGGATGAATTAGTGATCTTAAACACTATGGGTGTTCTGTCACAAGTCAGAAAACATTGAACAGAAAACATTGAAGCAGTTCGCGAGAGTATTGCTGACAGTCCAGAAACATCAATTCGACACCTTATTCAAGAATTGGGCAATTCGAGAAGCTCTCTATTGCAAATTCTCACGAAAGACTTGAAACTTCATGCTTACAAAGCTCAATTGACTCAAGAACTGAAGACTACTGACCATGCAGCGCGAAGAGAGTTCGTTGAATGGATTTTGGAACAACAACAAGTGGATGCTGATTTTTTGAACAAAATCATCTTCAGTGATCATTTTCATCTTGAAGGCTTCGTTAATTGTCAAAATTGTCGCATTTAGGGCTAAGAAAACCCACAAGTAATTATTCAGCAACAATTGCATCCACAATGCGTGACTGTTTGGTGCCGATTATGGGCTGGATGCATTATCGGATCTTCTTTTTCGAAAATGCGGCTAGTAAGGCAATACCAATTCATGGTGTTCTTTTTGGTGATACTCGTATGATAACCCAGTTTTTAGTGCCCAAATTACAAAATATGGATGTGACCAACATGTGGTTTCAACAAGATGGTGCCAAATTCTATACAGCCAGAGAAAAAAAATCAATAATTCCTAATCGTAAAATCGGTCTTTTTGCGATCAGAATTGGCCATCCAGATCTTGCGATTTAACGCCATTAGACTTTTTTCTTTGGGGTTTTTTGAAATCAAAGATCTAAGTAACGCCTTAAAAGAGATAATTGAGAGGTGTGTTATTGAAATTCAACCACAGTTATGCAAACGGTCATAGAAAATTTCAATAAATGAGTACGTACTTGCCAGCAAAGCCGTGGCTGTCATTTATTCGATGTGCTATTCCATACATAACCTCAATCTGTACTCTCTATGAATCAATAAAAAATTTAAGCATTCTATTACAAAATCTGTATTTTCTATCAAAATTACATTTTGCGTTAATTATGGGACAGCCTTTACAACCAAATGATATTCACCAAAAAGGAATTTCCTACCACAAAATTGTTTTGTACTATGAAGACTTATAAAGATATTGTTCGGGACAACCATTATGAAATAATCTGTTTTCGTCTTTGCGACTGATCGATATTATGGGTTTTATTTGGACGTAATATAGTTTTTGCTTTCATTTTTTAGATAAGAAGATAAGAAAAATATTTTGTAATCATTTCGATCTGCATTTTTACTTGCGACTTATAGGTACTATAAGGCAAGTTCTACATTCGTAACAAAAATCGAACTCGAGATTTTGATCAAAGTTGACATTACGATGATAGCGAAGACGAAAAAAGTGGGTCTCGCAATTATGTCTGTCTGTCTGTTCGACTACAGCTAAACGGCTTTGCCGATTTTCTTCAAACTTGGTAGATATGGGCTTTAATTTTTTTCCCCCGGATTTTTTTTCTTTGTTTTTTTTTTAAGACCAAAAATAACCATACAAATTTTTTTCGAAATTTGTTAAATAATTTTTTTTCTCTAAAACAGTCCCACAGATTTTCTTAAAAAAAATCAAACAATTTCATTGGGTTAAAGCTAGGTAATGGTTGAAAAAAATTTTCCAAAAACTTGTTATTTTTGGTACCCCCCTTGGAACCATTTTTTTGGTTTTTGATTTTCTCAAAAACGGTACAACGGATTTTGATCATTTTTTTCTGCTAAAGGTCCCCAATAGTTTGAATATTATTATGAATTAAAATTTTCCAAAAATAATTTTTTGGATTTTTAAAAAAATTTTCAATTTTTTTTGAAAACTCAATATTTCGAAAACACCATGCTCGATTTTCTTAAAACTTGATATATAAAAGTTTTTTAATATAATCTACAAGATCTAAGAAAAAGAAATTTATTTTAACCAAAAATAACGGTACCCTCCATACAAATGTTAAAAAATGGTTTTCGAAAATTGTATTTTTCTCGAAAACGGTTCCAAAAATTTTGCTTATATTTTTTTTCTTTCGATTAATTCGAATTTTGAATTTCTCATTATCAGCATAACGGATTTTAATGAAATTTTTTAGAGAGAAGCTTCTAAAAAGTTTAAAAAACATTGCATTTCAAAACTTTAAGAAAAATATTTTATTTTGAATTTTGAAAAAAAAAATCTATTTTTTTTTTTGGAGAATTCAATATCTCGAAATGTAAATTTGTAAATTTAATTTTTATTCGAACAATAATAAAACCTTTAAATTGGCATACCAAAAAAGCTTATTTTTTTAAGAAACCACTACAAAGACTTATAATTTTTGTTCTTGCATAAACCTATATTTGCTTGAATCACATGGCATCCTATTTTTACCTCCAACTACTATAGAAGTTGTTTTAGTAATTCAAAAAATTAATTTTATGCTTATTAACAGTTTTTCTCCAATAACATTCATTTTTGGAATTCTTAGTCTATTACATGGGAGCAAGTTCGTGCGACCCAGTCGTGCATTTTATTTTGTTTGCCTACATAAAACATATGTAAGTTTTCGCTTAAATGTTTCGGAATCTACAAGTTTTCGTAAACCATAAGATTTATTTAAAACTTATTGAAAACTTGTTGAAATTCAGAGATGAGCAAAACAAAAACGCCTTTCTGAAATATTTAACGCATATACTCAAACGTCAAAAAATGAAACTGATTGGATACTTAAAGAAACTTAAAAACAGCACTGATGATATGCTGTCAACAGAAATTTCAATTTTAATTTATAGTAGGTAATTGAGATAAGGAAAGAAAATTCAACAAAATCTTCATAAATTGTTAAATTTTTCTTTATGAACAAGGCTAAATTTTTAACTTTGAAACATTTCATTCATGCAAATTTTAACAGTGTTGATGTCAAATAAATTGAAATGTCAAACGAAAACGTGTAAATGTTCGGTGTGAATGTTTTACGAGTTTTTGAAAGTTTTTTTTTTTGTTTTTGTGAGAAAAGACTGTAAAGCCTTAAGTAATATTTTTTTACTGAAGCTATTTACTGAAAATTATGTGCTGTAGATTTGTAGGCGATTCTAAACATAACATATAACTTAGTAATTCATGTTCTGCTCGTTTAACCTACTCTAATGAAGAGTACGAAGTATATTTTTCTGGTCACTAGAATATTTGTAGAAAAATCTCCCGAAAGAGTCTAGCATCCTTACTTATTAGATTTCCTTAGACAGTTGCTTAGTTGTATACAGTATTTAAGTGATTTTAAATTATAATTCCAAATAAAATTCAAAATGTATGCTCTATTCAATTAAGGCAAATATGTCATTTTCAAAATGCTTGGGCAACCAATTGCAATTTCTTAAACTATGTTTATTAAAGGCAAAATTTGTATTCAGAAGTTTTTGAAATGTCTTAAGTTAAACTAGAATTAAAAATATGTCTGTAATTTTTTTGGGGATAATATGTAGACAGAAGCTGATGATTCGTTTCTTTTGCTTCTGCAAAAATTACTTTAGTAAACACCAACCCCTGTAGTTGTAGATGACGTTAGAAGTGTCTGATCATGACATTTAATGGCTTGTCTATTTAATAATATAGAAGGGTATCAGATCGAATACAATATTAAACGATATGGTGTCATGAGTAATTTTTAACTTCCAATAGGGAGTTATTGTAATCGGTCCGATTTGCCAAATTGGAATTTTTGACATTTCTCGACGTTTCAAGGTCCCTAGAGGCTATATCAATCATTTTTAGAGAGATGTCTGTGTGTACGTACGTTCGTACGTTCGTACGTTCGTACGTTCGTACGTTCTGGTACCATTTTTCGTCGTCGATATCTCAAGAACAAGTAAAGATATCGACTTCAAATAAATTTTGGTTAATAGATAATAACTTCGAAAGAGGCTGAAAGGGCGTTTATTGAAATTCAGTGAGTAGTTTTTTAACTATAACGGTTTAAAAAAAAAGTAAAAATTTTGGTTAGTTTCAAATATCTCACGAAAAAATAATGCTATTGATTTCAAATAAAATTTAATGTACTCATTATAAGGTCATACAGATGGTATGGTTTTGGAAAAAAATGAACATACCGTTATTTTTTTAAATAAAAAAAAAAACTGAAAAAAAAATTTCATAACCCAGATATTCTAAGAACGGAAAACAATTTGAAACTCAAAATAATTTTATTTTACGAAAAATAATGTGTTTGACAACTGATGAAAATTTCAAAAAAAATCAGTTTACAGTTTTTTACAAAAAATAAAAAACTATATGAAATTCTATTGACAATTGGTAAAAATTGTTTTTCGTCTCAAATTTCTCGAGAACATATAGTATATTTCCTCATCAAAAAGTCATTTTCGAAAAAAGTGTCGCTTAGTACATTCTTACAATATTACAGCTAAAGTTTGTTTCGCTGAAAATTTGGTTATTTGAAAAAAACTAAATATAAAGTTTTCAAGACCACAAATGGGAAGTTATCTGTGTGGGTCGCACCCAGCCTCTTTTTTTCAAAATGTATCGTCTTGTCATAGTAGTATTCTTGATTGTCACGCCGCCGGCCGCCGGCGCCGCCGATTGTGTTCAATTCTCCGGCTAATCAGAAATGAATTTCATAATTATAAAGAAAAATATATTCTGCTCGCTTTCTCATCATCCAATTCTCAGTAGCTTCCCCTGGAACATGATTTATCTAATAGAAGAAGGAAAAAATTATAGCTGCGATTGACATTGAATCTTGAATCACTTAAGTCAAGTTCTAATTCCTGTCTGTATGAAACAATTCTAACATAACTTAAAAAAATTTGCAGTTCAATATTTTGTCCTTTACACAATTGTTTCAACCAATCTCTCTTTAGGAAAGCAAATTCTAAGAGATGTGAAAACTTTCTTCTAGAATAATATAGAAAATTATAGGGGTATTCGAAATCTTTCTGAAATTCCCAAGTTGTTTGGAAGCTTAATGAAAAAGCGACTGGAGATTGTTAAGTGTCAATTTTTAATTTTTTACTTGCGATATACATAGATACTATAGGGCAAGTTCTGCATTTGGAAAAAAAAATCGAACTCGAGATTTTGATCAAAGTTGACATTACGATGATAGCGAAGAAGAAAAAAGTGGGTCCGACAATTCCGACTGTATGTCTGCACCTCGATCTACAGCCTAAGCCACGGGAGCTATTTTCTTCAAACTCGGTACTTAAGGAGCTTCGGTGATTCCCTAGAGGGGAAATTGAAATTTTTTTAGATCCAAAACTAAAGGTACCCCCATACACCCGTAATTCAGAATTTCATTTATTTCGAAAACGGCTCTAACGATTTTGATAAAAAAAAATTAAGTATGACATAGACTACATTTTTGTAAACAAAAATTTTGGGGCAAAATGTTATTAATGGTACCTGTCATAACCGTTTTTTTTTTTCTATTTTGGACTTTCTCATTAACGGCTTAAACGATTTTAACCAAAAAAATTCACCAGGAGCCCCCTTAAGTTTGAAATAATATTGTATATAAAAATATTCGAAAAAATATTTTTTTTTAGTTTTTTGAAAAAAAAAAAAAAATCCAATTTATTGTTTGAAAAATCAATATCTTGAAAACGTGTGAACTATTATTTTTTGAAATTATTTCCTTAAATCTATATTACTAAGTATGTACTTAAAATTGGCATCCCAAATTTTCTTTTTGAAAAATTTTAAAGAAATTTGTTATAACGGGTGATTTTTTAAGAGCTTGAGAACTTTTTTAAAAAAAAAACGCATAAAATTTGCAAAATCTCATCGATTCTTTATTTGAAACGTTAGATTGGTCCATGACATTTACTTTTTGAAGATAATTTCATTTAAATGTTGACCGCGGCTGCGTCTTAGGTGGTCCATTCGGAAAGTCCAATTTTGGGTAACTTTTTCGAGCATTTCGGCCGGAATAGCCCGAATTTCTTCGGAAATGTTGTCTTCCAAAGCTGGAATAGTTGCTGGCTTATTTGTGTAGACTTTAGACTTGACGTAGCCCCACAAAAAATAGTCTAAAGGCGTCAAATCGCATGATCTTGGTGGCCAACTTACCGGTCCATTCCTTGAGATGAATTGTTCTCCGAAGTTTTCCCTCAAAATGGCCATAGAATCGCGAGCTGTGTGGCATGTAGCGCCATCTTGTTGAAACCACATGTCAACCAAGTTCAGTTCTTCCATTTTTGGCAACAAAAAGTTTGTTAGCATTGAACGATAGCGATCGCCATTCACCGTAACGTTGCGTCCAACAGCATCTTTGAAAAAATACGGTCCAATGATTCCACCAGCGTACAAACCAAACCAAACAGTGCATTTTTCGGGATGCATGGGCAGTTCTTGAACGGCTTCTGGTTGCTCTTCACTCCAAATGCGGCAATTTTGCTTATTTACGTAGCCATTCAACCAGAAATGAGCCTCACCGCTGAACAAAATTTGTCGATAAAAAAGCGGATTTTCTGCCAACTTTTCTAGGGCCCATTCACTGAAAATTCGACGTTGTGGCAGATCGTTCGGCTTCAGTTCTTGCACGAGCTGTATTTTATACGGTTTTACACCAAGATCTTTGCGTAAAATCTTCCATGTGGTCGAATAACACAAACCCAATTGCTGCGAACGGCGACGAATCGACATTTCACGGTCTTCAGCAACACTCTCAGAAACAGACGCAATATTCTCTTCTGTACGCACTGTACGCATTCGTGTGGTTGGTTTAATGTCCAATAAAGTAAACTGAGTGCGAAACTTGGTCACAATCGCATTAATTGTTTGCTCACTTGGTCGATTATGTAGACCATAAATCGGACGTAAAGCGCGAAACACATTTCGAACCGAACACTGATTTTGGTAATAAAATTCAATGATTTGCAAGCGTTGCTCGTTAGTAAGTCTATTCATGATGAAATGTCAAAGCATACTGAGCATCTTTCTCTTTGACACCATGTCTGAAATCCCGCGTGATCTGTCAAATACTAATGCATGAAAATCCTAACCTCAAAAAAATCACCCGTTATAAAAAAATACTTTAATAAAACGATTTTTAAACATTATTTGCGTAAATTCGTACTTTTCCGGAAATCAGACTGCAATTCTATTCATTTTTATCTCATTGAATCCATGTTTTTTATTTATAAAATGTGTGTATTTTAAATCCCAAAGTATTTTTACATAAGAGCCAGTTCTTGCGACCCAGTCGTGCGTTTTATTTTTAATTACATCCATGCTTTTATAAATAAAACAAAAAATAAATTAGGGTCCAAAGGCTCATAGATAATCTGAACCTAGTAACTTACAACTTTCAAGATGAGAACCACTTTTCATGAAAAGATACTCGTATACTTTCGAAGGATTTGTCACTTCTTCAGCTGTTTTTATTTATTTTAAGGTGGCAACGGCTGGGGAGCGAACTGAGTCCTCTAGCGTGACAGTCTAACGGACTGATCATTATGCTCTAAAATACTTTATAAGTACAATATGTATTTAATTTTGCCCAGTAAATGTCGAAAAACCATCAAAAATTACCTTGTCACAATCAAATCCTGCAGTAACTGCCGTTGAGGACTTTTGCATTCCATACAAAATGGTAGAATCCAGACAATATATTGAAATAAAAGTTTAATAGGATTCTAAATCGCAAATGCATTTAACTTAGATCTGCCTTCATTACCACAAATTGGATGATCCTGTACTAATTTACTTATGAAGGAAATTTTTAATTTTAAAAATATTAATACTTTATAGTTTTCCACCATAATTTTTGGTTAGCACCAGTTGGTTAAATTTTAAAATAACCTCCCTCCGGTTTGATGTGGTATTTTATATTTTCTATACAGAATACCTAAAACAAGTACCATGTGGTAGGTATTTTCAAACTCTTAAGAAATTCCATAACATGGAAAAGCTTTTAAATTTTAAATGTAAGCTTACTTGGATGCATAATCTAAAAATATTAACTAAAACACAGAACTTAAACATGATTGAATGAAGAACACTCTAAATGGTTTTGCAAAGTTGCAATATACCTTGACAACATTGCATATGAGTTCCCTTGAATTTCGAAAAGACGAAGAAATTCTAAAATAATGTTAACTATTAATCTCATCAGATGTCTTTGCACTCGTTTTCATATGCAACGAAAACGAAAGTAAGTTCTTAGCTGATTTTACATAGTTCTATGCACATAAACATGAGAAGTAACTTTCTAAGTAGATATACGTAATCCAAAAAGGAAGCAATGGTAACTTATTTATTATGAATGGAAACTTGATTTAAATTTAATTTACCTTCAGTGATGGCATATCCTTCGTAGAATTATGCATCATCTCATGTTTTCGAACTAGAACGAATAACCTAAAGAACCTGGTGTTTGAACTTAAAATTAAATCTCTTTTTCAGAAACAGAAAGAAAAATTAAGTACTCAAACTTTATCCTTATAAATAGGATTGATTGAACCCAAATTAGATTAATTAAATTTAAAGAGTCAACCACCAAAATTGGGGAACCTTCTCAAATGAAAGGCACCCGTCAATTTTTCATTTCACTGCAAGTAAAACTATCCTTCCACCCAATCCAAATTCATATAAAATTATGACCTTCTAAAAGATGTTTTTCTTACCATGTGTTTCCTACACATTTTCAATCATTGCGTTATGCCGCATGCTTATGATGAACTTCTGGACCCATCATTTGAACTAGAAGAAAGTGAAAATCTTTCAAACGAGTTTAACTATATCAATGGCAAATTAAAGGTACCGGAGGAGTTCCAATAGTCTATAATCTTTCCCATTGCTTAAAGAAGGGATCCAAATAATGCGGTCAATTATAGAGGCATTTTTTTTTTACATTTTTTTACACAAAAACGAAAATTTTCACTGACCTGGGGCCGAATTACCGCTTCAGTGACGAGTGAGTGAGTTCCATCATTGATCGAATGAAAATGTCAAATTGGAGTAATTTATTGCCCGATAACGTAAGCGGTAATGCCAAACTCACATAATTCAGTCACGTATTACTCGATAACTGATGCGGTAATTTGGCCCTTGATGAATGCAAGGCTAAGAAAGTGGGTAAGGGAACACAACAAATGGAGCCATTTTCAAGCAGGATTTAGAGAATGATTTTCCACAGTGGATCAAATTTTCAACCTAACCAGAATCGCTGAACGCTACTTGAATCACGGCAGGAAAAAACTTGCATTTTGTATCGATTTCCGAGCTGCATTTGATAAATGTTAATAGAAATTTCCTTTGCTATAAGCTATCGCAAATCAGAGTCTCGTCAAAATTTTTAAAAGCCTATACGAAAGAAATGAATCCAGGATATTAGAGCTGTGTCAATCAGGAACGATTCGATTTTTGATCCGATCATCGAAAAGTATTGATGATTGAATTCACAAATTTTCATTTCAATCGATTCCAATCTCAATCATTTCAATGAATCTCGATTTTCGTTATCAGTTAACTCGATTAACCATGATTTACTCGATTCCATGTCTTCCAATTCAATCAATGTCGATTATTAACGCCGAACGGACGTTGGACTGGAATTTCTGGGAAGAATACGCTTGATTGCTGTGTCGATGAATTTACATGATGCTCCTCCGAGAAAAGTAAATGTTCTTTGGCGGCAGCTGCACTTGGCTCTTCCATTAAAAATTTGATTAAAGTGCATCCGTACAGCTCTCCGCTTTTTACGGAAATCTGTCATCTTGCAAATAAAAATTTTAAAATAATTAAATTCTGAAAAATGACTGTTGTTAATACATTAACTTATTAATATTTTTCGTCGGAGCAAATGGTCGGTCTTGTTTCTTATTATTATTATGCACTTTGATTTTACAACGACACAAAATAATTTTTTTTTTAAATTTGGATCAAATTGTATTCGATCAAATTCCGTCCATTATTGATATTGGTATCTATTGGTTGAAATTCGCAGATTTAATTTCATTGAAATCGAATCGGAACAGTATTGAATCATGTGAAATGAAAATGATCAATCGACTGAAATGAGCGAATCAATTTGGTAATCGATTGTTGAAAGATTCGATCATTGGAAATAAACGATTAACACAGCTCTTCAGGATATGGAACGGTAATGAACTTTCAGAATCGCTTGAAATAACAGCTGGAGTAAGGCGAGGATGTGTGATCAGGCCTTTAGTATTAGCGCTATTTCTAAACGACATCATTAAGTTCCAATCCTGTGGAGTCGTGATACAAGGACTGCGTTTAAAAACTTTGGTATATGCTGATGACATTGTCATTCTAGCAGAATCCCAAAGTTCATTACAACTTATGATAAATATTCTAGAAATAAATATATTGCCATCTAAACATTTTGGAAATAAACACAGACAAATCAAAAGTTCTAGTCTTCAGGAAAGTAACAGGTCGTCTTGCAAGGAATGAAAATTGGAAATATGTTGGAGAGGAGTTAGAGATCAAACGAGTCACGCTCAGGTTCGGGGAGCAAAATATTAGCCTGGCTTCCATCAAGAACACCCACCTACATGCTTTAAATCGACAGAGGCATAAAACCCCTTTTTATATTTACTCTCCAACTCTGCATGAAATTTTTTATGAAAGTGTTAAGAGAAAAAAATGACACAAAGCCTTCAAGTTCTTGCAAAAAGAGCAATAGACTAAAAACTCAAATTCACGATCATGGTATAAAAACCTGAATCACCGTTGACTACATAAATTCTAACTTCAGTGTTGCCTTTGTATATACAACCTTTAGTATTATCATGAAGCGTGATTTTGTATTGCGAACTCTAGCCTGGTGGTGGCGCTAAAATCAGCGTTAGATCTTAGAGTGGAGAGTAGGATAAGATACAAAACAAGTGGTAAAAAAGAGAATATTTTATTATTAAATTTAGCAGGTACAAATCTAACAAGTACTATCACTATGCTTTAGATGTCGCCCTAATCGTTCGTCTTCATGATAGTACTATAAATTTATATTACAAGGCCGTTTAACTGCCTAGATACCGAGCTAGCGGACTGAGGACTCTGACGGAGGCCGGATAATCACTCAATCGGATTGGCTACTCTTTCAGTACCAGTCAACAAGCTGCCTAGCTTAGAACAGTGTAGATGGTGTCGGATGAGCGTGGTGGTCCAGCTGAGTGAGTGATCCAATTTCCGGATAATTGTGCAAAAGCAAGACATCCAAACCTATTAGTTCCATAATTTTCAACTTAATTTAAACTGGATCTATTCCATCCACAGGTTGATACGAGTTATGCGGTATCAAAATGGCGTACTTCAGCGCTGATTGGGCCACAGACTAACTACTTCTTTTAAAATTAATTGTTTAAAATTGCTGTCAATTCTCAATTTTATAAGTATTTATTTAACCGCATTGTTCAATAAAGTACCATTAACTAACTAACTAACTATCTATATTAAGAAGACTCTGGCGAAAGCCTATTTTGTCTTAACCATGCGAAAAATATAAATAAAAAAAGAGGCTGGGTGCGACCCACACTGATAACTTCCCATTTGTGGTCTTGAAAACTCGCGACCCTAGAACAACAAGGTTCTAAGTACACCAAAGTGTGTTTTGAGAAAAACGCATCTGAATATTTGAAGTCTTTTATTTGGATACTGTTTAAAAAAATTTAAATTTTTTTTTATAACCCGATGAATATGCACACAATCTATAAAATTTCTACTTTAAAACCTAATAAAAAAAGATTTTTAAGCCTTAAATTTGACTTTAAAAATCATTATAAGACTTTGCTGCTCAACGATGCGACACTATATTCTAGAACAATAAGGTTCTATGTAGCACTTAGAACCTTGTTCACTTATATTTTCATATTTTTTTCACATAGAACCTTGTGAACTTAATTTTTTCGATTACGGAGAATAATTGAGATTGGATGAAATAAAAAGATTTAAATAAGTTTTCTTTATTGTGAAAGAGATGTGGATTATTATTTTGTTAATAAAAAGATAGTTACTTGAATTTTGAGTGACTGTGCATAAATAAATAATATTGTTGTTACAGCTGATAAATACACGAAAAAAAATATAATGGTCAAATTTAAATTTACTTGAAATAAATCTCAAAATCTACTTGATTCTATTTCAAAATAATAAACAAAGTTCTATCTGCATGGTTTCTTTTTTTGAATTTAGTGAAACAAAGTTCTAAGTGGAAGTTAGAACCTTTTTAAATAAATCTCAAATCGAAAATATACAGATAGAACTCTGTAGCTCTGGATATTTTGTAAAACAAGGTTCTAAGTGGCAGTTAGAACCTTATTGATTAAATCTCAAATGGAAAATATGCAGATAGAACTCTGTAACCCTGTCTATCATGGAAATGGAACGAGATAGAGCAAAATGGATTGCGGGAATCGAAAGAGCACCCTAAATTTACCCAGATTTGATATAAAACTCATTTTTTTCAAAATTGTCGGTTAGAACCTTGTTGTTCTAAGGTCGCGAACTTTATATTTAGTTTTTTTCAAATAACCAAATTTTCAGCAAAACAAACTTTAGCTGTAAAATTCAAACAAACATTATTTTAAGATTGAAAAGCATTTTAATTATTTAAAGAGATTTGAAGAGACTTGCTGCACTCCTTGACATGTTCTCGGTTCCGCAATGTGTTTGTTGTTGCATTTTAACACCTCCATTGAAGAAGATGGTTTGGGTTACCTAATGTTGTTGCACATTTAACCCTTTAGTGAGCTCGTTAACTTGTTTCGGTCAGGTACTGTATCTGTTGTTGTAATTGGTATATAATATTTCGTATACATACTTCGATCATAGAGCAGTAGATGGAAGATCGAAGTAGATGGTTTCATAGTGTAATTTTTGTTGCAGTTTTTCCGGATTGAAAAGTTGTGATCTGCACTGGATATACAATGACTCCTGTTTTAAAAATCGATGATGCTTGTGGCATACTATCATATTAGGAAATTTGCTTTGTTTTGTTGATGATGAGGATACTTAGTCGCTCATTTTATGCTTTTTTTTTACAGAAAATGTGTTTGACCAATTTTAAACTTTTCTATTTAAAATGTTAAATTTCTTGTAATAATTACGAAGGATGGTAGGTATGTACATAGAGTAGAATTTTACATCTTTTTCATGGACAAAAAGATAAAAACATATTGTGACGTTTTCTTCAATTTTACCATAGCTATTAATGGACTTTGAATATGTGGGACTTGGGTACAACTGAACAATCTTATTCATATACGTATGTACAGTACATACATTCTTCTAAAAACTAAGTTGATAATAAAACTATAAAATAATGTATTATATTATAGAAATTACTTTATTATTTCGGTTCCAAACATTTTAATTGAAAAAAAAAATTTAAAAACGAATTATTCAAATATAAAAGATATGGTTTGGTTATTGATGGAAGGGTACTTACAAAATATATCCGCTCTCAAACTAGATATATGTCAAATATAAACCATTTGTTAGAAATTGTATTATGTATAAAATTAAATAATGGCAAAGTCAATATCATTGCTCGTTCTCAAGATATTCTAGTCAAAAAACAAATATTACCACTTTTTAGTAGATTTTTTTATATTTTTGTTAAAACTGTCAATTTGATACTTGTCAAAATTTAACCATATGTTAATAATTGTATTATGTCGATGCCTTCCCGTAAGAATGTACTAAGCGACACTTTTTTCGAAAATGACTTTTTGATGAGGAAATATACTATATTACTATATGTTAAGGGCCACGTTTTGGCCTGGGTTTCGCCAACCTATTATGCATGAAAAGGAAACTAGTTGCCCCCTGAAATTTGTATTATCCGCCAAAAAAATTATGCTAAGCGACATTAATAAAAAAAAGCGACATTAATAAAAAATTAATAAAAACAAAACATTTTGTTAGATGTCACTTAGTTTAACCAAAATTGTCTCTTAGCACACTATGATTCAACTAGAACTTTCTTCGTTTTTTTCGTTTCCTGAAGAATTTTAGAAATGTCGCTTAGTATACATTCATACGGGAAGGTATCGATGTATAAAACAACATACTTTAGAAGGCACTATCGGTGTTCATTCCCAAGAAATTCGACTTGAAATACAATTTTAACTAGTTTTCACTAGAATTTTTAATAGTTTTTTTATTAAAAAAAAAAACTATTAATTCAATATTTGTCAACATTTTACCAATTGTACAAAATTATATTATGTATAAAATAAACTAAATTAGAAGCCAATATCACTACTAGTTCTTGAGAAATTTGAGTCGAAAAACAAATTTTACCAATTTTCAATAGAATTTTATATAGTTTTTTATTTTTTGTAAAAAAACTATAAACTGATTTTTTTTGAAATTTTCACCAGTTGTCAAACACATTATTTTTCGTAAAATAAAATTATTTTGAGTTTCAAATTGTTTTCCGTTCTTAGAATATCTGGGTTATGAATTTTTTTTTTCAGTTTTTTTTATTTAAAAAAATAACGGTATGTTCATTTTTTTCCAAATTCATACCAAATCTGTATGACCTTATAATGAGTACATTAAATTTTATTTGAAATCAATAGCATTATTTTTTCGTGAGATATTTGAAACTAACCAAAATTTTTACTTTTTTTTTAAACCGTTATAGTGAAAAAACTACACACTGAATTTTAATAAACGCCCTTTCAGCCTCTTTCGAAGTTATTATCTATTAAACAAAATTTATTTGAAGTCGATATCTTTACTCGTTCTTGAGATATCGACGACGAAAAATGGTACGAGAACGTACGGACGTACGAACGTACGCACGTACGAACGTACGAATGTACGAACGTACGAACGTACGTACACACACACACACAGACATCTCTCTAAAAATGATTGATATAGCCTCTAGGGACTGTAGTATACGCTCATGCACTCCCATACTAAAGCTATGTATGTATACTTATCTATATTATGTATATTATAAACATGTATATATATGTACTCTCAATAAACAGTCAGTCATCAACTTACACTCGTCTTTACATGACATGGTGTCAGAAGTGGTAGTACTTTCAATTTAAAAAGTTTTTAAGTACCCACCACATGTAGTGTAGTTTTAATATTCAATTTTGTTTGATAATAATAATAAAAATAAAATTATTCTGATTCGTAAAACACTATAAAATCAAAGAAAAATAAATTTACAAAAAAAATCAGAGATGCCGTATGATCTGGATAACGCCGGTGTTGTCAACAACCACCCAACAGTAACAGAAGGGTATGCGAGACCTCCGAAGCCATTAGAAGTATCGGGAAATATGGCTTTGTCGTGGAAGAATTGGATGCAGCAGTATGACTGGTTTGCTGCAGCAAGGGAGCTAGATAAAAAATCAGAGATTGTCCAAGTAGGCACGTTTATGTCTTGCATCGGTCCAGACGCCATAGATATATTTAATTCATTTTCACTAACACCTAATGAATCAAAGTCCATCACATCGATAAGAGCTAAATTCGACGCTCACTTCACTCCCAAAACTAACATTACTTTTGAAAGATATGTGTTTAATAAAATCATGCAATCGGAAGGCGAACCTTTTGACGATTTTATTACGAAAGCAACGCTTCAGATTAAAAAGTGTAGTTATGGTTCTTTGCAAGATAGTATTTTGAGAGATAAAATTATAATAGGCATTAATAATGATTCTCTAAGGGAAAAACTGTTAGCCACCGATGACATTGAATTAGACGATGCTTTGAAGAAATGTAGAGCAAATGAATTAGCACTAACACAACTTCAAACACTTCACAAAGATGATTCGCATGCTATACATTCAGTGTCTAAATCTAGTACACCCAAAACAAAGAAGTACTACAACAATAATACATTACCGTTCACACAAACCGTTAAAGATAAGAATCGACAAATATATACAAGCCCCTCTTCCACTGAAACCCAATCAACCTGCAAACGATGTGGTTATATACATCAAAATAATCAATGTCCCGCGTTTGACAAAAAATGCAGTATTTGCAGACGAAGGGGGCACTTTGCTAAACTGTGTAAAAATTCAAAAAAATAACAAAACGGTGAACACATTGGAGCAAAATTCCTCTGAATCAGACTCTGATGAAACGGATGAAAGTCTTTTAGTTCTGTCGCTGTCAAAAAGCAAAAAATGTGATGGTGACGACTGGTTTGAAGACGTAAAGCTAAATAACATGCAAATTAAAGTAAAGCTAGACACAGGTGCACAGTGCAACGTAATCAGCAAAGACTTAGCTTTAAAATTGTCTGCGAAAATAACACCTTCCAGCACAAAAAAATTAGTTGCTTTCAATGGAAGTAACGAGAACGTTTCTGGAGAAACAGTGATCAAATGCATGGTGCGGGGAAAGATGCGAAACGTGTTATTTAAAGTCGTTGATCATCCGGTAAATCCAATGTTTGGTAAAAAAAGCATGTGAAATGCTTAATCTTGTAATGCGTGTACAAGAAATACACGCAGATGAAAGTGTGTACAAAGGTCTAGGCTGTGCAAAAAAATTTATGTATGATATCGATCTCATTCAAAATCCATCTCTTAATATTTATCCAGCTCGCAAAATACCACACTCCATCAGAGACGAAGTGAAACGAGAAATTGATACAATGGTCAAGATGGGTGTATTGATAAAGACCAATAAAGTTACTCCAGCTGTCTCACCGATGGTTGTGGTGAAGCAAAAGAACAAAATACGCGTTTGCATGGATCCGTCAGATATCAACAAAAATATTTTCCGTAGACAACATCCGCTCAGAACGATCGAAGAAATTACGGCACGAATCCGAAACTCAAAGTATTTCACGCTTCTTGATATGAAAAAAGGTTTTTGGCAAATCCCAGTAACCGAACGATCGAGCGATTTTCTAACAATGGCCACACCATGGGGCAGGTATTCTTATAAACGATTGCCATTCGGATTAGCTTCAGCGCCCGAAATATTTCAGAATATGATGTGTCAAATTCTCGAGGGCTGCAAGAATACAGAGTGTGCAATTGATGACATCCTTGTTCATGCCGAGACAAAAGAAGAATTAACACATCTCACGAATGATATCATTCAAAAAATTTCTCGAGCAGGTTTAAAAATGAACAAGGATAAATGCGTTTACAATGCCAAGCAAATAAAATTTCTGGGACATTTGCTGTCTTCTAATGGCATACAACCAGATGAAGAAAAAGTCAGTGCTATTAAACGATTGAAAATACCACAAAACAAGACAGAACTCATGCGGCTTTTGGGTATGGCTACTTATTTGACAAAATTTACAAACCATTTTTCTCACATAACGTATCCGTTGAGAAAACTTTTGAAATCCGATGTGGAATGGCAATGGACTCAAGAGCAAACTGATGCATTTGAATCCTTGAAAAATGCACTTTCAAATACACCTGTCTTAAAATTCTATGATCCGAATAAAGATGTTACATTGCAAGTAGATGCAAGTTCGCACAGTTTAGGTGCTGCTTTATTACAAGACGATTGCCCAGTGGCGTATGCTTCAAAAGCTATGACCCAAACGCAACAGAAATATCCGCAGATAGAGAAAGAAGCATTGGCAATGCAGTTTGCATGCTCCAAGTTCAGAGAATACATCTACGGTAAGCCTCTTGTCATCGAAACCGATCATAAGCCCTTGGAGGCAATCGCAAAGAAACCATTACACTCGTCGCCTCATCGACTTCAGAGAATTTTATTTGAAGTTATGCAATATTCCCCTAATATAAAGTACCGCAAAGGAAAGGAGATAGGAATTGCAGATGCACTAAGTCGTGATTGTAAAAACAATCCAGAGCCTGAGAAACGCGATGAACTCGAAGTTTGCTCCTTGCTACAAATAACGGCCGAATCAAAAGAAGACTTTATAAACGAGACAAACAAAGATATAGAGCTTCAACAACTTAAAGAATGTGTGCTGAACGGTTGGCCAAAAACGATTCAAGAATTAAATGAAACTTTAAGAGGATATTGGACTTTTCGCGATGAAATAGGTACAGACAACGAATTACTATTCAAAGGAAACAAACTTATTGTTCCTAAAAGCCTTCGATCGAGTATGCTTAAGAAGCTACACTACGGGCATTTTGGTATACAGCGTACTCTTAGTCGGGCCAGAGAGCAGTTGTTTTGGCTTAACATAACAAACGACATTACGCAAATTATTGAACACTGCCCTATTTGCCAAAAAGTACAACCATCCAAAGTAAAAGAGCCTCTTATCCTTAAGCAGGTTCCATCATTGCCATGGGAAATCGTAGCATGTGACATATTTCATATGTTTAATAATGATTTTCTTTTAATTGTAGATAGCTACTCTGGGTTTTTCGACTTCGTGGAACTCAAAAGGTCATCTTCAGCTGAAGTAATACAAAAGCTTAAAGTTTGGTTTTCCACTCACGGCATTCCCTTAATTTTTGAGTCCGATAACGGACCACAATTCTCAGCCAAAGAATTTAAGTTGTTTGCCAGTACCTGGGGATTCAAACATCAGACATCAAGTCCTTATTACCCTCGCTCTAACGGACTAGCGGAAAGATATGTACAAACGGCCAAGCAACTACTGAGGAAGTGTCAGTTGGACGGCTCAGACATTTACTTGGCACTTTTGAATTTTCGTAATACATCAAGATCACCCGAACTGAAATCTCCAAGCCAGCGCCTATTCAGCAGACAGACTAGATGTAACTTACCTGTAGCAAAATCTGAACTAGCACCAAGAGTTATTAAAAACGTACAGGAAGAAATGACCCAGTTGCGAAACGACCAAAAACTATATGCTGATAGATCTGTTAAACTTTCTTCTCAGTTTCAGCCAGACGATAGAGTGCGAGTTCAGGAAGGGCACCGAAGATGGTCCTCGGGCATAATTCAAGGAAAATCTTCCCAACCGAGATCTTATTTAGTAAAAACAGCTGATGGAAAAATAAAACGTCGTAACACAATTCATCTCCAACTCACAAAAGCCAACATAATTCCTGAGCGAGCCATTGTAACACAAGATGAAAACAATACCTATTCCAAAACCAACGAAGAATTACCTACAACCTCAAATCTCAACCAACAACAAGAAATTACACCAACAACTAACATCCCACGAATTACTCGCTCAAGAACCAAAGCACAACAAAACCTATCTGAGAAACAACCAGCAACTCAACAGCCTATACCAACAATAGTATTACGTTCTGGAAAGACATTAAGAACTCAATAAAACCTATAAAGAAACTTCTTTTATGAATTTTTAAATTAAAATTTTGAATTTGATCATATGTAATTATTAACATGAATTCTATTTTCTATACCCTACTTTAATTACTATAACTTTTTTTTATTCTCAATTATTTTTTATTTTCAATATTGTTCTTCTTATTTAAAATCAATTTGGAATTTATTTGATTTTTTTTAATTTGTGAATATGACTTAGGTATTTGAAAAAAGGGAGATGTAGTATACGCTCATGCACTCACATACTAAAGCTATGTATGTATACTTATCTATATTATGTATATTATAAACATGTATATATATGTACTCTCAATAAACAGTCAGTCATCAACTTACACTCGTCTTTACATGACAGGGACCTTGAAACGTCGAGAAATGTCAAAAATTCCAATTTGACAAATCGGACCGATTACAATAACTCCCTATGGGAAGTTAATAAATTAGAGCTAATAACGGCTCATAGAGAGTCTAAACATAACCTAGTGACTTACAACTCTAAACCATTTCTGTATACATGTAAGCAAGAATAGAAGGAACTTACAATTTTCTGTCGAAACCGAATTTTTAATGAGCAGCAATTTTCATAGGCTGAGAATCGAACCCACGACCCTCTGCAGCATGACAGTCCAACGCAATAACCATAATGCCAAGAGGTACTTCTTAAAATGAAACGCTTTACAAAAATTCACACATAAATACAAAACAAAAAATTATAGGGTAATTTCATATTCTACCTTGCGCACGCCCTTGAACCTTGCCTAAGGATAAGCTAAGCATAATGCACACTGTAAGAACAGACGCATTTATACATTTCCATACAAATATAAGTTAAATTTCAAAGAGAATCGTACTTAAATATTTGAAGGCCCTCACATATTGCCTGAAGTACCTTACCCTTATACACCTTATAATGGTGTCACCTTACACTTTATACTTTAGGTCTCTTTGAGTATCTACCCACCTATTTCAACTTGAGATTAACCTTCTTCTACTTGATTTGAGAGTGTTAACATAATTAAAATTAAGAGGGTTCTTTATGTCCTACTACTTTAATTTGTATTGAAATAGCTTTAGAAGGTATTTAAAATTTTGTATGCAAAATAATTGCAATCAATATATTTCCCAGGTTGTAATAATATTGAAGGATATAATGGGTATTTACATATGCACATATATGAAAATAGAATTAATAGATGAAAAGTTTAACCCAAGCAAACTAGAGAGTCTTTTTAAATCGACGTTTTTACCTTTTATAGGACTTTATAGGACGAGTATTATTCTTGACCTTAACGTTGGAAAAGATATTAAGGTGTAGATACTCAGGTACTGCCTCTGGCTAGGAATTTTCAAATCTTAGCTGTGGTCAGAAAAAAAGTGCTTCTCATCTAAATCGTTCTGATTCAGGATAAAATTGTATTCTTCTAACCTTATACCCCCAACCAATACTTCAAGATTTACTGCTTTGAACACTTTATCAGCCTTATCGGCAATTCCCTAGGAAATATTTCTCTTACGGAATTTTTCTCTTCTCGAGAACACATTCCTCCTATCACGAATTCCTGGCGGAATGCTTTTCCCTGGGAATAAGTTTTACCAACATAGAAACGAAAAAAAAGATATTCGAAAATAATTTTCGAACAGTTTGACATTTCATTTTAAAGAAAAAACAAAGAAGTTAGCTTTGATACAAAATAATTACATTTGTTAAACATTAAATTAAACATTTATAAAAATGCAAAGAATATCAGTTTTGTTGTTATTAGAGGAAGAAGAGTGAAGAAGAGTGAAGAAGGCGAAATGAGCCGAGAGCCATACGACGCAATTTGAGAGACCATTCTAATCCTTTGGAGCTTTCACAAGCACTGTATTTGGAAAAACCTATTTGTTTGAATCATCACATTTGTTATGAGTATCCTTTATCCACAGTTTTCACAATTATTATAGAGTTAGTAAGCCGTTGTTCAAATATTTGGTAGAAAAACTGTCTGATTTTTTGCCTCATGCAAACAAATCTGGCGCTGTTCCTCCTTATATAAAAAAGTGCATGCTTGCGCTTCTTTGCCGAAGGAGGCTATCAGACAGGAGTGGGGAAGGATTATGAAGTTAGGTTGGCTCAATCTTCATTTTCCGAAGTCCTTTCAATTTTCAATTTTTATAGTTTTGTTTATTTTTTATAGAGGTAACTCACATCAGACCAAAAACATAAATGTTAAAAAAAGAGCCAAGTTCTTCTGTACAAAAACCTTTGTCTAACAAGTCAGCCGTGAAAAGTACTGAGATCTAAAAGCACGCCAAGTTGATACTCCATGAAGGTTTAATACCGGATATTTAAAGTAGAATAATATGGAAACAGCTACAATGTAATAGAGAAATTTTATTATTTAATGATTATTGACTAAAATTTGATGGGTTCACTTGTCAAGTTTTTAAAACCTTTCGAATTTGGGCATAGGTATATCAGGAAAATAATGCTGTACTCAATTTCTCCATGTGAGGTATCGAGAGTTGAAACAAAAATATACCACACGAGAAAGTCAAAGATCAGAATGACGACGTACTCGTATTAAGAGATGACAGATGAACCGGCGCGGCGCACAGTGGGGCAAAATTAGCATTTTATGAAATGAATTACTTTATAATAATTATAAAAATATCGCTATGATGGTTGTTTGTATTTTCATACCGAAAGTAATAGTTAATCGAAACTTGTCGTACAGTTTGACATTTCAGAAATGTATAAATAACCCTGGAATCGCTTATTTAAATTGACTAACTCTACAATTCATATGTACGAGTAGGTTTATGAATAGAGTTTAACAATGTTTTATGAATATTAGAATAGTTTGGCGTTAATAAAAAGGAATAATATGAAAGATACATTAAACGGAAACGCTATCATGGTCAGCGGTCAGGGAATCAAAAATGTTTTGATTGGTGAGTTTTTTTTTCAGTTTTATGGTCCAAGAGATTTTGCATAGGAACTTGGGCATCAATTTCAGGAACTTTTACGTTTTGTGAATATGAATTTTGTTCCTCATTTAAACATCTGTATAAGAATGAAATATGTAGATGTTTTGTATAACTCCTTATGACATTGTACTGAAAAATATATCGAGATGGTTTAGCTTCCACCACCATTGATAAAATGTCTAAGGTAGAATCTTTTTTAAACTTATCACAACTTTGTAATTTGTTATAAAATTCTGGGGATGATATTGCTTCTTTGGCCAAATCAGCTTCTTGTTTACCGTAAGCTCAATTGAGATGCAAAAATAAATTCCGGTGTTGGAACAGTACTTAATAACTCTACAGTGCGCTTTCATTTTATCTGCTCAATACTACAGTGAAAGCTCTAATAAGCGGACACTCATGGTCCCCCAATTTTTGTCCGGTTATGAGAACTGTCCGGTTAAGGGAAAGCAATACAAACATTTTTTTTTTAACTTCATATTAATTCTGATTAATATTGGATCTACCTTGTCATTTTCCACGAACATCTTCTTTATTTCTTGAAATCTCTGCAGCTTGTGTTTTTACAATATTAAATCTAAAAAACTTTGCATAGATAAAATATTTCATGTCGTGGCTGAAAAAAAACTTTTTTGCCAAAGGCGAACCGATAAGTTTTTGTTGTCCAATGCATTGGCAATTTACATCTTTTCTTTTAAAGAAAGCAATCTTTTTTTGTTGCCATTATGCAACCCGCTTCTCTTGGCATCACGAGATAAAATGACTGCAAAAATGAGTAGCAGAAGGAAAGGAAATGAAATGTGCAAAAACGAAACGCGATGAGAAAAAGGAACCATACCCTCTCAAAATTACACCAACTACCCACAGTAACTAACTCGGGAAATCCCCTAATAACCTTTCAACATAACATCGCACTGTTCAGTTATCAGAGCTTCGCGTCCGGTTATGAGATTTTCTATAGATTTACTTACGTATTAAACATAAACTGTACTTAGTGTTGTGTGTAACACCCAAAAACCAAAACAATTCATAAATGTAAACAATAAAAACAGAACCAAAACAATAAATGTAAACAATAAAAATCAAAACAATAATAATGTAAACATTCATGAACTCGATGCATATCGACCTACATGTAATTGTGTTTAATCATCAGCCGTCACCAAGCGATACCATCGTGCATTGAACTGATCGTATTACACACTAAGCATGTTCGGTCACTATGCGCCAAGTGCATAGATCGATTTTTGCTTATGACTGCAATCATATGCGACACATTGACTAAGCATTCGGAATGCCTATGAGGAAATACAACCGAAGGTGTATTTTGTCAAGTGGATATTTAATTCTTACGTCATGTGGGACAGTGTAGTGTAGGTCATAAATCAATAAAGAAGTAGGATAAGAATATGTATTGAAAATGATATTTTGTAAAACTAGTTGTAAGTATAAATAGAAGAAAATTTAGAAAATAAAATTAGTCCAGTTAAAACCTTAACCACGACTCAATCAATTTTAAAATCGTGCATTTTGATGCTCGGAGACATAAGCGGCCTTTTGGGCTAAGAAATAAATTTTGTTTCGTAAGAACTGAAGACTGCCTCGTCAACCATTACATTAGAACAGATCTTCTGTTCTTTTTCATTTCATTTTTGAGAAAAAATAATCAATAAATAAAATAATGTGTCCGCGTATGGGAGGTTTTCTATCTAAAATGGGCAAGAAAACGTGTCCGCGTCCGTTTATAGGAAAGTTATTTGTATGAGATTTTCGAAAAAGAAGTTTGTTCCCGAGAATCTGTCCGTTTAAGGGAACTGTCCGCTTATTGGAGCTGTCCGCAAGTAGAGCTTTCACTGTATTGCTAAAATTAAGTGTAGGGTGTGGTGTCCAGCGGTTGAATTATATTTTTTTAACGAAAAATTTTGATTGGGCCAACTTTTTTTAGAAGAAAAAAGGGATTTTCTCAGTTGGTATGTACTATCCGATTTTGTTATGAACTGTGATTTAAAGTGTTTTAAAGCTAGTTTTAAATTGGTGGTGTGACTTGGGCTGCAAAAACTTTTATTTTGTATGTTTCGACCAGTTTTTTTCTTGAGCATTGAAAATTTTGGTCTTCAGAATCTTAAAACAATTGAGAAATCATTTTCAAAAAGTTAAAGGGCAAATAAAATTACGGGATATTTTTGAAGTATAAACGTTAATTTATAATCTGGCTGCTTTTTTAAGGCTCAAAATTGTGAATTAAATAGAAAGCATAATATTTTTTAAGTAGTACCTTTGTATGTAGAACTTATAGATTATAGTACTACTCGTATCAAGAAGACGAAAAATTGTGGCGACATCTTAAGTATAGGGACAGTACTTGATAGATTTGTCTCTGTTAAATTTAATAATAAAATATTCTCTTGTTTACTACTTCTTTTGTATCTTATCCTACTCTCTACTGTAAAAGAGTTCGTTAATTTCTGCGCCACCACCAGGCTAGCGTTCGCAATACAAAATCACACTCCATAATAATACTATAGGTTATATACACTGTAAATTTTAAATCCTACTATTACCTAGTAGTAATTTTAAAAATAAAGCCATCAACAGTAAAAAAGCAATTGTAGGATTATGACTTGCAAATTTCAGATGCCTAGTTTTTTGAGAAAAATTCAAAAACGATTTTATAATTGAAATTGAATTTTATTTTATTTTTTTCAAAAAAAAAAATATATTAGAAAACTGAAATTTTCTTACTCTTAATAAAATTTGTTTGGTCAAGCACTTTGTTTTTGGGATTTTATTGGTTTGATATTCCTTAAGCTTGTTCTACTTTCAGACCTGCTTGACTTTTGTCACCATACAAGATAAGGAAAAAAATCGTAAGAGAAAGCCTGTACAATTTTACTTATTCTCATGTCAATTTTTTTAATACTAACAATTTTTTTCTTCAGGGTTTAAACTTAAAAAGTTATCAACATACCTTCATCTAGGTGTGACATTTTTTAAACTTTTTCTTGGACGTTATTCTGATTTTATAGATGAAACTAAAGTAAGTTTTTTTTAAAACTTTTTAAATTAATGATTTGCGCACCTCAAATACAATCAATTTTGATCGCCTGCCTAACCTTCACTAATAGAGTGATTGAATTAAATTGAAACGCACCTTGGAGTTGACTTCACTAATAGACATAAATAAAAAAAATCACACTCTTCATATCAGATTAACAGTTGCTTTAATTTAACAAGGTGACATTTTCAAAAGAGCCAAAATTGGTGTAACGATTTTTGAAATAAACTGAAAGAATATTTTATTCTGTAATACTGTGCTACAAAACATTGAAAATTGTTGGGACTTAAACCGAATTATTCTATATGAAACAATGACCGAACGTAGATTTTAGAATCGAATGTACTAAAATAATTTTTTAATCTGTACCGCAACCATTTTATATGTACTCGTATTTGCCGATAACTCAGTGTTTAATTCTTTCAATTACCGACCTTAGACCATTAGAAACATAGAAAGAAAACTGCTCGAAATTGTATCTAATACACAAACCTCTTGTAATACGATACACAGATATTCTATGTTATTTTTAAGAGAATTTTAGTTTTTGTTTCTTAATTATACCACTTAAGCCATTGTATACATATGAGATAACTTCCCATAAATCATGCGATATAACTAAATTTAAAAACAAAAGAAATTTTAAAATTTCTATAGTGAAAGTTTTGCATTTGAAAAAGCTGAACTTGAAATTTTGATAAAAATGGATCTAGACTTGATGTGGATCTAGCAGAACGGCCGGCGGCCACACAAAGGACGCCACGATTGACATTCTGCATGAAGGATTTGAGGGTAAGGTTATCTCCAGCAGAGATGACTTAAATTGGCCACCAAGGTCATGCGATTTGACCCGCGAGACTTTTTCTTGTAAGGTTTTCAAAAGTCACAGGTCTATGCGAGTAAACCACAATCGACCATAAGGTGTCGAATTTCAAACATACATAATGGCATACATGGGCCTTTCAAAATTAAATTTAAGAAAAAAAAAATCATCAACCCATTTATGGATTATAGAATTTTCGAAAAATACTTATGATTTTTTTTTTAATCCAAAGCTTTCTTTTTTGAAACTTATAATTTTCATATTATTTTTAGTATTTTTCAAAAAGCTCCTGTTTAAGAAATTTTATTCAAATCAGTTAAGTTGATAATGAGAAAAAAAATAAAAATAAATAAATATGGGAGGTATTTACGGCCTACCAGCCGAATTATTTCATCACGGCGGGCCAGCCTCACGTCAAGCAATTCATGATATTATAGTGCACGTATGGGAGCAGGAAGAAATGCCAGAAGACTGGCGAAAAGGTATAATATGCCCATACATAAGAAGGGAGATGTCACAACGTGCAGCAATTATAGATGTATTACGCTGTTGAGTACCGCCTATAAGATACTCTCCTCTATCCTACAAGACCGGATAACCCCATACGCTAAAACCGTCATCGGACAATATCAGTGTGGTTTCATTCCAGGCAAATCAACAACTGATCAGATCTTTACTTTTAGTCAGGCGATGGAAAAATGTCTAGAATTTAACATCCCAACATACCATCTGTTTATAGACTTTAAGGCCGACTATGATAGCATAGCCAGGGTAGAACTTTACAAAGCCATGAGAGAATTCGGCATCCCAAATAAATTGACACGACTATGTAGGTTGACCATGACCAACGTAACAAGCCAAGTAAAAATAGCCGCTTTGCTATCCAGACCAATCAACATCTTTAATGGACTCCGACAAGGGGACGGTCTGGCCTGCCTCCTCTTCAACCTGACGTTGGAGAAAGCAATCCGTGACTCTGGCACGGCAACAAGAGGGACCATCGTCAACAGGTCCAGCCAGTTACTGGCTTACGCAGACGACATCGACATCATCGGAAGAACCGAACAAGCTGTACACGATTTCTTCATCCAGATCGAGCAGGCGGTACAAAATCTGGGGCTGCACATTAGTGAAGGTAAAACAAAGTACATGGTGGCGTCGAATGTGAGAGGAACAGTTGGTCAAACAATCAAGATTGCGGAGCACGAATTTGAAGTGGTGTAATCCTTTAAATACCTTGGGTCAATAGTAGCAGCCGATAACAATATAAAAGAAGAAATACGCGGGCGGCTTCTCAAATCCAACAGAGCCTACTATAGTCTGTCAAAGCTCTTCAAATCCAGAAATTTCACCATAACTTAAAAACTGCTGCTGTACAGGACCATGGTCCTGCCAGTACTCACATATGGATCCGAGACTTGGGTGCTTAGCAAAAGGCACTCCGACCTCTTAGCTGCGTTCGAGAGAAAAGTCTTAAGGAGAATTGTTGGCCCCATATGTGAGGAAGGACGATTCCGGAGACGGTACAATCATGATTGTACGCAATCTACCTTGAAGCATATATCGTGACAAAAATTAAGCTCGGTAGACTCCGGTGGGCAGGGCACCTAGCTCGCATGAGCGAAGAGGAACCTGCTCGGAAAGTTCTTTGTGGTACATTCTATGGTAAACGACAGCGTGGTAGACCATGCTTGCGCTGGAGAGATGGCGTAGACCAGGACGCCCGAAGCCTTGGGGTGCGCAACTGGATGGCGTCGGCCATCCGGGATAGGTGGAGAGAGGCCAGGACCGGAACCCGGTTGTCGAGCCGATGATGATGATGATTTACTGTTAATAACGCTGTTTTTTATTATCGTATGAAAATGTGAACTGTGTTTTGTTTGAAGTATTATTTAGAGGTCTGACAGGCTTAAGGCTGAAAATAAAACGTCTTACAGCCCGATTCTCCTCCTTGTGAGGAGTCACAAGTCACAAGCTCTTGTGACTCTTCCTTGTGAGGATTGTTGTGATTCGATAACATTTTGGTATTCTCCCCCTAATCGTCACAAGAAAACTCACAACGAAACTCACCACAGCATGGTGAGATTTTTAAGTGTCATTATTTGAATAGCTGATTATTCAAAACGCAGAAATTACTTTATAATAAGGGTATTCATGTAACGAGATAATTTTCCGCTTTGTAGAAAGATATAATTTTCCGCAACACGTTTGCATGAACACCCCCTAAAAAATACTTGCGTAAATGTGGGAAATATTTTGTGAAATGTCAAATTAAAAGTCAGAATCCATACTTCTTTAGTTTACGAGGTTTATTTCTGCACTTTCCGCAGCAAATTTGTGAGATAATTTTATGAGATTTGCAGAAACTTTTTCCCATACAAATTTTGACAGCTCGTTTCTGCGGAGATAAAATTATCTGGTTTACGAGGTTTACGAGGGTTTTCCGCGGTTACATGAATACCCTTAATGTATTGTTTTGGAGAGCGAATGGATCATTTGTATCTCTCAACGTTTTTAAAAGCCGTCGGCGCTGCAAACTTCTTGATACGATTAGTTTCTTAAAAAAAATTTTGTTTATGTAAAAATGTTACTTTTCATTTTTGTGGGAAAGATCAGCAATAATATTCACTAGAACAAAGTCCACTTCCAATTTTGTGTACTCACAATTATTCACAAATCTAGAAAATTTTCTTACAAAATATACTGAATGTCATTCCAAGAAACTTAAAAATTTATGAGTTGTGACCTGCTCTGAAGGAGATCACAGTTTCGATTGTTTTTTGTGACTCTCACAAGTTGTGACTGAGCGGCAGATTTCGAAAAAGTCACAAAATCAATTTCACCTCTTCTTGTGACTTGTGAGGCATCACTGACTTTGAGGAGAATCGGGCTGTTAGACTGATAACCAGAGAAATTATTCTGAGATTTTGTTGTATAATTCATTTAGTTATACTTTAAAAGTTAATTTTTTGTGCATACGTTAGCGTCGTCTGGCGGCGTGAAAGCGAAAACTAAAACGTCTGGGCCCCATATATTTGTAATCAGAGGAATTATTCTGGTTCTGTGTGTATCACAAATTTGGGTATACCTCAGACATCAAAAGTTAGTTTTTCGCCCTCTTTGGCGGGCGTCTGGTAAGGTGAAAGCTGGAAGTAAAACTTCTTGGACTTATTTCAAATCAGGGCACAATCCTCTATTGTTTATATGTACATATGTGGTCATACCTCCGATCCAAAAATCGGGAAAATTAACGTTTTCGAACCCCCAACCCCACCCCGGTCTGAAAAAGAAACCTGCCAGACGATGGAATTTAGTATAATATTGCTTATACGAGTACCTACACATTCATCTATATGAATTTCAGTTATACCTCCACTCCCAAAATCTGCTTCCGGCTCTTGGTCTTAAAGCGCTGAACATTTTGTAGCACAAATGCATCACCCAATCTTCCCCTTACGATTGAAAAGCTAGGAGTACGATAAGCCTTAAAATTCTAATATATTGGGATTAAAAAAAAGAAAGAAAAATTGGGGAGAAAGTGCTTTATTTTTTAATTAAAAATGGCGGAAAATGAATCAAATGAATATGATGTTCAAATTGTAGATTGAAACAACGATTGTACGTTTTTATCGAATTTGGTACCATACTTTTTCATCTTTGTTATATCTTACTAACTTTAGATGACACTTTGACATTTTCAAATGTCAAAAACGGGCCTGTTTGATAAGTTTTTGAACGAATTGTCATTATTTAAAGTGTACTCAGAAGCATTTTATAAAAACAATGACCTCCTTAGCACGATATTAGTTAAAAAGTGTTTAAAATTAAGAAAAAACAATACATTTTGGATTTAAAATTACCAATATTATTTTAAATTTTACGCCATTGAGTCTAAGTATTAAGAGACTTGAACCTTTTTTTTGGAATACAAAATTATAGTATTACGATTTAGGAACCTAAAATGTTCGCAACGAACAACAGGATATGCATAGCTCCGAAATAATTTTAATCTAACTAATTGAGAATTTTTTTACAAGTCAATCTTTGTTCCTGCACTTTCTTCCTGCTTATAACTAGATTCTCCAATACTGATAACGGTTAAGGTTAAGATTATTTGTATTAAGTTCTGAAATAGCTGCTCACAGTTCACATGAAAATAGATCGTTATCGTTCAAGCATCCATTTTTTAATTGTAAAATTAAAAAAAAAAAATTATTAATAAAATAAGTCTTGAATATGGCTTATCAGTCTCTTATACATATTATTGAGATTTGTTATTTAATAAAGAAACTTATCAAGTATTGCTGTGTTGTCATGTTATTCTTCTTCTTCATTGGAACCAACCATTTTGTCGTATATATCTGAAACTCCATATTCTTGAACTATTTTTAAGTTTCGTACACAAGCTTTGACTGGTGTGACTACACACAGTGGTTTTCGTCCATCAAAATATCCATTGTTACGCTGATACTCAATTCGCCTTGACTCTAAATATCCAACTAGCCAATCTAGACATGGACACTGCCATGGATTTCCTTCGATTGACATCTTTTTGAGATATGGATAGGTCGCATTCACTTCTGGCAAAAATGATAGCTTATTGTGATCTATAAGTAACTCTGTGAGATCATTGAAACCTTCTAAAACATCAGCGGGAATTTCTTCGATATAATTGTGTCCGAGGTGGAGCTTCTTCAGCTTTTTCAAAGGTGTAAACATTCGAAGATCTAATTTGTCATGCGAATTGTGTCCTAGACTCAGATAATCAATACTGGTAAGACCGGAAAATGTGTCATAAGCCAAAGTCTTGAGGTTGTTTTGATTAAGTAAGAGTTTCCTTAGTCTGGGCATTGATTCCGCAAAAACATTTTTGTTCAGGTTTATCAAGCTGTTTCCAGTCAATTCAAGTGTATCCATGCTAAGCAGAGAAGAAAAAGTACCCTCGCCAATTTCCTGAATATCGTTATTGCACAGAAAGAGCTTTCTTAGTGACCGAAGACCCGCAAAAGAAGTAGAGTCAAGAACTCTGATTGAATTACCGGAAATATTGAGATTTTGAAGAAGACTCAAATGCTGAAATGGTTGACCCGAAATGCTCATAATGTTGTTCTGACTCAGGTCCAAATTTAATAGTTTAATTCGATTAAATCCCAAGAATACATTTGAAGTAAGAGATTCAATGCTGTTGTGGGATAAATTTAAGACTTTCAAGCTTGACAATCCCTGGAATGCACGATCTTCAATTTTTCTCAGAGGATTCGAGGCAATACTCAGTACTGTAAGCTGAGTTAATTTCGAAAAACTGTTTGATGGAATCTGTGAAAAACCGACATATAACAGATATCTATAGATGTATATTTCTGTCAACTTACCACATCAAGTAAATTATCATTGATTGATAAATAAGCCAATTTTGGGGCTTCACCCAACGATAATGTCTTGAGAAGATTGTAGTTTAAATTCAAATACTCCAGTTGTGTAAGAGTTTGGAATGTATTTGTTTGTACTGTTTCCAAATGGTTGTGGGAGAAATTCAAAGATCTTAGATTGGACAAATTCTCCAACGAAGAACGTTCAAGCACGTTAAACTGGTTATTACTCACATCTAGGGATTGAAGTGTGCTACGTGGATTGAAATAACTTATTTTCAGTAAAGACAATTGCGTTCCGGATATATTTAAACTTTGCAGCGATGTAAGATCTTTCCATCCATGATCGGACGCAATTATATTACCAGCACCAGAAAGATTAAGTCTTTCAATGACATTCAAATATTTAGCTTCATGTTCTATAGTAAAAGATATAAACAAATTATTAAAACAAATACATTAATGAACTCTTTAATGTTTACCTCTGACAAAAAAGGAATCCCCAACGTTGTTAACAATTGTTACATCTTTCCAGTCAGGTTTCATTTCTTTTGAAAGATCAGCTAGTGAGGCTAAATTGGAACAAGTTACACTATCTACATTTCGATTTGATTGGCACTTTTGTCCTCTTGCGAACGGGTTTAGAATAAAGAAAACCAAAACAAACAGTGACAGCGAATAGGCTGACATTTTGTATATTTTCGAACTTATTTGCAATCCAATTCCGGGAGGCAGATGTTTCTTCTAAGGTGGTTCTGCTACAACTGTTAAGATTGAGACTTTTCTTGAATTCTTGAAGTAGAAACTTGTATGGCTTGTGTTGATCACTGGTGATAATTGAGAGCAAGTTCACATTCAATTCTTTTGAAAAAAAATGTGCTTTCGAAAATAAGTACAAGTACACATTATAATAATATTATGAATGGAATTATAAATTATAATATGTAGAAGATTCTTGTTTCGTGGTTCCTTTAGATCTGTTGAGATTGAAATTATTATAAAATTAAAAATTTGCCATTAGTGGAGTACTTTTTGTTCTCATTTTATATTTAAGATAGTTATTGTTAACAAATTATTTAAGCAGCCCTTTCCAATGACAAAATCAAAAAAAAACTTACCTATTTTAATAATTATAAAAAAGTTTTCGGATTTTTGAGTAATTGACTTGCAAAAATATGTCTAAAAGATTTTTAAAATTTTTACCATTTTTTTTTCAAAATTTTGTATAAATTTAAGTATAAAACTTCAAAAAAAAATAGAAATATTTGTTTAAAAATATAAAAACTATTTGTTTTTGGAAATGTCTTCGGAAATTAATATGTTCTCTAATCTAACACCAGTTGAGACTAAACTGAGAATTAGTAAATCGTTGCTTGTACCACTTATTGACTATGCTTCAGTAGTTTACCCCAAACTGGATTCTCAATCACTGCGTAAATTGCTTGTTGCTTTTAATGATATAATTAGGTACATTTTTGGCTTGCGAAGATTTGACCATGTTTCTCAATACCATCAACTTGTCCTAGGATACACTTTTGAACAATTCTTTGAATCTAGGTGTTGTATTTTCTTGCACAAAATATTACAAAGAAGGACACCATCATACTTATATGAAAAAATATGCTTTGCGCAGTCTGATCGAACAATGAATCTTATTTCACCTATATGCACATATCTAAATTCATCAAGACTATTTTTTGTACATGCCATTAAACTCTGGAACTCATTACCATTGGCGATAAAGCAGATAATAGGAATATCACAATTTAAAAAGGCAATTCTTATTCACTTTAATTAAACATTTATAAAACAGTAACTAGAAAGTATTATGTATCAAATCTTAATTTTATTAACTTATATTATGTTTTTTTATTTTTTAACTCTATTCATTTAATCTTAGTAATGTTAAAAGAAAGCTCTAATTTTAATTAACATAAGAGTCCAATTTTAAGGTACTATAAAAGACTAAGTCTTATTTGTACGCCCGCTATAAAATAAATAAATTGGAAATTGGAAAATTGGAATGTCTTAAGGTTTATATAACTAGAGCTACCTAGTAGCTTCCGTATATAGAAATTGATCGAAGTCAATTGAAATGTTAGCGAGAATATCAGAAATAAAAAACAAACAGTTCTATGCGAGATACCGTTAGTAATGTTTTATTTGTTTTAATTACTTGTACCAAAAGATTGTTACAGCGGCCTCATCGCCTTACGTTTTATTTGAAATTGAATGAGACTTACTTATGATTATGTAGGATACCTTGGCACAGCTATATCCAGTTAGCTACTTAGCTGACTTTCCTGTTTGCTCGTCCTTTTGGGACCACTTCACCCTTTTGAAGGCAACGCAAGGATACCATCTCACCGCCGTAATATCATCATCATTGGAACCCGACAAATCCGTACTCATTTGGCGACAAATTCTGGAACTGTCTGGGTCGGGGTAGGTAGGCAAAGAGACTTTGTTGGACTGGATTATGGTCTGGATGGGAAGTGCAGATATCAACTACATATAAGGAAAATCATTAAAGATATGTCGTTAGTAATTTAAACTAAAATATCTTTTGAATTGGGATTATTGGCGGCTGGGCTCTGAAAATTCCTTTGTTTTGATCACTAAATGACGTTTGAGAGAAGCCGAACCGATCGTTCAAAACTAATTGGGCTCGATAAAAAAAAAGAAAACATTCAGGGTCTTTAGAGTCCTAAATCATAAAAAAGGAAATGAGATAGGGTATCAAATTTACAATTGAACGCACTTAGGTGAATTTGTCGATGGGGTTTGCTGGTCATAAGGGGGAGAGTAGGTGGAGAGAGTAGGGCTCCTCCGGAATGGTAGTGTTAACCCAAACGGGTCCCATATACTTACCAAATAAAGGGATACTGATTTCTCGTAGTGGAATGTGTGATAGGGTAAGAAAAAAGATATTATGTAGGTTAGTTTAAAGTCAACCGTCACGAGCATAGTCTGTGCTACAATAAAATTGTATTCTGGTGCTTTTTGGTTTTTTATACTGAATTTCTGTCAAAAGCATGCCACTGCCCATTCCTTTGAACATTCAGACTCTTCCATTCCTATCCTAATCTAATTCCGCGGGTTTTCGATGCCAATTTGTCCCATACTAGTCGAATCAGTTCCTTTTCCGCTACCGGTTTCAATCCCTTTTTGCTATCCTGAATCTTTTTCCTTACTATTGCCCCAATCCTACTCGTAGGTCCTCATCATATTGCCATGTTACAAGATAGAAAAAAGCTATTACTTAAAAACATTTCATTTAAAATACATCAGGTATCATTTAAATAAAATCCATTAAAAAAAGCATATTTTCCATTAAAACAGCTCCAATGATTTTGATTAAATTTTAGTAGTTTTACTGTCAAAGATGTGGTCTATCTGTAGGGATAATACGAGTAACTATACGTACAGTATTTCCAAAACCACATGCTTTTTTTAAACTTGATCTTAAAGTAACATTAAGGATTTAGAAAAAAAATGTATATTATTAAAAATTTATTCATAATGCCCTAAAATTTTTAAAAACCATTTTGGAAAATTTTATTTTTCTCAAAAAAATTATATCAAAGGGCTTTCTAGTAAAGACTGCATGATGTTGAAATTGAATAAAATAAGTTGTTTCTTAGATATCAACAAATTTAATGGTCTTTCAATGACTTTATGTGTAGAATATGATATCATTTAAAAAGCCGCTGCCAAGTGGAGCCAAGGTGTAAAAAGCTCTATTTTTCGAAGTCCTTAATTTGGCGTTGTGATGTACGTTTGTTACAGTATTTTTCTCAAAGAATCCATCTACCAATTTTAGGCTTATTTAAATGTAGAATACAAGAATATTTTCAAACACGGTTTTGTTTTGACATCGCAAGAATGTGTAACAGGTGGATTCAACTTCAACTTTTTGAAAGCATATTTAAATACAAACTTGAGTTTTACATCAAAAAATACATTTCTTAATTTTAGAATGAATTCGTAGGTGACCCTCGACGGCATCAAATCTATCATGCTTCAATTGATGATATGTTATACAGATTTTAGCAAAGCCTTTGACTCAGTTAACCATATTTTACATATTAATAAACTGAATAAGTCTTCCTTTCTCATTGGTAGACCAAAAAGTAATATTCTAATCTACAAAATATATTTTTTGGAAAATGAGATGGAATTTTGTACCATCGTATGATGCAAAATATAAACTTATAGGAATCCCGTCACAAACAAAAAAGAAGACCCACGCACATCAACAGGCCAATTTCAAACTGCTTTAGAGCCCACTTAGCAAATAGACGCCTTTATCTATGGTCGGTAACTCTGAGATCGTGGTTCGTGGGTCAGTTGAAGCTTGCAACGCCAATTTTTGCCCAGCACACATCAGGCAGCATTCAAGCTATGGTACAGGTAATTTTGACTTTAAGTGGACCGGTCATTAATTACTTCTTGACATAGTCTTGTAACCTAAGGAAATCCAATAAGAAAAAGTCGAACGTGGAGAAATCGAACGAACTCTGTGGCTAGTTCACGTCGCTTCTGCATGTGTAGATTATCCATTGTAGCATCAGCTGTAATGCACGTAGCGCCATCCTGTTGAAACTGCCTGTCATTCAATATCATTCAATTTGGAATAAAACAAATTGGTTATCATCAATCGGTACCCTTTGCCGTTCATGTTGATGATCCAGAACTTAGTCAATGAAATCATGGTGTTGGTGTTGTCTGTAGTTGAAGGTAATTTGTCTTTAGTGGACGCACGTACTTTTTCTTATGCTAAGATCTCTTATAATTTTATTAATTGTTGTTTTTTGTATTTGAATACAAACTTTTTATGATCTTTCAGTCTCAATTTAATAATTTAATTACTTCACTACTGAATATTTCTGCTCCAGTGAAACCACGCACATAGATTCCACGCCGCTCGTTGACAGTGATTGAGAATCTCTCAGCAAGATCTAAGCTCAGGATGTAAATAAGTTTAAGCTCCTACAGTTCTTCGGTTGGGTTCTAAAAAAATTGAAGAAAATACTGAATATATTTATGAGCTCCTTACTAGCTGACCTAGCCAAACGTTGTTAAGTATAAATTTCAATAAATCTGCTTGTGATCGTGAAATTTGAGAAAAGCAGTTTTAATTTTTTTTTCCGTAAAAGTCCGAGCATTCAAAAGTAAAAATAGACAAATTGGTCCAGCTCAGCTGTTCTAAGGTGATGCTCTTACCAAGTAACAGAATTTCATTTTTATGTATATAAATTGAAAAACCTTTTAAATTGTATTACCTTAAGCTAGTTTTTAGTTCAAAGAATTTTTTTTATAAAGATCTGTGTAACAGTTTTTGACAAAAAAATATATGACAGTTACCGTTATTTTTAATTCTTAAAAACTGAAGCAAACGTGGCGGGGGATAATCAAATGGCCGAAACGATAGACAGAATTACGAAACTTTATTTATTTATATTTGTATTTATTGGATAATATATAATTTCACATTAAGATATACTTCTTATATTTTGTGATTGGCTTAAATTATATAATGCAACTTAATATAAGTAATAAAGTTTAATATAATACATTTTGATACAAAAATTGTCTATTTATATGAAGTACATCGTAACATGATTTTTTTATATTATTTATAGTACTTGAATTTAATTTTAAACATTAATTTAAACATATAATTATTGATTAGGCTTTATGTATTTCTAGCTAAGAGTATAAAGAGATTATTTTTAAAGGTATTTACTTTTGTGAGTCTCCTTAAGTCTATGTCTATGGGCAACGAGTTCCACTGACGAGTGACATGGACGAAAAATGTACGTTCAGATTGTAAACAGCTAAATCTAGGTTGTATTAAAACAGGCGTTCTTTGAGAATTAGCAATGTCTAGCCTACTGTACAAATATTCAGGCTGATGTGATTGCATGATACCATGGAGAAGAATTAGTGATCTAAATGTTATTAAATCTTCGAGCTTAAGAACTGTTATTTGCTTGGAATAAGGAGATATATGGTCGAAGTATTTTTTGTTAAAAACGTATCGGGCTAAATTATTATAGGTTACTTTAAGTTTGTTTTTTGTATTGTAGTCTACTGCACAGAATATTTCACAGCAGTACGTGAGGATTGGCAGGAGTAAAGCTTTAATAAGTAGCATTTTTGTAGCAGTTGGAATAAATCTTTGAGAACAACAAAGTAAACGAAGGCCGCTATAAACTTTTCCGATTATTGTTGCTATGTGGTCTGTCCAGGTAAGGTTTTCATTGAAAACCAACCCCAAATTTTTCGCTGTGTGGACGTATTCGATTACTGATTCTCCTAATTTAATTGAGGGGAGTTGTGAAATGTCTAGACGCTGTTTGTAGATACACAAAGTTTTCGACTTCCCTGGATTAAGTGAAAGGTTATGTCTAAGTGCCCACTGCTGAATGATTTTCAAATCTCCATTGATATCATCTACGGCACCTACAACATTAGTTAATAGACAGCTATGATATAACTGCACATCATCTGCAAACATGTGAAGTGAACAGTTTTCGACCAGTCCAGGTAACTCATTAACATAAATGAAAAACAACAAAGGTCCAAGAACAGATCCCTGGGGAACACCAGCTGTTATATTTATGAATGAGGACATTCTATGGCCCACTGCCACACATTGTTGACGGCCAGTTAAATAGGAGTACAATAGTCTTACTGCAAATACGGAGAGACCAAAATCTTTGAATAATTTATTGCAAAGTTTATAGTGGTTAACGGTATCGAACGCTTTTGAAAAATCAAGCAATGTTAGAAAAGTACAACAGTTCTTGTCCATAGCTCTACGAATGTCATCAACAACAAGCAACAACGCAGTTTTACAACTTCTTTTAGCACGAAAACCGGACTGAACGGAGCTTAATAGATTATATGTGAGTAGGTATCTCTGCAGCTGCTTTAGAATAGCTTTTTCAAAAACTTTTAACAAGAACGGCAAAATAGATATAGGTCAATATTCTGTTTTTAATCGATTTTGAGACTTTAGTATCGGAATTATCTTGGCTCTTTTCCACGAAAGAGGGTACTTGCAAGTAGTAAGTATATTGTTAAAAATGTATGTAATGTACTTTAGAATAAAGGGGAGAAGAAGCTTTCAAAATTTTGGATTAATATCGTCCAATCCTGTAGCATTGGACTTAACTGAAAGAATACATTCGACAATATCTTCATCCGTTAGATTGTTAAATTTAAAACTTTGGTCACTTTCATCGCTCTGACCAACTTGCTCCCACGATAAAATTGGTGGCAAAATATTAATATGATGAATTGGTTCTGCTGTGAAGGAAACAAACTGTGAATTCAGCACATCGCAATCTACATCCGCACCTACTTCTACCCTCTGTTTTCCATTCCCTAGTATACGTAACTTTTTCCAAATATCTTTTCCAGACTGGTTGTTTAAACATAGAAAAGATTCATAGTAAGCACGTTTCGCTCTTTTGATTCGCAAAACAACTAAATTTCTATATGATCTGTATATTTCAAAAAACGCGTGTAGCTTATAACGTTTCCATCGGGTATATGATTCATCCCGTTTCTTTACTAATTCAAGAATTTGATTGCTAAACCACGGCGGAGAATCACTTTTTATAATTTTCGATTTTAACGGAACATGATCATTAAGGAGATTTTTAATATTATGTTGAAGAAAAAGTACTTGCTGTTCAACAGAAGGCATATAATATATTTGCTCCCAATCGACTTGTTCAGTGTCTAATTTTAAGCTTTCATAATTAATATGTTTAAAGTCTCTGAACGTTATTATATTATTTTCTGTACTAATTGAAATTTCATATGTCATATAAATCAAATCATGATGTGAAAAACCCGGGGCTGATAATTGATTATAAAACATAACTTTATCAATATCCCCTACAAAGAACACGTCTAAAAGAGTCTCAGCTTCTTTGCTAAAGTGTGTTGCTCTCGATCTCTTCACTGGGAAAAGATTAAAATTACTCAAATTATAAACTAACTTAGAGGAAGTAGCAGAATTAAGCAAATCATAGTTAAGATCACCACATAAGATAATATTGGATGCAGAACAAGATATTTCCTCTAAAATGCTTATTATTGGCGTAATATCAACATTTTTATTTGGCCTATATATAACTCCAAGAAGTAAATGTTCAAAACCACAAAAGACTTTAAGAAACAAATATTCAGACGTGCTATCATTTTTTGATTTACACAAAATTTCACAATGAATATCACTGCGCAAATAAATTGCTACACCCCCTCCACGACGAATTCTATCAGAACGAAAGATTTTGTATCCTTCAACCTTTAAAGCACTATTATGAATTTCTGGAGAAAACCAAGTTTCTGAAATGCAAATAACATCAACCTTAGAATTTATGAACAGCAGACGAAATTCATCTAATTTATGAACGAGGCTCTGCGCGTTTAAATGGCAAATATGTAACCCTTTTTTCTGCAAACGTAAAATTCTTAACATTTGATACAAATTATGATTTTTCACCGTCAGAAAACCCTATTTCTTTGATTAAATTCTCTAGTTATTTTTACGAATCTATTATATTTGCCATAACGTACATTTATATTGCAAGCAAAAATATGAAACGAGTTTCGCGACATTAAAAACCTTAATTGCTCTCATCTGTTTTATACTTCAACCTTACTATAACATCGAATAGCCCAATACTAAGTTTACTTTAATGTCTTGCGCACTATTAGATTTTTCTATTATGAATGCCTAGAAAAACTCTCTCTCTCTATGTTATATGCAACGTACCCACATACATACATGCAACATAATAATATCTTAACTCAGCACCTGCAATTTTTGCGCCACACAAAAATATCTTTAGAAAACAGAGCTGCCAATTTGTTTGTTAAAAACATTATTTAGAGAAGTTCAAATAAGAAGTGATATTAAAAAACCTCGTAATAAATATTTACATATCTCTTTTAAAATAGATTTTTAACAAATCATGTATTCTAAAACAACAAATCTAAGAATTTAGCTTTGCAAAAAATTATTAATTTTGTATAATGAATTTTCTTGGAGCCATTACAATGTCAACCCGCCTGGACTGGACTCTGTCATCAATAAACATTTTTTGCAAGTAAATGATTTATTGTTTTTTTTTGGTATTGATTGCATATAATTTAGTTATACGTTTTGTTTGCAAAATAATACTTGTTTTTTAATGAGGTCTTTAAGAATTATGATTATAAAGCAAACATAAAAAACATACCGTTATTTTTAGAAAAAATAAACATACTTTAGATAGTATTAAAAAACAGTTTATTGTCAAGATCAAACAAATTCATAGATTTTAAAAATAAAAATTAACTTATTTTTTAAAAATACAAAAAAACTAATTTTGAAAACTTGAATACACAATATTATTTCGAATTTTATTTATTTATTTATTTATTTATATCTTTATTAACAAGTAAGTAAATTACAATGCTAATATAAATTAGAGCTTTAGCTACCATGACTACCAGCTCGAGATAAGAATATAATAAGAATAATATAAATATAATTAATATAATACAATAAACGATGATGATGACTTAGATATAATTTTCCAATTTGAGTTCACAGATCAGTTTGTAGGTTTGATTGATGTTTTCTATGGATGGGTTTTTAAGTAAGTCCAGTAGGGATGAGTTGGGGAGAAATATTTTTGAGAGGTCTTTGATTTTCGTACAATCGTAGACAAGGTGTTTGATGGTAATAACTTCATTTTTGTTACAGAGGTGACAGTCTGGAGGATCAGATTTTGATATGATATGGCCGTGAGTAATGAAAGTGTGCCCCATTCGAAGCCGCAGGTATATTTTGATCTTTTTCCATGAGCATTTTGTGGGGTATATGGTCTTTTCGGCTGCAGGGTTGATATCCGAGTAATGATGTCTGTATTGTAACCAATCGGCATATAGTTTTATGTCCCAATAATGTTTAATTTCTTTTCTCGTGTCTCTGTTATTTGGGATGTGAAACAAGGTTAAAGGTTCGTGTGTGCCTGATTTTGCAGCCTTATCTGCTGTTACGTTGCCTTTTATGCCAACGTGCCCAGGAATCCACATAAGTTTCATATTATTTCCACTGCCGATTAATTTGTTGCGTATAATCTCCGGAAAGGGTGTTCTGTTGTCAACATTGCGGACTGCTTCGAGGATGGAAAGGCTGTCGGAACAGATAATTGTTTTTTTGGAGGCTGAGATTTCGATTGCTTTCAAAACAGCCATAGCTTCGGCTGAGAAAACTGAGGCAGAATTTCTAAGAAGTCCTTTCGATATAATAGTTCCGTCCTCTGTGGAAACTGCAAATGCTGTTCCAAGATCGCTTTTAGATCCATCAGTAAAGATAAAATTAAACTTACGTTGTTTTTCAGTCTGCATTATTTCGAGGAAATACTGGTTATATTGCTCATTTGATGTTGTCATTTTGGGTAAGCGCTTGAGTTGGGTATTTACACAATCTTTTGACAAGGTCCAAGGGGGTTTGGCGGCAGGTCGTAAAACGTTGTTCAAGATTGGGATACCCATTTGTTTTGAATATTCTATGGCATTATAAAGCGTTGATGGTGTTTTAGGGCTTTTTTTTCGTGTTAAACATTGTTTTGCATCAGTTGAGACAAGGCAACTTTCGGTTGTACTTAATCTTTGAATAAGGAGCGATGTGAGGTGTTGAACTCTTTGCTCTAGTGATGGAAGACCGGCTTCAGCTAACATGTTTTTAATAGGTGTAGTTCTGTACGCTTTAAGACTCAGACGTATAGCAGTGTGGTACTGGGGTTTAATTATGTTTAATGACGACTTTGAGCATTTTCCATAAATACTCATACCGTAGTCTATTTTAGCAAGAATGGTTGATCTGATAATACTTAAAAGGGAGTTAATGTGAACTAAACTATTTTTGGATGATAAATACTTAATAATGTTAAGTCTGGTAGCTAAGCATTTTTTTAGGTACAAACAGTGTTCCTTAAAATTAAGTTTACAATCAAATATTATACCAAGCAAACAGAGTTTATTTACATTTACAATTGAATTATATTGCGAACTTAAAGCTATATTTTTTGAACAACTAGTTTTTCTACAGATATGTAACATTTTAGTTTTTTCTAATGATATTTTTGAGCCTGAGTGCACACACCAGGCTGAGATATCACCGAGAATGTTTGAAAATGTAGAGGCGGTAGTTGTTAGATCTTTGCATTTTGTAAACAATGTTAAATCATCTGCATATACAGAGTGTTCCAGGATTTTGTATTTTCTTATTATTTCGCTAAGATCGTCAAAAGCAATTATAAAAAGAACAACCGAAAGCGGAGATCCTTGTGGAATTCCGTTTTCAAGATTTTTTACCGAAGAATATACATGTCCTAATTTTATTCGGATTCGTCTGTTACTTAGGAAAGATTTAATATAGTTGTACATTTTTGGACCGATTTTCCATTGCACAAGCTTTTTAAGTATGACATGAATTCCAACTCTATCAAAGGCTTTTTCAAAGTCTATAGATAGAATTGAAACATGGTTTTTAGAGGATAGAGCGGATGCAACGTAGTAATCGATGTGTAGTAAGGCGTCTATTGTAGAATGTTTTTGCTTAAATGCAACTTGGTTTGGACTAAGAAGCTTTTTTTTACCTATGAACCAGAATAATCGCTTCGAGATGATTTTTTCAAGTATTTTGCCAGCACATGGGAGCAATGATATGGGACGATAGCCACTTATATCGGAAGTGTTCTTGTTTCGTTTTGGGATTGGTATGACACTGGCTGTTTTCCATACTTGAGGTATAACCCCGGTATTAAAGATTTCATTGTATAAACATAGCAATCTATTTTTTAAGTCGATTGGGGAATTTTTTAACATAGTGTAAGAAATTCTGTCGAAACCAGGAGTTTTCCCTTTTGCGGAACGAAGGCAGCTTTCTAGTTCTATAAAATTAATAGGGAGCTCGATGAATTTTGCTGTTAAATCAGTTTCTCTTGCTAGGGTCAAGTTGTTAACTGAATTTTGTTTCCGTAGAATAAATTCAGGAGAAAAATTTTTGTCATCAGAATATAGTGACCAAGTTTGAGCAAAAAGCTCTGCAATTTCGTGTGGGCATGTTAAATTTTCAGATGACGTTTTTATTGTTTGAACTGTAAGAGTATTATGGTTGCCAGTTAATGACTTAACATCCGCCCAGAGCTTTTTAGAGCTGCAGTTGGGGTTTATGTTTTCTGTAAATTTTTGAAAACATGAAGCTTTGGCAATTTTAGCAGCTTTTCGAAAAACTGCATTGGCTTTGCGAAAGGCTATGAGATTACAATCTGATGGATATTTTTTTAGTTTTTTCCAGGCATTTTGCTTGATTTCTCTGAGCTCTGCAATCTCTTTATTCCACCAAGGGACCTTTTTTTGTTTATTTGGTTTGTGGTGCGTTTGGGGGATAGCTATATTTGCTGCAAAACGGATGGTCTTTTGTATTATGGCTGTTTCTTTATTAATATTTGGTGATTGGTTTTTGTCAGATAAGAGCTTGGAAACTTCAGACTGAAATGAAGCCCAGTTAGCTCTATCTGTTTGAAATTTTGGTGGGATTTTTATATTTAAATGAGGGGTTTCAAATGTCAATGTGGTCATTATTGGAAAATGATCACTGCCATGCAAGTCAGGGAGTCTCGACCAGGAGGAGTTGGTGCAAAGCTGAGGAGATATAAAGGTTAAATCTATATGGGTTAGCGTACCATGTGTGGAGAAGTGAGTAGGTTGTCCGTCATTTAATAGGATGAGGTTTGAGTTGTTTAGGAAGTCTTCTACTATTCTACCACGGCTGTTATAAGAGGGTGAACCCCATAATGGATTCCAAGAATTAAAATCGCCAGTAAGAATAATTGGAGTTTGGAAGCCGTTGATAACGTCTTCTAAATCTGTGGCACTAAATGTTAGATCTGGATGAATATATATTGAAATTATTGTTAATTTGAATTTTAGTTCTATTTCAACGGCTATGGCTAAAAGTCTAGAATTTATACTTATGAATGAGTGGGGAATGGATTTGTGTACTAGAAGGCCTACACCTTGGGAGGAAGAGGTATTTGAGGGCAAGTTTTGAAAAAAAGATGAATAATGCTTGAGTGGTTGTGGCTGAGAATTAAATTTAATATGGGTTTCTTGGAAAGAAATAATAAGCGGGTTTAGTTCATTAATAAGAAGTTGGAGTTCATGATAGTTATTGAAAAAACCATTAAGATTCCATTGGAGGATCCTGAATAATGATTTTGTTTTTTGTTCAGACTTTTGAACAATATAATCAGAGTTATATTGTGAAAAATCTGCGTTGGGAAAATTAGGGTTGTTTAAGATATGACTCTGCAGACCAGATGTTGAAGCGTCCGAGTTCACGGAGGAGCTCGGGCGATTCAACTCCCGGACTGCAGAGTCAGTTTTGGGAGCTTCACTGTTGGTTTTATATTGCATCATCATCTATTTCTATGGGAGTTTGATTAAATGGGTTGAGTACTTGGCTATTAGTAGAAGAGGAATGTGTGTTCGTTTGAGATGTTTCAGTGCCTGTTGAGGCAGATGATCTGGTATTTTGTCTTTGAGTAACTATGGGAGAATTTGAATAAGAGAGAGGCTGTATAAGATTTGAGTTTCTTTTAGAAAGTGTAGAGTTTGAGTGGTTTGATGATGGGTTAGAGTTGTGAGAGAAGTTTGATGGTTTGATGGTAGTGAGTGAATCTGTGTTGTTAGTTGATGATGAGTGTTTTTTGTTTTGGTTTTTTTCAACGGGTAAAACTTGAGAGGTTGAGCTTAAAGAGGATGAGGTTTCATTGGAGACTGTTGGATGTTGTGTATGTGTAGTCGAGGCCGTGGTAGAAAGAGTAGAAGCAATTGGATTTGACTCAAAAGATGAGTCCACTTTTTCTATTGCTGTTGTAGATTTTGGTTGTGGATTCTGAGAGGGTTGAGATGAACTATTTAATACGGTGGCGTAAGAAGAAGAGAGAGTTGTTGGGGGATTTTGTTCGCTGTATAATTGTTTTGCATCAGCCATGCTACATTTTTTGACAGTTTTAATTTTAAGTATTGCCTTGGCCTGCAAATAGCGTGAGCATTGTCTTGAAGATGATGGGTGCGCTTCAGCACAGTTAGCGCACAAGACTCGTGTACAATTATCAGGGGAGTGAGGTGGTAAATTGCAGGTGGCACACGAAGTTTTACCTTTACACCATTTGGTTGTATGTCCCAGCAACTGACAATTACGGCAGCGCATTGGGTTGGGAAAGTATTCCTCAACTTTTACTTTGTACCAGCCAATATCAAGTGAAGTAGGTGGGCGGAAGAGATCAAATGTGAACAAGACTACGCCTGAACAGACGACCGAAGGTTTGTCTTCTTTATCTACTGATGGCTTTGTAAATTTGTACACACTTGTAACACCTTGTGCTTTCATTTCATGAACTATTTCATCATCTGGTACATTTATGAGGCAGGGCGCGTACACTGTACCTTTAGATTGATTGAGGTTGGCATGAAGTGAAACTGTTATTGGACAGAGGTTAGACAGCATTTTTTTTGATAGGAACAGATCAGCAACTTTTTTTGATTTAGCGAGGATCAATAAATTGCCATCGCGTAGTTGCGTTATGGACTCATAACTAGTGCTTATGCTATCAATTGCTTTTTTTAGCAAAAATACGCTGAACGATGTTAATTTTTTATCATTGTCTGTAGGTGATACAACAATGAATTTGGGGTTTGGAGAGTTCAGACTACTTGGTAGGGATTTATTTAATTCTAGAGGAGATAAATTAGTAGCTTTTCTTTTTTTATTATTATTCCATTCGGAAAGGGATTGTAAATCGAGAGCCTCGAATCGACCACTCGATTGAGCACGTGGCCCAGGGGCCATGATAATATAGAAATATTACTGACTTATGAATTAGATTTTCCACTCACCAGTTAAATAAGAAAAATACCAAAAAAATATGTACCTATAAGTGAAAAGAATTCACTTAAAGTTAAGCAGGTAATAGAATACCGCTGAAAAAAAGAGAATATACCAAATCACACAGGAGATAACTGACCGGCTTGAAGGTTAGTCGGTGACTGTATTTCGAATTTTAAAGAGTTCTAACATACAAAATTTTATCGAAACCGGTTCTTCTGTTTTTGAGAAAATCGGAAACAAAAAAATGGTTCTATTTGGGTTACTATTAATAACCATTTCTCGTATTTTTTTTAAACCTTAGATAGGATTTACTAAATGAAATTCCTTAATCTATAGAACAGTTTTTGAGAAGAAAAATATTTTTAAAAATTTCAAAAATAAATGTATAGCGATTACCGTTATCATTTTAACATGCGGCTTATAGGTACTACTCGCATAAGGCAAGTTATGCATTCGGAAAAAAATCGAACTCGAGATCAAAGTTGACATTACGATGATAGAGAAGGCCAAAAAAGTGGGTCTCGCAATTCTGTCTGTCTGTTCGACTACAGCTAAACGACTCGGTCGATATTCTTCAAACTTGGTAGATATGGGTTTTAATTTTTTCCCCCGGATGTTTTTTTCTTTTTTTTTAAGACCAAAAATAACGGTACCTGCCATACGAATTTTTTCCGAAATTTTATAAATATTTTTTTTTCTCAAAAACTGTCCCAAAGATTAAAAAAAAAAACATAAAATTTCATTTAGTTAAACCTAGGCAATGGTTGAAAAAAAATTCCAAAAAATTATTATTTTTGGTACCCCCCTTGGAACCTTTTTCTTGTTTTTGATTTTCTCAAAAACAGTACAACCGATTTTGATCATTTTTTTATATTAAGGCTCCCCAGCAGTTTCACTATTATTTTGAAAAACTTTTTTTTGGATTTTTAAAAACAATTTCAAATTTTTTTTTTAAACTCAATATTTCGAAAACCCCATGCTCGATTTTTTGAAAACTTGATAAATAAAAGTTTCTTAAGATAGTCTACAAGATATGAGAAAAAAAATGTATTTTACATAAAAATAACGGTAACCTCCATACAAATGTTAAAAAATGGTTTTCCAAAATCGTATTTTTCTCGAAAACGGTTCTGAGAATTTCGCTTAAATTGTTTTTCTTTCGATTAATTTTTAATATCAATAATTTAATAAAAAAAAATTTTGAAACAAGATATTGCTCACTGTACCTACCATAGAACGATTTTTTAAATTTTGAATTTCTCACTATCGGCATAACGGATTTTAATGAAAGTTTTTAGAGAGAAGCTTATAAAAAGTTTAAAAAATATTGCATTTCAAAACTTTAAGAAAAATATTTTTTTTTTTTTTAATTTTGAAAAAAAAATCAATTTTGTTTTTTGGAAAATTCAATATCTCGAAACGGCTAAATTGGCGTACCAAATTTTTTTCTTAAAAATGTTTTAAAAATTTTGGATATAAAAGCTTATTTTTTTAAGAAACCACTGCAAACTTATAATTTTTGTTCTTGCATAAACCTATATTTGCTTAAATCACATGGCATCCTATTTTTACCTCCAACTACTAAAGAAGTTGTTTTAATCATTTAAAAATTAATTTTATGCTTATGAACAGTTTTTCTTTTATAACATTAATTTTTGAAATTCTTAGTCTATTACATAGGAGCAAGTTCGTGCGACCCAGTCGTGCATTTTATTTGTCTTAAAATTCAAAAAATATTTTTTTTTTAAGTTTTGAAATGCAGTGTTTTTCAAACTATATAGAAAATAAAAAAATAAAATTTGGTGGTGCAACAGCTCGGAGTGAACCAGGACCTAGTGACTTACAACTCTCAACCATTCCTATGTGTGCCTGTGCATACTAGCAGGAACGGAAGGAACTATAATTTTTTGTCGAATCCGGTTAAGATTAGAAGCTCATTTCATGACTAGAGATAGATTCAAAATTTTTGTTTCGACAAACATGTAAAAAACACAAATAAGTTTTGTAGCCCATCGACAACCCTGAACCACGTGTAATCTTCTGAATTACTCTTCACTAAAAAAAAAGTAAATAATATGTCCTATTCCTATCTAACTTCTAAGCTCTAACAACAATGAAAATGAACCTGCAAAGAGATTCATATTCAATAACTCACTCTACAGTCAGTTGCAGTTCAGTCTACCGATAACCTTCAACGTGTTCGGATCTACTGTCAGGGTTTACCGATTAAAATTCTATTTTTACTTTTTAGTAACTTCATGCGTGATATATTTATTTAATTATTACTATACCTACCTTCATACATTGCTTGATTAACAAAGCGATAAGAGATACCATTTGATTTATCTTATTATATTAAACTTCAAATCGTGCAATTGCAATGAGTACCTTAAAAAACATGACAACTTGCTGGTTTCGCAGTGTGCCAGCAATAAGTAATCAATTGCAAAACAACTGCAAGTTTTTCAGTGCTCAAACTGTCATTAACCCTTTGCTAAAATCAACTTTTGCTGATCCAGTAATTAAGACCAAACCTGTTGCTGACAATAAGGTATCTTTCACTAACTACATCATGTCATGGAGAGTGGTTTTTGTTTATTTATTTAATTGATTTGTTTCATTTACCTCAGAATGCGATCAAAACGAAATCAAATAATCCACTAACAGATTCATTCGGACGTCATCACACCTATCTGAGAATTTCATTGACAGAACGCTGTAATTTACGATGTAAGTACCAACTTCTTGAATTGTGTACAAATCAATGAGATACTCTTATTATTTATTGATTGCGGCTATTTTAAATAAATACTTGTGACAATACGCTTACATAACTTTGTTGACGCTCTGGTTAGTTGATGTGATAAGAATTGAAAACAATTTTGTGTACATAGAGCTAGTATGTTGGTTTGTATGTATGTATCTCCTCTCAAATTCTCGGGGTATAATAATTGTAATTACTTCTGTTTATATTCAAGCGGCTTAGAATGTAACAATTTATAAAAAAAAGATGAATGTTATTAGGGAAAAATGTTCAAAATCCGGAAATTCATTCTTTAATCATCAGCACGATTCAAAAATTGTTTTTAATTGTTTTTTAACTACTTTTAAACTTCTGTATAAAAGATTATTTAGCCGATAGTGAAAAAGTTAAAAAAAAAACTGTAAAATGGTTTTGTATCAGGAAGTAGTTGGTGATCATACTTATTTAAACACAGACTTTACTTTTATAGTTAAAGGGACTTAGAATTTTAAAAATTCTAAAACAAATATAATTAGACAAAATTGTAAATAAGCATGAACCTCGTTTTTTTGAATTGCAAAAATTGTTACTAAAATATTTTTGAGGTGAATAAAGACTTATGTCTGGTGGCTGGAATAAATTAATACCTATGCAAAAAAATTTTTAAATTTGTCAGAGCGGCTTTCTTAAAAAATAATTATATTATATATGGAGGTGAGGTTAGTTAAGTTGACACACTTAGACAGAGCTGGTCCACTGATACCATATGATACCACATGAATCTAGAGATTCCATACTCTTTGAACCATTTGGAGCTCCTTATGAAGCGAGGGAGACTGTAAGTATCTATATTAAATAGATCACTAGTTCCTTGGAAGAAAGAAAAACTCTCCAAAATGGAGCATACCTCTATCGGTTAGAGCAGGACATGTATTTACATAGAATATGAGGAATTGATTCCACCTCTTCCTCGTCCATACAGCTTAGGCAAAAATCGTTTAAAGAAACGACAAGCCCCATTGCGCACATGTCTATAAGACAGTGTCTGGTTGTGATAGCAATTATGGATGTTATGTGCTATCAACTTAAGGATCACAAACTTTTAGAGAGTTTCAGATCAAGTATTGGCCAGATCTGTTTTGTTATCAGGCAAGTGGTTAAATTTTTCCATCTTAGGTTCTTCCTATCTATAGCATTTTGTACATACAAGTTTTCAAGAAGAAGTGGGTATACATAACCTATATTAGCCTTATCATGTAATAAAGGTAATGTTGTAGAACTTTTGGCGAGTTCTTATATAACTAATTTTAAGTATTTTTCCATTTTTATATTATTATTCTTAAAATAAAATTAAATAACAACAAAGTATCTTTGATAATTTTTGTTGTGCAATATTCAGCCTTATTTTTGGCATTTGATTTCACTAGAAAGTATATCGAATTCGAGTAATATGTATTTTGATATTCGTACGATTAGAAAGTTCACTTTATCAATGGGAAGTTCATTTATCTTTCGAAAACTAAGCAAATTTTCACTTTCGAATCGTTCGAAAGAAATATCATTTCATTCTCGTTCAATTTTTTCTGGCGAATATGTAGTTTCATTAAACATGTAACTTTAGTATAATCTTAGTGGTAATGGGTGCATCAAATGGATTTGATGCACACATTATCCTTCTCCTATACAACTGCTCCTCACCGTCTTCTCTTTACTTAAATAAAACAAATGCCATTTTTATTTTTAACGTCTCGCTTGAATTTATCAATATTTTATAAAACAATCACCCTTATTATAATAGGCGTTTCACTTGAACGACAATCGTCACTTCTTCTGTCGAGTCACTTTTAAGGCGTTTAAGAGTCGGTATTACGATACTTAAACGCCAGGCGTTTTGAATCAACATACGTTCCACATAAAAATCTGTCATTGACAAATAGATATTTCAAAACAATTTGTGTTTTTTTTTTCAGTACACGGTGCGTGCCATACTTTGTGATGTGTTTCTTGATCATGTTCTAAGAAAAAAATTGTTCTACAGTAAAGTCTGATTTTCAACTTTGACATCACTTTTTGACGATGTAAAAAAAGGCTAACTTTGTGTACCCTGAGCCTGACCCATGTTAAGGTCAATTTCTCTGTCGGTACTGAGATTTTTTATTTTAGACTTTATTTTGAGTAGAAATACTAGCCTTTAAGCCTACGTTTGAATTGAGCTGATATGTTTTAGGGTTGTCTGATATTCAATTTTAAATTGTGTTCGAGCAAAATTTTGACTTTGAGGTAAAAACATAAAGTTTTCTTATTTTTACCTGATGAAGAAAACAATAATACAACAAAAATCATTAATAAGTGCACCCAAACATTTTATGATACTTGGGAAGATCTAAAACAGGCAAAAAATCGAAATTTGTGTTTTGTACCTACTTTTATTGCTAATCTTTGCAATTGGTGTGGTTTTCCAATAATTGTTAGTTTTTAGGTAATTTTCAAGACTGTGTACTCATAGACCGAGAGCCCACAGCAATTTTTGGGTGTGATTAATAACAAGAAATAATTAGCATAATTAAATAGGCCTTTAGTAGTTATTTACAAATGTGAACGTCTTGCATGCTCTAGTGGGAGCTATATTGCATAAAAGTCCATCATATATGCAGTTCTTTCCAAGTCTAAGTAATTGTGATAACTTTGTCAAACTGAAGAGTTAAGCCCCCTGATTGCAAGTATTTTGCAGACAGCCTTCTGCCTGCCAAACGCGATAAGAATAGTGTACTTCTTGCACGAAGAAGACCGCCTTCAAAACGTCTTGGACCTCGATATTTGCAATCAGGGCACTTAGCTCTTCATTTTGAAGTTATGGCAAATTTTGTATCACAATTGTTTAGACTTTGGAAAGAACTGCATATCTGATGCACTCTTATGCACTATTGCTCCCACTAGAGCATGCAAGACGTTCACATTTGTAAGTAACTACTAAAGGCCCATCTAATTATGCTAATTATTTTTTGTTATCAATCACACCCAAAAATTGCTGTGGGCTCTTAGTCTATTATAAAAAGGGTAAAAAGTGTACTTATGCCTATTTGACTTGCTGTCAAAATCCTAATCACCTTAACCCTTCACAGGGAAAGTTAAATTTTGGGGATGAATGTTCAATGGGTAAATTAACTAAATAAGTAGTATAAAAGAATAGAAAAACTCAAAACTCATTCAACAGATTATCAAGTTTGATAAGAGCGCTTTTTGAAATGCCTTTACTTACGAGAGAAGAATACGCAGACGTATTCGCTTGTGGGTTGTGCAATGGAAATTCAAGAAGAGCACAACGAAGATACCAGAAAATTTACCCTAACAGAGGTCTTCCTTCTCGAAATGTTTTTGGAAATATCTTTCGAAGGCTTTGAGAAACTGCATCAGTTTCAATTGCAAGACCTAACGCGGGAGCTGCAAGAATAAGAAAAGTTTCAGTGATACACTGCATCTGTATTGGGTTAGTTATTTTCACCCTTAAATAAAACAAATATAATAAAAATTGCAAATTACACAATACTAACATGTAAAACTTTCATCTTTATCCAATTTCGACAATGAGTCGTTTGAAAATTTGTATTCGAGAAAAATAGCGTTCTGAGAGTCGTAGAAGTCGAGAAAAACGACAGTTATAATACAGATGAGTGACATTTCTCATACGAAAACTTACGTTCCACTCAGAGTATAGCGTTACGACTCGAAAAATAATGATAAACGACTCTAAAACGCCATTCATAATACAAATTTTTGAAAATGAGATTTGTCGTTCAAGCGAAACGCCTGCTACAATAAGGGTGAATAATTTACAAATGATAATTCAAAATTCAAGTGTGACCAGATATGTGTAAATTGAATACGCTTTGAAGTTGCCTTCTAAATACCTGTTTTTTTTACTTGCGACTTATAGATACTATAAGGCAAGTTATGCATTCGTAAAAAAAATCGAACTTGAGATTTTGATCAAAGTTGACATTACGATGATAGCGAAGACCAAAAAAGTGGGTCTCGCAATTCTGTCCGTCTGTCTGTCGGTCTGTCTGTCGGTTCGACTACAGCCTAAACGACTCGGCCGATTTTTTTAAACTTGGTAGATATCACTTTTATTTTTTCCACCCACACGCTTTTTTCTTTTTTTTTTTAAGACCAAAAATAACAGTACCTGCCATACGAATTTTTTTCGAATTTTGTAAATATTTTTTTTCTCAAAAACTGTTCGACAGATTTAAAAAAAAAAAAGATACAAGAAAATTTCGTTTAGTTAAAGGTAGGTAATGGTTGAAAAAAATTTTCCGAAAAATGTTTATTGAGGGTACCCCCAAGGAACCATTTTTTTTTTGTTTTTGATTTTCTCGAAAATGGTAGTACCGATTTTAATAATTTTTTTTGCTAAGGCTACTCAAAAACATAAATAGAATTGTGTATTCAAATTTTCAAAAAAAATTTTTTTGGATTTAAAAAAAAAAAAATTAAAAAATTTAGAATATTTCGAAAACCTTATGCTAATTTTTTTTTTAACTTAAAAAATTAAAGTTTCTCAACATATTCTACAAGATGTATAAAAAAAAGTTTTATTTACCTAAAAATAAAAGTACCCACCATACAAATGTTAAAAAATGGTTTTCAAAAATCGTATTTTTCTCGAAAACGGTGACTAGAATTTTGATAAAAATTTTTTTCTTTCAATTAATTTTAACGATCTTTAATTTTATAAAAAAAATTTGAAATTAAGATATTACAGCTTGTACCTACCATAGAACCGTTTTTTCAAATTTTGAATTACTCATTATCGACACAACGGATTTTTATGAAATTTTTTTATAGAGATGCTTCTAAAAATTTAAAAAAAACTGCATTTCAAAACTTAAAAAAAAAATTTGAATTTTTGAAAAAAAAAGCATTTTTTTTTTTGGAAAATTCGATATTTCAGAAACGGCTTAATATTTTTTCGGAAATTTAATTTTCATTCGTACAATAATAAAAACTTAAAGAATCTTCTAAGAATTTTGTATATAAAAGCTATATTTTTTAAGAAACCACTACAACGACTTATAATTTTTGTTCTTGCATAAATAAATATACATATTATGTGCATAGCATTCTGTTTTTATCTCTTACTACTAAATGAATTTAAAAAATTAATTTTATCCTTATGAAACCGGCTCTACTTAACACAGTCGTTTAGCTTGGAAATTTTGTCTAAGTTTTTCATAATTTTAAGCACGTTAGACAACTCTTCTAACTAATGTGGCTTTCACAACAGAACCTTAGCGAATTTACGTTGAACAACCCTTATTTTGACAAATTAAGAAGTCAAACACAAATAAACAAAAAAAAATATTTAAAAAACAGAAGCAACTTCAATATTAATTCTATTTACAAAGCACATCTTTTCAAAAAATTGAATAAAACATTAGCAAACATTTTAACTTCGACTTGTTTCGGCATGAAATGCTCATTGTCAATATGGATAAAGTATACTTTTAAAAGATAAAGTTGCTATTTGCTACTGTTAAAGTTAGACGAGTTCTTTAACGTTTAAGTATAGTTTATGTCATTTAAAATAAACAAAAATCGGGTCTCGTTTTAAATATACTATTTAAAGTCTTCAATTCTAAAACCGATTTAGAGCAGGTTTTAAATGTTTAAAATTTTGCGCCTATAGATCCTTTTTTTGAGACAAATACGCATTTTCTTAAAGATTGTATGGCAGATATTGTTGGTTTTAGACATCTTAAGCACTAACACGATTTTTAATTTTTTATTTCTAGAAAACCTCTTACGATTTTCATAAAATTTGGAACCTATAACATCTAAACCAATTTCAATAAATAATATAGGTTTCGCATAGCCAAAATATGAGTTGCAAGTATTTTGAGAAAAATTGGTTCATTTGTTGGTTATTTCGGTAACTGCTGACACAATTTTGTTCCACTTTATGTAGTTAACATATTCTTCTACTTTTGGATTTTTTTTAACAATAATGTTAAATAGTAAAGTTAATCAACGTTTTAGTTTTGGACCACAAGAGTTAGGTTTTTAACGAACGAAATTCTCGATTAAATGCAAATGTACACTGTGGCGTATACGTTATTATTTAACTTAAACCATTAAAAGAAATGTTTTAATAATGCTTGCAATTATAAAAATCTATAAATCGTAGAGGTTTCGTGTGCACACAGAGTCGTAGTTGGTGCTGGCTATCAGGGCGGAACTCTGGGGACACACATACTCGTAAATGGAATAAATTAAAACATAATGCTAACTCGTCTTGCGTAACACGAGGAATAACTATTTTTTCCCGAACAATTCAAAATATTTGTGTTTAATTATTTTTGTTGATAGAATAAGCAATCTCGCTTATTCTATCAATTGAGTATACCATTGGAGAAAATACTGATGTAGATCATATTTGTTTCCCTCCCTAGGCTAGGTTAGGTTAAGGTGGCTGCTGACCGGAAAAGGCCAACACAATTGACCAATATTTGGTCTGTTGTGATACCACAGGATTTCAAAAATCACCCTTACTCGTTAAACCATTTTGAGCTAACAATGAAGCGTTTGAGACAGTGAATGTCGGAATTATTTATGTAGATCACTAGGATCGTTATAGTAGTAGTCTCGCAAGTGGAGTCTACGTCTTTGTACTAGGGCAGGACAAGAACATAGAAGGTGAGGAACTGACTCCTCTTCTTCTTCATCCATGCACTCCAAGACGCAAAACATGTCTTCCTATTAGGCAGTGTCCAGTAAGGACACCTATAACGGAGCTAATATGCAATCTACCAATAGAAATTAGTTGTTTTGAGCGTTTAGCATCAAACAATGGCCAAATTAGTTTAGTAGACTGGCAAGTTGGGGTGCTGATCCATCTTTGGTTAGCTTTCTTTATGGTATCATGCTTTAGCATACGTTTACAAGTAGCTAGGGGAATACCGATGTTGGATTTGCTATCCAACAAAGGTAAGATTGTTCCGTTTTGTGCAAGTTAGTCGGCTTTACAATTTCCTGGAATGTCTCTATGCCCCGGCACCCATATAAGATGAATGTTAAACTGTTTTGACATCTCCACCAGAGATGATCGACAATTTTGGGCTGTTAATGAGTTAATGGAGACAGAGTCCAGTGACTTTATGGCAGCTTGAATGTCTGAGAAAATACATATATCAGTAGTCGATATAACGTTTTCTTTGAGCCAAGAGAGTACTTCTTTTATTGCTAGAAGCTCTGCCTGGAACACGCTACAGTGATTGGGAAGACGAAAAGATAGACAATGATTTAATCTTTCGAAGAATACGCCTCCACCGACTCCATGATCGGTTTTACTTCCTAGGTAGTAAGCGAGAATTATTAATTGTATGCTTAAATATATACACACATATGTAAAGTTAGTACTTTTCCTGGGAGTGAGAGTGCTGATTTGGGGGGGGGGCATAAAATTGAAGTCTTGCTAGGGGTACTCATGACCCTAGCTATGACGCTGTATATTGGTTACACCACTTATGTTCTAACAGCTTCATATTTAATTTTAACTGAGGAAAATTTAAGTCAAAATACCATCAATTCATTTAAAGGTCATTACCGTTAAAAAAAGACTATAATTCTCCACGAACTGATAGTTATTTCATCCAAAACCATACTTCATATGGTAGATATTTAATATTTTTTTTCTCAAAAAGTTTTCTATATTTTGTGCAGGTAAATACTGCATGCCTGCCGATGGTGTTACACTAAGTCATAAGTCACACCTCTTGACGACAGACGAAATTTATTATCTGGCCAAGATATTTGTCGAGCAAGGTATTCGGAAAATTCGTCTAACTGGTGGAGAACCAACCATCCGTCGTGACATTGTCAGTATAATTGGTAGGTGCAAATAGGTTTTTTTTTTGTTAAAAATTTCAAGCTCTAATTTGTGTCTATTTTAGAAAAACTAAAACAAATACCAGGTTTGGAAAATATTGGTATAACTACAAACGGGCTTGTTTTAACTAGGCTTCTGGTACCAATGCAAAGAGCTGGCTTAGATGCAATAAATGTTAGCCTAGACACGCTAAAACCGCACAAATTTGAAGAGATTACTCGTCGCAAAGGCTGGGAACGAGTCATAGCAGGTCTTGATCTAGCTGTTCAACTCGGTTACAAACCAAAGATAAATTGTGTCCTAATGAAGAATTTCAACGAAGATGAAATCTGTGACTTTGTTGAGTTTACAAAGGACCGAAATGTAGATGTTCGTTTTATTGAGTATATGCCTTTTAGTGGCAATAAATGGGAAACTGATCGATTAATGTCTTTTAAGTAAGTTTAGACAAGATTTTCATAATTTTTATTTAATTACCGAATACTGTAGGGAGACTCTTGAAGTGATAAAAAAACAATTTCCAAATTTTGAAGCATTAGAAAATGGACCAAATGACACATCAAAAGCTTTTGCAGTGCCTGGATATAGAGGACAAGTAGGTTTCATCACCTCTATGACTGAACACTTTTGTGGAACATGTAATCGACTGCGGCTGACTGCCGATGGAAATATCAAGGTTTGCCTTTTCGGAAATAAGGAGTTTTCACTTAGAGATGCAATAAGAAGCCATTGCTCTGAAGAAGATTTGATTGAACTTATTTCGACAGCAGTGCAAAGAAAAAAGAAAAGACATGCCGGTAAGAAATAAGAAAAAAATCACAAAATTATCTCGACCTTTTTTTATAATCATCTTTGGCAGATAAAGGGTTTTCTAATAAGGACTTGACAACTTTTTTTTAAATAAAACGCAAACCATTTAAGATATTTCAAAAATTTTACTATCGGCTTGGAGTACAATCAGAACATTTATGAATGGAACCCGACTTCGTTCATATAGCCACCGCGGGGCACGTTTGCAGCGGTCGATTCGTTGGGCCCAACTTTCGATGACTCGATGTTGGATTTGAGCTCTTCCAACGTCATCGGCTTATTGGCATAAACCAATGACTTAACTTAGCCCCAAAGAAAATAGTCTAGAGGCGTTTAATCGCACGGACGAGGCAAAATACGCCTTAACGTGGTCTAAGCGATGCCCAATTCTTGAGAACGCCGTGAAATTGATTGATTTGGATCGTTTCCTACGGACGCCTGAACCACAACGATATTTTCGACACTTCGACCAACCCGTTGTCTCACTGACACGGCGACATCACAACCACTATGTAGACTCAAATTTTTGCAATAAACTTGTTATTGCCTGTCTACGCGGGCGAGAATTACGACCGAAAATTGGAGTTAACGCTCTTAAAGTTGCGGTCACCGACTCCGAATTTCAGTAAAATTTTTTTATAATTTCAAGACATTGCTCGTTCATGTACATACATACATATATACTTTACCATGTTGAGTTTAATGAATAAATTGACAATGACAGTTCGATGATTAGTGAAAGGGTGCGTTCACAAATTAAATTCAAAGTTTTCAAGTCCCTATTGGAACACCCGATATATAAACTATCAGGTTAATTTCAGAAAAACAGGCTTCAAGCAATTGCAAATTATTCAAAGAGAATTCCAACTTTTCCAGTCAATTGAGATCTAATAGTTCGTTCTTGTTGATTCTCACTTTCTGTAGTGATATATTTTGGCAATTGAATATTTTTTAAGTCAATATTTGACTCTACTTTAACCTAACCTATACTCGTAGTAAATTGAGTATGACCTTTGTATATAAAACTTATAGTACTATCAAGAAGACGAACGATTGGGGCGACATCTTAAGCATAGCGATAGTACTTGGTAGATTTGCCTCTGCTAAATTTAATAATAAAATATTCTCTTCTTTACTACTTGTTTTGTATCTTATCCTACTCTCCACTGTAAAATCTAGCGCTTATTTCAGCGCCAACACCAGGCTAGAGTTCGCAACACAAAATCACGCTCCATGATAATACTATAGGTTATGTATACAAAGGTATGACTCATTTGAAAAGTACTGAATAGAATTACTAATGAACACATTCATGAATTAGGCATTAAAAAAAGAATCTTATTCAAAACTTAATTTCGAATGATTCAGTATTATTTTGTGCTGGAGTTTTGGATTCGAAATTTATGATTTAGACATTTTTCATTTCCCCTTTTTGTGTTGTGAAAATTCAGTGAAATCATTCCTTTCAAACATTCCAGGAAAAGAGTATCGAACATTTTAATCTGTTCCCACAATTTTGCCTGACATTTTTTTAGGCCAGAAGTTCAAACTTGTCTGTTAAAACTTCCGTTACTTAATCTGAGACGCTTAACCAATAACCACAAAATTTTATATTTTATAAGAAGTTATATCCAGCCTTTGGAACACTATCAGATCATCGAGTCTTCTTTTATTTCCCATTCTAAAAATGTTACACTGTTCAAACTTAAAATTTAAAGCCTTACAAGTAAAAAAGAATAACAGGCATAAATATATGACTAGGGACCAATTTTAAAGTGTACAGAGGGTGTTCGAACAAACTTGTGTTATATTTAATTTATTTTTATTTTAAAGTTGATTGTTTTTTTTTTGTCTTTTTATGGTTTAAATTTTACTTATTATTTTTTAGGCATGCTGAATTTATCACAAATGGAAAACCGTCCTATGATACTTATCGGTGGATAATATTTTTTGTTCAATATTAATCAATATTACAACTGTAGATTTGTATGTTTATATTTAAGGTTAGTTGAGCTATTGTCACAAAATTTTATTTGGAAAAAAAAATTTACAACATTTGTATTCTACTAGTCTATCAAAATGTTAAATGTTAAAAACCTTTTTGATATTATTTTTTTTTTTTGTTTATTTTTAGGTTATCAAAATGCACCACAAAACACAGCACAACATAACGGTGATTATTATATGTCAACTAATATTCTTCCAAAATTATTTACCTCGTCAAGCCAATCGTATAGACAGACTAGTCGAAAGTATTTTTGTAATCTGACTCACGTTGATTCGGATGGGAAAGCAAAAATGGTTGATGTTTCACAAAAAGAGGTCTCTGATCGTGAGGCAACTGCCAAAGCAACGATTGAAGTTGGAACAAAAATTGCGAATCTAATTGAAGCCAACAATATGTCAAAGGGTGATGTTCTTTCTATAGCCCAATTGGCCGGGATAATGGGTGCTAAGAAAACTTCAGAACTTATCCCGCTTTGTCATAATATATTTCTATCATCGGTTAAGGTTAACGCAGTTCTAAATAAACCGGATAATTCGGTTAAGATTACAGCTACTGTTCGTTGTTCTGGGAAAACTGGTGTTGAAATGGAAGCTTTGACTGCAGTGACAATAGCTGCACTAACTGTCTACGATATGTGTAAGGCCGTGTCCCATGACATAGTTATTAAGGATGTACGACTGTGTGAAAAGTCTGGAGGAAAGAGCTATTTTAAACGATAATATTTGATTTTATTGATAAGTTTTTACTTTCTTAAAAAAAATATGTACATATTGTAGTTTTTTTTTAAATATAACTGTGTCTTCAATATTAAATAGAAAATGAAGTATTAAGTGGGTGCATAAGTTGAAAATTAAAATATTTTTGTGTTTAACTTAGTGTTACGTGTATTTTTTAAGGATTGTTGGAAATAAAATTAATATCTGAAACGATTTGAAAACAATTTCTTTCATCTTAGTTTAATTTAAGTTTTGGTTAAATACCAGCATAGTTGTATCCCTTGGTTAAATAGTTAGTACGTCATGCACAGAGCCTTGGAATAGATTGTAAAATGTTTTTCAATGGAGTAGCACTTCTTTTGAGAAAGGGACAAATCCTCCAAAGAGTATCTCCTGCCATAGAAAGTTCTGCTCTTTATAGCCGTTTCGAATCCACAGAAAATTGGGCTCCCATCTATTCCTGCTAACATGTACACAGGGATAATGAGAGTTTTAAGTCACTAGATTAAGGCTCTTTACGAGCCATAATGGCCTATAACCGTTTTTTTTTTAATCCCACCAGAGTAACGAGCATGACGGTCAAAAGAAAAGTAAATACCAACTCCCTTGAATCCTACAATAAGCATCTGACCGAGAAGCTCTCCATTGTACATTCACAGACGACATCAATCAGTGGTATAAGTCTCCCAATATCATCAAAGAGGCAGCCGAAACCACTGCAGGATGTGATGACGATAAATACGCTCAACTGAAAAATGTAACAGAAGATGAGCACATGCGAATATGTTTCAGCCCAAAACAAGAGCAGCGGGATATCCGTGCTTAGTTGTTGAAAATAGCTGGCAATACCCAACGTGTATGGCACCATTTCTATAAACGTATAACAATAATGTAATTGTAACTTGGTATCATTATTACTTGTTATATTATACCATTATACCAAATGTAAATGTATAAACTCCATTTTTGTATTTTTCATTCGCTAATAAAATTTATCAGGTTATGGGCCCAGGATTGCTCTCCGTAAAAATTAAATTAGTTTTTTGAGAATTTAAAAAGTTAAGTAAAAAGAAATATTATGATGAATCATTTTCAAATAGAAAAGTTAGATGATTCTAATTACGATGTGTGGTGCATACAAATGAAGAGCGTCCTGATTCATGGTGGCCTGTGGCGAATCGCAAATGGTGAAATAAAAAAGGAATCCATTACAGCTGCTGCTGAGATTGTAAAATTCGATGACGATGACCAGAAGGCTCTTGCAAATATAATATTGAGTGTAAAGCCTGCTCAGTTGGGTTATATAAAGAACGCAAAGTCGTCATTTGAAGCGTGGACAAAATTAAGAGAAACCTTTGCGCCAAAAGGTCCCATACAAAAAGTGTGCCTGTACAAACGTTTACTTAGTCTCCGTTTGGTTGAAGGAGCGAATATGGTTCAACATTTGAATTCGTTCATTGAGGTGACTGAAAAGTTGACAGAGTCTGGTATAGAACTGCAAGATGAATTTCTTGTTATTATGTTGCTGTCCAGTTTGTCCAAAGATTTCGAAAACTTTGTAATTGCAATGGAAACTCGCGACTCATTGCCAAAATTCAGTTTCCTCAAGCAGAAACTTCTCGAAGAAGCAGAGAGAAGAAAAGAAAACGAACAAGGAGATACACACGAACAAGCATATGTGGCACGGACATTCAAGAAGGCGCATGGGAAGAAGAAACAAAACAACAAAAAATTCTTCACCGGCAAATGTTTCAACTGTGGTGTGGTTGGTCATCGTTCTAGCGACTGTGAGAAAGAAAAGAAAAAATCGGCACGAGCACAACAAGCATTAACTATGATCGCGGCAACAGATACAAGACCACGAAGTAATGCGTGGTATCTTGACAGCGGTGCGACAGCTCATATGTGCAACGACAAGAAGCGGTTTGTAAATTTCCAAATACATAACGAAGTAATTGGTTTGGCAGGAAATAAATCAATCGTGGCGGAAGGAAAAGGTGATGTACCTTTCCAATATAAAAATATAGACTTGATGTTCCAAAATGTCCTATATTCCGCAGAGCTTCAAGCTAATTTCCTTTCTGTGAGCAAAATGGTGGACAAAAGCCTAACAGTCCAATTCAAAAAAGAACGTGCTATGGTTTGTCATTTAAATGGTTCTGTTATTCTTCATGCCAACAAGAAGGATGGTTTGTTTGTGGTTGATGAGGGTGTCGAACAAAAGGTTTTCGCCTTGCAAAATAGAGGTGATTTGTGGCACAACAGATTTGGTCACCTTAATTACAAATCTCTTCAAGAATAATTGTCTGTTAAGGGAATGGTAAAAGGATTGAATTCAGTTGTCAGTAAAGATGTAGGGTGTAAAACATGCCTGCTTAGTAAGATACATTCATTGCCATTTCCTAAGGATTCAGAACACCGATCAAAGAAACTGCTAGAGCTCGTCCATTCAGATGTGTGTGGACCATTTGATGTAGAATCTTTAAGTGGCTCGAGGTACTTCATTACATTCATAGACGATATGTCTAGAAAGATCTATGTGTACTTCATGAAGGCAAAAAGTGAAGCTTTAAGTAAATTCAAGCAATTTAAACTTCAGGTCGAACGACAAACAGATTGCAAAATTAAAACGCTTCGAACCGACAACGGCAAGGAGTATCTGAATTATGAGTTCAATGAATTTCTGCAAAAGAATGGAATTCAGAGACAACTCACTGTCGTCTACACACCACAACAAAACGGGGTGTCCGAGCGTGCCAATAGAACGCTCGTTGAGATGGCACGGTCCATGTTAGTTCACTCCGGTGCTGAAAAAAGTTTGTGGGCAGAGGCTGTGATGACTGCGGCCTACATCAGGAACAGGTGCCCAACTAATATTTTGGAAAATAAAACTCCCTTTGAAGTATGGTTTGGCAAGAAACCAAATGTCAAACATCTTCGTACGTTCGGTTGTGAAGCTGTGAGCATGAAGAAACCAAAAGACAGTAAATTCGAGGCAAGAGGTGAAACTTGTATCATGATCGGATATTCTACGTTTTCGAAGGCATATCGACTTTTTGATAAAAGTACCAAGAAAGTGATGGAGCGGCGAGACGTTATTTTCGATGAGAGGATGTTCGATGGCAACAACAGAAATGGTGCTTCCAGCGGCAGCAACACCAACAACAACAACATCAGTAGTAAGAAGCCAGATGACTATATTTGGTTTCATATTAATGATGAAGCTGATGTGGAAAAAGTACATCCTACGACGAAAGAGCCTACAGAAAGTTCTGTTGTTGATGAAGACGGATATGATACAGCTGATGATGAAAGCGACGTTGAAGATGTGGCAGAGAACGTTGACGGTGCTGTTGTAGAATGCGGTGATGACGACAAACGAGTTTTAAGATGCGGTAAAGTGTATAATAAATTGCAGTTGTTGATGAATGAAGATGTACCTCGAAATGTTAATGAGGCGATTTCATCGGCAGATAGTGGCAAGTGGGTTGCTGCAATGAATGCAGAAATGGCATCATTAAGAAAAAATAATACGTGGTCCATAGCTGAACTGCCAGAACAGCGAAGATCCATAGATTGCAAATGGGTTTTCTCCCTAAAACGAGACAAGGCAGGGAATGTAGAGCGCTACAAGGCACGGTTGGTGGCTAAGGGATGTAGTCAACGATATGGTTTCGACTACGAAGAGACATTTTCCCCAGTGGCCAGGTACTCAACAATTAGAATGTTACTAGCGTTATCAGTTGAGTGGAAAATGTATCTACACCAAGTCGATGTTGGAAACGCATACTTGAATAGCGATTTATGCGAAGAAATTTATATGCGCCAGCCGGAGTACTTCGTAGACAAGAAAAATCCAGAGAAGGTGTTGCGGCTAAACAGAGCACTCTACGGTCTGAAACAAGCCGGTAGAGAATGGAATACCAAGCTCGATGGTGTTTTGAAAAACTTGGGATTCCAACAAAGCCAGAACGATCCTTGTTTGTACCTGTCAAGACGAAAGAAAGAATTAATTCTGATAGTCGTATATGTCGACGACTTGTTAATCGCTTGTAAGAACTTGAAAAGCGTATTTGATGTAAAAAAGGATCTATGTGCTGAATTTGACCTGTACGACAAGGGTTCAGTTCATCATTACCTAGGAATCGAAGTGGAGCGTGATGGTGACACTGGTGACATCAAGATATGTCAGAAGCAATACATAAAAGATATCCTCCAGCGATTTGGTATGGAAAATTGTAAAAGTGTTTCGGTTCCCTTGGATCCTGGGCATAAGCTGCAATGCGATGGTAAGTGTCAGAGGGTTGATAAGAACCAATATCAGTCTATGGTTGGCGTTTTAATGTATCTCGCCATAACATCAAGACCAGATATATTACATTCCGTAGGAAAAATGGCGCAGTGCAACACAGATCCTCACACAGAACATCTGCAAGCAATCAAACACATTTTTCGATACCTGTCCGGCACTTTTGATAAACAACTAGTGTTTAGAAAATCCCAAACATCTTCCATAACTGGCTATGTTGATGCAGACTGGGGTGGCGATGATTCCGATCGAAAGTCATTCACTGGATTTGTTTTCTTCATTGGAAACTCACTGATAAGTTGGGAGTCGAGAAAACAACACTCCGTTGCGTTAAGTAGTACAGAAGCCGAATATATGGCGGCTTCGGATGCGGCAAAAGAATCAGTTTACATGCGAAGACTTCTAATGGAGGTGGGATGGTCAAATGGCGAAGCAGTAATATTGAACATCGACAACCAGGGAGCGCAGAAATTAGCAAGCAATCCAGTACTTCACAAGCGAAGTAAACATATTGATATAAGATATCATCACATCAAAGAGGTATTAAAAAATCAGGAAATTGTTTTGAAATATTGTCCATCAGAAAATAATGTGGCCGACATTTTGACAAAGAATTTGGCAAAATCCAAGCATGAAAAATGTGTAAAACTTTTGAATTTTAATTAACGATCTATAATTTTACATTTGAATCTTAATTTGAATTAATGATAAATTTTAAGTTAACTTAATAATTTTATATTATTTGAATTTAAATTTATATTCAGATTAACGATGAATTTTGATTTTGAAATTTGATTTTGCCATGGATTTGAACTTAAATAAACGATTTATTTTTTAAATACAAGTGACATCCACGTTGAGGGGGTGTGTTGAAAATAGCTGGCAATACCCAACGTGTATGGCACCATTTCTATAAACGTATAACAATAATGTAATTGTAACTTGGTATCATTATTACTTGTTATATTATACCATTATACCAAATGTAAATATATAAACTCCATTTTTGTATTTTTCATTCGCTAATAAAATTTATCATTAGTCCTGTAGATGGTGTTTCCACCTTCCTAGGTTCGTCCTTTCTTTTGTCCACCCACTTCTTAGCTTCCTGTAGGGACATTCCCTCTGCAAAAAACCGGAAGTACCATTTTGTGTCCGTTACTCCACTTAGTCCTTCCCTAAATGGGTCTTGTAAGTCTTAGTAGCCACTATTATTGTGAGTAACTTCTTCGCTTGAAATGAATTTTAAATACTAGGTTCGAAAATTTGGAATTTCTCAAAAAAATAATAAAAGGAACACTCTAATCCAGTTCTAGATTCGAATACAATAGTTTTCTAGGTCGCAGTATAGTACAAAAAAAAGTATTAAATAGAATCAAGCGGTTAGATAAAATGAAGAAAACTTTGGAAAAAAACAATGTAATAACATTCTTTCCAAGTACACTTTTCAAACTGTGTTAAATTCTTATCCTTTAACCTCTCAGGTGTACGGAAAGGAAGTCGATGTTGGGTCGACCGATTTCAGCAAGTCCTCTGACAAACTTTAAAAATTTTCAATTCAATTCAGAATCTGAGGGAGTTTGTTTGAGTAGAGAAGTAAGATTATGATTTTTGGAAACATCACAAGGAATCTGTCATCGATTACAAAAAATGGAAGACCAATGACAAAAGTCTTGATTACCATTTTCAACACGTTTCAGTTCATTGCATCATTGGATTCTAAGAAAATATGTACTTTCGTTGCTTCGGGTTAAGTCACATCGAAACCTCATTTGCCTTGAAGCATTTTTAAACTAAAATTCCATATTCTGACCCCACTTTTTCTCAGCATTTACAGAGGGTATGTGGTAGCTAAAATGACTTTTATAAATAGAACATAATGTTCTGTTATGCTTCCCAAGCATAAAGACTCCAAAATAAATTCAATATGATGTGCTTCAACATCTTATATTAGTTCTATTAGTGGGATGATCAAGATCAAGGTATATAATTAGGAAGGTTAGGATAGGTTTGGTTAATGGACTGAGAGTTGATCTTGTTACCGTCGCACTTAGATCCGTTGTGATACTCTAGGGATTCTGACTCCAATGTAGTGAAACCTATGATAATCCTATGCCGTTCCAGTCATTTAAAAGTGTTGATGAATTTCAGCAAACGCTAGCCTGAAATGTCGGTGGGTTCTTCTAAGTCATTAAAGAAATGTCTGTCGTCACATAATCAACTGGTTGAGGAGAGGTAGACGCTTTTTAAGAGCGTTATCCTTTCCTTTACCCCCACTTGAGAAATCATCCCTCCACCAAGCCCGTAGAAGCATGTGGCTCCTTGCAACGTCTGGTAGATGAGTTTGATAGGTCAGTGTTTCGTGTATATGTCCGTTTGTTTGCTCAGTATTGCTGATTAAGTCGAAGGGGCTGTTCCTTTTCTCAAGAGCATTTTACCAATCTTAGTTAGAGGTGGCCCCATCAACTCACCGACGCTCATAATCAACGGAAGAGTGGAAATCGCTGGTGTATAGGCAAAGTGCCCATTCTACGCTTCTTGCCACTCCTGCTAGAAACACGTACATCGTTAAGTCGTTTTCGTTCGTACTATCATTGTCGTCCGTGACTATTTTTATGTTCTTTGAATGTGGTTGTAGGCGATCTCCAGACTCGTGGTCGGCTGGTTGATAGAGTTTAGGAATTTTCAAGCAATTTGGTAGAGTTAATAAATTTTAACAGGTTTTTGCTTGGAATATCAGAGTCCCTCCAAGTAGTTTCACAAGTGCCTCCCTTCGAGTCTGTTCCACAGATAATATAGCGCAGGGCAGTGACACAGGTAGTAAGGAATATCGTTATGTATCTCCTCGTCACCGCATCCTCTGCATAAGTCGTCCATACTGAGTTTCATCTTTTTCTTGTGGTAACCCAGTAGGTTGTGACCGGTATCGATGCCCACGAGAAGAGAAACACTTTTTACTCAGTTGAATGATAACGTCGGTCTTTTGTTTGCCGAGACTAGACCAGTTTTCTGGAATCGAACGCGTTCCATCTCTTACTGTTGTCTGTCTAATTAAGAAAGTGTTGATCCTATTCTTGCCGGCTCGTCAGCGCTTTCATTACCTCAGACACCACTGTGACCAGGAACCCAACAGAGCATTTTGTTGCACTGCGTACCAAGAACCCTTGGCTCTTACGATTTGAAGTGGTTATAAAATAAAAACGAAAAAATGCTATTTTTAACTCCCAACCCATCAAATGCTCGAAGAAAACTACCCTTTGTGGTTATCATGACGCATTTACAAATCAATCCACTCTGAGATTTGTAAGACTAGCGCAGTCTGGTAACGAATCAAACGCCAAGCCGGGAAGGCGGTTTCTATAAACAAATATCTTTTATTATTGAATTTGCCATTATCAATGGAACCTCAAAAATACAACATACGTTCTGCAAATGATTCGGTTATGCGCGTGATTCTAATTTTATATTTAATATTAAAAAAAATATCATTAAATATGAAATTTATAAAGCCAGTTTTCGCCATTCGACTTGTGTTTCTTTTTAGCCTGGCTAACATGTTCTAACAATGCTAATTTTTAAAAACTTTGCAATATATATACATATATGAGACTTCGCTGAGTTAATATTATTATTTAAAGAAAAGTATTATAATGCAATTATAATAAAAATAAAGAACGGAAAACTTTAAGTTCAAAAATTGGAGGCAATGACTTGTGGAAAAATGCTACGTTATTTTCTGCCACCAACGACAGCATCGACGTTCCCCAAAAGGATAGATTAGACAGCAATTTTGTATTTTTAATTCGAGACCAAGACATTGCGATTGGCATTGCTGGACGACGAGGAGGATTCTTCCGATTTCTTTTCGTCGTCTTTACTGTCGGGCATTTGCTCGCCACGGATACGAATGTTATGGTCCTGTTTGAACTTATTGATTTGCTGTCCTTTTTTGGAGAGATCTTGATTTATCACTGTGATGGTTTTCTCGATGAAGTCTTTGTTTTCCAACAATTGTGGCAGCACATCTTTGACTGTTCGCTCGCACAGCACACCACCAATGAGTCGGAAGCATTTTCGATCCTCACCGACTAACTTCAGCGTTTCTATCACAGTTCTGCAAGCATTTTTTTAATAGATTTTTTGAATATAGAGACGTAGTGCCACAGACAGTGGTGGAGAAGATTCGAGGTTAGGGTTCTTGGATACTTACTTGTGTTCTTTAAGGTCCATTTCTAGGGTGTTGAGGTTTTTTACCAGATTTCGTTGTTCGTTTCGTAACAATTGAAATTCTTGGACGATTTTTTCATTTGGCTTTTGATCTTTAGCGGCTTCGGATGCCATTGTTTTGGGTAATAATTGAACAGATGCACACGAAAAATGAGAGAATTTACAATTAAAATAAATTAAATGACAGTTCGGTTTGGGTCGTGCGTTTTTGATAGTTTTTTTTAGCAGACAGACGGAAGATTGTTCGATACTCGGTTGGGTTGGTTACATTAGTGTTGGGTTGAAAAAACGATTCTTCAAGAAGTAACGAACAGAAAATTATTAGGCCGAGCAAATACTTGGCAATTTTTTATCGGATACATACTTTTCAGCCGAATTTTAGGCTAGTCGCGCACTGGCAACTGTGATCGAAATCAAATAGTTTGATCACCAGTTGAAAGAGAACCGCGGACTGGCAACTCTTTATAGGCTTTTCACACCGAATTAAAATCTCGGATTTCAGCAACAAGATTACGAAATCTCATCGAAGCGTTCACACTGAACAGAACCAGGATTTCATTTGACGTTTCTGTCCATTTATCCTGCTTTCTCGGATATAATTTATCTTCTCTGCTTCTCTCCCCACAATTCAAATTTCAAATAGTCACTCGAGACTCGACTCCATTATCTGCTTTTTATCTACCTCTTCTCTTGCTGACAATTTGCTGACAAAGCAGAACATTTCTAAAGGTTTGTTTGTTTTGACAATCTTGTGTTTGAAAGTAGATTTTGAGGAGATTTTGTCGTAATCTAGTAGATTTGGAAATCTGAAAATGTATGGGAAATCTAGTAGATTTGGATGAGATTTTGAGAATTTTGCTCGAAATCTAGATTTTGATTTGGTGTGAATAGCGTATTACTCACACTCACACTCTTTTTCTCTCTTGCGCTTATAGAAAACAGCTCAACTTTTGCGAAGGCAATCGTTTAGTTTGTGTCAAAACACAAACACCCATATTAATAAAAAACGCTTATTCTTTCTATAGTCCACTGTCTTACTAAACCATAGAATAGGAGTTTAGTCCTGGCTTAAATATTTATATTAATAAAAACAAAATGTTCCCGGAATAGTAAAATGACGTTTACGAAAAATCCTTTTAAGAAAATCTTCTACAAAAGTAAGCAATCTCTTTTTTTATATTCTGTGGCTACCTTAATTGATTGTCAATCGCTTGTGTCTGACTGTAGACATTTCTATTTCTTATTCCTTCGCTAAACCACCTACTTCGGTGGTTTAACTTAATCATAATTAGTAAACGTCACTTAACAGAAAATTTGTTTTATTAGGCTAGTCGCGCACTGGCAACTGTGATCGAAATCAAATAGTTTAATCACCAGTTGAAAGAGAACCGCACACTTGCAACTCTTTACTCACGCTCGCATTCTTTTCTCTCTTGCACCTATAAAAAACAGCTTAACCGATGCGAGGCAATCGTTTAGTTTGTGTCAAAACACAAATTTTTAGTTTCGAGAATCGAGTTGCTTTGAGTGTGCGGTGTCCCATATAAGCCCATATGTTTCATTTTAGCAACTAAACAGTTGCGAAACTAAAAATTGAATGTGCGCGCCTAGCCTTAATGAAATTTCGCACTTAGTCCAGGACTTAACGATAAACCTCCACTAAACCATCTTTATTAATATGGGTGAAACAGCCATATTTATAAACTCATTAGGCTAGGCGCGCACATTCAATTTTTAGTTTCGCAACTGTTTACTTACTAAAATGAAACATATGGGCTTATATGGGACACCGCGCACTTAAAGCAACTCGATTCTCGAAACTAAAAAGTTTGTGTTTTGACACAAACTAAACGATTGCCTCGCATCAGTTGAGCTGTTTTTTATAGGTGCAAGAGAGATAAGAGTGCGAGCGTGAGTAAAGAGTTGCCAGTGTGCGGTTCTCTTTCAACTGGTGATTAAACTATTTGATTTCGATCACAGTTGCCAGTGCGCGACTAGCCTTAGTTTGTGTCAAAACACAAACTTTTTAGTTTCGAGAATCGAGTTGCTCTAAGTGCGCGGTGTCCCATATAAGCCCATATGTTTCATTTTAGCAACCAAACAGTTGCGAAACTAAAAATTGAATGTGCGCGCCTGGCCTAAGTGCGCGGTGTCCCATATAAGCCCATATGTTTCATTTTAGCAACCAAACAGTTTCGAAACTAAAAATTGAATGTGCGCGCCTAGCCTAAGGCTAGTCGCGCACTGGCAACTATGATCGAAATCAAACAGTTTAATCACCAGTTGAAAGAGAACCGCACACTGGCAACTCTTTACTCACGCTCGCACTCTTATCTCTCTTGCACCTATAAAAAACAGCTCAACTGATGCGAGGCAATCGTTTAGTTTGTGTCAAAACACAAACTTTTTAGTTTCGAGAATCGAGTTGCTCTAAGTGCGCGGTGTCCCATATAAGCCCATATGTTTCATTTTAGCAACTAAACAGTTGCGAAACTAAAAATTGAATGTGCACGCCTAGCCTTAAGGGTATTCATGTAAATGCGGAAAACCCTGATAAACCTCGGAAACCAGATAATTTTATCTCTGCTGAAACGAGCTGTCAAAATTTGTATGGGAAAAACTTTCTGCAAATCTGATAAAATTATCTCACGAATTTGATGCAGAAAGTGAAGAAATAAACCTGATAAACTAAATTAATATGGATTCTGACTTTTAACTTGACATTTCACAAAACATGGGTGTTCATGAAAACATGTTGCGGAAAATTATATCCTTCTACAAAGCGGAAAATTATCTCGTTTCATGAATACCCTTACCATTTTTTTATTTCACTTGCTTATTTTTTATATAACCCTCACAAAATTCAAAACAAATTTTCGACACAGAGACAGACTGAAAAGTAGAATTGTTTTTTCTCATTCTTTTGCTTTGAGCTATCAGAATGACAGTACAAACGTGGCGTTTATACTCAACCGCGAAGTTAATGACAAATTTCTTCACTAAGTTTAAGGTAATTAGATTGTTGGTAACACTGAGCCTCCACTTGAAATAAGTGATTGCAAGAAATGTGTCATGTAGCCAATATTTCGTGTGGAGTCCCCTTATGTCTCGATTTTTGTTATTTTTAGACATAATTATTTCTATTTATTTCTTGTCTTCGTAGAAGAAATAAATGCAAATATAAATTTTGACGTTTTGTGACACCCCAACTTCACTAGACACAAATTTCTCGGAAGACGTCGAGTCTTGACACAAATTCCCACATTTTCACGTAACATTCCTTCATTTCATTGACAAACTCATGTTATGTTTTCACTTCGTATAGAAATTAAGCCAAGATGTAATTTGACACTTATTTTTCCACCATTTACTGTCTGTTGAAGTACATACAATTAGGCCTATTCTGCCACATCTGTTATTCTGCTATAGATTTTCTGTTATGAATCATAAAAGATTTCCATCTTAAAAGATCTTTTATAATTGGTATTCAGGGGCTCGAACTTTTATAAAAGTCTGTTATGCAACTTCGAAAACGAAATCTGTTATGAAACTGAACTAAATCTGCTATCATAATCAGCTGTGATTAAATAAAATAATTCATCTGACAAAATTAAAATGGATGACGAACAAAAAAGTAATCTCTTCTCTTACACATTATTGGTGTCCTCTACTCTACTTACATATCTATATATATAAAAATCAATGCCACTTTTCGTTGTGTTTTTATAACTCAAGAACGGGCTCACCTATCCGAACCAAATGTTTAGGCTTTGTTCGGACTATGTAGTAGATGGTTTATGTGAAGTTTGCACAAAATCGGTCGAGCGGTTCTTCATTTATCACATTTTTTGTAACAAATGAATTCAATAAATGTCGGATCATTTTGTAAGTGGAGATTTTGCTGTCAAATTGAAACTTTTTTCATATATGGATTGTGCTGTCAAATTGAATCATTCAAATGTACTATGTATATGTGTGCGTGTACTTTTCTCAGTTTTTTAGCGATACTGATACACCACTATTAATGTAGCAAATTGTTTTTAATTTGATTTATTCTTTTTTATATGAAGGAATAATGCCACGAGCCGGGCGAGCAAATATATGTAGGTCGGCGAACGCGTAATGCAAATGATGTGGCATTACTAAGACGATCACAGACTGCAGGTGAACGCGCACATGCTAATGCATCGCAGCGTGATGCGTGAACGTAATGCACGAAATAGATCTGTTGACCCTGTACCTGTACTGAATCTTGCACGGCGATCACGAATACGTCGTGCTCCTTTGGCTGAAATGATGCGTGCTGCTTTTAATTACAACAGTCTAATTAATTATAGTATGTACGGATACATTGGAATGATGGACGCAATAATGTCCACATTGTGATGCGGCTAACTTTCCAGGTGAAACGCCCGGCATCAGGGTTCGAACCTGAATCATAAAATGTCGGAGCAAATTTGAAAAAAAAGTCGAGCAAATGCAAGATTTTCGGAGTAGATTTGAAACAAAAAGAAAATCCTTACTTTTCAGGAAAATTAAAACATACATATGTATGTATGAACATAAAAAAATAGTATTAGCAAAAAAGAAAAATAAATCACAGGTTTCATTGGAAAACTTAGTATTATTTTCAAAAATTGTTTTGTAAAAATAAACAAATTACAAACTCAGAAAGAATTTTTAACAAAGGTTTAATGGTTTTTTTCAACAATGTCATATTTGTATATAAATAAGACAATTTGTCTGTGTGGAAAAAGTGGAGTGAATCTCGAAAATCGGAGCGTAGGAGTAGATTTAGGTTCGAACCCTGCCCGGCATGTGTTGTGCTAATGGCAAAGTGAGATTGCCAGCATTAGAAACTCTACCCGAAGCATTGCATTCACTTATTTTTGGGACATTTCAAACGTTGAATCCCTTTTTGAGTCATATTGAACTATACAATTCGGCATTTCAAATGACTTCTTTTGGAGCTACTAAAATTATTAGAGATAATTTTATGCCGACGTTTAAGGTAAATACTTCAACAGGACTGTCCCATGTTTATATCAATCTGAATCATAAAGTATTCGATAGTTTTAAAAATTCTGATCCAACATCTACCTAAAATTGCATACATGTTACAGATTCAGGGCCAGATTTATCATCAAGCTGGTTCGTTATTGCCATACCCCGACGCTGATAATCAATTTTTGCACACTCTACATTAAAATTGCCATTAAATGCACAGATGATTGAAACTACAACTTGCAATATTTCGAGAAATTCTGCTATGGCAAAAGTTCTGCGATTAACGTCAATTATTTTATGGGATGAGTGTACAATGGCGAATAAAAAATCACTAGAAGCATTTAATCGAACAATACAAGATTTACGTGGTAATCAACAGCTTTTTGGTGGTGCTTTGATAATACTGTCGGGGGATTTTCGTCAAATATTGCCTGTCATTCCTCGATCAACTCCTGCTGATGAAATAAATGCCTGTTTGAAGTCATCAATTCTTTGGAGATATGTATGTACAAAAATTGACACTGAACATTAATATGCGTATTCACCTACAAAATGATATAGCTGCCCATGAATTTTCAAAACAATTGTTAGAAATTGGTGATGGCAAAATATAAATCGACAGTACCAACGGGTTGATCGCTGTACCAAACAATTTTTGTACAATTGCGCAATCGATAGATGAATTGATTGAATGTGTTTTTCCGAATATTCTTCAGAATTACAGAAATTATGATTGGTTGAGAAAACGCCCCATTTTAGCACCCAAGAACATTCATATCAATGCCAATAATTTTCAAATTCAAGCGAAACTGCCAGTTGCCAACTGACAGTGTCATGTATCAAGATGAATTATCCAATTGAATTTTTAACTTCATTGGAACCGGTCGGTATACCACCGCATTGCCTTCATCCGAAAGTTGGTTCTTTGATTATATTGTTGCGAAATATTAATCCACCAAAACTGTGTAATGGCACCAGATTGGCAGTGAAAAAGTTATTGCCAATTTTGATTGAAGCTACGATCCTAACTGCTCAATCAAAAGGAGAAGTTTGTTTGATACCGCGTATCCCTACGATTCCAACTGATATGGAAAAACAAAAAATATTGTTTATCCAAATGTTTTGGATTAAGTTTTAAAATAGCTAGCAATTAATAAAATATTTTTTTGTTTTAATAAATGAATAATTTGATGTTACAATTAAATTGTTTTATTATTTCACTTTATACGTAGCGAAGCACGTACCGGGCCGCTAGTACATATATGTTTATATAATACTCGTATGTGTGTAAATATATTTTCTTTCATTTGTCTCATTTTAAAAAGGTTTCGTTAACGAAATATAAAATATATCGTCGTCGTTCTATGAAACGTCCATTCTTAACAAAAATGTAATTTAATTCTTATTTAATTCATTCCAGATCATCCATATTTGCAAAATATTGTATTGCACAGTGGACGACGATGATATATCAATTTTTCATTGATATACTCGTATCTGTGTATGTATTGAAATCTTTTATAATAAAAGTCACAGAAGTTTGTCTTTTATTCTTTTATGATTTTTAACAGATTTCATAACAGATTTTGGCATGCTGAATACCAAAAATGCTATTCGTAAAAGATTTTTTCAATGTTCGAACGTTTGACAGTTCATAAAAGTTTTCTTAGCAGATTTTATAACAGATTTTAGCGTGCTGAATACCAAAATTAAAATTCATAAAAGATTTGTTGACAGCTCAAACATTTGTATGGAAATTCATAGCAGAATAACAGAATAGAAGAATAAAAGATCTCGCCGAATAGGCCTAAATGTTGTTTGTTTGTTTGCAGGCCAAAATGTACATTAAAAGAATTAAACATTGAAGATAGTAAGTATTTTGATTAATATTTTTAAATTAATTATGGCATTCAGAGACCTTTCATGCTTGTGGGACTACTCAATTATGTCTTGGAGCAAATGTTCTTCAAGGTCGTGCAAATCTCTTTTGCTCAAAAATGGATTCACCCAAAACCTGTGCTTCCTTTTGTATTCTTCCCCTTTTGCCTCTTCCAGCTTTTCCAATGCGTTTATTGCTAAAATCAAGCGACGTGATTTACTTGCTGAGATCATGGCGAAGAATGAATAATCACGACATAATTTGCCCACGGTGTTAAAGAAATATAAACTTCAGATATAGTGTCTGACATATTGTCAGAAATAAATATTGCTAATGGAGGTGCGGCGTAAGGCCCATATAGCATCGCTAGCTTCTATTTCGTTGTTTGCTGCAATTTATATTCGGAATTGTTAGAAAATACGCTTAATACTATGCATAATGCTAAATCCTTCCACAGTAACACTTTTTCTCGAGGCTCGTATCACCACCTGTCAGTCAACAAAATTATCCCTCCCCCGCCAACACCACTGAAAAAACATAAAATCTAATTTTTGTATTTATTTTCTTTTTGTATTTGTGAATTGTGATCGCCTCGCCACCGTAGACCGTAGCTGTTGTCGCATCGCAATCGCAAAGCAAGTGAATAGTTTAGTGTATGTTGTTTGTTGTTTAAGTTCATTCGCCGGTGTTTTCGCGTATTATTATAAAAAAATCACTTATCTATTACCATTACGCGCAATCCACAAGTAAATATGTTTAAAAAGCTGGTAGACTTTCTTAATTATTGGTATTTCCGTTATTTGATGGTCACTGAACTGTATATTGTGGAGAAATGGGAGCGTATTACTATCCGTAAGTTTTCACGAAATAAGTATGTACCTAAGTGAAAACTGAATGACGTGTATCTTGTTTTATTGTTTAATTTAAATACTTTTGTGTTTCCTATGCTACGTAAGTGCAAAACAAAAGAATCAATTGAAAGGGTGAGGTCGACGCGACATTGGTTACTTCATTTCTTTTTCTTCATTAGTTCGTCGGAATTAAATAAAAACAAATCTCAAGTTCACATGCACTCAACTTATGGTGTGATAAGGATGAGAAATGAGATAAAAGAGTTATGTGGTTTGGTCGTGGGGTAGGGGTCGTTTACGGTGGGACGGGAAGAACGAAGTTTGTTAAACAATTTCGAGTGATGCCAATCGTAATATACAATGCCTGCGTTCAGATTTTTATAGATTGGCCTCTGGCTATCAAAGAAATTTTAAATTTTTACACGCGAATTTTATTCGGTAGATTAGCACTTTTTAATAACAAATACATCAATTTTTAAAGTGAGGAAACATTTATAACTATGTATTTTTAATTAATTTTTATTTATTTTGACATTTCTCTTATATAACCAGAGGCGGGTTATTTATGGGATATTATTAGGATTTTTTCCTTTTTTTTTTAATTTGTTGATTAAAAGAAAGTTTCTGAACCACAGTACTTTTAAGTTAAAACACTGTTGACATAGGCTCCTGCCTGACACCTTTACATGCCTTACTGGCTGAACACAATGGAGACGGAGCTGCAACTGGAATAGCTGTCAAAATATTCAATACACGTAAATTCAATGTTACGAACACAACACAACGCAACTGCAGTCGGTGCTGCAGTCGGTGCTGCAAGAGTTGGCGAACTTTTAACTTTTTCGTGCAGCATTTTTGACATTTCAAATTTTATATATCTGTCTGTGATTTTAAGTGTTGTTTTGTTGTATTGTGATTTCGTGGTTAAATTTTAATTAAAATAATGGACGAAAATCTTCAATTTCAGTGTCCATTTTATAGTTTCAATTACTTAAAATATTTACAATTTGCCAAAGATTCAACACCTGACCCAACAAATGACAACAAAACAATGAAAGCTGTACAGCCTCATTGTGGGCACATAAAAAAAAGTACGTACGACACTTTTTGACAGCTCTTCCAGTTGCAGCTGCAGCTCCAGTTGCAGCATTCTATTGTGTTCAGCCAGTAGCGGAGCAACGAAGTTGCGTGAGCGGCTGTTGCCCCCGAAAAGGGACTTAAAATCCTAAGAACCCGCGAAGCTGGCCACCCACACTACTGTCAAGCTAAAAAAACTGTTGAAATAGACCTCTGTCTGGTGGCTTTACATACCCTAAGAGGTATTAAATCAAAATCTGGCCACTTTCAGTACTGTTAGTCAAGAAAACACTAACAAAAAAGCAAAACGTGAGGTTAAAACTAAAAGACAAAACATTTTTTTTTTATGATTTATCGGTGTTTCCTCAGTTTAATATTTTAAATCTGTTCTATTGAGACCACTAGCTTACTGTAAACAAAAAATCAATATAATACACGTGCTACTTAAAAGGAAAGTCGCCACCCAAAAAAATAATATCTTTATGGACCAATCTGAATAGGAACTCGCCGTTTTGAATACTTAAACTTACCATTTATTCCATTGACATGAATGATGAAAATAAATCCGTTGCGATCTTCAGACTGTTTGTGCCCCTTTCTAGAACTGCGAAAGATAGCTTATGCTACAGCTCTTTCTCGGCACTTGCTTCCTTGAGAAACTTATAGCATATGGAGCATTTTTAGAGATTGCAGTTCACTCTATTTTAGGTGCATCAGTGCAACACATTTATCTAATGCACATTTGATTTGGTTCGGTGTTTCCACGTGAGCTTCACAGAATCTGCATGTTGCTCTGCTTACAACGCAAAGAATGCTGAGGTGTTTCTCAGTTTGCAGTGACCAGTGAGAAGAGCCGTAATGATTCTAAGATTGTTCCTGCTTAATCCGATTTAGGATGTAAAGCGTTCTTTGTTGTAGCTCCCAAAAAGCACTTTGGCCTGCCTTATATTTTTGATCATGAACCGTTTTGATTCTATTTTGAATCATATTCTCTTCTATTTCACTTTAGAGCTTATCCGTTAGGGTTGTCATTGCTCTTATTTTACCTAAGGTGTCTCGTCTCTAAGTTTTCAATGAGACCTACATGTCCCGGTACTCAATGAAGTGTGACATTATTATGCTTGCTGTGTTCGTTAAGGTTGCCCACAAGCTTTGAGTGCTGCCTGGCTGTCTGACATGATAGGAATGTTTTGCTTACCATAGTTTCTTTTGAGATTTAGTTAAGCAACATTTTCTTATGGCACCCAGTTCTGGAAAATGCTTCTGGACTGTCCCATCGACAGAGAAAGTTTGGTTCTTTTTCCAAAAACTCATTCATCTGTCCCTTGAGAAGTTAGTACACTATTTGGTGGCATTTGCATTGAGAGAGTAGTTCACTGTTTAGCCTACCATCTCTTGGAATGTCTAATAAACTCGATACTGAAGACTTTGATATGGAGTCTGAAAGAAATAGTGGAACTGTCTTGAAAATTTGCAAGGATCGTTTTCATACCTATTCGCTTTTGGGAATAACCCGAAGATGGTCGAAAGTGAGGCATTACTTTCAATACGGTTCGACGCAATTTCTGGAATAAGCCTACTGTTTTTGTTTTAGTTCAAAAAATCCTTTTTCGAAAATTGTATGTGCAATATTATATTTTAAGCTTAAAAGAGCTGCAGTATAAAATTTTATATCACAATCAATACAGCCGTTAGTGATAAAATCAAAACTAAAAATAAACAACCACTTCTATATCAAATTCACAAATTGATAACTTAAATTTGGTGGTGCAACAGCCCGAAGAGAACCAGGACCTAGTGAATTACAACTCTTAACCATTACTGTGTGTGTATTGCCAGGAATTCAGGCGAGCTACAATTTCCTGCCGATACTTTTAGAGTATTTTCCAATTACTCGTAAGAAGCAATACAACCCTGGACATATTTTTTGATTTTGTGCAACGCCTGAAAATCGAACAAAAGACCTTCTGCATGACAGTGCAACGCACTAACCATTAAGCCATTAATTGACCAAGGAAATCCGGATTTTTGAATTTAAAAAGGAATTATTACGAGTATGCTGAGGCGTTCAGATTTCTCAGCTTGCTGGGATCTCAGATGTATGAGCTTATTTCTTAAATTTCAAAAATCTATCGATTCCAAAAGAAAAACATTCAGTCGCCATTCTTTTGGAAAACACTATTTCGAGTTTCCGACGTTTATTGACGAAACTTTACCTCATTTTACCCGACATTAAATTAAAATTTCCCTGAATTCTCTCTATAAGTGGCTTTGTTTGCAGAAATTTAAAATGAAAATGAATGAATTTTAAAAGTGAATTTTGCAAGAGTTTATTAAATAGAAAGAAAGTCGATATTGGTTATTACATACTTACTAAATAAAAAATCGAGGAAACTATTTGTAAACTTGGCATCACTACCAACAATGCACCTGCACAATACTATCCTCAACATAAAAAGGAAACTATTAATGCAGGAGCTGGTAGAAACACATTACTTTCTGTAGTGCAGTGTTAAGCTAGTGAGCCTTATGCCGGTCTATATCACCGGCTTTTAGGAAAAATGATCCATGATATAATCGATTTTTTAAATTTTTGGTGGCTCCGATACCTTTTGGTAACCGAGTTGTATATGGTTGAGAAATGGGAGCGTATACTTATACGTTAGTTGAATGATATAATCATTTTCATTGAATATATTTATTTTTTTCTTCGGCAATACAACAAGTACCTTCTTCCTTAATCATAAAACAATACTTATCTTATCTTAACCATCAAAAGTTAATTGTTTAATATTTTTTAATATTTCCAGACATTATCTTCGCCGTACTTTTCGTTCTCTTCTGGTATTTCAACTACTCAGTGCTACTATCTTTTACCGGAAATCTATTAGGAGTGACACCAATATCTAATGTACTTCAACAACAATCGAAGCAAATCTGAGACTTCATATACAAATGCCATTATTATCTTTGGAAAATGCAACGTGTTCTCTAATGATTATTCAACATTCACACATTACACCCACATGCAGTATTCTGGAATTAATCCCACCAATATTAATCATTCGCACTCAATCAATCGTACATAGTGCTGCGAACCATTTATAGTGATTAATTTATAACTTTAATATAATTTTTAGAAAAATAAAAAAAAACAAATTAAAATGTAGATTCGAATTCTATACACAAAATATGGAAATCATTGAATTAAGAAAAAGTATCTAAAAAATTGGTTTCAATATGACCAATTAATGTACCTACTATAATGTTAGAGCAAACTATTTATGTATGATCCCTTCTAATTCTAATTAAAGTCGTAGAGTTTCTATGTAATTTCGTGCACTATTTGTATATTTATACCTGCATAATAAACAAGATTATAGCTCTTACTAATTGTAGTAAATTAGTTTTAGAAAAACAAGCGTAACCAATCTTTGTATCATTTATGCATTTGAATTAAAAGCAAACATATATGTTCTATCGTGAGAAAAGGAATTTATTTTTTGGGGAGTTGCAACCAAAATGATAAACAAATATTTTCTTACCAGCAAAATTATTGATAAATTCTAGCGGAGTACTATAGCTGTGAGCTAAGTGGAGTCTCAATAATTTTTTGGCACAGGATTTATTGTATGTAAATGTACATTTGGATGTTCATATTTGCCGTTGAATTTCGTCGGACAGAATTTCCGAACAGCTGATCGAAGAAATACCTTGAAGCAAAATGTCTCTGATTCGTAGAAAGAGAATTCCGCTCCGACGGTTACCTCGATATGGCCGATTAACAAGCAATTAAAATTACAAGCTAAAATTTTAACAAGCCTAACTGCGAGGACTATTGGCTTTTTTGCTTAGGGATTTACATAACTTACAATTTTTGTTTTCTTTAGAAACTCGATGACGTTAATTATATTTGTTAAATTAGGGTTCTTGAGAATATCATATATTGAGTTATTTTTGAATATTACTTTGATTACGGCTGTGACAACTGACAATATGTTTGAGATCCAGGCTGGTGTTGCAAGTAGAGCAGGTTTGAGGGTTGTTTTTGTTGAGGAGGTGTTGATGGGATGCAGTGGGGGCATATCGGTGTAGATTTTGAGGGATTTATATCCATGTAGCGATGGTGATACAGGCTCCAGTCTTGGCTATATTTTGTTCCAGATATCTTTTCGGTTTGTTTGAGGAGGTCAGTTTTGGTGAAGATGTTGAAGGTGAATACAGGTAAGCTTTTGACTGAGTTTCCTGAACTGTCGGCAGGGCCGCCCCAACCGTATGTGCAATGTGTGCGGCGCACAACAACGTCAACGTCTAGGGGCGGAAAATTAAGAGATCGATCTAACTCAACCTATATAGCATACTACAAAAGTTTTCCTCAAGCTATTGGAACCTTTTTACATTTGATCGTTCACTACGTAGTGTCCACACACAATCTACTTCGCTATCATCGTAATGTCCACTTTGATAACTTGCCTTATAGTACCTATAAGTCTCAAGTAAAAAGAGTAAATAATCTTAAAAGGATGCAATAACTATATATGCTATAACAGAAACTCTCAAACTAATTTACAGGGGATTCCCCCAAATCCTAGTCTGACTACGTTCATTGTATAAAAATTTGGTGTAGATTGGAACACAACAACAATGCACGTTTGCTAAAATTTTTCAACTGCGAAATGGGGAATAAATAAAACTTTCACTTATTCAACGTAAATAACCGCGGCACCCGAGATATGGGACGGCAATTTAAGGTTCTTGCTCGCGGGCGCACGAACAAACAGCGGCGGCACTGACTGTCGGCATTTTCGTTTCCGTGTATTCTAACATGGCCAGGAGTTCACATTAGCCTAATGTTTTTTAATTTGATGAGTTGGTATTTAATTACTGATATAATTTCCATATTATTGTTTGAGATGTGTATTGCATTGATTACTGAAATGCTGTCGGAGGATATAATGCATTTTTTCAGAAAGATCGGCTGCAGCTTTAGTCGCTTGGAGTATGGCGAATGCTTCTGCTGTGAATACCGAGGCAAAGTCTGGGAGAACGCCTATGCTTGTTGTTGATCCGTTTTCATCGGTCACCGCATAGGATGTGATGTCTGGAGTTTTAGAGCCATCGGTGAAGATAAATCGCCATCTGACAGATCTTAAGTCAGATGCGATACTTGAGTTTAGTTGGAGGTATGTGCTGTTTACTGTTTTTAATTTTTTTGTATTTGGTTAGATCCAATGTGAGAGATTCTGGTTTGATGAATCAAGGTGGGTAACGTGGGGCTATGAGCCGTTCTCTTTTAGTAGGCAGATTGTTAAGCTTTGATTGCTTAAGAATCGTCGCGATGGCGGATGGAGTTCGTTTTGTTAGTTTTTGATTTGCTGTTTTTTGAATTTTTTTTTTTATCGATTATTGAATTTTTGGAGAATACGAGTTTTGCGAGCATTCTTAAAGTTCGATGCTAAGGAAGTCCTGATTTAGCTAGGATATTTTTTTTTTTTTTTTGGGTTGTTGAAAATGCGTTTATGCTTCTTCTGGCTGCTGTGTGGTACATCTATTGCATTTTCTGCCGAAAATTTAAATCAAACTCTCAAATTAGCATCGGTAAGAAAAAATTAACAGACTTAAATCCCCGAAAAATGATGTCAACCATTGGAAATAGACCCATACTGTGAAACGATTTTATTCTTAGAATATATCCAAAAATCATATCCCAAAATATCCTTGACGAATTAGGAAAACCCTGTATTTCTAACATTTACATTCATGTCACACACCTGTTTCGAGCTCTAAGACCATTAACCTGATACATTTTTATTTAAACAACAGTTATTTTGTATGATAAAAATGAATGATTTATTTTCAGGTGAAATATTTTTAGTTTAATAGGTATCTTAGAAAACATAATCTGTACATTTTCGTTTTTATTTTTTTTTAATTCTTTTATACACAACAACCACAAAAAAAAACTTTCGCGCAGTATCTCTCACTCGTCTAAGGCATATAACGTAAATAAATCCCTATGGTCCAATTATAATAAGGACAAAAATCTAGCAGTTTTTAAAATATTTTCGCAGCTTCAGAGTTAGTATACATCCAAATGACGTACATTAGCAAACTCAAAAGGTTTATTCAACTTTCGCCTTTTTAGCTGTATTGAGACCTGTGGCAATAGAAGCATTTTCTTCTACTGAGGGCGGTTCATCAAGGTGACGTTTAACAGTGGTGGCTATGATTTCAACATCATCTGTTTGATTGGCAGTGCTGTCTTGTGATGTTATATCGGACGTTACTTCCGCATTTGAAAAATCTTGGGCGGTGGCAGTGGATTGAGGTGTACTCGGAGCTGTTGATTCACCATTCAGTTGCTTTATGCTGGCTGATAGTTCACGATTTTTGGCGTCCATGTCTTCAAGTCGCTTCTTGAGTTCAATAACTTGTGCATTTAATTCAGCAATGGTGGCTAAACTTTGGTTTAAGCGACGTGATTGATTTGTCTGTACCTGCAGCATTCTGTTCATCTAAAAAGATATGAGATTTTTTACTTTTAGATACACATACCTACACAGAGATGTTATATGATTGATTTGGGTTAAATTTTAAAATCGTGACTTTAATAAATGATTATTTATTTAGAATAGAAGTTCTTCAATCGACTTCGTTACTCATTTTTCATAGCAACCAGTTGTTAAAGAACAACAATACCCTTCAAGAACACCATTTAGAAGAAGGTAAGAAAAATTTTATATTTATGTCATACATAAAATAAAAAATAAATTAAATTAAGTTGACTATCTTCGACGAGTTGATTCCTGATGTGAACTGGCCAACAAGATTTTTTGATTTGTCGCCGTTATGCAAACGAAAAGATCAAAATCTAGATCAAAAATGTGTTTGGCCCTTATTGCGAGTGTCGTTTGTTAATTGACGACTTTTGTCGAAAATCGATCATCGAAAAATAAAGATACCTGGAATTTTTCTTCCATACGCTGTGTTTTTATGCGTGTTTACAACAACATTAAATTATCTAAATAGTTTTGGATACAAATTTTAACGCATCAAACGTTTTGGCACTATCGACTTTTATCGAATCGAACGTTAACGACACTCACAATAAGGCCCTTTAATTTAAATTTACTTTCGGAACCACAAAATAGATGACCCTATAATTTTTTAAAACGAAGGTAAGAGCACAATTCACAATTGTTTTGCAAGGATTTCTTCAATTAATTAAGCTTAATACAAGCCCTTTATTCTATATCACAATAAAATATCTTAATTAAATAAATTAATTAATTAATCAATAATAAAATAACTTGGATAAATATCAGGAAGGGTAGCGTAGCAGGGCATGTCTAATTGAGGGTTTAGTAAGGTTTAAGTCAAATATGTTAGAATTATTTACCCTACTCAACATTCTTGACAGAGGAAGAAGGTTAAAAGGATCGTCGCATCCAAATACATGCAAGGCAAAACGTAAAAATCTTCGATACGATTAATGTGAACTTGCTAATATGGCTACCAGACCTGAGATGCATATTCTAAAAGTGGTCTGACAAAAGTCATGTAGACGGATTTTGTGACATAGGGATCGGAGAATTCTCTTGACCAGCGTTTAATAAATCTAATAGAAGAGTTAGCTTTGTTTAAAATGTTATCAATATGAGAGCCAAAGTACAGTTGGAAGTAGTATCATAAACCAAAATCACAGATCGAATTAACAATGGGAATGGGTTCATCATTTATAAAATATTGTCTTTGAAATAATGGAGGACGCTTACGGGGATATGTTATAGCTAGTTCCAGAAGGTCTTTTTGGCACCAAATGTAGAATTTGTTCAAGTCAATTTGCAGAGATTTGGAATCTTCGGTACAAGAAATCTTTCTCCATATTCTCATCTCATCTGCGGTAGATTAACAGATCAGAGTTCGAAAATATTTTTTCAATGTCATTAGTGGTTGAAACGAAAATAAGTGGTCCTAGGTGGCTACCTTGTGGAACTCCAGACGTTGTTTTAGCTTAAATAATATTATATTATGGGATATGTTGTGGTCAAAGGTCAAGACATAAAATACCCAATCGACGTATCCCCTCCGTGAACTCGTCAAAAAATGTTTCGTATGGTTAAAATGTATTCTATATAGATGGGGAATGGGAGAGAAGATTACATATGGTATGCAAAAGACAAAACGCAGAGACAAAATATTGGTAAGTTTTGAAGATGTGTTAAAAGCCTAATCGACAAAAAAAAAACTAACAATTGTTTTTTTGAAAATTTGTTTGCTAAAAAATTCCACTCTAAATTTACTAAACAACGAAAGAAACTAATATCCTGAAAATCTAATAGCCTTATTACGGCGTTTTTTTAGCTCAGAATAGAGTTTTGGACAGATTCCGAGCATGTCGAGAATGTTCTGAACATCCTCTGAACCAAGTGTGTTCTCCGTTGTTTTTGAAACACACCTGAACACTTACTGTCACTTCATCTTCGGTTCCAACGCTCATCTACAATGACAAACCCCTAACTAGCTGTTTAGAGAAGGCAAACGTACTTGCAGCTCTTTTTGCTGCTAGCTCTACGTTGCCTGTTAGCAACATTGCCCCCTGTACTTGAGAACGTAAATCATTCAATGAGACAGATATATTTCCGCACTCGTATAGTTGCAAGAGCCCTTCGAGATCTTGATATAAACAAATCTGCTGATCCGATCTTCGTTGGAATGATCACATTCTCGAGACCGCCAAAAATACTGCTAAATGCTTAGGATTTCTATATCGATGTAAGAAATTTTTCAGCCCTTCTGACCTGGCTACCAATTATAAGGCGTTTATACGTCCAAGACTCACACCTTTGGACAGGTGCAGCACAAACTTCTCTCCATTTATTGGATAGAATTCAGAACAGAGCGTTAAAACTGATAGGAAACAGAGCTATCATGGATTCATTCTCATCTCTTGAACACCGTCGGAATGTTTCATGTTTTCCTTGTTTTTATAGTTTATTTCACAAGCAATGCTCACTCGAAGTAGCCGGTTGCATTCCTCCCCTTTATCAGTTCACCCGTGCGGGTATCACGCGGGTATTCGCTAGGAATGCTCATCAGTTCACCCTCGTACCGTCAAATATACAGATTCGTTTTTTAGTCGCACAACACGATTGTGGAATAACTTACCCGGCACGGTTTTCCCCTGCTATTTCAATTTGCAAACTTTCAAAACTAATGTTCATCGACACCTCCTTTCTCTAACCCCCCTATATTTCATTTCTATTATTTGCAATGATTTGGATTAAAAGTTTGTACAAAATAAATTTAGCTTTCCAGGAACTCTAAGACGGAAAGCATGTCTTCCTATTAGGCATTGTCTAGTAAGGACACCTATAACGGAGCTAATATGCAATCTACCAATAGAAATTAGTTGTTTTGAGCGTTAAGCATCAAACAATGGCCAAATTATTTTCGTAGACTGGCAAGTTGGGGTGCTGGTCCATCTATGGTTAGCTTTCTTTATGGTATCAGGCTTTAGCATAAGTTTATACGTAGCTAGGGGTATACCGATGTTAGATTTGGTATCCAACAAAGGTAAGATTGTTCCATTTTTTGCAAGTTCGTCGGCTTTACAATTACCTGGAATGTCTCTATGCCCCGGCACCCAGAAATGATGGACAATTTTGGGTTTTTAGTGAGTTAATGGAGACAGAGTCCAATGACTTTATGATTATGGCAGCTTGACTGTCTGAGAAGATACGTATATCAGTAGTCGATATCACGTTTTCTTTGAGCCAAGAGACGACTTCTTTTATTGCTAGAAGCTCTGCCTGGAACACGCTACAGTGATTGGGAAGACGAAAAGATAGACAAAGATTTAATCTTTCGGATTATACGCCTCCACCTTCGTTCGTCTATCAAAAGTTACTCATTTTCCCAGGTAGACCTGGAAGGGATGGACACTTGAAAGTTTTTATTAAATTTTGGATGAGGGGTGGTGTAATCGACGTTACTAGGTAGAGATCTGAACGAGTTCAGTATAGTGAAGTGGCCAATATCATTATTGATCCACTGCGAGGAGACTTTAAGCGGAATGGCTGTGCTAGCGGCCGTTTGTTTGCTAAAGATATCTAGCGGTATGAGATGAAACAAAACACCAAGTGCTGCGCAGGGAGTTGAGCGGAGAGCTCCACCCATGATTAAGCAGTCTGTTCGTTGGACTTTGCTGAGCTTGTCGCGGTTTGTTGCTCTTTCCAGCGCAGTCCACCATACTGTTACTCCATATGTAAATATCGGTCAGATGTATAGCCAGTGTGTAATATGAGTTTATAGACCCCATTTGTTACCTACGACTTTTTTGCAAGAGAATAGAGCTATATTGGCTTTGTTGATTCTCTCTTGGATATTGGACTTCCAGCTTGATTTCTTGTCCAAAATAAGACGAAAATATTTTGCGTTGTCTGAAAATTTAAGCGGTATACCTTTGATATAGGGAGGGTCTATGTGTGGGATTTTATATTTCTTGGTAAACAGGACAAGTTCAGTTTTGTGGAGGTTGACACCGAGTCCACATTGATCTGCCCAGGTAGTAAGCTTGTTCAAAGCACTTTGTAGGAGTTCCTTCAGAGTGTAAGGATGCTTACCAGATAACGCTATCGCAATATCGTCCGCATAGGCAATCACCCTGTACCTCTGCCTTGCGGCGTACCTCTACTAACAGTTCTTCGAGTAGTAAAATCGCCCAGTTTTGAATTTATAATCCTGCTTCTCAGCATATATGATTTATCAATTTACTGATCGATTTATCCACCTTCAGAGATGACAGCGCAAATGTGATTACGGATGCGTCGACATTGTTAAAAGCTCCTTCTATGTCTAGAAAAGCAACTAAGGTGAACTACTTGTGATGAAGGGAATGTTCGATAGTACGAACCAGCGTATGTAGAGCGGTTTCTACAGATTTCCCTTTGTTATAGGCATGTTGAGCATTGGATAGTATAGACTTATCAATGTTTGCCCTCAAGTGGATTTCAATCAGACGTTCAAATGTTTTAAGAACGAATGATGAAAGGCTAATAGGTCTAAGATCTTTAGGGTTAACATGGCTAGGTTTGCCAGCTTTGGGGATGAAAATAAAATCGACTTCTCTACATGACAAATCATAATCAAATATACATAATCGAAGCTAGTAATAGGTGCAAATAAATAATGAGCTGGCGGACAAAAGCGGCTTGTCAAATGAATTTTATTAGGAGAAGTACAAAACTAACCGTATAGATTCATTTTTGTTTTGTATAGCTTAGAACCGGTTTTAATCAAAAATTCTGCATCTATTTAGTTTTGAACTATAAAGCCTCGTAAATATAACAGACATGAAAAAAACTACAATGCCTACAAGTCCGCTATTGTTCGCCAGTTCCCCAAAGTTTGTTCTCAATAATAAACTACTTATCAACTTACCTTAGCGAATCCTTTTTTGTATTCATGTTCCATTTTTTTCAAGTACGTCATTGTAGCACGAGCCTCCTCACAACCTTGTCTACCATCAGCATGTACCGTCGTCGGTTGTTGTTCTATAGCTGGAACTTGGGGAGCCTTTGGTTGAACCTGAACGGAAAAATGTACGGGTTCAAATGTAGTTTGATGTAACCCAAGTAGAATGTTCACTTTCTGTCTCATTTGATCACAACAAACGCTCTTGGAAGAGCTCGTTGCGGTGGCAGTTGTTGTTGGTCCCGTAGATGTGGAGCTGCTCGAGTACATTGTGTTACTATCAACAAATGACTTTTTCAACGAGTGCGAAATCTTTTCATCGAAATGTTCGATGGCCATCGAGGATATATCTCTGAGTTCTTGCAGCACCTCATGCGGACGCAGTGGCTTGGATGTCTTCGAAATCAGCCGCAGAATACGAAAAACTTCATCCAAGACACGTCCCGGAATAAAACAGCACAAATTAAGGTCCATATACTTGGAGTAGGTCATCGACAGCATGGATATGCGCGTCTCGATGCATGTGAGTATGTCTGCATGACGAGCCAGACAGTGGTTTCTAAAAAGAATTTTAATTTTGCATTCAGGAAATTGTAATAATGACTCATAAGGATGACTTCAATTACTCACCTTCGTTCGGACTCCCGCCGGGGGAGCAAAGCCTTGATTCGCTTCAGACTGAGCGAGTGTTGCTTTACAACTTTGTTGAAACCGCAATTTAGAATGTGCTGGCATATCATATCAATCTTTTTGCAAATCTTATCGACAAAATAAAAGAAACACAAGGTGTGATATTTGCATTACAGAGGATAACAAAAACAGAAAAACAAGGAAGGTGTTAGAAATAAAGCAAGTAAAAACATAAGGTTGGGGTTTCGCTTACCAGACGTTTTTTAGCCACTTCTTCGTAGGGCAGTAACTCAAAAATTTGAATTAACATAACATTTGGTAAATTGAGGATATTCATTTTGAATTGGTTTAAACTTGTTTATTGTTAATGAAATTCAGTTTATTCAATTTGTCAAAAATGGAAAAATTTTAACTACCGATCACAAACAACGGCACAAGAATTACATATGGGGACGAATAGGGTTGCCAGAAGAACGCTGTTATCAATGACATTTGGTTATATGGATGTGTTCAGAGAAGTGTTGAGTCCCTGCATATAAAATCTATAGTACTCTCATGCAACAGAAAAAAAAGTTGGGGAATACATTCTACTGAGGGCGCTGTCGGCGGAACAAATTGACGTGGAGACTTTTAATTTGGCGGGATGGTAATTGAGGATAGAGTGAGAAAATTTTATCAGCTCTGGCAATGAGAAAGAAGAAAATGAGAAAATCAAATTTAATTCAAATTATTAATTCATTAAAATAAAAAAATGTATAACTGTTTTCTTTCATCGTGACCTTTTTATTTATAAAATTGATGTTTGTTCTAAATTCAGGGCAAATCGCCGACCGAATACTTAAGTGCCCAACCGACCACTTTTTCGGGAAACTGAGTTAAAGATGCAGTTATACTTATTCGAATATTCTCTATCGTTTGGCGCTATCCCCGTTGCTTTATCTTTATTATTAACGAAGTTACAGAAAGCACTTTTGCTCTATAAAACACACATTTTTGGGTTCTTTTCATGCTTATATGCCGTGTTTCCAAAATGTGTGGCAAAGTGGGGCAATTTTTGTATAAAAGTTTGAAAAACACACGCTTAAGCCTAGTACGCAGATCGAGACAAGACAAATTTTATCTCTACAATTTTAATCTCTCCAAAGCTTTTCCAAATCTCGCGCAAAAGTTTGAATTTGGATAGATAAAATCTAATTTAATGTGTTTTGTAATGTATCTCTGGAACGGATTGTCTTACAAAAGTGGTTCATACCTTTTTGGAATCTCGTCTTGATGCTTTCATGAGGTGCATCAGCACCTTTTACATAAAACCAGTTTTGACAAAAATCAGTTTCGGAAATACGGTGGCTGTCGAAATTTGTCCCCAAACTAATGCTTGTATCATTCTTTTTCGTGGCAAAATTTAGTGGAGACATTTTGTACAGCAATGCACAGAAGTATGAATTTTGCGCGCGAACTGCGTACTGCTCGGAAAAATATCCAATACAAAATTTGTCCCAGGAAAAAAAATTTATGGGAGACAAATTTTTTCCCGATCTGCGTACTAGGCTTTAATGCTTAAATGCCCCACTGCATTTCTTTTTTACTAAAATGGATAAAACAAAAAAGGTAAAAAAAACTAATTTAATAAAAAAAGTGTGAAAAAATACCAAAACTTAGTCTTACGAATGTTGAAGTATTTTTAACACTAATTCCTAATAAAATTGAATGTATTTTTCAAGAAAATTTTATGGACCAAGGGTCATGTTCAGTATTTTTCATAATTAAGTGGTAAAATACTTTATCATTTTCATACGTTTCTTATAGACTTAAGAATAATCCAATGTGGTATAGAGAAAGGCATAGCCACTAAATTAATATTACTTTTTGTTTTATGTTTTTATCACTCTAAGTAAACTTATAAAAAATAATAATGCTAGAAATTTTGTGTTTTTTACTATTTTTGCTTTTGTTGATTTCGGAATGTCCAGTGCATAAGTGTCCTATATCCATAGGAAATTTGAAGTTTAAGCCTACTACGCAGATCGAGACAAGACAAATTTTATCTCTACAATTTTAATCTCTACAAAAGCCACTGGACCTACATATTTTCTTCAAACTCGGTAGTTATGGGTCTTCGGTGATTCCCTAGAGGGGAAATTGAAATTTTTTTTAGCTCTAAAACTACATAACGGTACCCCCCATACACTCGTAATGCAAAATCTTATTTATCTCGAAAACGGCTCTAACGATTTTGATAAAAAAAAAATTAGATGTGATATTATGGACATGGACTACGTTTTGGTAAAAAAAATTTGGGGCAAAATGTTATTAACGGTACCTGTCATAGAACCGTTTTTTTGATTTTAGAAAAATTATTTGTTGGGTTTTTTTGAAAAAAATTTTTTTTTGAAAAATCTAAATCTTCAAAACCTATGAACGATTATTTTTTGAAATTATTTCCTAAAATCAATATTATTAAATACTTAAAATTCGCATTCCACATTTTTTTCTTGAAAAATTTTAAAGAAATTTCTTATATAAAAAATTTAACTATTTAATAATAAAACGATTTTTTAAAGTTTGTTTGCATAAATTCATTTAAATATCATTTTAAAATAATGTTAAAATAGATCCTATATTTTTCATTATTTTGTATTTTAATGAATTTCTGGCTCTAAGCTGTGTTTTTGTTTATTTTTTGTACTTGTGTTTTTTTTTTAATAAAATGCTGAAATCTTAATAATGTGTTATTTTATATTGTATTTTAAATTCAATTGATTTCGCTAAGACTAACGTGGCAAATTGAGTGTAAAAACAACATAACTTAACGTATTTGAGTTGTTTTGGCTCTCAACAAAACGTTGGGTGTTAAAACAACACAAAAAACAAAGTTAGTTTTTTAAAAATCTCCTTTACTAAAAAGATTTTTTTAAAACTTTTAACTGTTTACAACTCGCAGAACTACCACTAATCAGGTTTTAAAGTTAAAATTGTCAATGCGGTCGCGTCCTCAAAAATATAAGGTTTTTTGTCTCTCCTGTAAAAAAACAAAAATGTCACTTATGTTGTTTTAGCAATCACCGATTCATTTATTCTCGAGCTAAATTTCAATTTCAATTTGAAATTGAATAATATTTGAATAATATTTACAAGAATATTTGGTGACGGGAGTCTTACAAGATTTTCGACAACAAAAATCACTCATAATTCATAATTCTCATTCGCTCATTCATTATTCTTAAAAAAATCATACTTTAAACCAAATTCTTTTCAATTTTTGAAAAAAATTCATTTAGAGAACAGCTGTTTTCTGTGACATATTCTCCACAAAGTTTTTATGTCAAAATTTAGCTTGGATTTTAGCTGATGTTTGGAGAAAAATATGGGAGATAAAATTTAGCGCGATCTGCGTACTAGGCTATACACTAAAAAACACATTAAATTAGATTTCATCTCTCCAACTTCAAACTTTTGCGCGAGATTTGGAAAAGTTTTGTAGAGATTAAAATTGTAGAGATAAAATTTGTCTTGTCTCGATCTGCGTACTAGGCTTTAAAACAAATTCTTTTAAATCTTTGAAAAAAATCATTAAGAGAACAGCTGTTTTCTATGACATATTCTCCACAAAGTTCTTATGTCAAAATTTAGCTTGGATTTTAGCTGATGTTTAGAGAAAAATGTGGGAGATAAAATTAAGCGCGATCTGCGTACTAGGCTTTAAAGCCTAGTACGCAGATCGGGAAAAATTTTGTCTCCCATACATTTTTTTTCCTGGGACAAATTTTGTCTCGGATATTTTTCCGAGCAGTACGCAGCTCGCGCGCAAAATTCATACTATTGTGAATTGCTCTTCAAAATGTCTCCACTAAATTTTGCCAGGAAAAAGAATGATACAAGCATTATTTTGCGGGACAAATTTTGACAGCCACCGCATTTCCGAAAGTGATTTTTGTCAATTCTTGTTTTATGTAAAAGGTGCTGATGCTTGTCTTTAGATCATCAAGAGGAGATTCCAAAAAGGTATGAACGACTTTTGTAAGACAACCCTTTCCAGAGATACACTAAAAAACACATTAAATTAGATTTCATCTCTCCAACTTCAAACTTTTGCGCGAGATTTGGAAATGTTTTGTAGAGATTAAAATTGTAGAGATAAAATTTGTCTTGTCTCGATCTGCGTACTAGGCTTTAAAACAAATTCTTTTAAATCTTTGAAAAAAATCATTCAGAGAACAGCTGTCTTTTGTGACATATTCTCCCCAAAGTTCTTATGTCAAAATGTGGGAGATAAAATTAAGCGCGATCTGCGTACTAGGCTTATGGCCGATTTCATAAACAAACACTAAAAGCACTTTTATCAAAAATCCTCTTAAATTTTATCAGGATCTTAAAAATTTTTAGTTTCACCAATCTATAAAAGGGACATTTTGGGGAAATTTTTGTTAAAATTGAGTTCTCTTCACATCCCTGGGAAAAATAAATTCCTTTTTTCTTTCTAACAAGCGAAATGTATGAGAAGAAATGAGAAAGCGTTATATGTTCAAACAAATGCCAAGAAATAAAAAAAAAAGAAATGCACACAAAATATTTGGAAAGATTCTGATCCTGACATTCTGTGGCATAAAATCGCTAATTCTAAACAATTTGCAATTCAAATTGTTTTTAATATATTAGTTTAACATTTTTGTTTCAATAAATAAGAATAACATAAAGTTTTAGTTTCAATATTAAGTCAAAGGCATTTTTTTGTTGATAATCTTTATAATTCAATGTGATGTCAAAGTGAATGTGACAGTTCAATACTAAAATGTCCTTATGTAGGCACTATTCAACCTCCAAACGCGTTTAGCTTATAATGCCCCTATTCAACGTCACATAAGTTTTATAAATAACGATTTTGCATTTAGAAGCATTATAAGGGTTGTATAGCTTTATGTACTCACTATAATGAGTTTATAAATATGGCTGTTAGTATTAATTTATTTATTTTGTATTTTCAAAAATTGAACACTAACAGCCGTATTTATTAGAATTCCCTAAACGCGTGAATAGTTATGCAATGCATAAGGACTTATTCATCCACTATGCAAATTCATATTTATAAAACATTTGCCTACCCTGCATAGTTATAATGAGCTTGTGTCAAATAAAGTACCAAAAAGTAAGAATCTATTACATTTAGCCTTCATAACACTCAGCTGTTTATCAAAAAACAAAAAAAAAAACATCTTGTCTGTCTATCGAATTTAATAAACAAAAAGGAAACTACCAAAAGCTAAGAGAATTCCAACAATTAACTTTGATTCATCAGATAAAGTATGTTATTATCTCTAGCACATTACTGGAAATCAAATTGTTATTCGTTTCATTATAGCTGGAATACTATTCAGACAAGTTCTTGAGGATACAATTCAATAATGCAAGATAATAATTACAACACTAACACACCGGATGAAGAAGGATGCGTGGAGAGACATCACCAACAAGTATATTTATCTATTTAATTCTAAACAATTTTCAATTCAAGTTGTTTTTAATATATTAGTATAACATTTTTGTTTCAATACATAAAAATAACACAAAGTTTTAGTTTCAATATTAAGTCAAAGGCATTTTTTTTGTTGATAATTTTTATAATTCAATGTGATGTCAAAGTGAATGTGACAGTTCAATACTAAAATGTCCTTATGTAGGCACTATTCAACCTCCAAACGCGTTTAGCTTATAATGCCCCTATTCAACGTCACATAAGTTTTATAAATAACGATTTTGCGTTTAGAGGCATTATAAGGGTTGCATAGCCTTATGTACTCACTATAATGAGTTTATAAATATGGCTGTAAATCCTTACAGAACGATAATTTCAGCTGCTATACCTATAACCAATTGTTGTTATCTACATTATGACATTTCAATGACACTTTTAAAATTTAATGAGCCAAAAATGGGCATTTAGGCCGGTATTCACCGAGCGCTCATAACTTAAGAAGCTCATAAACCTATTCACCAAGCAATATTAGTGAAGATCTACGAGCGCTCTTAAAAGTTAGGAGTGGTCCCGACCACTCCTAACTTACGAGCGCTCTCTTCGAAAGTTTGTTCGCTTGTGCGTGTGCCACGCACGCATTTGACTCGAATCCATGTGAGCAATGCCAAGTAGAAGAGTATCCATTTGCTGTCAAGACCAACATTCCACAACATTTCACAGTTTGGGTATGCCTGAACAAGAGAGAGTGGCTCTCATTTTCGAACTTCGAAAAACACTTGCGAGTGGTTGGTGAATACCCCACAGAAATTTCAAGTTAAGAGCCTCGTAAAGTTAAGAGCCGTTTAGGAGCGCTCGGTGAATACGAGCCTTAGTTTATAAGGGTGTTTAAAAACTTGTTTAATTTAAAAGCGCTTGGTGAAACCAAAACATCTCATTTTAAGGTTTAGAAGCCTGTTAAATGTTTAAAAGTCCTTCGTGAAATCGGGCATTAAAGTTACAAAATTCCATTATTTATTTATTAAACCCACCATAATTATGAGAACACCCTTTAAAACGACAGGTGTTTTGTCACCCACGAACATTTTCGTCTTCTACTGTACATGTTTGTTTGGCATTTCCCAGCTGTTTTTCCTTTTAATTTTTTTATTTAATTTTAAATAAACAAAATTTATATTTTCGAATTTCGATTGCGGTGGACGTGGGATAAATTAATAAAACTTATTATAATAAAGTTTTAAATCAAAATAATAAAAATGTCAGAGTTTGTTCAAGGAACATGTGAAGAGTTATGCCCAGACCAAGAAGTCAAGCTGTAAATTCCTATCGACTTCTGTGTTATCAAATCATATATATGTATTTCCTTCTTTCACTTCAGCCGAACAAAGGAGCGTTTACTGCACTTCTATGAATGCAAACCTGGTCAAAAAAATGTTCCTCACATCCTTGTGAAGTCGTTTTCACGTTCGGCTGCCGGCATTAAAACACCCAGGCGAAAAGATCTCCGCACTCAACGTGCCCTGAACCGGACTGTGGAATACCTCCTAAAAGAGTAAAGTACAATTACCTCGTTACCTTATGTATCCTTGAAAGAATTCCTTTTTAGAATCATACTGGATAAAAGAAGACCCTTTAACCATGTCTATGACTTCGTGTTTGACCGCCTAAGAGCAGTTCGGCAGGAGATAGTTATGCAGAACTATGATTCAAAGGTAACGATAAGACTGCTTGAACCAATGATTATGTTTTTGGCCTACAGTCGATACAGGTAGGTATGTATGTGATTTTATTTGTTCGATAGTCTAAAAAATCCCATGCTCCGATACCTATACTAGACTTTGCGAGGAATCAGTCGATAACTTCGACCCAAAAATCTGCGACCAACACCTACAAGAGTGCCTGAAAAGGGTTCTCTGCTGCTACGACGAAGTTTATGCAGAATCCGGATTTGATAATATGAAACTAAATGCAATCCGTAGCAGGAATTTTATAGAATCTATCTACCAATTGTTTAATTTAGGATCAATCGAGGCACTCAATAGAAGTGTCCATCTCCCTGTTGAAGTAAAAACCGATTCTCTTTTCGCAGCCGTATATTCTGTAGTCCTTAATCACTTCCAAGGGAACTTTTACAAGGTCCTTCAAGGTATAGCCCGACTTCCTCATATATTATGTGCGACAGCATGTCTTAAACTCCAAAGCATAAGAAGGTAATTGAATCCTTTCGGCTAAAATCTCTTTGAATAAATACTTTCTTTTCTTACAGACAGGTATTTCTAATGTTTGCCACGGCCTATAACAGCAAACAACTCCTGCTGCCGGCGGAGTGGCTTCGAAATTTACTCCTTTACAGCAACCACAGTGATGTGGTTCAAGATTGTAAAAATTTTGAATTGGAATATATTGCGGAGAAAAAAGCCATACGATTTTATAAAAGTGATTTTAAAGTCGAGAATGCTGCAATAAAACAGAAGCATGAATCATTTGCAGAAGAAAAATTAAAGAAAATCTATTTACCCGAAATATTATTATTGAAAAAATTATGAATTGTTTTTTGCTTCAGTTTATGTTTCAAATGTATTTGAATTTTATATCGTTTAAAATATGAAATGTACAACTTTTTGGAACATATTAAAAAGCGAATACCAAAGACAATTGAGTTTAAATAACAAGACCAAACGGAATAGCTTTTGAGTAAGTTCTTCAACATTATTAAGGTGAATATTTCAAATTTGAATTTTATATATATGTACTAGCCGCCCGTGCTCGCGTTGCTAACTACGAATATTTTTTTTTTTAATTGTGAATCTAAACCATTCTCAGATCCCCTTGAACACACACAAAAAATTTCATCAAAATCGGTCCAGTCGTTTAAGAGAAGTTCAGTGACATACACACTCACAGAAGAATTATATATATTAAGATGTACATATCACCCTTATTCCGATAGTCGTTTTAATAAAACGCCTTTAAAACGAGAAGGCTCCAGAGACTAAATTTTGGTTTTAAATAATACGAAAAGCGCAGCGTTCTCTATGTTTTTCATAGACGCAACAAAATTAAAACATTTTAATTGTATAGAGGTCGCCACATAAGCCCTCTTTTCAGAGGATTTTTGTGTGATTTTTGGTTCCGTCTGCATCAACGGTGGTACCCCTTTGTATAATGTCTAACGCACTGGTCTGTCACGAAGAGGGTCTTGGGTTCGATTCTCAGCCGCTGCAAAAAATTTTTTTCAGGGGTGTAAAATTGTAGGTCCCATCCATTTCTCACAGAAATGTTTGTAAGTCCCTAGGTTTAGGCTCACTATGAGCTTTCATGACCTCTTATTTTCTGCATAGACGAAGAGAAGAGTGGAACAACGGACTGCACTAAAAAAAGTAAAGTCTGTGAATGAAGTGGTTGGATCATGTAGAGCGAATGGACACCAATGGTCCAGCCCGGAAAATCTTTGAATCGAACACCAATGAAGGCTTGTGTAGAGGAACATTGCGACTCAGGCGGTGCATACTAAAAAAGAATTATAGACGTCGATATGTGTTAGCGTTTTGATATTTTTGAGAATTTTATACAGTGGCCTGATTATCGTTTTAGGTGGCGAAAATATGGTTTGGTATTATTGCTTTCGCTTTCGCCTCGTTCGTTTTATATTCATCCTATTTTCCTATGTGAAATGACATTTTTATTTTTACCGCATGAATTTCCGATAGGTTTTGTCTGGCGGATTGGTGTATTGATGGGCGAAAGTGATATTTTGTTGATTGTTTTCTTTTAAATAAATTGTATCTTTTATTTCGTTCAAGGCAAATATATATCAATGCAAATATTATTCGGAGAGGCGAAAAAGCTTATGTCGATTTCTTTTACACATAATTTCTATGTGAAGATTTTGATCTTTCGCAAGATTTTGCGTTTCTTCACATATGTACAAAAAAAATCGATTTTTCTTTGACAGGGATTAAAATCTTCAAATGTCTATTTGAAGAGGGATCTAGAAGTTTATGAAACACAAGAAGAACTTCTTAATTCCTCTCTTCTTCCTTTGTTTATACTTTCGTTGATACCATTTAAGGTTATTTCTTGGGGTATACACTGCTTCTCCAAAAGCGTAGCTCTTTTTTGTTTAATAGCAGAAGCTTGCCGTCGTTTCTTTCCTGCTGGTTCTTCAGTTTTATGTTGCTGTTCTTGATGTTGTTGCTCCGGAATTTGTCTATAATTATGGAATAAGCGATTCAAAACTTTTGCCAAGCATCTCCATTTCTTACTGGAGGAAGTTTTTTGTATCCCCTTAAAAAAAACCTAACTGCTTGTCCTCTTCATCAATTCTACGAGCGTCTTGAATTGGTTTTAATTTGTAAATTAAAAATTGTCGTTGCGAACGGATTTGGTGATAGCTTTTTTCGGGATTCGAAAAGTTTCCGATTACGATGGAAATCGTGATAGGGCTGAATGGTCCTTTTCGCTCAAATATTAAAGTTGTCTCTTAATTTGATTGTTGGTACGGCCCTATGTCTTACAGAATGCAGAACGAAAGTGTTCAATGGCGTTTGACGTTTACAGACGACAATAAATCGAGTGACAAAAGTTGGAAACGACTTATAGAATGCAGATCAGGTCAGGTCGTATTTTTCGCTGTCGTTTACGATATCAGTAATCGGGGTGATTTATTGGTTAAAATCCTTTACCAGTTTTATATAATACCCAGGGGTGGAATCGGCTAAGGTGATAGTTGATTGTCATTTTGACTATAGCTGTCTCTATCATATTTATAAAGAAATATAGAGAGAGCGATTGTCAAAACGACAATCAATTAATTGAGTGATCACTTTAGTCTTACGCGATACTGGTCCAGGTTATAAAACATAGGACTTCAAATTCAGTTGAAATTAAAGTGAACAGATGTAACGTAAACATCCAATAGTTTTTTTTTATTTCATAATCAAAAAATGATGAATTAAAAAGTAAAACATTTTATACATTTTATTCTAGTAAACCAAACCAGGTATGAATAATAGCATAGGTCAAAATAAAATCAACGTTTTTTGTCTTTAAAACTTAGAAAAAAAACTCCAAGGCCGCACTGCAATGTTGTATTTCCCATACAAATTGAATGGAACAATAAAGGCTTAGTTTGAAATTTCATAAACATTTTGCATTTCAATTTTGCGAAAATGGACTTATTTTTAGTTTTCTGGTTAATTGCCAAACAACCAACTGTCCATGGTTTTAGGAAAAAAACGTCGACTTCATTTGGCCACTCAAATAAATAATAAATTAGAAAAAAAAAATACTCAAGCAAATAAAAAAAGGTTAAACAAAAAAGAATCAAACACTTTCATCAAGTTACATGAAATCATCGGAAAGTTTGCCAAGCTTCACATTCTTCATGTGAATCATCTGGTGGGACTTCAAATTTGTCGACTGCACAAATCTCTTTTTACATCCATCGAACGTACATGCAAAGGGTCGATAGCCGGTATGAATGCGGGCATGAGTGCGAAGATTAAAATCCAATGAGAAACGTTTTCCACATCCCTCGAACCAACATTTAAATGGCTTTTCTCCAGAGTGCACCAAAAGATGCCGACTCAATTTGGAATTATCTATAAAAGCTTTGCCGCACTCGGCACATATTTTTGTTTTCGGTCCATGAGTGTGCAAGTGTTTGCGGAGGCTCGTAATGTCTTTGAATCGTTTGGAACAGTTTTCGAAAGAGCACAGATAACCGGGCGTATTTGGTGGGTTTGAATTTTCAGTAGCATGTTGTGTAAGATGTTCGCGTAGTGCTGTTACGTCTTTGAACGACATCCGGCACGACTTAATGGTGCACTTGATTCTTGGCAATGCTTTACGTTGAGTTAGGCGAGATGCTTCAACCTTTGGTTTTGAAAGGGGTGCAATCGGCACTCGTTCAATTTTGTCTTGTTTTCGTCTAGAAGGGGATTCCGTTTTGATTTGTTCACTTTGGTCGTCGAGAACCCACATCACAACTTTGAATTCTGATTCAATCGTTTTGATTGTGACGTCTTTTTGGCACCAACGTTTTGGAGAGTTTTTAATTCGAGCGCAGTCATTCGAAGTTTTTGATGGAATATCAACAGTTGTTATCACATCATCCGACATAGATGGAACCTCTTTTCCAAAATTCACACTTTGGGAATCTTCATTGCAATCGAAGACAATCAAATTTGTTATATCAGTGCAAATGGGTGTATCGTCTTCGGCATAGAATACTAATTCATTTTTTTGTGGATCGTTCAATTTAAAAAACGACTCTTGATCTTCCATAATGTATTGATTGGTCATACCTAGCAGGACTTAAGAAAGAGATTATTTTATACTATTTCTGTTCCGTTCAATAGGGTCTTACTTTGAGTTTGGATGTGATTTTCAACAAACTTGCAGTTTATAGTGATTTTTGATCAAAATGCTGAGTGTATTACTATAATACCGTTGAATATTTCAAATTATTATGAATTTAAAAATTAAATATGGCGCTAATTTTAATATGGCCGCAATTAGAATTTCCTGCAAAAAGTAAAATGGACGTGATGTGATGACAATTATGAAATTTATGAAAAACAAAGTGCGCACAAAAAAGCACCACAGATTAGCGCAGTTAGCTATTAGATATTTAAATTTGTTAGCCGACCGTGTTCGTTAACTCAGTAGTCAGTACCTTTATGGTGGATTTACATGTACCTGCATTTGATTTCTGCAAAAAAAAGGGGATGCCAAATACAGAATTCATATTAGTTGTTAGATAGAGACAAAAAGAGCAAAATGCAGAAGAACTTCATTTCTGCTTTATATGAAATTCGAGAAATGCAGAACGCAAGATTATAGTAAAGACGACCATGCTCATCTTTATTATAGCAGCTTCGTCTGCATTTTGTAAATTTGCGATATTTTCACATTTTTCTATAATTTTTGTTGACGAACGCATGATATGAAAAAAACATTAAATCTACATGGAAGAAAATGGAGGTAAGTTGAATTTTCATTGCATAGTTTCGTATTGTTGCGAACAGAACTTTATACTCCTACAGCGCCATCTGTTGGGAATTACATATCTGCTTTATGAAGGAACAAAAAAAAGCTCTTTTCCATCGCATCTAAATTTCCCCTTATTCCAAACTACTAGAACATTCTATCTCCATATGAATTTCCCCTTATTCCAAGCAAATAGAATATTCTAGACAAGAACCTTCGAGAACAACTGGTTTGAGTATATAAGGGAGTGTTCACGGTGAGCGGAACACAGTTTATTTTCGATTATGAAAGTGTGCAAAGCTAGCACTGTATAATTCATAAAACATGTTCCTATCCTTTTTATTTCGTATGGTTATTCACAGCTTGGCCAAATAAATTACCAAAAAGGGGAATCTGATAAAGTAAACTCAGTTATTTGTAAAAAAATAAATTATTCTGGCGCTTTCTTTTCGGATTCTTTTTATTTCGTGTATGTAAAGGGTGGGCCAAATACAAGTTTCTTTTTTAAAAATGCAAAAAAATTAACAAAATTAAATGTTTGTCCATGTATTATGGCCTTATTATTAAGAGCAAACATTCCTATTTAGCCCGGTCAAATGTTGCAAAAATCGGTTTTTTGCATTTTTCAGCTGATCGGCAAGTTTCATCATAAAATAAGTGAGACAAAAATTATTCATCATGCAATTATCTATAGAAATTGTCTTAACACTTTTTCTCCTAAGAATCACCATTTTGGAGATATAGCGAAGCAAAAAGTTGAAAAAGTTGTATTCTTCATAATATGCACACGGTTCCGCGTCACCCGTGAAGTAGTACACTTGGCGCGTTTTTTTAAAGGTGGCTTTCCCGGTAGGCCTATTCAACGATCTATTGTGGTCCTATTGAGTTGAAAAATTTGTATCTAATTGAAAAATACTACTATTGGAAATGACGAAAGCGATTATGAGTATTTTTTACAAAAGATAAGTACAAAAACTTATCTAAGCACCTAATTACATTACAAATTTGACGCCGATATTGCAGTGCTTTTTTTTATTTCAAACGCTTTATTCAATTCATTGCCACAGAATAAACAGCACTCTTTTAAACAAAAAACAATTCTGAAATTCACTGTCTCAAATGCTTCATTGTTAATGGTTTAATGAGTAAGATTGATTTTTGAAATCCTGTAGTATCACAACGGACCAAATATTGGTCTAAGTGTTTTGGCTTTTCCGGTCAGCAGCCACCTTAACCTAAGGTAACGTAACCTAAACAGAAAACTGATTCATTTACGCGTGCTCTAGTACGAGGAGGACTTATTATTGATGTACCAGCTTGTTCTTGTTCGTGACGTCTTTTAACTACGGTAATGGTACTCTTCCGAGTGTACTTTTTCCGCCAAATGTTTACTACAAATAAAGCAAAATTGATACATTTCTCTTACAAACAAGAAACTGCACAAATTCTGTTTGCAATAACTACTTGTTCTTACTACGAATTACATCTATACGTGTGATTTTTTCACCAATACACTTGCGCGTGCTTGTCATGCATTTGAACAGTGTATATCTGGCTTTAGAATTGTATAATATGTATCTATACGCCACGAAAACTAATATTTTTACTTGTATTACCGTTGTGTAATGTATATAACGGTAATTGACATACATATTATGAAGAACACAAATTTTTCAACATCGCTGTATCTCCAAAATGGTGATTCTTAGGAGAAAAAGTGTTAAGACGATTTCTATAGATAATTGCATGATGAATAATTTTTGTCTCACCTATCTTATGATAAAACTTGCCGTTCAGCTGAAAAATGCAAAAAAACGATTTTTGCAACATTTGACCTTGAATAATTTTTTTTCAACTTTTTGATTCGCTATATCTCCAAAATGGTGATTCTTAGGAGAAAAAGTGTTAAGACAATTTCTTTAGATAATTGCATGATGAATAATTTTTGTCTCACCTATCTTATGATAAAACTTGCCGTTCAGCTGAAAAATGCAAAAAACCGAAATTTGCAACATTTGACCTTGAATAATTTTTTTTGCACACGTCGGATCGATGGGGACTTTTGACAAATTGTTTGTAATAGTGTTCTCAACATTCATGCCAATTTTCAGCTTTGTGCGAATTAATGTAACCTTGAATGTCTATTTTGACCGGGCTATATTAATAATAGAACACAACGTCGTTCAAGTGGAACCATCGCAGTAGCGCATTCTGTCACTCCAAGCGAATAATCCGAGATCTTTGTGCAGAATTCTCTACAGGCTAGTGTGTGAAATGTTGAACTCTTGAGATCGATATGGCGTGTTCGATGCGATGTTCGTGAATTGAGTATCACACTCTATGCTACAGCAGCCACATTCTCGTGTGTGCGCACCGTACGACGACTGGGGCCATGGGTTTTGTCCACTAGCATACCAGTCTCACAAACTTTTTGCACAAACTTGTGCAGCAGGCGTGACGATTGCTTCATTTCCGCAAAAATTTCTTTTCAAAAACTCACTGTTTGGGCTACACAGCACTCACTTTGGAAATAAGTTTTCAATATTTTCCAACGTTGTTCAAGCGACTCATTTTGTGCCGCGGGAAACAGCTTTCAGTATTAAAATAACCTATAATTTAAAAATAAACCACTAGATGGCCCACATAATGTACCTACATAATAATTAATGTATACATAAAATATTTTCTTTGTGTAATTTATAGTTTTAAGACTAGTAAGTTGTAGACCACTCTGAATTTTAACTCCCATAAAAAATGATCTCCAAAGCTTAACCAAGCTTAAATGAATGGCAGCAAAATTGAATTATATAGCTTCTTATGTGAGCTGATTCATTCAAGGGCTGCATGCAGGCTGCTCCAGCTTAAAAATCAAAATTTCTCTTCGAACTATACATAACTTATCTGTCAAAATTTAGCGCACGAAATAATTGTCTGATACATTTATTCGCAATCTTAATTTCATCACACTTTACACAAATTCTTTTAAATCTTTGAAAAAATTTCATTTAGAGAATAGCTGTTTCTTGTGATTATTCTCCAAGATGGTTTTATGTCAAAATTTATGTTTGAGCTTAGCTGATGTTTGGAGAAAAATGTAGGAGATACAATTTAGCGTAATTTGTGTACTAGGCCTAAATCCTAGAGAAAGAATCAAATTTTTGTTTCAAAATGTACACCGCATATCTGTCAATATTAAGTTCATGAAATATGTAATTGTTCGGGACATTTTGACAGATTTTGATATTTCTCTACTTCTTATTATTTTTGCTTTTATTTATTTATTATTTATCACAGCCAAAGAGAAGAATCCATTTTATTTGATTAAGTTTACTAAAAATCTTTAAAAAAAATTCTTTGAAATATTTAAATAAGATTTCAGCTTTTTTTTGTAACATATTTTCCAAAAAGATTTTAGATGATGTTTGGATCAAAATGGGAAATCTGACATTTAGTGCGATCTGCTTACTATGCCTTAAAGGGGAAACGAAAATTGGTTTTGATTGAAAATAGTTTTTTTGGCCTTTAGTCCACAAAAATTAGCGTTTTGTCCCGGTGATCTCACATGGACTCATTAGTTGACTGTGAGGACCTTTTCAATACGCAATTTTTGTTAAATTCAGTTCATCTTACATCGATTTTTTGACAAAATCCAATGTGATACCCAACCAAGATTAAAATTGTAATCATATAAACGTTGGAAGATTTTGACCGTGGCATACATATGTATATAGAAAATTGGTTTTACTTATTTTGTTTACCGTTAGTAAAATAAAACATTTTTTTTTGAATTAGATCTGTCAGAAAAACGGAATTGAAAATTTCTTTTTAGTGAGGCACATTTTAATTTTACAAATGTAAAATTTATTTGGCATCACTTCCAATCACAATTGCCAGTTGTCAGCTTTGCAAATGGTTTGTTTTTTGGATTGCTTAATTCGTTTCAATGAAGGAAATTATATGTATATCCAGTAAAATAAATCGTTACTGAAAGTAGATAACGGATGAATTTTATTTTACAAAAATGTCATGACAAAAAAAGATCAATTTGAGAACGTATTCCATTAACCAAACGAACAAAAAAAAAAAATGTCTAAGATGATTGATTTTTCTGTCCAATGAAAAATAACACGTAGAAATTAAGTTAAGTCTTACGGATATCCGGCTTGTTTTAAAATAAAAGTATATAAAAAAAACATTTAATAATGACATAAATTTGAAATCTTTATTAATTAAATATACAAGCAAAGTTAGTATGAAATTTTCACATCATTTTTTAACAAATGAAGTAAGAAATTAGTTAACGATTTTAAAAAATGGAGATTTTTAATTAATTAGTTATTTAGTAAAAAAATATTAAACGAGACAAAAACTATTACGACCAATGCATCAATGGTCGTTGTTGTAGGACTTAAGTTTCTCCTTTTAGCATGAAATGGTATGCTATGTCCTTTGCTTGCGCCTTCCAAATTTGAGCTATTCGCTTTTTGTTTTCTTCTACGACCACCTTTTATTACTGGTACCGGCGCCTGTGCATAATTTGTAATTTCATCATTCAAAGGCTTTAACTGAGGATTTGGATAACTTTTTTTGACAATTCGATCGTTGAGCGGCTGTATCGGGCGATTATTATGGGTGATTCTTTCACCCTTATGATCGTAAAGATATCGAAATTTGTCTAGCTGTAATTTAAAATAAGCAAAAGTAAACATTAAAATATATATTTTCATAAAATTAATATGTAAAAATGTAAGGTATCATAACTGTTGAAGATTAAGTCTTTGAGAAATTAGGAAAGAACTGATTAGTTTCAATATGGTATTTTGAAATAATTATATATGAGTGAACTTAAAGATTAGTTTGCATATCGTTCAGCTGCAACATATCTCTTCAAAACTAGCTAAAATCTAAAATCTTACCTACATTTTTATAAAATATCTTCGTGCTGAAAACATAAGTCACAGAAAACAGGTGTTCTCTGAAAAAATCTTTTGCTAACATTTCAAAGAATTTGTTTTTAAGATTTCAAGAAACTCTTCTCTTTGACTGTGATGGATTATTTGTTCCCGTTTCCAATACATTTTTATAAAGTAAAGTTCACATAAAAATAAAGAGTAAAAGTTAAAATTTTAGCTAGCTTTGGATAGTTTTCGGAACGCGGTCAATAAATGTACCGAACAATTATTTCTGGCAATTAATCGTGATAGACTGCTTTTACTCGAATGAGATTTTTAATCTTTGTTTCTCTTTTGGCTCCCTTTCGATTGCATGGATGCTTTTCAACACAGCGATTTTTAATAAATGTTAGTTTTTTCTATTGAAGGGGAGTTTTTTCTTCGCACTCTTAATTCTAGTTAGTTAATTGAAGGCGAACACCAAACAGAAATGAAACATACCTGAGAAATAAAGAAAATCACAAAGAAGAAAGAACGATACTCTGCAATTTTTCCAACCCCAGCAATTTTTTGTAACCCCGCCAACTGGCTTAAAAATCGCAAGGTAATATTGCTTCGTTTAAAAACAATATAGATAAAAAAATACTTTACAGTTGGAAACAAAAATATAATTTTAAGCTGGATCGCGCTAAATTTGATATCCTACATTTTTCTCCAAACATAAGCTAAAATCCATGCTAAATTTTGACATAAGAACCTTGTGGAGAATATGTCGCTGAAAACAGCTGATCTTGAAATGAAATTTTTTCAAGGATTTAAAAGACTTTGTTTTTAATTGTGATTTTTTAAGCATTAAGTGATTTTTTCTGTGGAAAATCTTGTAAGATTTCTGTCACCAAATATTCCTCTAAATATTCTTCCATTTCAAATTGAAATTTAGCTCGAGACAGACAATTATTTTGTGCGCTAAATTTTGACAGATAAGTTATGTAGAGTTCGAAGGGAAATTTTAATTTTGAAGCTGGATAAGCTTACCGCTCGGCTAAATGCTAAAATGCTTGATATTATTTTAGCTTGGCTAAATTTTGGAGAGAATTTTGTATGGGAGATAAAATCTAGCGCGATCTGCGAACTAGGCCTTAATAAAAATTTATATAAATTAATAAATTAATAATTCTCATACGAAAATCGTAGAAATATCCGAATTTTTGAACAAAATATAGAAGGCTTTCGTATGACCAATCAAAATGTCATTAAAAATTAAAGTTCATAAGATCTGTGCTCGTGGTGCAATCCGCGCATGTTACTGGACTCTTGCGTCTGAGCGTAGAGTAAATATATTGACATACATATATACTCTATATACTCTATGCGTCTGGATATGGCATTAAAGAAAATAATAAAAGTGGCAACAAGCAACACATGTATGCAATTTGTCGTGCACTTTTCACTTCGTTGTTGCCTCTGCACTTTGTCGATTATGCGTGAATCAGGCCTAGGACTAACTTTTGAATGGCATTTTATCGCTTTGCGGTTTTCCATTTTAAAATTCAGATTTTAATCAAAAATTGATTTTTTCGCTGCGAATGGAATGCGATTTAAAATTGTTGATTTTTGTTGTAATTTTTTGTGCGTCTCATTATTTCAAAAAACTTTAAATTACTGTCAGTACAGAAACCATGAGCTTCATTAATTTACCGAATCATTTAAACTGCTTCCATATTAAATTTTCTCAATTGAAATAAATTTAACAAAACTAAAACCACATTCGCAAACTGACAGTTAAAAATTTGTTTAGGTATTAGAAGGGGCAAATTTCACGAAAAATGTATTTTAAATCAAAAAGTAAATCAAGTTTGTTGATCAATGGAATGCAAACATAAAAAAATCGAATTTGTGACAGATTTAAATCCAAAATAAATTTGTTTTATATTACCAATGGAAAACAAAATAAGGAAGTTTTTGACCTTAAAATAAGAAATCCTTATGAAAAATTACTAAAGAATTCTATAGTAGGTTTAGGTTGTTTACTATTATTTAATTTTTGTTTGTTTTACATTTTGGACAAAGAAGTTCAAAATCATCTCCAACGCCACAAATTAGTAAAATTTGTCGTTATTTAATGCATTACTGTCAGTTGAAATGATTGCCACATTTTAGCTTGGTTAATCTTCGTAGAAAAGCTCAAATTTAAGGCGACCTGCGTATTAGGCTTAGTATAAAAAGTTTTGTTCTGTAATTTTTCATTATTTTTCGAAAGTTTAGTTATCATTTGCCATATATTTATTTTATAATCAACAAAAACTAATTTCATGGTAGATTTACTTGACCGATATGTCGCCGTTTTGCTTGCAATGTTTTGGAAAAGAGCTAGTCTATATCTTAAATATGGTAGAATTAATGGTATTTTGTCAACCATTTGAATCCAGAAAAAGGGGCATTATGATATAGGTAATGAATCTTTGGAAGTTTATCCTACACTTTTACTCAAATTCATTTGATTTTTATAATTTATCGATGTTGGAGTACAGTTTAAAAAAAATGTGCATTTCACAAAAATTGAGTGATTTTAAAAAAGATGTAGCTTAATATGTTAGTTTCTCTAAATCTAAACTGTTTATATGATTAATCAAATGGTGACTGGCAGAATTATCATTGCTATCAAGAAATGGGTGGCTTTTCTACTAGAAGAACACCGCTATATCGGCATCTGTTAGGTTTCCTCATGCCTTGAAATACCTCGGATGAGGGTGGTTCCTGTCCCTCTCCAAACACCTCTCACTCGCAAACAAAAAAATCGTGCCTTGATAATGGGAAGTGGATAGGAAGGGAAATAAAGAAAACAGGAGATAATCGCTTTTAAGTTTATAAAAAAACTTAGGACGCCCACAAAACTAGTGAACTATGCCTCTGTATGAGAAAAGGAAATGCGCTTGAATCAAAGATCCATGGAAAGAAAATTTAGTATTTTTAATTTAAACTAATAACTAGATAAGAGATCATTGCTATTTTTATACCCACAATGCTACATGTAAGCTTTTGCTAAGGCAAGATGAAAGATTAAGAGTACAAACTTTAGGTAGAACAACATCACCACTTGCTTGGCGGCAACGCAAATATGGCCAGCGATGCATTAGAAGAGTCTGACATGTTTAAGCAGAGCAAATTGAACATTAGCTCTTACGGGATTCGTTTCGTATTATCGCATACTGGCTGAACCACTGATCTCTATAATATTAAAGAGATCAGTGGGCTGAACACATAGAGACGGAGATGCAACTGGAACAAATGTCAAAATATTGAATACACATAAATTCAATACTAGGAACACAATGCAACGCCGCTGCAGATCGCGTAGCTGCAAGACGTTTCAAAATCTAAGAAGTTAAACCAGTCGATGCAGTTTACAAAAGATTTAAGTGCGGTCTTTAAGCTCCCTTCAATTCTTCATACAATGACCTACTCGTAGTTTGATAAATTCGAAAAGGATTTAAATTAGCCGACCCAAACGTTAGAAATCTGTACAGCAGCATTGTGTTTTTAAGAGCAAAATATCACTGTATCGATACTTTCTTAAATAAAAACTCAGTACGACTTTTATTGTGGGAAAAATTTTAATTAAAAAATCCACATTTATTATCTCCGAGTTTAAAAAGATCAATTACATGACTTGCCCGTAGCCCGTCTGAGGGACGGAACAAAGCAACAATACTACTTTATATTAAGATATATTGAGAATACAATGCAAATAGACATAATGATGAATTGAATTGAATTGAATTCTTTATTGAGACATTAAAATCAGTTTTACATGTGTTTACTTAACGATAGCCTATGAATACTGCGGCTGTAGTGTATAGCCTGCTTTGACAATTTTATATAGAGAAGCCTCGTGGCTGACTTTTTCTTAATAATGAATTTACTGCTCTTGCTCATGAGAGTATATACTGCTGTTACATTGACGGAGTGTCATTAATATACATATATACAAAGACTAATACTAACTTACGAACTATATAACAAAATAACAATAAAACGACAAACGCCAGTTTGAAAATTCATTTATGGATAAAGCGAAAACGCTCTATACTGTGAATCTAGATAGTAATTTAGATTTCGAGTAGAATGATTAATTAAATAAATGGAATGAGATAGTAGATACTTTTTTAAAAGATATTTTTCTGACTCTCTCGAAATTTTCTTTATAGTTATAATCGTTTGAAGTGATGGAAAATGAATGATTCTATGGTAATGAACATTGAACATTTAAATAAGCGGATACTGAAAGGACAGTTAGAGGGGACTGAACTTATATAATTTTAGGAAAATAGAATTACTTATTATAAATCACATTTATAAATCACAATTGTTACATATTATCACATTTTCGTTGTTATTAAATACATATTTTTCTGGCGAAAGATTTAAATAATGGATAATGTCAATTATTAGTTAAAGACTTAAGAATAAAATCGGTTGAGTACCGTCCACTTGAATTAAAAAGAACAAAGGTAATACTTTTGTATCCTTCTGGATTTTAGTTGTTTATAGTACTTGAATTCAACAGTGCGAACATCATGTAATAAACAGTGAAAGGAGTTGGATAAGAAAGTCGAGAATTAGTTTTGATTATAAAAATAAAATTTAGCCACGGTTTTGGCCAGGAGTGGCTCTTAGATAGAAAGAGGGAGGTGAAGGAGCCGCCTGCTCAAGATCGAAGGAAAGAATTCCAAGAGGGGATAAGTAACTTGAGCTGTCCCAAGAGGACCCGGTTTGAGAGAGGATAACGTTACTTATCAAATCATTATCCGAGAGATCTAGGCTGGATACTAATTTTCTCATAAGAGATAAACTGTATCTCAACAACGGAACGGTGTTGGTATTATTATAGATAAAATTGTTAGAGAATCTTTTAGTTCTGTGCTCAAAGTTTCTTCCACAACAGAGCCTGAGAATTTTTCTCTCCAGTTTTTCAAGAGTTTGGGCCACCGAAGGGGACACTGAAAACCAGATAGGAAAGGCGTACGTCATGATGGGCCTTATTAAGGTTTTGTAAAACAGGAGTTTGGTTTTTGTGTTCAACGCTCTATGTTTGAAGAACGGCATGAACATGTTCGAAATTCTCCTGGCTTTTTCGAGTGTTGTTCTGGCGTGAGGGTTGAATTTGAGTAGGTTATTAAAACTAATACCTAGATATTTAAGATTGTTTTTGACTGGAACGGTATGATTGTCAAGGTTCAAGAAAATATTTTTGCTTTCACGCACTACGCCGGCTGGGCCTTTCCCACTGGCATTGCGAATACAAATTACTTCGGATTTCGGTATATTAAGCTTAATTCCCCAGGTTTTGTAAAAATCGTTGATTATTTTAAGATGTTTTTCGAGCGTTTGCAAGGCAAGTTTAGGGGATTCATTGCTTGAATATGCGATGGTATCATCAGCGTAGAGCAGACCCGTGGATGAAAGATTGTTGTCGAAAAATTGATGTGGGAAATCGTGAAGAAAAATATTGTATAGGTGCGGACCCAGGATCGAACCTTGCGGGACTCCGCTCTTGCATGGCGTTAAGTTACCCTTAGTACCTTGAATTTGGATGAAAAATTTTCTTTCAGAAAGGAAACTGCTAAGAATGTTTAAGATGTGCGTTGGTAAATTGAGAGAAGATAGTTTGGCGAGGAGGCCGACCCTCCACACGCTATCAAAAGCTTTCTCTACATCAAGAGAACAAGCTACAGTGCACTGTTTTTCTCTGAGTTTGATGACAACATCATTTTGGAATTTAATTAGAGCGTGGAGGGTGGAGTGGCCTCGACGAAAACAGAATTGGAAATCTGGAATGTGTTCAATTGGATTTTCAGTTGGCGACTCAATTTTATTCAAGATTATTCTCTCAAGGATTTTGCCGGTGTTGGTGTAGTGAGATCGGTCGAAAGTTGTTAATATCGAAAATATTTTGTTTTTTTAAAATGGGCAAAATTCTAGCCGTTTTCCAAACCGTAGGAAAGTGGGCGTTGTTAATGCAGTGATTGAATATGATGGTAAGGAACCGTATACCCTTATCCGACAGTTTTTTCAACGCAAAGTTGGAGATATTATCGGGGCCAGTGGACTTCTTGGGAGTAAGTTGTTTAACTAAACTCTGTACTGTTTCGAAGGAGGTGAAAATGTTATTTGCCAGCGGACTCAGTGCGGTGCATTCGGTATCAAAGAGGAAGATATGCTCAGGAATGTTCTGCCTTAAAGCGTTTACCACTTCAAATGCATGCTGAGTAGTGGAGGGATTAAACGTGGGAGTTTTTCCTTCGTAAATCTTCTTGAAATGGTTTTCGAAGGCTTCAACTATTCTGTTTTCATTGTAAAAGGTCTGGTCGCGCACTGAGACCCTGTTACAGAAGAATTTTTTTTTATTGCCAACGATTCTGAAGGCTTCCTTGAAGGCCAAAGGTCCGGGAGATATTTTTGAGAGACGGGTACTAAGGTTCTTATTGAGCCAACAATTAACTTTGTCCTTAATTATTTTGTTTAGCGCCTCTGCCATTGATGCTTGATCTTATAAAGCTTTACAATATACTCAGGCAAGTCTTTATATTTTTTAAACGAAACGATAGTGCTTGTGGAGTTCTCTTCCAGGGTGGATAAAAGTGCTTCACTAAAGTGTAAAATGTGTTCTTCGATGTTTTCATTGGACATACATGTTGTGACTGGAGGGAAATACCTTTCCAACCGCTGGTCTAATTGGCTTCTGAAGACATGCCAATTGGTATTTTTGAAAGACCTTGAAGATTGGTGATTGTTTACACAGATGTTAGCCTCTTTGATATGTATGTTCAAAAGCAGGGGGCAGTGATCCGTAAAGGTAGGAAGTGTTTTAAGAGAGAAATTCGGGTCGATGTGATTAATAAGATCGCTGGATATGAGGAAGTGATCGAGAAATGAAGGGCCTCTTGGAAAAGTGGGTTTGTTAGGTGTCACTTGCTGAAGCGAGGGGGAGAAATTATGAAGCCAAGCTTCAAGTGTTTTACCGTTAAGGTTATACGAGTGGTCCCCCCAATTGGGACTTCTAGCGTTGAGATCACCGCCAATGATGGCCGCGTCAAATTTGTTTGCTAGATTTTCTATTTTATTTAACTCAGCGGTGAGTGAAGAAACCGGGGAGGAGGATGGGAAATACACTGATCCTAGAAGGAATTTCTTGGCAATGTTGTCCTTGTTGTATGTAAAGCAAATAAAAACAGAAGGAAAGTTGGAAGAGTGGAAGTCCACAAGCTCGAATCTAATATTATTTTTTATGAAAATTGCAACACCTTGTTGATTATCGTTTCGAATAACGTTGAAATTGTCGAGGCAGATCGTATGCCTGCTAGACAAATGAGTTTCTTGAATAAGTGCAAAGGAACAGTTGTTATCTTGGAGAATTTTCAAAAGTTCTATTCTCCGCGAATGCGCTATTAAGGACGAAATGTTAAATTGAAGAATTTTTAGTGGAATCATTTTGAGGAAAAGAATAATTGGTTGACCAAGTCGAGATAGGCCAATCTTTTTTCCGCTATTGAGCTGAAGTTCCCCAGGTTCGACATAAATTTTTCAATCTTAGCAATGAGCGTTCTCATCTCTAGACCGAAAAGACTGTTTGATAGATCCATAAATTGATCTAAGACGTTGGCACCCGCCCCTTTCGTAGGAGGGCCCGAGGTAGTAGGGGTCAAGGTCGTATTCGAGCTTTGATTTATCAGTTGGCTGGCGTAAGAAATACCTGGGACAACCGAGGCACCGTTGGAGAGAGCAAGGGAGAAGGCTCTTGATTTTTCTCTTTTGGAGATGGCGTCTTGAACTATTTGTTTTCTTCGCGATTCGTATTTTTTATACATTATGCAGCCTCTAAAGTTAGCTGGATGATTCTCACCGCAGTTAACGCATACTGCCTTACTCCCTTCCTCCCTTACCACGGGACAAGAGCCAGGTTCATGGCGGTTGGTGCATTTGACGCAATTGTAGGAAAAAGCGCAATTTTTTGCTAAGTGACCAAATTGTTGGCATCTTCTGCATTGTAACGGGCCTCGGTTGCCCCTTGGTTTTTCCCAGTAAACTCTGGTATGGAATAAATACTTGATTTTGAAAAGTTCGGTGGCACTCGTGCCCGGCTGGAGACGAATTAGGAATAAATTATAATTAATTTTTTCTTGCTTAGATCTCAAGGTCTCAAAAGGAGAAACGTTAAGAATGTTCGGAATCTTAGTCTTCAATTCGTTAAGAATTTCGTCGACAGGATAATTAGACGTGAGTCCTCTAAGAACAACGTTAGTTGTCTTATCCTCTTTAAGTGTAAATGAATATGCTTGAGCATCTTCTTTCTTTTTAAGCACCTCCATCAGCTCCCTGTGAGCCTTGCTGTTATCGACATATAGTCTGCTACTGTTACCTCTATTCACTATTTTATACCTGAATTCTACTGATCTTTCTTTAAAATCGTTAACTAATTTTCTTACGTCAATGTTCTTTAAAATAATGGGTGGACAGTACTTACCCGATTGCGTGTTTGCGTCTTCATCTTTGGTTTTCGAATCCGAGTTGATTGGTGTGGAGTTATTGTTAGCTTGATCGTTGTCTTGAACGTCGTCAATGTTGATTGTAGATTGGCCAACTTGGTTGGCGATGGCGTTGGGTTTCTTGTTGGTTGAGTTAAAGGTGTGTATTTCCAAATCTCGCAGCGAAGCGAAGCGATTTTCATCAATTACAACGTCCATATCATGTGGACTGGATATGGCGGGCACTGCCGTATGTTTTTTGGATGGCATTTGCCATTCGTCCATGGTGAGAGTTGAGTTGATATTCGCTTGCATCTCTACCGCTGGTGGAAGAGAGTTGTTCATAGCTTCCGAGCCGGGTGGCGTCAGATTTGGGAGGTCAGTGCTTGAGCAGGCAGGCGCTCCTTTTAGCGTGGAATTATGATTATGATTAGCAGTATCCAATTTTTTGGTGTACGGTGGTTGCTTTTTAATTTTATAAGGGTGTTCAATTGCTTCCTTCATTTTAGAGGATCGGTGGAACGGTTTTAAAGATGTAGCGGAATTATGCTGCAACATGCGCTCAGATGAGAGCACGTGTGGTTAAAAAAACCCAACAATCCACTTAGATGGTGTACCATCCACACTTCACAATTAGATAATCGTCTTTAAAATGATTTTTTTAAGTAGTTTAAGTACTTATAAGAGTTAAAACTTTGCAAAAAAGGACAATAAAAAATTTTTATTAAAAAAATTCACAAAACTGAGCAGAGCAGATAAAATGGCGACTTATTGCTATCGCTGTAATTTTACCTAGACATAATGATGCTGACATGCTGAATCGACCGCTGACTTCAGTGCTGACATGAATGGCCAGTATTGCCATTCGTAACAATCACGTTGTACGACACTTTTTGACAGCTGTTCCAGCTGCAGCTCCAGTTCCAGTTGCAGCATTCCATTGTTTTCAGCTAGTTAGACTAAACGTTATGTGAAAACTATCCATATTTTCTCAAATTATTAGCTCTGATGGAGCATTATGAGCGCCATAAAAAGTACGTAACATCCTACATGTGTATTTCTCGAATTGAACTATGTTTTTCAAAATAAATTCGAACAGTTTGCAAAACGTTGCTCCGGCATACTACAATTCATACTTAATTGTCAAAACCAAACTAACCTCAAGCAACCGAGAACTTTCAATACCACTGTCACAGAAAACAGTGTTGCCAATTTAAGGTTATCTGCCTCTAAGAAAACATAAACATACATAAAGTAACCTAAATCTAAGGTCCTGACTTTAGATGAAGACATTCTCGTTTTACTTGCCATAAAATATTTATCATATATACATGGAAAATTATGTTAAACACATCTTTACTTTTCAATAAGTGTCAAATTTTAAATTGCATCAAGTGTTTGCCTTTCTGAAATAAAACTCCAAACAATTAAAACAAAGAATTAATAATTTTGCTTAATATATTAGGACAATATTTAAAAATGAAAATAATACATTGTATTACTGTTGTTTTTTTTAATAATATTATATTATTATAATAATACTTTTTCGTTCGTTGTAATTTTTACATCATAATGCCAGATTTAAAAGAAGGTTAAAAATTAGAACAACAAATGAAGGTAGAATTATCATGGTCGTCGCATTACTACTTAAACTATATTCACTTTGGCTTGGTAAAAATTTGCTTTCAATTCGATCACTGTAAGAGTCACCATTTAGTCGTTGCTTTTGATCGACAAAATTTCTCAAAACAACTCTATTGTTAAGTGGTTGGATTGGTCGGAAATTATGTGTAAGTGGCTCCCCAGCATGGTTATAGATGTGACGAAATTTTTCAATCTAAAACAAAAACAAAAAAAACAATAAAATTAAATCAAAATAATGAACAAAAGCAAAATTAAATAAAAATTAAACGATTGAAATAAAATTTTAAATTAAATTAATTTTAAATAAAAAAAACAATATAACTTAAACAAAAAACTTGAGTGAATACTCGTAACGTGTTCTTTAAAATATCTATGTATTCACAATAAGGAGAAATAGACGTGTCTAATATTCGTCAGCTGTTTAATGACAGTATTTAAAAACTTTAACCTTGAAGATCCGTTAGGAGTTTTTTAAAAACAGATTAAATAATTTTCTCGAAAACGGATTTAAATATTTTTCTTAAACTTCGTGTCCTTGATATTGCAAGTGCTTCTAATAAAATGCCTTTTGGGTATTTTGATAAAATTGTCTTAGGTATAAAGAGTTTCCCAATCGGGAATTGACAATCTTTCACTATGAACGCACCCTTAAATGAATGACCAAACGTTCATTGTCAAAGCATCCAATAGAAAAAATGTTAAAACTATTTAAGCATAATATTTGGTTAGAACGTTGATTTTACAAGTTTTAAAGTTTTAAATGAGTTTTGCATTATAATTTCTTTAACGTTTTATTTAAAGTTAAAATCATCAAATAGTTATATTTTTTTTTTAATTTCGTGTTAACTTCATATGACTCTTTGGCATTTACAAACATCAAAAAAGGTCTGTTCACTTTGATTTTTTCACGAACTGACATTGTTTTAGGCATGCTCAGAAGTAATTTATTAGACAAAACAGCCCTAGCCCGATACTAGGTAGTTCGCCTCCCAATAGATAAACAATTCATAGTCCAGTGAACAAACTTGAGTCTAAATGTTCACTGCTGGGTGTTCTAGTGCCAGTGAGTCAGTGCCGTCAGTTACAAAACCGAAAACACCCAATTCCACGGAGGCCTCGATGAATTAAACATCGCTAAGACCACATTTAGGCGAAGTTTTTGGGAAGAGTCATGGTTCATCCCAAAATCAGCTAATGTTCTTCAGAAAACGCCACACCATCGACAAAAAATAAATGTATGGAGTGGTTTTTATGCCAACGGTGTCATTGGGCCGTTTATATTTCCGTTGAAGAAAATTACCGTCGGTTACAATTAATGAAAATCGATACAGTGGCAAGTTGCACCGTTATTTATTTGGTCAATTGCATAGACTTGACAAATAAATGTGGTCAACAAGACCGTTCCCAACAATGAATGTAACAATCGACTTATTGAAAACTCAATTCGATGAATGTGTAACATCGTGAAACGGTCCTATCGATCGTTTGATTTAACACCTTTAGATTTTCTTTTATTGGGATACGTTAAATTTATTGGCGTTAAGTTAAGTTTTCTCTAATGCGCGTTGAGTCATAGGCTCGTTTGTCAATTAGTTAATAGGTACCTAACCTATTATTAATATTGAAGCAATAATTGTTTTATTACCTGCGATTGAGAAATTATGACTGGTTCCTCGAAATCAATCCAAAGAACCTCTTCACTACATGGAGGGGTGGTTAAGGAGCCAACATATGTGAAATATTTTGTATATTCCGTGTTGCCTAGGTTTTGGAGCGATGGTGCATTCAAAAATGGCACATGATGGTCTGGTTCTTGTAACGAGCTGAGAAGAAAAGCTAAATCCGCATAGTAAGGGTTCTCCTTCTTCAACTTTGAGAGACAAAAAAATACACATTATAAAATTTATCCAGTTAAATGTCTTAGCTCAAAACTTACGACATAGAAAAAGGCCATCACTGCAATACCTTCACTGTGTCCAACAGCGTCGTCAAAACTTCCATATTTCGTGTTGTAAAATACCATATGCAGTTCAGCTGGAAAACTTTGGTTATTTATCCGATCTTCGCTGCCGTATGTGTCGTTGTCGCCCCAATGAAAATGCAATTGGGCAAATCGAAATGTTCCGTTCAAGGGTCCACCACTAATTGTGGGTTCTTCGCCCTCATAATCCAAATGAACAACAACTGCACAGGAAATAGAATTTTAATGAAACTCAAAAATGAACAAGTCTTGCAGAACCAACCTGTATGTCCGTTATTTAATAGATCACCAGTAATAGGCGTCTCATCAAAACGTTCGAGCACAAGAGCACTGAAATTATGTTCTATGACATTTAAGAGATCTATGTTAATTGGGCTTTGATATTTGCCACTGCAACCATTGTACTGCTCGCCCCAATGCTCTGGCCCTATAAATTGATAAAGTTGTCTTATATAGTAAATCAGAATGGAATGTTAATTGTAGTTTCAATAGCATACCCATTGTACCGTCATACGAAAAATCTTGAGCATCCGTGGATCTGAGATCTGAAAAAAAAAATTGTAAGGGAGGTTTAGATTCTGGAAAAAGAACATATATTTTTTGAATTTATTAAGATTGCTTTAATTTTTAGAATTGCTTGAGAAAATAATTTGTATAGGTTTTTGCACAAAAATTATATTATAAAAATAAGAGTTTTCAGATGCAGCGTTTTTGGGATCCTCATTTTTCAAAATTTATTTTTTTTTTAAAACTGTGAATGTTCAAAAAATGTAAAAGCGCTAATAATTTTTTACAAAAAATAAAAAAAAAAATCAACACATTTTCGAGCCAAGCTTACATAGTTTTGTCAACCTTAAAAATGCCAAATGCCTCCCTTTTAAACCGAGAAAAATATACAGTTTGGAAAAAATTGATATCGTTCGTTAGATCTGTTTATTTCGTTTTTTTTTTAAAACACACATTTTTTCGATTTATTCTGGACGTGCATTAGAGAGAGTTTTTTTTTTAATTTGATAGTGTGAAGTTAGCTGCGTTTTGAAATGAAAAGTAACAGATTAAAGTTCGCTTCTAGCCGAATATTTGGTTTAAAAAACCTTACAGTCTAAGATAGTTGATGACATGAATATGAGAATGGGTTGGGAAAATGTGTATGCTTGCGCATCTGTCATCCAATGATAGTACACCCGTTTGCTGCAAATTTAGTTAATGTAATAGGTGATTGTTTGGCGATAAAAGAAGTCCTGCCTTGACTCAAAAAAAAAGTGATATCAAAGCGATATCCGCATCTAATAAGGTAGCTGCTATTAAGTCTCTGGCCTCATTTCTCTTCCAATTCTAAACATCCCTTAACTGCCGATCATCTCGAAATGGCACAGCAGTTCAACATTCACCTATGTTGGATGGAGGCCACAGATACATTTTAGGAAATTGTAAAGCCGATTTACGCGCCAAAAGTGGAACTACACTACCTATTTAAGTATTCACAAATGATTTCTGCAGAAGCTGTATGGACGATGAAGAATCGATTCCTCATCTTCTCTGTACATGTCCTACTCTTTCTCAAAGACGTAGGCTCCATCTGGAGAGTTCTACTAAAATGATAGTAGTCTTACACGCTTCGTAAGGAGCCTCAAGGAGTTCAAATAAATAAATTGTAGGAACCGCCGAATAATATTGCATATGTTTTAAATAACGACCTTTTGCATTTTCTCCAGCTCATCGATAAGATTTACTTGTTCCAAGTGTGTTCATAGTCAGTTCAGTTGCAAAATCACTCAAATCATACACACATAAATTGGAGGCCATTATGGCTCGTAGAGAGCCTAAATTTAGTGACTTACAACTCTCAACCATTATTGTGTAAGTGTTATCAGGATTGGACCTACAAATGTCTGCCGATTCCGAAAGTGTAGTGAGCAGCATTTTTCATGACAAAAGAGATACTCCTGTACAAGAACGCTCAAGGCGCTCTACATGACAGCCCGACTCACTAACAAGTTGACAAGTTCAGGGTATTTGCCTATTTTTGTGGCATATGTCATTTGAAGTTTGTAGCTTAGAGGAATCGCAACTTCAATAAATAGTGAATAGAACTCCCTTTTTTGTCATTTTAATTTCTGAAGCGTTTTATCACATTTTAGAATCTGTGAACTTTCTTTTTGACATTTGCGTAAAGCTTCAAATCATCCAAATAGAGCAGATTGGTAAGTGGAAATGGCGACCACTGGCAGGTTAGCCCTCGGGCGTTTGGCCCTTTTAGCGTTGAAGTGCGCCATTTTGATACCATAATGCGTTTAAATCTGTAGATGGAATTGATATGCGGAATTTTGGACATTCTCACGGAGTCATCCGGTTTGCATTAAATTATCTTTTGTATCAACCATTCGAAGTTCGGATCACTCAATCAACCGGACCAACACACGCATCCGAACCATCTACACTGTGCCAAGCTAGGCAGCTTGTTGACTGGTGCTGAAGCCGTAGCTTAACCGATTGAGGGATCATCCGGGCCCACTGCACCATAAACCTTGATCAAAGCCCTCAGCTCGCTAACTCGCGGTCTTAACACCCCGACTCCACAAGATATCTGTCTCTCCAACTCAATGTCTGATATCTCTATCTCTACATTTTCTTATTGCTTCGCTGGGCAAATTATGTCATGATTTTTCATTTCTATCCCTACTGCACGGGATGTGTTTTGTGCGGACAACAGAAGTTAGCAAAACATAAAACTAACAAAAATTATATATATATTTGCAAAGAAAAGAATGCGCATCTACCTAAAGTATAAATAAATAACACCAAACATAACTTAACGCACGAACAAATGAATAACATGACACATTAATGTATTTACTTACAAAATAAAAAAAAAAAATATTTGCCGACGGAGTACTTGACAAGAACCAACCAAATGAGAAGACACGAAATAATGAGACAAAAGTACGAAAAAAAACCATCTGTCAAATTTCATATCAGACATCTATATCAAGACAAAACCGCTGACATAGATCGCTGACATCCCATCATAAGAGGAAATATCGCGTCTCCATTGGAGATTTCATATCATGATGAGCATCCTGAGAGAATTTATATCCTGTGGAGTCGGGGTGTAAGAATCAAACGGATGGCACGACACAGAAGTAACCATCACAGAACAAATGGTTAGTTTTTGTGAAGCCGTTGTTGGTTGATCCAATGTTCATCGACTTAAGCAGATTAGGTACTAAGTGGGTTCAAGGGCAGACATTGAAGGATATCTCTTCTACTGTTGACTTGAAATCTAATTTTATCTCTTAGATGTTGAGTTACGTACAAATTTTCGGTGATAACTTTCATTACCATTGTGTCGATTTTGTATCTCTCCAGCACCTTGTGCAGGTAAGAGTATGGAACTGAGTCGAATGCCTTATTATAGTGTTTTCCTTGAAGTGCTTGATGAACTGCAATTGTGACTCCTTCATTCACAATTTTGTTGTTTTTGGAGTGGCTATACATTCGGTTGTTAGGCATTTTTGTAATGAGCTTATGTATCGTAAACACGCATGTGATAGACCGGTACCCTTAACTAATCAATATTCCTCGTGTTTATGAGCTTCAGACTTGTTCCAAATGTCCTTGCAGATGAAGCTTTTTTCATGTTTCCTATTTCGCTATTTGTTTTCATTTGCACCTGACTTAGATGCATCCCTATAGAGGCTTCTTTCATCCATCGAAAAACGTCTATCCTGATGGTTTTTTCTTTTTCTGGATTCTTTTGCACCCGGCAGGTTTCTTGGATGAATATAAAGGTGCCTACTGGTCCTTTAACTCAACAATTTCAGCAGATGTTGGTGGAAAGTATTGTAATGGAGATCGTAGAGCTTTTATTTTTTTTTTTAAAATTTTTTTTTTTGGATCTACATCGAGGTAGAAACCCAATTTGGCTTACCATGTTTGCTCTGATGAGACTTTTAATCATATTTTGCAGGTGTGTTTCGTTGTGTGGTTGGGATCCTTTTAGAAGTTACTTGTTGAATTTTGTGTGTGGTTTACATTCTTTTCTAGGGTTTTGGTATAAAAAAAGGTGTAGTTTGTGCATGTTGTGGAAGAATGGTGGTATTAAGCATATTGGTAATACTTTCTTTTTGTCTACATAGTTTTTCTATCAAGTGTCTTGATATTTTCATACTCCAATAAACCCTCCAAGAAGTGTTCTATTATTTCATTATTATTTTTAGTATTATAATAATTATGTAACCAAAACTACCCAATCCAAAATAAAAATTAAAAATCAAATTAATCTTGAAAGATGGCGAAAAGCACTCTTTTTTTGCACATAACACAGCTTTGAAACTAAGCTTCCAGCTTTTCAAATATTACACATTTAATAACAATTAATTACAATTCTTCTATTATCTTTCTATAAAGCTTTTTATATAAAATCTAATGACAGCAGACCAGAAGACCTTTTTTTTTCTTTCATTAAGAGCATTACATTTTGTTGTGTAATCTAATTAAACATTTAATTGTAAAGAATTAACTCATTACAAAAGCACATCGTGTTTATTTACTCAAATTGCACGATTTTCACACAAAAACCGTTTTAATTAGCGAATACAAAATTTTACCAATTACATTATGAGAGTAAGTTGCCTGCCTACTTACATACGAGTACATATGTATGTATGTACATATAAACATTGTGGGTAATTATACCAAAGAATGTGTTCCACTTCAGAGATTCCACACAATTAAGAAACAATTCGCAGAATCAATTTGGGGATACAATAGAAACACAACCGCGTGTTTGCGGTTTATTGACTGACGTTAGGTGGTATAGGAACGAAATCCGCCGGTTAATAGGTGAGGTTTTCCTAGGTAAATTTATCGATCAGTAAGTTCGGAAGTGATAAACATTTCGTTACCAATAAATATTACGCCTCGGTTCGCTACTATTTTTGGTTCATTGATTCACCAGAGGAAATGCAACTCTGAAATAAAACATGGTAAAAGACCAGTCTTCCGCATGAAAATGATGGTTGGAATTACATGACTTTTATTCGGCATTAAATACACAACTCTCAATCGAAATCATTTAAAAAGTTACGACGAACGCTAACGACCGAAACAGGCGCTTGATACAATTTTAGGTACATAGGTGTTTAAGTAAACAAAATTGGAGGCGTGCTGTCAAATGGAACATTATCACAAATGAAGGTTAGCATCTCGAACTCTAATCATATAGAATGACTGATGATGATTAATCATGTACCTACTCATATTGATTCTTAATTCAAATGGTTAATCGCAAATCGGTTAATTATGTATTTTGAATTGAAACTTCACCCTCCGATATGTCGGATTTACATTACATTGTAATGTATTACACTACTCCGTAGAAAAATCTACGAAGTAGAGACTGTAAAAGCACTTTCAATTGAGACCAGCGGTTTAGACATTACAACAGAGAGAGACACACATAAGGTCGCCAGATTTTTCTTACACCTCGGCGGGACAATTGGCTAAAATAATGAAAAATTCCGATATTTTAACATATTGCCCGGAACAAAATAAAAAATCATAATATATGCGTGTAAATCAAAATAACTTCTTTTATTAATTACTAATTAAATGACTTTTTTTGTCATTTGTCATTTGCAAATATTTTTCTTTTGGTAATTTTAATGACAGATGTCCGTTTGCAAAAATACATTCTTCGTTAAGTTAGGTTTGTCTGATTGAAATTTTAAAAGCAATTTCCTAACATTAAATCACAATGCAGCGATTGTTCCTTATCACTGAAAGATATTTAGGTACATTAGGCATATTATTTTGTGAATTTGAGCCCCAACCCGGGAAAAAGCTGCCTGGCGGGACAGATGAATTTATGTCTGAAATCCAGGACGTCCCAAGTAAACTTTTTGTTCAAGATTATGAAGTCAATGGTTGAAGCCATTCATAATTTATTTTACTTATGATTCACATAAATTGTGACAAAAAGATAGGGAGTTTTTGTGACGGCAAAAATCGTTTGAGAAGAGCCTCTATTTTTTCCAGGTAAGGCTAGAAGCGCACTTGCGATTAAAAAATCGCGGTCGCCACAAATTATTATCATGCACTCACTGGTGATTTTCTTGCCGCGCGATTATTTAATGGCAAACAAATAAAACACTTTACTTTTAATGCGAGCACATGTATTGCTACAAATAAATAGCAAAGATTTTTTTTTATTTTTTTTTTTTAATTAGCCCAATGTCATAGATAAATTGTTTCTCAGGTGGTTTTGAATTTCTCCGTTATGTATTTTTATACACAATTTTTTTTTAATTAGCTCAATGTCATAGATATTGTTTCTCGGGTGATTTTGAATTTCTCCGTTTTGTATTTTTATTCACTATTCTGGTCCAATTAGTTGCAGTAGTTCCTTGAAGCATTTAATATTCATTCTATAGTACATATTGCACAAATTTCTGCGGCTGTTTTTTTTTTAAACTATCGTTGATTTTATAAAATTGGCCGTTATACAGTTTGGCGCGATGCTCTATTACATAAACTGTTAAGACTTCGATTTCCTACGTACTTAGTTAAAATGATTCAATCTTTTTTATCTGAGAGAAAATTCAAAGTTTCAGCCAGTAATTGGTACTCTCGTATTTACAATTTTGTAGCAGGTGTTCCTCAGGGATCGGTGCTAGGCCCAATCGCAAATCAAAATTAAGTAATGAAAATAAACTCTTAATTTATAAAGCCGTTTTCCAAGCAATTATGTTTTATGGAGCCCCAGCATGGGGTAAGTGTGCATCTAAGTCATATCCGTAGACTCCAAATATCCCAAAACAAAGTTCTGAAAATGATACTCAAGCTTCCATGGTCGTTCTCAACAGCTGAACTCCACGCTATCTCAAATATGGAATTGGTAACAACCAGAATTGATAAACTTACCGAACGTTATATTGTAACTTGCATATTGTCGAGAACATTCTAATTTCAAACTTAGCTTTATAGCACTATATTATTTAAAATAAAATGCACGACTGGGTCGCACTTGCTCCTATGTAATAGACTAGGAATTTTAAAAACGAATGTTATTAGAGAAAACTGTTCATAAGGATAAAATGAATTTTTTAAATTCTTTTAGTAGTAAGAGATAAAAACAGAATGCTATGCAAATATGAATTTATGCAGGAACAAAAATTATAAGTCGTTGTAGTGGTTTAAAATGAGACTAAAGCTAAGTGTACACGATTGGTAGATCTTACAATATTGTAAGACCTGACAATGTCTGACAATTATCTACCAATGAGCTGACAATTAAGTTGTGTGTGTACACGGTTGGTAGAAAATCTACCAATCTCTTACAATTAATTGTCAGAAGTTGGCTGACAATTCATTTTCAGATAACCGGCTTAATACCTACCAATTAATTGTAAGAGATTGGTAGATTTTCTACCAACCGTGTACACACTCAATTAATTGTCAGTTTTTGTTGGTTATGGAAACTGACAATTAAACCTTGGCTGCAAATTTTCTGACAATGAAAAAATTGTATGATGCTAAAAAACGAACATCTTACAATTTCTTCATTGTCAGAAACGTCAGACAACGATAAAAATTGGCAGGCCTGACAATAAATTGTGTGTGTACACGATTATCAAATACCTTACAATTTACCGTCTTACAATTAATTGTCAGATACATTTTCTGACAATTAATTGGAAGATTACACGATTGTCAGCTAGCGTACACATGATTGTCAGATTTCTTACAATTAATTGTCAGACAATGATCTAACAATTAATTGTCAGGCAAATTTTCTGACAATTTTTTTTAAATCCAAAAAATAAAAAATTGAAAATTTGAATGTGTAATAATATTTAAACTGTGGAGGAGCTTTACCGTAAAAAAATGATCAAAATCGGTACTACCGTTTTTGAGAAAATCAAAAATAAAAAAAATGGACCCAGGGGGTCTATCAAAAATAACAATTTTTTTGAAAATTTTTTTCAACCATTACCTAGTTTTAACTAAATGAAATTTTTCAAATTTTTTTAAAAAAATTCTGTGGGACAGTTTTTGAGAAAAAAAAATATTTATAAAATTTCGAAAAAAATCGTATGGCAGGTACCGTTATTTTTGGTCTTAAAAAAAAAACAGAAAAAAACGTCCGGGGGGGAAAAATTAAAACCCATATCTATCAAGTTTGAAGAAAATCGGCCGAGCCGCTTAGGCACGGTTGCCACTTGAAAGAAAATATTATGTCCAAAGTTTCAAATAAAAATGACCAAATGTAGCTAAAAATGACCAAAATAAAAAAGAAACACAAACAAACAAAATTAATTCATCACATTTATTGGAGCATATATATTCTGTATGTATATTATACAGATCACACGTTATTTTATTATTATTAAATAAAGAAAAACATAAATATAAGCTTCTCACAGCTATTTGAGATAAGATCACAATTTATTCCCCAAAATTTTAGTTGAATTAGTACGATGTCAAAGCTGAATTAGTATGAAACAATGTAAAACCAACGATTTTTCAAATTTCAATCGAATTTAGCGTCATACTTTATCTACCCTTTCATTAAAGTTAAAGTCATCACTAACTAACGTGCTAACTTCATAATATGATACTTTGACATTTCAAAACATCAAAACAGACCTGTTTCCTTAGTTTTTTGCATGAACTGCCATAACTTTAGGAGTTTTCAAAAGCAATTTAATAAAAAAAAAGTAGCCTAGTTAGAAAATGTTTAAAATAAAGAAAAGTGTTAGTAATCTACTTAAAAGTAAGCAAATTGTTAATTAGTGTCATACTAATACCTTAATACTAAGCTGTTTAAAATTTTGCGCCATATGTTTATGTACGAAGATCAATTACTGCCACTTTATAACTCTTCGAAAATTTTAAAACTTTTTTTTTCGTTTTAGTAACTAGTAAAATACTAACTCCCTTTCATTAAGAACGGTGCATCTGAGCACGTTTAAATTATGACAGTTCGAGAAAATCTGTGCAACGGACCTAATACATAATTCGAAATGTCGGAAACTCAAAAGTAACCAGTTTGTGATTTTAACTTTAGTAAAATGTTAAGAGTTAGTAAGATGCTAAAATCGTTTAAAAATAGCAAAATCTTCATTTTACTTTGTAACTTACTAAAATCGTACTAAATCGTTTAAAAACGCGCCAATAGTTTCCAAATTAAGTCTAATTCTTAATTTTGTTTTTTTAAGCTTAATTCGTATATTTTTCGCTCAACCGAAAAATACCCAATATTTTGTGCGGGCAGACTGCGCAATATTCTTGAAATTCCTTAAAGTTGTTGATACGGTTAGCACTATAAGCAAAACATGTATATATGTTACGACACACTTTATCAACTTCACAAAGAACTTTTTGCAATCATAAGCAAAGCATAGATGCATTGAATGATAAGTGCATTTAAAAAAAATATTGACATTGCTTTTCAATTTGGCATTGAAGGCAATTAATCTCACCGAATAAATTTTCAAATGGTATTTTTTGTTTTTACCCAGCGAATAAGCTGTTATTAAATTCGAAAGTGATGGAAATGAACGCATTCAGTGAACGTGCTGGGGTATTGTAGATCGTTGAATTAAACACATTAATTGCATCATACGCTTATAAAACTGCTTTTGGTATACATTTCATTTTTGAGAACATAAAAAGTAAAACAAAGTTTTTATTTTCCATTTCGTGGAAAAAATGACCAAATGGAATAAAAAATGACCATTTGACCAAGTGAAAAAATAATGACCAGATTTGGTCATAAATGACCAAACTGGCAACCGTGCGCTTAGGCTGTAGTCCAACCGACAGACAGACAGACAGACAGACAGAGAGACAGAATTGCGAGACCCACTTTTTTGGTCTTCGCTATCATCGTAATGTCAACTTTGATCAAAATCTCGAGTTCGATTTTTTTTACGAATGCATAACTTGCCTTATAGTACCTATAAGTCGCAAGTAAAAAGACTGATCCTGTGATACTAATTTTAATAAATTATTTATTTATTTGTATTTTTTTTTCTTTTGTTCATTTATTTATTTCGTATTAAGTTTTTTTGTTTACTCATTTGTTAATTTGCTCATTTAGTTATTTGATTTGTTTTTCTTTTTTGTTTATTTATTCATTATTCATTAAATTAAATTCAATTTTTATATTGTTTAGTTATTTATTATTTAATTTATTACCTTATTTATTTACCTATTTATTTATTTATTTATTTTAATTTATTAATCTGTCTATTTGTTTATTTATAATATATTTATTTAAATTCAATCTATTTATTTATTATTTATTTGGTATCAATGTATTTTTTTTTTCTATTTATTTCTTATGTGTAAATTTAATGATTGTGAAGCTTAAAGCCTGTTTGAAAAATTACTACACCGCCCACCCTTCTACTTTTTCTTATTATATTATATTTTTTTTGTTTTTGTTTTTGTTTAATGAAGGTTTTTAAGTAGCTTTTCCTTCAAAACTTTTGATTGCCTTGTCCTTTCCTTTATTTCAAATATTATAAATAACTGTAAGTAAGGTAGATTTATACCATAACTCTGTAAATTGTGCAATATAGTTTAAGAAAAAATAAGATGTAAATATTCTGCTACAATAAAATACAAATATAAATAAAATTGGCCGTTGAGTAATCTGCCACATATAACGTGATGTACCCATTACTTTTTTTTACGTATTTGAGTAGACTCTAAACCTTAAAAAAGAGCCACTACACAACAAGACACACAAAAAAGCCGCTTGAAATAATAGAATTTTCATTTTTAAAATCGCTACGATTTTTAAGTCGTATGTACGTGCATTCACATTTAACGCCATGTGTCTTATTTCTTGCAGCTAAAAAATCGTGCGATTTAAAATCACAAGTGAGTGCACACCAAATTTCTTATTGCGACCACGATTTTTAAGTCACAGTATTTTGAGTCGCAAGTGTGGGCATATCCATTTGAGTGCATTTGTTTCATTTTAACTTACGACAATCGCATCACTAGAAAAATAAAACAAATTTCGACCTTTAAATAATCACGATTTTTTGGTATCAAGTGCATTCATTATCATTTAAATTCATGTGTTTTATTTTTGCGATTAAAAAATCATCCGACTTAGATATCCTAGTTGAAGATTTGCAACCATTTCTTTTGCCAAACATAAGCAAAGGCTTTAATATTTAAATCAATATTTAAACATTAAATTTGCCATTGGCTGTCTCTGCAAAAACGGTTTTCAGCTGTGTCAGTCTCTTCAAAAACTTTGTTTTCAGGTCGACCAGACATATTTAATGCATCCACGCCTTTGAAACTTAACTTTTATAGAAAATAAATTATAAATTATCCAACCACGTGTCTATCGATTGTGGCTTGGCTAGACCTTATGGAATGATTATTTTTTTGCCCTCGCAGATGTCAATGTTATTGCAGAGATTTTTGACATTGCCGACATTTTCGACATTATTGATGCGATTGTCCACATTGAACAGATAAAGCAAAACGATAGGAAACAACATTGGGAGGAGGATGAATTTGAAAAATAAATTTACTTAAAATGGAAGCAAATATCTTAGCATAAAGGGTTTTCCATTAAAAGTTTTTTATATATACATATAATATATATGTATTTGATTAAAACAAATTGTGAGTAAGAATTTTGTTTAAGAATTTAGATTGCCTGTGTATGTCATTATGTCAGTGGTAGTTTGTGGTTGAGAAAACTCCACAAGAAGAGGTCTAACGGGGTCAAATATCACATCGCCATTTACGTGAGATAACCATGTTTGGAAATAGCATGTGCAAAATGTCAATTTTGGCACGGGCTGTATGGAATATGGTGCTTGTATGAATCTCATGTCGTCGATGTTCATATCATCTAATTTTGGCCAAAATAAATTGGTTATCATCTTTAGACAGTGCTCGCCGTTAACTGTGGTGGCAGACCAACGTGCCGTTCTCAAAGAAGTATGCACCGATGTGGGTCTCGTGTTAATTGTTATCCTCCCGAATTCGAAAACTTTGCTTATTGACGAAGCCATTCATCCAGAAATGGGCCTCGTTGCTGAATATGATTTGAGAATACAGTTAGTGAACAAACTTCGCTGTCAGTGATTGTTAACTCCAAACTCCTTAGTCAGTTGATGTTTGTGGGTAGGTCCAAGCTATGACGCAAAATTCACCAAGTTGTGGTCTGAGAAATGCCGAATTCTTGTGGGCGACGTTGAATTGCCTCGGAATTTCCTTGGATTCTCTTTCATAAATCACACGCGCTCAAGGGTTTATTAAGAGATCCTTGTAATATTTAACACAACACGAGCGATGGCGGAATTAGGGGGAAAGAGAAAGGAGCTGCCGATGAACATTGCTCTTGAATGTTTGCAAATTGAAATGTTAAGAGAAAACTGTACCGGATAAATTATTCCATATTCGTGTTTTGCGACTAAAAAAAACTCTGTATTTAACAGCTCGAAGATCAACTGACGAGCACTTCTACTGAAACTGATATCATTGGTGAGCTAACTGAGGAGAGGAATGCAAGTAGCTACTTCGAGGAGCATTGTTGTAAAAGAACCTATAAAACAATCCGACGGTGTTCCAGAAATGTTAATAATTCCATGATAGTCCTGCTATCAGACTTAAAATTCAGTTCTGAATTCTATCGAGTAAATCAAGAGAAGCTTAGGCAGAACCTTCCCAAAGATGTGAGTTATACTCAAAGTTAGGACGTATAAAGGCCTTATAAATTTAAGCTAAATCAGAATGGGTCAAAAATTTCATTATAACTCTGTTTCCTAACAGTCTTAAGGCTCTGTTCCGAATACTATTGGACATCACCCAAGGGTGTGAGTTATGCTCGAGTTTAGCACGTATAAACGCCTTATAAATTATAGGCAGATCAGAAGGGATCCAAATTTTTTTTACACTGTTATAGAAATTCTAAGCATTGAGTACCATTTTTGGCGGTCTCCAGAATGTGATCATTCAAACGAAGATCATGATTGACACACAAAGCTAGTAGTGACAGCTTTTCGGTTTCTTCGATGAAGGTGCCATTCCTTCAGTTTAAATATATTTTATGTTTCTCTTTTGTCTATTCTCAGGTAATTTATTCCTTTTTCATATTCCTTTTTCTTTTTGAGTAATATTTACTAGTAAATCGAGATATGGGTTCAACATTTTTTTTCAGACACAAGTCTACTCATATTTTACAAGGCTCCCAGAAATTGTATTCTTAAAGCCAAATTTTAATAAGTCCAAATATAGATACCTACATATGAACCGATTAAAAGGTTTTATTTTATAAAAAGAAACCTAATTCGATGTGATTCATAGAAACAGATTCGAAAATATTTTGATAATCTTGCTAAATAAATATTTGTATCATAAAACTTCCGTAAACATCACGCAGCCGGATATTACGCATCTTTCGCCAGCCATTATTTTCCCCCAAAAAAGTATAATGACAAAGCAAATAAAGAAACCGCAAATATTGAATTATTTCGAAGATACAAAATATTTTTCAAATGGTCAATTGCAAATTTAATTTACAATATCAATCAAACAAGGCCGAACCCAATGTAATTAGCAGCTATAAGGGGAAATGATAATATCACACTCAACAACTTTTATGGCCGACTTGCCGTAATTTTTTTTCAGACCACTTGATGCTTTATTCCGAGCATTCAAACTGATAAGTCATAATTACCATGACATGATAATAAATTTCGATTAGCTATTATTGAATTTTATCAAAAGCACGTTCTATTTTTGTTTGTGTTTGCAAAGAACATCTTATGTGTATGGAATAAATTTGCCGATTTTAGCGAGTGATGGGATAGTCGGTTGGTTGACTATTTTTGTATAATTTTGCAGCAAAAAGAAAGAAAAAGTGGAATTTTATTCATATTCTTGCTAATTAAAACGATTGATAACTTAGTGAGTGCTAATTGGGTGAATTAATTTGATTGCACTTTATTGATTTGACTATTAAATTCTTTTGTTGGAACTGACAGCGTAATGATTGGGCGTTGCTATCTAAGACATTTAAATAAAAAATTATTTTTTTTATAAAAACTAACTTTGAATAAGGCCGTCTGATCAAATAAAGTTCTGCGTTCTGGATAGGGTTCAGATCGCTTAATGTTCAGATTAAATTCTACAGTAAATTTTAATGAGAACCTGCATGTTAAATATACATACTTACTCAAAGACATTTCAGATTATTTAAGTAAGTGGAAGTGCAAGAAGTGTTGGGATTCTGTTATGAATGCAGGTATTCTGGTGTTGCTTAAGGATTCACTGAAGCACTGAAGGAGAATGATACATCGTGAAATTCAAAAAGATGGTTCTTAGAAAAAAAGAAGGCGGTATTCCAAAACAAGAAATAGAAAAAACATCTGCATTAAAATGAAAAATTGGAAACAGGAAGAAACGTCAAACAGTTCGGGATCAGGGGACAGGGTAGACCATTTCAAAATTATATTTATGGTAAAAATAATGAATCTATTAGCTTAGGATTTTATTCACTAAGTATTCAAACTCTTTGTTGTACCTTTTGGAATACAATTATTTTTAATTATTCCAAGCTCAGAGAACGATGTACTGCGCAGCGCTTCTTATTTTCAAGAGAGCTTACAAACAACATTTCAAATGCGTGACCGGATCACAAGTATATGTTCTTAAGTTAAGGGGACTTAGAATTTAAAAAAATGGATGTTTTTGGAAAAAAATATCCAGAAACATAAAAGCTATGTAAGTTATGCAGCAGTTATGAATAATGCATTTATGAAAATGAATTTTAAGCCGTTTTCGAGATTTTTTTTTAACATTTGTGTGGTGAGTATTTTAAATAAAATAAAACATTTTATAAATATATTGAAAAAATGTTAACTGGCAAGCTTAAGAAAGTCGAGCATTTGGTTTTCTAAATGCGTTTTAAATTTTTTTTTAATTCAAATTTTGAATTTTTGAGCTTTAACATAAAAATTGATCAAAATCATTTGTACCGTTTTTGAAAATATGAAAACAAATAAAATAGGTTTATAGAAGGTACTACTAAAAACCATTTTTTGGAATTTTTTGTTAACAATTTGCTAGATATAATAATGATTTTTGTATTGCTGAATTATATTATATTTTATTTTGCCTTTTTGTTTTTCTTCATTTTAATTCAAATAAAACGCAACAGAACAAAATTCAAAATTCTTTCTAAATACAAAGCAAAAAATTAATAAAACAGAAAAAAGTGGATTAGTTTACTCTGTAAAATGCAATGATTGCGAAAAAATATACATTGCAGAAACTGGGGTTAAGAATGAGTCAACACAATACCGAATGTGAAAAAGTTAACGAAGGATCAGTAAACAAAAATATAGCTGCTTTAGCTGATCACGTTAGGGAAAATGGACATTCTTTTAATTTTAATGGCGCTAAAATTTTAAAATTAGAAAGAAACAAATTTAAGTTACAAATTCATGAGGTTAGCCAAATTATAAATAATGAGGGCATTGCGTGCAACTACAAAACAGATAAAAGAGACTACACTAATAAATACTACAATCTAATAGTTAATGCAAATTTACAGAACTATCAAATTCAAAACAAACAAACAAATTTATACACTTGAAATACTTAGTAACTTTATAAGAAAATTTGTTCAATGAATTTTAATTTCAAAAACAAATGTCTAATATTAAAAACAAATTGTTATCAAATAATTTTGGTAATTTTTACGTATATATAATTAAATTTCGTACATATTTATGTTATTAAAAAACGCTATATTTTAGTTTTAGATACTGATGATGAGTTTTTTGAAAATCGTATTTTCCTCGAAAACGGCTCCTAGGATTGATTTGGATTGATTCTTACGATCTATAATTCGATATGAAAAAAAATGTAATTAAGATATCACTGACTATACCTGCTATAGAACCATTTTTTCGAATTTGAAATTTCGTTATCGGCGTAACAAATTTTAATGACATTTTTCTTTAGAGAAGCTTTAAAAGAGTTTGAAAAACATTGCATTTCCAAACTTAAAAAAATTCTTGAAAAAAACCAATCATTTTTTGAAAATTTGGTATGATAAATATATATTTTCAGAAGGTCAAACTGAACATTTTCGTCATTTATTCATCTCTATGCCCAATGGGGCATTTTTATTAAAATAAATCGATTTTTAACAGCCTAATAACAGAAGGCATTTGGGGACCGGAAATATGGCAAAATAGTATTTAATCCTTAGGGCTTTTGAAAACAATAAAATCTGATTTCAATGTTTTTTTTTTTTTTTATCAAAAACCATGGTTCGAATCTATTGAAAACCTTAAGAATTTAATTTTGATTTTTTTTTAAATCTAAGATATACAGTGGAGAGCAAAAATGAGTACATGTTTTAAGAAAATGAAACAAAAGGATAGAATTTTATGTTTTTTATAAACAATTGAAACAATTTTTTTTTTATTATAAAGTTAAGTATATAATTGACAACTTAGGAAAAAAAAACACAAACATTGCTTCAAAAATAACGGTTAATAAAATGTTTATTAATGGAAACCCCCATTTACTCAAATTTGCACGTTTCGCCATTATCTCTTATTTAGTTAAATTACTTTGTTTGTTTTGCGTTTCCTTAAAAATAACAGATTGCGGCCATGCCATTTAATTAGTGCTTAAAAAATAAATATTCAGTGTTTTACAGAAAAAATAAATAAAAATGAAAAAAATTGTACTTGAAGCGGAAAAAAGCAGAGTTTCTGAACTTGAAGTAGGACTATCTTCAAGAAAAGTGAAAATCTGCCAACGCAGTGTCCTTTTGATAAAAAAAGATTAAATGTGCTTTGCACCAGCAATCGCCCAGGCATACAGAAAATGCATATAAAAGACTGCAAGATGCCGCAATCAGCGGCGAAATTAATTTATAAGAACGTGAGTGAATGGACAGCTAGGAGAACCACAAAAGATTGGTTAAGTAGCAGATGTTAAACAGAAAAGAACAGCAATATCTACCAAAAATGTTAAAGCACGTTTTCAATTCTGTAAAAAACACAAAAACTGGAGTGTTGAAGAGTTGAAGGACTAGACTAAAATATATCGATTTCCATTAGATGGTAAAGAGTATTTTTGGCATCGGCAGAATGGAGCTCTTCAAAAGGAACAGGTGAAAGAAACCATGAAGCATATAAAGGTGGCAACTTGATGGTGTGGAGATGCTTTACGTCGTGGAACGTCGGTCCGCTGATTAAAATCGAAGGAATAATGAAGAAGGAACAATATCTTTCTATTCTGCTTAATAACTTACCAGAATTTGGAGACCAACCATGAAGTAGCCAGCACCTATACTCTGTTCAACAAAAATTGTCAGTACAGGGAAGATAGGACGTTTGTCTCTCATTCTGGTTGCATTGCCATACATAAGGGTGTCGCCTTTTAAAGCTCTCACAGGGATTCCGTAGTTTGCATTATAAATCGCCGCAAATGAGAGTAAAAAACGCGTAGGGCTACCGTCTGCCGATTCAAAACGACTGAAAACAATATTCAATTTATCTTTTCCCACAACACCAAGCGGTAAGATAATAGGCGCGTTTTTTTTAAGTTGAAAAGCAATACGACAACACTCAACATACTCATCTTCTTAAAATGTGTTCTCAAAAGCTTCAAATCCCAAAAGCTTCTTAATAAAAACCTCCTTGCTTGCAATTGAGAATGATAATGGTAACTCTGTTTTGATGTAGATAAAGAGCGCACGATCGTGACTCCAGCGTTGCCGCCAAAAAAAAAATTCGTGCCACACTCTTCGAAAAAACGTGCCATTTGTGACATATGAAAAAATAAATTTTAATTAAATACTATTACAAACAAATAACAAAAAAAATCACTTCCTCTATTCGTGTATACGTATTTTCCAGAAACAGGAGTTTTTGGCAAGTTCATAATAATAATAAGTAATAAAGCTTTGTTATAATAAGTTAAATAAATAAATTAGCTGGAGGTTTGAAATTTTGACAATTATTAGGCTTAATAATTTCATTATATAACATTATAGCATTAATTGTTTTGTATGACAGTCTGTTTTTGTTGTTTGTTTTAATATTATTTAGACTTAAAAACACTGTCTCTGCTGATACACTTCCGTGAGGCAAACTAAGAAGAATCAACATAAATTTTGAAATATTAATGAACATTCCTTCGTTAATATTGTTTTTTTAATTTATACAACTTAACCTTAACCAATTTCAAAATTTTTTCTTATTTCGCCAAAAAGAACATCTTTCTCGCACTCTGATAGATGAGAAAATTCTGATACCAAAATATTGAAGTGTGGCAAAATACTTTGTATGTTTGGATTATTTTTTAAAAAGATTCGGTTAATTATCTTAAACGCATTTAGGTAAAATAATGAAAAAAAAACGTGCCATATTGAAACTTTTCGTGCCACCGTGCCACGAGAAAATTTCCGTGTCAAAATGGCATGATCGTGCCACATCGGCAACGCTGATTGAGTCTGAGTGAAACTTGACACTCTTGACGTTGACTGACAGTGTGACAGTATCTCATCAGCAGTGGGATACGACGGTCGTGTTGGGGTGTACAACTTTTTGCAAAGAATTACAACAACAATTCCTTAAGAAAAGTCATTGGCTTGCTCTTTTTTTAGTGGCATTTTTCCTTACGCATTGTAGTGAGGGTGCATCAGGCGCCACTGCTTTAGAAAAAGCTCTCCCATAAGGCCTGAATTGACAATTTTTGTTGGACAGGGTATAGTCCAGATTTAAACCAGATCAAGACTTGTGGGCAATTCTTAAAAGACGCTTGGCATCTTACGATAATAATCCTTCAAGAAAATTGAATGACTTATGAGAGCTAGTTCAGGAGTAGTGGCAACATATTTCACATGCTCATATCGAAAATTTAGTCGAGGGTATGCACAGGAGAGTAAGAAGTGTTACACAAAATAAAGCGCTGTGGACTAAATACTAAAAAAAGCGATTCAAAAAGAAATTCTGAAACGCACAAATTTGAGTAAATGGGAGCGTTCATTAATAAACATTTTAGTAACTTTTATTTTTTCAAACAATGTTTGTTTTTTTTTCCTAAGTTGTAAATTATATATACATATCTACTTAACTTTCATAATAGAAATAATTTGTTTCAATTGTTTATAAAAAACATAAAATTCTATCCTTTTGTTTCATTTTCTTAAAACATGTACTCATTTTTGCTCCCCACTGTATATAAGATTATCTGTTTCAAAGTATTCGACGAAAAATCAATAACTATAACTATACCTATACTATAATATTTTATATTATTATACTATTTTCCTTAGAAACAGATATATTATATTGTTTTCTTTTTATGTTAATTTCTACCTTAAAAGGGGCCTTCCCCCAAATCACAGAGTCTACATTGAATTTATAAAATAAACTTGGAAAATATGTTTTCATTCAGAAAATGACTAATACAAAATATGTATTTATACAGGCCGGTGAAATACTCATACAATTAATTTATTTAAAAAAAAATTCATAAAAAAGTTTCATTCATATTATTTTTAAGTTTAATGCGGGAATTGACTGAAAGTAATCGAGCTAAGACCCCATTTTTATTCCATTATCCGGCTATTTAAGCTCACTCTTTTTCATCCGTATTGTACATATTTATATTTACGCCATTTTAGAGCAATCTGACAGCACTTTTAATTAGAGTAAATAGAAAATTTATCCGTAATTTATAATCCATGCACAATAGATTTAATCTACAGAATCTGGCTGGAATACTTTCTGCTCAGTTACAATAAGGAACAACTTTCTTATGCAGTCGGTTTCTTGTTTGTTTATTTTCTTTCTAATTAGTAACCTATCAGAAAGATCGGTTTTGGTGCAGCAAAAAAACCAAAACATTTAATATGCTTTACGTACAAAATATATACTTACATAAAAATGCGTTGAATCCGAATCTTACTTCAAAATAGCGCTATTACATCAAAAATTACAAATCCGTTTTTTTTTAAATAAGTTTCTTAAAAATTCTAAAGACTTGAGCTATAAAAGCCAGTATTGCGTCAAACCTTTCCAAATATGTTTATATAACTACAATACTTAAAGCCTTCCATAACTATATCCGGTTCGACTCAATTCATTCAAAAAAAAAAAACTGTAATGGAATTTTTTGGTGAGGCTATACATGGAAGTTTAAAATATAATTTGAATCAAAACATGAATGATTAGTTTGTTCTAAAAGGAAACGCAATCTAGTTGATTACGTTATGACAGTACAAGAAATTAGAATACAGATTGAAAACACCTCCTACACAGTTTTCAATAAATAGTAACTATTGAAAATATGATCACATTTTAACAATTTAATGTGGCAGACTAAAGCTTTCCAAATATGTACCTACAATTGAATAATTATCTTGCAATACAAAATACTTAATATTTTTAACATTCTCCTACGCACAGTCTCATTACACCTTTATTATTGTTTGATATTTATTGTTTATTATTGTTTGATATTTAATTAAATTGTTTACAACAGCTTGATCAATAACCGGATGTCTTCAAATGTCAAATACATATATAAGTAGGTAGCTCCGTAAGATTGACATCAATGTATACGCCTATGTCAAAGGTAAAAATATTATCATTATTTAACTTCAAGAAATGATAAGGCGGAATATAAAAACAAGTTACAGTTTGTATGCTTTATAGTATATTTTATTAATTTTTTACCATTTAGATAAACATATGTATATCTTTCTCGAAAATGTGTATCTCAATACAGTACAACTTTCCAAGAAGGGATAAATGTTCCCTTACAGATAGTGTTTACAGGGCAATAGATTCGAAACAATTCGCTTTGTAGAATAAAATTAAAATCCCTTACAGATCCTCTAACCTTAAAAACAAAAGGATATTGTGTCTTTTGAGTATTTTAAGACTAGCATACGTTTTCGAAAAGGAATGTGTCGATAATTATTGTTCATATGCGATCATGTTGTTTTATCTGTTATACATTTTCCAGTTTCGACGAAAAAACAGTACAAATGATAAAATTTTATTATTTGCGGAAGCTGAAAGCTGATTGCGATTTCAGCAAAAGAATTTCATTTTGAAGGACCAGGCTCATTTTTGGATGAACGTCAACAAGCGAAATCGAAACAACGTCCCCCAAATGGCAATGCATTCTCAGAAAGTTATCGTGTGACCTAGATTCTGTGCAAATGGCATCGTCAGCCTGTACTTACTCGATGACAATGCCATCACCATGAGGGGAAAGCGCTATCCATCTATATGATAATCAATGTATTTTTGTTCAAATTGCATGATCTGTATTTGACAACATGTGGTTCCAACAAACGTGTCACACAGCTGATGTGACAATATACAGTCTGCACAAACAATTTCATATCATACAACAGAGGCGATGTGAACTTGACACCGAGATCATGCGATTTGACTCTGTTAGACGTTTTTGTGGCGTTTCCTTAAGTTGCAGGTCTATGCTATTAACTCACAAACGACAGGTTCTCTCTAAGCCAGCACAAACTGCGCCATCGCTCAACTTGAGCTTGATCTAGGGGCCAGTCATCCGTGCCACTCAGCAAAGCCGTCATAGCTATTTGATCATTGTTATATTTTAAACATAACGCCATTGATAGCCCTTTCAAATAAGAGAGAAAATGTATTGATACTCGTATCATATGCACAATTTGCTTCATTCAATTTTAACATATAGATCATGCCTATCGGTAACCCTTTATTTCCCAAAAGAATGGACTTTTGTACTTTGCCATATTCCAGTCCACATGTTTGTATCACTAAAAAAATAACAACTGTCTCAATAGGTCGCGGAGAATCATCAGCGACTAGCGACTTACACTCTCAACCAAACATGTGTGTTGGCACTAACGGTTGGAACTTGCAATTTTATAGGCAATCCAAACGGCTAACACGAGAAGAACTTTATCATGATCATAAATAATCTAATAGTTAATCCTGGAAAAAAGGTTACTTGTTCAGTAGGGCAAATATTGATTGAATGTACAAAAACCAAGTTTACTACTTATAACGATGGTGGAGACGTCCAAGAAAATAGGCTTCCGTTCTTCAATGATTCTGCTATATGATGTTTGCGTCCTTGCTCAGGTTTTCTTCAAATGTGGTACAGAGAATTTCTTGGTGATTTATAAGAGAGGAGATTCAAACTTTCGGTAGCGTGATGTGTAGGAAACAATGGCTTCTGAAGATGATATGTCTGGGTTCAAATCTCAGTCAAGTCCAAAACGGTTTTTTGATTTTATTTGAAAGTATAAAGGCTAAGCACCACTAAAAAGGATTCTGATAATCGGTTAGGAACCCGCGAAATAGCTAAAACTCTAGCCAATAGTACAAGTTGTTGATGTAATATTCAAAACATTAATATATAAGGCTTTGCAGGCGTACTGCACGTATGTTATCATAGAAAAACCCCTTTAGAAGTTCAAAACTTTGCTTTAACTCATCTATAAGATTTTTTCAAATATACTCAAAAACAGCCTATACGCCACATTAGCCTTAAACTTGGATATGAATTAAACCTCTTGAGGCGTGATGCTGCAGTATGAAAGCGTTGGAACGTAAAACGTAAAGCTTATTTTATATTTGGCCCACGTTTTCTTGCATTTCTTGACATCGCAATCGAAAAGCATCGTAAACTTCAAAAAAGAAAAACTCTTAAGCAACTTTGCCAAGAATAATAAAACTGAATCAAAAATGCTTTTTTAAATTTCGCAAGCAATCTTTTAGCAATTTCAATCGGATTCAACAAACCACCCTTTCTCTTTGCCATTTTAAATAACAGATTGTTGCTGTAACTATAAATCATTAAAAAAAAAACTACACAGTTTTGAATATTTAACTAAAAGCCAATTAAATTGTTTATCCGGGTTACAACAGAAATTTTGTATACGAAACAGCAATTAGGTATTCAAATAGAAATAAAAATGGTGATTAAAGAAAGAAAATAGTGCAATAGGTGTTGAATACATCATATACGAGTATTTAATGAGCTTTTTAGGTCTTTGACATTTTAATTGGGTAAGAGAAGCCCTTAACATGTTTACTCGTTGTATAGTTGTATAAATGTACATGAATCAGATTTAATTTCTTAGGAAATATTTATGACTTTTTTAAGTGATGCTAATGTTGACCTTGAATGATTTTATCTGCGTTTTAAAACGAACCTGCAACATTGTAAATATCAAGATCACGTACCTGCTAAGTTAACAACCCAACCTTATTTTACATTCAAAAACATTTGAAAGAAAAATTTGTGGGCATATGCTTAGAACATGTAGGTTTTGGTTTTAAAATCACGTAACTTCAATTATACTAAGCTCTTTGACCGATGAGTAATTTGATTTCCGTAAAACGTTCTCATTTGTTTAAATAAATTTTCCGAATCAAATAACTCTATGATGTATTAATTGAATCAGTATCTCGTAGGCGGCTAAAATAAATTATCAATTATTGAAAATATTCATATACTGTATACATATGTATATATGTACACATGTATGTAGATACAATTTTTCCATCAATAAAAGTTTGCTTTAATAGTTATAATAGTCCACCAAACTAATTACTTACATATACAGGGTGATTGGCATAAGGTGTGACAAAAAGCTAGGGCGTGTAGGTTGGACTTAGACAAGAAAAAAATCGTATGGGAGGGGGGGGTCTATTTCCCCCCGTTTAGGCGGGAGGGGCAATTTAAGAAAAAAATCACTTAAAACAGAAAAAAAATTATTAAAAAATAACGGTGATACCTACAGAGTAATGCTATAGCATTTTGAAAAGCCAGAAATACATTCTTTAATTTTGTTTTTAAATAAAGTTGTTCGAGTGAATAGTTTTTGAAAAATTAAGTTTCAAAATCAAAATTTTGAAAAAAAAAATTAAATTTTTTTTTTTAAACAATTTTTTTTCAAAATTTTACGTAATTAAGTATTATTTTTTTATTCAATATTCAATGCTCTTTTTAATTTTTGATCAAACACAAAAAACCGGATGTCAAAATGTTTTGTAGTTTTTGAGAAAATCAAAAATAACAAAAACTACTTTTGTTCTAAGAAAAGCCTTTTATTTTAGTTTTTACGTTTTTGGATTCTTATGTAGGTGAATTTACGATTGAAAGGATTAACTTTCTTTTTACTATTCTTTTGATTATCGTCTTATAAGCATACAATAATGTGACAAAGTACTGGATTAACCATATTTCACACATTTTTTCATTGAGAACACCTGCGTGAGAGTATTGGTTTAAAATTGACCTGCCACTTTTTTATTATGGTGGGGTCGGCTTGGCTTAGGTGCATTTACGAAAGAAAGGATTAACTTTAAATAAACAGTAATTATGTATTTTATCTAAATATGCATGTATTTATTATTTAAATTGATTTCAAGATTCAGGAACATTTTTGTTCTTATTTCGCAATTGCATTTTTCTGTCACTAGTTAGGGCGTGTAACGCTGCATTATTTAAAAAACATTCGCAGATCAATATTAATCCAATGCTCTCACGCAGGTGTTCTCAATGAAAAAATGTGTTATTGTATGCTTATAAGACTGATAATAAAAAAATTTTACAAAAAAAGTTAATCCTTTCTTTCGTAAATGCACCTAAGCCAAGCCGACCCCACCATAATAAAAAAGTGGCAGGTCAATTTTAAACCAATACTCTCACGCAGGTGTTCTCAATGAAAAAATGTGTGAAATATGGTTAATCCAGTACTTTGTCACATTATTGTATGCTTATAAGACGATAATCAAAAGAATAGTAAAAAGAAAGTTAATCCTTTCAATCGTAAATTCACCTACATAAGAATCCAAAAACGTAAAAACTAAAATAAAAGGCTTTTCTTAGAACAAAAGTAGTTTTTGTTATTTTTGATTTTCTCAAAAACTACAAAACATTTTGACATCCGGTTTTTTGTGTTTGATCAAAAATTAAAAAGAGCATTGAATATTGAATAAAAAAATAATACTTAATTACGTAAAATTTTGAAAAAAAATTGTTTAAAAAAAAAAATTTAATTTTTTTTTTCAAAATTTTGATTTTGAAACTTAATTTTTCAAAAACTATTCACTCGAACAACTTTATTTAAAAACAAAATTAAAGAATGTATTTCTGGCTTTTCAAAATGCTATAGCATTACTCTGTAGGTATCACCGTTATTTTTTAATAATTTTTTTTCTGTTTTAAGTGATTTTTTTCTTAAATTGCCCCTCCCGCCTAAACGGGGGGAAATAGACCCCCCCCTCCCATACGATTTTTTTCTTGTCTAAGTCTAACCTACACGCCCTAGCTTTTTGTCACACCTTATGCCAATCACCCTGTATAGTATTAAAGGACCAGGCTGCCGGTGTCACCAAAACACTCCACAATAGCTGAAGTTAATAAACTATTGTCTGGGTAAGTAGAAACTCAAAAAATTCCAAATTTGTATATAAAAATTATTTAGTATTATATCATAACTTTGGCAAATAAATCAGGCAGAATTTGACCAATGGCATTTATTATGTAGGCTTTCAGGCCACTGATAGCTTTTGGTTTATTAGCTCACAGGTTCATTAAGTCACAGGTCTATGCTAATAAGACCTGTGACTTAAGAAAACCTCGCGAGAAGAAGCCTTAATAGAGTCAAATCTCACGATCTCGGTAGCTAATTCACATCGCTATTTCGGGTCAGAAGGAATTGGTTATGACCGACCGATAGCGCTAGCCGTTGATCAAATAAACATAAAGGAATAGCTCAAAAATAAGACAGTGAACATATAGACGCAGAGACTGACGGACGATATGATAAAAACATTTTTTACCCGAAACCAATATACTTGCCCTCTAGAACAAATAACAAATTGTAGCAAAACAACCTTCCTTTCGGTCATACATGTACAGTTCTAGCTTAAGCTACTTAGTCGAAACATGTGAATAAAAAACGAACAGCTTAAATCACGAAGCTTAAGCTAGAATTTTTTAGCATAAGCTATTTAGCGTTATCATTTTTTTATTCACATGAAACAAAGCTAAAGCTACGCGTAATTGGAAAAGAGTTAATTTAAATTTACTTGAAAATGTACAGTATGGTCGGACAAATTATCAAATCTATTATTGAGAATATTAAATAGTTAATAGTTATTAAAACATTTTATTCAAAGAAGAAAATCATTTATAACTCGTCCGATATTTTGAAATATCTATATTATCACCCATATTTCTTAAACTTCTTTGGGTAATGTTAAAGTTAATAAAAGACAGGACGTTCCAAGAGCCTATGTTACCGTTTAATAGTTTTACAATGAAGACAAAAGATAAACACGATCGTCTGCTCTCAAGGCTAGGCATGTCGATATTTTTAAGTCTACTGTTGTATGGAGGTAGTTCATTGGGATTTTCCTAACCTAAATCTCTGAGCGCAAACCTCAAAAATTTTGTTTGCACTTGTTCTAACCTATATTTATGACAGTCATAATGGAGTAACCAGAACTGACAAGCATATTCCAGAAAGGGTCGAAGAAATGATATAAAAAGCTAAATAAAATAATAAAAATGACTGGGCCCAAATGGCAACCCTGCGGTATTCCAGAATTAACTTTAAAGTTAATCATTCGCAGCCATTGCAAAGTACCGAGTATAAATCAATCAAATAAATAAGATAAATAAGATAAGTGAACCTAAATGTTCAATAAATCCTAGTGTTCTCAATTTAAATAGTTTGTCCAACCTCCTTACTGAAGTCTTTAAGGTAAGATTCTACTTGCATTTTGTTCTTAAATGAGCAAATGCAATTTTAAGCCAATTCCAGTAAGAAAGTTACAGTAGAGTGCCATTTTGTAAGACCATGTTGATTTCGAACTAAAAATAATTTCACATAAAAATATAAAGATTCACAAATAATAGCCTCGAAAAGTTTTGTAGTAACCGATAAAATAATCTAGCAAAAGATCTATACTTTTTTATTTCATCTTTGTTACCTTTATTATGTATAAGGATTCCATTTGTATTTCAAATGTCGTTAAATTGGTGAAGTCCAATTCGATATTTTTCGTGTGGTGAAGTCGACATTATGTAAACTAAACACCCCTATTATTTGATTTGTGGCACAAAGTTCTATTTTCAAGGACGCTATCATCTTCTTACCCTTTCCATTAAATCCAATATCGATGATATCAAATTTACCCTTACGATACTCCGTGGTTAATTCTTAACAATGGCAATGAACCCCAATGTTTATAACATCAAGAAATTTAAGATGTCTTTGAAAAGGGAAATAATGAGGAGTTGCACGAATACGAATGAACATAAATAAATAAATTCAAAAAGATGTCATTTCTCTCATCGAAAATCAAAATAACGCAATCGATTTATTGAAACAGCAATAACACTTTCGATCTTATTAATTAGCGAATTTCCTTTGGGAAATGCTCCACTTAGTTTCAATATTATGGATCCTCTTTTCATTACTCGATACCAACTAATTGCCCGTTTTAAGTAGTTCCCGATGACATTCATATATGTATTCTTTTAGCTTTGAAATTCAATTGACATTTATGAAAACTGCAGTCGTAGTCGGCTGGAACTCGTCTGAGAAATGTTACACATTTCATTTGACTAAAACGGAATACTATATTCATTTATATTATTTCCCAATCAATTCAAATTGAATTGTATTGAATAATTTATTGGATAATAAATTGCACCTGGTGCACCTATTAAAGAGTATCTACCTATCTCATAATATGCGAGGTGGCGTTGGAGAATACGTCATGTTGCACGCATTTAAGTTGGCATTCTGTTGCATAAGTTGCTGAACTGAAGGCGGCGGAATAGATATCAAAGATCAATTTATTCGGAAATGCTTGGGAAACAATTGAAGAAAATGCTGTTCCTAAAGGTGCATTGATTATTGTTTGAGCAGTGCAGTGTACCAATAGAATTATTATTACGTTAGGTTATGGCGGCTGTATGCACCTTCCCTTATTAAAAATAAATTTATCTAAGTTTTTCTACATTGTAACATTGTTGCTTCTACTTACGACATTAAAACATTAATCATTTGTATTCATTTATGAAGATAATTTAATTGAATATCTTTGTTCTTAGTGTAATTCTGTTTTTTTTTTTTAACAATAATTGCCCAGCAACATTAAAGACTTACATATATACCTGACCGTATGATTGTTATTATTAAAACTAGTTAAGGGTTTCACCATTTAAATTTGTTGAATGCAATAATTACACTTAGTATAGCGCGCTATGCAGCGCTGTCCGTCGTGAATTTTATTATACATAAACAGGATTCTGTTATAGAACAAAACAATTAAGGCTATTTGCAAACTCGCAATAAAATTAAAGCAAGATCGGAATTTATATTTTATCTATTTAATTAGACCGATTCAGATGGATAGCTAAAATTATAAAACGTAATCACACGCCCGCCAAGTTAGAGTGAAAACTATTTGAAAACGAGTTGCTGGGTTATTAAAATCGTAATAATTTATTCTATAAGTGTTGTGGGAAATATGGAGGAGATCGTTAATTTGTATAAAGGAATATTCCAAACATACAGACTTTCCAAGATCTTAAATAGGGCAAAAGAGGAAAAGTTGGGACTCTTACTGTTATCTTAGGCGAAATCTCGAAATAAGCTAGCCAGCCTTTCTTCTAGGATAATAATTCTAAGCCGTATCTGTTACTTTCAAAGTGATCTTTCGTCGGTTTTGTTTTTGTGTTTTTTTACGAGATCCTTATAATACTCGCATTCCACATAAACAGAGCTCGAATGTTTGGGAAATTAGGGGGGAGAGAAGGAGGTGTCGAGCAAATTATTATGCGACTTAAAATCTAGAAAATATTTGACGGTACGTCCAAAATTAGGCTCGAGGATCAACTAATGAGCATTTCTAACGGAACGGTTCTCATGGGTGAACTGGTTGGGTAGAGGAATGCAACTAGCCACTTCGAGTGATCACTGCTAGTGAAAAACCCGATAAAAAAAGGAAATACATGAAACATTACGAAGATGTTTAAGAGATGGAAATGATTCCATGATAGATCTATTTCAAAATAGTTTTAGTACTCTGTTCTGGATTCTATTCAATATTATGAAGAGAAGTTGGGTCAGAAACTGCCAAAAATGTGAGTTATGATCGAGATTGAGACGTATAAACGCCTTATTAATTATAGCCAGATCAGAAGGGGTGACAGATTTATTATACCAATATTGAAATCGTAAGTATTTAGCAACGTTTTTGGCGGTCTCGAGAATGTGGTCATTCCAATGAAGTTCGTCGTTGACACACACAACGAGTACTGAAAGCTTTTTGGCTTCTTCGATGCAAGTGCCATTCAAGGACAATGGCATAAGGGGTACATTTTGTTTCATTGACAATTTGACAATTGAGTTTTCGAAGCATTAAACTTCGATCTCCGAATTTCCTACGAGCTTATCATACGATACCGTTGAAAATCTACTTCCCAAGAAATATGCACGTGAATATGAGAACGAGTGTAAAAAACTGAGGGTAGAACCGTCGGAAAAACAATGAACTTAATTGGAAGTTTTAGACAAAAGATCATTTATAAAAATTATAAAGACAGTCGGAGACAAAATAGAGCCTTGGGGAACACCAGCATTTATTTTGCGAAGATCAGACTAGAAACCGTTTAATACAATCTAAAGAACAAAGTTTTCATTGAACCCAAACGCACGCATTATCATTGAGGAAGCCTGTTGCAAGCTCCATCAAATGTCTTAGAAATATCAAGATCAATAATCTTACTTTCTCCAAAACAATTTTAAGATCTATTCCATTCTTCGGTGAGATATGCAATCAGATCACCAGTGGAACGATTGCTGCGAAAGCCGTATTGCCGGTCATTCATAAATCTTCAATCTTCGAGGTATTTCTTGAGCTGATGATTGAGATGATTGATCAGCGATTCCATGACTTTGAAAAGAAGATAACTGAAGTGCAATTGGTCGGTAGAAAAAGGGGCGCCTTTTTTTGATGAACAGGCTGGCCAAATGCTGGAAGGAGTGATGGAAAAGCTTACGCAATGGTTTTGCCAGTGATGAAGAACAACTCTACAGAAGAATAGAGACATACGAGTACTATCAGGATCAGCGCATTTGCTTATATCAAGATCTAGAGAGGCACTTGCTCTTGTCGAAAATCAGAGAATAGTGCTTCAAGATTACTTTTTTAATGGTTGCTTGAAATAGCCAGCACCCGATCCATCAAGGTTTGCTGCCTGAAACACAGTGACTTTCTATCTTCTACGATCCCAAAATCAATGGTTCCTGTCATCTAGACCAATTACTCTAACGTCTACGATGACTTGATCTTTAAACCGCAAGTTTGGTCTTTTTTGTTTCCTCAAACCCGGGGTCTTTGACTCGAAGATGTGACCAACCTTCATTGGTCCGACCTATTTAAAGTTTCTAGACTACATCCATGTTTATTGTCGGTTTCGTTAAAAAATAATGGTTTTTGTAGAGCTTTTTTCTTCAAACCGAGTTAGCGTTGGTGTCTTAAAGTAATTCTTCATTGGTTGCAATTAAGTTGGTTAACATTTACTTGGAGGAAGATGAACTCCTTAACTATTTACAAGTTATTGGCAAATGTTTGTTTGTTTGTTGATAGTATGAACATGCTTGGCCTCGTCTTGTGATGATAAAGATGTTGATCTAGTCTGTACAATTCGATAAATATGTTCAAGATATTGTCTTTGGTATTAACGCCCGCCCTGCAAACTCTCTCAAGAACAGGATTGAAGAAGTCTCATAATAGTGCATCTTCATGCTGAAACGCTCTGTGTTAATGTGTTTGGTATGGGTCGGTAAGTTATTTCTTAATGGCACATTGCACCGCGTATTTTCCGATGTCATGAGACACAACTGGACCAGTTTTCTGGAAATCCTGAGTTCGGCCACCGCCATATAGAGCCCCTGAAAATGAATGCTACCACATGAGACTCTTAAGTCGATGAATATATAGTGTTTCCAATTGAATGTCTGGTCAATGTTTGATCTACCGGTCTTAAAGGTAGACTTGTAGACTATAGTATTGAAGATCGTTTTAAAGCACTCACACAGAATGTTGAATATGATCCTTTACGCGGGGTTTAGCAGGGATATTCCTCGAATGTTCTTAAAAATCATAAAATCACTTTTTTTTAAGAGGGAGCATATGGAGCTGTTTGTCCAGTCATGGGACATGCTTCCTCTCAAAACATGACTTCCGTATTTAAAGAGATGTGCGTTGTGCGTTGTCTTTTTTGTCCTCTGATTCGCTCTTCAAACATCTATTATTCCCTGTGGTTTGGTGGTCTTAAAAACGGCAACCAATTGTGGCTTTTTTATATTATCTCCGGGTATTGTTTTGATCACGACACTCTGCTATCAATGTCGAAGGCCGCGTATATTTTCTTTTTTCTATGCAGGATCTTCTTCTCTCTTTTCTCTTCATTTTTATTCGATACTCTTCTCTCGCCCTTGTTTTAAATTACGCGTATTCCCACGTGCATTTTCTTTTTTTTATAGTTGAACGGATTAATCATTTCGGCTTCCTTTTTAATAATATCGTGATACTGACTCCACTAATTATTATTGGCGTCTGGTTGGATTAATGCATATTGGAGAGCCTCTCGGAGAGGTCTCGGTAGATTCTGGCAACTCTAGGTATCCTAAGTGGCCCAACGTACTTATGCTTCTACGAGGTCTTAATTTCTTCGCAACTGGGGAATGGTCACACTCGACTATTTTCTAATGTGGTAGGAAAACATATTGGTTTTTAATTGCTTGACATCTAAAACGACATCGAAGAAGAAAATATGTAGTGAAGTTAAAAAAAATAATTATATTTGCATGACCCTTCATTTAATGTCGTATCGTGGTGTAGATTTGATATCCAATTTTCTTTCTTCAATTCGATTCTGTTTTGGAATACCTCGATCTTGGAATTCACGGTCTGATTTACACAAGATTTCATTGGTACAGTACTCGTCAAGCTTGTCGATAATTAAATGTAGTATGTTAGGTGTTTTTGCTATCATTTATACTCGTATTATAGAGTTGTTGAATTATATGTCCCCAGACACGTTTGTGAGGAGAAAATTTTCAAAGTGAGTTGAATTTCTGGTTTTCAAAACTGTACATGGCACATACATTTTTGTTTAGGCCCCAACCACTCTTTCACAAATTCTGCTACGCTACATTTGTATAAGTCCTTTATGTTACTGAACTATTGACTCACTTCTTCAATAATTATCCCCTTTCTAACCTTGAACTTCAACAGCAAATTCATGCCATCCATTATGCAATTTATTTCAGACACAGAAAAGGTTAAATAATTTATGATTCTTATCTTAATGACATACATTTACACGCGTTTATTTAAATGACAATTTGACAGAAAAGAATGTAAAAAAAATGCATTATGGCCGGAATTAATTGTGTTTTTATTCCATCGTTTGTCATTATGATAAAAAAAATGTATTAACTTCTTCATTGCAATAACTGTAATAATAACAATTTATCATAATTATACTCATAACGAACCATTTGACATAAAACTGACAAAATAATTACATTAGAAATTATTATTGCTTTGCTACTAATTCTTGACACCTGTCAACACTCTAATATATGGATTATTTACATCTACTCAGCATCACACTGTGTACATAAAATAAAAAAATTTAATGACAATTGCATTAAATTAAACAAATTGTCATGTAATAACTTCCCGTGTTAGAGTATGACGAAGTCGGCTTTATGATTTTTGTCACGGCTTTGTTGAAGTCATCTTGGTTTATTTTAAAATTATACTGAAAACCTCAGTAATTCATTTATTAAAGTTTCAATTTGAAGTTTTAAAATATTCTGAATTTTCAACAAAGATAAAAACTTTTCTCCCCAGCATCTCAGAAAAAACGATTATTTTAAAATTATTTATTATTCTTATTAAATTGATCATTATCATGCATTAGATGCACAATTACTTAATATAGATAATTAAAAATAAAAATAAAAAATTCACTGTACGTATACACACAGTGATGTGCAATTTATTGTTTTATAAAATAATTTTTTGTTGATTTTTCGTGATGTTTTATTGGAATTTTTTTTATCAAATACCCGAAATAATCTAATCTTGAATAATATTTTAAAAATGATGTCAATTCCAGGTTAATGTATTTGAATCTGACATGAGAGTAAGAAGTCTGACAGTTGACAGTTGTAAACTACCAGTTAAACCGATTTAATGAATATTTTTAGTGCTTATTGTTCTCACAACAATACAGTAACGGTAACCGAAGAAAAGAAAAAAAACGTCCTTATTTATTTAAAATATTGTATTTATTTTTGGACTTTCTTTTCTAAATTTAGTACATTCTCAATTGAAATCCCTCTAATTGAAAGTTTTCATTCAAGTTCAATCATTTCAAACCCAAATTTGAATTAATTTTAAACATTGAATCTTTTTTACTGACCTAAATTGTGAAGTCAAAATTTTTAACGAAAATAAATTGCACGACTGGATCGCACGTACCTGCTATTATGTACAAGTACATTGGAGTTTAAAAAATGTTTTTATGAAAACATCGATGTTATTGATGGAAAATTCATAAAATTTGTTGTTTATTTTCCTAAAACTTCTCTTGATATAATATGAAGCTAAATAAAAATAGAATGCTATCTGACTTCTAGGCAAAATATGAATTTATGTAAACCGAATTTAAACAATCGTTAAAGGTGTTTTATTAGTAAATTATGCGAAATTCCTTGAAAATTAAAAAAAAAAATAGAATGCCAATTTAAAGTTTTTAAAAACATATATAACAGAAAGTAATTCCAAAAACTATTGATCATCCGTTGGTACATAATGAATTTTTTTTTCAAAATCGTTAGAGTCGTTTTAGAGATAAATAAGATTTGTGTATACAAAATTTCGCAATGTTTTTTTTATATTAAGTTTTAAATGTCAATTTTAAATATTATTGACTATATTAAAAAAAAACAATAATTCACCCGCTTTCAAGATATTGAATTTTCAAAAAAAAAAATATATTTTTATTTTCAAAACATTCAAAAATTGAAGGAGCTCCTGTAAAGGGTTTTTTAATTGACGCGAGTAAATTGCCATCTTGTTTTGGTGACATTCCTCAAATCTGTTGTATATTATTCACTTACTGATGCTAAAAAAACCAAGCCAAGTTGCACGATTAAACCGCTCGTCTAAATGAGAAGACATTATTATCAAAGTGAGTGTTCGTTAGTGCGCGCGTTGCGCCTAATTTACGGTGGAAGTGGTGGCCATTCACAGTCGACTCTTTAAAGTTTGTTGGCAAAATTTGTGACGACCGGTTTGGTTTCAATCATCCAACATTCGCATGTCAAAAGAACGCAAGATCGGATCAGAACATCGCCTTGGTCCGTGAAATCGTACAACAGAACCCGGGGCAGTGGATTCCTTGCCGTGCACAAGAATTCGCCCTTCCGAAGACTTCAACTTGGTAATCTTTGCGTCGGGACTTGGGCCTATACCTGTTTCAGATTCAACTGACTGAGGAGATCAAAGTTAACGATCATAGACAACGCCGTTTGTTCGCTGATTACGACTGGGAGTATTTCGAAGGGGACCCCATCTTTGGCCGAAAAATCATCTTTATCGAGGAGGCTTATTTTTGGATGAATGGTTGTGTTAAAAAGCAAAATTCCTGTACATGGGGCAACACCAACCCAAATGAAGTTTACAAGGTGACATCGCCTTTGAAATGAAAAAAAAAATTGTTAATACCTCACACAGAGCTTGTTTTATTCCTCTGAAGGTGCCCCAGAAACTAAGATTCCTATAAGAGCAATACATTTGGAAGAATAACTATAAGATAATTAAGCTCATTCATATTCAAGGCACAATAGATCTCCAGGTCGCAGTGCAATACCTCCAATACATAATTCATTCATTCACCTTCATATTTCAAAAAAAAAATGAGTTGATTGTTTTCGAACAGCTTTCTCTATGAACTACCATGTTTTTATTTAAACAATTTGAAACAATCACTTAAGATATCACTGGAGCGTAGTTTAATCAAAATCCATGAAACCGTTTTGGAGAAATTAAATAAAAATGAGTTGAATGGCAACTTCCGGTTCAAGATGGACTGAAACAAAAAATATCTTCTAGCGCATCAAATAAAGAGGAAGTAAAAACCGTCTTCAATGTGATATATCTATCGTTAAAATTTCTCACAAAAGTAGATTTGCGGGCCCATTTGTTTCATTTTATCTGCCTTATTGTTATCAGGTTTGCTTCAAATCTTAACTTAGTTTTCTTAACGAATGCAAAACTTGTGTATCGCAAGCAAATATTATGTATAAATTTAGAGATTATATTGTTCACGTTTCAACACCCTTGTAAAGCCTCTAAACTGAAATAGTTTTGAGCCCGACTAATCCAAAAAGTCGCAAAAACCTTTTTATAATCAATTCTATTAATATCGTAACAACACTTATTGCAAAATGGCATACCCACGATAATTAGTTAAGTCTATCGAATTTCATGGACGCCGAAGTGCAAAATGGGAGGCAGACGACAACGTTTAATTGTTCAAATTAAAAGCGATTCGGTTGGTCAGGTCAGTTTATATCACTGGCGGATGCCCTAATTGATAAAAAAAAATTAATTCATCTTATTTAATCACCCCACATAGAATAGACAACCTATTAAATTTTAGATGTCAAGTCGTCGTCATTAGCAGAGATGAGGCCGTCCACAAGTTCAATTATTGTTAGTCTAAATAATTTACAAAGATCTTAAATGCACGAATACAGAAGTACAATACAAGTGTCTACAAAACGACTTGTTTTATAACTCGTATATACACAAATAAAAGTGAATAATTCCAATTAGAGTATCGTTCTGGTGGATAATACAATCAAGATAATGATGTCCCATTGAAGGATCATCTGCATTGAAGGGTCATTCACAGAAATGTCATCAGAATTGTTAATATAATATAATCGCTTATCAATTATCATTCTTCAATATGAATTTCAATAGCAGTTTATTCAAGAAATTGATTGATATTTTTCATTGTTGTGCCATAATTCGTAAATATCTACATTTACTTGTTATAATTTACTCTTCGGGTTGACCAAGTCAGTGGAGAATTTTGGGATACGAATTTCATGCTTAAGGCCTGTCATTGTTAATTGTGTAGAGATAAGATTTTAACGGAAAAAAACTTGAAGTATAATTTACTGATTTAATTTATTTAAACATTTTGTTAATCAAGTTCTTAAATGTAAGTATTTTGTATTTTGTTTTCATTTCCGTATTGCCTATATGTCGTTAATGTTATATTTCAAAATGTTTTGATTAGATTTTGTGTTCAATAAAATTGCAAATCAAATGAATAGATTGCGATCAGTTCTCTATCCTATTAACATAATTAAAGCCAGTTAGAAATGATTTATATTCAATAGTTTTGTTTCGGAACAAGTTGTCTGGATTGTATTAATTTGTTGCTGTTTGTTAGTGCGGTAGTAAAATTTAATGGCAGCAAACATAAAATTATAATAACAGAAAATATTTACTGTGGAAATTTAGTGCAGATTTAATGCTCTCATTGTTTAAGTGAATTAATAGTTTAAACTCTCACAAAATCATGTAATTTCGCAGCTAAGCTTTAAATTCAAATTAAAATGTATTTCTATTTTTAAGTACGAGCGTTAGGCAAATGGGATGTAAATTGGTTTTAGATTTCTGATAATTGAAGTGGCGTTCTAACGTTAGAAGACATTATCGAGTTTTGGACTGCGCTTGTAGATGTGAATCTACAAACGAACATGAAAAGCTTTTTTGAATAAAATAAAATTTGTCGGTGATAAAACAGAGCCCTGAGGGACACCACCATCTATTTTATGAATTGCAAACTCAAAACTGTCCAATACAATTTTCAAAACTTAATTTCTTATTCATCAAAGAAAAGTTTCAACGACACTAAATTGAAATTAAAAGATAGTTAGAAGAGGAAGAAGATTCACTTTTTACGATGACAGGCTAGACAAATGCTTTTCCTTTTGGAAATAGACTAGTAGAGTAGAACAAATGGAAAAGCTCATGCATTGATTTTGCAAGCGATCTTTTAGAACTCTGGCAACTTTTTGGGTGCGAAAAAATATTCTTACCATCAAATCGTTTGCGCTTTTAAGAATAAGAGGTATCATATTACTTTCTGGAAACGTCAAATTATCAGCAGACCGTACCGCAAGAAAATTGGATCACTCTACTGAACTGAGGTAGGAGTGTCATTGCTAACGATTCTTCCAATCGACAATGTATATTTCGAATATTTTTTCTTACAAATTACCAAACATTTTTGTTAACATTCCTTTGTCTTAATTCATACAAGTGCAAAAGAGCAATCGCCGAAGTCTGGATAAAATGATTTTGAGGGAGTTTTTCTTTGACAAAGTAAAAAATCACTTTTACTACATAAATTATTTAAATCTTTTTGTACCTATGTAAAAAATTTCTTCAGTTTTTGTTTTAAAATTTGGTATGTCAATTTTAAGAATTCAAGAAAATTCGAAATATTGATTTTATTTTTCAAAATTCAAAAAAATTTGCTTGTATTATTATTTGAAATTTAAATAATAAAATACGGCACTCCTCTGTTATAGTATCACTTCCTTATACGTTTTGTCTTATTTTTCGCAAGACTGTACAATATCTCATCTTCTCTTATTCTTTAATTGTATAGATCACATAAGACCGGCAAATCGCTTTTATGATGGTCTAATTATGGTCCAAGAATTCCCCTCGTAGGCGAAACATTAATAAAATTGTTTCTCTGCTATAATAATTTTTAAAATAATTTTTTTCCAGCACTCCAAGAAATGTATACTCTTTTACAATTTCAACAGGATTCCCATCGTAAGACCATTTCTCATTCGCACACGTATTTCCTCCTCCCTTCCTTATTATTATGACTTTGGATTTGTCCAGATTGACCACAAGGTTCCACAGATATCAATATTCTTGTATCTTGTTCATCATAAGTTGTAGAATATCAGGAGAATATGCTTACATCTCTACATCGTCTGCAATTAAAAGAGCTTTGATTTGCAGGCCTCCAAATTCAATGCCATTAAAAAAAAATTCCTCTATAGTTTGCTGAGTCATTTGTACAACCTTTCTTATGAATAGGAAAAACTAGAGCTTCCTTAAACTGATCTGGAACTATTCCATCTTCAATAACATGGATCATCAAACCAGTCAGCTTTTAAATGAGGTGATTTGTCCCCTACTCATAAAATTTTACTGGTATTCTGATGTCTGCACCTGCTGCTTTGCCATTTTTTAGTCCAGATATACGAGTAGCTAGCGAAATTTAATGTTCCTAGAGCGGAGAGCCTAGGATAGGATCAAAGAGGGCAGGTGTGCGCAGTGAAACGTTTGGTGTTGGGTTCAAGAGTTGTTGAAAATGATTACGCAAAACTTCACCTTTAATATACGTGAAATTACAAAGTCTCCTTGGAATCAAATTTTAACCTTTTCTAAAGCATGCAATTCTGGTGAATAAGTATATCAATCGTGTTACAGAAATGTTTTTAAATAATTAGTTTTCGTAATACAACGCAGCAATATCAATAATGACAAAAGATCTTCATAACAGCAAGTGCGCCATCTAAATCTCAAAAAATTAACGAGGATCTAATATTTTCCCCTAAGCCGACTTATTTTTGATAAATGTTGACAATTAAAATGGTAATGGATCTCGTCACTCATTATGATAATAAACATAAGAGTTAGCGTGATCAAGCCTTACCATCTAATTGGCATAATGTATAATGGGCGAAGCGCGCCGACACACATCGTAAAAGTAATCTTAGTGGACGAATAAGCTCTTGTGTCAACTGACTTTCAAATGCTCATTAATGCAAATCTTTATGCAAAATTTGCAATAAACTTGTTGTCTTAATGGTGTCGATTTGAAATTTAGATATGGATTAGTTGGAAGACTTTGCAGTATCTAAATCTGTTATCAGTTAACTTTTCCATAAGTTAATGGCGAATTATTTCAACGCAAGATTTATCGATGATTAAATGTGCTTTAAGATAAAAAGACGTGAAATATTTGGTCGTAATATGGTTTATTGATTTAGTGATATAAGCGGTCATGGGTAACGCATTGCGTGTTTACCGGCGCGTTACGTCTTGCTTCTTTTATGTTCAATATCACTGACTGGTTTTGAAAAATGAAAGGATAGCTCAGTCGAAATAAGCATTTGAAAGTGTATTGTACACTATTGTTTCAAAATTCATTGAAGGTTGACCCCTATTTTAAATTTTTAAGAAAACTTAAGTGACCTTTATATTGTAATAAAAATGCAAGGCCTGACTATAATTCAGTTTGGGCCAACTTCAGAACTAAGACAAACCAAATTATTGTAAAGAACAGAAGACTAACGTTAGTACGATATTTTCCAGATTTGGGGCTAATATGTATATTTTCATAGCAAATAAAGAATATAGAAGGTACCTATATATGTATGTTAATTGGACCAGGACCAGATAACAGGGCAAATAAAGGACTCCCATAGAAAAACGCATGAAAATTCTTGTATTTTAAAAACATTTCTAACATAAACAAATTAAAGAAGTACTGGTAGAATGGTATAATCCAGATCCAGCCTAGGGCCAGAATGTAAACCCTCTTGCCCCAACTCGCACAAAACTATGCTCAAGTGGAACAGAATCAAATTTGCTTCCAATTTTGCCCTAACCATTTTTGCAAAAGTGAAAAATGGTTATTCATTTAAAACTTTATCTTCTTTTAATCCAAGATGGCTCCAGCTCAATTTTTCCGAAAATCATCAATATTCAATATGCTCCAAATGACCCCCTCTAACAAATAGTGAAAGAAAAGTTTACAATAGAAAGAATTTCTAACAATTGAGAGACGAAATGAGAGAGAGAGAGAGCGATTTATGAGTGCAGGTATGATGGTAGAAGCGGCGACCACTGAATGTCTAGCCCTGTTGGTCAATTATCGTTGAAGTGCGCCATTTTGATATCATAACTCTGTTGAACTTGCGGATGGAATTGATATGGAGAATTGTGGACATTTTTACGCCGTTGGTTAAGATTGATCAATAAGGTGTTGATGTGTCTTATTTTTGTGGTATGAAATGTGTTAGGTTTTGTGCAACCATCTGGAATCGAATCACTTAGCCCAAGTTTGGATAGTAACTCGACTTCTAACGAATTCGATGCCCTGTCTGACTCTTTCCAAGGAATTGTTTTTTATTTTCCGCTCAGTGGCAGCGCTATTCTGATCGAACAATACTCCAAAGATGGCATGTTGAGATTATTTCTGAGTTAAACAACTTGACTCAGCTCGTTCAAGACTCTTTCTGGAATTAATGACGTTGCAGGTCAATCCGGCAACACTCTAGACTTGTTTATTACCCCTGACCCTGACAAATACACTCTAAGTTTAGATATTATCACCCCTAGGCAAATCTGACCATTGTGTCATATCTGAAAATTTTGTATGTCAACAAAACCCAGTTAGAAAAATAGTTCCTAAGAGAACCGTATGGCAATACGAGAAAGAGAACTGGGACGGTCTCAATGATTTCTTGAGGAACTTTAACTGGTCACTATGATTCCTCGATATTGACGTGGACTCCAGTGCAGATATGATTACAAATTTAATTATTTTCGGAATGAGATGTTCTGTCCCGAAAAACAATTCAGGGTTTGATTCGAGCTGCGAGGAGGTTTTTAGGTTCAGAGAAGTAAGTTTCCGATGTTATGTGTAAAGCCAACCCTACTGAATAAAACCGAAATAAGTTCGAATAAGCTAGAAAGACCAGTCATCATCATATTAAGTAGTATGGCAGTATAGCTTTCGTAGCAACAGGTCCACTGGTGATCTGATCAAATAGTGATACAAATCTTTATCTCGATTTGAAGAAAATAAGATTATTGCACTTGATATTTCAAAAGCTTTGATAGAGTTTGGCATCAAGCTCTCATATAGGAAATGTGTGTATTTATGTAGTATTGCTGAATCTCTTTTTCGCTCGATTAAAAATCATCTTTCGAAGTTGTGTTGGACGTCTGAAATTCATAAAATAAATACTGGTATGCCACAAGGCTCCGTATTGTCTCCGACTCTCTTTTTCATATTCATCAATGAACTTTTTTCTGAAACTTCTAATTCATTAAATTGCTTTCCTGGCGAAAGTACCTTCGCCATATCATATTCGTTACCAGATTCACGTTCTTGACCTTCAGATGTGGATCTTGAACGGCAGATTATGATAAGCTCATTAAAATCTGATCTCGATAGCATTGCCAAATGGAGAACCATAAACCGCGTAGAATTAATGCTTCAAAACAAACAACACCCACGAAACAAATATCATCAAATGGTACACTGATGGATCGAAAACAAGCGAGGGAACAGGTGCAGGAATCTTTGGGCCAAAAACCAAACTTTCCATACCGATGGGGCATCTTCTAAGCGGAGGTAAACGCCATAGGGAAATGCGCGTATAGCAATCTCGAAAAGAATTATCGTAACAAGAACATTGCCATTATGTCAGATAGTCAAGCAGCACTCAAGGCGCTAAACTTATACACCATCAGCTCTAAGCTAGTGTGGGAGTGCATAAGTAGACTAAATGAACTAGGTAAACAGAACAGGGTCACACTTTACTGGATACCTGGTCACGTTGGTGTTCTTGGAAACGAAAAGGCAGATTTCCTAGCAAAAACAGGTGCTTCAACTCCCCTAACAGGGCCTGAACCCTATTGCCGAATAGGAGAAAATGTCATCAAAACCAAAATTAAACAAGAAGAGGAGGCAAACAGATTCAAAAACTGGAATGAACTCCCTAAGTTGAGACAGGCGAAATTACTACTGGGCAATTACAACCGGCAACTTTTCAAAAACTGTATTAACTTAAGTAGGAATAACCCAAGAATAATAACATGTATTCTAACAGGACAACGCAAACTTAGAAGACACCTTAATCTACTTGGTGTGGTAAGCAGTGACACTACTTGCAGATTCTGCATCATACATGAGGAAACACCGGAACACATATTGGGAAAGTGTTGTTCAATCATGCACCAAAGGAAAACCCATCTGAGACAATACCAGGTAGAAGAGAGCAACCTATCTTCTCTTAAAGTGCCCCAAATACTAAAAGTCCTAAAAGCAATTATTTTGGAGGAGGAACTGTAGGATGAATAACAGATAACAACAAATTTTTTTGGAGCACGAGGTAAAGAGGAGAATGTATATATCAACGATTGTTTGACACATCAGAGACGTCAACTACTTAATGCTGCGTTATCATTGAAAACTACGAAGGGAGTCAAGTACGTTTGGACTAGGAATGGGAATATTTTTATGAGGAAGAGTGAGGGTGACATTTTAGTAAGAATTAATTCTATTTTAGATTTTGATAAATTATGAATATTGTTAATCCTATTCCCTATTCTATCACAAACGTTTGTGAAATTCCAGTTTTTCGTAGTTTTCCCGAAAATTGTTTTTGTATTCAGCAAAATATCCGTAGTATGAGAAAAAACTTTTCAAATTTTTTAGCACACATTGAGTCACTTAAAAAATTGCCAGTTGTAATTGTTTTAACAGAGATTTGGGTTTTTGAGAATGAAATGTGTCTTTATAATATACCGGGTTACGCACTTTTTAGTTGTTGCAACGAATCTTATTCTTCGGGTGGTGTTGCAATTTATATTGATGAAAGTCTTGCTTACCAATGTTCAAAAATCGAAATTTGTAGTGCTGATGTAGTAAAGTTGTCGTTTTGCTATCAAAACGAAAACTATACAATGTTGTGTATATATAGATTGCATGCGTTTAGTAAAAGTGTCTACATGGATGAAATCAGTCAAATTCTTTGTAAATTCAATAATTGTAATTTAATTTTAATTGGTGATATCAATATTGATATTTTGAACATATCTGATAAAGACGTAGAAAATTACTTATTCCTTATGGCTTCGAATGGTCTCAAATGTAATATTAATGAGCCAACCCGCGTTACACCAGCTTCTAGTACTTGCATTGACCACATATTCTCGCGTTTTGGCAAAAATAATAAATTTAAATTTTGTGGAAGTGTTCTAGATTATAAAATTACTGATCACAGAATGATCGTTTTGGAAATAAATAGCATTGAAAATAATATTTCAAATTCCAATACATTGAGAGATAAAGAGCATCTTTTAATAGATTACACGTTACTACAAGACATATTGAAACATGAATTTTGGGATCAAGTTTATTCTGAAAAAGATCCATCTTCTTCCTTTAATGTTTTTATCACAATTTTGCAAAGCCATATCAATGCATGCTCTTCTGTCTCGATAAAAAATAATAAAAAGAAGTTTCTGAAGCCTTGGATGAATCATCGTCTGCTTAAACAGATAAAAAATAAAAACAAAGTCAGTACTAAGCTTAAAAAATATCCAAATAATAAAAAACTTCAAAAATATTACCTTTCACTATGTAAAACTGTTAAAATTAATGTAGAATTAATGCGAGAAAATTATTATTCTAATTTATTTGAAAGATCGAAAGGTAACGTGAAAGAAGAATGGAGAATTATTGATAGTATTTTAGGAAAAAACAGGAAGTCTAATTCAATAGGAACAATATCAGTGGATGGTATACAAGTTACCGATTTTAAATGTATTTCTAACAAATTCAATGAATATTTTACTGAAATTTCGGAAAAATTGAAGCCATCTATTGAATCTTATGCTGATTGTAACTGTTCTAATCAACGCAGTCTAGATCGTGAATATTTACAACCCAATAGCTTTGTTTTCAGTGCGATTACCTCTTTTGAAACTTATAAAATTATAATATCGTTGGAAAATAAAAATTCTTGTACCTCAGATGGAATATCCAGTAACATACTTAAAAAAATAGCTTTCTATGTCTCGGATGTATTGGCTTATATATTTAACTTAAGTGTTGAACAGGGTTGTTTTCCTCAACAGTTTAAATGTGCCGAAGTTATCCCTCTTTATAAAAAAGAAGATAAAACAAATATGTCTAACTACAGACCTATTTCACTTCTTCCCACATTCTCAAAAATTTTTGAAAAACTAATGAAAATTAAAATCACTTCTTTTTTAGATAGAAACAGTTTTTTTAGTGAAAATCAATTTGGATTCCGGTCTGGGAAGTCAACCGAAGATGCAATTCTCCGACTTTGTAGTCAACTCTATAGCAGCTTGAACTATAATAAACCTACCATGGCCCTATTTATTGATATGACCAAAGCATTTGATTTGGTTGATCACGATTTACTTTTAAGTAAGTTATATAATGCGGGATTTAGAGGAGTTATTTTTCAATGGTTGAAGTCATATTTGAAGGATAGAGTTCAGAAAGTAATAGTTAATGGGGAAGTGAGTGAGGCTCGACTTCTTAAGTCTGGAGTACCACAGGGCTCCGTACTTGGTCCCTTGTTTTTCCTTATTTATATTAACTCTCTTTTTAAGCAGCAGTTGAATGGCATTTCCACGGCTTTTGCGGATGATATATCTTTTACCTACCAGTCTAATTCTGAACTTAATTGTGTCATAAAAATTGAAGAAGATCTAGAGATTCTAAGGGCATGGTTTTCTGTCCATAAGTTAGTACTTAGTGAAAAAACTAAAATAATGTCTTTCAAAACATCTGGTCATCAGCTTTGCAACCACAATTTTATATTCCATGGGTCAAATTGTAGACATTTCACCTTTCCAATACATTATTGTGGTAAACCTAATTATAAACCCATTATTTCTTGTCCCGATTCTTGTTTCAAAATTGATTCAGTACACAATTTTAAATATCTTGGAGTTACAATTGATTCTAAACTTAACTGGAAAGAACATATTAGCAATAGTAAAAATTATTTGATGCTCGTTACTCGAAAAATGTATTTATTAAAACCATTCTGTTCTAAAAGAGTTTTAACTTCAATTTACTATGGACTTGCACACTCGAAAATACAATATGGTTTATCTAGCTGGGGTGGTTCATATGCAAGTACTTTAAGACCCTTGTTGATTGCTCAAAAACATCTTATTAGAATCATTTGCAACAAAAATCGTTTAACTGAAAGTTGGCCCTTATACAAGGAATTGAGAATTCTACCTATGAGACACCTTTACGTATTTAAAGTATTAAAAGAATTTTTCAAGCAAAGTGGTAATATTCCAAGTCGAAACTCGCAGCTTTACAATCTACGTATAAACAATATGCATCTTGTCTCTGTACCCACTGTTCACAAAACTCATTTCTCTAACTTCTACACTGTTGTAGCACCCAAATCATTTAATAACTTACCAATGTCTATTAGAACAACTCAAAATTTAAACTCTTTTTTGAAAAAAGTAAAAGACTGGCTTTTCACAATTGACTTAAATTGTATAGATAATTATTATTGAAATATTGTTACTTCTGATACTGAATATTATTTGAATTGTTATCCTTTTTCCAAAAATTGTATTGTTATATTTAAATTATTTTCTTTTTTTATATGATATTGAAATAAATGATAAATAAATTTGGCCGTCCTGATTGTCACCCCACATCAGTTCTTAATTCATGTAAAATTATATTTGCTCATGTATCATCCATCACTAGTTTTTAAACTAAAGGATGATAACTATTATTTATTCTATTTTTATATAAATGTAATTTTAACTAGTTTTAAATTGAAAATTGTAAATGAATGAATAAAAAATTTCTAATTCTAAAAAAAAAAAAAAAATTCTAAAAAAAAAATGAGCCAGCTCATCATTTTATAAGAGGGCGCACAATAGATCTACAGGTCGCAGTGCAATAACCCCCAATACAATTCATTCATTCATTCAATGCTTCAAAAACTAAATTCTGTCGTTAAAGCGCAAACAATTTAACCGTAATACTCGCGCTTCAGGGTGTTCCCTTAAGTTTATCCCTGAGCCCAACTTCGGACGTACTGTTAAATTCAGAGATCATTTTCTTAGCCGCACAAGACGAATGTGAAATGCCTTACCCGACTCTATATTTTTCTCCCATTGGCAAAATTATGAAAAAACCGGTCTACCAAATTCATCAGCTGAAGCAACATCAAATCTGATTGAGTGAGAGATAAAGATTTTGATCTTTATTTCCGAAAGTTCGTAATTTCAACGTCAAAAAATGTCCTTCCTAATAATTTTGCTCTACATTTGGCCAGACACGGCGGTGATATTTGGTCATAGTTGTTTTAATAAATCCTTATTTAAAAAAAAGTTCAATTGTTCGACAACCAACCTACACAATGCTTGCTACATTAATCTTTTCCATTATTGACCCAGATTATGTTTTGACATCATGCCTACTAAACAATTCGAAATGGTTTTATTTGTATATTTATAACTGACATATACTGACATTGTCTAAGAGTCTGTAATATCCGTTTTCCCATTAATTTGACTCAAACGGAAATATCTATCTCAACATTATGCATTCAAGTCATGTCAATAAAAGCTATGAAAATTTAAATCGAAACTGTCGTATTTTCCCTAGGATACAATATTCAAATACCTACAAATACGCCTGCATTGATAGATGCTTCCAAATTGCTTGTACATTTTATTTTATAAGTGATACTAAAAATATAAAAAAAACATACTATATAGAAATAAATTTTACTGTCACGAAAAGTCATTCCGCCAATTGACTGTCAATGCATTCACGAAAATATGAATAACACAATATCATTATATGTATAGTTAACTAACTCATAAAATTTGATCGCAATTTAATATTCTAAGTAGATTTCCATGAGTGCAGTTTAAAATAAAGGGAAAATACAATTACTGTTATTATCATTCTCAAAGATAGACATTGAAGTTTGAAGCATTTACAAATGTCAGCGTGTGATATAGCAATTTGCGATGATGATAAATTGGTCCCGTGTGAGGGAAATTGGTCATTTCGAAAAATAAATCTATCATGACGGTTTTTTCTGTCATCCGGGGGAAGTTACCTCGTATAATTGTGATCGTGGGAATTTTGTTAGAGTGATTCTTATCGATTTGATGTCTTAAGTATTATTTTGGATTTTGTAAACGTCATTCATATACCTATAGAAGTGAATAACTGTAGCTAGTTAAGTATCAGATATCATGTTCCGGAACTTATTTTAATTCGATTGTGAATAGATTGGTTGTAATACAATGTTTTCTTTAAATTACTTGCTGGTTAAAAATCTTATTTTTATAATAAAAAAAAACACACAAAAAAAAAATAAAAGTAAAACCGGCATCTATGAAGAAGATAGGGAGAGTTTAAGTGGGAGAATGATATGAAATTAATTTTCTGATATAAAAGTGAAAAGCGATTATTGAAAAGATATTACATTCCGGGGATTTATTCAAAAGGATCGTATGAGGATGGGTCAATGTCTCCTGAAATAAATGGAACTCTCTCTTGGACATACAAAAATTCCATTTCTCAAAATAGGTTCCATTTAGTTCGATACACTTCATGCAATGTTTCTCCAAATTTTTGAGCACCTCAAATAAGTCTTTTTCAACAACGACCTCTTCATTCGACCCAAATCTCTTACCTCCGAGCCTTCTCTTCATGTTTAGAAGTAAGGGATGGTCACAGGGGCTGAATCTGGAATTTGCTGGATGAGTTCGCAACCTGATTCATGCAATTTTGCTATTGCTATCTTCAAGACAATTTCATAGATTAGAATTTTCAGAGAAAAGATCATTGATGAATACGAGAAAGAGAGTTGGAGACAAAATGGAGCCCTGTGGAACACGTTTATTTTGTGAGTATTAGAATTGAACCATCCAACCCGAAGAAGAGATTTATCAATACTTAATGCACGCATTTTCGATAGCAGTGTGCTTGGTCCCAAAGCAATGTACGAGTATGTTGAAATATTATGTGCGATAATCTTACTTTCTACCAGAACTATGTATGTAAAGATTTGTGCCACTGCTGGGTGAGGTCTTCCATTAACAGTGGACCTGTTGCTATGAAAGCCAAACTGACGGAAATTGAAAAGCTTAAATTCTTCAAGATACATATTTCATGACTTTAGAAAGCAGGAATGTATGCAATTGGACGATAATTGAGGAGGGGAGACATTTGCCGTTTTTGGGCACAGGCTGGCCAAATGCTGTTTTCCATCTATTCGGAATGAGACCAGTACAATAGGACAGATGTGATATGAAAACTGTCATCATGACCTTATTTGCTGACTTCGATTCATCAGGAAAAGTTAATTGTTTCGAATGTTCTATAGTCGCTGGTGCGTTGTAGTGATTTCATGCTTCATCCACGGTTAAGAAACTGCTCAAAATTCATCGCCAAAAACTTCTTTGAAGTTGGCAAATGATTGCGTTTGTTTTCTATTGTCAGAAAATGCGGCACTAATCCTGCGGATATCACTGATCTATATGATAAGTCTCTAGCCTCTTGAAGTTCACACATATTTACTCTACGATCGTCTATTATCAAACGGTGGATTTGATGGACCATTTTTGGTGTTGTGATCTCAATTTCCCGACCAGAACGTTCGGTGTAACTTGTGCTGGAAAGACCAGCACCAATAGCAGATGGTTCCAATTGATGTTGAAGAATCCCCTCAATATTTGTCAAGATTTTGGTTGGCTTGCGTGATGGTCTTTCTCATAATAAAATTGAATTTATTGAGGACTCATAATTCACTTTTTTTTTCCTTTTTAACTAAAATGCTCTTAGGAGTCTATAGCAAAATTTTGAGTAAAGTGGATGGGCACAAGTTTAGTTGTTGAGCACAATGACGGACTGACACATTTCAATCTATCATTCAATCGCTTCTTCTGTGCGCACTGTACGATATCTTCCGGGGTGCGTGATATCGTTTAAATTAAACGTGTTTTGAAATGGATTCATAGTTTCCATAATTAATCGCATAAAATCAACGTAATGCCCGATGTAGTTTTCGAAATAAACAATTTTTTTCTTAGGAAAATAAATTTGAACAATTTTGGAAACGTTTCTTTGGCTTGAGTCTATTCATGATGAATTGCCAAACCAAATTAACCTCAAAACAACCGTGAACTTTTAACTCCACTGTCACACAAAACAGTGTTACCAATTTAAAGATCCCGCCTCTAAGAAAACACCCTTTATTTACATGAAAGAATAAAAATGTACACATGTGTTTATGTTGAAACTATAGGGTCGCAAAAATTTGTTAAATCTTTTTGGTAAAAGAAAACAAATCGTTATTGCCCAAGAACTTTTATTGTACTTTTACAACACTATATTTTAAGTTTTGATGAAATTCTGTCTTCCGTATCTATTAGGAACTTAGTAGTTCGCAATTTGCAGTTATTTTCGTTATTGTGTTCGTTTTATTTTCTCAAGCTAATTAAAACATAAAATCACAAAAAGTTGTAATCAAATTACTTGTTTGCTTGCTACATCAAAATAACGCCTGGTACCCACAGATCAATTAAGTTGCTCGCAAACTGTCAGCAACTCTGTGAATGTTTTAGATTTTGTTGTTGAAAACAATTTTATTTTTATAATCATACATGATGATCAAGATAGGATCTACGCTATTCTGTACTTACCTAACTCAAAAACAGCTCAAACTGACAGCCTAGAGTTTTTAAAAAATAAAATAATAGTAAATATCATCTAAAATAATTACTTTAAAATCAATTCATATACATTTTCCAGTTACTATGGTAACTAATAGCACACTTATCAAAAAATGATTTAAGAACTTTTTTTTTTATGGAGAACTATCGAACAATGACACACAATGCTAATTAAATAATTCATTTCGTTTCTAACAATTACATGTAATGTTGAAATTATTATTCTATTCAAAACAACAGTAGAAAATTACCGCAAAATTGACTAATTTAATGAATGACAAAATTTTAATTTTTCCACAAAACGTTGGAAAGAGGATTCAAATCCATGTGATTGTAGGCTTTGCTGGGGCTTATATACAGAATTTGAATAAATCGGTTTTGCGGCGTAGACGCATGATATAGATGCAGATATATACACATTATAGCGAAGTCAAATAATGTACTTAAATATTAGTGCCTATACGTAGATTTTTTTTTTTTTAAATTTCTAGGGGTATTTTACAATTTTTTAAAGACCAAAAACAAAGATGAACATTTAAGGAAAAGCTTATTTTTCGTAATATGTAGTAGATTCTTTAACATGGGAAAAAATAAAATAAGGATTTAGATTTTTTTAAATTAGTCGAATTACTGTTTTTTTTGAAATTTTGTAAGTGTGGTAATAACATCAAAATTGCATACTTATTTTTTTTGCGTTAAAGATTTTTTAAATAATTATCTATTATTTTTTTTTTTAAATCCTTTAAAATAAAAATTATTTTTAAATTAGTTACCTTTAGTAGTTGCACCTAAAAAGAGAATGATCGTAATTTCTCGAGGAATTAAACATTTATTCAAGAACAATAAAAATATAACTCGATGTAGCTTTTTTTTTTTAAAAAAGTTTTTATATATAAAATCTTTAAATTATTTTCTTAAGAAAAAAATTTGTATGCCAATTTTAAGTTTTTATTATTGTTCGAATAAAAATTAAATTTTCAAAAAACAATATTCAGCCATTTTTGAGATATCTAATTTTTCAAAAAAAAAATTATTTTTTTTTTCAAAAATTAAAAAAATATTTTTTTTTAAGTGCATGGAAGTAAGTAAGTACGTAATTTCGTTTATTATTTCGTTCAAAATACATTTTTAAATTATAAACTCCGATTTCTTAAGCTATGGCATTGCCGTCAGCTTTTTTTAAGTTTTGAAATGCAATGTTTTTCAAACTTTTAAGAAGCTTCTCTAAAGAAATTTCATAATCCATTATGTCAATAATGAGAAATTAAAAATTAAAAAAAATGGTTCTATGGTAGGTACAGTCAGTATTATCTTAATTTCAAAGTTTTTTTTTATTAAATTAAAGATCGTAAAAATTAATCGAAAAGAAAAAAAATTTATCAGAATTCTCGGCGCAGTTTTCGAGAAAAATACGATTTTCAAAAACCATTTTTTAACATTTGTATGGAGGGTACCGTTAATTTTAAGTAAAATAATTTTTTTCCACATTTTGTAGTTTATATTAAAAAAATTTTCAAGTTTAAAAAAAATCAATCATGGGGTTTCCGAAATATTGAGTCTTGAAAAAAACATTAAAATTGTTTTTCAAAAACAAAAAAAAAGTTTTTTTTTTAATTTTAATGCACAGTAACATTCAAACTATAGCTTTAACATCCAAAAAACTATAAAATAGAAAATAAAAAACAAAAAAAATGGTTCCAAAGGGGTACCATTATTAACCATTTTTTGGAAAAATTTTGTCAATCATTTTTTTTACTTTAACTAAATGAATTTTTTTTAAAAAAATCTGTGGGACAGTTTTTGAGAAAAAAATATGTATAAAATTTTGAAAAAACCGCATAAAAGCTACCGTTATTTTTGGTCTTAAAAAAAAAGAAAAAAACGTATGGGGGGAAAAGTTTTAGAACGATATCTACCAAGCTTAACGAAAATCAGTCCAGTCGTTTAGGCTGTAGTCGAACAGACAGACAGACAGAATTTCGAGATCCAGGTTTTTCGTCTTGGACATCATCGTAATGTCAACTTTGATCAATCTCGAGTTCGATTTTTTTTACGATTGCATAACTTGTCTTACCGTCCTTGTAAGTCGCAAGTAAAAATTTGAAAATTTAAACACTACTATCGAGCTTTTACTAAATACGTGAAACAGTATTTGAGAAATAAATTGTTTTTTAAAATTACGAAAAAAAAAATTGTACTGAAATTACCGTTATTTTTGGTCTTAGAAAATCCACTTAACTTAAACTAGGTATTGCGTGCGTAAATCAATGTAAGAGTTTATCCTCGAATTCTAAGATTAATAAACTGCAAAAGAAAGTATTGACACATGTTCGGAAGCGAGTACGTTTTTAATAATTTTATTTTTTAAATGTATTACTTTTCCATCAAAATAAAGTTTAACAGCTTTTATCATAGGCTTTCTTTAATACCATATGATGTTAGGCTGAATTTAAAAAAACGGCTTTATGGCAATTTTACAAAGTGATAGAAGACCATATTCAAACGCATGACCTTGTGTTACTTTAGGGAAGCGTCATTAAGCCATATTTGTTTGTATCGAATGCCATTATATCACTGTCTTCCTAATTTCCCCATCGCCCGTGCTGTGTTTATTATTATAAGGGTCTCTTCAAATACCCTCGAGCGCGAGTGAATTATAAAAAAAAGAAGATAAAATGGATCTGAAATCGATTTCAGAATCGAAGCCAGAAGAGTTCACACGCACTTTATACTCGTATGTAGGTACATACTTATACGAGTATTTATTTATTCTGGAATGGAAAAACCCGTAAGAAGTCTATAATAAGCGTTGTTCAAAGGTTTCATTTTTTTTTTAAATTTTAATATGAAATTCCGTAGCTAAATTGAGACTCCATTTTTGACTTTTCAAGTGCAGTGCCTGTTACAATGAACATAAAATAATCTCTCCATAAAACTTTTCGTATAACATACGGTACACCTATTCTGTTTGAATAGCTTGCAATTTCAGATTGTTAATTGGATTTCTACTTTATAAAATCAGGCGCATACTCGCTGTGAGATTCCCACATCGAAAAACCCTTTTTTTCTTGTAAATAATAGCCTAACATGAAACCATAGTTAAAGTCAGTTTTTCAGTTGAGTTACACCCAATGTTGAACTAGAGTAATTGATGAAAACAAACACAAACTTCATGCATCTCTCAACGAGAAATCTCTTGCATCAAATTGATAGTGTGAATTGCACAAACGTAGGTATGAACAGCAATACATATGCATAGAAGATACATAGGTATATTATTTTGAAGCTATACCTTTAATTTGCCAGCATTAAGATTTAGTATTACCAAATTATAACAGATGAATTTAAATTCTCAAAGATTTAGCTTTACATTAAAATTTAAATTAAAAACTAAAATAAATTAATAAAGAAGATATCTGCTAAGACACATTTTTTGTGGTAATTATTGTCTAAATGCCTCGATTTAAAATCCTAAAAAAATCGCATTATTTATTTTCTGCAAGAATATAAGTTTTTAAAAAAATTAGAAAAATAATTCAGGTGTGTTAAATAAATTTTCTTAAAAACAAAATTTTATAAACACTTTTATTTATCATATGAATACAAAAATTGACGACCAGGTCACCCTAGATTGCTCTCATGTGGACTAAGAATTGTTGAAACTGATTTTTTTTAAAATAAGTTGTTGTGTATAAAATCTGAAATCTGTAGTACGCCTTGGCATAATGGTTAGTGCGTTGGACTGTAGAACAACTCTAAGAGTCCAGGTTATCAGAATTGTTTTACAGTGTGAATGAGACAAGATTCATCGATATTGCGATGACTGATGGAAGCTGAAAATCAACTTTCAGAAATCTGAAATGATTCTGTTTAGGAGTCCGCTGCATGGAGCCTCAAGGGATACTAGAAAGAACTGGCGCAAGCTGGTGATCGTAGGGCCACATGGATAGCCACTGGCGAGTAAAAGTGTAAAAAAGTACCTTGACATCTTTTGCTTTGATGAAACGGATGTTTTACAAAACCCGGCTTGATGTAGGGTGAAGGTGATTAGCTACATGGCCCAACTCCAGCCGATTATTATCTTTGGGTGCCCGGTGTGTTTCAATGTTGCTCCAACTCAAATGGAAAAGAGGCAGAGTCTGAGACGTCGCACTAGAGTCTTAATACAAACATTATTACAACCAGATTCTATACAACGGAGCCAAAATAAACAGAATTGATAATTTTTTGATAAAGCTGATTTGGGGTCACATTGCAAGAGCAATGTCCTTGACCAACAGCCACATTTTCAGGGCTTACTACCCTAACGACGATTATTATGAGAATGTGCGTCTAAGCTGCTTTATCCCATCCGATACATTTCTTTACTTAGACAGTGGATGTTTGGTCTATAGGATAGAATGGCGATTCTGCTAATCTAAGACGTCGGTCGTAGGACTATGGATAGGCAGCTCCTTTATAGCCGGGACTTCCTCGCACAAGACAGAGCAGAGCGTCTTCGGTTCAGTAGGACTGTGTCCGATCGCGACCAGAGGGACAGGTGAACAATTATAGTGGTAGTTTTTTGGCCAAAAAGTATTAGAATTAAGATATAGTTTAGCTTAAAGCCTCCGCATAGCAGCAGTTTCGTAGCTGTAAGATATTGATAAGTAGTTTTTATTTTTGTCCAGCTTTGAGAAGTTAAAAAGGCGTTGTCATGTAGAGGATCTTGAGGGTCGATTCCCAGCCACCGAGAAGTGTACTACCTACTGCGAGGAATTGACAAATCCTGCAAGAGTATCTCTCCTCATAAGAAGTGCTTCTCATTAGCAGTTCGGAATCTGCAGAAAATTTTAGTTCCCCTCCATTTCTCCAAACACGCACACAGAAATGAGAGTTATAAGTCACTAGGCTCTCTCAGAGCCGTCATAGACTCTAATTAAAAAAAAAATGGTTCTATGGCTGGTACTGTTAATAATGTTTTAATTTTAAATTTAAATTAAGCGAAATAGAATAAACATTATCGAAATTCTAGAAGACATTTTCGAGAAACATAAGATTTTAGAAAAACATTTTTAAAATTTCAAAAACTAATCGTTCACTCGTCAAAAAATTTCAATTTCTCCTCTAGCGATCCACCGAAGTTTTCAAGTACCGAGTTTGAAGGAAATAGCTCCAACGGTTAAGGCTGTAGGTTGAGGTACAGACAAACAGACATACTGACATACTGAAACATGTTTTGTAAATACTAAATTTTCCTTAATTTTTTTATAAACAAAATAATTTGTAAATTTTAAGTATTTAATGTTATATGTATATTTAAGGATATGATTTCAAAATTTAATCGTGCATTCATTTTCAAAGTATTGAATTTAAATAAAAAATGTGTTATTTTTCGAAAATTTGTATATACGATATTTTTTCAAAGTTAAAGAAGCTCTTGTATAAACATTTTGGTTAAAAACGTTAGAGCCCTTAATGAGAAAGTCGATCACTAAAAAAATGATTCCATGACAGGTACCGTTACTAACATATTTTTATATTTTTTTTTACCAAAATGTAGTCAATGCCTTTAAAAGCACACCTAACTTATTTTTATAGAAATATTTGGAGACATTTTGGAGATAAATAAGATTTTGCATTTTGGAGCTGAAAGAAAATTTCAAGTTCTCCTAGGGAATCATCGAAGAACCTTAAATGCCAAGTTTGAAGAAAATCGCTTCAGTGGTTTAGGATGAGTTACAGACATACAGACAGACGGAATTGCGAGACCCACTTTTTTTGTCTTCTCTATCATCGTCGTGTCAAGTTCGATCAATATCTCGAAAGCGCATAAGTTGACATATAGTACTCGTAACTTATTTATCGAAAGTAAAAATTCAAAAGTGAATCGGTTGTTGTTTTACATGAAATCAAAGAAACATTTAATTTATTGTGAAATGCAATAATAAAATTGACAAATTCATGAATCATAATAATTGTGAATAGAACATGTTTTTAAATGAATTTTTCTAAAAGGGTGACTAATCGTGTTATTCCATCAACTATTTAAATTTTGTTATTGATGTGTAAGCACCTACTGGGTGTTTCTTATTTAATTACCAAACGTTAGTAAATCATTCTTGAAAATTTTCTAGGAAAAAAATTATTTGCGGATGTCTATCTCTCATCATTTCATGCTTATCAATGGCATAAAATCGTTACAAAAGTTATTAAATAAAATCATAAAACCAAGACAAAGATTTTGAAATTTCTTTGTTTCTCAAAGTCTTAGGCATAAAATACCTAATTGGCGTGTCCTTAACCTTAACGTTTTCCTTGTTGTCATGATTTTTTATAAAAAAAAGCGTTTTTCGATTTAAATTGGTTAAAAAATGTCCATGTGGATAGTTAAGCTGTATGCTGGATAAGGAAGAAAAGTTAATTGTGGTACTCATTTTTTTTTTAATTTTCAGATCCACAATTTGAACATACATACACAGAAAATTAATTGCTTATTTCTGCAATATCCGGGCTTTCAAAAATTTGGTGAAAAGTACATTACATCAAGAAATAACTAATAACAATAATTATTAATTAAAAGACTTTAAATTTTAATACAATTTTATAAATACTGTACTTAACTATGTACATAACATTTTGAAAAAGAAATCAGTGCAAAGTTTTTTATATGAATTTTTAGTCATCAAAATATTTACGTTGAAAACAAGATTTTCAAAAACTACTAATTGAAATATCATAATTCAATAATATAATAGAAGAAAACATAATATTTTAAGTGTATTTGTTTCCGTTGTTTTTAATAATTTTAGACGATACATCTCGCATAAATTGTGTTAAAACTGATCATTTTAACTTAGAAACACCCTTTATAGTAAAACCTTAAATTTTTTTAATTGTAATACTGCATGTTTAACGTTCTGCTTGTTTCATGTTGATGTAGGCTTATGTACTTACTAATGAATTTTATTTAAAGACCAACGCTAATGGTGACATATTTTAGCATTAGGTTCTAGTAGTCTCAATTATTTTAATTAGGGGTACAAACATTTCCATTTTTAATCAATCAATAGCATGAAACTCGCGTGAAATTAAAACTTTTGATGTTCTAGTTCATTTAGGACCTTACAGGTTAATTTACGAGGTAACGAAGCATATCTGAAGATGAAATGTTACAAAACCGGAAAAAGACCTTTCCGAAAGCGTCGAAAAGCTGTATTTAGGCCTTGTCAGGGCATTAGCAACGATTACAGCGAGCATAATTTAGATGATGAAATGAACTGTGCTGCGCTGTTTGAAAGTAGCCGAAATATAATTGAACGACGCGATGAGCGTTGTAAATTTATTTTGACATAACGTTCTAATCGTCGAGTCACACGATCTCAAACAAAAAATTTTCCATATTTTGATGCATTCCAAAATGCCGCTTTTTAATTTGAAGATTCTTAAGAGCCTCTTTTTTAAATTGATTAAATTAAATATAAAATTCCTTTCCGTTTTAAAATCATATAAAAATTAGGCAAACAATGACTTTCTTTGGATATTTCGCAGCTTGGTGCATCTTGTGTGGACTTTGATCGTCCAAAATTCAACAATTTTGATTGTTGATGAACCTATTTATCCAAAAATGAACCTCGTCACTCAATATGATTTGTCGGGCAAAATGCTCAAACAGAAGACCACATTTCATACAAAAATTTAATCAGTTGTACATATTGCCGAGCGCTACAACTCTTTATGTTGATTTGGCAAAAAAGTTTTAATAAATCGAAGGACTCCTTAACATAGAAAATATTTTTTGGAAAGCCATTAATAACGGAAACATTTGTACTAGTATCTATCATTATTCTATCGTATTTTTATAAAGTAGTACCCCTTGCCATAAGGGTTAGTGCGTTGGACTGTCAGAGTCAGAGGAAGGTCTAGAGTTCGATTCTCAGCCGCTGTAAAAATGTTTTTCGGGTGTGTACTGCCTCTTGCGAGGAATTGACAAATCCTCTGAGAGTATATCTCTTGTCATGGAAAGTTTTGCTCATAAGCCATTCGGAATCGGCAGAAAATTGTAGGTCCCCTCCGTTCCTGCTAACACGCACACAGGAATGGCTGAGAGTTGTAAGTCACTAGGTCCTGATTCACTTCGAACTGCTGCACCACCAAATTTATTTTTTACCTTTATTTTAATTTTCATAAACAGTGTTGTAGTTAAACATCCAGTTGTATTCCTCCCATTAAACAATTCAACCGTAAAACCGCTTCAAAAAATGCCATCAGTTTATCTTTGAGCTCAGCTTAGGATATGGTGTTATGTTCAGAGATTTTTTCTATAACCACTTACTTCGAATGTGAAATGCTTTGCCCGACTCAATATTTAGCTCCCATTGTTCGCATTGTGCTCAAAAATTTTAAGGGTAGTTTTAAAAATTTTCTAAACTTTTGCGGAATTTTGTAAGACTAACTTTTGTAATCAATTTTGAATAGCTTATTTTGAAAAAGTCAATATTTTTACCGCAACCCTGAGTAATGTATATTTTAAAACTAATTTTTATAACTTTAGTTTTAATTTGAAAATTCAAAATCAATGTTGTATTATCTTTAAATGGCAGCATTGGACATATTTGTAGGCACTCATTTTTTGTTTAATTAAAAAAAATTCTTTCAGTCTAGAATTAAGAAAATAACTGAAAACAAATTTCTCACTTTAATGTATCTTTATCGTTAATAGCTTCTGCGATTGCGATCAAAATATTTATGCAGTAGCTCATTAAAAAATGGAATAATATTGCATATCGAAATCTTAAAAATTATTTTTTTTTGCATTCAGAAAACAAAATTCAATTTTTATTTGAAAATCCAATATCTCGAAAATGGGTCATTGGTGATTTTTTTTTAAATGAGGTGTAAAATACTTAATCTATGATATTGGGTTGACAAAAATATTAATAGAAATTTTCTGTATACAAAAAACAATTAAAAAAAAACAGCTCAGACGATTTTTGGATTTTTTTTTTGGCATACGTTAATTTTTATTCAAGAAATTAAGTCGCATTACTTTTTTTTTTAATTAATGTATTTGTTTTAGCAATTTAAAAGAAATGTTTTTATTATTATGAACATTTTGTTCTGATAACATCATGTTTTCATCAACAAAATCTTTAAAGTTCTTAAATTTTCTAAGTGCAAAGATGTCGTATATTTAATTTAATCAAAATCGATATAGTCATTTTCGAGAACAATAACATTTTCCTGAATATTCGTACAACAAATTTTAAAATCCATTTGAAAAAAACTTTCAAAAACTAGATGCACAGCTAAACTATTGATTGCCTTAAAGAATAAATCTAAGAGGATTATCTGGTAACTCTAATGGGTATCATCCAAAAAGCTCGCTCACGTGTGTCTAGCTGTAGCTGGATGTTTAACATTGCAGCAAACAATACAGAAAATTCTCCGAATTGTATTGGAAAACATTCATTCATCAATAGAATCGAGGTTCGGATATATGCCAATACCCGTCAACTGGTGCGAATAATTTGATTTCAAAATAGATTCCTTCATAACGAATGCTCTAGAATACAAGATGATAAAACCAGCTGGGTCAATTGAATTCCTATCGAATCGAAATTATAGATAAAAAATTAACAGTGTGGGGTGAAGAATTTTACTCTATTCATGCAAAAGGATTGTTTTTATGTGAATCATAAGCAAACATTGAAGAACTTGAGGGAATATTCAAAAATGTCTGTCCGAGACAGAATTTGCGGTGCAAGGTTTTATAAGCTCGCGCGAAATGTATCTCAATAATAGATTTAAGAAAACTATCAATGCGCGTATAATAAGGTATAATTAGTTGGCTTCCATACGAGAGTTGCTCGTGTGATTTCCCGTTATTATCATAATTATTTATTAAAATCTTTCACGAATGCATGACGTACTTTAAGTTCCATTGTTCATGTAGATATAACCCAGCGCACTGCACTGTACCAGTATCTATTGCAGTTTTCAAATTGCTTTAAAAATTTATGTAATTCTATTCAAGATCGAAGATTAAAATGAGACCATCTACCAAAACTGCCTTCATTCATCCAACAACAACAGATCCAGTTTTAGCTATGAGGCATTCACTGCACACGATGCCGTATGAAAGCACACATTATCAGCATCAGCCAGTCTCATTATTCAGCACAAAAAGTCCATGGAAAGTGGAAGTGCAATTTTGTGAAGGCAAAGAAACACTAAAAGGCAATTAGTAGTCAAACTTCAAGAAAAAAAAGAGTGAGTAGCTAGATACTTTCATACTTGACTTTTACTTTTTAAGGAATATATTAGCTATCATAAAAGCCTGGGAGCTTAACACTGATGGATGAGATACTTTTTTAATGGCTGTCTAGACTAAAACTTTTGAATTATTTTAAATTTGAGTCTAAGGCTACAGTTAAATCCAAAATGGAACATACATATGTAGGTGTAACGCCCGTCCTTATGAGTCTCACTTATCTTTTTTAAATGTACAAGTTTCCGGGTTGCAAGAAATGAATGAGGCCATAAATTGTCGTTGAAATCAGAAGGCTTGGGCAAGGTTGTACAATTTTTGAACTATTTCAGACGTTTTTGCTTCCACTCTACAAAAACTAATTAGGGAATTTTTGTGGTTTGAGGAATTTTCTGTTAAACTTATTACCTCCCCGAACTTTCAGAGCAGAACAAATTTAGCCAGACATACTTTTCATCACACGATAAATGTAGAATGTTTTGCTAGAACGACGATAAAAACATAAACTGATCTAAAGTGTCAGGACTTTGAACTTTTTAACTGACGAATGGCCATGTAAATTTTTAAAATACACAGATTATGTTTTAAAAATAAAATAATCTCAGTTCTCAAATATATGAGGATATAATTTTTGGTTGATAAATACGAAACATACTTATTGCTCAGCTCATATCGTATATAATGTTATGGTGTTTATTGAAAAACGCCACGTGTAGAAAAGCAGTCATCCGTTGTAAGCCATTGTCCTCTACTTTACTGCATTAAAGCAGATAAAACTGAAGGCAAGAAAATAAATGAGATATTGGATGCAATGGGTGTGTAGCCATACATCAACTTTTATCACAAGTATATAACACAAGTGACATAAAGTGGATATCAATGCATGACTTTTTGAATAAAATCAATGCGTCATGGTAATGTGAAAAGAAAGTACACCAAGAGTTTAAATTGAGCTATGTTTCAAACTTGTGACTTTGATTTGATTGTTAATTTATTTTTATTTTCATCAATGAAAATTATTTTTGGATAAGAAAGTGAGCTAATTATTGGTGCTATTTTATTTAGAATGTAAAGGGTGATTTTTTAGAGATGAAGAACTTTAATTTGAAATAAAACACAGAAAAATATTTTGAATATCCATGAAATTGGCTTTGTTTGAAAAATAATTTTTTGCCAGTAATGTGGCTTGGCGCGTACATGGCGTAATCTGGAGGTTAAATTTTTAGACAATTTTTCAGTAAATCAGGCTGTAGGGGCACAGGTTCAATTATTGAGCACAATAACGAATTGATACATTTTGATCATCGTTGAGACTACGGTGTACATTAGCAATTGCTTATTTTATGCGCAATGTACGATGTTTTAAAGGGTGTGTATTATCGCTTACAGTAAATTTATTTCGAAAACGATCAATACAACATAAAATAAATTTGGTAGTGCAACAGCTCATAGAAAACCAGGACCCAGTGACTTACAACTCTCAATTCCTGTGTGCGTGTTACGACGAATAGAGGAGACTTAAAATTTTTTTCCGATTCCAAACTGCTAATGAGCAGAACTTTTCATGACAAGGATTTGTAAAATTCCTTGCAAGAGGCAGATCCTCCTGAAAAACTTTTTTTGCAGCGACTGAAAATCGAACATAAGACCTTCCGCATGACAGTCCAAGGCATTTACCATTATGCCAAAGGGTGTTACAAAACGATCCATAGTTTCTCGAAGCAGCCAGGATAGCTCCTGTTCCGCCTGTACCTAAGGACAACCGCCCGATAAGCATTTTACCGCGCATGTCAAAAGTCTTCGAAAAAATGCAAACAAGACAAATGATGGACCATCTGACGTCCAAAAAATTGTTATCTCCATATCAATGCTCTACAGCAATGGTTAGGATATTAGAAGACACTAGACTTCAATACGATAAAGACAACGTCACGTTACTGTGACTTCTTGATTTTTCTAAAGCTTTGCAACAAAGTCGATCATCAAGTTCTTTGTCAAAAAACTTAAAAACTATTTTGGCTTTAGGAATTCTGCTGTTTCCCTCGTCAGTAGTTATTTATGTAACAGAACTCAACGTTTAGCTGTTGGAAACAAATTTTTCATACATAAGTATTTAAAGATGGGAGTCCCTCAAGGTTCTCTTCGGAGTCCAATTCTGTTTAGTGCTTATATCAACGATCTGACTTATGTTTGTGAGCATGTTTCTTTTCATCTATATGCGGATGGTATACAAATCTTTCTCTCGTTTAGAATTTGACCAGTAGAAGATCTTGTCTTTCGTGTTAATGAAGATCTTCTAAGAATCTACAATTGGGATGAAGAAAACGGTTTAATGCTCAATCTCGTGAAAAATCAAGCGCTATTAGACATATAACTATGAATATCTACCTCCGATTGTCTTAGATATTGTTAATGTTAGCTTTGTGAACTTCGTGACCAGTGTTGATTTTAAAATCTCTAGTAATCTTTCTTGCAATGATCATGTACATTTCGTCATTGGCCGTATTTATGGAACTTTAGGAAAACTCTGGATATCTAATGCTTTTGCACTTCAAGAAACAAAACTACGTCTTATGAGAACTTTACTACTACCAATAATTTCTTTTTCTGAAGTCGTATACGGGCTTATCCCTGTAAATTTTAACTTCTTGAGTTTGAAAAAAAAAAAACAAAAAAAATTAAGGCACGCATGTAAATTTGAGTTTTTCTTCAATTATAGACCATGAATAAATAAAAAACTTCAAAATAACTCATATGTATTGTTTGTTGAAGAGTATAAAGGTATAAAGTATAGAAAAATGAATTTAAAATAATTTATTTTAAGAACCGAGTTAACTGATTTGGTTTTTATTTTTAAGCTTCACAGCTTCTGTTTTCAAACTTATTTGTTTAACACTTTTACCATTTTTTTTTATACTCGTAGTTTCTACAGTTTAAATTACGCTCATTGTAAGGGATAATCAAACAATGCTTTGGTGTGCTAGTAAAAAATGTGCCTTTTTTGAAACAGTTGCGTTTTTTACGTTCGTTTTGTTGACTTCATAAAATTTGTACATAATGAAGCACGCATTGAAGCCAAAGTTTTTTTTACTCTAGATAGCTTAAATAATGATGCAGACCATAAAAAAATGCCCCATGTTAAAAAAATAGACACGAAAATTTGTGACAATTAAAGATTTACGAAAAATCACGCATGGCAGTTTTTTATAAAATTTATATCATATAGGATTATTTATAAGGAAGGCACGCACTCAAAATGAATGATTTCAATTAATTTTGACCTTCATTTATCTGAAAAAAAAACAAAAATTGTTCTAAGTAATCTTATGTTAAACATTATTTTTGCAATAACACAAAACGTTAATAATTATCCACGCACGCAGCCAAAAGTCTCAATATTCGATGATTTTTTCGATTTCAAACACTTTCGCACTATCTCGATGGTTCATTTTATAAATTGAATAGTTAAAACTCAATGATATATATAATATTATAAGTTCCAAAACCTGAATATTTAATAATAATGTCTATATATTTCGACGCATGGCAAAAGTTAAAATTTGCACGGATAAGCCCATATCCGAAGCTTGATTCGATATCTGAACACAAACTACGTGTGGCGTTTAATGATGTGACTCGCCTTGTATACGGTGTTCGAAGATATGTTCATATTTCAGCTTTTAGTACAAAAAATTCTTAATTGCACTATGCCAGTATACGTTAATGTTAGCATGTGGGCATTCCACACAAGGTGACCTGTGATTTACATACCCAGCGCTTAAAGATGATTCCCTATGCAAGTGTCGCTCATGGACAGAAACAAAATGAGTGGGTTCCGCCGTTTTAGATCCACATCCGAAGGACAAGAAGGTACTGAGGGTACTTTTGTCAGCAAAACAAATAAATGGATCAGAACTTTCAGACAATAGCTATATTATTGATGATTGTGAGAGAAAATGAGTTGGAGACAAAACAGAGCTTTGGGGCAGACCAGCATTAATTTTATGAATGTCAGACTTGAAACTATCTAATACAACTTGTATAAAGCGGTCCGAAAGGTAATTTCTTATCCAACGAAGAAGAGATACATCGATACCCAATGCACACATTTTCGATAACAGAGCATGATGTTAAACCTTAGCAAATACCTTAGAAATATGAAGTGCAATAATCTTACTTTCTCCGTAACGATGTACAAATTTGAGACACTATACACAGTGAGATATACCATCAGATCACAAGTGGACCTATTGCTACGAAAACCTTACTGCCGGTCATTGAGAAGCTTTCGTTCTTCAAGATATTTCTTGAGCTGATAATTTATCGTTTCCATGACTTTGGAAAGAACGTAAGAAGTAAGTGCAAAAGAGAACGTAGAATTTTAATCTTTTTGACATATTTGTTTAGAAAATTTAATCCTCTTCAATAAAGGTTTCGACCTTTCAAAATAAAAGTTACCGAGTAGACGATGAGAAAATCAGTAATTACTTTCTTTTTAGATAATTTGTTTGCGTAAGTTAAAAAAGAAGTAAGTTTCGGTTTACGCAGTGGAAAACCTTAAATCTTGGCATAATGGCGAGTGCGTTGAACTGTCCACCAATCAATCTACTAAGTCGGTCGTAGAACTGTGGATTTAGTGCTCTTTTTTCTTCTTACAAGGTTAAGCAGAGCGTCTTTGATTCAGTCCATACACTCCGAAACGCGTCGCTACACCAATTAAATTATATAAAAAAGTTGTGAAAATGTTTTTTTTTTCAATTATAAATAAACAACAGTGCAAACAATTTTGTATTTTATTTATATATTTTTATTTTCATTTAATCACACAACTCGGAGACAAAATAAAACAAAAACAAAATGAATAATAGAAAAAGTTGCTATGTCTGTTTTAGTTTTAAGTAGTTTCAATAAGGTTAAGTGTAGTTTAGAGTTTATAAAAAGGGTAAGATACCGATTTTTTTTTAAATTTTTTCTCTGTGAAAAATAAAAACCAATAGCTTATAAGATTGTATCATGAATAAAGGTAGGACGTTAAAAATCGAGTGTCTAATGAAAAGTGCTCTTCATTAGCAGTCAGCAGAAAATTATAGGTCCATTTCATTCCTGCTTTCATACACGCAGGGATGGTTGATTAGTCATTAGAATAAGTCTCTCTATACAAGTCGCAATGGCCTCTAATTTATTATTTTCTTAAAAATTTAATGATAGATCGTAATTTTCTAAAAATTTTTCTTTGAGCAAAATAAGATTTTCCAAAACGTAACGTAGGAAATTCATTTGGCAGCCTCAAAATATTGGGATTCCTGTGGGTTGACATATGGTGTGTCATTGTCATTTAAAGTAAAGCATGCTTGCATCATCAGAAGAGAAGACAGTCAATGAAGCTATATTTTTATAGTATGAGATAGAAAGTATGCTTTAATCGCTGGAAAATTATCATTTTTTGGCTTTGGCGTTTCCAATTTTTTTGTTTCCTTTTAAAGTAAAATAATTAAAGCGAAATTCCTAAGAATTGACATTCATGAAACTGTGCGACAAAGTTTTTTTTCATGAGATTCAATAAATCTAAAGAAAAATAAAAAACACATTTTGGGAAGGGTAGTTTTTTGAGGGTAATTGTAAAGTTTTATAAGCTATAAAAATATATTTTGGGATAATCTAAGTACATACGAGTATATGAATGTCACATTTTGATATCGGATCTAATAAAATAAAAATTATGTATCCAAATTTTGTTGAAAAGGCTATATTTTTAGTACAACAGGTAAAACTATTACCGTCTATTTAAGAAAAATTATTGTATTTACGATAACAATGGCTTTAATCTCCAGGGCGATCGAACGTTTTTAAAACGGAATTTTATTTTGAAGCAATGGATTACATATTACATAACATTTTGGAGAGAACAAAACCAAACTCGTAATACTTATAATTCAACCGTAATACTCGCGCTTGAGGGAATGCTCATCAGTTTATACTTGACCCTGACTTAAGAGATTCAGAGATTCTTTCTTTTGCCCCACTACACAACTGTTAATTTTTTTTTATAATTTGCACACATTCAAGGGATTATGACTATGACTACTCTTATATAGTTATGGTGTAACACAGTGCGATCGTTTAGGTAAAATGGAGAAGAAAAAGAAGGAGATGCACATTGGTCTTGAAAGCCTGTAAATCACCATGATGGGGAAAAATAGAGATGGACAAAGTATTCCGCATTCTAGTAGTACGGCTAAATATAGAACTTCTATATAAGTATGAAAGTACGTATGAATGTGGATTACTTTACACGGCTCAATATTTAGTTCCCACCGCGATATTCAGACATTCCGAGCCATTTTGCATGTTCACTGCGTAAATAAATTCACTTTCTTATTCCGCACAGAACTTTGGAGGAAATATTTTTTGACATATTTTTGATCAAATCATGGTCGAAAATAAGAAGAAGGTAAGAAATCGTTCTTACTTGATAATAATATAAAATGTACGAAATATAAAATTTTAAGTAGTTCGATCTTATAATTCTAAACTGACAATTTGTCTAACTTGTGCCTTCCGTTGTTATACAAAATTATATTAGGTATTTTGGATAAAACTATACAAAAAAAGTTTTGAAAAAAATATGAGTTCTTTTGAAATCTAGTATCTAACAAATGTGCCTTTCGCTACCACTTCACCAACTGTCAAACATTAAAAGATTCAGAATTAACAACTACTGCTTTTTTGAAGTGGTTTTTAGGAAAAAATTATTTGCTATCACTTTGACAGCTTTCTTTATAATTCCTGATTGGATTGGATTGTATTAAATGGAAAAGTGTCGATCAGAGAAACTTTCCGTTTTTTATAGAACTCCAACTCCAAGCAAATATTTTCCAGTAGTCGAGGTCCAATCTGCAACCTAGAAGGAATGTTCAAGAAAAACACATGCAGGGCTGCGCCTTAAAAACACCTGTCTTGCATTCTCTTTGGCGTTTTATTGAACACGTGCAAGAGCTCCCGGACTTGATATCTAGTTTATTACCTATAAATGTGCTTGCATACTTAAATATAAAATCTTTATAGTTTTCTTGTTTCTTGTAAAATTTCATAGTGTTCTTATAAATAAAAGAATGGGTTTTTTCTTAAAATTACTTGTCTACCTAACAAACAATCTATATACGAGTACCTTCAACAAGAACAACTTAAAAGAGTAACCGTCTCGCACAACAAAGGTCCATTATTTTTGCACAATTTACACTTTGAACTATGATTATTGTTATACATATGTACGTAGCTACACACAAAACAACTTATCTCATCAAGAACCTGTTTTCCTGCAGATGCTTCTTGGTAAGATATCCAAACAGACCACTCATAAAAGTTAAACCAGAGTAAGATCCATTCTTGTGCATTTCTATAGATACTATGCCAACACAAAAGATACAAATACAAAATTGAATAGAACAAAGAACTCATGTGACAAAATACTGAAGGAAGTAAGTTATTCACAATTGTTTAAATGGATAGTTTCTTAAATAAAATATCTTAGATGAGTACCGAAACGATGTCTTTAGAGAAGAAAAATTACATTAAGATTTAATCTTCCGTATGCGTTGCTTCATTATGGATCTTTTGAAATCAGAAAATAACATTAACCGCAACTCTTTCGAAATTTTCTTCACACTTGCTGAATAGTTTTTATAACCTACAACATGCCAAATATAATTTACAAATAATTGACTTCAAATTGTAATTTTCAATTTGCTAACAATTGTCTTTTCACTGAGTGAATCAGAGTGTTTTTTTTTTTAGAAAACAAAAGTGAAAAGACAAAAATAATAACGAACTTATGAGAGCGGCTTCTTTTTTTGTTCCTCTTAAAATTTGAAACCTCCTCAATCACAATAATAATAAAATAATAATTCGAAATTTATGAGGTCAAATGACACATTTCAATTGTTTTTTATTTTGGCTCAAAAGAAATTCTAGCTAGACTCGCATTGCGGTTTGAATTTTAATTACTTAACTAAGCCCCAAAGAAAATAACTATACATATCTTGATGACTTACCATAACAAAGTATCACAACAACAGTCTTGAGCAAATATGAAGAGAACATTTTTATTTAATTATATTTCTGTCACTTTAGTGAAATATCTTAAACTGTTTACAACTTTTAACGGTTTGTTGCATTAAGAAGTGTTATATCACAAAAAGCACTTTCCGCACAAGCCAAAAAGACAAACACCACTTAAGTGATTAAATTTGACTAATTCAATGCAAATAACTGAAGAGACTTGTATATTTAACAATTTCTATTAAATTTCATTTATTCAAATATTTTCATAACTAAATTTTAAAACATCGCACATTAACGAACTCTTATTCAAATTTGACATACTATCAAGCTTTTGCTGAAAATTTAAGCAACAATATCAGAAACACTGACCGATGACAGTTCAAAGCTGACAAACAAATAACAAAAATACGACAGTACGACGGACGACGGCAGAGGGCGATCAAGACAGTTCCGCTGCCAGTGGATAAATGAATGGACAGCTCTAGCTAAAAAGACCCCCAATGACCAACATCAACACCGACACCGACTACGACAGCCCTGGCTGGCTAAATGTATACAATTGTTTAACCGAGTGATGATAGTCGCAGCTCACAGCTGATGTGATTGTTGTAGCTTACTGGCTCTGGGATGGCTGGCTGTGAGTTGGGTAATATGACAGAAGACCAGTGGGAACGTGCCATACAATAGATACGAACTGCACGGGCAATCATCGATGAGTATCTCGCGCCTGATAAAAAAAATAATACTACAAACAAAAATGAAGCTAAGTTATTGAACTGGATAAAATATCCATCAGATACCAACATACCCACTTGGGCGGGCATCACGGAGGCACTTTACACATTCATGATGCATGAGTTGAATATGCTTGTTGCATTTGGCAACATATATGTACATGATTGTTGCGGTTCTTTAGCCACCTTTCTGCTTCAACTGCAGTATTAGCACAGGCTTTTCAATTCCCATAGAATTACATACTTAGATACTTTTTTTTTTAATATATTAAGTCGGAAACTACTTAATTTGATTGAGCGACCGTTGCGTTGGGGAGTTTTTTTTTTCTTTTGCTTCTTTAAATTGAAAGTTTGCTATGCAATTAAAGTTTGATGGCACGATGATGGTAAGTTCAGATATATTTTTTTTGATATATCTTTTGCTAAACAAGGGCTATCAGCAGAGTTCAAGGTTAATTGGTTTAAAGTTATTTAACTAATGATGTTTTTTGTTATGGATATTTTATGAATTGCAATCTATTGTTTAGTAGATGAATATCTACTATGGGAAGCTCGTAGATTTATCTTGCGTTAAGCGTTTGACTTTCGATTTGGGAGATAAATTATGATTTTTGTTTTTATTGGTATTGCGGAACTGTGGATGTTTTTTTTTTGTTAAAGAGCATTAACCTTCTTGCATTGATAGGAGGTAATTTTTAACATTTTATATTTATTTCCATTTTTAATTATGAATTTTGTAGTAAAATATTACATAAATCCGCCAATGCAATGCAGTAAGATAAGAAATTTTGAAACTTAGCTCACTTTTTGTGTAAGCAATCAAAATAATTCGCCCGACTAAGTATATAGTTGGTTAATAACGGCTAAAATTTCAGCATTGAAGACTAATGGTGTACAGTTTTGTTATTTAAAATGCAATTTTAACTTAATAAGAGGCGTTTAATGGTATTGCGTGCTCGTATTGAATTTATCATCAACACACTTACTGTAGGTGTTTAAAAAATGTATTCAATGATATTTAAAAATAATGAGAAAACAATTGTGTGCCAAATTTGGTAATATTTATTTTGTGTTGGGTAAAAGAACACAATACGCCCCATGCGACAAAACGCCTCTACCTTAATAAATCAGCAAATAACAAAGTGGAAACAAAAAAGTGGAATTGATTCATGAGTAACCATGTTTGAATTTTTAAATTTTCTCTACGAATAAAATTGGATTTAATTTTTTTTAGGAACAAAAGACACTCAGGGGTGAACGGACAAATTTTACTTTGCGGTACTTAAAAATTGAACACATTAATGGAACATACTTACGTACAATAGGCTATATTAATACTATATTATTCAGATTATTTTAAATAAAGTGTGATTAACTGAAGAGATATGGGGTGTTTCGTATCAACAAATTTTGAAAAAAAAACTATAGTCAAGTTGTGGCAAAACGCCCCATGAGACGAAAAGTTTTCTTGCAAAAATTAACAATAGTTAAATATGTTTGAAAAATTAGTATTGTGAATGATGTTCAATATTCAACTGATTGCAACTGATATTTTTTCCTGTGGAAAGAGTTGGACAGATTATTCAGAAAATACTTGAAAAAGGATTTATTTGTTCGGTAATTCTTGATAAATCTGAAGAAGAATTAAAAACATAATTTTATACTAGAGTTTCTGAATTTTCCTTAAAAATCTGTGGTAACTCCAAGGAGCTCGATTTATCTCTTAATGTGTGTTTTGTTGATTTGATTTCGTTTTTTTCTACTTTGTTTAAGGGAAGAGTAACAAATATCTATTTATTCGTACATTGTGCATCGTTTTCTTCTTTTAATCTTCTCCAAATTACCCAACACTCGTACTGTGCTCAAACCTTTTGGGGAGTCATTATCCCTATAGTGTATAAAAAATAAAAAAAAACAAATAGACAGCCAGCGGTGCGGCTTTGATCTGGGGCGATTTGTCACAGTTCAAACTTCTTAGGATTTATCAAAATCATTTCCACCGTTTTTGAGAAAATCGAAAATAAAAAAAAACATTCTATGGTAAGTACCATTAGGAACATTTTTTTAATCATACTGTTGCGAACAGAGCTTTTTACTCCTACAGCGCCATCTGTTGGAAAATTGCATATCTACTTTATGGAAGAAACAAAAAGCTCTTTTCCAATGTCAAATGTATTTCCCCTTATTCCAACCATCTAGAACATTCCAAGACGAGAACATTCGAGAACAACTAATTTGAGTATATAAGGGAGTCTTCACGGTGAGCCAACCAGAGGAAATTGCGGATACATCGTCAATTCCAAAGCAAAGAAGTCAACAGGGCCGGATGGAGTCTCCAACTGCATCATCAAAAGGCTTCCTACTACACTTCCTACTACTACATTATAAACAACTGCGTCAATAACTGCTACTTCTCTAATAAATGGAAAACGGAAAATATCAAGGTAATCCCGAAGAAAGGTGCTAGAAACCTGGTTTCCAACTACAGGCCTATATCCCTCCTCAACAATTTCAGAAAAATTCTGGAAGAAGTCATCCTAAGGAGGCTCAAGAAGAACTGCAATGAAAACAACATCATCCCAGACATGCAGTTTGGCTTTCGGGAAGGGCATTCAACACTGCATCCATTACTAAAGTTCCAGTCTGAAGTCAACAGCCATCGCATCGTGCCACCGTAGGGTGCTTTCTGGATGTCGAGAAAGCATTCGACAGCGTATGGATAGAAGCCCTTATCCATAAGCTTCGAGTACTTGGATTTCCTTCGCCACTAATAAAGATATTATTTAGTTTTCTCTCTCTTATAGGAAATTCTTCGTCCAGCTAGACAGCTGAAAGTCTTCAATCAAATCCATCAAAGCCGGAGTCGCCCAAGGATCAAAGCTGGGTCCCTTCCTATATAACCTGATGACGTCTGATCAACCCGTGCCAATTGACTGCGAGAACTTGCTATTCGCTGACGACTCGCTGACCTACTCCTCGTCGATAGCGCCGAAAATTGTAGCTCGGAGAGTGGAAGCCCACGTTTCCAAATCCGAATAAACACTGCCAAATCGGAGCTTGTGTGTTTCAGGAGACCCACCACTAATGACAACCGATATCGTTCAACAGCCACTTGCAGAAACCTGACCGTGAATATCCCCGATGAGTCAACGATAGCAGCCAAAAGAAATGCTAAATACCTCGGAGTAAACTTCAACGAGCTGTTCAATTTCAACCCGCACTCTAGGCAGTTCTAAGGAAGGTCAACTTCGCGTTTCACCGCTCTCACCCGTCGCTAGCCAGAAGAACCGGACTAAGCCAGCCAGTGAAGCTACTAATATACAAGCAGCTCATCAGACCCGTCATCAGTTACAATTTTCCAGCATGGTACACCATCAGCGTTGTTCCTGGGAAGAAAAATGTTGGGGCCATTTCAACTTTTTTGGGGCCACTTCGTTTTTCCATATTCGATAAAATAATTAAATAATAAAACAGAAGATATTATTTTATTTGTATTTTTGCATTTTATTTCATTTTTTTAAATAACTTAAAATCTATGTTAGACATTTTTTTATCGATTCTGGAGGCGGAATAAAATTACCACAAGTATTATTTTTCAGAAACGCCTTAAAGCTCATAAGCGAATTTATAACTTCATAGCTAAGTCTATTGCGATTTTCGGTTTTAATATTAGGTCTGTTTTATTCACTGCTGCATAGCTAGCGCAGCAAAATTTCCCTCGACAAACAACAACAATTTTATTGCTGGAGAAAAAGAAGCCAGTAAAAAAAGTGACAGCTGTGCTGGTAATAGAACTTCAAATTATTGAAATGAAAATGGCGCTATGCATTACATTTTAGAATTAAACATATTTACATACATGTTTTGACATCAGATTTTGATATTTTCTATAATAATGGGCAACATTGAAATATAAATTGTCAACGGCCTTGGCTTTGATGAAAGCATCGCTTCCCATCGATCAGCGAAATCAAGCATCATTGCGCGCGGTTAGTACTTGGATGGGGGACCGTTCAAATACCAACCGTGAGCTGTTGACATGTGTTTCTTCTGTTGTTCTTTCTTTCTGTGTGTCTCTCTCTGTTGTATTGTCTAAAGCCGATGGCCTCAGTTGCCAGTGCTTTTCTGTGTCTCTACTTCGTAGATTTATCTACGGAGTAGTGTAAAATGTAATGTAATGAAATATAAATTGAAATTGACATATGGAGTGAGATTGATCGTTTCATTCGCACTTGAATGCTGCGCTGGCTATGCAGCAATGAATAAAACACACCTATTATTAAGAGCTGAAAAAATACGTTCTGCACAGGCACTGTAACAAATTTGAATCTGAAAAAGTGAAGAACTTAAATATGAGACAGAGAAAAAGAGAAAGACAGCCGGTATGTGCTACTGTCAGTCGATGTGATGTGTTGAATTTTTCCATGAATGCGTTCAGCCAAATTAGCATATAGATGAGAGTAAATATCGACTACTTGGATATTATCGATTCCTAAAATAAAATTTTGTTTTTTAATGCTGTGCAAAATGGGTTGCTTTATTTTGCAAATTTTACAATTTTGGGGCCATTTCGTGATGGCCCGGGGCACCGGGCCAAAATAAGAATCTTGGGGCCAAATGGCCCAATTGGGCACTTTAGCACAACGCTGTACACCATCTCGAAGACATCAATGCTGAAGCTCCAAATCTTCGAAAGGAAAATTCTAAGGATAAGCACCGGAAAGAAGCACTTCGGCAACGAAATAGTCTACGAAGAAGCCAAAATCAAGCCACTGGACCAGTTTCTCGTGCCATTGGCAGAGAAGCTTATTCACAACACCGCCAACAACCCAAACCCGCTGATGAGAAGGATGACCACCCAGGAACGACATCCAGAGCCTAGATACCTTAGTGCTCTGGATATGATAGAAAGGATGTCAACCGACAACGAACCATCAGTTCGTTTCTACGCTGACGCCGAGTCAGCATATCACCGTGGCTGAAAATATCAGAAAAACAAGCCCCCAAGAAACCCATCAACTGGACAACCGGCACTGATCAACCGGAGACAAAAATCAAGTCATCTTATAAGTTAGGCCTCCTATGTGCCAACAAATTTCTACCTTATACATATTATCCTTAAGTTTAAGTTTTACAATTGTATATTATATATTCAATAAAAAACCTTGAAAACCTTGAGCGGAACACTGTTGATTTTTTACTATGAAAAGTGCAAAAGGTTTGCTTATTGGATTGTGGAAAGTGTTATTAAATAAGTGTGATTTAGATTTCAATAAAAGTATTTGAGTTTATTATAAACTGAGATTTATTGTTTTGATTTGGAAAATGTAAATAAAGAAGAAATACTAAAAAGAGTAATAAGTGTTATTTAACGAACCTAGTTAAAAAATATTACAATACGTTAGCTTTTACTAACCTTAAATTTTTGATTTTGTTTTAAACCTTTAGAAGTTTTTTTTCAAAAATGATGTTTTCTCAAATTTCGAAACAAGAAAAGGAATATTGTATTGCAGCTATAATTAGTTTTGCTCTTTTCGTCCAATAGACAGATAGATAGACGAAATTGCAAGACCCACTTTTCTCATCTTCCCTATCATCGTATTGTCACGTCTCATCAAAATCTAAAGTTCGATTTTTCTAACGAATTCATAGTATGGTTTGAATTTCACCAAATCTGATATACATATGTATAAAATATACTTTAATATTTCACGAAACTAACTTAAAGAAAAATAAAATTCCATAATTTTTCCATTGATTCTAGTTCAACATAAACAAATCATCCGGCGAACAAGCGTGCAAATATTACACCATAGTGCTAATTCAATAAAAGCCCCCATAATACAATATTTTGGCGCTAGAGTTTGTTGGCCTTTGGTAATTGAATTACAGACTAGAATTTTGTTGGCCAGATAGATATTATTCAATATTGGTTTTTGGGAGAACTCCGTTGCTCAGCTTTAACCCTTTCAACAAGTCAAATAATTTGGCTACAAATTAAATTTTAAATGAGGAAGAACTGAACTGATGAAGGTTAATTAAAGTGTAACTTGATTCATCTACTGCTAATAGGTGACAGGCTGTAGCATAGCCCAGTGTTTAATAGTGTAAGTAAATAAAATAATCAGCACCTACTGGATGTTACATGTTAAGTATCTATTAAATTATGTCAGCTATTGGCTTAGCAAAATAATGACAAAGTTTAATAGAAAGTGCTAGAAGATTAAGTCGTTCTTTAAATCAATAGAAACATTTGCTATGACCTTCTTCATCTTATATAGATTTTTTGACAAGAATGCAATGCTTAATGTAATAGTCCCTCTATAAACATGGATGCTTGAGATTTAAGAATTCTGATTAAAAAAAAGAACACCCTGCACACTTATCATCAGTTTAAGAGTAAATGGTTAGTAGTACGTAATTAAAATAATTTAAACGAACACATGCGTACAAATAAATGGAATATAACAAATTTATATAACATACAAAAACATTTAAAATATTAAATCAACGAAGAATATTAAAAGAGCAATGGCGTAGGGCACTGGTTCAGAACAATTTTTTCAATCCAATTTTGCTAATGTAAAGTCAACAGTAGAGACGTTAAAATTGAAAAAGCTTACAACCAATAAAAATTCAAATCTTCGCAGACTGTGAGATCCACCACGGTAATTTATTGGGAGTATTAATTTGACCTTTAATATGTATGTGGGTGGATAAGTATTATATCATCATTAACATGCCCTTGATATAAAGAATGAACCTGGAAGAAGGTTGTACAAATCGGCCGCAGGAAGACCTGTCAAAGCAAAGCGAATAAATTTATGCTTTACTAGTTCAATACGATTTTTATAAATTTCATAGAAAGGAGTCCATACTTGTGAGTTGTACTCAAGACGTGAGCGTACATAGTTGTATGACTGCATTAATCAACGAAGTAGAGGAAATAAGACAATCTGTTGATAGTAATCAAGTAACTTACCTCGCTTTGTTAGGCTTTTCAAAAGCCTTCGACACGGGGACCTATACTATCTTGTGTAGAAAACTTATAGCGCAATCCTGGTTTTTGTCGTCCTTCAGAAAACTTTTCTCTTAATACCTAAATAATAGATATCAAACAGTTGTTTAAAACAATTCCATATCGAATTTCCTTCCATTGAGCAGAGGTGTTCCACAGAGATCAATACTGGGCTAATTGTTTTTTCCATGTACATTACCTTCTTACTCGCTTAATTGTGTTATTGATATGATGATGTTCAGCTCCGGAAAAATTGTTTGGTTGATCTTTGCGAAAATGAGCGCAATTAAATGGCCTATTTTTTTTAAATCCATTGAAGTAAAAATGCATTGTTCCATCGCGATTCACATTCGTTACATCGTAGTTGCCAAAATATATGTAAACAATATTAGCATAGAATTTGTCGACTCAGTGACGGTAATAGTCGGCGGATAAATCGTCATATAAATTCTTATTATGCTTTATCAACAAAGTGATTCATTTATTCAGTGAATTCCAAGTTGGAGATAAAGTTAATTCACTTGAAGTCTAGACGTGACAGAGCTTGTGCTGTGAAATAAAATAATCAGAAGCATTTACCAGTGTTTTTTTTTTTTGAAAAAGTAATTGTTCGACATTTTGTAGGGTTAATAGAAAGACTGTTGTACTATACCAAATAGTAAGGCTGTCAATATGGGCCTGCAGAACAGTATGATCATAGTTAGTTTCTATTTTCATATCATCATCTAATATAATAATCTAACTAGAACGTATACATAATACCACCGGCGAGACTGAATAGTAAAGGATCAAGATGTCTTTCTTGCGGTACACCTGAATGGCAGTAAATTAATTACGACTGAGTTTATAGAATGTATTAGAAAAATCTAAGTTCACTTCAATTTTCTAAGTCATAAGAATATTGAATCTTGAGCGACTTGCCTACTTCTACTTCCCTGTTGCTTGTATCTCCAACTTTTAATTTCTTTTATTAATAAAACTCTTTATAAGAAAATATAGTTATATCAAAATAATAAAAACCAAATCTACAATTTTCAATTTTCGGGAATGAAATTCATAGTTATTTTCATATTATTAAGAAAAAGAATAAAAAAAGGATTTTGCCTGCGACTAATTTTAATCATATTGATTGAGTGATCTCTGAAACTACTTAATAACTACCTGTCTCCTCTATTCAAAAGCTATTGTGTGCTTTGTCTCATCTTCCTTAATAAGTGCTATTTAACATTTGGTATATGTTATACCAAATGGAAGCATAATTGGAAGCTGCTCATCGTGATTAATTTTCTTTTTATGCATGTTGTATTACGAGTATCATTTGTAATACTGGAAAGTATTTAAGCTCAAAGACGAGTTGACTACGGGATTTGCAGTTGACCTGCGACCTAGTCCCTACTTTCATTTGATCAGCTGTCATCCACTAACTAGTAACTACCTAACTATACTGAACATAATAGGCACCGAGTATAGCTGCCTCCATAACTTTACATGCTCTATCTCATCCATCTCGGTAATTCAATTTTGTTTGTATATACATGTTTCTGCCTTAGTGTTATCGACACTACACAAAATTAAAGAACAGAAAAAAAACCTTTTGCCTTTTTTTCACTAAAAATAAAAACAACAAAACTACAAGAACGCACTATACTCTGTTTAATTTATATTTGCAGTACAGGGAAGATATGATATTTGCCTTTCAGCCTGACCATTATGGATTTCAATAAGCTATCTTTAATTTAAAGCTCTTACAGTATTGCCGTAGGAGCATTAAAAATTGCCGCAAATCTCAGAAAAATGGGTGCGTTTTATTATCCACATCTGGATCTGGATCGGGATTTTCCCTTGAAAATAAAACGATACGGATCTTACTGACAGCAGTGTTATAAGCCCGTCTCTTTTTATCCTTGGGTTTGTAAATTTTCAATTATTTCTTGTCTCTTTTCTTTACACTATAGATTACACTTGTAATACATGTTTAAACTTAATCCAGATCCGGATCCAGATAGATTTGTGAATAATAAAACACACCTAATATCTGTTCCCAAAAGCTCGAAAAAGCTTAAATCCTGAAAGTTACAAAACGCAAACCAAAGAAAATGCCATTTGAATTTCTATAAACTTGGCAATGGTAACTCTGATTCAGTGTTTTTTTTTAATAAACACAATAAGGGTTGGTTGCAAATTGGCGATCAGTCTCCTTTTACTCATTGAGCAGATAGTAGAGCTGTGCCAATCGTTCATTTTGAAAGACCGAATCAATCATTGATTGATTGGTTCAAGGATTCGGTCTTTTCAATCAATCGTTCATTCAATCATTTTTTATCAATCCGTTTCGTTCCGAACGAGATATAGACCGACACGAAATGTTTTCAATCATTCTTTCACGTAAAATATTTTTTTTTTTCCAATCGTTTCGTTCAGACCGAGACCGAAACAATGTGAAAATGAAAGCAAGTTTAGCTTTTTTTCTACTTCGTTGCTACGTTCACGCCCTCTTCTATTGTATATAAAATGAGGAATATACATTCTGTTTCATGTCCATTCCTATTTGGTATTGTAAAATGATTGAGAACAAGTTGAATGAACGAAACATTACTTTTTTACGTTCGTTTCGTTCATCGGTTTCAGTGGCAAGAGATTGACATTAGGGATTGATTGATTTGGTCTACTTTGATTGCAATCAATCAATCTTTTTGGTGAACGGGTCGCAAAGACCGAATCAATCGCGATTGACACAGCTCTAGCAGATAGGTCATGGTGGGTTGTACGTGAGCTCAAAGAAGATTACACAAACAATTTTAATGTAACTCAGTGATTTTCTTTCTTATTTCAGTGGTATTTCTTAAGTTAAGGTGCCGTGCAAACAGCAGCAGGCACCAGTGTTTCTTAAAAAGCTCTCCCATAAGGCCTGTACTGCAAATATAAATTGAACAAAGTATAGTAATCAACTTAGCTAAAGCTCAATTGGTGCCATCTACACGTTACATATATAAATACCTACACGAATATCAATTAGTTCATACTACAACCATTACTGAACTTCTGCCATTAATATCGAACAGCTGATGTCAATTCTCTATTTCAATAAATAGTACACTGAAAGAAATTATAAGAACATTTAAATTAACTACAAAAATAAAATAAAAACAAAATAGAAATATAAATGGATAAACCAACGATAAGCACGACAACAAATGAATGGGTAGCTTGTAAAGGTATTTGTAGCAAATTCTTTCATCCATTCTGTGTTGGACTGAGTAGAATTTAATTATTTTTTAATTATTGCTGTGAAGTATATCTACTATCACGTTATCGCATATCAAGTGTAATAATGAATATATAACTCAATTGTCGGATGACATTAAAGAACTCAAAGCGAATATTAGCCTTAAAGTTAGTAAAATAAATGATGTAGTTACCGAAAATGATTCTACCACCAAATTTCTAGAAACTAACTATAATAACCTTAAAAGAAAACTCTCAAATTTTGATGTTTAATTAAAAAAGACTCTTCAGAAAAGTTCGGAATGCCTGGATAACTCCAACACAATCTTTAACATAAGCTTGCAGCTTATCAAAATTACAAAGTCTATTGCGGATACTAAATCTTAACTTGAAATTAATACTTTCTCAATAAACTCAATTGATGACACTTTATCAAATTTAACTGGGTCCATTCAAGAACAATCGTCTGCCTTGAAGTCAATAGGTAGGGATTTTACTGTTTCTTCCGAGACAATTAATAACAACTCGATCATTCTTGCGGATATTTTAATAGAAGAAGCTAAATCCATCAATTTTGATATCGCCGAGTTGTCTGAAGAAGTGAAAATAAGCTCGAAACAGCAACTCACAACAAGTTTACAATTAAAGAACCTTACTAAATTCTGCTGCATCTTCTACTACTTTTCTTTCGTCATCTATAGTCAATAATAAAAACTTTACTTCACCCTCTTCTCCGTGTCCAATCAGCAAAAACAACCCTACTAACAACTAACTACAAGTCAAACTTAATGCTGCCGCCGAGACATCTAACTCAAACTCAACACCTTTAATAAACTCTACATCATCTTCTTTTCCTACGTCATCGATCCCAATCAACCATAACAACACTACCTCTCCAGACATTCCGCGAGTCGATCTTCATAAACCCATCATATCAACCGCAACCAGCCCTCAACTCAACAAAATCCAGCATCATCATCATCTACCTCTCCGCAATCTGCTGGTTGCACACATAAATTTGGTATAAGATAGACGCAAGTCGAATGGAACAACCATAACGAGAAATTAAAAACTAACCAAATCTCTACTTTTATTGTAAAAGGTGCACCACGATATGCTAAAGATTCCTTTCTTCGAACCAGCTGTAGTCGTCTTAGCTTCGAAACATTTAAAATTTGCATTCTCTAAACCTACGAATGGCTCATTTTACAAAGTCTAACAATAGTAAGATGAAAATTGCTCCTTAGATCGAAAAACCTTCTTTAAAAAGAAACATTTATTTAATTCTTGTTCTAAGCCTAGAAATAAGTTTATTTCCAAAATAAATAATACTCCTCTTCCCAAGATACCACCATCTAATTCCGATCTTAAATATCCAAATGTCACTTTTTTACATTTTCTTAAGCCATATATTCGTATATCGAGAAAACAACCCCACAAATCTCACCCCTCACAAAATATAGTTCCTAAGCAGTAAGCTCTCTAACCCTGAAGAATATAATTATAATCGTCGGTGACTTCAATCTGCCACGATTAATTTGATAAGTATCAGACGATGAACTTTACTTCTTTTCATCTAAGGGCAATTCCGAAAAAGAAAGCCTTTTCACTGACCGGTTCCTCTCTTCTAGGTGTTAAAAACTGTTTAGATAGACAATTAGATCCGATTTTTCATCTGATGACCATAATACCGAAGTAATGGAAAGTAAGCATATCCTTTATAGGCTTGACAATTACCATCCCTCCATTTCTCACTTTTGCTTTCGAGTCTGATAACATCGAACCTCACAATTCAATTTTCGTAAAGCTAACTTCGAAAAACTTAATAATCTTATTGGTAACATTAAAATTGGCTTTATCTCCAATGACCTTAATATCGACATTAAGATATCCACCTTCTTCTCTCAGATCCAAAATTGTTTTTCTCTAACCATTCTACTTATGCCTCAAAAGAACTTTACTTCCTCCCCTTCTTGGTACTTCACAGAATTTCGCTCACTAAGGAATAAAAGGAATAAACTTTGGAAAAAATATCTGAGGTCAAGGTTCATCAATCAAGGCTTCTTCAATAATGTCTCTTTTCATAATAACTTCTCCAACTTGTGAATTCTTTCTATTGCAGTCACCTAATTCAAACCCAAGCCTATTTTATTTCGAATCCCATTTCTTTCAATGCATTAATTCAAAAAAGAAATCTGATGGTTATCCTTCCAAATTGAAGAACCTGAATCAACAGATCCAAATATTATTTGCAACCTTTTAGCTGATTTCTTTAGCCAAACATTTGTTTCAAATAACACTGAAGTAAATGAAAACTACTTCAATTATAATATGAGCAACTGCACTCAAACTTCCTTATTTTCAATTAACATATCATATTCTTCAGTAGTAAATAAAATCTGTTTGCTTAAGGATGAATTTTCTTCTGGGTCCGATGGGATTCCTCCTATAGTCCTTAAGAAATGTGTCTCTAAAGTCTGAACTTGCCCAACCTCTCTCAGCTCTTTTTCAATTATCTATCTCTTGTGGTGTGTTTTCTATATAATGAAAGAACTTGTTCATCATCCCTGTACACAAAAAAGGATGTAAGAATAATATTACTAACTATAGGCCCATTGCCAAACTCTATTGTATACCTAAACTTTTTGAGAGTATAATTCATGACACCATGCTTCTTCATTGTGAACAATTACTTTCTCCAAAACAGCATGGCTTTCTTAAAGGTAGACCAACGATCACAAATCTTAAAGAATTTGTTTGGAATCTGGCCATGAAGTGGATGCAATTGCAACGGATTTTAGCAAAGCAGTTGATAAAGTCTCCCATGACAGTATCATTTTTAAACTTTAAGCATACGGGTTTCATCCACTGTTTGTATCCTGGATCCTTGTTCTACTTCAATACTCGTCAATATAAAATCATTTTCAAGACATGCACTTCCAACCATGTTCAAATTCAGGTGTTCCGCACGGAAGTCACCTTGGGCCCCTGATTTTCCTATTAACTTATCAATAATGTTGAACTTATTCTTACAGGATCTGACCTTGAGATCTACGCTGATGATATGCGCATCTCAAAACAAATTTTATCCGTTTCAAGTGCGCAATCGCTACAAGTAGACCTTAATAACTTGTTTACCTGGTGCCAATATAACTTTCTTGAGCTTAACGTAAGCAAATGTCAAGCCATTACTTACTCTCGTAAGCGGACGTTCTTGCCACAACGTCAATACCTCATTAAATAATCAACCAATTTACAACGTAATTCCATCCGTGACCTAGGTGCTATTTGCGACTGTCAACTTAACTTTCGTTAACATATTAGCAGTATTATCAACAGAGTTCCAAAGAATTTTCAAATCCCTACGTAACCAAGTCCCTTTATAAGACCCCTTCTATAATATGCCTCCCAGGTCTGGTCACCATACCATCAGATTCATATTCAACGCATTGAGGCGTTTCAGCGTAGCAATTCGCGGTCCTAATTTTCGAATGTACATATGAAACATTTCCAACCATAACTCCCAATTTATATCTGATTATCGTAAGAATAGAAGTTTACCAATGAACATCCATAATGAAATGCAATTAGGATAATCGACTCCTGAATATTTGAATTATTTAAGTAGAAATTTGACGACTAATCAGGACTTGTGGCTAATCGAAATTCAGAAATGAAATTCTTAATTATTGAAAACAATCACTTAATAACAGTAAATTGCATATATAATTCAAATTGAAATAATATGCACGACTGGAACGCATGTTTATGATATAATTGAAAAAGAAAAAAATGTTTAAACACATAAGATGTAAAGATGTATTGTTTAAATTGTTATAACAACTTCTAAAAAAGTTTGAAATCAAATAAAATGCACGACACAATCGCACGAACTTGCTCTTTACATAAGAGTACTTTGGAATTTAAAATACATTTTATAAAAATAAAACATGGATGTTATGAGATATAATTGTTCAAATACATGGAATTGCCAAATTTCCGGAAAAGTATGAATTTACGCAAATTAAGTTTAAAAATCGTTTTATTAAAGTAATTTTTTATATAACAAATTTCTTTCAAATTTTTCTAGAACGAAATTTGGGATGCCAATTTTAAGTGCTTAGTAATATAGATTTTAGGAAATAATTTCAAACAATAATCGTTCACACGTTTCCAAGATATTGATTTTTCAAAAAATAACTTGTTTTTTTTTTTCAAAAAACAAAAAAAAAATATTTTTTTTCGAATGATTTTATATACAATATTATTTTAAACTTAAGGGGGCTCCTGGTGAAAATTTTTGGTTAAGATCGTTAGAGCCGTTAATGAGAAAGTCGAAAATCAAAAAAAAAAACGGTTATATGACAGGTACCATTAGGGTGATTCCGCTATAGACGATTTTTGACACCAATTTTTGAATTACAATATTTTTTACTTTTTTTGATAAATATTCCAAGGATAAATACCATATTTAATAATAAAAACAAAAACTGAGACCTAACTTATAGAGAACATTTTTGTTTGCGCTTGGCAACATTATCATACGAAGAGTCGGTATGAACTGCAATTATTATAACTGGTAACATAAGCTCAAAATAGCTATTTCCGACAGTTTTAAGTTATGCTTTACTCAATAGACGTATGAAGCAAGATGCCATTTAATCGTTTGCATAAAAACATGTACGAATTTGTTATTATATTTTTAGCATTATTGATTGCAAAAAGCCATTGTAAGTTTGTTGCACCCGCGACAAAAAAGATATAAAAGTTTACTTTTTTTGGCAGAAATAAAATGCTAGCGTTTTGAAACTTTCAAAAAGTAAGAAGAAACCAAAACTTAAATTAGATCAGTCGTTATTAGGAATATATTCTATCTTGAACGACAGAAAACGTTGATTTAAATTGGTTGCACCCGCAATCGCAATATTAAGATCGCGGGTGCAACTTATTGACTACTAACATTATAACGTGATTTATTATATTTCATTAATAAAATATGGTTTGAATAATAATTTCTACTGTTCAACCTATTTTTTTAATTATGTAATATAATAAAATTTGTTCTTTTTTATACAAAAATATATGGTTAAATGGAAGTGAAACAAGAAAAAGAGACTGCTTTACAGAAAATTGACAAAAAATTAACAAATATGCTGAGCTTCATGCAGAAAAACGACGTAGAAATTTAATGTGGAGAGATGTATTGAAAGGGAAAATGAAGGCAGATACAAATTTCAAAACTCCGACCAGAATCAGACAAAACGAAAAAATGCAGGCAACACAAAAAAAGGCAGGCATTCATTACATCAGTCCCTGTAGACTGAAAAAGTCGCACAAGTGAAACGTTTTCGCCCAAGGAGTCCCACTAACGTATTTGAAGTTTTAGAAAATGTATTTAAAAAAAAAACTGATTCCACCAAAGCAATGCCTAAAAAACTGAAGGATGACAGATGATTTCTATAAAAGAGATATTATTAGCAGACAAGAGCCGGGTATAAAAGATATGAAATCGATTAAGTCGGAAGTTAAGAATCGAGAAGAGCACAATGACCATGAGCATTCGTGAAGTTAAGTTTTCGATGTTTTTATTGAGTCAGAAGACGAAGCATTAAATTCTAAATCTCCAACAGGATCTTTTGAACCGCCTATATTACCAGTAGATCCATGCTCTAAAATACCTTCTGTTTTACAGCAGCAGTATTGCCAAAAGTTATTTCCGCAGGTTTGTACGTTCTTGTACAGGTAGGCTGCAATATCACAATATCATTATGTGGGGTTATCCTTAACCGATATCGATAAAGATGGAGTTCTTCTAACATACATATATGTATTTTCGAAAAAATATTAAAGTATTTGAAAAAAACAAAATTATAATTAATAGAGAAGGGTACTGACTTGTTACATATGTGCCTTATTTTATATTTTTTCCAGTTTTTTAAATCAGTTTACTAATTTAAGTTAGACGCGTTGCACCCGCGATTGATTTAAAAGTTAATATTTCGTTGCTTACTTTTGTTTTCTATCTTTATTTTTATTTATTTAGTTGATTGAATCAACGTCGTTCAATATATGTAAGAATAGCATGATAAATGTTTCACAATTAACAGAATTTGTGTTTTTGTACTATGATCTAGAAAAGTCGGGCCAATTCTGTTGCACCCGCGATCGCACTTTGAAACCATTCTTCTGCCAAATTATTTATTATATTTTAGAATTCTAAATGGATTAAAAATAAATAGCTGAAAATGTATCCTTTCAAGTAATAATGTCATTAAATATTTTGCTTATTTTATTATTAAATGTACTTCAAATGAGTCTAAATGTTGCACCCGCTATAATGGAATCACCCATTAATAACATTTTGCCCCAAAATTTTTTTTTACAAAAATGTAGTCCATGTCTATAATATCACACATATTTTTTTTTTCTCAAAATCGTTAGAGCCGCTTACGAGATAAATAAGATTTTGCAATACGGATGTATTGGAGGTACCGTTAGTTTTGGAGCTAAAAAAAAATTTCAATTTCTCCTCTAGAGAATCACCCTTAACTAGCGGGATTGAAGAACACATAGGTCTAGTGGTTTAGGCTGTAGATCGAGACACTCAAACATGTTTTTTGTGTACTAAATTTTTCGTAAAATTTTTATAAAAAAAATTGATATGCAAATTGTAAGTATTAAATAAAATACTTTTTATAACATAATTTAAGAATATATTCATGTGTTCGTTTTCAAGATATTGAATTTTCAAAAAAAAAATTGTATAATTTTTTTAAAAATCCAAAAACTTTTTTTTCGAAAAAATTTTTAGAATTAATATTTTTAAATGCATAGGAGCTTCTGCGTAAAAATTTTGGTAAAAATCGTTGGAGACGTTAATGAGAAATTTGAACATAAAAAAAACCGTTCTATGACAGGTACCGTTAATAACAGCTCCCTCCCAAATTTTTTTTTACTTAAATGTAGTCCATTTCCATAATATTACATCTAATTTTTCTTATCAAAATCGTTAGAGCCGTTTTCGAGATAAATAAGATTTTGCAATACGGGTGTATTGGGGGTACCGTTAGTTTTAGAACTAAAAACTAGGGAATCACCGATAACTTCAAAGTACCGAGTTTTGAAGAAAATAAGTCCAGTGGATTAGGCTGTAGGTCGAGGTACAGACATATGGACATACGGACATACAGACAGACAGACTTAATTGTTGGACCCCCTTTATTCGTCTTCGCTATCATCGTAATGTCAACTTTGATCAAAATATCGAGTTCGATTTTTTTTCCAAATGCAGAACTTGCCCTACAGTAAATATATCGCAAGTTAAAATAGAATGCGGTCCAATTTCTGGAAAAAAAAAACGCATGACCTTGGTGGCCAATCACAATTTTAAAAATGCTTCTGTATAAAATGTTTTATTAAAATCCGTTATGTAGAACCCCTTGGCATAATGGTTAGTGCATTGGACAGTCATGCAGAAGGTCCTGGGTTCGATTATAAGCTACTCCAAAAATGTGTTTCAGTGGTGTTATGCCTTTTGCGAGGAATTTACAAAATCCTCCAAGAGTTCTTGTGCTGCTTATTAGCGGTTCGGAATCGGCAGAGGATTGACTAAAAATATAAAAAAGTGAATGTTATTAGAGAAAAACTGTTAATAAGGATAAAATTCATTTTTTAAATTACTAAACAACTGCTTTAGTAGTTGGAGCTAAAAAAAGGATGCCATGTAATTCAAGCAAAAATATGTTTGCAAGAACAAAAATTATGAGTCGTTGTAGTGGCTTTAAAAAAAATAAGTTTTTATATACAAAATTTTGAAAACATTTTTTTAGAAAAAAATTTGGTACACCAAGTTAAATTTTTCATTATTGTAAGAACAAAAATTAAATTTCCAAAAAAACTATTTACCTGTTCTTGAGATATTGAATTTTCCCAAAAAATATTTTTTGTTTTAAGTTTTGAAATGAAATGTTTTTCAAGCTTTTTAGAAGCTTCTCTATGAAAAATTTAATTAAAATCCGTTATGCCGATAGTGAGAAATCCAAAATTAAAAAAAAAAAATGGTTGTACGGTAGGTAGGTCCAGTCAGGAATATCTAAATTTCAATTTTTTCTTATTTAATTAGATCGTACAAATTAATAAAAAGAAAAAAATTTATTAAAATTCTAGGCGCCGTTTTCGAAAAAAAAACATTTTTGAAAACCATTTTTAACATTTGTATGGTGGGTACCGTTATTTTTAGGTAAATAATTATTTTTGCTCACGTCCTGTAGATTGTATTAAGAAACATTTATTTGTGAAGAAAATGTCTTTTTGAAAAATTGAGTTTTCAATAAAAAATTTTGAATTTTTTTTAAAAATTATTTTTAGTAAAGATTTATTTTTTTTTAATTATTTATGAATAACTTTGAGTTGTTGTTTGATTTAAGGAACAAAAATCCAATGATAACTAGTTATATCGAACAAGATTAAAATTCTTATTCATTAACGATATTTATTCATTAAGGGGCCATTTATAGCTATCATTGAAATGCATCATTGGAACAAATCAGTTATAGTAATAATTGAAAAATTGGTTTCAGTAAAAGATCCTGTCAGTTTCTGATTACAACCAATTCTATGCATTTGAGGTTAGAGTTGATCATTGAAAGAAAAACTGACATTTGAGAATAGAAAGAGAAAAAAATATTATTATCTCAGGATTTAAAACAAAACAAGTATTTTTCTGTTTATCCTTGCTTCTGTGCCAATTCTCTCGCCTTGGCGCATTCCAGCTTGGAGATACGGGCCAAACTCTTTGATCCCAAGATACCACCTCCCCAGTGTTTCCTGATTTCGCCTTGACGGTCGTTGTAGTTGGTCTTGACGACTTCTAAGATCTTGCCCAAGTTAGCCTTGTCATTTTCTTCGACTCCGGTTAGAGCGAGGGCTGTGCAGGTCTTGCGACGCACTAACAGTCCCAAACGAGCCTTGCCTTCAACAATGCAGTATGGGACACCCATTTTGCGGCACAAAGCTCGGAGGAACAAGACCATATCAAGGGGATCGACATCGTGAGCGATGACTACCAATTGAGCCTTCTTCTGTTCAACCAACTTGGTGACAGTGTTGGTTCCTGACCTAACGTATGTTGGGTTCTTATTGAGTTGGACTTCCTTGCCCTTGGTCTTGGACTCGGCGAGTTTCTTCAAGCGCTGCTTCTTGGCCAAAGAGGACTCGGGCCTGTATTTCTCCAACAACTTGAACATCTTGATAGCGGCAGTCTTGTCCAAGGTCTGGGTGAACTGATGGATTGGTGGAGGTACCTTCCGACGCTTCTGGAGGACGGCCTTTTGATGTTGGACGCGAATGTACTTGGGCCATCTGACGAAACGAGACAATAAATCACGTTTGGGTTGGATGCATTGTCCAATGCCAAAGTTCTTTGGCCTCTTCTCGAAGAGCCGGTTGACAGTTTTCTTGACAACGGCTTTCTTGACGGCTAGAGGGGCTGGAGCCACCTTCTTGGTCACTGGCTTCTTCTTCGGTATTGGCTTCTTAACAACCATATTGGTTTAGTTTTTATTAAAAGTTGCTAAGCTAAAATGCTGATTTTTGGCGGCTCAAAAAAGGAGCTGCTTGTATGTCTGCATGGTCTGTATGGTAAAGGTAAAGAATCGAACACATTCAGTGGAACGATTGTGTTCCATATTAAAGAAACGAAAATCAGCTGTTCATTGAAACTGATTTCTATCAGTGAAATAATAAAAGTGGATTTAAAAGAAAGTTTAAATCAGAATTTTGTATTTTATAGAGTAAAAAAATTCTACTTCTCATTACCTTCATTTTGGTACTAATTAAAGCCATTGCAGTTTGCTTATTCGTATTAAAAATGGGAATGCAAATTTTCAATGATGCATTTCAATGATAGCTATAAATGGCCCCTAACACTATTTATTTATTTATTCTTTTTAGAAGATTCTCTATGAAGAATTTAATTTACAAATATAAAGACTTTCCTTCTAATGAAAAAGTTAAGATCAAAAATTTGTTATTATAGGAGATACTATTGATAACGGTTTGCGTTTTTCTAGCCTTCAGTAGACTGTTCCAACTTTAAAAAAATATATACTCTTACAAATTTTCAGATACTTACGTTGCCATAATAAAGAACACATTTCAATTAATTTGCATTGAACTGCACTGAGATACTTCACTTCCTTTAGGTCTTTAAGATTTTTGCGTTACTTTGTAGAACAAGGGAAATAGAACTTAAATAAATACTTAGCAAACTTAACCAATATCTAAAGCATATTTTAGGAAAATCTAACAAATATGAGTGCGATAGTTCTCAAGCTTCCCAAACAAAAAATTCAAAAGAACTAAGTATGTGTAAGAATACCTATAATTTAGAATAGTTAGTTCATAAAAATTCACTTCAGTTAGAACTTTTTAAACTTTCAATATTATATTTACTTAGATAAAATAAAGTTTTAAAAAACTCCCTTGTTCGATAAATTCTTTTTCCATTCCATTCAAACTTAAAGAACATTCAGATATACATATTTGTTTGTGCAAATACAGTAGTTATCTTTGAAGCTCTATGCCAATGGTACTTTTCTGTGAAAATTTTGAACTTAAAACTTTCTTTTTCATCATTCCTATTTGTCCAACAAACAATAGGTATTATCCGTACAATTTATTGAATTTTTGCGAACACCCCTACTTTAGATGTAATAATAAATCCAATATCCAATCGTTAAACCACTAAAGTATTGCAGATATTTGTATGTAGAAGGCATATATTTATGTCGATAACTTGTTTTATGTCGTGAAATTGAAGTCCACGAACACAAACATAATGCAGTAAGATGCATTCGAGAAAATTACTGAGAGCTCTCGAAAGCAACGACAGTAGTTGGAAATTGCAATTTATAAATCGATTGCAGGACAATTTTTGTATTAAATTATTTTGTGTTTGTTAAATCCGTTTTTGTTTCTGTTATTCGATTTGCAACTTCAAATAAAGTTGTCAAACAACATGGGGTATGTATAAATAGAAAGGATTGATTTTTATGTCAAGTTGTCATGTCCATCCTCTCTGAGTCTCTGAAGAAGAAAGAAATCTAGAAGTTCAATTTCCATATTACATTATTTAAAATCCAAACCTTTGTTACAATAAAAAGTTAAGTGAATTATTTCTTGGAAAATTAAAAATATGTTGAAGGATTGACATTGTTGGAAATGTTGGCTTGAAGTTATATGTAAGCCAGTAAGATGATTATGATGGGTTATTGGGAATTTGTTTTACCTCGAGCAAAATGAAAATAATCAGAATTTCATTTATTCATCAGACTATCTGGCATTGATTTTTGAGTGGGACTGATAAAACTTTGAAATCAACAAAAACACTGGCACAAAAACAGATTGGCAAAATTTTAGTGGAATTAATACGATGTGAAAGCTGTTTTAGGTTAAAATGACGATTTTGTAAATTTTAATCGAATGTAGCATATTACTTTCTCTACCCTCTTATTAAAGTTAAAATCATCGAATGCCATTTTTTATTTTCTTAGAATCGTGCTGAATTCATATGACTCTTTGACATTTACAAATATTAAAACAGGTCTGTTTGATTAGATTTTTGTATGAGCTGTCATAACTTTAGGTGTGTTCAGATTGATGCGTTATTAGTTTTTATAAAGTTTATTTATTTATATATTAAAATTAATTCTTATAAATAACTAAAGTCTTTATAAATAACTTAGTCTATTCACATCATTTAGCTTTTGGTTTTAATAATGTAATTGTAATGTAGAAATGTAGAACCATGACCACGATCCAGAGCCGCCATCAATCAACTAACTCAGACGCTACAGAGCTGCAGGCAGAGAATAATTATGTAGATATGTTTGTGTGTGTCAGGTATATGAGTATTGAGTATGTAGTTGCAGTTTTACATAAAGCAGTGACGCAGTCACTACAAGACGCAATTTATTAATAAACATGACTTTAGCACGACTATAGTTTCAAAATATTTAAAATTAAGAAAGAGTTAAAGTTAGCAAATTTTTAAGTAGTACTCGTATCATACTAATATCTTAATACTACGATGTTTAAAATTTTACGCCACTATTGTTCAGGTATTAGTATGATACTACTTAACAATTTGCTAACTTTAAAGTAGTTTACTAACTCATTCTTAATTTTAAACATTTTCTAACTAATATCGTACTTAAACAATTATATAAATAAATTGTTTCTGAACACACTTAAAACACTGACATTTAGTGCAAAAAATTAAGCAAATAGATCTTTTTTGACGTTTGTATATGCCAAAGAACACACCTAAGACAATGACGTTCGTGCATAAAACTAACCGATCTTTCTTGACGCTTTAAACGTCATCTGAAGTTAGCACGATACTAAATGAAATAAAATAGCTATTCGATGATTTTAAATTTAATAAAATGTTAGAGAAAGTATGATACTAAGCTCAAATAAAATTTGCAAAACTGTCATTTGAACCAAGTATCATACTGAAACAGTTTCCACATCGCACTAATTCGACTAACATTTTGCGCCACTGTGTTTCGGTTTTCTAATTAAAATTTCAAACGATTTTATTTCAATATTTGCAAGTAATTAAAATATTATTGAGTACGAAAACTCTCCAACAATATATTTACATTTATGTATCTTTCATTTAAGTATTGCATTTTTCAACAGAAATTTTTTGTTCATGATAAATACAATAATTATGAAGCTCTGTATTTGACAATAAGTTTAATAACCGTAAGCAATACTCTTTTAAAAAAGAGGTTTGTTTGCCCTGTATTTTATTTTCACTATTCACTTTAAAAAAAAACAATATTATTACAACTGATTTAACTCAATGGGTGATATGCATAAAACGGAAGTATTTACTACAAGTAAAAGATAATAGTAAATACTATAACTTAAAGCAAATGATTAAATTTAAAGTATTTACTTCATTCCATATGCATAAAGTTTAGTACTTACTAACTGGCAAATACTTTCAGTATATACTAAATTCATCCAAGTAAATACTAGAATTCATCGGAAATTGATAGTAAATACTTTTTTTTTCTTATCGGGTTAGTAAGCAAATAGTTTTTTGCCAGATTAACCGTTTAATCCCTATATTAAATTACTGTTGCCCTTCTTGTTGTTTTGTAAACATCTGTTACAAGTTGCCTGGATATTGATGGAAGCATATCTATCCTTTTCGGTTAATGTATTCTTCCGAATGAAATCTAGGTTGTAATATTTCCACGTGAGTACAGTCCAAGGCTCCTATGCATAATGGGAACCTGTATTTGCTTAGCCAATCATTTTTTGCTCCCAGCTGTTCTTCATAGCTCAATGGAAATTTTATCCAATGAGAAGCTTTGTCTTTTATTAATTTTGCAACAAAATTAACTGTTCTGGATACAGTACTCTGATGAACGCCTATTCTTCACCAACGCCAACTTGAAATCCAGGATCTCCAACGTATCGTAAAAAAATTCGCATCTTTTCTTGATGAGTGATTGCCCCTCCTCTTGTTTCAGTTTGAGCTCCTTAAAAAGTATTATATACATGAACCATTTGTTCAACATAAGACTCTATATAAACTTGGCGACTAACGGCAAGTTTTAAAACTTCGCCAGTAACTAAAAACCACTAACTCCTTTAACTAACGGAAGCCTATTGGTATAGTATCGCAATATACATATATAACAGTTTTCATAAGTGTTTGCTTCTTGTAAAATTATAGATTATATTTTTAAGTTAACAGGCGTATAAGAAAATAGAAAGTTTTACACCATTTCCGCGAACTAACAAAAGGCTGCAAATAGTAAGGGTATGACAAGTTTTAAAACTACAAATTACGATTTTGCAATGACTTACCAATGAAGTATTCACTCAACCAATCTACGTTTTCCCTCTCAAAACGATAGAGTTGTTTAAAATTTGATTCTGAACCCGATCTTCGACTTTTATAGACTTTTTGTGAACTAACGCGTACAAATTTCGCCATTTCAGTACAGTCAGCAGTAACTTAATTTTAATTTATATCAGCGACGTGAATCCTTTAAGAATAGAGTTAAGACTGTAAGTTTTTATGGTTTCGAAGGTGCATAGTTATGTGTTTAAATCAAAAAAAGTATGTACTTTTAAATTTTCATGTTGCTATCCCTTGACTTTGAAAAAAAGAAGTAATTCCTACAGAAAAAAAGTACTTGCTACTTTTTATGCATACGGAATAAAGTATTTACTGAAAAAGTTCATCCGAAAAAAGTAAGTACTGTGGCCTCAAGTAAATACTTTATTTTCAGCATTTACTGCATTTTTATGCATATCAAAAAAAGTAATTACTTAGAAATTCTCAAGTAAAAGCATTTACTATCTTTTATGCATATCACCCAATATATCAACCTAAAGCAAATATTAATTAAAGCCATAATATTTTTATTTACTAATAACGCACGGTTGGGTCGCAGGTTCTTGCTCTTATATACAAGTGACTTGGAATTTTAAAAATTGCTTACAAGAAAAAACTCCTTAAAATTTAATTAATTATATTTAATTTTGTTTAAGTATAAGAAAGGAAAATATTTTGGTACACTTATTTACAAAAATGTATTTATAAATGTTTAGTTCAGAATGATATTTTTAAAACAAATCTCAAACAGTTTTTGAAAAATCTTATTCATCACAAGAAAAAATTGATTTTCTTAAAATTTAATAAAATTATTTTGGGGTGCAGAGGAACGCCGGTAAGAACGGATTTCCCCGAAGATAGTTCCAATGTCATCTTTGGGTGCATGAAGTAATATATGGTCAATCACAATATTGAATGCACTTAAAATTAATTAAAATTGAACTGGCTGCAAAATGTCAGAATTATTGCATATTCCGATTATGTATTTCATTTGAATTTAATGCCAATAAATTAATCATAAGTGCTGAAATAATTTTATAGAAGAACAAGGGCAAATAGCATATTGTAACTATAATATAAAACTCTGAAATTCTGTATCAAATTTTGAAGTTTTAAACACAAATTTAAGGTTATCTCTTGCAGAGGTGACGTGCATTGGCAACCAAGATCATAAGATTTTATATACTTTTTTTGTTGAGTTTTCTGAAGTCACAGGTCTATGCAAATAAATCACAATCGACCGGATGCACTTAAAGTGAACATAACACAGGTCATCGCTTAAATTCAGATGCATCTATGCGGAACAGTCATTGAAAAGGAGACCATTTGGATTCGTGCAACCGTAAGAAGCCGGAGTGGCCAATTTTTGCTAATCCTCAATAATTTGTGTGCACAAATATAAGCTTGCCATTAAAATTATGTCTCAAGTCTTGAGGATTTGAAGTCAACTATAAGTTCGACCACTTTATCATTTATATTATTTCTGTTCAACGGTTCTTCAAAAGCCAATTTTATTTTAATACTTAACGATTACTTAAAAATTCAAAAGTGTCACATAACACTTATATCTTTAATGTTAAACGCTTTCCAAAATTTCAGATTTTTCTGCGCTAACTCAAAAAGATCAAAATCAAAACCTCTTAACTGATATGTAGGTAACTTCTTCCAATCAGTTTCTGATGATGTTTTATTTATTCTTAGTTCATCCTGGTTCAAAGCGAATTATTTATCAAACATAAACTTTGAATTTTTATATTTTTTTAAACGTTCATATCTTGAAACCAAATTTTCGTACAATTTTCTCTCATTCCCTTTTTATCGAAATATAAAGCTTATCTTAACCCGTACTATTCTAATTCAAAAATAAAAAATCAATTGAGCGTAAATCTGTCAACTTGGTGTACCTTTATCAAGTATTTATTAGCAAATTAAAGTGTTTTATGAAAGTAGGACTTCTGTTTGAGCAACATTTTTTGCCACTTCGACCATTTTAAGGTCGCCATAATTGACTTTTCCAAAGGTGGTAGATAAATTCAAGACAACCGCTTCAGTAAACAATCCACCAACACCCGCACTTCAACAAAATACGAGTACAAGATCTGCCGAGGCAGTCAATTCCGCGTCACGCCTAAGAACTGGACCTTTTGTAGACCATAACTTGAAGAACTTTGCATCATCACTTGAGCCTTTACCCGTACAAATTTCAATTTGACCCATCAGAAGCAAAGAGTTACCGACAACGACATACCAACTGGACTCTCGAAGATTCGGAAGTTGACCCTAATTTGGGTTGAAAAATCATATTCATATTTCTGGATGAATGGGTTCGTGAAAAAATTTTAAAAATAAATAAAATAAAATATTCAATTATATCACACTAATAATTTGTTTTATTGAAAACTGTTATTAGAATACCCATTAAAATATCTATAGTCTCATGGCGAGGTTTCAACACTGGGTAAAGGTCCGGTTGTAGATGATAATGGCGTAGTTAATGTATTCTAGTATAACTTGTTATAAATTAATTACTAAGGCCAACAAGAATTCTTTCCTATTCTTCTAGTTCCATTTGCTAGTGCCGAGCAATCATGGCTGCATTTAAGATTCCTTGGTCTAACAGGTAATATTAATAGTTATTTTTAAATCATTGCAATTTTTGTAGAGAAGAGTTTAAAGCATTTTGGATAATTTTGTTGTTGGTTTGTAAATACCAATTTTTCGTTCGAAGTTTCTTAATTTGGTTTTGATTCTTTAAATTTGATTTTTGAAACTTTTGCATGATGCTTCCAGAATCTGCTTTCATTTCCTTTTTAAACAATAAAAAATTCATCTCAATCAAATATCTCGTTGATCTCAATCTCAATTCAGGTGAATCATTTCTCAATCCATTATTTATTTAACAACAGCAGAGACATTATTTTAATTGTTTTTTACCAAAATCGTAAGAGTAATTTTCAAGAAAAAAGAAAATTCTCCTCAACTGTTTAAAAAATTAAATATTTGTCTCGCGTATTGGATGAATGCTACAATAATTATGCAATGATATAATTTAACATATTTCCATTAATAACCCACACATAAAACTATAGATATGATTGGAATCTGCAAAATTTTAATATAAAAATTCAGCTTAAAAATGTAGTCCTTGAAGCTATAAATATTTTTATTATTTTTAACACTATCGGCGTTCTTGTTATTAATAATTGTTGGTTTATTCTTTGAGTTATATTTTTGCCGTCTGAGTTTGTACTTTTGCTCTTAAATACACATCGTAAGGTTAACTGGTATGCAATGCACAGGCACACAGCATACCAACTCGTTTGCATCTGGTATCTACAAAGAGACTTTATGAACCCAATCCTTTGAGAATATGTCTGAGTTCCTGAGCTGAGTGATGTCAGATTGGCACTATGTCACGGTTGGCATATTGGATCGGTAAGTCAGTCACCAGATGCAGGGAAATTCAATGAAATCCATATACAGGGTGATTCGCATAAAGACATAAAGATAGATAAAGTAGATAGATTACCGACAGGAAATATTAGTCATTTTTTTAATCGATTTCTATCAGTTAATCTTTACAGTAGCGATGTTTTTGTAAAACTTACAACCAGCACAGCAATTTAAAGTGTAATAGAACGCTTCTGCTCACTTTTATATGATTGTTTATCATCTAAAAACACACATGTTACAGTTCATATTTTTCTCTTTACAATTTAATCAAACGCCATCTAAACTCTCAACATTTCATCAATTTCAATTCACTTTATGTTAACTCTGATTGCTAAACTAAACTGAAGTCACTTTTAGTTTTGATGTTGCTTGCATGTTAAAATTTCCAGACCGGTGGGTGGCTATTCACTCGTTCAAAAAAAAAAAACCCTTAATATCATATATTTTAAAATCTATTCTAATATTTAGGGTTGGGTTAGTTTTATAATTGTTGTTTTATATAAATATGACTTCACAGTTGTACTCTGTGTACGTTATTCGTTGTTGGTCGTAAGCGAAACAACGAATGTAAATGATAAAAACGAGCAGCGAACTAAAAACGAATGAAGAATGTGCAAATTCAAAAGAGCTCGGAAATGTCGGTGTCATTGTTCGTTGTTACCCGAACAACGTGTGCTTAAATGCGAAAACTGTTTCAATGAACATTGAACATTGTTTTGCAGTGCCGTGCAACTCGTAGGGACACTTTTGAATTTTTTTTTGTTTTATTAGTGAAATGGAGCATCAGGAGGCGCAGAAATTATTGTTGAGAATTTTAAGTCGATATACCTTTGTGTTGTTATCAATTTTGTTGTTAAGAAGGAACTAAAAAACAAAACCGAATTAACGTTAATGTTTCTTAGTTGTTCGTTGTTAAGAGAAGAACGAACAACGTAGAGCGAATTAAGAACAAAAGTCTAAATAGGGCTTTAAACTTGAAGTCAGTGTTGCCAAGCCTTGCCTTATGCGAAATTTACTTTCTATAAATGAATACTTAATCCTTAACTTAACTTATCATAAACTAAGTTTGTGCAGAGAAACTAACGTGCTCTTCCTTTGATAATTCTGGGTGTGCCAAAATGCTGTTTCCAAATTTCCAAAATTGCTTAGATTCAAACTATGTCTATATCTTTTCTGTAAGAACTTAAGCGGGTTATTCTGTTTTTACTGAAAAGACTGAAAATTAAAAAAAAAAAGTGAGAAACTACATTAACGCAAGTTAAAATCTAAAATGTTTCTGAGAAAAACATTGTTTTCGTTATTGTTAATTTTCTAAAAAAAAGACTGAGCATCTTACTATTAGATTTTCATAATTTGACTAAGAGTTGCCAAGAGCATTGAATACTGAAATCTAAAATAATATTTAATAACGTAAAATTTTCCAAAACAATTATTTTAAAAATTTTACTTTTGTTTTTCAAAATTTTGAGTTTCAAAACTATCTTAATTATAAAATTGGGCTTAAAGGGTGGGAAATAGAGCCCTAACTCAACCGTTTTTTTCTTGTCTCAACCTTACCTATTCGTTTTAGCTTTTTGTGCAACTTCTATGAATCACCCTGTTTAGAAAAAAGAAAAAAAAAGGAATTAATAAATGGAAATTTTAGAGACCGTGAATGCGAACACACATTTTGATGCTCGTGCATGAATTTAAAGTATTAAAGTAATGAGTTAACATTTTTTCACTTTGTAGAGGAAAAAAATGTGAAAAACTTTAAAAGGATTCAACTCGAAAGCTTTTTCTTATAAATAAACAAAAAATATGTTATGTGTTAAATCAAATAAGAGTTTTTATGTTATAGTAGATTACATATTGAGTTAGATATATAGATGTATAAAATTCCTACCACTGGGGTTTTAAATATTCTAAAACGATATCATTTTGTTAAAAGATAATTCTTAATACTATCTTAATACAAATATTGTTAACAAATAAAAGAGTTGAGATGAATAAAAAAGAGGGGATGCTGCAAAGTTATAAAGCTAACTTAGAAGTGTGATTTCTAAACTCTCAATGACGATCAGCAGATATTTTAATATCGTTGGTCTCATCCTAGAAGCATGAATATACAAAAATCTATTTTAATTGTCTGCCAAAAAAAGTGTGAAGTTTTCATTCACCTAATGTCCCCCTTGTCATGTCCGCTTATTGGCGTTTTTTGTAAAAAAATGTGATGTTAAAATTATTAATATAATTAAATAATATCCTCATTCATGGTTCAGGCATAAGTGAGACACTATGAACTCTACATTAAATAAAATGCACGACTGGGTCTTACGAACTTGCTCTTATGTAAAAGACTAAGAATTTCAAAATTGAATATTATTAGAGAAAAACTATTCATAAGCATAAAATTCATTTTTTAAATGACTAAAACAACTTCTTTAGTAGTTGGAGCTAAGAACGTGATGCCATGTAATTCAAACAAAAATTAGTTTATGTAAGAACAAATATAATAAGTAGTTTGTGGTTTCTTACATTTTCAAGAAAAAATATTGGCACACCAACTTAAAGTTTTTATTATTGTACGAATACAAAATAAATTTCCAAAAAAATATATTCAGCCGATTTTGAGATATCGAATTTTCCAAAAAAAAAAGAAATAGATTTTTCTTTCAAAAATTCAAAAAAGTATTTTTTTTTAGTTTTGAAATACAATACTTTTTAAACTTTTGAGAAGCTTTTCTATAAAAAATTTCATTTATATTCGTTATGCTTATAATGACACACTAAAAAATCGAAAAATGGTTCTATGGTAAGTACAGTCAGTAATATCTTAATTTCAAGTTTTTTTTATTAAATTATAAATCGCAAGAAGAGAAAAATACGATAGATCGTAAGAATTAATCGAAAGAAAAAAAATTTTATCAAAATTCTCGGAACCGTTTTCTGAGAAAAATACTTAGCCTTAGCAATAAAAATGATCAAAATCGGTTGTATCGTGTTTAAGAAAATCAACTACAAAAAAATGGTTCCAGGGAGGGGGGGGTTGCGACCATTAATAACCATTTTTCGGAAAATTTTTTTTAACCATTATCTAGTTTTACCTAAATGAAATTTTTTTGCATCTTTTTTTTTAAATCTGTCGAACAATTTTTGTGAAAAAATTTCGAAAAAAATCGTAAAACAGGTACCGTTATTTTTGGTCTCAAAAAAAGAAAAATAACGTGTGGGGGAAAAAATTAAAAATACTATCTACCAAGTTTAAAGAAAATCGTCTGAGGCGTTTAGGGTGTAGACATACAGAATTTCTGAATAGTTAAACCGGCGGTATTTCTAATACGCAGAAAAATGAATCGTTAAAAAAAAATAAAAAGACTCTTGTAAAATTAAAATAGTGAGACTGCTTATATGAAAAAGCTTAAGGAATTGGATGTTATTTTTAATAATCACCATTTGGTTTAATCGAACGAAGGAGAAGATTATTTTATTTTAAAGTCTTAGTAAGTAATTATTACTAAGTATAAAACATTAAACAGTAAGATTTAACAAATCAATAATTTCTTCAGCCGCACTACACGAATGTGGAATCCTATACCTGACTGAATATTTCCCTCCCATTGTGATATTCAAACCAATGTGCATCGGTATCTACTTTTTAATCCTCTCCAACATTCTTAAAACGCTTGCATTGTACTCAAACATTTTAAAGGTAGTCATGATCATTTTCGTTTTGTTCCGAAATACAGCCTAGTTTCTCGATAAATATAACCTTTGTATATAAAACTTATAGTACTCTCGTGAAGACGAACGATTGGGGTGACATCTTAAGCATAGCGTTAGTACTTGTTAGATTTGTCTTAACTAAATTTAATAAAAATATTCTCTTTTTTACTACTTATTTTGTATCTTATCCTAGTCTCCACTGTGAAATCGTGCCCTAACTTCAGCGTCACCACCAGGTTTTACGGTAAACGTGAGGGCTTTTCAGAGTGGACTTTTCAACGTGTCGTGATCAATTTTGAGAAGGCCGGTTTGTAAATCGATTAGCTAATATTCCCACGTTAAAGGAACGCAAGATCAACCGAGTACATCGCTGCAGACTGTGAATGTGTACAGCTAGAACGCAAGGCAATCGATTCCTCGTCGTACACAAGAACTCGATCTTTCGCAGACTTCAACTTGGCGAATTTTGCTTCGGAGCTTGGGCCTACACCCTTAGGTGACCCAGGCGCTTAAAGTTGATGATAATAGAAGAGGATCTCGATTGGCCAAAAAATCATCCTAAGATATAAGGCGTATTTTTAGATGAAAAGTTGTGTTAACAAGCGAATTTGCCGTATATGGGACAACACCAACCCACACGAGGCTTATCAGGTGACAATGCATCCTGAAAAGGCTACCATTTGGTGTGGATTTTGGGCCGGTGGCGTCGACATTAGTACGTACATTTTTCGATGATAAACAATAAATTTATGATGGCCCCAATTGAATCATATGGACCAAAATGGCATGTGGTTCCAGCTATGCATGCACGATTTGAGGCTAAGGTTATCTCGAGCAAGAGTGATGTGAATTGGCTGTTAAAGTCTATGTGAATAAATCACAATGGAAGGTTGTTTTTAAGATGAACATAAGACAGGTAATTTATATAATTCAGCCAAAAACTTAAATAATTCCTCCGGGCAACATCATACGCTATTCACAAAAAAATTCGATACAAGATTTCCCCGCTTTCTGAGGCCACATCTTGCTATGCCTTAAAGTACCCCTTTTGCAATAAGATACTTCGATTTCCTACAAAATTTGTTTTGTAATCCATCGTGAGCTTAAAATAATTTGAGCGAAAGTCTTATCAAGATGGTGATAGCAGTCAAACTAAGTAGTATTTAATTATTTACATTATTGAAAGATTAAAGCATAAGACATTTTGTAAATATTTTTTGAAGTAACTTATTATGAATAATTTAACTTTATACCAGATTTATTTCTAGGATTAAAAGTTCTTAAATTATGTCAATTGAGAAAATCAGTTTTGACTAAAGAGTTAGGTCAAACAAATGCCATGCGAAAAATTGATCCCTTTCGGTTTTGTCATATTCGTGGGTAAGCCTTTGAAAAAACAGAAATTATTTAAGTACAAACTACTTCAGTCTATTATCCTTTACCATTCCTTTCATCCTTTCCAATCGCCTATTGTGTTTGCAAAAGTTGGATGGGGTTTCAAAGAACTTAAGCAATCCTTAAACTGTTATTAATAGTAGCAAAGTCAAAAGGGTTTGGATTTAAATACATTTCTTGATTTCAAATAAAGAGTATTGAAAAAGGAGAAATATCACAATATCCTGGGAGGTTTATCAATAAAGATTGCTTATGGATGGTTGGAGATATTAAGTCTTGAATGAATTTTGTAAGGCATTTGGGAGTGATTATAAATAAAATTAGGAGTGGGACCTCTGATCAAACATAATTACTTTGAAAATGATATCCGATAGTAAAACTGAAATCCCTCCTTGTCCCTCTGTTTTTTAATTTTTTGCAAAGTCCTCAAATAATAATCAATATTTCTGCTACTTGCTTTTTGTGTATTTTCATTTAATGTAACCCGTTTTCTTTAAAACACAAAACGTGATGAAACCTTAGTTGTACTCGTATCAAAGGCGACTGGTTGGGTCGTTAAGCTCTCTTTTGATGAGAAAACATAGCAAAGGGCAATTAGGTATGTAAATATTTTCAAGTTGTTTTGCGATTTCCTTAAAACGCTCAAGAACCTTAAGTAGTTAATTATATTAAAGGTAATTAAGCTGATGAATTGTTATGGATATTTCTAAAAGAATAAAATTGAACCTTTTTTTTATTAAATTCAATTAACGAACAAAGTTTGTAATTAATTAATTTTACCAAGAAACTTTCTTTTAAAAATGAAATAGATAAATGAATTTTAAAGTAAGAAACCTATTGAATGCATAAAATATCTACAACCAAAAAAATTTTGATTGTTCGGATACACAGTCCTTACCTTATTCCATTTCGAAAACCTTTCATTTTTTTCAAGGTTTAAAAACAAGACAGAGTTAATTGAATAAAATTTATGAATCAGAAAACAAAGTAAATTTCTATACATATTTGCTTACGCCCTCCAAATGCGAGTATGTAATCATCTTCTTTTATTGGACATTCTTAAAATCCAATGTAACTTTGATATTATAGAAAGAAAAGTAATTTTGTTTATTTTCTCAAAGTGAGATAAGACGAAAAATTTCTTTGAGAAATTTATTAAAATCAAAATAGAAATTTTACAAATTCATAAAAGCTAAAAAAGGCAAAGCAGAAATAAGCTCGCTTCTTAAGATTGATACAGAGACGTTTAAATTTGTTTGTTTTACTTGTTCAGAGTAAATAAAGGTTATTACTGGAAATGTTGTGACACAAAATAAAACGAAGAAAAAATACCTTCTATACTTCTAAGTCCAATAAATTTTGAGAAAACTAGTATGCCATTGCAATGCCACATGTAAACATTGGGAAAACTCTCAGGAGTGACGGCAATATGAACGGCGAAAACTTCATCGGTAGTAACCAGATCTTAGATGTGCATATGGATTGTCTAAATAACAAAAAAATAGGATAACTTGGTTTTCTATAAATCCTACCCCCATCAAGGAGGATTTTACAAACTAGAATGCTTGTTGCGATGATTATACCTTCGAGGATAAAATAAAATAAATTAGCGGCCAATGGCTCGTAGAGAAGCTTAACTTAGTGACTTACGATCTCAACCATTACTGTGTGCATGTTGTCGGACCTATCATTCTCATCGGAACCAGAATTTGTACATTAAAGAGGGAAATAAAATTGTCCTTTACCTTTTTTACTTGTGGCTTATAGATACTATAAGACAAGTTATGCATTTGTAAAAAAATCGAACTAGAGATTTTGATCACAGTTGACATTACGATGATAGCAAAGACGAAAAAAGTGGTTCTCGAAATTCTGTGTGTCTGTTCAACTACAGTCTAAACGGCTCGGCCGATTTTAGTTAAACTTGCTAGATATCATTTTTAAATTTTTTCACCACACGGTTTTTTTTTTTAAGACCAAAAATAACGGTACCTGCCATACGAATTTTTTCGAAATCTTATATATATATATATATTTTTTTCAAAAACTGTTCCACATAAATTTGAAAAAAAAATCAAAAATTTCATTTAGTTTCATTTAGTTAAAGCTTGAAAATGGTTGAAATTTTTTTTCCAAAAAATAACCATTTATTTTTATTTTCTCAAGAACGGTACAACCGATTTTGATATATTTTTTTAAGTGCATTCAAATCTTCAAAAAATGTTTTTGTGGAGTTTGAAGAAAAATTTCAATTTTTTTTTTCAAAACTCAATATTTCAAAAACCCCATGCTCGATTTTTTTGAAACTTGATAAATAAAAGTTTCTTTAAGTAACAATGTGTGAGAAAAAAAAATTATTTTACCTAAAAATAACGGTACCCTCCATACAAATGTTGAAAAATGGTTTTTGAAAATCGTATAAAATCTAATAAAAAAAATTTGTAATCAAGATATTACTGACTGTACCTACATAGAAGGATTTTTTCGAATTTTGAATTTCTCATTATCGGCATAACGGATTTTAATGAAATTTTTTATAGAGAAGCTACTAAAATTTCAAAACTATAAAAAAATATTTTTTGAAGTTTTGGGAAAAAAAAATCTATTCATTTTTTGGAAAATTCGATCTCTCAAAAACGGCTCAATATTTTTTTTTGTAAATTTAAGTTTTTTGCGAACAATAATGAAGACTTTAAATTGATGTAAAAATGTTTTTTTAAGAAACGAATTATAATTGTTGTTCTTGTATAAACTTATATTTGCTTGAAGCACATGGCATCTTCTGTTTAACTCCAACTAAAGGAGTTGTTTTAGTCATTTAAAAAATTAACAGTTATATTCTCTAATAAGATTCATTTTTGAAATTCTTAGTCTTTTACATAAGAGCAAGTTCTTGCGACCTAGTCGTGCATTTTATTTCAATTTTGATGGCAGATTCTATCATTTCTGAATTGAAGAATGACTTTCTTAGTCCTTTAATTTAACTTATTTTGGTAATCTTATAACCAGCACAGAAAATTCAAGTGAATAAAACACCTATGGGTGATTCCGCTGTAGACGATTTTTGACACCAATTTTTGAATTACAATATTTTTTACTTTTTTTGATAAATATTCAAAGTAGAAATACTATATTTAATAATAAAAACAAATACTGAGACCTAAGTTATAGAGAACATTTTTATTTGCGCTTGCCAACATTATCATACGAAGAGTCGGTACGAACTGCAATTATTACAACTGGTAACATACGCTCAAAATAGCTATTTCCGACAGTTTTAAGTTATGCCTTACTCAATAGACGTATGAAGCAACATGCCATTTAATCGTTTGCATAAAAACATGTACGAATTTGTTATTATATTTTTAGCATTATTGATTGCAAATAGCCATTGTAAGTTTGTTGCACCCGCGATATAAAAGATATAAAAGTTTACTTTTTTGGCAGAAATAAAGTGCTAGCGTTTTGAAACTTTCTAAAAGTAAGAAGAAAACAAAACTAAAATTAAATCAGTCGTTATTAGGAATATATTGTACGTTGAACGACAGAAAACGTTGATTTAAATTGGTTGCACCCGCGATCCCAATATTAAGATCGCGGGTGCAACTTATTGACTACTAACATTATAACGTGATTTATTGTATTTTATTGATAAAATATGCTTTGAATAATAATTTCTTGTGTTCACGTTTTTTTTTTTAAATATGTAATATAATATTTTGTTCTTTTTCATATAAAAATATATGGTTAAATGGAAGTAAAACAAGAAAAAGAGACTGCTTTACGAAAAATTGACAAAAAATTAAAAATTATGCTGAGCTTCATGCAGAAAAAGGACGTAGAAATTTAATGTGGAGAGATGTATTGAAAGGGAAAATGAAGGCAGATACAAATTTAAAAATTCTGACCAGAATCAGACAAAACGAAAAAATGCAGTCAACACAAAAAAGGCAGGCACTCATTACATCAGTCCCTGTAGACTGAAAAAGTCGCACAAGTGAAACGTAATCGCCCAAGAAGTCCCACTAACGTAGTTGAAGAGGTCAAAAATGTATCTAAAAAAAAAAAATTGATTCCACCAAAGCAATGCCTAAAAAACTGAAGGATGACAGGTGATTTCTATAAAAGGGATAATATTAGCAGACAAGTGCCGGATGTGAAATCGATTAAATCGGAAGTTAAGAATCGAGAAGAGTACAATGACCATGAGCATTCGTGAAGTTAAGTTTTCGATGTTTTTATTGAGTCAGAAGACGAAGCATTAAATTCTAAATCTCCAACAGGGTCTTTTGAGCCCCCTATATTACCAGTAGATCCATGCTCTAAAATACCGGTCTGTTTTTACAGCAGCAGTATTTCCAAAAGTTATTTTCGCAGGTTTGTACCTTCTTGCACCAGGTAGGCTGCAATATCACAATATCGTTATGTGGGGTTATCATTAACCGATATCGATGAAGATGGAGTACTTCAGACATACATAATGTATTTTCGAAAAAATATTGAAGTATTTGAAAAAAACAAAATTATAATTAATAGAGAAGGGTACTAAATTATTACATATGTATGTGCCTTATTTTATATTTTTTCCAGTTTTTTAAATCAGTTTACTAATTTAAGTTAGACGCGTTGCACCCGCGATAATTTGATGTTGCACCCGCGATTGATTTAAAAGTTAATATTTCGTTGCTTACTTTTGTTTTCTATCTCTATTTTTATTTATTTATTTAATTTAATCAACGTCGTTCAATATATGTAAGAATAGCATGATAAATATTTCACAATTAACAGAATTTGTGTTTTTTGTACTATGATCTAGAAAAGTCGGGCCGATTCTGTTGCACCCGCGATAGCACTTTGAAACCATTCTTCTGCCAAATTATTTATTATATTTTAGAATTCGAAATGGATTAAAAATAAATAGGTGAAAATGTATCCCTTCAAGTAATAATGTCATTAAATATTTTGCTTATTTTATTATTAAATGTACTTCAAATGAGTCTAAATGTTGCACCCGCTATAATGGAATCGCCCCTATGCTAAATTTATATTGACACATTTTGTCTTCTTCCAACGTTTGTTATCATGATAATTGAAATGATAATCATTGCCTTACACGTATGTATATATTACAAACATTTTATATTTTTTACGGTTGAATTAAGCGGCATCTAAATTCTCAACATTTCAACAATTTAATATCAAATTATGTTCACTCTGATTGCTGACCGAAATTGTGTTCATTTTTAGTTTTGATGTTTTTTGGTTGCTTTTCAGCTTTTCTCAAAACGATGGCTTTTATTAAAAATACTATACATTGAAGTGTCAAATTAAACAAATTTTTTAAAGAAATTTTATATAAAAAGGGTACGCTAAACACAAGTTTCTTTTCAAAAATCAATAAAATGAACAAAATTAAATATTGTCCAGGTATTATGGCTTTATTAGTAAGAGCAAAAATTCCATTAATTATGGAACACAATAGGCGTGTTTTTTTGGATAAGTTATCCGTAGTACAGTAGGATTTTATATGAATAACAATATCTCCGATAAAAGGAGAAGTGAAATCCTGCTGCGGATAGAGATTTGACGTTTATTCGAGTATCGGCAGTGATCCTACTGCGGATGTTGTATTTGTTATTCATATAAAATCCTACTGTACTACGGATAACTTTTCCAAAAAAAACACGGCTAATGTCGTTAAAGCTGATGATCGTGCGGATTTAATTGCTGAATCAATTGGACCTTGTAAGCGAATAATTCGAGATCTTTGTACAGAATTCTCCTCAGGCTGTTGTGATCGATGACGAGTTGATGTTCGTGAATTGAGCCTTACATACTCGGCTACAGCAGCCACATTCTCGTCTGTGCGCACCGTACGACAACGAAGACCATGAGTGTTATCTGCTAGCAAACCAGTGAATGTCCGGGTACTTCTCATTGACGAACATGTTTGCTAAGACATCTCAAATAAAAATTGCATTTATACCCTTATAAAATACAATTATTGACACAACAGTTTCCGGGAAATAAACATCGACGTGGGCGAGATTGGAGTGCCCCAGTTTTACAGCTCGCTATAGACGACCGACGACATTTTTGGAAAAAAATCATTTTGAGCGACGAAACACATTTAGCCTTGGCTAGTTTATAAACAGAAAATCCGCTATTGGAGGTCTGAAAACCCTTGATTATAACACTTTCTAGAGAAACATATGGCGTCATTGGGCCATATTTTTTCATTGAATATGATATCTCTGCAATGCTGTAACAGTTATTGATGACTGCTATCGGAACATATTGGAAAACTTTCTTGTGCCCGAATCGGATTAATTAGGTCTAAGGAATATGTGGCTCAAACAAAACGGTACCACATCACACACAGCTACTACAGTTTTCCTGCCCGAATAATTTAAAAAAACAAACGTGATAAAGAATGGCACCCATTATCTTCTGATTTGATGCCTTCCGATTTTTTCTTCTTCAACAATCCAACCCCAACCTCGATGCATATGGAAAACATTAGAAACGAAATTGCTGATATTACAACAGAAGTCTGAAAATTTGTTATGTAAAATGTGATTGAAAGAGGTCGCCTTTCCGCCAGGGACAAAGACACTCACTTGACCGACATCATATTTCATACACAATGTCAAAGACCACATAATCAATCTTTAAAGAAAAAAAATTAAAGCGTATTTCATTTTAAAGTTATGCAATTACAAAAAATAACCATTTGGTATGGTAGTGTCGTCATTGTTCCGTACTTTTTCGAAAACTATGTTAATGAGGCGGTCACCGTCAATGGGGAACGCTAAAGAACGATGATAACCAATTTTTTATGGTCCAAATCGAATCATTTGGATCTAGACGACAGTTGTTCCAACAGGACGGGGCTATTTACTTCACAGAAAATGCCACGATTGACATTCTGCATTAACGAATGCAGGGTAACGTTATTTCTCGTACAGTTTACGTGAATTGGCTACCAAGGCCATGCGATTTGATTTCGTTAGACTTTTTCGTTTAGGGTTTCCTGATGTCGCAGGTCTATGCAAATAAACAACAACTGACCGATGACCTTAAGGTGAATATAACACAGGCCACGGTTCAAATTCAGCCGGATCTATGCGGGAGAGTCATTGAAAATCGGAACACTCGGATCCGTGCCACCATAAGAATCCGATGCGAGAATGTGCACAATGTTATAGTTCATACATAATATATCTTGCATATGCCTTTCACACAAAAGAAGAATTTTGCTAATACCTGACACACAATTTGTTTTATTTTATTTCAACATGTACCCGTCTTTATTAAAAAACCCTAAATATTCAGTTCAATCGCCCTTTTAGAGTAAGTCGAAGATAAGAAGTTAAGAACAAGGCGGATACTTAAGGGTCTCAATTTATTCCCTAAATACTTGCCAAATCTTATTTATCTCGAAAACAGCTCTAACGATTTTAGTAAAATTAATTTTCAACTTTCTTATTAACTTCTGCACCGATTTCATCAAATCTTTGGTGCAAAATTTAAAACAGCCTACTATTAAGGTATTAGTATGATACTACTTAACAATTTGCTAACCTCAAAGTAGTTTACTAACTCATTCTTAATTTTAAACATTTTCTAACTAGTATCGTACTAAGGCAATTTTCTTAATAAATTGCTTCTGAACACACCTAAAATAATGACAGTTCGTGCACAAAACTAAACTAACAGACCTTTTTTGACGTTTGTAAATGCCAAAGAGTCATATCAGGTTAGCACTATACTAAAAAGATAAAATAGGTATTCGATGATTTTAACTTTAATAAAAGGGTAAAGAATGTATGATGCTATATTCGATTCCTACTAAAACAGCTTTAACATCGTACTAATTCAACTAAAATTTTGCGCCTTTATCTTTGTATTTAAAATAATATTTTATATGAAGATTTTCAAAAAAAAAAAATAAATAATGCTTGATATTTCGAAAAAAAAAATTTTTTTTTTTGCCATGAGTAAATGTTTTTTATTTAATTTATTTCCCTAAATGTATATAATTAAATACATACTTTAAATTGGTATACCAAATTATCTTGAGAAACAGCGGAAATTTAATTACTGCCTTTCTAGCGATTGCAGTGTGCCTTCGGTTTATCGAATTCCTACGTGGGTTAATGCCTTCCATGTGTCCTTTGAGCATGGTCTCCACCCCAGAAAACATCGAGCGGATAAGAACTCCATTTAAGCAATCAATCTCCCAGGCATTCAATTCGATATCAGACAGGTGCCCTTTGCATTTCGATATGTTTCATTCAACGAATCGTTATAGAACATCTACACTTTCATCTCTACAAAATGGTTGTCGTCCCGTGATTTTGAAGTCAGCCAACTAGCTAGCGAAAACATGCTTGTTGCATTGCCTCGAAACGCTATCGTTTTCTTCTCTGACGAGGCTTGTTTTCACCTCACTGGATGCGTTAATAAGCAAAGTATGCACTACTGGTTTCAGATGAACACTAGGCCCTTTCACTCCGACAGAGAGACAGTATGTTATGCAATATCAAGAATGGGGATATTCGTTCCTTACTTGTAAGAAGAAATTGATTGATTGAGATTGAGGGACTTATTCACGTTACCTGGCCATGATTGAGAACTTTTTCTTGTCCAAATTGGAGCTATAGAAGATGTCTGGTTTCAGCAGTATTGAGCTACGGCCCACATAGCATGAGTTTGCAGATTCTCCGGGCCCCTCATCTCTGTAAGATGCAATTAAATGTTGCCAGCGTGCTCTCCTGAATTGGATCCTCCCTATTTTGCTTGCTCATTTTTTGATTTTAATTTTTATTAATTTATAACTATCTTATGGCTGGACAAAAATTAAAAAAAAAATAGCCTTATTATCAATACTTATCTTAAAACTAATTTACTGGCCCTATGCGGGCGCTCTAGGCTAAACTTAAACCTCAAATACCTCATTTTTAACGATCGTCCCAGGACTCTGGAAGCTCTAAAATAAAACATTCAAACCCACATCCTGTACATTCCTATAGTAATGTTTGAAAGACTGCATGAAAACTTTATAAATCGGCTAAGGCAATATTTAGGGAGTGAGGGCTGCCATTTGGTCGATATATTATTAAAAAGTACTTTAACTATAATTTCCCATGTAATATACATACGTATCAGAAAAAAATAAAAAGATTGCTTATTTTCAAAATAGTGCCTGTTTCATAAATTTTTTTACATCCATGTCTTTTTTTTTACAAATATAAATATTTTTCTATACATAAAAACGCCGCGCTGCCGTACAGTGGTTTAGTTTGTATGGGAGAGCGGAAAAAAGTCTGTTGAATTTGAATCAATGGATTTAAATATAATTTGGCACACATGTTTAAATCAATCTTGTTCATAATTGATCAAAATTTGGTTTAAAAAAATAATTAGAAACAAATTTATTGACATTTTTCTAAAACTGGAGGTTTTGGATGTTTGCATGGGAGAGCGGAAAAAATTGTAAGGTCTAAACTTTTAAACTAATTTAATTGAAATTTGGCACACATGTTAAAATTAGTCTCTTACATATTTTTTCAAAATTTGGTTGAGAAAAAACTATTAGTAAAAAAGTTATTGACATTTTTTATAAATGTGTGTTGAAAGTTTAAAAATATTAATAAATGGTTTCGCAAAAATTGAATTTCTCATTACCTGGGTCAATGTATTAATTCTATTTTAATTTTTAAATAAAGGCTAACATTTTTACTTGCGACTTATAAGTACTATAAGGCAAGTTATGCATTCGTAAAAAAAATCGAACTCGAGATTTTGATCAAAGTTGACATTACGATGATAGCGAAGACCAAAAAGTGGGTATCGCAATTCTATCTGTCTGTCGGTTCGACTACAGCTTAAACGGCTGGGCCGATTTTCTTCAAACTTGGTAGATATAGGTTTTAATTTTTTCCCCCCACACATTTTTTCTTTTTTTTTTAAGACCTGCCATACGATTTTTTTTCGAAATCTTATAAATATTTTTTTTTCTCAAAAACTGTCCCACAGAATTTTTAAAAAAAAAATTTAAAAATTTCATTTAGTTAAAACTAGGTAATGGTTGAAAAAAAATTTACAAAAAATTGTTATTTTTGGTAGCCCCCCCATTCCATTTTTTTGTTTTTGATTTTATCGAAAACGGTACAGCCGATTTAAATCATTTTTCTTATGCTAAAGCTCCTCCAAAGTTTAAATATTATTACATATTCAAATTTTCAATTTTTTATGTTTTGGATTTTTAACAAAAAAATCCAAATTTTTTTTTGAAAACTCAATATTTCGAAAATCCCAAGATCGATTTTTTTCAAACCTGACAAATAAAAGTTTCTTAACATAATCTACAAGATTTGAGAAAAAAATTTTGTTTTATCTAAAACTAACGGTACCTTCCATACAAATTTTAAAAAATGGTTTTCGAAAATCGTATTTTTCTCGAAAACAGTTCCGAGAATTTTGCTAAATTTTTTTTTCTTTTAATTAATTTTTGTGATCTATAATTTAATAAAAAAAATTTGAAATCTAGATATTACTGACTGTACCTTCCATAGAACAAATTTTTCGAATTTTGAATTTCTCATTATCAACATAACGGATTTTAATGAATTTTTTTTATCAAGAAGCTCCTAAAAAGTTTAAAAAAACATTACATTTTAAAACTTAAAAAAAAATATTTTTTCAATTTTTAGAAAAAAAAAGTAGTTTTTTTTTTTTGGAAAATTCGATATCTCAAGAACGGCTTGATATTTTTTTTAGAAGTTAGACTCTTATTCGTACAATAATAAAAACTTAAGATTGACGTACCAAAAGTTTTCTGAAAAATGTTTTAAAAATTTTGTACATAAAAGCAAATTTTTTTAAGGAACCAGTACAACGACTTATAATTTTGGTTCTTGCATAAATTCATATTTGCATAGCATTCTGTTTTTATTTCTTACTACTTAAAGAATTTAAAAAAAATTTTATTCTTATGAACAGTTTTCCTTAATAACATCCGTTTTTAAAATTCCTAGTCTATTCATATAGGAGCAAGTTCGTGCGACCCAGTCCAGGGCCGGATTAATGGGGGCGCTAGGGGGGACTGAAGCCCCGGGCCCCGCGAAAACAAGGGCCCCATCCCATTAAGAAATTTAAACCGTAAAACCGCGATATTTAAACTGTACAATCTAATAAACCCCAAAAATAAAAACCAAAATTAGTTCACCCCACAAAATCCAAACTCGAAAGCTATATACCCCAAAAACATTGAGCCCATGTAGCCCAACTCACAATTAATCCCATAGCTCAATTCGTTAATATCTCCAAAAAGTCGAACCCACATAGCCAAGTCGCTATTAACTCAAAACTTCAAACTCAACAAATATTAAATCCATGCAGCCTAATTCAGCAAAGGGTTGCCAGTTGGAAAAACAAATTGAATTCTATACCTCGTATCTTTTTTTGCGAAATGTGGAAATATGCTGGACTAATTATCTCGAGTACCTTATTTATTCTTGATTAAGAGAGATGTGCGAATTGAGCGTAAGAGTACATTTCGATACTAGCGAAAAATGGCGATGCAAATTTTGCCGCAGAAGTGAATGGTAAAGTAAAATTTAAAAAAAGTTATTTTGAGAAGTAGAATTCTGAAATGCAGAAAACTTAATAAGTAAAATTTTGAAAAGCAGAGTTTTGAGAAGTAGAACTTTGAAATGCAGAATTTCGAGAAGTAGAATTTCGAAATGTAGAATTTTGAAAATTTTAATTTTGACAAGTACCTAGTATATTGAAAACTAAAATTTTATAAATTAGAACTTTGAAATTCAGAATTTTGAGAAGTACAATTTAAAAATGTAGAATTTTGAGAAGTAAAATTATACAATTCAGAATTTTGATAAAAAGTTTCTATAAATTTTTTAAAATAACTTTTTTCAAAAATAAATGTTTGTTGGTAAAATCTACAAATTGCAACCATTTTTTATATATGGGGCTTCTTTTATCTTCTTCAATATGCAAATTAAAACAATTCTATATTAACCTTCAAATAAAATTCATTGTGGTTTCGAACTAAAAAGCCAAAAAAAGATCTTTTTTCTAAAAACAAAAATATTTTCATATTTTTTACTTTTAATGGAAGAAAAATGTATGTATTTTGTTTGGTTAATTAATTAAATTCAACTACTAAATCAGAAAAAACAATTTCTGCTAAAATAATTAACATTGCGATTTTTAAATGTGGCAACTATGGGCCTTGTGAATAAAAAAAAAAGCTAAAGCTGAAACTTGGATTTTTAAGTAAAAGCTTGATTTTTAGTGAATAAAAATAAGCTTAAGCTAGCTAGTTAAAGATGTTTTCTAGTAATAGCTATTTTAAAATAGCCAAAGCTAAATTCATTTAGTTTTAGCTTGTTTTCCTAACTTAAACTTCAATTTGTGTGAATAAAAATAGCTTAAACTAGAATATTATAGTTAAAGCTACAAAAATTTCAAGATTTTTTCGACCTGTCTAGAAAGCTTTGACTAGTTGTTATTTTCAGTATTAACTTGTGCGAGTTGTTAATTAAACATAAGGGAATATCTCAAAAAATAGGACTGTGAACGTATATACCCAAAAACTGACATACGAAATGTTAAAAACATTTTTAAGCCGAAACCAATAGTTGCCCTGTAGAACAGATAACAAATTGAGGCAAAAAAACCTTCCTTTCGGTTATACATGTACCAGTTTTAGCTAAAGCTAACAAGCCGAAACATGTGAATAAAAAATCGAACACCTTAAATTACGAAGCTTAAGCTAGAATTTTCCAGCATAAGCTATTTAGCGTTATTATTTTTTTATTCACATAAAACAAAGCTTAAGCTAGTAGGTACTGTCTAGCTTTAGCTGCTAATAAAAGCTATGACTAGTTAGCTTTAGCTTCCTCCAAAAAAAGCTTTAACTTTTTTTTTATTCACAAGACCCTATGTCTTATTTTTCATAGTTCAACCTTTTTTAGAGGCATACAAATATTTTTTTTTAGCTTCTTGGATTTTCGATGCGTCAACTCCTCGACGCATTGTCTCTGAGAGCGTAGACTCCTAGCGCCCCGGGTTATTGAGGGTTGGCTCGCTTAGGGCTTAGGACGCTCTGGGTTATGAGGGGTTGACTTGCATGGGTTTTATATCTGTTTAGGGGGCCTCAAATTTGAAATAGCCCCGGGCCCCCATTTTCTTTAATCCAGGCCTGACCCAGTCGTGCATTTTATCTCTAAAAATAATGGTCTTAACCAGTTCATTCTGACAATTAGTACTGAAGAAATAAAAAAAAGTTAAAAAAAAAATATTTTTCTTAATTTTAATGTTTCAGGCTACTTATAGAAGGCTTCTTTTATAAATTATCAATTTTGTTTTATTTTTTAGATAGCCAAAAATAGACCAATAAAATGATTTAAGAAGTTACAGAATTTATTTAAAGGAACTTCAGGAATGTACTGCCTCTTGCGAGGAATTGACAAATTCTCCAAGAGTATCTCTTGTCATGGAAAGTGCTGCTCATTAGTCGTTCGGAATCGGCAGAAAATTGTAGGTCCCCCCCGTTCCTGGTAACACGCACACAGGAATGGTTGAGAGTTGTAAGTCACTAGGTCCTGGTTCACTCCGAGCTGTTGCACCACCAAATTTATTTAACTTCAGAAAAAGACATCTAAAAGTTTGTTGAAAATATAGTTCGCGACGTGAATATAGTTATTTGGTCCTTATTCGGAATTCCCCCCCCCCCCCACCAAAATGCACTTTTTGTTTAATGAATCGATAAAAAAAAGTGTGCTGTTGATAAAAAACATCAAATTATGGAGGAGAAACACTTTTTTATGGTAAAAAAGTGAAGTATAAAAAAATGAATATAGGCCATAGGGTAAATTCAAAGTTTCTTTAAATCCAGATTCTGTAAATGCAAAAGAAACCTTGGATACACCCAACCTCGCACCTACCCCAAATCCTATAGTGTGCCCAAGCAGAGGGGTTGCAGGGGGGCAGCATGCCCCCCATACATATATCACTGTTTAAACGCCGCCGTAATGCGTAAGCAAGCAAAAAAAGCAAATATCCCATACAAAAGTAGTTTTAGTTATAGTACTGTGGGTGGTCCGCTTTTACTTCACTTTTTTACCATAAGAAAGTGTTTCTCCTGCATAATTTGATATTTTTTATCAACAGCAAACACTCTTTTATCGATTCGTTAAAAAAGAGTTCATTTTGGTGGGGGGGGGGGAATTCCGAATAAGGGCCAACAGTACTGGGGTGGTCCGCTTATACTTCACTTTTTTACCATAAAAAAGTGTTTCTCCCCCATAATTTGATGTTTTTTATCAACAGCAAACACTTTTTTATCGATTCGTAAAAAAAAAAGTTAATTTTGGTGGGGGGGGGGGGGGGGGATTCCGAATAAGGTCCAGTTATTTTTCAACTTTGAGGGCTTGTTAATCAGAACATACAATATATGAATGTATATGTTAAAAAATACTTTGAAATCATACGCTTGGGTTATCTAAGAGTACTTAAACATAAAGCTAAAAAGGCTAGATATGATCTTTTCCGAAGACTTTTTTCCGCTCTCAGACCACTGTGCGCCGCAGTCAACAGGCTAAGAAACGGTGAGTTGCTTTAACTTCTTCTTAGAAAATAACTTATGAATATAAATAGAGATACTCTTACATTGGTACACGAAATAAAACAACTCCAGTTATTCAGTTTCAACAGAAAAAAAAAGAATACTTGCTTCTAACCGTGAATTCGTGTCATCATCTCTTATCAGCTACAGAGCTTATTAAAACAATGGAATGCCCCCAAGATACGTAAATCCTCCCTATGTCACTTACCTACAAGTAAATCACTCTTATTTGTAAAAATGACAAAACCAAGAAAAACACGAACTACTGAACCGAATAATAATACATATCGTCAATTCAACTACTCACCCAGAAAGCTCCACAGATTCTAAGGGATGAAGTTAAAAAAGTGTGCTTTTCATTCATAGTCCTGTTGATTTTTTTTACATGTTAAAATGCAGAGATGAATGAATTTGCTGCTTTGCTATTATCGTCAGAACAAAGTCCTTGGCCTCCACATCCCCAATAAACAGCTTCAATGAGCACGCAGCCAGTATAACAGAACGAAGCATCCCATGTTTCGAACTTCGTCTGCTACCACCTACTGGGCTTATTTCGCAATTCGCAAGGATCTCATCTCTATAATGTCGTTGGAGCTCCGTTAGGGTATTTAGTTGAGTTTTGGTTGGCCTCCAGTGCGGATGCAAAAGGACCGTTTTGCAAAAAAAAAAAGAAGAAAATTTTGCTAGTTTTTATTCGAAACCTAATCGAGTTGAAAGTCCGAGAGACGACCGACGACGACGTGTAAGTTTTTGTGATAAATATATGTATAAAAATAATGAGAAAAAAATATCCTTGTGGTAGCGGTTTACTAGTGAATAAAATGCCGAGTTGCGTCACTGTTGAACACAGTGCGCTGGCAATGCAATGGTTGAATGCAAATTGAAATCAGAATATCAGTTTCGTATTGTGTGCTACAGTGAATAGGTTTATTAAAAATAGAAATAGTATAAATATAAAGAGAAAAAAAACATGCCAATGGATTTGAGATAAAGGATTCAAGGATTTTGAATGGACGGTAAGTTTTTGTGCGGGACTATCTTTTTAGATTTAATGTTCATGGGTGGATATGTCACCTTCTTTTATTTTATTTGTCTTAGAAAATTAGGTTCCCTCATAAGTTTGTTCAGAAAAGTTTTTTAAGAGCATGTTATTTGCCTAAAAAATTTGATCCTTAAAATGGCCTACCTTACCCACTTTCTCGCTGTCTTAAAACTTTTGAGGCTCTTTGAATATCTACTGTTTACATGGGACAACAGTTAATAATGTATCTCTGTTAAAGTTGTTTAGATTTGTTTTGAAGCACACATTATTAATACCTGAAGGTGTTAGGAAATAAGTTTTTTGTCGTAGCTTAATGAAAATGTTACGTTGGAAAAGAAGAATAAAATGTTTTGTTAGTATCGTATTTTAAAATGTTTGGGTTGTTATAGCTACGATAAGCCTTTAGAATGCCACAAAATACATTTAAATTGGATTTAGAATTGAAAGGTTGTCATGGGGAATGTATGTAAATGATTTATTTGGTATACAATTCGACAACATATAGGGATGGGACTGACGTGAGATGTGGAATAATTGATTCTTGGTTTTGTTTTTTAAATAGAATTGCTTTTTCCACGATTGTCTATATCATTTATTATTTGTAGATTTTATGGAATTGGAAAACACTTTATTTGAGCATCAACCGGGTTGAGATTTGTTTAATTATTGATTAAGATACAATTTTTTATTTTTTTCTCAAATCTGACTTTTCGCCAAGGTCTAGTTCTTGTACCAAACGCAAAGTGACATGGATAATAAAAAGGTGAGAAATACATTAAATGGAAACTTTGGGGTTGAGATAGAGAAAGAGAAAGCAACTTCATCAATGTTAAAGGTTATTTCCGAATATCAAAAACAAAACTCTTCAAAAACCTTTTGTCTTATGCAAAATAATTCCATTATAATAATGTTGTTTCAGTGCTTGTAGTTAAATAGGCGATAAAATACGAAGTACAAATATAAATAATAGCTCGTGATTGACTACACATTTTCGTTATCGTGATCGTCTCGGTAAGAAGTAGATTTGAAAACATAAAGATTCTATAAAATTGGAAAGTAAATTTTTGAAGTTTTTTCAACAAACTTCTAAACAATTTTTTTTATTCTTTTTTCTTTTCGCTTATATTGATGCTTATCGTCAATCCAATGGAATATTCTTATGTTTCTTGCATTTGTAGTTTTAAGGATTAATTTAGTGTTGGGCTCAACAACCTTTTTTAATTCGTTGTTACAAGTTCCCTCATAATTTGAAGTAGTTTCGATATTTCTCTACTTAAGGAATGCGATATTAAACTTCATAAGCTTAGAACTTATAGAACTTTAAAATTTCGCTACTTTTCACGGCTGGCTTACCATTTTGCGAAATTACAAGGTTCATGGTGTCGGAAAGTGGTCTGATTTTGATCAAACTTGATATAACGATGATAAAGAAGAGCAAAAATTTGAATTTCACAACAGGGTCTGAGTCTGAATAGCGATTTTATTTGATCTTAAAATATACTGTTTTTTGGTCACTAACAATATCGTTTTAGGACTAGCAATATCTGTACATGGTAAACAATGATTTTACTTGTGAGATAAATCCATCAGGCACGATATGGATAACGGCTCGGATTATTTTCCTGTAAACTAATAGACATCATTTTTAAATTTTTCACCCGGTACGTTTTTTTGTTTTAAGATCAAAAGTGAACCTCTCATACAACGGAGTTTAATCTATTTTTGTATTTTAAAGCTGATAGAAAGTTTAAATACTATTTTATTATCAAATTTTGTAAAAAAAACTCAATATTTTGGAAAACTCACTCCCATTTTTGTACAAGTCTTAGGAAAAAAAATTATCCAAAAACAACACTATCCAAAATATATAGGCCTTTCTTCAAAATGGCTCGTAGAATATTCACACAATATTTTCTGTTTTGCTTTATTTTTACTATCTATAATTCAAAAGAAAAAAAATTAATTTAAGATATATCTGACAGTACGATAGAACTGTTTTTTTTTTTTTTAAATTAGGATTTCTTATTAACGCATTTCAGTTATATTTTACTAAACATTGTACAAAACATTGCGTATTGAAACTTAAATAAAAAAATATTTTTTTTTATAAAAAATATATATCAAAAACTGGTCATTATTTATTTTTTTCAAATTTAATTTTTTTTATTTGCACAAAAATACAAACTTAAACATATATTTAAAAAAATTATTTTAAAGATATATAATTGTTAATCTTGTCCACCTTCTGTTTTACGATCCAACTACTAAAACATTGTTTTAGCCTTTTTTAAAAATAAGCCAGTGCTTCTAAACATTTTTCACTAATTTCATCCATTTTGAAAATTCAAAGTCTCTTAAACATAAGAGCAAGTTCGTGCGATTTTTTTTTCAAAAACTGTTTTGAAGTAAATTCTTTCTTTTCCGTGTTTTTATGTTTATGTTTATTAATCGTTGAACCATTTTTGTGTCCGATTTCTTCGCTTGGGTTTGTCACGACCCCGCTCTTTTTGTCTGGGCGGTTTCTTCTTGCCAGAAAAATAAAGGGCCCCTCCAATTCTGCAAATAACACGCACACAGCAACGCCTGTGAACCTAAAAACGAACTAATATTCCCAAATCTTTTAACTTTCCATGTTTTCAACATCATCATCTCAACAGGCATGCACCTTGTTTTTTAGTGACTGTCAAATATCAAATGTGCATGCTGCAATATCAATTCATGCACAGCATCGATTTTGCCTGCACAGCAAAAGTCGAAGCAAATAATTGTTGGTGCAATTCAAGTCGAAAATCATTGCACGGAAATTTTAACGATTCAATTAAATTTTTTTTTACCAAGATGAATGTTTTAAACAACTGCTCTCATTTTGAGTGCAATTCCCATAAAAATGTCAAACTTTACTATTATTTATATTCGAGACCCGAACCGAAAATTTTTGATTTGGGAGAAGCATGCAGGGCACTCAAACAAAATGAAAACCAGAACCAGAATACGGCTAATTATTACAGACAGCCAGGCAGCTGTTAAAGTCATTAATTCTAGTACATCATCCTCCAAATTAATCCAGCAATGCCTTGATTAACTTGTTAGCCTCAATATATTTTTTAACTAGACCTAAACTCGATGCCTTCGTGTAAATGTCTAAAATTTTTCATATCAATTTCTTCCACATGTTCACACAAGTTATGGTATAAAAATGGCGCACTTCAGCGCTAATTAGGCAACAGAATTGGGGGTGGCCGTGGCGCGATGGTTGTGTGCTCGCCTGTCAACCTCATGATGACAGGTTCGATCCCTGCCGTCGTTTATGTCGCTTTAATTCCATTAAAACATTCTAAAAATTGTCATCAATGGGTTTACTGGTTTACTCATTGCATGTTGTTTAGGCATAACACTAACAACATGTGATTGAGTTAAACTAGTATGCCCAACAAGGATGAATACAAATAAAATAATGTGAATTATAAGTGACATAGAAATAAGACACGGCATTTCTCCGCTTTAGTTCAGCCGCCATCCCTGGAGATAAAAATATCTGAGACAACCACCTTCAGTCTCAGAACATCGTGCCACACATCTTTCCTATCCCTCTTTCTCTTCATTAACTTCACGCCCGCGCTGTGCTGAAAACATTTAAAAAAGGGTAATCATAATCCCTTGAGCACGGGTAAATTATAAAAAAAAAAAAGAAAAATTTTTGTGAAATTCAATTAGGTACACTATGAGTTTTTTTTTGTTAAATTTGGAACAAAATTTTAAGAATATAAAGCCAGCTCCTTAATATTTTCAAAATTAGAATCGACTCTAAAAATTATATTTAAAGCGAGAACTGACATTTTGTTAATGTTATGTTTCAACTTTGAAGACCTCGTTAAACTTTAACCAGATTTACAATAGTCATTTGATACCAAAACAAATTCTAGCAGAAATGTTAACTGATGTTTTATTAAATCTTTTTCTATGATTTTCTACTTTGTACAAAAGACTTAATATTTAAAACATGGAACAGAGCTTCAAAGTGCTCTCCAATCTTTAATTGTGCAATATTGCAATTAACAAAACTGCACCTTCTACAAAAGTAAAATTTACAAAATGCATAGGCAAACGAATTTTCAACATTGAACAACGAAGGTTAGTTTTTATTTTGAGAATTAGCGATATACATTTCCTCTCCATTTAGTTCCGTGAAAACTATCATTTAGAAAACAAAATCTACATGTGTAAATAAGCATTAGTTCTGTCAGCGAAACGGTTTTGTATTTTAAAGTGGTTTAATTCCTTTTATATTTTTTTTGTTGTTGTGTTGTTGTGTTTCAAAAAAAATAAAAAAATAAATTCAATTGTAAATCTGGATTAAGTACACGAGAGCTAATACTTTATTTTATTTAAAATTAACAAATCACTTTAGATTTAAGATTAAATTAAACATTAATAAACACTTATAAGCTATTTACAATGGTTTTTAAGTTTAATAACCTCCATTTCATTAAACATGTTTTTAACCACTTCTCTTTCCTAAAAAGTCCCTTCCTAGGTAGTATCTCTAGAGTTGGACATTTTCCTAGAAAATGCATAGCCTCTTCTCTCTCCTCAGATGCTACACATAATTGATTAGTCAATTTTGTTCAAGCAGTTCAACGAAATTTGTTGGATGCAGTTTTTTTTTTATAGTTTGCTTCTTGTGAGTTATGCCCCAAAACACTATACGTTACTCTATGTAAAGAGCTTGTTGCTTCAACCACCAACCTTTCCCTCCACTACAAATCCACATTCTCGATCATATCATAGATTTCCCGAAGCGGTGGTGTTCTACTTCAAGGTTTATTGATATTCCACTTATACTAGCCAATTCCAACCATTTGCCATACCAACAACTCTTACTCCTAATTGTCTTGAGTGCAATTAATAAAGTATCTGCTTTCGCTTTAAGAATAATTTTAATATAAAGCCGGTTTTAAATATTTAAGCCTTTGCGGAGGCATTTTTTTTTGCTTCAAGCTTCTTTTTCAAACATTGCTCTAGTGAAAAATTTCAGCATGATACCCGCTCCTTCGGGATACCAATGAGGATACCACAAAGCCTAATACGGGACGCACCGTTAAAAATAGATATTCCTTCTTTAGTCGTGCCACATGCCTGTAGAATACCTGACTCAACTTGGGTTTTCCTTCCCATTTCGGTATTCCGAAATTGAAGACAAAAGTTTTCTCTCTCCTCTTCCTAAGCGATCGAATTGTGTTAAGACATATAAAGGGTAATCAGAGCCTTTGAAGTGCGCGTATTAATTATAAAAAAGTTCATACCATTTAGAGTGAAATAACTGTCACTTTTATTTCATCAATATCAATATTGTTCAATTTAACAATTTACAACTTTGTTTGTTGAGTTCTTATTGTCTATGATTATGAGTTTTTCAATTGGCGCGGGTTGATTTTGGCAGTCTGTTGCAGCCATGTTGTTTTAGTGATATCTCTATCAAATCTGTTCTTTTTTTATTCAGTTACTACTACTGATGCCAAATCACATTAGCAAGTTGCACGATTATTAGTTATTAGTCCGTACTTTTTCGAAAACCACGTTAGTGAGACGTTAATGGCGAGCGCTACAGAATGATGATAACCAATTTCTTATGGCCCAAGTTGAACCATGTGGTATGGAAGGACGTTTGGTTACAGAATAACGCCGAATGTCATAATTGACACTCTGCATGAACGAATTTTGGATAAGGATATCTCTGGCAGAGATGACGTGAATCGGCCACCATGGTCATCCACTAGACATTTTCTTGCAGGGTTTCCTGAAGTCGTAGGTCTATGCCAATAAACCACAATCGACCGATGCCTTTAAGATGAACGCAACACAGCACATCTCTTAAAAGAGGCCGGATCTATGCGGAAGAATCATTGAAAATTGGTCCACACATCTTTGCCACAGTAAGAAGCCGAGGCGGGCATTTGAACGATGTCATATTCCATACATAATGGCTTATAAGCATCTTTTAAATACAAATAAAATAAAAAAAAATTTTGTTAGTACCTCAAACACAGCTTGTTTTATTCCATTTCAACATCTACCCACCTCTATTAAAAAAAACCCTTTGTAAGAGTTCCTTATGTGCGTTTACAAACAACTTGTAAGTCGCACAAATAAGAAAATTAAGCTAGTTTTACTGCCAATATGGATGAACTCATAAAAATGTGTGTTTGGGGACGTTATCTAATTAGCAGTTAACTAAGGCTTCTAATGAATTAATTTTATGTATCTACGAAGAATTAAATACATATTAACATAATTAGATTTTACCGGTTCGTTTTCTCTACTCATAAAATAAAATACTCCCTTATGTATCAATATACTCGTACGTATAAGGGTTGTTAATAAATGTTAATTATTCATGGAAATATCATTCACGCTCAATGTCAACATTCGTTGAAGTATTAAATTTGAAGAATTGCAAATTAGAAACACCCTAAGTCTCATATATTCGAACATACATTTATTCGTAGATACCAAGAGTATAAATCGAAATTATGTCACGTTATAGCTAATTATCTTTAAACTTTTTTTTTATCAGTTGAATCCTTAATTATGTATCAAAGTAATTTAAGTCTTTGAATAAGTGTCGGTAGTAAGTCAACTTCAAAGTAGACAAAATCAAAAACCGATTAAATTTTATGATGATTTAATGATTTCCAGCTGACACTTCAATTCTAAGTCGATATGCCTTCACAAAGAAATGATCTCAAATCGGATAATTATGATTAATGGATGAACCTTCAGCTAAGTTAATGAGAAATGTTTATTCATTTCACGGTTATGTTCATAAAAGGATAATCTTGGAACTGTGTTCATTTTTTTTAACATCAAATTATTTTCATGAATATTGAGTTTTTACTGAAATATGTATTGTAAAAAAAAAACTTATCAATAGAGTTTGGCGATAATTTGTAAAAATGTACAAACATTTCATACACCCAATAGCTAATTACGTAACTAGGTTATTCACTAACAAGACGTTAAAATTTTGAAACACTGACCTGTAAAGGGTCTTCCAATAAAGATGCTTGAAATTTGTAGGGTTATAGTAGCGACTCGTTGTAAAAAAATTGCCAAATTGTATGTGAATTGCTTAGCACAGGGTGCGTTTTATGTTCCAGGTCAAAATTATTTGGTTGCCATTTTTGTGTGAATGAAATTTTTCAATTGGCATTTAATATCGTAGAGAGTGGTCAATACAAATAATGTATTAGGGAGCAACAACGTGCCGAAATTCTTAAAGCATTTTTACTTGCGATATAGGTACTATAGGGCAAGTTCTGCATTTGGAAAAAAAAATCGAACTCGAGATTTTGATTAAAGTTAACATTACAATGATAGCGAAGACGAAAAAAGTGGGTCCGACAATTCCGTCTGTCTGTCTGTATGTCTGTATGTCTGTATGTCTGTATGTCTGTATGTCTGTATGTCTGTACCTCGAACTACAGCCTAAACTACCGGAGGTATTTTCTTCAAACTCGGTAGTTAAGGGTCTTCGGTGATTCCCTAGAGGAAAAATTGAAATTTTTGTTTTGCCCCAAAACTAAGGGTACCCCCCGTACACCCGTAATACAAAATCTTATTTATCTCGAAAACGGCTCTAACGATTTGGATAGAAAAAATTAAGTGTGATATTATGGTCATGGACTATATTTTGGTGAAAAAAAAATTTGGGGGGAAATGTTATTAGGGGTACCTGTCACCAACGGCTCTAACGATTTTAACCAAAATTTTTATGCAGAAGCTGCTTTGCATTTGAAAAAATATAAACTGAAAATTTTTTCGAAAAAATAGTTTTTGGATTTTTAAAAAAATAATACAATTTTTTTTTTGAAAATTCAATATCTTGAAAACCGATACACGATTAAATTTTTAAATTACGTTTTAAAATGTATTTTATTAAATACTAACAATTTGCATATCAATTTTTTTTATAAAAATTTTAAGGAAAATTTAGTACACAAAAAACATGTTTCAGTGTGTCTGTATGTCTGTACCTCTCACTACAGCCTAAACCAATAGACCTATTTCTTTCAATCTCGGTAGTTAAGAGTCTTCGGTGATTCCCTAGAGGAAAAATTGAAATTTTTTTGTTAGCTCCAAAACTAAGGGTACCCCCCATACACCCGTAATGCAAAATCTTATTTATCTCGAAAACGGCTCTAACAATTTTGATAAAAAAAATAGGTGTGATATTATGGACATGGACTACATTTTGGTCAACAAAAATTTTGGGGCAAAATGTTATTAGGGGTACCTTCCATAGACCCGTTTTTTTGATTTTCGACTTTCTCATTAACGGCTCTAAGGATTTTAACCCAAAATTTTTAGCAGGAGTCCCCTTAAGTTTAAAATAATATTGTATATTAAAATATTCTAAAAAATATTTATTGGGTTAAAAAAAAAAATTTAAATCAATATCTTCAAAACCTATGAACGATTATTTTTTGAAATTATTTCCTTAAACCAATATTATTAAATACATACTTAAAATTCGCATCCCACATTTTTTTCTTGAAAAATTTTATAGAAATTTCTTATATAAAAAATTTATTTAATAATAAAATGATTTTTTAAGGTTTATTTGCATAAATTCATACTTTTCCGGAAACCAGACGGCAATTTTATGCATTTGAACATTATTATCTCATTAAATCCATGTTTTATATTTATAAAATGTATCTTAAATTCCAAAGTACTTTTACATAAGAGCAAGTTCGTGCGATCCACTCGTGCATTTTATTTTTATTATATTATACGCGCATTCAAGGGGTTATGAATACCCTTATATTATATTAGGAAAGTAGGATAAAATTAGAATAGAGATACCTATGGTAATTGGTTTTGAATGTCTGCACATTGCAATGAGCGGGAAACTTTGAGCCGGGGAAACCATTCCACATTCGTGTAGTGTGGCTAAAAAAAGAATCTCTGCACTTGACAGTACGTCCGAAATTGGGCTCAAGGGTAAACTAATCAACATTCCTAGAAGTACGGGCATAAAGGTTGAATTATTTTATGGAGGAATGCAATTGGCTATTTCATTAGAGCACTATGAAAATAGCTGTAAAATAATGATATACATACATGAAACTTTGCGGTGGTGATCGAGACATACAAATGTTTCATTTAGATACAGTTAGACAACGGTCGCCTATAATTTTTTAGCTCTGTTTTGAATTCTGCCCAAGAGACTCAAGTGGGTTTTTGGATCACCTGCCCAAATATGGGAATTGTACTAGAGTTTAGGAAGAATAAAGGCTTTATATAAAGGGTGGTCCAACCACGATGCACGATGTTAATTGTGAGTCACACCTTAACGTCAAGTTTTTTGCCCAACTTAATTTGACATTTCTTTGTTTCAGTATTTGAAAAATTCAGCCATGGATAGGTACACAATTGAGCAGCTCCTTAAGATTGTTGAAGCCTTTGACGAAAATGGGCGTTCAAATCAAAATGCATTTCGTGCACTTCGTGCGTTTTTGGATCAGCATAATCGACCAAATGTTTTCACAATTGGTAGAATTGTGAGCAAATTTCAGAAAACCGGGTCTGTTGGAAATGTGAAAACACCTGTACATGCTCGACCAATTCGTTCTGTGGAAAACAGTGCTGTTCGCGATAGTGTGGCAGAAGAGCCGTCAACCTCGACTCGTCGTAGTGCCCAGCAATTGAACATCTCACGAACATCGCTGATGCGAATTTTGAATAAAGATTTACATGATTACAAGGTTCAATTGACTTAAGAGCTGAAGCCTACTGACCTTTTCAAGGATCGACAATACGCCGAATGTTTGGTTGAACAGACAGAAGTGAATGGTGATTTTACAAAGAAAATCATCTTCAGTGACGAGGCACACTTTCACCTCAGTGGATTCATTAACAAGCAGAATTGCCACGTTTGGGCAAATGAGAATCCATGACTGATTGTTGAAAAGCCGATGCATCCACAAAGAGTGACTGTTTGGTGCGGTTTATGGGCTTGCGGCGTCATCGGGTCGTACTTCTAAGAAAATGAGGTCGGCCAAGCAGTTGCCGCGAATGGTGCTACTTGCCACACATCCAACGAAACAATGGCTCTTTTGCGCGACAAATTCAATGGCCATGTTATCTCACATCGTGGCGTTGTTAATTGAGCGCTACGATCATGTGATTTGACACCGTTGGCCTTCTTTCTTTGGAGATTTTTAAAAGAAAAAGTGTACGTCAATAAGCCAAGAACAATTCAAGAGCTAAAGGATGAGATAATTCGGCACATTAACGACATTGTACCTGAATTATGTCATTGAAAATATAGACCATCGGATTGAGGTATGCCACCGAAGCCCTGGCAAACATTTGGCCGATATATTGTTTCACATATAAGTGTCATAAATTCTTCTATCATAATAAAAAATATTAAGATAATTCTCTGAAAACTGTTTGTTCTATTTACAATTAACATCGTGCTTTATCGTTGGACCACCCTTTATTACGTCCAGATCAGAAGGGGTAAAAAAAACTTTCGTTACACTAAGCAGCGTTTTTGGTGACATTTAGTTTGCGATCACTCCACAAAAGATGGTCTGTGATTCATATACTTAGAACTGAAAGCTGTGCAGCCTCTTCGATGCAAGTGCCACCCATGGGTGGCATTGAGGGAGGGTTATGCTTTAGCTACAGTAAATAGCATTGAGTTTTTGAAGCATTAAATTCTACACGGTTTTTGATTCCCCAGTGGATGATGCTGTCAAGAACAGAATTTAATGAGCTTATATATTATATACAGTCTTGGCCATAAGTATTATGCACCCTATATTTTCCCTCTATTCTCTTGGAGAATGAATTGGTCGCGTTGTGCCGTGCAAAATGCCTAAGATCGGTTTCGGAAGACTGGATCCCATCTAAATCGTACAAAATCTTGCAGGAAAAAAGTAATAACGGTAAGAGAAGATCGGTTTTTAATACGAACCTCTATAAAAAAAACGTAAAAAAAACATCAAATGAGCTAGTTGCTGACATAACACAACGTTGTGGGAAACATATTTTGGCTAGAACCGTTAGAAGGAGACTCGGAGAAGTTGTATTGAAAGGTTGCAAGGCGAGGAAAAAGCCATGGCTCTCAGGAAAAAACAGAAAGTTGCGACTAGAATGGGCAAACAAATACCAAAACTTTACTGAAGAGGATTGGAGTAACGTTTTGTGGTCAGATGAATCAAATTTTGAAGTAAGCATTATAATGAAGCCCCGAACACGGGAACTTTAAAAACTGTTTTAAATTGCCATCCACTTAGTTATTTTGAGCTTTTGAAAAAGGTTATTTTTTTTTATTTTTGCAGGTGTTTGGAAACCCTGGTGTAATCTTTGTGAGGCGGCGAGTTGGTGAGGAATACGACCCAGAATGTGTAGTTCCAACCGTTAAACACGGAGGAGGAAGCGTTATGATCTGGGGTTGCATGGCTGCGGACGGCGTGGGCAAAATGGTCATATGTTAGGGTCGCATGGACTCAAAAAATACATTAATTTGATGGAAAACACGCTGATGCCATCCTTCTAGCATATTTTTGGTGATACAAATATGCGGGGCGTGTTGTTCCAGCAGGACAATGCATCCTGTCACAAATCCGCCCTCTCAGTGAAGTGGGTTGCTGAAAATACCATTGACCTGCTTCCATGGCCTGCCCAGTCCCCAGATCTGAACCCAATTGAGCATCTATCGGAAATTTTAAAGCGTAAAGTCCGACAATACCCAACCACATCACAAAAAATGCTCAAAAAGGTTCTTGAGCAAGAATGGCTCAAATTAAGTTCTGACGAATGCCGCAGGCACGTAAGCTCTATGCCTAAACGAATAGCAGCAGTCATAAAAGCGTGGGGAGGCCGCACAAAATATTAAATTTTCTTTAATAAAAAAAATTTTACAACATTTCTGCATACTTGTTTTTTTTTAAATTTTACTTGGTTTTAAAATTATGACATCTTTTTGGGGGTGCCTAATACATTTGGCCAAGACTGTATATATGAGCTTATATATACGCTGCCGTTGGAAGTCAACATTCGATGGATAGGGATGTGAATCTAAAAACGAATATAAAAAGCTCAGAGTACTGCCGTCGACATAATATAGTAGATTAGAAGTTTCAGACAAAAGATCATTTATGAACATAAGGAAGAGTGTTCGAGACAGAGCGGAGTCTTGGGGCAAACCAGCGCTTATTTTGTGGATATCGGATTTGAAACTGTCCGAAAGGTAATTTCTAATCCAACGAAAAAGAGATTTATCGATACCAAATGCACGCATTTTCGATAAGAGAGCTTGATGCCAAGTTCTATCAAATGCCTTTGAAATATCACGTGCAATAATTTTACTTTGTCGAAAACGATGTAAAGATTTGTTCCACTGTTCTCTGCGATAAACCATCAGATCACCAGTGGACCTATTGCTACGAAAGCCATACTGCCGGTCATAAAGAAGCTTTCATTCCTCAAGATATGTGTTAAGTTGAAAACTGATTAGCGTTTCCATGACCTTGGAAAGAAGGGACGTAAGTACAATTGGATCCTATTTATAAGGGGAGGGGGTTCGCCTATTTTAAGGACAAGCTGGACAAATGCTGTTTTCCATCCACTCGGAAAGAGACCTGTAGAGTGGTTTTGGCAGCATAGAAGAACATCTCTTCAGAACAATAGCATGGATACTATCTGGGCCAGGGGATTTTTGAATGTCAAGATCTTTTCGTATTCTAGCAACTCGTGCAGCTAAAGAAGATTCATCCTATAAAATCATAAACGCTCTTAAGTACAGGAGGAGTCATGTCACTCTCTGGTAGCAACGAATTGGCAGCGAATTGGGCTGCAAGTAAATTGGCTTTATCTATCGAGCTTACAACAGGAGTGTCATTGAAGACTTGGAACTGAGGATTTCGTAATGTTTCGTACGTTTTTTACAAATTATCAAATATTTTTACTACCTTTGGGACATAATAGTATTTTTTGCTGTAATTGTTGGTCTTGTTAGAATTTAGTTCGATGGATATGAACGTTACAGGTCTTTCTAGCTTGTTTGTACTTATTTCGATTTTTCTCCATAGGGTTGGCTTTAAAACTTTGGAAATTGACTTCTCTAAGCCTCTTTACAGTTCAAATTAAACCAGGAGCTTTCTTTCGTTTTGATAGATTTTATCCCATTAAATTTCTAATACCTTAAGGAATCAGATTTGAGGCCATATCTGCACTGGAGTCTACATCACTAACGAGCAAGCATAGTGATAAAAAAAGTGGTTGGTAAAAAGTTGTGATATCGACTGGCATTTATGAACCTCTGATTTCAGACCTCTCAATTTCTTTTAATAGGGGTACTTAAAGGAAAAGGCGTACATCAACAAACCATGCAAGACAATTTTAGAAACGAAATTGTTGAAATTACAACAGAAGTCTGCGAAATCGATATGCAATATGTGCTCAAATGGTCCAGAGGCAACTCGAATGGCATCATATTCCATACAACTTTAAAGACCATATCAATGAAGTACAAATTATAAGACTAGGTATATTTTGTTTTAAAGTAATTAAAAAATTAATGTCGACCTGTAACACAAGACGCACCCTGTAGTATACAACAAATCACCATGAAAGTCTATAACGTTGAACAACTTCTGTAAATTATCAAATTTTTTCTTAGAAACTGATATCTAGCGTTTCAGCATCCTTAGACTTCGGCTTTTAGGATTGTCTTAGTTTTTAAGATTTTTTTTTTCTAAATTGTAATATTTACTATTTGTTTTAAGCTAGTTTTATTTTAGGGGTGAGCGTAGAAGGAGATATTCTCTTATTAATTCTTACTGTAGAAACATGCTCATCTAGATTTTTTTTTGTTTTAAGCTATCTCTGATCCATCTATCATCCAACCATCTAAGGATACCTGTTTGTATAGAAGAATTGTATTAGTGGATTAATTCAGAGGATGGCGAAAATGGCTCTTCTAAATTCAGCTGCTGTGTTGAAATTGATTCGGTATAACTCGTCAAAATGTTTCTCCAGGTACTGGTAGTATTCATAGAGTTATTTGGATTCCACTCTTCTAACAGCAAATATAGGTTGCAATCCATGCCAATGCCATGGCGGGCGTACGTATCTTAAATCGCAGGTCAATGCAAATAAACCACCAACAATCGACACTAAGTCATTAGAAATCGGACCTCCCAAATACATGCCTCCAACAAAACCACGGTGAGCATTTGAATAAAATTAGAATTCCGTGCCATAAAATGTTCTTCCAAATAAAAACAAGTGGATATATCGCCAACAGTTTGATTTATTTAAAATTCAGCGTCACGCCCAGTTGAACGGGGTGTTCTGGTTAATGATTTTTGGGTATATTAAAAAAAAAAAACCGTTTAATAATACGAGTCTATCTCCATTATTGAGACCATTTATTGAGGATTTAAGAAAAGTCTTTATTTTAATTCTAATGATAGAAACTTTTTTTAGTACTTTGTAACTGCGTTTAAATAAAGTTCCTATCATCAGATATCAAATCTCTAAGCCTGTTAATTATTTATTTACTTTCCTCGCTAAATTTCGAGTTTGAGATCAATGTTCATTAGAAAATGCTTAGAAAACGCTTTATCCGTGACGAATTAGAGAACATCCTGTATATATTGGAAAGCACAATGATGTTAAGCCTTTCGGAATTTTATTATGAGGATAATTAAATATTATAAAAAAAAACTTTAAATACGCACTATATGTACGTTTTTCTTTGATTTCATGCCATTTGCAGATTTCTGTTTAAACGTTTGGGCTTTAGGTAAAACTTAATCAAATTACGCGTGCATGGGGATGAACTGCGAATGGGTCAATTAATATCCTCATATTTGTTATTGCTTCGATTTCAATTGGCCTTTAAATTAAGCCTAATTAATTTCTCCTCTTACAATTATGAGGTACCGTTTTTTCGGTTTTAGTAGATCTAACATTTGTTTCACACCAGTTAATAATGCGTAAATAATATTATAACAAGCTAGTGTCGACTTACTTTTTTTTTTTAAAAGTACTTCCTTAGAAAGTTTTTGTCTAAAGCATGAAAACTCAACAAACTTCAAAATTAAAAATGATTCCAAATTCTGTGGCGTTTGATAACTCCATAAAATAATAAGCTCCATTTAAATTGTTTACTATTGTAAAAAGAAAGAAACTTTTGAATCTTGAAAAATCTTGAATCTTGACTTGGCGTAATGGCGCTTTGGACTATTACCGTAGGTTTGAGTTCGATGCCCAGTCGCTATCACTTTAAGATAGAAATGTTGAACCTCCTTGGTATAATAGACAACTTTCTCATATAAAAAACTTGAGAACTAAAGCTTTCAAAAAATATAAAAAGTCTGGTGAAGAACTCGATTTCGCAAATTTCTGTAAATTGCGAAAAGATTTTAATGTCTTAAGTAAATGTTTATATAAGAGTTATGTCATGGGCATAGAAAGTAAACTTAAAGAAGATAGTAGATGCATCTGGTCATTCATTAAGTCTAAACGTTGTACTTATGGATTACCAAAATTAATGGGGTGTGGTTCAATGGTGGCAAATAATACTCAATCAGCTTGTGAACTTTTTGCTCAGTTTTTTTGAGTCTGTTTACGTGAAGTCAGACGTAAACTTGAACCAAGGAACAATATATAATATACCAGTAGACTTAGTATTGATTGTTTTAAATATTAACGATATACCTATGCAATTACGCAGCTTAAACCGAATATAGTCCAGGGGGCTGATTGTATACCAACTTGCTTTTTAACAAACTGTACTAATAGCCTTAGCTTAGCTGTACTCATTATGTTTAATATGTCATTACGTGAGGGAATTGTTCTTTATGAACCGAAAATATCTCATCTTGTCCCAATCTACAAAGTTGGCCCAAAAAAATGTTGAGAACTACAGAGGTATAAGTAAACTTTCTGTATCCCAAAGTTATTCGAAAATATAGTCAAAAACAAGATTGATTTTTTTCTAAAAGAACATATTTCTAAACTGCAGCATGGGTTTGTGGGTGGTAGATCCACATCAACAAATCTTTCTAATTTTTCTTCCTCAGCCATTAACTTTATTGAAAAAAAAAGCAATTTGATGTAATATACATACACTGATTTCAGAAAAGCTTTCGACTCAGTTAATCATACCATACTTTTATAAAAATTAAGGCGCTTTGGATTTCATTCAAAGCTCTCAGATTGGATTGGATCGTTTTTGAAAAACCGAATAAAGTTAGTAAAACTTGAAAAATTTGTCTCCAGAGCTTTCCACTGTACATCAGGGGTGCCTCAGAGTAGTCATCTAGGACCACTGTTATTTATTATTTTCATAAATGGTACAATATATATTTTCCAATTCACATAGCTTCTTCTTTATGCAGATGATTTAAGTATGCTCGAAAACATATCAAACATCAATGATTGCTGTAGTATGCAAAAAGATTTAGAATTTTTAATATTATGGTGCAAGAAAAATAATATTTTAATTAAGATAGGAAAATGCAATGTCATGTCAATTAATTTATTTATTTCTTTGTTAAAGTTTGTTGTCAGTGATGTTATAATAATGTTTAGCTGATATGTTTAGGAATTTCAGCTGTGTCGGTGCTGCCGGAAAGGAATTGGAAAATATAATTATAAGAATTTGTTTTTTTTTTGTATATACAATTTATTTTTAATCTACGTAACGAATATTAATTAAAAAAAATATTATTTTTTTTAGTGACCCTTTAATTATTTTTAGTATATGGTTTTGTTTATTAAGTAGAACTTTTCTAGTCTGATTCAGTTTTCTACATGAACTTTGATATTTTTCATTCAGAAAATAATTATTTACCAACTATCTGAAGTAAGGTATACGACTCCCAAATTGAAATTTCAAATAAAACTCATGTAGAATCTAAACATGATGATGATGATGCCAAGTACAAATAACGTAAAAATATTCTTTCATTAAAAAAAAAAAACAAAATTTGTTTGCAAGATTTCGAAAATCAATACTATATGAATTACTTAGAAGTTCATTTCTGTAAAACAACAACCTAAATAGCTGAAAAATATAGAAATTGTCCAAAAACAAAAGCAGATCATCGGAGGTTCTTTTACTTAGTTTAATGTAAATAATTACAGCAGTTTTCGAAAAATTAATAAGTTTGCCGTTGTAGATTGACCAAACAAAAAGTCCAAGTTTATTCCCTAGGAAATCATAAATAAATGTAATGTATCCAATTCGAAGCAAATCCATCCATCCGTGTCAATATACACCTGAATGCACAGGTTAACGGGCCAACTGACCGTGTGATAGCGAAATAAAATGTATTTTGACTTATACCTCGAGAGTTTGGTGTGATATGAAACCAACACATGCCTATAGAGAAAGTAAATAATTGTATACCCAAATTGATGGCAATCGCGGTCGAATAAACAATTGATATATCTTCCATTGATATCTGCACTATCCTTATCAATTATTCATCAATTGACGTTTTTGCGGGGTGTTTGTATATGCGAGGACGCGAAAAATCCTTCAAGAGTATCTCTTGTGATGAAAAATGCTTCGCATCGGCAGACAATTTTACCTCCAATCCAATCCTTCTAACACAACAAGCACAAAGAAATAGTTGAGGTCTGAAAGTCAATAGTTTAAGGATCTCTGCGAGCGGTTTGGCCTTTAATTTATTTAATTATTTTTATTAATACAGAAACATTACTGCCTTTTGAATTCATCAGCTAAATAATTACAGTATACGTTGATAGTATATAATGCTTACAAAAAAGTACGTATACGCCCCAGTGCCCCGTTTGTTTAACAGAGTCACCATCATAAAAATTATTGTAAATTATTTTAAACCAACGAAATTCATTTAAAAATGTTTCCTTAAGTTAGACTGCAGTTGGTTGAAAACAAAAGCTTAAAAACGTGCACGTTTACTTATAGCTATTAAATCTAGGGTTGGGAATAGAGGTTAAAGTCGAAATAATTAATGTTACAATTAATCCTCCGAAGCATGCGAGTAATAGGTTCGTTGAAGCCATAAGAGGTACGGTGGGTAGGCAGATAGAAGAGACGAGTACAAGTATTTCTTATGTTAAGGGAATTAGTGTTGAAAGAGATGGAATTGTAGAGAGTTGTGCAGTCAACAGATGAACAGACTCCGAAAGTAATCGATGAATGAAGAGAGACTGTTGAGATCAAGTTGTAGAAGAGTGGCATCATGTGTGGAAGAAATTGTCTTGAAAAACTTTGTATCGCCGGCGGCGGCGGCGTAGAGTGGAATATGGCAATGTTCAATGACCATTTCAATATCGTTAATAGTATGAATAAAGAGGAGAGGTCTTAAGTGGCTGCCTTGTGGAACCCCAGAGGTAGCTAAGAAATCATCAGAGAAGGATGATCTGAATCGAACTTTGTAGTAACGGGTGTTTAGGTAAGAAGAAATCCATCTTAAGAAGATAGGTTCAAGGCCAAGGGTGGACAGTTTGAAAAGAGTAAGCTTATGGGAGATTTTATCAAAGGCCTTACTGAAATAGGTTGAGACAATAGCTGTGTTTTATTTTCCCCGAGATCTGATCCGGATTGGATCTTCATTCAAAATTACATATATTACAAAAACAACACAAGGCCCAGTTTTGTTTGTATTTGTTGTTTTACATGTTATTTTGAAAACAAAATCCAATCCGGATCAGATCTGGGGGAAAATAAAACACAGCTAATGTCAACTTCCTTTCCGTTTTCTAAGGCTGAGAGTCTAAAGGATACGAATTCAACAATGAATTACATTCAACATCTGATATAGCAAACTTTTTTTTTGAAAATGTTCTGGATCCATATTTTGTTGGCATTTCGTGGAGTGTTTCGTAGAAAATAGGCTTTTTTATTTTCATTGTTCAGCCTATTCAATCGATCATTCCATTCTGATATAGACCATGTAGTGCCAAATTTCGCTATAACAGGCTAAACAGGCTCAGGAGGGAATAAAGGTAAACTGGAGGATGTGGCCGGTGTAAGTAACGGTGAAACACTAGCAGGCGCTATAGGAGCTGTAGATATGGGTGATGATGCTGTTGGAGCTGGTAGCTGGGGAAGCCGATAGGTGGTGTCTTGCATTTCAGATTGGATTCTATTGTACGTATGTAGATGGGGCAGGTTGGATTTGGGTCGATATTTTATCGATTTTACAGGATGCACTTATCACTTCATTGGCTAGTTGGCCAATATTATATCGCGTTTCCAAAACTTCATTACTTATAATGTTTATTGTACCAACAGCTTCCTCAAGAAAGGCAAGTGGTTGACGATGCGGTGACCTGGTATCATTATTTTTGAAGAGCTTTGGAAATGACTGTCGAGGTCAGTGCGCCGAGAATTTAAATTTTTGGTAATAGCATCTATGGAACTCGCGTTACAAAAGGTATTTAATATAAATCTTATATCTTTTTTAAAGACTCGAAACATTTATTTAAATCATCTTCGCAGATTTTATTATTCAATGTCTCCTTAAGAACCGCAAGCTGCTTTTCGATTGTTTAAAGTTCAGCCACACTTTTTTTGTTTGCTAACTCGAGAATATTGTTCAATTCTTCAATTGGTTTAACAAATCTATTTTCTGCAATTCGCGTAAAATGTTTTTTTTTTTTTGGAAGATTTATTTTCAGACACAATTGCAAGTAAAATGTGTGAGAGCGATATTTCTCTGCACTCATCACAATAAAATAAATAAAATGCACGACTGGGTCGCACGAACTTGCTCCTATGTAATCGACTAGGAATTTTAAAAACGAATGTTATTAGAGAAAACTGTTCGTAAGGATAAAATTAATTTTTAAATTCTTTTAGTAGTAAGAAACAAAAAGAGAATGCTATCTCACTATGAATTTATGCAAGAACAAAAATTATAAGTCGTTGTGGTGGTTTCTTAAAAAAAGCTTTTACATATATACAAACTTTTTAAAAGCTTTTTAAGAAAAAATTTTGGTATGCCAATTTAAAGTTTTTATTATTGTTCGAATAAAAATTAAATTTACGAACAGAATTATTGACCCGTTTCGGAGATATCGAATTTTCAAAAAAAGAAAAAATAGATTTTTTTTTCAAAAATTCAAAAAATATTTATTTTAAAGATTTGAAATGCAATGTGTTTTAGACTTTTTAGAAGCTTCTCTATAAAAATTTTCATTAAGACCCGTTTTGTGGATAATGAGAAATTCAAAATTCGAAAAAATGGTTCTATGGTAGGTACAAGCTGTAATATCTTAATTTCAAAATTTGTTTTATTAAATTAAAGATCGTAAAAATTAATTCAGAGAAAAAAAAAATTATCAAAATTCTAGACACCGTTTTCGAGAAAAATACGATTTTTGAAAACCATTTTTTTTAATTTTTTAGCATTTGTATGGTAGGTACCTTTATTTTTAGGTAAAATAAATTTTTTTATCTCACATCTTGTAGATTATATTGAGAAACTTTTATTTATCAAGTTTAAAAAAAATCAAGCATGGGGTTTTCGAAATATTGAGTTTTGAAAAAACAAATTTGAAGTTTGTTTTAAAAATCCAAAAAAAAATTTGTTTGAAAATTTAAATACACAATTCTATTTAAGTTTTTTGGAAGCTTAAGCAAAAAAAAAAAAAAACCAAAATCGGTAGTACCGTTTTTGAGAAAATCAAAAACAAAAATAATGGTTCCATGGGGGGTAACCTCAATAACTATTTTTTGGAAATTTTTTGTCATCCCATACCTAGCTTTAATTAAATGAAATTTTTTTGTATTTTTATTTTTAAAATTTGTCGAACAGTTTTTGAGAAAAAAAAATGTTTATAAAATTTTGAAAAAAATTCGTATGGCAGGTACCGTTATTTTTGGTCTTAAAAAAAAAGAAAAAAAAAGTGTGGGGGGAAAAATTAAAAATGATATCTACCAAGTTGAAAGAAAATCGGCCGAGCCGTTTAGCCTGTAGGCGAACAGACAGACAGACAGAATTGCGAGACCCACTTTTTTAGTCTTCGCTATCATCGTAATGTCAACTTTGATCGAAATCTCGAGGATTTTTTTTACGAATGCATAACTTGCCTTATAGTACCTATAAGTCGCAAGTAAAAATGGGCCAAATAATCTTTTAAATAAACAACTGATCTTTTTGAGAGCCCTATGCACGAAAGATGATAGGATTTCCCACATATAGACCATTGAGACCATTCAAGAGGTCTTCAGTTTTGGACACATTGCAGGCATTACAATATTCTATTTTTTTTTCTATTTATTTTTGGGGCTAAGTGAGGGCACAAAAGTTATTGAAAAAGGGCAGATTATGCACAAAAATTAAATTACGATATGGTGGTTTGAATGGGTCAATAAACACAATTGGGTCACAGAGTTTGCGATTAAAAACAATAAATTGATGATAAACGCAACGAAATTGGGTCAATTAAAAATTTATGTTAACGACGTGGCTTTTGTTGAAAAAAACTTCAACAAGTAGTTAGCACAGGTAAGCACAAATTTTTAATCACAATAGGTTGCGGTGATGGTAGAAAAGGTAGAAACTGGGTCAGAGAGTTCGCAATTAATAGTGCAGAGGTATGCGAACTTAACTATACGAAGTTTCAAATATTAGTTAAGTGGGTGATGAGGAGCAAATCAAAAAAAGTCTGCACTTGGCGGCGGCTATTCGATAATTGTCGAATTATAGAATTTAAAAATTAAGCCAAATAGAGAAATTCTAGGTGCCGTTTTTGAGAAGCCTTATTTTAAAATAAAATAAAACTTTTACCCTGCATCGGGTAGATAGTACTAAAAACCTATCAAATTTTAAATTTCATTTCTCCATCACGTAGCTTTTTAAACTCCTCAATGCCTTCTCGATGTTAACTTTTATACAAAAACGTTCTTTCTCGAAAAAATACTTAGAAAAACTTTTATTACATATAATTTTTTGGGTTTTCTGGATTTTGGCAGTTTCGGCCTTGAAATTTTACTAATACAGTAATGCTGCGTCTTATTATATTATAAAATTATCTCCATTTTTGCTCACTATAATGCACAGGCATGGTTCATAGCTGTTATTCACTGGGATCTGGTTATCTACGGGCTTCCCAGCAACCAAATTTTATTTATTTCTGGATTCAAATTTATCAAAAACAACTTAAAAATGCAAGGGGACATTGGGTTTGATGGCCAAATTCCTAGACTTTTAATGACATAGAATTTTGAGAAATATTATAATATACAAATATGTATATTTGTTTCAATTTCTTAATTTTTATTTTTATGAATAACTTTTATTTAAAACATCATTTCTGGATCTCAATATGAATATAGCATTATGATGAAAATGTTGAAGTTATTAATTTATTAATATTTATTCCATTTTATGCCATTTAATAAAAAATGACTCTCACGCCTAAACGAGGAGAAGTTAACCCTACTTTCATACTTTATTTCTTTTTTTCTTTTTAATTCATTCTTATTTAAATACAATTTTAATAAGTTTTTATAACTATAAATGTATTATATACAAAAAATAGGAAAGAATAATAGGTTCATTCTGTAATTTGTTTAAAACTAGAGGTGAATGAACCATAATCAAAAATATTAATTCAGTAATGTTTACCCAACGTACATGCTACATACCCAATATTGGAAAATATTATACAAATCACTGTTTATTTGTCACAAAACAAAAAGCACTAGAACCGTTGAGAATAAATTTAAAGCTAAGAACAACAATGACTAGGAACCTCTGATCTAAAAAGTTATAAATAAAAATTGTATAATGATATGTATATATTTCCATTGCATATTAGTCAGATTTTAGGTTAAAAAGAAACAATGACGCAATAGAACTCATCAACATGTCCCACATTTCTCCTAAGCATACAAAAAATGCGAATAGGCATGGTGGAACGCAATAGAAAGAACTGTCGCTCTCCAATTTTGGCAGACGCAAACATTATTTTCTGTCAGATTTTTCATATTTCCATATCTAGATTGGAAACAAAAAAAAAACATGATTTAAGGCTGAGAGCACATCGTGTTGGTGTAGCATTGTATAAGGATAGTTTGGTAATAAAACTGGAATAGGTTTCACAATTACTTAATGGAACACTACCTGAAAGCACGATTGACAGTATCGAGTTCCTTTTTGCATTTGGAATTTGTGTTCTCTTTAAACCTTTAAAGAAAGAACTTTACCATTGACTCTTTTGTTCTTACTCACACAGATCAAAGTTTTCCTTTTGTTTGCCATAATTTACATTTTTGAGAATATAGAAAGAGTATGAATGAAGTTATGTGTGGATGTGTGCCTGGAGGCGTAAGGACACTTTTGATGATTATGCTTTGTTTATAAAAGAAATTATTTTGCAACCAAGCAAATCAGTGTTATCTTTTTAATCAAGGCTGTAGCCAGACTAACTTCATGGGTACGATAATGTTTGAAAGTTTATATCATTATGTAATCCAAAAAATAATAAAATATTCTTATAATTCCAATTTATGTAACAACAAATTAGCTATATACAATGAAAAGGTTACTAGAAAGAGTAAAAATCCTTTAACACAAAGATGAAAAAATCTGGAGATTTCTTGGTATTTTCATTTTAAAACTATTTTTCCTTTTTACAAGAGGAAAAAAATCGTATTAGATTTTTTGAAGTTTTTCTTTTAATCCCTTAGTTGAATGTAAATTACCCGAAGTGTGAAATGGAATGTCAAAATAATTCCTTCAAATCGTTGAAAGGGGCAGTTTTTTTTTCATTTGCTTTACTTCGTTTCCCATTTTTCTAAAAATCGACAGTAGTTTTTTCGCAGCAAATGGTAGACCTTTTTATGCGAGGAAACAAAGAGAAAAGAATAATTTTTGAAGAAGTTAATTCAACCATCAATCAACCAATGCAAATTAGAAGTAAATACAAACATTTTGGACCATGGCTTAACTTCAGCGGCATAGGTACATGATTTAACCCGTTATAGTTCAATGACTAACCTTAAACGATTATTTTTTTAAATTCAAAAAACAAAAAACTTAAAAAAAGGATTAAGTTAGTAAGTTATCAATAACTTACAACTAACTGGTATAAACCGGCTGCTTTAAGTTAAACCGCAAAAGGCCAATTAATAAAAAAGCACTTTTTAAAGTTCTATAACACCATTTTACTTCACCATGGAACAGGAACTAAGCTCCGACTTATAGTTTTATATTTAAAAAAAGCCGAGCTATTCTCTGAGTAGTAAAGTGATGTTCATCAAAAATCTGCTACAATAAGTAAGAATTCTTTTGTTTATACCTTTATATCCTAAATCCTAGTTATTTTTGATTTTAAATGAAATGATGAGCTTTATCACAAAAAAAGTAAAATTAGTGATAACTGAAGCTTAAATAATAAAAAACTCTTTTTAATAGAGCAATACAAACAAAATGCACGAATCTTCTCTCATGTTCGACAGACATAGAATTTTAAAAATGGATGATATTGTAAGAAAAATTCGAGAGCATGACATTAATTTTTAAAAAGGCTATACATAAAAGCAAAACATAGTAAAGGATTTCTTAATTGGTGAGTGTAGTTTTTTGATGGTTTTGAGTTCTAAGTCACCAGGCTTAGGATCTCTATGAGCCGCAATGACATTTGATTATAGTTTTTTTTTTTTAAATGTGGTAAAATTTAACCTTTCATTCTAAAATAACGGTACCCTCCATACAGATGTTAAAAAATTGGTTTTAAAAATCTTATTTTTCTCAAAAACGGCACCTAGAATTTTGATACATTTTTTCTGTTTCGTTCAATGTTTACGATCTAAGATTGGGATGATTTGACATGTTAACATACTTTGTGAATTATCTTAAGATCCAAATACAATTTTGAAAATAGGATAAATTGAAATATCTTTTTAACAACAAAGTGGCATCGCATTAATTTGTACAAATAAATATTTCTAAAAAAGGTGCAAATTTTTCTCGAAAACTATTCAAAGTTTCTATTTATTTTGTCATTAATAATGTTATTGGCAAACAGGTAGATAGGTTTTGACAGAGGACATAGGATTTGACAATTGATTATTGATCAACACTTTTGGAATAAAACAAGAAAATAAAAAAAAGCTGTGGTATTATGAAATAAATAACTATTCTCTCATCGATGTTGTCTTTTATAAATGTTTGGCATGTTAATATTCAAAAATAGAATGAAGAGCAGCTTAACGAAACATTTTCTTTTCTTTGATTTTAGCAGTTTATCAATTGCTCCTTCAGCAAACCTGTTAAAACCTTTATTTATTTCACTTTTAGAAAAAGAACTTGCATAGAAACTTGTTTTATGTAATTAAAATTTATTTTAAATACAAATTTCAGCCCGAGGTAAATTTTTTCGAGAATTTTTAGCTGAACAGTACGCAGTTCACGCTCTTAACTAAAATTGTAATCGACTACTTTATCAAAAAGTCTACACTTACTTTAGCACGTGAAATAATGTTGAACACATTCTTTCACAGATAAACTTTGACATTTGGGAAGCTTCGCAGTATATCTGCGAATTGAATTAATAAATTTTTCTGACCAAGTTCAATATTATATGTGTTAAAGAGTTATGAAGGTTGATTCTCATCGGCTGTGTTGGTCGTATTGTTTAATAAATGTAAGATTATTTTATTTTCCTTTTTCCCAACGTTTCGACAGTGGTTGCCGTCTTCTTCAGGGAAGATCTTTATTTAGTATACAAAAATTATAGTTATTATACATAAGTGATACTGTGCAGGGCGGACATGATACAAACTTACATGAAAATTATTGTAGTAATTTTTGAATATACAACAACAACTTTATATAAAAACACAAATATTTTTAAATTTAAATAAATTTTTTTAAAAGAAATATCTTGATTTATACACTTCTGAAGAATTTTAGTCCAAGTTGTTCAGAATTCTGGATGTGTTTTCCGAAACTAAGGAGCAGTAAACCGCTGAAATGTTTTGTGTGTCTTGTTTGCGGTTCATATAAAGGAAAATGAAAAAATCTTTCATTTAAGCTGAAAACACACCGGATCAAACAAAACGTTTTTGATTCGATAGTCAAAAAAACATTTTTATTTGAACACACACCAAGCGAAACAGAATGCATCAAAACACAGAATTTTGTATATGTCACCGGAAATGTATGTAATCTGTCATTATATATAATTCCTAGGAAATATATACAATGCCAAAATTCGCCAGGAAATGTGTGAATTAATTTTTTCTATTCACATTGCCTGGGAATTCTATACATCTCCTAAGCAGCAATAGGAATTGTACATAATTTCTAGGTTTTATACATTTCCGCTTAAATGCTAAAGAAACTTTGCATACACCCAACCTCGCACCTACCCCAAATCCTAAAGTGTGCCCAAGCATGGGGGGTTACAGGGGGGCAGCATGCCCCCCCTTACATACCTCACTGTTTATACGTGTCGTTCCCATGGCTTAAAATGGGAATTTATATATCAAAGACCACTTTAGTAAAGTGGATTTCGCTCCCATTAAGTGAGAACTTAGTCCTCCAGTGGACTGGTGTTTTATTTTTTACTTTTTTTATATAATATCTATTAATTTAACACATTTCCTAGCATTATTTAGCAGTTGTATACAATACCTAGGAAATATATACATCTCCTAGGAAATATGTGTTTTAAATAATCTTTTACAAATCTTTTTATACATTTCCTAAATAGACTCGTCATTGTATACATTTCCTAGAAATTGTATATAATTCCTAGGTTTCATACATTTCTAGTAACATATATGCAAAATAGGCATTATGTGCTTATATTTATAAGAAAAGAGAAAAGATTGCCAATCTTGCCAATCTTCAAATGTCATATTGGAAGTAGAGGCTTCATTTTCCTGCTTCTTTTCTTGCACCTCAATCATTTTGGTTAGCATTGCCAATCTGAATGTTCTTTTCTATTTGTTGGATAATTTTTCATAATCTACCAGGAGACTCACAATACATTCGCACTTTCCGGTGTCTTTTCTCTGGTTTTTAATTTTAAAAACTCGATCATTGGCCCAGCTATTATTTCGTAGGTCGAAGTCCTAATCCTTTTGGTTGGCCTTAGGCTCATCCTGGGAGTACTATTTATTAACAGGAAAACGATTAATAAAGGATGCATTTGATAAGATGTGGAATTTTCCCAATTTCTTAGGATCTATAGATGGAAAGCATATAAGGATACAATGTCATTCAAACTATAAAATAGGTATTTCAAGAAGAAACACATGAAAATATTAGAAAAGCAATCCACAGTTTATCAATAGTAAGTTTATTGGCATGTTCTATATCTATATAATATTATATATGGGACTTCTTGTATCAATTTAAAAATCAATTTTTCTTCATCTACGTCCATATTTATTTAAAATTTGAGCACAGAGTAAAGATAGAAGCAAATAAAGCTGTAATAAAAAGAACGGAATCAAAATTTAGTTTTGCAAAAAACAACAGGTCAGTTATCGGCAACGAAACATGTTTTTCTGTTATGCTTTGATTTTTATGTTTCGTTTCATTTGGTGTGTGTTTCACCATAAGAAAATAGGCAATTATCGTCAACGACGCGACGCTTGTTCCAAACAGTTTTGTTCCATTCGATATGTGCTGCTCGTATACAATAGCATGTATTTTCGACAACTACCACGCAAAACACTTCAAAACAAAAACGTATGTCTTGTTTCGTTTTCCTTGGTGTGTGTAGTCTTATAAGAATCAATTTTCCCTGTTTCACGAAACAAAAAAACACGTTTTGCTTCATCCTGTGTGTTTTCAGCCTTATTAAACAATACCGCCAACAAAGCCGATGAGAATCAACCTTGATAACTCTTTAACACATATAATAAGTTTTTTCTGTTTTTTGCAAATCTTAAAATGGAATATATGGTAGAATACCTCAAACAAAGTTCGTCCGATGAAGTGAATTGCAAAAAAAAGTGCCAGAAAACAACAATTTACTTCGGAACAGAAGAAGCACTTACAAATTATCAATTCTTCGATTTGTTTTGCGTCCATTCCATTTTAAGAATTTTCATGGAAAATTAAGGAAAAATAATGATGGCGGAAATTTGATATTTCAATTTATCTCTCCAACTTCAAAATCTATCTTGGATCTTAGCAAACAATTTTAGAGATAAGAATTATAGAAATAAAATTTATTTTAGTTTGAACTGCGTACCTGGCTTAAGGGATTGTATATCATCATTGTGTTTTTAATAAAGGAAACGTTAAAATTCTAATTTAAGAATCTACTAACTATTAGATTTGGGGTTGGACTAACTTTAATAATTTAATAAAGATTAAATCATTCGGGTCAAAAAAAAAAAAACAAACCATTACACTTTCAGCTCAGCTACCATTTTTGCATGTTTTTTGAAAAAAATTTAGTTTTTTTTTTGAAAACTCGATGATGACTGTTTTGGAATTTAATTTTGTATTTTCACAATAATTTTCATAGTTATTTTATTTAAAATAAGTTTACCAACAAAATATCTTAAGAATTATACAAGACGTACATATAAACAATATACATTCACAGGCACGATTATCCAACCACCTGCCTTTTTATCTGCTGAGTTGTTTTTTTGCTTAACAAAAAAAAAAACAAAACGCTAAAACTCATATTTCGCCCCATAAAATTGTGTCATCGAGCGTTTTTTGCAATTTAAGCTACGTCCTTTTGATGTGAGGAATGTTCGTGACGCACCATCAGAAGAAGGTTGGTAGAGTTGAATATCAGAGCTTTCCAACCAGCTTTCCGCCCCCGAATTTCTCCCACAGTACCCTACAGCAAAACTTGGTTTTGCGCGAGAATATGTTAACTGGACTGCAGAGAAAGTAGGAACATCCTATTCTCTGACGAAATCAGAATAGGTCTACGAGGTCCAGATGGACGTCAGCCTGTCTATAGGCGACAAAACGAAAGGTTTGCTCCATGCACGATAACCGAAACAGTGGGTTACCAAGGAGGGTCTGTAATGGTTCGGGGAGCCATCAGTTATAAAGCTCGCACGGACCTTGTTGTGTTGGAAAGAGGCAGTGTGAACGCTCATATATACGTGGAAAATGTTTTACAAGACAATGTGAGGCCTTTCGCACCATTTATTGGTGACAACTTTCGGTTAATGCATGACAACGCACGCTGCCATACCGCAAATTCTATAACTAACTATACCTAAATGAGGTCTCGATTCCAGTTTTGCCAGATCTCAACCCTATCGAGCATATTTGGGACAACCTCAAAAGACGTGTCCAAACGAGAACACCTGCCCCTGTCAATCTAGGAAAGGTTAAGACAGCTGCAGTAGAGGAGTGGCACAACATCCCTCAGTCGGATATTTAGGACAACATTGACGAATAGTAATTAAAGCCCGCGACGCAAACACCCATTATTGAAAATTTAGTTTTTCAATAATTTTACCACATTTTTAACAACAAAAAATAAGATCTTTTTCAGTATTTTTGTTTTTTCAAAAACTTGGTTTTTGTGTTAGTTCTTTAATAAACGTGTTTTTTTTCTTAGAATTTTTGTGTTTTGTTTGTTTTCTCAAAGTTAGCTTTCAACATTACTTACACCCAATGTGTTCTAAACTTGACGGTTTCTTTAAATTTACAGAAATACGAAGCGGTCGGAGTTGTTTAAGCCATTTATTTTAAGCTTATAAAAATGTTCTCTCATGACATACTCTAGAACTAACTAACAAGAACTAACTTTCTCCCACTTTCTTCTCTTCGTTGGTGTTAAGTTCGTAAGGAGCCCAATCTCTTGTCCAATTAAGTGTCTTGAAAATCGTTTATTAAACTTTGCACACATTTCTACAAATTAAATTGTCAGATTGAAGAAGAAGAATTTCAAACCGAACAGCTATTATTTTTTTATAATTAAAGTTTTAGGATTTTTCCTAACATCCTATTTGAAACATATGCTTTGAACTTTGATAGTTATTGGAAAGTTTGAAGTACATAGACAACTGTTTGAGAACCATAAAATTAATCAAGGCTATACTGTAATAGTTCCATCAACTAATTATATATTAAATATAAATAGATTTAACATCCAGTTTCTTGCAAACAAATTTTAAATAAACTCAACTTGCGGCAACATCTTGCAAAATTGCTGAAATTTAATGCAATCTGTGCATCAGTTCCATTTTCATTTGGTTGTCTTTTTGTGCTGGTAAATGTCACAATTTTAATTAGTTCGTACACATCAACTAGAGTTTCACCAGCAGTTGGAATACTTAAAAGAAAACAACGCAAAAAAAAAAAATAGAAAACAGACTAATTTAAATATGTCTCTTCGTCAGAGCATCTGGTGTTTTATTCAACTATTATAGGCCAAGACTTATTTAAGGTGCGGTTTTTTTAGTAGTTTGCAAGTGATATAGCTACTCAAACACTATTTGAATTGTTTTAGTTCAAATAAACTTAAAAACTATCCTTAGCTTAGTTTTTAAGTAATTATTGTGTTATTGGCGCTATTATGCCATTTTTTATTGGAATGATTTAATTATTAAGTTCGGTTGTCAAAAAACCTTTGGAATTGTTTATTATTATTATTTTGAGATGTTTGGTGAGCTGCGAAAAATACTAGGGTAACCCACCGAACCGTCTGCATAAAGCTTTGTCTTTCTACCTGGCGATGGCGTGTCGGCTGGTTAATCAGCAGTGTAAATGTTAAACCCTCAGCAGCGGTCCAAGTTTTGATCGTTAAGGAGCGTTGATTCCCTTGGTTGATGATACATGTCTTACTACCTGTATTTAAAAAAGTCTATAGGTTAGGAAAATTTTTGATTATTCTTACCAAGTGATAATGAAGTCCAAATTTCGAGATCCACTTCTATTCTATTTAAAGGCACAATACTCTCTGGAAATGGTGAGTTTATTAAACATTACCCAGGACTTCGGTTATAGTCTTTAAGAATGCTTGTATGTAATTTTTTAATATTTTTTTGCACTGTTGGGCTTTTATTCTATTACAGACATTTTTGAAGTAATACTTTTTTTCTGGCGTTGGCGGTAAAAAACGTTCTATGCAGCTGTCAGTGACATGTCAAAATGATACGTTATCAGTCAAAGACAGCGACATGTTTTAAGAATACAAAATGTTTGTACGTTTATAGGTTACAATCTTACAGAGGCTTTGCTTGAGGGAAAAAAAGTTTTACTTCTTCCTTGCGTACGTCAGTACTTGTGTGTACTTTTTTTTTATCAATATATACTCGTATACCAACATCAGCCATCTTGGTGGTGTCAATTGGCCGTTTCGGAGCTGCGATTTGACCCCTTTGGACTTGTTTTTGTGGGGAACCGTGAAGAACCGATATTATGCCAACAATCCGGAAAAGATTCAAACACTTAAGGCCACTATCATCCAAGAAATTCGTGAGCTACAGCCCAAAACCATCAATAAGATCTGGGAAAATTGGAGTTACAGAATGCGCTACTGCGAAGCCAGCCCAGGCAGCCATTTATATAATTAATAAGAATGTTTGCTCTTACTAATATAGCCATCATACCTGGAAAAATATAATTTTGTTTATTTCATTGCACTTTTAAAAAGAAACTTTTATCTGGCCCATCCTTTTTATTCCTCAAAATTGTTTTAACAAGTTTAATTTAAGCTCTAAATAGTTTTCTCAGTTCTGAACTTAATACAAAATGTCTTTTCTTAAGAATTGTATTGTATTGTATTGTATTGTATTCGTTTATTTAGTATAGTTTACTATTTTATAACAGAATTTGTATGAATATTTATATGGTATTTAAAAATAATATGTAGATAAAAAAAATATAAGATAGAATGTACATATATATATAGTTCAATAAATTTAAATATTTGATTTAATAAAATCTATCAATAGTTTTTTGAAAACATAAAAATTTGATTCATTTTTAATTTGATTTGGTAATTCATTAAAAAGTTTAACTCCTTTATACATAATCATATTTTGTGTTCTTGTATCTCTGTAAAAAGGTAATCTAAAATTGTTATTTGTTCTCAAGTTATGAGGTTGAACATCATGGATTAAATTTAAGTTTATAGAGAGATAATCAGGTACCATTTTATTTTTAATTTTAAACACAAAAATAGCCGCATTGTAAGTTATTCTTTGTTTTATGTTAAGCCATTGTAAGCACGATATCATAATACTAATCGGCGTGTAAAAACTGCATTTCAGTATAATCCTCATCGCTTTGTTTTGGAGCTTTTGAAGTCTGTTGATTTCTGTTGAGTTGCCCATGTATAAAATTGTTGAACAAAATTCGAAATGTGGTTTTATAATCGTGTTGTATATATTTATTGCACATATTGTTGATATTTGTTTTCGTATTCTTTTCAAAAATCCGATTTTTTTTGATATTTTTTTGACAATGTACTCAAAGTGGTTATTGAAGTTAAGATCATTATCTATAATAACACCCAAATACTTGATGTATTCCACTTGTTCAATTTGATTATTATTTATTTGTATGTTTGTATTATAGTCACTGTTTATAACCATGCATTTTGTTTTATTTGTATTAATTTTGAGTTTATTCATATTTAACCATTCACAAAGTTTAATTAGATCAAAGTTTAGATTATCAATAATTTCATCTAAGTCTTTACCGGAAACAAATAAGAGCGCATCATCAGCAAACAACGAAATTGTAGAGTATTTGATAATTTTGCTTACATCATTTATGTAAATTAGAAATAAAAGTGGGCCTAGTATTGTTCCCTGTGGTACACCGAACGAAGTATTTTCACTGTTAGACAAGCACTCATTGATTTTTGTTCGTTGAGTCCTATCACTTAAGTAGGTTCGAAACCAATTTAGTTCTTTGTTTTTTATTCCGTATTTGCTCAGTTTATTTAAGAGTATCGATCTATCTATTGTTTCAAAAGCTCTTTGAAAGTCTACAAAAACAGAAATTATTTTATGTTTTTCATGTCGCAGAGTTTTTAGAGTCATAATCAACCAGTTGAGAGCTGTTTCACAAGAGTGATCCGAACGGAAACCCGATTGGGTTTGAATGAGAATGTTATTGTCCGATATATACTTAAACAATTGCTCATGAGCCACTTTTTCAATAATTTTTTCTAAAACCGATAGCATATTAATGGGTCTATATTTATCACAGTTAATGTTATTTTGTTCTTTGGGTATAGGAATTATTATTGATTCTTTTAAATTATTTGGAAAGATGCCATTTTGGAACGAATCATTTATTACTTTTAATAAATAGGATCCAATGATATCAAAACAATCTAATATTATCTCAATATTTAATTTCGAAGAATCCTTTTTCTTGTTGATTTTTTTGCATATAACAATCAGTTCAGATAAGGTGATTGGTTTAAAAAGGAAAGTAGTACTCAACTCTGGTAAATAACTAAAATCCAAATTCTGTGAATGTATAGAGTTACTTATATCATTAATACTGTTAATAAAATAGTTGTTTAGTTTATTTGCTATCACGCAACTTTCAGTCTCTTTACCATCTACGAATTGCACTTCACTGATATCACTTTTTTCTTCTTTTAAAACTAAAGTTTTTATAATTTTCCACATATCTTTTTGGTTTGAACAACTTTCAATTTTATTGCACGTGTATGTCTTTTTTGCTAATTGAAGCTTATATTTATATAAATTTCTTACCCTTCGGTATTCAACCCAGTAATCAGATTGATTGAAAATAGATGCTCTTTGGTAGCAGCGGATTTTATCATTTTTTATATTATTTAATTCTTCTGTAAACCATTCATTTTTGCGAGGATATAAACGCTTAGTTGAAGTCAACTCTTGAACACTGTTATCTAGGCTTTCTTTTAAGCATCTAGCCAAATCACTTGAATTCGAATTATTCATTAAGCATCGTAGTTTGTTTTGTAAAATTGATTTAAATTTAATTTTTTCATATTTAAACACTTGAATGTTCTTTATTGTTTTACTAACATTTTTCGTTATATTGACAGGAATTTTCACTAAAATCGATTCATGATCACTTATTTTTAAATTACTAACAGTATCCGCCCAGATATGTCTTTCAATTGGTGTTATAACATAGTCCACAAGGGTTCTTGATGTTGATGTAATTCTTGTTGGTTTGTTTATAATTTGTTTACAGTTATTGTCTCTTAGAATTTCCTTTATTTTCTTTTCGTAAGTGAATTTTTTTAACAAATCAATATTGAAATCACCTACAATAGTCATGTTAGGGTAAGATATAACAGCTTGATCTAACCAGTCTGCAAATATTGTACAAAAATCACATTCCGAACTACTAGGTGACCTGTAGAGCACGGTAATAATTTCACTTTTTTCATTATAAGATATTTGTATGCATAAACACCAAAGTTTCATTTCAATATGAATGCTATTTAATATTTTAAACTTCAATTCTTTGTTTATAAATATTGCGACACCGCCTGTATGACTACTAGTACTATCACATCTCACAATTGAGTAGTTTGGTAAATTGATTTCCGTATTGTTAATGTCACTTTTTAAATGAGTTTCAGAAACAGCAATTATATCGAATTTATTTTTAGTTAAAATGGCCTCTACTTGATTCAAATTATTTATCAAACCTTCGACGTTTAAGTACCAACAGTTTAATTGCTAATACTGAATACGTTCTTTAAGCACTTTAAGTTTTCGTAAATAAACTGGACAGTTTTTGTCTATTGCTTCATGATCACAATTTGTATCCATTCCAAGGGATTGATTTGTCTTAATACAGTTTATGCACTTTGAAACCAAATTGTCACATTCTTTTACATTGTGTTCACCTCCACATTTTAAACAAGCTTTTTTATTTTTACACGTAGTCGATTTATGGTTGTAACCTTGACAGTTAAAACATCGTTTCAAATTGTAAAATTCTCTTACTAAACATTTAACCCATCCTACTTTTATTTTCCCCATATTGAGTACTTTATGAAAGCCTTCACTATTAATTTCAATTACTGCATTTAAATTTCTCCACTTATTATTGTTTTTAAAAACATTCAATACTTTCATTTCACTGTCTCTAAGTTCTGGATTTTGTTTTAGAATTTTATTTAAAATTTCATCCTGACTTTCATCATTTTCCATGTTCATCACACAAATTTTCGGTTTCACCATTTCTGGCAATTCCACTTGATAGTTTTCACTCATTTTGCTTTCAATTACATTTTTTAATTTTTCTGTCGATTCTTTGTCTGCACATTTTATGGCTATGCCACCTTTATTTTTATTTACAACAGCATTAATATTCAATTCAGAAGGATCGATATTTAATTTTAATTCTTTTCTGGTTTCATTTGATTCTTGTTCTTTTCTTGGATACACTATAACGGGTGGTTGGTTTAGTTTTAAGACATCGGAAAATAATGTATTATTTTGTTTTTTTATGCTTTCACTTTGGTTATTTTTGTTCATCTTTGCTTTCATTTCATTAACAGATTTTGATAATATATCAACACTTCTTATTAGGCTTTGATCAAGTCCATTTGATGATAAGGATGCACTTTTTTTTATTTGAGTATCTATATTTTCTTTAACATTCTCTATTTTATCACTAGCTTTATTAACATCTATACATATTTTCTCCGTTTGGTTTTTCAATGCTTCACTGTATTTATTTAATTGTTTTAACTCAATGACGCTTTTTGCACAAGTCTCTTGAGCAATTTTCATATCTTCTAATCTCTTTTCGTAACGTAACTCAATTGACTGTAGCAACATTTTTATTTCATTTTCACTTCTCTTTAGACTATCTTCAAATTCTAGTTTATACTCTTTTAAATAGCAACTGTTTTTTTTAACCGACTCGTCCATGTCTTTTAACACTAAGTCCACGTTGTGAATGTATTGAATACAATCATCACATATAAACTTTATCATTGGGTTCAGTAGACATGCACTCGAATAAGCGTCAATACCACTGCACTTAACCGCACTATGATAAACTTTATTGCAAACACCCGCGCATCGCATTCCCGTTTCTCCGCGAACAGTTGTTTTGCATTTTGTGCATTTATTTTCATCCATTTTAAAGAGGAAAAAAAAATAAAATTTTAGTTTAAAATAATTTTAAATGTCTTTTTGGATAAATCAGACACATTTATTTATCCTACGATGAATAAACAACGCGCTGACAATCTTATTTCACAAATTCACTTTATGTTTAATCGCTTTTTTAATTATTTACTCGGAGCTCTTTTTTTGTTGTTAACTCTCTCACTATCAACACTGTTGAGGATAAGAATGATAGGGTTGTTTTAAGAGATTTTATTATACAAGTGTATAGAGAGCCAACGTTAATTTAAATGAATGTTAATCTTTAGGAAAATAGACTCCCAGTTAAATATTCTTAGAATGTGTACACCATAAAATACCTTCATATTCATAGTATCTTCATATTTTACTGTTGTAGTTTCTTCAACTTTATTCTATTTTCAAATTAAATCATAACATTTTCTTTGTTTTTTTGATAAAATCTTCTTTCCCACAAAACTTTCTCTGGAAAATAAAAACAACATAATATTAACTGCGACTGTAAGGCAAATACAAAGTTTTTTCCTTTTACGACTTATAGGAAAGATTCTTTCTCGCAATAATTATTGCTTATACATACATGTCTATATTGAGATGCTCCAGCCTACAGGAAGACTATATCTTAAATGGTTAAGAAAAAAACAACTATTGAAATAAAATATAAAATACACTTGGCAAAAGTTATTTGAAAATAAACAAGATATTATAGTGTTTGAGGACAAAAAATACAAAAGTAATTTATATCCCTATTAAACTATAAAAATATGCATAATTCATTATGCGGATATACTACCTTGAAGAATAGTATTATACGGATAAGTTTTATAGAAGATCATGAGATTTTACGAGTATGTACGATTCGTAACATTGTTTCTATCGTTTAAGTGTTACATACTCATTAACTGAAACTCATATGAACTACAGGTTTTCCTTTTCTGTCGAGCAGTTTTTAAGGAAAAAATATTTTATAAAATTTCTAAAAAAATTCGTATGGCAGGTACCGTTGTTTGGGTACTTAAAAACAAAAAGAATAAAGCATTTGGGAGGAAAAAATTGAAAATGATATTCACCAAGTTTAAAGAAAATCGACAACCCATTTAGGCTTTAGTCGAACAGACACACAGACAGAGTAGCGAGACCCACTTTTTTTTTGGATTTGAGTCAATTTTCAGTAAAACCAATTTGGGTGGCAATATTTCGATAACTAGACCTCTCAAAACCTGCTGGGTTTTACCCGTGAGTACCTCTTCAAAATTTAATTAGAAATTTTGAAAACCTCAACCTTTTACGAGACATGGTTTCGGAAATATCTCCAACCAAACGCATTGTTAGACAGTCAAATGTCGAAAAACAGTTAAACCCGGCAAATCACTTTGGTTGGCCATATCTCGATAACCCGACCTCAAAGGATGTTTCAACTTGCATTTATGTACAGGTATTGAATAGACCTTTCGTTTGATGTATATCTCGATGGGATTGGTGAACTTTGAAAAAATAATGATTTTTATAGACAAGTGGTTAGTCCATGATTTTTCCCAAAATTAACAAAAAACTTGTTTTCGAGATTTGCAAAGATTAGCACATCCATGGAAAGGTTTGTTAATTCACTACTCAGTGTTGAAAACTGCAACCCCTTACGAGTCTTGGTTGCGGAAATATCTCCAACCGCATCCGATGACTTTTTTAGATTTGAGTCAATTTTCAGTAAAACCACTTTGGGTTGCAATATTTCGATAACCAGACCTCACAGAACCTTCTGGTTTTCACCCGTGAGTAGCTCTCGAAAATTTGAATAGAAATTTTGGAAACCGCAGCCTTTAACAAGGCCTGGTTTCGGAAATATCTCCAACCAAACGCATTGTTAGGTAGTCAAAGGTCGAAAGTCAGTTAAATCCGGCAAATCACTTCGGTTGGCCATATTTCCATAACCAGACCACGCAGGATGGTTTAGATTGCATTTGTGTATAGGTAGTGAATAGACTTTTCGTTTGATGTATATCTCGATGGGATTGGTGAACTTTGAAAAAATAATGATTTTTATAGACAAGTGGTTAGTCCATGATTTTTTCCAAAATTAACATAACACTTGTTTTCGAGATTTGCAAAGATTGGCACATCCATGGAAAGGTTTGTTAATTCTCTACTCAGTGTTGAAAACTGCAACCCATTACGAGCCTTTGTTGCGGAAATATCTCCAACCGCATCCGATGACTTTTTTGGATTTGAGTCAATTTTCAGTAAAACCACTTTGGGTGGCAATATTTCGATAACCAGACCTCACAGAACCTTCTGGTTTTCCCCCGTGAGTAGCTCTCGAAAATTTGAATAGAAATTTTGGAAACCGCAGCCTTTTACAAGGCCTGGTTTCGGAAATATCTCCAACCAAACGCATTGTTAGGTAGTCAAACGTCGAAAGTCAGTTAAATCCGGCAAATCACTGCGGTTGGCCATATTTCCATAACCAGACCACGCATAGAATAGAATAAACCTTTCGTTTGATGTATATCTCGATGGGATTGGTGAACTTTGAAAAAAATAATGATTTTTATAGACAAGATTTTTCCCAAAATTAACAAAAAACTTGTTTTCGAGATTTGCAAAGAGTGGCACATCAATGGAAAGGTTTGTTAATTCTCTACTCAGTTTTGAAATTGCAACCCCTTACGAGCCTTTGTTGCGGAAATATCTCCAACCGCATCCGATGACTTCTTTAGATTTGAGTCAATTTTCAGTAAAACCAATTTGGGTGGCAATATTTCGATAACCAAACCTCAGAGAACCTTCTGGTTTTCACCTGTGAGTAGCTCTCAAAACTTTGAATAGAAATTTTGGAAACCGCGGCCTTTTACAAGGCCTGGTTTCGGAAATATCTCCAACCAAACGCATTGTTAGGTAGTCAAACGTCGAAAGTCAGTTAAATCCGGCAAATCACTTCGGTTGGTCATATTTCCATAACCAGACCACGCATAGAATAGAATAGACCTTTCGTTTGATGTATATCTCGATGGGATTGGTGAACTTTGAAAAAATAATGATTTTTATAGACAAGTGGTTAGTCCATGATTTTTCCCAAAATTAACGAAACACTTGTTTTCGAGATTTGCAAAGATTGGCACATCCATAGAAAGGTTTGTTAATTCTCTACTCAGTGTTGGAAACTGCAACCCCTTACGAGCCTTGGTTGCGGAAATATCTCCAACCGCATCCGATGACTTCTTTAGATTTGAGTCAATTTTCAGTAAAACCACTTTGGGTGGCAATATTTCGATAACCAGACCTCACAGAACCTTCTGGTTTTCCCCCGTGAGTAGCTCAATTTTCATTAAAACCACTTTGGGTGGCAATATTTCGATAACCAGACCTCACAGAACCTTCTGGTTTTCACCCGTGAGTAGCTCTCGAAAATTTGAATAGAAATTTTGGAAACCGCGGCCTTTTACAAGGCCTGGTTTTGGAAATATCTCCAACCAAACGCATTGTTAGGTAGTCAAAGGTCGAAAGTCAGTTAAATCCGGCAAATCACTTCGGTTGGCCATATTTCCATAACCAGACCACGCAGGATGTTTTAGATTGCATTTGTGTATAGGTAGTGAATAGACTTTTCGTTTGATGTATATCTCGATGGGATTGGTGAACTTTGAAAAAATAATGATTTTTATAGACAAGTGGTTAGTCCATGATTTTTCCCAAAATTAACAAAAAACTTGTTTTCGAGATTTGCAAAGATTGGCACATCCATGGAAAGGTCTGTCAATTCTCTACTCAGTGTTGAAAACTGCAACCCCTTACAAGTCTTGGTTGCGGAAATATCTCCAACCGCATCCGATGACTTTTTTAGATTTGAGTCAATTTTCAGTAAAACCACTTCTTCTGGTTTTCACCCGTGAGTAGCTCTCAAAAATTTGAATAGAATTTTTGGAAACCGCAACCTTTTACAAGGCCTGGTTTCGGAAATATCTCCAACCAAACGCATTGTTAGGTAGTCAAACATCGAAAGTCAGTTAAATCCGGCAAATCACTTCGGTTGGCCATATTTCGATAATTCGACCATGCAGGACTTTTTAGCTTGCATTTGTATATAGGTATTGAATAGACCCTTCGTTTGATGTATATCTCGATGGGATTGGTGAACTTTAAAAAAATAATGATTTTTATAGCATTTGTTTTAAAAAATTGGAATAAATCTATCTATCAGTTGACATTTTATCAATCACAAACACAAATATATAAATATCTCGATCTCCATCAAGAATCTGGTTTAAATTTTCCCCCGAAAGTTGAAGTCTCTCACACTCCGTCAGCAAAACATTGAATTGAATGGGATTTAACTGTTGAGTTTTCATTTTTCGTACGTGTCATCTTGAAATCATGTGGAAAGGAAATGAAAGGAACACATTTTCCAGCAAGGGTTTCATAAAAGTTTCTCGATTCAAGTAAATAAGACATATATTTTTCAGAAAAACAAATGAAACATTTATCAGAAATCAGAAATAAATATGATTTTTGTTTCAATTTTTTTTTTTTTTTTTGAAAATGCTAAATAACATCGAATTTCATATGATGATACTTTTATTAGGATGTACATAAAGGATAAAAGAGGCAATAACAAGAAAAAGAATCTTACCACAATGGATTTATTTTAGAAGTTCTAAATATCTTTTTGTCTATCAAAAGGGTTTTTCCATTCATTTTCATGGTGTTGGAGACATTTACATTCTGTAGCGAATTTTCTAACTTGTGTTTTTCTTTTTCTCACATCCATCGTTCCAATAGCGAGTTGATGTTTTGCCAGTTCCTGAGAAAATATTCTCTCGATGCTCTCTGTTCATCAATTTATTTTCGTCTATGGAAACGTATACAGTATTAATTCAAGAATTAGTAGAATTTCTTAAAAACCACTTTATTAAATCATATTGGAAGCAGCTTGAAGGTGAAAATGCTTGGAGGTGTAAAACATTGTGTGAAACTAAGATTTCCTGTCCCTGAATCTATTCACAATAAATTCATTAAGTATGAATGCTAAATCTGATCCTTATGAAAAGGGTCAGTGGCAGATAGCTATCATGTAACCATGTAGCTGGGGACTAAAACACACAAGTTGCTTGATTCGATTCACAGGAAATCTCAATGAAGCAAAGTTAAATCAGTTCATGTTCATTCACAAAATTTTTCTCCAATTTTGTTAATGTAATGTGATATCGAAGCAAAATGTACTCCGGGCTTAGCCTAGTTCAAATTGAACCAGCATATGGTGGCCCATTGGCACTGACAGCAACCAGCCAAATTAGAGATTGGTGGGTGCACACCAATTTGAAAATGTGATGATATCAGGATTAGGCACACCATTCGATTCTACAAAGGGAAATGAAATTTGAACCTTTCAACTTACTTATTTATCCGGCTCCCAATCCATGAAGGGCTGGTTTAGTGCCGGAGGGACATCAATTTCCTAACTATTTAAATCCCTTTAATTCAACCATACGAAGTAGACTGCCATCCGCGATGTTTTGGAATTGTGTACGCTTTCAAGCATCATATCCAGCAGCTGTTGAATGAGCATCTTGTAGAGCGTTTAATAGGGCAGGAAGACAACCCGCTTCCAGTCAATAAAGAGACTGTTCCACCACATTTATAGAAGAGGAAAGTCTCTTTTAGCTATAAATAAGCTTAAGAACAAGAAGGCCCAAGATCTGATAGCTTACCTGCAAAGCTCTTCGGAGGTGATGTTTTGGTAGGGTACCTATATTAAACCATCAACCAAATATGGGTGGAAGAGAGCATGCCCTATGACTGGGTCATCAGCTCCATATGCCCCATCTACAAAAAAGGTTATCCTATGTCTTGCAAGAACTATCGAGGCAAATCTCTGCTAAATGTCGCATAAAAGATCCTATCCAACGTACTATGTGAACGTTTTAAACCGTTTTGTAATAATTTATTCGGCAAGTACCAGTAAGGCTTCCGGCCTCGCAGATCTACCATAGACCAAATATTCACATTGAGGCAAATTCTGGAAAAGACCAACGAATTTCAAGTCGAGCCTGACCATCTATATTAAGCGACTTCAAGGCCGCATATGATAACATTCTTCGTCAGGAGCTCTTTATTGCGATGGCCGAACTCGAGATCCCGGGAAACTGATACAAATATGTTGCATGACATTGAAAAATACTCGGTACAATGTGCAACTGGGGAGCAACTCCTTTGAAGTTTGAACTACTTCAAACATTCACGGGGTTTCGGCAAGGAGATGCACTATCATGTGATTTTTTCAATCTCTTTCTAGATCAAATTGTGCGCAGGGCAGGTGTTAACACGGAGGGCACTATATTCAACAAATCTGTCCAACTATTGAGGTACGCTGACGATATCGAGATCATTGGCCGTTCCCAACGTTTCCTAATAGAATTCTTTACGACTGTTGAAGCTTGACGATCAAGCGAGTCTTGAATTAAATGAGGACAAACATGTGTCGACCGATTAGGGAAAAATGTCACTATTGATAGCAAACACTTCGAGGTAGTTAAGGAGTTCATCTACCTCCGAATTGATATTTGCTCCGCGAAAAACACCTTAGTGGAGACCTAATGAAGAAACCTTAGGAAACCGCTGCTACTTCGGCTTAGCAAAACAACTGGGTTCAAAACTCCTCACTCGTAAGACGAAGTGCATGCTCTTTTAAACCTTATATTACCATTCCTGCTTTACGGCACTGAGTGCTGGACTATAAGCAGAAAGTGGGAGATGAAAGAACAATTCTTCGACGGATATTTGGTCCTGTATACGAGGAGGGCGAATGAAAGAGAAGATACAACCACAAACTGTATCAGCTGTAACAAGATATGCATGTAGTCCAAAAAGCCAAAAACATCGACTACATTGGCTCAGCCAGATTGAGCGAATATATAACACTGCTCTAAGAAAGTCTTCGGCGACAAGAAAGACCAAAACTCCAGTATAACGACCAAGCCATAGCGCATTCCAGAGCCCTTGGCCTAGAAAACTGAAAGCAGCGTGCTCGGAATCACAGGGAATGGGAGCCAATTAAGTAAGTTTGGAGGGGCCGTTGATGCCCTTATAAATGGACAGATTTCGTATTGAAAGTAGTGTCCTTGGTGTTAACGACTCTTTTGCAAATTGTTTGCTCGAGATTGAGATTGATGAAAAAGTCTCTTAGCTAAGCTCTGTCAATGTTTCGAACAATTCGAAGGAGCTATGAGTATTAGCTAGTTCCATATTCCACTGCAAATATTCCAAAGTCGCGATGCAGTCGGATCAGTTTTCCCGGAACCCTGAGTGCCACCATCCCCATATAGAGCTCCTGACCATGAAGGCTTTCGTATACAGCTTCGACACCGTTGAAGTGATGATGAGGTTTGGTTTGAACTAAGTCCGTCTTTTTAAAAAATTACCTCAGTGTGAAGATAAAGTCTGTGGTTTATCTGCTGGACTTAAGAATCTAACACAGTACGATATTAACATTGACATGTTGTCTCTATATAGTTCTTGCAAGACATAGGGTCACTTTTCTTGCATGCACCATACCAAACTGTGTATTTGAAGTATATGTAAAGTGATAAGCCATCACATCCTGCCGCCTTGTTTCATGTAAACTTATTCATACCCAAACCTACTTCTTCTAAACTGAGTGTTTTAACTGGTATCTGGTTCTTCTTCGACTTAAATTGGGCTTACTCCTTGTTTTATATCCTCGCTCTAAATCGTTCACGTTTAGCAGCTGTGGAAAATAATCCTTGCTGTTTTTTCGATTTTTACATCTACTGCTTCGAGAAGATTTGAAGATATCGTAAGACTTTTCAATCGCTGGACATGCTAGTCCCTTCACTTATTGCTTAATACTTTTCGCTTCTTGCTCTACTCGAACCCTGTTTTGCCCTGCCTTCTGTTTCATTTTTCAGTTGAATGGGTTCATCAAGTCAACCACGGGCTCCATATCTGGAGTTGGTGGTGGTTTTGGTTACATCTTAAATGATGCCACGGTGCTGGAACCGTTTATTATTGATGTTTGTCTTAAATGAATGTACAGTGGAGAACTTCTCGTCCAGGTGATCTTTGTTGAATTTTGCAACTCCAGGTATTATAAGAGCCCAATGTTCAAATTTTTTCTTCTAAGCAATTCGCAATTTCTTTGAAATTTGGGCTCTTAACTTTACGGCAACTAGGAAATGGTCAGAGATGGGGTTTCACTTTCGAAAACGTCGGAAAAGTGCCTTTGCCTTGCAATGACCGGTTCTTGGACGGTTTGGTGATGCTGGCACGACCATCTGGAGAGCCACAAGTTCCCTTGTACTATGACCATTTTTTCAATGATAAAAAATTAATTGGAAATGGTTGCCGACGAATACACGTTATAGTCCGTTATTGTCACGAACAGCAATTATCCTCAGTAAAAACAAAAAACAACAGTACAAGACACACATTTCATAACCAATTAATATTGATGGAAAACATCACTTTATTTGAGACAACTCATCACTTTTATAACTCATGTTACTTAGGTACCGATTTACTTCAATGTGAAATAGAAAAAATAAGTTTCAGAAATGACCTAAGTTATAAGAAAAATTCCATGGAATTCCCTCCCCAAGGTACAATTATGATATTTTGCTCTGGAGAAAAAAAAATTAGATGTCAACTTCATTCATGTGTTACTGTGAATCTATGTCTGTACAATGTTTAGATTTTATGTTTCTAAGAATAAGTTATTAGATGAACCTACGAGTACCTCTTGCCTTGGTTTTCTAGAACAAGTTTTTACTGCCAGTTATTGCTCCCTAAAAACAAGAAAACCTTAGGACAAGGTTGTGCACAATATTATTTTAAGTCGTATTGGATAATGATTCAAGGACAGTTAGAAAAATGGCACAATTTACAGAGATTGGTTATAACCTACTTCTTTCAAAACTTTCTTTCACATTATCGAAAGTAGTAATAGTAAGTAATAAATAAGGTTTAAATAATCTTTGTCCAACAAAGTTTAAATTTAACAAACGAAACAGAATTCACAAATAAAGTCTAGTTTATATTAATTTCAATTTCTAGTTGATTCATTAACGTTAAAAGAAATTAAAATCAATAAGAAATATCAGGAAATTTACAGAATGAATTTTCCATTTTAAATTATTTTTTTTGCTTCAAAAATCAATCAATAAAGCTCTCTTTGATGATTCGAACTATTTTTATTAATTGCAGTAATTAAATGCAATTTTGTACGCAGTAAAATTTCACTTCCCAGAAATAAAAACTCAACAGAAAAATTTTAATTGAATTTTATTTTATTTTACTTAATTTTTCCGATTGTATAATTCAATGAAACATAAAATGCACGACTGGGTTGCACGAAATTGTCCTTATGTAAAAGCCTAAGAATTTTAAAAATGAATGTTATCAGAGAAAACTATTTATAAACATAACATTATTTTTCAAACTCTTTTGGTAGTGAAAGATAATAACAGAATGCCATGTGATTTTTTAACAAGAATACAAATTATAATTCGTTTTAGCAGGATCTTAAAAAAATAAGCTCTTATATACAAAATATTCAAAACACTTTTAATAAAAAAATTTGGTACTCCAACTTTAAGTCTTTATTATTGTACGACAAAAATTAAATTTCCAAAAAAAATTTTGACTTGTTTTTGAGATATTAAATTTTCAAAAACCAATGATTTTAATTTTTTTTAAGTTTTGAAATGCAACATTTTTCAAACATTTTGGAGGCTTCCCTGAAAAAAAATTCATTAAAATCCGTTATGCTTGTAATGAGAAATTCAAAATTTGAAAAAATGGTTCTATGGTAGGTAAAGTGCAGTCAGTAATATCTTAATTTCAAATTATTACTTGCGATGTACATAGGTACTATAGGGCAAGTTCTGCATTTGAAAAAATCGAACTCGAGATTTTGATCAAAGTTGACATTATGATGATAGCGTCTGTCCGTCTGTATGTCTACAGAGCCTAAGCCACTCGACCTATTTTCTTCAAACTCGGTACTTAAGGGTCTTCGGTGATTCCCTAGAGGGGAAATTGAAATTTTTTTTAGCTCTAAAACTAACGGTACCCCCAATACCCTCGTAATGCGAAATCTTATTTTTCTCGAAAAACGCTTTTACGATTTTGATAAAAAAAAAATTAAGTGTGATATTATGGATATAGACTACATTTCGGTCAAACAAAATTTTGGGACAAAATGTTACTAACGATACCTGTCATAGAACGTTTTTTTTTATTTTCGAATTTTTCATCAACGGCTGTAACGATTTCAACCAAAATTTGTATGCATTTTGCATTTAAAAAAATATAATAGAAAATTTTTTTCGAAAAATTACTTTTGGATTTTTAAAAAAATAATACATTTTTTTTATAAATTCAATATCTTGAAAACAGATACACGATTAAATTTTTAAATTACGTTTTAAAATGTATTTTATTAAATACTAACAATTTGCATATCAATTTTTTTATAAAAATTTTAAGGAAAATTTAGTACATAAAAACATGTTTTAGTGTGTCTGTATGTCTGTACCTCTCCCTCCAGCCTAAGTCACTGGACCTTTTTTCTTCTCTAAAACTAACAGTACCCCCATACACCCTTAATGCATAATCTTATTTATCTCGAAAACGGCTCTAACAATATTGATAAGAAAAATTGGGTGTGACATTATAGACATGAACTACATTTTGTTAAAAAAAAATTTTGGGGCAAATGTTATTTACGGTACCTGTCATAGAACCTTTTTTGATTTTCCACCTTCTCTTTCAGCAGGAGCCTCCTTAAGCTTAATATAATATTGTATATAAAAACATTCGAAAAAATATTTTTTAGGTTTCTTGAAAAAAAAAATCGAAGTTTTGTTTTTGAAAAATCAATATCTTTAACAACTGTGAACGATTATTTTCTTTAAATTATTTTCTAAAATCTATACTACTAAATACTTAAAATTTGCATCCCAAATTTTGTTCTCGAAAATTTTTAAAGAAATTTGTTATATAAAAAATTACTTTAATAATAAAATCCATGTTTTATATTTATAAAATGTATTTTAAATTCCAAAGTACTTTTACATAAAAGCAAGTTCGTGCGATCCAGTCGTCCATTTTATTTTTATTGAATTATAGATCTTTAAAATCAAAAGGAAAATAATATTATGGAAATTCTAGGCGCTGTTTTCGAGAAAATACGATTCTCGAAAACTATTTTTTAACATTTGTATGGTTTGTAAGATTATTTTTAGGTAAAAGAAATTTTTGTTCACATTTCTTGTAAATTGTATTAAGACACTTTTATTTGTCGAGTTTAAAAAACTGCGTTTTCGAAATATTGAGTTTTGAAAAAAAAAAAAATGATTTTTTTTGAAATCCAAACGATTTTTTTTTCGAAAATTTGAGTACGCAATACTATTTATTTATTTACATAACTAAATTGCTAGTTTTACAAAAAATTTCTTACAAAGGTGTAAATTAAGATTCTTAAACAATTTCATGGAAAAATGTTGTTTTAAATTGACATGAATTAATTATTGTTTTATCAAACAAATTGTTATATTTAAGATTGTAAATATTAAATAGATTAAACATTTTATTTAATGAAGAAAATTTTTCATAATTGGTACGATAGTTTGAAATAAGTATACTCTCCGGTATGTTCCTCAAAGTTCTTTGAGGAATATTAAAATTAATACGAGACAGAAGGTGCAAACAGTCTATGTTACCGTTGATTAATTTTACAATGAAAACGAAACATAAATAGGAACGTCTATTCTCGAGACTAGGTAAATCAATAAGTCTGAGTCTGTTATTATAAGGTGGAAGATCATATACTATTCAAACCTTTACGGAGCTTTACCATAAAAAATGATCAAAATCAGTTTTTCGTTTTTTAGAAAACCAAAAACAAAAAAAAATGGTTCTAGGGGAGTACCATACATAACCATTTTTTGGATTTTTTTTTAAATCTGCAGAACAGTTTTTAAGAAAAAAATAGTTATAAGATTTCAAAAAAAATTCGTAGGTATGGAAGGTACCATTATATTTTGTCTTAAAAAAAATAAACCTGTGGGGAAAATTTTAAAATGATATCCACCAATTTTTAAGGAAATCGGCCGATCCATTTGGGCTGTAGTCGAAGGAACAGGTACACACTTTTATCGTCTTCGCTATCATCGTAATGTCAACTTTGATCAAAATCTAGAGTTATATTTTTTTACGAATCCATAACTTGCCTTGAGAGGTGGTACCATTAATAACCATTTTTCGGTAGTTTTTTTTTTTATTTAAAGAAAAAATGAATTTTGAAATAGTTCCATTAGTTTATTTAATAAGCTCATCTGCTCATACAAGTTTATTTGTTTCAATCTGAAAATGTGCTTCAAAAATAACGTTAATAAAATAATATAAAGCAATATACTATTACATGAAATCAATTGTTTTACTTGCACTGAAAATTGAAAATTTGAAAATTTTGTATAATTTTGCTAAATATAAGTTCAATATTATCCCTCAAAAACTATTGAGAAACTTTTATTATTTTTAGCTAATAAACCCCTAGAAAGCACCAACAAGAATTATTTTTGTTGTTCTGATTTTAGACAATATCCTTATTCTTTTTGCTTTGTTAATTTTACGAATCACCGCATTGGCGCGTTAGACTGACTTTTTCAACTGGTTCAACAAGCCCATTGTAAATTGACTTATCGTACTGATTGTATACAGAGTATAATTCATTGGAAATATGTAGTACATTTATTTTTTTTTTTTGCATCTTTACTTTATTTAAAGTAAGCCAAATCGGGTTCTGTCAGTTACAATCAAAGTGATTCATACAATGTATGCTCTCGTATTCAAATGTCAATCCATCTTAAAGACGAAAAAGTTTCTTGTGAAGCCATTAAGCAAGCTCAAAACATAAATAAGATACTGATTTGGTTTTCATATATATGAACATAGATATAGATTTATTTGGTTTAAAAAAAAATAAGAAATAAGTGGGATAGCCAGATCTACTATCCTTAAAAAATTGTTCCTTACGCCTCTATCCAACTGGGCCAAGTCACGTATACGACAAGGCAACTAAATTTTATTATAATTGATTCAATACAACCTATCGACCTTTTGAATAAAGCATATTTTAGCTATCGACGGGGGCGTGGCGGTGGTGGCTTGTTAAAACAGAAGCAGATATCAAAGAAGGCACAAAGACACAAGGCTAAAGACTACTTGGATTTCCGTTCCAATTATATTAATAACTCCAGTCGAATATTAGTTCCATGGCAACATATTTTTGTTTGAGTTTTCATACAGTAAATATTAATTCCAAAAAATCAATGCCCTTGAGGTCTTTTGCGCTTAACATAAAATGAATAACAAGAATGATATATGATTGACCATAAACTGGGAAAACCAGAAAATATCCTAGCGAAGTTATCTAATCTATGGAAGAGCTAATACAGGGTGCGTTTCATGTTCTAGGTCGATGTTTTTTTCCGAATACAAATTTTATAGTTAATTTATATTTTGTTGATTGATTACACATAGTTTTTCATATTACTTATGGAATATGTTATCCAGTGGGTGCATTTGGCCGTAGTGTAAAGGCTACCTCTTATTTAAAGCACATTTTCACATTTTGCATAACAATTTGCAGACTTATGTTTCAAGGTTTCTATTCCAAACTGCCGCCTAGCACAGACGTGTTTTCAAATATATGTTTTTTTAGAATTTCTCCCTCCCCTGAACAATCGCGAACTCTGTGATCTAATTAACTATGTTCATTTTTTAACTTTAAAATAATAAAATCTACACCTTTAGCACGTACATGACCCACATAATGGCCCATCGCCGTTCGGCATTTCCAAACTGTGCTTAAGCATTTACTTTTCGCTCCGCATTTGCCCCCAATAAACAATAAAAACTTATGTCATCCAAGTGCGGAAACCCCATTTGTGGTTCATATGTTGATGTAGACTTTTTCCTTCCACTTTACCCCTGTAAGAAGCAATAGGTGACGGCAAATCAAGGGATCGTGTGGGTTAGTCAATATCACCACTTTTTGAAATTATTCGGCCGGAAACAAATCTCTCGGAAAATTCGCATCTTCGCACGAGCTGTGCTTGAGTGGCACCGTCTTTTTGGAACCACATATTCTGTGGGCTTAATTCATCCAATTTGGACATTTATGAAAATTTTCCAACATGTCCCGATAGCAGTCACCAGTAATTGGCTATTTCAATTATGGATCATTTTCCTGATTTTTTAAGAAATGTGTGTTCAGATTCTAAGACGGCTCGAAACTTCAAATGTACAAGAAAGAAAGCCACCAAGATATTGATTGGTAGGACGAAAATATTTGTTTAATTCTTATTTGTATCTATATCTTCTTAAATGTATTTTTTTGTCTTTATCAAAGGTGCTGTAGAACCTTATTGCCTGGAGCAAATTGCAAAAAATTTAAGAAGCACGAAGTTTTTTTTTATTATTATTTATTTATTTATCAATGGATATTTATCTGTTGATTACTTTAACAATAATTCATATATTACAATCATTGATTTCTATTAAAAATATTTAGAGCAATTTGTTTAAAAACAGTTCTATTCATTTGAAAGTCGACTTCATAACTAATAGAATTAAAATTTCTCAGTGAACGAGTTAAGGGTTCATTAAGTCCATAGTTCGTCCTGTGATTGGAAACAAGAAAAAGAACGTTTCTGTTTCTAAGATTTCTCTCTGGAACATAAAAGTTTAGAAGATTTAATAACTCGGGTGAATTAATTCTTCCATTAGCGATATCTTTGATAAAAAGTGAACAGAGAGTGTCTCTACAGGTTTTTAACGATTTGAGATCTATTAAGGCGCATCTTGACTTATAAGGGGGTAAATCTTCTGACCAACCCAATTTCCTCAATGCAAACCTTGTGAATCTTTTTTGGATTTTTTCGATCCTATCAGAAGAGTTTACATAAAATGGAGACCATACAACACAACAATATTCAAGTATAGGTATTATTAAAGAAGTATAAATAGCTTTTAACGTATAACAATCTCTAAATACTAGGGTATTTCGCTTTAGAAAACCAAGAAGTGAATTTGCCTTCGATACAATGAAATTTATATGTGATATAAAAGACAACCTTGTATCAAAAATAACTCCAAGGTCCTTAACTTCACTAACAGTACATAAAACTTCGTTGCCGAGTCTATAACTGTATATAACTCTTGGTGTTGAACGAAAGGCTCTAAAGATTTTACATTTGGAAATATTTAAATCGAGATGATTATATCTACACCACTGAAATAATCTATCAATATCTTTTTGAAAGTTTTCACAATCTTCCTTTACGGATATTTGATGATATAGTTTTAAATCGTCTGCAAACATTAGACAATTGGTAAATTCTAAGAGGTCCGCAATATCATTAACGAAGAGATTAAAAAGCAGTGGCCCTAGATGACTACCTTGCGGAAGACCTGACAAAACATCAATAAGAAATGATTGGTCATTGTCAATTTTCACAATCTGCTTTCGATTTGACAAATAAGATTCCAGCCATTTAAGAAAACCGAGATTTAACCCAATTTTCTCAAGCTTTCTTATAAGAAGCCTGTGATGCACTCTATCAAATGCTTTTATAAAATCTGTGTATAAAACATCCACTTGCAATTTATGCTCCAATGACTGGACGCAGAAATTCGTAAAAAGACATAAATTTGTAGTAGTGGATCGACCACTGCAGAAACCATGTTGTCTTGTTGTTATAATGCCCTTAACTGCAAAATTAAGCCTATCATAAACTAATTTTTCAAACAGTTTCGGTACGGCTGAAAGTTTAGATACTGGCCTATAATTGTTAATCAAATGCTTAAGACCACTTTTAAATATTGGACTAATCGAAGAAAGTTTCCATTCTTGAAGGAAAACGCCAGTATGGAGCGATGTATTAAAAACAATTTTCAAAATTTTGAAAAGCGAAGAAGCACATTTGGAAAGCAAAAGTGGTGGAATCAAATCCACACCGGCTTTTTTGTTTAAATCAAGATAAAGTAAACCATCTAAAACTTCTTGATCTGTTAAAGAAAAAGAACCAAAATCAACTTGGCAACTAATTTCATTATACTTATCTGAACAATTTATCTATAATTGCTTCATTATAATTTGATTTAAAATAGTTTGCGAAAAGATCACATGTAGATTTTTTATCGAACGAGCATGCATTATCCAATTCCATAGAAATTGGAAATTCAGAAACTTGACGTTTTGAATTCAAAAAAACCCAAAAAGATTTTGAGTTATATTTAATATTTCTTTCAATCGAACATAAATATTGAGAATAGAGAAACCTGCTTAAAAAATCAAATTCTCTTCTCAACTGAATAAAATGAGTTCTGTCTTCAAAGTTCTCTGATAACTTATACTTTTTAAAAGCTTTATTTTTAACATTTTCCAAGTTCTTTAGCCGTTTATTAAACCATGGATATTTAAAAGACGCTCTTTTTCGGACCAAAGGGACAAACTTGTGAACTCCCTCAAACAAATAACTCTTAAAAATTGAATACGTTTTATCTAAGGATTGATCGGCTGTAACCGATTTCCAATTTATAGAATTATAATAATTATTCAATGAAATGAAGTCAGTCTTCTTATAATTATAAAAATAACTATTGTTATCATTACTTAAATTTTGAAAGTTATAAAAATCTAAGATAACAAAAATAGCTTTATGATGAATTTGATTTTTAACTATAGGAAAGTTCGCTTCAAAAACTTTATATTTTATATCATTAAAAATGAAAACAAGATCAAGAAATCTATGTAAACTATTTTTAACGTGGTTTATTTGAATTAACCCAAGCGAAAAAAAAAAAAAATTGTCAACCAATTCCGTCTCCACATCTTTAGTAACATTAAATGGTAACGGATGATTTTTTAAGAGCTTGAGAACTTTTTTTAAAAAAAAACGCATAAAATTTGCAAAATCCCATCGATTCTTTATTTGAAACGTTAGATTGGTCCATGACATTTACTTTTTGAAGATAATTTCATTTAAATGTTGACCGCGGCTGCGTCTTAGGTGGTCCATTCGGAAAGTCCAATTTTGGGTAACTTTTTCGAGCATTTCGGCCGGAATAGCCCGAATTTCTTCGGAAATGTTGTCTTCCAAAGCTGGAATAGTTGCTGGCTTATTTGTGTAGACTTTAGACTTGACGTAGCCCCACAAAAAATAGTCTAAAGGCGTCAAATCGCATGATCTTGGTGGCCAACTTACCGGTCCATTCCTTGAGATGAATTGTTCTCCGAAGTTTTCCCTCAAAATGGCCATAGAATCGCGAGCTGTGTGGCATGTAGCGCCATCTTGTTGAAACCACATGTCAACCAAGTTCAGTTCTTCCATTTTTGGCTGTATTTTATACGGTTTTACACCAAGATCTTTGCGTAAAATCTTCCATGTGGTCGAATAACACAAACCCAATTGCTGCGAACGGCGACGAATCGACATTTCACGGTCTTAAGCAACACTCTCAGAAACAGACGCAATATTCTCTTCTGTACGCACTGTACGCATTCGTGTGGTTGGTTTAATGTCCAATAAAGTAAACTGAGTGCGAAACTTGGTCACAATCGCATTAATTGTTTGCTCACTTGGTCGATTATGTAGACCATAAATCGGACGTAAAGCGCGAAACACATTTCGAACCGAACACTGATTTTGGTAATAAAATTCAATGATTTGCAAGCGTTGCTCGTTAGTAAGTCTATTCATGATGAAATGTCAAAGCATACTGAGCATCTTTCTCTTTGACACCATGTCTGAAATCCCGCGTGATCTGTCAAATACTAATGCATGAAAATCCTAACCTCAAAAAAATCACCCGTTACTATTCAAACCCTTACGGAGCTTTACCATAAAAAATGATCAAAATCAGTTTTTCGTTTTTTAGAAAACCAAAAACAAAAAAAATGGTTCTAGGGGATTACCATACATAACCATTTTTTGGATTTTTTTTAAATCTGCAGAACAGTTTTTAAGAAAAAAATAGTTATAAGATTTCAAAAAAAATTCATAGGTATGGAAGGTACCATTATATTTTGTCTTAAAAAAATTAACCTGTGGGGAAAATTTTAAAATGATATCCACCAAGTTTTAAGGAAATCGGCCGATGCATTTGGGCTGTAGTCGAAGGAACAGGTACACACTTTTTTCGTCTTCGCTATCATCGTAATGTCAACTTTGATCAAAATCTAGAGTTATATTTTTTTTACGAATCCATAACTTGCCTTGAGAGGTGGTACCATTAATAACCATTTTTCGGTAGTTTTTTTTTTTATTTAAAGAAAAAATGAATTTTGAAATAGTTCCATTGGTTTATTTAATAAGCTCATCTGCCCATACAAGTTTATTTGTTTCTTTCTGAAAATGTGCTTCAAAAATAACGTTAATAAAATAATATAAAGCAATATATTATTACATGAAATCATTTGTTTTACTTGCACTGAAAATTGAAAACTTGAAAATTTTGTATAATTTTGCTAAATATAAGTTCAATATTATCCCTCAGAAACTATTAAGAAACTTTTATTATTTTTAGCTAATAAACCCCTAGAAAGCACCAACAAGAATTATTTTTATTGTTCTGATTTTAGACAATATGCTTATTCTTTTTGCTTTGTTAATTTTACGAATCACCGCATTGGCGCGTTAGACTGACTTTTTCAACTGGTTCAACAAGCCGATTGTAAATTGACTTGTTGTACTGATTGTATACAGAGTATAATTCATTGGAAATATGTAGTACATTTATTTTTTTTTTGCATCTTTACTTTATTTAAAGAGTTTGACAAATTTTCGTAGATATGCGATAATTTCTAGCAGCCAAATTGGGTTCTGTCAGTTACAATCAAAGTGATTCATACAATGTATGCTCTCGTATTCAAATGTCAATCCATCTTAAGGACGAAAAAGTTTCTTGTGAAGCCATTAAACAAGTTCAAAACATAAATAAGATACTGATTTGGTTTTCATATATATGTACATAGATATAGATTTATTTGGTTTAAAAAAAAAAAATAAGAAATAAGTGTGATAGCCAGATCTACTATCCTTAAAAAATTGTTCCTTACGCCTCTATCCAACTGGGCCAAGTCACGTATACGACAAGGCAACTAAATTTTATTATAATTGATTCAATACAACCTATCGACCTTTTGAATAAAGCATATTGTAGCTATCAACGGGGGCGTGGCGGTGGTGGCTTGTTAAAAAAGAAGCAGATATCAAAGAAGGCACAAAGACACAAGGCTAAAGACTACTTGGATTTCCGTTCCAATTATATTAATAACTCCAGTCGAATATTTATTTAGTTCCATGGCAACATATTTTCGTTTGAGTTTTCATACAGTATATATTAATTCCAAAAAATCAATGCCCTTGAGGTCTTTTGCGCTTAACATAAAATGAATAACAAGAATGATATATGATTGACCATAAACTGGGAAAACCAGAAAATATCCTAGCGAAGTTATCTAATCTATGGAAGAGCTAATACAGGGTGAGTTTCATGTTCTAGGTCGATGTTTTTTTCGGAATACAAATTTTATAATTTATATTTTGTTGATTGATTACACATAGTTTTTCATATTACTTATGGAATATGTTATCGGTCAAGTGGGTGCATTTGGCCGTAGTGTAAAGGCTACCTCTTATTTAAAGCACATTTTCACATTTTGCATAACAATTTGCAGACTTATGTTTCAAGGTTTCTATTCCAAACTGCCGCCTAGTAAAGACGTGTTTTCAAATATATGTTTTTTTAGAATTTCTCCCTCCCCTGAACATTTTCCAATCGCGAACTCTGTGATCCAATTAACTATATTCATTTTTTAACTTTGAAATAATAAAATCTACACCTTTAGCGCGTATATGACCCACATAATGGCCCATCGCCGTTCCTCATTTCCAAACTGTGCTTACTCACGCATTTACTTTTCGCTCCGCAATTGCCCCCAATAAACAATAAAAACGTATGTCATTCAAGTGCGAAAACCCCATTTGTGGTTCATATGTTGATGTACACCTTTTCCTTCAACTATACCCCTGTAAGAAGCAATTGGGTGACGGCAAATCAAGGGATCGTGGGGGCTAGTCAATATCACCACTTTTTGAAATTATTCGGCCGGAAACAAATCTCTCGGAAAATTCGCATCTTCGCACGAGCTGTGCTTGAGTGGCACCGTCGTTTTGGAACCACATATTCTGTGGGCTTAATTCATCCAATTTGGACATTTATGAAAATTTTCCAACATGTCCCGATAGCAGTCACCAGTAATTGGCTATTTCAATTATGGATCATTTTCCTGATTTTTTAAGAGATGTGTGTTCAGATTCTAAGACGGCTCGAAACTTCAAATGTACAAGAAAGAAAGCCACCAAGATATTGATTGGTAGGACGAAAATATTTGTTTAATTCTTATTTGTATCTATATCTTCTTAAATGTATTTTTTGTCTTTATAAAAGGTGCTGTAGAACCTTATTGCCTGTAGCAAATTGCAAAAAATTTAAGAAGCACGAAGTTCTCAATAATATCGCACGAATCAACAGAATCTCAACAATAAATGCATTGCTGTTCTTGCAAGATTCTATGATGAAGAGTTAAAAACAATAGTCGATCAATTTTTGTGCTTTTTGGAAATAAAGGACGCGTCAGCTAAAAGCATTTTTTTCACAATAAAAGCCGTGTTTTTTTGGAAAAGTTATCCGTAGTAAAGTAGGATTTTATATGAATAACAACATCCGTAGTAGGATCACTGCCGATAACATCCGCAGTAGGAACACTGCCGATAAAAAGAGAAGTGAAATCCTGCTGCGGATAGAGATTTGACGTTTATTCGAGTATCGGCAGTGATCTTACTGCGGATGTTGTATTTGTTTTTCATATAAAATCCTACTGTACTACGGATAACTTTTCCAAAAAAACACGCCTAAAGAGTAGCTTGGACAGGTTACGAATTCCGTACTTAAACTTAATTGGCTTTGGATCAGATGGTGCCAACGTTATGCAAGGCGAAAAGAATGGGGTTCAAGCACTCTTAAAGGAGCTCAGTAACGAAATTTATTCAGTAGTTTGCACCTCACATTCAATTCACAAATGTGCAGAATACTCCTCAGGCTCAGGTACATTGCCACAAGAAATTTGTTCTTTTCCTCAGGAAATTTGTCAGTTCTTCAAGAACAGTTCAAAAAGGCAGGATGAACTTAAAATATTTCATCAGGATTACTTTAATTTAAAAAAAAAAATCAAGAAAGTTGTTGCCACTAGCTGGTTATCGTTCTTTGAGGTAGTTGAATACTTTTTAAATAATTGGATAGCATTAAAACATTATTTTATTTCAGTGGTTTTTGAAGATAAAAATGAAAAGGGTAAACACACATTTAAATAATTTAAATAATCCACTTTATAAAATGCATTTTATTTTCTTAAAATACATTTCAAAGATTGTCACCGATTTGAATTTACATTTCCAAAGTAAATGTCCAAGAATTCATACAAGTCAAATGACATAAAAAAGAAATCAAATATTATATTACGAAATTTTGTAGAAAGTGACTATTTGCAAAGTTTGACAAGTTTGACAAGCACTAATGATGTCAGGTTTTGAAAAAAAAAGAATTTAAAACCTTCGAATGATATTTTTTATGGCAACGATTTTGATTGCGTATGTAATATACTTTCAGATACAGAAAAGGAAACATTTTTAAAATCAGTTCAAAATTATTATATTAAACTAATTACTCAGTTCAAAAGAAGATTTAAAATGGACAATAATGTTTTAAGTGCTTTCCAAGTTTTTGACACAAATTATTTGAAAAAACATATAAATAAATTTAAAACTATATCAATTCAATTTAATGAAATTCTTTTAAACAAATTTTCTAATTTATTTGAATGTTCTAAGAATGTATTGCTCTTAGAACTTCAGAATATAATAGAAGAAATAGATTTATCAAGAAAAATTGTAATGGAAATTTTCTATATAAGAACATTTGCACTTTCGCGATTAATATTTTGAATCTACCCCATAGCATTGCCTGTGCAGAACGTGTTTTTTCAGCTCTTAATAATATTAAAACCGAAAATCGCAATGGACTTAGCTTTGAAGAAATTCGCTTATGAGCTTTAAGAGGTTTCTGAAAAATAATACTTGTGGTAGTTTAATTCTGCCTCCAGAATTGATAAAAAAATGTCTAACATAGATTTTAAGTTACAGTACGAACTCGGTTAACGCAACCCTCGATTCGCGCAACTCCTCGATTTTCGCAAAACGAAAATTCAAGCACATCTTTACTCTATAAGTGCTACTTTTGAAAAATGTTACATCAATTAATGCAACTTTTTCTGTTTATGCATCTGTTCATTAAAATTAAAACATCAAACCAACATAAACGATTTGTTTGGTTTCAATAATGTTGTTTTATAACATTTTTGTTATCTCTAAAAAAAAAAATAAGCCATTACAACTATAATTTTGTATTAAAAAAAAATTTTACTTAGTAAGTGCAACTGCCTTAATTTCTATTAGTTGCGTAAATCAAGTTTGTACTGTATTTAAAAAAAATGGAATAAATTGCAAAAATATAAATAAAATAATATCTTCTCCCAAAAAAGATGAAATGGCCCCAGCATTTTGTTTCCCTGGAATATAGCTGTAGTGGAAATTTTTTCTGCAACTGTAATAAGTAGTTATGAACCACTCTTAACCACTTGCAAATGAAAAGCTATAAGTATAACTTAAAAACTAACTTAAATCTAAACTTATAACTAAGAGTGGGGGTTGGACAAAAGGAGTTTCAGGTTGTAGGTGCTGATATTGAAATCAAATGACTTTGGATTCAAATTGACCAACCGGAGAATACGGGTCAGAGGTTCATTAAGGCCATAGGAGGTGTTGTGTGATAGTAAATAGAAAAGGCGATGGTTTCTCAGATTACGCGTGTTACGGGTTGATTATGAAGATAGTACAGACGGGGAGGTGTTTTAATACGTTTACGTAAAAAGGTCATTGTCTGGCATATACTGATGTTAAGCTTCAAGCAATTGTTGGTACACAGGTTAAGAAACTTTCGAGATCTGTCTTCTGGAGAGATATGTCTTCAGGAGCTGCGATGATTTTGAAAAATTTCGTATCATCAGCGTATAAGGATATTTGACAATGTTTAATGACCATGTCAATGTCGTTAATTGTAAGTATAGAGAGGAGAGAGCCTAAATGACTACCTTGTGCGACACCAGAAGTGGCTAGAATAGGATTGGAAAGTGCGGATTTGAACCGGACAAAATATTCACGATTCTCTAAGTAAGAAATAATCCATTGCAAAAAAGGGGTTGAAAACCTAAAGAGGATAGTTTAAAGATTATGAGGATGTGAGAAATTTTGTCGAAAGCTTTGCTAAAGTCAGTAGAGAACATATCAACTTCATTGGAGTTTTCTAAAGCTCTTAGAGCAAAAGAAACGAATTCTACAAGTTTTGTGGAGTTGGATCTGCTTTTTAAGAAACCATGCTGTGCTGGGGTAAACAAGGGCCTGCAACGAAAACTGAGGAGTTCATATAAAATGCTTTCAAAAGTTTTTTTTAAAAGATGTTTCCATATCTTGGGAAATGTTTCCTGAGATAAGGATAAATGAAAAAATTTTGATAGAGGATTTGAAAGAGAAGAAGAACATTTTTTTAGGAAAATGGCAGGAAGACCATCAGGGCCAGGAGTGAACTCATCATTAAGTTGAGAAAATTTGTTTTCAATGGCCGAGGGAGCAACGCAATCAGATAAGAATTGACCCAGCGAAAAATTCGGTAAATACTCAAAATAGGTCCAATCTGGTTTAAAACAATCCTTGGATAATGAGTCCTTGAAAAATGATGCAAAGTAATTAGCTATAGTTAGATTATCATTGGAGGTTTCATTATTGAAGGACAAAGAGGATGGATACCCGTCTGACTTTCTTTTGTAATTAACGAACTGAAAGAAGGATTTGGGATCGTTGATAAGGTTAGATTGGATTTTATGTAAATATTGTTGTTAGAACAATTCGTTGAATTGAAGATAAGCACAAAGGTACTTTGAGGAGTCAGTTGGGCATTGAAAGCGTAGTAAAGTTTCCCAAAGCTTGTTCCTTTGGCTAAGCAGCGAACCTAGTCTACGATTATATTAAGATGAGGACGAAGGAGAAACTCTACGTTGGTGCGAAGGGAGAAATAACTAAATTGAATAGTGTAATTCATTATAAAAAAATGTGTAAGTGGCTTCTTCAACAGACATAATATTTTCAAAATTAAATTGAACTCGGTTAATGTAATCATTAATTTGGGAGAACTGGGTTTCATGAAAATCATACAAAATAGGATGTGAAGTGGGTATACTTTCTAGGTACGAGTTATATGGTAGAACGTTAGTAACAAGGGAGGATGATAATTATCAATAGCTGTAAGAATTTGGGGGCAGAGAGTGACTAATGAGTTATCTGGGGCTGTTAAGAAAATAAGGTCTAGTTGTCGGTCCATATTATTTATAACGCCATTTATTTGACAGAGGCTTGAATCAGTTAAATGATCGACCAAAAGACACTCTTTTGCCAAAGAGTGATTACAAATGTAATGTGATCCGTGGTCCGACACAGTCCATTTAAGGTGAGGAAGGTTGAAATCGCCACAGATTACAACTTCGTCTAGGGGGTCGCATTGTTTTATTATAGGATCGATCAAGCGAACAGCAATTTCATATGTTTGCAGAGGTTGGGAAGGCAGTATGTAGAAACACATAAGATAAACAGATGTTTTAAGAAGTTTTATTTTAACTGAAACGAAATCAACTTCAGACGTGTTTTCGATTGAGAAGAGAGATGAGTCAAATGAATTTTTGATCGCGATAAGGACAAACAAAAATAGCAACTAAATAAAATCGATCTGGAACATAAAACGCACACTGTAGTTATAATATTGTTGCAAAACTCCCAGGATCCCTGAAATAAACTTGGATTAAATAAAACACTAGAATAACCTCTTCAGAGTAGCACACAAAAAAAGCGTTCCACTTTATTTATTCACTTCCAGGTTAACAAAAACTTATTATTTTGACAACAGATTGCGTTGTCATATTTGACAATTGACTGGTTGTGATGCGTTCCTTGGTGCAACAATATGAAAGTATAAATCTTACCTTATTTCCAAATACGTTTTTTTAAAATATAATATCAAAATAGAGCAATATTTCTACAAATCTAAATCATCAATACAAGAATATTGATATCATATAAGAACTCATTGTATTTTGTGAAACTTCTAAGACTTATTTAAAGCAGAGTAAGAATTCCCTTTCCATAATTTTCTTATACTCTATTTAATAAAATAAATTCCATTTATTTTCCAAATCAAAACAGATCGCAGTACTTTATAGGTAAGAAATAATTTTAAAAATAATCACCTTTATTTTTCCACTAAAAGAATTATCTGAATTATTTATTAAATGCTTACGTCACTTTATCAACTAAGCAAAGGACTTCTCAGAAAGGAAATTCCTTTATTATTTCTTTGCGAATAAACCTTACCTGGTTACAATCAGATAGCAAGAAATTTATACTATTTACCAATTATTCTCCTCGTCGGGTTTCTTCCAGGTATACTTATTCCTTATTTTGATGAAAATGCTGTTGTCCTGGTTTTAATGGTATTTTGGTAAGAATCTGTAGAATTCCTTCTTACCACACAAAAAAGTTTCCTACTATTATGATAAATGCTTCTCTTATTTATTCCAAACAATATAAACAATCTTATTGTTGGCCCCTAATGATTGGCATTTAGAACATGAATATAATGTGTACACAAACATGTAATATTTTCTTCAATTAATTCGACACCATGTGGTTACAGTAAGAGATGACCCGATGAGGCTGTACAGTGTACATGAGATAGACTACTCGAAAAATTGACAATTATCTATAGCTTTATATCAATGTCGACAATGATTGTCTCATATACATAGATATCTTAAACAATTATTAATACTTTAAAAATTTTACCTGATGCTTAAAAAATAAAATGCAAGTATATATACTTGCTCCTATGTACAAGTTCTTTGGGATTTAAAAATTATATTTACAAAGACATTTTTAAATAAAAATGTTCAGTTACATAAAACTCATTGCTTAAATTACTAAAACAACACCTGAAAACCAAACAGCTCAAATATACAAATAAATTAAATGCACGACTGGGTCGCCCAAACTTACTCCTATGTAATAGACTAGGAATTTTAAAAACGAATGTTGTTAGAGAAAACTGTTCATAAGGATAAAATTAATTTTTTAAATTCTTTTATTAGTAAGAGACAAAAACAGAATGCTATTTAAACATATTTATACAAAAACAAAAATTATAAGTCGTTGTAGTGGTTTCTTAAAAAAATAGCAAAATTTTTAAAAGATTTTTAAGAAAAAAATTTGGTACGCCAACCTTAAGTTTTTATTATGGTTCGAATAAAAATTAAATTTCCAAAAAAAATATTGAGTCGTTTTTGAAATATTGAATTTTCAAAAAAAAAATGATTTCTTTTTTTTCAAAAATTCATAAAATACTTTTTTTTTTAAGTTATGAAATGCAATGTTTTTTAAACTTTTTAGAAGCAGCAGCAGCAGCGATTTTTGAAAACCATTTTTTAACATTTCGTCACCTGAGTTCTATCTTGTTCTATGTCCATTTTTCAAAATGTTGGGAAATCGATTTTTAAAGTTCAGATCGAAAACTTTTTTTTATTTTACCTAATTTATTTTTGGAAGTGATGTTTTTCTGAATGCCTTAACAATTTTGTTTTAAAAACAATTCACAAATTTCTTTTTTCTTTTGTTTTGAAATAATGATAAATAAAAATCCACGTAGAAGTCATTTTGGATATTGAACAAAGTTATATGGAGTGAAGATAGTTTGATAAAATTGGTGGATATTGAACAAAAAAAAACTTAATATTGAACAAGACAGAAATTAACAAGGATACTATAGGAAACCAGATGTATTTTGTATTAAATTGAACAAAAACATATTTCATTATTCAAATCAGATTTCATTAGGTTCTCTGAATGGTACTATGAATGGGAACAACAAAATTTTGAATATCTTGGTATGTTTTTATCATCTGAAATAAAAAAAAATTATGTAGGTTTCATAACTAAAAGATCTATGTATTTCTAAACCAAAGGGTTGAAAAATTTATTTTTCTTAAACAAAAAATACAGGAGAAATTCTTAAAAAAAAAAACTTTGATCTTGTACGTTAGGCATGCCTTAAAGTAGTTTTCGGGTACTGCTCTAGATCTGCGCTCTGTTTTGAATTTACAGGAATACAAACAGGATTATTTGTTACGATTTCATTATTATTTGCAACACTGAAATAAAGGGTGGTTAAATTTTAAGGGCCGATGTTTAATGGGAACCACACCTAAACGTCAAGTTTTTTCTGCATTTCATTTGACCTTTCTCAATTTCAGTCTAACTCAATTTGAACCATGGAAAGATACACAATTGAGCAACGCGTTAAAGTTATTCAGGCTTATTATGAAAATGGGCGTTCAAATCAAAATGCATATCGTGCACTTCGTGATTTTTTCTGTCAATTTAATCGTCCAAATGTGCGTACAATCGGAAAAATCGTTAAAAAAATTGGAGCAAACCGGGTCTGTAGGAGATGTGAAAATACCAGTGCATGCTCGTGCAGCTCGTACTGCAGAAAATATTGCTGCTGTTCGCGATAGTGTGGCTGAAGCGCCGCCGTCCACCTCAACTCGTTGTCGTGCCCAACAATTGCACCTCTCACGCTCGTCGTTGATGAACATTTTGCATAAAGACTTGCATTTTCACGCTTACAAGGTGCAATTAACTCGAGAACTAAAGCCTCTTGACCATTTCAAGCGTCGTCAATGGTCAGAATGGTGGCAAGAAATGGCAACAGTGGATGATCAATTTGCAAAGAAAATCATCTTCAGTGATGAGGCACATTTTCACCTCAGTGGATTCGTCAATAAGCAGAATTGTCGCATTTAGGCGAATGATAATCCAAGAGTGATTATCGAAAAACAAATGCACCCACAAAGAGTGACTTTTTGGTGCGGTTTATGGGCTGGCGGCATTAGCGGATGGAGGTGTGCCGCCGAGGACGCGGCGGCCATTTGGCCGATATTTTGTACCATACGTAATTGAACCATACCAATATTATCATAATAAAAAGAAACGAGAATAATTTCCTAAATAATTTGTGTTTTATTCAAAATCAACATCGGCCCTTAGCCTTCCGGAAGCCTTCCGGACTCTTCTGAAAGTGTTCAATTGGGAAAAAATGACAGTTCTGATTCTGAAAAGAAGAGAAATTTGCTTCTGGATTTGAAATCAGAAGCAAAACCAGAAGCACTCACACATACCCCTATCACACGCCACGAACTACTTCATCGAAGCATATTGTCGATATGGTTTTTGGGTCGTGTGAATTGAATATGTGTCGACATAGCAGTGCGAACTCTGGGAATCGAAGTAGTATGCCGACATGGCGTGTGAAAAGGACCGAACTAGTTCGTCGACACAGTTTTTTATGATGTTATTCGATTTTAGTTGTTAAAATTTACAAATCGTCTGATAAAATAAGAATAAAATTTAATCTCCTTAAGAAACAATTCAATAAAGCTCTGATCAACACAAAAAAGTGGTTCTGGAGCATTAAAATTCAAATATTTTTCGATAATTTTCACTTTTCATTTAAAATTTCACAACCCTACCATTTAACATCTGATTTTGGCATATACTTCTACATCGGCGTATTGGCGTGTAAATGCCCATACAAAAGCGAAGTATTTTGTCGATTTGGTTGATCGGTGGTGGCGTGTGTGAGGGGTAACATTCATATACTTAAACGTCAACCTCAACAGCTGTGATTTTTGGTATTGAAATTGTGCGAACCAGGGTTGGCCGAATTAACTACACTACATTTTCTACATGATTTACTACGTTTATATGAGGTGTTGAAGGGAGCTTGAAGCTCGCTTCGAACCTTTATATACATGTATTGAGTTGAAATGAGCTTCGTTCGACTCGATCTCAATCGCTCGGCGGTGTCGAGTAGAAATGTGAGTCGAAAATCCGACCCTAATCCAACTCGATCTTTCGATACTGCATATAAACGTAGTATTTAACTACGCGTAGTTTATTGAAGAAACTACATGCCTAATTTACTACAATTTGTTTCGTCTGCTACATATTAGTAGTAATAAATTCATAAAAATTAATTCATAAAAATTCAATATAATAAAGGAAAAAAAAAAACAATTTTGCACTTTTATGATCTAATGAAGGTTTGTAAAAAAAAAGTTTCATTTACCATAAGGATGAAGAATTGTAGGAATAACTGAACGTTTAATTTAAAAATTCAAATTTCAAATGCATAACTGACAGTTAATTGACAGCAATGCTACAATTTCTTACATTAACTACAATTAACTACATTTAACTACATTAACTACAAAAAATACGTAGCAGACGTAACAGATGTAGTTATTTCTAAAAAGTGACAATTCGGCCAACCCTGCTTTCAACAAACATTTTTCTTGATTTTGATTATTGTACGCATTTGATGTTTCACATATACAATCAAACAAAACTTCAGAATCATCAGAAGCAAACAAAAGTGTTCAGTTGGGATTCCGGATCGGAGAGAGATTCCGGATTGCCAAATAAAAACGACATTACTTTAAGGGATTGGTTGTATTGTTTTGATCTGGAGAGCTTATATCAATATCATTCAAAGTCCTGAAATAGGTATAAGTCAAAAAAGTTAAAAAAGACCCAATAGTTATTTTAACATTCAAATTTCGTTTGGCACTTCTGGTTCAGGGGAAGACAAATATTCGGTTCCCTCCATCAAACTATAATATGATAAAAAAATGCGCCAAACTTCAATCAAAAATTATTTTATTGGTAGGAACTTACATGTTTTCAGAGTTCATCTTTTATAACAACGCACTGCACTTGCACTGACGTGCTTACTCGATGAGAGATCAGAACTGATCATATACCCAAATCAAGTACAATAATGGTGATCTCGTATGATATTGAACAAGATAGAATTCTTGTTCTTACACAACCAAATTCATATCTTTTTGTTCATTAAGGTACAAATTGTAACCAACATAATTTGAACATTGAACAAAAAAGAAATGAATGAAGTATATAAAGATATTGAACAAAAAATCCATAAATGTGGATATTGAACAAGAAAGAAATAAGAAGATATGATTTTAAAGATATACTATGAATTGTTCAATATGATACAAAAAGAATAAATAGTGGTTTATTGAACAAAAGTGACACTCAAACTGGTCAGAAAAGTGGTTTATTAAACAAAACAGTTATCCATAACTTGAAAACTAAATGAAATAGAACAAATTGGTTTGCGCCAATCGAAAGAGCACCCTCGAATTATAAAAACTGCATTTCTAACTCAATTTCGTCAAAAATGGTCTATTGAACAAGATAGAACTCAGGTGACGATTTGTATTGTGGGTACCTTAATTTTTAGGTAAAATATTTTTCTTTTCTCCCGTCTTGTAGATTATATTGAGAAACTATTTTTTATCAAGTGTAAAAAATAAATCTGGCATGGGGTTTTTGAAATATTGAGTTTTGAAAAGTTTAGAGAAAATCGAAAACCAAAAAAGGTCCGTTGGGGGGTACCCTCAATAACCATTTTTCTGAAATTTTTTTTCAACCATTACCTAGCTTTAATTGAATAAATTTTTTTGGTATTTTTATTTTTTAAATCTGTCAAACAGTTTTTGAGAAAAAAAAATATTTATAAAATTTCGAAAAAAAATCGTATGGCAGGCACCGTTATTTTTGGTCTTAAAAAATCAAATCAAAAAACATCCGGGGGTAAAAAATTTAAACCCATATCTACCAAGTTTGAAGAAAATCGGCCGAGCCGTTTAGCTGTAATCGAACAGACAGGCAGACAGACAGACAGACAGAATTGCCAGACCCACTTTTTTCGTCTTCGCTATCATCGTAATGTCAACTTTGATCAAAATCTCGAGTTCGATATTTTTTTTTACGAATGCATAACTTGCCTTATAGTACCTTTAAGTCGCAAGTAAAAAACAATTGTTCACATGTTTTCAAGAATTGAATTTTTCAAAAAAAGTTATTTGTTGAAAAATCCAAAAAGAGCTATGTATATCAATCACAAGTGAAGGACAATGAAAAAAACATAAACAACTCGATTTATATTTAATTTGGTTGGCAAGTGCCGTTTTATTTGCAAAAAGATTTTTCGGAATTTAAAAAACTGTATACACTATTTCTTGGATTTTTATTTACAGAGGCTGATGTGATCATCCGAACTGTTCAAAGTCGCAAGATATTGTGATTTTACATAGGCTAGTGGCGGTTCCTTTATACACTTGAAGAGCTTTTTTTGACATAATTAAAAGAGCTTTTTTTTGCAAAGCTTTACATTATAAGAGTTTTACATTTAATAATTGTGAGTGGATAGCTCAATAACTCTGTTTTATATTGGCTTAATTAGTAAAAGTTAAAGTAATAGCAAGTAGTGGAAGCATGAGTGAAATGAATAAATAAGTTGAGGATATGTAGTTGTTGTTATACGCCACTTAAAACAATTTCCATAAAATTTAAGAAACTCGATTTAACGAAGTACTTGATACAGGTTGATCCTTTATAAAAGAAGTACGAGTATATATTACGCTTGTTGGCAACCCAAACCATTACAAGTCCCTTGAAGAGAATATTTGTTGATGTCTTCTTTCTCTAGGTTATGTTCATTACTTCTACTTGAAACATAAAGGTTCGGTATGTTTTAATTTGGGAGAAAAATTATCCAACGTTGTTTCGAAATATTTTGAGATTACTTTGAAATTTTCTCTTGGGGAAAGCGTGTTTGTCTTTGGCATTTTATTATACTTCAGCCTTTGGTTTAATTCAGGTGGATTCATCTTAGAACCTATAGCTGATGGTGATGTGATTAATGATTCTGATGCTTCTGTGGGTCCTCCTGGATCTGGCTGGCGTCCTGTTGTTGCAGCTTTTTAACCAATTAATACTTTCCATCTTCATTTTGTCGTACACCTTCTGAACTTCTTCATAATACGCCTTGGTGAAATATTATTGTTGTAGAGAGGTTGATTATCTATCCCGAATTTCACTATCGTTTCTGTCCAATTCGTCCCAATAATTCTCTGTTTTTTCTTTCTTTTTATTCAAGCTCGTTATTGTTTTCTGATCGCAATGATCCTTTCCATAGTTTCGGGCGTGGATGCAGATCGCCTTTCCAACTTGCTCTTGAAGGTCATTAAGATATTGATGATTGTGTTTACGGTTTAACACTAAACAGCACTGTAGTGAAAAGTCAGTCCATTAATGCGTACTTTTAAAATTTAGCTCAACACACTCTGTTTCACTATTTATAGTTAATACCCCTTGGCAGGCATAACGGCTAGTGCATTGGACTGCCATGCAGAGGGTCTTGGTTTCGATTCTCAGCCGTTGCACAAAAGTTGTTCAGGGGTGAACTACCTCTTGAGAGCAAATTGTAGGTCCCCTCCATTTCTCAAAACACGCACACAGCAATGTTTAAAAGTTGTAAGTCGTTAGGTTTAGGGTCTGTATGAGCCGTCATGGCCTCCAATTGACCACCGAAAGAAATTGAGCAAGTCACATGATAGATCATCTCCTTGCTCGCGGAAACCCTGCGCATGTTTCGAATAGTATAGGAGAGGTATTACCTTGTTGCACACGTACATATGTATGTTCCAATTTCACGTAACACAGTTTTCCTTTGCCCCTGAGAGCTCCTGAAAATGAATGCTATAGTAAATGTGCCTTTCCATGCATTCACGGAACTGACTATTTTGGGGGGACATAATGCATGACCTTGTTAGGCAGAATGGAGCTGATAGTTCTAGAAGTATTTCAAATAATTTCACCCTTACTTTTAGAAAACAATTGACATGGTATTCCCTTGTTAATGGCCATCCTATCACAAGAAAATTGTTACTTCAGTTTCATAATGATAACTTCCAAACTTATTCAAATTAAAAAACTGCTAAATTTTTAACGTAATAAAAAGTTAGAGTGTGTACAATGTGCATTTATGAAACGGTCCGCATTGGATTCATAGCATCAGTGTGGGTACTTCTATTTATTTATTGCCATGTACATTCATTTCGACAGGTGAAAGTTTCGTTGTCATTGCTAACATTTCGCGTTGAATTGAGAGAGAATTCAACATCCAATCAACATTTAATCTATGAAATTTCTAAGAACATAGAAAAATTCCATTTGTAATAAATTCAAAATTTGCAATCGAGTTCACACATTGTTTTCTGTTTTCTCCGAATTACGAACTAGATTTTAACAGAAATGTAGAGAGAGAGAGAGAGCTGAAAAATTCCAACAAAGAAAAACCAATAACACAAACTTAGATGGGATTACAGTACAGCAAACCGAATTTACGGAAAAATCCGCTCAAGTTTTCATTCAGTTGAATTGCTTTTATGCCTATGCCCTAGTCCTTCCTGAACCGTTGGTATATGAACTTCCAAAAGCAAAATTAATAGAAAGAGCTCTCCACATCATGGCCACTGGTCTGGTCAGGCCAGAAAACAACGTACATAGGTTATGCACATTCATGTGGTTTAATGAAAAAAAATATAATATTTCATATTCCGTTTTTTATGATTTTTTTAACTATTAAACGCAGCAACAAGAACCAAACTATTTTATTTTTAATAATGTCTATCTTGATCATAAATCAGAGGCGAGGAGGCATATAAGTTAATAAAAAAGAACCATGCAAATAAAACATATTGGACATATTGCCCTGTGGGAGAAAAGAATTTTGGCAACATGTTTTCTAAGTTATCTAACATTTGAGGGAACTTGTGGCATATCTATTGAAATAACTTATGGACATTTAAGGTTGTATCATCTACATAAATTTAATATAACTTAACACTGAGTTGCTAATATGTAATTTCGTCATTGCAGTTAGTTATGCACATAATTCCCAAAAGGCATCAAGGCTTTCCAAAATCAAGGGATGTCTTTTGTCTGTCGTTGGCAAATTCAAATACGAGAAGTTAAACAAAGCGGATGCCATACCACAAAGGGGAAATTCAAACGGGGAACACGAAGATTTTATGGACGATAGAATTTAAATTGCAGCTTCCCAATTTATTCATTTGTTTGGTTCACTCCAACTAATACATACATTAAATTAAATCGGCTCATGTAAACACAATTTTCCTCTTGTGTTGTTAGCGCTTGTGTGAGATTGAAGCAAAAGTTACTCTGGGCTTGGTGTGAATCAATATTGAACCAGTGTGTTATCGCCCATTGGGTTGAACTGCATCAAACAAAGTTCGAAATTTACAATTCATAGCAATTTTATATTAAATAAACCCAAAAACTAAGGACTTTCCTTTCGTCTTCAAAAAGATAAAAAAATAAAATAAAATAAAATAAAATAAAATAAAATAAAATAAAATAAATTAAAATAAAATAAAATAAAATAAAATAAAATAAAATAAAATAAAATAAAATAAAATAAAATAAAATAAAATAAAATAAAATAAAATAAAATAAAATAAAATAAAATAAAATAAAATAAAAAAAAATAAAATAAAATAAAATAAAATAAAATAAAATAAAATAAGACAAACGTAAAAGAGAATGGAATAGGAAAGTGAAAAAAGTTATGGAAATATAAAATGTCAAATTCAAGTTCCTTAACAGAGTTATAATTTTAAGAATAGGAAATTGTTATTGAAATAGTTTGCCTTTTGAAAACCATATATACATAGCTATGTAAATAAAATTGGGGATTCAGCAGTTCATAGGGTGTTACTAACAATCGACGGTAGCTAAATTTTTTGCTAATTCCGTACGACTAATGACCAGCACTTTTCATGACAAGATATACTCTTGGAGGATTTGTCACTTCCTCGCAAGAGCTAGTACAACCCTGAAAGACTTTTTGAAACAGTGGAGAAACAAACCCAAGACCCTCTGAAACAGTCCAACGACTTTCGTATTATGCCAAGAAGTGCTACATTACTACTGAAAGAACACCTTCTTTAGGTTGTAATGATAGGCTTTATATTAACACATGTGCTTAACCCTGTTTATCATCTATTCTGAACTTCCGCCCCAAAGCTATTAACACAGTCATTCATTCAAAAATGCACCTCGTCGCTGAATATGTACTTTCGCCTAGGATTGGGGTCCTCTTCCAATCGATCCAAAGCCCATTCAGCGAACAAACGGCGTTATCTAGGCGTTATCTGTGGTCAATAACTTTGAGCTCCTGGGTCTGTCCAAGTTGAAGTCTTTGAAAGACCAAGTTCTTAAATTTGACCATCAAATGTTGAAGAGTTATAAAAGAGACTAATCGATTCTCATTGTGTTTAAATTTTTTTCTTTATGGCCAGCTTTCTGAGATAACCATGTTTGAAAAATTGATCGTGCATTGTAGTATGGGCTATGTGGCTTAGCACCGTCTTGGTAAAACTACATGTCTTCAGTGTCCATATCATTCATTCCGAGCCAAAAGAAACTGGCGATCTTCTAGCTACTGATAGACCATAGCTTCCAAGGATTGGTGCCTATCTGGATCTATTACTAAAGGACCCAAGACTGACAATTACTAACACTGTCAAGACTGTTTACAAACGATAGACTACGATAGCGACTACTGCGGTCTCGCCGCAGTAATACAGTTGCCGAACGAGCTCGTGGAGTTGGAGGAGTATGTACCTGCGCATTCTTATAATTACAGTTAAATGCGCTGGCCACGCTTTACCAACGCTTTATGGAGCGCGAAATTCGTTAAAATAATATATCCCCATCAAATAACATGAATTTGACAAACAACGAGTTGACCAATATTTAGAACAAATGAACTAAATTATTCTACGAACTATGAACAGAACAATATCAAAATACAGAGAACGTAACGCAACCGACATGTACCCCACCGCGACTATTGATGCACTCTATAGACAAAAAAGTGGACTACTGACATGACTAAAAACTGCCTCACGCGATTTGGAGATTAGGACACTGAAGTCGTCAATTAAGAACATCAACCAACTGATTAAATAAAACTATATGAAGTCCATGGCATTTCCAACATTGTACTACGACATCTACCTAAGGAAGAAGGTTGACATTGTATGCCACGCTGCGTTGTTGTCTAACAACGCACTGAATAATTCATAACGGGTGATTTTTTAAGAGCTTGAGAACTTTAAAAAAAAAAAAAAACGCATAAAATTTGCAAAATCCCATCGATTCTTTATTTGAAACGTTAGATTGGTCCATGACATTTACTTTTTGAAGATAATTTCATTTAAATGTTGACCGCGGCTGCGTCTTAGGTGGTCCATTCGGAAAGTCCAATTTTGGGTAACTTTTTCGAGCATTTCGGCCGGAATAGCCCGAATTTCTTCGGAAATGTTGTCTTCCAAAGCTGGAATAGTTGCTGGCTTATTTGTGTAGACTTTAGACTTGACGTAGCCCCACAAAAAATAGTCTAAAGGCGTCAAATCGCATGATCTTGGTGGCCAACTTACCGGTCCATTCCTTGAGATGAATTGTTCTCCGAAGTTTTCCCTCAAAATGGCCATAGAATCGCGAGCTGTGTGGCATGTAGCGCCATCTTGTTGAAACCACATGTCAACCAAGTTCAGTTCTTCCATTTTTGGCAACAAAAAGTTTGTTAGCATTGAACGATAGCGATCGCCATTCACCGTAACGTTGCGTCCAACAGCATCTTTGAAAAAATACGGTCCAATGATTCCACCAGCGTACAAACCACACCAAACAGTGCATTTTTCGGGATGCATGGGCAGTTCTTGAACGGCTTCTGGTTGCTCTTCACTCCAAATGCGGCAATTTTGCTTATTTACGTAGCCATTCAACCAGAAATGAGCCTCATCGCTGAACAAAATTTGTCGATAAAAAAGCGGATTTTCTGCCAACTTTTCTAGGGCCCATTCACTGAAAATTCGACGTTGTGGCAGATCGTTCGGCTTCAGTTCTTGCACGAGCTGTATTTTATACGGTTTACACCAAGATCTTTGCGTAAAATCTTCCATGTGGTCGAATAACACAAACCCAATTGCTGCGAACGGCGACGAATCGACATTTCACGGTCTTCAGCAACACTCTCAGAAACAGACGCAATATTCTCTTCTGTACGCACTGTACGCATTCGTGTGGTTGGTTTAATGTCCAATAAAGTAAACTGAGTGCGAAACTTGGTCACAATCGCATTAATTGTTTGCTCACTTGGTCGATTATGTAGACCATAAATCGGACGTAAAGCGCGAAACACATTTCGAACCGAACACTGATTTTGGTAATAAAATTCAATGATTTGCAAGCGTTGCTCGTTAGTAAGTCTATTCATGATGAAATGTCAAAGCATACTGAGCATCTTTCTCTTTGACACCATATCTGAAATCCCGCGTGATCTGTCAAATACTAATGCATGAAAATCCTAACCTCAAAAAAATCACCCGTTATTATCCAGGGCGGTAAAAGACAGCGGTGGTTCATCCTCTACCCAACAAGGAAAAGGACAACTCCAATCCGGTGAATCTCCGAATTAAGTCTTCTACCGAGTCAGCAAGGTATTCGAGAAAGTCTTTGACAAAAAAGTCAAAAAAGTTTCAGAATCAAATCAGCTACAATGTAATAGAGAAATTTTATTATTTAATGATTACTGACTAAAATTTGATGTGCTCACTTGGCAAGTTTTTTTGTATGCCCAATTCGAAAGGTTTTAAAAACTTGACCAGTGCACCCATCACATTTTAGTCAGTAATCATTAAATAATAAAATGTCTCTATTACATTGTAGCTGTTTCAATATTATTCTACTTTAAATATTCGGTATTAAACCTTCATGAAGTAAGAACTTGGCGCACTTTTAGATCTCAGTACTTTTCACGGCTGACTTATTACACAAAGGTTTTTGTATAGAAGAACTTGGCTCTTTTTTTAACATATATGTTTTTGGTCTGATATTTTTCTCGCACACAAACGCTTCTCGCGTCACATCGCTTTGTCGCACTACTGTACGCGTAGCCTTATGGTTAAGAAGACACAGAAGAAAGAGAGAGAGAGAACTTTGTTGACAAACAGCTGTGTGTATCGTGTATTTATTATTTTAGACATTTTGTATGGACAATCCATGATTTCTATTTATATTTTATATTTCTATTTTCACATGCAAATAGTCGAAGGATTAACATAATCTCTTCTGATGGCACTTCTAATTAATATTAGCTTTCAAATGGTATATTTTTTATTGTCGGGCGTTCAGTTTAAGTATATTAAAAAGGAACTACAAAACAAAAATGTTAACGTATTAATATAATATAGATACTCACTCATCCCTTTGCCATTACCATTTACCAAAATTGACATTCTCAGACAAGAGCAATAAACTACACACATATTGCGTACAGGGATTCCCTTAAAAATTATTTCTAAAAGAAAAGATAAACTTCTTTTTTTCGTGTGCACATTTAATGCTCTGTCTTGTGAATTAATTACATACTTAGAAATAATTCGACCTAAAAACGATGAAATGAAATCACAAATAAAGAAAATCAAATGGCAAAACATTTTCTCTTTACAGATGAACAAGACTCATAGAAAGTCGGCTTAACTTTTTCCAGAAAAACATATAAAATGCTGCTAATGAATTGCGAAGACATTTACATATATTGCCTTCGGTTGAATTTATTAGAAACGCAAACTTATAAAATTCAAGATGAATTCAAAGCCCCAAGTCAAAGTTTTGTGTTTTTGAAATAAAGACTTTTGACTCATTTCAGGAATTCATTGACTTTCAGAGCACATTTTTGCTCGTAATCAGCTTGTTGTCAGTAGGTAATTGACTTTGAAGCTCTTAAGTAAATGCATTTGAGATTTTTAAAAGGTGCATTTTTGACAACTTGTGCAATACAAATGATAAATGAAAATAATAATTAGAATTTATTTATTGTGATGTCAACAACAAACTGTATAACTATTTCCAGAGAAAATACCTGAGGGATAAATGACAGAAAGAAGAATGATAGCACTAGAAATGCTTGTACTCGAGTCATTGTACTGTAAGAAGGTATGTACTTGCGAAGTATTCGAATAATATCTTTTTGAATGTTCCATCCGTATTTTCTGTTCTTCGAAAATTTTGTAGGGGGATTATTCCAGAAATGAATTGCATGTACAAAAAACTGTCTACTGCTAAGTAGAGAACGATGTCAAGGTGGAACTATTCTAGACCTTCTTTGGGAATTACAAAATTTTATTTTAGCAAAAAGATGGTTTGACTTTTAAGTGGTTATAAGTTTATGTAATGCTAGGGCGTACATTAAAACTTAGCTTGCACAATTAATTCAAGCAACATTTTACTTTCTTATTGATTCGGAGTCTAGATTTTAGAACATTTCGATGGGTAAGACCGGATACACCACTTAGATTAGGTTAGGTTGCTGTCAGCAGGAAAGACGGCACACTAAGACTACTAATTGATCCATATTGTAATATCACATTGAATCTTGGAGACTTTCTCTCTAATCGTTGAACCAATTGGAGCTCGTTATGAAGCGAGTGATATTGTCTATATCTATATTTACCAAGGTCATTGTATCTAGACAATCGGAAGTTAAAGACTGTTAATAAGCTCGTAAAGACGGAATCAAGAGATTTAATGGTTGATTGGCTGTCCAAGAAAATGCGGATATCTTTAATTGATATCACGTTTTCTTTAAGCCAAACCAGTTGCCTTCGATTTAATAGAGATTATGACCTCCCGAACATAAAAAGCGTCCACGCAGTGCAATGAAAATGACCCATAGAAATTTATTTCAAGTTGTTGAACATTCAAAGTTGACAAATACCTAATAAACTTGGGATTTAACTTGTCATGTTTTAATTTAAAATTTTTGGAAATTTATTTTACCTGTTTCATGTATACTGATGCCTGTACCTCGCATTGTTCTAAAAAAATCGGCACTCTATGTGTTTCCATGGAACTTATTTTTATAATAGGTGGTTTTAGTTTTGCGGATTAGGTGTATTACCTAACTACGCAATCGCTTGACCTCCATAAGCACGAACTATAAGATATCTCCGCTACATGTAGAAAAGTAGGTCTCGTTCCCCAATTTTATTTAGAACTGGCTGGTCAAACCATGGTATCTCAGTATTCTATATTTTTCTGGTTTAAAAAGGGAAATATGTATTTTTCAACAATTACTCAATGATGAGACTTGAACATTGACATTTAAATGGGTGACCAGTCAAGTCTTAAATGCACTTGTCACAACTATGGCTCTAAGGAGGTTATCAGGTTGATTCAAAACAAACCCTACTACTAACTATACCTGAAAAAATACTACAATGTCCCAAAGGTAGTAAAAACGTTTTGTCTTTTGTAAAAAACATTAAAAACTCTTCTTAGTTTTCGGTTCCAGCACTAATTCCCAATATCACTCCTTTTGTCAGCTTGCAAGAAAAAGCAAATATGCTTGCAACGCAGTTTGCTGCTAATTCGAAACAGTGTTATGACTTCTCCTGTACCACTCTGGTAGCAATAGGTCCACTAGTGATCTGGTGGCATATGTCACCGGAAAGTGGAACTAATCCTTACATCATTTTGAAAAAAAAAAACAAAGGTAATTGCACTTAATATTTCTGGACCATTTGATAGAGTTTGGCATGAAACTCTTTTATCTAATGAGGGCATTTGGTTGTATTGTCTAATATTCATAAGATAAATGCTGGTAGCCCTCAAGGCTCCGTTCTGTCTCCGACACTCTTCCTTATCTTCATAAGTGATATTTTGTCTGAAACTTCTCGTATACACTTCACCGTGACGGCATCACCCTTAGTTTTTCATTTTCGTTTTCAGACTCAAAACCCTGTTTTTTGGCTGTGGAACTGATCATACAATGGGGATGGGGTGCTAACAACCGCGCAGAATTTAATGCTTTGAAAAAACACCAAACTCCTTCCTACTCCACCGTTTCGTTGGTAGTTTCAATCAACTGAATTCAATTAATTTTGTAATAAGTGAAAAATCTATAACCTATAATAATCTAAGAATTGACAACTGTTTTAGCCCGAGACCTGATGGCATGCCATGATGTATTCTGAAAAAATGTGCCTTTTACCTGTAATATTCTTTATTTGTTATTTACAGTGAACCATTTAAAACGGTTCATTTTACAAAAAAATATTGAAAACTACATTCATTATTTCGATTCACAAAAAAGGAATAAAAAACTAAGTACCAAATTATCGACCTATTGCGAAGCTGTGATTCAAAAACCGTTTCAGTCAATTATTTGTAACGCTTTTTCCTTTAATTGTAGTTCAATTATTTGCGATAGTCAACATGGTTTTGTCAAAAAGAAATCAACCGTTACAAATTTATTTCAATTTGCGTAATTTTTCTAGAACTAATTGCTTGAACTGGTTGAACTGATATCAGTAAAGTATTTGATAAGTTGTTTCATGAAAAACTTTTGGTGAAACTCAAGAATCATGATGTTTTCCTAAAATGGATTTCATCATATTTAGAAAATAGATGTTATAGTTTTTCCTTTAGAAATGAGCATTCAGCTAAGTTCTACGTTATTTTAGGTGTTCTTCACCTAAAAGGTACTATAAGGCAAGTTATGCATTCGGAAAAAAATCGAACTCGAGATTTTGATCAATGTTGACATAACGATGATAGCGAAGAATAAAAAAATTGGATCTCGCAATTCTGTCTGTCTGTCTGTCGGTTCGACTACAGCCTAAACGGCTCGGTTGATTTTCTTAAGACTTGGTAGACATCATTTTTAATTTTTTTCCCCACACATTTTTTTTTAAGACCAAACATAACGGTACCTGCCATACGAGTTTTTTTGAAATTTTGTAAATATTTTTTGTTCTCAAAAACTGTTCGACAGATTTAAAAAAAGCGATACAAAAAAATTTCATTTAGTTAAGACTAGGTGTTGAAATAAATTTTCCGAAAAATGGTTATTGAGGGTACCCCCAAAAGAACCATTTTTTTGTTTTTTATTTTCTCAAAAACAGTACAACCGAGTTTGATCATTTTTTTTTTGGCTTAAGCTGCCCAAAAACTTAAATAGAATTGTGTAATCAAATTTTCAAAAAAAATATTTTTGGATTTTTAAAAAAAAATTCAAAATTTTTGTTGGAAGCTCAATATTTCGAAAATTTTATGCTAGATTTTTTTTAAACTAAATTTGATAAATAAAAGTTCCTCAACATAATCTACAAGATGTATGAAAGAAAGTTTTATTTTACATAAAAATAAAGGTACCCACCATACAAATGTTAAAAAATGGTTTTCAAAAATCGTATTTTTCTTAAAAACAGCGCCTAGAGTTTTGATAAAAATTGTTTTGTTGCAATTAATTTTAACGGTCTTTAATATTATAAAAAAAAAATTGAAATTAGGATATTACAGCTTGTATCTACCACAGAACCATTTTTTAAAATTTGAATTACTCATTATCGACATGACGGATTTTAATGAAATTTTTTGTAGAGATGATTCTAAAAACCATTACATTTCAAAACTTAAAAATTTTTTTTTTTAATTTTTGAAAAAAAAAAAAATATTTTTTTTTGAAAATTCGATATTTCAAAAACGGCTCAAAATTTCTTTTGGAACTTTAATTTTCATTCGTACAGTAATAAAAACTTAAAGTTGGTATACCAAATTTGTTTCTTAAAAATCTTTTAAAAATTTTGTATATAAAAGCTTTTTTTATGAAACCACTACAAGGACTTATAATTTTTGTTCCGGCACAAATTCATATTTGCATAGCATTCTGTTTTTGTCTCTTACTACTAAATGAATTTAAAAAATGAATTTTATCCTTATGAACAGTTTTCTCTAATAACATTCCATTTTAAAATTCCTATTCTATTACATAGGAGCAAGTTCGTGCGACCCAGTCGTGCATTTTATTTATACAATAAATTTCTTTAAGATTTTTCAAAAAAAAATTTGGGATGCCAGTTTTAAATATTTGCTAATATAGATTTTAGGAAATATTTTCAAAAAATAATCATTCACACGTTTTTAAGATTTTTATTTTTCAAAAAAAATTGGGAATTTTTTTTTAAACCCAAAAAATACTTTTTCGAATATTTTTAGATACAATGTTATTTTAAATTTAAGGCGCTACTGTTACAAATTTTTGGTTAAAATCGTGAGAGCCGTTATTAAGAAAGTCGGAAATAAAAAAAACGGTTCTATGACAGGCACAGTTGAAAAAATTTTTTCCTAAATTATTTTTCGACTAAAATGAAGTCCATGTCCATAATGCCATACCTTATTTTTTATCAAAATCGTAACAGCCGTTTTAAAGATAAATCAGATTTTGCGGGTGTATTGATATGGGTTAGTTTTGGAGCTGAAAAAAAATAATACAGAAATACAAACATACAGACAGACAGACGGAATTGCCGGATCCACTTTTTTATCTTCGCTATTATCGTAATGTCAACTTTGATCAAAAACTCGAGTTAAATTTTTTTTCCAAACGTTTTTTTTTATTAAACGTTTCTCACGTCAGTTTCGAGATCCAATTTGTGCGGCCAATTCTTGAGTACGGGTGTATTGTGTGAGTTCCTTGCTGTGCAGCTGTGCAGAGACGATTTATTCGTGTACACCTTCGTTTTCTTCCCTCTTCCCTGGTCACAACAAGTTATGGTACCTTCTTGCTTTCAAAGAAAATTAATAGATCCCCCAATTCTCTCAAAACATAGACAGTACCTACTATTTTGTTTCGTTACTGGAATTCTGAATGGTTCCTTTATGGTCTCCATCAGTTCTGTGTAAAATAAATTTAATTTTTAGTCCAGCCAGCGTAAGAAGTCAACAGCCTTTGCGTCCTATAGCCCCACAGACGTCTCCAAACTCGCTACTTCTTTTCGCGTTTTATGTCCTTTGTGTAATAACCTGCAATGTGTTCTACCTGTGGAATGTCTGTTTTCATCAAAAGTTATTTGTTATTTTGCCTTAAATTTAAATAACCAACGAACTCAAAAACGTTCTTCAAGCATGAATATGCAAGTTCAAAATAAGTCCTCTGATGAAATATGAGCACAGCTATAGTGAGTCTACGACCTGGACTTTATTATTTTTTTTTTGCATTTTTCAACACAGAGAATTTTTCAATCGTATGAAAATGTATTTATACATACTCATACATTACATATGAGTATGTGTGCTCATTTTCCTCAACAAAATAACTTATGTATTCACAAAATACACCCAAAGGTAATATTCAAATAGAATAAGAGTCCCATGCAATTTCAGAAGTACCAGAAAAAATTTTCTGAAATTTACTGAATTACCAACTGTTTTGTTCAAACAAAAGAGCCTTACTAATTAGGGCTTTTGGCATTTTGAGTTGCAGAAAAAAAAAGAAAACATGAAACTTTTGTGTGGTTTATATAATTAATTACGTGAAATTCATACAATAGGAACTGCATTTAATTATTATACTCCTACTTGTTTTTTTTTATCTGGCTTTGATAATTTAACGGAGAGGAAAATGGCTTTCTTTGGCCGAAAGTTTTAAACTAATTTCTCTTTTGTTTCCAATGTTAATTTCATTTTGAACCTAAAACTCTTCAAATACGTTCCATAGAAGGAAGCCAGATAAATCTTTGGACAAAGTAAGACAAACCTATAACTATTTGTTACAAAAGTAAATCCTTCCTTAATTCCAATGATATGTGCCATAGCATACTTTGCCTTGGAAGTACATTTGTAGAAGAAATGAAAAAATCCATCCATTCATGGAACTTTACGAGAAAGTTTCATTTTTTTTTCTAAAAAGTTCTCAAAAACATCTTGGGTGAAAATATATTTTTTTTCTTGTGGTGGAGAGGTAGGGATTTTTTATACATTTATTTTGGTACAATTGAGAAGAAAAGCACAGGGTTTTCAGGTATGTTTAAGTCCGGAATCTAAAGATACAATAATCACCCTCTAAATGAGATAGTCCTTTTTAAATGAATGATTTTTTTCAAATGGAATTTATTTCTGTATTTATTTATTTCAAAATCATTCACAAAAGTTAGAACATGAGTTTTATATACTGTTGCAAGCCTTTTTACTTGCTATATATATAGGTACAATTATAGGGCAAGTTCTGCTCTTGGAAAACAAATCGAAATTGAGATTTTGATCAAAGCTGACATTATGGTAATAGAGAACAAGAAAATAGTAGGTCTGCCAATTTCGTCTGCATGTATGTATGTCTGTATAGGTCTGTATGTGTGTACCTCACCTAACTACTAGAGGTGTTTAATTCAAACTCGGTACTTAAGGGTCTTCGGTGATTGCCTAGAGGAGAAATTTGAATTTATCTTATTTATCTTGAAAACAGCTCTAACGAATTTGATACACGTTTTGGTCAACAAAAATTTTAGAAAAAACAAAATGTTATAAATGGTACCGGTCCTAGAACCTTCTTTTTAATTTTCGACTTTCTTATTACCGCTTCTTACGAGTTTGACCAAAATTTGTGTGCGAGCGTTCTAGGAAAGTTGGAGAGCATTTTAAAGGAGATACTGATGCACATTGGTTTTGAATATCTGGGAGGGAAATACAGAGTTGGGTAAAGCATTCCACATTCGGGTAGTAATAAAGAAAGAATCTCTGAATCACCTGCCCAAGTATGGGAATTGTATCCGAGCTTTTTACGAATATAGATCTTATAGATTACAGTCAGATCAGAAGGGATGAAACATTTCTTGCAACGTCGAAGGAAACCGAAGCACTTTGCAGCGTTTTTGGCTACGTCGAGTATGTGGTAATTCCAAACTGAGAGCTGTTCGGTTTCCTCAATGCAAGTGTCTCTCATGGATAGCGGCAAGGGAAAGGGTTACACTTTAACGACAGAAGGCAGCATTGCGTTTTTGAAGCATTAAATTCTACGCGATTTATGGTTCCCCATTTGACAATGCTATCGAGATCCGAATTTAATGAGCTTATCATGCTCTGCTTTTCTAGATCCACATCTGAAGAGGAAGGACATTCATCTGGAAACGAATATGAGAATCTGAGGGTACTGTCATCAGCAAAACAATTTGACTTGCATTTCAGCCTGATCTTTTGTTTACTAAAAGCTTATGCCCCTAGGTAACTTTTAAAAATAGTTTACATCGTAAAAACCTTTTCTCGGCTTTAGCCCGCAAAGATGTGTACACATTGGATACTAAGAAGGGAATCCTTACTTATTGTAGTAGATTTTTTTAAACTTCACTTTACTTTTCGGCAAACATTTCGTTGTTTTTTTTTAATGTAAAAGTATAAGTCTGGAGGGAGTAAACTCTCAATCCATAGCTTAGTGAAATCCTGGTATAGAGTTAGAAATAGTTTTCTTTTTGAACAACCAATTGTTCTCTTACTGAAAATATGCGTAGTTTATTACAAATGAGAGATAACAATACATAATGTACATATTTCAACTCACTCTGATTTTCTGTTTAACCCCGAAGGCACTTGTACAGCCTGTCAAATTTCAATTTGGGTATTTGCCTAGAAATTAACAAAAATGGTTCTATGGTAGGTACAAGCTGCAATATCTCAATTGTATTTTTTTTATTAAATTAAAGATCATAAAAATTAATTGAAAGAAATTTTTTTTTTAATTTTTTAACATTTGGTTTTTTTTTCTCACATATTGTAGATTATATTGAGAAACTTTTATTTATCAAGTTTAAAAAAACGTAGCATGGGGTTTTCGAACTATTGAGTTTTGAAAAAAGAAATTTTAATTTTTTTTTTAAATCCAAAACATTTTTTTTTTTTTTTTGATAATTTGAATAAACAATACATTTCAAATTTTTGGGGAGCTTTAGCAAAAGAGAAAATCAAAAACAAAAAAATTATTCCATGGGGGGTACCCTCAATAACAATTTTTCGTAAAATTTTTTTCAACCATTACTTAGCTTCAAATAAATGAGATTTTTTTTTTATTTTTATTTTTAAAATTTGTCGAACAGTTTTTGAGAAAAAAAAATATTTATAAAATTTCGAAAAAAATTCGTATGGCAAGTACCGTTAATTTTGGCCTTTAAAAGAAAAAAACGTGTGGAGGTAAAAACTAAAAATGATATGTACCAAGCGTAGGCTATAGTCGAACAGACAGAAAGACAGACAGCTTGTCAGAGTACTTGCTCGTGTATTCTCGGGATAATAAATCTCTGTAAACACAGATCACAGCGTATTGTGACTTTGACGGTAAATCAATGAAAGTCCAACATCGTGTGATGCATGTCATTCACATTCAGTAATACAAAATACAGTATGTGTACAAAATGAAGCACTCATTTTGCAGGTAATTAAAAGAACTACAAATTATTTCTTAGAAAGTAACCAACAAATTTACAATTAAACGAAATATCTCAAAAAACGTCATTCCACTCTAACAAAAATAAGACATAAGCGAACAAAAGCTTTGAACGTGTAATTTGGCTATAACATAAAGATGAACCAACTTACAAAGGCCATTAATAGCTCATAAAAGTGCTAAAAGTTTGAAACAAAAAAATTATATTTTAAAATATGGCCTTTCTCTAATGCCTACTATCCCAAACAAGTATTTAATAATTCGGATAAATTCTCAAACACATACCAAAAACAAAAATTTTGCCACGAAAAATCTAGTTTCATAACATTTTTTTGACTAAATATACCATGTGAATATTATACTCAAAATCTATTGGTTATATGGAAAACAGTGTGCCAATCTTATTTATGTAAAATTACTTAAGCTCTAATTTTCACCTTCTATGTTGTTTTTTTAAACTGATAGTCTTCGAGGAATTTTCTGAATTTTACCCCGGTCCAAATATAGAATTCTTTTTTGAAAAAATATTTAAGACATATGTACAAATAACGCTCGATACCAAAATCAGATTCGTCGAAATTTTAAAGAAGTTTGGCCATTTTAGATAGAGAGATCAATTTTCGAAACGATCATTCGATTGTTCAGTTGACTTTGCTTTTTAAGCTTCTTAAAACTATAACTGGTCCCTAAAAAATTAAAGATTTTATACCAATGATATTGGATCGATCCAGTTGAGTAGTGCAGAAGTTAAATCCTGGATGAAATCACTTCAATCTAATTATAGTTCTGGACCAGACGTCACACCTCCCGCAGTGCTAAAAAAAATGTTGTGATTCCATCTGTACCCCTTTACTTATCATATTCTACAAGTCCTTTTATAAAGGTGTTTTAATTGAAGAATGGAAGCTCTCTTACTTGGCCGCTATTTATAAATCAGGTTCTAAGAACGATGTAGAAAATTACAGGGATATTTGTAAACTTTCCGCAATTCCCAAACTGTTTGAAAATATGCTGAAAATTAAGCTTGACTTTTTTACAAGTAAATGATTATCAGAAGTACAGCATGGTTTCGTTTCCAGTCGATCGTCTATTATCAATCTTACTTATTTTACTTCGTACGTCACTAACGCTATGGAACAAAAATTTAATTAATTATGTATTTTAATTCTGTGAACCACCAAACACTTCTGAATAAACTTGAGATTTATGGTTTACATTCTCACTTCTATCGTTGGTTATCATCATATTTACCCTTTAGAACACAACAATTTGAGACTGGAGATACATAATTATAAGAAAATCAGTGCACATCAGGTGTCCCACAAGGTAGCCATCTGAGTCCGCTCCTTTTTATAATTTTCATTAATGACATTTAAGTATTGTGAATACTTATTTATTTGCGGACGATCTGAAACTATTTTTAAAAGTTTCGAGTTTGGATGTCATTCAATCTGACATTGATTCCCTGTCTGACTGGTGTCAGATAACGTGATTTCCTTTTCTAAAAAATCTCAAAGTGTGTTATTTAAATATGCAATAGAATATGTGACTTATATTTATTTCCACACTTTCTTTTAAAAGTCATCTCGATTATTTGGTTCCAAAGGTCACCTCGCTAGTAGGTTTCATAAAATGGAATGGAAAAGACTTTAGAGATCCTTTTAAGATATTCTCTCTATTAACATGTCTTGTCAGATCACTTTTTGAATACGCAGATATTATTTGGAGCCTCTTTTATAAAGTTTATTCTGATCGGATTGAAAAAGTCCAAAGACGATTTACGAAATATATATTTAATTAGAATTAAGTCGTTGCCATCAAGAAGAAAAATTCATAGCATAATGCTTATTAGAGTCTTACTATGCTACCATATTAAATGTCTATCACTTCGGGCTTTAGTACCAATTTATGCTCACGCTAGGTCTATGAGAGCTAGAGAATTCTTATTCCAAAGAACTCATACGACAAATTATGGTAACTAGCCGACCCAGCTCTCGAAATTCGAGTGCCATTTTATTTATTTAATTCATTATCATTCAATAAAAGACAGAGAGTTCATGATTTTATTTTAAATTGTTGAATGCAATGAGAAGTACCTACTAAGCACTCAATCCTGGAGTCCAAAGAAAAACAGTTAATGGTAAACAAACTTTCAAACCTATACACATTTTTGACACATAAACAATTTTTGTTTCGATTCTTTCATGTCATTGTCCTTCATCTGTTGTTATGGCCATAATATTGGAATCGAACCCACGTCGCCGGAGTGACGTCAACCTCTGAATTTTGTGTTACATACATGTGAATTTTTTTTTTAAATTTCATTCTAATCATTTTTTCATAAGGCGCCTAAAGATATATAGCTAACTTCAAAAACATAAATTCAGTTTACTTTTGTAAAACTTTTTTTGTTTGTACATCGATCGGCCAGCTGTTTATTGTCAACAAAAAATGACATAAATGGATGTGTTCCGAAAATGAGGTAGGTTTGAGCCCATGGAACTGCTCTCCTTTTCCAACTCAATTCAAAATTTTATCTTCCATCTCAAAAAACCAAAAAGTAAATGTTTCACTTTTTGAAAACACTAATACATTGAATAAATTGCTTCAGAAAATGACCGATAGATGTCGCCAAACTGAAAGCAATAGATGTCGCTAGTGTATGTGTGTATTCTTTTTCACTTTTTGCAAAAAGTGCCGATTGTAGTTAACACTTAATGTTTCAAAATTTTATTATAAGGGCTCAAATACTAAACAAACACATGCCTAATATTTATATTGATAATATTTCTTCACCCCCTAAGTTCACATTCAACAACATGATCATCAACTTTTATCGTGTTGGCGGATTTGTGTAATGTGAATCCACCTTTATGTTTCGGGTTCTGGCTTTGGGTTTTCGCTGAATGCTTTCATTTTCGATTTGACATTTCTAATTATGTGTCAGTCGATTTGACATTTCTAATTGTTTTTGTTTTAGGGGCTATTTTTTGCAATTTTTATTTATTGTTTTAAACAATTTCTGTGTAGTATATTTAAATAATTTTGGCATTCTGCACATCTATACAAAAAATGCTTTCGTTTAATATGTAATTTATGCTCCTTCGGTTTTTGTGGGCCGCGAAAAGTGTACCACAAAAAACATGTTCGTCGTTTTATTATATGATAATAAAACTTCATCAAAGTTCTTTTCTGATTTCAATGAAGTTTCCTCAAATATATTGTTTTCTTTAATCTTAATCTTAATAAATTTAAGACCGAGGTATTATATTTTTTCAATTTTTAATTTTGCTCTTGAAGTGCTGACATCTGTTAGCTGTGATATTGCTTGTAGATTAAATTAAATACACAAAAATATATTTAACCAAAAAGCAAATCAATTTAACCTTAACGGAAATAGATTTAACTCAAATGGAAATATATTTAAACTATTAGCCAAATAAATATAATTGTAAGGAATTTTTTTATAAATTGTTAAAAGCCTAAATCGATTTACATATATTACATATATATATATGTAATTTATAAACTTATATCGCGTTATGATGTTGGTTAAATATTTCTGTACGTCCATTTTGTTTTTCCTCTCTACATATTGATGGTTATTCTTTTTTGTTTTCTGGTTCATTATATATATCAAAAAAATATGGCAAAATACAGGGACCATATGCTTTGCACATAGTTTTTTTCCAACAAAAATATCGCATAAATAAAAGAAGTATATGTATTTGAATAGTTTTCATATACTCGTAGGCTACATTTTCATGCCATGGTTTTGATTTCAGGATGTTTACAATATTTAATTGGAAACCACAAACAATAGCTCCGAACCACCCCACAAGTCCCCAAACCATTGAAATGGTATTTTACTTGCTGAATAATAAATTAAATGTCCTTCAATACAAAATCGATTGCTATTAATTTGGAAAATTTGTATTCAAATAAGCAAATGCTCCGATTAAATGCTGATGATAATCTTTAAATGTTAACTCGAACGTGCTGAAAGTTAATGTCATTAGTTACTTTAAACTTGCATCAGAAAAGGACATTCCTAGGAACCATCTACAACTTATCTAATTCATTTTCAGACGCAATATTTTCTTATTTTTGTCAAGGATTTCCTTTAAAAACATCATGTACGAACAAAGTGTATTTATAGATGTTTTCCAATTCAAATAAAAAGCACCACTCACTCGTACAAAGAATACTCTGGCTTTGTTTTCTTTTGAACCCATACGATTATCAATGGAATTCAATGGATTCAATGGAATGCACTTTAGAATCTTTTAACATTCCATTAAATTCATTTGCAGGATGTTTTTCAAAGGAATTTCTTTTGTCTTATAATGTTCTAACGAAATATACATAGAACCCGTACCGTTCACACTTTGTTTCATTTGTTTATGAAAATGTATTCTTTTCTTAAAAATGAAAAGATTGTGCTATATATCGTTCTTCAGATGAATGGAAGGGTGTAGCTTAAATTTGAACATGGGGTCCTGAGAATAATATTGTCTCAGTTGAAAATTGAAAAAACAAACAACCGACAACTTTGTTTACGCGATGCTGGTTTTTCTTCTGATGCACAGTGCGGCCGATGGCATCTTTTTGCGGCCAAAAGTCCAAAATAAAAGTTTTGAGTTAGGGGTTTTTTGTCATCAGGCTGTCTAAAGGAGACCCCTAGGAGACGAAAAATGTTCATAGTAGAATCTCTTGCCGCAAATCCCCCCCATAATATTAGCCTGAATGTGGCTGCTAAGTTAACGTAGTGACGAGTCGTTAAGATAGGCTAATGGACACTTCCATCAAAACACGTGTAAAAGTTTTTATTTCCAAGCAAATCTATTGCAATAAAATGGATTCAATAGCTGCAGGTGCGTAAAATAAGTTAAAAAATTTTTGAATAAAAATTCCTAAATAGTACATTGTTAGACAGAGATATGTCAACACTATTTATTTACTTGAAAACAAAAAAAAAATATTTGTTTGAGTGAAAACTTTTTTTCTTGCTGTTTCTTGTTCTCAAAGCTATTTAAGATAGTTAATAAAAGTATCGTGTACCAAATAAAATGAAATTCAGCTGCCCGTAGCTGCCCGTTGAGTTTTTTTGTGCATTAAGGTACTAGTACGGTCTCGAACGCCAAAAACGCACGATTTTTGTGAATTTTTTTCTCGGAAACTTTATTAGATAGTAACATAATTTTTTTTTAAATAATAAATACATTCGTCAAGAATACAAATTTTTTGAAACTTTTGAATTTTGGTCGAATTATAGAGGGCGCAAGCGTCGACTCATCAAAAAATACATTGTCCCATTGCGGACAGCAGCTAATCTCAGGATTGGCTGGACTGAAACAAAAAAAAACAAAGTGGGTTATTTTAAGGAAGGTTTCTTACGAGACAATTTACCACAATTTGTTTTAAAAGTAAAAAAAAAAAACAAAAAAAAAAGAATGTGTGTGTTATATATATTTAATTAAAGACAAAATGTGACTGTTATAATAAAGTATATCTTTATTCGACAATGTTCTAGTTCCGACTGACTGACTGATCAACTATATTTTACAATATACATATTAGACTTCGTGTTACATATACATAGACATGTATGTACATTGTACATACAAGTACATAATAGAATATACAACACCTTCCTTTTTCAGATATTATAATTCAATTCATTAGAGTTATTGCTTTTATAAACAAACCAAATAATTTTTTATTGCAAAAATCTTAACACCTAAATAGTAATAATAGTAATACAATCAAATACTCGCATAAATAAAAATATTTTAATTTAAAATAAAATAAGTTAGCTTATATGACTTATAGGCTTATAGCAATAATAGTTCAAAACTTAAGTTTAAATAAGAATTCAAAAACGTAAAACTTTAAGTATTTCAACATTTGATTTTTTTTTTTTTTTTGTTTTTTTTTTTTTTTTTTTTTTTTTTTTTTTTTTTTTTTATATAACAAATTTGAAGAAGTGTATCATTGAAAATTAAGTACGGAAATCATAATATGTTAGTTTATCAGGAGGCACAATTTGTCTACCAGAACGCGTTCTAACAACATTATCATCTATATTTGTTTGGATTTTATTTGGACTGTTAACATCCTCTCCTTTAATTGGATTGTCTTCGACATTGTCTCGCAGACCTGACGTAACTTCAGTTGACTCTTCTTTATTAATGTTATCTTTCGGAGATTCAAAAATATGTTCACGGCTACGTCGGCAATGAACACCATTATTATCACTAACTATGTACGACCGAGGCTCACGGCATTTTGAAATTATCTTTCCAGGTAACCACTCTGAATTTGGAGTTTTCTTGAAGTATATATGCTTGCCTTCCTCTAATGGATGGAGTGCTTTTGTGCCTTGATTGTAATATGACTCTACCTTTTCTTGTTTTTCTGTAATATTTTTCTGATGCTTTTTTAAGTCAATTATTTTGGGTTTTAACATATTTTTCGTGGTCGGAAGCTTTACGCGAAGTTTACGTGACATTAAAAGTTCTGAAGGAGAATTTAATTTACCTTTTTGTGTTGTCCTGTAATGCAAGAGTGCTATATAAGGATCTGCACCAGTTTCTTCACATTTAAGCAATAATTTCTTTATAGTCTGTATTGACCTTTCAGCCAAGCCATTCGATCGCGGAAGGTACGGACTGGATGTAATGTGGTCTATGTTCCATTCAAAGGCAAATTTTTTGAAATCCATGGAGTTAAATGGCGGTCCATTGTCACTAACTACAATTTGCGGTATCCCATGGCGGGCAAATATAGATTTTAATTGCATCACAACTTGATTACTTGAATACCCAGTAAAAAGTGGAGCTATCTCAATAAATTTTGAGTAGTAATCGACGACTAAGATATACATTTTCTTTTTCATTTCGAATAAATCGATACCAACTTTAAACCATGGTATTGAGACGATATCGTGGGACTGTAACGGTTGCTTCCGATTATTATTTCTATGACGTATGCAAGCTTCACAGTTGCTTATCACGTTGTCAATATCATGATTAATATTGGGCCAGAAGACGTGGTCTTTGGCAAGATTTTTACAACGTTCTATACCTAAATGACCTTCATGAAGGAGCAAAAGCATTTGGTGACGAAGAGACTGCGGAATGACAAGACGGTTGCATTTGAAGACTAGGTCATCAATGACTTGTATGTCTTCACGTATACTGAAATAAGGCATTACAATTGGATCAATGGACTTTTTATTAATCGGCCAACCATTTTTATGGTATTTTATGACTTTTTTGAGTACTGTATCATTAAGTGTTGCAAGACGAATTTCATTTAATTTTGAATCAGAGGCCGACAAATTGGCTTTTAAGAGATTGCAATGTAGGTTTAACTCTTTATCAAATTCTGTTAATGTGTGTTCTAACAGTGGAGCACGGGATAAAGTGTCAGCGACAAATAGATATTTGCCAGGTTTATAAGTAACTGACAAGTTATAAGATTGGAGTCTTAGCATAAACCTCTGTAGACGGACTGGAATTTTGTGTAATGGTCGACTGAATAAAGGAACTAAAGGTTTATGGTCAGTTTCGACTGTAACCGATCTACCGTATATGTACTGATGAAATTTTGTACACCCAAATAGTATTGCAAAAAGTTCCTTTTCTATTTGGGCGTAATTTTCTTGACTTGAAGTCAAAGTTGCGGAAGCAAAGGCAATAGGAGAAGACTCGTGAGATATAACAGCACCTACTGCACTTTTAGATGCATCGACAGACAGTGTTAAATGTTTTTCGGGATCATAATACGTTAAAACTGGGGACTTTGTAATTAAATCTTTTAAATTTTTGAACTCTTGTTCTTGCTTAGACGACCAATGCCAAGGAACTTCTTTTTTCAAAAGGAGCCGTAAGTTTGAATTCTCTATGGACAGATTTTTAATAAATGATCCTAAGTAATTGACCATTCCGAGAAAACGTTGAAGATCAGAGACACATTGGGGACGAGGCATTTTAGAAATAGCTTTAATTTTGTTCTCATCTGGACGAACTCCTTCATGACTAAATATGTGACCAATAAACTTGATTTCTTTTTGAAGAAAATTTGATTTGGAAAAATTAAATTTTAAACCGATGGATTTTGCTTTCTCTAAGACACATTTAAGTGTATTATTGTGTTCTTCTATTGAAGTTCCATAAATTAAAAAATCATCAATGTAAATAATGACATTAGGTATATCGCCAAAATGTTTAATCATTTCAGCGTGAAATATTTCAGGTGCTGCGTTAATTCCAAATGGTAATCGTAAAAAACGATATCTCCCAAACGGGGTTATAAAAGTACAAAGCTTAGACGATTCGTAATCAAGTGGCAAAATCCAAAATCCAGAATTTGCGTCTAGAGAGCTATAAAATTTTGCGTTACATAGGTTTGATTTACATTCGTCAATATTCGGAAATTGATAATGTGACCGCAGCAAAGCTTTGTTTAAATTTCGTGGATCGAGGCACAGTCGCAAATCTCCATTTGGTTTTTGGACTAATACTATCGAACTTACCCATTCAGTTGGTTCCTCAGTTTTGACTATTACTCCTAAGTTTTCCATCCGCTTGAGCTCGTTTTCAAGCGGTTTTATAAGGCTGAACGGTATACGGCGCGGGAAATCGACAACCGGAGTCACGTCAGGTTTAATTTTTAAATTTATTTCTCTTTTTAAACAACCGAGCCCTTTAAACACTTCTTTGAATTTGTTTAAGAATTTTAAATTTTCATTCTTAATATTAAATTTAACTTTTTTATTTTCATGCAGACTATTATGCGGTTTAACTTCTTCATTACTTAATTCATTTACGCGCTTAATTAAATTCAGTTCAATGCAAGTTGGTAGACCTAGAACAGTACGACAATCTAAATCAGAAATATAAAAACTAATAATACTTTTCTTATTTTTATAAACACATGCAATATTCGATTGTCCAATGATTGGCAGAGGTTCTTTGCTAAAAGTTAATATTCGACTTGATGTGGGAACTATAGCAATATCATTCAATCCGAGCTGGCAAAGTATTGTGCGAGACATAACGTTGGCTTGGGCACCTGTATCAAGTTGACATTTGAGACAACTCCCGTTGATGTGTAAGAAAATATCCCACGACAATGACGTTGACGATGATTCAAGTGATCCCATAAAGAATTCGTCTGACTGTGATGATTCGTTAAAATTGGCTTCTACATTGCGTATGTAGATTTTTGAACGGCACATTTTGGCATAGTGGTTCTTACCCCCACATTTATGGCAAATGTGACCAAAGGCTGGACATTTGTATTTGTGAACTTCGCCGTATTTTTTACATTGGCTGGAACTGGACTTTGACTGCAAGTATTGGTGATTGTATTGGGATTGTGGGTGCGAATGGTGCGACGAATTCACATTGGAGCGTTGTGACGTATTGAAATAGTTTTTTGATGATGATTGGTATAATCGCTGCTGTGTTGGTTTATTGTAATTTGTGTTTTTAGATTGCTTGTGTATGTTGGTCGAAGCTTTTTTATGAAGTGCACCAATCAATGTGTTAGGCTCACTCTTCTGTAACTTCTGTGAATGCTCTTTCGCAATTTCAATTGTCTTTGCAATTTCAATAGCTTTTTCCAATTTGATGTTTCCTTCGTTGAGAAGCTTTTCTTTAACGTATGAGTAGTTGTCATGTAAACCACAAACAAAAATGTCCCGTACAAGCTCTTCTCTTATACTTCCAAACTCACACGATAAACTTAAATTTTTTAACACCGTTACATACGCGTCGGTATTTTCTTCGGCTTTTTGTGAACGTGAAAAAAAATTATGCCGTTCCATCGCAATATTCACTTTGGGCAAAAAATATGATTCGAATTTTTTGAATAAGTCGTCAAATTTTATTGAGTCTAATTCTACATTAAAAGAATTAAATATATCAAACGATTCTGGTCCCATATGATGCAACAGTAATGCAACTTTGCGTTGATCTTGTTCGGCTTCCAAGTTCGAAGCTCTCAAAAAAATTTTAAACTGACTTGACCAATTTTTCCACGTGATTGCAAGGTTTGAACTTTTCACATTTAATGGCGGGATTGAAGAAATATTTTGAGCGATTGTATTTGCACTGGTAGACTCTTGTTTTGGAGGCATTTTTATAAAATTTTACCACCTGACACCATGTTATATATATTTAATTAAAGACAAAATGTGACTGTTATAATAAAGTATATCTTTATTCGACAATGTTCTAGTTCCGACTGACTGACTGATCAACTATATTTTACAATATACATATTAGACTTCGTGTTACATATACATAGACATGTATGTACATTGTACATACAAGTACATAATAGAATATACAACAGTGTGTACTGACGTACGCGCTCTAGAAGTAAAACTTCTTTTCTCTCAAACAAAGCCTCTGTAAAAACCTTTGTAAAAATCAACGTCAGAATTAATTGTGATTAAGATTATAATAGCCGTGTTTTTTTTTTAAACTACAGAAGGTTGACATACCTTATCTCCTAACCACCACTTTACTCAAATGTACTCATTACTTACAACTAGATGTCGCATGGGTTCCAGGTTTGTGTACAAAATAAAATGCATTTCGAAATTTCGGATTAGCATATTATGTAGATACAATTCACAACCACATATTTATTCCTATAATTAATATATACAAAATAATTGTAGGAAGCATGTCGTTATAGCGTGACGCTTTGACATGTCACTGACAGCTCCATAGAAAATTTTTTACTCCCAACGCCGGAAAAGAAGTTTTACTTCAAAAATTTCAAGCTTTGAAAAAATAATTTTTTTTTGGACATTTTTTTGGCAATTTTTGGGTCGCCATTTTTTTGTTCATAACTTTTTGGTCAAATTGTGGTAAATTGTCTTAGAAAACATAAAGACAATCAAGTTGCAACAAGTTTTTTGAATATCGGTTCAGTAGATCCGGAGATTAACTGCCCGCAATGGGACAATGTTTTTATTGATGAGTCAACGTTGGCGCCCTCTATAATTCGGCCACAATTAGAAAATAAAAACAGAAAAAAAATGTTCTTGTACTCTTGACACATGTATTCATTATTTAAAAAAAATTATGTTATTATCTAGTAGTTTCCGAGAAAAAAATTCCCAAAAATCGTGCGTTTTTTGGCGTTCTAGACCGTCCTAGTACCTTATTTACAACAATATCCCTGGTGTTGTATCCCCACGTTAGTTCACAAACTTTTAATTCATGACCCCGAAATAATAAAATATTCAGTGTTACCTATCTGTCAAATGTCGGAAGATGCATAAGAAGCATGTAATAATTTTTTTTAAATCTATCAAGCTAATTTCGCAAGAAACCATTATCGTCAAAAGACAATGGAGGATGTTTTTAAAAGATTCCTAATCGCATCCGATCCATTAATATCTAGTTGCCGGGAATTACCTCTAAAACCACTTAAATCTTTGTCTAAGGACTGTATCAAGTTGTTAGCGCCTCAACCTGTAAATAATCAAACAGAAGATGAACAACAATCTTTTGACAGCTCTTCCGCTTCTAAAGCAGATACAGATGTAGATGGTTGTGACTGTTACAAGATGGGCAATGAAAACTTTTTCATGTAAATATCGGATTAACTTATATACTGTTTGCTCATATTGTATTTTGTATTTCTAAATTTATCATTTATATATTACTGTGTTCGATTTCAATAAAAATATATAAATAATTTTTTTCCATTTTTTTGTTATATAATACTGCCATATAGTATTCCACCATTTTGAATTTGTTCATTTTTAATAAATTTTCAAGCCCTAATAATATCAAAACAAAATTTTGTACGTAACTATTTCATTTTTGATAAGTTTTTTTTTTTAATTTGCTGATTCTGATAACAGATTCGTAATCAGCGTTCCCAAAAACCCCTATATACCAATTTGTGGATCATTCTCTTTTTTTTAATTTGCTGATTCTGATAACAGATTCGTAATCAGCGACCCCAAAAACCCCTATATACCAATTTGTGGATCATTCTCTACGTTTTTCGACTTTTGGCCGCAAAAAGCGGCTTTCGGCCGCACTGTGTGATGCTGTGATCTACTTGAGAGAAAGTTTATCACCACAGAACAAACAGCTTTTACAACGCGCTTTGGAATGAAAAAAAAAAACGAAAACAACTAACCTCAGTTCATACTGCGCGAGGATGTGTTTATGCAAAACGTCACCAAACTGATTCAGCTATTCTAATATTGATTGCATTAGCAAATTGGAAGGAGTTGTATGTCTGTACCTGTATCTACAGCCTAATAGTCCAGTCAAAGCGTCATTTGACCTTGCGCGCAGAGGCATGGTCTATTTTTTTTATGGTACTTATGAGAAAAGCTTAAAACCAAATTTGCACCACATGACAACTTTTTTTACCAAAGTTATTGGTAAAAATGTGTTTTGTGTCATTTTTTTGTCATTTGCAAATATCTCGGCTCCACTATCTCCTACAAACAAAAATTAAACATATATTTATTCCTAATAACATTATCTATTATGTTATAAAAAAACATTTGTTTAAACAAATGAAAAAAAAAGTTATAGTAAGTTAAAATAATTGTTTGTTGTTTAAAAATCACTTTTTCGTGATTATTAAGAAAAAAGCTCATTTATAGATGAAATTTTAATTTTTTATTATTAAAGTTCTAGTAATTCCCTACAATATAAAATACTCGTAAAAATCAACGCTCTACGATGAACGAAAGCCGAGTAATAAATTATTGAAAATTAGTCCATTACGACAAACGGGAGCCAAGATATTCATGATTTAAAAACTTAGGAAAGCTTACAATTTGTATTTTAACCTTGTAGCTTGTAATTTTGGTGTCGCCAGCAACAAGAAGCAACAAATATGTGTAAGAATGTGTGGGGTGTTTGAAGGATATCAATAAAATCATAAAATGCGTGGGTGCGCTGACTTACCTATGTTCAATAATTTATTACTCGGCTTTCGGTCATCGTAGAGTGTTGATTTTTTTTAAATTCTAGGGAATTACAAGAACTTTAATAATAAAAAATTAAAATTTCATCGTTAAATGAGCTTTTTTCTTAATAATCACGAAAAAGTGATTTTTAAACAACAAAAAATTATTTTAACTTAATATAACTTTTTTTTTTCATTTGTTTAAGCAAATGTTTTTTTTTATAACATAATAGATAATGTTATTAGGAATAAATACATGTTTAATTTTTGTTTGTAGAAGATAGTGGAGCCGAGATATTCGCAAATGACCAAAAAATGATACAAAACACATTTTTACCAATAACTTTGGTAAAAAAAGTTGTCATGTAGTGCAAATTTGGTTTTAAGCTTTTCTCATAAGTACCTATCGATCCATAAAAAAAAAATAGACCATGCCTCTGCGCGCAAGGTCAGGCCCTTTTTCATGACGCTTTGACTGGACTATAAGCCACTGAAGCTATTTTCTTCAAAAAGTCTTGGGTGGAAATTGAAATTTGTTTGTTAGCTCCAAAACCAACGGTACCCCCCAAAACCCCGTAATGCAAAATCTTATTTATCTTGAAAACGGCTGTAACGATTTTGATAAAAAAGAATAAGGTATGATATATTATGGGCATGGACCACATTTCGGTGAAAAACAAATTTGGGGCAAAATATTATTAACCGTACCTGTCATAGAACCGTTTTTTTTTTTTTATTTTCGATTTTCTCATTAACAGCTCTTACGATTTTAATCAGCAGGGGCCCCCTTAAGTTTAAAATAATATTTTATATAAAAATATTCGAAAAAATATTTATTGGGTTTTTTGAAAAAAAAAAATTCCAAGCAATTTTTTGAAAAATCAAATAGCTTTAAAACGTGTGAACGATTATTTTTTGAAATTATTTCCTAAAATCTATTCTACTAAATATTTAAAATTGGCATCCCAAATTTTGTTCTTGAAATTTTTTTTTAGCGAAATTAGTTATATAAAAAATACTTTAATAATAAAACTAATTTTAAACTTTGTTTACTTGAATTCACACCTTTCCGGAAATCAGACGGCAATTCCATGAGTTTCAACGTTTTTATCTCATTGAATCCATGTTATATATTTATAAAATTTACTTTAAATTCCAAAGTACTTTTACATAAGAGCAAGTTCGTGCGGTACAGTCGTGCATTTTATTTTGTCCTGCCTTTTTGGCTGAATAATGGTGGTCACCATTAGTTTTGGATATAATATAAAATGTCTTTTTTGTAGAAGGTATTAAAAAATTTTAATTGTCAAGTTTAAAAAAAATTTGAAATACATATTCCGTTTTCAAAACAACTTAAAAGTTTTTTTTTTTTTAAAAAAAGAACATTAAATAGTTACTATTCATACTTTTTAGGAGCTTTAGCATTGATAAAAAATCAGTTTGTAGCATTTTTAATGATTATTTTGGAGGTACCATAAATTACCAGTTTTTCGAATATTATTTTTAAATTTAGCTAGCTTTTACTAAATCATTTTTTTTTAATCCGTGAAACTGATTTTAAAAACAAGAATGTTTTCTAAAATGTGTGGCAGGTATTATTTTTGGTTTAAAAAAAATAGTTCTCAAATCTTTTCCACAGATTCTTCTTTAAAAAAAAAAATTAAAAAACTTTGTTTTTACTAAAAGCTAGCTATTGGATTGAAACAAATTTCTAAACCGTGGTTATTAATTGTACTTTCCATAGAAGCATTTTGTTTGCTTTCCATTTTTTTGAACGGTACATACAACCGATTTGTATATTTTCTGTATGCTAAGACTTCTTAAAATTTCGAAGAGTTTTGTGTGCTCAAATTTAAAAAAAAAATTAATTTTTTTTTTGAAAACTCAATACTTCGGAAACCACTCGATTCATTTAAAACTTGACAATCAATATTTTTTTTAATACTATTTACAAGATGTATGAAAACATCTTCCAAGTTAAAAAAAAAATCGTCTTAGCCGTTAAGGCTGTAGTCGAACAGACAGACAGAGTCAATGCTGATCAAAATCTTGAGTTGGATTTTTTTTCGAATCCATAACTTCTCATATACAGGTAAGGCTCGAAAATTAGAACTCGCGGAAATTAGAATCGCTTGTAAATTAGAACACAATTTTATATAACGTTTGCAGCTTAGAAATTAGAATAGTTAATTCTAATTCAAGCTTTAGAATGGTAGCTATGAAAAATATTATTTTTTTTTGTAGAATTTGTGTAGATTCGCATGTAAAAATAAAAAGGGATTTTCCCTTACTATCACCTACTACGTTTTGATTGATTATGTATTGCAATAATGCAAAAAAAATTTCATTTTCATTACCTCCAATTTGATAGTTTCTTTCTACTTCTTCTTTCTGAGTTGTTTCGTAAATTGTTGTTCCCCATTAATATAAAAATGCCACCAATTTTAAAAAGAAAAACGAAAACAACATTGTCGTTAGAAACTAAGTCTCAAATTATAGGAAAAATTAAGAAAGGTACCTCTAATAAAGCACTGGCACTTAAATATAATGGCGCACCGTCTTTTATGCCTTATTTGAAGCAAAAGGAACCTTTAATAATGGCCAATGTAACAAATTCTTTTTTTGCCAGTTAACAAAAAAAAAACCTTCATATTGCCTCGTTGCCAACAATGTAAAGCAAGCTTTACGCATGGATCCTACAGCAGCGGGAAAGAAACTGCGTTATTAACAGGCCCACTGTAAAGCAAAAAGCTATTGCGATTCAATCATCCCTGAATCCGAAAGGTACTTTCAATGGAAGAAATGGGTTGCTGCAAAATTTTAAGCGGCGTTTTGGATTAAGGCATCAGAAAGTATGTGGCGGAAGGTTATCTTGTAATGTGAGTACGGTTGTGCCATTTCAACACAAACTTGACGAGAAAATCCGAAAAATGTGTTTCACGTGGGATCAGATCTACTATGCATACAAATCTGGTCTTTTTTATAGACTACTGCCAGAAAAATGATCCTGGACTTAAAACTCCAAAAGAGATAATAACTTTTATGTTGTGGTGCAATGCTGCTGGAACACACAAAATTAATCCTCTTGTTATTGGCAAGTGTAAGAAACCGAGATGTTTTAATCATTTTGATACCCCACTGGAGTATGACTCATCCAAATCCGCTTGGATGAAAACATTTATTTTTCGGAAGTGGTTTAATTCATTCGTGTGACAGGTTTGTAAAACATAAAGAGACTATATGCAGAATTCTTGATTTGTTTAAATTTTTTTAATTCAGGTTTGTGTGTTTATGGCTGAACATAATCTTCCAATGAAAGAATTACTCCTTCTCCACAATGCAACATGCCATCTACAAATGCAAAGCGATGATGGGGACATAACAGTTACTCGTATGTTTCTTCCACCAAATGTCACACCAATTTTACAGCACATGGACCAAAATGCTATTTGGTTGACCAAACTCAGCTCTACAATAGCCAAAGCTTGCTTTCAATGGTAATCGCCACGGAAATGAATCAATTGCAAAAATTTTGAAAAAAAAATTACAATAAAAGATGCAATCCTCTTTCTAAAATTAGCATGGGATAAAGTAACAGCAGAGCAATTGAAAAAGTGCTGTCATAAGATATTTCATAGATCAAACAGATACACCTCTGAATTAGTTGAGGCAACGGGTTTCGATGAAGAACACAACATACCCCTCGCTATGTTGATTCCAAACACTCACATTCAAGAAACAATTGAATTGTTTAACCTTCTTGGACAGCCGATTACAGATCGTGAAGTTTGGAACTTCATTCAAATGAAGATGATCCAGCAGCATCGCATCTGATTTAGACTAAGAGGGACGACTTGAACGAGACATTACTCACCAAGATGCCGGGCTCACCGGAACAGTGTTTCAACTAAACAAAATGTGGGAAAATTTTAAACGATTTAGCAATATGTTAAAACTATTTTAGTAAATTACTTAGGATTTTGCTAATTCTAAGCGATTTTAACATATTACTATCTCTTAACATTTTACTAAAGTTAAAATCACAAACTGACTACTTTAACTTTTAGTAATTTGCTAAATCCATATGACTTCTGTCATTATCCGCGTACAAAATTTCTTGGCAATTATATTTGAAAGAGTTAAATTTTGCTTTTTTATGATTCGATAGCTAATTGTTTTAAAAGTAAACAAAATAATATAAAATGTTTTCGGAAGACGAAGATTTCGATATGTTTGAAGACTCAGCTTTGTGAAAAGTGCGATGTTTTAAGTCCCCAACAAATTCTTTGAAGAGCTAGATGATGGAGAATTTTACTCCAGGAATAAGTTTGACAAGACAACAGTTCAGTTCTTGGTTGAAAACCTGAAAATCCAAGACCGAATTACATGCAGTGGGACTCCAATTTCACCAGAACTAGTTTCATTACACTTTTTTGGTAGAAATACATTTCGTTTGTCACTTTGACTTCTGACAAATCAAATTATTAGGTCCCTTCCACAGATTTAGTTATGTTTGCTTTGTATTTTTTCACGAACTTTCATTGTTTGGACGTGTTCAAATGCACCATTTTTAATGAAAGGCAATTAGTAGGGGAGAGTGGGGCACATTTGAACACTTTTTGCTTTCCAGACTGATAAAACCTAAAATATTCGAGCAATTGGCCTGATATTTTACTCACATTGAACAGTGGTATTGAGGTTTAATTTAGGAAAATATTTGGTTCATTTAACGAAACATTGTAATGGGGCAGTTTTGAACTTGGATAGGGCACTTTTGAACAGTGATATAATTTTTTTTTACTGAATAAAAGTACTTTTGAATTTTATTTTTATATTAATTTTTTAATAAGAACTTATGAATAAAACTCAAAATTAATACTTTTGTAACATCATATTCATGTATTTGTAGAAAGAAAACAAAAATCCACAAAGATTAATAAAAAATATTACAAACTTAAAATTAATCCAAATCATCAAATGCTAATACTCGAGCTTGAATTTTGGTCAATACGTAATTCACCTTTGAGCTTCGGATCAAATATTGGGCCTTGTGAATAAAAAAAAAGCTAAAGCTGAAACTTGGATTTTTAAGTAAAAGCTTGATTTTTAGTGAATAAAAATAAACTTAAGCTAGCTAGTTTTAAATTAGCCAACGTGAAATTCATTTAGTTCTAGCTTATTTTCCAAGCCTAAGCTTCAATTTGTATGAATAAACATAGCCTAAACTAGAATATTATAGTTAAAGCAACAAAAATTTCAAGATTATTTCGACCTTTCTAAAAAGAGAATGTATAGACGCAGAAACTGACGGACGATATGACAAAAACATTTTTCACCTGAAACCAATACTTGCCCTATAGAACAGATAACAAATTGCTTGATTAATTGCTTGAAGTTTATTAAGTTTTCTCTTAAATGTCTTAAATTTGTTAAAAGAAACTAATCGGGGCAGTTTTGAACATGTTCACCTTTGTTCAAATTTGCCCTAACTGCTTCAGTGACATAAAATTTATTATAAATATTTAACTGAAATATATCCAGTAAGAAACTTACCGTAATTAAGTTTAAAATTTATTTTTCTTCCAAAAAAATGTATTCCTGTTTTAAGATCGCGCAGTAATTTTTACTTGCGACTTATAGGTACTATAAGGCAAATTATGCATTCGTAAAAAAAATCGAACTCGAGATTTTGATCAAAGTTGTCATTACGATGATAGCGAAGACTAAAAAAGTGGGTCTCGCAGTTCTGTCTGTCTGTCTTACTGTCTGTCTGTCTGTCTGTCTGTCTGTTCGACTACAGGCTAACCGGCTGGGCCGATTTTCTTTAAACTTGGTAGATATCAGTTTTAATTTTTTCCCCCCACACGTTTTTTTCTTTTTTTTTTTTAGGACCAAAAATAACGGCCATACGAATTTTTTTCGAAATTTTATAAACATTTTTTTTTTCTCAAAAACTGTTCCACAGATTTTAAAAATAAAAATACAGAAAAATTTCATTTAATTAATGCTAAGTAATGGTTGAAAAAAAATTTTTCGAAAAATGGTTATTGAGGGTACCCCCCATCGAACCATTTTTTTTGTTTTTGATTTTCTCAAGAACGGTTGAACCGATTTTGATCATTTTTTCCTAAAGCTCCCCAAAAACATAAATAGAATTGTGTACTCAAATTTTCAAAAAAAAATTTTTTGGATTTTTAAAAAAAACTTCAAAATTTTTTTTTCAAAACTCAATATTTCGAAAACCCAATGCTAGATTTTTTTTAAACTTGATAAATAAAAGTTTCTCAATATAATCTACAAAATGTGAACACAATTTTTTTATTTTACCTAAAAATAAAGGTTCCTACCATACAAATGCTAAAAAATTAAAAAAAAATGGTTTTCAAAAATCGTATTTTTCTCGAAAACGGCACCGAGAATTTTGATAAAATTTTTTTTCTTTCAATTAATTTTTACGATCTTTTATTTTAATAAAAAAAATTTTGAAATTAAGATATTACAGCTTGTACCTACCATAGAACCATTTTTTCGAATTTTGAATTTCTCATTATCCACATAACGGATCTTAATGAAAATTTTTATAGAGAACCTTCTAAAAAGTCTAAAACACATTGCATTTCAAAACTTTAAAATAAATATTTTTTGAATTTTTGAAAAAAAAATCTATTTTTTTTTTTTTGAAAATTCGATATCTCCGAAAGGGGTCAATATTTCTTTTCGTAAATTTAATTTTTATTCGAACAATAATAAAAACTTTAAATTGGCGTACCAAAATTTTTTCTTAAAAATCTTTTAAAAAGTTTGCATATAAAAGCTTCTTTTAAAGAAACCACTACAAGGACTTATAATTTTTGTTCTTGCATAAATTAATATTTGCATAGCATTATGTCTTGTCTCTACTACTAAAAGAATTTTAAAATTAATTTTATCCTTATGAACAGTTTTCTCTAATAACATTCGTTTTTAAAATTCCTAGTCGATTACATAGGAGCAAGTTCGTGCGACCCTGTCGTGCATTTTATTTTTTAAACTCTTACTACTAAAAAAATAAAATGCACGACTGGATAATGAGAAATTCAAAATTCGAAAAAAATGGTTCTATGGTAGGTACAAGCTGTAATATCTTAATTTCAATTTTTTTTTTATTAAATTAAAGATCGTAAAAATTAATTGAAAGAAAAAAAATTTTATCAAAATTCTCGGTGCCGTTTTCGAGAAAAATACGATTTTTGAAAACCATTTTTTTTAATTTTTTAGCATTTGTATGGTAGGTACCTTTATTTTTAGGTAAAATAAAAAAATTGTGTTCACATTTTGTAGATTATATTGAGAAACTTTTATTTATCAAGTTTAAAAAAAATCTAGCATGGGTTTTTCGAAATATTGAGTTTTGAAAAAAAAAATTTTGAAGTTTTTTTTAAAAATCCAAAAAAACTTTTTTTGGAAATTTGAGTACACAATTCTATTTATGTTTTTGGGGAGCTTTAGCAAAAAAAAAATAATCAAAATCGGTTGAACCGTTTTTGAGAAAATCAAAAACAAAAAAAATGGTTCCATGGGGGGTACCCTCAATAACCATTTTTCGGAAAATTTTTTTCAACTAATACCTAGATTTAATTAAATGAAATTTTTCTGTATCTTTATTTTTAAAATCTGTTGAACATTTTTTGAGAAAAAAAATGTTTATAAAATTTCGAAAAAAAATCGTATGGGGGGTACCGTTATTTTTGGTCTTAAAAAAAAAAGAAAAAAACGTTTGGGGGAAAAAGTTAAAAATGATATCTACCAAGTTTAAAGAAAATCGGCCGAGTCGTTTAGCCTGTAGTCGAACAGACAGACAGACAGACAGACAGACAGACAGAATTGCGAAACCCACTTTTTTAGTCTTCGCTATCATCGTAATGTCAACTTTGATCAAAATCTCGAGTTCGATTTTTTTTACGAATGCATAACTTGCCTTATAGTACCTATAAGTCGCAAGTAAAAACGAAAACCAAATTATTTCACTAGCAAAAGGACCTTTCACCTCTAAGTCCAAGAGACAAATAAGAGAATCATGGAAAGTCAATGGCGTTTATGGATATGGTATTGACAGGTTAAAATTTTAAATTACCCGTACTTTTAGAAAAGAGTAATAAAGTAAAATTTTATAAGCATTGTTCAAATGTGCCCCACTCTCCCCTTATTTACTAGTTAGTAAAACGAAAGAAAAGGTTTAAAATTTTCGAAGAGTTAGTAAATTACTAAAAGTTGAAGAAATTGCTAACTAGTAAATTGCTAAGCCCTTAATAAAAGGTTGTTTAAAATGTTGCCTCATTGTTGACGACGAAACTTTGATGACATTAAATGTGAAAACAAACAAAATTACGAACAGTCCCAAAAACGGCAGCCAACAGACAGAAAACAAATTAACGAAGAAGGAAGCCAACGAACCAACAAAAAGAAAAGAACGAGGGTAAAAGAAAAACCGAAACGAGGATACAAAGGGCAACATCAATTTTAAAACGCGTTCAAATAAATGTAAAAGATTTAAATACAGAAAATAAAACAAAATGTCAACAATTTAGAATTTTTCTTTACGATCACAACACTCATTGTTTTTATTTAAAACGTGCGCTATAAGGCAGTTAAGCTTTTGGCAACGAAACACCAAATGCAATCAACAATTTTCGATTTTTGCAAACCAATATAAAAGGCACTATAGTTTATTTTTACAACCATCTATGAAACATATACATTATGTACATATATGTATTTTTCTGTTGTAAAATAAATAATTATAAAAAATGACACAGTTTGTAGATAATATTTTTGATTTTTAAGGTTTCCAACTAAGGTAAACCGTTGTTAATGTGATCTGCTTGGAAATTAGAAACATTTAAAAATTAGAGTTCGACAAAACTTTTCTTTTTTAATTTGCGAGCTTTACCTGTAGTACCTTTATATGTATTGCAAGTAATAATCAGTTGTCCTCCTTGTGATTAGTTGTCAGTATGATTCCCTGGTGACAATTGATTTAACGGACCATAAGAGTATAATTAATGTTTCCTCCCAGCATCATACATAAAAACTAACAAAGTTACAAGTTACACCCTACCAACAAAAATCCTATCGTATTTCAAGAAAGGTTCTCCTTTTAAGTGTTTATTGATTTTTTAAATCTTTACCCTAAAACACATTATCTTTTTCCTTAGGTTTTTTTTTTTATTCATTTCAATCCTCAAACTAAAGTAAAATACTCAAGAAATAACTTTAAAGTCGCATTTTATTTTGTTTTGCTACTAAAAGCTGTTTAAACCACCCTCACCACTTGTATTCCTCTTCCAGCTAAAAGCATCCGCTTTCATCCATAAAATCCTTTTAAGACATTTCACCCCCAACAGGCTCTTCTTAAATGATTTCTCATAGGCATTCGACTCGCATCTGTGCAACCCCAGTGACAGTTTATCGTTTTCTGTCTATGCAACGGAAATCGAAGAAGCTGCAGCATTGCAGTAATTTTGTTGTTCCCTCCCTCAATGTGAAATGTCCTTTGAAAGTTTCCATTATCCGACTTGCATCATCATCATCATCATCGATTAGAAAATCGTTACCTGCGGGTGTCAAGGATTGCCAAAATAAAAAAACCCATGACATTGTAAAATAGTATTCGATTCCATTTGTTAAACTCGAAGATACCGCAGGGTCCTGAGCAACGTGAAACAGTTAGAGAAAGTATAACTAGCAGTTCGAGCATCACAATCACGTTTTCAATCCGACAGAAGTCACATGGAACTACAAGTTGGTTGTGTTGGAATCTTTTTTAGTATTTGCCTCTGATAAAGGTACTTATAAATAGGGCGCAAATTTTGCAAGCCTTAAAAAAGAAAATCGAACTCGAGATAAACGGAACGATGATAGACAAGAAAAAAGTTCTTACAAGAGCTTGTAGGTACATTGAAATTCGAGCCAGTTATTGACTTACATATATTTTTTTACCATGAAAAGTTTGAAAGGATATAAGCACGTTTTTGTTCTAAAAGTATGATATTTCTTTTGGGTATTTGCATATAATCGTTCGATCAGCTCCATCAGGTCCATTTTAGGGGATATCACGTTTTTGGTTATTTTAGTTTCCATGATTTCTTTTTCCTGGCAAAATGTCAGATGTGAGATAATAATTGTATGGGACCAATGAAGTACATAATTGTTCCACTGAAATGTCGTATCTAGAAGGTGTGCCTTCTTGGAAATATATGTTCAAGGGGCCATCACAGAGGTTGGTACTTTTTTTTGTTTTATGGAGTTTCAAATAGGAAGCATCTAATCAACAGTTTACGGAGAAAATCTTGGGTAAATCGTAGAAAGTTTTCCAAGTGGCAATGCCAATGTCAAAGTGACAAGGTATTGTGGTAATTACATACAAAGGAACTTTTGTTGCCTCAGAAATGTTCTGACGCAGGATTTTGATGTTGATGGAAATAAACTTTGGTATCTATAGGAATAAGGAATGAGATGATAAACAAAGTTGGATTTTATATTCCATCATCTTGAATGATATTTTTATGGTAGAATAGAACGCCCATCATGCGGTATTGTGATTTATTTTTTCCTATACAAGTTTTAAAATTTAATTTAAAAAATATATGTATTGCTTAATTTAGGAGTTAACAACTTTTTTAGCTCATCAGAACAAGCGGAAATTCAGTTGTTTTTTTTTTTTTTGGTTAAAACCTATTGACAAAAACTTGATTCAATCGAAATTAAGTTGAAAACAATTTTGAAAAGGGTCTGAACTTTACTTTGAAATTAAAGTGACAAGTTGTTTTTATCAAAATTCTTCCTATACTCCCCAACACATATGTCGCTACAAAGCAGAATTCCAATTGACAGTTTGGGGGTTTCATAGATAATGCGTGTCGTCTAACGCTTATAAAATAAATGCTTACACCAGGAGAAGAGAACTCTTTGATTACCTTGAAGCAGTGTTGCCAGAAACACCGATTTATCGTATTTCTCCCGATTTCTAGACCTATTTCCGATACACCGATTTTTGATGTAAATAGTCCACTTTCTCCCGATTTTCAATTTAAAAATACGTTCAGATATTTTCTCCGCTCTTGAATGAACATAATTTATTATTTTATAAAAAATTTTGGCAGTGCCTAACTTACGGTTTTCTCTTTTTAAATTTAGTATGAAAACATATTCCTTGCAATTATTGTTAACGTCGTTGTCATTGTCTTTCTTCTTCTTCAAAATAGCTTTTTTGGCCTTTAGTTCACAAAAATTGGCGTTTCGTCCCGGCGCGGCGATCTCACATGGACTCATCAGTTGACTGCGAGGACCTTGTCAATACGCAATTCATCTTACATCGATTTTTTGACAAAAATACAATGTGAACTATACCCAACCAAGATTAAATTTCTTCTTCTTCTTTATCTTGTTTGATTTGGTGTGGGGCGATGCGTGTCGGTAGTTAAGTTCTTGTTAATATTTTCAATTACACTAATAATATAAATGTAGATCCATTTTCTTTATATTTTAGCGAAATGTTAAAATCAGACTGTACCTACAATATAATAAGCAATGATAATTTGTACCTCGGGAGCGATCTTAAGTTACAATTGGACAAAAATCTTATTTCAAGCTCTGAAGTTGAACGATTTAAAAACAGCTTTATAAGCGTTTACGTTGAACTTTGCAAGCAAATACTAAATAGGTTTGATTTTAAAAATAAAAATTTTCAGGCTTTGACCTTACTAAAACCAAAACAAACTGTAAATAAACAAATTGATCCACTAAGTAATCTTTTTAACTTATTTCCTAATATTATTCATTATTCTGATATGTAGCGAATCGATTGTGAATATAGAAAAATAAGTAATCTTGACTTTAAAAGCTTAATATATGAAAGCTTTGATACTATTAAAATTGAAATATTTTGGAAAATTGTTTGTTCAATCAAAAGGGGCAATCAAAGTTTGGCCTTTCCATTGATGGCTAACTTTATTTCATCGAAACAAACTCTTCAACTAATGTTGAGAGAACTTTTTCTCATATAAATTGATGAAGAATTTTTTTTTTAAATAAGTAAAATTATTTCTACTTCTAATTCCCCGATTTCCCCGATTTCTGATGTGGAAATCTCCCGATTTCCAAAAATATCTTATGGCAACACTGCCTTGAAGGTTCTGATTGACTTCGGTGGCTACAATAACATTTTCATTCCAGACATCACTTAAAAAAAACCCTTTCCTTAATATTTGTACGAGGGAAGTCCGATAAGTACTTAGCCTCACCGTCCGATGGTGCCAATATAGCAAGAGAGATTTACTATCGTCTAGTGAATTCTCTTAAGGTGTGTCCACAGTCCACACCAAAGAAACATTTCAGGAAACATTGTTTAAAAAACGTTTCTAAAATGTTTCCTATTTGCCTGAAACACATTTCAGAAACATTAAGGAAATATTTGAGAAATTTTTCTGATATTTTTTTTTTGATGTGGTAGCTTTGAAAAACATTTCTGAAATGTTTCTTTGTTTCCCATTTATGCATCCAGTATTCATCTTTTTCCCTTTTTTCGGCTTTTTTGATTTAATTTTTAAAATTTTCGTCAAGTGGATCCAACAAAACTTTTTTTTCGTTGCTCCACACGTTTCGCGACACTTTCAGCACTATCTAGCTTTATAAATGCTTGGGAAACAAAGAAAGTTTTCCATTCGAAATGGGAAACAGAGAAACATTTCATAAATGTTTCGCGAGCGTCCAGACCAAAGTAAACATTTCAGAAATATTTAAGAAACATTTCAGAAACTTTTCAGAAATATTTCTCTGTTTCTAAAATGATTTTTAAATGTTTCTGAAATGTTTCAAAAATGTTTATTTGGTGGACACACTTAGATGGCTACTGTCAAAATTTCAGTCGAATCGGACTCGTTTTGACCACGTGTGGAAGCCAGCTTGTCCGTCAATTCTAGAAAAATGGAAAAGAGCAATATCGGTCGGCGGTTAGATTCTTGTTTTTGAAGAGAAATCGCACAGCGAAATCAAAGAGCTGGATGCTGTGTATGGTGACTCTTCTCCTTCAATGGCGACTGTCAAAAATTGGTATAACGAGTTTCGACGTAATCGCACATCGGTTTTTGATGAGCCCCGCCCAAGCAGGGTTGCGAATTTTTAAAATAAAAAAATCATAAGTCATAAGTCTGTAGATGATTTGTGAATTAAAAAAAATTAATTCATAAGTTAGTTAGTGACTTATGATTTTAAAAAAAAATTTAATTCATAAGCTACTAAGTGACTTATGAATAAAAAAAAAAATATTCACTATCTATAAGTGACTTATGAATTAAAGAAAAATTAATTCACTACCCATAAGTGACTTATGAATTAAAAAAAATTTAAGTCATGAGCAAGTTAGTGACTTATGAATTAAAAAACTTGCTCATGACTTAAATTTTTTTAATTCATAAGTCACTTGGTAGATTGTGAATTATTTTTTTAATTCATAAGTCACTTACTGGCTCATGACTTATATTGTTTTAAATTCATAAGTCACTTAGTAGGTTCTGAATTAATTTTTTTTTAATTCATAAGTCACTAAGAAGCTTATGATTTATTTTTTTTTAATTCAGAAGTCACCAACTGACTTATGAATTAAATTTTTTTAATTCATAAGTCAGTAACTAGCTGCTGAGTTACATTTTTCTTAATTCATTAGTCACCCATTAGCTTGTGAATTAAAGCCAAGCTTACATAAACTAAGAAGTGACTTAAATTTTTGCAACCCTGCGCCCAGGTGTCAAAAATCCACGATCTCGTATTGGCAGACCGCCGATTGAAGGTGTGCGAAAAAGTTGAAACAGTGGGCATCTCGAAAGACCACGTTGGTCATATCCTCCGTGATATTTTGGGCATAAGAAAGCTGTCGGCGCGATGAATGCCTCGTTTGTTCACTCCGGACAACAAGCCCAATCATGAGACCAAAGGCCAAATTGGTCGAATTGCACTACGAACTGCTGCACCATCGACCGTATTCTCCAGATTTGGCCCAGTGCGACTTTTTTTTATTTGCAAACTTGAAAAAATCACTTGCCGGGCAGAAATTTGAATCAAACGAGGAGGTTAGCGCCGCCACGGAGGACTACTTTGCAGACCCCGAGAAAACATAATTTTCGGATGGGTTAAAGAAGTCGAGCTAAAAGGTGACTAAGTTTAGAAATAAATCACCAGTTTTCCAAATTTTTTTTCTATTGTAGGCAAAGTACTCATCGGACCGCCCTCGTAAATACTTATTAACTATTCCCATTTACAAAGAAGGCAATTGTGGATATGTTTCTAATTATGGACCAATATCTAGCTAAATTTTCGAGCCTACCAAAATTCTTTGTCTATTGTTTTGAAAAAAAAAATATTTCAGATCTAAACCTTTCCTTGCGAAATAAATATACTATTACTAATCTAGTTGAATTCACGCCATTTACAAATAAAGCCATAGGGAATGCCCACAAAGTTTATTGTATGCATAAAGCCTTCGACAAGATGTCTCAGAGTTTTATTTTATTCAAACTTTCATCTCTTGCTTTTAGTCAAGGATCAGATCCTATTTGAAATGAAGGGCTTACCAAATTCTTTTTCGAAGAATAACTTCTGCTTCGATGAACGCAGACTTTGGTGTACTTCAAGGTAGCCACCTTGGTCCACTACTCTTTAAAGTCGCTATTAATGACGTTGTTTTAATTTCAGATTCCTATAGAGTAACCTATCTACGCTGATGATACTAGATTATTTAAAACCATCAGAGACCAGAGTGATTTTGTATCCCTTCAATATTTAATATTTTATCCGATTAGATTTCTTATAATAACCTTTCTCTGTCTCAAAATGCCACCGATGTTCTTTTTAAAAAGAAAATATAAAATATTATGTAAATGCAGCATTAATCAATCTGTATTTACATAAGCAAAATCATCATTTATGTGGCTTGGGTGGAAAATTCTCACAAGACCTTAAGTTTACACTCCACATTGAAAAAATTGTCAATCAGGCAAAAGCAATGTTTGGTCTTACTTACTTACTTACTTAAGGTGGCGCTACAGTCCGGGGTGGACCAGGGCCTCAACCAACAAGCTTCTCCAGCTAGCTCGGTCCCTAGCTAGCTGTCTCCAGTTTCGCACGCCAAGTTGGTTGAGGTCCTCCCCCACTTGTGTGCGCCACCTGAGTCGCGGTCTTCCTCTACTTCGCCGTCCCTCGGGGTTTGATTCGAAGACCTTCCGGGCCGGAGCATTCGGGTCCATTCGCTCTACATGACCAAGCCATCGCAGTCGCTGGACTTTTATACGTTTGACTAGGTCAGTTTCACTGTACAGCCCGTACAGTTCGTGGTTAAATCTTCTCCTCCACTCCCCATCTATGCAGACAGGACCAAAGATCACACGAAGAATTTTCCTCTCGAAACAGCCTAAAGCGCTCTCATCCACCTTCGACAAAGTCCATGTCTCTGCACCATAGACAAGGACCGGGATGATAAGGGTCTTATAGAGGGACACTTTAGTTGCTCGAGAGAGGACTTTGTTACTCAATTGCCTTCTTAGTCCAAAGAAACAGCGATTGGCAAGAGTTATTCTCCGTTTGATTTCAGCACTGGTGTTGTTTTCAGAGTTTATAGCGGCGCCTAGGTATATGAAGTCCTTCACTACCTCAAAGTTATAGCTGTCTATAATGACGTTTTGTCCAAGACGTCGGTGTTGTGTGTCCTTTCTTGATGACAGCATATACTTGGTCTTGCCCTCATTTACCGCTAAGCCCATCTTCTTCGCTTCCGTCTCAATGTTCACAAAAGCGCCACTGACATCACGCTTTGTTCTTCCAATAATGTCAATGTCGTCGGCGTATCCGAGTAATTGGACGGACTTTGAGTCGATTTGTAGCTCCTGGGTTTTTTCCAAGATCTGCCGTAATGTGAATATTTGATCGATGGTTGATTTTCCTGGTCTAAAGCCGCACTGATATGGACCTATCAGGTTGTTGACGAAAGGCTTCAGACGTTCACATAATACGGCAGAAAGGATCTTGTATGCAATGTTCAGGAGACTTATGCCTCTGTAGTTGGCGCAGTTCAGAGGGTCTCCTTTCTTGAGGATCGGACAGACGATACTGAGGTTCCATTCATCGGGCATGCTTTCTTCCGACCATATTTTGCATATGAGCTGGTGCATACTCCCAACCAAGTCATCGCCTGCCGCTTTGAACAGTTCGGCAACGAGGCCGTCAGCTCCAGCGGCTTTGTTGGACTTGAGATTCGATATAGCTATCTTCACTTCGTCCAGGTCGGGTGGGCGGTATTGTTGGTCTGCGTCGCCTAGGTTGAATGGTGCTATCTCTATAGCAGCGGCATTTTCTTCTTCATCGCCGTTATAAAGATTGGAGAAATGTTCTTTCCATATTCTCAGCATGGACTGCGGTTCTACTACGATGTTCCCGTGATTATCCTTGCAGGCTTCGGCTCGGGGATTGTATCCTTGTGATGTTTTTTTTACCTTTTGGTAAAACTTCCGAACCTCATTCCTGCCATGTCATCCTTCTATTTCCTCGATCAAGCGCTTCTCATGCTCCTTCTTTTTCTTTCTTAGAAGTCGGTGTTCTTCTCTCCTCTTCTGCTCGTAGAGCTCGCGAGCAGCTCTAGTCCTTCTTTGCAGCGCCGCTTTATATGCATTTTGTTTTGCTGCATGTGCTTGCCGGCACTCATCGTCAAACCAGGGGTTTCGTTGTGGTGGTCGTGTAAAACCCAGCACATCAGAGGCGGCATCTCTGATGGCTGCTTGGCAATGTTGCCACTGGTCCTCAATACTTGATGCTGGCGGCAAAGGACTTCTTAAGAGGTTGTTAGAAACTCGATCGGAAAAGGACCTTGCGATCTCTTGCGATTGTAAGCGTCCAACGTCGAACTTTCTCACAGTACTTCCTTGTTTTGGCTTGGGTCGGGATATCCGCAGCCGAACCTTGGCTGCAACGAGGTAGTGGTCCGAGTCGATATTAATCCCTCGGAACGTGCGGACATCCTCTATACTGGAGAAGTGCCTTGAATCGATCGCAATGTGGTCAATCTGGTTAACGATTGATTGATCAGGAGATCGCCATGTCCCTTTGTGAATATCCAGATGTTTGAACTGCGTACTGGCTACAAGAACGTCTCGCCCCACAGCGAAGTCGATCAGCCTGAATCCGTTATCGGAGGTGGTGTCGTGCAGGCTATATCTTCCAATTGTGTCACCAAAGATGTCTTCTCTTCCTAGCTTGGCATTAAAATCTCCAAGGACAATTTTAATGTCATAACTAGGGCACTGCTCGTATGTTTTGTCCAAGAGCTCGTAGAATATGTCTTTGGTGTCTTCATCTTTCTCCTCTGTTGGGGCATGCGCGCAAATTAGGCTAATGTTGGCGAATTTGGCCTTGATGCGGATTGTCGTGAGGCGCTCGTTCACACAGTTGAAACTTAAGACTTTTTGCCTGAGCCTAGTTCCAACAACAAATCCGCATCCAAATAAACGCTGCTTTTGTTCTCTGTAGCAGTCGCCGTAGTAAATATCGCAGTCTTTTAATTTTCGTCTCCCCGGTCCGTCCCATCGCATCTCTTGGATGGCGGTAATATCTGCTTTGTAGCAGTTTAGGGCTTCCGCTAATTGTTCGGCTGCACGTGGTCTATTAAGGGACCTAACATTCCACGTACAGATCCGAAGTTCGTTGTCCTTATTTCGTTTGCATGGTTCGTCAACAGTGAATCCGTCCGTATCCGAGGCTTGTTTTTGCTTCGCAACTACGTCGTATTTTATGTGGCCGGGAAGTCACCCCGACGGCACAACCCCCAACCTGGAGGGCCAGGTTCTTAGTATGACTCCAAGAACGGGGAGCCGGATAAACCGCTCCTTACAGGCCTGAGCTCCGAATACGTCGGAGTAGCCCTGTAAGGTGTTCACTAAGTAGTTCAGCCTCACTGGAACTGTAGACGCCACCATTGATTCCATCTGGGGAATTCCTCCGCTGTCGCCTGGATGAAAGGAGAGATGCCTTAGTGGAAACACCTCTCCCCCCCTCTCTCGTTTGCTACCCCCAACAACTTTCCACTGGGGTTGTGACCCAATCTCCAGTTGAGGTACTAGGCACCCGATGTTCACCGCGAGGAGGTGAGAGTAGGAGTCGATAGACAGAGGTGGGTTTTAAGAAAAACCTGTGGACGCTTGTGTCCTCTTGGGTGCACGTGTCTACCATTCGAACATCAATGTTTGGTCTTACTAGTATAATATACATTAAAGTAAAGATTTGTCATATAATCTGGGAATATCTTCATTTGTTTGTCTTCAATTAGAATATGCGAGCACTTTATGGTCACTACTGTACTCTGTACACATTGATCGTATCGAATCTGTCCAGCGTAAGTATGCACAATGCACGTATTGGATTGAGTTACTTAAACTCAAATGATCCAATCCAAATCATCAGTAACGATTAAAGAGGTCAGTACTAGCCAGGTTGCTGGAAAAGATATGTTGAAGTAAGAATCCTTTATGGCCCAACGTCACCTCTCATATTGCCGTAGTGGCTCATTGCCATAGGATTATCGGGCCTGTAGCTCGCAGTTTGTTTAAGGCCCCAGTTCTCCCCGTATTGAGGTTGTAGAGTCAGGTTTACTTTTCTTTCACGTGAAATTTCCGGTCATTGAGGAGATTAGAAGAGCCTCGGACAATGGTTACCACCAAATGGCAACAAAATACTTTTCACTCAAGATCTTCAACCTATCTTCATCCAGTATAGGGCAGATATAGCCGAAATCCAGATGATGCGAATACGAATAGGAACAGGTATGATGAAAAAAAAATTGAAACATTTATTACAGCTCCTAAAAAAGATTCCAGATCTTAGAAAGCCCATTCGTTTCACGGAAACGCTCAACGCTCAACTGTTGAACTACTCAGAAAACGAACTGCTGAAAATTCTTCAAGTTACCAGAGTTTACAGAAAGCATCTGATCAAGAAGCTCTCCGCTGTGCATTCACTAACCACAAGGTTCTTATTCCTGTAACAAATATCAACTTAAGCAAACAACATAAACTAAATTTAAAAAATCAAATAAGTTAGACGGCAACATTCTTTCTAGAAAAGTATTAATTTATGTAAACAAAGTTAAAAAATCATTTTTTTATTAAATTAACTTTTTATATAACAAATTTCTTTAAATTTTTTCAAGAAAAAAATTTTAGATGCCAATTTCACGTATTTAGTAATAAAGATTTTAAGAAATAATTTTAAAAAATAATCGTTACCCGTTTTGAAGAACGAAATTTGTATTTTTTCAAAAAACCAAAAAATGTTTTTTTTCGAATATTTTTATAAGCAGTATTATTTTAAATTCATGCGGACTCCTGTACAAAAATGTCGAAAGTCGAAAATCAAAAAAACAGTTCTATGACAGATACTGTTAATAACATTTTTTCCCAATTTTTTGTTCACCAAAATGTAGTCCAAGCCCTTAATAACACACTTAATTTTTTATCAAAATCGTTGGAGCCGCTTTGAGATAAATAAGATTTTGCATAACGTCTGTACGACAGGTACCCTTAGTTTTGGAGCTAAAAAAATTTTAATTTCTCCTCTAGGGAGACACCGAAGACCTTTAAGTAAGGAGTTTGAAAAAAAAGTAGTTCCAATGGCTTAGACTGTAGGGAAAGGAACAAACATACAGACATACGGACATACAGAGACACCAACGGAATTTCCGGACCCACTTTGTTGTGTTCTCTATTATCGTAATGTCAACTTTGATCAAAATCTCGAGTCTGATATTTTTTTCCAAATGCAGAACTCGCATTTTATTGTTCTTCAATTAAAACCTAACATTTTTTTTAAGAGATTCATTTCAATTTCTCGGAAGGTATCAAATCGTGAACTTTCATTTCGACATTTCAGAATAAAAACAATACGAATTTGAAGTGATAAAGCAAGTTTTATTTCACTATGACTTTTATAAGTGTTATAGTTACAGTACCTAGGAGCAGGTGATATCAGTAACACACAAATCTTTCAAAATGGAACTTTTCTTATTCAGTTTCTAAGATTAGTGATTTGTGCAATTGGGCGTTAGTGGGCTTTCAACCATTCATCACTGAGTGCTGTTGACAAGCATAGAGGGGTCTTACAAAATTTCTAAAATGACGAGTACAATGATAATAGATCCTTGGAGTATTTATCGGTTACTTGCAGGAGATGGTAGCTCCGAAAAAACATTAATTTCTAGGTGATCTAGGCTGTGAATCGATCTGAAGGTTTTCACTATGATAGTCGAATGCTCTTATGATTTGTTTTCTTTTTTATTTAAGACCAAAAACAACAGTACCATATACATTTTTTTTTTAATTAATAAAATATTTAAAAAAATTGCATTTAGTTAGAGCTAGCAAATGATGAAAAAAATTAGTAAATTTTGATTAAATTTTTCTGCTTCGCTTAATTTATACTGTCTTCATAAGTATATAATTATGTTTATTCAATAAAAAATTGAAATTAGGACATTTGCTACTAGAACCTACCATAGAAACATTTTTTTTTTTTGACTTGCTCATTAAGGCCTCTAATGATTTTGACCAACATTTTTATACAGGAGCTCTGAATTTAAAATAATATTGTACACAAAAATATTAAAAAGAAAAATAGTTTTTGAATTTAAAAAAAAATATTTTCTTTCTGAAAAATTAATATCATGAAAACCTGTGAACGATAAGTTTTTAAGATTATTTCCTTAAATGTATATTATTAATTAGTTAATATAGACATACCAAATTTTTTTCTATAACAATTTTAAAGAAATTTCTTATAGAAAAAAAAATAATTTAATAATAAAACGTTTTTTAAACTTTTTCTTTACATACATTAATACTGTTCTAGAAACCAGAAAGAAATTTTATACATTTTATTAGTTTTCTTAAATCATATTCATGGTTTTATATTTAAAACCAATTTTTAAATTCCAAAATACTTTTACATACATAAGAGCAAGTAAGTGCGACCAGTCGTGCATTTTATTTAGTATTGGATTTAAAAAAATGCAATACAAAAGTGAACATGAAAATTAACAGAACTTTGTTGTTGGTTGAGATTTTTCATAAAATAATGCAAAATATTTTCATAATACATATTACAAAACATCCTTCGTTATTGATATTTCTATATTAAATTAATTTCATTGCAATTAACCTAAAGGCGAATTCTTCAGCAAGTAAGTTATGTAACCACAAGTCCAAAAGAGTTATCGAAGAATCCATGTATTCCCTTTTTCCCTCAAGTTCTAAGAGGGTTGCATTTCTGTTTTCGTAAGAAAGGTCAATATCAATTTGTTTTAACTTCTGCGTAAGAATTGTTTATTTTCTTGCAGAAAAGTGGTTGAAGGTCACAAATGAACGCACGTATTTGATGAAACAGTACAAGACATTATTAGACAATTGTGTGTCTAATAATGTCGTTGTACTATTTCATCAAATACGTGCATGCCCTTAAAATTGGAAAAAAAAATCTTTAAATATTTTGAACCCTGCTTAAATTTAAGAAACTTAGCATTTAAACAAACTATAACTACGTAGTATATGATAATAGAGAACGAAGCGAAAGCTGCTAAATTACGTCACAATGAATTTGGTCTTTAGAAATTTTCTTGAGTGAAATTGTTTCTTGTTCTAAAAATATCGATATATAATAAAAACAGATACAGTAGTAACTGTTGACGTAATGACTAATGCATTCGACTTTAACACCGTAGGTCTGCGTTCGATTTCCAGCCACTGCCACCTTAAAACAAACAAAAGAAAAGTATTTTCAAGGCTACTACTTTTTGCTAGAAAGTGACAAATCTTCAACACTTTTCCCTTGTCATGAATAGTGCTTCTCATATTAGCCGTAGACAAATTCTACAACACCAATAATTTTTTACATATGTACATACATTTAGTTGAGTAAGGAAAAATCCTCGAGGAAATATTTGCCAGCCACATACGTATATACCTACTAACCATTACTTATTAATTATCAGATTGCTGCCAAAAGAATTAAAGAACAACATGATTGCTTTAGCAAAATATTTCAAATAGCTTTAATATTTTTCTCAAGTCTCATTGCATGCACTATATCTGCTTGATATCTAGTTGGCATTTTTTTTTTTTTTCAAATTCTGGATTATTCTCAGTTAAAATGAAATTTCCGTCTGCAGAGCTAGACAAGAGTTACCTTAGTTTATCAGATCGACTATAATTGAAATTGGAAAACAAATGAACGATTTCATTTCTCTTATTTTGAAACGTAATTAAATCAATAGACAGGGGAGAGTCGCCGACAATTAGGCAGCTTCTTTTAAGCAAGATACTGATAAGTTTAAATTTACTAAATCTTTAAAAGTGATATTTTACAATAATTTATTAAATATGTTAGTTTATCTTGTCTAAATACAATTCAGCATTTGAAATAAAAAAAAAATATTTATAGATATAATTAATTATGTAGTCTTAAAAAATATTTTTTTACTGTGTGTGACCTGATGAACGCCCTCGGAGCTTATAAGTTAACATTGTCTACATATGAGTTAATAGAAAATAAACAAATATATTTAAAGAAAAGGTTTTTAGAATGTACATGTGCATACAAAATTTTTTGTATATATCCTTTTTCAAATTGTAAAATAAAATTAAACTTTTTATGCACTAAATGTCAGTTTATTCAATGGACTCTGCTAATGGTGCAATTAAGAGCACTTCATTAAATTTTCTATAAATTTATTACTTATTAGTTTAATGGGGAAAATTCAAATCAGAATCTTAAAATTAATAGTAATGGTAGAAGTTTTTTGAACTGCTCATGAAATCGATTATCTTCGAAAATGAAAATGTTAGAAATTGCGGAAAAACGCAACTCAAAAATTTGTGTTTTTTTCCAGCGAATAAAATGCGATTTTCAAATAGATTTTTTTGTTGTTTAATTCTTGTAGTTTCTGTTTTTATTGTTGAAAAAATCTAAAATGAGCTTTTTGGCTTTAATGAATCATTTCAAAATAGCTCCATTTTTTGTTACGAAACATTTTTAGACATAATTTAGATTTGAAAAATTGATTTTAAATTGAAAAATAAATCGATTTTTTTGCCCAATGGAATGCAAAAATCTCCAATAAATAAATAAACAAAACAAACACATTCGAAAACAATTATTTTCCAGAGAACTGGAATCGTACTGTGTACGATTTTAACAGGCTAGGAGAATTGTATATATTTACTTATGTACATGGAATCAATAACCAATATTTAAAAAAAAAAACTCGAGAAAAAATGAATTGTAAATATGATAGGTGGGGACATTTTCCACGAAACTTACAAATAATATGTTTGCTGCAATACAGGGTGTCCGGTAATTCGTCTGCCATACTTTGGGATGTGATTTTTGGTGATATTCTAAGAAAAAAATTGTTCTACAGTAAAGTCTGATTTTCAACTTTGACATCACATTTTGACGATTTAAAAAAAGGCTAACTTTGGTGTACCCTGACCCATGTTAAGGTCAATTTCTCTTTCAGTACTAATGGTAGGGACCTCATTTTAAACTTTTATTTGAGTAAAAATACTAGCCTTAAAAACTGCGTTTAAATAAAGCTGATATGTTTTTAGAGTTGCCAGATATTCAATTGTAAATGGTGTTCAATTTTCAATTTTAACTTTGAGGTAAATTTTTTTCAAAAAATGTGTAATAAACATAGAGTTTTCTTATTTTTACCTGATGAACAAATAATTTGTGTAGTTTTAAGTAATTTTTTATTTTATGTACGCACAAATACAGTCATAATAAGTGCTCAAATTGCCCTCCTGCGTTTTGAATATATGCTAGAGCCCGTTTTTGGATTTCTTTTTGAATGTTTATTCTTGATAACTCTTGTCTTACTTTTAGTGATCCTTTGGAAGAACGTTGTTCTAATTCAGTTAAAATTGTTATTTCAGATGAGCAAACGAATTCTTTCATTCGTCTTCATACACAAAAATCCAGTACAGTGAGATCGGGAGATCTTGCTGAATGAATTTGTTTTTCTATTCTTTTATACCACTTATTTAGTTAATTTACCCATTGAACATTCATACCCCAAATTTAAATCTCCATGAGAAGAGGTAAGTTAATTAATGAGTGCACACTCTTAAAAATTACCTAAAAACTTGTAAAACCAAAACTTGTAGGTAAAAAACCCAAATTAGATTTTTTACTTGTTTTAGATTTTCCCAAGTATCATAAAATGTATGGGTATTTGGGTGCACTTATTAATGAGCTTTTTTTTTAATTATTGTTTTGTTTATTAGGTAAGAATAAGAAAACTTTAAGTTTATTACGCAGTTTTTGAAAAAAATTTACCTCAAAGTCAAAATTTTGCTCGGGCAAGAAAAATTGAACACCATTTAAAATTGATTATCTGGCAACCCTAAAAACATATCAGCTTAATTTAAACGAAGTTTTAAAGGCTAGTATTTCTGCTAAAATAAAAGTCTAAATCGAGGTCCCTACCATTACTATCTACTGAAAGAGAAATCGACCTTAACATGGGCCAGGGTCAATCGTCAAAAAGTGATGTCAAAGTTGAAAATCATACTTTACTGTAGAACAATTTTTTCCTTAGAATATGACCAAGAATCACATCCCAAATTATGGCACACGAATTATCGGACACCCTGCATACTTTAAAATGATATAAATAATTTAAATAAAATACATTTTTGCAAAAATTAAATGAAAATCTGAACGAATTACCAACCAAAAACAAAATAATCCCGCTTCGTAAGATTGCACCTTTTCCGTAACCCTTTCGGCCACAAAAACTTGAAACTTAAATATATTTAGCTCAGGAAAATTAATCTGAATTTCGGTGGAGAGCATTAAGCAATTCTTAAAATTCATTTTTTTTAAAGGCGTGGGTAGATTTTGATGTTCTGTGCCATGTTGTTTTGGTGACATGTCAAACCACCATGGCAAGTTACACGATTGAACAGCACTTCCAAATGATAAAACCTAATTATCAAAATGAGTGTTCTTTAGTGTCAACGTTCCATAAAATTTATATTTTAAACTCTTTTAGTAGTAGTGAGAGATAAAACCAGAATGCTCTGTGATTTCTTAAGCAAACATGAATTTATGCAAGAACAAAAATTATGAGTCATTGGAGCGGTTTCATAAAAAAAATAAGCTTTTATATAAAAAAAAATTTAAGAAAATATTTTGGCACGCCAACTTTAAGTCTTTATTATTGTACGAATAAAATTTAAATTTCAAAAAAAAATATTGACTCGTTTTTGAGATATCGAATTTTCAATACAAAAAATTGATTTTTTTTTTAAGAAATTCAAAAAAAAATTGTTTAAGATTTAAAATGCAATGTTTTCAAACATTTAAGCTTCTCTATAAAAAAATTTCATTAAAATCCGTTATGCCAATAATGAGAATTTCAAAATTCGAAAAAATGGTTCTATGCTAGGTACAGTATCTTAATTTCCAAATTTCGTTTTTTGATTTATAGAGCGTAAAAATTATTTGAAAGACAAAAATTTTATCAAAATTCGTGGGGCCGTTTTTGTAATAAAATATTGTAATAAAAAACTTTTAATTGTTAAGTTTAAAAAAATCGAGCATGAGTTTTCGAAATATGTATTCAGTTTCAACAAAATTTTTTTTAATTTTTTTTTTAAATTTGAAAACAAAATTATTCAAACTTTTGAGAAACTGGCATAAAAAAATGATCAAAATCGGTTGTACCGTTTTTGAAATTTTTTTTTCAACCATTACCTAGCTTTAACTAAATTAAATTATTTGGTTTTTTTTTTTTGAGAAAATCCATGGAACAGTTTATGAGAAAAAAAAAATTATTTATAAAATTTCGAAAAAAAAATTCGTATGGCAGGTACCGTCAGTTTTTGTCTTTAAAGAAAAGAAAAAACCTTTCGTATCGTAAGTTTAACGAAAATTGGACGAGCCATGTAGTTTTTTCGTCTTCGCTATCATTATAATATCAACTTTGATCGAAATCTCGCGTTCCATTTTTTTTACGAACGCATAACTTGCCTTATAGTACCTATAAGTCGCAAGTAAAAATGAGATTTGAACGAGTTTTTAAATTAAAAACGCAAACACCACCGTAAAACCCCGTAAAAAATGTCTATGAAAAATTATTATATAAAATTATTAGTTGTACCTTTTGCATATATGTATATGTAACCTATGGTATTATCATAGAGCGTGATTTTGTGGATTTTACAGTGGAGATTAGGATAAGATACAAAACAAGTAGTAAAAAAGAGAATATTTAATTATTAAATTAAGCAGAGACAAATCTAACAAGTACTATCGCTATGCTTAAGATGTCGCCCCAATCGTTCGTGTTCATGAGAGTGCTATAAGTTTTATATACAAAGGATGTACGGTTAACGATAGATTTATTTGTATTATATTTTTTTGACTGAATAATGTTTGTGCATATTTTTCTCAAATTTTTTTTCGTGTACAAATACATAACCTTTAATTTTGTTTTTCAATTTTTTTTTACTTGCCATATAAGTATGTAGGTACTATAGGGCAAGTTCTGCGTTTAGAAAAAAAAACGAACTCGAGATTTTGATCAAAGTTGACATTACGATGATAGCGAAGACGAATAAAGTGGGTCCGACAATTCCGTCTGTCTGCCTGTATGTCTGTACCTCGAATTATAGCCTAAGCTACTGGAGGTATTTTCTTCAAACTTATTACTTCGGTGATTCCCTAGAGGGGAAATTGAAATTTTTTTTAGCTCCAAAACTAACGCTACCCCCCATACACCCGTAATGCAAAATCTTATTTATCTCGAAAACGGCTCTAACGATTTTGATAAAAGAAATTAGGTGTGATATTATGGATATGGACTATATTTTGGTAAACAAAAAATTTGGGGGGAAATGTTATTAGGGGTACCTGTCATAGAAAGTTTTTTTTTATTTTCGAATTTCTTATCAACGGCTCTAACGATTTTAACCAAAATTTTTATGCAGGAGCTCCTTGGCATTTGACAAAATATAATCTAAATTTTCTTTCGAAAAAATAGTTTTCGGATTTTTAAAAAATATAATACAAATTTTTTTTTGAAAATTCAATATCTGGAAAACGGATACACGAATAAATTTTTAAATTACGTTATAAAATGTATTTTATTAAATACTAACAATTTGCATATCAATTTTTCTTATCAAAATTTTAAGAAAAATTTAGTACACAAAAAACATGTTTCAGTGTGTCTGTACCTCTGCCTACATCCTAAACCACTAGACCCATGTTCTTTAATCCCGGTAGTTAATGGTCTTCGGTGATTCCCTAGAAGGGAAATTGAAATTTTATTTTTAGCTCCAAAACTTAAGGTACCCCCATGATTTTCGACTTTCTCATTAACGGCTCTAACAATCTTAACCAAAAATTTTCACCAGGAGCGCCCTTAAGTTTAAAATAATATTGTAAATCAAAATATTCGAAAAAAAATATTTATTTTGTTTTTTGAAAAAATAAATTCCAATTTATTTTTTGAAAAATCAATATCTTGAAAACGTGTGACCGATTATTTTTTGAAATTATTTCCTAAAATCTTCTATATTAATAAACACTTAAAATTGGCATCCCAAATTTTGTTCTAGAAAAATTTGAAAGAAATTTGTTATATAAAGAATTACTTTAATAAAAGGATTTTTAAACTTTCTTTGCGTAAATTCATACTTTTCCGGAAATCAGACGAAAGGAAAGGAAATCCCAAAGTACTTTTACATAGTTCGTGCGATCCAGTCGTGCATTTTATTTAAATTGATATCGAGAAATTTTTGAGTAATAAGTAAGACACGAAAATATAGCTTTGCTCCAAAATTCAGCTTGGCCGGAATAAGTCCGATGTGAAAGTCTAATTTTAAGGGGCTAAAATCAAATTATTGAAAGTAGTCGGATGTTTCCATTGCTTTATAGTTTCTTGACTTTTTTCCTTCCTTACATTAATTATACGAATATTTATAAATAAAACCAATTACTTTCATCTTCAAAGCTAAACTTCATCTCGTCTTGATTTTGCCACCAGAAGTGCAAACGCCTGCACCCAAACCACCAATTATTTTATCTTTAAATATTTTTAAAACGATGCAGTCTGAACACGTATCGAACTACATTGTTAAAAGTAAATACAATATCCTGGTTTTCCTTCAATTATTAGGATAGTTAAGGAACATCTTTGTGTCTTGTGGTGTATAGCTCTCAGTAAAATAAGGACTTTGCAAACATTAATAAATCATGAATCTATACCCAAACGATGCGTCTTGATTTTTGCACATACATACATATTCTATTTCTGTAAAAGAGAAATAATAAAAAATTTCCTTCACATTTTATAAACGTTGGATTAAGTTCAATATTATTTTCTTCTTAAGAAATATGGTATCAGAGTAATTTATTGAGTAATTAAGGTTGGGGAAATATAAGAAATAAGAAGATGAATTATGCACTTTCTTAATTGGAGATCATTAATTTACCTTTAAAACATTTGGATAAAAACAGATTTATATGTTAATTATATAGAATATTCGAAACATGGTTTTTAAAAAGGATCTGCAACTTCTTTTCCTGGTCTAGTTTACACAGGTGTTAAGGTTATGTACACAAACACTAAGTTTTTATTTTTACGCTATCACTAAACGTTCTGTTCGACGTACCACACCTCACTATTTTCAGCAAAAAACGGCGGGAGGTGAGAATAGTCGCTTCTTCGCAATGGATGAATAACAAAATTGACCATTATAACTTTCAAATCACATTGGTTACACTATCCCAACACTACATTTGGTAAAACTTTCTAAGTCACCATTTCTTCAAGATCTTTCTGGGAGGACATGAGTTTCTTGGAAAAGAATTCTACTAATCTTTGTATCGAAGGACCGAATACTAATGTTGGGGTTAGTGAGGGTTTATACTGAAATAGACTAATATTATGTCTGTTTTTTCGTCTTCGATCATTGAAGCGTGTTCCGCTCAAAGAAAACGTGTTACCAACGGAAATCAGTAATCCACATCTTCTCGAATAGTCAAGCGGCTATTAATTCTCTGGATTCAATCTCTACAAACTCTATAACAGCCCTTAACTGGCGGTCATCTCTTATGGAGATGTCACAGCCGTTCAATATTCAATCTGCCAGGGAATTGTAAGGCTACAACACTCACTAAAATTGGAAAAACACTTGTTCCTACATAAACTTTTTTCTAACTGTGTCAGCTTCTACGCGACCTGAGCTAACCTAAACTAACCTATTGAATAGTAAAGTTCTACAAAAAATACCGCAGTTTTCCATTAATTTTTATCTATCTTTAAATTTTAATACAAATAAGCTGTGAAGAAGATATCATTAAAATTTGCTTTATTTATTTAAAATGCTATTTTTCCATTACGTATGAAATATAATATAATTCCAATGTCCATCGGGGCTTTGCTGAGAGGTGCACGTCCGAAACATTACAATGACTATGTTGGTAATAACAATGGAAATATTTTAAATAATTGGTTCTACAATGGCAATTATATACATAAATCTGGATAGATATAGTTCCTCCTGATGGCCCAACGTACCCAAGGTCTTCCTCATATTTGGATTTTTTTTCTCATCTCGTCAACACTAATATCGGCGAACAAAGCTTTAAATCCCTCAGGCCCTCTAAAATGTACAACATTTCCCGTTGTTTCCGATCACTTTGGAGTCATGATAGAAATAAAACTTACAAACTTTCTCCCAATTTCATCGCCCTCAGAGACATACAGGAGCTTTAAAAACATCGATTGGGATGCCTTTAGACTAAGGCTTCATAGTCATACTTCTCAAGGAAGTATGAACCGACGATGTCGCCAGCCTATAATCCCCACCAAACATTAATTTTCTCAGGATGCATTTTATTTTGCTGGCTCTCGGGTGGATCACAGTCCGAAAATTTTGCTTGTTGACGAATCCATTCATCCAGAAATGGGCTTCGTTGCTTAATATGATTTTTCGACCGAAATCGGGGTCAACTTCTAAAGCCTAGTACGCAGATCGGGAAAAATTTTGTCTTGGATATTTTTCCGAGCAGTACGCAGTTCGCGAGCAAAATTCATACTTTTCTGCATTTCTGTACAAAATGTCTCCACTAAATTTTGCCAGGAAAAAGAATGATACAAGCATTATTATGCGGGACAAATTTTGACAGCCGAAAGTGATTTTTGTCAAAATTGGTTTTATGTAAAAGGTGCTCAAGCTTCTCTTGAAAGCATCGAGAGGAGATTCTACAAAGGTATGAACGACTTTTGTAAGACAACGCGTTCCAGAGATACACTACAAAAATTATTATTTAATTCTCCAACTTCAAACTTTTGCGCGAGACTTGGAAAAGTTTTGTAGAAATTAAAATTGTAGAGATAAAATTTGTCTTGTCTCGATCTGCGTACTAGGCTTAAGCAGTTGACTTGAATCTTTCCACCAAGTCGGTAATAGTTCTCTCGAAAAGATGATTATGGTAACGCTAAAAGGAGCGAATCGCGCGAAAATTTGCTGGCACAGAAGATCCACCTTTATAAGATAATCTCTAGATTTGTACATGTTGTTGACCGCTATTACAAATTTAATCAATGATAGCCAATCTGACAAATGTAACTTCAAAAATATGGCCGCAATCATCTGTCAAAGTTCAGACTTCTTATGTATCTTATGTTCCAGTAAAGTGAGCTTTAAATACAGCTTCAGCTTGTGTTCTCAGATGTTCAAAAAAAAATTTTTTTTTTTTTAATTAGCCAGATTTCGAATTTGAAAACAACCAAACTTGAACTTTTTGTAAGTATTTATCGATCTATTTTTCTAATCGATTGCTCGTTAAAATCGGAGGTAGATCGAAGTCGAAGAAACCACTTTCTAACAAAATAACTCAACAATTTAATTCTAAGACCATTTACTATATGTGGTACCCCTTGGCATAATGGTTAGTGCGTTGGACTGTCATGCGGAAGGTCTCGAGTTCGATTCTCAGCCGCTGCAAGAAAGTTTTTTTCAGGGGTGTACTGCCTCTTGCGAGGAATTGACAAATTCTCCAAGAGTATCTCTTGTCATAGAAAGTGCTGCTCATAAGCCGTTCGGAATCGGCATAAAATTGTAGGTCCCCTCTGTTCCTGGTAAAACGCACACAGGAATGGTTGAGAGTTGTAAGTCACTAGGTCCTGGTTCACTCCGAGCTGTTGCACCACCAAATTTATTTATTTATTTACTATGTTTTATCTCTTTCATTGCAATGCATGTATAAACATCTAAGTATTCTTCATCCCAGTTTGTATCACCTTTTTCTCTGATGATATGTGTATCGATTAAGTGACGTAAGAATATCTAACCCGATTAGCTAATTGATGGCCACCTCTTCGACCATTATAACACTCAGGAGTTATTCCAAATACCTCACTATTGTAAATTCTTCCTTCTATTTTCCTCTTCAATTGAATAAATTAGTTTGTGTTTGCTGATGAATTTTTTATTTTCTTTCTCTCGTAACTAGATAAACCTCAGCTTAAATAGAAGACAAAACAATACCAATACAGCAAAGTAAACAGACACCTTAGTTCACTCCATTGTCTACGGAAATAAATTGTCTAACTATTTTTGATTAAAGTTACATTGATTTACAAATGGATGAAAAAGTGAAATTGAAATGGACAAAATTGCAAACACAACAACAACAACGACTACATCATCGACACTTGAACAATTGGAGCATCAGGACCTCATCGGTGTGCATCCCTTTGATATATTTGTATCGTCCATTGTTGTTTCTGGACCTGGTTCCACTGGCATCACAATTACTATGGAGACTACTCGGGCATCCCTATCAACAGTGACGACGACTATGAAAGAGATGACAGGCAGTGTGGTTTCAGCATCAGTTGTTAATCCAACAGCACAAACCTCCAACGAAGGCTTGTTTATGTCATTAAATATGACAAACCAAACTCTACGGTGAGTGGTTGGTTTTGATTCTATATTTCTATTTATTCCTCCTAAATGTCTCAAATCTTCAACATTGTTTAGCAAAAAGTTTTTTTTTCTTGTTACTTTTTTGAGTTATGTACTTATTTTTTCAGTTTTGATTTATTTGCATTTCTTTAATTTAAAAAAGTCTATCAAGTACGTTTAACTGTTATATTGTGAACAGCAATGCAGGTTGTCTGCCAAGTACGAACGACTTATGTCATTTTCCATTGGTCGTCCAGAAGCGTCCAGAAGTCTTCTTAAACCATTCCATTGGGAAAAAATACTCTTCTGAGAAGAGAATTTCGCTTCTCGATTTCAAGTCAGAATCCACTCAAGAAGCACTAATACTCATACCCAAATGTCAAAAGCAACTATCGCAGATTTTCACCAACACGACTATTAACTAATACAAAGGCAAAATTTCAAAGTTGAGTAGAAGAAGTTAGCACTGTTCCATTGGATTTCAGAATGAGTGGATCCTTGAGTGAAACCAATGGAAAACGACATTAGATAAGAAGAACTTTTGATGACAGGAGATATTTTTGGAAGATTTGTCACTTCCTAGCAAATGGTAGTGTACCCATGAAAAAAAAAATATTTTTTAAGCTGCTGAGAATTCAGACCTTCTGAATGACAGTCCAACTCACTAACCATTATACCCACGGATGATTCAATGAAATTGCTGTTGGTGAGCCCTCGCCAGTCTATACTATTCTACCAACTAGTGGGACAGTTTGAGGTACCCAAAGTTTTTTTTTTCTAACCCTTGGATATATACATACACCATCAAGCCCAAACTTACTGTGATCTAATTTTATCGAAATATTGCTATCCAAAGTGATTGTACCGATTTTCGACTCCCAAGTACAACTTGGCATAATGGTTAGTGCGTTGGACTGTCATGTTGTTTGAAAAATATGTCCCTTTGAAACCCAGACAAATATAGAATACTGAGATACCATGGTTTAACCAGCTTTTCTACAGGTGGCGGAGATTCTGTTTGTGTTTACATGATGAAATCAAATGATTAAGTAATAGACTTACTTCGCAGAACTAAAAGCACTTCTTATAGAAAATGTATTCCATCGAAGCAAAATCGAGTGGGAATTTTTTTTAGAAAAATACGAGGTATATGTAAATCAGGTAGATAATAAAATGTATAAAAATGTTAAATTTAACCATGACGAGTAAAATCGCAAGTTTCTTGGCAACTGGTTTGGCTTAAAGAAAACGTGATATTAATAGAAGACATCGGCATCCTCTAGGACAGCCAGACAGCCATTAAATTTCTTGATTCCGTCTCTACAAGCTTGTGCAAGAATGGTAGCTTTATTACAGATAAAGCAAATAAACACTCAGAGAAAAATACTGTGTAAAATTACCTTAAACGCCTTAGGTAAATATTTTTGTATGGAATTTGTTAGACAAACATAATTTTACTTGAGAACTAAGACGATTTATGCACTGTTTAGGTAATGCGATTTAGGTTAGACTGCCTTAAATATAACTTGATTTTACTTCCCATTGTAAACATGAATCTGATGTGTAACTTTGCCCTAGCGCTTAGGTGTTTCATTAGGGCTAAGGTAAGTTTGTCTCCAACTTTATTTATTGATGTAAAAATTACCTTAACCTAAGGGCAGAATAGCCTTAGGGCTAATGTAAAGTTCCACAGATCTAGAAAATGTGCGGGTTAATCAAGTTATATATAAGGCAGATTTGCAGATGTACCTCACGAACAGGTAAAATTACCTACTTTTCTTATGTCAACGTTATCTTCTCACTCGCACGTGAGTAAACATAACTCGTAAAGAAGCGTCTATAATCCCTAAAGATGTTACTAGAAGTGTAATGTCGTTTTTATTTGGCAATCCGGAATCTCTCTCCGATCCGTTGTTTGATTCTGATGATTCTGAAGTTTTTTGTGATTGTATATGTGAACCATCAAATGTGGACAATAGGCGTGTTTTGTTGAGCTTCTTAATGAGACATTAAGGCCCGGTGCACACAAGCGTTCTTTTGACGCGCGGTACCGCAGCGTCACCGCCTTTGCGTCTTACAGTACTCACAAATGAATTGAGTACTGCACACACGAGTGCGATGACGCTGCGGCATCACGCGTCATTCATGCGGGTAAAAAGACTCGCAGGTTTCCGCGAGACCGCTGCGTCACCGCAGACGCGGTTGCGTCTTTGAATACATTGTTTGTTAATAACCAGTGCACACATGCGTGATTTTGACGCTAGTTAAATTCGAAAGAAAGATGTTAAACATGGAAGAATTGGATATTGAATTATTTATCAAAGAAATACAAAAGTTTCAAGAAATATGGAGTGTTGCTTCCAATTCACACACCATGACCGTGAAAAAGAAAAGAGCTACATGGATATGTATTTGTCAAGTATTTTGTGAACTCACCAAATGATTTTACACTCATTGGAAAATATTGATGTATAGATTATTCCTTTTTTTAGTCGATAATCAAGTTTTTATGCATTAGGTATGCGAAAGTTACTGTTTTTTCTTTATAAACCTCTATTGCTGCACTCAAAACGCAAACTGCAGATAGAGTTCTGCGAGAAAAACCCGCATGTGTGCATTGAACTATTGTGGCACCGCAGGGATACCGCTGCGGGACCGCGCGTTAAAAGAACGCATGTGTGCACCGGGCCTAAGAAATGTTACACATTAAGCTTATTTTGCACATGTAAATACAACAACAACAACTTAACAGCACATTCACTCTTCAGTAATTTTAATGTAACATTTCTTAATGTGTACATTAAGAAACTCAACAAAACACGCCTAATAATGAAAATCAAGAATAAATATATGTTGAAAGATACACTTCGCACAATTAGCATAAAAAAAATCACAGCTGTTGAGTTTGACGTTTAACTATATGAATGTGTGAGTGCTTCTAGTTTCGATTCTGATTTCAAATCCAGGAGCAAATTTCTCTTCTTTTCAGAATCAGAACTGTCATTTTTTCCCAAGTAAACACTTTCAGAAGAGTTCGGAAGGCTTCCGAATTGCCAAATAAAAACGACATAAGTGTCTCGTCAGCCGCAGCCATATATGGAGGGCTCACAGCTGTATACCGAACCAAGTCATTTTAAAGAAATCCAAAACTACCGCCAGGATTTCCGCAAAATTGACCTCTATTTAGAGCTGTAATGAACTACATAGTTCATTTAGAGCTAAATAGTTTTATTTAGAGCTGTAATGAACTATACATAGTTCATTACAGCTCTAAATAGAGGTCAATTTTACGGAAATTTTGGCGTTGGTTTTGGATTTTTTTAAAATGACTTGGTTCGGTACAGCTATGAGCCCTACATATATATAAACAAACGAAGTATTTGAGGGTTACCATATCTTAAAAAATTATGATCTCGATAAAATAACTTGGCTATAGCACTTCACTGACTTAAAATGTATTAGGTGGTATGTTCAAGTTTTCGTTTCGCATTGTGGTGATTGCATAGATAGTATTTTATTATAAAATATATTGTGTAACTTTTTTCAATTTATACTAAATACATTAACATCTTGGAGACTTTATTGCTACTTACTACCTTTTCGTTCACAATTGACAAAAAAATGTATTTCTTATGTTGTATTACACGAGTAGTATTTTTTTTGTGACAAGAGTAATAGTAGAAAATTACAGACAAGATGAGATTTTATTACTATTGTAAAAGTAGCATAAGCTTCTCAGTGTGTAATTTGGAATATTTTGTATTAAATTTGACCTTTCCGGTTTCCTATCAACTCTCACACGCAAATGACCCATGACCTAAATAAAAGCAAAGCAGATTTAAAAGTTAATTTGGATTTTATTTGCTTACGAAAAAATGTATGGTAACCCTTTTTCCGATTAAATTTATAAATAAAATAATTAAAATATGCATTATTTTGAAGGCGCTTTGTGTTTTTTCAAAGTAAAATGTTAAAATTAGTAGATACAATTTCAACCGCACTTATATTTCGGTTCCCATTATGTGCAAAATAGTAAATATAATGCATGGGCATTATAATAAAATAATTGATAGACTTACAAAATTATTACTATCAGCCTATTAGTTTTGTTGGCATAGTAAATCATGTATACACACAAACTTAAAAAGTATTTTGTTTCTTTCTTTATTAAGCTTACAAATATTCTGTTCTCTTTTTATCACCTGTCATTGGAAGAGAAACTAGATAAAAATTATCTTATACCTGCTAGATTTACCTTATCTGAAAACTTCATTTAGCCAAAGAACTATGGTAAATTTACGTAGTTGTCAAGCTTTATTCAAAAAAGGTTTAAGATAAAATTCAATAGATAAACTTGCATAAATTTACCTACTTTAGACAGTTCCTAACAAATTTGTTTTGCCTTAGCAATTTAAGGTACGAGTATGTTATCTTAGAACTTACCAAGTTCAAAACTGCCCTAGGAGTAACTTAGTTTATACCCCGATTTAGGTTAATTTTACACAGGTTTTTCTTTGGGTGTAGGTATTCCCATCGCTGCGTGTAAACTTATGCTAAGGCAAGATGCTTTACAGAGAACAAACCTGCGGTAAAAAGTACTGAGATCTAAAAGTACGCCAAATTCTTACTTCATGAAGGTTTAATACCGAATATTTAAAGTAGAATAATATTGAAATAGCTACAATGTAATAGAGAAATTTTATTATTTAATGATTACTGACTAAAATTTCATGGGCTTACTTGGCAAGTTTTTTTCTCATGCACAATTCAAAAGGTTTTGAAAACTTGACCAGTGAGCCCATCAAATTTTAGTCAGTAGTCATTAAATAATAAAATTTCTCTATTACATTGTAGCTGTTTCAATATTATTCTACTTTAAATATTCGGTATTAAACCTTCATGAAGTAAGAGCTTGGCGTACTTTTAGATCTCAGTACTTTTCACGGCTGACTTGTTACACAAAGGTTTTTGTATAGAAGAACTTGGCTCTTTTTTTTAACATTTATGTTTTTGGTCTGATCTCACTCCTTTTTGCAAAGATTTTAATATTTTGCCATGTCAAAATCTCGAAAAATACGGAAAGATAGAAGGGTGGACTCTACCTACTAAGATCAACTTAGTTTATAGCTTCCTATTTCTTTTGGTATATTTTCTTTTCGTTATTGGTTGTTTTAATTTGCGCTTCAATTATTTCTTCGCATAAATTAAACGTTTTCTCAAAAAATGGGCGAATAATACGCCCCCTGAATGGAAAACCCCAATTTTTATTTTTGGTCTTTTATATGCAATTTGAGCCCTACCGTTCTACCAAATTTCATTGTTCTACTGCAATCGGAAGTGCGCCATGTATAATTTACATCAGTTCTGAGGAAGTGGCCGGATACCACGCCCACCTCAAATTTTCGATTTTTTCTTCTACTTGCATGACAAGACCTACCGTTGTGCAAAATTACAAGATTCTACGATGTCGAAAAGTGACCCATAATTTCAGCAGTCAATCAGTCAGTCAGTTACGGTTTTTGTGATTTTTGAGGCCTTATATCTCAGGATCCGCTTATGCTAGAAAATTGAAATTTGGTGAGGTGCCTGTGCCTGGCTAGCTTAGCAAAAATTCGGAATTTTAAATTTCTGACTTTATTGAAACTCAAGATAGGGAGTTTGTTCCTGTAAAAAGGGTATAGTGCCAGAACTTGGCTGTTCACTACCATGCCCTTTGATTTGGTCAATGCGCTCCAAAGATCTAATATCTTTAAGCATATAGGTGTTATAGCAGGACACTGTTTGATAGACAAGCACACAATGTGGCTTGGAATTTATTCTAACAATTTCTGCCGAAGCTCTGTAGGTGAAGAAGAGGATGAATCGATCCCTCACCTTCTCCAGCTTTACCCCAAAGACGTAGACTTCATCTTCATTTTTACTAGATGCAATGATCTTGGTAAATATAGATATAGACAATCTCACTCGCTTCATAACGAGCTCCAATTGGTTCAACGAGGTCTCGAAGATTCAATGGTATTACAATGGACCAATTAGTGGTCTAAGTGTGCCGTCTCTCCTGCTGACAGCAACCTAACCTAATATAAGTGGTGAATCCGGTCTTACCCATTGAAATGTTCTAGAATCTAGACTCTGAATCGATAAGACAGTTAAATTTGGCTTGTATTAATTGTACAAGCTACGTTTCAATGAACGCCCTAGTATTACGTACATAAACTTATAACCACTTGAAAGCCAAACTATCTTTTTGCTAAAATTAAATTTTGTAATTCCCAAAGAACACCTAATATAGTTTCACCTTGACATCGTTCGTTACTTAGCAGTAGACAGTTTTTTGAACATGCAATTCACCTTTGGAAAATAAATTCTAATTATTAATTTAATTTATCATTTGTGTTGTACAAGTTGCCAAAAATGCACCTTTTAAAAATCTCAAATGCATTTACTAAAGAGCTTCAAAGTCAATTACCTACTGACAACAAGCTGATTACGAGCAAAAATGTGCTCTGAAAGTCAATGAATTCTTGAAATGAGTCAAAAGTCTTTGTTTCAAAAACACAAATCTTTGACTTGGGGCTTTGAATTCATCTTGAATTTTATAAGTTTGCGTTTCTAATAAATTCAACCGAAGGCAATATAAATGGCTTCGCAATTCATTAGCAGCATTTTATATGGTTTTCTGGAAAAAGTTAAGCCGATTTTCTATGAGTCTTGTTCATCTGTAAAGAGGAAATGATTTGCCATTTGATTGTCTTTATTTGTGATTTCATTTCATCGGTTTTAGGACGAATTATTTCTGAGTATGTAATTATTTCACAAGAAAGAGCATTAAATGTGTACACGAAAAAAGAAGTTTATCTCTTCTTTCAGAAATCATTTTGCAAGGAATCCGTGCGGGCAACATGTGTGTAGTTTGTTGCTCTTGTCTGGGAATGTCATTCTTGGCAATAGGTAATGGCAAACGGATGTCTGAGTATATTAATGGACAAGTTATTGGCGACTATAGAAATTATAGTGGAAGTGTGGAATACATTTTTAAATTTATTAAATTTTGTAGCAAAACAGCTGAAAGAGAACCAGGACCTAGTGACTTAGAGCTGTCAACTATCCCTGTTTGCGTGTTAACAGGAATGGAAGGGACCTAAAAATTTTCGAAAAAGTATGGTCTAATGATCTGGTAGTACCCCTTGGCATAATGGTTAGTGCGTTGGACTGTCATGCGGAAGGTCTCGAGTTTGATTCTCAGCCGCAGTAAAAAATATTTTCAGGGGTGTACTAACTCTTGTGAGGAATTGACAAATCCTCTAAGAGTATATCTCTTGTCATGGAAAATGCTGCTCATTAGCCGTTTGGAATCGGCAGAAAATTGTAGGTCCCCTCCGTTCCTGGTAACGCGCACACAGGAATGGTTCAGAGTTGTAAGTTTATTGATCATATCTACAAATCAAATTTTTGTATGACCAAGAATTAACACAAAAAATGCAACAAGGTTCGAAAAGTAGTAAAAATGTTTGGCCATTTATTAAAAACTTGTGGAATTCTACTTCGTCATCGGTTCCAATACTCGTTTCCAATGAAAAATCTTACGTCAGTTTCTTAGAAATAGCCAATTTGCTTGCAGCACAGTTTGGTGCCTGAAAGTGTAATTACCTCTGTTCATCACTGAACTTTTTTATTTTGTCTTTTTAATTCAATTTATTATAAATTAAAATAATGCATTTAATGAAAACTCAAGGTAAAATCAAAATCGAATTTAAAATTGAAAACAGGTAGAATGAGCAGTTTGTCTTTCTAACGTTCTTTCTAACAATATTACAGCTATTCCAGATGAAGCCAATGCTAGGGCTACTACTTCATTTTGCTATCTGATCCTTGCCAACAGCAATTAAATAAGGAACGTTTTTCCAATCCCCCGGGACCATCAAGGAAGTAAATTCCACCAGATTCACTATTCACAGCTTCCATCAAAGTATCGTAAGCAATTCTTTGTTGTTCATACAATTGCGGAACATTTGAACGAACTGTTTCGGCCAATACTTCAGTATATTGTATTGCTGTTCTCTTTGCAACTCGTGGTTAAATGCCACGCTCATAGGACGATTGGGTGCTGTCATGCCCAAACACGACAAAAGTTTATTTACCATCAATTAACACATCTTCTATCATGATCAATGTCTCATTGTAAATTTCTACAGTAATTTGCAGTGTAGACATCAAATGTTTTTAGTATTTTTATTATTTATTATTTATGTTTCTCGACGTTTAAACCTTCCCTGATATTCTACAAATATTTCACGACCAAAATTAGCAAAATCGGTCCAGCCATTCTCGAGTTTTAGCGAGACAAACATAGAGCAATTGATTTTTATATATATACATATATAAATAAAATTGCAAACCCCGTCGGCATTATAAATATTTAATTGCTTCCGACGTCATTTCATATAATATAAAATTGAAATTCAACATTAAGCACAATAGATCATAAATTTAACACTTTTATTAGAATTGGGTCACTAAATTCACTCCACTATAATTCACTTTATAAACATCATGATTGCTTATAGTAAGGTAGACCGAATTAATAAAAAAACCGCAACAAGAATTGAATTTAAACTTAAATCGCACACCAATGACGTCATTTTAAATATGTAGGCAAAAGTCGGCCATTTGCAAATTTTTATTCTTTGCACTCAACAAAAAATAACTGAAAATCAATTTTTCGTACCTATAATACAATTTTTCCATAACCGATTTAAAAAAAAAAACTCACTCGAAAAAACCCGAAACGATAAAAAAAACCCAAACACTAGCTCAAATACAAACATACCAACAGACAAAAGGGAAAATTATTAAAATAATAAAATTTTAAATATGCAAAGAATATAATCCAAAAAATATAACAAAATAAAAAAAAAAAAATAAACAAAAAAATGGCACTTAGCAAACAAAATCCACGCGGCGCGGCGGCGCCTCATGTAGGGTCAGCAGCAACCGCCCATCAGCAACAACAGCAACTCAGGAACCACTAACACAACACAGCACAATCACATTTATTGTCAATTAATAATTATACAAAATAAATTAACCGGTTGCCGCACTACCGATTAGACAATTTTAAAATTATTTGTTTAACCCGAATAACACTTGCATTAAAAGACTAACACTACTCAACCAACGAAACGACCGTCATCAATGATTTTCGAACTCATCTAATGATCCTTTTCTCAATTAAAATGACAAGTGAATTACATTTGGTTGTAAAAACAACAACCACACTACGCACTTACTCAAGGGATTAACTGTTCAGAAAGCTTCGAATGGAATTTCTGAAAAGGGAACGAAGTAACAATGCTGTTGATGCCTAAAAGCATAATTGTTATATTATCTAGTTGTGTCTTTCGCCCTTGAATTTGTTTCTTTTTTTTTGCAATCAAGAAAACAAATCAAATTTCCGAGTGCCGTAGTGGAGCGATTTTACTGAAGATAATCAATAGAGCCGGCTCCAATATGTAAAGAGCCTTGCGAACCTGTTCACCGGTGCGGAGAATGTTCATTATCATTACTCAATTTCCAAGAATTGGAAAGAACTCCTAAAGCTAAGGCAGGCGAAACTTTTACTGGGCAATTACAACCTGCAGTGTTTCACAAAATGCCTATAAACTTAAGTATGAACAACCTAAGAATAATAACAGGTATTCTAACTGGACACTGCAAACTTGGAATGAAAGTTTGGTTTACTTCGTGTGGTAAGTGGTACCACATGTAGATTCTAGTACTAGGAAAATGTTGTGCGCTCACTCATGCACCAAAGGAAAAACAATTCGGGATAATATCAGGTGAAAGAGAGCCACCACTGGACTACTTGGAATATCTCTTTATAAATCCTTAAAAAGATAGAATTTTTGAAGTTATTTTGAAGGCTGGTGGCAGCACACATTATTAAAAATCTAATAAAAGCTAAAATAAATAGTTCATTTATTTGATGTGCTTCTAATCTCATGACCCGATTTATTTTCGCATATTCTTGACTCATTTTCAATTTGTCATAAAAGTTCCGTTAGCTAAATCTCTCCTATACCCAAATTTTATATTTTGTTGTTAACAAAATAGTCTCTCATTTACCATAGTTGTTTTTTTCTAATCCATCATGTAACGGGAAAAATGTCGATTTTACTTCTCAAAAATGACTACTTCTAACCTTATGACCGGCACACAGTGGTAAAAATGGCATATTTAGGTGGACATGGGCTCATAACTTTTGAACGAGTTGAGATATTTTGACTTTTTTTTTTGTGAAATGAAGGTAAAATATTCATATATTTAATTGCTAAGTTTTGAAAAAAATGGTTCACAACTCATTTTAGAATCTTGTGTTGAAATACAACTTTCTAAAAAATATTTTTTTTTAATATTACATATTTGCAATTAAAACAGTCGAGTTTTATTTGTTTGTTTTTAGTTTCAAATAGAGTCGTCATTTTAGAGAAATCAAAGGTTCCAAACAGATTTCTTTCATACTTACGAACCAAAGAAAATACGAAAAAATACGACCCATTTTCCACGCAGTTTAGTTAAAAACATTGTCACCAAATTTATTAAAAGTTCTTTTTCACGCTCATCATTGATACCTTTTATAACAGATTGGTCACTCACATATTGACGTACAGCAGAATCCTTATTTTTAGCAGATTGTTCCACCCAGACATCATAAAGTTCCTTTCTTGAGAACGTCATTTTCTGGAAAATTCGCCCTATCTATTGCATATGGTTGTATATGGTTGAAAATGCAATCAATATTTTATCTTTACACATTAAGCTGTCGGACAGCGAAGACCGGAACGCGGGACTAGGTGGGAAAAAAAAGTTGCAGCTTAGTAAACTTTTTTTTAAATATAAAGCTAAGCAAATCGAGCTGCTAAGCTAATTAAGAATAGTTTATATAAAACTCAAATGCAATATTATAGAGATATACGGTACTTACCATTTCCAACACTTTTCAAAAAAAAAAAAAAAAAATTAACACCAAACTGAATTTTATTGTAACTTTTTTCATTGTTGGTTTTTCACCAATGGCTAATTAAAGACCGCTGTTCTACAAGTTATATTGTCTCAAACAAAAAAGGGTGTGGTTTCATAGTTGCCAATCATTCCTTATAACAATATGAAGCCCAGTTAGTCTATTGATTAACATAAAATTTGAACCAAATGTCCACCTAAATATGCCATTTTTACCACTGTGCGGCAGTGTATCCTCTCTGAAGGTGCCCCAAATACTAATATTCCTAAGAGCTATAAGATGGAAGATCAAATATAAGATGGAGGAAGAACTATAAGATCAACGAGCTCATCCCATTTTAAGTGGAGGCACAACAGATCTGCAGATCGTCGTGCAATACTCGGCGCATGGTATGTCCCACTTTACTGGGTCATAAGTCACGAATGGAATTAGGGACATATATGTATGTACTGAGACATAAGTCCCGAAAAAAAAATTCAGGACTTATGTCCCACTTCATTCATTCAAGTTTACTGAAAGATCTCTATATACGTATACACAATTCTGCTATTGTTCTGAAGACGTATTCCTCAACGGTGCACAAACCATTGTGTAGGCTTTTCCATCTGATCTACTCTGCTGATCTATTTCCTAGTGAATGGAAAACAGCAATTTTCCAGACTGTCCCTAAAAGAGGCGAATATTCTCCCATCTGACTAACGTCCAATTACACTTACCTCCCTTCTTTCTAAGGTCATGGAAACGCTGATTAATTATCAATTTAAGAAATATTTGAAGAACGAAAGCTTCTCAATGATTGGCAGTACGGCTTTTGTAACAATAGGTCCACTGGTGATCTGATGGTATATCCCACCAAACATTGGCACAAATCATTACATCGTTTTTTGATAATGTAAGATTATTTGACTTGATATTTCAAAAGCATTTGATACAGTTTTGCATCAAGCTCTACCTTTTGAACCACTCAATACAAGTTGTATTTGACGGTTCTAAAGCTAAAGTTCATAGAATAAATGCTGGTGTGCCACAGGGCTCCGTTTTGTCTTCGGCTCTCTTTCTGATATTCATTAATGATCTTTTGTCTGAAACTTCCAATCCATTAAATTGTTTTGCTGATGACAGTACTCTTAGCTTTTCATATTTATTTCCAGATATGGATCCGGACCGGCAGCGTATGATAATCTCATTAAATTCTGATCTCGATAGCATTGTCAAATGGGAAACAAAAAACCGCGTACAATTTAATGCTTCAAAAACTTAACGCTGTCTCCTGTCGTTAAAGCGGAACCCACCCCATATGCCGTGAGTAGCACTTGCATTGAGGAAACAGAGCAGCTTTCAGTTCTCGGTATGTGCATTACACACCACATTGTGTGGAATGACCACATATTCGATGTCGCCAAAAACGCTGCTAAGTGCTTAGGTTTTCTTCGACGATGCAAGAAATTTATCACCCCTTCTGACCCGGTCGTAATTAATAAAGTTCATATTCGTACAAAGTTTGAGTAAAATTCAAAAACCCACTTAAATTCCTTAGATACGATCCAAAAACTTGCTTTTAAAATTATAGAGGATTGGCAGAAACATTTGCATCTCTCGAGAACTGCCACCGTAATGATATATGTTTTCAATAAACTTGTCGTTATACACAGTGTTATAAATAGTGTTATATGTATTGTTAAGTACTGAGATTCTCTTTTTCACCGCACAATACGAATCTGGAATGCTTTAACTAGCTCTATGTTTTACTCCAATTTCGATATCTTAATCTTCGAAACCTATATGCATCAGTATTTCCACTTAAGTTCTTCCCTATTTTTCTAACGATCGCACTGTGTTTAACATTTAAAGGTTAAATATATTAAATTTTATTAGAATATTCCTCTTGCAATAAATTTACAGATAGATTTTTTTCATGATTTTTGATTGTTTTACATTTTTGTTTTATTTTTAATTGTTCAATCTTAATAATATTTCACCCTCATATATGTAAAATATATCAAATCTATAGTACTATTAAGAAGACGATCGATTGGGGCGACACCTAGATCATGTAAACGAAATTGTGACTACTATACTACTTCAGCGCCACTACAGCATAGAAGCAGTAGTACGAAAACACGTTTCATAAAAGTACTATAGATTTAATATGGAAAGATCTCACTTAGAACAGAAGACCTAGTTTAAGCCCTATTCCTTTAACATGTCTACCTTTTGGTTAATATTTATTTCAGAATCATAGAGTATCCAGCTTTGGCAAACTTTAAGGGTGAATACGATTTAGAGTACATCGCAAAGATTAACTCATTTTGGTTGTCGTTTGATCCTCCAAATCCAAGGTCTTATTATATTATGGCTGTCATTTATATAATAATCACAACGATTGGATGTTTTGGCAATGCATTGGTCGTTTACATGTTCATCAGGTGAGTAAAATTATTAGGTTAGGTTAGTTTTATTTATTGAACTTTAATATATGTATACAAGTGTAAAACTAAAATTAAGGATAAAATAGATGAATAAAAATTTGTTGGGGGCCTAACTTAAGCTATGGCATTGTTTCTAAAATTATAACAATTTTAATAAACATGATTCAGTTATTTTAAATTAAAATTATGCCATGGTTTTTCTCCCGAGTTCTCAGTCCTGGTTGTCCAGTATGTGAGTTTGTTGGGGGTTTGTTTTTTTGATGTTTTCAGCCACGGTGGTATGCTCAACTGCTTCTTCGTTGTCGGCTGGAATCCTTTCTATCATATCCAAAGCACTAAGGTATCTAGGCTCTGGATGTCGTTCCTGGGTGGTCATCCTTCTCATCAGCGGGTTTGGATGGTTGGCGTTGTTGTGAATAAGCTTCTTTGCCAATTGCACGAGAAACAAGCCCAGTGGCTTGATCTTGGCTTCTTCGTAGATTCTTTCGTTGCTGTAGTGCTTCTGTCGCTTTCGATCGAAGATTATAGACCGAGAGCCCACAGCAATTTTTGGGTGTGATTGATAACAAAAAATAATTAGCATATTTAGATAGGCCTTTTATAGTTATTTATGAATGTGAACGTCTTGCATACTCTAGTGGGCGTAATAGTGCATTATAGTGCATCAAGTATGCAGTTCTTTCCAAATTCAAAAAAATTGTAATACAAAATTTGCCATAACTTCAAAATGAACAGCTAAGTGCCCTGATTGCAAATATCGAAGTCCAAGATGTTTTGAAGGTGGCCTTCTTAGTGCAAGAAGTAGCCTATTCTTATCGCGTCTGGCAGGCAGAAGGCTGTCTGTAAAACGTCTTGGACCTCGATATTTTCAATCAGGGGGCTTAGCTCTACATTTTGGCAAAGTTGTTATCACAATTATTTGGACTTGGAAAGAACTGCATACTTAATGCACTATTATGCACTATTGCTCCCACTAGAGTATGCAGGACTTTCACATTTGTAAATAACTATAAAAGGCCTATCTAATTATGCTAATTATTTTTTGTTATCAATCACACCCAAAAATTGCTGTGGGCTCTTAGTCTATTAGTCCGGTGCTTATCCTCAGAATTTTCCTTTCGAAGAGTTGGAGCTTCTGCATTGCTGTCTTCGAAATAGTGTACCATGCATGAAAATTATAGCTGATGACAGGTCTGATTAGCTGCTTGTATATAAGTAGTTTCACTTGCATTCTTAGTCCTGTTCTTCTGGCTAGCAATGGATGCAACCGATGAAACGCAAAGTTGGCCTTTCTTAGTACCTGCCTTGAGTGCGGGTTGAATTTGGACAGCTCGTTGAAGTAGACTCCGAGATATTTTACATTTCTTTTGGCTGCTATCGTCGATCCATCGGGGAGCTTCACGGTCAGATTTCTGCAAGTGGCTGCAGAACGACAGCAGCTGCCATTGGTGGAGGGTCTCCTGAAACACACAAGCTCAGATTTGGCAGTGTTGATTCGGATGCCTCACTTTCTGTAACACTCGTAGAGTCTGGAGACGTGAGCTTCCACTCTCTGAGCTGCAATTGTTGGCGCTATCGATGAGGCGTAGGTCAGTGAGTCGTCATCAAAAAGCAGGATCTCGCAATCAGTTGGCACGGGTTGATCAGACGTCATCAAGTTATATAGGAAGGAACCCAGCTTCGATCCTTGGGCGACTTTGGCTTTGATGTATTTGGTTGAAGACTTGCAGCTGTTTAGTTGAACGAAGAATTTCCTGAAAGAGAGAAAAGAAAATAATATTTTTATTAGTGACGAAGGTAATCCAAGTACTCGAAGCTTATGGATAAGGGCTTCTATTCATACGCTGTCGAATGCTTTCTCCACATCCAGAAAGTATCCTACAGTGGCACGATGGCTGTTGAGTGCTGGGAAGACGTCAGACTGGAACTTAAGTAACGGATGCAGTGTTGAATGCCCTTCTCGAAAGCCAAACTGCATGTCTGGGATGATGTTGTTTTTATTGTATTACTTCTTAAACCTCCTTAGTATGACTTCTTCCAGAATTTTGCTGATATTGTTGAGGAGGAATATAGGCCTATAGTTGGAAACTAGGTTATTAGCGCCTTTCTTCGTGATTTCCACGATTTTTGCCGTTTTTCACTTATGAGGGAAGTAGCAGTTGTTGATGCAGTTGTTTATGATGATTGTGAGTAGTATCGTCACTGCATGTGGAAGCTTTTTGATGACGTAGTTAGAGACTCCATCCGATCCTGCTGACTTCTTTGGCTTGGAATTGACGATGAATTCCGCAATTTCCTCTGGTTGGCATAGTTGAGGGTTGTCCGTTGGGCAACTAGCTGAAAGATTGTCATCAAACTCCACTCCTTCCAAATTTGGCTGGAAAGTCAGCTGGACGGATGTCCTGATTTCTTCCAGGAACACAGGGTTCATTGATGGGTTAAGTGTGAAGTTTTCCACTTGTCAGCTGTTGTTGTCACCTCAATATTGTTGCTGATGATGACGTCAGGCATAGGTTGGGTTTTTCCTAGACAGTTGCTTATTTCTCTGAATGCGTTTGGTCCTGGTTTGATGGCCTGCAGTCTATTCTGGAATCGCATGTTGTTGTGGTGCTGGATCGAGTTCCGGAACATTATGTTTATACATTGGAGTTCGCTGGTTGGTTGTGTTGAGCTCTCTTTGATGTATCCTTTGAAGCCGTTTCCCCAACCTTTGTCTGTGGGAATACAGATTCTGCACATACTCCAGGAGGTGTTCGTACCTATCTTTGGACGACTTGGGCACTTTTTGGCCTTCAAGGGCATTGAAGACAGCTGACTCCAGGCGGTCGATGGCACTGTCAACTTCCTCGTTTCTTAGGTTCCTGTTCGATGGTGGTATTGACACGTTGTAAAATTGTTTGTCAGTAATAAATTATAAAAATGGTGGTATGGATCTAATCCAGACGTTAAAATTAGACTAAATATAGATCGCACTGTCTTTGGTACTCATATTTAGAATTCCATTCAAGTCTCCTTACGCATTAAGTTGTCAAGTTAAATCCGTGCTATTATATGCCTGTGAAACCTGGAAAGTCTCGGCTATCATTTCGAGGAAAATGCAGGCTTTTGTGAATCAAACAAACTATTTCTAACCAGGAATTGTGACGCAGGACAGGTCAAGGCAGCGAAAATGACAAAAGATTGGTCAAACACTGAAGAAACCAAAAAATGCTGATATTGCAAAGCAGTCCTTTGAATGGAATCCTCATGGTACATGGCAGATTAGAGAACCAAGAACAACATGGAAACCAACAGCCTTGACAGTTTTTGATTCCCAGAGAAAAACCTAACCACAGTTAAAATATCTAGCTGCAGACTGTAAAGGATGGAGACGATTTTTTGGCGCCTTATACACCGAGCGAGGTTACAGGACATGATGCTGATGATGATGAAGAAATTCCTATGCGAAAACAAAAAAATATCCGCCTATGTACTCTTTAACTCTTGATAAAACCTTTTATTAAAAATGTGTTTTATTCTATAACCATGTTGTTGAGTTCAAAGCATTAAGTGTTCATCAATCTTCTTAACAGGTTTGACTGATGGTACATACGTATGTATTCATAGATGTTGCTTGTTTTGTACGTATAATTTGATTCAAAACTTTTTTCGTGCTTCTATGTACTTTGTTAAAAATGATAAAATGGGAAAATGGAAAAAAGAATACATTTCTGCATTTTAAAAGGGATGATTTTTTATCGCACAGAAAGCAGTTTCTTTCGGTATTACATAGTTAATTAAATAAACAGAAATCTACTTAATCCTTTTATTAAAATTGACCGCTAAAAGAAAGCCGACTTTTTTCAAGATACATTTTTTCAACTAGACCAATTTTAGATTCAGAAAGTATTAATTAAGGAAACGTGACTTTTTCTCTTCTGTTCAATATTGAAAAGTATTTTTGTTTTATGTAAATGGAAATTATAAGAACATTTGGAGAAAAAGGGATTTTTTGATGAATGATTTATGTAATAGAAAAATATATATATGACGACTGGTTTGTAAATATCTGAAAGAAGGATATTAGAGAAGTTAAAATTCTGAATTTGGGGAATGAGAATTTAGTAGCAAAGTTCGTTCGTCTGCCAAATGCTCCTAAGCCATGAACTTTGAGCTCCTGGATCACTTGCATCTTTTAGGCCGAGTTCTTAACACGGCAAGGAATCGGCTGCATCGGGTCCTGCAGTAGACATTCACCAACCGCGCTGATGTTCTGGGCCGATATTTCGTTCTTTTGACATACGAATGGTGGCTTATTGATTACCGAATTGGTCATCTCATATTCGTAGCTCAAGTCTATAAGGAGCGGATTCATCCGGCTCCCTACCCTTGGAGTTATACTAAGGGTCTGGTCCTCCAGGTCGGTGGTTGTGCGTCGGGGTAACTTCCCTACCACGTAAAAATTTAACGGTTCCGGACGACAACAAGCCTCGGATATGGATGATTTTAATGTTGACGACCCAAGCAAACGAAACAAGGACAATGATTTTCGGTTCTGCACGTGGAATGTCCGGACCTTAAACAGGCCACGTGCTGCCGAACAAATAGTGGAGAGCCTGGATAGGCTAAAGGCTGACATTACAGCCATCCAGGAAGTGCGATGGGATGGAGAGGGCATACGAAGGATGAAAACTTGTGACATCTACTTCGGCGGAGCAAGGTCAGCGGCTTTTTGGATGTGGATTTGTGGTAAGGAGAAGACTTAGGCAAGAAGTCTTGGTCTTCAGAAATGTAACCGAGCGCCTGGTCATAATCCGCATCAAAGCGAAATTCAAAAACGTGACGCTGATCTGTGTCCATGCCCCAACGAAAGAAAAACATGACTCAACCAAAAAAGAATTCTACGACCTTCTCGAGGAAACGTATGATAGGTGCCCCAAGTACGACGTCAAGATTATTCTTGGTGACTTCAACGCCAAGATCAGAAAGGAGGGCATCTTTAGTTCTATAGTCGGAGAACACAGCCTGTACGTACGACAACACTTTCGGTAACGAACTCAGGCTGATTGACTTTGCGGCGGCGGCGGGGCGAAATGTCATCATAGCTAGCACTCGATTCCCACACCTCAATATATACACAAAGGGACCTGGCGGTCTCCGAATCAACTAAGCGTCATGTTGCGATAGACGCGAGACATGCTTCCAGTATCCTGGATGTCTGAACATTCCGAGGGGCCAACATAGACTCGGATCATTACTCCACAACGACGGACGGATGCTGTGAAAATATTCAATGTCGCGAAGTTAAAATCGCAGGAGGTCGCCAGGACTTGCAGACCGAGTCTCTCTTAATCTCTCAGCAAGGCCGCCTTCAGCTTCATCTACGGAGGGCCTGTGGAAGCACTGCCAGAATGCCATCAGTAGTGCCGCCACTGATGTGCTGGGTTTTTACAAGGCCACCACAACGGGCAAAGACGAAGGGAGGAACGCCGACTTCTAAGGAGGAAAAAGAGAGAGCATGCGAAGCGGGCGGTCGAGTCTATTGAGGACTGTACCAGCAGATGGGATGTTCGAAAGTTTTACCAAAGGGTGAGGCAATCCACCCAGGGCTACAAAGCTAGAACGGAAGCCTGTCGGGATGAGAGTGGGAATATGGTAGTGGACACGCAGTCCGTGCTGATGATCTGGAAAGAACACTTTTTCAGACTGAACGGCGAGGAAGGCCAAAATTCCGCAGCTAGGCGGAACATTCCATTCAACCTGGACGATGATGGTCAAAATTTCCGTCCACCCGACCTAAATGAAGTGCGGTCAGCGATAGCCAAGTTGAAAGCTGTACGAAACTCAAACGTCAACAATAGAGGTACAATTTTTCAAAAGTCAGTTCAACTGCTTGCTTATGCAGATGATATTGATATCATTGGGAAAACGAAGCGAACTGTTACCGATGCTTTTGCAAGTATTGAACTGGAGGCGGCGAAAATGGGTTTGCCTGTTAATGAGAACAAGACGAAGTATATGCTATCATTGAGAAAGGAATCTCAATATCGTCGACTCGGGCAAAACGTCACGATGGATAGGTATAACTTAGAAGTCGTCAAAGACTTTGTCTACCTGGGCTCCACTATAACATCGCAAAACGACATCAGTGCAGAGATCAAGCGAAGAATTACTCTTGACAACCGCTGTTTCTTCGGGCTAAGAAGGCATTTGAGTAATAAAGCCCTATCCAAAAGAACCAGTGAGACTTCTCTAAGACACTCATCATCCCGGTCCTGCTGTATGGGGCAGAAGCATGGACACTGTCTAAAATGGATGAAAATCTGCTTGGGTGCTTTGAAAGAAAAGTTCTTCGTTTGATCTTCGGTTCAGTCTGTATCGATGGAGTATGGAGGAGAAGGTTTAACAACGAGCTATACGGGCCTTACAGTGACGTTGACCTAGTCAAGAAGCTGAAAATACAAAGACTGAGATGGCTGGGACACGTGGAGTGTATGGACACCGACGCACCAGCCCGTCGAATCTTCGAATCCACCCCTGATTGTCTACGTAGCAGAGGAAGACCCCACCTCAGGAGGCGCGCACAAATGGAGAGTGACCTCAATCAACTTGGAGTGCGTAACTGGAGGCAGCTAGCTAGGGACCGAGCTAGCTGGAGGGGCTTGTTGGTTGAGGCCGTAGTCCACCCTGGACTGTGATCGCCATCTAAAGTAAAGTAAGAAAGTAAGTCATCTTAAAATTATGAAGGGCCACCATGTCTACCATAAAAAAAGCACAATGAAGGCAATATTTGCATTTAAACTAACGAACACTCATTTTTATAATAGAGTCTTATCATATTGAAATGCTATTCAATCGTGTTACTTGCGATGGTGATTCGGCAACAGTAACTAAATAAAAACCAATAGATTTGACAGATGTCAACAAAACAATATGGCCGCCACAGGTCCCCAAAATCTACCTGCGCCAGTTAAAAAATAATCTGTTTGACCCTGGCCATATCTCAAAATATTTAAGTCTAAAAATCAACTATTTCAAAATTCTAATCTATTCCAAATTCCAACTTTTAAGCAGCTTCTAAATAAGAATTGATCAAAGTCAGTTGAAGTTTTTGAAATAATAAAAAGGTACCTTGCAAACTCCCATATTAAAAACAAATTTTCTGAAAAAAAATTTGCGTAAAAATCTAATTCAATATCTATAAAATTGTATCACAGGTTACGTTATATTTGATCATACATATAAAAAAATAAAAAAGGTTTATCGTGACGTTAAGTTTAAACAAACTCTTGAGTTCAGATGATGGTGATTCCTTGTGCAACCCGAGGAAGAAAACTTAGGTGGAATTTTTACGATGATTACACCTATCTAACTCCTACTATTAAATTTTAAATACAAATCTATCCTTTTTTTTTAACGATTTTAAATACGAGAATTTTAATTTCTATAATGGTTTAAAGCCTTAAGTTAAGAAACCACCATGATATATTTTTAAATATGTCTTTTTATGTCTTCATTTACGTTATAAGAAATTTAAAACGAAAAGGACACAAAAGGTACACCTACACCTGACATGAATTCTTTTATTGTTTGAAAAGTGAAAGATTTGTAAGAAATGTGCCACGAAGTATAAAATTCATGACTCAGCTTTTGTTTATTATTAGATACCTATTTGCAATGGAAGACAAGTCTTATTGATTTTCATTTGTCATCCATGCTATTATCTGTTTTTTTTTTAATGTCAAAAGGTAGAACCGTTTGGCGAAGGGCCATAAAAAGTCTTGCAGCTTGATATGTAATTATTTCACTCAAATAGACACACATGGTACTACAATTTTTTTGTTTTTTTTTTATTCTTTCAAAAGAAAATACGCAGTATATGTTTTGTGAAAAAAAAATTATTTTATTATTTTTTTATATGATTTTCCTTTAATAATGTAAAGTAGTCAATTTGTATTAATGATGTCTCAAAATATAAAATTTAACGTATTTCTAGTTCAAAAATAAACGCAAATTAAATATTCTACAAAATAACAAAAACCAAGGCTGGGCCATCTGGTGGGTTCTTTTAAAATCATAGTTTATTTTAACACTGACAGCTGTTTCCCAATCGAAATCATGACAGAAAGGCAGTATCATACCTCGAAACGATTGGCTTTACGCTTGGAAATATTGGAAACTTATTTCCCAAGTGACTGTGTAGCCCAAACAGTGCGTTTTTTGAAAAGAAGTTTTGGCCGAAATGAAGCATCCACCGCGCCTGCTGTACGCAAGTTTGTGCAAAAAGTTCTTGAAACTGATATGCTAGTGCACAACACTCATGGTCCCCGTCCTCGTGCAGTGCGCCCAGACGAGAATGTTGCTGCTGTAGCCGATAGTTTGAGACTCAATTCAAGAACATCAACTCGCCATCGATGATCGATCTCAACTGCTCAACATTTTACGCACTAGCCTGAGGAGAATTCTGCACAAAAATCTCGTATTATTTGATTACAAGGTCCAATTGACTTACTTATTATTGAAAGGGCACGACCATCCTCTTCGTTGTTGTTGTGTTCCATAATTAATGGGAATTTTTGTTCCTACTAATAAAGTACTTATACATTGAAAAAATTTAATATTGTTCATTTTATTGAATTTTTAAAAGTAAACTTATTTTTGGCCCACCTTTTATTCCAAAAATAAATACTAAATACTAACACTTTGAATGGATGGCCAAATCTTATGGCCACAGCAGTATTTAGGTGTTGATTTCAATACAGATATTTTTGACTCCCACTGGCATCAGTAGAGATTTATGTTCTCATCAAGGACTGGGATGATGATGTCATGAAGAACGACTTCGACGAAACAACCTTCACTGATCAATGGAGTGTGATGTTGGTTCAGGAAACTTTTCTAAGACTTTGAATATATCTACCCCACTTTGCTAGAATTTTTCAAATACATGGATATACTCGTATTTCCGGAATGCGGCTATTGTCACCGACAGTCAGGCAGCTGTTAAAGCCATTCATTTTGGTAAATCATCCTTCTAATTGGTCCAGTAATTCCGGAAAGAACTTTCTAGCCTCAATTTTAACTTCAATGTCACTCCTATCTGTTTTCTGGGTCATTACGGCATTGATAGGAATAAACGGGTTGACGAGACCAGCCCTCACTTGCAGAAAGAGTCAACATTCCACTCGGAGCTATGAAGAGTAATACTCTCTCAATTTTTCTTAACGAATCAAACCGTAGGTGGAATTGTTGAACTAACTTCATTATATCTAGAAAGATTTGGCCCACATGTCATACATTCCGAACACTTGATCTGATACGCAGACCCACACAACCCAGCATCGTAGCTACCTATAGCGGACATTTGTCATGCACCGAAACTAGGCATTCCTCATAACACTCACAGTCAAAGCTGTGTGAACCAGCGGGAAAAGGAAACGGTCCTCCATTTCCCTCTGCAAATGCCTTGCTCTGATCAAATTAAGAGCACAATCATTAGGAATGTTCTTTTATGATGACATTGACGAATTTTTGGAAATGAAGATACAAAATTTGATCTCTTTTCTCAACTCGACGAAATGGCTCTAGGACAAACTTGAATTACTTCTGTGTTTGATTTCTTACATCCCAAGCTGGCGGACTGGGGGCTTTAACGGAAGCTTACGGGCCCGGGGCCGGATGATCAGTCAATCAGATTGACTACCAGTCGGATGAGTGTAGTGGTCCGGTTGAATGAGTGAAAGCAAACACTTTCTTATATTTGTACTCAATATAAACTGTATGACTTCGTGAGAATGTCCACAATTTCTCATATCAATTCCATTCACAGGTTCATAGGAGTTATCGTATCAAAATGGCGCACTTTAGCGGTAATGGTTGCCATTGCGTTTTTTGAAAAGAAGTTTTGGCCGAAATGAAGCATCCACCGCGCCTGCTGTATACGCAAGTTTGTGCAAAAAGTTCTTGAAACTGATATGCTAGTGCACAACACTCATGGTCCCCGTCCTCGTGCAGTGCGCCCAGACGAGAATGTTGCTGCTGTAGCCGATAGTTTGAGACTCAATTCAAGAACATCAACTCGCCATCGATGATCGATCTCAACTGCTCAACATTTTACGCACTAGCCTGAGGAGAATTCTGCACAAAAATCTCGTATTATTTGATTACAAGGTCCAATTGACTTACTTATTATTGAAAGGGCACGACCATCCTCTTCGTTGTTGTTGTGTTCCATAATTAATGGGAATTTTTGTTCCTACTAATAAAGTACTTATACATTGAAAAAATTTAATATTGTTCATTTTATTGAATTTTTAAAAATAAACTTATTTTTGGCCCACCTTTTATTCCAAAAATAAATACTAAATACTAACACTTTGAATGGATGGCCAAATCTTATGGCCACAGCAGTATTTAGGTGTTGATTTCAATACAGATATTTTTGACTCCCACTGGCATCAGTAGAGATTTATGTTCTCATCAAGGACTGGGATGATGATGTCATGAAGAACGACTTCGACGAAACAACCTTCACTGATCAATGGAGTGTGATGTTGGTTCAGGAAACTTTTCTAAGACTTTGAATATATCTACCCCACTTTGCTAGAATTTTTCAAATACATGGATATACTCGTATTTCCGGAATGCGGCTATTGTCACCGACAGTCAGGCAGCTGTTAAAGCCATTCATTTTGGTAAATCATCCTTCTAATTGGTCCAGTAATTCCGGAAAGAACTTTCTAGCCTCAATTTTAACTTCAATGTCACTCCTATCTGTTTTCTGGGTCATTACGGCATTGATAGGAATAAACGGGTTGACGAGACCAGCCCTCACTTGCAGAAAGAGTCAACATTCCACTCGGAGCTATGAAGAGTAATACTCTCTCAATTTTTCTTAACGAATCAAACCGTAGGTGGAATTGTTGAACTAACTTCATTATATCTAGAAAGATTTGGCCCACATGTCATACATTCCGAACACTTGATCTGATACGCAGACCCACACAACCCAGCATCGTAGCTACCTGTAGCGGACATTTGTCATGCAGCGAAACTAGGCATTCCTCATAACACTCACAGTCAAAGCTGTGTGAACCAGCGGGAAAAGGAAACGGTCCTCCATTTCCCTCTGCAAATGCCCTGCTCTGATCAAATTAAGAGCACAATCATTAGGAATGTTCTTTTATGATGACATTGACGAATTTTTGGAAATGAAGATACAAAATTTGATCTTTTTTCTCAACTCGACGAAATGGCTCTAGGACAAACTTGAATTACTTCTGTGTTTGATTTCTTACATCCCAAGCTGGCGGACTGGGAGCTTTAACGGAAGCTTACGGGCCCGGGGCCGGATGATCAGTCAATCAGATTGACTACCAGTCGGATGAGTGTAGTGGTCCGGTTGAATGAGTGAAAGCAAACACTTTCTTATATTTGTACTCAATATAAACTGCTTGACTTCGTGAGAATGTCCACAATTTCTCATATCAATTCCATTCACAGGTTCATAGGAGTTATCGTATCAAAATGGCGCACTTTAGCGGTAATGGTTGCCATTTTTAGCTATACATACCTTCCTACCAATGAAGGGTATGATAAAGTACCCATTTGTTGATCGCACCCCCATCTGTGTTTAATAACCAAAAAGCAAGTATGTACATACATCCAACCAGTTCATGTGTTTAATTTTTGTGTACTTTTGACAAAACTGTGTAGGCATTTTTCAATTATTTGCTCACAAACAAGGCGACTTCCTACGAGTATTTCACAATGATAGTGCTTGTTCAAGAAACACAGAAGTAAACGTTTTCGAGGGAGAACAATATTATCTTAATCTTATTTATTTTGGTTTATTTACTGACGGATATTTTTGAATTCAGTTCCTGAATGGAATTTAAATGAAAACTTGTTACAATATTCGTCGTAATCACTCTCATTCATAGAAAGAAATTCCGGTTTACATCAGTGACATTGATGTTCTTTGACATTCTGAAAAAATATTTTTCGTGAAATTAGGTGAAATAAAGTTAAATCTTAAAATATGACTTTTGTTTCAAATATCCCAATGATTGTTTTATGAAAATCTTATTTCAACAATTTAACTTAGGTAACCATGTATTTTTCAACAAATGATTCCCCTTTCTTGTAAGTCTCTAGTTAACTTTCCAAGGACTATTCACGGGTGAAAACCAAAAGGTCTGGTTATCGAAATACGACTATCCAAAGTGATTGTACCGATTTTCGACTCCCAAGTAGCTAAGACTGTCTTCCGGTTGCGATATTTCCGAAACCAGGCCTTGTAAAAGGTTGCGGTTCCCAAAATGTCGAGTCAAATTTTCAAGAGCTACTCACGGGTGAAAACTAGAAGGTTCTGTTAGGTCTGGTTATCGAAATATTGCAACAGTTATCCGAGATCCGCTTATCTGAAATTTGTTTGCAATTATCCGAGTTTTGACTGTAAAATGTATGCATACGACGGAGGTCCGATAAGTATTTAGCCTACAAAAGAAAAACAAAAATTTTGGAAAAGTGGCGATTTATTTCTCAACATATAGTCTTCTTTTAAATCTATATACTTGATACAGCTATGCTCCAACTTCTTTAACCCATCCGAAAAATAGGTTTTCTCGAGGTCTGCAAAGTAGGCCCGGCGATGACCTCCTCATTCGACTCAAATTTCTGCCCGGCGGCGCACAGTGGGGAAACGGCGGAAAAAACCCATATTTCGGAAGTAGGATTTATTTTGATATTGCTATTGTTTCTAACAGTAAATTAGTTGAAGAATCAGAAAATGAAAACTGTTTTTCAAAAAAAAATTTGTTGGCCTGGAGATTTTCGCTCAAAGTTGAAAAATAGTGAAAACTAATAAAAATATGCGTGGTTTTAAAATTATCCATTTACCTAAAATTTCAGGGTTTGAAACCATTTTTTTTGTAAATAGGCTTAAAATGAATAGACAAACAATATGATACATTAGTTTAGCGAAAAAGAATTTAATAAGATTTTTTTGACAAGAAAACATTCAATTTTAGTGACTTTTTAAGTTCACATAAGGTTTTAACTACTTCCTCTGTTTGCCTCTGTTGGCGGATAGGTTTCGTTAGATAGTGTTGAATCTCAGCAATAGTTTTCAAAAAAAATCTCACCCGAAGACGTCCGTATTTGGTTTTTAAAGCAATTCCAACCTGAAAAAGTCATCCAAAAATGCAAAAAAAAAAATAGGGCAACATAAAAAAAAGAGCAGCTCTTTTTGCCAGACAAATCTTTCTAAATGTATTTTGGTATGTTGAATCTGAACGTGAAGTCCGTTTTGCGAAACAACTCAAAATTGTTGATTAAATTGCAAAAAACATTTTAAAAAACGCACAATTTTAAAGTTTTTCGCATTTTAGTCAAACATTTTGGGGTGTTTAGGTAAAATGGATTTCACATTCAGATTCAGCATATACCAAAATACATTTAGAAAGATCAGATCGATCAAAGGAACTACATATTATTTTCTCTTTGTCTGTCGCTGTTGGCATCAGGACTTTGTATTTGAAACCTGCATTGCACATTTACCTATTAAAATAAATGTTTTTCATTAACCCACTTTTTTGACATTATTTACAATTTTGGGAATGCAGTAAAACCGGTTATTTGAAGCCTCTCTTATCTTTAATTCCACTTGTCTCCAACAGAGATAGAATGATATGATAGAATGTCCCGCTAATTGATGGAAAAGTTTGGGTTCGGTTGCTATAATTTAAATTATTTTTTGTTTATTTGAATTGATTTTTTTTTGTTTAATAGTTTTTTATATACAGTCTATTAAAGCTGTAAATTTTATTAGAGTCGGTAAACATCGACCACTGATGAGCCCACTGTCGTACCTGGGCGAAATGCGCCTTGGAGTTGAGATCACTTGAACTTTTTAATTGAATTTAATTCAATCACTCCACTTAAACAGAAATAATTTTCATTTCTCTATGTATTTATATATACAATATTTCAAACTGAATTTATGTATATATTTCAAAAAAAAGAAATCATTGATTTTTCGGTAAAATTTGGTGTTTCTCCGTGATCTAGGTTAAATATCCAAAAAAAACAAAAACTGGTTTTCAGTTTTTTTAATTTCATTTTTTTATGAGTGGGCGTGGCAATGGGTGGTCATTGGTGTAGATTTGTCTTGCTATTGGCTACCTTCCCTGCAAATTTCATGAAAATTGGTTCAGTAGTTTAGTTTTAATTGAGTTTTTTCCGGTCTCCCATACAAGGTGCCCCACTGTGCGGCGGCGAGTGAATTTGTCAAGTTTGCAAACAAAGAAAGTCGCTCGGAGCCAAATCTGCAGAATACGGTGGATGGGGCAGCAGTTCATATGCAATTCGACCAGTTTTGTTGGCGCTTGTTGTCCGGAGTGAGCAAACGTGGCACCCATCGTGCCAACAGCTTTCTCATGCCCAAAATTTCATGGAGGTTATGACCCAGGTGGTCTTTTGAGATGCCTACTGTTTCAGCTATCTCGCACACCTTCAATCGTTGGTCTGCCAATACGAAATCGCTGATTTTTGACACGTTATCATCCGTGGTAGCCATTTTGGGGGCACCTGGGTGGGGTTCATCAAAAACCGATGTGCGACCACGTTGAAACACGTTATACCAATTTTCGACGGTCGCCATCGAAGGAGAATAGTCACCGTACACAGCTCTTTGTTTTCGCTGCGCGATTTCACTTCTAAAAACAAGAATCGAATCACCGAAAGATGCTCTTTTTGTTCGCGGTTGTTCATTATCAACTTCCTCTTTCCGCTTACAGTTCAACACTTTCCCGCCATCAACCAGAATTGGCATTGTAGGGGCTTTGTAAAGCGTGCACTTCGTCTGATGTTTGAACAGTTTTGAACCAATTTGTCTGAGTGAAGTGGTATTGGTTTCTTAGTTAAATGTTCGTCGGAGCTCCACTTAGGTATTATACGTGGAGGCTTTATTTCCCAGTGAACTCATGAACTCCTTAACTACTTCGAAGTTGTGACCATAAATAGTGCCATTTTTTCCTAGTCGGTTGAGAGAATTTTTGTATTTATTAAACGCATGTACGTAGTCTTGTCCTAGTTTACTTCAAGACCAACAAATTTGCTGATGTTCGATCACCAGGAAGGACTCTATTACACACCATTGCGAATGGCCGATGATATCGATATCATCCGCAAGTCAAAATGGTTAAAGAGATTTCTTTCATATAATGCCCTTGCTGTTGGCGCCGGTTCTGCGCACCATCTACTATTCTCTATTTGGACAATGCACCGCGTGGTTGGATTACTTTTTCCCAGGATTCCAAGTTCAGCTAACGCCATATACAGTTTCTAATGCTAAATGCTTTCATATGCGATTTTGAAGTCGATGAAAAGGAGATGCGCCTATTCTTGAAATTCGACTTTTCCAAGATTTACTCACCTACTAAAGTCTTTTAGAACGGCTTATGATGCTCACAAAGCACGATGGATAGGATCATATATGCCATGTTTAAGAGGGACTTGCAGCACATATTATCACCTTTCTGTATATGGGTCACATGGAGCCCATATTCTTTCATGATTTCATGCCTCTACTCTTCCTAAATTTTTACCTCTTCCGGAATCGGTTATTCATTGCTTTCTTCATTCATTTTGTAAGATACCGATTTATCAGCTCTTGAAAATGCTGTTTCTTATATGACGAAAATTATTTTTCAAAGAGAGATGGTATTGCGGAGAGTTGTGCAGTCAACAGACCTGTAAGTAGTCGATGAATGAAGAGAATGTCTTCTCGTTTATTGCTCTTCGTTCTTCCAGCGTATTCAAGTTAATTAATAGAAGTCGGTCTCGATACGGAGTTAAAATAAAAAGTTTATTCCAAGACAGACCATGAAGTGCGAAACGTAGGAAACGACGCACGTTGAATAACGAGGAGAGGCCCTATGTGTCTACCTTGTGGGACACCAGAGGTAGCTAAGAAATCATCACAGAAGAAAGTTCTGAATCGAACTTTGTAGAAACGTATTTTCAGGTAAGAAGAAATCCATCTTAAGAAGATAGGTTCAAGATATTGGACCGCACTGATTGAAAATAGGCTAGGGAGTCAACAAATGGCCCTCGTCGATGAAGCTGATTTATTTTTCTCAAATTGGGATCCACTTCTAAGTGCTCTAGAATCCAGCCAGCCAACACTTGGCATTTTCTACGCTACAACTAGCCATGGAAGTTTCTCTTTAGAGTTGAGAAAAAAATAAAAAAATTAACAACAGATAAAACAACATGGCTCCCCGAACCATCAAAATCTCTTTTGAAAAAACCTTCATTCAAAACTCAATACACGATGAAAATACATGGGCGAAAAATTTCTTCGATCGAATTGAAACAATTTATTAGATTCGTTTTACATTGATTTCTTTTATAAGTAAAATAATTTCAATGCAAATCCAAACTTGTTCTTATTTAAAATTATTCAAATTTATCTTTTCCAAAGCGCAACACAATAAATCTTACATTTAAATTCCAGATGCAAATCCCTGCGCACTCATGCCAACACTCTTGTGATAAATCTGGCAGTAAGTGACTTCTTCATGTTGGCCAAATGTCCTATCGCCATATACAATAGCTTTAAATTGGGACCTGCTCTTGGTGACTTGGGTAAGTTATGTGCCCAGTCCCACCTCCCTAAGTGGAAACGAGTATTTTCCTCTATAGAATTTGCAAATATTCATAAAATTTATCTTCTGCAATATTTATTTTGTCATTTCTCTTTTCGTTGCAGGCTGTCGACTCTATGGTTTCTTTGGAGGACTCACTGGAACTGTATCCATTATAACACTCACAGCAATTGCCGTGGACCGTTACAATGTAGTGGTATATCCATTGGATCCCTATCGGTCGTCAACAAAGCTACGTTCACGTCTTCTAGTTTGCTTCATTTGGTTTTATAGCTTCTCCTTTGCTGTGATCCCTTCGCTCGACATTGGTCTAAGTACATACGTGCCCGAAGGATATCTCACCACCTGCAGTTTTGATTACTTATCCAAGTCGATACCGGCGCGAATATTTATGTTTGTGTTCTTTGTGGGCGCCTGGTGCATCCCGTTTAGCATTATTTCGTATTGTTATTTTTATATTCTAAGAGTTGTCTCCAAGGCTTCGGCGATTCAATCCAGCAAGGACTGCAACAAAACGGAAATTAAATTAACTGGAATTGTGATTGGAGTGATTGGACTCTGGTTTGTTGCATGGACACCGTATTCGGTAGTGGCCCTGCTCGGGATAAGTGGCAACGAAAATTTAATAACTCCTCTGGGTTCGATGATTCCGGCGATTTTTTGTAAGACTTCAGCATGTATTGATCCTTATATCTATGCAATTACACATCCAAGGTTTCGCATGGAATTCAGAAGGATGTTCTTCGGCGAACGGTATATTCGAAGGTCTTCAACGTACCGTTCATCGTATCCGACAAGGTGTTCCACCAGCAGGAGACGTCGCATGATAAGAGATGTAGAATTAAACCTCAATAATAGCAATAGTTTAAAGAAGATCAGTGAGAATTCTGCAGAAGAAGATTACGAACAGAACTGCTCGTTAAACGTTTAAGTCAAACGAATTTTAAAATTCTCGTAAAATTAATTTTAAATATGTACTTAACTAAGTTCAGTTGTCTATAAAAATTGCGTTTAACCTTGGGTGTATACTAGAATTTAGATTAAATAAATGATTTAAATTCACTAAGAAAAAACGAAAAGGTTATGGGAGAAGATAGTAGTCAAAAATGGAATTCAATTTGATGAAGTATTTATTTGATTTGAATAGTACAAGAAAAAGTGAATTCAATATTTTGAAAATGGTTTTATTTTTAAGTGAAAATTACTATCAAATTACTTTTTTATTAATTTCAAAAACTATGAAAATCTATAATTTTTTTTAGTTTGTTTGAATTCTGGTTCTCAGTCAACATCACAAAAGCATTTTTTCACATTTATAACCCTTACCTACAAAATATGAAAATATCAGATGGAGATTTCAAAAACTTAGACAGCGATTAAACTAGGATCTGGATGTCGTTCAGCTGACAAAATTAGAATCAAAACTCACATATTTAAGTGTTCTTCGAAATGTGTATGTTGAATTGGGCCCTTAGTAACTTGAGCGTTAATGGACGGTCCCCAAAAAAGAGATGAAGGTATTTAACAGTTACTTTATGAGACAAATCAGTATTTGAAGCTTGAGAATTTTTTTACAAACAAAATAAATGTTTGAATATCTATAGCCAGATTACTACTGGTGGATGGTACGGCCATGTGATAATGATACAGGGCCTTGCTACGCTCAAGGAAAACAGAGCATGTATTTATTTGAATAAAAAACGTATAACTTTCGGTGTGCCCACTTGGGATCAAGACACATTTTTTTAGGTGTGCCGATGATGCCGTATCACCGCACTCGGATCCATTATATGCTCCCCAGGGTTTGGGTACTGTAGGAATGGAAAGGGTAAGAGGAAGGATTTAGTGGAAGTCTTAGGTGTAGGGTGACTCCCTGAACCATTCTAATTTGTGAATGAAGTTAAGAATGCTCTTTAGTGGCAAAGATGAGACGTCGCCCAGTTCGTCGAAAAAGTATTCTCCGAGGACATTCTTTATAGTTCTGGCTATGCTGGGGCATTCATAGAGTAAATGAAATGAGACCTATCCACCAGGCACCCTCTGCATAAGCCCTATACTGTCCATTCTGTTCAAGTGGGTTCCCATTGAGCTGTCACCCATAAGGAATTCAACCAACAAGGGACTAAATCGAGGTCTGCTAAGCTACAGTAGATACTCTGTTTTTTTCTTTGAAATATCAAGGTTTCAATTGTTGCTCATCTGTTATTTGCGGTTTTTATTAATTTAATTAATTCTTACGATCTATAATTCAATAAAAAAAAATTAAGGTATTACTGACTGTACCTACCATAGAACCATTTTCTCGAATTTTGAAAAAATAAATCAAGATTTTTTTGAAATTCAATTTTTTCTTTCTTTTTTATTTAATGTCGAAAATAGCGGTATTTGCGATTTTTTTCGAAATTTTATAAATATTTTGTTCTCAAAAACTCCCACAGATTTAAAAAAAAATCATTTCGTTAAAGCTAGGAAATGGTTGATAAATTTTTTTTCAAAAAATGGTTATTTTTGGTACCCCCCTTGGAACCATTTTTTTGGTTTTTGATTTTCTCAAAAACGGTACAGTCGATTTTGATAATTTTTTTATGCTAAAGATGTCCAGCAGTTTGAACATTATTTTGTTTTCAAATTTTTCAAAAAAACTTGTTTGGATTTTTAAAAAAAAAATTAAATTTTTTTTTCAAAACTCAATATTTCAAAAACCTCATGCTTAATTTTGTTTAAAACTTGATAAATAAAAGTTTCTTAATATAAATTATAAAATGTAAGAAAAAAAATTTACCTAAAAATAACGGTACCCTCCATACAAATCTTAAAAAATGGTTTTCGGAAATCGTATTTTTCTCGAAAACGGTTCCGAGAATTTTTTTTCTTTTTGATTTATTTTTACGATCTATAAATCTAATAAAAAATATTGAAATCAAGATTTTACTGACTGTACCTACCATAGAACCATTTTTTCAAATTTAGAATTTCTCATTATCGACAAAACGGATTTTAATGAAATTTGTTATAGAGAATCTTCTCTAATAACATTCATTTTTGAAATTCTTAGTCGTTTACATAAAAGCAAGTTCGCGCGACCCAGTCGTGCATTTTATTTTAATTTAATTCTTACTCCTACAGTAATAAAGATTTAAAATTGGCGTACAAAAATATTTTCTTAAAAATGTTTTGAATATTTTAACCTTAAATACTAAGTTTGAAGAAAATTACTTTAGCGTTTAAAGCTTTAGGTCGAGGTACAGACACACAGACGGAATCGCAGGACCAAGTTTTTTCGTGTTCTCTCTCTCTATTATCGTAATGTCAACTTTGAAGAAAACCGAGTTCGATATTTTCTTAAATTCAAAACCTGCCCCATAGTACCTATGTGTATCACAATTAAAAGATAGAAAAGACAAGAAAGTAATAAGGGTTAACTGTTTATTAATGAACCACATCTCACAGTGAATCATTCTAATTTTCAGATATCCTTTGATTAAGAAAATAGTGAAACAAAATTTATTTTGAATTTAATTGAAGTTTAAGGTTAATACTTTTTGTTTGTGTTCTATTTGAAAAATAATCGCACTGAGTGATATTATTTGTTAAATGAATGGAAATCTCATTGCGACCTCTAGGTATTTGTGAAATATATTTAATGTGGCTTTATAATCAATTGAAAGGAGTGAATATAACAAAAATGTATTCTAGTTTCTTTTAAAATATTTTTTTTTCAGTATGTCCAACAGTGAACCAGTACTTCAGTAAGCTTTGAACTTTAGTTTTACTTTGATTTTTTTTACTTAATTTTTTTGGTTATGCAGGGTATATGATATATTTCAACATATATTATTTTAAAAGTGCTTTTATTAATAAAGATTTTATTTTGAGAAAAAGATTATTTTAATTTACTTCTGATATTTTTTATTACTAAATTAATGAATTATTATATTTGAGGCCGTCTCTTTCAAAACACGGAGTTAATAAATATTAAGGGTCTTGAAGCCCTATTTACAAAGATGGGTCTATAAGTCCCTTAAAAATAAATTAAGCACCACTCTTTTCGACATAAAAACGTTTTATTTCCCCTTTAAGCTCGATAAACTTCATTCAACCTTTCTAAAATTTGTTGATGCCCTTTAAAAAATACGATTTTTTGAACCCCTCAAATTTATCATTTGAATCAACAATGACCACGCAAATCTATGATCTCCGAGTCATTTTTTTACATGGAAGGACTTGAATAAGATTTGCCATTGGAAATTTAAGGAGGATGTCCAAAAATGACTTTATTCCTTTTGAAATGTTTATGAACGATTTGCTGTTGCAATTCAGATTTATTTATTTATTTATTTATTTCAATCTATCGAGTACAATCTCTTATAGACTACCATACCTATACTAAATTAACAATGTTTATATACAAATAATAATAAATATATTCATAATTAGTTAACAAATTTATAAAAAATAATGTGTCATAACACAAAATCATTTAAAGCCTTTTTAAACTTTAATCTACTTAATTGTAAGTTCATTACATCACAAACAGAGTTAAATAAAGAACAAGATCGAGATATGGGATCACTTTTTCCATAGTTGGTATAATGGCGCGGGACAGAAAAAAAGATGTTTCTTTCCCTAAGAGGTCTTGGAGGAGCATAAATTGGGTAAAGTGCGAGAAGCATGGAGCAATCAACGTGGTTACATAAAACATCTCTGGCTAGTAAAACTAGACTATGTTTTCTTCGTAATTCGAGAGTTTTTATGCCTAGAAGTAAGCATCTCTGATTATAGGATGGTATAATATTGTCTACCCAGTTCAATTTCCGAAGAGCATATTTAGTAAATCTTCGTTGAACAACCTCTATCCTATTGATGCTTACTGCATATATTGGGCACCAAATGCAGCAGGCATATTCCAACGAAGATCGCACTAATGAGTAACATAAAACTTTCAAAGTATGTGGATCAATAAATTCCTTTGAATTTCTTATTAAAAATCCAAGCATTTTATTGGCCTTAGAAATCATGTGATCATATTGATCATTAAAAGTCAATTTAGTATCGAAAAATACACCTAAATCTTTAAAAACTGAAACTTTTTCAAGAACTGTATTATTTAGCTTATATTCAAATTGTATAGGATTGCGAGACCTAGTATAAGACATTTGCTTGCACTTCGAGATGTTTAAGTGAAGACAGTTATCTTCACATCACTGAAAAATACTATTGAGATCAACTTGCAAAAAAATTGCAGTCAACTGAACAATTGATACGTCTAAATATTTTAAAATCATCTGCAAATAGTAGGCTTTCAGAGGATTTTACACAGTGAGGAAGGTCATTTATGAAGAGCGCAAACAAAAGTGGTCCCAAATGGCTCCCTTGAGGCACCCCTGATAAATTATGTATTATCTTCGAAGTTTGACAACCAATTTTCACTAACTGTGTACGTTCTTTCAAATATTGATCAAACCATTTCAACAATTGAGAGTGAAAACCTAAGTATTCTAGTTTTTTTATTAACACATCGTGCTGAACTCGGTCAAAAGCCTTTGAAAAGTCTGTGTATATGAAATCAACTTGAATTCCACGTTCAATTCCTTTCGTACAAAAGTTTGAAAAAAGAGACAAGTTTGATGTAGTTGATCGTTGACTCACAAACCCGTGTTGTTTATCTGAAATCCCCTGTTTCACATTTTCATAAATCCTTTTTTTGACAATTGCTTCAAAAACTTTTGGAAATGTCTGAAGCTTGAAAATTGGTCGGTAATTAAGGACGTCCTGCTTGGAACCTGTTTTATGAATTGGTATAATAATTGATGTTTTCCAAGTATTTAAAAACTGACCCAAACTGAGGGATAAATTGAACAGTCTTAAAAGAGGTTTCGATAAACTAATCTTACACATTTTTAAAAATAATGGAGCTATTTCATTACTGTCAGGTTTTTTATTATCATCTAATGACGAGAGTTCTTCTAAAACCTCTTCTTCAGTCAATACTATTCGACCTAAACATGTAATTGGCTGGTAGTTAATGCTTAAATTTGAACTAGAATTTTCTAATACAAAATTTGATTGAAAAAAATCAGCAAACATGTCACAAATCTCAGTTTCATCGCATGAAATTTTATCCTTAAATCTCATATTAAGTGGAAGACCATACGATTTTCTTTTACCATTCAAAAATGTCCAAAACGCTTTCGAGTCAGATTTTATTTTCATTTCTATACTCCAATTATACTTGTTTTACAAAAACTTTTTAAGTATTTCGTACTCTTTTCTCAGGTTTTTGAATTGCTCACGGTAAATTGAACTGCACTGACTTTTTTTTTTTGAAGCTTAATGAGCTTATTTTTCAAATTACATAAACGCTTATTAAACCAAACAGGTTCACAATTTTTAATAATTCTTTTCATTGGCACAAAACCAATTTTTGCTTCTTCAATTTTATCTCTAAATTTGGAAAAGTTATTTTCTAAATTATTCGTATCGAAAAGGTTATCCCAATCCACTTCAGAGAAATAATTATTCAACGCGTTGTAATCAACTTTTACATAATCATATTCAAAATTCAAATCATTTTTATGAAAATTTAGCTTATCTAGTCGCAAAAAATTTATCTTGTTCTCTAAGGCTTTATGATGGATAGAATTCCTTAATAATGGTTCAATGACAAGATCTACTAAAGCTTCTAAGTCGTTGCTTATAAAAACAAGATCAAGTAATCGAAAATTGTCGTTTTTTATTGAATTTATCTGATTTAAATTAACAGAGTAGAGAGAGTCAATAGTTTCACATTCAATATCGTTTGTTACATTTAAGAGAATCAAATATTTATCATCTTCAGAAAAAACCCAATCTACATAACTTAGATTAAAATCTCCAACAACAACTAAGTGAGATTTATCTTCAATTACATTAAAAACATGTTTAACATTATTCATATGTGAATTATATATCAATATATGGCTTGCAGGTGGAATATATGAAACGAACACATAAATACTTATTAGAATATCTGGCAAGGTTATTTTAACACATATTTGTTCAATGTTAGCAAAACGCAACGATTTCTCATAACTGATATATTTAGAACTTACAGCCAAAAGAACACCCCTTCCTCTCTCTTCCCCGTTAGCATGTCTATCTCTTCTATAAACGTGGTAATTACTGTCGAATAACTCGGCAGAATGTATTCCACTAGTTAGCCCTGTTTCAGTTAGGGCTAAGACAGGAAAAAGATGGTCAGCTACAGCAGCAAAAAATTGATTAGTTTTAGTTCTCATTCCACTGGTGTTTTGGTAGTAGATAGAGAAACGACATTGATTCGATGTTACATCAATTACGTGGTGTTGACATGGGTTATGGTAGTCAAGTTTTTTTGGTTCTGCAAAGTAGTCGAGTTTTTTTGGTTTTGCAAAAACTCCCTAATTCTGCTTACTAATTCGTAGAATTAAACGTAATTGCAGGTACATATAATCGTATACGTTAGCTGGTCTATTATTTATTTGAGCATTTTGACTTATTTTACAAATTGCAACATGTGGTTTTGATTCCAGTTATTACGATATTGTCTTAAGAATTCCAAGAATAACAAAAGTTTGCTTTTATATTGACTTAAAAAATATAGGAAGAAAATGATTCTAAGTATTACAAAAAAGTTTCCATTTTTATTTATAGTATTTGTTTTGAATGAATTTTGAATTATCTCCGGATGTTTAAGGTGATTCTTTGGCTTCAAAATCATCGTATATTAGAGTCAATAAATGGAATTGCTAGTAGACTTTGAAGCAAAACTACTGCATTTTCTGCAAAAAGAAAAGTTTTTTCACAAAACCAAATTTACTTTTTTTTGAATAAAAGCTATTCCTCTTAAGGTCTCCTCGCAGTGGATCAATAATGAAATTGGCTAGTCCATGATCCTGATCTCATTCGGTTCACTTCCAAGTTACATCGATTACATTATCCCTCAAGTTCAATTTGATAAAAATTTTCAGCTAACCATCGCTTCTACAGAAACTGGGAGGAATGCCATTCCTGGAAGATGATTCAATCCATTTTAACACCGATAGATCAAACACTAATGCCGGGGTTGGTGGAGGCTTATACTCAGACAGACTAAATTTAAGTCTCACTTTTCCTATTCCCCATCACTGTCACTGTGTTCTAGGCGGAACTTTTGGCGATTAAAGAAGTCCTTTTTTGGCTTAAAGATGAAGATGGCGCAACAGTTTAACATTCACTTCTGCTGGGTGCTGGGCCACAGGGACATTTTACGAAATTTTAAGACTGACGAATTCGCCAAAAGTGGAATAATAATACCTTTATTGCCAGATAAGGCAAATATCGGTATTCCTATAGCTACGTGTAAACTTTATGCTAAAGCAAGATGCTATACGGAGAAAAAACCTTAGATGGATCAATATAAACATATTTAACCAATGCTGGACCTGAAGCGCTCCAAAGGTTTTATATATTTAAGAAGATCGCACATAAGCTCCGTAATGCACAGGTGTTATAAAAGCACACTGTTTGATAGGCAAACTGTTTGATAGCTGACATCGGAGAGCATTTTCCATTATTTGTTTTTGAAGGTTTGAGTCTGCTTTATTCATAAGCTTTATTATGTAATCAGCATTTAATTCTAAGTTCTTTAGAAAAATTTGTGGTATGACAGATTCCACGTGGATTGCGTAAATAAGAGTTGATTTAGGGAGTTTAAAAGTGCGCTTAAAAAAATCGTTGGACAACTTCAAAATCATCGATATTTTGGTAACCCAATACCTGGTTTACATTACGAAGAAATTTTTTTTTTATTTGCATCGAACACTTTAAATTTTGAATTATCATCGACATATTTATTGCAAAAGAATTTGCTCCACATACGATTTATTGCAGTTTTGGCTGCAGCACATTTTTCTTTAACTTGTTTGCAGAGATCAAGGTTCTTAGTCATCAAGAATCCTAAATACGTATACTCACTAACTTTCTCAAATGGTTCATCCTCTAAAAACCTTTTTTCTTGAAAACTTTTTTATGTTTGGTGCTTTCAGAAATCTTTATCTTTGACTTTGTGCAATTTATCTTGAGATTCCATAAATCGAAAAATCTTTTTAATTTGTTATTTTGGAGTTGTAGTGTTGTGGGATTATCTGCTAATATGACAATGTCATCCTCATAAAGAAGCACCTCCAGGGAAATCTTTGGTTACATCATCAACATACAATGCAAACAAAATCTTTGAGGAACACCAGCACCTGTAGCAAAAAAATCGGACATTGAGCTTCCATTCCATGCGACAGCAAAAGTGTCAGAAATAAGGATCTTATATAGGTGAAGAAATTTTGTCGATAAATCTAATGTTGATCATTTATAAATTAAAGAATCTCTGTTCACTGTATCAAAATCGTTTTTTCTTCTTCTCTAAAATTGTTTTGACAATATTAATAAGACCAAATATATTAAACACTGTGGAGAGTCCCGAGTGAAAAGCAGCTTGGAAAATACTAAGGAGTTACAAATTAGGAGCTACAAATTACCTTTTTTAAAAATGCCGCAAATTTTAAAAAAAATTCTTCTTCAAGAAGACTATTAAAAAATAAATAAATATAATTTAAAAAGCTAGATGTTGAGTTCTTACAAAATTTAACAGGAATACCATCAATCCCTGCCGACTTATCATTTTTCATTGATCTTAGGGTTAATTGTAATTCTACTGGACGTTCAAAAAAAGTTTTCCAGGGGTGTACTGTCTCTTGCTAGGAATCGACAAATCCTATAAAAGTATATCTGGTCCTGAAAAGTGATGGTCATTGTAGGTCTCCTCTATTCATGGTAACACACAAACAAGATTGGTTATGAGTTGTAAGTCACTAAGTCCTGGTTCTCTTCTACATCACCATATCTATTTTTTACTTGCGACTTATAGGTACTATAAGGCATGTTATGCATTCGTAAAAAAAATCGAACTTTAGATTTTGATCAAAGTTGACATTACGATGATAGCGAAGACAAAAAAGTGGGTCTCGCAATTCTGTCTGTCTGTCTGTCGGTCTGTCTGTCGGTTCGACTACAGCCTAAACGGCTCGGCCGAATTTCTTTAAACTTAGTAGATTTAATTTTTTTCCCCTACACGTTTTTTTTCTTTTTTTTTAAGACTAAAAATAACGGTAGCTGCCATACGATCTTTCTTCGAAATTTTGTAAATATTTTTTTTTTTTTCAAAAACTGTTTGACAGATTGAGGGTAGCTCCCAAGGAACCAGTTTTTTGTTTCTGATTTTCTCAAAAACGGTGGAACCGATTTTGATCTTTTTTTGCTAAAGCTCCCCAAAAACTTAAATAGAATTGTGCATTCAAATTTTCAAAAAATTTTGTTTTGGATTTTTTAAAAAAATTTCAAATTTTTTTTTTCAAAACTCAATATTTCGAAAGCCCCATGCTAGATTTTTTTTAAACTTAAAAACTAAAAGTTTCTCAACATAATCTACAAGAGGTATGAAAAAAAAGTTTTATTTTACCTAAAAATATAGGTACTAGGGTGTGTCAAAGTGCTCAACTATGGTATTTTCAAATGTAATAGCTTTTAAAAGTTTGCATTGCTTATCAAAATTAAATCCTGCGTTTACAATTTTCATTTTAATTAATATCTTTGGCTCCCTCGAAAATAGGATGAAATCCAAAAAAATTTGATTTTTCGAGATTTTTGAAATATGTGTTGTTTTAAATTGCACCGTGTGGATACAAAAAAATTATATACAATATTTGTAGGCTTTCAAGTCAAAGATAATTGCAAGGAAACACTTTTAAGCTTATATTTGTTTAAATCGAACACTTGATAAAGAAGCTATGAAATAATGAAAGAAGGAAGAAAAATAAGTTTTTTATGTAAAATCGTTTTTTTTTTTACAAAAAAAAATTCTTGAAAATCAACGGAACCACCTACAATATCGTGGTATATCTTTTTGTAAAGACAAAAATTCTTTCTGTATTTTGTTTAGTTTTTTTTTAGTATACGTAAAAAAAAATTTACTGTAAATTAAATTTTTTTTTTTCAAATTCAACCGATTTGAGCGAGCCAAAGACGAACGATATCTTATTTTTCTTTTACATGTTCTTAAACCTCAGACCCTAATACAACTTTTGAGCACTATTACATTTAAAAATAAGAGTACTTTTTGCGGCCATACAAAAGTGGCACACCCTAATAGGTACCCACCATACAAATGTTAAAAAATGGTTTTTAAAAATCATATTTTTCTCAAAAACGGCGCCTAGAATTTTGGAAAAAAAATTCTTTCAATTAATTTTTACGATCTTTAATTTAATAAAAAAAAATTGAAATTAAGATATTACAGCTTGTACCTACCATAGAACCATTTTCTCAAATTTTGAATTACTCATTATCGACATAGCGGATTTTAATGAGGATTTGTAGAGGTGCTTCTAAAAAATCTAAAAACCATTGTATTTATTTCAAAACTTTAAAAAAAAAAATTTTTGAATTTTTGAAAAGAAAACACCTCAATTTTTTTTTTGGAAATTTAATTTTCATTAGTACAATAGTAAAAACAAGTTGGCATACCAAATTTTTTTCTTAAAAATCTTTTAAAAATTTTGTATATAAAAGCTATTTTTTTAAGAACCCAGTACAACGACTTATAATTTTTGTTCTTGCATAAATTCATATTTGCATAGCATTCTGTTTTTGTCTTTTACTACAATAAGAATTTAAAAAATTAATTTTATCCTTATTAATAGTTTTTTCTAACAACATTCGTTTTTAAAATTCCTAGTCTATTACATAGGAGCAAGTTCGTGCGACCCAATCGTGCATTTTATTTTAAAACACTGAAGTAATTGTTTCCGAAATAAGGTTTAATAGATTCTGTTTTTGATTAACCCGTTTAAAATATAACGAATGTATTTTTCACCATAATATTAAAAAAAAAAACAATATTAAGAAATAAATTACAATTTTAATCAATAATTTTATTTTCAATGTTCTGTTTTTTTTTTAATTTGAGTCAAATTAACTTTAAGCTTTTAAAAGTTTTATTATTTTTAATACAAATAAATCTATCTACCTATTTAATACTAAATTAAAAAAAAATATTGTAAACTCTGAAGGACAAAAGTATTTCGTTGTTCCAAAAAATATATAATTAATTTATATATAAGGTGCCTCAAGCAACCATTTTGTAAAGTAGAAATAGAAAAATGTATGTTTCCTATTTAAACGTGAGTTTACATGTGTGTGTGTTAAGGAGTTTTGCTAAAATAAAAATATTGAAGAAAATGAAAGTTTACAAAAACAAATCTTTGTATGCCAAATTCAATTGATAAATTAATTATTCAATTCACAAATAACTGTGTATGAAAAAGTAGTCAGAAATCGGTATGTGATACGGTCCAAGCTACCAGTTAAAATATATAAAATAATAAAACAAACATTACTCGTATAAGTATAGGTATAAGACTATGTGCAAAGAAACAGGAACAAAATAATCAGGGCTATGAATGAATATGCATTAATTTTAAGATTTAAATTTAATTAAACTTAAAAAAAAAGGAATTTGATAATTTCTCAAAATAAATAGGCTGCATCGCTTATGACTTTTTTGAAAATAAAGAAATTTTAAATTAAGACCCAGTTCACAAATTTTGTTTAGAATATTTTGCAAAATTTCCCAATTGTAATGTTTTTTTTTAATGAAATAATTTATTAAGTTGTTATTTTTGAATGTTGTGCATGTGTGTTTGTATGTATTTGGAACTAAATCAGGGTAATGTATTAAATATTTAAAAAAAATATATATATACAGGAAAAGAAGCAAAAAAAGAAAAAAAATATTTTTACACATTCTAAGTATTCTTTTCTAAAATGTACCTACTTCGAATATTCTTGTACCTTAATAATAAATTAAAATATATTTCAAATGTAAGGCATATAAGGGTAAGACATTTTTGAAACAAATTATAAATTGTACATTATTTAATAATTAAATTTAAAATATATATTTCTATATATACATTAATAATATAGAGTACCAAGTACCTAAGAATTATAGTTAATAGAGTACCAAGTACCTAAGCATTATAGTTCTAGAGAATCTAAGCATTTCTATCATATCAATATGAAAAGAAAAACTCAGCAAAAGAATGAAACAAAAAATATAAATATGTATAAATATTTTCTTAGTCCTTAATTTATTGTTCAAGAATTTAAATGGTGAAAAAAAAATGAAAATATATTTGTTGTTGAAAATAAGAAATAAAAGTGATTTAAAATTTATGTGGAAAAAAATTGGTTTTATTTCGTTAAGCTCTATAGATTCTTAATCGTCCAAATAAACCGCAATACTAAGTATGTCGCATATGTCTTGAGCATTCATTATTTTCTTCGATATGGGTGTTTTTTTAAAGCGCTTCCCAAATAATAAATACAAAATACGTCTTAACTTTGGTAAAAAATTGTGAAAATAACAAAAAAGCTCCAATGTAACAGGAAATGAAAAATTGAAGCTTTTTTGTCATTACATCATTACATTAAAATATTGTATTATTTATTTTTCAATCTGAACTTTTAAGCAATTTATTGCTTCCAAAGCTATTTTACTTGGGATATATCAACAAATGATTTTTTTCTTCCATACATTTCAGAATATGTATCAGCTTCACTAAACTCGTAAATAAGAGTTGAAATGAATTCAGAGATAAGCTTGAAAGTTTCATAAACCCCAGATCCCATATGGTAAACAATTGAGCAACTTGGTCATGAAGTAGAGCAATTTATTGCTGGTGCGCAACATGCTATGAATGAGATTTCCAAGCCATAAGGCAATATTCAACTGTCTTAACATCAAACTAAAAAAAGAATCACAAAAATAATTCACTTGATAGATTCCTAAAAGGTTTGACGACAAATACTTCTACCTAACTACCTTTATAGAAAGCAGCCAAGTGCCTAAAAAGACCCCAGAAATAAAACACATCAATATAACCTCAAGATAGAAATTGGATTGGAAACACAAAACAGAAGGCTGACATACTCGCAAAATTGCAGTCGATAAAGTTAGAGAATGGTCGCAACGATAGCGTATCAAATTAAACAAAACAAAATCGACTCATATAAACAAAAAACTAAAAAAATAATGTGCCAATTTTTATCTACGGTAAAGTTGTACCCTTCGACAATACTGCCAAATACCTTGGCATGAATTTGGATGAAAAGCTAAAATGGAAAGAGTAGATCAAAAAGAAAAGAGAAGAACTAAATTTAAAGTACTGAAAAAAGTATAATTATTAGGACAGTAAACGGCAAGAGAAACCGAAAGCGCGCAAAGAAAGCTGAACCAGGTCATAAGACGAGCAAACTCATAGATGGACAAGCTAGATGGCCTCAGTCTGCAACAGAGAAAACTGAGATAGCCCTCCTGACAAATCGATTTACAAATTAGGACCGAAGTGATAACAAGTAGCTCCGCAGTTAAGTAGTTAAGTATCTTGGAGGCTCGACATGAAGCTCACCTTCTGGACACAAATACAAGCAGCAGCAGAAAGAGCTTCAAAAACAGCAGCATTACTGAGCAGACTAATGGCAAATGTAGGTGGACCTATGGCCAGTAAGCGCAGACTACTGATGTCGACAACGCATGCTATTCTTCTATACGAAAATAAAATCTGGCCGGACTCACTTAAACAACAGAAGTTCCGCAACCTATGGCGGCAGTACAAGGACGAGGAGCTCTACACGTAGCCAGCTTCTACCGAACGGTGTCAGAACCATCCGTCCTTGTAGTCGCAGGAGTGACTCCTATCGATCTCTTCGCGGCAGAAAGGAAGTACATCTACGACATAAAAGGCGGAAATTGGATTGGAATCGGCATCCGAAAGGGCCAAGCAGCTTAGAATTCAGAAGTGACATGAGCGTGGGAGCTCAGAAAACATAGGAAGATGGACAGCGAGGCTGATCAGGAGCGTAGCTGATTGGAATGAGGTTAGTTACTACGTTTCCAGTTATTCATCAGACATAGTTATTTCAACGCCTTTCTGCACAAGATCGGAAAAACAAACAATCCAGCCTGCCAGTACGGGGATTCATAAGAAGTCAATGCATACCATACCTTCTTCGCGTTCAGCAGATGGGAGTCCCTCCATCATTATTTGCAAAGAAGTACCGGCACCGTCAACACAAAAAAACATAGTCTAGAAGATGCTATATAGCTATAAAAACTGGCAACACATTTGTAGCTTCACAGAGTACATTCTCAGAAGAAAAAAATGAGAAGAAACTGATGACAACTCCACTCCAAGTAATGCAAAGAGCGGTCCCGGGAGTGTAGGTCAGACGCCAATAAGAGTTTAAGAGGAGTTTTGGCTGGTATGTAGCGAGTCCGACACACGGGGATTTTCTTAAGGTAAAACAAAAGTAGAGTACTCTGGCCTATCGATCGATAGCTAAAATACCTTTATCCTTTCGAATAGCCTACGTTTCGACCTTAAAACAAGCAAACAGTAAGTTCGACTTTTTAATAAAAAATCCGCGTTGCATTTCGACCGCGAGAATCGTCTTCTTCCTTCAGCTTAGGTGCCGTGCTGCGTATGTGCTCTTCTTTCCACGCACGATCTTCTTCTTCTCTGTTCTCCTCCATCGATTCTCTTCCCAACCTACTCTTTTTTTACGCTGCAGCATTTTTGCATGTGCATCGCCTGTCACCTTTTTCTGATGTCCGCATTCATTCATTCATTTCAAGCCTGGGATTCATTCTCTGGGGTATAGCTTGTAGTCTAAGATGCTTTCGGCTACCTTCTCAAAGGTACCACGGAACTAGATCCACTGATTGTTGAAGTCTGTGTTAAGTGAATGGACAGTGGATACCTTATCGATCGGGTGATATCTGTAGACTTTGGTAACTAACATGAGCTAGCAGATTTTACAAAAGAGATTTCCGAACTTTGACAAATGATTGCGGCCATTTTGTTGAAGCTACATCTGTCAAATTGCCTATTATTTACTTGTTTTGTCTTGCTTAATCAACAAGCAGAGTATTAGCGTTCGACAGAATATTAAAATGATTTAATTGTTTTTTTTTTGAAAATGGGTCCTCTGTTCGAGCTACATTTCGCGTAATTCGCACATTCAACGTTGCCATAATCGTCCATCAGAGAGGACTATTCGCAAAGTGGTGGATAAATTCGAATCAACCGGTTCTGTGAACAATTTGGCAATACAACATCTGCTGTCTGTGAATGTGAGCTGCAGAATGCGAGGCAGTCAATATCGTGCTGCGCACTAGAACTAGACCTTTCGCAAACTGCAATTTGGCAAATTTTGGATCATGACTTGAGCCCTACACCCGTTCAAACTTAAGGACCTCAGAGTTAACGACCATAGACAGGGACTTGTGGTCGCTAACTGTGCTCTAGAACTGTTTGAAGTTGACTCTAATTTCGGTCGAAAAATCATATTCGGCCAAGAGTCCCATTTCTGAATGAATGGATTCATCAAGAAGCAAAATTTTTGAATTTAAGAATATCACAATCTACACGAGATCCACCTAATTGCAATGCATCCTGAGAAAGTCACAGTTTGGTGGGGGTTTTAGTGGCACCATCGGCCCATATTTCTTTGAGAACGACGTTGGCGAGGCCATCACCTTCAACGACGAGCGCCATGGGTCAATGACAACCAATTTTTTTTGACCCGAATCGAATGGTATGGACACCGAAAATATGTGCTTTCAACAGGACAGTGGAGTTTCATGCCGCAAAGTCCCGGCCATTTTTTACGAGCGATTTCCGAGGATGGTTCTCCCACAAGCAGGCTATGTGAATTGACCACAGAGATCTTGCGATTCATTCGACCCCGTTAGACTTCTTATTGGGCTTTTCTTAAGTCACAAGTTTATGCCAATAAACCACCACTTCTTGTAAAGTCAACATAATTAATGCTATTTGTCGAATTCAACCTGATTTATGAGCCAGTGTTCTGGAAAATTTGATGTTTTGGATGCACGCCACCCAGCAAAGCCATATCAGAAATTTCAATAGTGTCATTTTGTAAATAAAAAAAACCTTAACAAAATCTAATTCATATTCTGTTTAATTGAAATTTAAAGATAGAAAGTGCTAAATGAAAAATCCCATCTAACAGCGTTTTATGAATAAATTAAAAAGAACTCCTGTCTAAGACTTCGCTGATTGCGAGAATAATATTTTTGAATTTAACGTGTAACGGTATATTTAAAATAAATATTCAAAATCCATTATTTTTCGAATTCCGAAAGCTCCAAACCTTATAGGTGCGAAATACGCATGCCTCCATTATGTTAAACTTTTCCATAAAAATGTCAACAGGTGCATATCTAACATCTACCATTGCGCCCATTCTGCAATAAGCTTTCCACCCTCGCATCAAGACGATACCAATCTTCTCTACACGAGTCCACGATAAAGCTGACTAGACTAGTCCAGCATCATGATTACCGGCAATAAATGGCACCGGTACATGACCATATGATTTTTCGCGCAACGCAAACTTTCAACTTCGCGCATAAACAAACCACACACTAAACAAATTCAAGAGAACTTTCTCTCGAAATTTTATTTTCAACAACCAACACTCCTAAGAACAGAAAGTCTTTCAGATACTTTGAATACATTTTTCTGTACCATCTATAAGCAGTGTATAATAATTCCTTAAACCGCTAACATGAACTAGACGAACTTTCGGCGCGATGAGGTTCACAATTGTTTTATCACAAAAACTAATTTCAAGTGCAGACATAATTTCAAGAACATTTTCGTATCGCTTTTAGAAGTTCTAAATTATATGCATTGACTCTAAAGTTTTTCTAAGAAAAGTCAAAGTTTGACGTGGAAAAGTTTTCTAAAAGGATTAACTACATTTTTCACAGTGAACAGTTTTGATAGAAAAACGTCAATTGCGTCTTCCACCCGCTCATGAAAATTAAAGGATCCGGTCTTATGTGAATTGGAACCGTTCTTTTTTTCGTTTCATTTAATATTTACACCTGGAACTGGAATTTACAAGAATTATTCATCTCAGCATACAAAATAAGGATACACCCCAAGGCAGTTTTTAGACATATGTAAATTTGGATAAGCCCTTATTTGACACCGGTATGAAATTTATTGAAGACCTACGATGCGGGTGTTACGCAAAATTGATGTAAGAGTATAAAAATCCATTAAATCATTACCCCACCAAGATAAATTTAATTGGAACAAGAACGAGGTAGGATAAATCTTCTCTAGATCCTGAGTGCCATAATTTTCTTCTTATTACGGCCGTCAAGGGTTTTTTTTTGTTTTTTTCTGAAACAAAAAGGGTTTTATGGGCCATGGGGTGGTAAGGGTGGTGTAGGCGGCTTTGAAAGACTTCTGAGTGCACATCATGCTGTCAGAGTGTGCGCTGTTCTATTTGCTTTCAAATGACAGCAGATATAACAACGTCTACCCTACTTATACTTACACATACTAACTCAATTGTTGGGGGTGTTATACTGTCTGTCATGCATTGTTCTGCACGTTCCATGCTGACAAATGCCAAAATGTACCCCATTCAGACGTCAGAGCAACACTCACCGAGTACATTATGTACGTGTATACAAATATATTTTTTTGTTTGTTTGTTTATGTACACAAAATATTTCGCCTTGATTGTTTTTCTATCATCATGATTATTGTTATTATACCCGTTACCATTTTTCTTTCACTTATAAGTCAAAAGGGTGACAAAATCTTTGTGTACCTACTGTGCACATGCTGGAGGACTAAGATTGTGTCGTTGGTGGTATAAAAATAGGGGAAGAATAAGGCCAATAATCTTTTAAGATAAATTTCATTTCATTTCTGATGAGAGATTTTAAGAAATATGACTTAAAAATATGATGTACCTATGATTTGAAAAGAGGTTTGGGTTCATAGTGTGGTAACTTAAGGTGGATGATCGTAACTTATGCAACAAGCTATATGAAGAAATCTGCAAACTTTGTTTTATTAAAGGGACCTTAGAAAGGTTACAAAAGATTTTAATAAATAATGCGGACAGAAATTAATTTCAAACTTTAACATTCTGAATTCCATCATATGTATATTTTTACGGTAAAATGGTAAAATGGCTTTTAAACCAGCCTTAACAATGAAATTAAAAACAACGATTCAAAAAACCTAATAGCGTAGTCTTTTCAACATGAATATGACTTCTCCTTCTGACTCGCAACATATAGGTACTTACAGAGTGTGCCAAGTAAAATTTCTTTTTAAAAATGCAATAAAATCAACAAAAGTAAACTTTTTCCATGTATTATGGCAAACATTCCCATTAAATAATGGAACACAACGTCGTTCAAGTGGCTGCCTCGGCTGGCTTCGCAGTAGCGCATTCTGTCACTCCAATTTTCCAAGACCTTGTTGATGGTTTTGGTATGTAGCTCACGCATTGCTGGGATGATATTAGACTTAAAAGTGCTTAAATCGTTTCTGGATTGTTGACATTATATCAGTCATTTACGATTCCCCCAAAAAAAAAGTCCAAATGGGTTAAATCGCAGCTCCAAGGCGGCCAATTGACATCGCCAATGCCGATACGGCTGATAATACGATTTGTGAATTTGGTGCACAAGAGATCGATTGTGGTATGGGCTGTATGGCATGGCGCGCCATCCTGCACGAACGCCCAAATCCATGTCTTCAATTTCAGTAAAAAAAAAAAGTCGGTTAACATATGGCTCTGTAACACCCACCCTTGACCGAAACGTTGTTCCCAGCCTAATTTTCAAAGAAAAATTGTCCAATGATGCCACCAGTCCGCAATCCGCACCAAAGTGTCACTTTCTGTGGGTGCATTGGCTTCTGGACTATAACGTGTGGGTTTTCCGAGACTCAGACTAACGTAGCCGCCGAGATGAAAATGCGCCTCGTCATAAAAGATGATTTTTCGCCCAAAATCGTTTTCCAATTCAAGCTGCTCTAAGGCCAAAGCTGCGAAGCAATAATGAAGCGGATGGTCGTACGCCCTCAGTTGCTGAGTCAATTAGACCTTGTTAGGAATAATTCGAGATCTTTGTGCAGAATTCTTGACAGGCTAGTGCGTGCCGTTTTCGAAAAAGATCCGCATTTCAAAAACTATTTTTTAATATTTATAGATAGTTTTAAAAAATGTGAATTTTCAAGTTTCAAAAATCTTTGAGCATGTGGTTTTTGATATATTAAGCTTAAAAAAAATTGTGACAAATTTTTCTGTTTTTTTTTTATCGAGCTAAAAATAAGAAATTGACAAACAGCATCAAGGGTATATACATACATACAATAATACAGAAAACACTGCATTAGTAGTCCAACTTGTAATTTAAGAAATATGGTATATGCAAAAAACAGGGGATCAAGAAAGTTTTCCAGGTTACTAAGTCAATGCGAAATTTAATCTTCGATAAACTAATGTTCTTTTAACCAAGTTTCTTCTTAAAAAATAATAATAATTGCGACTATTATTTAAATTGTTCATTAATAAAGAGTACGTATACGCCGTGCATGTCGCATTTTTAAAATTATCTTATTTCACGAGTTGTATTAGAATTATTTGTATGTTTTATTTCAATTGAAGCTTACTTAATTAAGTGAAAATACTAAAAAATAAAACAAAACTTTAACTGTTTAAATGCCTTATTGAAGATAAAAAAAAGGTTACGTGTACTGACGTTCGCGCGGTAGAAGTAAAACTTCTTTTCCCTCAAGCAAAGTCTCTGTTAGATTCTAACCTATAAACGTACAAACATTTTGTATTCTAAAAACATGTCGCTGTCTTTGACTGATAACGTATCGCTGTGACATGTCACTGATAGCTGCATAGAAAATTTTTTACCCCCAACAACTTGAAATTTAACCAGAATATGATTAATGATCTCAGAAATTAAAAATGGCCAGAAAACAAAAAAAAATCTCAGGATAGTTAGTTTTTAAGAATGTACCTTCCAAATATTAATAACCTTGAAAAAGCAAATGCACGACTGGATTGCACGTACATACATACTTTTGCTCTTATGTACAAGAAATTTGGTATTCAAGAAATTGTATATAAAAAAAAACATTAAATAGAACAAAATATTCAAAATTTTAAATTCCTAAATAAACTACTAAAATAAAAAAAAAATAATATACAAACAAAATTTTTTTTATAATTTTTCTATAAAAAAATTTGGTATGCCAATTTTAAGTATTTAATAATATAAGTTTAAAGAAATAATTTTAAAAAACAATCCTTCTCGAATTTTCAAGAGTTAATAAGAAAGTCGAAAATCAAGAAACCGGTTCTATGACAGCATTTTTTTGACCAAAAGGTAGACCATTTTTGTCAAAATCGTTAAAGCCATTTTCGGGATAAATAAGATGTTTCTATTGAAATATGTTTTTCATACACAAAAATTTTTAAAAATAAAATTTAGTATGCCAATTTTAAGTAATTTATATCATTTAAGGACATACTTTCAAACAAAAAAAAAACAAAATTGCTTAACCGTTTTGAAGATAATGAACTTTCAAAAAACAAATTTTCTTTTTTTTTAAATCCGAAAACTATTTTTTCGAAAATTTTAATAATAATTATTATTAAAAATTGCAAGGGCCTCTTGCTTAAAAATTTTAATAAAAAACGGTAGAGTGGTTAATGAGAAAGTCTAAACTCAGAAAACCGTTCTGTAACTGGTACCATTAATAAATAACATGGAATTTTTTTAGAACATCACATAAAACACATAATTTTCTTTTTAATTGTTAGAGCCGTTTTCGAGATAAATAAGATTTTTAATAATGACTGTATGACAAGAACCGTTTTAGACCAACAAAATATACCACGTCTCCTCTAGCTAATTACCAAAGACTCTTAAGTGCAAATTTTGATGATTAGATTTTTAGATGGTTAGATGTTGAGGTACAGATTTTGCACCTTTTTTATTGCTGCAATTCAAAACTTACTTATTTTGAAAGCCATCATAGGATTTACCAGGAACGGTACTGGTACTGGGTTCTTCACAGCGGAGTTAGGTACCAAGAAAGAGTGGGTAGGCGAAACAGTTAACTACTCCCTCAATGCACATGTCATAAAATGATGAATCGAGAACGTGCAGGGAACAGAAATTGTTGGACCCAGAACCAAACCTTTTCTGTCGAGGGGAGGTGCGCAAACATTTTCCAAGCAGAAGTGAATGAAATGAAAATTAAAACTCTATGTCATTAATTCTAAACTAGGGGTGTATGTGCAGACTAAACAATCTCAGCAAGAAAAAATTTGTCGCACTTTATTGGGTACCACCCACATAGTGGTCATAGGAAATAAAAAGGCATACTATTGGGTAAAAAAAAGAAGCAACGACACTCCTAACGGGGCCAGATTCCTATTGCAGAATAAGAGAAAACTTGATTAAAAATAAAATCAAAGCAGAAGATGGGGGCATAAGGACACAAATATGGGAAGAACTCCCGAATCCTGTATCGTTCAAACTGGAACAACCTCCGAATTGCCAAAGCTTTCTACCTGGCAACTGTTAACTGAGAAAACACCTCAATATTCTTGTCCTAGTGGGCAGTGCCACATACAAATTTCGCAATACTCTTGAGGAAACACCGGACCCTATAGTAGGTAGATGAAAAGCACTCATCCATAATAAACACAGACATCTTGGAAGTCACCAAATAGAAGAGAATAAATTACAATCTGTAAAACCACCCATATACTTAAGTTTAAAAAAAAAAACAAATCTGCAAAAAGAGCTTTTAAATCTCATTTAGCTCTAAGCTCTATGTCTATTCATTAATGGACTGTGCCTTATTTTGATTTAGTAAAATGTTTTAAACTATACATTTCGAAAAAAAAAATCTGTTTTTCTCCAAAAAGTTCTTAGACCTAAATTGCCAAGTTCAGCTCAGTTGTCGTGTTATACCAGAAAAATTGAAAAACGATTGTCTCAGACAAGAATGAGTTCATAATTATGTATTCATTTTTAAAATGAAGCCACAAAGTTTGCTAGGCTGTTTCCTCTTCTGGGATTTTTTTACTCTTTTTAATCGAAAGTAAACCAGCGGAGTGTGTATGGAATTCTTATGAACGTTTCTTTCCAAAAAAAATGAAAAACTTTTTGTTAGTCCCAACTATTGCCAAGCTAACAAATCTTCAAAGTTACCAAACTGAAATGGATTTATATTGGAAATTTCCTCGTTGCAACTACTACTATAAATAATATAAAGAATAAAATACTTCCCAATTTGCTTGAGTAAGGTTATATGCAGGAAATAATTATGCTTCATCATTTATAATGAAAACTGTTGTATTGTAGAGATTAGAGCGGGTGAAGAAGATGTGATGCGATAACATTAACATATTGCATGATTAATTGCCGCTATCTTTAATTTAATAGGCAAATACGAGGGCTGTCCGATAAGTACTTAGCCTCACCACCCGATGGTGCCAGTTTTGCAAGAGAGATTTACTATCGTCTATTTACATTCTCTTAGACGGCTACTGTCAAAATTTCAGCCGAATTGGACCCGTAGTTTTGTTTTGACTGCTTGTCGAGAAATTTAGAAAAATAGAAAAAGAGCAATATCGGTCGGTGATTCGATTCTTGTTTTTGGAAGGGAAATCGCTCAGCAAAATCAAGATGCTGTGTACGGTTACTCTTCTCCTTTGATGGCGACCGTCAAAAATTAGTATAATGAGTTTCAACGTAATCGCACATCATTTTTTGATGAGACCCGTCCAGGTGCCCCGAAAATGGCTACCACGGAAGATAACGTGTCAAAAATCCACGATCTCATATTGGCAGACCGCCGATTGAAGGTGCGCGAGATAGTTGAAACAGCATCTCAAAAGACCACTTGGGACATATCTTCCATGAAAATTTGGGCATGAGAAAGCTATCGGCGCGATGGGTGCCGCGTTTGCTCGCTGCAGACAACAAGCGCAACCGTAAAACCACTTCAGAGCAGTGGTCAAATTAGTCGAATTGCACTACGAACTGCTGCCCCATCCACCGTATTCTCCAGATTTAGCCTCATGCGACTTTTTTACTTGCGACTTATAGGTGCTATAAGGCAAGTTATGTATTCGGAAAAAAAATTCGAATTCGAGATTTTGATCAAAGCTGAAATTACGATGATAGCGAAGACGAAAAAAGTGGGTCTCATAATTCTGTCTGTCTGTTCGACTATAGCCTAAACGGCTCGGCCGATTTTCGTCAATCTTCGTAGATATCATTTTTAATTTTTCCACCCACACGTTTTTTTTTCTTTTTTTTGCAAAGACCAAAAATAACGGTACATGCCATATGGATTTTGTTTCAAAATTTTATAAATATTTTTTTTTTCAAAAACTGTCCTACAGATTTTAAAAAAAATTATAAAGTTTCATTTAGTTAAAGCTAAGTAATGGTTGAAAAAAAAAATTTCCAAAAAATGGTTATTTTTGGTACCCCCTTGAAACCATTTTTTTTTTGTTTTTGATTTTCTCAAAGACGGTACGACCGATTTTGATCATTTTTTATGTTAAAGCTCTCCACCAGTTTCAATATTATTGTGTATTCAAATTTTCCAAACATTTTTTGTTTGCATTTTAAAAAAAAAATTAAATTTTTTTATTTTGAAAACTCAATATTTCAAGAACCCCATGCTAGATTTTTTTAAATTTGATAAATAAAAGTTTCTTAATCTTATCTACAAGATATAAGAAAGAAACATTTGTTTTGTTTAATAATAAAGGTACCCTCCATATACAAATGTTAGAAAAATGGTTTTCGAAAATTGTATTTTTGTCGAAAACGGTTCCGAGAATTTTGCGAAGATTTTTTTTCTTTCGGTTAATTCCTGCGATCTATAATTTATTAAAAACAATCGAAAACAAGATATTACTGACTAACATGACGGATTTTAATGAAATTTTTTATAGAGAAGCTTCTAAAAAGTTTAAAAAACATTGCATTTCAAAACTTCAAAAAATATTTTTTTGAATTTAAAAAAAAAAATTGAATATCTCAAAACCGGCTGAATATTTTTTTTTTATAAATTTAATTTTTATTCGAATAATAATAAAATTTTTAAATTGGCGTACCAAAATGTTTTAAAAATTTTGTATATTAAACCTTTCTTTTTTAAGAAACCACTACAATGAAGTATAATTTTGTTCTTGCATAAACTAATGGGGGCAATCGTGAACAAAATTTCCCTCGGAATTTTCCCCATCTTCGAAAACTGGAAAGGTCAATACTTCTGCACTGTTTTATGTTTAACTGGCGACTGGCCTTTTTAAATGAGAGCCAAAGTCACTATGAAACTTAATTCTCAATATCAATAAATTCCAAGGGAAACTTTCGATATTATTCGAGATGACAATTTTGAAAGTTGGGAACAATTCCCAGGGAAATTTTATTCACGATAGGCCCCAATATTTGCTTAAAACACATAGAATCCTTGTTTAGCTCCAACTACTAAAGGAGCTGTTTTAGTCATTTAAAAAATGTATTTTATTTTATGAACAGTTTTTGAAATTCTTAGTCTTTTACATAAGAGCAAGTTCGTGCGACCCAGTCGTGCTTTTTATTTTGTTTGCAAACTTGAAAGAATTCGCCGCCACGGAGCGGAGGCCTACTTTGCAGACCTCGAGAAAACCTATTTTTCGGATGGGTTAAAGAAGTTGGAGCATCGCTGAATCAAGTGTATCGAGCAAAAAGGAGACTATTTTGAGAAATAAATCTCCACTTTTCCAAAATTTTTATTTTTCTTTTGTAGGCTAAGTACTTATCGAACCACCCTCATAGTCTTTCGCAAATAACAACCCTGCTTTTAATTTTGATAAGAAAGTTTTTTAATTTTTTTCTGGAAAATATTTTTTCTTTAACTATTTTTGCAAAAATGGAAATTTGTTTTCCCGTCTTAAAAACTATAAATTTGAAAAATTTAAAAAAACTACTTCTACACAAAAATCGTTAAGGATGTTTTTTATTCATTTTTCGTGGTAAATGTATGCAATTTTTATTCAAGATACTCTCAACTCTGCAAGAGATGCAACAGATCGTAGGAAACTACGCCAACAACTCTCAAGTAGAGAACCTGAAATTTAAAATTTTTCGCCGAGTTCGAACAGATAATATGGCAAAAACTTTTCATGACAAGAGATATTTTTTTTTTTAAGATGTGTGCAAGAAATGCTACACCCAAAAAAAATATTTTTTCAGTGGCTGAGAATTGAACCCAAGACCTTTTACACGGTCGAGCAAAGCCCTTATCATTATGCAAGAGATTGATGAATTCGAAATTAACCTTTTATTTAGGTAATGAACTAATAATTACATACAATAGCAAAATTCGTAACGAGCCAATTATATTTAGTTCTCTCTTAATTATTTTTCATCCTTTACGAATCTTTTTGGATTAAGGATTTCTTACATTTTTCATTATTAACTATAAATCACTGAATATGTAGTACATACTCGTATTTGTGTCAAATAAATTACCATCAATGAAAATCATCTTTTCCTCCTTAAATTCTTTTATCCTACATTACTCATTATAATGTTGTATAAACATGTCCTATTTTTAGTTGGAACGCAATTGTTTCTGTTTAGATAAATAGATCTTTTTTGCATGTACATATGTGATGTATTGTGTGTTCTAACAGCATGAGCATATTTTTGCTTAGGGTTCTTCTAATTACGTTGGCCTCGGGCCATTGGCCATGCTTGCAGTATTTTGAGTGTAATCTGTAAAATTAACTTATCCCGTCTTATAAGACTTTTGTATCGTTTTGTTTGCACAATTAACCATCTGGTCTATAAATAGATGTTTCTTCACCTCTGTGAAATATATAAATTTATTTTATAAATACCGGCAAAATAAAAGCCACAGTTTATTGTAATTATAGTAATAAAATAAGATTTTGTTTGTTTATTTTTAAGGTAAACTGTTTCAGTTTTGGTACGTATGTATAATTTCATCCACGTGGAATTTTCACCACATCAGATTTCGTAGTTAATCTTTGGTTCGAAAATATTCGGTTGAGAGAAATTTAATTGCAAAATATAAACTTTTCCTGATCATAAAAAATAAATTCAATACAATTTTCTTAAATGTCAATAACGCCAATCAAATCTAATTAGAAATTTATTACTTTTGCTACTTAGTATTCAAACAAATGGCGTGTAGCAAATAGCTTAGTGAATAAATCTTCCATTTCTATAAAACTTTCTGCGTTACATGTGAATAACTCGGTAGTCTATGACAAACTAGCTATTACTGGTACTTTGAATTGTTATTTCACTAATTTTGGCTGCAGTCTTCAACAGAGTCCTGTTGAATTGCCTTGTTGTACTTGTTTTCCTTTTGCAGATGTGGTGAATCTTTACAAAGGAATAGTTTTGTTTTTCGTTAATTACTTCTTTTGAAATATTAAAAGCTGTTGGTAATCTACCTAATTTGACTTTATGCGGAGCTGATGGCATTTCTAGTTCTTTAGTTCCCTTAGTGGGTCTGGAAGCTGAAATCAACCTAAGACCCCTAGATCTACTTATACAAGGATTGGCAGCCATTAGCGCACTTCGAGTTAGCCAAACGGGTAGCTGGAGACATAGTGCCATAGGAAATGCGCAGATTCTACAGAAATACACGGGAAATAGGGTCTGTACTGACTACATAACACACCGCTCAGACTTATACAAGCCGTTCAAGGCCGGAATGGCAAATCAACTAGCCATCTATCTGCGAGTCGATGATAGCAATTTATACCGACAATTCCAAGATGGAAACTAGTGTTGGTGCTAGCCAGTTCATTCAGACTTCCTGATTTCACCCGGTGTCTATCAAGATGAGGTCCTGGCAGTGATGAAAGCTACTAGACAAGTCTCAATGATGGCAAAACCACAAGCTGATGTCACCTTTTTCAGCGATTTCTGCAATTGAAATCAAATCGAAGCTTGTAACTTGCTTTCGCGAAGATGTAAGAGTTCTTGGTACACAGGGTATCATTAGGCTCTGTTGGGTTCATGGTCACAATGGTATCCCAGGTAATGAGAGCGCTGAACAGCTGCATAGGTTCAACACTTGATCTTAATCAAGCAGACACAAGAGTTCAAGTCACACCTGTAATCTTAAACAGGTAATCGAGAGAGTTCTAGCTATAACAAACAAGAGATAGAACTATCTCGATTCCTGTCTTATAACCAAAAAACTATAACCTTGTTTCAGAAGGCCAGTAAAAAGTCTCTTTCACAACCAACTCGGTTACCACAATAAAAAGATGAAACTCATTATGGACCACTTATGAAGAAAATGCGGTGACGAGGAAATACATAAGGACACTCCTCACCACCACTGTGCCACTGCCCTGCGCTATTATATCTGAGAAATAGACACCTAGTGAGACACTTCTTCACCGATTTGGACGAGCTCTCTGACATTTCAAGCAAAATCATGTTAAAATTTGTTAACGATACCAAATGGATGGAAAATTCCTCAACTCTGAAAATGGACTTCAACTACAGTACGATAGTGCAGTACGAACGAAAACGACTTAACGTTTCCTGTACGAGCAGCACCAACGGAGAATGAGCACCTCGCCTATACACATGCGATTGCCACTCCTACGGTGAACACGAGTATCAGTGGGTTGATGGGACCACCTCTGCCTAAGATTGACAAAATCCTCTTTGGTAAAAAGACAGCCTCTTCGACTTTATCAGCAATACTGACCAAAGAAACAACATATACACCAAACACTGACATATCAAGGAGCCACATGCTCCTACGGGTCATTTCTCAAGTGGGGTAAAGGAATGAACCACGCCCTAAGAAGGCGTCTACCTCTCCTTAACCAGGTGATTTTATGACGACAAACATTTCTTCAATGATTTAGAAATAGCCTCTCACCTTGCTGTAACCCATCAACACCCTTAACGGGCTTGATTGACATAGGATTATCAAAGTTTTCAATTCAAGGGGTCACAACCCTAGGGTATCACAACAGATATACATTGATCTAAGTGTGACAGCCCACTAATCTAACCTAACCTAACCTGGTTCTTAAGTTAAAGAAAAAAAATCATATTTCTTAGTTGATGTATTGGCTAATATTTATAATCGGTGCGTGTTTGAAGGTATCTTTTCTGAAGATCTTAAATGTGCAGATGTCTTGTCATTATTAATAAAGGGCTCTGATATGGAAATAGGCATAGTTGGGCATTAACTCGTTAATCCGTTAATCGTTAATTAACGAAGTTAAAATTTTGATTAACGGATTAACTTTTAAGTTAACTTTTAAAAATGTTAACGGACACGTTAAATCCGTTAATCCACGTTAAGTCTGTTAATCGTTAATCCAATGCCTACTATTTACCGCGCGGCGCGTAAAACTGGTTCAGACAAGTATGAGATAAGTGCCTTGCGGTGCGTTTCAAGGAGCAACACGAGCTCGTACACTACCCGTACACCTGTTGCGCAATTCGTTGAGCAATGGCCAAAAATTAGATCCAACCCGTTGGTTGAACAGAATTGAAGGCACCGTACATTAGAGTTGAATTCGAAATTTGTGCGTTGATCACCTAGTGGACGACCGGCATTACTTAGCGCCGGTGCTCAGAGTAAAAAAATATAAAAAATGCAATTTTTATCACATGTTAACGGATTAACGATTAACGTTAACTTGCGTTAATTCTTCCGAAATTTAACGTTTAACGAAGCTAACTTTTTTAGTAACGGATTAACGATTAACGAAGTTAACTTTTTGATTAACGGTGCCCAGCTATGGAAATAGGTTTACTATAGGCCCATCTGACTGCTTTCAGTTTTTAGCAAAATTTTCGAGAAAATTATGAAAAATAGAATAATGATTTTTTTAGATAAAACCTTTGTACCCATATAGTATCACGAAGACGAACGAAGACGAACGAAGACGAACGATTGGGGCGACATCTTAGGCATAGCGATACTCGTAGTACTTGTTAGATTTGTCTATGCTAAATTTAATAATAAAATATTCTCTTTTTTACTACTTGTTTTGTATCTTATCCTAATCTCAAGGAGTAAAATCGTGCGCGTATTTCAGCGCCACCACATGGATAGCGTTGGCATCACTCTCCATGATGGTACTATAGGTTATATATACAAAGATAAAACTAAATTCTTTAGTACTGTACAATTTGTGTTTTTAAAAGGCAAATCAATGGAATATGCAATCTTACGGTTTTGTTTTCAAATAATGTCACAATTTGATGGTAAAAAAATGTACGGCTGGCTTATTTATTGACATTACCAAAGCATTTGACATGGTCAACTTTAACTTCTTGTTGAGAAAACTGGAAACAGCTGGATTTCGTGGGTTTATGCTCAAATGGCTTAGGTCATATCTTGAAAATAGGTCACAAAGAGTGAAAAAAGATGACACAAGGAGGTTTTTTAACTTAGGTGTTCCACAAGGTTGTGTATTAGGTCCTATTTTGTTTCTAGTATACATAAATTCACTCTTTGCTCATAGTTTCAAGGGTTCGCTGAACGCTTTTACTGATGACATTGGTTTCTTTTATGATTCAAACAGTCTTTTAGACCTTATTTCCAAAGTTAATTGGGATCTTAGTTTATTGAGACTCTGGTTTGCTGAATATAATTTAGTATCTTCTTCGAACTATATAGAATCTAATAATTACTTCTACTGGAAATCAGAACAATAACATTAACTGGAACGTTCTAGAAAAAAGTGTAAAAAATGTGGCTCTTCAGTTAAGATTATAGTTATAGTGCGTTAGAATTTTGTGAATTTTTTCTGATATTTTGGTTTAATCTTTAATTTAATTCTTCATTTCTTCTATGCTTAACCACCATTGCTTTTTATTATAATTTTTTTATTTTATTTTCTTGTTACTCTTGAATATATATTTTGCATTATTTTCTTGTTTTGTATTGAAATATTATTTAATTCTTATAATGGATAAGTTTGATGTTTTATGAATTTTATAAGAAACAAACAAACAAAATAAATAAACAAACATATGCAATATTTAACTAGATTTTGAATTTATAAGTTGCAACACTGGTTAAAAATAAACTGTTGCAGTTATTGTAGATTTATGACTTTTTTATCGTGGCACTGTTCTGTCGAAGAGTCTATAATTGTCCATGACTTTCCGCAAGATTTCCGGTGATAAGTGTTCATTTTTTTCCAATATTCTCCTCCCAAGATCTGCAATTGTGTGAGGCTTGTTAGCATAAGCCCGCGACTTCAAATAGCCACAAAGAAGGAAGTCTGGGATACTCAAATAGGGCGATCTTGCTGGCCATGCCAAATCACCAAAACCGGATATTATGCGTCCACAATAACCACTGTGGCTAGTTCTATATATGCAGTTGCACCGTCTTATTGAAATAACATGTTCACCAAGTCCCGCTCATCCGGCAGTAAGAAGTCGTTTATCGTGGCGCTGTAGCGTTTGCCAGTAATAGTGGCCCTATTGTCAATGGTGTCCTTAAAAGAATACAGCCCAGTCACTCCTCCCGCGTGAACGCCGCGCCGCCCCACACAGTGGCTTTGAGTGGATATAATGGCTCTTCGTGCATCACACGCGGATTTTCAGTACCCCAAAAACGAAGATTTTGCTTATTGACGTAACCGCCTAACTGGGAATGCACCTCGTCGCTCATGATGATTTTCGACACAAAACCGTCATCTTCGTTGTTGATATAGAGGATGGGTTGACAATAATTTACACGCGACGGACGGTCATCAGGCATTAGGTGATGCACTGTTTGCATTTTGTACATGAACATGGTTAAGTCTTTCACTAACATCGCTTTAGGGTCCGTCTGATGGTGTCCATGTGCGTGGCCCATCGTCTAGTTGATGTTTCTTCGTTCTCAGCGACATCGGCAGCCACAGTAGCGACATTCTCTGCCGAATGATCAGTCCCGAGGTGACCATGCCCTGCATGTGTCGCCCAGTTGGCACGATACAATAAGGAAATCGACGTCGAAACTCACGCTGCACCTACACCACCGATCGATTATTGGCAAAAAAATCGACGCAATTATTCCACACCCTTGAGGAGTATAGCGCTTCATTTTTTGTCTGTTCGTTTAATGCAGCTGTCTAGTTAACAAATGACAAATAAGATTGACGTACGACGCCATTTGCAAAAATTATAACCACTGCAGAGTTTCGACTATTTTGTAGTAACCCTTATGACGTTTTCACTAAGTAGTTCAGACCTATTGGAACTGCAGGTGACAATCACCGATGCGTGATTCCATCTGTGGAGAAGAGTCTCAGTGTTGGCGATCTTACTCTCACCCTGGTTTGTTTGCTGCCTCCAGCAATTTTCCACACGGACTGAATTGAAACCCAATCTTCAGTTGATATCCTAGACACCCAATGTTCATCGAATAAATTTCAATGCCATCCCTTTTATAAATTATTCAGCTGACAAGTTTAACAAGAATACCTTTGCATATAATTTTGTTTCATTATAAATTACATGGTAATTTGTTCTGACCATCGCGTGACACATAAATTCAAAAATTAATGACTTTTTAACGAGTACATGCTTAGTCGCAAACTCCACCCCGATAATCCTTGATTCAAAGCTTGATTCCGCTCAAAGGCGAACACTTAATTATTTTTTATTATAGTTTTGTTCTGCTTAACGTTCCTTACAACCAACAACGCCACAGGCAAAATGAGAGCCCTTATTATCCTAGCAACAACTTTGAATAACTTAAATCAAGTGGGACAGCAACAAAAACCGTTAAAGGAAGGAAATGACTCTGATTCAATTTCACACACGCCAATGAATCCTTGTTAACCCTGCTGCCATGGGACAAATGGGTGATAAAAGTCACATTGCTCATAGTTGTTGGTTGGGTTTCCTCATTGCATGCTGCCGGAAGGTTATGGCAAGTATGCTAATACCTAGTTAGCTTACACTTTCTTCATTTTTTTTATTGAACAACCTTTGTAGTTGTTTTTTTTTAACTTTGGAGTTGTAAAAGATTTTTAACACCTGATTTAATTTTACACACTCATTGGGCAAATCAATTCAATCACTTTTTCTTCAAGGGAAAAGAATTTTTGAACAAAAAAATACAAAATAAAAAAATAAAACAAGTACAGGTTTCAGACTTTCAAAGGTCAACTTTTAGTATATAAACTGCAGTTCTTGCTTTCACATAGCTTTTATTAAAGATTAAAATTAACTTAGTTTTAAATTTGTATATTAAAAAAACAACAAAATGTAGGAATATCAGAACAACACTTTACTTAATGGAAAATTTGGCATCACTGTTTGATCAATCTTAGGTGATTTAAGAAGAAAAATTTTCTCTTAAAGCCTAGTACGCAGATCGCGCTAAATTTTATCTCCCACAGTTTTCTCCAAACATCAGCTAAAATTCAAGCTAAATTTTGACATAAGAACCTTGTGGAGAATATGTCACATAAGACAGCTGCTTCTAAATGAAATTTTTTTCTAAGATTTAAAAGAATTTGCTTTAAAGTTTCTTAAGAAATATGAATGAGGATGAATGAGAATTATGAGCGATGTTTGCTTTTGAAAATCTTGTAAGATTTCCGTCACCAAATATTCTTCCAATTCAAATTAAAATTAAGCTCGAGAATAAATGTGCCAGACAATTATTTCGTGCGGTAAATTTTGACAGACAAGTTATGCACAGTTCGAAAACAAATTTTCATTTTTAAGCTGGAGCAGCATACCTCTCCACTAAAATGCTTGACATAATTTTAGCTTGACTAAATTTTGGAGATAATTTTGCAAATTTTAATCGAATATAGCATCATACTTTCTCTTCCCTTTTATTAAAGTTAAAATCATTGAATACTACTACTTTATTTTTTTAATATCGTGCTAGCTTCATATGGCTCTTTGAAATTTTTTGCAAACATCAAAAAAGATTCGTGTACTTACTTTTTTACACGAAATGTCATTGTTTTAGGTGTGTTCAGAAGCAATTTATTAAGAAAATTCGTTTAGAAAATGTTTAAAATTAAGAATGAGTTAGTAAACTACTATAAAGTTAGCAAACTGTTAAGTAGTATCATACTAATACTAATACCTTAACAATAGGATGTTTAAAATTTTGCGCCATTGATTCTTTTACTAGTTATGATTTAGTTCAAATTAATTGCTATGCTTAAGATGACGTCCCAATCGTTCGTCTTCATGAGAGTACTATAAGTTTTATTTACAAAGGTACGATGTTGAAACTGTTTTAGTATGAAACTAGGTTAAAACAACGATTTTGCACATTTTAATCAAATATAGCATCGAACTTTATCTACCCTTTTATTAAAGTTAAAATCTTCGAATACATATTTAATTTTTTTAGTATCGTGCTATTTGGAAACGCCACAAAAGGTCTGTTTACTATTTTTTTTTTTTTTGCACGAACTGTCATTCTTTTAGACGTGTTCAGAAGCAATTTATTAAGAAAATTGCTTAAGTTCGATACCAGTTAGAAAATGTTTAAAATTAAGAATGAGTTAGTAAACTACTTTAAAGTTAGCAAATTCCTAAGTAGTATCATATTTAATATCTTAATAGTGGGCTGTTTAAAATTTTGGGTCTTTATTTTTAAATTTAATAACACAAAGACTAATTTTGAAGCCTTAGCGAGTTATAAGTCGCAAATTTCGTGGTGTTTAAATTTTCATTCCTTAAATTTGTTTCAATCCTATAATTTGTTTATGGATTACCTAAAAGAGGCAATCACTATATATATATACCTTAAGTCGAAATTAAGAATAATAAAAGCCTCCATGGTTTAGTAAAAGGCTTTGGCGCAAAATTTTAAACAACCTATTATTAATGGCTTAGCAATTTACTAATTAGCAATTTGTTAAACTTTTAGTAATTTACTAGCTCTTCGAAAATTTTACACCTTTTCTTTCGTTTTACTAACTAGTAAATTACTAATTGCCTTTCATTAAAAACACGTTTGACAGTTCGTGAAAAAATACAAAGCAAACAAAACTAAATCGGAAGAAGAGACATAATACTTTGATTTGTCAAAAGTCAAATTGGCAACCACAGTTTATTTCTCCCAAAGAAGTGTATCTAATGAAACTAGTACTTGTAGTTCTGGTGAAATTGGATTTTCAGGTTTTCAACCAAGAACTGAACTGTTGTCTTGTCAAACTTATTCCTGGAGTAAAATTCTCCATCATCTAGCTCTTCAAACAAAGCAGAGTCTTTAAACATATCGAAATCTTCGTCTTCCGAAAACATTTTATATTATTTTATTTACTTTTAAAACAATTAGCTCACGAATCATAAAAAAAAACACAATTTCACTCTTTCAAATAAAATTGCGAAGAAATTTTGTACGAGGAAAATGACAGAAGTCATATGGATTTAGCAAATTACTAAAAGTTAAAGCAGCCAGTTTGTGATTTTAATATTAGTAAAATTTTAAGAGATAGTAATATGTTAAAAGCGTTTAAAATTAGCAAAACCCTTAGTAATTTACTAAAATGGCTTTAACATATTACTAAATCGTTTGAAATTTTGCGCCTTTGTAATTTAGGTAATACAAAAAATGAGGTTTACAAGCTAATTTGTAATTTTCCTAACAATACTGCATTTAAGATTGATCATATCAGGTTGGCGTGAGAATTTAATTTTCTAAACAAATTTCTGTATAAAAATTACATGTAGTCAATTGAATCGAATTTAAAAAAGGAATAGTATGGTTTTGATCTTTTTTCAAAAGTAAACAAAAATCTAACAGTATTCTCAGCTCAGCAATGGATTCTACATATTTATTCTGATCTTTCGATTGTTTGTAATTTATTTGGTGAATATTTCAAATGTAACTACACTACTTCAAATGAAGTAAATCCTCGAAGTACTGAATATTGGACTTACCAATATATGGTTGACATTGTAAGTACTTCCGAAATTGAAGATGGTATTTTGAATTTGAATTGTGATAACAATCCCAGTCTTAATGGAGTTCCTCGAATCGTTCTGAAAAAATACGCACGTGCCCTTTCTGTGTTCCTTTTTTTATATTTAATAGCCCTCTTGTTAGTAAAGAATTTCTCTCAGAGTGGAAAAAAATGTTTATTATTCAAATGTTACAAAAGTGGCCCTAAACAGCAAACATCAAACTATCGTCCAATCTGTAAATTGTCATCTATTCCAAAACTTTTTGAAAAAATTGTTAAGTTGGATTTTTTACTAAAAGGAATTATTTAACAGTTTCAACATGGCTTTTTTGCAGGAAGATCAACAACTACCAATTTTTCAATCTTTTCTAATGCTATTTTGAATAAACTCGAGGAAGGATATCAAATTACACCGATTTTCCCAAGGCCTTCGGTAGTCACTTAAGAAGATAAGAAATTGTTTTTCCACTCAAGTATATTGAAATGGTTGATATCTTACTTGAAAAGTCGTATACAATTTGTTTCAATTGACCAAATACTTTCGAGCCCTGTAAATGTATCATCAGGAGTACCTCAAGGAAACAATCTAGGTCCACTTTTCTTTCTTATATATATTAATGACATCCCTGACATCTTATCAGACTCTGTTTGACTTATTTTTGCTGATGATTTAAAATTCTTCCGACGTATAAGATCTATCGATGATTTTCTTCATTTACAAGATGACTTTCTTAGGCAGAATGGTGTAATGTTAACCAATTATTCTTGAATTCCTATTAATGACATTGTTTTTCTTTTTGTCGCTATCTTTCTCTAGTTCTCTTCGGATACAAAATTGACAACCAAGTTCTTGAAAGAGTATCGGAAAAAAAACTATGGTGTGGTTTCTGACTTGAAATTAAAAAAGCCAATGCACTACGCCGAAGACATGTCTAGGTTAAAATCTCAGTCATGGCCAAAAAGGTTTTTGATTTAACTTGAACGTACAAAGACTAAGCACACTAAAAAGGAGTCTGATGATCGGCTTGGAACCCGTGAAATAGCTATACATTCTGCCAATACTAAACACTTGGTGGAAGTTCTTTCAAGTTGTTGTTCTATAATTCAAACCTTTAATATGTCTATTATTTCGCACCAATATATATAAATATAAGTAAATAATATATATATTTATTATATAAATATATAATGTAAAAAAAAAACTAAAAAGGATCCCATAGTCAGTATGAGTGCTAATGACCATCTCTTATGGAATGATCTTATATTCGAAGTAGCCAAAAACTCAGCAAAAGGCTTGGGCTATTAGAAGATGAAAAAAAAAGTTTTTCTCCTTTTGATCTATTTACCATTTATTAGGCAAATATCCACCTAAAACTTGAGTGAAACACTTACATCTGAGCTGGTGTCCTATTGCTCATTTAAATCTGTTAGATTGAATTCAAAATAGACCCCTTGATCTTATCAGAGACACATCCATTAAGGAAACTTTTGTTCCCCTAGAATATCGTCGTCATGTCTCCGGTCTTTTATTGTATTATCGCTTTTTCTATCAAAAATTTTCAATTGAAGAATTCAACTCCATTCTTTCGGCCGTAATACCTTGCCAGAATGTTGAATTCTTTGTGCCTCTCAAATATTCTCTTTCATTGTTATGTACAAGCTTTCAAGCCCAATGTGCACCGAAATCTTCTATTAAATCTTCTCCACTTTACATAAACGCTCGCACAGAATTATACCTTTGCACTGAAAGGGTAGTACAACCTTTGTACATATATGAGGCTATCAGTGCAATAGTGGCGTAACCCACTTTTTTTCAAAAATGAGTTTTTCATAGAAATGGGTCCCTTAATATATGTTATAGTTGAAAGTACTTTGTACTTTATAACTTCATTGATCACTGTAAATATTATCAAGAGATCGTTGAATAATATTTATAGTAAAAGTCATATAAAATAAGTATAAAAAGGGGAATCTGTTCGACTGGAATTCAATATAATTTGGACTGTGAAAGGAGTAAGCCAAGGGAAATATTGGCACAGAATCCGGCTTTATTATCAGAAGTGGGATAACCCTAAAAATAAAAAAAAAATAAAAAATAAAAATAAATAATAATTAGATATGGAAGAAAACTTAAATAATTTAGAAAACGAAGAAGAAGCTAACACTGAGGATTCAAACCAAGAAAAAGAAAATAACACAATGCTCATTACATCTGATGCATTGTCAAGGTTTTTAAAGATTGCTCAACGAAAAGAAGATGACATCGTTGGATTTCCAGTTTTTGATCCCGATCATTCGAGAGTAGACATAGTCAAATGGTGCTCTGACATTGATGCGCGAATTACAAGAGATGGATTAAAAGATTTTGATGTCGTGCCTCGTGTACGTTCTTCTTTGATGGGTCGATCAAAAGCTTGGTACGACAAATACGGTTATCAGCACTATTCTTGGTGTGATTTAAGATCATCAATAATCCACGCTTTTTCAAGTGGAACAGATATTGTTGCTCAACTCAGAAAAGTTGCAAACACCGAAAGCAATGAATTTGAGTCTTATTCTGATTTTGTAATGGATAAAGTATCGCAAATAAACCGTTTGCCTTTTGACGTTCCAGAAGATAAAATTGTTAGGATAGTGATTGGCTGCATTACAAATATTGGACTGAAAAATTCACTGATGTTTGTTATGCCAACTTCGATCCAATGTTTAATAGACCATTTATCGTCTATAAGTGAGTCACCACGAGGACAACAGGAAGTATCTAAATCAAGTTATGAAACAAAAAGAAGAAGTGAAGAAGATAACTTTGGATTTCCAAACAAGCGTCCTCGCTTAGAAATACAAAAAAAAGTGTTTCGAGTGTGGAAAAGTGGGTCATCTTAAAGTAAATTGTCCACGAATTATTTCAAAAAAATCGTTTCAATCGTGAAAGAATTCAGACCACTAAGATATGCTCGTATTGCGATAAGACTGGACATGAGGAAAAAACTTGCTGGGCTAAACAGAATGCTGAAATAAGAAAAGTCAATCTGTGCAACGATGTTTCAATATCTGATAATACCACAGAGGTGTTCATAGATGGAAGACTATATCACTGCTTATTAGATACTGGTTCTGATTGCTCGTTATTAAGAGCTGACATTGCAAATCAAATGCCACTGAAGAGGATTTCACATTTTTTAAGTATCCAAGGTATTTCCAAGCATCCGATCCTTTTGACAGAAAAAGTAAATCTACTGGTTGAATTTGAATAACTTAACACTGAAATAACGTTCCATATAATTGACGAAATTTATCTCAAGAATGAAATTATAATTGGACGAGATGTCTTAAGTGATTCATCTCTAGAAATCAGAGTTGATAAGCATGGATCGACGCTGCAGCGAAGAGACCATCAGATTACATCAAATATGTTAACAAAGAAGACCTATGAAACGCCTCTTGACCAAAACCTTGAAGTTGAAAATTTGTTAAAAAAATACTCTGCGTCCATCGTAACAGGATTCCCAGTTACAAAGGTGAAAACTGGTTCATTGAATATTCTTCTTAGTAAGGAAGTGGTTGTAAACTATAGGCCTTACCGCATGGCTTTTTCAGAGCGAATAATAGTCAACCAACTAATAACGGATTTAAAAAATCAAAATATAGTTCGCGACAGTAGTTCACCATTTGCCAGTCCAATTGTATTGGTGAAGAAAAAGAATGGACAACATCGTTTATGTGTGGACTATCGAGCATTGAATCGTGCAACTATTAAAGATCGGTATCCTTTACCAAGGATAGAAGACCAATTGGATCGACTCTCCGGCAACAAATACTTTACATCTTTGGATATGGCGTCAGGATTTCACCAGATACCTATTGAAGAGAGTTCAATTGAAAAAAAAACAGCTTTTGTTACTCCAGATGGTCATTATGAGTACTTAAGAATGCCATTTGGACTCGCCAATGCTCCAGCGGTTTTTCAGCGAGCTATCAATAAAGCGTTGGGGACCTTGAAGGACAAAACAGCTTTAGTTTACATGGACGATGTACTAATACCATCAAAATCTATTGAAGAAGGAATTAAAAACCTGGATTTAGTATTAAAAGCATTGACTGAAAGTGGATTTTCGTTGAACATTAAAAAGTGCATGTTTATGAAAACTGAAATCGAGTATCTTGGACGAGAGGTTTCTGCTGAAGGAATAAGGCCAGGAAAGGCGAAAATACAGGCTCTTGTTAAGTCAACTATACCAACAAGTGTTAAACAAGTCCGACAATTTATGGGATTATCTAGCTATTTTCGTAAGTTTGTTCCTGAGTTTGCAGCAAAAACTAGGTGCATATCCTCATTAACAAAAAATGAAGTTAAATTCAATTGGACAAATGAGTGTGAAGAAGCCCGGCAATACATAATCAAGCAATTAACTAATAGACCCGTATTAGTGTTTTTCGATCCATACAAGCCTACTGAACTACACACTGACGCTAGTGCTTTGGGTTATGGTGCTATACTGTTTCAAAAAATAAATGGACAACTGCATATGGTAGCTTACTATAGCCAAAGCACGAAACCTTATGAATCAAAATATCACAGTTATGAATTGGAAACGCTTGCTGTAGTAAATGCAGTGAAAAACTTTCGAAATTACTTGCTAGGAATAAGCTTCACTATAGTTACAGATTGCAATGCATTGAAAGCAACTAAAGAAAAGAAAGATCTCTTATCCCGAGTTGCAAGATGGTGGATTTATTTACAAGATTTCGATTTCAACATTGTGTATCGAAAGGGAAAGACTATGCAACATGCCGATTATTTAAGTCGCAATCCATCACAAAAGACTTGCTACCAACTTAACAGTTTGTCGGAAAATTGGCTTATTATAGAACAAAATTCTGACTCTGATTGCAATGAAATAATCGAAAAAATTAAGGGGGGAGATCTGGATACAACTTCACAATACGTCATCAAAAATGGATTATTGTACCGAAAAATTCAAGGTGATAATAATAAATTATTTGTTCCACAGAATTGCCGTTTATCGCTAATGAGACGCTATCATGAAGATAATTGTCATATTGGATGGGAAAAAACTTTAGCCAAGATGAAAGAACACTTCTGGATGCCTAGAATGTCAAGAAATATAAGAAAATTTGTAGAATCCTGTTTAATTTGTTTGGTAGCAAAACGACCTTCTGGTAAAAAACAGTGTGAGCTACATCCAATTGAAAAAAAAGCGATACCTTTCCACACAATACATATCGATTGTATGGGTCCCTTTCATGGAAAAGACAAGGAAGATAGCCGGTACATTTTGATTCTTGTTGATGCGTTTACAAAATTCATAATTCTGTTTCCGTGCAAGACTCTGCAAGCAAAAGAGACTATTCAACATTTAACCAATTTTGTCATGTTGTTTGGAGTCCCAGCCAAAATTATAACTGACAAAGGAACGAATTTTACGAGCGAACATTTTCAAAACCTTTGTAAATCCTATGGAATTGAGCATCACACAATTGCACCTGGAATAAGTAGAGCAAACGGCCAAGTCGAAAGATATGTTGACACAGTGGCCAATCTTTTAAGGACTAATTTGGAAGTTGACATGGAATGGACAAGCTATGTCAGTCGAGTTCAATTATCCCTAAATACAACGATCAACAAAACTACTGGACTTTCGCCTTTAAAAATATTAACTGGAATCAATGGAAGAACTCCTGAAATGAGTGCTTTGATAACAAACCTAAACATTGAACCGGAATACGAAAATTTTGATGCTTTACGTGAACTGGCAGATAAACGAATTCGTGAAAACGCTGGGAGAATGAAGACAAGATTTGACAAGGGTAAATGTACCCCAACAAAATTGGAAATAGGATCAACCGTTTTGTACAAAAACAATCAAATACGTAAATCTAAACTTGACGTTCATTTTAGAGGGCCTTATGAAGTTATAGGCTTGTTGCCAAATGACAGGTATAAGTTGAAGAAAATAAACTCTAAGATTGTTATTATTGCAGCCAGAGAAACTATTAGACCATTTTCCAAAGAAAAGAAGATGTAAGTTTTATGTTCCATTGGAATTTATTAAATTTTCAAGTGTTTGAATTGTATTTTGTTTACTTTTATTGTATTGGTGTTGATTTAAACAAAATGATAAAAGACAAGTTTATGCTTGATGGTTAAACCTCTGAGCTTTTGATTATTGGATATGAAATTGTTTTTCAAGGAAAGTAGACAAGCTGATTGCCTCTGAGCTACTTTTGTTGTTGTTAAAGGTAAAAGACAAGTTTATGCTTGAGGGCTAAACCTCTGAGCTTTTGATTATTGGGTATGAAATTGTTTTTTAAGGAACGTAGATAAGCTGATTGCCTCATAAGACAATTTTATGATCGAAACGTCTTACATAATTATGAAAATATAAGATATTTTAAAAGTAGTCTAATTTAAAGGTATATTATCGTAAACAAATGCAAGGTTTCATCGAGAACGATGAAAGTTGCAGGATGGCCGTGTTATAGTTGAAAGTACTTTGTACTTTATAACTTCATTGATCACTGTAAATATTATCAAGAGATCGTTGAATAATATTTATAGTAAAAGTCATATAAAATAAGTATAAAAAGGGGAAACTGTTCGACTGGAGTTCAATATAATTTGGACTGTGAAAGGAGTAAGCCAAGGGAAATATTGGCACAGAATCCGGCTTTATTATATATATATTTTAATACAAAAATTGTTAGCTATATACACTCAAAACTAGATGGCACTCAAAAAGGTGTTATTGCATTTTATAATTTGATCATAGTTTGAGTGCAATAGTGGCGTAACCTTCATACTACTCTTAGAAAAAAATTATTATGTATTCTGACCAATGTGGGAGCCAAAATATAAATATAAACTATTGTGCCAATTTTTGGTACCCCATCTCGTTTTTATGGTTCAAGAAATCGAACATAAATTTTTAGTTAGTGGCCATTCCTATTTGCCATATGACCAAGATTTTGGTATAATAGAAAAGAATAAAAAAAAATATAAAGACATCTTTGTCCCAGATGATGTTAACGTCATTTCCTCGGCCATAAAGAGAAACCCATTTGAAATTGTGAAAATGACTTCATATGATTTCCACAAAATTTATAGAAAAAAAATACCTATCACAAAAACGTCAACAAGTGCTCCAATCGAAATATTTGACGATTTATCAGACGAGGAGTAAAATCATTAAAAAACAAGTAAAAATGTACTTATAATTTTTTGTTGTTGAAATATGAATTGTGAGAGAAATAAAAAAAAATATAATTAGTTTGGCGTAACCTATCTTTTTTCTTTATTTTTACAGAAAACCATGAATGCAATAGCGGCGTAAGCCACTTTTTTTCCAAAATGAAGTTAAATTTCAAAAAAAAAAATATGCCTTTTTTCAAACTCTTCCAAGTTTTTAGATAAATCAAAAATCTCAAAGGAAAAATACAAAAATGTTTAAAGGAAACCTGTTTCTTAAATCTCTCGTAGCTCTAAAGTGAATTTTATGGGTTACGCCACTATTGCACTGACAGCCTCATATAACCTATAGTATTATCATGGAGCGTGATTTTGTATTGCGAACGCTATCCTGGTGGTGGCGCAGAAATTAGCGCACGCTTTTACAGTGGAGAGTAGGATAACATACAAAACAAGTAGTAAAAAAGAGAATATTTTATTATTAAATTTAGCAAAGGCAAATCTAGCAATTGCAATCCCTAGCCTTAAGATGTCGCCACAATCTTTCGTCTTCTTGATAGTACTATAAGTTTTATATACAAAGGTACAACTACAAATCCTTTGAGTATGTGCAAACTATAAACAAAGGTTGTGCTGGCATGATATTTAATTTTCTAAATAATTAATTAAAATGCTCTATGTATAAAAATCCAAAAACTGAAAGGGAAAATTACAATCTACTTAGGCCCGATTCAAATTTAAAACTAAATGAGCTATCAAATAAGGTTTACATATCATAAAGGAAAGCACTTTTTGTTTAATAAATGAAATTACCACATTTCTACTCTAACAAAATCGTAGCACAAGATAATGGAGCCCCAAACCTGCTAGAAAAAACTGAATTCAATCATTCGATTTTCAGAAAACTACTTTTTTACATTTGTATTTGAACAAAAAATTAAAAATGTTCTTACCTCTTCTATAAAGTATTGAAAACTGTTAAGTTTAAAAAATGTGGTTTTCGAAATAATGAGTATTCAAAATAAAATTAAAATTTTAACATGCAATACTATTCAAACTTTTTAGGTACAATTATTGTTAGTTTAAAAAAAAAAATGAAAAAAAACCTGTGGGTTGAAATTTAAAAATAAGGCTTTAGTCAGAACAGACAGAATTGCGACACCCACATTTTTAGTCTTCCCTATCATAGTAATATCAAGTCTAATCAAATATTGCGTTCGATTTTTTTTACGAATGCCTAACTTGCCATGAACTCGTATGAAGTACCTACATAGGTTTATGTACATATATCGCAAAGTAAAAATAATCTCCTCTTTAATTTCTAGAATAAGCACATATTATAATATGAAGACCTACGAGTAAGAACTGAAGCATTCAAAATCTTTAAATACACCTTCTATTTAAAACTTCTAACAATATTGTCTATTTTCTCATGCAGGTCCTCATGCAATATAAAGTTGAATTGAGTCACTTAGCTACGTCTTAGTGAACAAATATGAAGGAATTTCTAATCTCCATCCTGCAGTAAACTTTTAAAACTTCAAACAGGTGAGTTTGGTTTTGACTATTTGTTTTCATTATATAAAATGTATGTGTGTATGTATAAATATCACCATTATAGTCACCCTCCGGCCATCAGGACAAATAAGTGTAACTAAAAATGTTCCACACACAATGGTTGCCAGCAGCATGTGGAAGCCTAGCACCAGCCCTTATACCTCCAGCCCACATTGCTGTGCTGTGGTATTTCTGGCAGAACTATGCTCGGTTTGTGGATAAGCGGTTTTGTTCATGTTCCTGTTGGGATACCGTATTCAAAGGACCCTACGAGTCCGGAATTGCCTCGTACAAACACATGTACTTCAATGCCACCCAGAATTCAATGAAAATGTGGATTTTAACTGTCCTCGCAGTGATTGGACTTTACGAATGCATCAAGCAGTTGATTGCTCTGATTCTTCAGAACCGAGTGAGGTACTCAATGGTGCTGCTATTTTCGCTGTCGATATTCTCTCACTATTATGCGTGGTGGGCGTGCATGAATTATTATAATGATGACTACTACAACCAGTGGAATCATCAATTGTTTTTTACGGTAAGTGAATGGGGAAAGAATAAATGTTGCATAGTCTTGTTGTTGACATACATAGAATACTGACAAAAAAGAGCTTACGTCAACTTCTTACGAAAAGTCTCATTTTTTTGGAAAATTGGATTTGCATAATAGCTAGCGTGACAAGTTTAACTTTAGGGTAGAAGATTTATATATTATTGTATTTGATCGATTAAATAAGGTTTACGAACTTTGTGTCTAAATGGTCTTAATGTGTCTGTAAGACAAGTATTGGTTTTATGTAAAATACCCAAACTGTAAACTGAGATTTAATAGCATTAACCTTTAAAGTTGTATAAATCTCGAAGATTTGCCATGCAAAATTAAATCTTAAAATACGCATCTAGCTGGTTATACTCATTAGTTTACCCTTTAGCCTAATTATGGACGTACTGTAAATCAAGTAGATTAGAAATTCATCTTGATAAATCTTCATGGAGTCAATAGTTTGGGAAATCGAACTAACCCGTACCTATATCGAGCTGAACGCATTCACTGCACAATGGCCTTTCTTTAGGGGGGTTCACATGGAAGAACATGGTTGTAAAACATGGTTCTATTGGAAAATAACTGTACACACTACTTTGCATTCACATGGGATACTGATGTCATCGAACATCATTATTTTTATATCTTAGAAGTGATCGGAAACATTATGGCGATACAAATTTTGGCAGCCATAATTATGAACGATATTCTTGAAGAGGAAGAAAGAATGAAACTTGCACTTTCTTCCACTTCTTTATATTTTGTTAGGAGTTTTTGATTAGATTTTAATATTAAATTCTTATCTTTATAAATTTCACTTTTTATTTTCCACAATTCTTTCTTATTATAAACTTCAAAAAAATCTTTCCAAAACTCATTATTTGGTATAGATGCCATTTTTCCGTTGAATGTTGTATGGCCAAGACAATTTACCGAATGAACAAAAATAACAAAGTTGTCAACATCTGCTCACACAGGTTGGTTGGTTGGACGAGCCACTCAGGTTTTCAAATATTTTGAAAACCATGCAACATTGGTTGGTTTTGCGTTCACATGATAGAACATTGATCGTTATCGAACCATGTTGTACAAGATGTTCTTCCATGTGAACACCCCTTTTGCTTAGTTAATCATTAGTCAAATTTTCTGTCTAACTTTCACTTCTCAGGTAAAAATGAAACATATGCAATTCGAAAGGTGCTGTCAAAGCAGATCTCTTCTTAGGTTAGGAACGCATTTGCGATTTTTTTAGTCGCAAAAATAGAACACATGAATTTTAGTGAGAATGGCCGCACTTGATACCAACAAATCGTGATAATTTACTCGTAAAGTTCGAAATTTGTTCCATTTTTCTGGCGATGGGATTGTCGTAAATTAAAACAAATGCACTCAAATGGATATGCTCACATTTGCAATTTAAATTACTATGATAATAAGATATTGACATGCACTCACTTATGATTTTCAATCGCACGATTTTTTAGTCGCAAGGAATAAAACACATGGCGTTAAATGTGAATGCACGTATGTATGTATGTACATGCGACTTAAAAATCATAATAATAATAAAAGTGACACAACTTCTATTTTTTCAAGCGGTCGCAAAATTAAATAGATCAAATGGATTTCAAGAATTTTGCAAGCACTTGCGACTTTTTAATAAAATTCTTGTATCAAAATGGGTTCGTTTATTTTACGTTTAAAGTCTACTCAAAAACGTAAAAAAAAAGTATTGGATGCATCCGGTTAAAAGTGGCAGGTTACTTAACGGTAAAAAAACAGCCTCAGAAATGTGTGCAATACTATAAATTGAGTATTGAATGCTTCAAAGAACTACTGCATCTAGTTGGACCCAGATATTCTCATAAAAATACAAAATGGAGAAATTTAATATCACCTGAGGGACAATTTTCTGTAACATTGAGGTAAATACTCGTAAACAAAAATTTCTTAATCGCTGCTATTTATTTGTTGCAACTGCTTAGACTCACATTAAAAGTACAGCCTTATTTATTATTTTCCACTAAGAGAAATCGGAGGTGAATTATTCCCTGCTACAAGATGGAACAACGATTTTTTTCAATTAGAGCTGAGACGTTGAAGGTTACATGGGTAAAATACAGAGATTCGTTCTTCAGCCGCACCACACGTATGTGGAAGACTTTACGAAACCAAACCGGAATTTGCCACTCATCAAAATCAATAATCAACAATTTCTCTTCTTGGATCCTACTGTGAGCGTCAAAAGAAATTGTACACCTATGAACTGCATTTTTAAAGCCCTGTTAAAGCAAGGGGTTTCGATCTTTTAGTAAAATACTTATGTTATTTTTTAAGGTAGTTTATTTTCAATGAATTGCCATATAAAAGTTAACAGAAAATAATGAAGTAAAAATACAATAAAAAAATTAAAAAAATATTTCAATTTTTAAGCGTCAAAAGAAACTGTACAACTCGCCACACATACTGTGAAACTTTCCGCTTATCGGGAAAACAACCGTTAAATTAATTTTGTTTTCTTTACAACTCATAACTAATTGATTAAAAGTGTTATTTAGTTCATTTCCATCGAAAGTTGCTTGTTGCTTAAATTGTTTTTTTAAATTACTTCAAAATGGGTTAACAAAGTGGAGTAGAAACACGACAACTTATTATTAAATTAAGAAAGGAAGGAAAATCTTACTGCGAAATAGCCAAAACAGTGAGCAGATGCCTTAACACGGTAAACAAAGTCTTGGACAAATTTCAAAAGTTCAAGGATGTAAAAGATCGACCTCATTCCGGAAGGCCAAAAAGGCTGTCCGTAAGAGATGAACGTGCTATTGTCAGGGAAGTATGAAAAAATCCCGCGTGTAGTGCAGTAAAGATTGCTGAAAATATTATCCAATCTTCTGGAGTCAAAGCTAGCGCGAGCACTACTCGGCGGACGCCCATAGTAGCGGGCTATATGGAAGAATTCCTCGCAAAAAGCCATACATTTCTGAAAAAATCTGAAGCGAAGACTTCTTTTTATTAAGAAGTATCAAAAAGAAAGTTCTTCATTCTGTGAAAATGTTATCTTTAGTGACGAGAGCAAATTTGAGATTTTTGGTTCAAAAAAACCACCAAAAATATGGAGAAAGAAAAAAACTGAATTTTAACAAAAAAATTTAAATTCAACAATTAAGCACGGAGGCGGTACGATAGTGGTCTGGTGCGGTATAGCGTCATATGGAGTTGGGAACCCCGTCTTTATTGACAGTACAATGGGAAAAGAAGATTATCTTAATATTTTAAGAGACATTTTGCCAAGTAGTGTTGTGAAACTGGTTTTAATTGATTCATGGGTTTTCCAACAAGACAACGATCCCAAGCACACATCGAAAATAGTCAAGGAATGATTACTTTACCGTACATCTAAGCAACTGGATCACCCTCCGCAATCCCCAGACTTAAAATCCATCGAACATTTGTGGGAGTATCTGGATAAGCAGATCCGTAAGAGGAACATTTCAAACAGAGAGTCACTAAAGTCAATTCTACTTGAATAGTGGCAAAAAATGCCAACCAAATTGACAAGGAAGCTAGTAGAGTCAATGCCCATTGATGCTGTTTTAAAGGCGAAAGGGAAGCAGACAAAGTACTAGTTTTAAGTTTTTTACTTTAATTGAATAATGTACAGTTTCTTTTGACGCTTAAAAATTGAAATATTTTTTTAATTTTTTTATTGTATTTTTACTTCATTATTTTTTGTTAATTTCTATATGACAATTCATTGAAAATAAACTACCTTAAAAAATAACATAAGTATTTTACTAAAAGATCGAACTCCCTTGCTTTAACAGGGCTGTAAAAATGCAGTTCATAGGTGTACAATTTCTTTTGACGCTCACAGTATATAAACCTATCCTTATTATTCCAACTATATAGTAAAGCATTTTAAGAGTGATCGCTAAATTATAAAAAGGGGTTTCTTAGAGTTAAGATGCGCTTCATAGTCTTGGTATGGCAACATCTGACATTCTTATTATATGTATATGTGTTAGAAACATGAAAGAGAATCAATAATTTGATTCGAGATTCAGGGCTACTGGCTGAGTTATAAGGTTTACTATTTGTATCAAAATAATGACCGAATGACCCTAGTTTCGATTTTGCGGTCAATGCAAACGGAATCAGCTTTGTCGTGCAAATATGCTAAGTAGTACAAGCGTTCTAAAAAAGCTTATGATCAAGACGTCTTACCATAATAAAGGAATTTCGATTAAGCGTTTTTTATTTTTTAAATTGAATAAAACAAAATAAAACAGATCTATGCCTATGGATGTCACTAATCATTATGTATAGAATATAATTTCATTCAAATGTCCGCCCCGTGCTTTCGCTGGATGGCGCACATGTGAAACGTCAAATTTTCAATAACTCTGATGCATAAATCAGGCTGAATTTGACCAATGGCATTGATTTTGTTGGCTTATGTTGGATTATTGGCCATGGTGGCTTAGTAGCATAGACCTGTGACTTAAGAAAACCCCACAAGGAGAAGTCTAACGGGGTCAAATCGCACAATCTCAGTGGCCAATTAACATCACCTTGGTGTGAGATAACCATGTTCGGAAATTGTTCATGCAAAATGTCCATTGTGGCAAAGGGTTGTGTGACACTTTGCGCCATATTTTTTAAAAGACCTGTCGTCAGTGTCCATATCATCGAATTCGGGCCAAAAGGAATTAGATATCATCGACCGATAGCACTTGCCATTGACCGATGATGCCGCCAGCTCAAAGCCCACACCAAACAAAGACTTTCTCTAGATGCTTTGCAATTTAGTGTATCTCGTCTGGATTATGACCGTTACAAATTCGACAACATTGCTTGTTGACGAAGCCATTTATCCAGAAGTGAACATGGTAATCAGTGGCGATTCCTCTCAGTTAGCAGGTTTATCGCCGCTAAACCAAGAATTTAAATAAATAAATACTACTATGATGTACATTTTATATTGAAAACGTAACTTTCAAATCATACTTTCCTAAACACAGCACAAAACTACCATACTAAAAGTATACCTTAGCGTTAAAATTTGCGATACCAAATTTCCTACAATATAACACCATTGACATAAATACACAAAACTACTTAACCTACCCTCATTCCTGTTCTAAAGTCATATTTACTAACACAAACGCAACACAAAACTCTCATGCAAAAATATATCCCTTGAAGCATGTATAGCGCGAAAATTTGCGCTAACAAATTCAATACAATTTATACAATACAACATCGTTTGGCTACAACATGTCCTAAGCAAAGCCCAGCTAAATAATATGAAAGCGTTAGCGCAAAAAATTGCGATCAAACAAGAGAGACATCAGGTTGAATGAAAGAGGAGTAGCCGAGTGGGTATAGTCGTACAGTAGCAGTAGCAGGTAAATTTTGTGTGCGTTCTCTTGCTTGTATGCAGTAGAAAAAACAAGGAAGCAAAGGGTCTGATTATTTGTGTTGTTATTTGATTGGCCTTTAATATCTCGGCACCCATTACAGAAAAAAATAAAACATATATTTATTCATAATAACATTAACTATTATATTATATAGAACACAAAAATTGTTTAAACAAATAAAAAAGAAGTTATAGTAAGTTAAACTAATTTGTTGTTGTTTGAAAATAATTTTTTCATGATTATAAAGAAAAAGCTCATTTAACGATGCACTTTTTATTTTTTATTTTTTAAGTCCTCGTGATTTCCTACAATTTAAACAAATTGCATTTTACGCAAGTTGATAGAAAATATTGTTATAAAAGCAATAAATTGTTTTATGTCGGGCTGAGATATTAATTAAAACGTGATTTTGTGATGCTTTAACACATTCTGAAAAACGAAAACTTCAAAATGATCAATTTGATATAAATGAAACAAATTAAGCATGAAGATATTAAAAAGGTTGGCATCAATCGAATAAGTGAAATATTTTGATTAACTGAAAGGGAACAAATTTATTTAATAACGCCACAAAACAAATTTTCCTGAAGAAGTAAATAAAAATCTAATTACAAGCTGACCAAATATATTTGAATTTACTCAATTAACGAATGAATTGAATGTTTTTTCATGAAAACGCAGATGCTATATAGCCAAAAGGTACAACATCAGCTGAGACTTTAAAAGCGATAACTCCATTTAATATCTTACTCTGGATGGAGGCAAACGTCGCCGACAGTTTTTAGCAGGTGTACAAGCTTATAAAACTCCAGCTTGAACGGCGTGTAAGGATAAGGAATGCTTCTTTTATGCATTGAAGAGGATAAAAACGTACTTTCGAAGTACTCATGGTCACAAGAAATTGAGCTATTCGGCTCTTATGTCTATCGAAAAGGTTATTTAAAAAGAATTAAAAGCAAGTGACGAAATTTATAATCAAGTCATCGAAAGTTTTGCTACCGTTGAACGACGAACCGAATTAATGCATCGATACATTTTTAAACATTTTATCTTATGTTATTAATTTATAAAGTATTGCTTGTGTTTTGTTTTCCTTATTAATAAAATTAAAAAAAAAACTACAATTTTTTCCTCACACCATGGCGCTAACCCAATACTAAGGATCAGGAATCGCCACTGATGGTAATCGAACATGATTTTTTAAGCAAAATAGGGGTCCACTGCTCGGGAACTCCGTTAGAGAACATATTTACGTTATTGTCTCTAAGCTCCTGGGTCAGTTAAAGTTCGAACGGGTGTAGGCCCGACGTAAAATTCGCCAATTTGTGATCTGCGAAAGGCCGAGTTCTTTTGTGCGGTGCGGAATTGACTGTCTTAAATTCTCCTGCACTCTCTCGGGTGTAGCGCCGATATTTTCTGAAGATCTTGTGTTTCGCTAACGTACAGGTGTTGGCGAATGATTCACTGAACCAGCCGACTCACATTTATCCTTAACGTTGCGAGTATTCCTATCGGAAAGACGATTATGGTCACCTTAAAATTGGTGAAGCACGCAAAATGGTGCTCAAACAGAAGACCAACTTTCATAAAACAACTAAATCATTTGAGTGTGTTGTTGAACCCTATATCTATTTTATATATCTATTTGACAGAACAGATTAAACTAATGACAGTGAATTTGACAAATGCAACTTCAACAATATGGCCGCAATCACCTGTGAAAAGCTTAGAAATTCCTATTAGAAAACCATTTAAAACAGGCAACTTCCCTGCAACAAATATTTTTTTTTAAACTTTCTCGAAAACGACTTGAGCGATTTTAATCAGTTTTTTTTTTGTATACAAAATATATTTAAGGCAAAGGTTTTGACATTTGTTTGAAAAAATTGTTTTGCCCGATTGATCTTATTAACATAAGTACAAATAGATATTGTCTGAATCAGACCTCTAGTAAACGTCATTTTTGAACAAAAAACACTAATTTATTTAAGCTCATCAGAAAATCAAGCAACCTCAAAAATTTTGAATGATATTCAGGTCAGGAGAGTATGGGGTCACTGGAGTAATGAAACATTTTGACCTTTGATTCACTGTTTACTATTCGAGCGCTATGAAAAATGTAGAAATGCCTTTTTCAAAGACATTGCATACGAAACATTGAAGAAAAAAACTGTAGTTCTAAGGCTCCATATAATTGTATTGCTCCCCAAACCATTACTCGTTTTTCCACATAATTTGCTTGTCACAAAAAAGTAGAAGTGCCCCTTTGAGTTTTGGTGTTAGGGCCGGGTTTTGCATCTCCGCAAATGATCACGGTGGAAAGACCAGCTTTAAATACCGATCTTACCTCAATTTGTTCAGCTGAGCTATATGAATTCGAAGCAGCTTTTGGGATTGCTCCCGTTTTCATAAAAAAGGGTCATAAAGCTAAACTTCCAGTTATTTAGCCTTATTACAAGTTTATATCTATTATTTGTAATAGTGTTTAATTATATACATATTTCTAAAATAATAATATAAGTTTTATTTTCTGAAAACTTCAACTTTAAGAACTTAATTAATTTCTATTTTCATTTTCCAGATAACTGAACTTATATCAACTGTGATGGTGATGCACCTAGCTAGCACCAACAATGCTGTCACTTCGAAGAAAATCTTTTGCATCGTAGGCATTGCGCTATTGCATATAGCAGCCAGCAGTTTTGACCAATTTGTTATGAATGTGATCCGAGGCGAAGGATATGCACATCAAGTAGTACGCGATATTGGATTCATGATACCCGATATATTACAGTTGATGATACCACTTTGGCTGTTGCAACAAAGCCGTAAGGAGTCATACACAACACGGCCATTTTACCGAGATCGAACACTTCACAAAGATATTATTGCTATGATGTTTTTTGTATTCTCCCTATTCACTGTGTGTTCGATTCTGTGATGAGATATTAGTAATAATCGGAAGTGATTGAAACTGATTTCGGGCAACCCTGTGGATGATGTACATACCTCTACGAGTTGCTAATCGTGTAAGTTCATAGGCTCGTTCAATTATGTTGATTGTTTGATAGCGTGTAGTAGATGTTTAATGAGATATCTGGATATATATTAGCTTTATTTATCTGGAAAACTGCCTATTAAATGTCTATATGTCTGGTCAATGTTAGTTTTATAGTGTAGCGTTCAAAAGTACTATCACAGTAGGTTTAGCCGCAAGTATAAATGCAAAGCGATTCGATACGAAAAGATGGATGTTTTTTACTCAAAACTATTTTATCTTCATTTTAGTTTTTGTTTCTAATTTCTAGAGGCGATTTAAGGTTTGTTTTTAATTTTTTCTTATGAAACTACTTACTTAAGTTTTAAAAATCATTTTAGTTCGCTATCAACTATTTAACCCGTTAATAACTCCAACGAAGCATTCAAAGTAAGATTATGTCTGTTCCAATAAATAAAATGATAATGTTGGTAAACCGAGTTCTAAGTCCCATCAGCCATCACCCTTCAATTTCAAGGTCAAAATTTATCGAAAACTTAGATCTGAATTGGAAAAATTAATACTAGTCTATTAAAGTCATCAAGTCAAGTCGAGTCTAAAAAATTTCACCAACTATATATCTTTCAAATGCCGCAGTTTAAAAATGTTTTTTATAATGCTACAAAATCTTTAACAATATAGTATAAAAGCTAGAAATCCATTGACAAATTGTCAAAAATTCTTTTATTTTGACATTTTTTACTTCATCGTGTAAATGGTCTACGATCTGTTATTCGAAGAAAAACTAACAAGTGCAAGTGACTTTTAATATTTCCAATAAGCCAGTACTGTTGCTGAATTTGAGATCTCAGAGATTTTCTCAATCTCAGAAAAATATAATTTATGTAACTATCAAATAATAAAGGAAATTATTTGAGCTCAATTTTTTGACGGAGCAAAATTAGTGAGATGTCATCAACTTTAACTGGTTGATTACATATGTGTACTGCTATAGATTAACAAATTATGACATTAAGGGTTTTTTAATAGAGGCGAAAAGATGTTGAAATGGAATTAAACAATCTGTTTGAGGCCCATGTATGCCGTTATGTATGAAATATGGCATCGTTCAAATGCCCGCCTCGGCTTCTTCCGATGGGATGGATCCGAGTGGTCCAATTGTCGTTGACAGTTATCCGGCAGAATTTAAGCGAGGGCTTCTAATTTTCACCTTAAAAGTATCGGTCAATTGTGGTTTTTTTTCGCATAGACGTTGTGACTTCCGGAAACCGCACAAGAAAAAGTCGAGCGGAGTCAAACTACATACATGGCCTTGATGGCCACTTTACATCACATCTGCGAAAGATAACCTTACCCTCAAATGGTTCATGCAGAATATAAATCGTGGACAGGTAACGCTGTCCTGCTGGAACCACATGTATGGTTTATTTGGGTCATAATAAATTGGTTATCATTGTTCTGTGGAACTTGCCATTGACGGTGACCCAACCAACGTCGTTTTCGAAAAAGTACAGACCAATGAACCCACAGGCCAAAAATAATTATCATGTACTGCAATTTTGCTTGTTAACACATCCATTAATCAAAAAATGCACCTCGGTGCTAAAGATGATTTTTCAATCAATCACGGCGTGGCGTTTGTCTATGGTCAGGAGCCTTGAGCTCCTGAATGGGTTTAATCTAGTAAGCCCGATTTTGCGCTCTTTTGACGTATGAATGTTGGTTGATTGATTATTGATACGGTAGTCTCAAATTTGGCCACCAATCTTTTAATAGTCGACTATGAATGGCTACCACGTCTACTGTAAAATGGGCGCAACGTATGCACTGTCTCGTTTTTATAATAAAGATTTATCATCTGGACGTGCTGTTCAAAGGTGTTACTTTTTATGTCGATTTGACATCTATAACTGAATAATAAACAATAGGTTTGACAGAAATATGAACTATATAAAATTGCCGCCACAGGCCGCTAAGATCTATCCGCACTAATTTACAAACTCTTTACAAGAATTAAAAGTTTTCAACATTGGATTAGCAAATCTGACAAAACGCCTTTATTTCTGCGGTACAAAATGGCGGAAATATTTGACAGTCCTGCATACGTCATGTAAATTTTGGATAATGCCTTCTTAATCCAAAATACCGTACTATGGACTTTAGACGTGAACCTGGTGAAGATATCATGATGATATCGAAAAATCGAAATGAAAGTTTAAAAAAGATCATTGCTATTGAAAGAAAAAATGATTTTTTTTAATAGAACATGCAGTTATGTTATATTGCTGATTTTATTTATAAAAACATTGGAGGAATAAAAAATATTTATTTATACTTTTTCGATGTGTAACGGCTTGAACTTTGAACACAAGAAAATCAAAGGAAAAAACACTGTTTATTGAATGATCTTTAGAATTTTTTTAGCAATTCATTTACAAGGTAATTTACCTTTAGTACAAGAACATAAAATGTTTCGTTTTAAATGATTTGATTAATAAATACTATTTTTATATTTCTACCTTATGTTTTCTATAGTTTTTAGTTGAATTGTCGGCTAGTAAGCAATTCATTTTACTCTTTTTTATAGGTACAGGTTTGCCAAATAATATTTGATGTTGGATTAACATTTCACTTACATGTGTAAACGTTTAAACTTTTGTCTGCTGAAATCATATTTACCTATGTATACATTATTTAGTTGTCAGTTAAAGGTATCTAACTTAAAAATAAAATCGAATGTAATGCAATCAAGAAATCAAATTTTTGACCATTTTACATATATAGCATCTAGTGATTGTATTTAGATATTTACAATTTGCAGGCTTTATTTTGTCATAAAAGTCCTGATGGGTTAGACAAGGCCAAAGTATAGCTGTTGACGTTGATGTTGATGGATGTGACGGCGAAGGGTGACACATTAAATATGTTACTTTGAATGATTGTTTTCGTGAATCGTATGGGGGTTTCCATTGGCAAGCACAGATTTCAATCAAAAATTGATTTTTTTAAACTTCACTTCTGGTTTAAACTTCAGTTTAACAACAAATTTGGTTTCACAGCTTCATTTAAACCATAAACAGAGTTTTTTTTTATAGTTTAAGTTAAACGACACTACGAGTATTCTTCCGTTTAAACCTCAGTTCAACAACCCCTTCAAACATTTGAAAATATAATTTATTTTCATTTTTTTAATTTTTTTTCTGTTACAGGTCACAAAGCAAACTTTCCTTGATTATTTTTTCTTTGATTCAGATAGAAAGAGAAAACAATTTACTTACACCACGTTCAATGAACTGAAGTTCAGATTTGACTGTGAAACCGGACGAGTTGAACTTCAAATTTAAACTCTAGTTCAGGTTCAGCAGAACTTAAGTTTCAACTTTCACTCTGTAACTGGGGGTTAGTGTTTTGAATTTATTCTATATTCACAATAGAACTAAATAAAACAAACTAAATACCACATTTTCAATAATACAGATAGGAGTTAAATCGAAATTGATTTTAAATCAGAAAATAAATCAATTATTTTGTGCAATGGAATGCAAAAATTGATCGATTCCGCATTTTGAAAGTTATAAATCGAAACCAAATTTATTTATTTTACAAATAAAAATTCACACTAATCCACAAAATTCTAACAAAAAGTATCTGCGTTATCCGCCATTTTGAAAATAGGTGTTTTAACGTGAAAATACGATTGTCTAGCTCTTTGAAATAGAATATATTTTTTTATATTTTATAAATTTCTGAATGAAGAAATCCAAGAGAACTTTTTATTTTGCTCAACTGTGCGTCCAAAATTAGGATGAAGCCAGCTACTTCATTAGAGCACTGTTATAAAAAGAAACGATAAAACAGTGAAAGGCAAGAGACATTTCGACTATGTCTAATTTATCAAAAAAATTCGAAATTGATCTATCAGATTTATCAGCATTAAAGCTCGCTTTTTATAGACATTATCTAATAGGTGCATCAGACCATATATGTGTTTTTTTTACATCGCGATAGAAGTCTGCTAAACAGATAATTATTGTATTTTACTTTTGTCATCGAAAACTAATTTCTAAAGAGCAACGCAGAAAACAGAATAAAGAACACAAACCTTAAATAACAGATAAAAAATTGAAAGTTCAGCTACTTTTCTATTCCAAGACTGTATAGTCTTTTTTAGTTCAGAATAAAGCTTAGAACAGAGTCCGAGCATGTCAAGTCATTGCTGTGAGTTGTTTTTGAAACACTCCTGAACACTTAGCTGTCACCATTTTTTTATTTCTAACTGTCATTTAACTCCGTTTGCTCAGTTAATTGATTCTGAGCTCATAGAGTGCACTCTGAACACGCTCAGAACCAAAAAAGAAACATATATTCGAAGCTCTGAACTAAAAAAGAAACACAATTTTTTTTGACAACTCAGGCTCTGCCCCAAACTGAAGAAGAAAAACGCCTTATGTAGACACATATCGCATGTTACGGATTATAGGTTTGATCCTCTTTTAATCTTGTTTTTTCATGGTGAAAATGCAAAATACGAGTATACTCAGCAAAAATCAAATATCATTTGTCAAACTTGCATTCAGAAGAAACAGTGTTGCCGGTTTAAAAATACATACTTTATTATTATATTTTAACAAAGTCATTCAAAGAATTCTACTCAATTACACATTCAATCTTTGGGCGGTGGGGACCGATGAAATCATCTCGTTTCAACTTGTCAACTTTGTTTCATTTTCGTAATAATTTAAAACTTCATAAATTCAGTTCTAAGAAGATAAGAAAAATAAACATATCCAATTCAACAATTTGTATACAATGAAAGTAAAAAAGCTTTTGAATAACGAAACATTTATAAGATATAAATATATTTAATTTTACTGTTAGTGAGTCACTGTTTAATGATTACAATTTTATTTTATTAACGAAATAAAATTTTGTATACATCAATATGAAATTTTCTATGCAATTTGTGACAACAATTTGCCTTAGATTTTTCTCTTACAATCTTCAAAGTAATTATGAAGGTTTTTTGCCGATGAAATTTCAATGATTCAAACTCATTGAAATCCTAAAGGAAGTGATCGATTCTTGTTTTAAATGCTAATGTTTGATTCATTTACATGAAAAGCTTTTTGACCGTAATAACCACACATGAAAATTTAAAATTCAGTGATTACTCCTGTCAAATTAACTTTTCGTGCAAGTGGGCCTTAACCAATCAAAAATAAACGGTAACTTAGATACAGCAAATAAGAAATATCCAAAAAGCATATACATATTAAAATATTTGTTATTTATAACTAGGTAATAATATAAATTAGTAAACTTCCCATCTGAACTTAGTTCTAGAATTTAATAGTACCTTTATATCACTTTTTATATTTTTATCATTTTTTGTAGACTTAAGAATAATTGTCACCGCTTAGTGTGAGACCATTAAAAAAAAAGACTTAAAAAAAAAGAGTTTTAATTAATATGATCCTAGATACCTTTAGATATTTAACATTATAAGAAAAAAAATAATTATTTATATAATTTAAACTTTTTATGAATTAAATTTAACATACAAAACTAACTTTGAATTTAAAAAAATAGCTGCATGCAAAAATTGTTAGTTTTTGTTAGATATTTAGTTTCACAAAAGTGAAAAGAAAAATTAATAAGACAATATCATTAAATAGTTTACATTTTTTATCGAATTATCAAAAAAAAAAAACAGAAAATAAACAATGCGTACAGATTTTTGATAATGATTTACACTTTAGTTTAAGCATACAAATAAACATTACCTTTAAAAACAAAATATAAAATTCGTTTAAATATTTGAAACTGATAAACGGAACGGGTAAGTTGATTGCGATTAATATTTTTTTAGAAGAAAAAGGTAACATAATATTTGAAATTAATCAAACAAAATAATGATCTGGTAAAAATGGAATTCACCACTTATGTGCAACACTAAACCCTGTAAATCGCATGCCTGTCTTAATAACTGTTTCTTATGATCTTAATCTTGAAGATCCGTTTGGAATTTCGTAGGTAATACATTTGTTTGTTATTTTCATAGACGATACTTCGAAGTAAAAAACCTTTAAGAAAACTCTTGGGAACTCTTCTACAAAGTTATCAAAAATAATAATACACAAATTATAAAATTCGAGTATAATGATTTCACCACGAAAATAACTCCAACCATGTTCACTCAAACCATGTTCGAGCGTATCAAGGAAAAATTGTGAGAAATGTGAGAATTGAAAAATATAGTACATATCTACTTTTAAAAATAGAAACGTATGAATCCTGGGCTTAATTTCTTATGCTGTTTAGTCTGTTTGCTAACTTGAAATTTCTTTAAACTTTTACAAAAATCGCAATGAGAAACCAAAAAATTTTCTTTTCAATTGCTGTCAGCTTCTTTCGCTTTTTAAATTACGCTGTGTTCGAAGTGAAAATAAACTAGCATATAATAGGCTTTTCAATAGGCGCGGGTAAATTTTGGTAGCTTGTGTCGGCCATGTTGTTTTAGTGACATCTGTCAAATTTGTTGAACAACACGTGCTTATTACAAAACTTTATTATCAAAATGAGTATTCGTTAATGCAAACGTTGTATAAGCTGCGACCATTTTACGACTCCTCCACGTTTGGTGGCCAAATTTGAAACAATCAGCTCGATAATAAATCAGCCAACATTCACATGTCAAAGGAAAATGAGATCGCAAGAACCCGAGGCAGTCAATTTCTCATTTTGCATAAGAATTCGGCCTTCCGCAGACTTCAACTTGGCGAATTGTGCATTGGGACTTGGACATATACCTATTCAAGATTAAACTGACCCAGTAGCTCAAAGGTTATGACCTTGGGGCCTTAAGAAGAAGACCTCAATGCTTTGGCGAAAAATCATCTTTAGCGAAGAGACGCATTTTTTGATGAATGGTTATGGTTACAAGCAAAATTGCAGTATATGGGACAACTAACCCACACGAGGTTCATCAGGTGACCATGTTTCCTCAAAAAGTTACCAGTTGATGTGGATTTTGGGCCACGCGTGGCGTCATTGGTCCGTAGTTTTTCGAAAACGACGTGTCTTAGGCAGTCAATGGCGAGTGTTACAGAGCGACAATAACTAATTTTTTATGGCCCAAATTGAACAATACGGACCTAGACGATATGTGGTTCCACGATTCAAATTCTGCATGCACGTGCACGATTTGAGGGTAAGGTTATCTCTTGCAGAGGTGACGTGAACTGCCCACCAAATTCATGCGATTTCACCCTATTAAACTTTTTCTTGCGAGACTTCCTGAAGTCACACACAGCTTGTTTTATTCTATTTCAGAATCTACCCACCCTTATACTGCGTCTCCACTGAACGATAATCTGAGATTTACTCAAATCTACTTGAAATCTTCTTGAAATCACTAGATTTACCATACAAAAATTAATCATCTCGATTCGAGATTTCAAATAAATCTACTTAAAATCTACTGCACTGAACGGATTCACTTTTCCATTTCCAATGAATCTGACAGTTTGATGAAAGAGAAAAGAAAAAAAAACAGTCTGTTGACAAACTGAACAAAAAAAAAAAAAACATTCTAATAACTGACACTGCTTGTAATTAAGATTTTAGATGTCAAAATAAATCTAACAAGTCCAGTGGAAACACTACTAGATTATTTTAAATCAAACTGGAAAATAATCTAGATTATCGTTCAGTGGAAACGTAGTATGTATTACTGAAAAACCCTTTAGTTATAGAAATCAACTTGTGAAAAGGTTAAATCAACTTCAATATTTAAATTTAACGGAAATTATCAAAACTATGTAAACGTTGATGCGTTCGTCAACTTTTTTGTTAAAAATTTCCATCAGTTTTCTGTTTCGGTAGGTTTTAAACAATTAACCGAAAATAAAATACCTAAAACCTGCTGCCCATTTTTCTGTTAACGTTTCAATCTTTTTTGAGGATAAATTAAAACTGGCAGCACTTTTTTACATCTAGAAAATGAAAATATATACAATAACATTCTACTACAATCCCAAACTAAAAGAAAAACCAAAACAAAACAAACAAAAAAGAGATAGTTTTGAAATATCTACCAACGGAAAATATATAGTACTCCCATTCTTTCACATGCATATCATAGCAATAAACAAAAAACAAAACTACAAAGAAGAGTAATTTTTGTTTTCATTATTGTAGTGATGTCCTGCTCTTGCGCATTGCACAAGAAACCGCCGCATTTTTTTTTATTATTTTCAGTCGGAAATTATTTTCCCCAGAGTAGGGTTGATTTTGCTTGCGCTGCAGTAGTAGTGGAGCCGATTCTTGATTTATAATTTTCTTTTTAAAAAATCGTGCCTTGCTCATACTGTCTATTCTTTTCCTTAAAATTCAATCATTTGGTTTGTGAAATAAACATTTTCCTCAAATAATGTCATTCGCTGCATAATTAAAGCTGAGATTTCTTATTTTTTCGTTCGTACCTTATTGTCATTCGACTATTTGAAGTTGGTTGTACGTGAGCGACAGGTGAGTCCCTCGATTATGTTGCACTATGTTTACTTTTATTTAATAAATTTTACGATGAACCGATGACACATGACACACATTATTTTGCATTAATTCTTTTCGTTAACAACTTGAAACAAAACAAGTTCCTATTATGCAGTTTAGTGTAGGTACGTGGATGGGTATCTATCTAGAAAATCCAGTTTAATAAAATGATTAATAACCATGCACATAGATAAGTTTAACTATTGCAGAAAAGTAATTGCAATTTGCAGTCTATGACTCGGTCTCGCCTCGTCTTACTGCATTTATTTCAGTAGCGCTGCAAGCGATTCGTTAAGTTGTGTTTATATGCTTGGAAAGACCAAGGTTCAATAAAGAGTTAAGTGTAAAATTGATAAATATATATATAATATAGCTTTAAAGATGAGTAAATTTATTTTTGAGTACACAAATTACAACGTTCGGCACTTTGATTCTTCTACCGAGGGTGTGTAAACTGTAAAAGTGAAAACGTAGTTCATTTATTTGAGTTGAATGATTTGTATTTACAGACCAAACGGGTAACGAGAATTGATTGATTTATCGTGTTCACTTGTTATCGCTTAAATGCATCTTTTTTTTAATAGCTGGGTAGATAGGTATACCTACTCAAAACTTATACCTTATCATAATCTAGGTTTTACTGCTGGCTTATCCTGCAATTCACTCATGGCAAGTTTATTGAAATACATTCCCCAATTTTTGCGTAGTTAAGTGTTACAAAAAAGTGCATCAGTAGGTATAGTCATCATTTAAACCTTCCACATTTCCTTAAAGTTCAAACTTTGTTAATCAGTTAAAGGGCAGTCATATGTCGATTTCCTTTTACACTAGGGATTTTAGGGATTGCGATCCCTTGTCAAATTTTGACTTTTACCACAGATTTTACGTTCCTTCACACCAAAAAAATCGATTTTTTTTTTTTGACAGAGATCAAATCTTTCGAATCCGTATTTGGAGAGGGATTTACATGTATACGAAATACCCACACTAAAAAGACAAAATTTGACAAGGGATCGCAATCCCTAAAATCCCTAGTGTAAAAGGAAATCGACAATAGTTTTTCAGTGCTTGCGTATTATAAAACGGTTTGGTTTGGGGACATTGGAAGACGCCAAAGTTCTTAAAATATTTAAGAATTCGAAATTTCTTAAAATTAAGAAATGATCAATTCAAGAAGCGTTAAATTCAAATGCCATAGGTTTTATGATAATAGGAATTCAAGGAGGTAAATTTAAAAAATTGATTCAAACTTCAAAACATCACTTGGGCTCATCAGTTTGAATCAAAATACCGAAAAAAAGTTTTTTTCGAATTGTTAAAAATTTAGCCTGGGTGTCCCCACATACATACGTCTATTAAAAAATCATAACTTAAATCAATTTTTCAAAAAAACGAAATCATTTGACCACTTTTCTCGTCACTGTACGTCGACGATATTTTAAGGGGTTGGGGACGATTAACCGATTTTTAAAATGTCGATTTTCAAAAAGTCGATTGATAAAAATGTCGACTGATCAAAATGTCGACTATCAAAAATTCGATTTTAAAAATGTCGACTCAAAAAATGTCGACGCGTAAACAGTGAGCTATGTAAGGGGGGGCAGCAAACCCCCTGCTTGTGCACACTATAGGATTTGGGGTGGGTGCGAGGTTGGGTGTATGCAAAGTTTATATAATTGAATTAATAATAAAATTTAGTTAACATATTATAAGAGAGCATTCTTGTTTTATTTAACTCAATTTTGGATAAAAGTCGACATTTTCACCGACAAGTTTTCAGTTGAAATTTTAATAGTCGAGATTTTAAACTGTCGACTTTTTTTTTGTCGATCAAACTTCAGTCGACATTTTAACAGTCGATGAAATTTATATTTGTCCAGTCGACATTTTTTTTGTCGACATTTCGTACCCTTCCCTATTTTTAGATATAATTCTTGGGTATATTCTTAGAACAAAATTGTTCTACAATATGGGTCAATCTCCAACGTTAACATCACTAAGGGGATTTAAGAAAAGGTCTGACCTATTTTAACGAAATTTTTTCTGTTTATACGAATAGTAGAATCTTTGTTTAGGACATTATTTTTAGAAGATATAAAAGCCATTGTAACTGCGTTTGAATAAAGTTTATATCTTGTCTTATCCAATTTCAAAGCTTGTTTATTTTTTCTTAACCATGCTAATTTTTGACTTTAAGGTCAAGAAAATGCTTTATAAACAAACCGTTCTACTATATTTTTTTAATGGACGTAACAATAGTAAAAATAAAAATCAATAGAATGCACGAAGAACACAATCCAAAATGTAAGGTCAGGACATCTTGCAGGCCAGTGAACAGGTCCGTTTCTTCCTATCCAACGATTACCATATTCTTCATCTATCCAATTCTTAACCTCTCGGCCACAGTGAGCTGAAGCACCTTCCTATCCCAAGTATGTATAATGAAGCTAGTTGAATCAGTGGAATGTCTTCAAATAATTCTGGTAAATCGTTTCGCAAAAACTCCAGATAGTTTGTTGAATTCAGACTGGGTGATGGTTTGAAAGGGGCCAATTTACTTGTTTACCAATTATACCTCCACGCTGCACATTAGAAATTTTATGACTGGAAACATTGAATTGCAAAGCTAGGCGTCTGATGGTGATTGATGGTCCAGTTGTAACAGCTTCCAGCATTATTTCATTAGACGAAATTCAACTTCTTCACTAGGAAGTTGCATTTCTAAGCAACTCTAACTTTGGCGTACAAAATTGAACTGATGAATACATTTCTTTTTCTTATCTTAAGCATTAAAATCTGTCTGCTCAGTTATTTTAGAGCTCATAGACCGCACTCTGAACAAGTCTTAAACAAGGATTCTACCATTCGTATTAACAGAGCAATTTTTGTTAACATGGGTCAGGGTAGACCAATTTAAACCTTTTCTTAAATGCTCGAAAAATGATGTCAACAATAGATATAGACTCATACTGTAAAACTATTTTGTTCTTATAATATACCCAAGAATCATATCTCAAAACATTCTTGAATTAGGCACACCCTTTAGAGTGTAAGAACTCATCCGAAAAGACCTGAACGATCGCTAATGAAAAACAGAATCGTTAACTAGTGTGTTAACAGCGGAAAGGTTTTCTGTTCGCCATAATAATAATATGAAGAGTTGAAATAAAAACATTTTTTGTCATGCCTACATACATATATTACTCATTTATTTATTTATATGCTCATACATACGATTTGAATTAATGATTTTTTTCAGGTTTGTTCTGAAATGGTCAACATAAAATGGTTCCCAGCAGCGCTTGGGAGCCTTGCACCAGCTCTCATACCACCTGGACACATAGCCGTGCTGTGGTACTTTTGGGATAAGTTTAACCTGACTGTCGACAAACAAGTTTGTTCGTGTTCATGTTGGGATACCGTATTTAAAGGACCCTATGAATCTGGAATTGCATCTTACAAACATATGTATTTCAATGCCACACAAAACACAACCAAAATGTGGATTCTAACTGTGCTTGCTGTGATTGGACTCTATGAATGTATAAAACAACTGATTTCATTGACAATAACAAAACAAGTCCGACACTCAATGATGTTATTGTTTGTCCTGTCAATTTTCTCACATTACTATGCCTGGTGGATGTGTATTAATTATTATAATGATGATTATTACCGACAGTGGAATCACCAAATGTTTTTTACGGTAAGTTTAAAATTTGCAATTTCTTCATATTTTATTATAATAAGTTAACACCAATTTTAGTATTCAAACAGACTTGCTTGTCCAGTTAAAATGAACCTTATTTAAATTGCACTACACAAACTATCAGTGTCACATTTTAATATTCTAATCAACGTATTTTTTCAAAATGTGAGTACAACATAATTTGAAGTTTTTTTACTCTATCATCATTCACTTGCAAGTTGCTTAATATAATGTAAGGTAAACATGAAATATGGCAATGTCTGTGACTAAAAGAGTTCATTGATCTAGCTTTTCCAGTGGACGTTAACTGCGATTCATACCCGTACTTAAGCAAACTTAAGTTTGAATGTTAAATTGTTAAGTTTTTATAAGAAACTTTTGGGTAGGTTTTGCATATAAACAAATCTCTGATGGGAATTACCTTAAGTTCAAGATCATGTAAGTGAAACCGTTCGTCACATCCATTGCTATCGAACATGCTAAGGTGATTTGTGACAATTTACAATTTAGTCTGATTAAAGAGATTGTCACATGTGACGGACATATTTTTGTGAATTTCTTGTAACACCTATTTTGTTGTCATTTTCACTTAAAGTTCACATTTAAAAATGAAAATTATGCCTGTTCATTTATTTTTACGACTTGAAAATTAGAAAAATGACATTATATAGATATAAAAGGAATGTCCCACTATTGGAGATAAACCTCCGAAATAAACAAAATATTTTAGATTTGCCCAATTCAAAGTAAGTGAATGTGACGAACACCTTAGCCGTTTCCATCCCAAATTTTGCAATGTTACAATATCGGTCACAGCGTCACTTAGAAAGCAATATAGCTTTCATAGTAATCATCGCGATAAATCAGAGATTCAAAAATAGTTTGATTATCTTAAAAATCAGTATTAATATCAGGCTGATGGGGACAAGATGCTAGGGAGTGTAGGCTAGGTAGTAAAAAGTTAAGAAAAAAGGCGATTGGAATGTTATCTAATACGAATCATCCTATACCCTAAAATCTTCCTTCATCAACAAATGCATTTTGTTCGTCTTCAAATGATGTTTTTTTTTCCATAGCGTGTTGGACGAACTGATGTTCGAAAATGTGACTATAATAGCATTATCCAACACAATGTGAAAAATCAAAAATTCATCGTTCCACAAAAAAAGAAAATATATGAGGATATAAATATCTGCCCAAAAAATTAAGATCATTTAATGATCAAATTGACGTTGATTTGATCTTTTTGAAACGGCCAAAATGCGCGCTGCGAATCAGCATTCCGAAAAAGAAGTGATGAAGAATTATTTAACGTTTATGAACTTAGAAAATGGTTTTGAATTTAATTTTAGAATCGAAACCAGAATTACACAAATATTCGTACACAAATTTGTGAAGCGTTGTTGTAGGTAAACACAAGTTTAAATAATAAAAAAACTTCAGAATCGAATTTGTAATTTTTGTTTTGTTTTAATTGACATCCCGGATCGAGACTTCCGAATTGCCAATCGGAAAGGTCGTTAGCATTTTGTACACTTTTCAAATATAATTTTAAAGCAGATGTTTTTGAAAACGACCTTTTTATAAAAACTCGAAGATTAAAATTGTATGTTATTGTGAAGACTAAATACTTGAATTCTGTCTTTAATGAGGGTTCTTCTAACACTACGATTCTAGAATAATCAAGAACCATATTCTTTAACTTCTCATTATTGAATCGGAGATCCCAAAAATTATATAAGTATATACTCTTTATTTGATTGAAATTGATATAAAAAAAACAGTGGCAAGTATATTGACAAAAATTACACTACTTTGGATATTATCTCTAAATAATTATCAATAATGAAAAGGGAAACGATTAAGGGACTCAAAATGCACCCATGTGGTACAACTTTATCGGTCCTCAACTTTGATTCATTATTACCACTTTGATCCGTATAGCAGTCACCGACTATACTTCGAGCCGTCAACATCGTTTTCGATTTTGTTTTCTCTGCTCCCCGAAGTTGGTTATTTGATCTCTCCCGCGCTTACCCCTCCCCTTCCATTTTCCTTTCGCTTTATTTTAATTTCGCCTCATACAAGTGAGTGACAAACTAGCCCATATAGTGTGAAATCCATATAATATGGCCTCAGGGCCAAATGTGCTCGAGGGTAATCGGTTCGCTGTGCTTAATCAGTCTGCCGGCCCTCCAAAAAAAAGACAAAAAAAAAATACAATCTCTACAACAGTTCACAGTTTTGACTTCCCATCCCATTCTAATTCTAAAAATCCCAAATTTATTACTATATCCCCAACAGATCCCAAACAACCGCTAACATCTGTTAGTGTTTTTCTTTTGAAAAAGGCTATCGACGCCATAAGTACAGCTTACGAGTACATTACTCAGCTGCGTGATGGTAACCTGCTTATTCTTGTAAAATCGCAACAAGTTGCTAACCTTTTCCTCTCGAAAAAGAATTTGTCAAATCTCTGCCCTGTTTCAATTTCACTTCATAACCAACTAAACTCCTCCAAAGGCACTGTTTTTGCACCATGCCTTAATAACTTATCTGAAAAAGAAATAGTTGAAGAGATGAGTGACCAGGGCGTCACAGAGATTTATAAATTTAAAAAAATCGAAAAAAGACTAGTTGAAGGCAAAGAAAAAGAAGTCGAAGTACCCTCTGGGCTAGTGCTCTTTACCTTCGATCTTTTCCGCCCTCCTACATCTCTAGATGTGGGTTGGTATAAACTGAAGGTGGAAGAATACTTCCCAAATCCGATGCGATGCAAAAAATGCCAACTCCTCGGTCACACAATGAAAAGATGTACGCGTAATGCAACTTGTGTCACATGCAACCTCCCCCCACATCCCGCTGAAAATTGTACACGCACTTTATGTGCTAACTGTGCAGATAACCACCCAGCATCATCCAAAAATTGCCAACGCTTCATCCAAGCAAAAGAAATTCTGAAAATAAAAACAATAAAAAAATGCAGTATGGCAGAAGCGAAGCAAATCTACGAAGAAAAGAATCCAACTCCCTTACCTTCCTTATCATACTCCTCCGTTGCAGCAAACGGTACACAATCGATCGCCTCAAGCCATTCTTCCTCCATAGCCCCCCTTGCAAGTACTCCTACGAAATCAAAATCAACAAATTTAACTCAAGAAAAAAGAGATGAAGCATCTCTTTTAAATAAATCAGACAATAAAATAGGAAAACCAAGCGTCACCCCTTCCAAGTCTCTCCCAACTAATTCTAATCAAACCTTAACACCAACATCAAGCTTACCGTCTTTACCTCTCTCTGCTCCCTCAATACCTTCAACATCGAACACATTGGCAAATGATAACTCTCGTTTATCAGCCACACAAAATGCTTACAAAATAAGCGACACACTTTTATCAAGCCTAAACTCCCACTCAAAAGTAAATAACGCTACAAACCTTATCTCAAAACATACTTTAGTATCAAACACAAATTTGAATAATTCTCTACTCTCTTCAAACTTGTATTCTCACTCAAACTTATCTTCACAACTCAATCTATCAAACCCAATTACACCTATAAACAACAGTACAAACCAACAATTAATAACAAATAAAATAGCCCAAACAACTGAAACACCTTCACCGATGTCTGTCGACCTCATCAGTCAGCATTACGATAAAATCTCAGAAAATGACGACGATGATGATGATGGAAACATATAACTATAATATTGGCACCCAAGAAAACGACTCTGTCGTTCGGAGGTTGAAACACTCGGGCACCACCAGGTGTTTGAGTGGTTCAACTTCGGAGCGACAGAGTCCAACAAGTAACCAAAACAATACATACGACAATGGCTTTTCACAGTATAGCTTCCCTTATACTGCACAAAAGTCCTCTGTAACTAAAAATTCAATCCTTAAGATTCTTCAGTGGAATCTTAATGGATATCTTAATAACTATCATGAGCTAGAGCTCTTAATAAAAGAACATAGACCTCATATAATTTCCCTTCAAGAAACCCACGTTCTCGACAGCACAAACATTAAAACCCCAAAACAATACGCAACATACTTTCACAATTTTAGTACAATTACAATAGCAAAACAAGGTGTAGGGCTTATGATCCATAAATCTATTCCACACAAAATTCAAAAAATAACATCAAATATCTCAACAATAGCTGTCGAAATTGATGTTGAAATAAAATTAACAGTTATATCTCTCTATATACATCCCACACAACCATTTTCATCTTCAAACTTAGAAGATATTTTAAAATCTGTTAAATCTCCCTTATTGGTTACAGGAGATTTCAATGCTTGGAATCCTCTTTGGGGTTCACCTGTGGCAAATGCAAGAGGCAAGATTGTTGAAGATTTTTTAACTCATTCAAATTTATCTCTATTAAACGATGGCAGCCCAACACACTTATCCACCCATAGCACACTTACTCACGTAGATCTCACATTCACATCTCCGCAAATATTACCTAGCATGGCCTGGCACAGACTTGATTTCCTCCACGGAAGCGACCACTTTCCTATAATATCCACTATTAACCTTAAACGTCACAACAGCTACTCTAATCCAACTCCAAAATTTCTAACTGACCGCGCCGATTGGAATCTGTTCCAAACAAAAGCAATAGAATTTCTTAATAATAAACCAACTTCTACAAATATTAATCAAGAAGCAGCAAATATAAGCAAAGGCTTACGTTTTGCAGCTAACTTATCTATCCCACAAACAAAAAGCAAACCAATAAGAGACATAGTCCCTTGGTGGAATTCAGAGATTGCCACCCTTCGTGCAAAAAAGCAGCATCTATGGAAAATTTTCAAAAAGTACCCTAACGATACAAATCTAATCAATTACCGAAAGGCAAATGCGATATTTCGAAGAAAAGTCAAAGTTTCTAAAATCGAGAGCTTCCAAAAGTTCACTTCAAATCTTAATCCCAACACGACGAGTAAAAAAATTTGGGCAGATGTCAAGTGCCTAACAGGAAACTACATACCTCACTTCATAAAAACAATTCATTCTAATTCCGAATCGCTAACAGAGTCTAATCAAATTGCCGAACATTTTGCTAATTGCTGGTCCACATACTGCAATGACTCAAACTTTTCTTCCCAGTTCTGTGAAAAAAAACTTGCAGCCTTAAATCAGACCGTCTCGACTCTTAGTCAATCTCCATCCGCAAAATACTTGGAATTACCATTTAACTTTCTTGAACTAGAAAGCAGTTTAGAATCAGGCAAGGGTAAAACCCCCGGTTTCGACCGTATATCATATCCTATGATCAAAAACGCTCCACTTCAAGTAAAAAAACGAATTTTGCTTTTATTTAACAATATCTTTGATCAAGGGATAATGCCCCAGGCATGGAAAATTGCAATCAATATTCCAATTCCAAAACCAAACAAACAGCCAACGGATCCCAATGGCTACAGGCCAATTTCACTATTACCGTGCACAAGCAAACTTTTAGAAAAAATAGTATCCAAAAGACTGCTTTGGTTTATTGAAAAGCACAACCTTATTAATCTAAACCAGGTTGCCTTCAAACACGGGCGCAGCACTATTGATTCGCTCCTTCACATAGACGAGTTTATATCCTCAGCACTCTCATGTAAAAATCACATCTCAATTGTGTCAATTGACTTTGAGAAAGCGTTCGAACGCATTGGAATCCACGTCGTATTAAATAAATTAATTAAATGGAAGATTGGACCCAAAATGTATAATTTTGTTAAATCGTTTCTTACGAACCGATTTTTTAGATCAAAAGTCAATAACGCTTTCTCTAAATTACATCCTCTAAAAAATGGTATACCTCAAGGATCTCCACTTTCGGTAGTCCTTTTTGTGATCGCATACAATGACATAAGCGAAATAATTTCGAAATACAAAAAAATTGATCATTCATTATATGCAGACGATTTATACTTAATGTCTAGAAGTAACGATATGTCACAAACTGCTAATTTGTTTAAAGAAGTTATTAATTGTATAAATAATTGGTGCACTCAATCGGGGGCAATGTTATCTTTAAATAAAAACAAACACCTGCACATTTGCAGGAAATTAAATTGTTCCAACTTTGACATTACTATTAATAATATACATATACCTACTGTAAATAACTTATATATCTTGGGAATATTATTTGACAATAAATTTAACTTCAAGAATCATTGTATGGAATTGAAAAAGAAATTAGCTCCTAGACTAAATGTAATAAAATATTTATCATCACAGAATAGTTTTGTTCATACTAACACCTTAATTAACATAACGAAATTAATTTTTTGCTCTAAAATCGACTACGGATTAACCATTTACGGAAAATGTGCCAAGTCTAACTTGAAAATCCTAAATCCATTCTACCATGCAGCTATAAGAGCAAGCCTTAAATCCTTTCGAACAACTCCAATCAAGAATATGATGACAGAAGGCGGTTTTTACTCCATCGAAGAGAGAATTGAAATTTTGACATCCCGGCTTTTTCCAAAGATCTACGAATCATACGCCTCTCCAGTTCACAACGACGCAGCAAAAATATTGAGACGTAAGAAGATACCCAAACAACCCTCAACCCTTTACAAAGCTCTAGCTTTTGGGAAAGATGTTATTGGAATCAACCCCATTGCTAAAAACATATCCTTTGAAAAACACCCTCCTTGGGCTCTTCCTATGGATTCTATTAACACCAGTTTGTCTAAATACCCGAAAGATACCACACCTAAGGAAATATATACCCAATTATTCCTTGAGCTCCTAGAAAGATATCCCACTAACCTCTGGAACATACTATACACCGACGGTTCCAAAAACCGTGAGGGAACTGGATTTGCAATTGTTGACAAACATAGCCAACTTTTCTCTGCAGAGAAGCTCCCATCATACTTTTCCATATTTTCTACAGAAGCCTTAGCTATACTTGAAGCTACAAACCTAGCAATTTCAACGAAGAAGAAAACAGTAATCTTTACTGATAGTCTCTCTACGCTATCCGCACTAAAAAATATTAAGCACCGTACACCATACATCAACAATATTCGAGATAACATTATATCACAAGGAGAAAAATTACAACTAATCTGGATCCCAGGTCATGCCGGGATTAAAGGTAACGAAGTAGCAGATCGTGAAGCGAAATCCATCTCATTATGCCCCAATACAAATATAAACCAAAAACGACCTCTTAAAAAAGACCTGGAAAAAATTATAGACTTACATTGGAGACAAAAAAAAAAACAGGATTGGAGCACTTATATCCACCACTATTCCTCAATCAACCCGGAAGGGATGCCAGCTTTTTACCCCTCTAATACAACGGCAAAAATGAATAGATGCTTCCTACGCTTGAGACTCGGACATACATGGATAACGAACAACTATTTACTGAAGAATGAACCTCCTGCCACTTGCCACCTCTGTCAAACAAACAATACAATTTCAATTAACCACCGAATGTACCAAAATTAGAAAAATTTTTGAAAAATTATATAACAGAACATTTACTAACCTACTTTCAATCCCATCAGAGGATAATATGAAAAATGTATTCAAAGTATTACAAGATCTCAAACTTGACACATGTATATAACCCAAGATATGATTCAATAACAGGGGAGCGGTTGAGAATGGCAGGAGCGAGCGCCATATAGATATGGCGCTCGCTCCTGCTATTCCCTATCGCTCCCCACCTTAAGACCTTTTAGCCTGTAACATTAAAAAACATTTATTTTTAAGAAAAATTGTAAGATCCCAGCCATAAGCCATGTAGCTAGCGCTGATAGTTTATAAGATTAATCTGTACATTTATGTTTTGATTAATAAATAATAATAATAATAATAATAAATGATCCGTATAGATGTAAGGAAATTTGTGTGTTAAAAAATACTTAAAAATACCTTGATATGAGAAAATCAAAAAATTTACAATAATTAGCAGCAGTAATAGAAAGAATCAACTTTGTTTTTATTTATCTGGATGTGATTTCTCTTCACAGTTTCAGAAGGACTTTTTTATAACACCATGCTAAAGATTAGAAATACCATTATTAGTAGTATAATCATAAAAAGCAAATGTATACATATTATTAGGCAAATAATTACATTTAATCTCTCATGATTAATCACCATTTCAAAGCGGCGACTTCCTTCATTTAAGTTATTTTTGGGAATTTCAAACGACCAACACAATAAAATATCTCACGACACTGATAACGTGAATTAAACTATAAATCGGAAATTTATAATCTTAGAGTGATAACTCGACAAACCGTTAAAACTATTTAAATTTGTTCTAAATCTAAAATAAGTTTGATTTTTATCAATCATAATAAAACTAGTAGAGTTATATTATTCCTAAAATATAAGAGTTATTAAAGTCAGTTTTTTAAGGAGCAAGAGCGGCATTATTATTAGACTAAGTAGGTAAATAGAAAATGTGGCCACAAGCGGTCTTGGTCAGTGACCCAAATAGCGCTCGGTTGATCAACATTAATAAGATTTGATGAGGAATTTATGAGCTCCCTCTACCTGAAGCCGTCAAGGTTCCTCTCAGAAACATGTAAGAGATCAAGTCTTTGATATCTGTTAAGATAGTTCATTAAGGCTGTTGAGGAATAACTTCCCATGTTAAGCTCTCAATTTGGACAGAGCGGGACATTTACAGATGAAATGATTGACTGTTTCCTTTTCCCGCTGATCCTCACAACTACGACAATGAGTGTTGTAATGAATGCCTAGCTTCGATGAATGTTCAATAATTGGCCAGTGCCCAGTACATGTTACAACTACCCTGATTGGGTCTGCATATTAAGTCATTTATTCTTGATATAATGCAGTTGGTTATACTGCCCCACCTACGGTTGGATTTTGTGGGAGTACTTTGCCCTTTATTAAGCTGAATGTTAACTCTGTCCGCAAGTGAGCTACAAGAGCTGATCCTCGTCAGTCCGTTCATTTCCCTCTATTCCACTGTGGCCCGAAACCCAATTAAAATTGACGATTAGGTTAATGTTCATACTTGCAAGCTCATCCCGCCATTGCTGGAACAATTTAGAAGATGAAAATGCCGAATCAATAAGTTTAAAAGATGTCTGTAAAAATGACTGCACTCCGGTTTTGATTTGGATCGTGCTTAAGTATTTAGCATGATTCCTTTATTTGCAGTACTTCAGCTTGAAAGAGACCATCAAAATCAGTGTCAAAAAAGACCTAGTGATTTAGAGTGATCACTTGGAATGAATAAAAATAAAAATAAAGTCATGAAATTTACCTCGAAATAAATAAATTTTAATAATTATAAATACGTCTCTGTAGACTTCCAAAGCATGAGACTACTGCAATCGCTTGTCTTATTGTTTTTTTTTTTTTTTTTTTGTTAGCTATCATTTGTCCCATTTAGTTAACTGATTACAGTAAGAAAGAGCAATGATATGCTTAATAATCACAAGCAAAAAGCATAGCCAGGGTAGAACTTTACAAAGCCATGAGAGAATTCGGCATCCCAAATAAATTGACAAGACTATGTAGGTTGACCATGACCAACGTAACAAGCCAAGTAAAAATAGCCGGATTGCTATCCAGACCAATCAAAATCTTTAATGGACTCCGACAAGGGGACGGTTTGGCCTGCCTCCTCTTCAACCTGGCGTTGGAGAAAGCAATCCGTGACTGGCACGGCAACAAGAGGGACCATCGTCAACAGGTCCAGCCAGTTACTAGCTTACGCAGACGACATTGACATCATCGGAAGAACCGAACAAGCTGTACACGATTCCTTCATCCAGATCGAGCAGGCGGCACAAAATCTGGGGCTGCACATTAGTGAAGGTAAAACAAAGTACATGGTGGCGTCGAATGCGAGAGGAACAGTTGGTCAAACAATCAAGATTGCGGAGCACGAATTTGAAGTGGTGCAATCCTTTAAATACCTTGGGTCAATAGTAGCAGCCGATAACAATATAGAAGAAGAAATACGCGGGCGGCTTCTCAAATCCAACAGAGCCTACTATAGTCTGTCAAAGCTTTTCAAATCCAGAAATCTCACCATAACTTCAAAACTGCTGCTGTACAGGACCATGGTCCTGCCAGTACTCACATATGGATCCGAGACTTGGGTGCTTAGCAAAAGGCACTCCGACCTCTTAGCTGCGTTCGAGAGAAAAGTCTTAAGGAGAATTGTTGGCCCCATATGTGAGGAAGGACGATTCCGGATACGGTACAATCATGAATTGTACGCAATCTACCTAGAAGCAGATATCATGACAAAAATTAAGCTCGGTAGACTCCGGTGGGCAGGGCACCTAGCTCGCATGAGCGAAGAGGAACCTGCTCGGAAAGTTCTTTGTGGTACATTCTATGGTAGACGACAGCGTGGTAGACCATGCTTGCGCTGGAGAGATGGCGTATACCAGGACGCCCGAAGCCTTGGGGTGCGCAACTGGATGGCGTCGGCTAGAGACCGGGATAGGTGGAGAGACTTGTTGAAAGAGGCCAGGACCGGAACCCGGTTGTCGAGCCGATGATGGTGATGAAAAACGAAAAACGCCACACGTACATACGTAAGTTTATTGAAATGAAACTGAGAAAATAAAAAAGCTCGCATATATATCCCTTAAGATCCACGCATATTATTGTAAAATAATAGAATATCTTCAAATCCTCGGTAATTGAACAATAGGATGTTTATAAAGTAACATAAACGTTTAGGTTGAACTTGGAAATTTCGTATTAACAAACGGTTCTTAAATGATCTTATTACGACGAAAGGCTTCTGACCTAATGTAGCACTACTTTCGTGGGTTACAATAGTAACTGTGGGAAATTTTGGGTTTTAGGTTCTTTAATCTTTCAGGTTTGCTTTCGTATTCCTTACATCATATTTCTTTATTATCAACATTCCAGGTCGAGAAAAACTATGACTTGCTTTAAAATGAAAAACACATTAACATGATTAACGAGCGGTAAGATAAAGGTGAAGCGAAAAAGATATATCGATGAACATAAGTTTTAAATTTTTTGAATACATATCTCAATGGAAAAGAAAAATAGAACTTGCCAGACCATTTCACATTCGTCTAGTGCAGCACAAAATATAATGTAATGTACTAATGAAAATAAGTTGTACCTCAGATAGAAAACGCGCAAAAAGATAAGTATTGCTAGAAGCACCAGTAGTACACTTTATCACCGCTTTTTAGATTACTGCCAGATCAGACTAATTTATTGCGACGTCGAAAGTAGCCTTAACACTTAGCAGTGTACTTTGCGATTTTGAAATTGTAGTTATTCCGCCGGAGGTTATTGGTTATACATATTCTGAGAATGGATAGATGTTCATGTAAGACAAAAGAAAGCCTCATGTTCAGCTGCTTAGGGGATAGGTTCCGATTTAAAGACAGGAGACAGCATTGAGTTTAATTTTGAAGCATTCAATTCTGCAAGGTTTTTAATTCCCAACAGGACAACGTTGTCATGGTAAAATGACCTTTGGATATCCAAACCGAAATACCAGATATGTGATAGAAAATTTCGACTGCAAAACAATTTTTCTAACGCCTGCATGGTGCTGCGAATCTCGACTGTATCAAATTACCGAAAAAAGATGTTCATCGATGCCAAATACACTCATTCTCTTAGCTTTTCCGAAATAGTTCAGATTGGTCCCTCCGCTCGGTGTAGGAAGACATATTACTATTTATTGAATAAGAATTTGACTTCGTCGTTAGAGCCATTTCACACATAGCGCCGGATAGACGATGCGTAATCGTTCGTTGAGTTATAAATTTAATGGAAGATTTCAGATATGCCGGGCCGGCTGTCGAAATTCTGCCGGCTTCGCCTCGAGAAACCGGTGCCGGTTAACCGTCTGTCGAGCATGTGTGAAATGGGTCTTGCTTGGTATTTTGAATGCCGGCTTGTACAAATAATGTTTTTCTTCATCCTCTCGGAAAGAGAATAGAGTTACATGCATGGAAAAGCTTAAGAACATAGAGCAAAAGGGATAATATTCAGGTCTGAAGGTTTGAGTGCATCGGGATCTTTTGGTACTCTTAGAACTGGTTGATTGCCAAAGATGATCCCATAAATCAACTTGTGCTCTCAAGTACCTGAGGATTCATAATACTTTCTGTTTGTTTCTTTTCAACTGACAGGAGTATTGTCCTTGGAAAACAAGTTCCATTACAGAGAGCGAGTGTGGTTTATATGTGTTTATTTTACAAGTCACCAATTGTGGGAAATTGTAGTATTTTTTGATTTAATTTTTTCTCATCCAAGTTCTTTTAGTTTGATTGAAATTATTCCGGTTTGCGTCAATTGTAGTGTGCTTTATAACACCGAAAAACTTGTTTGTTTCGAATAAAGGTAATTATAAAGCAATACACATATGTTGGTAGATAACAAAACTACACATACACATGTTTGGCAGGTTGTTTAAATTAATTAAATAAATGCCGTCTGTTGTATTTTACATAGTTATTATGATACATCTTTGTAGATTGTCCTTCAATATCTTTCCCTTTTTGATTTGTGTGTCTTTTTTCATTTCAGATAACTGAACTAATTTCAACTGTGATGATAGTACACCTAGCAAACACTCATAATTTAGTAACTTCAAAGAAAGTCCTGTGTGTTGTTGGGATTGCCTTGCTGCATATATTGACAAGCAGTTTTGATCAATTTATTACCAACGTTATTCGTGGCGAAGGATTTGCCCACCAAGTTATACGAGACATTGGTTTTATGGTCCCTGACATTTTGCAAGTCATTCTACCTCTATGGTTATTCCAAAAAACTCGCAGGGAATCTTATAGATCACTATACTATGATCGAATTCTTCAAAAGGATATTATCGCCATGTGTGTTATTGTATTTCTGTTGTTTATGTTTTGTTCGATGCTGTGATTGAATGAAAATCCATGATAAAATGTGCCTAGGAATTGTAAGCAAAAATGGATTTTATTTAAGTTTTATTTTAGATCGTTAACATGAATAGAACTTTTTTATGAACTAAAATTGAGCGAGACGGATTTAAATTGTCCACACAATTTTAACAAAATTGCTACCCATCTTATCCATTGTGAATCTAGTTATATTAGTTAATCATTATTAATTGTTATCGCATAGCGAAACCAAAAACTTAATATTACAAATATTACGACAATACGTATAAAAAAGATTATTAATTTTTGTATTAAAATCTCTTAGCCTTTAGATTTTGTATATAAATGTTTATATTATATTTTTGAATGCAAATAAAAAAATTTATAAAAATTATGGTCACTTTTTTCTCTAAAATAATGTGAGTATGATCTCAAAAGATTTATTTGAAGTTAAATGTGGCTGCTTCTTAGGGCAAGAAGTAAATTGAACTTACCCACTTACGGTAGTCTTACAGAAACTTATAAAAGGTTTATTGCAAACGTTTGTTGCAAATTCTGCCTGAAACTTTTTGCCTCAAGGTATTGTAGGGTCATTGGAGAGTTGACATAAATGCAATTTCAAAAAATCCCACAAACTATTCGCCAGAAGACAAATTGAAGCAATGAGATGGCCACTCCATATTGCGCAGAAAGTGTTCCCTCATTTACTTAAAATAATAAGGTACCAACAATTCCATCTCAAGAAATTCCACACCATAAAGTAATAGTCATTTGATACAATTCTCGATCCAATAGTGCATGTTTTTGGTGCATTCCCTTTGGGAGAAATAGGATTCATCAATTAATAAAACAATTGCATTTTCGGAAAGAAAGAAAAACGAAACTGTATTTTATGGTACGTCCAAAATTAGGCTCAAGAATGAACTTATATGCATTCCTAGCGAAACGGGTATCACGGGTAAACGGATTGAGGAGAGGAATGCAACTGGCTACTTCAAGTGATCATTGCTTGTGAAAGAAGCGATAAAACAAGGAAATACATAAAACATTCCGTTGGAAATAAATGGTATTTAGATACAACAAGGAACTGTTAAAAACCGAAATTAGCCACTGCGCCATTCTCAATTCATTTAACTTACTTAGCAACGAAGACTACACAATTACACTTCAATAAAAACCTTTCAGGTTACCATCCCTTCCAGATCTGTGAGGACTTGACATTCCTGGAAGACGGATCGATGCATTTTTATACTTATGATTAAGTTGCTGCAAGTGTGTACTCAGACAGACTAAACTTAAGTCTATCCATTCGTCTTTGCTCAAAGAAAACGTGATATAAAATAATGATAACTGCATCTTCTTAGGTAGACAAACCGCTATTAAATCTCTGGACTCCGTCCTTTGTCACTCTGTCACCTATGTTGAGTGCCGGGTCACAATTCCAGGAAATTGTAAAGCTAATGAACTCGCCAAAAGTGGAACTACCCTGCCATATAAAGCAAATATAATATAATAATATAATATAGTGAAAAAACAAATTTGATCATAGCCGGATTTAAAGCGCTGTGTTTTTTTACCTCTTAACAGATTTCGCATCGGCTCCGTTATAGGTGTCATAAACGGACACGGTCAAACGATTTTTGCAGAAGCTGTATGGACGAGGAAGAATCGATTCCTCATCTTTGTACATGACCTGCTCTATCTCAAAGTTGAAGGCTACATCTAGGAGAGTTCAACCATAATGATCCTAGCGACCAAATAAAGACATTAGTAGTCTTGCAGGCTCAATATGAATTTAAAAATTCATGTGGTAGCACAATGCACCAACTTAAGATCTTAAATGTGTCACTGACAATTTTTGTTGGATAGATATGATGATAAATTTGATTATAATTTCAAAAAAGACCTAGGTCTGTAAGTTAAGAATCTGATAAACCTATTCTCCAACCTTTAATAATCAATTTTTATAAATGATCCTCTAAAAAATATTTCAAAACTTTAGAAATAAACTTTGTATAAGACAAAAACTCACCCATGTTCTGCATTTCACTTTTTGTGTATTCGAGGAACAAAAGTGAATTTTGATGGTCTGCATTCTGCATAAAATGACTTTATGATTCGTTCATTCCGAATGTGAAATGTTAGTGTTCTGAATTTCACCCGAAATGATCATCGTGAATTCGAGTTTTTCGAGATAGAAATTCGTTTTCTACATTTCGAATACATACCGTTTTACGGTGAATTCAATTCACTTAGTTTTGTTTGGTGAAACTTTACAGTTGCTCAACAATTGACAATAATGTAAATAACGCTTTGAATTTTGCCTTGAATTAGGTCTGCTATTACAAGGTGCATCTAGACGTAGGCGACTTTTCGAACAACGTAAGTGCAAAAGAGAAACCAAAATCGAAAAGAGGAGACGGAAAAAAAGTGACCGGTGTCGTGCGGATAAAATTTTCGGTGCAACAATTTGACGTTTCTCTTGTCCGTTTTTTCACTATTCTGCTCCATATGATTTCGTTGTTCGATGAGTAAACTTTGGCGAAACGTACATAAATACTTTTACTTGTTTTATTGCTTCGATAATTTAAAGAGTACAGACCAGCACCGAAATTAAAAATAAATAGAACTGTCAAATTGGATGCATGCGTTTGGTTTCATTTCAACGTGTAATAGCTCTTGAAACAGCGGAGGAAATAACAAAGGAGAATGCGAATAAGGCGCATGCATCTAGATTCATCGTGTAATAGCAGACTAAAATACATTGTTGTTTACAGGGGAAAACATAAGAACTCACAACAAGAAAAAGTTTTGTTGCATTTATGAAAGAAGTTCAGGAAAATGTTTATGTGTTAAGGGACTTGTGTCTTTCAAAATGTAAACATTGCTTCTTCGTTTAGTCTGAAGATTCTTTTGAAACTACAAACAATTCAAATATATCTATGTTAATTCATAGCAGTTTCCCAATTTCAACTTACACTGCTTCTTTAAGATCGAAAATTTTGGTGATAGTTGATTATCAATTTTTTGATTGTCATTTTGACTATAGCTGTCTCTATCATATTAATAAAGAAATATAGAGAAAGCGATTATCAAAACGACAATCAATTAATTTATTGATCATTTTACTCTTACGCGATACGTGCCCAGAACATGCTGCTTCATTTAAGGTGAAATTGGAATTCGTTTTCAATTCACTTTCACTCGAAATACAGAACATGAGTGACTATTTCAGTTATGAGCCTCTTAAACCTTAACAGCCCTCCCTAAATGCCTACCTCATGTCGTTTTCTATTGGTTTCACTCAGGGATCCACTCATTCTGAAATCCAGTAGAACGGTGCTCACTACTTCTACTCAACTTTGAAATTTTGCCTTTGTATTGTTAATGGTCATGTTTGTGAAAATCTGCGATAGTTATTTATTATTTGTATATTATTTTGGATTAACTAAATAATTACCAAACGAACTTTGGAAAACGAATGCTGCTGCCGGTTTTTACTTTTGTTTGATATTTGAGTATGTGTATTAGTGCTTCTTGAGTGGATTCTGACTTGAAATCGAGAAGCGAAATTCTCTTCTCAGAAGAGTATTTTTTTCCCAATGGAATGGTTTGAGAAGACTAAAAAAAATTAAAAAGCATAATTTCTCTTTTGATCTTAAAAATTAAATTTCTTTATTTTTTCGCTTTGTTTTCGCTTAAAATATAATATTATTGTTATTCTTAGTTCTCTCTTGTGTTTTCTTTAATATATTATTTCTTGTAGTTCCTTACGGAAAAAAACATTATATTTTAACAAAAACATTCCTACATAAACTGTTTTTTTTTTTACTTTTTTTTATATTTAAATATTAATCATAATGGAATGTTAAAAACTCGAAACGGAAATACGAAATACATAATAATATTTTTGTTTAATAATATATTTTATATTTAAATTTATAAAAAAAAAAAATATTTTCAAATGAAAATACATACAAGAGTTTTGAGACGGAGATAACATAGTTTCACTGAAGCAACTTTAAGTTTTTATTAATATTATTTGTACATTTGCCTGGATTATTTTGAAATATATTTTGTTTCTTTTATTTATTATAAATGCAAGCTATGAAATTGTATTTCATGGTTAAAGATTTTATTTTATTTTTATTATTATATACAAACACATTGGCAAATATACAAAAAAAATTATTTCGGGCTTTTATTTTTTAAAACTAGATTTTAGCTGCTCCATTTACAAAATGCTGTTATTTGTATCTAATAAATAAGAGAGTGTAGAAAATAATAAAATAATTACGAAAAAATACGTAACTTAAAGTACAAAAATGGACGGGACGAAATAATATCGTTAACATAATATTTTTTTTGTTAATATTTTTGTTACAAAAATTCTGTCAACTTAAGTTTAGTTTCGTTTTTTTTTTTAATTAAATTAACTAAAGGCAGATTTAAACTTTTTAGTCATTTACATGCAAAAATGTGCAACTTGATAATGAATGAAATTTTTGATAATATAAATGGAAAATGCATTGTTATTCGAATTTTAAACTGATAACACATTTTGTTTTCTTTTTTTTTTATGCAATAATAAATGAACAACGAATCTGAATTTTTACAATTCGCTTAGCAAAATCACAACTTTGTGCAAATTAAGAAAAAAGTTTGTTATTAGCATCGACACTGGACAAGGGGCCAATGACATCTTTTTGGTTGATCAATCTACATAACTAAGTCTTATTGATTTCATGTAAATAAACTAAAAAGCTATACGAAACAAAAATAATTAATAAAATAAACCTCTCTCTCTTTGCTCTCATCTCTGTATCAGCTGGTTGTTTTTCACTATCTCTCTTCTGAAAATCGTCTAAATGAACCATTCTTTTCTTTTAGTGACTTGATGTCCAGTTGTTGATTGTACAACAGCTTCGTCGGGGTCATCTGCATTGTCAGCACCCTTGTCTTCGTGCGTAAGATAATCTCCTTTATGTCGATGAAGATATCTTCCAATCAAAACGGCCATAACAACGATTAGGATAAACAAAATAGCAAGAAGACCTGAAAACAATTAAAAATACACTCGATAAAGATTCTTTAAATAGATTTAAAAATTTGAAACTTACTGCCCAAAAGCACTGAATTTACTTCATTGTAGGCTTTCCTCAGCTTTTCTTCATCAACTAAAGGCGGAGGTCGGGTTTCTATTTCGATGGGAGGATGGGTTACAGGCTCCACACCACAGAAGTCTTCAGTAAGTTGTGCTGAAAAAGAAAAATGTTTTTATTGTAATTGTACTTATTTCTGACATCCCATAATCCAAATATCTCCACCTGATTGCAAGACCTATGCAACTCTAAGTTTACTAGACTTTTATTTCTTTATGATTCCAATAATGTCGTAAAAAGGAACACAATTCAAATATCTATCGTTCTCTAGATAACTGAGAACGAATGTATTGATGTAGTTCTTGCAATAAGGTTATCATGACTTTTTTAATTATTTTAATTCACGCTATCCATCCTATTTAACTATTTATTAAATTTATTTTTAATACTTACTTCCCAGGGACTTAACATTCTGTGGTGGATTTTGTTGGAACATAAGTTTAAGAGGATAAATATCATCAAACTGAGCTCTAGATACACAACCAATGAATCCATCAGACATCGATTCGTTCTTTCCTATGTACATGTATTGAATATTATTGAATTGTGCATCCGCAGATGCTTTAATATCGAAATTATATTCGACTGGTTCATAGTTATCCACCTCAAGCACAACAGTCGAACCACTATTCTTTCTTGAGAATCGTACATCATGATATTGACCCAAACCGAAATGTTTCTTGGGATAAATTATCTCCTGCCGTTCGAAGCCGAAATCAAAAACGCACCGTAAATGACCTAAAAAAAAAACACAATATTAAAAACACAATTTTCACATGATCCTTTGAAATCCTACCTGAGTTTGAAATTTGTATAGTTAAATATTCTCCGGTTAAATTGGATGAGAAACCAAGAAGGAAGCCCTTTGGATTAGTTGTGGTGAAGCCTACACGTATATTTTCAGCAATGGTTGATCTGAAGGAACCTTCAAATTCATAACGAATCATTGAACTTGCCCGGAGATTAACGCCAATTTCTTAAAGAAAAAAAAATAATACAAAGAGGTTAAAATTTTGAAGAAAAAGAAAATGAATAACTTTCTTACCATCAGCACAAATAGGACCTTTGAAGGCACTCCAACGACAATCGCACGAGTATCCATCGTATTTCTCATAACAGGTACCATTATTTAGGCACGGACTTGACTCGCAACGTCCAACACAATCGGAGCTTATTCCATAGAGTCCACGCATAGCATAAGATTTCAAATCAACCATCTTTCCATTAAGAAGCAGAGCTCGAATGCAACCTACATAACCATCGCGGTATTCTGTAGTAGCTCCAATCACTAAATCTGATGTAAGATGTAGCGCACGCACTGGGCCTGGTGGCTCACGAACTTCTGCTTTGAGTGATCCATCAACAACGAGACGGGCTTCTTTTCTGTAAGGAAACAGGGAGTTTTTCAGAAAAATCAAGATTTTGAATTGTTATATGTGCCTTATCACCGCTTCTTGTTATACTAACCGATTTCTTTCTACACTGACTGTATGCCAGCGATTGTCATTCAAATGATAACTCGTCTCTACATTAACGCCCAATGGTCCACTACCTGCTTGATATTGGAACTGCAACTTAGTTCCGCCAATTATGCTTAGTTTGATATAATCTGTTGGGCCTGTAGCATGAAACAGTACAGAATTTTCTGTGGTTGTCTTGAATTCCATATAAATGTCTCCCGAATGTCCCATATCAAATGGTGGCAAATTGATAGTAGCATCAGCAATTCGGAACGTAACGATATTACTGAATAGATCATCGCCTTCGCATCGCAATGGTCCTAGCGTATATCGACCTTGTTTTTCATCTAATGGTGTTCCTGTGTCACCAAAGCGCACAGCACGAACGGGTAGATATTCCTTTTCGCGGATGTCACCACTATCTTCGGTCCATTCCATTCTTTCCGAGTCGCAATTACACCATTTTGTCGGATCGATACACTTGCCTAGAATTCCACATTCACATTTACGAGATCCTGGCAATGCACCTGCCCAGTAGTCCATTGGTTGATTGTGTCTCGAAACCCACCACGAAAAGGGGCGGAATCCATTTAATTCACCTGGAAGAAAATGATAAAAAAAAACCCATGACATAATTGATCTATTTGTCTTGGTGAAATAAAAACTTACTTGGAGAATTAAGGAGCCTTGCAGCTCTGCAGGAGTAACTCAGTCGTTGCCAGCAGGAATGAGATCGGTTCAACAGTGCCTCTACCTGCATCAAATCTGCGTCGTACATAATTGCCTGTTCGAATGAACCTGGCTCCTGAAAGCCATCAACTGTTGTTGTACGTTCCTGACTGTGACCAAGTGTTGTGATTACTCTTCCATCAGCTAGAGACGTCATAAAACATTATAGTCGACAATTGTGGAACACAATTTCCAAGCAACTTACAATAAAATTCGCAGATAACAGGGAATGGTTTCAGCGGACCACTGCCATCGACATCAATGTGCATGTTGACCCTTTGCTGGACGCTCTGAACATTTTTCAGAGCCAAGCAGGAAAGCGGGTATTTGGCTAAAAGAACAGAAAGTAAAGTAAAATCAGCCCAAGAATGCAAATATTTTCTTTACATGTGTGACAAACAGCTCCAGCATATCCGGTCTGACTGCAATCGCAGAAGAATTCCATTGAGTTTTGATGACATGAGGCACTATGACGACACGGATTCGGATTGCACCGATCGATCATTTGACAAGCATCAACAACTACTTCATTATCGCAGCATACTTCTTCGCCTTGTACCCAATCCTTGGGTAGTTTGTAGTTACCGTCAACCAATATCTGCCTCATACATCCTACGAAACCATTCTTATCGTGTCCACCCGCAATATTGTACAGATGTCCCGTAGAAATTTGAATTATCTTTGTTGTAGTCATTGGTCGTTGATCAATGTCCAGGACAAGTTTATTCTTTCCAATTGTGAGAACTAAAGAATGCCACTTGCCGTCGTTGAATTGTTCCTCATAGTTGTCTAATATTATTCTAGGTTTGTCACCTAGCTTCAAATCGATCTTGACCTTTCCATATTCCAAGAAAACCTTAACATAACCACCTGAAGCGAATTCGTGGTACAGCATCGAACCTCTATCTTCATAAGTACGGAAATAGAAGCTCACATTCATTTGCTTCATATTTTCGTACCCCTTGAGACGAGCATAGGACGATCGGGTAAGGAAAGTCACTGGGTAAATTGGAGGCGATGGACAGGCATAGATTGTATTAACTCTTTGATAACGGAACGCTTCACCATATTCATAGTTGTCCTTCATTTCTCTTATAAAATTCGATGAGTTGAGGAACAGATTCTCAATGCAACCACTGAAGTTTTGTGTAACCAACATACCTTCTTGGACATTTGGAACACCACCCAAATAAAGCTGCAAGAGATGACATATTTAATATTTTACATACTGAATATTATTTAATATTAACTTACATTACGGTTGAGATTCAATCGACTGTATTCTCCTTTAATCCTGCCTTTGACTATGACGCGATCAACTGAGAATATGATGTCTCGACGATTTCTGGACAAAACCACGTCATGCCAGACATTATCGTCCAAAAGACTACCAACTGATAGCGAGGTCATAATTTTCGATCCTAAATCCATATTCAAGACCATTTTGTTATCTTTTACTTGAAGAGCAAGGTAGTCGCCTTGTGTGCCACGTGAATACATCAATATTCCATTGGCTTGAGCGGTCTTAAAACGAAATCGAATGGATTCTCGTGTTGATGCGATTGGTTCTCTAAGCAAATCGTATTTTACTAAACTTGTTCCATTGAAATAGAGGTTTTCGGAGACTGAAAACAGAATAGATTATAAATTATTACAGCAATACAAAATAAAACTTTGTCTATATAACTTACTGTAATCACAACCATATAACTCCACACGCATTGATATTCTGTCGTGCCATCTAGTAGGATTTATCCGTATCCATTGGGCAATAATTGGAACTTCGAAGACATTGAAATGAACTCCATTTCCATCGGTGTTTCCTTTGAACATCTTTGTTAATATATGAAATGATAATTAGGAAGATTAAAGTTTCAAGCTAATAGATTTAAAGTACATTTGTTAGTGCAGGTTTAAGTAACTGAAAATAAAAATTGTGTTAAAATTAAATAAGTTAGTTTCTCCTAGGGGTTAGTTAGCTACTGTACATGTATTGTGAGTTTTTTAATTTAATTTTTACGACCAAAACCACAAAATATAGTTTAAATTGTTTGAAAGAAGAATTTATACCTGAAATAAGAATATGGTATCAACCTAAAATCGTCCTTGCAGTACCAACTGCAGAAAAGTTTTTTAACCGCCTAAATTGCCTGAAGTAAGTATTGATAATAAGGATACATATTTTTCCTACATAAAAGGGAGAGCTGGGATATTGTGGTATATCAAGGACTACTACTACTATTCGAAAACATTTATTAAGAACTCTTTTTATTCCCCTTATACATGAAAGAAAAAGTCACAAGAATCTTAAATGCAATGAGGCGGATAGAAGGTCTTCAACAGAACTCATATCTCTTCAGATAAAGCAGCTGTGGGTCAACGATATTTGTATTCCCTTTATTAAATTCATCGAAGTTGGCAATGCCGTATTAGTTTAAAAAACAAATTGGAAGGAAATAAAAACGAAGTTGGATTCTATGACAAGGTTTTACATGAAATCATTACCTTTGAACCTAATACTATACACCAGAAACCTAAAGACAACTAAAACAATGGAATGTTTTAGGGGAATTCGCTTCGAAAAAGGTTATGGTCCCTTGTAGTCCGAAAAGTTTCATGTCTAGGATACTTCATTATGGATTATATTTTTTTTTAAGTTAACTGGATAGTACTACAGTACATTTTCGGAACGGTTTCATGAGAACAACAACATGAGGCACTTAGGACTTTGCAAGGAAAAACCTTTGTTTCGCGATCACGCATCACTTAACATTTCTACAAAAAGTCCCGAGAATTGGTGAAATTTTCGTTTGTTTCCCGATATTTTCACCCAGCAAGAAGAAAACAATCTCGAATTTTCAATACTGGAATGTGTTTTAAAGAGATAAACAAATCGTATTTTAAGAAGGTTTGAAAATTAGACGGAATTTTTTCAGAAAAGTGAATTTTCCTCAAAGGTGATTAGGGAACTAAAAATGGATACTTATTGATTCATCCTCGCATTGTATAAGTTCTAATTGTTTAAATGAGTTTCAGCGTTGAAAAATATATAACAAGAAATGGGTGTCTAGGTTGTTCGAACAACTCGCATAGGCCCTTAAATACATATAGAACTAATTTAAGTTTGGCGTATTTGAAAGAACCTCGAAATATATTATTACAGTTTGTACAGAGTGACGAAAAATCTTTCATAGAGTAGGTTAGTTTGAAGTTGTTACCAACAAAAAAAAAAAGCCAACACGATTAAGCCATTAGTTCGCATAATTTTATACTACATGAACATACTCGTATAGAAGGTTGGTATGTAGGTGATAAGAAATGGTTTTCACGAGTAGTTTTGCTACAGTGAGCCAATTAGCGCTGAAGTGCGCCGTTTTAATACCATAAACTCTTTTGACGTGTGGATTTACAGTCAAAGATCACAGTGCCGTTTCGATTGGCATAATGGGTAGCCCGTTCGACTGTAATGTCGTAGTTCTGGGTTCGATTTTCAGACGCTGCCTCCTAAAAAACAGAAAAAAAAATCCAGAGCTAGTACTGCCTCCTGCAATTCACTAGGTTCAGGTTCACTACTACCCGTAGGCCTCTTATTTATTTATAAAATTTGAAGAGATACATAGAGTCCAGAGGCTAGGACTTTTTGGAAGTTCCGGATATCTGAAGTTGATATCACGTTTTCTTTAAACGGCTTTAACTCGCTACAAATGGTTGAAAAGGCGGAAGGAGTGACTTAAGTTAACTCTATCTTACTACACGCCTCCACCAAAACTATCATCAGCCTTTGCAAACATGAATCAATTCTTCTTTCCAGAAAGACATTTCTTTCCTTGGTATATTTGGAAAAAATGGCAATGGCAAAGTTTTTATTGAATTATAATTCTTGTGTGATGGAGTAAGTTAATAAATTTTGGGAATGATCCGAATTTCATTACTGATCCACTCTAAAGTAGCTTCATGACGAATAAATGGCCTAGTAGACATTTGCTTTGTTAGTGGGAACAGATGTCATGTATGAAGGAGTCGAGCGAAGTGATTTTCTTATGCACAGACTAGCTGTTGGAGTTTTTCCAAAGTGATTCTCCTGCCTTAGGAATTCAAATCTAAAGAGCGCATGTATTCCTATTTTTTTTTTATAAGAAGGGTGGTGTTTTTGACTTTGTTAGGATTAAAGTTGAACTATATTATTGGTAAACTTTTAAGACTGCTCTTTTGCTACAAAACCGGCCTAGATCAAAGTTTGACTATCTTGAACCAAATGTAACTTTAAAAAATTGATAGATAAATTTTATCCCGGAACAGCACATTTTGAGTTGCGCTGCGCCGGTCATTTAACAAATGAGCAATATGCGGAATTTTATAACTTCTGGTAAACAGGATAAGATCTGTTTAGTTGTATTTAACACTCAGTCAATACCGAACTGACCAGCGTGTTAGTTTAGAAACCAATTCCGGTTGGGTTAGGTGTTGTTGTTGTTGTGGCTGTCAGCTTGAGAGCCGACACACTTAGACCATGAATTTACTTCCTCCAAAACAATGTAAAGATCTTTTCCACTCTTCGGTGAGATATGCCATCAGATCACCAGTAGAATGATTGGCCGGTCATTGAGAAGCTTTCGATCTTCGAGATATTTCTTGAGCTGATGATTTATCAGCGATTCCATGACCTTTAAAAGAAGGGACGTAAGTGCAATTGGTCGATAGGAGGAGGAGGAGGAAGGGTCGCCTTTTTTAGGAACAGGCGGGACAAATGCTATTTTCCTTGTTCTAGGAAAGATACCAGAACAGTAGGAGCGATGGAAAAGCTTACGCAATGGTTTTTCCAGCGATGAAGAACACCTCTTCAGGAGAATGGGGGTACACTGTCAGGGCCAGATTTGTTTAAATCAAGATCTCGAAGGGCTCTTGCAACTGTACGAGTGCGGAAATATACCTGTCCCATTGAATGATTTATGTTTTCAAGTACCGGAGGGGCAATATTGCTAACAGGCAACGTAGAGCTGGCAGCAAAATGAGCTGCAAGTATATTTGCCTTATCAAAAGAGCTATAGTTATCGGATTGTCATTATAGATGAGCATGGGAACCGAGGATGAAGTTGAATTTTTTACGTTCTTCACAAATGACAAGAAATTCCTACTCTCTTTAGGACATTGCAGGACAGTAACCATTGTCTATGGTATGTCTTTCCGAAGAAAAATCCGACGAGTCTAGAGAACTGCTGGGTATGTTAAGTTATGTATCGAAAGAATTGTAACGATGTTTACTCTGTGCACGGGATTGATAGAATAAGTAAGGAAGTATATTTTTTATTTAAGGAATCAGGAACTGGACAATTGTTTAGGTTATTTCCTTTATAATTACACATATTAGAGATATACTAATCTCCATCCATAAATCATAAAAAGACATATAGAAAGATGCAAATCATTAATAATTAATCTACCAGCTTACATTGACATAAATTTTGTTTCACAGTCATGTTTATGAGAAAACATTCAGAACTGACATTTAGAAAGAAAAAAAAGGGTATAACTTATTAAAACAACAACATAAAAAAATCAAAGGTAACAGAATCAAAGAACGACTACAATAATTATTTATTTGTAATATTTTTTTGAGGAATTTACCTGAGGTTCGCTCATAGGACTAACATATGAACGCCAATATTCACCGTCGTCCGAGAACTGAACAATGTACTCGGTCACAAATTCAATTGTCCTCGCTCGACCCATTGTGGCAATTTTTCGTGTCATTCGTTTCTCACCCAAATCAATTGTTAGAAAATGATTGTAAGTATTTTCTACCGGCGTCCATGCAGATTCACCTTTTTGTTTTGTGTTAAGAATTTTACGTTTTTTTTTTTTAGTTAAATTTCAGTGCACCATTTTTTGTTAATTTGTGAGAAAAGATTAGTTATAAAAGGTTAAAAGAAAATTTGTTATAAAAATGTATTTATGTATTTGTTTGGTTAGTAAAATTATGAATTGGTGATTTTGATTTTAGGTTTTTTAGTCGGGGATCGGCAAGTGGTTTCGCTTGCCAAATTAGTTGAATATTACGTTCAATTCATAAACAAGAAAAATATGATTGCTGGATTCTAGGAGATATAAAATCCTTTTTAATTTAACACCACGAAAATGATAAAAGTATTATAGGACGTGTTAGCCTTCGAGTGATTGTTGTACATTAATGATTTGATATAAGGCTGTGGCACATAATACGAGCCTCGTTCTTCGTGAATAGTTGTAGTTTATACATACATAATGTAGATATATAGGGTTTTCCAATAAGATGTTTCATTTTGATATTTAAAAATTGAGTATTTTTAAAAGAAATCAATGGATGTGTATTTCATTTTAAAGAGGAAGGTATGCTATTAACAATGTCCACTACGGCTACGGCTGCAGCAACATATCCTTTTCATTTTCCATGACCAATTGGCACATTTGCAGCTGTATGGCCTCGATAACTTTATGAATTTCATCTTTAAGGTCTTGAATCGATTGAGGAGCATTGGCATAGACTTTGTCTTCTAAGTGGCCCCAAAGAAAAAAATCTAAAGGTGCTAAATCACAAGTTTTCGGTGGCCAATTGTGATCACTATTCAAGGAATAACACGTTTTTGGATTTTCCGAGCCCCAAATGCATATTAACCTAGCTTCCGCGGTAAAAATGGGCCTATCACTGAAGATGATTTTTCTAGGAAAATACGGATCATTTTGATGCATTTCAAGGACCCAATCAGCAAAGATAACACGTTGCTGTTGATCGACCGGTTGCAGTTCTTGTGTTAACTGAACTTTAAAAGCTTTAAGACCTAAGTCTTAATGCAAAATACGGTGTAATGTCGTTTTTAGAATGCCTTGATTCCAAAGATCGACGGCGAATCGACAAACCTAGGTTTTCGTCAACACTACAACAGCAATATTCTCAGTTGTTGTTGAGCGACGCACATCGTTTCGATTCTTTACATTACTAACTTGTCCCAGCAATTCAAATTTGTTCGCCAGTTTCATTATTGCCGGCCGAGAAAGTGGTTCACGATGACCCAAAAGTGCCCCAGTTTTGCGAACTGTAGTGAATTTTAACAATTTCAATGCGTTGTTGATGCATTTCCCATTTCATTTGAAGTAATGTCGTAATTAATAAAATGTCAAAGGATGACAGCTGCCCAAATAGTGGGCTATTCACAATAAAACCTCTTATAGGAAAACCCTTCTTTTTTTTTCAAATTACAATTGTTAAAATTGTTATGGCCATAGATTACGTATACGCTACTTTTTCGGACAGAAGTTTTTTTTTGAAAGATATGCATTTTAAATAATTCTTGGGAGCCTTTGATCCCATTAAAATTTCGATCCATCATGCTTCGAATATATCGACTTAAGTCAATATTCAGTGTAAGTATTGCCAAAACCAAACATTTTCTATTTATTGAAAATTCTCATTGAACTACGATTGATTTTGAAAATAAAAAGATCTCCATTTCTAGTTGAAAGTATTTTATCCATTTTAAGTAAACGCAGTTATATGAGAAGCTTCAAGTTGGAGGAGTTTTTATTTTAAATACGATTACGATTTTAATTAAATCAAAATCACCAAATCAATATTGTTGAATTTTTTGGTAATGTATGTCTAATATTTACTGACTAAACCATTCATTCATAGCAAACAGCCAGCAGCCAACACCAGAAATTAAAACCAAACAATATTAAAATTACAAAACAAACAAAAAGATTCAAAATATGCGTGCAATCATTTTTATCAACTTTATTTAATTTTCTTATACTCCTTATACCACATGCGACTTTGAAAAAAAATAAATGTCAATAGGAGATGAGGGGTGAAAGATTATATTATGTATGTATATTTAAGGACATTGGGAAAAGACTTATATGAGGCTAGGTGGAGTAATGATTAGGTTAAGGATGAAGAGACACACAATCCCATGCGCACCATTTTCCTGTTAGCATTACACCATAAGACAAAGAGCTATAAAATCATAAATACAATAAAGGAAACATAATGTAGTTGAACAGCTCTGATGAATGAGATGCTGCTGATGACAACAATGACAGAGCAGACTGTGTGTTAATATTTGTATTCTTTTTTGAAAGACATAATCGCGCCACATGTAAGCCCATAGGGAGATTTGTGTCGCTTACCTTTATGTTGCCTCCTGGCTCCTTGTAGTCTGCGTATTCCAAATCAGTTATGCCATAGCTTATGGAATATTCGGTGACATATTCATTGCTATGCGGCCGGCCTTGGATGGCAATGTGTGTCACGTTCATAACATTGCCAAGATCTATGATAAGTTTCTGGTCGAAGTCGGAATGGCGGGCAGACCATGATGTTCCAGCTTTGTTTTTGTTTTGATATCGTTTTTAATTATATTTTTTCGTATAAAATATATTTAATGATACGAGGTGCAATGATTGGAAGGTAATAATAATAGAAATCATAAATACTCAAATTAATAACTGAATAAAAAAAATAAATATTTAATACAGAAACATACAAAAAAGATCCACACTTTGTTCGAAATATACAATATACGACAATGCGATTTATCATGATTTAAAAATAATAAAAAAACATACCGAAAAAAGTTAATTTAAATTAATTTAATAATTTTGCAGAAAATTAGAAAATCCTTAAAAGGGAAAATGAAATAATATAAAATCATAGCTATCCATTGTTAGCGCACTTTAAAACTACAAATTAATGGTCGCAAAGAACATATAAACAAATTTACATAGTAGGGTCATAATTGGTCATTCCATATAAGCCGACCTTCAACGAAAGACCAGAAATATGACTTGAAATTTTAAAATCTTGCGATAAATTAATAAAATATATCATATAAAATATGGCGGAAAATTAATCACCCTATAGGAAGATGTTATAATTTTTGCAAATGGCGTTATACGTCAATCATATTTGACATTTGTGAACTAGACAGCTGCAGTATACAAACTGGCAAGCAAGAGTGTGGAATAATTGTGTCGACGTCGATTTCCTAATGATGTCACGCTAACTGGGCAAACATTCCGGCGCCTTGCTACTTGACTTGGAAAGTCTGGAAACACAGGGCGTGGCTGCCACCGGACTGATTGTTCGGCCGAGAATATCACCGCTGTGGCAAACTGAAGACGCTGAGAACAAAGAAACATCAACGACGGGACACACAATTGGACATCATCAGACGGACCCTACAACGAATTTTAGCGAAAGACTTGCATATGTTCCCGAACAAAGGGCAAGCAATGCATCAGTTAATGCCTGATGACCGTCTGTCGCGTGTGAATTACTGTCAAGCAATCCTCAATCTCAACAACGAAAAGGACGATTTTGTGTCGAAAATCATTATGAGCGACGAGGCGCATTTCCAGCGGTTACGTTAACTAGCTAAATCTTCGTTTGATTTTAAAAACTTGAACGATCAATCCAGAGACCTGGAATGCATCTTAAAAAAGTTTTCAACCAGTGTACACCGTAAAAATAAAATAAAAATATGGCCGTATCCGGACTATAGATTTGTTAAAAGTTTTTTTTTTTTTTAAATTTACCGAAGTTTTTCTGTTATTTTTTGTATTTTTTTTTTCTTATTTCATTAGTTCATCCTCTAAGATTTCATCTATTACAGGATAGCAGCTCCTCAAAACATCCGCCATGATGAAAATTCTAATGACAATTGATACAACCGGTAATGGTTCGCATCCATCAAATATTCATCATGCCGTGCTTGTCAAACAAATTTTGAGAATGTTCCCTTATGTCTGGTCGAGTACATCACGAATATGTTCTTAAAAGTCTATAACCTCGAATCCACAAGACCTCACCCTTTACTAGGTCACTTTAAAAGAAACCACTGCAGTGCAGCAAAAACTACATTCTTCTTTAAAATTGAGAAGATATATCGAAGTATGATGATCTACAAAAGTAAAAAACAAACAATTTTATTCACAATGTTGCACTTATCTAATTCAAAATCATGAATTTTTGGATAATGACGCTCTTGTAATAAATGAGCTACGTGTACCTAGTCTTATATAAAATTTATTATTAGAAAACTAACGCCCACCTCTGGATAATCCGAATTTCTCAATTAATTAAAAAAATATGTGGGAACAAAAAAAATATTTCCAATTTGTTATGAAATGTGTGCCATATTGCTTTTCTCATTTTATATCAATTTAAGTGCGAACACACTTAGCATGTTACTTCAATAAACCTACTTTATAGATCATACCACAGGGAGCCTCATGACATTTTGGATTCAATCCAAAATTTTCTACACTCAAACAATTCTATTTCAAATATAGTCATAAATAATTATTTCAGAAAGTGAAAAGAAGCACGTTTCATAATCCGTCCATAAAATAACAATTTCAAAATTTAGATTTATGTACGCTATTCAGTCAACCACGAAACTGCATTTTTGGAAGCATTTCATTTAATACAAATGAAGCGGAACTGCGTTTCCTGCCAGGATACCCTCTAGACCTGTAAAATAAAAATTAATTTCTATTGTTTCAAAACCAAAGGGTAAAGTCATTTATAGGCGAATTATTATTTTTCAATGTCACACCTGCCGGCCATCATGCGACTCAGCTCAAACACCGCACTCTAGAAACATCCCATGGTGTATAGTCGTTAAAACCTCTTAACATGTATTTCTAAGGGGTATTTCCATGGAACTAAATAAAAAAGTAAACAAGAAATATTTTCTGTCTGGTCGAGTTTCGTTATTAAAATTATATTTGCGCTTGATCAACCTTCTCTCTGATGCCCTAAATCTAATTTTGCAATGTGATCGCTTTCGGTGTTCCGACTGAATACAAAGCCTGAACGAAATGTCTCACCCTTATTCAATATAATCCATCAAGGCCAGCCAAGGAAACCTATGCACTTAAGATCGTGTTTGGCCCGAGGGTTCGTTACTTTACTCTACTCTAGAGCAGCCATTTAATTTTGACACCCCTCTCTGACGATAGCATCTTTGTTTGGTTTTTATGGCAAGGGATAGGTAATTTTTTTGTAAACAAGGGTAGAAACTGCCATCAATCAGTTCGAAAACGATTTAAAAATAAAAACCAAAGGTTGGCAACATGTATACAAAATTTTATAGTGAATAACCTACTCATGAATGAAAGTGGCAATTAATGGAAATTGTTGCAATTCAAAGTGCATGGTTGTTATACATAACTTATTGTTGTTCTATGGAATGGGGTGAAATTCGAATGGATTTCTTCAATTGTTGAAGGCCGTCTAAGGTAATTTTGTTGATGACAATACAAATAGGCGAGGGCGGATTGAAAAATAGGGAAACATTTTGTATAGTTATTTATTTATTCTTACTGTCCAGAACAGAGACGAGTGGACGCATTTGTTCCACTTCATATGGGATGACTAAAATAGTTGGTATGCTACACATTGGTTGTAGTTATGCGGGATACATTGATTTATATTTCAATTGACAGTGAATGTAACGGCTTGTGATTTAATTATTAAATTTTTTTTTCAGACTCAGCACAGAACAAAGAAAAAAATAAGATCAATTTTATTTTGAAAGCGAGCTAAGATTATTCAGGCTCAAAGGTCATATGGTCATATCGAATATTTCATGTTCGAAATGCGCTCAGCGCTCCAACAATTCACCGATTATTTTCAGCAACAATAGGATGTCTGTAATCAGTAGCGTGATAGAATATTCTATGCAATTCGAAACCACATAAACATTGCTGAAGTGTAAGCAAGTATTGAGGAAAGCCTCAAAACTTCAACTAGGCAACGTTCCCGCGCATTCGGTGATGTTAAGGCGGTGCTAGCAAAACATTTTACGTCAGAATGACCACGTCAATAAACAAAATAGGAGAACATGATTCAGGCTAAATTTAACACCTTAACTGTCCCATGTATCATATTTGATACACAAATTAAATTTTTTCTCGTGCCGCCTACGTTCATGTATCATATTTGATACATTTTGGAATTCGACTTCACTGTCCCCATACAAATTGATATGGAAATGTTCACAAGTCCATCAATTTGTCTTTGAAATAAAATACATCAACAATAAGTCCCATGTATCATTTTTGATACATAAAATTATTTTTTTCTCCTGCCGCCTACGTCCATGTATCATTTTTGATGCATAAACATGTATCCTCTTTATGTGAACAAAATTACCTAAAAATTTAATTTTCATATATAAACGTGTATAGGTAACGTCTGATACTTTACCAAATTTCAAAAACAATTGGAAAAATGTTTAAGTAAAAAACTTTTTTTCAAAAGTAAATCCTTACTTTTTATGAACAAATTTTATATTATTTTGAAAAGCAAGTAAAACATAATTTATAATAACTTATGCTGACATAAATATATAAATAATTTAAATATATTTTTTTGAGATGTGTTTATGTGTCCTTATGATGTAAATTGAAACATGCCAAGCAGAATGCTTTGCTGCATTGTTTGCACTCTGTTGAAACTTGCTTCGAATTAAAGGCTGCACGACCTTCTCTTTTCACGTTGCTGTAGCACGAAAAACAACGCTTCCTTATAATTTTACCATTTTTACGTGATATTTTTGTAAAGAAGTGTGTGCAGGGGCGTACTAGGGTGGCAGCTGGAGGAATCCTTGACAAATTTGTAGCTAATGCACTCGACCCCAGCATCTCCCTCAAGAGCATTTCTTGTACTTGCAACATTGAGAGTGGGGCTTCATCTGATAGTTTGTTATATATCGACGGTTAACTACTCGTATGAATATCTCCTAACATACATTTTTGTAAAATTCACTTTTTGATGCAGTTTCGTTAATAATTTCCATCTGCTTCGCTGAATTTTTAAAATTTCAACTATTTCACATCATAGATATTCAAAACTGATAATTATGCATAAAATTTTATTATTATACGATTTAATTTTGAGACTATAATAAAATGCCAGCAACGTAGTATCAGGCGTACCTATTATACGACATTTGTATCCGATGCATTGTGGGTAATTGAACGATACCCATGAGCATCAAAATCCCAAAAAAAAGTCTACATTTCTTCAATGTCCACATCTTTCCACCTTTTTATTCGACTAAATGAAGATGATCGCGATGCGTTTAGGTAATGGGCGTAAGCATTGGTATTTTCAATCATATCCATCAAAATATCCCCAGATAGAAAATTTTCAAAATTTTTTAGGAGGTTTACCTTTCCATCTTGATTGGTAATTTCGTCAATTCGATGCACACAGAGATGCCAGTAAATTGTTCCCTCCCAATGGGAAGAATTTTATCACGCCAAGCTAAATAATGTTGTTGCTCTGAAACTTGCCGTGGGACCGATTGTTGGTATTGGTACTCGGGGTTGAGGTTGTCATTACCTGAATTTACATATACTATACATACAAAGTACTAAATCATCCTCTGTTTTTATTTCTTATTTTTTATATTATAGATTACCAGAATGCGCTGCATTTGAAACGAGCAATCCTGCTTCTTCATTTTCACTTTCTGAAAGCACATAAGAAGATCCTGAGTCTATTTCAGATGGTCTATATTCACTATTACTTCCGTAGCTAAAATCTTCACTTTCACTATCCATAATAGTATTACAAATAAGTTTTTTAGCTAAGGACTTAGAAACGTTTATATTTTTATTCCTTTTTTTAATTTGACAGAAATGCGAAAAATTAAAGAATGACTTGAGGGTTTAAAAAATAATATTTAAACTGAGTGTTGTGTTAAATAAGAAGCAAGAGAACCTGAGGAAGCCTTCACTTCATGGACTTAGAAGGCACGACAAAAATATAATTTTGTGTATCAAATATGATACATGGGACTTATTGACATTATATGAAGTTAGCATAAGCCCATGTATCAAAAATGACCACAAAACCAAATTCCTTTTTTTAACAGCAGTGACCAATTATTTACGTAAACAACGGCTTATATGTTGAATCTTACTAAATAATAATGTTTTCTCTAAAAAAAAGTACCGGACGTATGGGTTTTTTTAAATCAATTTGTATGGGGACAGTGAAGCTGAATTTTGCTCATGTATCAAAAATGATACATGGACGTAGAAAAAGAAAATTTTGTGTATCAAATATGATACATGGGACTTATCGTTGATGCTTTGAAAAAATAATGGACGTAAAGGTGGTTTTAAATCATTTTGTATGGGGACAGTTAAGGTGTTAATATTAATTTCTGAACTTCAAATGTACTCACTTAGATGCAGATTAACAGAAAGCATCATTAGATAATATTTTTGTCGAAATTGACGAACGAGTTGCCTTGAATGTAGATGTTATTAAATTTTTCAAGAGAACAACATTTTTGGCGATTCTGTGCCCACCTCTCATCCGATTCAACAACTCCAGATTTTTCCTTTGGTGCTACCTAAAAGATAAGGTGTATTCCAATAAACTAAGAACCATAACAGCTTAAGGCTAATACTCGTATATGTATGAGAAAAAGTGAGGCCGCTGGGACCTGAAATTCTAAGAAATGTGATGGAAAACGCTCTGGAAAAAGTAATTAATATACTGTCCAACATTGTGAACTGTATACTATTGTGCGTGTAATTTATATATATGGTAGGCCAAATATGTAAGACCTGCCAAACTTAAACACGAATAACTTTTTTATTTTCCAATATAATTACAGTTTTTTTTCTCGAATTCTGGGAGATTTATAATGGATATATAAAAATTGTCGGCCCATGTTTCTTCGAGAATGAAGATGAAGCGCCAGAAACGATTTCCGGGACAGAACAATGATTGACAACTTTTTGCAGCGAATAGCTTTGCATCATCCTTATTTGTGGTTCCAACACCCACTGCTAGTCGAACTATGGACCCGATCAGTGTACATTTTGGCGGACATTTGATTTAAAAAAAGATCAGATTCCCCTTGGCCACCTTGCTCAATAGATTTAACTGCACCGCCTTTTTTGTTGATGTTGATAAAGACAAAGTGTATGCTAATAAACGAGAGATTATTAGACATCTAAAGCAGTTTATTCGACATAAAATACGGAGTTTGCAACCAGAAACATTACGGGGTTTAATGGTACACATGCTAAAAAGAGCCAGTGTCTGTATTGAGCAAAATGTTGGACACGTCTGATCTCATATTTCATACATAGTGCGCCATAATTTCCATAAAATGTATTTAATATATAAGCAAAATTAATGAAGACAATTGATTATTACAAGAGTTACTTATACGGGGTTAACATTGGCAGGTTTTATTTGATCCACTCTGTACATTTTGGAACTATTGGCTTTCTAAATAAATGTTTTTATTAAGGCTCTTAATAGGAGTTTTTTTAGCCCCGAGCGGGACATAGTACAGGGGGGTATGTGCAAATGGAGGTCTCTCCGAGCTAAGCGTGGCCTGAGCCACGACCAATTTAATAAACACAATTGAGTATTGAACTGTGATTGTATCATTTTTTTAATAATTATCCAAATCGTCAGCTTTGTTTGTTAAATTGGTGTTTTCGAGAAGTTAATGCAAGAGGTAAATACAAAATGAACACTGTCTCTTTTTACCGAGCTCATCAATCGAGCTCTGAACTTAGAAAGAAATTCAAGTTGAGCGCCCCGGGTTAAAAAAGTAAGATAGTTACGTTTTTGACAGCTCAGTGCCCCGCTCGGCAAGTAAAGGCATTTTTAAGCCTGTTTTGAACATCTTCTGAAAGAAGCGTGCCGTGAGCGCTCTGAGTTGTTTTTGAAACACACTTGAATACTTAGCTGTCACCATTTTTTTTTTCTTCCCATCCATCAAATTCTTGTGTTAAGCATTTAACTCAAGAGCTCATAGAGCGCACTCTGAACATGCTTATAACGAAAAAAGAAACTCATATTCGAAGCTCTGAACACTGAACTAAAAAAGAAACACAATTTATTTTTTGACAAAAGGAATATAATCATTGATGATTTAATTTCATAGTAGCAGCAAAACCAATACAAAAACAAAACTAAAATATAAGCTCAATCTCCACCCAAACAAATATAATTAAATCCTCCTTCAAAAACTTCATTTTCCTTAAATTCACAAACGGTATTGCATATCAGCACAATTGATATCATTTTCATTTTATTTTATTTTTATTTATATATTCCTTCTAAACATGCATGAACTTCCAACAATTTTCGTACCACGTACCAGCTAGTACCAAAAAATACAAGAAAAATAACAAAGTATTCCCAAATTTTATTTTTCTTCCACCCGAAACTTGATGCCGACAAAGTTTAACTAGACTAGACTTACAGGCAGACAGTTCGGTCTCTCAATGTATTAGTTTATGACATACACATTCAATTGTAATTTTATCAATAAAATTCCCATTAACTCAACGTTATCCGATACAAAAACTAGGAAAACCACTCCGCAACTCCCTTATTAGAGAAGTAAACTAATAAATTCCAATCGAGAAATGCTATTTATTTCCCCAGCAAATTAATTTTACGACCGTCAACAGAGGTTCATGGAAAATAAACTTAAGAAGCATAGATTCAGTTTAAAAAAAGCTTTTTTTATTACATATAAAGTAGTTCACTTAAATTACGAGAACACATTTAGTGCTATGACCTTATTTCCTTTCGTTCCTTTTTCAGTACTTTGCGACAATATTCTTCACATTCTGCCATCCCAGGCGCACCTGTGTCCACACCACCCACCAGCAACTCATCGAAACTAAAGAATTTAAAGTGCCCCTCATCACTGGGAGTGCAATTCTTAAAAGCAATTGCTACACAATGATCATTATCTAGAATGTGTTCTTCAAAAAACCACATAGTCGCCGGAATATCATTAACACGCAACTTAGTACTTGTGACAACTTTATCTTTATCCAAATCATCCGATTGAATATGAAAACTTATTTTTTGCAAATCAACCGCAATGCCAACACCAATGTTCTTAACATAGCTCTCTTTTAGACACCAGTGTCGTATGAATGCCTTCAAACTCTCGTGCTCCGAATGATGGAACCGGTTAATGTAGCGCCATTCGCTGTCTGAGAAGTTCCTCGTCATTATACGAAAGAATTCCGAAAGTGTCTTCCCGCCAGTGTATTCTATTTTCATGACATCAATGCCTACTCCAAAGTCTCTTGTTAATAGGGACTTTTGTTGTTGTGAATCATCATTTTGGTCAACACACACCGTTACACCAGCTAAAACAACCATACTGCCATGATGAGAAACGTTGAAACTGATTGGAGGTGAATCTGGGTTGGAATTCTTGAGATAGGGCTTCCCTCGAACATCACGGTCGAATATAATTTCATTATAAGCAATGTTTGTGGTTTCGCTGACGAATTTCCTCATTAACAAACGGCCAACGAGTGATGAGATAAAATCATCAATGAAATGGAATTTCATGAGTCTAGTTTTTTCTTCTGTTTGAACGGACCAACATGCTGTTGTAAGTTGACTGAGAGATGGTGTAAAGTTTCTTAAATCTACTGCCCATCGAAAATACAAATGTTTTGCACTCATTTCTCGAGAATTTCAATTAAAATTAAAAGTTTTACAAGAATAGGTATATTTTTGCTATGAACTATTAAGTTTATTTACAACAAATGACATTTTGCATTTTGTCTGTCAGTTTCTGTGACAAGCAAAACGTTGGTGGTGCCAAAATTAATCAACCAAATTGTAATAGATTTTCGGAGTACAGTGTAGCCATCGCGAGTACTTTAGTAGGGAAACAATGTTGGTATTCCTTCCGAGGAGCCTCGACTTGACTGACATCCTTCGATTGGTAAATCGTAAAATTTTAATAAACGAATCAAGAAGAGATATAAATACAAAAATACAATTATTATAGACAACAATTCAAACCCCAGCAAATTAAAGTGATGGAAGGAAGGAATAATTTTTTTTTTGAATATTTAGTAATTTTTCTTAGTTTCTCCGTTTACTTTTTTTTACGCTTTTTAGATAAATAAACCTTTTTGTTAATGATTTTATATATCAGATAACGTTATTTTTAGAGTTAAACAAGAATTTTAAATTTCTTTCTGCAGAATTACCTAAAAATCCTAAGAGATGGGAATGAATACATGATAGCTCCGTTTCCTATCAGTTTTAACGATCTTTTCTGGATTCTATCTAATAAGTGGAGAGAAGTTTGTGCTGCGCCTACCCAATATATAGCTTCAACGACAATGGACAGCATTGAGTTAAAAACTTCGCACGGTTTTTTGTACTCCATTTAAAAATTCTGTAAATATCGGAGTCTAATGAGCTAATCATACGATCCTTTGTAATTCCACTTCCGAGTTCCGAAGGAGATGGACGTGATTTTGAGAATGAGTATGAGAAGCTGAGAGTAGAGTCGTCGTCAAAATATTGGGGTTTCCAACAAAAGATCATTTATAAAAATGAGGAAGAAAGTCGGAGACAAAACGGAGCCCTGAGGAACACTAGCATTTATTTTGTGAAGATCAGAAGATAAAACCGTCCAATACAACATGTATTGAACGATCTAGAAAGCCGTGTTGTGACCGGAAGCTTTCGATCTTCCAGATATTTCTGATGATTTATCAGCAATTAAATGACCTTGGAAATAAAGGACGTTAGTGCAATTGGTCCATAAGAGAAAGGGGAGTATTGGTCGCCTTTTTTAGGAACAGGCTGGACAAAGGCTGTTTTTCCATTTTCTTGGGAAGATTCCATAATAGTTAGAGCGATGGAAAAGCTTACGCAATGGTTTTGCCAGCGATACATAATACCTCTTCAGAAGAATGGGGGGCATCTGGACTAGCGGATTTGTTTATATTAAGATCTCGAAGGGCTCTTGCAAGAACAAATAGTACCTACATAAATATATTAAAATAATAAAATTAATTAAAATTCTAGGAACCGTTTTCGAGAATTATTGTTTAAAATTTGTATTGTAGGTACACACCGTTTTTATAAAAAGGTTAGCTTTGAAGTTGGAACGTCGAGCATGTCATTTTTGAAATACGAGTATGTAGATTTCATAAAAAAATTTAAGTTTTTTTTTTTTTAAATTCGAACGAAATTTATTTGAGGATAAAATAGCAACTTCAACATTAAAAATGATCAAAATCAGTTGTACTGTTAAATGGGAGATACCATTAATAACCATTGTTTTGAATTTATTTAACCGTTATTAACTGTCAGGAATCGGCAAACCATTCCGGGTCACGCACACAGGAATAGTTAAAAGTTGTAAGACACTAGGCCCTCGTTGCCATTTAAATAATACCTACATATTTACATTTGGATGTATGTACATGTAATATATACATACGTATGCGGTTATGTGCATATATCGCAAGCACAAATTTGTATAGTATGTAAATTTATATGAAGCAGTTTTAAAAAATATACGTTAACGTGGTTGGCAGCTAAAAGTTGACACACTAAGGTCATAAGTTGGTCCATTATAATAAAAAGAATAAGTATAAGATAACATTAATGGCGCAAAATCTTAGTTGAATTAGTACTTTGTTAAAGCTCTTTTAGTATGAAACTAGGTTAAAACAACGATTTTGCAAATTTTAATCGAATATAGCATCATACTTTCTCTACCCTTTTATTAGAGTTAAAATCATCTAATACCTATTTTTTTATGGTGGATTTACATGTATCTGCATTTGATTTCTGCAAAAAAAAGGGATGTCAAATACAGAATTCATATTTGTTAGATAGGAAAAAAAGAGCAAAATGAAGAAGAACTTCATTTCTGCTTTATAGGAAATTCGAGAAATGCAGAAGTCAAGATTATAGTAAAGACGAACATGTTCATCTTTATTATAGCATCTTCGTCTGCATTTTGTAAATTTGCGATATTTTCACATTTTTCTATAATTTTTGTTGACGGACACATGATATTAAAAAAAAACATTAAATCGAAGAAAATGGAAGTTAAATTTTGATTGCATAGTTTCGTATTAACAGGCCAACAAGTTATAGCAGTTTTTAGGAAGTAAAAAAGAGTTACCATCTGTGAGTTACCACCTGTGTATTCTCTCCCACTTTCGGGTTTCGACATACATCTGCCTCTTTCTACTTTTCTGCATTTTGCAGATGCAGAAACATGTAAATCCACTTTTAGTATTGTGCTATTTACAAACGCCACAAAAGGTCCGTTTACTTAGTTGTTTAGGTGTGTTCAGAAGGAATTTATTAAGAAAATTGCTTTAGTACGATATTGGTTAGAAAATGTTTAAAATTAAGAATGAGCTAGTAAGCTACTTTAAAGTTAGCAAATTGTTAAGTAGTATCATACTAATTCCTTCACAATATGCTGTTTAAAATTATTCGCCAATAATTCTATTTTAATAAGCAATGACAATGTTATTGAGATAATTTGTTATTTAAAACACACGTCTGTCAAACTTTGAGGGTTATTGAGAAAAACATATTTATATTTATATTTTTTCACATTAAACGTTATTGTTCTCTCTTTAAGTGTAAGTTATTATTAACATTTGAAGAACGCCTTTTTTCATCCGACGGGAAAATATTAAATGTGTATTGTACTCAGCCAACACTTTTACTTCACACCTCTAGCAAAAGGCCATAAATAATTATCAGCAACAACAACACAAATCATATTTTATTTATATCATAATGGTATGCTCTTTAATAAAATTTGAAATAAATCAATGGGGTGCTGGAATTTTTAATAGAACGTAATTAATTGGAATTCTAGTTGAATAAAATTGGTTTTGGATGCGAAAAAATATTAATTAAATTAGATCATAATATGAAGTTTCACAATTTTAGCCCTGATTATGATTAGCGAATCGAACTAAAATCCTAGCAAATTCGATAGATTCTTATTATGAATAGCTATTCGCTTAAATTAAGTTCGTTCCAAGTGTCAAAACGTTAGCGAATTTGTTTAGGGTGAGATAACAAACAGCGAATATTCGTTAATCTAACCGCTTAAAGTGTGAAATCCAATTGAATCAAATTATATAGTGATAACGCTGCGAATTGAAAATTGAAATATGTACATACATTTCTATCAATTGTTATTGTTTTTTTTTTTTTTGAAGTAATGAGGTTTGCAACCATTTATTTTTAGTTTTGAATCTGTGTTTTATTTAACCATTTTCATGGGTTGGTTTTAGAAAATCTGTAAGAGACTTTACCATCAAGAACTATAATATCCGAAAAACGAAGCACCTTCATTAATATTTGTTTTTTTTTTTTAACTTTCACTTTTTTTTTTGTTCTAATCCAGGTAATCGATTCTTAATTTTAATGTGAGTTTGGAACTATAACTGTGACAATTTTAGTAAAATTTTTCGCTTGAGAAGAGAAAATTAGTAATTACCTACTGCGAAAAAGGTTTAACTTACAACGAAATCGCGAAAATATTAGTGAGTGATATTGTTAGAAGATATCGCAACGAGGGACGTATCGTATCGACTTCAAGAAGCAAAACGGCCAGCCGAAAAAGTTAACAGCGCACGAAGAACACTTACCCCCGTTTGAGTGCCCCAAAAATCGTTCGTGAAGTTCTGGGTGAATGTAGGAAGCATTATGTCTGCGTCACCCGTTTGTCGCACCGTTAAGGCTAATGGTTTTAAAGTTCGAGTTGCCAGGAAAAAGTCATACATAAACTTGCGCAACCGTTTCATTCGCCAAAAAATTTGCAAAGGAATATCAAAAAAAGAATCCATCATGGTGGAAGGATGACTTCTGACTTTTTGTTTCCGAAGAGAGAATTATGGTATGGCGCAAAAGAAATGAAGATCTAAAAAGCCAAAAATTTTAAGCTGACTGTAAAGCATGGGGGAGGTCATGTGATGGTATGGAGTTGCACATCGGCCAAAGACGTGGCCAATTTGCTCTTTATTGATGGGATAATGAACAATGAGTATTATTTGAGGATCTTATAAGAAAATCCAAAATCACAAAAATTGGGTATTTCGCTGTCCTTCAAATTTTACCAAGACAGGGATCCCATACATAAAGCCCATATTGCATAATGGCTGCTGTATAACTGTCCAAAATGTATTGCAATCCCCACACAATCTTCAGACCTCAACCCGATTGAAAACATTTGGGATGAACTGGACCGACGTGTGAGGGAGAATCCTGCTTCTTCTACAAATGATTCAAAGGCAAGACTGCAACAAGAATGTGGAAAAATAAGCCCAGAATACCTACAGAAAATTGTGACTAATATGCCAAGACGTTTATCTAAAGTGGTAAGCTACCAAATATTAATGTTATTATTAACAAATTTAAAAAAACCTTGTATCTATGTAAAGGGTGGGCCAAAATGCAATAAAATGAACAAAATTAAAATTTTACATAAACGTATTATGGCTTTATTAGTAAGAGCAACCATTCCCATTAATTATGGAACTCAACGTCGTTTAAGTGTAGTACCCCTCCGCATAATGGTTAGTGCGTTGGACTGTGATGCGGAAGAGCTTGAGTTCAATTGTCAGCCACTCCAAAAAAGTTGTTCTGGGGTGTACTGCCTCTTGCGAGGAATTGATAAATTCTCTAACAGCCTTATTTACTAAACTCGTTTTAACGACGGAGTAAACTTACTTCGACTTTACAACGGCTCTAATCCTGAAAAGCTTATTTATAATGAAAATGCACGAGGAATAGTGGTGGAATAAGCTAAAACTGGTTCATAAGAGGTTTAACACCGTTTTAGTATCTAAATGTCATTTTGAGATGACATCTTGTGAAATTTACAAAAAGGAGTGTAAGTAGTTTTTTTTCGTTTGTTTACTAAGACAAAAAAGAGGTAATAAATTATTTATATTTTTCAAACGCTCTACCAATTGTACGGTATTGGGGACGCAATGTAGTTGGTACATTCATTTATTGGATTTGAAAATTATACAATCCAATTTTAAATGTATTTAATTACATATTAATATGCATATAATTATAATAAAACGAATAATAATGGAAATAAGCAGGGGTTTGCTTACGTGTATAATAACCAGAGTTTTAGATTGGTGACTTTTTTTTCTTATAGTAGCTATATTTGACATACATAAGGAAGGCGTAGCTAAAACGGCTAAGAAGTAAGTGCTTCGGCTCGGTTTAACTATTCCGAGGTTGAACTCAGTATTAGTGAAAAATAATAAATAAGGCTGTAAGAGTATATCTCTTGAGGTGAGGTGCTGCTCATTAGCCGTTCGGAAAAGGCAGAAAATTGTAAGTCCCCTCCTTTCATGGTAACGCCCACTCAGGGATGGTTGAGAGTTGTAATTCACTAGGTCCTGGTTCTCTTCGAGCTGTTGCACTACCAAATTTTTAACGTCGATCGACCCCATACAATTAGACGTGAAAAAGTCAATGTCTAAAATTCTAAAAAATTCTATTTCTTATCAATAACGGATAACTATTTAGTCCGAAAACACCTTTTTTTTTCTTCTTTAAACCAGTTTAGTATGGAATAAATGACCTCCAAACTTGAAAGTGAAAAGTCTTTTTTTGATCTGGTGCGTTTAATTTGTTTAGAAAAATAATTGTTAAAATTAAAATTTTAAGTGAAATTGAAAAAAAAATAATTGCAGATGTTCGTGAAGGTATTTACTTTTATATATCTGTATTGAAATTGTCTTAAAGTTTGTTTGTTGAATAAAAAAATTGTGTTATTCAAAGAACAAAAAAAAAATTGTTTTTAACGTGTTTGTTTTGGAAAATCTAAATATGTGCCTAAGGTTGCTTTAAAAATAAATTATGTGTTTTGGATAGCGATGGACGTCTACTTTCTGGAAATATATGTGATAAATCTCGCAAAGATTTGCAAAGCCCTTTTTTTGCCCACTTTTTAGGAAAAGATTTCTGCGTCCCAAGGAAGGAATTTTTTTAAGTTTGGTGTTCGAATTCCAAATCGACTCCGACAAAAAAACTTCTAAAACATATTTCGAAATAGTTTAATTCATCAGAACCAAGAAACTGTTAAAATACTGCTAAGCTTAAGAGAATCATCAGTTCAAAATCAACCAATTTTGATTTAAATTGGAAGTCGGCTGGAACGGTTTATTCCTAAACACAAAAATTGACTAGAGGTGTCCGAAATTTTTAAAGACTAAAACAATGCAATAGAATAGAATATTTTTCTACATTTATGAACATTATAGATGAAGACAGATATTTTCCAATAAGATTAGAATTTTTCACGTCTAAATGTATGGAGTCAATCCACTGTGCGTCGTTCAAGTGGCTGGTCATGCGCCTTCAATTCTTGAGTCAATTGGACTTTGTAAGCGAATAATCCGAGATCTTTGTGCAGAATTTTCCTCAGGCTAGTGCTTGTAATGTTGAACTGTTGCGATCGATGGCGAGTTGGTGTTCGTGAATTTAGTCTCATACACACAGTTACAGCACACACATTCTCGTCTGTGCGCACCATACAACAACGGGGACTATGAGTGTTGTCCACTAGCATACCAGTCTCACGAACTTTTTGCTTCATTTCAGCCAAAACTTCTTTAAAAAAAAACGCATTGTTTGGGTTACACAGCACTCACTTTGCAAATATTTCCCAATGTTGTTCAAGCGTAAAACGATTAATTTCGTTCCGCGGAGGTATCATACTGACTTTCTGTCAAGATTTCGAGCGGGAAACCGCTGTCAGCGTCAAAATAACCTATGATTGGAAAAGAAACCACTAGATGGCCCACCATCTAGAGAACCGTAAAAACCCATGAACACCCCCAATTTTATATGATCTTAATACGATAAAACACACTTTTTCCTCTTTCTTACCTATCCAGCAATACGTGCGAATAGTGGATATAACAATTGACGACTTCAACTCAAAAGAAGGGCGTTCTTTTTATATGAAAAGTTAACTTTCCTCGTTCCTTTATTTCAAAAAAATAACATTTTGACGACATAAGTTTGTTCCTTTATTCAAAGCTGAAATTTCAGAACGTTACTTTTCTTCCAACTGATCTAAAAACGGCTAAAAGGTTAATCTGTCAAAAACACCTAAATCTGGAAGTTTTTTTTCATTTTCCTTTGTTTACTATGCGTTCTTTTGATTTGGGATAGGTAGGTTAGGTAGGTAGAAATGGCAACCACTAGTAGACTAGCCTTGTGTGTAAAAACCTATCTATGGAATTGATATGGGAAATTGTGGACATTCTCACGGAGCCATCCAGCTTGGATTAAGTTCAAAAATATCAAAGGATCTAGTTGGTTTTTATGTCTCTTATTGTGTATTAGATTTTGCACAATCATCTGAAAATTAGATCACTCACTAAGCCACACCAACACACTCATCCGACATCATCAACACTGTGCCAAGCTAGGCAGCTTATTGACCGATGCTGAAACAGTAGTGAGTGATAGTCCGTCAAAGCTCTTAGTCTGCTACCTCGAAATTTAAGGGGTCAAACGAAGGCAACGGCACAGAAGTAACCGGAGTTCGTTCTAGAGCCATTTCATCCCGTTTGAGAAAAGAAAGTCTTTGATCTTCATTTCCGAAAGTTCGGCCAGAGCAGGGCATTTTCAGAGCAAATGGAGGACTGTTTCCTTTTCCTGCTGTACCCCACACTCCCAAAGCTTTGACAGTGAGTGTTGTCAGGAGTGCCTAACTTCGCTGTACATATGAAGAAATATAACGAGTATTGATATGAAATTAGTTTCATCGGACTAAAGTTAAACCTTGCTTTAAGAAAAAATAATTCTATTAAAATATATTAAAATCGCATCATCGTATTACAATCTATAACAAAAGAAAATAATAATTCTCAAACACACAACACTATAAAAAGTAGAAAAAAAATTAAAATTTAACAGCAGCCTAACGCCGACAATTATACATAATCGGTGTAAAAACATTCGAACAAGCAAACCTTTCGTTCTCAACATTCTAATTTCAATTTCAACAATCAAGCACACAAAATCAACCAAAATTTATACGAAAACCAAATAAAAAAAACACATAAGCAAACTTACCGTTTAATCTGGCTTTATTGGGACCACGATCCTGGAGTGAAGAGGTAGCTGTAAGAACAGCTTTTTCAATCAGCGGCGCGTTACATTCATAATCGGAAAAGTAGTCATTATACGCATCTGGAATAAAAACAAAAATTAAGCACACAATTAATTTACCGAACAATTAAAAACTAAATCCGCACGTCTATAAGATTTGTTTGAATGATTACAAATTTACAAAAGAGAAAGAAACAGGACAAAAGACGAATCAGAACCAAATGAATGTATATTTGGGTCGCTGAGAGCAAGTGGAAACCATGTAAGTATTTATGTGGAAGTATTCAATAACGGTCGAATTATTTCTTAAAGAATCCCAAAAACCATCACACAGTACCCTACCGAGTGAACCTTTTACTCGATTCTTTGTTGAAAATATCGAAGCCAAGACTGAACAAAAAAAAAATCTATAAGATTTAATGAGCTTAGAAACTTACTTCAGGCAGTAAGATTTGCTATAGTGGTGCACTCATAGGGAAAACTAAACAAAGCAATTCGCATTGGGTTCTTTGCGATACATGTTATGTGCCCATAGTTAATGCGAGGGGTGCATTTTTATGTGGTTAGCATATATGTATATCCGTCGTTGCAAGCAATATGGATGTATGTTATGTGTTCCCACAGGAGAACCTAATAGTTAATGTATTTATTCCATATAATAAGAACCACTCGTCGGTTTTGCAAAACTTATCTACTTTCTTTGAACTGCAAGCAAAAGGGGTAAGACTTGAAGTTGTCTAAGCTCTTGTAGTCTAATTCTGCATGTAGGTTTTCAAGTTTATTTTTATTTTTCCACATAATGGTGTATACGAGTAAATCATAAAAACCATCAAGGGGTTAGATTGTAAGAACGTAGCAAACATTTTTTAAACTTTTCTATATTGAAGCTTCTAACAAAGTTGAATGGCAATATCGCGTGATGAAAGCAAATTATTTTTTTTTAAGGGAAACACATTTGACACAAATTCTATGCAAAAGTACGAATACAGGGAAAATAAGAAAATATCTATAAATAAATCATAATCCCTGTTGTGATCATGAAGCTTTTATTCCTACAAGGTTTCAAAAAAAAATCCGGTAAGGTCTCTCTGTTATATTTATTATTTTATTAATGGAGGAAATAAAATTCCATACGTAGTTTCAGATTTTAGGAAAAAAATCGTCTAAATGCTGTCCAATCCTCTTCACATTCTCGTGGATTTGGACTCAATTTGTGAACAAAAATCATACCAGATACTCATTTCGGTTTTAAGGCAGGGCATTATTCAATTTCTGCCGCGTCTAAACCAATCTCCAATATCCAATGAAACAAAACTAAAAGGCAATGTACTTCTGCTTGTTTGGTTGATTTGGAGAGGGCTTCCGACACGGTATGGCTTATTTTGGTGGGGGCAATACCCCTATTTATTAGGCTTAATACAAGCTAACGACGATCTAATAGCGTACAGAACAGCTCCAAAAGTCAAGATCATCAGAATTCTTTTGCAGCGTGACTTCCACAACATTCAGTGATATTGTGATGACTGGAAGTTGAAAATCAAGTTTCAGAAATCTGAAACGATTCTGTTTAGGATTCCACTGCATGGAGCCTCAAGGGATTGGAGAAGGAACTGGCGCAAAGTACCTTGGCATCTGGTTGGATCAGAATTTGTATTTCGACAGACATATAAATGCTGCTCTGACCAGGGCTATTGGAGCCTTTTCCCTGACGAAATGGTTGTTTTTCTGCAGCCAGCTTGATAGCAGGTGAAGGTGATCTGCTACATGGTTCTCATCCGGCCATGTGGCCGGTGTAGTTCAACGTTGCCCCATCTCAAATAGAAAAGATTCGGGTGTTTGAGAGGCAGTGTCTTACGGCTCGCGTACACCTAATCCGTCATCGGCCGAAGTATACTCGGGCGTTGTCAGCCGAACTCGGCCGATCGAACCAAACGTATAGAAAGGAAAGAGAGTGCGTACACCATTGAAAGCGACATCGTCCGATGACGCCCGATAATAAGCGATCAACCGGCATATCCCAACATGTTTGGATTTTTCGTCAGATTTCCGGTTGATTCTTGCGATTAAATTCATGCAAAAATAAAGTGCACGACTGGATCGCACGAACTTGCTCTTATGTAAAAGTATTTTGGAATTTAAAATACATTTTTTAAATAAACAACATGGATTTAATGAGATAAAAATCTTCAAATGCATGGAATTGCCGTCTGATTTCCAGAAAAGTATGAATTTATGCAAACAGAGTTTAAAAATCGTTTTATTTCTTTAAAATTTTTCGAAAACGAAATTGGGCATGCCAATTTTAAGTATTTAATAGTATAAATTTTAGGAAATAATTTCAAAAACTAATCGCTAACATGTTTTAGAGATATTGATTTTTCAAAAAAATAAACGTGGAATTGTTTTTTTTTTTTTTTAAATACCCAAAAACAAATGTTTTCGAAAATTTGTATATACAATATTATTTTAAACTAAAGGGGCTCCTGCTGAAAATTTTTAGTTAAAATCGTTACAGCCGTTGATGACAAATTCAAAAATACAAAAAACCGTTCTGTGACAGGTACCGTTAATAACATTTTGTTGAACAAAATGTAGTTTATGTCCATAAAATCACAACTGTCTTTTTTTATCAAAATCGTTAGAGCAGTTTTCGAGATAAAAACGATTATGCATTACGGGTGTATGGGGGGTACCGTTAATTTAGAGCTAAAAAAAATCCAATTTCTCCTCAAGGGAATCACCGAAGACCCTTAACTACCGGGATTGAAGAACATAGGTCTAGTGGTTTAGGCTGTAGGGAGAGGTACAGACATACAGAAAAACAAACAGACAGACGGAATTGTCAAACCCACTTTATTTGTCTTCGCTATCATCGTAATGTCATCTTTGATCAAAATCTCGAGTTCGATTTTTTTTCCAAATGCACAACATGCCCTATAATACCTAAAATATGGATACTGGAAAATTAATTAATCCCATTTATAATAGGGCCCCTCTTTGAGACATTGCTAAACGACTATTGGCCGAAATTTCATCGGAGATGGAACTGACTGTTGCAGACATAAAGAAAAAATCTTCCATTGAAAAAAATTATTACTTTCATATCCAAGGTTCACAGTCAGGCTCCAGGCCGGCACCATCCTAGATCGGAAGGAGTGTATGCAGACGAACGTCCGGGACAGTCGTCCGAATAGCTCCGATCCGATATCGGCCGATAATTCGGTTTTAGTGTACGCGAACTGTTAGACATTGCCTTGGATTACACAGAACACTAGAATCCGAGTACAAACATTATTATTCTAGCCAGGTTCTATAGAACGGATCCAACATAATTGATAATTTTTTAATAAAGCTGATTCGGGGTCACATTGTAAGACCAACAGCCTAATTTTTTAGGCTTACTATCCTAACAACGATTATTATGAGAGTGTACGTCTAAGCGGCTTTATCCCGGCCGATGCATTTCTCTACTTAGACAGTCGACGGCTGTCCAGAATAGAATGGCGATTCCGCTGATCGACACACGTCGGCCGTAGAACTGTGGATAGGCGGCTCTTTTATAGTCGAGAGGTGCTAGCACAAGACGGAGCAGAAAGCCTTCGGTTCAGAAGGACTGTCCAATCGGGACTGGAGGGACAGGAGAACCAGATGTTTGTCTGATGATAGGGAAAGTTGACGAGGACTTGTATGTCTTGGCCGACTTACATAGGCTTAAGCGTTTTTTAGGTAGGCACAAGTAGCTTTTAGTACATAGTTTTAAAATTAGTTTGTATTTTTTATAAAAAAAATCAAGAAAAAAATGTTAAGAATCCGAGTTTTTTTTTTCAATTTTCTCGAGAAAAATAAAATGATACAGTTTAATATCAAAAAGTTTTAAGGTCTAAAGGTATTAGAATTAAGATATAGCTTAACTTAGAGCGCCCGCATGGGGCCAGTAAGCTATTAAATAAGTAGGCTAATTTTTATGAATTTTTGTCTAGCTTTAAGATCGATGAATAAGATGAATGACAATAAAAATGAATTTAAAAAAAAAAAATTTGAACACGAGAGAGCAAATCGTTGGCCAAATGGCGCCAACTTAGCACCTGAATTGTTTGAGGATTAATGGTGCCCGGGGTATATCTCCGTACTTGCTGATTATTATTTTTTTCTTTTTTTTTTTTTGAAAAAAATTACTCTCAGCTTTGTCATTGAAACTCCAACTATGTGTGGAGTGACCCTACCTTTTTAATGAAATTAGGTTCTATTGTTGAAGCTGGAAAGCGTCTGCAGTTGTTATAAAAACTCGTAATTCATTGGGCAATACACGTCAACAGTGACTGTTTCTCCCTGGTTGAAAAAAAAGGTCCGATAACTCCTCGCGCAAAATTTGCACACCACTGTATCGTCATTTTTGGACAATGAAAACGTTTTTAATGTCCTTCATTCCAGTAGTTTTAGCATCAGACTCTCATGTAATGTTTATTAAGATAACCATCCATATGAAAATGTGTATTCGTCCCGCTGTATATTTCCCGCTATAATTAGGTACTTGTTTGAAAATTATCAACACATATAAATAAACGCTGAGGTTCTTAATTGGTATCTAATTGATATAGAAATTAAGAGTTTAAGAATAGAACCGTTTAAAACATTTCTGTATTCCAAATAATATTATACTTTGCTAAAGTTTTTGATGCCCTCAATTAAAATTCTATTTATATTAGATTAGATTTTTGAAATAAAGGATTTTTTAATTGGGGCAGATAGATGTTGAAATAGAATAAAATAAGCTGTTTGAGGGGTATTAACAAAATTGAAAGGCCCTTGTATGTCATTATGTATGTATGTAACATGTAACTAAGCATATAAATAAGGGACAATGTCCTACAAAATGTAATATTAGAAACAAATAAATAAATAATATTACATCGTTCAAATGTTACTTGCATTGGTGATTTTGCATCAGTAACAGAATACCTAATAAACAACATATTTGACAGATATCAGCTAAACAACATGAAAGCCCACCTGCGCAGATAGAAAAACACTTTACATAATTACAACTGCTTGAAGAAAAAAATAAAGAAAGAAAATTGAAAAAATGCTACAAGTACATCTTTACTAAACGAGACCTTACTAATTCTACTAATGGTGATTTTGCATCAGTAACAGAATACCTAATAAACAACATATTTGACAGATATCAGCTAAACAACATGAAAGCCCACCTGCGCAGATAGAAAAACACTTTACATAATTACAACTGCTTGAAGAAAAAAATAAAGAAAGAAAATTGAAAAAATGCTACAAGTACATCTTTACTAAACGAGACCTTACTAATTCCATAAGAAATTCGATAAAAAATAAATACTAGTTTAATTATTCGAGCATATACCATCACCACTACAAGAAAATCAAGACAGATCTTATCCTCCATACCGTATTATTCGAAAAACAGAAATAACAAATTTTGTTCGAATGAGGCTTGGGCACACTTCAATTACGCATCAACATCTTTTTACCAAACAAAACACTCCAGTATGCAGCACCTTCACCACAACTATTCTATTCTTAAAGACTTATCTATCTATGAAATCCTCAAAACTCGAAACTCAAAAATTAAGTACGTAAAAAAAACCTCAATCTATAGCTTAAACCGCTATAGAGTTATTTTCTTCAAACTCGGTACTTAAACTCTGTTTGCATACTTTTCTAGAAATCAGACGGCAATTTAATCCCTTTCAACATTTTTATCTCATTTATTACGGTGATAGAGAAGACGAAAAAGCGGGTCTCACAATTCTGTCTGTCTGTTCGACTACAGTCCAAACGACTCCGCCGATTTTCTTTAGAATTGCTAAGTAGCGTTTTTTTTTATTTTTAAGACCAAAAATAAAGGAACCTGCGATACGGTTTTTTTCGAAATTTTGTAAAATATTTTTTTAGGTAATGCTTGCAAAAAAATCCGAAAAATGATGATTTTGGGTACCCCCGTACAACCATTTTTGTTTTGATTTTCTCAAAAACGGTACTATTGATTTTTATCATTTTTGTATGCTAAAGCTCTAAAAAAGTTTCGATAGTATGGTAAATTCGAATTTTTAAAAAAAACATTTTTTGGATTTAAAAAAAATCATTTGGAAAACTCGATGGAACAGTTATTTTGATCGGAGCTCAACTTAAAACGAAACACAAATAAAATTAAGCGAACGAAGATAAAGGGCATGCAAATAAAATACATAAAAACAAGTTTTATTATTGTTTTCGTGTGAATTTGTTTATATTTTTTTTTTTTGAAGGGGAAATAAAGTAAATACAAATAAATATTGGTTCCTTCCATAGTGAATCTCATTTTTAATGTTTGTCTCCTTCGCGTATTGTCTGCATTTATTACAGAGATTGCAACGGCAATAGCATCTATTTTTAACGACCAACAAAATTAAAATCAAATCAAAAGATGAACAACGAAAATTTGTTTAGTTTTTTCACATTCTGACGCAAGTCCCAGCAAGGATGAACACGAATAAAATAATGTGAATTATAAGCGACATAGAAATAAGACACGGCATTATCCGCTTTAGTTCAGCCGCCATCCCTGGAGCTAAAAATATCTGAGACAACCACCTTCAGTCTCAGAACATCGTGCCACACATCTTTCCTATACTTCTTTCTCTTCTTAACTTCACGCCCGCGCTGTGTTGAAACATTTAAAGGGTAATCTAATCCCTTGAGCGCGGGTAGATTATAAAAAAAAAAAAAAAAAAAAGTGAACTGATTTTGAAACTCCGAAATTAGGACAATGCTTTTTTGATTTCGTTCGGGGCTTATGATGTAAATTTATTCGTATTCGTAGCGTAACAAAATTTTCGGGGACTTGATACGAGGGACTCTGTGATAGAGGTGAATACCTGCCAGTGAACTACATCATTTATTTGAAAAAATTCGCAGAGGTCACCGTCTGCACTTTTAGAGAAAACCTTCCCTTGCGATTTCTAAAAGTTTCTGTATCACTTCCACCTGGTGATTGAATGCGGACATTATGTGCAATCAATTGCACCAATTGTCCTAGGAAACTTTGCATTAGCGAAAAAGTCCCGTGCTGCTTCAAGCTTTTCCTCGTGTGTTTTCGGTATTCGAATGAACCGCGGTGCTAGATTGGCAATTGCTTTCGACACTCGTTTTAGAATGTGATGCACGCTGGAAATGCTTACTCCACTGAAGTCTGCAATAGTCAATTGGATTCATCCGAGCGCATAAAATCGTAGTGCTACCAATAACTGTGTTTGGCCGTAACTTACGAGATCTTAAGGGACTTAAGTTTTAAGGTCACGGTTAATTTAAAACTATTACCGTCTCTCGTTGCAAGGAAGTGAATTTTTAATCAAGCCTAGCGCCATCATTGCTTTCGGTTTTGAAAGACGAAAGCGATAAATAAAGTTACGGTCGTCCCACTTTTCAACTCCAATGCACGGTAACGTCTTATATTGTCTTCTTTCAATGTACAATGACTCAGTTACATCTTCACTTTCACTGCCCGATGAAGTTGATGACCAATTTTCCCAAAAAAATTTCTGCGGAACATAAGGTACCTATACCAATATTTTTCTTTATTTTTTGTTATTGAAAAACAAACTTTTGAAACGAAATGCAATGTTTCATTTCAACTCTCAAGTTTGCTCTCTCAACTTCTACTATTTTCGGAAGTTGAGAAAACCAGAAGTCGATCAACTCGAGAGTTGAGAATCGAAAATTGAAACAGTCAACTTCTAGTCAAGAAAAACAAAATCACAACTTGAGAATAAAAGTTGTTTTAGTCATTAAAAAATTGAATTTTATGGTTATGAACATTTTTCTCTAGCAACATTCATTTTTAAAATTTTAAGTCTTTTACATAAGAGCAAGTTCGTGTGATTCAGTCGTACATTTTATTTTTATCAGTATACCTACCAAAAATTGTTTGCATTCCTTTTTAAATAAATGAACCGAAAATAAGTCCAGACTCATAAAAAGCACACAATTATGTTTGTTCCTAATTGTTTTCAACAAACATCTGGCTCCTTTATTATTCTATCAATCACAAGCGCAGCGATCGAAATCATCATGCATAAGCCGGCAAAGTGAATAAACTCATTTTTCTTTTTTATTGATTTTTCGCAATAAATTGTTTTTTTTTTTTGCCCTCCTCGCTAGTAGCAACAGCAAACAATCCTTGTGCTCTTTATCAAACTTGAATGGTAGCATATCACGTCATTTAACCACTCCTTGTTATTTTTTCAATGCAGAAATACTAGTAGTCCCTATTTGATTTATATTAAAACCAAGAAGAAATTAGTTCAATTTAAGCTGAATAACAAAAAGAATCCAAATCGATTTGACAAATAGCTCCTTTGTCCTCAATCTTACAAGGAACAGAATTATTTGTTATGTTAATGCGAACAACAACCAGTAACGTGTAGTCGGAGAAGGATTTAAAAGAAGCATAATATCCTCTGTGGAGTGCACATTTTTCTGGAATTCTTTTACTATGCAATCTGCAGTACTGCATTATGTACTCATTCGCATTTAACAAACTATACGGCTGGCTTATGAAAAGAATTATTTAAATCGCTCAGTCTAGCTGACTGATTCAGAGTGGTTGTTACTCGTTGAAAAAAAAAGAAAAAAAAAAACAGAAAGGTTGAGGAACCGTGCCGTACTTTGGGATCTCATTGACTCTTGGGTGACGTTGGAGAATCAAGCCCTCGTGACTCTTTGTACCCAAACAGCAGAATGCAGTGCAAAAACAATAAATGAATACGATAAAAATTTCTTCTGCCTGAACGAAAAGTTCACACTTTAATGATATAAATTTGTACTAACACCACCACCGGCACAGTTTGCCGTTCTTAATGCTTCCAGTAGTATGCATTTTTATTCATTGTCTAGTATGAAAATGGTTTCTGGGTGTTGGATGTTTCAAGCATACGAAGGTAGAAAAGAAATTGCGAGCTATTTGTACGACAATGCTGATTGACATGAAGATATTTTGCCGGAGAGGCATATTGTACGTCAGAATTAGCTACCTACATGCACCGGAAGAAAAGAATACAAACATAAAGTCAGAACAATTAAATGCGCACACATTTATTAACTTTAGGATTTTTTTTAAAAGGGATCCTTGACATAACAAGGATAAGTCTGCTGGCGAAAAATACAGAATAATATATTGATCTCAAACGAATAAAAGATTTCTTTTTTGTAAATTTGATAAAAGATTCCGCAAGGCTTGGCAAATAGCTATGGAGAGAACATTGCAATCCGTCATTTTGAAAAAGCCTCCGGCACAGTCTAATAATGAAACTGATAATAGCGACACATTATCCGGACTGTGAGAACAGCATCCCCGAAACGCTTAGATCTCCTTAAACGTCAGGGCAAATCAGCACCATTATTGCAAAGGAGAAAATTGCCTAGGCAATCAACACTTTCTCTCCAAGAAGTCTCTAGGTCTGGATAATATACATTATTCTTGGTACTACTAGTGCCAGGAAAGTTCACCGCTGTGCTAAGTGAAATCACACATATATATATATGGCTTTAAATCAAAACATAACTGATGGTATTTACTACCAAAAGTAAGATATAGCCCTTCGCTCTACCCCGACTCAACGGCCATCGTACTTATCAAAGCATATAACATCGATAAACTGAAGAAGTTTCAAAGATCTTGCCCAACTGATGCCCTAAGTGCTTTTACATGTTGATTGACATAAATAAGGTATAGTATCTTGCAGTGCATTAAGACTAAAGGAATCGAACTCTTGGATTGCCAAACCTTACGGCTATAGCAGTATTACGCAGTTGTTTCCAATAGAGATTTTTTCGGATCCCACTCAACATTCCGCTCGGAAGGGCAATATTATCTCAATTTTACTTAACGAATCAAACCGTAGGTGAAACAGTTTAACTAACTGCATTATATCTAGAAAGATTTGGCCCACCTATAATAAATCCTGAGCACTTGATCTGATATGAAGAAACAGGCAAGATATAGTCAGGACCGTTGGTGCCTGTAGCGAACATTGGCCAATAGGAAAGTATGCATCGAACTTTGGTAATCCTCACAACACTAACTGTTGTGTTGTACTTGCACTTCAGCGCTAATTGCGCCACAGGGTTAGACTGTCAGTAGTCGCCATTTCTATCTTCATATACCTAGGGAAGCATGTAAGGACCATAATCCATAATTATGCGGATTTTGAAATTTAGGATACACAAATGAAATCAAAAACATATGAGGCTTCGGTAAGGAAGCAGTGAACCTAGCATATATAGAAGATCAAATTAACTGCTTAATTTAAACCACTTTCAATTAATACTCGACCAAATTTAATATTGCTCATATTCTCTTGAAGAAAAAAATTAAACAAATCCATAAGTCTTAAGCTCTTAAATTCAGCAAGCAGAAAAAAAAACTGTTTCCCTAGGTGGAGTTCAATACACACCATTAACAACAAAAATAGTATGTTCCCTCTTATTTTAAGCTGAAAAGTAATCGTATCGCTTTCGTTTTCTAGAGGCCATAAGTCAAAAAACGTTCTTAATACTCACTCCACCCATTTAATTGACTTAACGTTTAAATGTCTAATTTAATTATCCTAAACGCATGTCGATGCGGAGGCCGCCACTACCACCCCGATAGCAAAGTATGACATTAGCCGTAATACAATGTTTCAATACAATTAACTGCGTATGCCCCGGAAAGTAAAACAATTAGCTTAAAAGCTGCAAAAAAAAAAAACTCAGCAAATTATGACTCTTAAAATGAAATCGTAAATTTTAAACTCTTGAAAATGCCCAGTTGTATGCGTTTTGTATATTACATTCCTTTCCAGGGCTTTTAACTGAAACTATGCAATTAATAGTCATCGTATAACGTGCAAAATTAAAATTCACGGAAGTAAAGGTCTTAGAAAAATTCTAAACCATAAATGCGAATTCCTTCACATTTTTCTATTAGAAAAGCGGTAATATTGCGAAGAAGTAAATTCTTTGAAATCATTGCAACAGCACACAACAGACAATGCTCTTAAGTGGGTCATTAAATTTCGATTGCTTCACTTGCAACCTAGCAATGCTGAATCGATACAACAGAAAAAAATACCTTTATCCGAAAGGAAAACTGTATTATCGGTTCTTGCAGACAAGGAAGGATCTTAGTAATTAAATGTTACTAATTGGGTTTATTGTTTTTAAGGAGCCACCTACTGATGCAACATAAAATTAAAACTTATTTTTACCCACCCATTAGGTTGATTGCCTTCAAGTTGAATATAGGATTCTCGTCTGCGGACTTTGATATGGATAAAATTGTCAAAGCTAATTACGTGGTGCACGTGATTTCGTTGAGTGGTGTAATAAAATTGTTGTATCGATTGATCACCGATGAATCATTTTTACTTTTTCTCTTAAATAGATATGCTATTTAAGATATCAATGCCATTTTTAATTTTTTATATTCTCAATTGTAATGCCAAGGAAAATTCTACGTAAATATTGATATTTTATTTTTTAACATTCATAAAAACATCAACAAACATTGTAGTATCTTCGAATAATATATAATACATTAACTGTAGGCCTTGAAGTCCTAAGGTCTTTTTAAATGAAATATTAGCTTGTTTAGTATCTCATCAAAGCACACGGCACATGGCATCGAGTTGAAAATGGTATATATACCATTTCTGTGGGAGTATAGAATCAATTAAAATACTAATTGTTAAAACTGATAGTAAGAGCAGTCGTGTACTTAGTCAAATTAACACTGAACTGCGTTGTGGACATATCCTCACGGAATCGTGCAGTTTGGATTGACTTCAAAATAGAGCAGAAAATAATATGTATGTCTTATGAATTATGATCGTCGTATGACGTGTGTTTTCTTTAACACAATTACTATCATTCTGCCAAACTAGGGAGCTTGTTGAATAGTCCTAAAGCTCCAAATTATCCGATCGACTGATCACCCTTCTACTGTGCACCATAAACTATCGTCAAGGCCGACCGCTAGCTCGAGGTCTAAAAAACCGACGTAAGACACGGTACAGAACTGAAGTTCGTACTAAAGTTTTTTCGTCGCATTGAGAAAAGAGACCATCTCCTCAGCCCGTTCATTCTTATCAATCAAGAGTGATACCGAGGTTAATGTTCAGATTCGTAAGCTCATTCCGGCTGCTGGAACACTTCGGAGGATAATGGCTTCAATAGCCCCTGAATTTCTGTGATCATAGCCGTATCCCAGTTCTGGTTTCGATCTTTTTTAAGTAGTTGTATGCTTCCGTGATTGCCAGTAATTCAGCTTGAAAGACAATAAAAACCTCAGGTAGCTAAAAGATATTTAGACACTCAAAAGAGACTCCTTAACCAACGCAACACTAAATTTTTGAATGAGCAATTAGTTTTGTCGAAGTCTTTTGTCAAAGCTTTATCGTGGCAATCTTTTTAGTATGGAACCTTAGTTTTAAATCTTAAATGATGATCATTATAGGCATGCGTGCTGTAATCTGTGGAAATATTTATTTCTTACAGCCCCTCTGGTGCCAAAATGTAGCAGTTCTTTAAATCTTCTTAATATAATCGATGTTACATATTTTCGAGCCACCACACCATTGAACCGTGTGTAAGGATCGGTCGTACCACTTATGTATACGTCCATCATTTTTTTACTGCAGATCACGGAGATTCAAAGTATAGTGAAGGATTGTTTCTTAGTTTTGGTAGTACATACCATCAGTTCAGTTTTGCTTTGGCTAACTCATAGTCGTACCCAATAACTCGACTTTCTTTTCATGATAAAAGAAACTATAAAAGAATTTATCACTTCTTCGCAATAGGAAATTTTATTCTTTAATTAATTTATTTTACTTATTAAATAAATTAAATTCGGTGGTGCAACAGCTTGGAGTGAACCAGGACCTAGTGACTTACAACTCTCAACCATTTCTGGGTGCGTGTTACCAGGAACGGAGGGGACCTACAATTTTCTGCCGATTCCGAACGGCTAATGAGCAGCACTTTCCATGACAAGAGATACTCTTGGAGAATTTGTCAATTCCTCGCAAGAGGCAGTACACCCCTGAAAAAAACTTTCTTGCAGCGGCTGAGAATCGAACTCGAGACCTTCCGCATGACAGTCCAACGCACTAACCATTATGCCAAGGGGTACTATTTATTTTACTTGTGCGAACTAAATTAGATAATTAACAAACCTACTACCTATTCTTACTTAATCAATTTTTAAAACATTCTCGTACTGCACTCATGTATATGCACTTTTGATCTATTTAAATTCTTCGACAGTTAGCCTGGAATAAAACCTTTACAACCCCTCTAGAAATAATATAACAGTTCTTAACATATCTAATCGATCTCATGAAAAGACCATTCAAAAATTAATCCTCATTGGACATAGGAACCTTGAGAACTGAGAAAGTTATGAATTCGCGAAACATGAAATTACACTAGGCATCTTTCATGATAAGTTATTATTATGACACCGATTTGTACCCTCAAACATACGCTTTAGAAATACAATATAAGGAGACTTAACTTTAAGACGTTAGTTACAATTAGTGACTCCTAACTTAATCCTTTACAATATTAAAATATCATCCAACGAGGACTTCAGTATATTCATATGATTTCCCCAAAGCTGCGGATCCCCTGTCTTTGCACGTACGTACATATGTAGACTTTTTTGTTGAAATTCTATAAAAATCCTACTCCAAGCAATCAAAAGCTGTAATTGCCCTAATGAAAAGGCACGGAAATGTTTGTAGCGTCACAATAAACCGTACATATATGCGAGTAATTATGTAGGAATCGTATGATTGTGTAGGTCTTTTTGGTGGTTTCCACTTCCCCCAAACTAAACGCAAAGTGGTCGGCGACATGTAATATCAACACCTGATTGAAAAATTTAGTTTTATTAGACTAATTAAAGATGAGAGTAGCATTAAATATCTATTTAAAGAAGGTTTCCGCATCTTATACTAATGCTTTACTTTTTTTTAGTTTTCAAATTACGTCATAGCAACAACAATATACTTTAAGGACAGCGATTTAATGAAATTTCGTTTTTAATTTAATAATTATGGATGTTTATACAAGCCATTTAATTGTAAAGATATTGAAATTAAATTTGATGTTTCGAGATGTTTAATATCAAAGAACCAATTCGATCACTTCACATGCTAATAAATCTGACCATAAATGTTTGCATTTGCACTACTATAAATGAATCAACAAATAAGTGTCTACCGTAACCGAAGTGAAAGGAGTCAAAAAAGTTGAAGTACCAGAATAAGCTTAATTCTAACCTCGCCAACTTAATAACTGATAAACCTTCGTTCGATTGAGCTGATGGTTCTCATGAATCTAATCAAACAACGTCTGAACAAAATCTCAATATAAAATCATTTAGCCCAAAAAACAAATGGTACAATTTTGATTGTGAATTGGCGAGAAAAATGTCTAAAAACTATTAGATATAAGATACCAAAGAATGCAAAGCACAGAAGAAAAACTAAGCTATCTAAGATCTTAAAAAGAATTTAGACAGAAGTATAATTCAATATCATCAACAAATTGATCTTCAACTCTGTACTGGTAAAAATTAGTAAGGATTAGTGGATTCTAGCAAAGAGATTCGAAATAAAGATCTTTATGTATGCCCGCAAATATCACCATCAGAGTTTAACTTATTTCGTAAATCTTCTTAACTTGAACCAGTATATAGTTTTTTTTTAAACCATAGATGAAATTAAAAGAATACTATCCTATGTTAAACTAGATAAAGCTCCTGGAGAAGACAGAATTTAGTTACGAATTCCTAATAAATACCTATACGAATATGCTCAATGAATCTAGGATTGAAGAATCTTTTAACAAAACAATTATTTTTCCAATATTTAAGAAAGGGGATATCAACCAAGTAAGTATAGAGGTATTTCTTTTATTATCTGTATTGTGAAGAGGATGATATAAATCATAAATCAGAAACTTTACAATTGGGTGGAGAGAAACCATATCCTGACCAAGTACCAATCTGGTTTCAGGAATAATTATTCTCCCATTGATAACATTTATAACTTGGCATCAATAGTTCATATACAACTTCGCGAGATAATAAAGTGTTTGATCAAAACTGCGTTGGACAAAATTTCACGGAGATTGCTAATTTAACCAACCAACTTAATTCAAGCCATCTATGGCGACTCTTTTTCTGCTGTATGGACTAGAAAAGAAATATCGGAGTATTTTGATACATTCAATGGGGTCAGACAAGGATGTCTCCTTTTATATTTGCATAAACGATCTACATGAATGCTTAGAAGAAGGTTTCCAAATCGAACATATTAATGTGAGACTACTATTGTATGAACATGATATAATAGTCATCTTAGCAGAGGACATTCGAATTATGCAAAAATATAACAGATCGACTGGAAGAATACTGCAATAATTATTGTTTAGAAGTTTACAAAGTCAGAAATAATAGTATTTCTAAATGGAGGTAAACTATTTCAACATGAAATGTGTTCATTCAAAAGAAAAGAAATAAGAAGTACTTCTAATTATATAAATTTGGATGTTCTTCTTACATTCCAAAGATGTCATTCAGCAGCACGTGAAGGTTAGAACCAACTCAGTAAAAAACATCATCAACGCCACTTGACAAACATTTTTGGCAAGAAAAAATATCATTCTTAGCTAAAAATGGAATTTTTTTCAAGCGGTATGTAGGGCTATCCAAACATATGGCGCACAATTTTGGGATATTCGATATTTCATAAAAAAGATATTTAAACTATCAGCTAGCACAGCAAAAAATACGCTGTCATTTGAATCCGTTGACGAAGAAGGACATTTTTAAACTTTGGATCTTCACCTGCGGTATGTGAAAAAACCCTGTTTGACTTCACTGAATGTAGAATATTCCTATTCCTTTACGGAAAAATCAATTTTGGCTTAAGAGAGCTAAATAATATTTCTTCTAAAAAAGTAAAAAAGTATTGTACTATTTGGCTCTTTCAAGTTAAAGTTACATCAAGAAAATAAAAGAAGAGCATCTACAAACAGATCACTCATCAACAAGTTCTTAGATTATACAAGGGGACTTAATTATACCACGAAAGGATTTGATTTTTTTTTTAAATAAGCATCATCTTCAATTGGAGATGTGATCTAATCTCTCCGAAGGGAAGCAGATATAGCGGCAATGAATATCCTTATATAGCTTTTGCAATATGAGTGAAGAAAAAAATATTCAACACTTTTTGGGCAGATGCCCATTACTGCAAGAATTTAGAATTAGATACTTCGGAAAATCTGAAATGGAGGAAAACGAGATCTTATCGCACCTCCGGTGCAATAACGACGTAAGTGCAATTTTCCTGAATGCTTTGAGAAATCGCGTTTAAAGTTTTCTTGTTTAACAAAATACATACAATACGTTTCAGCTTTTGTGTCAAACAAAAAATTGCCTCTTTTGGGCAGTAGCAAAGATACAATCACGTCCATTTTACAACTTATAAAACTTGACATTTAGGTAATTATGGCGTTCTTAACTCAATTTCAGAAAAAATTGCACTTACATACGTCAATATTGCACCGGAGGAGGTGCGATATGTTTGCTAAATGGTGGGGAGGTATTAGATTTGGATGAACTAGCCAAATATATAGGTACCTGTGGCCATAAACTACAGACTGGTAAAAGAGTTCAATTAAATAAAACAATGTTTCAATTATCTTTTAAATATGTTTCAATTTTTTAAAAGCCTTTTTTAAATTCAAATTTGAAGATTTAGAATTTTGATTATAATTTGTACTTCTCCTTATTATAATGTATACAATCTATTCACAAACAGTATTTTAAATGAAACTACCCGCCAGACGACTCTTAAAGTCTTAGGTTTGAATTCTTAACAATATTTAAAAACAGGGCAAATGAAAATTTGAGTAAAAATAAAAACAGTTTACAATGCAAATTAAATTTAATGTAAAAATCTAGCTAAGGGTGTATAGATATTGTGAACCCGATGTTCAATAAAGTTATTTAATTAAACATCAAATTAAATCAAGATGGTATTCTTAAATGTTCAAGTTCATCTGAAATGCATCCTAATTCTGCCATGTACGTCATCGAGAACAACATACGCATTACTTTTTTCCCATTCCAAAACAACAGAAGTACATAGAAACATTGAAAAACAGTGCATCACGTGTTCCTTGTTCACATGGACCCGAACCACTCTTGAATGCCAGCCAAAAACATCCCCTTGACTTGACAAGGATAATCGCATGCTCAGTAGATGTTTGCAGAGATGCTGGTGACATTTTCCTCCTCCTAACCGAACTTTTAAACCGGCAATAAATGAGTAGATTCCTTATGCTTCCATCTTGTTTATAAAAAAGCCGCTTTGGGGCGATGATTAACATTTCAGATATTCCAAAGCGGGCTCTTTCATACTTTTCACTTAGATGCAGATACTAATTAATGATAACAACAATAACAAATTAAATATGATTCACCAATCAAGACTAGTCATAGATTTAAAAGTCAACCAAAGGAAGAGCAACAAGAGAGCACAAGACTCACTTGTACACACCACCGAAACTGAGAATATAGCAATGATAATGCGATCTCCCCATTCCCTAAGCCTCATTTTGATATTACATCGATCGTTACCGTAGTGTTCCCCCACTCTTGACTCTAGCGATCCAAACAAGGCGTACACGCCCAAACTCCACAAAAATTTGTATTGTTTCTCTGAACAGCTAGCCAGAATTTCTTACTACTTTGATGTTTTTTTACAGATTTATTAAATAAAAAATATTCCAATAAGAACATAACAGCAAAGTAAATTGGTTCATTTTACTTTATTTACATCTTTTAGTTAATTATTAATTTACCTGCATTAACATTCCGAACTGCGACAAGAAGTGTTATGAGCACAAGTACACTCATCACACGAAACATTTTCACTGTGGTTTTTTTTCTTTAATATTTAATTTACACGAGCATTTGGTTAAGAACACTTTTTATTTAGTTTCCACTGAAGTTAATTAGTTGTTAGCCATAAGAGATCATTCGGGGGAGAAATTATGATAGAAAAAATTGGTACAATAAGAATTATTGTTCACTTTTTGTTGAGTAAAAAAAACACACCCAAAAGGAGAAAATATTAAAATAAATTAATCACTACTGTATAACGGCGCGACATCAACCAACCAACACGCTTCGCTTTCGTAATATTTCTGATGTTTTCGAAAAATTATGGAAAAAATGAGATTGACTGTCATTTTGCTGTTGTTCATCGTGTTCTGAATGTTGGCTACATTTTTGAGTAATTAAATGTAAGAGAATAATCTGAATGTAATAGAATATGCTCCTATGTAATAGCCATAGAGGAAATATATTACCTAGAGTCACGACTTCGGGGGTTTGCTCTCTTTAACCCTACAAGCTGAATTGAGAGGAAAAAACCCACAGTCCAAAGATGTGTTAGTTGCCCCATGCATTTTAAATGGGAACAAACACAGCTTTGTTCAAATTTTGTGGGTTTTTGCTCAATGCGCAAAAAGGTTGAATAAGTGCGTTTGAATATTCAAAAAAGGAGTCCGTTAAATTCAAAAATTTTAAAATACAAATATTTTTGTATTAAATTCGCTTTTTTTATCTCTTTATCAATAAAAACTGTATTAGATATTAATTTTATTGCTTTTCGGATACAAATTCCTTAATATTTATGTATATTTCTCTTAAAAACTAAAAAAATCCAAGCAAAAGTAGAAGCGCACCCTAGAAATTCAATGCGTATAGTGCTGAACACTTACCACGGATTACCGACATTTTAGCTCAAGGTGAATATTTTGACAAGTAAACAAATCGATAAAAAAACAAATGTCATAAAAACAAAACTCGAGAAACCCAGCAAAAACAATTGTTAAATTTCGGAGGCAAGTTTGTTTTAATAAAATCCCAGGACAGCCCTTCGAAGTTTATCAATTTTAAATTTGTTAAAAACAAAAAACAATGTTTTTCTTAAAAGTATAAGTAATACCGGATTAAAATCAATTGCAATTCCTTACAGTACAGAAGTTACTGGGCAGGCTACTCTAATGGCTGTCAATAAACAAAAAGTAAGCAAAGCCATGAAATCCTATCTACAACGGGCTCAAGAGCACGATCAGTTCATGAAAACGCAACACAGTATAAAATCGGTAAAAGACATTCGGCCAATATGATGGGAGAAGATCGTGAAACATTCACCCAAGAGGACGTTGATGATGCCATTTTTCCATCGGGAATTTATGATAAATTCGCCAGACCCGCTATGAAAAGTCCCAATCAAGTGTTTCCAGCACGAAAAGCGGCTGAATTCGATGAAACTGGACGTCCTTTCCACAGCATGTTCTAAAGTGGCAGGCCTAACTTTTTTAAATTGCTTTATGTAAGTTTGCAGTGAACAATAACTGAAAGACAGACAAATTATTTTGTATTATTTTAAGGACATTGTTGAAGAAACCAACAAGTTGAACGACTTGGAGGAAAGAATGCTGCGTCGCGGTACAAAGGCAAATGCTGAACAGAAAGTGTAAGTATCTCAAAATTTTCACTTTTAAGTTCGATCCATAAGGCAGATTTTTCAGTTCGGAAACGTCTTGCATTCTCTAGTGGAAGCAATAGTGCACAAGAGTGCATCAGGTATGTAGTTCTTTCCAAAGTCTAAAAAATTGTGATAAGAAATTTGCCATAACTTGCAACTATCGAGGTCCACGACGTTTTGAAGGCGGCCCTTTTCGTGCAAGAAGTACCGTATTCTTATCGCGTCTGGCAGGCAGAAGGCTGTCTGCAAAACGTCTTGGACCTCGATATTTTCAATCAGAGGGCTTAACTCTACATTTTGGCAAAGTTGATATCATAATTATTTAGACTTGGAAAGAATTGCATATATGATGCACTATTATGCACTTCCACTTGAGCATGCAAGGCGTTCGCATTTGTAAATAACTACTAAGGGCCTATCTAATTATTTTTTGTTATCAATCACATCCAAAAATTGCTGTGGGCTCTCGGTCTATTAGATGAAGCCTTAGACGCCAAAATGGATCAGATGCATCTATTTTCATTAAATGATGTAATTTCACTTCCCAATGATTTTCTCCACTTAGTTTTACTTTTGGTGGTAGTTTATTCCAAAAAAGTTTCACGCTTTGATGAAGAGTTGACATAATGCTACGCTGCTGTTATAGAATCGTTAAGATTTTGGGGTCTAGCTGCTTTTGAAAATTTGTTTTGGAGTATATCATGCTCCTTGAATTTTCTAGTTCTAGTTTTTACTTGCGACATACAAGGTACTATATAGGAAGTTATGCATTCGTAAACAAAATCGATCTCGAGATTTTGATCAAAGTTGACATTGTTATGATAGAGAACACGAAAAAAGTGGGTCTTGCAATTCTGTTTGTCTGTTTGGTCGACTACAGCCTTTAAACTAGAGAGCGTAGAGAGCGTTTTTTTTTTAATTTTCACCCCCACACCTTTTTTTCTTTTTTGATAAATTTTTTTTCCTATCGATTAATTTTTACGATTTATTATTCAATACAGAAATTTTTAAAATAAACTATTGCTGACTGTACCTACCATGAATGAACTAATGAATTATGTATTAGGTGTATTGCATGAGTGGCCAACAATTTCCTAGTATGTGGTACAGTGTTTCCTCATGCATGTTGCAGAATCTACATGTGGTACTGCTTACCACACCAAGTAAACCTAGGTGTCTTCTAATTTTTTAGTGTCAAGTTGGGATATCTGTTTTTATTTTCAGAATATTTCTACTTAAGTTTATGCAGTGACACGTTCCTAGTTGTAGTTACCCAGTAATAGTTTCGCCTGCCTTAGCTTTGGGAGTTCTTTCTAATTCTTGGATCTACTTGCCTCCTTTTCTTGTTTAATTTGGTTTTGATAACATTTTCTCCTATTCCGCAATAGGACTCTGGCACTATTAAAGGGGTCGATGGCCTATTTTTGCTAAGGAGCCTGCCTCTTCGTTTCCACAAACACCAACTCAGAGAAGTGTAACCCTGTTTTGTTTGCCAAGTTTGTTTAGCCTGTTTGTGCACTCCCACACTAATTTAGAGCTGATGGAATATGAGTTCAGCGCCTTGAGTGCAGCTTGGCTATCTGACATGATGGCAATGTTCTTGTTACGATAGTTCCTTTCGAGATTTCGATCCACGCATTTCCTTATGGCGGTTACCTCCGCTTGGAAAATGCATGGAAAGTTTGATTCTAGGCCCAAAAATTCATACACCAGTCCCTTGGCTTGTTATCGATCCATCAGTGTACCTCTTGATGGTATTTGTTTCGAGGGTGTAGTTTATTTCTTCTCGTACCCAATACCTACCATAGAACTATTTTTTCGAATTTTGAAATTCTTATATCGTCATAACGGATTTTAATGAAATTTTTTTATATCGAGAAGCTTCTAAAAATTTGAAAAATTTGCTGCGGCTGAGAATCGAACTCCAGACCTGCCGCATGATAGTTCAACCCACTAACCATTGTGCCAAGAGGTACCAATGTACTTACATTAACTTTTTGTCCATTTTTATCGAAAAAAAAACAAGTCTCGTTTAGAAAATTTAGCACGAGTAATGAAGTACACAAATACGACTTCAAGTAAATCGAATACGAGATTCGGAATAACGATAAAATATGAATAGTCGTATGCGATGTTTTGCGTTTCCCAATATTAGTACAAGTGAAGTCGAATGTACGACTACTGAAATACTAACATACGACTATAGTCGAATACGAGTCATAAATACGAGTTTCAGAATATAGGTGATTGTTTTTTTAAGCTTCTCGTACGCAACATATACGACTTGAAGAATAATGATTTTGATACGAAACGAGTTCGAATTCGAGTACGAGACAAAATACGACTTGTGGAATAAGGGTGATTAGTACAAGTGAAGTCGAATGTAAGACTCCTGGAATACCAACATACGACTATAGTCGAATACGAGTCATAAATACGAGTTTCATAATATGGGTGACTATAATTTTGTATTTTAATATAAATACATTCATAAACTTTTTTTATGATCTGTCAATGTGAATATCTAATGTTATGGTGTAGTTTTTAGAAAAATTGAAGAGGATATAATTGGAGATGTACATTTTCGTAGTGTTAAACTCCACACGGTTTTTAATTCCCCATTGTGTAATATTGTCGCAATCAGAATCTAATGTGCTTAGCATACGCTGCCATTTCAGTTCCACGATCGAAGAGTAGTGTTGTGAGTCTGGAAGCGAATATGAAAAGCTGAGGGTGTTGTCCTCAACGAAACAATGAAGTGCATTAGATGTTTTAGACGAAAGATAATTGATATAAATATGGAAGGTGTTGCTCACAAAATGGAGCCTTGGGGCACACCAGTATTTATTTTTTGACTATCAGAACTAAAACCGTCCAAAACAACATAAACTGAACGGTCCGAGAGGTAATTTCGTATCCAACGAAGGAGCAATTCATCGATACCAAATGCACGCATTTTCGATAAGAGAGCTTCGTGCCAAACTGTATCAAATGCTTATGAAATATCAAGGACTATAACCTTTGTTTCACCAAAATGATGAAAGATTGGTGCCTTGTAGTATTTTTTTATGTAGATTTTGGTCATGTAATAACTTTGTTCTTCAAAGAAGACCATTACGGGTATTCCTGGCTTGCCTGTACTTTTTTCGGTTTTCATCAGTTCAGTTTGCCTTGTAGCATCGGAAGTTTAACTCCCAACTTTTTTTACTTATATCTTTTTGTCCATAGGTAAGTTATGCATTCGTAAAAAAAAATCAATCTCAAGATTTTGATTAGACACATTACGATGATAGGAAACGGAAAAGTGCACCCCGCAATTCTGTCTTCCTGTTCGACTAAAGCCTAAACGGCTCGGCTCATTTTCTTTAAACTTGGTAGATAGCATTTTCAAAATTTTACAATTTTTTTTTTAAACTTCCACTGATATTTTTTTTTTAATCAAACATTTTCATTTATTAGAGGCTTCCACTTTATTAAAAACGGTAAAGCTGAATTTAGTCAATTTCTTGACGCATAAGCTCTTTAGAAGTTAAAATAATACTGTGTATTCAAAGTTAAAAAAAAATCATTTTTTTGAAAATTACGGCCTTAAAGTGGTCTTAAAAAAAAGAAATAAACCCTGAGGGGGGGAAATTTAAAAACGATACATACCAAGCTTTACGAAAATCGGCCGAGCCGTTTAGGCTATAGTCGAACAGACAGATAGACAGAATTGCGAGTCCCACTTTTTTCGTCTTCGCTATCATCGTAATGTCAACTTTGGACATTTCGCACGAGACACTCATATGCGAATAATTTTGAGAAAGCTTAAAGAAAAGTGTGAAAAAGTATAATTGAACGTTAGTTTATTTAATTACACATCGTTTGGGATATAGTTTTGTTAATAAAACTCATTGTGCTGGCGATTTTTTTACTTTATAGTAAAATCAATTCGGTGCGATGTATGTAACAGAATTGCCGTCTGCCATAATGCCATCAAAGAGAGTTTTCACCAGTTCTTCAATCAATATCGCCTCGCAGAGCCAGGCTGCATCCATTCTGCAAGCCGTGTCCACGGCCGAGCTGCCCAACACCACCACCATCAAGACGATAATGTCGGCTGCAGGTCTGCCGCAACACCATCAGCAGCAGCAGAACTCTCAAACAGTAGGTGCCACCCAAACTTTGGTAATCAAAAATAACAACCCGATAGTATTCGCATAAAAGGACCGCAGTTGGTATAACACATTGCGTCCTTTACCTCCGCCGAAAGACCTGCATGGGGCGATCAAGCACTTTCACAAACTTCTGGCGCCAAGCCCACAGTAGCTGAAGACGATGATGGTAAGTTCGAATGTCACTGTTCTTGCCAATTGGCATCTAAATTTAAAAATCTCTGTTTACCCAATATAGACGTAAATCTATTCGGATCAGACGACGAAGAAAAAGACGCCGAAGCCGCCTACTCTGCCAAGAAATCAAAGAAACCCGCCCTCATTGCCAAATCGTCCATCCTGCTCGACGTGAAGCCTTGGGATGACGAGACCGACGAAATGGAAAAGTGTGTCCGCACCATCGAGATGGACGGTCAGTTATGGGATGCCTCCAAACTCGTTCCAGTCGGCTATCGCTTCAACAAGTTGCAAATCATGTGCGTCATCGAGGATGACAAGGTTTCAATTGACTTGTTGCAAGAAAAGATGCAAGAGTTCGAGGACTTTATCCAATCTGTTGATATCGCATCTTTCAACAAGATCTAAACACAAAAATCGGCCAACATCATCGAATTAGATCTTGAATCAACTTAATTGTTAGTCCTTGAACTTCAAGTTCAATTCAGTTGAAAAAAAAGAAGCAAAAAATGCCTTGATTAAAAAAAATACTATTTTATACTCGAGAATGTTTTGTTTACTTTTTTGATTTTCTTCCTTTTTAAATTGGCCTTCCAACTTGATAGTTTAACAAAATTTCGCTTAACTTCCGCCGGAATATAACCAAAATTTCAGCCAAGTTAGTACTGAAGTTTTGATAGAATAACTCGGTTAAACCTGTGAGTGGAATTGATGTGGGGATTATGGAAATATGTTCTAGAAATCATTGGATAGCATTCAAAATAGGATCAATCGAGCAAATGCTGTTTCTAAAAACGCTAGCGCATTATAATTAAAAAAACATAATTTTTAGAAACAACTTTCAAGAAAATAATCTAATTTTTCTTTAAATTCTTGAAAATGGTAGATAAACCAAGCTCTTATTTCTGAACTAGTTGCTTTATTTTTATGATTAAAACGGTTTCGATTGTTGATTTTAATCCTCTAAGTGGTTCTGAAAACAAATTTTAATTTTAACAAAAACTTCGAAAAATTTGCCTATGAGGACCGTTTTCACAATTTCAATATGAATATGAAAATGTTGAAACGTGCCTCATACAAAAATCTTTCGAAGTTTTTGTTAAAATTAAAAATGGTTTTCAGAACCACTTAGAGGATTAAAATCAACACTCGAAACCGTTTCAATCATAAACATGAAGCAACTAATTCAGAAATGACATCTTGGTTTATCTACCATTTTCAAGAATTTCATGAAAAATCATGTGATTTTCTTGAAAATGTTAGACAGACCATCCTGTCATTTTCAAACGACTTGCTACATTAGGATGATTTAAACGGGCTTGAGTGTTGATTTACGTCTTCTAAATGGTTCTGACAACCAATTTTAATTTTAACAAAAACTTCGAAAAATGTTCATGTGAGGAACGTTCTAACAATTTCAATATGAATATGAAAATGTTCAAACGTCTTTGGCATGAACTTTTTTCGATATTCTTATCAGATTTTAAAATGGTTTTCACAACCATCTAGAGGACTTAAATCAATACTCGAAACGGTTTGAATCATCCAAATGAAGCAAATAGTTTGGAAATGACAACATGGTTTATGTACCATTTTCATGCCAGAGACGTTTCAACATTTGCATATTCATTTTGAAATTCTTGAAACGATACCCATATGCAAATTTTTCGAAGTTTTTGATAAAATTAAAGTTGATTTCCAGTTCTACTTAGAGGACTTAAAACAACACTCGAAACCATTTCAATATTTCAAATGAAGCAACTAGTTTAGAAATGACAACATAATGTATCGATCATTTCCAAGAAAATCATATAAATTTTCATGAAATTCTTGAAAATGGTAGATAAATGATGTTGTCATTTCTAAACAAGTTGCTTCATTTGGATGATTGAAACGGTTCCGAGTGTGGATTGAAGTCTTCTAGGTGATTGTGTAAACCTTTTTGAAATCTGATAAAAATATTGAAAAAATTCCATACCAAAGACGTTTCAACATTTTCATATTCATATTGAAATTGTTAAAACCTCCTCCATATGAATTTTTTTTCAAGTTCTTGTTACAATTAAAATTTCGTTTTCATAACCACTTAGAGGATTAAAATCAACAACTAAAACCGTTTCAATCATCAAAATGAAGCAACTAGTTCAGAAATGACATGATGGTTTATCTACCATTTCAAGAATTTCATGAAAAATCATGATATTTTCGAATGTGATCGATGAACTATGTTGTCATTTGCTGCCTTTTTTTGAAATAGCTGACTTGTACGCAGCATATACTTACACCAAATCCATTCATTGAAGTTTCAATTAGGAAAGCTAAATTAAAATTAGATTTAAAATCAATTGATCAACAGTTCTCAATTTTTTTATTTTAGAAAATCGTTTCTGTTGCTTCGAACGATAGATGTCATTAACAGGCGGGACAAGCGTTTAAGTGTCTTTAAGTGCATTTATTTTTCTAGTATTCTCTTGACGAGATCTTTTTGTATAATAAAATTCTTATTGTGATACGTGTGATGTTCTACACAGAATGATAGAATGTCCAAAACTAGACCCAACAACTGCACCATTTGATAATCTTCGTTTTGTAGTCTATCACCAATGGTATTCATTAATACTGCAGCTGTCGATAAAGACAATAATTTAGTTTCTTGTATAAACCAAATAAAAATTATTTTACCAATTAAGGCTTGAATACTATTCTTGTAAAAGAAATTTAGGAAGTCCCCCTTCTCGGTGAGCATGTTCTTTAGTTCGGAATCAGTCAACATTTGTTCACTAGCTATATTCTAGCATTCAATCCTGCAGAAAAAAAAAAAAAAAAAACAAATAAACATGCATTTAAAACTATTATATTTGTATTAGTTCGCAACACTTACCCCGTCTGTCCGGCTCACTTTTTGCAATGTGTAATTGCGAACAACCAATGTCGAAAACTCGCAAATTGCAGTCAAAACATCAATAGAAGCTGATTTTGTCTTCTGATCGGCCATTATCAAAGTTATTTACAGTGCCTGAAGAATTCCTAAGCACGTTAGGGTTTTGTAGAACAAAGATCGGTTCGATCCAAATAGGCCAACACTTGTAGCGCCAGTTCACGTGGCAGAAGAGAAATAAAGTCTCTCTCTCTAGCTTTCTTGACGATTTCTTCTTCGGAACTAAGGCATACTGTTGGCTGTGTATGTTTGGATAAACGTGACAGGGAATGACTGGATGAGGTATTGAACGAATGCTCCGATAGACTTTCATTTGAATTGGGATTCGATAGAATTTCAACAAGCTTTTTGGCTGGATTATCATGGAGTGTTGTTCGTAGATTTAGCGGCGATGAAGATGAATCCGTGACTGCTGATGAGACTGATTCCGGACCAGGATTACGTGCTTCTGGATCGAGTTGTTGTTGTCCTTTTTGTTGACCACTTGTCGTTGAACTATCTGGCTGATGTTTATTTTCGGTTGTATCCTCATGACTATCAACTTCTCCATTTGTAATCGTGGTGCTTTCTGGATGATTTAGGCTAGTGGTAAGATTTATTTTGGGAGGTGATTTAGTTAATCTGCTTTTGTAATGCCCGCTGCTGGTCGGTGTTGTTGAATGGTCTTCGTAGGTGCACTTAATGTCTGACGAGACTATTCGCTGTTGGTTATTTGCGTTTTGCGCATTTTGTTGAACTAATTCTAATTTAAGTTATTAACATAAGCCTAAGTATACAAATAATTATTAATGTTTATCACGAATATCAAGGTCTACTTACAAGTCTAAAATATTTATTTTGAGAAATGTCATTTTGATGTTCACAAAAAAAACAAAACTTCAAATTTTGAGCTACTGACTTCATTTTGTATTTTAATCCACCATTCACACGTATTCACGGATAGGGAATTTAAGAGAGTTTTCTCTTACTCACCTCAAAAAAAATTTGAGGGTGTTTCAGGCAGGAGGGGTACCGGTCGTGACTCTAGGTAATATATTTCCTCTATGGTAATAGCAAAGATTTTTTTTATTTCGTTTTCCATTGGTGTTTGTTTTGATTTCACTCCAATGGAATACAAATGCACATCCATAAACATTTTTATAATTTAGCGTGCACTAATGTCGTTTTCCATTGGTTTCACTCAAGGATCCACTCATTCTGAAATCCAATGGAACGGTGTTAACTTCTTCTACTCTACTTTGAAATTTTGCCTATGTATTAGTTAATAGTCGTGTTGGTGAAAATCTGCGATAGTTGCTTTTGACATTTGGGTATGAGTATTAGTGCTTCTTGAGTGGATTCTGACTTGAAATCGAGAAGCGAAATTCTCTTCTCAGAAGAGTATTTTTTCCCAATGGAATGGTTTGAGAAGACTTCTGGACGCTTCCGAACGCTTCTGGACGACCAATGGAAAATGACATAAGCGGCAGTTGCAAAACTAAAAACAGAATGTGCGTGCCTACCCTAAAAGGATTATGACTACACCTAAATTTTTTGAGCACAGTGCGAGTGTTTAGGAAAGTTGAAGTGGATTTAAAAGGAGATGCCGGTGGACATTGGTTTTGAATATCATTATGGGAGGGAAATATTAACTCGTGCAAAGCATTAGGCTAGCCGCGCACTAGCAACTTTTAGTTGCGAAACTGTTTGGTTACTTATAGAAAACAGATGAACTGTTTGGTTGAATGTCCGTGAATTTGCAGATAATTATATGTTCAATAAAATGGCGAACTTATTTTAGGCAATCGTTTAGTTTGTGTCAAAACACAAACTTTTTAGTTGCTCGAACCAAGCAGTTTCGCAACTAAAAGTTGCTAGTGCGCGGCTAGCCTTACATATTCGTGTACTGCGTAGATTTCAAGTAGATTTATTTGAAATCTCGAATCGAGATAATTAATTTTTGTACGGTAAATCTAGTGATTTCAAGAAGATTTCAAGTAGATTTGAGTAAATCTCAGATTATCGTTCAGTGGAGACGCAGTATTACATTCTTATATTTAATAGTACATTTGTACTAAACCTTACATTTTTTGTATGTAACGCTAGGCGCGCACATTCAATTTTTAGTTGCGCAACTGCTTCGTTCGAGCAACTAAAAAGTTTGTGTTTCAACACAAACTAAACGATTGCCTAAAATGAGGTCGCTATTTTGTGTAACATATAATTAAATGCACCTGCGCGGACATTCCACCAAATAGTTCATCTGCTTTCTATAAGCAACCATACAGTTGTACAACTAAAAATTGAATGTGCGCGCCTAGCCTAACATTACATTTATAAACATGAAAAAACGTTTTAAGTCATATAATTCTGCTATTCATGAAAAACCTTCTTTTTAAGATTAGAAATTAGCCGTGTTTTTTTTGGGAAAAGTTATCCGTAGTACAGTAGGATTTTATATGAATAACAACATCCGCAGTAGGATCACTGCCGATAAAAAGAGAAGTGAAATCCTGCTGCGGATAGAGATTTGACGTTTATTCGAGTATAGGCAGTGATCTTACTGCGGATGTTGTATTTGTTTTTCATATAAAATCCTACTGTACTACGCATAAATTTTCCAAAAAAACACGCCTATTGTGTACTTTTGTTCATGATTTTCAAAAAAAAAAATACAAATAAATTTAATAAAACGCGCTTGAATAGCAACAACATGTCTAGTCAAGTACTCGCCACTTACTTGCACTGTAAGGCTAGCCGCGCACTAGCAATTTTTAGTTGCGAAACTGCTTGGTTCGAGCAACTAAAAAGTTTGTGTTTTGACACAAACTAAACGATTGCCTAAAATAAGTTCGCCATTTTATTGAACATATAATTATCTGCAAATTCACGGACATTCAATCAAACAGTTCATCTGTTTTCTATAAGTAACCAAACAGTTTCGCAACTAAAAATTGCTAGTGCGCGGCTAGCCTAAAACTGACTCTCAAAACTTTTAAAGAATATTTTTTTCGATGGAAGCGTAGGTTTTTGAAAACAATACATACAATTTATATTCTAGAATCAAGAAGTCGAACCTCAATCTTTTGCATCGAAAAAATAAAATACTTGTTTTATTTTTCATTTCAGTTAATTTATATTTAAAAAAAAAACTTTTTGAATCAAAAAAGTAGGAAGTATATTCTCTAGTACTTTCATATTACTGAAATTGAAAATTTTGGTATCACTTTTAAGCCTAACCAATCCAAATGCAAATTGTTGAGTGTTTTTTTTTTCCTCTACACTTTCTCCGTTTGGATTAAACAAAATAAAAAAATTTCGAAGAAGAAACACTCAACTCCAACACAAATTTGTAGTCAACTGTATGACCTGTTTTCTTTTATTTATCTTATCATTGTTTTTAACTAATCATTCTGCCTAAACAAATCACAACAAAAGTTCAATTGATTATTGATAACAATCTCCTTTACTCAATTTTATTGTATATCTTTAGTTAACATTGTGATACACCTCTTTTTGTTTTTAGTGTCTGCTTATCAGAAGAAAGACGTGGTTCAGGAAATTTGTATTCGTGGCTCAAGCCGGCTAGGTTTAGTTTTCTTCTTTATTGTCGCACACAAAATGCAAACTGCATTGAAACTACTTGCCCTGACTGGGATCGCGCTTTTACTGCCCGTAATAAACGCTAATCTTGTCGCTGAAGATGATTCTTGTTATTCATTTGCCGGTGGTTCAGTGTATCCAGCAGGACAAGCTAAAGCCGATCATCAATTGCAATACACAAAAGCAGTCAGTAAGTTTTGAGAATCTCTATACTAGTAAATGTTCCTTACTGTACATACATATATATTTTTATTTTAAGTTTCAAAACCGGCGCCTAGTTTTGAAGGGACTGCTGTTGTTAATGGAGAGATAACAAATCTAGCTCTTTCCAGCTATTTGGGAAAATATGTCGTACTTTTTTTCTACCCATTGGACTTGTAAGTACATAAATGAATATTTATTTGAAAATACCATAAAGGTGGGGAAATGCCATCGACGCAGAAACTTATTCATTCATTATGATGTGCATTCGTGTATTTATTGTGAAGTTGAAGGTGACGTTGCATTGTGCTTAGGTATGCGTTTGGTAGGGTTCAGTGGCCGTAATTTAAATTGTTATTTTTATACTTTTTACGAAAATTCTGTCTTCATCATCTTCACAACCAGGGTTAGGTCTCTTTTCTCCCGATTGATCTGGGAGTTTCCTTTATTTTTGTTTTATTCGCGATATTTAACAACACAACTACACTGCCTGTGCTCATAAAAATAACGTTATTCATGTTTAAGATGTTCCAAATGAGAGAATGCAAATCTTACAATTATAACGTGTTTTCTTTTAGACAAATCTAGTATGGACTCATATCCAAGCTAGATCTTTCTATAGAAATCGTTAGTGTAGTAGAAAACGATAGGTATACTTTTTTCTTGATAAGATTTAGAAAAGGGGTTTTCAATAAGGGTAAGTGTGTGAGGTATTAACAATATTCTTCTTTTATTTGAAGACCCTTGTATGCAATTATGTAAAATGTCCATCTCGGCTTCTTACGATGGCACAGATCCGATATTCAATGGCACTTCCGCATAGATCCGGCTAAGTTTAAGCGATCGCTTGTGTTAAGTTCAACTTAAGAGCATCGCTCGATTTTGGTTTATTTGCATAGACCTGCGACTCTAGGAAACCCCACAAGAAAAATTCAAGCAGGGCCGAATCGCATGACCTTGGTGGCCAATTCATGACTACTCTGAGAGAAATAACCTTACTCTCAAAGCGTTCATGCAGGATGTCAATCGTGGCGTCCGCTGTGTGACACGTAGCTGCGGGAACCACATGGTGTTAAGGTCCATAATTGTTCAAATTGGGCCATAAGAAATTGGTTGTCATCGTTCTGTAGCGCTCGCAACGGTGACTGCCTCACCAACGTCTTTTTCGAAAAAGTACGAACCTATCACGCCGCCAGCCAAAAATCCACACAAAACAGTAGCTTATTGAGGATGCATTGTCATCTGGTAAAGCTCGTGTGGGTCGTCTCCTATACGGAAATTTTGCTGGTTAACACAGCCATTCACTAAAAAATGCGCCTTGTCGTTAAAGATGATTTTTCGGCTAAAATTGGGATCCTCTTGCAAACGTCCCGAAGATTATTGGCACATTGATGACAGAATCGGTCGTCTCAAATTTGGCCACCAAACGCTGAAGAGACAACTGTGAAAGGCCACCACAACTACCGTAAAATGGGCGCAACGTTTGCAATAAAGAACAGTCATTTTGATAATAAAATTTTATCATTTGGACGTGCTGTTCAATCGTGTAACTTATTTATTACCAGTAACTGAGCAACAGATTTTACAGATGTTGAGCAAAACAACATGAAGGCCACAGACCGCCATAATTGAAAAATCCCTGGAGTTAAACCAAAGGCTCCTACACTCCGATAGTGTGGTGTGCAATATTGATACTGGGGATCATCGGTCCTTACTTTTTTGAAGAAAATGATCAAGCGGCTACTGTGACTTCTTCACGTTACCTGACTATGATTTGTAATTTTTTCTTGCCCGCATTGAAACAGACGGAGCTGTAAGATATTTGGTTTCAGCAGGATAGAGCCACAGCCCTCACAGCAAGAGTCGGCATGGATTTTTTGTGAGACAGATTCTCCGCGCTCCTCATATCTCTAACAGGCGATTTGACTTGCCCAGCGCGCTCTCCTGATTTGGCCACCTATTTTTTTTGTGGAGATACCCAAAATTTCTTGTTTATAACAATAATTGTTCCTCTGAAAGCCCTTAAATGAAGCAGTCCAACCCGCATCCCCTGAATTCATGTATCAATACCTGAAAGAGTGCTTTTTGAATACAGAGCCATTTGGCCGATACATTATTTAATGCTTAGAATTAAAACTTCGAATTCGTAGTCGCGTTACAGTTTTTGGAAATGGTATCGAAAGTTATTCTGCATTTTTTCACCTTTGAGTAAAACTATCACCAAATTAATTTTTATCTTTGTTTCTCCTGATACTTTTGTATTCTTTCTGAAATGTTGCACTTCCATTTCTGTTCTGTTCACGAGCACTAATGGACTTTCTATGCAACACAGCTTTGTATGTATTTGTATACATGTTTCTCCTTGCGATTGCAGTGACGATACACTTCTTCACAGTTATTTCTTATCTCGGCGATGGTGCTCCAGTATCTATTACGGGCTTATGGTATATGTCAGTTTTGGTACCTGGAAACATTGGATGATTAGGTTCGTCAAAAGCACATCTGCCCAAACCCGAAGCTTGATGTGGATTTTTAAGTAGATATCATATCCACAACCTGAAAGACCAAATACTTTATATAATATGTATGTCCAATCACGAGAACAATATAAACTGTTTGATACCCGAATTTGTCTTAGTATCTTATACATAAAGTTAACACTAAGTAGTTCAACCTGATTCGAACTATGGACATGGACGCAAATATCGATTTATCTTGTGAACTATTCTGCCTGAATTCAAGGAGAAGTACATTAGTGGAAACAGGATTTCACTTCTCGTTGGAACAAAAATCGGTTAAAGCCCAATTTTGAGGTACTGGAGATTAAGGCGTTGAGGTAAAAGTACGAGTAATAGTAATTATAATATATACGCGTGTACAGATCACGGTATCAATCAAAAAGGCGGTCTAGCCAACGCCGGCTCTAGCATTGTGACCCCAGTTACGGACAACAAGTTTGTTTAGGTCGTTCTTCATTTATGCACGTGCTTCTCTACTCTTCATTCGAAGATTCGTCGACGATAATTCCCAACCAAAATTTATCGTTTTTTTTAGTAATATTCTTACTAATACGTATTTATTTCTAGCACTTTTGTCTGTCCAACGGAAATACTCGCCTTCTCCGATCGCATCGAAGAGTTTCGCAAAATCAACACAGAAGTTATTGCTTGCAGTGTCGACTCACACTTTACTCATTTGGCCTGGATTAATACACCTCGTAAGGAAGGTGGTCTAGGCACAATCAAAATTCCACTACTTAGTGATTTGACACATCGAATTTCTAAGGACTATGGTGTCTATCTCGATGATTTGGGTCACACTTTGCGTGGTCTCTTTATAATTGACCAACACGGTGTTCTAAGGCAAATCACAATGAACGATTTGCCTGTCGGACGATCGGTAGACGAAACTCTAAGATTGGTTCAGGCTTTCCAATATACCGATACCCATGGTGAAGTTTGCCCGGCTGGATGGAAGCCAGGCAGTGATACGGTAAGTTGGTATTGTATTCGTTAGGAAAATTTAAATTAACTTCAAATGGTATTTTTTTAGATTGTTCCAAATCCCAAAGAGAAGAAGAAGTACTTTGAAAGGAACAATTAAATTAACTACTTAGAAATAGATTTGGGTAGTTGTTTTTTTAATAAAGATAATTTCAAACATGATCTACCGCATTTTCTTTGACGAAGATTGGCTACGATGATTTTCTCCACGTTTGCGTTTGTTTAAAGGATTCCTAGGGTCATAAGCATCGTACCAGTCGTCGGATTTCGTTGAGGCATCTTTGGCCAATGTTGGAGCTGTTTGTTCAAACCGCAGGGTATGTGCCAACCAATCATCTCCTTGAATTTCTTTTTCCACATTCGCTTCATTAAGTGACTCTTCAGTATCTTGGTATTCAGCGTTTTGTTTAAGATTTTCTAACTTGTTACGAAATTTCTTCAGGAGATCCAAGGTGAATTGTTCCCTTAAAATAAATTGATATGAGCTTGAATGTCTTAAATAAAAACATAAAACATTTTACCTAGTTGGTCCTTTTTTGGGCAACTTTTGGTTCATCGTTGTATATTTTACTTTTTCCTCAATGTAGTCTTTCACCATTTCATTGGACGACTCTGGTTTTACCTCAATTTCTTTCTCAATTTTCAGTTCCAAGAGTTTATCCTTTGCCTTCTTATCCGACTGATATTGTTTCTTAAGCGTTTCAATCTCCCCACGAATCTCTTCCTTTTTTTTTGCTTGATCGATTTCCTTCTGTCGATCGACAGTCATCAGAACATCTTCATCGGAATCCAATTCGTCAGGAATTGAAACTTTTGCCGTCTTTTTATACTGTTTCTCTTTCTTAATTTGCAATTTGTTCTTAATTCTTGCTAGTTTTTCCTCCGTAGTCTCATTTTCCTGAACACCATCGTAATCTTCAATGTCAGAAGGTGTGTTTCCGCGTTCTATTCGCTCCACTTCTTTGCTTAGTTTCGGATCATCGACAACATCATGGAGAGATTTAGCTTTGCCAGCATTTTGTTGTGCGAATGTGCTACTTTGTTCCTCATCTTCTTCTGCTTCCTCACCGAAAGACAATAAACCAAAGTTTCTAAACATTTTCATTTTTAAATAGCAGAATCAATTCAATAGGTAATGCATTTTCAACTTACTTGACTCCCTTTTCCTTCTTCTTTCGCTTCTCTTTTTTGGCATCAGACTTTGTCGATCTTGGAACAATGTCGTCAAATGGGTTATGAAGTATCTCCGTTTTGATTATTTTATGTGGATAAAGTGGTCGTTCGGTATGATCCACGAGTCCTTCTTCTAACTTCAACATGTTAAACACTGTGTCACCCGTAACTTTGCCAAAGAGTGTGTTCTTATTTTGAAGTTCGGGTGTTGGAGCCATTGTGAAGAAAAACTGCGATGCGTTGTCGTCAATATCTGAATTGGCCATTCCAACGAGGCCGCGGCGAACATAACGCAAACGTGAATGGAATTCGTCTTTGAACGGTGCATCGTAGATGGATTCTCCACCAGTTCCATCTCCATTTGGATCACCACCTATAAATTGAGAAGGCATGTTCCTGAAATCCAATTTAGACATTTACAGCAATATGTACCTTGAACTATGAATCCTTTTACAACACGATGAAAAATTGTGCCATTGTAATATCCTTCCATGCACAATTGGATAAAATTTCGACAAGCTTTTGGACATTCTCGAGACCAAAGTTCTATGTCGATATCACCTACAGAAGTTTTTAGTAAGACCTGAGAGTTTCAAGTTGATTAATAACAGAATTGTTAGGGATTTTCAATTTGTGAAAACTTGCTTTTCCAGAAGTAGGAGGTTCTTGAATATAAATGTTACTCATTTTTGTTTTTAAAACTTTTTGTTTAAAAAATAATAATTTTTTGTGATGTTGTTGTCTGTTTTGACAACTAAACTTTAATAAAAGAAACACGACTTGTCAAGAAATGGAAATCGCGTTCTGAATTAATAATCAATTAAGGCAGAGGCACAATCGATGCCATTAGACCCTGCTTAGATCGGGAATCTTTGACAGCCTTATTTTTAGGGCCACTTTACACGATAATAAAGGGTGGTAAAATTTTAAGAGCCAATGTTTAATGTGAACCACACCTAAACGTCAAGTTTTTTTCTGCATTTAATTTGACATTTCTCAATTTCAGACTAACTCAATTTGAACCATGGAAAGATACACAATCGAGCAACGCGTTAAAGTTATTCAGGCTTATTATGAAAATGGGCGTTCAAATCAAAATGCATATCATGCACTTCGTGATTTTTTCGGTCAATTTAATCGTCCAAATGTGCATACAATCGGAAAAATCGTGCAAAAAATTAAGCAAACCGGGTCTGCAGGAGATGTGAATACACCAGTGCATGTTCGTACAGCTCGTACTGCAGAAAATATTGCTGCTGTTCGCGATAGTGTGGCTGAAGAGCCGTCCACCTCAACTCGTCGTCGTGCCCAGCAATTTCACCTCTCACGCTCGTCGTTGATGAACATTATGCATAAAGACTTGCATTTACACGCTTACAAGGTGCAATTGACTCAATAACTAAAGCCTCTTTACCATTTCAAGCGTCGTCATTGGTCAGAATGGTGGCAAGAAATGGCAACAGTGTATGATCAATTTTCAAAGAAAATCATCTTCAGTGATGAGGCACATTTTCACCTCAGTGGATTCGTCAATAAGCAGAATTGCCGCATTTAGGCGAATGATAATCCAAGAGTGATTGTCGAAAAACAAATGCACCCACAAAGAGTGACTGTTTGGTGCGTTTATGGGCTGGCGGCATCATCGGGCCGTATTTTTTTTCTAAAATGTGACCGGTCAGGCAGTTACTGTGAATGTTGTTCGCTATCGTGAGATGATAACGAATTTTTATGGCTCGAATTGGAAGATATGGATGTGGACGATATGTAGTTTCAACAGGACGGTGTCACTTGCCACACAGCTAACGAAACAATAGCCGTGTTTTTTTGGAAAAGTTATCCGTAGTACAGTAGGATTTTATATGAATAACAAATACAACATCCGCAGTAGGATCACTGTCGATACTCGAATAAACGTCAAACCTCTATCCGCAGCAGGATTTCACTTCTCCTTTTATCGGCAGTGATCCTACTACAGGTGTTGTATTTGTTATTCATATAAAATCCTACTGTACTACGGATAACTTTTCCAAAAAAACACGGCTAATGGCTCTTTTGCGCGACAAATTCAATGGCCGTGTTATCTCACGTGGTGGCGATGTCAATTGGCCGCAAAGATCATGTGATTTGACACCGTTGGACTTCTTTCTTTAGGGTTATTTGCAAGAAAAGGTGTACGTCGATAAGCCAGCAACAATTCAAGAGCTAAAGAAAATGAGATAATTCGGCACATTAACGGTGGTAGAGAACCTCAATTATGCCTAAGCGTCATCGAAAATTTGGACCATCGGATGGAGGTGTGCTGCCGAGGTCGCGGGGGTAATTTGGCCCATATTTTGTTTCATACATAATTGAACCATACCAATATGATCATAATAAAAAGAAATGACAATAATTTCCTAAATAATTTGCGTTTTATTCAAAATCAACATCGGCCCTTAAAATATAACCACCCTTTAGAAGTCATATGACCTGTCATCATATTTTCTACATGATTTATCAAATGAGCTGTCATTTCAAGCCAAGTCAAACTGTTTTGCTGTATCTATCCTTAAGGCTAGGCGCGCATATTCAATTTTAAGTTTCGCAACTGCTTGGTTCAAGCAACTAAAAAGTTTGTGTTTTGACACAAACTAAACGATTGCTTAAAATGAGTTCGCTATTTTGTGTAACATATAATTATACGCACCTGCGTGGAGATTCAACTAAATTGTTCATCTGTTTTCTATAATGCCTAGTACGCAGATCGCGCTAAATTTTATCTCCCATACAAAATTCTCTCCAAAATTTAGCCAAGCAAAAATTATGTCAAGCATTTTAGCCGAGAGGTACGCTGCTCCAGCTAAAAAATCAAAATTTCTCTTTGAACTGAACATAACTTATCTGTCAAAATTTAGCGCACGTAATAATTGTCCGGCACATTTCTTCTCGAGCTAAATTTCAATTTTAATTTGAAATGGAATAATTAGGCCTATTCGGCGAGATCTTTTATTCTTCTATTCTGTTATTCTGCTATGAATTTCCATACAAATGTTTGAGCTGTCAACAAATCTTTTATGAATTTTAATTTTGGTATTCAGCACGCTAAAATCTGTTATAAAATCTGCTAAGAAAACTTTTATGAACTGTCAAACGTTCGAACATAGAAAAAATCTTTTACGAATAGCATTTTTGGTATTCAGCATGCCAGAATCTGTTATGAAATCTGTTAAAAATCATAAAAGAATAAAAGACAAACTTCTGTGACTTTTATCATAAAAGATTTCAATACATACACAGATACGAGTATATCAATGAAAAATTGATATATCATCGTCGTCCATTGTGCAATACAATATTTTGCAAATATGGCTGATCTGGAATGAATTCAATAAGAATTAAATTACATTTTTGTTAAGAATGGACGTTTCATAGAACGACGACGATATATTTTTTATTTCGTCAACGAAATCTTTTTAAAATGAGACAAATGAAAGAAAATATATTTACACACATACGAGTATTATATAAACATATGTATATGTAAGTAGAGTAGAGGACACCAATAATGTGTAAGAGAAGAGAATACTTTTTTGTTCGTCATCCATTTTAATTTTGTCAGATGAATTATTTTATTTAATCACAGCTGATTATGATAGCAGATTTAGTTCAGTTTCATAACAGATTTCGTTTTCGAAGTTGCATAACAGACTTTTATAAAAGTTCGAGCCCCTGAATACCAATTATAAAAGATCTTTTAAGATGGAAATCTTTTACGATTCATAACAGAAAATCCATAGCAGAATAACAGATGTTGCAGAATAGGCCTAAATATTTGAATAATATTTAGAAGAATATTTGGTGACGAAAGTCTTACAAGATTTTCACAGCAAAAATCACTCATAACTCATAATTCTTATTTGTTCTCGTTAATAATTCTTAAAAAATCATACTTTAAACCAAATTCTTTTAAATCTTTAGAAAAATTTCTTTTAGAGAACAGCTGTTTTCTGTGACATATTCTTCATAAGGTTCCTATGTCAAAATTTAGCTTGGATTTTAGCTGATGTTTGGAGGAAAATGAGGGAGATAAAATTTAGCGCGATCGGCGTACTAGGCTTAAAAGATAAATATCCGTTTTTACTTGATATACCTTTTAACTTATTAAAATCTTTTATGATAAAAGGCGCAGAAATTTGTGTTTTATTCTTTTATGATTTTGAACAGATTTCATAGCAGATTTTGGCATGCTGAATACCAAAAATGAGATTCTTAAAAGATTTTTTCTGAGTTCGAACGTTTGACAGTTCTCAACAGATTTCTTAGCAGATCTTATAACAGATGCCAGCAGACAAGCAGTTGTGAAACTAAAATTGAATGTGCGCGCCTAGCCTAAAAGAAACCTATTCTGTTGCTTAATTTTTATTTTGTTTTCCTACTGTACAGAAGCAAGAAAACGTCATTTTGACATTTATTATTTTCATTTGTTGTTTTTATTTTTGCCTTTCATAATTGTTGTTTTATAAAGTTCACAATTTTAATTTATATCGCGCTCATTGTCACAAGAGAACATTTTTTTACTTTTAAGCTTTATTTTATTTGAACAACAAAAACCAAAATGGAAATGGAAGAAGAAACATTCACCCTTGAATCAGACTCAGAACTACGTTTCGAAATTGAGGAAAAGGATGCCAAGGTCTACGTGCAGGTAATACGGAAAATATCTTGGATGTTTGTTGTTGTATTAAAAAAATTTTATGCTTTCTATTTACAGTTAAAATCCGGCTTTGCGGAAATGTTTGGCACAGAACTAGTTAAAAAGAAGTCGTATGAATTCATTACAGGGGCCAAGGTTGCCATATTTACTTACCAAGGTTGTATGATTGGAGTTCGAGGGAAAACAGACGTTCGGTACACTTCCAAGGAGACACCAATGGTTCAGTATCTCAATTGCCATGCAGCTCTGGAGCAAATGCGAAGCAAAGCAGAGGAAAACGACTCTCGTGGTCCTATTGCTATGGTCGTTGGACCAAATGATGTTGGCAAGAGTACTCTTTGTCGTATACTACTTAACTATGCTGTTCGTCTGGGAAGACGGCCACTGTTTGCAGACATCGATGTCGGTCAGGGGGCTATCTCAATACCCGGAACAATTGCTACGGTGTTGATTGAAAGACCTGCAAGCATTGAAGATGGATTTTCCCAAACAGCACCTTTGGTGTTCCATTTTGGTCACAAGAGCCCAAATGACAATAAAACGTTGTACACGTCTATAATCTCCAAAATGGCTGAGGTAACTCTGGAATCTTTGTTGAATAAACGCAGTAAGTTCTTAGTACTTAAACCTTAAACAAATCTGTTTCAATATATAAGATTTTTTCAGCGAGATATTCTGGAATGGTGATTAACACTTGTGGCTGGGTAAAAGGGGAAGGTTACCGACATTTGTTACACACAGCTCAGGCCTTTGAAGTGGGTGCAATCTTTGTACTCGATCAAGAGCGTCTCTATAACGAACTTCTCCGTGATATTCCCTCCTTTGTAAAAGTCGTCCTCTTGCCAAAAAGCGGTGGAGTTGTGGAACGAAGTAAAGCTCTACGAATCGATGCTCGAGATCAACGAATCAAAGAATATTTCTATGGCTTCCGAACGCCACTGTATCCCTTTTCGTTTGAAGTCAAATGGAGCGATGTGAAGATCTTTAAGATCGGAGCCCCTCCATTGCCAGATTCATGTATGCCGATCGGCATGAAAGCGGAAGACAATCTGACAAAGTTAGTGGCTGTCCAACCGAGTCCTTCGCTTATGCATCACCTTCTGTCCTTAAGTTTTGCCGAGGGTCCTGAAGATGATGTTATTTCGACGAATGTTGCTGGCTTCGTTTGTGTGTAAGTACAGACAGTTTTTTTGCTCTTTCCTTTCATTTATAATTTTATTTTGTAACTAGAACTGATGTCGACACCGAAAGACAGACTCTCACCGTATTATCTCCACAACCTCGACCACTACCCTATAGTTTACTACTTTTATCAGAGTTACAGTTTATGGATAGTCATTAATGAATTTTGTACCTACTTTCTAAAGCAAAAATATAAATAAAATAGTTTTATACCTATTAAAAAATTCTATTTCATATAATGTATCATGTCTTCTGAAATAACATTTTCTGTGAGTTGGTAATACATTAAAATTTATTTTATCAGAGACGAATCACCATTGCCGAAAAATCATAGAGGCGCCAAAAAAATCCATGGTGCCGTGAAATAAGGCCAAGTGAAATAAGGCCAACTTTCAAAAATTGGCCTTATTGCACTTTGATAAAGTGAAATAAGGCCAATTTTCAGTAGTTGGTCTTATTTCACTTTGACAAAGTGAAATAAGGCCAAATGATTTTGAGAAATAATACCAAATTGGTCTTATTTCACTTTTTAAAAGCGTAATAAGAGCAACTGAATGTATTTAACGGTGCCGTGACATAAGGCCTAATTTTAATACTTGGCCTTATGTCGCTTTTACAAAGTGACAAGGCCAAATTTGCTTGGGACTTAAGGCCAAACATAAAATATTTTGTTAAAAATAAAAAAGTAGTTTTTGCCGTTAGATTCGTATAAAACATAATTGTTTATTGGGGCCGTTGTTCTGGGTTTTCTTGAGCAACAGTACCTTGGATGGCCCGCTTCGCGGGTTTTCAGGATTTTAACTCCCTTTTCGGAGCTCACACCCGCTCACGCAACTCCGTTGCTCCGCTTAGGGTATGTTCAGTCGCCAGGCAGGCGCCTTTAACAACAGTTTTGTATTTTACATTAATTGGAGTAAACAACTAACAGTTATGTACTTTTGCCCAAGAAAACTGTTGCTACAGGCGCCTGCTTGGCGACTGAACATACCCTAAGCGGAGCAACGGAGTTGCGTGAGCGGGTGTGAGTCCCGAAAAGGGAGTTAAAATCCTGAAAACCCGCGAAGCTGGCCACCCAAGGTACTATTGCTCAAGAAAACCCAGAACTTCGGCCCCCAATAAACAATAAATTATGTATTATACGAATAAATTATACTTATAAATGAAATGAATGAAATGAAATAAATATAAAAATTCAGTTCGGCCTTATTTCTTTGTCAAAGTGCAATAAAACCAACTCTTGAAAGTGAAATAAGACCAATTTGGCCTTACTTCACTTTGTAAAAGTGCAATAAGACCAATTGCTGAAAATTGGCCTAATTTCACTTTATAAAAGTGCAATAAGGCCAATTTTTGAAAGTTGGCCTTATTTCACTTGGCCTTATTTCACGGCACCAAAATCCATTTGTTAGTTTGTGTGCTGTGGTAAAAAATATTTTTCTTATTAATAAAACAATAAAGTTGTCAATAAACCAGGAAGTTCGATTCATATAAGTCTCATTTTACCTTTTACGATATTTGAAAAGCCGATGCCCTCCTATTTCCTCCCGTCCCCCAAAATGAAAACAAAATCGGAATTGGGTAATGTATGTATGTAGGTACACACATATATACTGAGTAAGATCGTGCTTATGTTGGAGCTGCCATAAACGACTCGAGCAGTGATGTAAACTGATGTTTAAATTGGATCGGCCCGCGCTTCGAACAACACAGAATCAATTTACATATATCGCTTTTTAGTTTATCACAGCTCCAACATAAATACGTCTAAGGAGAGCTATTGTACCCAAATTCACTCATATGTGTGTGTAGTTTTATAAATGTGCATTCTTGTCCTTTTGTTTGCTTTTTACCTTTAGTGCATTTCTTCTTTTTTCCTTAAAATGCTTGAGATCAGTCCGATAGTTTAGAAAAGTTGGAGAGCATTTAGAAGTAGATAAAGATAAAAGTTGGTGACGAGAATGGGATGTAGTACGGCTAAACAGGGAATCTCCTCAAGAGTAAACTAATGGACATTCTCTAAAGCAAGCACGAGTATTGTTGATTTGTTTTAGGGAATGCAACTATGTTTTAGGGAATGCAACTATTTCACTAAAAAAAAAAAAACTTTTTATAAAAATAACGAAACCCCTTGCATGAAACATTGTGGAGGTGTTCAAGAGATGCAAATGTTTCCTTTATAATGCTTCATCTATCACCTAAATTTTTAAAGTTCTTTTTTGAATTCCATCCAAAATACTCAAGTGACTTATTAGAGAATGGAGAACCCGCCCAAATAAGAGAAATGTATTGAAATTTTAGACGAATATAGATCCTATCTTATTTTCTTTACATAAATTTGCGTTAAAATTTAAAAAGGAAACATACATACAAATATCTTCATAGATAAAATATATTCTTTTCTCTTATACATTTAAATTGTTTTGCTGGATCATGCGATGGAATTTAAGTTACTAATCCGAAGGACAAGAGCATGAATCTAGAAACGAATATGAAAAGCTGAGTGTAATGTCCGCAGCAAAACAATTTAATCGACTAGGCAAAAGATAATTAAAGAATATGAAAAAGAGATATGTAGATAAAACGGAACCCTGAGATCTACCAACATTTATTTTATGAATATCAGATTAAAAAAAGTTTAATACAACTTGTATTGAAAAGTAATTTTTAATCCAACAAAGGGAAATATTTATCGATTCCAAATGCACGGAAACGGAAACTACACTGGTTGACTGTAGTAGGAATGTCAGTTTTGTTTTTTAAGCAGCCCATACACATAAAATATGTAGTATAACATGTTGGCAATATTGTACGTTTTGTACTAGGTTTTTAAACCGATTTTTATGTTTCAAGAAATTGAAAAAGTTTCCATTTTTTAGTTTGGTTTTAAAGCAAGTTTCATGTTGTCATTCTTAACAGGTGCAAACACCAGCTCCAGTGTTTTCATGTACAGTAAAACCCGCTTAAGAGAAAAACCCGCTTACCTGAAACACTTTTTTCATCCCCAAGTATTTTCCGAACAATTTCCCTTAAAACACTCCGCTTAAGTGAAACTCGCTTAAGCGAAAAACCCGGATAACTGAAACATATTTTCAGTTAATTTTTAGTATTTTTCATTAAAAAAAAACTCTCTTAAGTGAAAAAAAAATTGAATCAAACAGAACAAAAATTTGCTAGTTTTCGTTTTTCAATAAATTATTTTTGTGTTATTTAATCGTTGTTTTGTTTAACTTCTTTCAAGGCAAGTCCAAAAGATAAAAACAATATTGTTTCTAGCATTAAATCTCCGCTTAATGGAATTTTTAAATCCGCTTAAGTGAAATTAAATTAAGTGAAAAATAATTTCACTTAAGCGGAGTTCGGATAAGTGAAAAACCCGCATAAATGAAAGAAATATTGTGAAATTTTGCCGTTTCTCTTAAGCGGGTTTCACTGTATTTAAATTGACTTTTGGATGGATTTCATACAAATAAGGAAAATGGTCTTTATAAAAGTGGATTTACATGTTTCTGCATCTGCAAAATGCAGAAAAGTAGAGAGAGGCAGATGTATGTCGAAACCTTTGAGTATATATAATATGGAGGGCTCGTTCCTATCCTTAATGCATTGTAGTATTTGCAGTTGTGATAGGGGTCGCTGTCTCACTTTCTGTAAGTTAAGGATACAGCTGTATGCTGTCAATTTGTGTTTACCTTCTCCTCGCACATCGTTCTCGGTCGCATGTGATATGATTATGAAGCACTCGTCGGTAAATTTTCAGTCTTGTTTGCAAAAAACCGAAAAAACCGCATATTAATAAGCTTTGTGACTGTTTTAATACAAATTATACGTAAAAATAATATCAAACTTTAAAGTGACTGTTAATTGCTGGTTTTGTAATCAAAATATTAAAGTTCCCTACTTGGAGGCGAATAGCTTCCCCACAATGTGACAATGGATTTACCAAGGATGGCGACTACAATCGGGAGATCTATCAACAGCTGGACTGCAGTAATTTAGCGAGAGATGAACAGCAGAATGATTTTTCCGACATCAGCGATCAATTCCCTGCAAGTGGTTTGTGTCACCTTTGTAATGAGGTAAAGATTGATAAACTGGCACAATTCCAACCGAAAAACGAGTCCAAATTCGAAGACGAACTCGAGGTGTAATGAGTTTTAGTTGGATTTTAAAAAATTAATTTGTAGAAATATTTAGCTTGAAAAAGTTTTAGTGTTTATTTGGTTGTTTAATGATACAAAAATATTAAATAATAAAATGTTTTCTTGTTTGTTAATTTGTATGCTATTCTTTTGTTCTAACTTAGTATCTTCCCGCAAGGCAATCAATCCTGCTGTACAGTCGGCTCGGCAATGCACGCACGATCCTCTCGATGGGTTAATCACAACTGACTCGTATCTTGATCGTACATGCACACGAGACGACAGCTAAAGAGAGACAAGTGTATATGGTACACTTGTTTATTGAGTGCACTAGTATTCTACTTCTTGTGCATACTTACCATTGGCTTCGTAATGACCTTGACACATATACTACACCTGCCAAAAACTTTTTTTTGGTTGCCGCTGTCAAATAACTTTGTCTTACACAAATTTGAGTAGCGCCCCCTATGATAGTCACGCATTTGGAATAGAAACGAGCCCTCCATATTATATATACTCAAAGCATGAGATTTAATAAGGGTATTCATGTAACGAGATAATTTTCCGCTTTGTAGAAAGATATAACTTTCCGCAGCATGTTTTCATGAACACCCCTAAGAAATACTTGCGTAAATGTGGGAAATATTTTGTGAAATGTCAAATTAAAAGTCAGAATCCATACTTCTTTAGTTTACGAGGTTTATTTCTGCACTTTCCGCAGCAAATTTGTGAGATAATTTTATGCGATTTGCAGAAACTTTTTCCCATACAAATTTTGACAGTTCGTTTCTGCGGAAATAAAATTATCTGGTTTACGAGGGTTTTCCGCGCTTACATGAATACCCCTAATATCTATTTCTTTTGTTGTCGTTTGTTGATTCTCATGCTGCATGTTATTGCTTGTGTTTGCAATTAAATTTCAGATGAACTATAGGCGTTTTTCTTTTTTAGTTCAGCATAGAGCTCCGAACAGAGTCCGAGCATGTCGAGCATGTTCCGAACATCCTCTGAACTGAACCAAGCGTGCTCTGAGCGCTCTGAGTATTTTTTGAAACACACCTGAACACTTAGCTGTCGACATTTTTTTTTTAATTTCCATCTGTCAAATGCCTGTGTTAAGCATTGTACTCTGTCTGCTCCGTTATTTTAGTCTGAACTTATAGAGCGCACTCTGAACACGCTCAGAACATGCTCAGAACGAAAAAAGAAACACATTTACGAAGCTCTCAACGCTCTGAACTAAAAAAGAAACACAATTTATTTTTTGACAATTCAGGCTCTGTTCTGAACTAAAAAAGAAAAACGCCTTTTTCAGCAACAGTGCAAAATTGTTTTTGTTCATTCCCAGTTGTTTTTTTACTGCTCTGAGGGTTGACAAGAAAACCTGGGTCAACCCTGGGTAAAGTTGAACGAACGAACCTAATGAACGATGAAAGTTATACTACGTTTTCACCAAGAGTAAATCCGCTAGAGATTTATAGGCTTTTCACACCGAATTAAAATCCCGGATTTCAGCAACAAGATTACGAAATCTCATTGAAGCGTTCGCACTGAACAGAAACAGGATTTCATTTGACGTTTCTGTCCATTTATCCTGCTTTCTCGGATATAATTTATCTTCTCTCCTTCTCTCCCCACAATTCAAATTTCAAATAGTCACTCGAGACTCGACTCCATTATCTGCTTTTTATCTACCTCTTCACTTGCTGACAATTTGCTGACAAAACAGAACATTTCTAAAGGTTTGTTTGTTTTGACAATCTTGTGTTTGATAGTAGATTTTGAGGAGATTTTGTCGTAATCTAGTAGATTTGGAAATCTGAAAATGTATGGGAAATCTAGTAGATTTGGATGAGATTTTGAGAATTTTGCTCGAAATCTAGATTTTGATTTGGTGTGAATAGCGTATTAAAATAAATCTTGAAGTGTTTTCACCAAAGACGCTGTTCACATTGGACTTACTCAACCGAATTATTTTGACGTAAGGCCACCCTGTAGTGTTCAGACACAAAAGCAGTGTGAACACTCCAGACTCACTTTGACGTCTTATTGTTGTCATAATTGTTGGCCATTTGCTATGCCACTACAAATATACAGTGAATTACAAAAGTAAGTAAGCACCTCTTAGTTTAAAGATCATTTCCTTCAAACAATCGATAGTAATGTTAAAAAAAAATTAATATTTTTGTCTATAATTATATGTATTTCGAACTAAAAAGTAATATTTCAAATAAAACAACTGTGTTCTAAAATTCTGCTTGTTTAGATTGATGGGTTTTTTCAAAGAAGAGCCGCTTTTGGCGATTTATTTTACTTATGTAAGGATTGGTAGAGCACTCGTCGAATAGTTTGAAGGTTACATGACTTACCTGTTTTGTTTGGTTATTTCTGCTGATATCTTTGATGGGCTTACTTGTGGATTCCTCTTCACTTTTCTAACAATAATACGGCATTCCTGCTTGTCATTGTCATTGATCAAGGGTCATTTTGCAAACTTCCAATGTTATTTTATTTGGTTATTATTTTGTGTATAGTAGATGGACTTTTGTTAACAATAGCTGTGTTTTATTTTCCCCCAGATCTGATCCAGATTGGATCTTCATTCAAAATTACATGTAAAACAAAAACAACACAAGGCGCAGTTTTGTTTGTATTTGTTGTTTTACATGTTATTTTGAAAACAAAATCCAATCCGGATCAGATCTGGGGGAAAATAAAATACAGCTAATTTTATTATTCTCGCACTTCGATTTATTTTCCAAATAGTGTTTGATTATATTTTTTTTTATGAGTGCTTACTAACTTTTGTGATACACTGTATCTTCGTGTGTCATATTATGTCACCAAGACAAATGTAAAAAAAAATCCATTAATTTTCAATTTGTTTTAAAAATCCTGCCTCACTTTGCCGTCTCTTTCTTACCATGAAGTGCGAACGAGAAAAAACACAGAGACATCAAAATAAGTCGGCGGATTGAGTCCAATGTGAACACCGTCAAAGAAACTGAGATTTATTTGACGTTTTCACTCTGTCATGTCATTCAATTGTCAATTTGAACAAGAGAAAAAAAAATTGGAATTGGATAGTAAACAGGAAAAAAAACAGATATTTCTATTTTGTGTTGATTCTCAATGAAGAAAGGTGCGTTCATAGGTGCGTTCTACAAAATAAGGTTTGTTTGTTTTGCGAATCTTCTGATTGTGAGATGATTTCAAGGAGATTTATTTTAAATCTTCATTTGAGGTGATTTATATTTGTATGGTAAATCTACGAGATTTAAAGGAGATTTATGGTAAATCCACTTAAATCCCGGATTTACCTTTGGTGAAAACGTAGTATTAACTGTACGGAAAAAGAACGCGATTCTGTGAAGGGGGGTTCACATTCTCAAATATGTTTGACAAATGCGGTTTGATTGACTCGAATTTGAAAATGTGAACGCTTCATCAAACGGATTGTCAAACATGCTTGATGATATATTTTGCTGATTTGACAAGCATATTTGAGAATGTGAACGCATGCTTGTCAAACCACAAGCAAATTTCATTTTCAATGAAGTTCTCGAGCTGAGCAAGCATATCGTAAGAAAATATTTTAAAATGAGTCATAATGCAATGGCATGAATTCAGGTGGATTTTATTACATTAATATAAGTTTTCTGCAGACTTCCAAATATAGAAATTGTAGTAAATTTGCTCAAATAATATTTCATCTATGGTCTGAGTTGGTCCGCCATGGTAAGAATTCTAATGAAAAGTGATGTTTGACAGCATGTTTGACGAATGTGAACGCAATGGTTTCAATCCGACAAATATTCATCAAACCATATTTGTCAAACATATTTGAGAATGTGAACCCCCCTACACGGTCCGGTCACACTAATTTATAATGGCCGTTGCATACATTTCAATGCATAAAAAAAAACAAAAATAGTGAAGTAAAGTGATTGTGAAAGTGGTCACGTCCAGATTCCAGTCCAGATCACTATTAATAGTAAATCTGAATGAATAGTGATTAAAATTAAAGAATATAAAAGTTAAGTAGTGGCACTAAGTGGCCTGGCAAACGAATTTCCTTGCAGGACGGACAAGTGAAACAAATTCCTATTTTCCATAAAGAGATAAATTTACCTATTTCCACTTCTAATTCTTCCATTTATATACATATTAATACAATTTGAACTAAGGCAAGTATTCTTTTGAATTTAGGTAAAGAACATTCGGTCATACATAATCTATGTACATATAGCATATGTATAAGTACTTTTTCCATTAAACTACAAATTGTGAAATGACGAAGTACTACTATTATTTTTCTTAGTAAGTAAATAAGTTAAATATAATTTCTATTTGCAGATCAAAACACAAATGTCAATGCCAATGAACAACGTCGGACAGGGCGGTTACGTTCCCCCGGGATTTGGAGCCGGGTATCCACCGCCACAGGGTAGTGCACCACCAGATAATAATATGGGAAGCAATTTCGTGAGTAATTTACATGTACCAGTTTATCAACTAACACTATTAGGGCTAAAATACAAAGGTTTTATTTGAAGAAAAGAAAAGAAGGAAATTCCAAGAGATTTTCATATATGTAGATGAGTGGAAACAGAAATCAAGTCAAACTTGTACACACAAAATGTCTCCTCTTTTATATTTATGATAAAAAATATTGTTGACGTCACCGATTGCTCAACATTCCCTTCTGATAAATATATATTTTTTTCTTTGAAAAATTAAGTTTTAATGAAACTATAATTGAATTATAATTGAATCCACAAACTGAGCAAGAAATTACCTAATTAGTATCAGGTATAGGTATATTGTTGCAGAAGTTAAATACGAGTTATTGAATTAATACTTAAGAACGTATGTATATTTGGTATGTTTAGTTCCAAAAATAGTTCTTGGGACCTAATCTAAAACAATAAATACAAAAATAATGTTTTGAATCTTATGGTTTTGCAAGTTTTATCATTGTTTGATTATTTAAGTTGCTATTTAATGATCGACAAGACAAACATGCCTTTAGTTTTCACATTGCTTTGCACTTCACTTTAAGATATGTAATATTTTTTAAACTTATTGTGCAAACAAAGTAGGTCCCTACTTATGTATCTTTGGGTCTGGATCATGGCATATGGGTAGTCAAATAGATTTTTAAAGGAGAGAGCTTTTAAAATGAATTATTTTAAATTGTTGGTGAAATCCATTCAACTGGGCAGTAGATGTAGTTCGAGTAGGTGTGTACTATTCGATAGGAAGAACAAGAAGTCAACAGACCTAGCAATTTTCAAAAACTAGACAAAATATGAATGGAGCTTACAGAAATATCTACTTGCAGGGAAGTGCGTCTCTTTGAGCTTAATATCCATTATGTACTCTATTTACTTATTTATTACCATGTCATGAAAATCATCTTCTAAATAAGTAAACTTAGGTGTGTCAGTTGCCTGAATTGATTAATTACTCCATTTGTTGCCATCAAATCTGAATCTTAAACAACAATTATAAAATTTTGTATTGTTATGTTTATTCGACCATTTCTAAACACTTTTATTAGTACTTGTATCCTGTTAAATTATTGCCAATAACTCACTTATTTTTCACTTCAGGGATTTAAACCTCCTGGTGCACCTGGTTATGCACCCGTTTCTCAATATGGTCAAGACCCACCACCATATTTGGGCAACCAGCCTCCTTACATTGGAAACCAACCACCATATGGTGGTGCCGCTCCACCGTTTCACGGTCAGCAACCTCCTCCACAAGGATTTGGACAACAGCCTGCGTATGGTGGTCATCAGCCAGGATATGGTGGTTACGGACCTCAACCTATAGTAAATCAACCAACCGGGCCAATGCCACCACCAGGAACTGTTGGACCTGGTAAGATTTTTTGATTCTATTATATATTCATTAGTTAAGAAGATGGGTGTTATTACGAAGATTTACAATTAGAATGTAGCCAAGTCTCTAACTATAATACCCGTACTTCTAGGAATGCTCCTAAGTTTGCCCTTGAGCCCGATTTCGGACGTACTGTCAAATACAGAGATTCTTTTTTTAGCCGCGTTACACGAATGTGGAATGCTTTACCCGTCACAATATTTCCCACACTTTGCAATGAGCAGATATTCAAAACCAATGAGCATCGGTATCTCCTTTCTAATCCTAACCTACTTTCCTTATTGCTCGCAAGGTATTTAACGTTATAACGTTGAGTGCACGTATAATATAAAAAAAGGCACTAAAATAAACTACATAACGCAAATTTAAACATATCCAATTTTTGTGGGCCTTTATACATTTAGTTATTAAGTTTTTAATCAAAAAAAAAGCTAATGAACACAAATTATAAAAATTTCAATTCGCTACATTCACTTAATTTTAAAATTATGTAAATTCAAAAAATAACAAGCATTTTTCAACTATTTGGAACTTATTTTGAAAAAAAAAAATCGTTTTATTTTCCTTAAAACAAAACAATAAATGGGTGATTCTTAGTATATCAGTAATCATAAATATTTACCTTCGGAATTCACCTTTCGATTATGAATTAATTACTGAATCAATTTAAATCCAAACTCTTTGGTAATGCTTCTTTGTTTTCGAATCTTTTAAATGATTTTCTAAAATTGTCTAATATTCCGCTAGCTAGCTAATAAGTCGCGAAAAGTACATGTACCACACGTTGTTTCATTACTACAAGCCGACGGAAAACCTTTTTCTAATCAACATACGTAATAAGTAGAGTAGACTCACTAAAAGGCAGGCAGAATTTACCATCGTAATGTTAAGTTTTACTAAATTCTCGAGCTGGATTTTTTAAATTATACAGGGAATAAAATAAAGCTAGTTACCAAATTTAAATAAATGCAATCAAAATTTCCCAAATGTTAAAACCCGTGGCTAAACAAATTTCAACCCGTTTCTCAAATTATTTGCTTGTTTGTTTTTTTTTCTGTAATATGTGATATAGTCGTGTATGCTTGACTGAATATGGTATTCAAATAAAAAAAAAAAAACAAGAAATATGAAGGAAAATGATTTGTCCTGTTTCTCGGTAGCAGGCACTATAATCGTAAGATTGACTGTAATACATTCTTTTAAAACGATTTATTACAAAGGTGTTGTGTGGTATTGTCATCATTATTTATATAATTAAGATCTCAAAAAAGAACATTGTGTGGTGTTTAAACAGCTTAGTGCAAAATCATGAAGTTAATATTGATTATTTATTATTTCTTTGTAATGTTGGGTAAATACATATTTCATTGGAGATATTATATTCCACATCTACATGTGTAAATACAAAAACTATAATCTTCTCGCTCGTTTCTGACTCATGGTTGATCTTTAGTAAGATTTGACCTGTTTGAGTTTACGGAATGATGGACCTATATCTCTTTTGACCTTTTTGTCTAAAGTCGGTGAAGCTCTGGATAAAGATGAAGTAGCGTTTTTGGTTTTGCTTGATTTTTCAAAGACTTTTGATACTATCAATCACGTTAATTTATGTCTAAAAGTATTGTATAAAACTTCAATTTTTCATCTGGAGCAACCAAATTATATTGTTCTTACTTGACAAATTGCCAACATAGCTCTTTTCTCTTGCAAAAAAGCCGTAGGTAATAAATGGGGTCTACAAACTCATATAACACACTGGCTATACATCTCAGTCATTAGACCGATACTTACATATGGAGTGACAGTATGGTGGACTGCGCTGGAAACAGCAACTAACCGCGATAAGCTCAGCAAAGTCCAACGAACAGCCTGTTTAATCATGGGTGGAACTCTCCGCTCAACTCCTTCTGCTGCACTTGATGTTCTTTTTCATCTCATACCGCTAGATATTTTTAGCAAACAATCGGCCGCTAACATAGCCATTCGACTTAAAGCCTCCTCGCAGTGGATCAATAATGATATTGGTCACTCTACTATACTGAACTCGTTCAGTAGTCTACCTAGTAACGTCGATTACACCACCCCTCATCGAAAATTTGATAAAAATTTTCAAGTATCCATCCCTTCCAGGTCTTCATGGGAAAATGAGTCGTTTTTGATAGACGAAGCAATTCATTTCTATACAGATGGATCTAAAACCGATGACGGGGTCGGTGGAGGCGTATACTCCGAAAAATTAAATCTTTGTCTATCTTTTCGTCTTCCCAATCACTGTAGCGTGTTCCAGGCAGAGCTTTTAGCAATAAAAGAAGTCCTCTCTTGGCTAAAAGAAAACGTTATATCGACAACCGATATACGTATCTTCTCAGACAGTCAAGCTGCCTTAAAGTCACTGGACTCTGTCTCCATTAACTCACAAACAGCCCAAAATTGTCGATCATCTCTGGTGGAGATGTCAATACAGTTTAACATTCACCTTACATGGGTGCCGGGGCATAGAGACATTCCAGGAAATTGTAAAGCTGACGAACTTGCAAAAAACGGAACAATATTACCTTTGTTGGATAGCAAATCTAACATCGGTATACCCCTAGCTACTTGTAGACTTATGCTAAAGCAAGATACCATAAAGAAAGCCAACCACAGGTGGACCAGCACCCCAACTTGCCGGTCTACTAAACTGATTTGGCCATTGTTTGATGCCAAACGCTCAAAACAACTAATTTCTATTGGTAGATTGCATATTAGCTCCATTATAGGTGTCCTTACTGGGCACTGCCTAATAGGAAGACATGCTTCTCGTCTTGGAGTTCCTGCAAATGACTTTTGCAGAAGCTGCATGGATGAAGAAGAAGAGGAGTCAATTCCCCACCTTCTATGCTCTTGTCCTGCCCTAGCGCAAAGACGTAGACTCCACTTGGGAGACTACTACTATAACGATCCTAGTGATCTAAATAATTCCGACATTCACTGTCTCAAACGCTTCATTATTAGCTCAAAATGGTTTAACGAGTAAGGGGGATTTTTGAAATCCTTGTGGTATCACAACGGACCAAATATTGGTCTAAGTGTGCTGTCCTTTTCCGGTCAGCAGCCACTTTAACCTAACCTAACCTAACCTACTTGACAAATAAAAAACAAGCAGTTCAGATTGGAGACAGTCTGTCGAATTTTATGCCGAATGTTACTGGTGTCACTCAGGGTTCCATTCTTGGTCCTCCCTTTTATTTTTAGTTTATGTTAATGAACTTCCATACTTGATTGGGAAAGCGTACGAAATGTCGACAAAAAAATGTCGACTGGACAAATATAAATTTCATCGACTGTTAAAATGTCGACTGAAGTTTGATCGACAAAAAACAAAGTCGACAGTTTAAAATCTCGACTATTAAAATGTCGACTGAAAACTTGTCGGTGAAAATGTCGACTTTTATCAAAAATAGAGTTAAATAAAACAAGAATGCTCTCTTTTAATATGTTAACTAAATTTTATTATAAAAAACGGGATTATAAGAGACGGGATTTTAAAAAGCGGGATTTTAAAAAGCGAGATATCGTACCCAACCCAAAAAAATGTTTCTTTCATAAGTTGTTATTTAAACAAAAAATAAACACAACTATGATCGACAGTGGCGGCGCCACATGCATGTGAGCATCATTCACTTTGCCACTGTCGACATTTTTCGAGTCGACATTTTTAAAATCGAATTTTTGATAGTCGACATTTTGATCAGTCGACATTTTTATCAATCGACTTTTTGAAAATCGACATTTTAACGATCGATTTTTTTAAATCGACATTTTAAAAATCGGTTAATCGTACCTAACCCACTTGATTTCTGTTTCTCCCATTTGTAGACTTAGAGAAAGTTGTAAATTGGTCTAAGTCCAATGGTCTTATTTTAAATCCTTAAAAAATCGAAATGCCTGGTTATATCAAGAAAGCAACTTGACCTTGCTTATTTCCCATTGATTGTTTTGAGCAAAGCTCCATTCGAATACGTTGAAACGCCCAAAAATCTCGGTGTAACCTTCAACCGCTTGGGATAACCATATTAATGGACTCGTCGGCAAGGTTTATGGTGTACTTCGTATTTTATGGGTAACTTAGGCTTTTACACCAGTTTACGTTTACTTCTTGCTAAGACCTTAGTAATTCCTATTTTGACATATGGTTGTGAAATTTACTGTAACTGTAATTATATAAGCAAACAAAAATTCAATGTCGCATTAAATTCCACTGCGTTATGTATATGGGTTACGTAGATACGACTGGATATCTGGTTTCGCCATGCGCCTGCTGGATATGCCTTTTGAAAAGTACCTTAGTCTTCGATGTTTGATTTTGTTTACGGATATACTCCTTAAACGCCAAGCACAGTACTGGTTTGAAAAAAAAAATAGATTTGCAACCTCGCATAGGTCTCGTCAGTTAATTGTCCCTGGCTGGTAGTTCTTAACATCTGAGCGTCAATTTTTTGTTGAATACGTCCGTCTTTGGAACTCTTTACCACGAAATATAAAAGAAAGTCAAAACGCAACTAGGATCATAAAAGACTTAAAATCTTAAATTTATGAATGTATATAATTTAAATCTTAAATATTAACTAACATTTGTGAATTTATTTTTTAATGCCGTATTAATTTAATCTATTTTGCTCACTTTTGTAAAATTAGCTTATAACTATCCTATAAGATATTAGGCGTATTTTATTGGTAATGTATACATAGCGCAGCAATGGAAGTCCGAATAAAATGCTTTTTTGACTGCATATACACTTTTACTTTAAATTTTAAAGTTGGTATGCTTTGCATTTATACCCGTGTCAAAATCAGCTGATTTGGAACAGAAGTAAAATAAATATGTAATTTCTTACAAAAATAATACAAATTGAAATGAATAAAGATCCAAAACAGAAAAGGGCTATACATAATTTCTGAGTTTCTTTTAACAAATCATCTTAGTTTAGTAGATATTTCAGACTCATTAAGTGAACAAAGTAAAAGGAAACGAAAACCCAAAATGAAATATATATACATATATACCTACGAATAAACAATCCACTTTTGAATAAGCTAAGGGATGCGTTGGAAAAGTATACGTTTTGATGTGGTTTATGCTGAATTAACATCACTGAAAAATTTGTTGTCAAACAAGTGGCAAAATTATTAATAAAATCAAATCTCAATGGCATGTATGTACACAAAGTCAAATTAAGGGCTCGGTGTCAGAAAAAAATCATTTTCATGTCCTTTTTAATAGTTTGGCATCGCAGCCATCCTTCGATGATTTTCATACTCTCACGTGACAGATTGAGAACATGCACATGCATTAAGAGGCAAAATTTTGACCATTGACTATTAACGTTTACCGTCTAATCGTAAATTAATATTTCAAACCATATATATTTTCTCTTGTGAAAATTTACCATAAAATGAACAAATATCACCGAACACATTCTCGAATAATCAAAATCTGTCAACCTCACGAAAAATAAAACATTTGCAACCAATTTGAGTGTCACTGTAATCCAGATGCTCCAAAACTTTATCAGCACTATTATGTGCACTCTTATTACTGCCTAGTTTATACGCACTATTCCTTTGTTGTTGCTTACTATGTAAAATTTTACTGCGCTGCCTATACATTTCCCAATAAAAAACGACTATTGTATCTTACAGTTGTTAGCAATCACGTAATATAAATAAATAAAATAAATAAATGTTTCACTGATTCCCATTATCGTATTCAATGTCGTTTAAAGTTGCTCTTCACTATTTCGCAGATTAAAAACATTTATATTAAAAATGTGTTAAAATTATCAATCCATCTCACATAGTTTGACATTAACATGATCATTTTTAGGATTGATATTAATCCACACATTCTTTTAAGTGTTTGAGGTTATAGTGATTTATTTCGATGCAAGTGTTGAAATTTCATTTTCAATATACAAATTTGACATTCAACTGAATTTCTATATCAATTCATGTTCTCTTGCGTTAAAGCTGTAACATATTGTGTAGGTACTTTTAGCTCGGATTATTCCAGGCCAGTTACAGATACGTTATATTAGGCAAGTTTCTTTCAAAACTGTGTAAGCACTTTAGCCAATTATTACACACAAATAATACCTAATAAAATATTTGACATTGCAAAGTAATTGAAAAATTTCTAATTTGGAATTTGACTACCAGCAATTTGTCAATATTTGGCCGTGTAGCGAAAGTGTAAAGTCATAAAAATTGGTGGCCGTGGCACGATGGTTGTGTGCTCGCCTGTCAACCTCATGATCACAGGTTCGCTCCCTGCCGTCGTCTATGTCGTTTTAATTCCATTAAAACCTTCTAAAAATTGTCATTAATGGGTTGCTGGTTTACTCATTACATGTTGTTCAGGCATAACACTAACAACATGTAATTGAGTTAAGCTAGTACGCCCAACAAGGATGAACACGAATAAAATAATGTGAATTATAAGCGACATAGAAAAAAGACACGGCATTTCTCCGCTTTAGCTCAGCCGCCATCCCTGGAGATAAAAATATCTGAGACAACCACCAACAGTCTCAGAACATCGTGCCACACATCTTTCCTATCCTTCTTTCTCTTCATTAACTTCACGCCCGCGCTGTGTTGAAACATTTAAAGGGTAATCATAATCCCTTGAGCGCGGGTAGATTATAAAAAAAAAATATTATTGGCTTAAAATTTACCGGAAGAGTTGTAGACCTTTAAAAGGAGCACCTTAATGTGTATACATAAATATAGAGTGTATTGAACTCTAAACCCTGAAATCTCTCTGCGGTAAAATTATATTTTAATCACTTAACACATTTGTGCATTAACACATAGACGTGTAATTTTGTTTTAACCTCAAATTCAAAACTATCTGGGAATTTGAAGAACGAATTTCAGGATTTTTTTAAATTTTCTCTTATTAGCTAAGAACAGAATTGATCCAAGTAACATTAAAAAAAATTAAATCATACACTCCGCTGAACTTGAATAGAAACAAACTTTTTTTTTAGTATCAGAGCGCATAGCGCTTTCGTTAATTTATAATTTATATATCCATCTTTTTGTTTTAGTTTTTTTAAGAGGGATCTATTGCGAATAAAACTGAATGAACAGAATAATCCAGAAAAATGCCATTATGTTATTTTTTACCACTTTTCTAATTACATCATTAAAAACAATTAAAAGGACTTAAACAAAAAAGAAAAATTTGTTTCTATTCAAGTAGAGCGGAGTGTATGTGTTTAGTTATGTATATATATTTTCAAAACAAAAACAGGTATTTGTTATCAAAAAAATTAGTGTTCAATAGAACTTGCATTTCGACATAGAAGTCCAAAAAGATTTGTTTTTCTTAAATGTTATTTGAATAATTTCAGTTCCTAACTAGCTAGAGGACAGACTAAAAGATCCAAAAACTAGAAAGAACTCCCAAAGATGAGGCAGGCTAAACTATTATGTACTTGAAAACTATAACAACCAAGATCGTCTCATGGTTTGTATCAGCTAAGTAGGAACAACCTAATAACAGTAACGGGTCTCTTCAGGGGCCATTGTAAACCAAGAAGACACTTGAGTATTCTAGGCTTGGTAAACAGCCCCATATGCAGATTCTTCAATACTCTTAACGAAACGCCGGAACACATACTAGGCACTTAAGCATCAAAGGAATAAGTACCTGAGACGCTACCAGTTAGAAGAGAGGGACTTATCTTTATGAAGTTACTCCAAGTAATCCAATTCATCAAAGGGATAAACTTGAAGGAAGAGCAGTAGCAACTTATCTAGCATTTATGCAATTGCATTTATACATGTATGTACATATTGTATGGTAGATCTTAAACCTTCTGATGCACTTGATCTATGTACATAATGTATGTATGTATGTATGTACATATATGACTAAGTAAACATTCCCTTGAACTATATACTAAGGCTGGACTAACTAATTGCCAAGTGGGCATCTGGCTCAGGGAAAATTTGAACAAATTGGTAAGGGAAACTTATTAAACAAGTATGACCTACTGGAACAAATGAAATGTTCCACTATACCACCATATAAATAAATACATACATAAATATGGAAGTAGGCACAAATACAAATTATTGTTAAGCTATTTTTATAACGTCAAAGTTCACAATTTAGTCGAGAAACGTCGTCAAGATCAATGCTCCTAAGAATATTTATAATAAATAAATTGTTGCATATCATTTTTTTCCATAATAATTCAATTTTAATTATCAACAACTTTCACTATCAGTGTAATGCATTTAGCTATGCATTAAATATGCATTTGTCATACCGAACTCTAAGTCAATACTCTTCAATTAAATTAATCTCTCGGTAAACTGGAACAGTTTGTTCAAAATTTTCTTAATTAGAGAGTAATAATGCTATTTAGCTTCCCAAACTTATTTGTTCTTATACCACACTGATAAGCCATAACTTAGCCTCTAACCTATCAAGATAATGTCGTTTGAAGAAGAATTCCATTCTTCAATTTGGGCTGACTGTAAATAAGTTCAATCTGAATCTGCAGTGTTATACATTGAATCAGTTCAAGAGCAATACTAGGGTTGCGTTGATCGTTTTGTAACTGACAATTGTTTATTGCCTAACATCCTCCCCCTTTGCGGTTATATATCGTTGTTATAGATTCAGTCGTATCGAATATCTACTGTGGTCTTGAAGCGCGCGGCTTCTATCTCAAAGTCAGTTTCACATTATTTGCGAAGATATCTGTCTTTGTCGCGCATCTTATCATTCTTAATCAACAAAATGATACTTAAATTTTGCTTTACTCTAGTGGTGGTTATTTTAGTCTAATATCATTTTGATTACAGATGTTTGGCTAGTTGAAATCACTTTTTTTTTTATTTAAATTTATTCCGCGTCTTTTTTCGGTAGCTTTTCTCCAGTCGTTAAAACAATTTCAACGAGAGAACTTAACCAGCTGGAATACCATCGGCGGTTGAGTTGAGAATGAGTACAGTGATCGATTATACTTCTACTAACGAACTTTACAATGATCTCCCAGAGGATTCGAGTAAAGTCAATCTTTTTCAAGTTTTCTGGAGTCAATTACGTGAGAGATATACAAATCTACGTAGAACAAAAATATCCTTCGTCACTCCATCGTTGGTGGAAGCAAAGTCGTTGGGAAAAAAATTCCGTAGATCACTGCGAATAAACAAGTCTTCAAAGAAAAAAGGATACGAGGAAATTTTATCTGATGAAGACAGAAGGTAATAATCATTATGAACTAAGTTCATAATAAAGTTTAAAAGTAACATTGCATTAGTTTCTACAAAGTCACTTAAAGCTACGCAAGTGTCTTTAAATATTAATTATTGTTTTGATACCTCGTATTTTATTGTTCTTGTTATCATATCGACTTGCGAGATAAGTGAGGAAATAATCAGCGAAAAAAAGATTCCCTTGCAAAGAGTATAACCTACTTGAAAAATACGTAGGTAGCTTAATCTTGACAATGTCCAATGAAATTGTTTTTTTTTTTTTTTTTTTTTTTTGAATTTGTAAATAGGGTTAACTTGACCTCCGAATGACGATGTTCACTAATTCAATTTGATTCAATTGAGTTTATGTAGGTTGAGCTGACCTTAGTCGTTAGATTTTTGAAGAAGTGCTTGTTATAGAACTAAAAGTTTTCAGGCATTATGTAAATAACAAACAAAAACAACCAAGAATAAGATGATAGTCGGGAAATTCTTTTCTTCTAATTGATTGTATTGCTGCTCTTTTGAAATCAAGAAAAGAAAAGTTAGGGGCTGTGATTGTAAAAGATTGGTTTGGACAATTTGGAATTATGCAAGTTTAATCTAAAAAAATTACTTTAAGGATCTTAAAATTGCGTGACTTAGCTCTCTAGCGCATTAAAGGTGTCTTATACATTGTTAAAGAATAGATGATATAATGTCTCATTACCCACCAAGGCCCTACGAAATATTATGAAAATTATTTTAATATAAAGAATCTCTGTCATTTTGTTTAAACTAATAGAAAACACTGCTTTTATTACAAATGCCAATGTCAAATCTATGATGTTAATACTGAGTTTATTTTCGATGCCTAGAGTGAGGCTTGAATCCACAAATCTAAATGTGTTGTTGGCTATTTAACGACTTTGAAGTCTTTAATTGATTATGCGCTTTGATTTGCGAATTCCTGGTTATTCTGATAACACTTATTGTTCGTCAATGAGTTATTATGGAAGGTTATAGCACTTATCTGAGTTCACCATTCTTTTCTTGATTTCTTATCTCGTTTTCCAAGCTCAAACATCCTTGCGTCTCTGATCGTATTTATTTTCAAATCTTTTAGTTGGAAGTATGTATGCTCTCAGACAAATCAAACTTAAAAATGATGAAGACATTTAATTTTAACTTATCTAGAAGGGTTAGATCCAATATAACGTTTTCAAAATAGGTCTAACGATTTCATTTAAATTTTGTACCTGAATTATCCAAAAAATAATTGCAATAAGACTGTGCTTTTGGTTTGGTAACTGAAGTAAAATAGCATTGACGTTTCTTCAACAGCTTGAAAGATTTTGTTTGAATTTTTAAAACAGGTACTTTTAAGAATAAGAGGAATATTTAATTAATAAATTTGGTGGGGCAACAGCTCGTAGAGAACCAGAACCTAGTGACTTACAACTCTCTACCATTCCAGCGTGTGTGTTACCAGGAATGGAGGGACTTTCAATTTTCTACAGATTTCGAAAGGCTAATGAGCAGCACTTTTCATGACAAGAGATACTCTTTGAGGATATGTCAATTCCTGGCAAGATCAAGTGCACCCATGAAAAACAGCATTCTAATTTTTATTTAAATGTGTTTTTTTGTTTGTTTTTAGCACTTTCTTCAAATTTTATCGAATATTAATATTTCGGGTTAAAGTGGACATTCCATCTTTACACATTTAATCGAGGATATTTTACTAAAATTAGTACTATATTCATAACCCTTGGGTCAAAAGGGAGTAGAGCAAATCATTCCCCATTTGTATTGTGCGTCTCCGTACCAGGTAGTTCTATTGAAATCGAACTGAGGGTTGGAGTGATGGGCATACATAGCAGATTAAGAATTATTGGTTCAAGGAAGGAATGATGAAACAGCCCAAATGGTTATGAACTCAGACTTTGGGGGAATTTATGCCAAGCTAATCTAATTTTTAACAATCAAAGTTAGGATGCGTTCAAAGATGGTGATTATTTATAAAGTATATATTAGCAAAAATATTGCAGATTATATGTATATTCATGTAATATTCTTTTTGTCTGCATATTGAGTATTATGGTTGAATTTTTTAAAGGGAGGAATGCAACTGGCTATTTCACTAGAACACTGAAAAAAGCGATAATGAGAGATGGTATAAAGGAAACCCTTATTCTTTGGATTAGAAGTTACCTTCTAGATCGTTCAATACATGTTATATTGGGCGGTTTCAAGACTGATCTTCACAAAATAAATGCTGGTTTCCCCAGAGCTCCGTTTAGTCTCCGTCTATCTTCCTCATTTTTTTATAAATGATCTCTTGTCTGAAACTTCTGATCCATACTCGTTCTCAAACTCACGTCCATCTCCTCCGGAAGTGGAATTGCAACAGTATCGTATGATTAGCTCATTAAACTCCGATCTTTACAGCATTGTTAAATGAGGTATACAAAATTGTGCGGAGTTTAATGCTTCGAAAACCTAATGCTGTCTATTTTCTTTAAAGCAAAATGTACCCCTTATATCATTGTCCTTGAATGGCACTTGCATCAAAGAAACCGAAAAGCTCTCCGTACTCGCTATGTGTGTCAATGACGAACTTCGTGGGAATGACCACATTCTCGAGACCCCCAAAAATGCTTTCTATATGGAATAAAAACTTTATAGATTTCAAGCAGATCAGAAGGGTTAACAAATTTCTTAAACCGATATTATGTAGAAATTCAAAACATTTAGCAACGTCTGTGGTGGTCTCCAGACTGTGGTTATTCCAACGAAGATCGACGTTGACAAATATACCGAATACTGAGAGCTTTTCGGCTTCTTCGGTGCAAGTGCCGTTTAAGGACAATGACATATGAAGGTGGGGGTACTTTCATCTGCAAAACAATTTTAAGGATTATAAGTTTCAGAAAGAAGATCGTTGACAAATATGAAGATGATAGTCGCAGATATATCGGAGCCCTGTGGTAAACAAACATAATCTCACTTTCTCCAAAACGATGTAAATACTGGTTCCACTGCATGATAAGATATACCACCAACGGACCTGTTGCTACGAAAGCTATATTGAAACTTTCGTTCTTCAAGATATTTTTTAAGCTGATAATTAATCAAAGTTTCCTTAACCTTGGAAAGAAGGAACGTAAGTGCAATTGGAAACGGAGTGGTTTTGCCAGTGTTGAAAAAACCTCTTCAGAACAGAGAGGGGGGGGGGGAATGGTGTAATACAATCCGGAACAGAGGATAAGTGTATGTTAAGATCTTTCAGAACTCTTGCAACTGTACGTGTACGAAAAAAAGTTGGTCTCATGGAAATGTTTGTGTTCTCAAGTACAGGAAGTGTAAGGGAATCGAACCCATACTTCCGGCATTACAGTTCAACGAACTTATCTTCAAATTTTCGCCGTTGCGTGGAGCCCAAAAAAACTAGCGCAAGCTAGTGATCGTGCGGGCAGCGGACATCCACTGGCGAGTAAAAATGTTAAGTTGGAATCTGGCTGAGGAAATGGAGCAGGACACCTTCAATTGGGTATGATGTGTCCGATCGGGGCAGAAGATTCAGGGTAAAGCAGGAGTCAGTTCTGGTGTTTGAGCATTGAAGATATATCTTGTCTTGGTCGACTTACATAATCTTAACTGAATCAGTTTTAAGCTTACTTTAGTTGTTCCAGTTCTTAAGAAGACTTTATTAGTTTTAATTAGCTTTAATGTAGTTTGTAAGTAATACATATAAAAATTGAAAGCGTATCATAAATGATATTCAGCCAAAAAAAGCTATCAGCAAATCCGTTCGTAATGACAATTTGTATGAGATTTTCGACTACGATGGATTTTGTGATAGATTTTTTCGGGATTCGTAACAAGTTTCTGATAACGATGGAATTCGTGATGGTTTTAGCAGAATCTAGATCATTTTCATTTGCTTTTTATAATTCTCACACAAGTCTTTCGTGTTGTTATATGTTTTGTTTTTGTTAATTTTAGGCGATTGGATGACTATACCCGCTGGAGCTCCGAATTGTCCGCGCGGCTTGGAATACCTTATGACTATCGACCAACTCTTAGTTAAGCAAAAAGTTGAACTTCTCGAAGCATTTACCGGTTTCGAAACAAATAATAAGTTCTCAATCAAAAATAGTTTAGGCCAAAAAGTTTACTTTGCTGCAGAGGAGAACGATTGCTGCACACGCAATTGTTGTGGCCCCTCCCGTCCATTCGAAATGAGAATCTTTGATAATTATAAAAATGAAGTTATACATTTGAGTCGTCCATTGGCATGTGATAAATGTTGCTTTCCGTGTTGTTTGCAATCAATAGAAGTCTCTGCACCACCAGGCAATTTAATTGGTTCTATTGAGCAAGAATGGTCCATATGTTCGCCATCGTTTAGAATTAAGAACCAAAGAGATGAAACTATGCTACGAATTGAGGGTCCATTTTGTACTTTTTCAATGTGCGGCGATGTAGAATTTCAGGTGCGTCCAATTGGCAAAAAGATAGGGAAATTCATTTTTCTAACGTATTGTATTGTTTGGTTTTGTTTTGTCTTGCAGGTGGTTTCATTAACTGGAGAGAAAGTTGGAAAGATCTCGAAACAATGGTCTGGACTGGCCAGGGAAATGTTTACTGATGCAGATTTCTTTGGAATTAATTTCCCAATGGACTTGGACGTTAGAATGAAAGCTGTTCTTCTCGGAGCCACATTCCTTATTGTAAGTCGATTAAATGATTGTTGTCACTCTCAGCATTTTTTTTAAATATGTATTTTACCTCTCCAAGGATGCGATGTTCTTTGAAAAATCAGGAAACCGAGAAGGCGACGCACCAGGAATGTTTTAAGTAATAAAAACAAACAGACTGCACAATCAGCTTTATTTGTCTTCTATAGATGTGAACTTCCAGAAAGCACAATATCGTTTTTTATATTTTTGTATTCTCAAGGCTAAAGCTAATATTATTCGCGAATTAATCACACTCATTAAAAAATATTCTTATGATGCGCACAATAAAGTAAACCATTTAAATTGTATACTCTAGTCCATTTTAGGCCAAAGCTCTAATTAAAAAAAATCATAAATTTATTAAATGCATTTTTGTTGCCAATGATGTATTTCTATGAAACCATTAATTGTTATTCGGATTAATTTGATAATTGTTTTCGACTTTGTAAAACTAAGTGCCCATATGTGAACTAAGTGTCAATGTTTAAATGAGGTAAAATCAAACTCAAATATTATTTTTTAAAATAGTTTATAATGTTTCCTTAATAATGACTTAAATAATTTAAATATGTACTCTTATAAGCCTATTGCATTGTTTTAAAAATAAATTTCTTTATAAACGGTTATTTTTATGTACAAATGTACATAGACACAAGCAGATAAGAAATGTGACATTTTTTGTTATAAATCGATTTACTGGTACATACATATATACATATATATATATATTATATCGAACAATTTAAGAGTTATTTAGTAAGAATTTATTACTTTATTTACAAACAAAAAGTATCTATAAATACATATAATAACATAATTATAAAAGCGAATAAACTTTGTATATGTGTTTGTGTATGTAAATCACGTTGAATAATGTAAACAAAAAAAAAATAAAATTATTTTCATTCAGGTAAATTTGTCTTTTAATACATCCACTTCCACTTGAGTCTGAAGCAGTTTCAACTTTAGAATCGAATGCAAGACCTGTGTGAATTTACTTGCAGCTCATTAATTTATTTTTACGGCATAAGTTAGGATAATGAAATCCAGCACAGGATTGGAGGGCGGAGGCATTTCTGATTGGACGTTGACATCGTTGTCACTAATTCGAATCGAACTTTCGCTAATAGTCAAACAGTTTGGCGAAAAGAGTTAAATTTCGTTAGGATTGGCAAATGAATGTATTGCCTTAATTTATTTTCACTTTGTAATTCACCAGCCTGAGGTGCGTTCAGACGAATTGATTATTTTGGTGTGAAATGGGTAAAAACTAATTTCATATTGCCTTTTTATTGTTAACGGCTGTTTAAGATTTGTGTTTAAATCTCGACGCCCAGTCAAACAATTAGGAATTACTTAATGTTAACGCTAACGCTCAGTCATCTGGTGAACGGTAATAGGGACATAAGAGAAACATGGGTAGCAACAGCTCTGACAGTAAAGTGTTTAGACTAAGAAAAAGCCATCTACTATGCCATTAAAAGGTTTGATTTAAAAGGAGGCAGTTAGTTTCGGTTGGTGAGAAATATATTTGATATTTGATATTTATTAATTTAAAAAAACAGCTGTACATCAAGATTGACTTATGAATAGTACAGGATATAATACATTTTATTATTTAGGATAATGCAAGAATGTTATTAAATTTAATACAATGGTGGCAAAAATTTAATACAATGGTATATTAATATATTATTAGTATATTAATAGCAAATTATATAAAAAAATAATTTAATACGATTAAAAAGCAAAAACAAAAGCAAAAACAAAAGCAAAAACAAAGTCGCAAGAAGAAAGATAAATACAAAAAAAAAAAGAAGTTATTTCAGTTGAAATTGGAGAAATATTCAAAACAAAGTTGATGAAATTTTCTATGTTCGATTCCAGACCTCATGTGACTGGGAAGATTATTCCACAGTCCGACAGCATAAACGAAAAATTTTGGTATAAACATGATAACTTCATAAAATAATAATAACATTGTTATGTTTACTTTACCTTGAGCTTGAACTGCTAACAAGTTCATTTTTCAAAGAAAATTTTCATAAATATTTCAAATTTGAAAAAAATCAGATAAGCCGTTTAAGCCCTAGCTTCATATAAAGTGGACGTAAAACGCAAATTATTTTGTGAATATATTTGTAATAAACAAAAAATTGTCAGTGCAAGAAATAAATTAAAACTGAAGTCCTAATTTACCAAGCCATTTTTTTACTTAATGTTTATTAAAATTTCTTAGCTCCGATCAAAACCGGTATGGCCCACATCGCTATGTGTATGAAAACAGTGTTGTCTTATCAAGTGAACGCAAATCTTTATATCCTTTCCTTTGTTTTTTTTTCGGGTTTTTTTTGTTTGTTTTTAATTTTTAGAATAAATTTATGAATTTCATTATTTGAAATGCTCAAGTGTTTTTTAGTGTTTTTATTTTTACATTTGTAGAGAATCAGTTTTATGGTAAGTACATAATAATAAATGATCATATTTATTATTAGTTACAAAATGTCATGATTATGATTATGTCATCATTATTGAGCAAAAACCAAATTATATACTTTAATTTTTCAATTACAATGAAAGCTCAAATAAGAGGACACCCATGGTCCCTCAATTTGTGTCCGGTTAAAGGAAAGAAAAAAAAAAAACCTTTTTTTTACTTCATATTAAATGGTATCACTCATCACAAAAGGGAACGCTACACTCAAAATTACATCAACATTTACTTGGGAAATCCCTTTATCAGCTTTCAATATATAACATCGCTCTGTCCGGTTATTGGAGCTTCGCGTCCGGTTATCGAAGATTTTCAATGGATTTGCCTATGTATTGAAAACAAAACAGAAACTGTACTGAGAGAACGGATTTTCTCTTTTTTTTGTTTCATTTTTTGATAAAAAATTTTGTGTCCGGGTATATTAAAGATTTTCTATCTAAAATGAGCAAAAAAAGTGTCGACGTTAGTTTTTGAGACTGTTCGTTTATTGGAGAGTAATGGGAAAGAAGTGTGTTCCCGAAAATGTGTCCGTTTACTGGAGCTGTCCATAAGTAAGGCTTTCACTGTATTTATATAAAATTTATTCCATAAGAAATCTGATCCTAGAGGCTTTTATGAATTCATTAACTTCAAACATACATCAGATGGCTTCCCCTCAAATCTTAAATTCTTGCCTCCTTCTTTAACAAATCGCACAGTGATCAGCCGGAAAACCCTGACCACTGTTTTTTTTAGTTACTTTAAAAATACCCCATACACCTCCCTCGCAACAGTTGACATTACACTTGATATCATCATCAAAAAGACAAGTTTGCTTAAAGATGGCCCGGATGGTTTGCCTGTCATATTTCTAAAAAAATGTTATAACTCCCTCTGTTAGCCACTCGCAGAAATTTTCCCCAAATTGCGGAAGGATTCTTTTATTTTCCCATTCTTAAGCTTTTTCTTTACTTTCACTGCAAATATATCTTCTTTCCACAACATCATGTTTTTTAAAAGGCAGATCTACCACTACTTACCTTACGGAATTCGTTTCCAAGACTAAATGCATTAAAGAACGAAAATGAAGTGGACGTTATCAGCACAGAATTTAGTAAAGCTTTTGATAAAATATGTCATGAAATTATTTACCTTCACCTTAAAGCCCTCGGTTTTCCACCCTTTTTCATCTCATAGCTCAAATCATACCTAGAGAACAACCAATATACTTCAGGTGTTTCTCAAAGGAGTCACTTCGGACATTTTAATTTTGTCTTAAGTATAAAAGACGTTATTAATGTAATTGATGATTCAAATATATCTATATATGCTGATGATATCAAAATAATTAAAATCATTTCTTTGCTCTCTGACTCTATTTCACTTTAAAATGATCTGAATTTATGCCAAACCTGGTGTGACAAGAATTTCTTAGAACTTAATGTTACCAAATGTCAGTCCATACTCTCTCTCGTAAACGATCACCCCTACCCACCCGAACACATAACTCTTACGATGTTGCTTTTATATCTATTTGTTCTATTCGAGACTTGAGAATTATTTACGATAGCCAGTTAAACTTTCGTGCCCATTTTGATCATATAATTAACAAGGCTAATTCTTCTCTCGGCTTCATAAAACGTTGGTCTAATGAATTTTCGAACCCTTATGTCACTAAGTCCCTTTACGTGACATTCGTTAGACCCCGTGTTGAATATGCTAGTCAAGTTTGGTTGCCATATTAGAACTCTCATTCCCAAAGAATTGGAGCTGTGCAACGCAGGTTTCTCCGATCTGCCTCGTGAATTTTGTGACCAGCTCCTCGCTGAGGCTATTGATTCGTCCTTTTTTTGGAAATGATTCACATTAATACCAACCCATGTAGACTTAGATCCACTCCCCTTTTCCCCCTTTCTCATCATCGCACAAATTACGGCCTTTTTCAACCAATCTCAAGAATGTTGCGTTTAGTCAATAATTTCAAAATAAATAAATATCACATGCTATATTCATTCCAATCATTGTGTCAAAAACCCTAGCACAATAAATCCCTAATTTATGTTGCTTGACTGCCGAGTATTCTATTGGATATTTGACTGAAATTCAGATTTTTAAACTAAGAAAAACAATTACAGTTTGATTTTCTTCAATTTGTACTTTAAATTTTATTTAGCAAACGCTTTCATACTTTGGTTTGGTCTACAAATATTTTTGTTTTTTATTTCATTTTATATAATGTAATTTTTTTTGTTCAAATATATAACAACATAATATGTATTTATCTATCAATATACTCAAAAGTATACAATATATTGTAAAAACGTTTTTGATTTTAAAATTTATTCTTAAATTGGATATTTGTTTCCGTTCAATTGGGTCTGGCTGGTTGGGATGAGGCAGAATTGGTGCTTTATTCAAACTTTAAGATCGCCCAATTTTGTTGAAACGTTTTTTGTATTAACCGGAGCTTTCTTTCCTTTCTTTCCGGCTGCTGGTTTTACTGCGACTGGCTTTTTTACCACCATATCTTTGTGAAGAGTTTTGAGGCTGGCATCGACTTTTTCTTGTTTATTCTTAACTGCTTCTTTGATCTGAAACAAATAGTAGGGTTTTAGTTGAAAATCGAAAGGGATGGAAATTCAATATTTACCTTTTTCAATTTACCTTGAACCTCTTTTGGCTTCTTCTTGGACTTCGTATCGTTTACCTTGAAGACGTTCTTATCTTTCTTCGATTTATTTGGAGCGCCTGGCTTACCTTTACCACCCTTATTTGAATGACGACCCATACTGTAATATTCTCTGTGAAATGAAGAGATAAAATAGTATACAATAAAACTACGACCTTAAGGAAAATAATAAGTGTTTTATTATAAGTTTAGGGATCTATGCACAAGGAATCTTAGGATTAGGTATGTCTGCAGTGGGTTCTGTTTCTGATGTTCTCCGTTTGGATGCTTTATTTTTGGGTGTCGTTAGAATCTCTTTTGTGAGATAGAAAGCAACTCTGTACATGTCCTTGTTTGGTGCGACATTCCGAACGAAGGTAATTGACTGCAGGTTTTCTTTAAGTGGGATACCGAGATTGTCTTCCACTAATTTCTGTACGATTTCTTGGGTATTGTCTCCCTTGGCGAAGGAGTAGACGTGTACAAGTGGGAAGTTTAGGTTGGTTCGAGCGAAGTCAACTTCTTGAGGGCCTATAAGCCCTCGAAATGCATCAAGGAATTCAACAGACATTGCTGGTAGATTCATCGTCAAGTGAATTTTGTAGTTCGAGGTCTTTTCGTTCAATCGGCGAATAATATCTTCTCGGATTTCCTTCAGAATGAATTCTCTTCCATCTTTGTTAAGGGCCGTTATACTTCCAGCGCATTTGTTCTTTTTGGCATTATGTTCTAGCCATTTGAAGCTTTCCGGATTCAGATCATTGGCAAGAACAGTACAGCGTTTCTTAGCAGCTGGTACACTAAAAGGTCCAACTCCAGCAAAAACATCATAAAGAACATCGTTTGGTTGCAAGATTTTCACAATTCTTTCGTGTTCTGTAGCCAAACGCGGATTCCAATACACTTTTGAGAAGTCAAATTCAAAGGAGACCCCATTCTCTTTGACTTCTACTTGAAAGTTCTCCTCTCCACATATTAATTCGATTGGAAAGTTCCTGTATACATTGTCGATTGTCGAAGCTTTATTCACGACTGTCCGGCAGCCAGCGACTTTGTCTTTTAATACGTCCCCAATTAGTGCTTTGTACGGTTGCAAATGATCTCGCAGATTGATGTGAACAATATGCCCTACACGGGAATAAGATGTCAAACCTTCGTCTTCTTCGGGTAGGACAAATTTAAGGATTTCATCTGCGCGCCAATTCTCGTAAGATAATTCTATTTCGTCAAAGTAGAAGTCAGTTTTTTCTACGCCAAGTTCACCCAATTCCTTTGGGAGACAGTCCCAACCAGTGACAGGGCCGGGATGAAGAAGAATCTCTTTATATGCTTGATCTTTTATCAGTGGCCTTACTGGTTTGAACCGATCCATTTTAAGAAGCAGTTTCTTTATCACAGGAATAACTTTCTGAGAGTTTCGCTCAGTGACTTTCAATTTAGGAATATTGATAGTTTTGCGAAATGCATTACGATCAAGTGTGGTCATTCCACGCACGCTGGCAGGAGGATGTAGCGTGCAGTAATCCATGTTCTTCCAGTAATGGCGGAACGATACTTGCGTGAATAATACAATTTGTTGATAAGAAACTATGTGTTTTCTAATATAATTTCGAATCATTAAATTTTTATTTTGCAATCAGTTAAATTTTTAGTTAAATTTAAATGGGGAAAATATAATTTTATAAAATTTACCTTCTTTTGACACTTTGACAGCTAGAGAATGAAAAAACCTGATAAATCAATGGCGAAAAGTATGCAATGGAGAAATAAGAGAATGCAAGCTCCATTCACAATAGATTTTATTTTTGATTCCACGTACATACGTGAAGTTGAAAGCGTTTAGGGCTTCAAAAGATTGATACAATGCAATTCGTATTTGGAATCAGAGTTGAATTCTGTAGGTGAAATCTTTTGCGATAAACATTATATGAGCCATTTTACACGAGGAAACAAGTTTCTACCTTTCATAGAATAGAAGTGTAGATGAGAATTTCAAAAAGAGTTTTCAAGCCTTTGACTGCTGGTTTGTTCCCGCCCTATTAAGTCTAAAATCGGTATCTATAATCAATTTTCACAATAATTTAAGTAACGTTACTTAAAGGTCTCTTAATTTAAACGCCATCCACCGCGTTTAAAGGTCACTTAAAAACATTCGAAAATGTATTTTGACATATCAATTGTCATCTTTGAAATTTTTAAGTTTCAAATTGTGAGTTTGTATTGTCGGTTGTGATATTTTACAATTATAAATTACAAAGATTTAAGATACAGAAAATTTATATTGATTGAAATATGTGTACGCGCAAAGAATTTTCGTCCCCGCCTCCCGCTTAGCCTTTGATGTGTTTATATCGACACTTTTGTCCTCGTTGTTGGAGGTGAATCTGTGCATGGAAATAATTTTTTTATTTATTATGTCATATTTTAAAAAAAAGACGTTTCCATCCCAATTCTCAGATCTTTTTCTTTTGTTTGTGGTGCCGCCGGGGGTGGGTGTGTGTTCCGGTGCAGGGAAATAAGTCCCCAGGAACTAAGTCCCACTGAGGGACTAAGTTCTCACTTGAAGCCTAGTACGCAGATCGAGGCAAGACAAATTTTATCTCTACAATTTTAATCTCTACAAAACTTTTCCAAATCTCGCGCAAAAATTTGAAGTTGGAGAGATGAAATCTAATTTACTGTGTTTTTTAGTGTATCTCTGGAACGCGTTGTCTTACAAAAGTCGTTCATACCTTTTTGGAATCTCCTCTTGATGATCTCAAGACAAGCATTAGCACCTTTTACATAAAACCAGTATTGACAAAAATCACTTTCGGCTGTCAAAATTTGTCCCGCAAAATAATGCTTGTATCATTCTTTTTCCTGGCAAAATTTAGTGAAGACATTTTGTAGAGCAATTCACAATAGTATGAATTTTGCGCTCGAACTGCGTACTGCACGGAAAAATATCCGAGACAAAATTTGTCCCAGGAAAAAAAATGTATGGGAGACAAAATTTTTCCCGATCTGCGTACTAGGCTTTACCAAACACGAAGAAAATTATTTTAGAATGATTTTGAGGTTAGTCGCGCGCGAACAATTCATTCGTTGCAGTGTGGATGGTATGTGGAACGCGAACAGTGTTTGATAGTTCGTAGCAGTCATATTGCAATTCGCGACGACCAATTTATTTTCTCAAATTTCTCTCATTTAATCAATAACAACGCAAATTTTAATATATTAACATTAAATTAAACTAGATTTCTACCCTTTTGTAAAGTTTTTGTGAAGAATTTAGGCTTATATATGTATGTTTTAAATCCCCTTTCTTTTTTTATTCGTTGGTCGTTGGTCGCTCTCATGTGAATAGTACTTTAGTTCTCACTTAATGGGAACGAAATCCACTTTACTAAAGTGGTCTTTGTCGAAGTTCCTGTGTTAATGTAATCAAAGCCATTTAAAGCCAGTGGCTCTAAAAAAAGAGTGACGCAGTTGTCAAAGTTGATGTCGAAGTTGCTGTGCCAATCTGTTTCTCGCTTTAAAGTCTTTGTTTTGCGTTTGGTGCCAATTTAAACTAAAGGAAAATTATTGGAGGTATATAAGTTGAATCATTTCGAGTCGAGTACCATCACGAATGCTTCCTTTTATAGTGGAAAGCGTTGAACAAAACTAAAATAAAATATAATATAAATTATTACAATTAGGTATAGATTTTTACGATAAAAATCATACTTGCACATGAGTTGGAAGCGATAAGGAATTTGATTTATCTCTCAACTATCGTCGCATGCTTATAAGTTGTATTTTTTCATTTCCATTTTCTACAATAAGAAAATTTCTTCAACGAAACATTTAAACCCAATTTGTTAATTCAATAGATAACAATAAAAGATGTCAATTTACAGTGGAAACTCCATCATTCAACTACAATCATCTACAAACTTCAAAATTAATGGAAGACGATTATCGACTTACGTGAGTCCAAAAAAGGCAACGCTGCTGCCCAAACGATATCGTCTGACGATAATCAAGTTACGGAACGGAATGACCCCCCCTGTGCAGCGTTCGGACTTTATTGCGAAAGCAGTAGATCTACTGCACTTTTTTCTTATTTTTTAAATCTACTGCACCACTGCGCTTTTCCTACAATCTACTGCGATTTTTCAGATTTTTTTGAATAGCAGCACTGATCATAGAAATAAATGTGCTCATAACAAAATGTCAAAATTTAAAAAGATTCTCGTCTCTTTAGTGCAAGTCTTGTCAGCTATATACGTTTTACTACTCTTTAATTTGTTCTTGTTTCAAAAAGTACAAATTTGTAGATTGTAAATTTATTTTGATTACCTAGCTTCATATATTTTTGCTTAAACTATACATTTTCATTATCGAGTAAGAGTATATTTGTTCACACATTCTATGTAAATGAATCGGTGATTGTTTAGACAACATAACTGAAATTTTATTTTTTTTTCACATGAGATACAAAAAATCATACATTTTTGGACGTGTAGTCATTGTTATTTTTTTAACCCAAAAATCTTATAAGAGTGTTTCGACTTTTAAGCCTTTAAGGATTTTTTTAACATGTTTTTTTTTCTCTTCCGTAAAAAATTAAAATATCACTTATGTTGTTTTAACAAGCAACTATAATTTAAATGTGATTTAACCTTGGTTTCCTTGCTTATAATTTTTTGTTACCTAGTCAAAAAAAATATATGTATTTCTACTGCGAAAATTTTGGTTTTACTGCGATTTCTTGGCCTATTTACTGCGATCTGCGATTTATGAAGTCCGAACCCTGCCCCTGTGTTGTATAAAATGAAACAGCATTTGTCTCTTTTTTGTATTAGATTTTCACATCCTTTTACGTTACGTGACACAACCATCGTTTAGTTGAGAACCAAAGAAAAATGTATTAAGTATGTTTAAGAAAATCTTATACATACGGCTGTAAAGGTTGTTGGAAGAAAAATGTCCTAATGCGACGGAAACTATTATTGAATTCCCTTCAACAAAAAAATAAATTTTGTTCAGAAAAATTAAATGAATTATTTTGCCAGAATCATGTAAAAAAAAAACAAGTATTCAAGTGTTTCATTTCAACAATTTCAATTTAGTATATCAAAATGAAATAAAATCTGCTATCGTATAATAAAAATAAAATAGCTATTTGATAATTTTAACTTTAATGAAATGTTAGAGAAAGTATGATGCTTACCTCAATTCGAATTAGTAAATCGCCTTTTTGAACTAGCATCATACTAAAACAGTTTTATCAGAGGCGTATTTAACGATTTGGCGCCCCGGGCTAATAAATTTTGCCGCCCCTTAGAACAATGAAAATAAAGTAATAAAAAATAATAATAAAAAACACAAAATGCATAATATTTGATGTTTTAAATTTTTTTTCTGTGTGTATATTGTGTACAAAATTTCATTAACAATAGATTCGTTATCTAAATTGTTTGTCAGTTCAGCTTCTATATTTAATAAAGCTAAACTATTAAGGTTTTCTTCGCTAATGCGAGACTTTAAACAGGTTTTTATTCGTTTCAATACGGAAAACGATCTTTCTGCACTACAATTTGTAACTGCAGTGCACAAGTATATTCTTAAAGAAACCTCAACATATGGAAATGCTTCCTTCAATTCTTTTTCTCTTATATGAAGGTTAAGCTGCCTTAAACTCATATTTTCAGTGTTGTTTTCCTCAAGAAAATGTTTAAGTAAGACACACTCTTCTTGAAAATCTTCCCCAAGATCAACCGGGTATAATTTCTGAAGAGTGGTTGAATTTTTTCGAATTGCTTCTTCACTCATATGGTCAACTTAGATAAAAAAATAAAACCATTTGTTATTGCTTAGATAATAGGAGGAATTTCTTCTCTTCAGCGCACTCAATAATTGGTCGCAAATATGAATGAATGTAAAAAAGAACCTTCCATTCGCGACACTCATAGTCTCGTTTTTTCTTCTTGACGATTCTTTTTTGATCCATTTTGTAATTTTCAGAGGTTTTGCTTTTTCCTATCTCTTCAAAAACATCAAAGCATTCTCGTTTTTCACTCATAAACAGTTTGTTTAAATTGCTTCTGAACACACTTAAAACAATGACAGTTCGTGCAAAAAACTAAGTTAACAGACCTTTTTTAACATCTGGAAGTATGCAAGAGGCATATAAAGTTAGCACTATACTAAAAAGATAAAATAGGTATTCGACTATTTTAGCTTTAGTAAAATGTTAGAGATAGCATGATGCTAAATCTGATTAAAATTAGCAAAATCGTCTTTTTAACCTAGTATTATACTAAAATAGTTTTAACATCGTACTAATACGATTAAAATTTTGCGCCAATAGTTTTTAAAATAATACATATCTTTTTATTTATCCATCATTATTAACTATTGTACAAGAAACAATCATTATATTATTTCATAAGTCGTTCAAAACTATTCACGAAGGGAAGGGTATTTGTATAAAGGGATACGAGTTAGCCAAAACTAAAAAAGATTGATGCATGATTTGCTAGGTATATACAAAGAATACAATTTCGTGTGTGACCTTATATCTGAAATCCGACTTGATGGATTTTTATAATTTTTTTTTTAATAAAAAGGGACTCTTTGTACATGGTTTAAAAACAAAAAATTAAGATCCGTCCAGACAAAGTTTTTCTAGCCCATTTTTTTAGAGCTACATAGCGCCAAGTGTTCTTTTTTTTGATAATGTTTTCGTTTCGTTGGAATTTGTTCCAAAGAAAAGGTACATGCACAGAAAAAATTGTCATGCTTGAAAAACTCAAAAATCGCATTTTTATTAAATCTTTGTATTTTTTGTTTATTCTTCAAAAATATTGTAAATTAGACAATTATTAGGGGCGGCTTGCCCTCTTTTGCTTGTATGTTTTGAAAGTTCAATCGCTTCAAAAAATATTATTAATTGGCCAATTGCTAGAGGCCACTTGCGTCCTTCTGCTTGAATGTTTTGAAATTCCAATCGCTTCAAAAAAATATTATAAATTGGCTTGCGCCGCCCCTAACACCCTTTCCGCCCCGGGCTGTAGCCCTTTTAGCCCTAGTGCAAATACGCCCCTGAGTTTTATAATCCTTCTTATTCGACTTAAATTTTTAAAGTATCGCATCGTGCTAAAGCCATTTTTAAATAAATTTTTTCTGAACACACCTAAATGAATGAGAGTTCGTCCAAAAAAAGTAAATACATATATCTTTTTTACATCTGAAAGTGTCAGATAGGCATATGAAGATAGCACTATACTAAAAAGATAAAGTAGGTATACGACGACTTGAACTCTCATGAAATGGTAAAGATATAACGATGCAAAATTTGATTAAAATTTTAAATATCGTCTTTTTTAAACTAGTATCGTACCAAAATAGTTTTAATATTAGTCGTGTTTTTTTGGTAGAGTTATCCGTAGTACAGTAGGATTTTATATGAAAAACAAATACAACATCCGCAGTAGGATCACTACCGATACTCGAAGAAACGTCAAATCTCTATCCGCAGCAGGATTTCACTTCTCCTTTTATCGGCAGTGAAGCTTGAAGCTCGCTTCGGCACTTTGTATACCTGTATTGAGTTGAAATGAGCTTCGTTCGACTCGATCCTACTCGCTCAGCGGTGTCGAGTCGAAATGTGAGACAGAAAACCTGAGTCAAGGAGTTGGTTTGACAAATTGTTTTAGAATTGTACAAGACCATTTCAACTCAACTCCAAATCGAGCTCTTAACTCAAATGACGGAAAACCTGGGTCGAAAATCTCCCCTTATCCAAATCGATCTTTCGATACTTACTACGTTTATATGCAGTATCGAAAGATCGAGTTGGATTGGGGTCGAATTTTCGACCCAGGTTTTTCGTGATTTGAGTTGAGAGCTCGATTTGGAGTCGAGTTGAAATGGTGTTGAGCGATTCTGAAACATTTTGTTATATTTTACAATCATAGCTGATTATTGTAGCAGATTTTGGTTCAGTTTGACAACAGATTTCGTTTTCGAAGTTACATAACAGGCTTTTATAAAAGTAAGAACCTCAGAATACTGGTCATAAAAGATCTTTTAAGGTGAGAATCTTTGATGATAGATCACAGAAAATTTAAAGCAGGATAACAGATGTGGCAGAATAGGCCTAACTATCTAAGTATGCTCATCACTAACTGATAGGGAATATGAACATTTTTGTTTGCCGGCTGATTTATTTTAACTTCGCTTCTGTGTAGAGATGCTCGTTCCTGTAGTGTTTTTGTCGTTGACGGTCGAAGTAGAGTCCAGTGCAGATCCTCAGTATCTTCCTTTCGAATAGTTGAAGTTCCTTCATAGCTGTCTTCGAGATGGAAAACCAGACTGGGAAGGAATAGCTAATCACTGGTCGCAGGAGCTGCTTGTAGATTAATATCTTTGTCGGTTGGCTAAGACCTGATCTTCTTTTCAGCAATGGGTGCAAACGGCTGAAGTCCCAGCTGGCCTTTTTCAGAACATTTCTTGAGTGCAGGTTAAACCTTAGCAACTCGTTGAAGTGCACTCCCAGGTACTTGACATTTGGTTTTGCCACTATGGAGGATCCGTCAGGGAGTTTTAGGGACAGATTTCTGCAAATTGTTGCGGTGCGAAGGCCTCTACCAGTTGAAGGTCTCCTGAAGCAGACAAGTTCCGATTTGGAAGTATTCATTCGGATGCCCCATTTCTGGTAGAATTGGAAGAGTCTGTTAATGTGGGTTTCTACTTTTTGGACAGCGATTAGAGGTGACATTGATGTGGCATAGGTGAGCGAGTCATCAGCATACAGGAGGTTCTCGCATCCAATTGGTGAAGGTTGGTCTGAAGTCATCAAGTTGTAGAGAAAGGGGCCTAGTTTTGAGCCTTGGGCGACTCCAGCTCTGATGGTCTTCATGTTTGACTTGCAGTTATCTACTTGAACAAAAAATTTCCTGCAAGATATGAAAGAAAAGAGAATTTTTATTAATGGCGGAGGTACTTGCATAAGATGAAGTTTGTGGATTAGACCCTCTATCCACACGCTATCAAATGCTTTCTTGACATCCAGAAAGCATCCGATGGTGACACGATTACTGTTGAGGGCTGTAGTGATATCGTGTTGGAATTTAACCAGTGGATGCAAGGTTGAGTGTTTTTCTCGAAAGCCGAATTGCATGTCAGGGATGATTGAATTTTCACAGCAGAATTTCTTCAGTCTTCGTAAGATTAATTCTTCCAGTAATTTGCTGATATTGTTGAGAAGTGATATTGGTCTGTAGTTGGAAACTAAGTTGGAAGCACCTTTCTTCGGAATTGGCACAATCTTCGCTGTTTTCCACTTCTGGGGGAAGTAACAGTTGTTGATGCAGTTGTTTAAAATGATTGTGAGGAAAATCAACAACAATCAAACAACATCCGCAGTAGGATCACTACCGATACTCGAAGAAACGTCAAATCTCTATCCGCAGCAGGATTTCACTTCTCCTTTTATCGGCAGTGAAGCTTGAAGCTCGCTTCGGCACTTTGTATACCTGTATTGAGTTGAAATGAGCTTCGTTCGACTCGATCCTACTCGCTCAGCGGTGTCGAGTCGAAATGTGAGACAGAAAACCTGAGTCAAGGAGTTGGTTTGACAAATTGTTTTAGAATTGTACAAGACCATTTCAACTCAACTCCAAATCGAGCTCTTAACTCAAATGACGGAAAACCTGGGTCGAAAATCTCCCCTTATCCAAATCGATCTTTCGATACTTACTACGTTTATATGCAGTATCGAAAGATCGAGTTGGATTGGGGTCGAATTTTCGACCCAGGTTTTTCGTGATTTGAGTTGAGAGCTCGATTTGGAGTCGAGTTGAAATGGTGTTGAGCGATTCTGAAACATTTTGTTATATTTTACAATCATAGCTGATTATTGTAGCAGATTTTGGTTCAGTTTGACAACAGATTTCGTTTTCGAAGTTACATAACAGGCTTTTATAAAAGTAAGAACCTCAGAATACTGGTCATAAAAGATCTTTTAAGGTGAGAATCTTTGATGATAGATCACAGAAAATTTAAAGCAGGATAACAGATGTGGCAGAATAGGCCTAACTATCTAAGTATGCTCATCACTAACTGATAGGGAATATGAACATTTTTGTTTGCCGGCTGATTTATTTTAACTTCGCTTCTGTGTAGAGATGCTCGTTCCTGTAGTGTTTTTGTCGTTGACGGTCGAAGTAGAGTCCAGTGCAGATCCTCAGTATCTTCCTTTCGAATAGTTGAAGTTCCTTCATAGCTGTCTTCGAGATGGAAAACCAGACTGGGAAGGAATAGCTAATCACTGGTCGCAGGAGCTGCTTGTAGATTAATATCTTTGTCGGTTGGCTAAGACCTGATCTTCTTTTCAGCAATGGGTGCAAACGGCTGAAGTCCCAGCTGGCCTTTTTCAGAACATTTCTTGAGTGCAGGTTAAACCTTAGCAACTCGTTGAAGTGCACTCCCAGGTACTTGACATTTGGTTTTGCCACTATGGAGGATCCGTCAGGGAGTTTTAGGGACAGATTTCTGCAAATTGTTGCGGTGCGAAGGCCTCTACCAGTTGAAGGTCTCCTGAAGCAGACAAGTTCCGATTTGGAAGTATTCATTCGGATGCCCCATTTCTGGTAGAATTGGAAGAGTCTGTTAATGTGGGTTTCTACTTTTTGGACAGCGATTAGAGGTGACATTGATGTGGCATAGGTGAGCGAGTCATCAGCATACAGGAGGTTCTCGCATCCAATTGGTGAAGGTTGGTCTGAAGTCATCAAGTTGTAGAGAAAGGGGCCTAGTTTTGAGCCTTGGGCGACTCCAGCTCTGATGGTCTTCATGTTTGACTTGCAGTTATCTACTTGAACAAAAAATTTCCTGCAAGATATGAAAGAAAAGAGAATTTTTATTAATGGCGGAGGTACTTGCATAAGATGAAGTTTGTGGATTAGACCCTCTATCCACACGCTATCAAATGCTTTCTTGACATCCAGAAAGCATCCGATGGTGACACGATTACTGTTGAGGGCTGTAGTGATATCGTGTTGGAATTTAACCAGTGGATGCAAGGTTGAGTGTTTTTCTCGAAAGCCGAATTGCATGTCAGGGATGATTGAATTTTCACAGCAGAATTTCTTCAGTCTTCGTAAGATTAATTCTTCCAGTAATTTGCTGATATTGTTGAGAAGTGATATTGGTCTGTAGTTGGAAACTAAGTTGGAAGCACCTTTCTTCGGAATTGGCACAATCTTCGCTGTTTTCCACTTCTGGGGGAAGTAACAGTTGTTGATGCAGTTGTTTAAAATGATTGTGAGGAAAATCATTACCGCCTGTGGCAGCCTTTTCAGGATGTAGTAGGAGACACCATCTGGTCCAGCAGACTTTTTTGGCTTAGAATTATTGTGGTATTGAATAGAGTTCCGGAGCATGATGTTGACTTGCTGTAGCTCATTCCAAAAAATCTGGTAGTTTCTGTTTGTTGTATTCAGATCACTTTGATGGATCCGCTGGAGACGTTTTCTTAAACGTTGTCTGTGAGCATACAGATTTTAAACGTACTCGGGAAGGTGCTGGTATCTATCTTTTGACGTTTTAGACTGTTTTTGCTTGTCCAGGGCATCAGATACGGCATGTTCAAAGTTGACAATTGCTGCATCGATTTCTATATCCAGAAGATTCTTGTCTGAAGGTGGGAGAGTTAATCTGTCTTCTATGTCTCTGTGAAGTCTATCAATATCCAGCCGTCTGAAATTAATGAAATTCTCAGGAGCTTCTGTTGTAAGGAGTATGGGTTGGTTGAGGCTAATCGATAGTTGAACAGCTTCATGGTCCGAGTCACTATGCAATAATGTACAGACATAATTCCGGATTTCCGGAAGAGCGTGCACCAGGTTCGAGGAAGCCAGGAAGAAGTCCAGCGTTGATGGTGTTCTGGGAAAGGTGGGTTTGTGTTGTGAAACAACCACTAAGGAGTGCTGGTCGTTGTTGGCGTCTAGCCAGTCAACAATCGCCTTGCCCTCATGTGAAATCGTAATATCCAGCCACATGTGATACCTGGCATTGAAATCACCGCCGATGAGTCCATATGTGTTTCTCTCGAGGAAACCGTTGAGAATTTGGAGGTCATTGTGAATATTTCTCGTGCTGGATTGGCACTTGAAGCAGACACTGATGATGATAAGAGTTTCATCTCTTCCAAGTTTAATGCCGACGGCACTGGTTCTGAGACCTGTGATAACGGTTTCGGCGGTGTTGGGGCAAATCTTCTTTTTTACGTAGATTGCCGACCCTCCGCGGCCCTCATCTTTGTCCTTTCGGAAGGTTTTGAAGCCGGCCATGTCGATGTTGTTGCGTCTGGTGACATTGGTCTCACTGATGAGAGCGATGTCCGGGTTTTTGTTTTTCATCCATAAATTAAATGTCGTTCTCTTCTCAAGGCTGTACAATGAATTGACATTGTACGTCAGGATAAGGAGCTTCTGCAAGAACGCATTACCAAAATATACCTATAGTTGTTTAAATGGCGTCTCTCAGATGATTGGTAGATCTGGAAATATTGTCAAATCTTTTAATGCTCTGACAATGAGCTGACAGCAGTCAACCTTATAATGCTTAATTATCACTTCAGACGGTTGGCAGATTTTTACCCAAAGATTGACAATTTCATTCTCAGATGATTTAATACAGCCAGTTGACCTGGGTTTATCAGGTTGAAAATTGGCAGTTCACACGGTTGGAAGATGTATGCATATGAAAAAATTGGACGAATCAAAACTTTTTTGTCGTGTTACGAAGAAGTATACTCTTATTTCAAAACATAAATCGGTTTTGTTCCGACGATCAATGAAGAAATTGTCAGCAACAGTTTTCTGTGGATATTAGTCGTGTTTTATGTTTGTTGATTTTCAATTATTTCTCGTCTTTTTTCTTTACACTCATTTTACACTACCTTACCATGTGCTTAGCTCTAGATAGCCTTTATGAAAACAAACATTTTCAAATCGCAAATAAAACAACAGATATTTTAAATAATTTTTTTATGATTTTTTAGTTTTAATTTTTATCAATGTTTGCAATTTTGTTTTCTCTTCTCTTTCACAAAATAATATACTGTTTTAAAATGCATTTATATAGTGAATTCAATTGTGGTTTATAATAATTTCCTTAAATTTCCTTTTATATAAATTATAGATACTAAAATCTTTAACAAATTCTCATATTAATTTCCTGGAAATACGTACATATAATAATAATAACATTATCTAAATGAAAACAAGTAAAACAACCCAAATAATAAAGAACATCTTATACACATTTTTTTGTACAATATTCGTTTTCTTATTTGATTAGTTTTTGTTTCTTTTCAATTTTTTCATACAGTTTCTTTTTTTTTAAATTTAAAAGTATATTTTCTATGGTGCTTATATCATTTTGTTTTGTAAAGTTAATCTAGGTATATTTTATCTATATAATATATACAATACATATAAATCATTTTTTGTTGTTGTATAGCTAATCTAAATAATTTTACCCAATGCTTTGCTTTATTTTACAATAGTTAGCTGTTTTTTTTTTTAGTTTAATTTAGTTTATTTTGTTTATTATTTTTAACGATTTAATGAATGAAGCTTATTTAGCAGATTGATCGAATTGGATAATTCAAGCGAATGAAAGTTTTGTTTTTGCACAAAAACCTTCTATAGTATGTTTAGATTTATTATTAATAATATAGTTATTCATTAATTGTACAGTATTACGCAGCCTCCGCGTATTTTTCATTGTTTTTTTTGTTGTTGTTGTTGTTTTATCTGATATGTCTCTAATAGGCTATGTAAAATATTACCTTTTATTTATTTTATAATAAATTACAAATAGTTTTCAATATTCTGTTCTTGTTTTTAATTATTATTTAATAATTTAATTAAAATTAAGAAATTGTTTAAAAAAATATGACACTGTATAAAACATGAATAATAAAATTAATTTTAATTTGGCCCAGTCAATATACTCGTATAAATATAAAAGAGGGATCAAAATATTTCAAAGTTTTTTCGTTTCTTCTGAAGTTTCCTGTTTTCACGAACAACGACGAATATGAACAAATTACAATATAACAAACCTTATATACCTATGTACATTATTGCAAATATGGTGAAACACTTCTGGGTGTGATTCAGTTATATTGAAGCTTTAAAATTAGATTTCATTGTGGACGGTCGAAGCTAGTGCTATTGTTTTATATTTGAAATGCTAAGCGATTTCAGTTCTCGTACTTTAAATTAAATTATATCCAAAAACTCAATAAAATTTTTATTAAATGTTAAATTGATTGATTCAGATGCATTCTTTTGTGAAGGTTTGTCCACAACTAATAGGTATAAGCTCCTGTTCCTATATGTAAGTCCAGCTAAATAATTAAAAAAACATTGCTAAAACTGTCATAACAATTGAAAATGTTAGTTTTGGATGATTATCACTTATGTTATCTAGGAATCAATTGTTGACTACAAAGCAATTGTTTACATCTTTGTGAATCTCAGAGGCCTTTGGTCAGGATGTGCAATAACAATTGGGGTGTTTTGGTGAAACTCTTAAGCAGCGCAGCAATTAAAAGTGAATAAAACGTTATGTTCACTCTTATATTTACTCTTTTTTTTCAATTTCAAAATCAGTGCCACATGTCATTTTTCTCTCTACAACTGATTTAAGAGCCATCTAGACTCTAAACATTTCAACAATTTAAATTCATTTTTTGTTCACTCTGATTGCTGACCTAAATTGTATTCACTCGCACTCATTGTTTGCGTGTTAAAATTTCCTGAGCTTGCTACTCTCTCTTTCAAAACAACACGGCTGATATACAATTCAAGTTTTAAATCCGTAAGCTGCTCTCCACAAGTGGATGATTGCATTTGGATTAGATTGCGATTTCACCGTGAATAGATACTTCTCAGAAGAAAGCTTGAAAATCCTGAAAGTTCGTTATTTTTGTTCATAAATAAGACTGGACAGAACTTCACAGTCATTAAGCCTTGACAATATTCATCTATCTTATAAATTTGAACGAGCTGCACTTATGTCGATTTCCTTTTACAGTAGGGATTTTAGGGATTGCGATCCCTTGTCAAATTTTGACTTTTACCACAGATTTTACGTTCCTTCACACCAAAAAAATCGATTTTTTTTGACAGAGATCAAATCCTTCGAATCCGTATTTGGAGAGGGATTTACATGTATACGAAATACCCACACTAAAAAGACAAAATTTGACAAGGGATCGCAATCCCTAAAATCCCTAGTGTAAAAGGAAATCGACATTAGTTTCAACAAGATGGAGCAGTATGCACACCGGAATATTGGTAACACAGCATGCGCCAACGAGAATCTCAGAATATAACAGTCAAAAATTAAAGTTCTCATATGGGATGATGTTTTGGAGACATTATCGTCGCGGAAAAACTAGACAAGATGAAAACGAGACTGAAGCAGCTATTCGAAGTCGATAAACTAGGGACGATTGATAAGTCGTAATTGTCAATTTACAGTCCCAGATCTTCGAACAAACTGTAGAAAATTTGGCGTCCATAATTCCACCAGACATCACGCAAGCAAGAAACATAAATGTTCTTCCATTACGTTCAACTTTACCCATGGTTGACCTAGGTTTTCTTAACAGCCCTGAGAGTTGTCAAGAAAAACTCGGGTTTTCGGTTTTCAAAAAACAACACTCAATGGCTGTCAATTGTTTTGCTGTTGTTGTTTTGTTAATTTGTTATAAATGTTTCCTTTGTTCGTGACCTTTTATTTTTTTTTAAATTATGTTTGTCCTTAAGTCAAGCTTTGGTTGTTATTTTTATTTTGTATGTTGATATGAAATATCATGTAACTTTCGATAGTTGGGTCGTTACCTGAACTCGCTACAGCAGAATACCTAGATCTACTTTAGGGCTTTATGCTTTAGGACTTCAGGTCTCAAAAAACAAGGAATTTACACACCAAAGTGAGTTAAGATTTTTCAAAAAACGATTTAGGGCGACCCCAGAGTGACTTCAGGACTCAACGAACAATTCATAAGAATTGTATAAGGTTCCTGGTGATTCCCAATTGGATTTATTTTACCAACTCTTTACAAAAATCTCATCTAAGTCTACCCTTTTAAATGCTCTTCAGGAATTCTGTACGAACCCCTTTTGAGATAAGTTTTTCTTTGAAATGGTCTCTTCTTGGTACCATTTCCAGGCGATTCTTATGAAAAGAAGTATTGACGTCTGGTGGAACTGTCCATTCAAGCCTTATGCGAAATAACCCACGAATTAAATTTTAAATACTACAAAAAAAAAACTATCTTAGTTATTTAGGCTGCCACTAAATTATGGTCTTCACGAAAGAGGAAAATAAAATTGAAAGGTGTTTTTGACTTCTGAGCTAGATAGGTCTAAAAAACTGTTTTGAATGTTCAGTTACCATAATTTTTTTTTCCTTGGCAGATTCGAAGTTTCTTTTATGGAAATGCTACATTCGGTAAATGTTAAGTTTATAGTTTATTAGCTTTTTCCTTATTTCGAATTCTCTAATAACATTATCTTGAAAAAAATCTTCATTCCCTATAAGCCAGGACCATTTGGAATTATAACAGGTACATTTTTCTTTGTCTAACCTGACAAAAGAGCAGTTGAAAAAAACTACAAATGTTACGAGTAACTCTAATTTCTTAGTGAAATAAAAATGTTCCTTATTTGTAGATGTTTAAACTTTTGTTAATTAAAAAATTTATTTTGCTGATTTTTAAAACAGTTAAAACAAGAAATAACGAGATTTAATGTTATTCCAATAGCCATCCCAATTTTGAATCTTAATCGCACTATAATATCCATTTTTAAGTATTTAACAATGTTTGTAAGACTATGTTGTTAACAATATAATCAATCACCACTTATGTGAAGCCAATACAAAATTAACCTATTCCTATCTATTTTAATACAGAGTTCGTCAAAAAAAATCATTACAAATGCTGATTTACAAAATGTTACAAAATTTTAAGCCTTACACGTTCTTCAAAAATGACTAAGTCCATGCTCAAATTATTATTAATTTTTTCATCATTTACAAGTCGTGGTTGGAAATAGGAATGCATATTCTTTGAAATCTATATTATTGATACAAGGTTCCTTTTGAATACCTATGAATACTTGTCTAAAATTTTCCTTTCAAAGTCCACTGAAGTGAGAATGGATACTAGTTTTTAGATGCATCAAAATTTGTAATAGGTCCTGAGATTACTGTGTGAAGATCAAAAATAGGACTTTCTTCGTATAACCTCAAACTTGAAAACATGTAAGACGACCTGTTTGTGATGAAGGAGTTTTTTGCGTGCAGAATTCAAAATCGATTATGTTGAATTATGGCCCGATTTCTACTTCTAACTAATGCTTAATATTCTTTTAGTAAAGAATAATTTTTTTGCCATAAATGAATGCAGGCCAATGCTAATGGACGGATAGTTGTTGTTTAAAAAAAAATATTATGTTCGTCAAAATATGAAAACAAAAAAATAAGAGAAATGACAACCAATAGAGCATTTTTGTCTTAAATTTCTTTTTTGAAATTCAAATTAAAAAAAAACACTGTTTCTTAAAAACCTGGGAGGCTGTTGCATCTAATTTCTAACAAAAAAAAAATAATTGCATTAAAATACAGAGAAGGTCAAACTGCAATTTGTTATTCTTATAAATGTGTGCTTCTTTTTGGTAGTGAAATAACTAATATTTAATATCAATGATACATGAAGTGAATTTATTTTTGATTAAATTTAATTTTAATTTACAACATTAGCAAACTACACAACAATAAAATCACTTTCCTTTTCAATCATATTCTCTGTTGGCATATTGGTATGTGTTATTAAAAATAATTAAATAATCTACATTTATACATGATTTAAACGAATTTCCTTTTACTTATTTTCTAATGTAAAGAAACAAAAAATTATTTAGTTAATATTGTTAACATTATTTTTCTGTATCATTCAGCTTTCACAATGCAATTGTCTACATTTGGCGATCTAAACACACAATGTACCTTATGCAGGTACAAAATATCAATTTTTTCTTAAGTTTTATTGACTTATTTTTTTTTAACTTTAATTTTACTTGAAACACAAATATTATTCCAATTATAAATTCAATTGACTGCGAATAAAAACAAAAAATGAAACACAAACAATACTGTAAACTAATTTTATTAAAAATAAATAAATAATTCTTTACAAACCTAACAATAAAATGAATAAATTAAATTGAAAATTTAAAGTAATAAACTCTTATGTGACAAAACACATGTAATAACAATGATTCTATTTTACAATGTACAAAATAATGTCTCTTTATTTTTAATCTTTTTTTTTATATGATGTAGAAAATAAATTCACAGATGCTTATCTTGTAAATAAATCATACTTTTTAAAATTTAGCTAAAAAAGTGCTATAAACATTTCATTTTGTTTTTACGAATCTTTGGTAATAGTTTTTTTTTTAATTTTATTTTATTTATTTTTAGTTATAATAATCACAGATAAAAGCCATCAATTTATTAACTAATTCACTCCTAATTCTTTTCATTTTTAAATTTATATTTTATAATATTTTTTTATTTTATTTTTAATATTATTATTTATTTTTGTTTAGGATTTATAAATATGCATAAAATGTGTATATTACGCTTTAAAGTAGATTTAAATATTTTTGTTTTGGTACGGTTTTAAATTTTCTCTAATCTCTTTAGTTGTTGTCGTTTTATAAATTAAAGATTTCATTGTTTTTTGTTTCTATAATAAATTGATTTTGCTTTTGACAAAAATACGAGCTATTCATTAAAATAAGTTTAACTTTTAATAAAATACAATTATTAAAAATGGAGTGGCTAAAAACGACAAGAAAACTCTTTATTATTTTTTTGATACAACAATCGCTGTAAGGGCTCAGAAAAATACGAGTACATTAAAACCCTTCTTGGACAAAAATCGAATGGAGAGAAGATAAATCACGGAGTAAGCTATTACTGTAAATGAAAATTTTTAAAATTAGTACCAATTTACATAACCCTAATTGTCAAACATTTCAAATGAAATCTCAACTCTGTGTAGCTAGTTGGGATGTTTGGATTTTTAAGTATTCGGATGAACAGTTTTGTACTTTACGATGACGTAGACTTTGAGGTTCATCGACTTCAAATTACAAAAATCAGCTGTTGTTGAAGCATCTTACAGATTTAGAATAATTATAGAAACTTAAAAAACGTAATTTAATTGATGCGTCTGATTGCTCATTTAAACTTCGTTTAAAAAACTGATTTCATCTTGCGCATTACGAGAGTAAGAAACCTTATTTATTTTCAGATTCATTTTTTCAATGGAACTGAAAATGAAAATTAAAGTAATTTGAAATTGTTTAGTTAATGCCAGATACAAGCTCTTAAAAATGAGAACTGATTTACAAAAATATATATAAGAAGCTATTGTGAACAATTTTAAATAGCCTAGATTTAGATTTTTAGCATGATACTAATTAACAACTTGGTAAATTTAAAGCAGTTTTAAAATCTGAACTCAATTTTAAGCATTTTCCACTTGCACCTTTCTAAAGCAATATAAACTATTGTCTTTGACCTACATACCTACAAAAATGACAGTTTACAAAAAACAACTGAGCAATCACATCTTTTCGACATTTGTTAATGTCAATGTGTTATGTAAAGTTAGAACGGTATTAAAAAAAAAAATATGAATATATTCGATGATTTTAAAGCTAATAAGAATAAATCGTAAATTTTTTATAGCTATAGGTATAGTTTCTTCTCTCTACGAAAATTGGCAATTTAATTTATAAATAATTTTCAAAAACTTTACAAATATTGTAAATGTGTTATATTTACTAAGTTAAATAGCATTCAGTATCTTATGGGGCATTTGTGACCAGGGCACAATGGGCGCTTTTCTTTCTGAATTCAGAGCAGAGCTTGAGTTGTCAAAAAATAAAATGTGTTTCTTTTTTCGTTCTGAGCGTGTTGAAAGTGTGTACTATGAGCTCAGAATAAAATAACTGAGGAGGTAGAGTTAAATGCTTAACACAAGCATTTGACAGATAGAAATACAAAAATAAATGGTGACAGCTAAGTGCTCAGGTGTGTTTCAAAAAAATACTCAGAGCGCTCAGAGCACGCTTGGTTCAGAGGATGTTCGGAAGTCGGAACATGCTCGACATGTTCGGACTCTGTTCAGAGATCTATTCTGAACTAAAAAAGAGAAACGTCTAATGTATGTCGGTACCATGTTTGTATAGCGTATTTCAAGTTTAAGTATCTAGGTATCGTTCAAATGGAGATATTCTTCCCTATATCGTATACGATATTTTACTGAATACAGCAACGACAGATAAGAAATGCGATACAATCTTAGGATTTTTAAGCCCGTATTCAAAACACATACATGGTACCGGGGATATACTTATTTGCTGAGGTTGGTAAAATTACAAAGTTATCATTCTTCCTTATTTGTGGATTTTCTTATTGTTTGAATTGAATCACCCAGTGAACTTAGTTGTATAAAAGGCGCGGAGGGATGATAAAATAGATAAAATTGTTTTATATTCTCAAGAAAAAAATAGTAAAATTAAAATTAAAGTTTGAAGCTTCTGATAAAATGTTGGTAAGAGCTCGGTCTTGGTAATTTCAGCCTGATTTACTTCAACGTAAAATGTTTTGAATTTTTGTTTTGATCAGAAAAAAAATCTATTAGGTTCGGATTAATCGAAGTTGATTAAAATTTTCTTGTGAAACTTCGTTTTTTTTTTCGCTTGGATGATTTGGTGGGGAAACTAGCCCTTATTACAAGCAAGACTGATTAATACATACTAACTACTTATTAAGTTGAAAGACTACAAATAGTCTTTTCAGCCACAAATACAAGTTTTGTTTGAATATATCAAGAGTTGTTCTTAATTACACAAAATTTAATTTAACCTGATAAATATCCCATTTAAAAAATTAAAGTTAAAAACTCTTTTTTTATTAACACAAAAAATAAATAAAATATTTATCATTTATTTTTGGAGAATAGCAAAAATACAACAAACAAATTAAAGAGATTTTAATTTTTAGTTTGAATTTTTTGTTAAGTTTTATTTCTGTCTTTATGTGATTGCTGTAATTTTAATTTCCTTAAATTTTGCATTACAATTATTTTATAATTTTCTAATGACATTTTTTGTGATTTTATTTTATAGCTTTTAATTTGCATCTCGATGATAAAAATTGATTGACACTGATTATCGTTTATTTCGAAATATTGTATTATTTTTGTATTCTCAGTTAACTAGATTTATATAATATAGTTGTTCTTGTCTTTTATAATCAAGCTTGAATTTTTGTTTGATGTATTTATATACATATATTATGTATATATGTAGGTGTGTGTATATATTGTACATTTATATATATATGTTTTTTTTATATAATATAAAAAATGTTTGTTTTTTTGTTTTGTTTTATTTGACTTAATAAAAATTGTATGCATTTTTTTAGTTTAAATTTATAAAGAGGTATTAGTGAGTAAGTGAGTGAGTGTGTGTGTTTGTGAATGAAGTTTTTTTTTACGAAAGATGAATATATTATAGAAAGTGTTAAAATATTCAGCATACCTTTAGTCCCAAAAGTCTACAATTTGAACGGATTTTTTTTTAAAGTGATGGCTTTATTATTGTTTTGATTATGGTTAATGAATGATGGTTCTGTACATTTTTCGGGTGATAACGTGGCCTAACTACATTAAAAAATTATTTAATTTTTTTTTTATTTAAGTAGACTAATGTGACTAAAGTTAAGTAAGTTGTTTTTTTTTTTTAATTTTTAGCTTTCAAATAGCTGGGGTGTATTTTTGTTTTGTTTTATATTATAGACATAATAAATTGCTTTTAGATACGAATTGAATGGAATTATAGTTTAATAATGGTTTAATGCTACGAAGTTCCTCCGCCAGTTTCAGATTTCTCATAAGAGTTACCTCGCTGTATAAGTGAACGATTTTCATCACTTGAGCCACCGCCTTCGCCACTTTCATCGCGAATATTAACGTTCGATGTGAACGTCGTTTCTGAATCTAAAAATTAAAGAAATTTAATGTTAATAATTCATGAATTGAAAATTAAAATAGCTAAAAGGTGTATAAGGGACAAAACACTTATAATATATTAAATTGACGTTTTATTTAGCAGGACTTTGGACAATTCCAAAATTAATAATATAAATAAAATAAAATTTAGGCTCATTAGCTCGAAAGGAACCAGGGCCTAGTGAATTACAACTCTCAAGCATTTCAGTTTATGTGATGTTGGCAGATATGAAGGGGGCTAACAATTTTCTGCCGAGTTCGAGCGGTAAAGATGAGAAGCATTTTTCGTGACAAGATATACATACATATATACAAAATTAATCATTTTTTTCGAAACTGAGATGAAGTCGAAAAGTAGGTTAACCATATTTTAATTAAATATCAGAATTTAAGTTTTGTAGAATTAAAAAAATTACATTTCTTGTCACTAAAATAACAATACCAAATGCAAATGCCTCAATACAAAAATGTTATCAAGGTTTTGAAATCACAATAAGTCGATAAAGCATACGTTTCCCCTCGTTTAACCGCCTTTTTTTAAACGACATATTTCAATTTAATAGTGGTCGGATAGGGATAGTGTGTAAGCTTGTAAATTTGAACGATTTTTGGGATATGTCGGACCATCTGAATCTTTGATCACTCAGGCGGATCTAACAATTTACATTTTTAAGAAATGTCAAAAATAAAATATTTTTATAAAAAAAGTAGAGCTCTCAATTACAAGCTGGTGTTACGTGTAGTAAATAATTTTGTACAGGTGAAGATTTAAAAAAAACACGTGTATTCAGCGAATCAAGTCCACTGAAGTTTATTTAGGAAACATACACTTAAATAATAAAAAACTTTTTCGAAAATTGTTTTTAAGGTAAAAAAAGGTTATGTGTCAGTACACAGTAGGCGCGGTAGAAGTAAAACTTTTTTTCCCTCAAGCAAAGCCCCTATTCTAAAAACATGTCACTGATAACGTGTCGTTTTGACATGTAACTGACATCTGCATAGAAAATTTTTTACCCCCAACGGCAACGCCCGAAAAGAAGTTTTACTTCAAAAAAATAATGAAAAACAAGACAAATAAGTGGTTCTCGTAATTCTGTCTGTCTGTCTCTCTTCGCCTACAGCCTGAAAGGTTCTAAAGGTTTTGTGCATTTTCAAAAGAATATGTTTTTTTTAATTAAACAAAAAATTAATTAATTTTTGAAAACTCAATATAAATTTCAATATCGAAACATACGAATGTTGAAAAATTATTTTCAAAAATCTTATTTTTATGTATTGCCTAATTTGAACGATCTTTCATTATTAATTAAAACCTTTTTATTAAAGACATAACGGATTTATATTCTGTTATTCTACAGAAGGTTCCAAAAAATAGAAAAAACTAGCAATATAACAACTTATTTTTTTTTCAATATTTTGCCACAATGGCCGAAACTCTAAATTATTTTAGAATACTTATGATACATGTGCTCTTTAAAAATGGAATTATTTGCTTTTATCTTGAAAACATATTACACTCTGTTTTAGGTCAAGATCACACATGTAAGTTTTACTTATGTACCATTGTAAGTTGCTCTGTAAGTGACTTACAGTAAATTTTATCAGCTTCCGTAAGCTGCAAGTTGAGAGAAAAACTTACATGATTGCGTAAACACGTTTTTCGCATTTACGGAATTTTCACAGCGTATGTAACTGACAGTTTTCAGAAAAAAAGATGTGTTTCTTGTTAAACAAATCAGACCAAAAACATAAATGTTAAAAAAAGAGCCAAGTTCTTCTATACAAAAACCTTTGTGTAACAAGTCAGCCGTGAAAAGTACTGAGATCTAAAAGTACGCCAAGTTCTTACTTCATGAAGGTTTAATACCGAATATTTAAAGTAGAATAATATTGAAACAGCTACAATGTAATAGATACATTTTATTATTTAATGATTACTGACTAAAATTTGATGGGTCACTTGTCAAGTTTTTAAAACCTTTCGAATTGGGCATAAAAAAAAACTTGCCAAGTAAGCCCATCAAATTTTAGTCAGTAATCGTTAAATAATAAAATTTATCTATTACATTGTAGCTGTTTCAATATTATTCTACTTTAAATATTCGGTATTAAACCTTCATGAAGTACGAACTTGGCGTACTTTTAGATCTCAGTACTTTTCACGGCTGACTTGTTACGCAAAGGTTTTTGTATAGAAGAACTTGGCTCTTTTTTTTAACATTTATGTTTTTGGTCTGATCTCACTCCTTTTTGCAAAGATTTTAATATTTTGCCATGTCAAAATCTCTAAAGATACGGAAAGATAGAAGGGTGGACTTTACCTACTAAAATCAACTTAGTTTATAGCTTCCTATTTCTTTTGGTATAGTTTCTTTTTGTTATTGAATGTTTTGATTTGCGTTTTAATTATTTCTTCTTGTCCTGGCAAGATACCTAACACTAACATACCTACCTTAATTACAGCAATCAGAAGTGCTCCATATAAATTAAACATTTTCTCAGAAAGTGGGTGGATATCACGCCCCCTGAATGGAAAACCTTAATTTTTATTTTTGGTCCCTTATTTACAATTTGAGCCCTAGCGTTCTACCAAATTTCATTGTTCTACTGCAATCGGAAGTGTGCCATATATAATTTACATCAGTTCTGTGAAACTGGGCGGAAACCACGCCCCCTGAATGGAAAACCTAAAATTTTCGATTTTTTCCTCTACTTACATGACAAGACCTACCGTTGTGCAAAACTAAAAGATTCTACGATGTCGGGAAGTGCTCCATAATTTTGATGATCTGTCAGTCAGTCAGATTTTGTGATTTTTGAGGCTTTATATCTCAGGAACCGCTTATACTAGAAAATTGAAATTCGGTGAGGCGCCTGTGCCTGACTAGCTTAGCATATATTCGGAATTTCAAGTTTCTGACTTCATTGGTACTGAAGATAGGTAGGGGTCAAAAGTCGCCTGAGTTTGTTCCTGTAAAAAGGCTGTAGTACCAAAACTTGGCTGGGCACTACCGTGCCCTTTGATCTCTTTATCCTAAATTGTGGACTAAAATTCGAACTTATTGAGGCGTATCAACATAATAGTGTTTTGTGAGAAAATATGTACATACATGTAGTCTGTTGTATTTTGTATTTTGTTTTTCAAAATTGTTAAAACAATAGGAACAGCTACTTGCTTTCGAGAACTCATTTTCACAGTAAACTCAATGATCACTCCATTGATGTAGATTTTTCGTTCAACTAACATTGAACTTGCGAAAGCATTTCTTACTGTAAATACTTCTAAAGTAGTGTAAACCTTCTTGTAAGTTATTTCTGTAAGACTTACGTTAATCGTAAGTAAAACTTACATGTACTTGTGTAATATTGGCCCTACGAAGTTCTCACAAATAAGTAACGTTGATAACAAGTCGAACCCGAAATTTTAATCAAACATTGACACTTCAATCATAGAGAACACGCAAAAGTGAGTCTCACAGTTCTGTCTCTATGTCTTCGTGTCCATACTTCGACCTACAGCCTAATTTCCCTTAAGTTTTTAGGGAATTTCGGTCATTTGAGATTTTGGGATTCGGGATTTTAACAAATTTTCTTACCAAAAATTGTTACTTACATACCTGTCACAAAAATGATAGGCTTTGAAGAATAACCTTCATTACTTTTCGTATTTATTTTTTGAGCACCAGAAGCTTTCGTTTTTCGTAAACAACTACTAAATTTTACAGTTGGTGTCAAAAAATAAATAAATGTCAAACGAAAACTTGTAAATGTTCGATATTAATGAACGAACGAATGAATAAACAAATGAACGAAAGATTTTTTCCAGAAATCAGTCGCCTAATATATTTACTTTTGTGCTAAAAATCTTTAAGAAGTTGTATTGGAAATTCGTCTCTAATTTCATGCACGTTTTTGTATACATACATATGTACATATCTTTAAAACTCTTAATTACTTGAACTTTGAAAGGAATTATATGGGGGCCAAGTCGTGCATTTTATTTGATCAATGGGTTAGCTTCGTTGTTCCATTATCATACTGTAATATTTTTGCTAGGTTCGTTAAATAAAACTTATTACTGTTTCTAATATTTCTTCTTTATTTACACTTTTCGAATCAAAACAATAAATCTCAATTTATAATCAACTCTAATACTTTTATTCCAACTTAAATCCACTTTTTTAATTACACTTTCCACAATCCAATAGTTCAGCTTTGCACACTTTCATAATCGAAAATAAACTGTGTTCCGCTCACCGTGAACACTCCCTTTTATACTCAAACCAGTTGTTCTAGAAGGTTCTTGTCCAGAAGGGGAAATTCTTATGGGGGTAGAATGTTCTAGTACTTTGGAATTAGGGGAAATTTAGATGCGATGGAAAAGAGCTTTTTGTTTTGTTCCCTCACAAAGCAGATATGTAATTCCCAACAGATGGCGCTGTAGGAGTATAAAGCTCTGTTCGCAACATTGCCCCCTTCTTAAGATTGTTCGTCCCGAACAACTCTATCATCAGCTTCGGCACTGTATCGGTGCAGTCGATCGCTATGCACAACTTTTAGCTTTCCTCTTAACCCTCTTTGAATTCGGTAAACGACATCATTGATTTTCGTGACGACAGTATAAGGGCCTTCCCAGTTTTGTTGAAGCTTCGGCGACAATCCCTTTTGACGATGTGGATTATACAGCCATACACGATCTCCTACTTGGAATCCTGTCGTGTTTGCTCTTGTGTCGTACCTTGTCTTCATTCGATCGCTGTAAGTGCTCATTCTAGTCCTGGTCCTTTCGTGGATGCCGATTAGCCTCTCTTTTAGGTCACTCACGTAATCCCCTGTTTCCTGAGACTCTTGTGGTGGGTGTCCAAACCTTATCTCACTAGGCAGGCGTATGCTTTTTCCGAACAGGATTTCAGATGGTGTTTGTCCTGTTGAGCTATGTACTGCACTTCGATAGGCCATCAAAAATAGTGGTATGTGCCTATCCCAGTTTCTTTGGTTGTCGCCTACGACCTTAGTGAGGTGCTCTTTTAACGTCCTGTTGAATCTCTCGACCATTCCATCAGATTGCGGGTGAAGTGGTGTGGTTCTCGTTTTCTTAATGCCAAGGAACGCGCACACCTCTTGGAATATGTTCGACTCAAAGTTCCTTCCTTGGTCAGAATGGAGCTCCATAGGCACACCGAACCTGCTTACCCAGTTAGACACAATCTGGTCGGCCACGGTCTTGGCTTCTTGGTTCGGGATAGCGTATGCCTCAGGCCATTTGCTGAAGTAATCCATTAGCACCAGAATGTATTTGTTTCCATCATTCGTTTCCGGAAATGGGCCAGCTACATCAACAGCAATCCTTTCAAACGGTGAGCCAACATTATATTGCATCATTTTTCCTTGCAGTTTTCTACCAGGGCCTTTGGTTGCAGCACAAGCGTCACAATTTCGGCACCACTTTTCAACGTCGTCTCTTGCATGCAACCAGTAGAATCGTTGTCTCACTTTTTCTAACGTCTTGTTGACTCCCAAATGGCCTCCTGAAGGTCCATCATGCATTTCTCGAAGAACCTCTTTAATTTTTGATTGAGGTAACACAAGCTGCATCACATAGGATTTACCATCAGCGGACTCCCATTTACGCCGAAGAACACCTTCTCGCACATGAAGTGAGTCCCATTGTGCCCAATAGGCCTTTAAAACTGGACTCCTATCGGAAATGTCATTCCATGCGGGTTTTTCTTCATGTTCTTTCCATGCGAGAAGAGGTTCAATGTCGGGGTCTTCTTGTTGAGCAGATCTTATTTCCTCATTGCTCCATCCACAAATGGGGTCAGCCCTTATTCGCAAAATGTTGATGGATTCCTTTTCTTCTTGTCGCCTACAATGCTTGCAGTCTATTTTACAAGGCCTTCGGGATAGCGCGTCGGCATTTGAGTGCAGCTTTCCCTTTCGGTGTTGGATTTCATAATCGTAAGTCTGCAGTCTTTCTATCCACCTTGCGACTTGTCCTTCTGGGTTCTTGAAGTTCAGCAACCAGTTAAGAGCACCATGATCGGTTCGTAGAAGAAACTTCTGTCCATAGATGTATTTATGGAAGTGTTTCGTTGCCAAGATGAGTGCCAAGAGTTCTCTTCTGGTCACACAGTAGTTTCTTTCGGTCTTTGACAGTACTTTGCTGAAATAGGCGACAACCTTTTCTTCGCCATTGTGCACTTGTGACAGAACAGCGCCGACTCCTACGTTGCTTGCATCAGCATCAATGATAAAAGGCTTGCCTGGAGTCGGATAGATCAGCACCGGAGCATTGCATAGACGGTATTTCAGTTCTTGGAAGGCTTTTTCACACTCACCTGACCATTTAAACTGCTTGTTCTTTTCCGTAAGCTGATGCAAACTCTTCGCAATTCCGGCAAAGTTCTTAACAAAACGTCTGTAATAAGTAGCAAGACCAAGAAAACTTCGTAGTTGATGTTTGTCCTGTGGTGTTGGCCAATTTTTGACGGTGTCAACTTTTTCAGGATCAGTCTTGACTCCTTGGGACGAGATGATATGTCCCAAATACTTTACTTCAGTCTGGAACAGTGCACATTTTTCTGGGTTCAGTTTAAGGTTAGCCTCTCGAAGTCTCTGGAACACACCCTTTAGGTTCTTACAGTGTTGGTCGTATGTCTTTCCATAAACGATAACATCATCCAAGTAGACAAGACAAGTTTTCCACGTCAGACCTTGAAGGACACACTCCATCAAACGCTCAAATGTTGCCGGAGCGTTGCAAAGACCAAATGGCATCACGTTGAACTGCCACAGCCCATTACCTGTGGAGAACGCTGTCTTTTCTCGGTCTTCAGGGTGAATTTCAACTTGCCAATATCCACTTTTCAAGTCCAGTGTTGAAAACCAGTGTGCTCCTTCCATCGCATCTAAGGTGTCACTAATTCTTGGCAGGGGGTAGCTGTCTTTCTTGGTTACGTCATTCAACCTTCGGTAGTCAACACAAAACCGTGTACTTCCGTCCTTCTTTTTGACTAGGACCACTGGTGACGCCCAAGGACTTTTGGAGTTCTCAATCAAACCATCCTTCTTCATGGTGGTAATCATTTCCTCAGCTTCACCTTGTTTGGCCAGTGGCAGACGTCTTGCGGGCTGACGAATGGGCCTTGCATCTCCTGTGTTTATTCGATGCTGCACCATTTGTGTCCTTCCATATTTTCCGTTTGGTGAAGCGAAAATGTCAGCATACTCGTTCAGAAGGCTTTCTGCCGTTTTAACCTGACGTTGGTCTAGGTTAGATGAATTAAGTATCTTTGCCTTGATGCTATTGAGCTCCTCAGGGTTTAATGTCGTTCTCGGTGTTTCAGCGTCAATTCGTGTTATGGCTGCGACAGATTCGCACTTACCGATAACTTCTCCTTTCACTAACTTCACATCGTACGGTTTGGTGTTGAGTATCCGTACGGGGACCATATTGTTCTTCGGAGCCACAAGTGTCTTCCCAATGATGACGTTTTGGGAAGAACAATCTGGGCCTGGTTCCACCATTAGGTATCGATGGCGTCCACACTCACCTTCTACTCTTGTCCAAACGAATACCTCAGAAGAAGTAGGAATAATCACATCTTCTTTGATGACAGTCCTTAGAGTTGTTGTTTCTTCGTGCCCATAAATCATTGGAATCTCTGTATTCTGGTATTTGAGTACCTGGTTCCCAATATCCAAAATTACTCGATGTTCTTTCATGAAGTCCATGCCTATGATGCATTCGTCACATATATCTGCCACCAAAAATTTGTGTGAGAATTCTAGATCTGCAATTCGAACTCTAAGTCGGATTTCCCCATAAACCCTAGCTGCTTCTCCTGTGGCAGTTCTTAGACGGTAACTATTGGTGTTGTGTAGCCAATTCAGGTGAACTAGGTCTTGACGCACAATGGAGGCTGTGGCACCGGTGTCGATGGTGACCACACGTTTGTTGCCATTTAAAGTTGCCTCGACAGTCAGACTTCTATTGTCTCGCTTAGTTTGAGAGACCTGGATAGTGTTTCTGGGGCCATCGATACCAGAAACCAGCTTCTGCCCCTCGAAGTTGGTTCTTACTCGTTTCCCTGTTGGGAAACTGTTCGGGAAGTAACACTGATGTTATTGTTACCTTGTTCTGGGGTTGAAACTCCGTGTCCACAATGTTGACAAGCTCTTCTTGGTGGTAATCGACATTGACGCTGTAAATGTCCGGTTTTGTTGCAATTCCAGCACTTTGCAAGTCCGTTTCGTTGGTTCCTTTGGACATCAGTTCTTTGGCATGAGCATTCTTCGACGATGGCTTCTCTAAGTCGATGTACTCCGTGAGAAGCTTGCTCAGCTGCTTCCATTGTCAAGGCAAATGCTAATGTTTCAGAAAGCGTTCGTTTTCCAGCAGTTCGCACGGCCCTTTGAAGATGTATATCAGAAATGGCGCGAACAAATGCCTCAACTGCGAACTGGTTACAAATTTCCTCTCCAACATCTGGGTATGCAAGATGAACAAGCCTTTCAATGTCCGCTTGCAGTTGTTGTAGAGTTTCGCCCCTCTTCTGAACTCTGGAATTGAGTTGCACTTTGAAGACTTCTTTCATGTGGCTGTTACCAAAGCGTTTGTCTATAGCCAAAACCAAGGAATTGAAGTCGCCGCTCTTATCTGCTGGTATGGTTTGCAACAACTCAGCAGCTGCTCCTCTAAGAGCAAGAGTTAAGGCTATATACTTGTCAGCCTCATCCCAGCCATTTGTTGTGGAGGCTGCCTCGAATTGCTTCTTGTATATAGACCAAGAAGTCTGTCCATCAAAGGTTGGAGGTTTCATCTCTTTTTTTCTCAAAGTTTCCCCAGAACTTTCCCGAATCTTTATATTTCGAATGCGATCTAGCTCTTTTGAAAGCGTCTCCATTTTGTTGTCGACTTGATTCTCTAATAATGAAACACGTTCGGCTTGATTCTCCAACAATGAAACACGTTCATCAAGTGCAGATACATTCTTTTCGATGTTAACAAGCTTGCCTTCTAGCATGTTTCTCTGTTCTTCGAGAAGGTCTTTTTGTTCACTATGCTGTTTCTCCAGGCGTTCGAGAACATTCTTCTGTTGCTCTTCGAAACGTTCGAGAACATTCTTTTGTACATTCTCCTGTTCTTTCTTTTGTTCATTTCGTTGCTCTTCGAGACGCTCAAGCAGAAGACTAAACATATTTGAAACATCTACATTTTTACTTACGTCTGCTTCCTCAGAGTCAGCTTCAAAGACGAAAATGTCCGGGTCTTCATTTTGTTGTTTCAAATATTCCGCCAAACGCAGAACAAGCTCATTTTTCGATCCTGCTCTAGAAAGTTCTCGCTTGCCTAATTCACTTTTCAGCTCATTACAGTTGAGCTCTTTCAGTAACTTGCTCATTTTTTTTTTTCCGTACACTTCACTGCACAATAAGTTTTATTCCACTTTTCTGACACCAATGTAATATTTTTGCTAGGTTCGTTAAATAAAACTTATTACTGTTTCTAATATTTCTTCTTTATTTACACTTTTCGAATCAAAACAATAAATCTCAATTTATAATCAACTCTAATACTTTTATTCCAACTTAAATCCACTTTTTTAATTACACTTTCCACAATCCAATAGTTCAGCTTTGCACACTTTCATAATCGAAAATAAACTGTGTTCCGCTCACCGTGAACACTCCCTTTTATACTCAAACCAGTTGTTCTAGAAGGTTCTTGTCCAGAAGGGGAAATTCTTATGGGGGTAGAATGTTCTAGTACTTTGGAATTAGGGGAAATTTAGATGCGATGGAAAAGAGCTTTTTGTTTTGTTCCCTCACAAAGCAGATATGTAATTCCCAACAGATGGCGCTGTAGGAGTATAAAGCTCTGTTCGCAATAATACATTTAAGATCAAGTCACCAAGTGTTATATTTCAATACAGTAGAATAATTGATAAGATCAAAATAACCGTTTCATTCTCAAATCTTCAAGATTCCTTTACGGTTATTAATGTTATTAATGTTGATAATGTTTGTTCGTAAGTTCCTTCTACGGAAAAGTAAAAGTATTTGCTCCTATTTTAAGTATTAGGGTTTTTATTGGGCAGCAAGTAAAAGTTGATTAAGATTTTCAATAAAACACACGTAGAGGTTCCGAGCAAAAACAACGTTTTTTTTTTGCCAAAAGAAAGAAAAAATACGTCATTTAAAAGTGCATTCGTGATATCGTTACCTAGATTGTGAACAAATGTGAACAAGAAAATTATGAAGGATTGAATACCTGAGTTGTAGAAATTTGGTTAAAGAATTCCATTAATCCAAATAAGTTCGAATTTATATATTTTTTTGAAAGTAAAGCCAATTTGTATGAATGATTTTTAGATCTGTTCTTATTAAAATTCTCATTGGTATACTGTCCAAAGAAGCCCTAGTAATAAACTATTGAATTCAGAAACAGTTTTCAAGGAATTGATCACCATCTTCTTCAAACAAAATCTAAAGGACATGAATAAAAATAGTATGATATATTATGGGAAGTTTATTGAGAAATTTACTCACCTAAACTACTGTCTCTATTCGCTGAATCATATCGTGAGTCAGCTAATTGGGACGTGCCCGATGATCGTGATAATACGGGTTTGACATGCCTCAGTTGTTGCTCTTCCGGATAACGTGGTGTTTGGAATTTAGTCGGCTTGGATTGCAGTGTTGCTGGTCCTGAGCGTTGTTGTATTAATGTTCGATGCCTAAGAGGAGGTGGGGATATTGATTTTGCTAAAACTGAGTGAGGTAATTTGTTCGGTGAGTAATCGCTTCCAGATTCACACTGAAAAAAAAAATTAACGGGAAATAAATGAATTGTTTTTGCCCTGTTTGATTATTCAAAACTTACCATAACGGTTCCATTATCAGATACGCCCGATCCTGACATATTATCTGCAAGTAACCGCTCACTTTCAGGGTCGGCAAGAACTCGCGACACATCCGATTTATTCTTGAGAATCGACTTGGATCGTCGATGATGTTCCAAATTCGGCGATGCATCAATCGAATCAATTGACGACGAATGTCTACTTTCGAATTTCGCTGAAAAACAGATCGAAAATAAACCGTCATATGTATAAGATTTCATAACAAAAGCTTTTTACCTCTAGAGCCAACATTTTGTATACCAAACAGATGCTGATTGATTAATTTAGTAGCCGTTGCCAGGCTCTTGGCAGGCATGAAGGACGAACGCTTTTTCTTAACGCTGCCATCCTGAGTGGATATGCTCTCTTGTGACAGCTTTTTGGTATCTTCGAATCTGGCACGAGGCTTTGAACTTTGTTGGAATCGTGTCTTACGATGCTTTGGCACTGGTGTCTCATTCAGACTTACCCTACTACCACGGTCCTGAACATCAAAATTTTGAAAAACGTCGTCCATCGGACTGACGCCCCCACCTAGGCTTCTTAAGGCAGTATCGCCCGAAGCACTCTTCTTGACTTGCGATCGAATCATACCAGTTGACGAAGTCGGAACACTTTGCTGTTGCGCGTCTTTTTCCAACGGATTTATGTACAGATTGTCCATATCGATGTCAAGGGCACATGCTTCATCAGCCAGATCTGATGTGAGATCGGCTTGTGACAAAAACGGATGCGTTTGGCAACTGGCATACGTGTCGGAGCTATCAACGCTAGCCAAATCGGCATTGTTATTGTAGTTATTGTTAACATTATTGTTGGCGGTGTTTGCTACTCCCGTTGATATACTATTAAAATTATTATTGTAATTATTGTTAAAGTTATTAGTACTAATATTAATATTATTGCTAATGAAAGGCGCGTAACGTAGTGGAGTTTCCAATGGTAGAGCAACGGTTGTTGTCGTTGTGCCATACGATGCAGACGATGATGAGGCTACCGTTGTGATTGCTGATACGGAGGTCATATCGGATGGCAGTTGTATACTGCTGTCACCATTGGCCATTAGAGATGCCGCCGATGGGTGCGGTGGAATCGGAGGTGGTGGTGCCAGTAGTTTCAATTGATTCGATTGACTGGATTGCAATGAACGCATTTCTAAACAAATGGGTTTATGGAAGTCCGATGTTGGAAGTGAAATGACCCCTTCGGCATCTGTAAATTCTTTGAAATCCTGGAATAGAGTAATTATGAGTGACTATGTCATTATATGGATTGTTTTTTTTTTTGGGAAAATGCAACATTTGGAAGAAAGGGTGTTTTTTTTAGTGTGTCAATGTTTGGAAAAATGAAACAACAAAAAAATACCCTTTGTGTTAGACTTACAACATTCAATGTTAAACACAGTTTTTATGCAGAGAGTAAAAGAAGAACACTGTTTTTTAGTATTATTTGTTTGAAAGCTAATTGCTAAGTTCGACCAAGACTTGAAATACTTTATATCTCCCAAAGTCTAATGATTCGGTCGATTGGATTGACCGTGTGTAATTCGATTTATGCATACTAACTAGACTAACTTAATAATATTAAGGAGGAAGGAGTTTTTAATTTACAGAAATCGAGAAATAGTTTTCTATCGTATGTATGATCTGGGCCTCTTTGGATGTATGGTCACATTTTTTAATTTCACTTAATATGTTTTGGCTTTTTTGTTATTCTTTTCCCTAATTTCATTAAAAGCGGTATTCATTGAAGTGAAGGTTCCTTAAGTTTTAAATATAAACGAAGACAAATTAAAAGTATAAGAACGGTTGAATCGGGTTAAACGTTAAGGTTCAGTTTTTCAGAGCCAGGGAAGGAGCGCTAAATAAAACATCAATTTGGATCCCGCAGCGTTTTTTTAAATGAAACTTAAATCACCCTCTGTGTTTCTTCTGGGATCGCTCTTGAGTGAATTTAAACGAAACTTAAACTTAACGAATTGGATCTGGACTCCATTATAGTTATTGAATGGAGTTAGTATGCGTTTAGTAGTTTGTGCGAAGTACAGTTGGGACTAAAGTCATTTAAGCGACACTCACTCCAACTGTACAACTAGCCGGAAGAACACTTTGAGTGATTGATCAAAACAGAAAATAAATTAAATAAGCTGAATAAAATAAGAAATCGAAGCTTTGAGGATATCTTAAATAAGGAGATAATGAAGATAATGTACCTATCCCAATTAGTTTAGTCTTCAATTTGAAGCCTTTTTTAGAGGGGGCCAACTTTAAATTGGTATAAAATTGTTCAAATTTATTAAAAAAAACATGGTTCAATTCGAAAAACACATCGAGCGTTACGTGCGTTTTATGGTACTTGACAATCAATGCGATTAATTCGAGAAACAAAAGATCATTTTCGCGTTACGTTTACTTTAAACAATAATACGCATCCCATAATACTACGTTTTCACCAAAAGATAATCCGAGATTTAAGGCAAGACATTGATGTGATGTTTTTACCACACTAAAAGATTAAAAAGAACATAAACTTTGACAGCATCTATCAAAATGCTAATGGTGTTTCAATTTTTCTTATAAAGTGGAGGCGCACTTGGCAATCCTGATTTATTGTAAAAATATAAATCAGAAAAACTTCTGTTTGAGCTGTAGGATATACATATTTTAAAGAAAGTTTAAGGTTAAATCATAAGCCCAATTGTTCTTAAAATTGATTCCATGTAAAAAATTCTAAACAAAGAGTGCACACCTGGCAACCCTGTTTTAACATCTGAACTAATTTTTCCGAAAAAAATGAAGGTCCCGCATTCAATTAACAACATCTACTGAACTCCGAACAAACATTTTATTTGGTGTATCTAGAAATAAATCCCGCGGAGCATTTTGGAGTACTTCAGCCGATAATTTTAAAATGTATTAGAATTTGTTTTGGTAGGTTATGACCAAATACGGCCATGGTTTAGCTGTGAGCCAAAAGAGTGGATATAAAGGGTGGGCCAAATACAAGTTTCTTTTTAAAAACGCAATAAAATGAAAAAAGTAAGAACAAATATTCCTATTCATTATGAAACATAATATAGTCGTTCAAGTGGCTGCCTCAGCTAGCTTCGAAGTAGCGCATTTTGTGATTCCAATTTTCAAAGACCCTGTTGATGGATTTAGGCTGTAGGTCACGAATTGCTTGGGTGATATTGGCCTTAAGTGCTTGATTGTTGGCATAACATCGGTCTTTCACGGTTCCCTATACAAGAAGTCCAAAGGGGTAAAATCACAGCCCCCAGGCAGCCAATTGACATCGCCAAAAAAATGATTTTTGGCCCAAAATCGTTGTCTAATTCAAGCTGGTCTAAGGCCCAAACTGCGAGGCGATAACGAATCGGACGTTCGTGCGCCTTCAATTGCTGAGTCAATTGAACCTTGTAAGCGAATAATCCGAGATCTTTGTGCAGAGTTCTAATCAGGCTAGTGCGTGAAATGTTGAGCTATTGAGATCGATGGCGAGCTGATGTTTATGAATTGAGTCTAACACTCTCGGCTCCGGCAGTCAAATTCTAGTCTGTGCGCACCGTACGACGACGGGGACCATGAGTGTTGTCTACTAGCATACCAGTCTAACGAACTTTTTGCAAGAACTTGCGTATAGCAGGCGCGGTGGGACCTTCATTTGGGCCAAGGCTTCTTTTCAAAAAACGCACTGTTTGCGCTACACAGCACCTACTTTGGAAATAAATTTTCAATATTTCCCAATGTTGTTTAAGCCAAAAACGACTCATTTCGTTACGCGAAGGGATTTTAATGACTTTCGGTCAAGAGTTCGAGCGAAAAACAGCTGTCAGTGTCAAAATAACCTATGATTTAAAAAGAAACCACTAGATGGCCAACCCTGTGTTCTTTTTGTTGCTCACCTTGAAAGAACTATTGACTTCTAATCTAATGGCTTCTGTTATTCAAGAATAAAATATTTATTTTTCCAAATAAAACGGACGACCATAAAAGTTAAAGAGGTAGAAGGAATTTTGTCTGTAGGTTTCCTGTAAGTGTATTTGAATACCGTTTTTCAGTTTTATTGATAGAAAAATTAATTAGATAATAGAGGTAAGTACATCTGAATGGGTAGTACCTATTTTTTTTAAACATTGTTTTTGTTATTAAGACGTTCGGAGTTATTTGCAAAACTCTAGAAACAATCTTGATATTCTTAAGACATTGTATTCATCTTTTTTTAAAACCTGAATAACTACATACACTCGATTAAGAAGTATTGAACATTAAATTTTTTCCTAAGACCGAAATTCTACACCTGTTATGTATTATGCTAATGAGGAGCGAACAGAAAATGCAATAATTGAAAGCTTTCTAGTTAAAATCAAAACATTAATGCGCTGTTTAATTTGAACAACAGTTTTTATTTTACAATGTTGTATTGTATAACAATTAATATTAACTTATGTAATTTATGTTAATAAAACAATAATTGTTTAAACAAAAAAACATCCATGGAATGTGCATTAAAACATGTTAGTTTTGATGTTTGGGAACATAAAACACTGAGCTTAGGTCATCTAGTTTTAAATATGTTAATATTTTTAGGACATTTAAAAACAAATTTAAATAAAATATAAATACTCACCTCTTTCGTAAATAAAAATCATTCGCAATGACTGTAGAACTGTGTCTCTAAAGCTCTGTCTTTTATAATATTGATTTGACTAGTGTTTTATTTTTTTTAAACTTGTTTTGTATTATATGTATTTTTTTTTTTTGAATTTGTGGTTGAGAGTTAAAACATCGTGCATATATTATTTCATTCCGAAATAAAAAAAAATGATTCAAACTAATTTAACTATATAACGCAACTACTATAATTTATAACAATTTTGAAATAAAACATTTGTTTGATAATAGTCTTATAATGTTTGATGTAATAATAATAATAATAACAATTACGAGAAGACAAAAAACAACTTAAATCATATAATTATTATATTTTATAAGCTTAACGTGCTTAATGTCTTTTTGTTTTCCATATATATGGTGTTTAAATATAATATTTTCATGCACATGTACACTATTGAGGCTCTATATTTGAATAGTTTTTCATTCCTTTTTGTTTTGATATTTGTTGTGTGAAACTATTTTTGTATAAATTTTCTTTCTAATTTTCTTAATAAGCTTAATAAAATCTATTTAAACACTATTTGCTCGTAATGGAATACATTCGCCGTGACATCCTTCAATTTCCTTTAAATAAAAAGAAACAATATTTTAAATAATAATAAAGAAATAAAGAAAATAAATAGTAAAGTTTTTTTTTCTAATTTTATACAAAAAATTAAATAAATTTTCAAAAAATTAAAGCAAAAACATAAATGAACTGGTTATTTTGATGTGGGCAACTTTAACTCCAATTTTAAGTTACAATAATCCAATCAGGATTAGTAGTAGTTTAATAAGGGCATATTTTGTTTGTTTTCTATTTAGGAGTTCCTTAATTCTCTGTAAAAGTGTCATGAAAAACTTTAGACTTGAGAACGATACGATCGCCCCTTTAAAACAAAATCCTTATCATTTCTCTTATAAGCTGGAAACAGAATACTCGTATATGAGCATTTAAAATTAAAGAATTTTATTCAAATAAACTTATAATTGGAAAGTTTTAGTCACTTTCAAAATAACCACATTAGAGTTATTTGTTTTTAAATTTTACTGTATGTACAGAAGCACAATGAAAAATTGCAAAGACAAAACATAGCATTGTGATTATTCACTCAGTCCGCCAGATGACATTCTGAAAATCAAACAAACAAATTACAACAAATTTATCAAAGCAAGTAAAAATCAACGTTTTGGGCATATTTACATAGTACGAGTAAAATCTATTACACGATGAACCTTTGTCCTGCCTACTTTCAGGATTTAATGAATGCCGAAGGAGAAAAAAGATCCGATGTCACCTTCGCACTTATTGAATTTCAAAAAGAGTCAAGGACAAGGAATCATTGTGTAATCAGGGTCTTAGTTCTTGACTGTTAAGATTTTTTAAGGTTCACAATGTATTGTGAATTGATAAAGTATCAAAGTTGCCACTTGATGCATGTAATATTTATGTAATTAAAAGAGGTTAATACAATTCGTGGTTTGCATTTGACATCTCAGTTTAAATCACACACGTCAAACGAACTGTCATCTGAGACAGTATCAGCCCAATTGATACAAATTCTGCATCCACTCCAGGATTTTACTAAATCGAAGCAAAATGTTCGTAAGGTGACGTTTATCAAAAAATCTACTACAATAAGAAAGAATTCTTTTTTACTCCTCTTCGACATTTTGTCTACCTATAAACTGCAAATGCTTGTGCCTGTTCCTAACTTGTGATTTGTTTTGCTTGTAAATAATAGAACATAATGAACAATACAGCAAAACATACGTAAAAGAATTGAAAACTGGTGCTTAAATGTCAAAGTACGAGTACTTAAGTATTGACAACTCTATTTTGTATTCCTTTGCTAAACCACTTTATTGGGCGTAGATACTCGTATATGTTTACAATATGGATTATATTTTATTAGCTTAGATTAGAAAATTACCGTTGTAATGACCAATTATCTATACAAAATTTTCTTCGGTGAAAATCCACATTTATTAGGGCCCATACACCAATATCAAACAATTTTGAAATCACTCATGCGCCTTTGCCGCATGAACAACAAACACACTCAACTGTCATAAGTCCATTGTATCCACAAATATCTCTTTATGGTGTGTGTAACCGGCACTGTCAGATCTTATCGCTATAATATAAACTAAATTTTGATTGGCCTGAAATCAAAGATAGGGATGTGGAAAATATGTGGTTTCTTCGAGAACGTGTCTTATCTCACACAGCATAACCCGTTTACCTTTAATTGCAATAAAAATTTCACGTTTTGAATATGATAATATGAGCTGACCACCAAGATCGTGTGATTTGTTGTAAAGGTAAAGAGTTTTTCAATGCGGATTTTTGAACTTTCACAAATGATTTCGGCCATGTTGTTGAAGCTACATCTGTCAAATTTGCTGTCATTTATTACGTTCGCCATAATCATCCTTTTGAAGAGACTATTGGCAAAGTGATGAAAAAATTCGAGTCTACCAGTTCAGTGAACAATCCGCCAACACAAGTTCTGCCGAAAATATCACCACTGAACCGTGAGAGTGTGTAGGATAATCTGAGGCAGTCAGGTCCAGAATTTGGCATTTCATAGACTAAAACTTGGCGAACACTCGTACAAACTTCAACTGACCAAGAAGGTCGGAGTTAACGACCATAGACAAGACTGTGTGTTTGCTGCATTTTTAAGTTGACCTCAACTTCGTTTGAAAAATCATATTCAGCGACAATGCTCATTTCTACATTGCACCAGCGATTTACGAACATGTCACGCGGAGTAGATATTAATTGAACACCGAAATCGTGTGAATCGGCCCCGCAAGACTTCTTGTCATGTGTAGGTCTATGCCAAAAAACGACAAATATCCACTGCCCTGGAAGCCAATATAATCAATTCCATTGGTCAACTTCAGGTGCCAGAAATATTGAAAATACTTGAGCCTTATAAATTGATAAAATTTTTAATGATATCTCACTCATAGCTTGCTTTGTGCAAACTTATAGATAGGAAACGCTTAATGGAAATTCTTTAGTTTGACTTCTTTTTTGTATCGAGTTATTCAAAAAGAGAAAAAAATCGCGAGTTATTGCCGGATAAGAATCAAACATTCATCAAAATTTTCTTGCCAGAATCGAGTCAGCATCCAAAAAATATATTGTTATCCAAATTTAAATCATAAATATGTTTTATTAAAATTAACTTTCGGAAAGTGGGTCATCCGTTTAATTTCCGTGAACTGTGTTTTATTTTTAGAAGTCACATTTAGCTAAAAACATTCATATTTTGAATTATTTACTTTTAAGAGCATTGGTCGGAGAAAAATCGCAAACATATTGGCAAACCTCGACCAACGTACTCGTATACAAAGTTGCTCGAAATCGGGATACGAGATTTCTGTTTAATCACTTTCAAAAAAATATTGCACGTTAACAGAAGCTTATGTCATACAAAAAATTAGGTATTTTTTTATCATGGATAATAACACTGCAAAAATGTTTATACATCTAGTTTAGAGGGTTCTCGAAAATAACAAGAGGGGGGTCATTCCGTAAAACGATTATCGTCGGACGATATCGTTTTGACGATAGTCTCACTTCACGTAAGACGATAATTATCAAAGTGATATCGTCAAAACGATATCGTTTGCACGTCTATCATTAAGCCTTTTAATGATACTTCCACCAATAAACTTGCCGGATGGTTGTCGTTCTACATACCATCAATATTAAGATTTGCTGTAACTATTGAGTGGCGGAGGGTACCAATGGTTGACAGGCAACGATTTTGGACTCGCTCTTGCACAAAGCACATTATCCAAAATAGTTTCGGAAACGACAAATATCTTGGAAGCCAAGATATTGTCTTTCATGGATTTCATTTTGACATTTCAGTCACAGTATAAGAGTATCTGAAATTAACTGAACGATCTTATACCGAAAACGATTGACGAGACGATAGTGATAAAGTTACGAGAAGCAAATTATTGACGATAACGTTAATGATAATCGTTTTGAAAGTTACGGAATGACCCACCAGATATTTTTGAAAAATGGTCCCTAAATTTACCTGGAAGAATTTTTGAAAAAAATTTCAGAAATTGAAATGAAATTTAACCAAAATTTCGGAAGTTACCGAAGATCACATTGGCCAGAAAAAAACTATGTCCGAATTAGAATTTAAAAAAAGAAAACTAGTTTTTCGAAAAAATGTCTTCTTAAATTGTATTTTAAATTTTAGTGAGTTGTGCAACTAATGAGGAGTCAAACAGTGCGGGTGTTCGAACCTCGCTAATGGCAGCGGGGCAATACCGAAAATATGACAAATTTTAACATATGGCCTGATTTTAATTTAAAGCCTTTTAGGATTAGAGCCTTGAAATTGATGAAATTTTTCAATAATGTTGCGATTTTCGTTTTCCTTGGAAAAATCGGCAAAATTTGTGTGAAAAAAAAATCTGGGGTAGTTTCTTCCAGAGTAATTTCGGAGAAAATGTTTGTAGATACTTTCAAAATTCAAACATATTACAGAAAACTCTTTGAAAATAATGTTCCAATAAATTGTATAAGGTGAAACAATTGAAATCAATGTAATGACTTTAGGGACAAGTTGAAATGTGAGAAAATTATTATTATTGGTAATAATGTAAATATGTTTGTCATGAGATGGAGGAATTAAAAGATTGTGAATGGAATATCATACAAATTCTTAAACTCATAAGTCCTTAAGAATTAAATAGTTTTTAAATCGCAGGTCGAAAAGTGCTTATGAATTAACTTTTATCTACAGTCCATTATTGCGTATTTATCACAAGTCCATTATTGACGTCTAAACGCAACAGGAGCGCTAAAAAGGATTGCATTAACGTATACATATATGTGATTTCTCCGGGCGTATATTGAAATGATTTCCAAGTTATTGAAAAGTGACAATTATAAACAGTATAAACTGTAAGCCTATCAAATTTAAAGTATTGCCACAGATAAAAGAGTCGAAAGACATTCCATCCAGAAAAATCTAAAATTATCACATTTTTAATCACTTGTTATATAAATTCCCTTTATCTTCTTAAAAATCCAATCGGTTGATGGAACTACTTATGGGTCTTAGCTGGTGTTTTAATTGACGATGACTTTGTGCTTTCTTTTAAAATTTTATCAATGTATTCCTGTATAATCTCTCAAACTTCCTAAACTTTCTGAAACTGTGATTTTTGAATCTCTGTGTTTCTATATTGAATCATTTATTGTTTCAAACCAACGTGTTTTTACAAATGCCGCTCTGAAAGTTGTATCGACTCATTTAAAAATAGAAGAAAAGTTGATTGTATCCTCATTAACTCAGTAAGGCGTATGTAAAAGTTTCACATAGAATTTTGCATTTAAAATAAGGGAACCTGGGATTTAGCGAGCATTTTGAAATGTAAAGTAAATTCTGGAATACAACAGGGCAATCATGTAGGCCCTGTGCTTTTTATTATATTTACTAGTGACCTACCATCTGTGTTGAAGTATTCAGTCTGTTTCATTTATGTGGATGATATTAAAATCATTAAAACTTTTTCCAAAAAGTCGTAATTCTGAAGAGTTTCCGTGTGAGCTCAATTCGTTTTTTTTCTTAACATCTTATTCAATCGCAAACTGATTCAATTTTTGGTTGAATAAAGATTCAATTATGAAAATTTTCTGATCCTTTTATTACAAAGCAGCTTTTTGTAAAAATATAATCATTAATTTGTTCAATATTTTCAATAATAATATTAATTTGTTTGATCGAAATGTAAAAGTTTTCAGTAAATTCAAATCTACTTTTATAATATGTATGTTGATCTAAGTAGAAATTAAATTGCTTAGCTAGTATTTAGGAAGAGATTTATTTAAGCACTAATTTGTGCGGAGATTACGTTCCTTTAGAATTTTTGAATCAATGAGAAATGAAAATATGATTATAAAATTATTATACATTTTTATTTGTAAATACCTTCGAAATAGAATTAATAACTTTTATACGAAGTTATTTTATTCCATGCATTTGTCGAATCTAAGATAAACAACAGGAAAGATCATTTTATAATTTGCTTAAAAAAAAAACTTTTTTCTATTAACATTATAAGAAGTTTAGCTATACGAATTTAAATCAAATTCTAATTTTAAACGGAAATCGTTTTAGGGATTTGTATTATGTTACTAAACATTCAAAACAATAATAAGAAACTTTTTTTTTAATTTTAAGTTTCTTCCGAACAATTATAATAGCACCTACAATTTTATATATTATTTTAAAAAGTTCTTATTTCGTGTTTAAAAATACAAAATCTACAATTTAAATTGAACATGAAACCTACGTTATTTATAGTTTGTAATTTTGTAAAATTTTATATTATGTAAAACATACCGTTTTGGTAAAAGCATACATATGTATGTATACTGTAACTTTATCAGGTATTGATTCAAAGATAGATATAATCCACCTTTACAACGCCTGTATCAATCATTTTTTTTAACATAAGATAGTTTTTAGGTGATGGCGGTGGACGGACAAGGGAAGTCATGTTGAATCTGTTCCCATCAATATCGATATTAACATCCTGAAATAATTTTATTTTGATTCTGCATTAATATTAATTTTAATTGGTAATATATTATTCTTTTCAATTTTCAATGCTACAATCTATATTACCTTCTCAAGCTACTGGGTTTTAAGATACCATAAAATTCATTATGTTTAAATTGTATTTGTTTAAAAATAAAAATTCTATTTAAATAAATCAGAAACTCTCTATACATTAATTTATAAATTAAGGACAAGGATATTATAATACAACAAATATTTTGGAAATAATTTTTTATAGTATCAACATTGGAATTATAAAATGTCTACAAATTTTGAGTTGAATTCGAACGAATTTTAAGAAAACGTTTATTACACTTGATTACAAAATTTTACTTTTGTGTATGTCACATGGACCAGACTTTACTTATGTAATGGTTTTCGATTTATATACTGTTTATGGTCGGGCTTTCGAGATGAATCAACCTAAATGTGCAAAATTAATTTTTTTTACTACCAAAAAACTAATGAAAGTTAACCATAAATGAATACGGATAGATTGACAGGACTAAGGCCAATACTTAAGATATGTAGAACCAAGCCCTGCCATTTGGTTTATGATCTGGCGATGAATGTAAGAAGCAGACAGTCGTCCTACTTTTTTTTCAGCTAATCAGTGGAATATGGATCTCATGACATGACCCGGCCCAAGATAAGGTTAAATTTAATTAGTTTGCGAGTTGAAATTTTTATATAAAAAAAAAACAAAAAAATGTTACTGTTCATTCATAGGCTATTTCACATGATCCTATTAACAAATTAGTAAAAAACATAATGTATAAATCTACAAAATATTATAAAAAAGGAGTTTTTCTACTATTTTATTCACAAATTTATTTAACCGAATATGAAATAAATGTATCCTAAAAGCAAAGAGATGCAACGCAAAAACAAATAGATTTAACTCAAACGCAAATTGATTTAAACTATTAAACAATTTAAATTGATTTAGTCATAGTTTAAGATGGTTTGTTACTAGTTTAAATCCATTTGTGTTTGAGTTAACTGTTTTTACTTTTTGGTTCAATCTAAATGTGTTTAAACAAAAATGTAATAGACAGCTTAGGGATCATTTCCTAAATTTAAATATATGTAATAGTTTTTAAGTTTATAAAAGCATTTATTAAAAATAACTTTTAGCTAAATCTTGCTTGTTTAGCTTGCACAAATTCTGAAAGCAGCATCATTTGTGAGATTGGTAGAATATCTCCGTTTATGATAAATATGTCGTTTGTGCATATTGCGAAAGAGCCTGTCTTTTTCTTGAATATCTTTCTTTAATTAAAGGTCTTTAAAAAACCGTTTTTAAGAAAAACACTCTAATGATAAACTATTCTAACGTAAAAATATAGATTAAAAGACTTGGGTAGGGAGTTGCGTTATCGTGTGATTTCTTCAATCTCGTTTTAGATCAAATTGTGTGCAGGACAGTTTTCTAAACTTGGTTGAATAGCAAAAGCAAGGCCTAGGGCTTAGTCTGACTAAAACAAAAAACGCGATTGACAACATGTGCAAATTGAGACATTATTCAAATTGGAATACCAGCTGCGAACGGGACAGTGTCCTAAAAAGAAGTCTGATGCTAGAACAGTACTTCGACGTGCAACAGGAACAAATTTATGTGTAAACTCAAACAAGACAGTTGGTTTCTGATCAAAAGAATGCTTACTATAAGGTAATAGCACATACTACAAATAGAAATGGCATGCCTTTTTGCCTCAATGCATCAGTAAAAACAGGCAAAGATTCCTCATCAATTTGATAATGGTGTCGGGAATTGCATTAACGGTATTAGATGTTTGAACCAGACAGATATATCAACTCGTAACATCAGCATAAACTCAGGCTTGGCTAAAATTTAAAAAAATGCAAAATAATCATTTGTGACGAATGCACAACAACCCATAAGAAACCGCTCGAAGGGCTTATCCGGACTCAACGTGATTTTCGAGAAAATAACCAACATGGGAACTGATTTTATTCTTTTTTCACAAAAAAATTTCACCATTTCTCAGCTGTATTTGGACTAGCATCAACCAGCATCCAAAAACGTCACTTTTGACTTCTTTGAACAAATTATCGATAACATATACATAGATAATCACCTTTTTAACAGAATTCGGCGAATGATCTAAAGTGAAAAAAGAAGTGGTGCCCTGCACAACCGACATTTTGTTCAACTTATCTGGTATTACTTAATTTTGCAATCCATTTGCACTCCATACAATTTCTGTCATTTTACATTCGCACCAATTTCGAGACGAATCTGAAGTGAATTTTTGATTAAACGAAAAAAAAAAAAAGAAAATAAACAATGGAAAGCACAAAAATGTAAGTCAAAAGCTTATTATAATGAATGTATAAGGGTTCATTTAACAAATTTTAATAGAAAACGGAAAACTAATGGGAAAAAAATTAGAGAAATGATGAAGACGCAAACGGGCATAGCCTAACAAAAAAGTCTCCTGAGTAGCTACAAGAGTCTTGGGGACGACTTCAAAATACGCTTAATGGTATGTGTTTACTTCACCATTCAAGGAGATTTCCGAATGGAGAAAAGTAAACTAAAAAAAAATACTGATTTATATGTTGTAAGTTTTCGTTGCTGTTGAAGTTGCTGTGTCAATCTGTTTCTCGCATTAAACTACTCCGTAGATAAATCTAGGAAGCAGAAACACTGAAAGCACTGGCATCTGAGACCATCGACTTAGACATTACAACATAGAAAGACACACAGAAAGAAAGAACAACAGAAGAAACACATGTCAACAGCACACGGTTGGTATTGAACGGTCCTCCATCCAAGTACTAACCGCGCACAATGATGCTTGATTCCGCTGATCGATGGGAAGCGATACTTTCATCAAAGTCTAGGCCGTTGACTAAATGTCTGTAACTGACAGTGTCGATACGAAAGTTAATACCTAAATGACAAGGTAATTTTAGGAATTGATAATGTAGTTCATGCAGCGAATTTCATTATTAAGTTTTACAGCGGATGCGAAAGGTCAATTGATCAAGTTGACTCACCGGCAGTAAAATTCTACGAATTCTGTAATCGACATTAATATTATATTGTCTATTACAGAATTCGCAGAATTTTACTCCCGGTGAGTTGACTTGATTCGCATCCGCTATAAAACTCTATTATGAAATTCGTCGGATGAACTACATTGTCGATTCCTAAAATTATCTTATCATTTATGAACCTTCGTATCGACACTGTCAGCTACAAACATTTATTCAACTGGCCTAGGCTGTGATAATAGTATCGCTTTCGATCAACGAAATCAAGCATCGTTGAGAGTGGTTAGTACGAAGATGGAGAACGGTTCAAAACCAACCGTGTGCTCTTTTTTTTTTTTTTAGATTTCTTGCTCTCTGGTTGCGTTGCTATTTGTGCGTTTTCTATTAAAATTTGTTAAACAAACACGTTAGCATTCAGTATGATAAGCTTTTGACTTACATTTTTATACTCTCCATTGTTTATTTTCGTTTAATCATCAGATTCGTCTCGAAATTGGTGCGAATGTAAAATGATAGAAATTATATGGAGTGCGAATGGATCGCGAGTTCTGTAATACCATATAAGTTGAACAAAATGTCAGTGGTGCAGGGATTGTTACCGACATTCGTTCAACTTTCATTCGTCGGATTCAGTAATAGCAAAAGTTTGGAAATGAATTGAAACTGTCACTTTAGCTCATTCGCCGAATTCTGTAATAGGGGTGATTATTTTGGTATTACCGTTTTTATCAGGACATTAAGTTTCGAAAATTATCTGAATTTATGCAAACAAAGATAAGAAATTTCTTTAAAACTTTTTTATAAAAAAAATTAAGATGCCAATTTTAAGTATTAAATAATATATATTTTAGGACAAAATTTCAAAAACTAATCGTGTCCTGTTTTCAAGATATTGCTTTTAAAAAAAAAAAACATGGAATCCAAAAACCATTCTTTGGAAAATTTTTTGTATGTATAATATTATTTAAATTTCAAAGGAAAAAATTTGGTCAAAATCGTTAGAGCCGTTAATGAGAAAGTCGAAAATCAAAAACTGTTCTATGACAGGTACCGTTAATAACATTTTTTTTTGACCAAAATGTGGTCTATGTCTATAGCAAACGTAATTTTTTTTTATCAAAATCGTTAGACCCCTTTTTTGAGATAAATAAGATTTTGCATAATGTCTGTATGGAAAATTCAAAATACCCTAATTTTTGAAACTATTCAAAAATATTTATGACAATTTATAATTAAACTTTACAAGTAGGTACAAGGTGTAGTTTTTATGTGAATGAAAAACTTATGAATGAAACAACCAGTCCGCTCTTAGGAGTATAGCGAACTCTTGTTGGCGTTCACAAATGTCAAAGTAGAATTGACATTTGCCGCCATTTGCAAAAAATTATAGCATTTTGTTTTTCGTTCTAACTTCTCACGGCTTCATATGATACTCTAGGGGCTATGACTCATGATCAAAGGAAAGCATAAAATTAAATGAAATATGTTTAAGAATATTAATTTTTTATTTTTGTATTCATGGAAAGCAAAATTCAAAAATAAAAAAAATGTCTACTATTAGTCTAATTTATAAAAAAAATAACTCACTTGGCATGCAATTATTAATTACAAAAAAAAAAAAACTTTATCGCACACCACAAAACTGTCGCATTTAGCACCGACAACGACAACAAGCATTTGCATGTCAGACTCAATAAGCATTCACTTACACTATCAACAATGCATAACATAATTACATTAATTATACACCTGTACGAGTACAATTAGCACCTTTATCTTAACGGCATCATAACAACAAAAGAACTAGGAGACAAGGCTTTTATTAAATACTTTAAAGTTAATTATACATTGACAAACAAATACAATTTACTATCGTGTTTGTGTGTAATTGTGTATAGTTGTGTTATATTGTGTTGAAGCCGTTTTTTTTGTTGTTGTTTATTTATGTTTTTAGTAGGAAAGAATATGTAGAGGCATGTAGGTTACGAATGTTTTACATACAAAAAAAAAAGGATTGAGCTCAATTTGCTGTACCTTTGTAGTGCAAAAGCAACATTCGAATTCCGTTGGGACGTCCTGTTCGAGATTGTCCATCCTTTGGTTTTGTAAATTTTCTAGAGCGACTTGACGTCGAAGTTCGGCTACCTCCTATAAAATGAGTTTTAGTTTTTTTTTTGGTTTTAAAATTTGAAAATTAATACGTTTTGAAGATTTATCTAATAGCTTGAAATAACTTTTTCTTTAAAAATCAACATTATTGTGCTCTTACTACAGATGCAAGTTAATCTATATATTATATGAAATTCGGGCAATCAAACTGCACTACGAGTACTATTGAAAGTTTTGTGATAATTAAGCTAAATTTTTAAGCGATTATAGTATTGTTGCAATATTTCTGGAAGATGGTGAATTGCGGGTGGAAATAATAATTTAAAAGGTTGGCGTTGATAGTTTAACTACAGTTAGAAGGTTTGAACAAAACATAATTTATAGCTTATGAAACTGACGAAAAAACAATCTAGTTAAGAAGTTGTGATTTAACAAAAAAAATATTTGAGGCATACACTTTTAACTATCGATTAGTGTTGATTTGAGGAGTGATAAAATAAAAATATCATTGTCTATATATGTAGTTAATTAATTTATTAAATAAGTTTAAATATATGTAAACCCATATATAGAGTAAGGAAATTTGAGTATTTCAAATACCTTTATAAGAACTAAGTGAAATAAGGGTTGTAGGTTGGGATAATTTAAGATTGCTTACAACAACATTTTATCTACCATATTCTATAAGCATTTCAAATATTTTAACTTGCTCTTTAGTCTTTAGATTAAGTATTATTTTATAGCTTCAAGAAGATCGATTTTTAAGTAAACAAACAGTTTAACTTGGAAGTGAGGATTGTGAAGGTTTTTGCTTTGTAATTAAAAAATGGGGTTTCTCTTTTTAATTAGTGCTATAATTCAGTATATATTTTTGAGAGTCAATAAGATTTGCATTCAAAAGAGTAGAACACAAAGTTATTCCAAACCAAGCTATTAATTTGATACTTATGTACGACAAGTGCTGAAACTAGTATATGAATGTAAAGTATAAGAACAAACTACAGATATGCCTAACAGTCGTGTTATTCTAGAAATAATGCTACTTATTCGTACAAAAAATTATTTATACCAACTGTTGCGGAAAACGTATGATTTTTCCTTGCAACGCTTTTACTTTATGTGGGAAACACTTAGTAAAACCAACCGTTTGCACCGACTATTAAAAACCACAGCACCAAAATAATTCGTTTCTATTTCTAAATAAAAAATAAGAAGATCTTCTGACTGGGGCTAGAGATCAAAGGTGTTACCTATCTAAAACCTGATTTTCCATAAGTTAAACAATCAATTATTTCGCTGAAAAATTGATTCCTAGGCTCTTAATATAATAATAATTATTCAGTATTTACCGTATTTTAATGTAATCTCAGATATCTCTTCAATCAGAAATACCTTTCTCTTCAACCCTATCCTTAGGTACAATTTGCTTTAGACTAAGAGCCCGCATTTGTTTATGCGTTACTGTTTTACTCGTTAAGATCGAATGACAACATAAACTTCGTAACATTAAAAAAAAGCAGTAAAAACGAAATTTCTAACTATCGTCCGATATCTAAGCCTTCCTCTATCCCTAAACTCTTTGAAAGTATCGTGTATGATGTAAGAACAAACAATAACATAACAGGAAACAAAGAACATTTAGGAGCGTGGACCACTGGTTTTGAGAAGGTTTTTTAATTTACATTTATTTATATTAAAATCAAAAATATTTGAATTCCAATTTACAAGTCTACCCATACGTGTCAAGGGCTCATGAATGCCATAGTTGGTCCTGTGTGTTGGGACCTTAACCATATCGAGGCCTCGAAGATTATAACCTCCTCCCCGATAATTAAAATAAACCGAACATAAAAGATCTGGTGCATCTGTGACGCCTGTTATTAATTGGTGGAAAATACCAAATCATTGTTTGTTCTTCTTTGTTCCAAAGTTTGCATCTGAAGAATAGATAATCGTTGGTTATAAGAGAGGACATACGAAGGATCATTCCATTGAAGTCCTTTCAAGGCAAAACGAGTAAAGTTTCTTTGCACAGATTCTAATCTCTCAATATGAATATCATAAAGAGGAGTCCAAACCTGCGATGCATACTCAAGATGGGGACGCACCAAGGAGTTGTATAAAGCCCGGGTGACATTGGGATCAACAAATTCCTTAGACCAGCGCTTAATAAACCCTAACATTGAATTAGCCTTATTCACGATTTTATTAATATGAGCAGAAAAATCTAAATTGGGTGTAAAAAGAACTCCAAGGTCCCTTACAGTCATAACACGAGTTAAAATGTGCCGTGAGATAACATATTCATGAGAGTAAGGAGAACGTTTTTTAGAAAAAGTCATAGTTTGACATTTTGTCGGGTTGAGGTTCAGACTGTTCTTTTCACACCACAAGGCAAAATGGTTAATATAATCTTGCAGTAAAGCCCGATCATTTGAAGATACTATATTTTTATAAATCTTCATATCATCTGCAAAGATTAGAATTTCGCTGTTGCGAACACACAGAGGAGCATCATTAATAGCCAATGTAAAGAGTAGTGGTCCCAGATGGCTTTCCTGCGGAACACCTGATTTGGCAATAAACTCTCTTGAGTATGAATTTCTGAATTTGACTTGATATAACCTATCTTCAAGATATGACGAAATCCACTTGATGAAAGGTGTTGGAAATCCGTATGAGACAAGTTTAAACTTGATAATCTCATGAGACAGTTGATCAAAAGCTTTCGAGAAGTCAGTGTATACACAATCAACTTCTTGACAACTTTCTAGAGAGTTTAAACATTTATTTAAAAAGACAACAAGATTAGTAACAGTAGAACGTTTTTGCATAAAACCATGTTGTTGGTTGCAGATAATAGTTTTACATATAAATGTCAAACTGTCACATACAACTTGTTCGAACAACTTCGGAATGCAAGAAAGTTTGGAAATTGGTCTATAGTTGGTAATATTGGCTTTATCTCCCTTTTTAAATACTGGCGTTAAAAATGCTTTCTTCCAAACTGCAGGGAATTTACCTAATTTCAAGGATAGAACAAAAATATTACGCAGAGGAAGAGCTAAAACAGACTTACATTTCTTCAATAAAGCGGGTGGTATTCCATCGGGTCCAATAGAATAGTCGTCTTTTAAATGTGACAGAAAATCCAAAATTTTGTCGTGATCTATTGTAATATTATTAAATGATACTTGAGGACAATTTCGTAAGAATTGAAAATAGTTATCGTCAACAACAACAGGGGAATCAATGAAGGATTGGCTAAAATTATTTGCAAATCCCTCACAGATTTCTGTAGTAGTACTCAAGATTACGTCATTATAAACGAGATTAACAGGATAACCGTCGCTTTTCTTTTTCGAATTTATAAATTTCCAGAAGTTTTTCGGGTCTAATTTCAGGGAAAGCCCCATGGTTTGAAGATAATCATTATAACATTCATAAGAGAGTTTTTTGAATTCTTCTAAAAGGGAAATGTAAACTACTTGATTCACTACTGTCATGAACCTTATATATTTTTTCCAAGCCTTATTTCTTTTATTTCGAAGGCATTTGAGTTCTTTTGTGAACCAAGGATGACAAGAAGAATTACAGGGAATAGATCTTTTTTTAGGGACAGTTTCATTTATGCATCTCATCAAAATAGAATAGAAGCTTGAGACAGTTTTGTCAAGATCATTAGAAATCGGTAAACGTTCTATACCGGAAATAATTAAACTATCTAAAAGCTGTTGAAAATCACCTCTCCGAAAGTCAAAAGTATAAGAACAGTCGTGGGGATTACTATTTTCTAGTAAATGACCACTCAAGTCAAGAAAAATGTCAAGAGGCGGGTGATATTGATCTATGTTAGACAAAGCAGAGATAGATTCTACCACTACTGTACTAACGGCGTCAGATGAGAATACAAGGTCCAGTTGTCTATTCATATTATTTCGTATACAGCTAATTTGCTGTAAATCTGTAGAGATAATATTATCCAACATTTGGAGCTCTTGTTGGGGTGAACTTGTGGAAGCTTCAAAATAGGATTCGTCATCAGAGGGAACCCATTCGATATGGGGAAGATTAAAATCCCCTAATAAAAGAATTTTACTGTCAAGGCTAGCTAAACTGAAAATAAAATCGAGTGCTAAAGAAAGTTCAGTGTATACGGAAGCAGGACTTTTAGGTGGAATGTAAACATTTAAAACAAATAAGACTAAAGATTCCTTAGTTATTTTGACGCATAACAGATCAATTGTCAGATTGAATGGGAAGACTATTTGTGTTGAGCAGAAAATACTTCTAACAGCAATAAGTACTCCTTTTGTTCCTTGGTGTGAACAAAATTTCCTGGAGCTAAATGTGAATTAATGTCAATCAATGCTTTTTTCTCGCAAGCGCCTGCCCTCTCCCCCAAGAACTTATTACTTTCACAATGCTCTCATACCCGTCATCACCTCAATTCGTGATCTTGGGATTGTATGTGATAAAGAGCTCAATTTTCGGATTCATATTGATCAAATTATTGCAAAAGCGAATTCCACCCTCGGTTTTATCAAGCTCTGGTCTAAGGAATTTTCCAATCCCTATGTTACCAAGACCTTGTACATCACTTTCGTACGAACTATTCTAGAGAATGACAGTCAGGTTTGGTCTCATTATCAAATTACCCATTCCCTCAGAATTGAATCAGTGCAGCGAAGGTTCCTCCGCCTTGCCTTACGCAGATTCCCTTGGTTAGACCCTCTTATCTTGCCCCTCTACGAAAATCGTCTACTTTTGATTAGCCTGCCCACCCTTGTTAGGCGCCGCGAGATAGCAGATATACTTTTGATCCACTAACTTATCACTGGTACCATCAATTCTCCAAATCTCCTCGAATTGATTTCCATTAATACCAACCCACGTAACCTAAGATCTGTCCCTTCTTTCGACTCCCTACTCATAGCACCAACTATGGTAATTTCAATCCTCTAACTAGAATGCTACACCTGGCCAACAGTGCACATAATCTCCTTGACTTTAACAAGAGCTTATCATTCCTTCGTAAAGAACTATACGCCACCTTACCTTAATCTTTCAACCTGTCACATACCTTTTAAGAATTTATTTTAATATTAATGTTTAAATTGTTATTTCATTGTTTATTTCAATATATATATTTACTATACACTGTTATTGTTATTCATATAATTTTTATTTTTTTTTTTTGCTTGAATTAAGTCAGATAAATAAATAAATAGTAGTTCCGCCTGGCATAATGGTTAGTGCGTTGGACTGTGATGCGGAAGGTCTCGAGTTCGATTCTCAGCCCCTGCAAGAAATTTTTTTCGGTGGTGTACTGCCTCTTGCGAGGAATTGACAAATTCTCCAAGAGTATCCCTTGTCATGGAAAGTGCTGCTCATCATAAGCCGTTCGGAATCGGCAGAAAATTGTAGGTCCCCTCCGTTCCTGGTAACACGCACACAGGAATGGTTGAGAGTTATAAGTCGCTAGGTCCTGGTTCACTCCGAGCTGTCGCACCACCAAATTTTATTTATTATTTATTTAAATAAATAAATAATTGAAACTTGATTGCCAGATTACTTCTATAAATTGAGTTAAGAGCTTAAAAATAATAGGTGATAGAAGTCTAACAGAAAAATTTGAATCTTAGGCGCACCGTCGCACAGTGTGGGAATTCGCGAATTTAGCGGAATTTAATTCGAAAAATGACTAGTGTCGATTGATGCCAAAACCTGTTTTTCTTAAATCTTAAAGATTGTAGAAAGTGATAACAAAAGCACTGTTGGGTGGGGATCATGTAAACAAAAAAAAAATTGCATTGAAGTTGCAGTTGGCGATTTTTATTCTGTATATTTGCTGGAAGAGATTACTTTGCTCTTAATTTTTTTTCGTGCGTTTGGTGTGAATTTTAATAAAAGTTTTATTTTTTTTATATTTCCTAAATATTAAGGTATAAAAATGTATGTAATTTTTTATTTCACAGGGTGTTTCACATTTTTGTTTTGGTGATTGAAGTTAAAAAAATGTGTTTTTTTTCGATGTTTGTACCTTTATTAGAGCAAAACTTTAGTTATTCTGCATTATTGCGCCTCGAAACAATATTCACTGCAAAGCTTGATTTATTATCTATCAAGAATCACTAAAATTTGACACCCCAATTATGTTGTGATATATTTTTTTTCAATGTTTCTAAATGACTATCCAGCAAAAAAATGATGGCATACCGTCAAAATCGAATAACTTTTTGGGATTTGGTTAGAAGAAGAATGTTATAAATTAAAAAAACTTTTTTTATTTCACGGGGTGTTCCAAAAACAATAATTTTGTGAATTTGATAGTTACAACAAAAATACAGGGTGTTCAAATTCAAGGTTAACAGTAAGAAAAAAAAGAACTAAGTTATTTAAAAAAATAAAAACGGAAACTATCAATTAATAAAAAAAAACTATTATATCGGATAAAGGGTGTTCCAATAATAGTAACAAAAATAAATTAATTTAAAAGTAAAAAAAAACGATTGTTTTATATGAAGAGCAAAAGTGCTTTTTATGCGTACTTTACATAAAATTTAATTATTACATCAGATCCATATCTAGCAAGCCTAAGGTGTATTCCTAAAAGAAAACGAAGTAACTTAGAGCCTGAGGTTCTTGAAATTTTGGATATTGCAAACTAATCTAAAATGTAAATGAAATGTGTTATATGTGTATACATTATGTAGAATTGTTGAATGTAGTTAAAATTATAGTAAAGGTAAAATTGTTCACAATAAAAACAAAATATATTAAAAACAATTAAATAAAATTGTTTTAAATTTGCTTTTTATTTTACAAGAATAACAGAATTGGTAAATAAAAATTTTCTATTCCAGGGAAACTGTTTTTTTTTCGACAGGAAGTTTTCGGTGCATTTAATTTTTGGTATCCTTGATGTTGTATGCCAGAAAAATTTCGTGATACGACACATACCAATATAAAAAAAAACATTGATTGTCTAGAAATAAAACTAATTTAAAACTTCCTTTGAAATAGAATTTCTTGTACATTAAAACCCTTTTTAAGAATGGAGTTTCTTTAGTTCATAAACAACGGCATTGACATATCGGTTTGCAAAAAAAAGCTAGTAAATTCTGATAATAATTAACTTTTTTCTTTATTTTATTCATATTTGTAATAAAATTAAATAATACATCATTCCTCAAAAGATTTTTTTGTAAATTTTGATTTTCAAAAAAAAAGTACTTTTTGGTGTAAACAACCTGTCACTTCAAAGCTCATTTTACAAAAACTTAAATAAAAAATGACCAAAATGTGAGTTACATTTGATTGTATAGACATTTTCAATGAACTGAACAGAAAAAAAACTACAAAAAAAATTAAAATGCAAGCGTTATTAATTTTATTCCGCTAAATTCGCTAATTCCCACACTGTGCGTCGCAATGTTTCCTATCTTTCATTATTTTACCGTTATTTTTATAAACAGTATTCTAGTGAAATAGCGAGTTGCATTTCTTCCCTTAAACAATTTAACCATAATACTCGCTCTTCAGGGAATGCCCATCAGTTTACCCTTGAGCCGATATTCAGAGATTCCCTCTTTATCCGAACTATACGTATGTGGAAAACTTTACAGTACCCTATATTTCCCCCCATTATAATGTTCAGACATTCAAAGCCAATTCGCATAAGGCATCTCCTTTTAAATTCTCACCAATTTTCATAAATCCTTTTATTGCGTGAAAATTATAAAAAAAACCACTAACCTCGTTAGATTTGTGTCATTCAAAATTTCAGCCTTAAAAAAAGCTATTAAGACGATGTTACGAGTATTTCAACCAATTTCAATAAGGCATTCGACAAAATTTCGGTTTTGTAGGCATTTTGTCAAGATAAATTTCTTCTTATCTGGAAAATTACTTTTTTAGTGTTCGCTCTATGTATATTTGCCTGCTTTAGTGAATTTTTAGCTTCTTCTGATGTCCCCCAAGGTAGACACTTTAATCCACTTCTCTTCATTCTTAATATTAACGATATTGAAATGGTCATCAAACAATCCCATATTTTGTAAGTCAATGATGCTAAGTTGGAGGTCTATCTGAGAACATTACTTTAAACCTACTTCTCTATCTAGACCTCCTTAAACTAATCAAATTGAACTCGCTGGAAGAAAAAAGAAAAATATGAGAAAATCACTTCATTCAGCACCTTTGTTTTTGTCCTGTTGACTTCATTTCTCTTTTGTTTGAACTTCTTTGTTGTGTTGAAAATTAACCCTCGTTATAAACGAAAAGCTCCCTGCTTAAAACTTTCTCTTCAACCCCAACTCTAGGAACAAGTTTCTTACTTTCGAGTTAGATTAAAAATTAGCTTTAGACTAAGAGCCCGCAGTTGTTTTTGCGTGTGAACGAAAGCAAGCAAACAAACATTGATTTTAATCGATATTACGAGTGCTAAAAATTTTGTTTTTAAATTATAGCGTGCTTCTCTTCCTGGTGGGGGTGATTATAAGTAATCCTACATCAAAAACGTACTTTTTTTCGACATGTTAAATAATTTTGATAGCACCTTAAACCAAATTTTATTATAAAGAACTATTCGCCTTGATGTCAAATATACATATGTATATGGTCAAAGATGTTTTGCAGTTGGCCCTCTGTCGTTTGAAATATGCCACAAATCGTTTTTTTTTTTAATTTGTGATAGTAATTTTTTTTTTATGTAGAGAAAACTGATCTAAGTACTTAAATTGTGGACGTTTTACAAACGGACTTATGCCTGATAAACGATTTCGAAGTAAGCCAAAAATCAGTTTTTAACAGAAAATTTTACTTTATTTCAGTGGAAAAATTCAATTTTTAAATGAAACTTAGTGAGTTGTTATTCTCTTTCAATTTCTTTTTCATCTAGGAGTCACTGCTCACAATACTATTGTCACTGTCAAATTCTGTTGTTGGTGTCTTTCGGAAGGTGTAAACTGGAGAGCCTTATTGGTAACAGCATTTTTCCAAATATTCCTAACCTAATTGCATCTTCGTACTCGTTGTATAAGAACAATCTTATTTGTGGGAAATAGACATTCTTTGAAACCCTTAAGAAGCAAATGGCAAGACAATTCTTGTAATTCGTGACCTTTTTTCTTAAAATTGAGTGGGCTTAAGGTCAATTTTTGTTTTTAGTAAGGTTGCGACGGACGTTTCCTTTTAAAGATATACATAAGTACACCCGAAACGTTCAAAGAAATATTTTAGATCTAGAACTCTCTCTCTTGGACCAGTGTCTTTCTCACAACAAAAGATTTCAATATTTTTTACAAAAACAACAAAGACCAAGTCTTTGTCTACTTTAAGACGTGACTCAAACCTGCTACTTTCATCGTGGATTAAATTACTTGAATCAGTGTGCTCAGGATCAAATAGAACGGAAAGCCGCAGTGTCTCAGGTAGTGACCTGAGCCGACAAAGTAAGTAAGTAACATCATATTTATCGATTATGTTTCTTTATCAAATCCCGTACACCATGGCGTATACTTACTTTTCAAAACTGAATATTTTTTGTGAATTATATAGAAATATCTCTTTATAGGCGAAAATCGTTATAGCAGCCCTCAAACAACTTTTTCGTTCTTATTTGATTCTCTTTCAAAGGATAGAACTTAGTTCTACTTTTTATACGGCCAATTAATTGATAAAGTTTTTAAACTTATTTAAAACTCAATATAACCCTCGGTTCATCGTTGGAACTTGGTTTAAAATGTATTGCACATATATAAAAATATAAAATTAATTTACTTTTAATCATTTCGTTAGAAATCGGTGTAATGTCATCACCTCAGTTATGAAAGCCATATTTAGTAAACATATGTACATATGTACATATGTATATGACTTTTCTCGCAAAGGGTTTTCCGTTAAGAGTTTTTATTTAGAAAGCCCATGTATGCCATTATCTATGAAACATAATATTATTCAAATGTCCACCGCGACTTTGTTGGGTTGCGAGCATCCGAAACGTCTAAAGCTTGTTGAATTTGACCAATGTCATTGATTATGTTGGCTTTTAGGGCTTTGATGGTTTTTTGTTTATTGGCATACCCCTATGACTTAAGAAAATCCCACAAGAACAACCGGGTCATATCGCACGATCTCGGTGCTCTCCATTTCAATGTGCCATAGGCTGTGAAAATCACATGTAATCCGTGTCCATTTCGGCCAATTTAGGTCCAAAAATAAAGCGGTTATCATCAACCGATAGCACTCGCCGTTGGCAGTGGTGACCTGTCCCACGTCGTTTTCAAAAAAGTATTAACCGATGATGCCGCCAGCAGTGACTTCTTCTGGATGTAATTGCAATTTCGTATATTTTGTGTGAATTTGATCATCTCAAATTGGACAATTTAGTTTGTTGATGAACCCATTCCAGAAAAAGATCCGATTGCTGGATATGCATTTTCGACCGAATTCGGGGTCTACTTCCAACTGCTCGAGAGCCCATTGAGCGTACACACGTGTCTGACCTACTGGGTCAGTTAAAAATGTTCGAGTTTAGGCCCAAGTTGTCAAGTTGTGATCTGCTAAAAGCCAAGGTTTTATGCGTGAAGCGGAATCGACTGCCTCGGTTTTTCCTGCATAACCTCACGGACAGCTGTGATATATTTTCGTATTTTGTTAACAACACCTCTCAGGTGAATATTCGCCCTTTGGAGTATTCAGATTTTACCGATTATAAGTGTTTATCTTGTTTACAAATGTAAGACAACAGTGAATTAAACTTCAAATTCAAAGACGATTTGACCTTCTAAAGGCTATGTTATAACCATATTTGTAAGTGAAGAGTAAAAAGGCTTTGCTTTGATGCATTGGAATATGAAAATCGTTAATGTTAGGATAATAGTACCTCTGATTAACCCTTTAACCTTAAATCTAACTATATCTTGGTAGGGAAACATATTCGTAGGGACCCAGTCCATGAGTACTTGTAACATAATATCTTTTATATTCCTTTCATGATACAAATCTTTTGGGATCTGTGAGCTACGGGATTACTTTTAACATTATTCAAACACAATCTAAACAGTAGATCTCAGCTAAATATCTAAGAAATATGTGAAGAAATGACTAAGAACCCAATAAATTTCTTTCATTTAACCGATTTTCAGAGGTTAGAACTTTGGAAAGAAACTGGACGTCTGGTAGTTAAGTTGTAGTCTATCTAGTCCTAGAAATGTCAAGTGTAGGTACTAGTGTTGGCTAAGCATTGAATGTCCTCATTTTCAAAAGCATCGATTTGTTTCGTAAAACAAATGGCTCTTGTTTGTTTTTTATTTGTATTTTTGAATTTAAACAAATAAAAAGAAAGAAAATTCTATTGCACATGGCTAAAGGTAATATTCCCATTTATTTTTTGTTAAACGAAGACTAAACCTTACTGAATAGAAAAAAAAGATTGTGTGTACTGACGTACGCGCGGTTGAAGTAAAACTTCTTTTTCCTCAAGCAAAGCTTCTGTAAGATTATAACCTACGAACAAACATTTTGTATTCTAAAAACATGTCGCTAACTTTGACTGATAACGTGACCAACGCCGAAAAAGAAGTTTTACTTCAAAAAATTGAATGTGCGCGCCTAGCCTTAAATGAAATCGAGAAGAAAAGTACAAAACTCCCATGCCACTTGACAAGCAAGTTGCCTCGCTTTGTTTGTATTACCCTAGGGCTGCACGTGCAAGTATTGGCAATCATGTTGTAATCTTGTAATGTACACAAGCATTTCTTATTAACCCGTACAAACCCGAGCAACTTAGTAGTCACCTGGCATTAATTCAGTATCCAGGCAACTTGGAAAGCAAGTACACTGACAGCGGCACTCTTGTAAAATTAATTATTAAAGTATTTGATTGATTAGTCGGGTGACGTTCAAATTTATAAATACCAAAACAAATGTCGGTGGCGTGTGCGATTAAGCGAATAAATATTATTAAAAAGTATAATTTCAAAACTTTCAGGCAACCTGATGGTCATATGGCATGCCGTCTATGACAGCAAGAATACAAATGGTAGTGGATATACCCAACTTTTTGGCCAGTACTTTGTATGCGAGGGTTAGGTGTTGGTAAAATTTATTTGGATTGCAATATGCTTGTCAATAATTATTCGGTTGCATAGCCATTGCGCGTCTGAACCTATAGTTTTATGTTTATCTTTGAATGCAGCCATTTGAAATATGTAAATTCTAAATCGTATCCAACTTCATGTTTTACTTTGCACATGCTAAAAACATGTCGCTGTCTTTGACGGATGGCGTGGCGGTTTGACATGTCACTGACAGCTGCATAGAAATTTTTTTACCCCCAACGCCGGAAAAGAAGTTTTACTTCAATAATAATGTATCGAAATAGTAAATATTGGATCAGGTGGGGTATCCAATTCGGAGTATATGTCAATTTTGAGAAAACTCTCCCGGTTTACTGCAAATGCCTTGGTCTTATTTTCATGATAAGTTAATCTCACTATGGTATCTTAATTAAACGCAAAATATAGTACCTATAAATATTTCCAACAATCCCCTTTAATATGCAATACCTAATATGTTTTGTAACCAAGTCCATATTCCTATTTAATATTAATGCTAACTTAAAATCACTTACAAATCCTTTTTCTTTTAATTCAGCCAATTCAACATTTCTGTCAAAATGACTTTAATTGATTTTTACCAAGAGCTTAAAATCTTACCCTAAATCATGATTTCAACACAAATCATTAACGAAGTTTATTACACGCTACTTAACTCAATTACTTTCACACTAGCAATTTCTATATTTAAAAACAATTTTCTCCAAACTTAGCGCACGACAAACAAGGTCTTTCAAAAACTTTTAATTCTTTTTTTTTTTACAATAATTCACACGCAATATTTCTAACCACAGCAAAAGCAATTTGCCATATATAACAAAGCAAAATGAAATAAAACAAAAAAAACTTAAAGCAAAGTTGCAAAGCATGTTTCGAGTACAATGTGAATGCACCTGAATCTACATGTGCTTGAACACATCCCTTAAAGAAAGGTCGACCGACATGATACACCGAGCAAGGGAGACAAAAACAGTAAAATTAAAAACAAAGGACGATCACAACAATAAAAATGCAAAAAAGGACAAAAATAAAAAAAAACAAAGCGCAAATAAATTTTCAATGCTTTTGCTACACAACCAGTTGAGCATATTCATGTAAGAATAATAGTGTGGTGCTGGTTATGGCAAAAAGGAAGCACACAAGAACAATAAGGAGCCAAGAATGAACACAAAAAAGGCGTCTTTTAAGTATCCTTAGAATAATGACACAGAGACAACGTATGTACGTAGGTATATAATAGCTCTATGGAAGGAGGATGAAGCGCACTGCACTGCTTAAGCAAAAGGAGCAGTCAGAAACTTGGTGTTTCGAGTACTCTGCCTGTGCATTTTATGCACATGAGAAGAACACTTTAGTCGGTTTCCATTCATTATTTTGCGAGAAAGGATCAAGGCTATAATAGTTTGCATTGCAACTGCAAGGAAGGGGCCAGCACTTTGGATTGCTTATTTATTTGCATTTTTACTGCTGAAGTTTGAGCGTCTCGAGTAGTCATTGAATCTAGAGGAGGCATTGAGTTGTTATTGATGATAAAATAGATTGTTTGAAGTTTATTTTTAAATTTCTATTTTTCATTAGATGTCATCAAAAGTGCTATTTCAATTCTATGGTAAGGTTGTGTGTAGTAGTTTAAGCAATATCAAGGAAAGTTTGACGTATCCAAAAGCTGTTTTATATGTCCTTGTAGTGATTTCATGCAAATTGGTGACGGGTAGCATCGTGAATGCCGACAATTTTCCCCAAAGTCATTTCTACGAATCGGAAAAACAGTATGGAGTTTACCAGAGAAGTGCCGAAACAACCACAGAGTGTGGTGAGTATAATTTTATTTAACAAATTTGTGGTGTGTTTGTTTTAAAAGATTTGTAATGAAATCTTTTAATTGAATGTTTAAAATTTTTTACTTTTGATGAAGGTTGGCTATAAAAACAAATTCCAAACTTGTACTGAAAGCTTAGACCTTAGGTCTGTGTCAAAGAGAGCCATTTTTTGTATAAATTGCATTAAGATTTGCCAAAGCCCAGATCTCTTAGATTTGAAAACCAAAACACACAATTCTTCAAAAGACCATAAGCATTATGTAGGGTCATAAATAGAAATATTTTTAAATTTCAGCAACTTCCCCACCAAACATTACGTCCATAGGCTCTCAAAGTGCAACTGCCAACACTCAAAATAACAGCGCTCCACCTAAGGGCAGTGTTAGCGATTTGACCGTTGGATCAGCAACAAGCATTCCTTCAGACAATGCCTCAAGCATTTCAGCATCCAAATTGTATGCTCTTGTGCAGCATATTTATGCTGCACAGGCAAGGGTGCAGTTAGAAGTAAATGAAATCAAGAGAGCACAAGCGGTAGCAAATTCTGCCCAGAAGTCTCTAGAAGAAGCCACGAATAATGTTCGCGTAATTACAAGTGCATTACAGTCTGCACAGCAAGAAGTTGCTGCCGCTGCAGTTCGAGCACAAACTTCTCAAATGCAATTGGCTGCCCATGATCAATTGCTTTTTGCTGCTCGACAAAAAGTCGATGCTCTGTCATCGCAAATGGTTGGTCTACAGGCAGAAGATGGTATTGGTCTGCCTAAGAATTTAATCAATATACAAGCTCTATTGTCACAATTGAAAGCGCCTCTGCCCCAAAATCAAACACCTACTCCGATACCACCAATTGATCAATCTTTTAATGGAGAGAAAGAAAATAGTGATGAAGGAAGAAGTGTCGAGACAAATGGACTTTCAGACTATGATGAAATTTATAATCAATTGTCTAATTGATGGAAAAAAAAAAAATACTAAGAAGTTATTTACATACATACATGTACACATATTTGTATTTATTTATTTTTGTTGGATTTATGATATTAAAATAAAAAAAAATAATTTTGACAATCATTTTTGTAAGTTGTTCTTTTTACTCAAGTTTCAAAAATTGGAAGAATCTTCGCCTAAAATTTTAAAACTCTATTTTGAATTCTATTCAAGAGACTCACAATAAATTGGGTTATTGAAGCACCAGGGCCCGTATCGCGTAAGAGTAAATAAGTGATCACTAAATTAATTGATATGTTAGAGACAGCTTTAGTCAAAATGACAATCAAATGACTATCACCTTAGCCGATTCCACCCCTGGCCAAATATGATAATTTTTTCCAAGTTTTGGCTGAATACTCCTTCCATATTTGAAGAAAACCTAAACTTTTTGCACTGGGCTTGTTATCGTGGAATTTATTTTTCTTTTTTAATTCAGAGCAGAGTCTGAGTTGTCAAAAAAAAAGTGTTTTAGCTGAGAGCGTTCACAGTATAGAATTTGTGTTTCTTTTTTCGTTCTGAACATTTTTAGAGTGTACTCAGAATGATGATGAGCTCAGAATAAAATAAGAGAGAGGGCAGTGTAAAATGCTGGATATTTATTTGAAGAATGACGGAAGCAATTCTGGAGCAAAAGGTAAGATTAATAAATAAGGAAGAACATGACAGTTTAGTGCTCAATTGTGTTTCAAAAATAATTCAGAGCACGCTTGATATAATGCGTTTTTCTTTTCTAGTTCAGAAACTGAGTTGTCAAAAAATACATTGTGTTTCTTTTTTAGTTCAGAGTGTTCAGAGCTTCAAATCAGCCCTATCGAGGTATCAGTTCGGAGAAAATTATTTTCCGATTTGTTCGAAATCGGAGAATTTTCTACCGAGGTACGCTGTCCGATTGACATATCGGAAAATCTTCCGATAAAATGTGACGCTCATCAACGGATTGCGATTAAGTACATTCAGCAAAGAATTTTTGACAGTTGTCTGTTAAATTTCTTCAAAAATTCTCCGACAGAAAATAGTTGCGGATTATTTTAAGAAACATGGAATAGAATGATTGCGATTGTATGCTTCATTTTTGTTTGTTCTGAAGTGGACACCTCGAACAAAATCTAAGTTCCGATCGGAACGGACTATCGTTTCGGAACTTCTTCCGAACGGACACCTCGATAGGGCTGAAATCTGTATTTCTTGTTCTAAGCATGTGTTGAACGTGGTCAGAGTGCGCCCTATGAGCTCAGAACAAAATAACTGAACAGACAGAGTCTGAGCTTAACAGAAGAATTTGACAGATAGAAATTGAAAAGCAGAGGATCTTCAGAACATGCTTGACATGCTCGGACTCTGTTTAGAGCTCTATTCTGATCTAAAACATTCGGGCACATTCGATCTTTATTCAGAGCTCTACTCTGTACATTAAAAGAATAACGCCTACTGATAGCTGAAATTTGATCAGTTTCCTCGATGTAAATACAAATGATGGATTACGGAAAAGTTGGTGTGCTATGCTTTAACTAGTAATGACAGCGTTGAGTCTCTAAAGCGTTGTTGAAGATCCATATTTGAAGGACAAAGACAAGGATTTGAGTCTAGAAACGAAAACATTAATCTGAGGGTAAAGACTTCTGCGAAATAGTTACTCGTAAATGCATTAGAAGTTTCAATTTGAAGATTATCTGTACCGCAAGTGGCTAAAGTGGCAAGTTCCAATGTTGAGCCCAAACCAATTGAAATTGTTAATTTTTATATTGTTGGAGTAACTGATATTTTTTCAACTTAATAAGATCCTTTCTTTTGTAATGTTGGTCAATCAAGAGTTTTCAAGTCTACAATATACTTGATAACAAGTTGATAATTTATCATGACCTTGACATGTAAAAGGGGGGATACGTTCAATTTGAAAGGGGAAGAAGATACGTTTTTTTTGTGGACAGATTTAAAAATCTGTGTGTATGGAGATACGAGTATTTAAGTACTCTTATGACTATAAAAGTAAGGAATACGATTTTTCCCATGATCTCATGGCACATAGGAGGGTTCATAGCACTTTTCGGGGGAGGCTGCAGGAGTGTTACAGTTGGAACCGAAGGCGAGGTAGTATTTAAAAACTAATATCTGCCACTGTGTCAAAGAAACATATTGACCAGTTAAAGTTTCTGGAGAAAAATGTGATCTGACTTGGAATTCTGGTTTTGTCAAACGATATCAAACGTCGAAGATATTCTTTTAAAGGTATACAGCTGTGATATCTGTATTGGTGATTTGCACCTAACAAATCCTCACACATAGATAAACTTGAGTAAGGTTAAGGAACTTACTGTGGCACCACAAAAGATCTACGATTTCTCTGAATCCATGCCTTCAGCTTTTTTCAGCTCCTTCGACTTTCACTTTTCGGCGTAAGCTATCTATTAGTATATTGAAGCCCGTTTAGACTCAAAGAATAAAATTCATGGTTTGTGGAACGTTGAACTGTCACGCAGAGGGTCTTGGGTTCGATTCTAAGCCGCTGCAAACAAAAAAGTTTTTCAGTAGTGAACTTCGTCTTACGAGGAATTGACAAATCCTCTAAGAGTATCTGTTGTCATGAATAGTTCTGCTCATTAGATTTTCGGAACAGGCAGATAATTGTAGGTCCCCTGCTAAAACGCACCCAGGAATGTTTGAGAGTTGGAAGTACTAGATACTGGTTCTCTTCGAGCTGTTGAATAACCAAATTTATTAATTTTATTTTTTGTCGAACGCCTATAGTCACAGTAATAGCAGAGATTTAATTTCCGCTCAAATGTTTTCGACTTTTACTCACTACTTACAATGAACCTTAAAAGGATTTTTAAAATTTTATTTCACTCAAAAAAGAAAAGAAAATAGACTTCGACAAAACAATTTTTGCTGTTGGACCATAGCTGGAGTGCGGTGCCGATTCAAGTACATTTTCTGAGTCTCGTAATATCTCAATACGTTGATAGTATCTTTCAAGGTGAATTTCTGAGACCCGGAGACAACCATGCACAAGCATGTAGTTACTTAAGCAGTATTCAAGCCTCAAATACAATTTAGCTATCCCCGTAGACAGATAGGAAGCTGCTAAAGCCATTGGCACGGCTACATAATCCTTTAAATTGATTCAGCAATGTCCATGATGAGGTTGGTAGCTGAAAAATAAACTCAAAGTCACTCTCATCTGAGTTTTAGATCACAGAGGCACAGTGGTACCCAACTAACAATTTTACTTCTATATTCATCTAGAGAAGCTTCTTATTACTATTTCTTGTACACATTTAAGGGTTGTATAAAACTCCGAAGAGTTAAAAGGGCGACTTTTTTTAACTCCTATTCCACCTTTATGGAGTAAATTGTGTTACTCCGAAGAACATACTTATCGTTATGTTATAGAGGCAATATATGCTTTATTGCAGCAATTGCATCGATAGTGGAAATGAAAAGAAGATTTACTGTCACAAGAATAAAATACTTATAGGAGTATGTGGAAAATACAAAAAAAATATTTATTTGTGTACTTATTTGATTTCATTTTTATTTTGATGCTTTTCTTGCATGTTTTTCGGCTTTTTCCGCGTGATTTCTGTAAAGATCTTAGAGCTGATTATTTTTTATGATTTCATTTTTACTTTTATTTTTAAAATTAATTTAAAAATTACTTACACGTGAAGGCAGAATGTGGGAATCGAACTCGGGTCCTCTCGCACCAAATTTCTTGCTCGCTAACCGCTCGGCCAAACTAGCATATGTAAAACCTAGCGTTGAATTGGGATCACTTTTATCATGAATTATATCCTATAAAGCCACATAGGCTTTCTTTATAGGTGCTTTTAAGACTAAAATATTAGAAGATGGCGATAATTATCGCTTCGTAATTCGCATAAGCTGGAGTTTTGGTATACCTAGCATATGTTCCAGTATTAATTTATTGATAAATTGATTATTCTCAGCTTCTTCATCGAAAATCTAGCTGTTTAAAATGTGATAAAGCTAAAAAAAAATCCTAAAACATAGTTTTTTTCTTAAGAAACTGCTTGATTCGAGTTTTATATGAATGAAACTTGAATTTATTTTTTCAAATAAATTGCAATGTTGACTTTTTACTTTCGACATAGCTGCTATTTGGCAAGTTATGCATTCGTAAAAAATACCATGCTTTATTTTTTTTAAAACTTAACAACTAAAATTGGTTTTAATACAATCTACAAGATATGAAAAAAATTTCAAATGTTAAGAAATGGTTTTCAAAAATCGTATTTTTATCGGAAACGGCACCTAGAATTCTAATATTTTTTTTTTTCGATTAATTTTAAAAATCTATAATTCGATAGAACATTGAAATTAAGATTTTTCTGGCTACCTACCATAGAATTTTTTTTCTAATTTTGAATTTCTCATTATCGACTTGTCAGAAAGACTTGTTAAAAGTTGAAAAAACTTCTATCCAAACTTGAAAAAGAAAATATTTTTTGGATTAAAAAAAACACAGGCCAATATTTTTTTTATATTCAATTTTTGTCCGTAAAATAATAAAAACTGAAAGTTTGTTGTTTTCAAAAATGTTTTAAAAACTTTTGTATATAAAAACTTTTTTTTTTAATAATCCGCTACAATGAATTTTGTTTTTTGATAAATTCATATTTTCGAAAAAAAAAAGTTTTTAAAAAAATTTTCAGTCTTTACATTTAGGTTAGTTCGTTTGACCCAGTCCTACATTTAATTTATACCTAGATTGCACATTTTGTTGTTGTAATTAATAGTGTGGCATATTTCCCTCATGTATACAAAAGCACGTGGTGCATTCTGGGTCAATGAATCATTTGACTTAAATTGTCCAATAATGATTCTATAAAGATAACGAATAATAAATTAAGACTTTTATAGCAGTTTGTTGGGATTACTATTGGAGCATAAACTGTCCTGTGATTTTATAGTATCTCTATAGTATGATTAAAGGAAAATTGAGTCTTTACGCCTATAGAGGTGATAAAAAGTGCTCCAGAGAATTTCTAGCCGATGAATTATATCAAGTTTTACTCCTATAGCTATTTGACTTCCAGCAAGAATGGTTATATGAGCACTATAGCTACGAATGATTCTTTAATTTCAGAAATAGGAAGCAAAATTGTTAGTTGGGTAGAAAGGGTTATTCAAGGAGATCAGCCAAATTGTGGTAAGACTCAGCATTACCCTTGGAGTTTAAAGGCAATGTATTCTTAATTTTTCTAACCGACTCCAATTATAAATAAAACAGTAGAACTTACTAGATTATATTCAAAAGGTGTGACCCAGCTATACTAAATCTCAAATAATGTGGGAACTAGGAAAGACATAGCCAAGCCAGTGTTGTTGGAACATGTTTTTTTCACTGGTAAATAGGCGAACAAGAACAGTTACTCACTAAAAATTTCTCACAATAATCACTGTCATAGTTGTGGAGACCAACAGGAAAAGGAAAGAATCATTCAATTTATTGATACATGTCCAGAATGAGAGCACATTCATTCGAAAATCCATTTTGAAGACCTTAAAGAACTTTCTAAGCTTCATATCAAAAACTTAATCTTTTTTCTCAACGTGACGAACGTCCGTCGATAGCTTCTGTATCGGATTCTCCATGTTCTGCTCGTGACCTTAAAGGTTTATAAGAGTCTCTGAATGGAACTCATTGTGGGACGGGACTGTGATCGGATTAGTTTATTTTTAGTATCATTTTGCAAAGTGCACAATGTAACTAAGCTTCAAATTCGAATAGCGGTCAAACTAAATAAGCGTTTTAACCAAAACAGTTAGAATTAAATGAAATCGACATCGGGACACCGCATATAAGGACTATTGGACTATTGTGTTATACTAAACGATCCTCCCGAGAGATAGTAAAGGGTGGTTAAATTTTAAGGGCCGATGTTGAATGTGAACCACACCTAAACGTCAAGTTTTTTTCTGCATTTCATTTGACATTTCTCAATTTCAGACTAACTCAATTTGAACCATGGAAAGATACACAATCGAACAACGCGTTAAAGTTACTCAGGTTTATTATGAAAATGGGCGTTCAAATCAAATTGGATATTATTATTTGTTGGTGGATGAGATATTCCTCTTCATTCGGCTTTTTTGGTCACCTTCAGGGGATCTTTATTAGAAATAATAAAGTTCCCCTGAATAGGACAGCAATCCCTGTCGAAACGTTGGGAACAAATCAATGTAACTTTGTTTCATTGCCAATTCCAGTGACCAGGTGAAATTGACTCAAGAACTAAAGCCTCTTGACCATTTTAAGCGTCGTCAATGGTCAGAATGGTGCCAAGAAATGGCAACAGTGGATGATCAATTTTCGAAGAAAATCAACTTCAGTGATGTGGCACATTTTCACCTCAGTGGATTCGTCAATAAGCAGAATTGCCGCATTTGGGCGAATGATAATCCAAGAATGATTGTCGAAAAACAAATGGACCCACAAAGAGTGACTGTTTGGTGCGGTTTATGGGCTGGCGGCATCATCGGGCTGTATTTTTTTTCCAAAATGATGCCGGTCAGGCAGTTACTGTGAATGGTGTTCGCTATCGTGAGATGATAATGAACTTTTTATAGCCCGAATTGGAAGATATGGATGTGGACGATATGTGGTTTCAACAGGACGGTGCCACTTGCTACACAGCTAACGAAACAATGGCTCTTTTGCGCGACAAATTCAATGGCCGTGTTATCTTACGTGGTGGCAATGTCAATTGGCCGCCAAGATCGTGTGATTTGACACTGTTGGACTTCTATCTTTGGGGTTATTTGAAAGAAAAGGTGTACGTCGATAAGCCAGCAACAATTCAAGAGCTAAAAGATGAGATAATTCGGCACATTAACGGCATAGAACCTCAATTATGCCTCAGCGTCATCGAAAATTTGGACCATCGAATGGAGGTGTGCCGATGCCGCCGAGGTCGCGGCGGCCATTTGGCCGATATTTTGTTCCATACCTAATTGAACCATACCAATACTATCATAATAAAAAGAAATGGCAATAATTTCCTAAATAATTTGTGTTTTATTCAAAATCAACATTGGCCCTTAAAATTTAACCACCCTTTATATGTATGTCTTTGAGGCAGAAAACAAAGTGCCAAGCTTAGCATATTATTATTGAGTTTGGATTATCGTCGAGGGTTCTATAAGAGTTCTGTCAACTAATCTCTCCTAACAAATCTTATTTCATCCACAGGACGAACAGGTTATGGTATCAAAACTGACCACTTTCCCGAATTGATTTGGAGTCGGCTCGTCGACAAGTTGAATCAGTATTTTTAACTCAGCGAAGACTTTACAGTACCTTCTTTCTGGATGATGGATCTATGGACTAAAAATTTGAACTACATGAAGTTGAGCAAAAGCTTTGTACCTCTCCAAAAATTGGTAAGCAAAATAATTAATTATATAGACGATGAGACCATGGTGGAAAGAACATAAAATAAATGCTAAGTGCTGCCAAATATAGAATTTTGTATATGTACTATTGACTAAATATTTGGTTCATGTAAAAAGACTGGGTAAAGGGTTCCTCATTCGTGTAATGTGGCTGAAAGAAAATTTTAGTAAGGTAGTAAGTCCGCAGAACGGTTTTTGAAACAACTCTATTTTTGATTTAAAGGATAAGGGAGGATTAAATAAAACTTTGAATTTATTTTAATCTGTTTTTTTTTTTTTTAATGTATTGTTAACTTATTTCAAAAAACAATTTGTCCAATATGTGTATACAATATGAAAACTTATTTATTATGTGCGTTTTCATCAATTTTGGTTCAATTGATACTATCAAAACTTAAGTGTGTACACCTCAAAATATAATTTAAGCTATCGCAACTTTTGACTCTAAACTAAGAATCGTTCCCTACTACCAGGCAATGAAGTAATAATTTTAATTAAATTCCAAAAGCAAGCATTGCAATAAAAATGGAATAAAAATAAATTTTTAAATTTCAAAAGAAAAAAATAAGACTTCCTCAAGACAATTTAATATTGAAATAAAAAAATATTCAAAAAATATCTCGAAAATCCTTCTTTGCAAGTTCAAGAAACGTGAATTAATGAACGTAGAAAATTTTGAATTTTTGTTTGGTCATAAAATTCGAATTATTATAAATTAGTTTTTAATAGAACTAACAAACAAAAACAAAAAAAAATAAACGAAATAAAATATTTACAGCAATCTAATGCCAGAGCCTTGAACAATCTAGCTTTTAAATAAAATTAATTTTTTGTAGGCTTTATTTTTTGTTTCATAGGTATCAAATTTCAATATTGCAAAAATGTATTCAAACGAAAATTAACAAATATTATGCTTGGTTTTGTTTAATGTTGATAGTACCTCCTTACTCCTTCCCCGTAATTTCTAAAAAAGTGTTTTTTTTTTTCGGAGAAAGAAGATAAATAGAAAGTTTGGAAATTTGTTTAAATTTACAAAGTTTTTTTTATATAGTTTTTTTTTTAACTAAATCTTGACCTGATTTCCCTGAAGAACATAAAAAGAAAACAAAAATGAATTGAAATAAAACGTAAAAATAAAAGTTTTGTAAAAGTGGCTTTTGTATGACAACACAATACAACACAACACAACAACAAAATGTTCAATACCCAATTATAGATTTATATTCAATAAGTTAAATTACACTTTAACATAAAATATAGTACACACTAATTTTGCAACACTAAGCTACAACACAATCCATTGAAATTAAGTAAGAATTGAAAATTGTATTAAATGTTATGCTGGAGTTTTATAGATTGATATTTACATTCAAATATAGTCAATGAGATAAAATAATTTCTGCTATCTTTTTCTTCTGAAAAAATGAAAAAAATTCATCAATTTTTGCGATTTCGCGTTTCTATCTCAGGAACAGGAAACACTTGTCAGTGTCCGTGCACATTTGAGTCTTTACACCCCAAATCCGCAATTGGACGGAAAACGGAGTGGCGAAACTCAACATGTGCGCGAACTTGCCTAACTCTTCACCCATGGTGCTTACACCTGAACGCAACCCAGTATCCCAGTATTCTGAAATACCGGTTATTTGGTTCCGTCCAGTGTTGGGACTTCGCAGAAGCTAAAGAGTGGTAGAAAGGTTGTTAAAAAAGTGGTAGAAATTAAAAGCCATTTTTATGTAGCAAATCGTATATTGAAAATAATTCAAATACAAAAATAAAAGAAATAATATTTCGGTTCTTTATGTTTCAAAGATCACATTATTATAAAATATTAGGATTAATATTTGGGATAAATTTTAGGAGTGATTTTGGCCGTATGGTACATACATACGAGTATATGGTAAAGTAGAAATATACTAGTAGGTGAAATCTGAGTTGCAAAAAGTGGTAGAATTAGATTTTTAGGTGGTAGGTTTTCATGAACAGCAAAAAGTGGTAGAAATACCACTTAAGTGGTAGAAGTCCCAACACTGGTTCCGTCTAGGTAAAACGTAAAACGTAGAAGTAGAAGCCATTGTTTTTTTTTTGGAGAGATCATTCTCGATTCAGCACTCAACACGAAACGTCACTTTATATCAATTCTCTCCGTGTTCATTTTATTTTAATAAAGTTAATTATTTGTTCAATTATTTTTAATAAAGTTTTTTTTTTTATTAATTTTTTAATTTGATTCTTTTGGGCATATTGTGCCGAAACAGTCAGAATTAACCAAATTCTGAAGACTTTTTTAATGCAATCCGATGACTTGGAACATGCTCTAATATAAAGCTAGGTTAATTTTATAAGATCTTCATTGGAATATAATCGTTTTCTAAACAAGGAAATGATGGAATTTATGTTAAAAAATGCCCGACTAATTAAGGCAGCATAAGGCTGATATGCTGGCCTTTTTGAATCAGTTGAATAATCAAATGGCAAGAGCTTGAAGGATTTGTTTATGCCTTGCAGATGGACAAAAAATTCAACTTGGAATACTTACATAAATAATTCCTTTAAATTGAGGAAGTATTATCAGGAGTCGACATAGGATTTTACTCATGTCTAATTCCTCCTAAAAATATGAACTTTCTTAGTATGTTTTGAAACAATTTCCCACTGTAATTGTAACTCTTACCTGAAATAGTACATTTTAGGGCTTAAGCTAATAATCCACTTTTCTATTTGAATGTAATGAAGACAATATGTCTACATATACTCTACTAAAGGGTGGTCCAACCATAATGCACGATGTTAATTGTGAGTCACACCTTAACGTCAAGTTTTTTGTCCACTTAATTTGACATTTATTTGTTTCAGTTTTTGACAAATTCAACCATGGAGAGGTACAAAATTGAGCAGTGCGTTAAGATTGTTGAAGCGTTCAAATCAAAATGCATTTCGTATACTTCGTGATTTTTTTGGTCAGCATAATCGACAAAATTTCAGCGAACCGGGTCTGTAGGAAATGTGAAAACACCTGTGCATGCTCGCCCAGTTTGTTCTGCAGAACACATTGCTGTTGTTCGCGATAGTGTGGCAGAAGAGCCGTCAACCTCGACTCGTCGTCGTGCCCAACAATTGAACATCTCATGAACATCACGGATGCAAATTTTGAATAAAGATTTGAATTTTTTTGAGGTGGCCGTGTCTTGATGGTTGTGTGCTCGCCTGTCAACCTCATGATGACAGGTTCGATCCCTGCCGTCGTCTATGTCGTTTTAATTCCATTAAAACCTTCTAAAAATTGTCATCAATGGGTTGCCGGTTTACTCATTACATGTTGTTCAGTCATAACACTAGCAACATGTAATTGAGTTAAACTAGTATGCCCAACAAGGATGAACACGAATGAAATAATGTGAAATATAAACGACATAGAAATAAGACACGGCATTTCTCCGCTTTAGCTCAGCCGTCATCCCTGGAGATAAAAATATCTGAGACAACCACCAACAGTCTCAGAACATCGTGCCACACATCTTTCCTATCCTTCTTTCTCTTCATTAACTCCACGCCCGCGCTGTGTTGAAACATTTAAAGGGTAATCATAATCCCTTGAGCGCGGGTAGATTATAAAAAAAAAAATATAAATGCTTACAAGGTTCAATTGACTCAAGAGCTGAAGCCTACTGACCATTTCAAGCGTCATCAATACGCCGAATGGTTGGTTGAACAGACAGAAGGGATTGGAGACTTTACAAAGAAAATCATCTTCACACTTTCACCTCAGTGGATTCGTTAATAAGCACAATTGCCGCACTTGGGCAAATGAGAATCCACGAGTGATTGTTGAAAAACCGAAGCATCCACAAAGAGTGAATGTTTGGTGCGGTTTATGGGCTGGCGACGCATGTCATCGAGCCGTACTTCTTCGAAAATTAGGTCGGCCAATGAATGGTGTTCCTTATCGCGAGATGATAACGGACTTCTTTTGGCCAAAAATTATGTCTCAAAGTCATTGAAAATAAGGACCATCCGATAGAGGTATACCATCGAAGCCGTGCATTTGGCGGATAATTCGTTTCACACATAATTATCATAGATCCTTCTATCATAATACAAAATATATTAAGATAATTCTCTGAAAACTTTTAGTTTTATTTACAATTAACATCGTGCGTTTTCGTTAGACCACTCTTTATTAGGCAAACATTGATATCATCAACCGCATTCGCAGAAATGCACCGATCACTGCAAGATCTAAAGCAAGAGTCCTGAATCTTTGTACTTTGTATTTGTTGATTTTAGCTTAAGTAAAATATCATCGTCGAAAAGTGCGTTCAATATCAATATATTCATCAACACTTCATCTCCTGTTCACCGATTTTGAAAAGGTGTCAATAGAGAAATTTATTTGGCTTGCTTTGCGCGCAGAAGTTGCACCCTAGATAAAGGCTTCATGTAATGGATATCACGTTTTGCAGAAAGGAAGATTCTCAGAGGAGTTTTAAATTCAAAATGGAAATGGATTCAGGCAAGGCTGTATATTGTCACCTTTACTGTTAGTGTTTTTGATGATCGATTTACTGAACTCAGTTTTCTCGACTTTAAATGGAAAAATTTAGTGGACTCTTCAATAACACTGCAAAAATTTGGACTACGCATGGTTACCCTGTCATAGGATCATAGATCGCCATCAAATAATAACAATGATAGAAATCCTGAGGCTAAAGATCAGTACCAAAAAATCAAAAAAATTAGGTGTCAGCACACTTGATACTATCGAGTGTAGTAGATACAATTGAGTTTTGGCAGTTTATTATTTAGTTCCATTGAATTGAAAACATTCGACTGATCATAACAAGGGATTGTCTAAAAAAACTGGATTGTATCAAGTATCATGCTTGAGTTCCAGCTTTTGAATCTTTTCATCTATTCAAGTGAATATTTCTGTGTAATTTTTAATATCTTGGGAGAATTGTGTCTACTCTTGGTAGAACCGAACTAGCAATCGAATCGGGAAAACAGGCGGCGTTTGGATTGCTGTCCAAAATATGGAGAAATCTATAAGCTTAAAGACCAAACTGCAACTGTTTAGTTGAAATGTCTAATCGGTGATTTTATGCAGATGCAGTACTTGGAAAGTCACATCTGTTGTCCCAAGAAAGCTCTAAATAAATGGTTGTGAAATATTTTCGTGCTAGGATCTATTGACTCTCTTATACGAAGAAGTAATTGGAGTGAATGGCCACACCCTTCAAAAGGTTAGCGGTAGTATTGCAAGTTCGGCAATGCAATGGAACCCGTTCAAACAGACTACCAGACGAGTGGGTGACCGACAAGTCATTGAAGAACGGTGAAATAGGAATCAGCACGATTGGTGAAAAGTTGGAGAGAGCTGAGATACATCTTCAGAAACCATCCATGATTTAGCGTAGGAGTAGTGGGGGGCAATATGCCTTACGGACGTAATAGGTCCCAGCATCTACTAACTTAGATTTTTCCATTATAGACTAGTTTTATAATTATGGTTCAATATTTTACGAAATCGACTAAAATATTTTGCTATTAATATTCTGTTGTTGAAGTTACAAAAGTAAAAAAGACTTTCGGTATATGTAGGTATTACTTCTGACTTTTTCTGATGTTAAGAAGCAATTCATTTATGGAGATAATATTCCATATCCTTTCGTGTGCAGTTTTTTTTTTAAGAAAAAAATTTAGTTCTTAGTTCGTGAATTGAAAATGTTTTTTAATTGAATGTTTTGATATTTACTGTTTGGTCATTAAATTAAGGGTGCATTCGCAATTGGAAAACTCATTATATAATCATTTATAACTTTGAAGTAGTTACCGACTTTTTCCAATTTAAGCTCAGCTATCAGTTGCGATAATTATGCTAGCTTTGAAATTAAGTAAGCCCTAATTTTTGCGCATAGCTTTTTTTTGAATGGCTTAGAACCGAATTGAAAAATAATGAAACCTTTTATAAGAATCTTATAATCTATGTCATTTAGCCGTACGCTGATGATATAGTGATAATGGCACCAGGAAAATTTGTCTGCACTCTATGCGAGCTCCTACAAACAGCCCTTGACAAGCTCAGTAATTGCGCTAGTAGCTGCGGACATAATGTCAACTCTCTTAAAACAGAACTGGTTCTGTTTACGAGAAAACGAAACTTTCCAAGTTCGAGACCCCAATCACAAATGGGACACCGCTCCATATAACTGGCACGGTCAAATATCTTGAGTTAGTTATCGATAGTTAACTAAACTAAAAAGAGAAAATCAAAGAAAGGGAAAAAAACGCAGCCATTATAAGGCCTATCCTGACCAGTCTTGGATGGGGAAACCAGTCTTAAGGCCAAAAATCAAAGAATGGCATGTATCGGCAAAACAAGTGCCATAAGAATCATTCCAACCGCAGCCCTAGAAACTTTACCTCACTTGCTCCACTCGATCTACTCACGAAGGAGTTGACGACCAAAAGTGCTCTACGACTCATAAAGTGCATAAATTGGGAAAGGGGCCGCTGTGGCCACAGAACCATTGTAAACTTCACTGACATAAATATTCAAGCACACTATATTTCACCGTACAAAGATTTTAATCCAGTCACAGTAACAAATATTCAAACAAGGAAAAACCGGGTCGTAAACGCAAATCCTTTATCGGTTTTTACAGATCGTTCCAAAACGCAAGCTGGGGTAGAGTGAGGCATCTTCTCAAACAACCCACCCATAAATAGATTATTAAAGCTCCCAAAGTCTTGCAGTGTTTTCCAAGCGGAAGTGCTTGCAGTTTTCGAGGCCGCAAATATCTTTCGGCATGTAAAATGACGAACAAAAATATTGATATCTCCAATCAAAGTTATTTCATCGATTTTCACGAAGTCTGAACGGGTTGCACGTTGCCATATTCAGTCCCCCTTCAATGGGTTCCGGAACACCGTGAAATTTATGGAAATTACATAACTGATGAACTAGCCAAAAACGATTCATCACTTGAACCAAACCAAATTGTACCCTGGGTACTTATGCCACTGGAACAGGAAAAAGTATAGAATTCACCAAATCTTCCTCAAGAACGCAAATTGATATACAACAATTGACACCTGTCGGGTTTCAAGGAATCTTTGGTCAAATATTTCAAAGAGGAAAAGAACAGAATGTGCATCTGGACATTTAACTTATGCAGAGAGTGTCAGGACGTAGAGGTGGAAGAGGAGTAATCTTACTTCCTTTGTGAATGCCTCAGCCTAGTCAGAACTAGGAAAGATGCTTTCAGAGAATACTTTTTCGACGAACTTGGCGACGTCTCATTTTTGCCTCTAAAACGCATCCTCAACTTTATTCAGAAATCATGATGGTTCGGGAGGCACTCTATACCTAAGACTTCCACTAAATCCTTCCCATTATCTTTCCCATTCCTACATTGCATACACCCTGGGGAGCACAATGGATCCATTGAGACCGGAGTGAACTGATACGGATTACCGCATCATCACCTCATCTAACATAAGTCTTTGAGAGGTACTCGTATATACTTTGTCAAAGATATAGGATGCTACCTTAGTGCTTATACTCCAATTCCATAAACAGTAAGGCAAGGAAAAAATACGATGACAAAAGATCAAACGACTAAGGTGATACTTGGTTCATGAAGATTTTATGGACATCAAGTGTCCATCACAAAAAAACCTTAAAAATCATCTTCGTGGCAATGGCGCATCAGAGAAAGACCATAACTCAGGAAGTCTAAGAAAGTTCAGTAAAACCTCGACTAAATTAACCTGGGAAACTGGAGGCCAACTAGCTTAATATCGAGTTCACGGAAAAAGCTGGTTGCTTGAACGCAAGATACATTCCTGGCTAAAGAGCGCTATCGTTCTATTATTTTTACTAGTTATGAAATATATAACCGACTGTATTTTAACAAAATTCTCAATTTAAACTACATATTGATGGGTCTTAAGACCTCAACCCCACTCAACAAGAATAACTGTTTAATGTAAGGAGTGCACTTTTTTGAAAGATTTTCTTACTGTTTTACAACTTTTACCGATTTTGCGTACTAGTAGCCTCGAATAGCTCGTAAGTTCTGTGAAAGGCATACAAAAACAAAACGTTTTCAGCCTTTCTAGTTTGTACTTAAAGAATTGAGAAGACTACTGCTCTTCTCTTGCGGAAACTTTACTTGTTTAAGAAGATATCGTTTGCCTACAATTTTTTACGAACCAAAATTGAGCTTCGAAAAAATCGACAAAAACAGTAGACGAAAACATTGAACTATTAAATGTAAGCTGCCCCTGAAGGAAAAGAGCGAAACAGAAATTTTTTCCATTGCTTGTTCTATTTCAAAATGATTAATCTTCTCCATTGATCAATTTATTATTATTATTTAAATTTTTGTAAAAAAAAAGAAGAATATTCTCCAGCATAACATTTTTATAAAAAATAAAACACAATTTAGATAAAAAAAAACAAATTTTAAAACCAAACTAAAGGGTTTAAAAAATTCACACATATTTTCAGTCTAACTATGGTGAGTTAAATTGTTCAGAATGATTTTTATCTTATTATATTTGTGTATTTGATCTTAAGAAAATTTAGCCAAATTCTTGAAAAGCCTTCATTTTGAACTTACCCCTGGAGTGACCATCATTTGGGCTGCTTCCGGTTGAGGTCGCTCCTCGCCGTCAGGCTCCACTAGTTGAAGCGCGTGCTGGTCGGGATCTTTTTCTTTCTGCTGCAACAATTGTAGTTGCTGAAGTTGTTTTTGCTTTTGTTGTTGTTGTTGTTGTTGCTGCTGTTGCTGTTGAAGCTGGTAGCTTTCCATAGCATTCATTGATGTTTTCTGGCTTTGATTCTCTACTGAATATGGCGGAACTGCATCTGTATTATCAGGTACTGATGGACGATGATGCTGAAATTCGGGACATTTTAAGAAATTATCAATAAAAGAAATCTAACATTATGCACAACAACGAAATGCAAGCTCAACAACACATTTTGCGTTTTGGCTTAAATATTTATAAATATTGAAAAAAAAAATAATAATGAAATTCATTAAACGTGTTTAATCTGCTTTTAGCAGTTTTCGACATACTTGTGACATGTTTGAATGCCTAAGTGATGCAACATGATCGAAGCTCTTGTAACATCCGGGTCCTGTGGTCGCTGGATTCCGGCCCATCGAGGATTCTCCTTCGGTGCTGTTCCCATCTGTTTGCGAAATATTGTGCCCTGTGGGTGAGCGCCGTATCGCTTGAGTCAGCCGTTGCCAATTCGAAATGGATTTGCTACGACTTTCTCGTTTTTCTTTTTTTTATTTTAGTTTATATTTTTTTTTCGTATGGATGTTAAGTGCATTTATGTATGATGTGTATGTGGAATGATTTGTGTTTGTTAAATATGAGTAATGTTGTTAAATTTTGCCATATGAAGTGAGTGGTATTTTTCAGTTTTTTTATTTTTTTTTTTTAAATTGAGTAACAAATAAAATTTAAAATTCAAACATACATTTTGCCGTTTTGTAGATATGACATGGTCCATGGAGATTTTATGGTTTTTGCCAATTTTATGTGGTTGCGCACATTCGTATTTTTTTACACATATATTTTTTAATTGTTTTGTAATGGATTTATAGTTATATAAAAAAAAGAAGGAAGAAAAAAAATAAAATATTAAAATTAGAACAATTTATCTAGTTTTTAAGGATTTAGCTCAAACACTGTACACAACATTTACACAATAAGTCACAAAAACGAAGTTTTACGTGGACGAAGAAAGCCAGTGTTATAGTGACGTAAGAGTATCACCTTAAGTTTTTAGTATAGTAGGATTATTTTAAGAGGTATAGGTTTAATAAATTTTATAAGTAGTAAGAAAAAAACAACATTTATTGTTAATGAAGGTTTTGATTGAAGATTGAAAACGATATGAGTTTCGAAGCGGGTTTAGTTTGCTTTGGGTACATAGTACATTTTATGGTTTTGGAAGCTAATTTTTTGCAGATAATATTGACAAAAGCTGGAGCTTCAACAGACATATTCAGAAAACATGTAGATTTTAAATTAAGAAAAAAAACTTAACTGTTAATTAAGCTATTTGAAAGCGGCTTTGTAGTTAAAAATTAAATATTTAAAGCTATATACAATATATACTTTTATGCCAATGAACTTTTTTAACAACCTCCCTGTACAGAAGCAATATAATAATATTTTAAACTCAAAGAATAGGCTTTTAAAATTTTAGTTTTTTTTTAAATTTATATTAGACTTTTAAATATTTTATAAAAAATTGGAATTGTATTTAAATATGTATTCAAATAAAACACATAAAATCGCTTTTGTGGTTCAAGGCTGATCGTGATTTGACATTGAAGATGAAAGTACTGCTTTTAAATGATATGGTAAAGATTAGTTTTTAATAATTTATAAGAATGAACTACATACGCACGTTTTTTTTTGAGAAAAAAAAAATCATTTTTGAAACATTTTACTATGCCATACTGTTTTTGCTACTTATAACCGATAAGTATTTGATTACAGAATTAGTCCATGCAGAAAATGGCAATGGTACTCGTATAACTCGTTTTTCAAAGAAACTGTCAGCATGATATATTTCAGTAGAAAAAGTTACAATTTTTACTGAAGACGTTGATTTAGACCATATTTTGGTAGCTTTATGTAATACAATTTCAACTAACAATAAATATTTGGGTGTAAATATTTAAAGAAAAACAAATGAGCAAAATACAGTAGAATCTCGAAAACATGAACGGTTCTAAAACATGAACAATTCGGAAAGATGAACGCTTTTTTTCACCATTGCAGTGTTCCAAAAGATGAACTGGTTGAAATCTGGGTGCTCGAAAAGATGAACGCTTTATTTCTTATACGATTCTTTTCTACGTCATCCCCTTTATTTCGTCGTTACATTTCTTAGTAACTGTATTAAATTTTGGTAACGGTTCTTTTGGGCATGGTTTAATCATAGCTTGTGTAAATTCTTCAGCATTGCAACAAAATATGGAATCGCTATATCCACGATTGTTTATTATAAAAAAAACATAAGGCAATCACTTCGAGAGTTTGTAGGACATCAATTTCATTGCATAAATCAGAAATGCCGGAAATCAAAGCGGTGTTGTATAGATGGTTCCTAAAGCTACGAGGATAATGATGAAAACCAAGGCCAAAAAATTGCACGCTATTTTCAAGGAAAAAAAATCATTTAACGCGAGTGATGGATTTTTGTTATATGTTTTACATATGTTTTTTTAAAAATAATAGAATTGTTATTTTGTTAGATGCAATTTTTTTATGTACAGCTATATGTTTTTCTTAAACTAACTCTAGATGCTTGGAAAGATGAACAATTCGAAAAGATGAACGGGGCCTGTTTTATATCTGTTCATCTTTTCGAGATTCTACTGTACTGTAAGAAATAAAAAAAAAATAAAGACAACTTAGTCAACAAAGTTTTAAAGCAGTATTAGTGCTATCCGTTCTATATTCTATTTTACATATGAATTCGAATTATCTTCTTTGGAGGTTAGGTTATTGGGCTGACAATTGATGCCGCTATCGTCACACTTAGATCATTTTAGATCCATTGTGTTACTCGTGAGTGTAATCACTTTTTTCTGATATAAACCTATGTATTCTGTTAATCTGAAATTTTCTGTTTGACTAGCGTCAAGCGCTGATCCCTGTCTTGCCAACTCATTGGCATTTTCATTACCTGGTATGCCGCTGTGTCCCGGTACCCAGCATAGTCTAATATTGTGCTGCGTGCCAAAAACCTTAAGCTCTTCGCGGCAGCAAGAGACAAGCTTCGATTTTATCACAGTGGCAGAAATCGCTTTTATTGCCGCTTGGCTGTCAATGTAAAAGGTGATATCAGCCCGTGGTATCGCCATCATTGATAGTATAGTATAATCTGGAATGATACTATCACCCAAATATTTCTGAAGAATTTGAGCATGACCTATTGTGCTGTTTTTCCAGGTATTAGTCTGGCTTAGTCTTAAGGCGTTATATGCTGCGGATTCTTGTACGAAAAGATCTAGGGGTATCAGGTTGAGTATCGCCTCTAACCCTACTGTTGGTGTGGATCTCATGGCACCCGTAATTCTAATGCACGCAAGTCTCTGTACTTTTGTCAGAGTTTTGAGGTTCGGGCTTGTTTCAGTTGCATTCCACCAGACCAAATTACCATAAGTTATTTTTGGTCTGATTATCGCCAAATAAATCCACCTGATAATTTTTGGGCTCGGTCCCCAGGATTTCCCAAAGATTGTGTTACAAGAGTAGAATGCAATCATTCCTTTTGTTATAAAATCTCAACAAGTTGATTCGATTACAAAAAGAGAAACATGGCATTTAATCCTTTCAATGAATTTCCTCATAATTGAAAGCTAGGTTACGTTACCGACACACTTGACCATGAGTAAGTCGACTGTGATAACCTAAGCGAACGAGATTGCATAAACTGTATTTGCCAGATCACTAAGTTCATTGTAGTAGAAATCTCCCAGATGAAGTCTTTGCCTTTGAGATAAAGCAGGAAATGCACAGAGAAGGTGAAGGATTGATTCATCCCCTTCTTCGTATATGCAGCTCCTGCAGAAATCGTTATAATAAATTCCAAGACGCCTATCAAACAGTGTCCTACATTGGCCAATTTTTTTTGTCGCCAAGCTTTATATAGCATCTTCCCTTAGCATAAGCTTACACATAGCGATGGGAATACCTATATTTGCCTTATTTGGCAATGGTTTACAATTTCCTGGAATGTCTCTGTTGCCTGAATGGTAAGCTGCTGCACCATCCCCGTTAAGGAACAATCGACATTTAAGGGTTGTTATTGAGATGCTAGAGAGAGAATCAATAGCTGCTTGGCTTTCCAAGAAGATGTGGATATCTTTATTTGATATTAAGTTTTCCTTAAGTTTTAAGTTAAGGCAGAACTTCTTTAATTACCAAAAGTTCCGCCTAGAACACGCTTCGAAAAGAGAGACTTTCTGAGTATACGCCTCCACCTTCACCATCCCAGTCATAAGTTTTTGATCCACGGGTTAAAAATGGATTGAATCATATTCGAGGATTGCCAAGTGCTCCCAGACTTCTTCAGAAGGGATGGTTAGCTAAAAGTTTCTGTCAAATTGAATCTGAGGGATGGTACAATCGATGCTACTTGGAGGTGAAACTATTGAGTTCAGAATTATGGACTGGCTAATTTTAATTTTGATCCACTGCAAGGAGGCTTTTAGACGAATAGCTGTGTTTTCAACCTTTTGGATGCCGAATATGTCGAGGGGTTGTAGATGGACCAGAATGTCTAGGGCAGTAGAAAGAGTCGCGCAAGGGGCTCCACCCATGCGCAGACAAGCTAACCGTTGGACCTTAGCAATTAATTTTTTTTCACAGCTGTTCAACATACTGCCACGCCGCGCCATACGTTAGAATTGGTCTAATGACCGTGGTGTATAGCCAGAAAGTAATGCGGTTTTGGAGCCTCCCAAGGGGTTTTGTGCATGAGAAGATTGCCAGTGTGGGTTTTTTAACTGTTTCTTGAATATAAGATTGCCAATTTAATTTCTTATATAAAATAAGATTTATAGGTCAAATCTATCAATGAACGAAGTGACAGACAATTTGTTTGACAAAACTGCCAAAGACAAAATTGCAAAGCGAAAATTTTAAAGTTTGAAAGATAATCTTGATTTTTTATAGAGTCCCCAACTCTTGGTCCTAATAACACATATCTGTTTTAATTAGGTACGTCAAATCGAACTGTCATTCGGAGCTGCTTATGTTAAGATGAAGGTTTGCCATTTTACAATAGGTGCAATTTATAACACTGGCGAGTAGATGGCTTTTATGATAAGGTAGTGTAAGCTATAGTGTAAAGAAAAAAGACAAGACATACTTTAAAATTTCCAAACTCAAGGATAAAAAGACACGGGCTTATAACACTGCTGTCAGTAAGATCCGTATCGTTTTATTTTCAAGGGAAGATCCCGATCCGGATCCAGATAGATTTGTGGATAATAAAACGCACCTAATGATCCATACAGATTAACCCTCGAAAATAAAACGATACGCATCATAGTGATAGTTGTGTTGTATGCTCCTCTCCCTCTTGCTTATGATTGCTGATTTTCAAATGTGTCTTGTCTTTTTTCTTTACACTGTAGTTTACACTACCTTACCATAAAAAGCCATCTACTCGCCAGAAAAAGAACTAGTTTCTGGATCTTTAAAATAGATACAGATAGAGAACAGGATCCCAAATTGTTTTTGTAATACATGTTAAAAATTAATCCAGATCCGGATCCACATAGATCCTTAGATAATAAAACGCAGCTATTAGGTGCGTTTATTATCCACAAATCTATCTGGATCCGGATCGGGATCTTCCCTTGAAAATAAAACAATACGGATCTTAGTGACAGCGGTGTTATAAGTCCGTCTCTTTTTATCCTTGGATTTGTAAATTTTCAATTATTTCTTGTCCTTTTTCTTTACACTATAGCTTACACTACCTTACCATAAAAAGCCATCTACTCGCCAGTGTAATAACTGATTTTTGGATCTTTGAAATAGATCCCGATAGAAAACAGGATCCCAAAGTGTTTTTGTAATAGATGTTAAAACTTAATCCAGATCCGGATCCAGATAGATTTGTGAATAATAAAACGCACCTATTGATTCTTTAATAAGCACTGAACGTCTTGAAATTATGAAAACTTATAATAAAAACAGTAATTCAGAAGAAGCGTATTTTCACATGTATGTACATTAGGGTGTGTCAAAGTACTCAACTATGGTATTTTCAAATGTAATAGCTTTTTAAAGTTGCATTGCTTATCAAAATTAAATCCTGCGTTTACAATTTTCATTTTAATTAATATCTTTGGCTCCCTCAAAAATAGGATGAACTCCAAAAAAATTTGATTTTTCGAGATTTTTGAAAAAGGTGTTGTTTTAAATTGCACCGTGTGGATATAAAAAAATTATATAAAATATTTTTAGGCTTTCAAGTCAAAGATAATTGCAAGGAAAAACTTTTAAGCTTATATTTGTTTAAATTGAACACTTGGTAAAGAAGATATGAAATAATAAAAGAAGGAAGAAAAATCATTTTTTTATGTAAAATCGTTTTTCTTTTTTTTCAAAAAAAAAATTCTTAAAAATCAACGGAACCACCTACAATATCGTGGTATATCTTTTTGTAAAGACAAAAATTCCTTCTGTATTTTGTTAATTTTTTTTTTAGTATACGTAAAAAAAAAAAAAAAAATTTACTGTAAATTAAATTTTTTTTTTCAACTTCAACCCATTTGAGCGAGCCAAAGACGAACGATATCTTATTTTTTTTTTACATGTTCTTAAACCTCTGACCCTAATACAACATTTGAGCACTATTACATTTAAAAATAAGAGTACTTTTTTGCGGCCATACAAAAGTGACACACCCTAATGTACATACATATAATTTTTTCTAAGCGATATGGCTTATTCGCAAAACAAATATTTTCTGGACGAGTTATTTTGTATTTTGGTGCTGTGAACTGGCCACAATGATTCTGTGATTTTTCGCTGTAGAATTTTTGTATGGAAAGCGATAATTGTGCAAAAGATTACATTGTCTTGAATTACAGAAGAAGAGTTTATCGTCCGCGGATAAACTTTATTATTTCCTAGTATTTTTACTTTAATGAGCGTTTTCGTGTGAGTTTCTGAATGGTAGAAGAAATAATTTTGCTCATTGGAGGCCGGATTAGTCACAGAAGGGACAAAAATTGTGCATTGTCTCCAAAGCAGCAACTACTTAATGTCTTGCACTGGATTGGAAATGGTGGGCAGTATCATGGTGTTTCCGATAAGCATGGTATCTTAAAAGCCACAATATGCCGATGCGTAAGTAGATTTGGTCAGCGATTGTTGATATATTGTTTGAAGATGTTGTAAGATGGCCTGATGAGATGGATACAATTCCTGAAAACTTTCATGATATTGCAGGTAATTTTTTTTTTGAGTTCGGCATGCAGTAAATAGAATACATATCATATTTTTTAAAGGCATGCCTTCTGTATGTGGATATATTGACGGAACTTTAATCAATATAGACCAACCGCGTGACTTAGAACCTGCGTATGTTGATAGACATAGAAATCATTGTATTAATTGTATGCTAGTGTGTGGTCCGGATTTAACGTTTTACAATGCTTTAAATTGGCCTGGAAGTGTGCATGATTCAAGAGTACTAGAAGCCTACTTTACACGCCTTTTGAAAGAGGTTTCAGGCCTTTCCTCGCGCTATGCTACTAAGAGATAACGGGTAAACTTCTTGAAATTGGTTTTGTTCACCGGTTCTTAGAACTACAAGTATTGCCATGGACCGCTACAACCGAGCCCATAAATCAACTAAGGCTAATTAAAAATGCAATTGGCATTCTAAAAGAAAAATGCCCTTGCCTTAAACATTTGCAGCTAAAACCACGTAAAGCAATAAAAGTCATTGAATGCTGCATCATTTTTCTCGCGCACTAAAGATGCAAAAAAACAATTTAGTTTGCTTTTCCATTGTAGACATCATTCTAACGAGCTTTACAAGTTAATGAGGAAAACTTATTGTTTACAAGAAAGAAAAACAAGATGGTGAAACGGTATTTTCACAAACTTGTTAACTAAAAATCCATGCTTTTCCTGAATGATTTTTTCCTTATAAAAATGTTTTGCCTTGTTAAATTTTGAATTGATATATTATTTATATCATATATCAGTACCTTTGTGCAAAATAAAGATAACATTTTTAGACTATTGGCGACAAAAATACAGAAATGATGAATTTTCTTAAAAATCATCAAATCCTGTTACGTGCACTTTTCACCAGAAACCTAAAAGGTAGTTTTATTACAATCACCTAGTACATCAGAGATAGAAAGCTTCATCTCCGGTTTTATTGTACTTGGGCAAATAAAATAAATATTCTTACTTCTTCGAATATATAAACGGATCGTACCAAAATTTTACCAAATAGTACAAACTGCTTACACTCTATCTCAATATAAAATGAAGATACAGACGGAAGATGTAAATTAGATCAGATAGCCTCACGCCCGCATACACGGATAGTTTGACAAACATATTTTTTTTTTTGATTTTTCGATTGCAGTGTTAATTTTAATTAAAACCCCGATTTTTTTTGATACGAAACTAATATTTGTCCCATAGAGCAAGTAAGCTTACAAACACCTCTTTCTAAATATTGCATGGATGGTATTCAATGAATATTTTTTTCCAAGATCTAATTTTTAAAATTAGCTAAACCTTCAAGCTTCGAAACTCAATATACCTCAATAAATTTCAAAGATCAAATTTGTATTCCATTTATTTATATTTATTGTTCTAAATAGAAACGACAAGATGAAAAGAATTAACAAATATACTTTCTATAGAATCTAATTGAAAAGTTAAAGAAAATATTTTGAAGGAAATCTTATCAAGAAATCATTTTTTCAAGGCTCTTGAGTAGTTTGTCCCTTTACTATATATGGCTGTAATGTAATGTCTCACGATCCTTGAAATTTATTCTTAAAGATTCTCTTTGGATTAATAAAATCTACAATTTAACTACATATTTTCACTTTTAATAGAATTATTTAAAAATTTCTACAAAAATCAAAGCAAACTATATATTTATATAAAAATAAATATTAAAAAAAAAACAGTATACGAAAAAAGAAGAAAATAAATAAGTCCACAATACGGCAAGTATAGATTCTAGACATTCTTTTAGTATTTCATAGATTTCTGAAATCGCTAATCGATTTCATTTTTAGTGTAATTGATGAATGGAAATTGAAATGGAAATGATAAATAATGAATTTATTATATTAGTTTTATAGTTAATTAATTTCCTTGAAATGCTTTTAAATTGTTATTATTTTGTGTTATAATTTAATACAAACACATCGTTTTTTATATTATTTTTTTTTTGTTAATACCATTTTACTTTTTGTAACAAAACAACACACTATAGATGTATTCACCATTCGATGCAAGGAATTAAGCCTGAAGGCTTTTGAGTTCAAAGCTTTATCAAATTTAATTGAAGTCAACAAACAAAGTACTGTTAAGGATGGGTGAGTTTATTTAATACTCCTGAGGCATCGAATTGCAAATACTCCATTTTATAAATGAGCACAGCATTGACAACGACAGACTTAAATTAAAATTTTAACTTTAGCTTGACTGGCACGAATATAATATTTGTACGCCTTTGGCTTTATATGCAATAAGAAATAAAAAAATATCCACCATCAAAATATTTATTATACTAAACAAAAATAAAATAATTTTTAGATGCAAAATATAAGAAAATAAATTGAAATTTATCAAGTGTCATAGTAATGTATTTTTATTTATTTTTTTTTGAATTTAGCTAAACAAAGTTTGGAGTCAAGCTTAAATCACTTTTAGTTAACGTTTGAGGAGAGATTTGAACAGAACTTATTGTGTAGATATTAAACAACAAGTGAATGCATGACTTAGCCATATAAGAGTGTTCTGTTAGTAGAAGTTAAATTTAGTTTTTCCGTTAAGTTATTTAAAAAAAAATACCAAATCATTCTTTAAAAAAAATGGACATTTGACATTTGCAGTAGAAAAGGGAAATACAAGTCAATTTAGATAATAAAAATAAAAAATAGAAGATTTAAGAAAAAATCAATTTTATGTTTCTATATTTTTCTTATTATTATTTAATAACAATTATCTACAGTAAAATGTTAATGTTAAAATTATTTGCACAAACGAATATATATTTATGTATTTTATAAATTTATTTATATAGCCAACAACAAAATCAAAAATAAACAACACATATAATAATCGAGCGAATAATAAATTTAAGACTATCTAAAATATCGGGTTTTCCTTTTTTCTTTATATATTTTAAACATTCGTGTATAATATATTTATAAAATAACTAACGATATAATAATTAGCAAATTAATATATTTTCAAAATAAATTGTATAACCTATATAATGATTAATAATAAGGCAACAATGATAATGCACACGATCTAAAAACGGGATTAAATTTTTTGTTTTTTATAATATTTTTCTTTTAATTTATTGTATAAATATAAAATGTTATTTTCGAAAATATTAAATTCGTTTAAAGCAAAGGGCTGGAGTTTGATTTCATTTATTGTTTTTTTTGTAACTTAAGGACTCTATGGAAGAATATAAGTGTGTTTATTTTTTTTACTTATATTGGGATGTTCTTATAGAAATATTTTCTAAATTTTATGTTAGTGAAATAGTTGGGCAAAAACTTTTTATATTTTTAGTGGAAACTAATTTAACTTGGCATAAAATACCCAGGATGTTTTTTTCTTTTTTTTAATTTTATATAGATACTTTTTGTTTTAAGCATTTTTTGTTGTTGTGTGTACGTACAATAATGTATAAACATAGAAAGCAGTATATCACGGATTGTATACATATAAGGCCTTATCCTTAATAGGAATGATTTTGTTACTTTTTGTTTTATTTTTTTTTTTGGTTTTTATTTTTGATTACTAATTAAATGCAAGGAATGTGTACGATTGAGTGAAGTTGTTTGTGTTTGCCCCTGAAATATGACTACTATTGGTTTTTTTTTCTTTTAGTAAAACAAAAATAGGGGGATGGCGTCGTCGTGTATTCTAATTGGAAATCCATTTTTGTTTGTAAGTAGCTAACTTACCCATAGACTAAGAGTCGGGAAGAGAATGGCTATTATTAAAATTTGTTAATTCAAATCTATGGACGGATTTTTTTGGTCATTGTTGTTTTTTTTTTTCATTTTTTGGAAATAAAACATAAAATGCAGAACTTACATTTTTTCTGAATTAAATGTCAAAGTCAAAGTACACAAATAGTATGCAAGACTTGGATATAATGTGACCAAACATAGAATTTATGAGCTATTTGGTTACTAGAATTATCCCAATGTTATGAGAAAAAGGTATCAAGAACTTAATTAAATTTAATTTTTAATTAATTTCTTTATTGAAAAGTAATATTGTGCAAAATTGGTCACGCTATTAACGAAATATACGAGAACTATCACAAAAAAACCGTTTTTGTAACAATCACATAAAAAAAAGTTTAATCAAAATCGTTATAGCTGTTTTCGGGGGGTTTGAAAAAAAAATTAAACACTTATTTTATGTAAGGTTACTCGTTCTAGATGAGTTTAAATTCTTCTGTACTAAGTTTGAAGCAAATGAGCCCAATCGTTTCGGCTCCAGCTCGATGAAAAGTGGACGTACAGACAAACGTATGAAAAAAAAGAATATAACCACATACTCGTATGCACGGACACAAAAGTACACAGCCTGCGAAACGCGCTTTCTTGGAATTCTCCAAAAAAATATACACTAAAAAGCATAGCGAAATTAGGCACATACAAAAATTTACTGGACTTTGAATTTCTTATATTCATCAAACTAGCCAAACCTCTGATCCTTCATGCTGAACGTTTCTTGCTTGCAGTTTTTTTCTCTTCAATAAAAAGAAATGTAAATAAATAGTTTTTTATCTGTTAAGGATGAAAATGTAGAAAGGAAGAGTTAATCTTTTTCTTAAGGGCCTTTGAAATTGGAAAAACAATATACGATGGTTAAATTGTTGACATATTAAGTTGGTAAAAACCATCTTCAATACCACAAGTGACGTTTGCAAAAATTGCTATCAATGGGAAATAAGAAATAACTCTCACTAAGTTTTGTTTGAAACTCGCCATCACTTTTATCAACACTGGAGTTAAACTAAATCACCAGTCACAATTTGACAATAACTTATCATCTGATCTGATTTTAACATCATTTAGGGTAAGTTTGATTAGGTATAATTTGGTCAACATGAAGCTGACAAATATTGTGATTAACGTAGGGACCTTATTGTTTATAAACATGAACGTATTTTGTTTGTGCAAACGTCCAGCCGTTGCAATTTTACGAAGAAAATTTAACTATTCACAAAAAAATTCAATGACAAATAAATAAAGCCTAAGTTATGTATGTGTTTGCTGGATTCAAGCTTCAGTTGATTAAGTTTAATTTTGGAAACAGTTTTTCTTTATGTTTTGTTTGCGAAGAGTTTTGATGCTTGCTTAACAGCTTTGCTGTAGAAGCAGCTGAAAAATATGATGAATTAATTTACATAGTTGGAAGTTACACATCGTAACAGAAAAATTAAAAGACTGACGACGATGTCTAGTGGCCATTACGGAATCACATAAATACGGAAAATTTGATCAGGATACAAGTATTCGCAATGCATCCATAAAACTGTATCTCGACCATTCGAAGCTAATAACAATTCAGATGGGAGCGACCAACAACCGACGAATGAACGTAGTTCATTTTGACATTTCGTTTGATAACGAAAAAAAACAAAAATGATTTTGACGTTAGTCGCGAGCGACTGACTGCAGTGTGGATGATATGTGCAATGCGAATAGAGTTTGACAATTTATATTCTCAATAATCTAGAGAATTCTCAAAAAATTAGGGTTAATATCCGAATTCCAATATCTTAGCTCAGTACAAAATTAGATCCCAGAAATTTCCTCTTCGAAAATTTTAAGTGTTTTTGTAAAAACATTGAGTAAAAAATTTTGGATTCGCATGCTCAATTTATGACGGAGAAAATAATATTTTAAAAATTTATTATTTAAAGAACATGAATTTGATAATTGAATTGTGACGTTGTCACATCTATGTATGTATCTCTAAGTATTTCTATCAGAGGAGGAAAACGCATTGAAAAACAATTCCAGCAATATTTTGTTCAAAAGATTCGTTAAAAATCTTCGGGATAATCCCCCGCAATAGACCCTTCACGCCATCATTCTTATACATAACAAATTCATATCACTTTCAGCTGGGACAAACCTTGAAACGACGCACTTTGTCAAAATTTCATAACAAATGAACATACATGTACATACGTACATATATTGGAAAAATAAAATTGTGTGTGAATTTTTCAAACACTATGTATGTATAACGTATAGGGATTTAATTGAAGTCGACTTATGTCTCATAAAAAGATCATTCGTTTGTTGATGATTCTTATTCTACTATATTCATTATCATTATTATCAGTCTTGGAAATTGAATTATGAATTAAACTAAGTGTCTTTTTTCAGTACTTTTGTTTTCTTAAGGGCCAGTTAAAAGCTATCATTTAAATTAATCAAAATGTTGGTTTCAATTTTTAAGATTATACAAACTAAATAGGTTTTCATTTTATCAAAATGAAACTACTTGTAATTCTGATTTAAACTTTCTTTTAAATCCATTTTTAATATTTCACTGTTTGTTTTTTTTTTTTAATTTGGAAAACATTCTTTTCACTGAATGCGTCCTCTCTCTATTCTTATATGGCAGTTTTGCTTTCAATGGCCTCGTTTAGATTTCACTTGGATATGCTATCAGGATGGCTTAGTATCAACTAGCTTTCTGGATTTGGATAAGTTTGGTGTCAAAAATTAACTGATATGAAGAAAATTATACAAGAGATATTTTCTTATCGGCAAAAAGTAAAGTCAAATCAGATTTGTAGTGAGCTGTTTTTGACATTTCTTATGAGATATCTTATCGTGTTGTCCATTCGCAAAATTCACATTTCGGTTGCTCCAACAGTACAGTGGTTGCGGCAACAGTTGCCACGTGTGTAGTGAACAAACGAAACTCGTTGTTGCAACGGTTGCCTCGTGTGTAGCTAGCATTACAACTGAAATAAATAAAAAAAAGCTTAAATCACATTTTCAAACTTACAGGTGAAAATTGTTTTTGTATTAGTAAAGGGAGGGGTAAATCGTCGAAAAATATAGATTTGCAAAATTGATTTTAAATCGAAAATTAATCAATTTTTTGCCCAATAGAATGCAAAAGCTGACAAAATCGACATTTTTTAAGATCTAAATTGAAAGTATATGAATATAGATTCATTTTACATATGGAAATCCACATAAATATCCTAATTTTTTTTGGATAGCTTGGAATTTGTTTTTGAAATCAGCTGTTATGTGATCAGTTCTATTTCTCACACTGGATTACAACAACACAAAGTTATCCAAATAGCTTTGGATACAAATCCGAACGCGGCCAAAGATCAACTCTAACCTCGGACTGTTGTCATTTAACTAAAAGTTAATTTTCAATTATTGCTATAGCTGCCTTGTTAACAAAAATAAACCCAATGATTTGTTTCATTTCAATGAAAGCTACAATTGGAACCTTATTTACTTTTCGATTGAATTTTGTATAGAATATTCATGCTTATTTTGAGATTCGAACGAATAACTAATTCGATAGAATACATATTTTCATTCGAATGAACTTTGCATATTTTAACATTCGAGCGGAAAATGTTCACTGTCAAAATTCATTTCCGAAATCTGCTGTTTGAAATTTATTGACATTTCTATCTGATTTAGTATGACCAAACTTTTTTTTTTAATGATTTTTATTTTAAGAAAAATTATGGTCTAAAAATATAAAAATAATACTTTATCATTTAAGAAAAATAAACTAATGCTAACGGCCCGGTAAAGTTTAAATTTCAAAAACATCAATAAAACTGACATTTTAAAAATTGGGAGCATTTAGAAAACAGTATGGTAAGTTTATTGATATCAAAAAGAAGTAAAATAACGGTAAAACTTCTCTGTATAATAAAAAAAAAATACTGTATTTATGTTTTAATTTTCATGTAAACTAATTTTGTTTTCCAAATTGATAAACAAAAAAAGAAAGCAACTTCAAAGCCTATTTAATTCACACAAATCTGGTCACACTTGAATTTTGAATTACCATTTGTAAATTGTTTTATGAAAATATTGATAATTTGAAGCCAGACGTTAAAAATCAAAATGGCATTTGTTTTATGTATGAAAACAGAAAACGGTGAGGAGCAGTTGTATAGGAGAAGGATAATGGATGCATCAAATCCATTTTATGCATCCATTACTACTAACATTATACTAAACTTACATGTTTTATGAATCTATTCGCCAGAAAAAATTGAACGAGAATGAAATGACATTTCTTTCGAATGATTCGAAAGTGAAAATTTGCTTAGTTTTCGAAAGATAAATGAACTTTCCATTGATAAAGTGAACTCGAATCTCAAAATACAAATTATTCGAATTCGACATACTTTCTAATGAAATCGAATTTCAAAATAAGGCTGATTATCATAAAACATTGTATAGTTTGTACGTCTATGGGAATTTATCAATGTTTTGAGAGACAATTTTAGCGTTGCCTTCAAGTGAGTAGGCAGAAAAAGCACATTCCTCATCAATACAAAAATTCCTCCACTCCTTTTCTCAGACTGAAATTGTATCTTAGTGTCACTTCCTGTTACTGTTTTCTTCGTTTTTAATCGTGACAGTTTTTCTTAGTTGTCGGGATTACATGGACATCAAAAAAGCATTAAGACTGATAAGTAAGCTTCTAGAGTGAGAGTCTCAAAGAACTGTTGCACTGTGCATAGGCTTGTCGAGGAGAATTATCCAAAAAATTTTGGAAACTCTTCCAGGAAATCGAGAGTGTAATATGATCAGGATCAGAAAAAACCAGGACCACACTTGCGCAAGTAGACCGGTTCATTAGAATAATTGCACGTCGGCAGCGATCAACTACAACTCAAGACAATGGTCAGACTTAGGTATGGTATACTCGAAGAAAATGGTAACTGTTTCAGAGTACGTGCTATTTAACCGAAACAGCTCATCAGATAGGGCGCTTAAGGTACATCTGTCAGCATTCGGATTGGACTATGGACTCTGCACTCTTTACAGGCAAATGCAAGGTCAAGTTTTTTATTGATCACAAACGAGTATTACTATACAGAAGACAAGGTACCCATTTTACTCACCCATGCAGTCAAGGGACTGACCGGCTTTGGTGGTTTGGGTAAGCTGGATTTTTAAGACAGAACAGAGCTTATAATTCTGAACGATGGTACCTTAACCACAACCAGCTACGTTGAAACGGTAATAAAATCTGTTGTGATACCATTTTTACAGAAAAAATTCTATTAAACTTAACCCAAGTGTTGAGTACAAGTATGAAAATATGAATGAAAGTAAAGAACTCCTCTTAATTTAATACTGTGTCTATTCTTCTAATTTTTAAATTTTTAAGTTAAGCAGATATTCCTATTGAGAACATCGTAGGTGTCAAAGAAACAATAACCATTACATTCGGGAAAGAAGAAACTTTTTGTATAAATCTTTCGAATAATATATATAATTAATTTTTTTTTTGAAATACACAGTTAAATATGATAGGCCAGAAAATGGCAATCTAAATATTGTAAAATACGGGTAGCTAAAGGGTTCATTTTGATATTATATTTGTTTAATTGGGGTTGAAGTGTGTTTGCTAATGTCCCACCTACAAAATAATTGTATTATAGTCAACTATTTTGAAAACTATTGTAATCCCACTTAGTACAAAATCAAAATCTTTTATTAATAAAAAATATACAAACTATAAATCTGTTTAGAACACGCTATTAAATTCTTCTTAGAAAACGAATCAACATCTTGATTAAAAAATTTAATAAAATATTGTTAATATGTTTATATTTGTGAATTCCATTACTGGTCTTTTGTAATATTTTTCGAAATGCCAGAGGAGCCTTAAAACAGTATATAAAATTTTATGAAGGCGATTCAATTTACTACAGAATTACCATATGCAATTTTGGTAAGATGGCTATAAAGTAAATCTATTAAAGATGTCAACCAAACGGCACTGGTTTTAAGAATAAAAGCTTTAAAATTACTTCAGGGTGAACCTTTTTCGAAAACCCCTAGTTAATGGACCATTATCAATACGAGTATTGTTCGTTGTTTTTGAAAAAAAATGAAGTAAATGGAAATAATTAAGAAAAAACGTATGGTTAACTTTTATTCGAAAAAAAAATTAAACCAATAGCAATCAAATGTCTTCAGACACAGTGTGTATGATAAATATATCCTTTTCTTGTATATCTTATCTTGTATCAGCTAACTAATGGCAATTCAGCTTAAATAAATTGCAAACAATATTTGAAAGTTCTGCAACTTTTAAACCAATAAAAAAAAAAAACATTTATAAATTTCTCATCAAACAAAATCAATGCATTCAATATTTATATAACTAGAAATTAAAAACATTCTAAAGCAACACACATAAACATGTAAAGTGTAAATTATTTTGAATTTATATTTTTGTTTTATTTAATATAAAATTTAAGGTAAACTAAAACTTCAAAAAAACAATTTCAAGTGCTGTCAATTTTGTTTTATGTTTTTTTTTTTTTTCTAAACTAAAGAACAGTGTAAATATAAAATTGTAAAAGGTGCAAAACTTTCAAAGTATCAACACAAAGATGTTTCAGTTCAACTTGGTTCTTATAAATTCTCAATTCACTTCACCTTTGGGGGTTTTTATTTTTTTTTTAAAAAGCTTTAACTAAATATTTTACAAATAATTTGCTTTATTTTATAAAAATGGATTTCCCTAAATTTAGCTTTTTTTCATAAATATTTACAATTAAACTACAATGTTTGCTTTTAATTTGATTTTTTTTTTGTTTTAAATCACAATTATGTTCACACAACATTAATTTTTATTTATTGTTTGATTTTTTTTTAATCTAAATGCAGCCAATATTTTTTGGGAGAGCTGGGAATTTTATAGGTTTCTTTACACATTTAACATGTTGTATACTTTTTTTTAATATTAATCTTTTATTAACATTTACAACGATTTAACTACATATATTCTACCTATACAGTAAAAAACTAATTCATCGAGAGTTTTTCTGTGTGCATTTAATAAGTGTTCACATTTCATTTTACTATTTATATTAGCTATGGTTTTCTTTATATAATAAATACATACATATTTTATATTCTACTTAAGATCTAAATTAAATACAAAACAAAAACAAAAATAATAGTAAATAAAATATAAATGATTATCTACTGTCTTCGTTGTCACTAGAACTATTTTGGTTTTGGGCATCTTGTTCCTCGAGAAGACTTCGATTGAGCTCCTGAATTCTGGCAGATAGAGCTCGTCGCCTGGGTGTTCCAAACGATGGCGGTGGCGGTGTGTCGTCAATAAGAACATTTTTCTCTCCTGGTCAATATTTTGTTTGCAATTTTTATTTTAAATTTTTATTTTGTAATTTCGAAATTAGGGTAGTGTTTGAATTGTTTGGTTAATATTTTGTTGGTATTTTTTGAATGAGAAAAAAATAAAGAAAAAGAATAGACAAGAACATAGGTGAGATAGAAGATGTGAGATTAAGAAATCATTTTTTTTTGTCAATAAAATCAAAATAGTGGTCCTACATAATAATAAGCTTGAAAAATTCCAATTTTTTAAAATAACGTTATATAAATTATTTTTTTTTTGTTCTAAAAGAAACAGTTTTACAAGTGGGATGATATTTTTGTTTTTTTTTTCTATTATTATTCTAAGGATTCATTTTTTCTTTTATTCAAAAAATCATGCAGAATAAGCTAATTAATTAAACAGTTAATTGGGTTTGATCAATAGTTGTTGTGTATTTTTTTTTTTAAATTATTTAACAATCGTAGTAATTACAATTTAACAAAAATAAAATAAATGACGGTTTGTGTTAAGATTTGTGTTGTCTATTTTGTGTATATTTTGCAAATTTTTAAGTTGATATTGTTTCGATTGCCAATGTTTAGTTTTAGCACTTGAAAATGTTTAATTTAATTTAAAAATTTTAATTCATATTGAAATAAAACAAAATAGAATGCAAAATAAATTATTTAAAATTACTTTCAATTTTTAACTAAAATCTAAATTTATCAAAAATTATATAACAGCAGAAAATTGTGTTGCAATTTATTTGGGAAGAAACTGGAGGTAAACTTGCATCATATTCAATAAATTTTCTAAAATTTGTTGTTTTTATTTAATGTTTTCTTTTTTAAAGCTAAAATGCAAATTAAATCAGCTTTCTATAGCATCATATAAAATTAGAATGTTCCTTAAGTGAAAGCAGTTTTGCATGGTTAAATCAAATGTTCATAAGAATGTGGTAGGTTTTTATAATAAATTTAGGAATAACTGTGTTTAGATTTTGTGTAGATACCTTAAGCCTATGGGACCTGGGGCAGATTTCAAATGAGAGCTATCATTATCTTTTAGAAAGGACTAATAAATTAAGTTTTATAAATTTTTATGACAGAGGACTACATAATATTAAAAAAAAACGTGATATTTAAAGAATTTTTTCTTTCCTAATTTACTATCATACATTCGGGGAATTGTTAAATATACATTACTAAGCCAAAAGCTCAAGTGTCAATGTTTTACAGACAACGATTCCTAATATTCACGAATTATCGTTAAAGAAGTTTAAGATCGGCATAGATTAAACTAACAATAGAAATTGTTGGGGTAAAATTTACCACAAGAAGTTTCAAAATGCTCCAAAATGCTGTAGAGCTCAGTTGAAACCTGGTATTCATCAGCCAGAGCCCTGCTCTTAAGTATTTTGGAAAAGCAATCAAACTAGGTTTTCGAATTTGCAATACAGAGTTAAGTGATAGGCGGTCACAATATCCATGTATATGGATACCAACACACGGGTACACACAGTGTGCGACAAATTGTCCACACAGGATTACAAAACGTGAAGATCTTGACCCATGTTCAACGACATGTGTGATTCCAAGTTCACACCGGCATAAATTTAGTATGGCCTTCTGCCCAATTATAAGTGTCTGGCACACCAACCTCTCCCCTTAATTGTCTGCGCGAAAGTCTACGCGTTTAGAATATTTTAAATTTCCCGTGAAGCATCGGATCCTGTCTCACCATGTTTGTTGGGAAAATGGCATGGGATCCCATCTAACAGAGTGCTTTCTCTAAGTTTTTGAGTTGGGCCGGTTGGGCTGGAGTCTTTTTTCTTTTAATAATTGTTCGTTTTACTTTTTAGACCATTTGAAATTGACGGACAAGAGCTGAACTCGTCCATTAAGCCAAGGTTGGTGTTCAAATCACCAATTTGAAAGAGATCATATATGCGTGGCTGGATTCGACAGTGGCATGCACCCCAGCTAAAAAGCCGGGTGTCGCAGTTAGACCATGACATAATACCAACACGGACCAAAGGTCAGAGTAGGATGGCATATATGTCGGGGCCGAATGGATGAGGGAAGTTCGCCTTTTAGAGAGGAGAAGAAATTTTAGTTGTGGATTTTTGAGTCATCTTTTGTAAGAGGAATCCCAGTTGGGGAAACTAGAAAAAAATTAAAGTGTAACCTTTTTTTGTGGTGAAAAGAAGGCATTCTGTATGAGTAGATAGAGCCAAGGTGAGACTGGAAGAGATAGGATCCGCTGAAAAAAAGAAGCTAAGTATACATTGTTATTTGTACCAGTTGTGCTTAGGAAAATTTTTATTCGTTTTGATTGGTAGCTATTAAGTTGCCTTAAATTTACCGGGACTCGCGACCGTTGTTAAGACTCTATTGTTGTTCGGGAACTGTCCCAATGTGACTTTTCTTTGTGTCCCGTTGTGGCACAAAATCACTGTTCTTATTTTCTTATTTTGCATTTTAAAGTGCCCTGCCCAGCAGTTCACCCTTGAGCCCAACTTCAGGCCTCAAATTCATCACGATATCAGAAATGAAAAAATTATCAAGAAACTAAATGTTTTATACCAAATTTTAAAATACAAATTTAATCTTGAAGAGCTTTAGTTTAAGAAAGCTTAACGCTTCAGAGAGCTCAACACTTCAGAGGTTTAATATTAAGTTAAGAAAAAAATTCTTAGATTTTCTTATGCAATGCTACACAGAGAAAACTCCCTGTGGCTATAACCTTACTGACAAAACAATTTGCAAAGGAAATTTCATGTATAAATTATAACACCGCACATCAACATGTTTAACAAGGGCTTAATGATGTCCTCATTTTGTACAATGCTAAGTTGCCTGTTGCTTATACACAACACACAAGCATTCTATATTTGCATTTGATGGAAACAAAACACGATTTAAACACCTTCAAATGTCAACTACCCTTGCGTGATGCACTTTAAAGTTTCAAATGTGAATTCTGAAATGATTAAGTACTTAGCCCTCTTAAGTAAAGTCTTAATGGGTGTTTAAATTTTAAAATCGCATCGTATTCACTCTCGTTGTTTAGGTATTTTTTCAATTGTAAGGGATTATAATAAAGAAAGGGAGAGATGTGAGTGAACGTACTTTAGCGAGTAAAATATGTATGAGTGAAAGTGGAAACATTGATTTTTATAAGAATTGTAGTTTAGGTTATTTTTTATTTGGGTTGAACTGGTTTTAGGGAATGAAACCACATCTATTTGATGCAGTTGCCTAATTGTGAGCACTTACTTCACCTTTTTATTAATTAAGTTACTTTAATCAACTGTTCTGGATGTTGTGTATTGGTACTGTAGGAACTGTCCGACCGACGTGAACATGTCGGCATGTTAATGTAACCATACATGTCTAGTAACCATACAGATCAGTCGTTCATGTTACTTCCTGGGGATAACCGACAGATATTAGTCTATATGAACTTGACGTCCGAAACTATAAGCGAAAATATTGAACAGAATGCAAAAATAGCAACACTATTATGATTTGTCGGAAATGACAGGCAGGAGAATTAGTAGAAGTCTTAGATGAACCATTCAATGACACTCACTTTTCTAAACTCTCTCGCGAAAGCAAATCTTCTAGCAAGATAGTTAGTCACGATTTATAGACTCCAAGAAAGTGCTAAGACTCCTTCTTTACTCGACCGCAATAGCCTAAAATTGGGAAACATTTTCTTTCGTACTGGTTTTTTTTGCAAGGGCCCTGAAAGATTTTGCAATGAATAAGTCCGCTGGTCAGGATAGTATTAATATCATTGTTCTGAAGCGCTGATATTACTCGCTAGCAAAACCATTGCCAGTACCCAAAAAAGGCGAATCATCCTCACCCTCTAATAAATCGATCCATACTTACATTCCTTATTTCCAAAGTCAAGCTGATCACGTTTCAGCTTACGATATATGTATCTCGAAGAACGAAAGCTTCTGAATGGAGAGCCTGGTACTAAGCTCTCTAATCGGATTAGGAGTCAAAGACTCTTCTTCTTTGATGTACCATGAACTATCATTCAAACTGTTCAATATTGGAAAAACTGGAAGGATTTAATCTAATACTCACAACAACAAAAAACAAAATACTGTTAGGCTTCAGGGTTCCGTTTTGTCTCCGACAATCTCTCTCATTTTCATTAATGATCTTCTGTCTCAAAATTCAAATCTATTAAATTGTTTTGTTGACGATAGTACTTTCAGATTTTCAAATTTTCGTTCTTTTGAAAATTCCCAGTTCTGTCTTTTGGATTTAGAACTGTAACCGTTGATAATCTCATTAAGTTCTGATCTTGTATGGTAAATAAGGAGTTGTGAAGATTTTATTGCTTCAAAATCTCAGTGCTATCTCCGCTCGCGTGGGACTTTTACTGAGGGAGCCGACAAACTTTTTATTCTCGATGTGTCTACTACCAAGCATCTTCTGAGGAATGAGGACGTACGTGAGGTAACTGAAAATGGCAGCAAGTTTCTGTGTTTCATTTGTCGGTGCAGGAAATTTTTCGCCGCTTTTGCTCTGGCTATTATTTGTATTTAAAACCTATAAGTCCAAAATTGAAACATAAGTCCCAAATTTGGACTTGTGTTTCTTCAAATAATGGGAGAGATTGGAGATATAAACATCATAGAAACATTTACATCTCTTGAACACAATCGTAAAGCACCCGACTTTGCTTGTGTATTTCAAGCTGAGTTATTGGCTATTAGGAAAGCAGGCAAAATACTCCAACAATATCAAAACCAGAACCGAAAATAGTCAGGTGACTGGTAAAGCCATTAATTCTAGTACATAATCATCCAAATCGGTCGAGAAATGCTAACCATAATGTTACTCTTATCTGGATTCCGAGACATTGTAGCATTGACTGGAATGAACGGGCGGACGAGGTGGTCAGGCAAGGATCAGTCTTTCATAACTTAATAGCGGAAAGAGTCAACATTTAGCTTGGAGCTATGAAGGACAATATTTTCTAAATTTTTTTTAGCAAATGAAGCCATAACTGGAGCAGTTTAACTTACTGCATTAGATCTACAAAGATCTGGCCTAACTGTAATAAAGACCGAATACCTGATCTGATATGCAGACCCAGGCAAGACATAGCCAGAATTGTAATTACCTGTAGCGGACACTGGTCAATAGGCGAGCATGTGCACCAAAACTAGACATTCTTCACAACACTCACTGTCATAGCTGTGGGGACCAGCGGGAACAGGAAACAGTTCTTTATTTTCCCTGCAAATGACCTGCTCTGGCTTTATTTAGAGCAGAATCATTAGGAAGGGCATATTTGGACGACATTGACGAACTTTCGAAAATAAGATCAAAGATTTGATACCTTTTCTCAACTAGACGACCTGTCATTAGAACGAACTTCGGTTACTTCTTGATCTCCGTTTGACTCCTTAGATCTCGATGTAACGGTCGGATGATCACTCAATATGGTTTGGCTACTGTTTTAGCACCAGTCAACAAGCTGCCTAGCTTGGCACAGTGTAGATGGTGTCGGATGAGGGTGGTGCTCCGGGTGAGTGAGTGATCCCAATTCCGAATGATTGTGCAAAATCAAACATACCATAAGACACAACATACCATGTTCACAATTTCACATATTAATTCCATCCATAGGTTCATACAAGTTATGATATCAAAATGGCCCACTTTAGCTCTGATTGGTCCACAGAGCTAGACTGCCAGTGGTCTTAATTTCTACATATCTACCTAGGAACAGTCGTAGTTTTTCTTGTTTTCCCTTGTTTCTTTAATAAACAGTGCTCTAGTGAAATGACCAGTTCAGAAATACAACCTTAAACAATTCAATTCAATACTCATGTTCCTAGGAATGCTCATGAATTTACCCTCGAATCCAATTCCTTTAGCTGCACCTCAAGAATGCGGAATACTCAACCCAGCATTGTTTTTTCTTCTCATTATGCTGTATAGAAATTCAAAATCAATTTAGATCGGTATCTCCTTTTGTTTAATATATAAAGGATATTCATATCCTTTTGAGTGCGTGTCAATTATAAAACAAAACTTAAATGACAATGTACTGCATTACAATTGCAAAGAAATCGTCAAAAGTCTGGAAGACAGAGCCCTTAGGTAAACTTTTCTGACAGAGCTAAGACCAGTCAGAATTTTCAGGACTAACCAGGGTGGTAAAAAATAAATGGTTGTAGATGAAGGAAACAGATTATTGAGAACCACATCCAAGCGCCTTTTAACTTTCAACTTTCATACAAAAAGCTGGGATTAGAAGCGCTTTTTCAAGACAAGAGATACTTTTAGAGGATTTATCAATCCCTCGAAAAATAAGTATCCTAAGTTTTTATGGGCATAGGCTAAAATTCGATCTCTAGACTCTTGGCGTAACAGTGGAACGTAAAAAACTTTTTTTGAATTTTTAACTGGTCACTATGTTTCCTCGATAGTGACGTTGATGCTAGTGCTGATATGATCACAGAAGTGATTTTTCTTAAGATGCGTAATTTTATTCAGCACAGAATGAAGAGTATAAAGCCTAAAAGAAAGTCTTGGTAAAAAACTTGAACTTCATCTTCGGTTCCAATGCGCGTAAATAGCTCTTTAGATAAGGCCTGTTGCCTGATAGCAACATTGCCTCTCCTGTACTTGAGAACGTAAATCATTCAAAAGGACAGGTATATTTTCGCACTCGTACAGTTGCAAGAGCCCTTTAAGATCTTGATATTAACAAACCCCCCATTCTTCTGAAGAGGTGTTCTTCATCGCTGGCAAAACCATTGCGTAAACTTTTTCATCGCTCCTACTGTTATGGAATCTTCCCTAGAAGAGGGAAATAGCATTTTCCTAAAAAGGCGACCCTTCCTCCCCCTCTTCTTATCGACCAATTGCACTCACGAACCTTCTTTCCAAGGTCATGGAATCACTGATAAGTCATCAGCTCAAAAAATATCTCGAAAATCGAAAGCTTCGTTCCACTGGTGACCTAATGGCATATCTCACCAAAAAGTGAAACAGATCATTACATTATTTTGGAGAAAGTAAGATTGATATTTGTAAGGTATTTGATGGAGTTTGGCACCAGGTGCGTGCGTTTGGTATCAACGAAACCCTTATTTTTTGGATTAGAATTTACCTTCTAGATCGTTCAATACATGTTGTATTGGACTGTTTTATCTTCTGATCTTCACAAAATAAATGCTGGTGTTCCCCAGGGCTCCCTTTTGTCTCCGACTCTCTTCCTCATTTTTATAAATGGTCTCTTGTCTGAAATTTCTAATACACTTCATTGTTATTCCGATGACTCTACTCTCAGCTTCTCATTCTCGTTCTCAACCTCACGTCCATCTCCTTCGGAAATGGAATTGCAATAGTGTCGTATGATAAGCTCATTAAACTCCGAACTTTACAGCATTGTTAAATGGGGTATAAAAAACCGTCTGGAGTTTAATGCTTCGAAAACTCAATGCTGTCTATTGTCGTTAAAGCAAAATGTCCACCTTATGCCATTGTCCTTGAATGACACTTGCATTGAAGAAACCAAAAAGCTCTCAGTACTCGGTATATGTGTGCCAACGAGGATCTTCGTTAGAATGATCACATTCTCGAGGCCGCCAAAAATGCTGATAAATGCTTAGGATTTCTACGTATATCGATGTAAGATCTGGCTAACATTTATAAGGCGTTTATACGTCCAAAACTCGAGTATAACTCAAACCTTCTTGGGCAGGCGCAGCACAAACTTCACTCCATTTATTGGATAGAAATTCAGAACAGAGCGTTAAAACTGATAGAAATTAAAGAAATCATGAAATCATTCCCATCTCTTGAACACCGTCGGAATGTTTCATGTAATTTCCCCATCACCCGTGCTGGGTAAAACATTATAAGGGTCTCTTTACATACACTTGAGTGCGTGTGAATTATAAACAAAACATAGGATAACCCAATAATAAGCAGATGCAATTCTTAAATACATATCTGTAGTGGGTTAAAGGTATCGGATTATGCGTCATGCTATACTAGAGTTAAGCATGGAATTAAATCATAAAGATTGGGGGTTTTGTCGAGGGTTAACTTCCCCACCACTAATAAGAATCAGGTTATGATAGAGATATGACGAGCCTAGCAAAACCTTTGGTAACAATATTTAAAACATAAATGGATAATGCAATAAGAATATGCACCTGAAACGTGGAAACACTCTACAATCACAGGTGCCAATCAAAAGCTTGACTATGTGCTCGTGTGTTATAAGGCAGATATTACCGAGATCCACGAGATACGGTGAAGAGAATCAGTTATGATGTAGAGGAAAAATTGAACGAGCTAGATGCGCATTCTTCGTTGAAAATCGGCTTAGAAGTTATTTTAATAAATACTTGGCTCAGATACATATTACAACACTTTCAAAATTATAAGCCAATATGTGTAAAGACCTTTAGCGACGAACCTGAACACGCCATCAAGTAAGAGTTGTATGCTCTTCTAGAGAGAGCTTCTACGTGATGGCGGTGCCACTTTGCTACAATTGCAGTAGATCTACTGTATTTTCCTAAAAAGTAGATCTTCTGCCACAAAATCAAATCTACTGCACTTTTTCAAATTATACCTACTCTCAAACTGCTATAAGAAAATCATGAACAAAGTAATGTGTTGTACAATTTCGTTAAGCACAGTCAGTTTATTGTAGAACTGTGCCAATCGTTCATTTTGATAGATCGAATCAATCTTTGACTGATTGGTTCAAGGATTCGATCTTTTCAATCAATCGTTCACTCAATCAAAATCATTTTGTATCCAGCTGTTTCGTTCCGAACGAGACCAAGCCCGATATGAAATGTTTTCAATAGTTCATTCAACTATATTATTTTTTCGAATAGTTTCGTTCTAACCGAGACCGACACAATGTGAAAATGAACCAACGTTTGGCTTTATCTACTTCTTTTGGACTTCGCTTACGCCATCTTTCATTGCATATTAAATGAAGAATATACATTCCGTTTCTTTTCCCTTCATATTTGGTATTGTGAAATGACTGAGAACAAGTTGAATGAACGAAACATAACTTTTTTTTCGATCGTTTCATTCAGTTTATGTTCATCAGTTTCAATGGCAAGATATTGACATCAGGATTGATTGATTTGCTCTATTGTGATTGCAATCAATCAATCTTTTTGGTGAACGGGTCACAAAGACCAAATCAATCACGATTGACACAGCTCTAGTTTAATGTGAACTTCTCTTAGTATCAAATGGCTTAAGAAAATAGCTGAATGCTTTCATTCATATAAAAATCTCTATTGTTGTATATGTTTGGCTTCTCCCATTTTGTAAAACTAACGAGTATCTAACTAATTCAAAACTCCGCAATGCTCTTGTGATTTATTTATATTTATTTTGTTTAAATTGATAAGTCCTTTATTTTTATTTTTAACAAATCTAGAACGAAAGGTCCAATCTACTGCGCTCGTTCGAAGTACGTTATATTTAAAACACCTCTAACAAAACGAAAATTGAAGATAATAAATCAATACAATAAAAGCCCTTTAACTATTGATATTTTATTAACTAGACTATCCGAAAATTTTAATTAACTGCTATTAAATCTTAACATCTTAAGTAAACAATTCTCCATAGTGTCCTTATTGAACTTGAACCTTTATAGTACGTTTTGATCAAGAGATAATCCTGGATTTAAGTGGATTTGCCATACATCTTCTTTAAATCTCGACGATGTACCATTCAAAGTTTGTTCGTTAATCTAGTAGATTAAAAATTAGTCTTGTGAAATTTTCATTGGATCAATTGATCTATATCCATATCATATAGTATCTCGATGATCTTACATCGTTTATCACAAATGAAACTTTCTCTCTTTCTTACTTCTTTCTTTTGAAAGGTGCTGTCTAAGTTAATCTTCCTTTCATTCTTTTAGTTCGGTGGAAACACCATATAAGTCTCATACCTTAAACCTCGGATTATCTTTTGTTTCAAACTTAGTATTAACCTGTTTAATAGGGTGTGTCAAAGTGCTCAACTATGGTATTTTCAAATATAATAGCTTTTAAAAGTTGCATTGCTTATCAAAATTAAATCCTGCGTTTAAAATTTTCATTTTAATTAATATATTTGGCTCGCTCAAAAATAGGGTGAAATCCAAAAAAAATTTGATTTTAATATTAATATTAAATTGCACCGTGTGGATACAAAAAAATTATATAAAATATTTTTAGGCTTTCAAGTCAAAGATAATTGCAAGGAAACACTTTTAAGCTTATATTTGTTTAAATTGAACACTTGATAAAGAAGCTATTATATAATTAAAGAAGGAAGAAAAATCATTTTTTTATGTAAAATCGTTTTCTTTTTTTATAAAAAAAAATTATTAAAAATTAACGGAACCACCTTCTATCCTATCTATACCTATCTATATATTATACCTATCTTTTTGTAAATACAAAAATTCTTTCTGTATTTTGTTTAGTTTTTTTTTTAGTATACGTAAAAAAAAAATTACTGTAAATTAAATTTTTGTTTTCAACTTCAACCGATTTGAGCGAGCCAAAGACGAACGATATCTTATTTTTTTTTGTACATATTCTTAAACCTCAGACCCTAATACAACTTTTGAGCACTATTACATTTAAAAATAAGAGTACTTTTTTGCGGCCATACAAAAGTGACACACCCTACTGTTTAATTGCGAAACCGTAAGTTGAAACACCAAAAAAATATCTACAAAAAACGTCTTGCTATTGAATAAAATATGTGTTAGAGTAGTAGCTTATGTGTGTGTCGTTGTGATAAAACAAGATGTCAATTTCAGCAATTAAATAAAATTTTATACTTCCTTAAAAATTTATCAATCTATAAGATATAAATTATTAAAATTTACTAAATTTTCTGAAATGAATTTTCTATTGCTACTTCATAATAATAAGAAAAATATATTCCTTCATTTCTTAATTTCTAATTAGTTGAATAATTAAATTTTAATGATGTCCTTGTAGCATTTTTTTTTTTTTTTGGTTTTAGATTTTTAATTTTCATATTTTCATGCTTATTCAAATTCAAGTGATTTTCAGAAAGTTGTAAGTCAAAAATATAAAGAAAAAAGCCACTCTACTACTAGCAAGCCTTTTCTAAGGAAACAAAGCCCCATGCAATCAATTTTGTTTAGTAAAAAAAATTTATTAAAAAAATGGATTTCGCAAAAAAGGGGTACAACAAATACAGAAATTAAAATTATTGTTTTTCTCATCATTGAAAAAAAATATACATTTTACATAAAATAAATATATATAATACATATACAATGCATTATGTAGATTATAATTTAATTTGAATTAAATTTAAATAACATACCTGTGTCAACTATAACATCGATGAGATCCATACTCTTGGCAAAGGCATCTTTCAAATTTATATGATGAAACGACACAATGCTGCCTTCACGTTTCGCTCGGTCAAGAGCCTCGCGCCGCTTGAGGGCCTTCTCTCTGCGCATCTGATTCTTATAAAATTCGGCAAAATTGTTAACGATGATGGGAATAGGCAAAGCGATTACCAGAACACCGCATATGCAACACACAGTACCAATAACCTTTCCCAGTGCAGTAGTGGGATAGATGTCCCCGTAGCCAACAGTTGTCATTGTAATACCCGCCCACCAAAATGTTTCCGGAATCGAAACGAATTTTGTTTGTGGCTCATCCTTTTCAGCAAAATATGCTAGCGAAGAAAATATGAGAACGCCCATTGCCAAGAACAGCATTAGTAGACCGAGTTCCTTATATGAGTTACGTAGCGTAAAGCCTAATGACTGCAGGCCCGTAGAATGACGGGCCAGCTTAAGGATTCGCAGGATGCGCATGATGCGAAATACTTGCACCACCCGGCGCACATCCTGGAACTGGTCCGTTGCATTTTTATTTGTTTCCAATAGAAATAGGGACACAAAATATGGGAGTATTGCCAATAGGTCTATTATGTTAAGGCCGCCTTTGAAAAACTTCCACTTATCCGGCGATGCACTAAATCTAAGTACGTACTCTAATGTAAACCACGATATACAGACGGCCTCAACCATAGCCAATTGCGGATTATCCTGAGGTGTACCATCATGAGTGGTTTGTAGTTGTGGTAAGGTGTTCAACGTCAGGGCTATGGTAGACAGGACTATAAACAGGATTGATATCACCGCGATTACCTGCAATGGTAATTTGGTTGTTTGTTTTTGTGTTTCTTTCTAATTTTGTTTGGACATTTGTTTTCCTTTTTTTTGTTTAAACTGGTGATAAAAACTTAAATAAACTTATTATATATAATTTATAATAATATTTAAGGAATTCAAAAATAAAAAAATGTTTGATATTCTTTTTTTTTTAAATTTGTTTTGGAAGCATTATGTGTATACTTTCTTCTAGCTATGCTAAAAAAAGTGAGATAACAATCGTTCTCGTTTGGAAGCAGATAAATAGCAGGCGAATGTTGGCCAAGATGTTTGCAAAAAATCTAAAGTCAATTCTAGAATTTTTTTCACTGTTTCACAAAAGGCTGGTATATCTATGTGAAGAATATATTTATTTTTTGTTTTTTATATTTTAATCATTTTCTTTGCTAAGTCCTTATTTTTTCAAAAAACAAAAAAGAAATAAATTAAAGTTAGTTAGATGGAGAAATAATTTTGACGCCTTTTTTCGAGAACAAAAAAGAAATTGATGCATGATGTTTAGAAAGAGAGAGACAGAGAGATATGATTTGCCTTAGGCTAGGAATAAAAAAACTTAAATTAATTACAGAAAACAAATAGTTTAAGGATGATTTGAAAAAAAAAAAGAAAAACTAAAAATTTTAAGCATCAAAAAGTGAAAACTATCTACACGTTTCGAAGGACTAGTTTTGCTTTCCAAAGAACTCGTAGAACTCTTAAAATTTTTAAAAATCGACAAAATAAAATTAAAAACTAGGACAAATACAGGACAATCACCATAATTTCTGTACAAGGTAGTGACAAAAAAAAAAACAAAAATAAAAATGGCAAACCATAGAAACAACAAATTAAGATATGTATCTATTTTTTTCGGACCAGGGACAATAAAAAAATGCACAACTATGATGAGAAGATATATGCTTGCATTCCATACTTTTCTAAGATTTTTTCTTTTTTTTTTGTGGAATGCACGAAATTTGAATAAACGAATGGCACTCTCAGAGGATTTACATAAGATGAAGATTTTTTTTCTGTTTGTGTTATATTTTGATTCTATCTTCAAATTGGTTTGTTTTAATGAATGATAAAAGTTACATCTATTCGGGTCTGCAGTCGACTATACGATTTTTGTTCAATAATTTCCTACTTTTATAGTGATTTTGTGTTTTTTTTTAATTATGAAAAGGAAAAAATATAAGAATGGAAAAGAACATTTTTTTTTCAAAACAGTTCTACTTAAAACAGTTTTACAGTTCTTACATTTAAATTGGAAAAATCAAAACATTTAAAATTTTGGGATTCGTTTTTCATATAACTGTACACTACAGTTTTAATACTACAATTAGAATGGTAGATTAAAATTAAGTAAAATAAATGATAAATATACAAAGATTTCAAATTATTGAGTTGTAAATAAAAACGGTGTATGTTTTTGGTAATGTGTTGTAATTGAAATGATAACAAAATTAACAAACGAAAAATTAACGAACATAAACGATATTCTTTGCTATGGGCTATGGTTATTTTTACCAGTTTCAGGGTGTGTTTGAAAAAAAAAAATGATTTTGATCGCAATAAATATCTTCTAGACAGTTTCTTATTGTTTTTGAGAACATCTTCTTTTATTATTCAGATAAAAATGTCGAAAACTAGATTCACGAATAACAACAGGCAGTTCTTTTAATGTGAAACTAGTTGCTGACATAAATACATCGTTCTTAAAAGACGAACATTGTTTTAACTTTTTAGCTACATAAATACATTTTCTGATAAACTTTGCCAGCCTTATAACTTCTCGTCGAAGGAGATAAATCCTTTTCTTCTAATCTTTCTCATAAAATGCAATCAGTTGCAATAGATATTTCTGTTTGTCAAATTTTCTTCCAACTAATAGTGGAGTTCCACAGGGATCCATTATCGGTACATTACTTTTTTCTTTTATGCTAATAATATTCTCAACATTTGCTCATTACATGAGGTACAGATGTACTTTGTCTGCAGTCTTGTTGCTGAGTAAATGAGGGTCTATTAAGGTCTTTTATTTCCTTAAGCCCTATAAGTCGAAGGGTAGCATTAGGCCACGGAGCTATCGTTCTTTTGACGAAGTCCTGCAGCCACACGAGAGTATTGTCGCCTTCGCAAGTAAGCATCTAGAATCCGTGGACGGTTCTGAGATTACCGAAGAGAGGCGGTCGCCCGTTCTTAACGATAACATCGTTCACCTCGTCCAGGATTCTGACTTCCATCAACTGACAATGATCATCATCGGAGAGCTTCCGAGAGGATGTGCCGAAATCTGCAATGGCAAATTGTCGCTTCTCCGTAGTCCCTTCCATGATCAAGGTCTTTCTTCTTTTCGTTTTGGTGACGGGTTCGTTGGCGAAGATTTATCATCCTGCCTCGTTCTTTTAGACGCCGTTGAGTTTGGTTCAGGGTGGGGCGTAGTGCCGACCGTCTCCTTTCCCATTCTCAAGGTCTTTATCTTTGTGTTCGTCAAATTGTTCGTTATGTCAGTAGTCGTCAAAGTCTTCAGTTTCTGAGTAGCATTGCCCAGCGCTAGCTTCTTTTGCTAGATAGACGCCGCCGGACAATCCTCTCAGCGTTCCGTCGTTTCTTCTTCAGAACCCGTTGGGTGAGATTTTCAGCTCTCTGTGAGGCCTTTTTCTCGATTCCGGTGTTCTTTGTCATATTCATTGTCGTGTTTTTTGTTAAGTCTATGACACTACTTCCGCTCGATGCCCCTAGCGCTACTCCCACACGGCCCCCCATATCCATCTCCAACGGTCCTATTTTCCCGCCTTCCAGACCCGATGGAGCAAGTGGCTCCATACCAAGTCTGGTTGGGAGAAATGGTCCCGCTGTTTGCTATAGCAACGTCATCGTAGGCGTATTCGTCGAGGGAGTCTCCAATGAGATCGGACTTTCCTTTGATTGGATTTTACCAGTCGGCGGATTGGGCGGTCCCATTAGAGTATTCACGCTCGTACCTTCTGTAAAATTCACCTCTTTGGAAGGCTGGGAAAGTACCCTTCCTGTCTTCTTAGGATCATTCGCCAGAAAAGCACGAGCGTTTTGAAGTCATCTTCGTTCGTTGTCGTTGAGTTCCTACCAACTCCGCTTTCCAAGTCGTTTGACCATCTTCTTACAGTTGGAGATTCTACTCCGAACTGAAGTCGTCGACAATCTTGAGAATGTGGAGCTGGCAACGGAACTTGCATCGTCGTCTGACAATTGTCATTGTCGTTGTCGTTGTTCTAGTCGTCTTGTCTTGTTGTTGTTGTTTGTAGTTGTTGTTTGTCACTGGTGTCCCCTCCTCCTATTGGAGAGGCCAAGGCCGCGCCGGCAGCCGTGACTTCTGTCGACGTTTCAGCGTATATACCCGCTGGTGTTTTGTTCGTTTGTTGTTTGTTCTGGTCCATGGTTTTATCATTGTGGGTGGTTTGGAAACCCGGCTTTATTCGGTAAAGTGGTTAGAAGTGCACTCATGTGCACTCTGATGCTTTGATGCATATGATACGAGTAGCATTCATTGTCCGTGGAATACTGATTTAACTGTGTCGCGTGGCTTTGAAAAATACGCGGTAGAATGTGAAAGTAGGGGGCAACTCTTCTGAACTATTTCAAACATACGCTATAATGTGATATCTTCAATGTCGTTCTATAAAAGAGCGTAGGGAAGGCAGCAACACGGAGCGTACTATACTCAAAAAATCTATACAACGTTCCGTTTCCAACCTTCTGTAATATAGTTCTTCACGGCTGTTGAAGATCAAGTGAGACTTGTTGGTCTTAAAGTAAATGAGAACAAGGCCAAGTATATGTTAACAAAAAACCAACGTCACTGACGTCATTGACAGCTTAGACTTCGAGGTAGTTAAGGAGGTCATCTAGCTTGGAATTTATATTTACTCTACAAACGGCACATTAGTGGATATCCAACGAAGAATTATCCTAGAAAAGCGCTGCTACTCCGGTTTGGCAAAACAAATGGGTTCAAAACTCCCCACTCTTAAGACGAAGTTGAAGCTCTATAAAAACCCTTATAATACAGGTTCTGTCTTACGGCACCAAGTAAGCAGAAAGGAAGAGATGATATTGTCCTCTTTCGAAAGAAAAATTCTTCGACGGATATTTGGTATGTGTGGATGTAGTCCAGAAAGCCAAAACACGTCGCTTGGCTAATGATTCAAATGGACAACAATGCTCCAAATAATTGAGTTTTTAAATCCCAGTTCCCAGGTTCGAACTGACGACGACAAGGGAGGCCGAACCTGCGGTCTAAAGACCAAGCCGTCGCCGATGCCAGAGCGCTTGGTCTAGATGACTGAAAGCAGCGCGCTCGGTAAAGTAGAAGATGGAAAGCTACAGAGACCCTTCATGAATCCGGAAGCAATTCGTAAGAGTGTCGATAAAATAAACAGAAACTTAAAAGTTTAAATTTGTGTTTTATCTTAAAATGTCGTTCGGTCTTCAAAATTGGATTTGCGTTTATTATTTTAGAACTTCATGATTTCAATCGCATATGAAAAATATATCTTGCTTAATTTGTACACACACTTCCGATGTCATCACTAAAAAAATGGCTTCTTCAAGCATTTATAGCTTTTGACAAGTAAGAAATCGAATTTTTTGTTGTCTATGTGTTGTGCATCAGTGTTCTATTTCTTTTGCTTTATGAAATCGGGAACAGAAAAAATAGACTTGAAATATTGCACGGAGTGGAAGTGAAAAAGGAAATCAAAAGTAGTTCTCCAAACGTCAAAACATTAACGACATAAAACATGAAGACATTTTATAGTAACCCTCACTCTCATCAAATTTTGCGAAAATGGACGTTACATTCGATCTTAGCCAGATCGGAAGATTTATTTCTTGACTAATAATTATTTCATGGCATTTTTGAAAATGTCATATATGTCTTTATTTCACAGAAATAGATAAGTAATGTATTTGAAGAGCTTTAAAAGTTGTTCGATTTCTGCGATGACAGCCTCATTCATGGAAAATGGAAGTAAGAATACATACGTTTTGGAGGCATATAATTTTGGAATTTGATTCTCTTATGGCCTTTTTGCAACGGCAACGGGCCACCGAAGGCTCATCAGATGTTCGATGGCTGTCGAATGGTATCGTCGCTTTATAAACTATTGAGGTAGAAGATGGCTAAGGATGCTGTGCAATAAATTTACAATGAGTAAAGTGGAGCACATTTGGAAGCGTACTACCATCACAGTTCAACCATCCTTTGATGTGTGGAACAAAAACTGACATCCCAAGCGATCTTACGACATAAGTCAGTTGACACAATCAACCCATCTAAACCATGGCTCATCGTGATGACTCATTATGTAAAAACAGTGACTCACAACACTCAATCATTCCTGTGTGCGTGTTAACAGGGAAGGAGGGGTAATACAGTTTTCCGCCGATTCCTCACGGCTCATGACCAGCAATTTTTATGACAGAAGATACTCCAAGACGATTTGTCAATTCCTCGCAAGAGGCAGTATACCCCTAAAAACTTGTTTGCAGAGGTAAAAATCAAACCCAAGGCGTTCTGCAAGACAGTCCAACGCACTTACCATTATGTTAAGGGGTACTATTGACCCATTATGTAGTGAGACCATCATCATTCGCCACCGTTCTTATGTAAGTGTGAAAACAAATATGCAAATGATAAAGGTAAATTAGATATTTAAGACAAGAAAAAGAGTTGGGAATAGAACGAAGCCTTGCGGGACACCAAATATGAATGTCAGTTAATATCAGTGTATAAAATATATCGAATTTAAAGAGCAGGTAATTTCAAATGAAACGAATAAGAGACTCATTATAACTAAGTGCAGGGATTTTTGACAAGAAAGCTTATTTTCAAAGTGCATCGAATGCTTTTTAAATATCATTCACAATAATCAAGTAATGATTGTTTTGAATTGCTCAGTAAGATATACCATCAGATCACCAGTTGAACAAACTATTAAAACGAAAGCTGTACTGTAGGTAATTTATATTGTTTTTTGAGATAAAGAAAGAAAAGCTTATGCCATGGGTTTGTCAAAGTGGAACAACGTAGTGATATACTAGTAAGACCAGCGGATTTGTGTGTTTGTTGATGTCTTTAAGAACTTTGATTTAAAAAAAAGGCTTAACATTTTTTCCAAATTGTAGCATTTTTTTACTTCATTTTTTCTTATGTATGTAAGACTTCGGTTCTTTAAATATGGGTATTACAGGTATTCTGGCTTAGTTAGGTTGGGTGTCCTCAGTTTGGGAAACAATGGACACCCTATTGTACATAGATTCAGAGAGACAGAATTGCTGGATACAATCTTTATTCGTCTCCTCTATCGTTGTAGTCTCAGATTAGATTTTTGAATAACGATAGGGTTCGATAAGTACTTAGCCTCACCGCTCGATGGTGTCAGTATCGCAATAGAGATTAACAATCGTCTAGTACATTCTTTTAGACGGCTACTGTCAAAATTTCAGTCAAATCGGACTCGTAATTTTGTTTTGTCCACAGCTTATCTGCGAATTTTAGAAATATGGTCGGTGATTCGATTCTTGTTTTTGGAAAGGAAATAACACAGCGAAATCAAAGAGCGCTTGGATGCTGTGTACGGTGACTCTTCTTCTTCGATGGCGACTGTCAAAAATGGGTAGGTATAACGAGTTTCACCGTGGTCGCACATCGGTTTTTGATCAGCCCCGTCCAGTTGCCCCGAAAAACGCTACCAAGGAGGATAACGTGTCAAAAATCCACGATCTCGTATTGGCAGACCGCCGCGCCGCGCCGGCCGATTGAATGTGCGCGATATAGCTGAAACATTAGGCATCTCAAAAGACCACGTGTGTCCATGAAATTTTGGGTATGAGAAAGCTATCGTCGCGATGGGTGTCGCGTTTGCTCACTCCGGACAATAAGCGCAACCGTGAGACCACGGCCAAATTGGTCGAATTGAACTACGAACTATTGCCTCTTCCAACGTATTCTTCAGATTTGGCCCCGTGGGAGTTTAACAGAAAATGCCTTCAATGTAATTGTTTAAATTTTTATTTAATTAATACTCATAAAAATATCTTCAGATATTTTTGCTGCGATTCATATATATTCTATAATATATTAATTTTTTCATATCTCATACCCACAGCAAAGTATATTTAACTAAATTAAACAATAACACAGTTTTACTTTGTTTAAAAACTCATAATATCTTTTTTGTAACTAAATTATAATAAATTTTAAAGAAATGCCATTTAAGTTTGACATTCAGCGCTAAACGAAAAAACTAATTTGCATTTAATCATCTATTACAAAAAAAGCTCATTTCAGTGTTCTATTTTATTTTAAATAAATATAAACAAATTCTGTCGCATATCGGAGAAACTTATTAAATATAATCTTCAGATATTATTTATATCTCTGTTATTTTATTAATTTGTATTTAATAGTTCTCCATTCTGTCCAAATCTACCATGGAGACCACTGTACGCAGTCACTGTATTTAACGTATATATTAAACAAAAAAACTTAACTTAAAATGTTTTGTTTATCTTAAAAATATTTATGCTTGAAATATTTTTTTTTTTTTTTGTAAATGAATTGTTTTTGTATTACCATTCACTTAATGATATTACGATTTAAAAATATTAATCATGTCAAAAATGAATGGCATTCTAAAGGAGTTATAGAAAAAAATATGTTTATGGAAGAAAAAACATATTTAACACATAAAAAATAAATTTTAAACGTGTGTGTATTTGTTGTATAAAAGTGTCGGTAAAGAAGAATAAAATAAAATTTAAAAAATTTAAATATAATCATATATATTTTTTTTATTGAAATCAAAAGCTTAAGCTTGTTAAGCGAGCTTCAGGGGATTCAAAGAAAAGAAAAACATAACACAAAATTAATAAGGAATCATTCTTAATAAAATATGCATTCTACTAATAGTACCTTCTATTTTATTTGTGCAAGGATAAATAAAAAAATCGGGTTCATAACATAACTAGATTGAGAATTGTCAACAATTTACATCACAAATTTGGGTTTTTTTTTTTTCTAAATTTGAATTTAACAATTTGGGTAGCATATTCCTTACAGGGTGTGTGTTTTTATTTAATGCAATAAACTTCAGTGATTTGTTAAATAAATGCAAGCTTAAGAGTTACGAGTCTGTTTCAATTTGTGAAACGTGTTGTTTTTTTTCTTAATGTTTGTGGGGAAATGGTCATTTTCAAAAAAAATTAATAATTTTGAATTGAAATAATTAGGTTAACGATTTAATCCGGGCCCTTCAATTTGTTATATGAATTATTTTTTTTTAATGAATTGTATGTATTTATGTTGTTGTCTTTGTCAATCGTCCGTTTTGTACTTAAACAGGATTAATACAGAATGACCCAAAATGAATGAGAAGTTTCTGGATAGATTGTGTACATATATACCACATTCTAATAATATTTTTGTTGATGCTTAAATAAGAAATATATACAAAAAATTATGTCTGATGTAACCACTCTCCAAGAGATCTCGTTAGGTGGATAATGCTTGAGAAAATCGAAAAAAATGTCTATTTTTTTACGGAAACTGCTACCTTAAGAAAAATATTACAAAATAAAGTTCGTATGATCTCCTCGCAAAAACTTAATAACAAATCTCTAAATATAACTAGGTACTCTTAGAAGATTTTAAGGCTTAAATTGAGAAATAGAAAGTCTTTGGTAGAACTTTTCGAAGAGCAGTATACACGACTGGACATATTGCGAGGCTTATCGATTTTGTAGTGGAAACAATTGTAGTAAGAAGACACAAAGGCACAGTTTCCAAAATTTTGAACATGAAACATTATACATACTCAGTGGATAATGTTTATATTCGCAAAAACCTTTTTTCTAAAATTCTTCATATTCGTACCTTCCAAGCAGTCGAAATCGACTGAGATCATTACATGGTTGGTGGAGGAAATAATGTTGGTTGAAATTACGCCCACAGCCTATACATTTATCGCTTGTAAAAAGAAGTAGGTACACATTTTAACATGAACTTTGAAAAGACATGTCAACAAACGAATATAAAGGCTGCCTCAGAAGTGTTGGGGTTTCTCACAATAACCACGGAGAGATAAATTGTTAGACTTCTAATTCGCTAGCGCTAAAGCTTAAACGGAGTGGTGAAAGAGCTCGTCACCAGATTTATGTTAAGCGAAGGATTGATAAGAAACAAGCTTTTAGTGTGAGTATTTAACTGATGAAATAAATTAATAGAAACACTTGCTTAGGAGGAAGAACAGAAGACCAGCAGCAACCAGCAGAAAGTTGAAGAAATTCAGAGATTGGTTCCCGACCAAGAGGTCCCAAACACTGATTAGGTTCTGAATATAAAAATACAAAAGTAAGCCAACTTTAACTTATCCTATCCTTTAACTTATCAGCGTTTAAACTAAAGGTAGAATAACTCTTTGGAAATTAGTATTTCTTTGGGCCTAGAAACAGTTGATGCCAGAAGATGTTGCACAAAACACTCATATTCCGATATTGCTCTAAAATGCAGATGTCTGGAGTCCTACATAGTCAAATATAAGTTCTCTTAATGTATTCGAGAAGCGAAGATGTATAGTTTTATTTTTTTAGAAGAAATAGATCAATTTAACCAATTCCTTAAATTTTTCCAGGCTGATGTTTGGTCGATTGATTCCGATGGTAGTTTCTTTCAGGAAACTATTAAAATGCAGTTAATATTTAAATCGATTAAACATGAACTTGATTTTCTTTAATTTGGGAATATTAAAATTCTTAAGTACTAGCTTTCTGAGAACGAAGATTACTTATTTAAAATTTTCTTTTGTTTAATTCTCACACAATATCATATACCTAAGTTAGAAAACGATGTTACCTAGTTCTTGCATTCAGGTGGCATACTGATCGTTTTGGTTTGGAAATTTTTCACATACACATTATCGAACGTCACCATTTTAACGAAATGGTTTCGTAAGCATTTGTCACTTTGCCAAGTAAAGTGACAAAAAAGACTTTATGTATCTGTACATTATATGCAAGTGTATTCTTCAGAATGCAACGGATTTTTATAATGTTCGCAGTAGAAAAGAATTATTTAGAGTGACCAAAGGAAATTGCGGGAACTCAAAATGTAAATTGATTCAATATTTTACAATTTCTTTAGAATGAACGATTGGAGAAGATATAAAGATTTAACTTAACGAAGTTATGCGTCAGTAAACCCAGTGACGGACAGGCGGTGCTTGTTGGTCACGATATTTTCACCGATATGCACGTTGAGTTAACACAATTGAACGACTATTTTCAATGTACAGCATCACTATTTTGGCGCGTTATTTTGGTGTGAAACGATTTATGGTGAAAATTGTAATGAAATTATGTTTCAAAAACATGTCAAATCAAGCGGTTGATAAATGTCAATGTTATTCAATGTTTACATATCCACGTTAAAGACAGAACACCCGCTATATGGCGTCACTTTTTGTTTTAATAACTCTTTTCAAATGGTAATTGTCCTACAGATCCAAAAAGAAAGATCTCTTATATTTTTGATTTCAAATAAAAGTATGATTAAAAATGTTTATGTAGATTCGTCAAAAATTTACGACGTCAATTCAAAATACTAGGTTAGATATTACTTATATTTTTGAGATTGCTGAGATCTCTTTTAGACGATCAGTTGTTCCTTCAGTTATCAGTTCAGTTGTAAGTTCAGTTAAAAAAGGCAGTGTATTTAGACGTCAGTCCAGTGTTCAGTTGAGCTTTCATTTTACTTTTGAGTAGTCGAAAATCAGAGGAAATACATTACGTAATGAACGATGAAAGCCTTATTGCAATAGTTATAGTTTTGTCCCTTAATAAATCACCGCAAACTAAAATTGAAATGACGACTGAACTTCCAACTGAACTGAAAAGTATTTACACATCAGTTTAACTGAAAGCTTAACTGATAGCTCAATTGAAACTGAAACTGAAATGATCGTCTAAAAGGGGCTTTATATCTTAAAATTTTCTGCAAATGGGCTAGTTTATTTTATATGATATAGTGGTGTCAAATATGGCACATGAAATATATACATATGTCGAAATATATACACATACACATATATGTCTCTGCATGATTATATGTGTCAATTTTTTCTGAGATCTAAGGCTAGGACCGCACTTGCGATTTCAATCGCACGATTTTTTAGTCGCAAAAATAGAACACATGAATTTAAATGAGAATGAACGCACTTGCTACCAACAAATCATGACGATTTAAAAATCGCAATTCGTTTCATTTTTCTTGCGATGCGATTGTCGTAAACTTAAATGAAACACATGTGCTCAAATGGATATGCCCACACTTGCGATTTAAATTACTACGACTTAAAAATCGTAGTCGCAAAGAGAAATTGGCATGTACGCACTTGCGATTTTTAATCCACGATTTTTTTGTCGCAAAAAGTAAGACACATGGCGTTAAATGTGAATGCACGCACATGCGACTCAAAAATCGTAGCGACTATAAAAATGAAACAAGTTCTATTTTTTAAGCGATTTTTCTGTCGCTACTCATTTGTAGCAAGTGCGTGCACTCACATAAAAAGTAGTGTGTTTTATTTTTCGCGATTAAATAATCACGCGGCAAAAAATCGCAAGTGCGTGCATGACAATAATTTGTAGCGATTACGACTTTTTAATCGCCTCGACGAAAAATCGCAAGTGCGGTCCTAGCCTAATTACAAGGACTAAATTTGTTGATTTGAATGGAACGTACAACAGAATGTTTAGTGGTCAAATAACAACTTAAGAGATTGGTGTTTTATTTACAATGGAGTCAATTCCATATGTAACAAAAAATACATACTACACACACAATGCTTCCGATTATATTTGACAATATATTTCTTGGAAAATAACCAAAAGAAATGGGTTTGTATACAAAATTTATATTTAAATACAAAAATTATTCATAATGTAAGGCATGACATTATTTTTTTGTCGAAGGGCATCCTGTGGAACCAATATTTGGCCAAACTTTCAAGCAATTGGTCACCCTACATATATATAACTTATAACCAATTCTAGATTGCATTCCCAGCAATAAATGGTTTGCGGTTAGTAAGGGTGCTAAATATACATATCTGCACATGAAGCTATTGCACGATTTCTTTCAATCCATTATTTTTGAGTGTAGGTACTTTAAGGTTCCTTGACTGAAACGAATTTTAAGTATTTTTGTTAAACCTAATCACTCACATATTTGACAGTTTACGCGGAAGAAGATGTAGCACCTAAGTCTGTATTTAAGTTGAATTTAAATAATTTAGTTTCGTATTACTATAGTCATATATGTACCTGAACACAATATCAACTTTCTTTTACCTATATATTATTTTAAGCCCTCATAGAGACTTTCTTGATTATACGTATATATACGTGAACAATAAATCTGTCCGTCCATTTTTAACTGACTAAACGTCAACACATTTTCATAGGTTTTAATTAGACTTACAGTCCCTCAAACGATATCTCTCAATTTAATTCGTATGTTTAATATTACATTGCTACTGACCATTAAACCAAGATAGTCTTAAAAATTAACAATACAAAACTTAATCAATTTAATCAAAAAAATTATAGAATAATATTGATTAATATTCATAGTGTTAATAGTTTTACGAATCGAACTAACCTATACTCATATTAAATTCGAGTTGAACGTATTCACTACATAATCAGCTATTTCTTACTTCGTTTCCACTTCCACATCAAAAGGAAATACTAAACACCATTTTAAAGTTGACAGGCACTGTCAAAGTTAATCTGTCCATTTTTGTTTTTGCCGTTGAATCATTACATAGATTTATTTAATCCAAATTAAGATAATCTTTTGGTGGAAACATAGCATTAAATAAAATGTTAATCTTGTTAAATGGATCAATAGTTTTACAAACCAAGCTGATCTATCAACATCTTGTGCTGAAGTACGAGTTCAAGACTCGATAATTTTTTGTCGTTTGGTACATATAAATCTTTCTATCTAACTTCCACTAAGTATGAAAAAATGAATCGTCATTTGCATTCTGAAAAGTTCTGTTAATGTAAATCTCCTGTTTTGAACGACGGAAACAAACAGGGGCCAAATTACCGCTTCAGTGACCGAGTGAGTGAGTCGCATCAGTAATCGAACGAACTAGTGACTACTTGGGCATGATGGCATTCGTAGTCTAACGTATCGTTTAACAGCCCTATTTATTAGAATTCCCTAAACGCGTGAATAGTTATGCAATGCATAAGGACTTATTCATCCACTATGCAAATTCATATTTATAAAACATTTGCCTACCCTGCATAGTTATAATGAGCTTGTGTCAAATAAAGTACCAAAAAGTAAGAATCTATTACATTTAGCCTTCATAACACTCAGCTGCTTGTCAAAAAACAAAAAAAAACATCTTGTCTGTCTATCGAATTTAATAAACAAAAACGAAACTACCAAAAGCTAAAAGAATTCCAAAAATTAACTTTGATTCATCAGATAAAGTATGTTATTATCTCTAGCACAATACTGAAAATCAAATTGTTATTCGTTTCATTATAACTGGAATACTCCTCAGACAAGTTCTTGTGGATAAAATTCAATAATGCAAAATAATAATTACAACACTAACACACCGGATGAAGAAGGATGCGTGGAGAGACATCACTAACAAGTATATTTATCTGCTTAGTTCTAAACAATTTTCAATTCAATTTGTTCTTAATATATTAGTATAACATTTTTGTTTCAATAAATAAAAAATAACACAAAGTTTTAGTTTCAATTTCAAGTCAAAGGCATTTTTTTTGTTGATAATCTTTATAATTCAATGTGATGTCAAAGTGAATGATACAGTTCAATAATAAAATGTCCTTATGTAGGCACTATTCAACTTCCAAACGCGTTTAGCTTATAATGCCTCTATTCAACGTCACATAAGTTTTATAAATAACGATTTTGCGTTTAGAGGTATTATAAGGGTAGCATAGCCTTATGTACTCACTATAATGAGTTTATAAATATGGCTGTAACTATTTAAAATTGTAGTAATTATGTTCTACTACTTCGAGTCTCTATTGATTTTGATCGAGTCTTTTTTGGTTGACAGATGTAATTTGTATTCATTTCATTTACCATTGGACAAACAAATTTCAGTCTTCGGTAAAAAAAATAGTTAAAAACAAAGTTTTCGTGAGTTTTAATTATAAGCATTCGAGGATATTTCTACAAAGCTTCCTTCGCTTGCTGACAATTTGATAACATAATTCTTACGTTTTACTCCAGAATTCACACACTATCAGTTCAGTCGGCTGTTCATCTAACGAATTAAATTCTGTTCGATTACTGATGAGAAAATGTCAAATTATGGTACTCGATTGCTTAATGACGTAAGCGGTAATGCCAAACTCACATAATTGAGTCACGTATTACTCGAAAACTGTGGGCGGTAATTTGGCACCAGATTTATTCAATACCAACTAAGATAATTCTTTGGTGTAAGCACACCACAAATTGTTTTTCTCATACAACAAAGAGTTAATGTTATAAAGAGAAATAAGACAAACCAATGTATCAGTTTCGTGAAGTTGTTGTTTTTTGTTCAGTTCTGTCTTAGTTCTCTAGATTGTGAATGTGTCAGTTTATCTTCTTGTCAGCTGCTTTGTGTTCATTGTTCACATGTTCACACTGGGTGTTTTTCTTTTTTAGTTCAGAGTAGAACCTGAACTGTCAAACAATAAATCGTGTTCTTTTTTAGCTCAGAGTGTATAACAGTTCAAATTTGTGTTTCTTTTTCGTTGAGAGCGTGTTCAGAGATTGTTCAGAGCGCACTCTATTAGCTCGGTATAAAATAGCTGAGCAGAGTTAAATGCTGAAATCATTCTGACAGACAGGAAAAAAACTCAAAAACTCGCGTGTGTTTATAAAATAATTCAGAGCTCTAAGAACACGCTCGATTCGGAGAGAGTTCAGAGCATATTCGACATGCTCGTGCTTTGTTCAGTGCTCTACTCTGAATGAAAAAAAAAAAAAACGCCCACTGTGGAATAGGAGTAAAAACATATTGGTAACGTTCAGAATCCACTATTTAGGATAGTTTTCTGAACGATAAAAATCCGGATTACATAGTTTTAGTGTCAAAAATCAGCTGTTACGCAGAAAATTAGATAAAAATATTTTTCTGTCCAAAAATTTTGGTGCAGAAATCAATATGTGTTATTAAATTATTTTTTCAGTAACTTTTTACATTAACAAAAAAGAAAATTCCATTATTATAAATTAATTTTTTTCTGAAAAAAAAAAAAAAAATAATAATAAACAAATTTGTAGTCAGCTGTCTTTGAAGTTTCATAAAGCCTTGTATACCAAAATGTGTAGAATAGCTTGAGATTTATTTTTTGACAACAGCTGTTTTTTTAAATATGGCATTACAACAACATGAAGCTTTTCAGATAGCTTTGTATTTAATTCTGAACGCAGCCATTCAAAAACCGTTTTCTGTCGCATGGAATTCCAATAGAGGTTAAGAGTGGGAAGATCTCAATTCTTTTTGATCCCTATGCGATTTATGTTATAATATTTTTTAAGTTCATAAAATTGCATTCAGTTTGTGTCACTCTGTATTACATATTATTTTGTTAGAAAAAAATACTATGTAGCTATGTATTAATTTCATACAAAATCTAATAGTTGCGACAAACGTGCGTACATTGGGATTTATATTAGAGTAAATTTTTAAGAATTTATACAATTTCAAGTAAAAGTTTCATCAATATTTGAAAGAGTGTAGGCAATACTATATTATATATTTCGCCCATCGGGTAAACAAAATTAAGGACAGACCACAAACTTCTATTGAAATGTCCAATAAATTAAATTTATTTGATAATTAAAATATGACATATTTTATTAAGGCACAGTAATTGCCATATATAATTTGTATGATGTAAATTGTTTTGAATACCCTTTCCTATGATTTTAACATGCTATAGCTATGTTGATTATAATAGTTTTTGTTTTTTCTTTAATAAAATCTAAAAATCTCGAAACCTAAATTCATTCACTATATAAGAAACAGGAAAAAAATCAAGTCATGAAAATTGATTCAGGTTTTTGGTATTTGTATTCATATTCGTGCAAATTTTTCATCAAATCCAATAAAAATATACAGTTCGAAAAAATAATATAAATAGTCTTCAGCCCAAAACTAGACTACATATACTTTTACAAAAATTAAAAAAATTAAACAAAGCTTCAAAATAAAATTGAGTAAATACACATCAAGCATGGTTTTGTGCATACACAATACATTTATATACTTTTTAGAAAATAAGGGACAGGGTTCGACTGTTTTATAGTACCATCAATCCATTTATATACACATTCTGTACAAACATTTACCAAAAGGGATACGGATACATGACATTCATTATGTTTACTTTAAAAGGGGGATATCAACGGGCGGGATTAACATTTCATAATTTTTCTTTTGCATTCTAGAGAATTCAGCACACTTAATGCTGATTCTGTACACATTACAAAAAAAGATACAAAAACTCAATTAAAGAAAGATAATATTCAAAAACAAAAAAAAAAAAACTTTCTTAAATATAAAAAAAAATCAATTCAACACATTTGAGTTTTCTTATGAAGAAAATAAATTATCACAAAACAAATAAGAGTAAATTAAATTTATTTATTAGTTGAAACAAAGAGAGAAAATTAAACAAATCATTCACAGAATTATTTAGAAATAAATAAAATCAATTTAAGAAAAATGATATACTAAGTATTTACTGTGAAAATGGAATATAAAAATAAATTACTTGGTTCTCATATTTATCTTAGTCAAAAAAGGATGCGTTATAGGCGGGGTATATATTTAGTATTAATGCTTTTTTTATTTCACTTCAAGACTAGCAAAACGTATGAAATGATTACAATTGACAGAACTCCGACATTGTATCACATCTTCAACAACGGTAAAAAAAAAATACTTGTAGTTAGTGAATTTCTATATTGGAATGAAGGATTTTTCAAAAATTATTTACTATTTATGTACATGTACTATTACTCATTATTATATTCAGCAAAAAAATATTTAAAATCTATTATGTGATTAACAATTAGGAGATGTACCCAAATATGTTGTAATTATTTCCATTTCGGCGGTGGTATTAAAATAAAAAAAATAAAAGCTGGGTGCTATATAGATATAAAACGTAAATATGCGCAGAGAATATAGAAGAAGCTAACAGAGTTAGTTATAATTTGTATATATATATAAGAAATTGCCCTGCAGCTAAACTAATATCTTTTGTTAAGGCTGTTTTTTTTTTGCGAAAGAAGCTCCTGGCTAAAAAGACATAAGTTAATTTTTTTTGATTTGTAAATTGCGTTGCTGGTTCTTGTATTTTTTTTTTTGAAATGGAAATGTATTACAACACGAATCTGGCCACTTCTCCCCAGAGTTCGTTGCATTTATATTATTTATTCGAGGAATTCTACAGCACACCTGCCGCCTGGTCATATCGCTTATTGCCCATTCCCATATAGATATATATTGGAAATATACTTGTGTTTATATTTTTGGTATAGTATTTGTTTTTTTTAGTAGATACTATTTATCTAAAAAAAATGCATATATATGGATTATTAATTAAGCTAGAAACAATTAAAATGAATTTTCTGTTAAGATTTTTATTTTTTTTTATATCAATTTTGTTTCAGTAAAAGAATTGTTAATTTGTATTAGTAAATAGCAAAAAATCAAATTATTTATATATAACTTAGCCATACTATAGTTGAATTTTAAGATTTAAATAAAAATTAAAATAAGCACTTTAAATCAAAGTCTTATATAGTCAACGGGATTTAAATATTTAAAATGGAATAAGAAATAAAATTAATGGGAACACAAAATAAAAACTATAAAATTGTATTTAGTCATAAACAATTGTAAATTACTGGTTGTTTTTAATTATGGCACTGTTTTGAGATATATTAGTATTTGTGATTTATTATCATTTCAATATTTAAAATACCTAGGCATTATCTATTAAAATTTGGGAAGAAGTCTCAGATACAAAATGGTTGTCTGCATTGCACGAACTTACTCTTCTTTTCAAAGCTATACCATTGAAGATGTATGGTAGTTGTTCTATATACATAGCGTTTGCTATCACGGAAATGTGGATAAATTATGAAAATTATATTAGATATTTCAGGTACGAAGCTTGGAGGAGTTTCCGATAGTATTTCTAAAATAGAAACCGTTGTATCGGAGCTATTCTTTATACCTACATAGTTAAACAAACAATTGTATTATCACACATAAACAAAGCACGCGCTCAAACGCACGAACCCACACGCACATACAGTAATTTGGAGAACAGTATGCGTCTACAAAAATCTTTGAAAGGCCTATACCTATATATTAACGGTATGGCAAAAAACAATATTTTTGGACTTTTTTGTTAAATTGTATTTAAATTAAGATTTTCTTACACGAGTACAATGTAGAACAACACAAAAATTAGTCTTTTTGGTATGATTACCATAAAAGTAGGGTTTCCAGTGACATGAGATCTTATTAGATGAGCCAACCTTTTTTTTTTGATATTAAAGCTTCTAAAATTAAATGAAGAATTTGACTTAAGCTTGGATTTCATACAACTGTATAATCTTTTGCACAAATCGTTATGTTTCTAGCACATTATGGCATTAAATCGGCGTTGCCACTTCTATGGGCATTACCATATTGTTTAATATATAACTTTTTTATACCAAACATTTTAGGCATCAATTTTAGTTTTACATAAATTATGTGAGTTAAGGCTTTAATTCAATCCACTGGAGTGTATCATTACCAAGATAACCACCTTCAAATTTTAATTTAAGATTCGAAAAAGTCCTGACCTAATTTGTGTGGAAAAGGTGTACTTGAGAATTATTGCCTGTTAAAAACAAAATATGATTTGAATTTTGGATTTTGGCCGGAAGGTCATTTTCTCAGCATGTTTGGTACGACTTATGGAATGGCGGCATCATCAGACCTTATTACTTTCGTTATCGTTACTGATTTCAGTGATCAGAGCTGGACAACATCGATATATCCGAGCTGAGGTTCCAACAAGACGATTTTTCATTTTATACAAACGACGCAAAGCTCGAAGTTACTAAAGAGAAATTTAGCGAATAAGTCAAAATCTTAGTCTAAGTTCTTAGTTCTAACAGGGCAACCATTCTGGAAGAGCTCGAGGCCATTATTCGAAATAATACTGGCCGAATAACGCCACGGGTCACTGAAAATTGGACCGAATGCTAAAAGCACTTTCAGTAACATCCATGAACTAAATCACGGTCGGAAAAGTGTACTTCAAAAAGTGGCTGCCAAAAACATCTGGTTTTAGCCTTGTACTTCATTTGCTGCTTAGTTATTGTCTAGAAGTGGCCCGGTTTAAAAAACGTGACAAGAATTTACTGGGCAAAATTGAGAATAGAATTCTTCGTTTGAGACATGCTTAGGTCTTGGGTTTTAGGTCTTATTTGAGCACATGCATAATATAGCAGAAATGCAATAACACCAAAGACATGTTCTACGGGAAACCACATTTGTAGCGCTGTTGACGTTGAAATATAATTATATCAATTTCAAAAGCAAAGTCGAAATAAAAGACATCTTTGGGGATACAGTTGGAAGGCACAGCCTGTATGACCAACTGACTTGCGGCTCTTCCCAATTACTATTAAAACAAGGAAGTGATGTGACGAAGAGTGACATCTTCAATCACGAGAAATCAGAATGTTTGTTTTTCAAACGAAGATCATGAAAATATTTAAAAGAAGTCATCAGAGATGCTGGATTTTACAAAGTCTCCACAACGACACAACTGGTTTGACTATGATTGTTAGCAAGCGCATGCAGTTGCACTGATAACAGTCAACGGGGAGCTGTTTAGAAGGACAAAAGCTGCCAGAGAAAGAGCAAAAGAGGAGAGCTGAACACCGACTTTTTCAAAAGAAAAAGAAAGAACATGAATAGCGGGAATACGAAAATATTATAGCAGAAATGAGGTTATGAAGTCTAAGAAAGAAAAAAAGAACCAAATACTGCTGGGACGATTAAGGGTATATAGTAGTTGATTCGATGTCAAACCATTTGTGAAAGTTTGTATAACGCCGACCTGGTTGCATAAATTTTACCAAATAAACAACAATTCCGCCCTTCCGACTTATGTAAGGTTAATAAAGCATTATTTAATATTTATTTCAATAAGTCTACATGAGCTGACGATCTATAGCTGCCGAGTTGTTCAAAGCGGCTTTGCAAGAAAAACTAATCAACTCTTGTTCAAACTATGATCAGAGTATCCTACCGAAAGAACACCTTCTAAGCTACGCCAACTACAAAGAACAGATGCAGAACAGTCTTCTTAATATTGTTTACAAGATCTAGACGGCCGTATTGTGAAAAAGTTCATATAAGCTCCGAGCTTATAATACTAATTAAATATATTAACTTTTAAAACAGTGCCATTATTTAAAACAAAAATAGTATTTAAATCAATTAAAACTAAAAAATAAAAAACAAACTTTAAAATTAAAACTGTACAATAATTTTGGTGCATTTTAGGTGTTGTATAATTGTGTGCTGAAATCCCCCATTTAGTTACCTTACACCGAACGCATTATATAATATTAAAAAGGCAGAAGATTAGTATATATTATAATATTCATATAAACAATATTACAAACCAAACAACATCAATTGTAAGAAAACAATGACTTGTTGTAAATATAATGTTTTTTTTCTTTTATATAAAAATTAATGTATATAAATTGCACTTGTTATAGGAAAAATAATAAAAGCCTTTTTATTCGAATGTATATAAGCTTGGTTATAATATATATATACTATATAAATATTAGAGTTTTAAAGAGGTAAAAAAGACACCAACAGCAAATTTAAAAATTTCTGGGATAATAATTTTGAAGGAATATTTTAAGCGCTTATAAACAGTTTTAAGCAATATAAATATTTAAAATACTTTTCAATGCGACGAATATACACAAGTTGTTCGCATCATAAGTATTTTATTTATAGGCATGTATTTTTTTTTAAATTTTTAAAATGCAAAAGAGAATTTTGATATTAAAATATATTTTTTGTTCAGTTTTTTGACGGTTTTTCACATCAAGAAAATTTCAAGTTTCAATAAAGTACCGATTCAAAAAGAAAGTGCACCAATTTTTGTTACGTAGAGATTTTTTGTATTTGTTTGAAATTTGTATTTTAATGTGAAGAGCATTGATAGAAAGGACACTTAGGTTAATCTGTCAGGACACCTGGGATCAAGTAAGACACCTGCTTCCATTAAGAAAATCACTGCAGTTTCAATACAACTCAAGTTAATGTACCCAAGGAATACAATGACCGGAAAAGAATTAAGGAGTTTCCAAGAATAAGGCACTCAAAAGAAATACTAAGTGTTTTCAAAAAAAAAAAAACAAAACACATTAAACGATAGAGGAAACTCGAAAGTTCCGATAGAACATGAATGCCAGCATACTGCAAGATTACAAAATAAAATTTTAAGAGAAAATGTATTACGTTTGGGCAATAAGTCCTTGAAAAGTAAAACAAATGGCGTCGCTATCTGAAATTCATTATTATATTTGTCAAGAATCACCATTTTTCAAAAGAACACACCTAAATTTTCATTCAGGTCTGTCAAATAGTTAATTAAACAAAATGGCGTCGCGACCTCAAATTCATAATTTTGTTTGCGAAGAAACAACTTTCTAAAAAGAATGCACTCAGCATTTTAGAGAGATCTGTCAAATAGTTTTGTCGTGGCAGCCATTTTGTATGAGCATTTTCCGTTAAAGTGGAAAAACTGAATTTTGAGTTGTCAGCAAACTCAATTTTCTACGAGAAAAATTATTGCGGATACCAAACAAAAGCTTGACAAATATTATGGAGAATATTCATCATCGATTGGAATCATTCACCACTGGTTTACTCAATTTTGTTAGGGTCGTTCCAGCACAAGTGACGCTGAACGTTCTGGTCGCACGATTGAGATCACCAACCCAGGAAACTTCTGTTTGATAATTCGTTAGGCGATTAATAGGCGAGTGAAGGTGCGTGAGTTTGAAGAGGTCACAAGCTTATCACATGTATAGGTGATTTCGATTACTTATACATATTTGCATACATACATATATATACTTGCTTTCGACAAGATGGATGCTGCATTTCCTCACAATCGACAACAAACACAATCGTTTGAAAACTTCCGAGGAGTGTTGAGCGATATTCAAGAGAAATTCACCGAGTTTTTGCTCGTAATTGATGAAACATGGATTAACCATAACAGACCACATATCAAGACGTCTACCTTAAGGAACAGTCGAAAGATGGACTTATCTTGCTGAATCTAAGATTGAGATTGGCCAGGTAGGTTTGTCAGGCAAAAATTTCATGGGGACAGTTTTTGTGATACGCGGCGATTAGTTCACATCGATAACCTTGAAAAGAGTAAAACGATAACCGGTGTATAATATGCAGAGGTGCTGGATCGATTTCAAACCGATTGGAAGAAAAAATGGACGCATTTTGCGTTGAAAAAAGGTTTTTCCATCAGGACAACGCACTGGCGCAAAAGTCTAAAATCGCAATGACAAAATTGCATGAGTTATGTTACGAAATCCTTCCTCATCCAGCATCTGCGACTTGAAAGGGCATATAAAATTGAAGAAACGTTGAATGAATTTTATCGAACTAAGGGGAAATTATGTTGCGAAATAAAATGATTTTAAGTCGAAAAGAGTGTTCTTTATTTCCCGATAAATCAATCATGAGCCGAATCTTCACACCAAAGCAAATACTGGTAAAGACCACCAAATTTAAAGACAAGATTCGTCATTTCTTCATTGACTTCAAAGCCGCACATCATCGTCAGGAGATCTATAAGCGTTCGCCAAAAACTAATGTCAGATGACATAGAAATGTGCAACTGAGTTGATTTTTCCGGAAATGCCAACACACTTAGACCAATAGTTGGTCCGTTTTGATATCACAGGGTTCTAAAGATCTCCCTGGAATTGAAGCGTTTGATACAATAAATGTCGGAATTATTTAGATCACTAGGATCATTATAGTAGAAGTTTTCCAAGTGGAGTCTACGTGTTTGTGCTAGAGCAGGACAAGAACATAGAAGGTGAGAAACTGTCTCCTTTTCCTCTTCATCTATGCAGCTTCTGCAAAAATCATTTGCAGGAACTCCAAGTCGAAAAACATGTCTGCCTATTAGACAGAAATGAGAAATGAGTTGCTTTGCAGCCATTCTACTGAGAATATCGCAGGTATGGCTGAAGATGTTGTAGAGCGCCTCAAAGTATAGACTATATAGCATGCCACGCTATTCGACATCAATCGGTGGTGCTGACAGAAAATGTTGGTTAAAGATTTGAAGATATTGTCTTACAAAGTGCAAGCTTTAAAGCGCTTTAAACATACGCTTAGCCCATTCTGAATCCCGATCACGAGGGATATAACTTTTTATCAAAAATCACTATGACGGACGAGGTACATTTCGATAGCTATGGATATGTCAAGACGTCATCGGGCGTAAATTGGATGAAGTGACACTGCAGAACATTTAATCCCAACAGGATAGAGAAACGGCGTATGCAATCTAAATTTGTCGTTTTGTGATTTGGTTGACAAGATCACCCGATTTAACTGTTCCAAATTTATTTTTGCAGTACATCATGATTGCGAGGACCTACATATGGCCGAAAATTCTGGCATGAGTTATGGGAATCGCCATTAATCAGTCCCGAATGGTATTCGATTATAGCGGCGGCCACTACTTAGGGTGACTTTTTGTGCCACCTTTGTATAATTATTTTTAAGCAATTGGCCAAATTCAGAAAACGTTAGAAATCCAAAATTTTAAGTGTTCATTATTTGACAAAACAATGTGAAATTTATTTGAACTCTGAGGAGATCATTAAAATCTCATTTCTCTGAGTAGGTCTAATTACCAACTCAAAAAAAAAAAAATACTAGAAGATTAACAGAACAAGTCTCTTTGGTGTCTTTCAAAGACGTTTGGCCAACGAAAAAACAACTTCCAGCGGCTTTGGTAAAAACCACTTTTGACAGCAGAAACTTGGAGCTAGTTAAGGAGCTCGTTTACCACGGATACATTATGAGAGCACTGCTTCCTCGGTTTTGCAACATAAATGGAGTCGTAACGCGCGTCAGTTCTTGTTCTGCTAATTGAAGCAGAGCGTAAGACAAGATTAAAAAGGGGAAACTGATACTATTTCATCTCTGAAGAATTCTTTGAAGAATATTTGACATTAGGAACGAAATGAACTAGATGTGGATGTTATCCATAAAGTGAAACACATTTATTACATTGCCCGGGCACATCGAACGAATGGGCAACAATTCTGGAGCCAAGAAAGTCTTCCCAGTTTCCAGGTTCGAGCTGACGAGAATTCGTAACCAGGGTGATTGGTGGTCCGCGAATCCTCAAATTTGGTTTGAGTCAAAACTTATATAGGAAGTCTTGCAGTTCGCTTATGGAATGCAAGTATGGCGACTTGAGTTAAAATTTCTCAAAAATGAAAAACATCCAAAGCCTCAGGATGACTATTATTTGAACAATACCTCGAAGTGTTTTTTCTTATCAATACTCTTCACATTGCGATTCTTGTTAAAATAGAATGTTTTAAATTTTGTACAAAATAAAAAAGTATCAAGTATAGATTTTGTTTAAAATAATATTTAAATGAAAATATTACAAACTTAAATAGGTAGGTAAAAATAAAAACTTTTTATTCCATGAAAACAAAAGATTTTTGTTTCCATCTTGAAGATAAAAAATTAAAAAAAAATAATTAAAATAATAATCGTTTTACCTTAGAGAATTTAATAACTCACCCTGGCCGCAAAACTAGTATTAGGCTTTTCCAGCAACTCCCACAGATACTTTTGATATTCGGCGCATTTACCTTCGCCAAATTCTTCTTCGTCCCGCTGTCTCAGACTCTCAGCTTCCTTGCGCATTTCCTCGTGGACGTTTTCCTTGCGCTGGTGGTATTTATGCTGACAGCACGACTCCAGATAGAGCTCATCGACGCCCCAATACTCGAGATCATCGCTAAAGGCCAGCACGCACATCTCGTCCACGATATGCAGCTTGCCGGTGCGGTAGAAATTTAAAATCGAACTAAAACTTTTCGGATGTCTATCGAAGAAATATTCGTTGTCAACTAAGGAATAATCATCGCATAATTCCGTTATGGTTTCGTGTGTGGTGCATTCGCGCAGGCGGCCAAGTCTTGTGTGCGGCAGACGCTCGAGCGTCCGCCAGAGAACTTCGTGCTTGACGCCGCCCACGTTGATCGAAACGCGCGTGTTCATCTGTTTGGACTGTGCTATCATAAATGGTTCAGGAGGAGGTATGGAGGACATGGATCTGGAATGTGTCCGTTGCAATAGTGCGGGTGGCTGGGAAGTTGTGGGGTTCGAATTGGTCGGCGATGTAATGGGGAATGGAGCGTAGCGTACTTCTTTGCCAGTGGATCCACCGCCACCTCCGCTACCGCTGGTGGTGCCCGCTCCACCGCCACCAGTATTGGTGTTTGTATTCGCCACCGATGTGCCGTATGACAGATTGTTCGTATCGCCGCCGAGGCTGGTGTTGCCAGTCTCGATGAAGCCCACACCCGGATCATAGCGACCCAAATTGCTACTGCTGCCACCAGCTGTAATACCACCGACGCTGGTACCACATCCGTAAGAACCAGCGCCAGTGCCCATGGCCCGGGCCCAGTCCACATTGCCACTCGTATCGTAGTATGGCTGGTTATCGCTTCCACCGCTTCCGATCGTCTCGTTTTCCACCCAATTCGTCGTCTGTTGCTGCTGCTGGTAGTATTGGTGTTGTTGCTGTTGGTGTTGATGGTGCTTCTGTTGCTGTTGCTGCTGTAATTGTTGTTGCTGTTGGCCAACAGCCTGTCCACCACACAATGTGCCGACCATTTGTGATCCTCCATTATTGTATTGGGGCGGTGTAGACTCGCCCAGTTCCCAGCGCACCGCTTCACGGTCTCTATCGCGTTCGCCGACCATAGGGCCGCTACTGTAAAAAAAAAATACAATACATTTCCACAAGAGCCCTCGAAATTCAAACTCAAAACTCACCGCTACATCGAATCAATCATCCCTATTATTCAGCTCCTTACTGAAGATTCTTTTATATCGGTGATAATTTGAAAAAAAGTGTAAAAACGCTGGCTATTGATGCTTTCTGCTTTAGCTACGATAACTTGCTTTATTCGACGTGGATGATTGCCCCTGCAGCAACTATTGTTCAGCCAACACTTCGTCATGTCTTCTTGGAATCACGTATGGTTGAATGCGGGTGGCGGCGCGGTGGCGTCTCGGAATCGATAACACGAGTTCCTTTCCGTATATATCTATATATTGTAAGGGGTGTTTTTGTGGGTAACTGCAATCAGTTTAATTAAAGTTAACCCATGCCAGCTGACGAGGACTTTCCTTCAGCAACCACAAAGGTTTGTTATGCGATGACATCTAAAATGATAACAAAAGAGAAAATAGCTTGTTAGAAAATGAGACAGTTTGAGAACAATGTTCAATATAACAATAACAGTAGAAGGTGGGTTTGCTAGTACACTCACAGAAATCGATAAGGAATTTTTAATTAAGCTAATTAAAATTAATTGTCTGTTGGTATTGTACTTCAGAAGGTTTAAAATTTCATTAATTTAGTTCTATTTGATTTCATTACCGACACATAAATAATAAATAAAATCACTCCCTTAGCAGTTTTTCTCTGCAAATATTAATTTATGCAACAAACAAAATTATGAATTGTTGTACCCGTTTTTACTTGCGACTTAAAGGTACTATAAAGCAAGTTATTCCATCTAAAAAAAAACGAATTTGAGATTTTGATCAAAGTTGACATGATGGTAGCGAAGACGGGTTCTCTCTGTCTGTCTGTTCGACTACAGCCTAAACTTGGTTGATATCATTTTTAATTTTCTCCCCCGACAAGGTTTTCTTAAGACCAAAAATAACGATACCTGCTATATACATTTTTTCGAAATTTTATAAATATTTTTTTTTTAAACCACAGATTAAAAAAAATTTCATTTAGTTAAAGCTAGGTTGAAAAAAAACTTACAAAAAATGGTTATTAATGGTACCCCATTGGAGCAAATTTTTTGTTTTTGATTTTCTCAAAAACGGTACAATCGATTTTGATATATTTTTTGTCAAATTCAAATTTCAAATTTATTCATTTCTCAAATCAACTTACAAGTAGGATAACAGTAATCTTTTTAAGTTTGTAAGGCTTAAAATATTTAAAAATGTTTCAGAATTTTAATATTTTAAGTTAAATTATAAAACTATGTGATAAAATAAATAAATTTGGTGGTGCAACAGCTCGGAGTGAACCAGGACCTAGTGACTTACAACTCTCAACCATTCCTGTGTGCGTGTTACCAGGAACAGAGGGACCTACAATTTTCTGCCCATTCCGAACGGCTAGTGAGCAGCACTTTCCATGACAAGAGATACTCTTGGAGAATTTGTCAATTTCTCGCAAGAGGCAGTACACCCATGAAAAAAACTTTCTTGCAGCGGCTGAGAATCGAACTCGAGACCTTCCGCATGACAGTCCAACGCACTAACCATTATGCCAAGGGGTACTACTATGTGAACTAAATATAAAAAAGAAATTATAATTAGGAATAATGATGATTAGTTCTTGTCAAAAGCAATTTATATTTCCAATTTTTCTTAGGCCAATAGGCAAAGGGTTCCAAAGTCTGACAACTTGTACGAAGAACTGGCGCTCAGATGTTAGACATGCAAATCTTGGTTGGATTAGCATTTGAAATCTTCCAGATTGCAAGAACTTAAGGCGCTCAAATAAATAATCTGGTTGATGTGTATAGATTATGTCACTCAAAAAACACAAAGCCTTATATTTTAAAAGACAATGGAAAGAAATTCTAGTTAATCGTCTAGAAAATGTTGAGATATGATCCCGTTTTCTCAGGTTGAAGACATACCGAGCAATATTATTGAAAACTACATTTAATTTCTTCCTGCTTTTGAAGACGGAACTCATAAAAATTTCACACCCGTAAAGTAAAATTTAAGTAAAAAAGCGTCTTAGCCAGAAGTATTTAGTATAGTTTCAATCGGTATGAAGTGCAGAGTTGCCCAAAGAGTACGTAGTCCACTCATGTAATAGTAGTGTCTCATGAGAGGGTACTATTGAAGATTATGCCAACGTTTTTTGACAGATGCAACCCACTCTATTGGGCTTTGTGCGAGCAGCAAAGGAGGTAAAGTTGAGATATCGAGTGCCTTTCGATAAATAGCCAGAGCTTTTGATTTATGCGCTTAGTCGCAAGTTATTTTGCATGGCCCAATTGTGAATGCTTTTGAAATCTTCATTTAAAAGGTGACTAAAAGTAGTCAGTGGGCCGCCTTGGAAGAGTTGAACATCGTCAGCGTACAGGTGGATCGAGAGTATTTTACTACCCTATATACTTCATTAATATAAAGAGAGAAGAGCGTAGGAAAAAGTATAGATCCTTGTGGGACTCCATTTTTTATTGATAATAGCTGTGACCGTTTATTTTCAGCTATTACACATTGCTCCCTTCCATTTAGGTATGAATAAATCAGTTTGATTGCACCTGTTGAAAAGTTAAACTCGGTTTTTAGCTTCCTACACAAAGTGGAATCATCAACTGTGTCAAAAGTATTTCAAAAATCGAGGAGCGTTAAGTCAACTGGGTGGTTTTTATCAAGAGCATTTCTTATTTCCTCAACAACTGCAATAAGAGCTGTCTTGCAACTTTTTTTGGCTGAAATCCCGACTGATTTTGAAAAAATAGGTTTTCCGCTTTTAGGGATTTTTGCATTTGATTAAAAACGAGCTTCTCAAAAACTTTCGAAAGAAATGGCAAAATAGCTATTGGTCTAAATTCTGTAACATTGCTACGTTGTTTTTTAGGTACTGGTATAATTTTAGCTTTCTTCCACTCTGATGGAACCTCAGATGTGGTTAGGATTCTATTAAAGACATACATTAAGTGTGGAAGTATATATGGTAGAATCAGCTTCACAAATTAAGGGTTGATGTCGTCCAGACCAATAGCATTTGATTTAATTGATAAAAGTGCCTCCACAACATCTTCTTCACAAACTCCTTGAAAGTAAAAAGGAGTTTCAGTATTACTTCCAGAAATTTGTTCAAAGAGAGCAGGTTGAATAGTTTCACTACCAGCGGATGCGACAAATTCTGAATTGAGTTTATTACAATCAATATCAGCTGGGATATTGCTTTTCTGTTTACCTATACCGAAATTTTGAAGTTGTTTCCGTAGTTGTTTTTCTGAGCTAGACGGGTCTAGTTTAGTTCTGCAGTAGGAAGATTTTGCAGATCTAATTTTGATTGTCACCTATCACCTTACTGCGCAGAGTGCGGTATTTATTAAGAAAGTTTTCTATATGATATTTCTTCCACTTTCTGTAGTTGACATCACGTTCCTGCACATTGAGCCATCGAGGTGTATCAACGTGTTTACGTACAGTTTTCAAAGGAATGTGATTTTCATACAGACAATTGATGTTTTCCTGCAGAAACAAAACTTGGTCGTTGACAGAGGTCATGCTATAGATATACTCGTAGTTCCAGAAAATTTGCGAAATATCACGTAAGAGGACTTCGTTATTCATATTTCGAAAGTCTCTGATGGAAAATTTAATCTCTTTGGAAAAGTTGTTGATGCCCAGAGAAAGGTCACGGTCACTTACAAAAAAGACATCTAAAAGTGAAAAAGAACCTTAAGAGAAGTGAGTAGGGGTAGAAGTATTAATAGCGCGTAAATTCAGTGACTTCATTTCCTCAAGCAGTAAAGTAGCATTTGGAGTATCTAAAAGGTTACAGTTTGAGTCACCGCACAGAACAAAATTTACTGAGGTGCAGGCTAAGTCCTCAAGTGCGTTGAACATTGGCTCAATATAAGTGTTTTTGTGAGTTCTGTATCCCGTGTAAAGCATAAGTTTTTCAGATTTAAGTGTGATCTCAACGAAGATACACTCAATAGGACAATCTGGATCCGACTTGCGTATGATCTTAGATTGAAAAGTTTCACGGACATAAATTGCAACACCTCCACCAACAAGATTTTCTCTATCTGCCCGAAACAGTCTATAACCCCCTAGACTGTAAGTTTGGTCTGAAACACCTTGTGAAAACCATGTTTCTGAGACAAAAATTATGTCAATGTTCGATTTTATAAAAAGATATCTAAATTCGTCGATTTTTGGTTTAAGGCTCTGTGCATTCAAGTGACAAATGTCATTTCGAACAAGTTAGCATTTGTATTGGAATCTCTTTGATTCATATCACTATCCGAATTCATAGGTTTTAATTATCGAAAAAAGAATTAAAAAGAGCCAAGAGAAATATTGAAAATATTTGAAGAAATCATCAAAGGAAAACATAAACTTTGCGAGAAAACACAATTTGGCCTGTGAAAGGAAGCACATAAACTAAAATAATATAAAAAGACAGTTATTTGAACAATATAAAATACTATTTTATTTTCTATGCTAAAGCTCCGCAAAAGTCTCAATAGTATTGTGTATTCAAATTTAAAAAAAAAAAATTTTGATTTAAAAAAAAAATTCTACTTTTTTTTATATTTTTTTTTTAATATTTCGAAAACCCCATGCTCGAATTTTGTTTTAACTTTACAATTAAAAGTTTCTTATTAATATCTACAAGGAGTGAGAAAAAAAATTATTTTACATACAAATAATCCTACCCAACACACAAAAATGTTAAAAAATGTTTTTCGAAAGTCGTATTTTTCTCAAAACGGTGCCTAGAATGTTTATATTTTTTATTTCTTTCGATGTATAAGTCAATAAAAAAAATTTGATGTTAAGCTATTACTGACTGTACATTTCAAAGAATCAATTTTTCGAATTTTAAATTTCCCATTATCGGCAAAACTAAAATAGAAATATTTTACAAAAAAAAAAAAAACATACAATTTGTTTTTGAAAATTCGATATCTCAAAAACGAGTCATTTTTTTTTTGTTTGAAATTAAATAATAAAGACTTAAGGTTGGTGTACCAAAATATTTTCTTAAAAATGTTTTAAATATTTTGTATATAAAAGTTCAGCGACTTAAATTTTTGCCCTTGCATAGATTCATATTTGCTTTTTGTTTGAATATTTTAATTTGTTCATAAAATTTATAAAACATTTTTCATAAGAATATCTGGTACGCCAATTTCAAGTTTTTATTATTTTATTTAAATATAAATTAATTAAAAAAAAATCATGGGCCATTATTTGATATGTTTAATTTTCAAAGAAAAGTTTTAATATTTTTTCTCAAAAAATCCAAAAACAAGTTGTTTTTAGTGTGGATCCAATGCAACTTTTTTTATACTTAATTAAAAAACAAAAAACAATTTGAATTTGTTCTTAAGAATCAAGATTGTAAAGTTAAACTGGCAAAGATGTATCTGGTTTTTTAATAGAAAAATAACAATTATGTATAAAAAAAATCCGATTTTTATTTTTTAAAATACAATTTGTGTTAGCTTACATTGGCTTATACTCGTATTTAAAGAGAATACACATACATATACATTTTACATGCGATTTAAAAATTTAAAGTCGGTTGACTTCAATGTACTTGGGGTGTTCCGTCCTGGTTGTCCAGTGGTGGTTTAGGTGTGGTTTGGTAGAGATAGTTGGCATTTAGCCTCGGCGGTATGCATACCCTGGGGGGATCGTTGTCAGTGCTCTGTGACCCTACTTCTCATTAGCTGATTAGAGTGATTGCCGGTGACATTGAGGTAACGTATGTTAGCGAGTCATCAGCTAACATCAGGTTTTAACAATAATTCACATTGTGGTGAATTCTTCTTAATGATCTTATCCAACACCATTATTATATCGAATTAACTCAAGTAATTAGGCCTATTGGTCATTTGAAGCACCAAATATTCTCCTATTGAGCTCTGAAAAAAATTTATAGAAATCCTGAATTTCATTTGTATGTCCTTTTTAAAAATATTTATATATGTATAGTAACAGAAAAGACAGCTCTGTCAATCTCGAAAAGGCAGTCTCAAGGCTTCTATTTCAAAAACTCACTTCTGAGCACTGTTAGTGATTTTACCTTTGACTAGGCTTAGTAACTCGTTAGACTGTTACGCCGAAGGTGTGGTGGTTGATTTTTAGCTGAAGCCAATGAAAAAAATTAATCTTTCTCTTGCGAGGAAGTTATAAATCCTCCAAGTCAATTTTTTGTTTGAAAAAGGGTTTCTCATCTGCCGATAAAAAAAAAAAAATGGTTGACAATCGATGCCATGTGTAGCAGCCTTAGGAGTCAAAATCATGAATAATACCTAAATTTTACTATTTTTTTTTTCATGCGAATCCACCTGCACCTTCAAAGTTAAGAGCAAAAAGTCCGTTTGAAAAGCATGTTGTATTGTATAAGCCGATGGTCTGAGTTACCAGTGCTTTCAGTGTCTCTACTTCGTAGATTTATCTACGGAGTAGTGGAATATGTAATGTAATGTAATGTAAGCATGGTAAGCCACTCATATTTCAAATGCTGAAAGTCGATTCTGAACAATTCAAGTAGCTGGAAAGATTGAGTTTTATTTTATGATAATTTTTTTTTCCTTCAGCAATATCAACCAGACTGTCCTGTCAGAACCTAGTAGCTTTCCTAGATATCGAAGGAGCTTTCAACAACGTCAGCTACCAGGCGATCACAACAGCAATGAACAAGCTGAAATTAGAGAAACCACTCATTGATCTTATAAGTCTCATGCTCAAAAGCAGGACAATAACTTCCAGCATGAGAAGTTTTACTACCACCAGATCGGTGAATCGTGGTACCCCCCAAGGTGGGGTCCTTTCGCCTCTCTTATGGAACATGGTAGTAAACGAACTTCTAACATCAATGGAAGCAGAGGGTTTCAAGGTGATTGCTTATGCAGACGACGTTGCAATATCTGTATCTGGGAAACATCCTCAAGTTCTCTCAGAACTCCTACAAAATGCCTTAAATAGGCTAACAAAGTGGGCTAAGCAATGTGGCTTGGACGTCAATCCACATAAAACAGAATTAGTACTCTTTACGAGAAGGTACAAAATTCCTCAGATTAACCCACCCAAGATTAAAGGAATACCATTAAGCTTTTCCGACCAAGCCAAATATTTAGGCCTCATTTTAGACAAAAAACTAAATTGGAAGGCAAATATTGATGAAAGAGTAAAAAAGGCTACCGTAGCGCTCTTTACTTGTAAAAAGGCTATAGGATCAAAATGGGGCTTCTCCCCAAAAATAACCCACTGGCTATACACCTCGGTAATCAGACCGATACTCATTTATGGAGTTGTCGTATGGTGGACCGCACTGGACAAGATGGTAAATCTAGGAAAACTCATCAAAGTCCAGCGGTCAGCAGGTATGTGCATCACAGGAGCACTTCGCTCAACACCAACCGCAGCCCTGGAAGTGCTTTTAAACCTAACACCTCTTGACATCTTCTCCAAAATGGTGGCAGCCAACTCATGCGTAAGGCTTAGAGCCACCTCTCAATGGATCAGTAACAATACTGGTCATACTACCATCTTAGACAATTTCAGATCTATCCCAGATCGCTTAGACTATACCACCCCAAAAATGGTATTCGATAACAGCTTCCTTGTTTCCATCCCTTCAAGATCGTCTTGGGAAGAAGAGAGACCCCTGGAAGACAATGCGGTACACTTCTATACAGACGGTTCAAAGACCGATCACGGCGTTGGAAGTGGTATCTATTCGAAACAACTGAATCTCAGTCTTTCATAAAGACTTCCCAATCAATGTAGTGTGTTCCAGGCAGAAGTAATGGCGTTTAAAGAGGCACTATCCTGGCTCAAAGAAAACGTTATATCATGCAAGGATATACGAATCTTCTCGGACAGCCAAGCCGCTCTCAAATCTCTCGCGTCTGTCTCCACAAACTCTCTAATAGCCCACGATTGTCGATCATCTCTCAATGAGATGACAGAACAGTTTAATATTCACCTCATTTGGGTGCCGGGCCACAGAGACATTCCGGGAAATTGCAAAGCCGATGAGTTTGCCAAAAACGGAACACTTCTGCCTACTGTTAGACAAAAACATAACATAGGAACACCACTTGCTACATGCAAATATCTTCTCAAACAACATGCTCTAGAATCAACAAATGCTAGATGGTCACAGGGTACCACCTGCCTGGCAACCAAACAAATATGGCCAAGCATAGACCTTAAACGGTCAAAAGACTTGATCTCCCTGAGCAGATAAAATATAAGCTCTACAATCGGAGTTATAACAGGACACTGCCTCATAGGTAGACATGCTTTGAGGCTAGGAGTCTACACAAATGACTTCTGTAGAAGCTGCATGGACGAGGAGGAAGAGGAAACAGTCCAACACCTTCTATGTACATGTCCAGCACTCTCCAATAGAAGGAATAACTATCTCGGTAATCCCTTCTTCGATAATACCAGTGAACTGGCAACGATCGACACAAAATGTCTCTCTAACTTTATTAAAAGCACGAAATGGTTTGTTTAAATTCATTACTCTCCCATGAGTAACTTCTTTAGTGGTATCACAACGGATCTTTGAGGTCTAAGTGAGTCAACAACAACTAGACAGCCACTCCAACCTAACCTAACCTATCCTGTCAGAAGCATCGAGAAATAGACAAACTTACAATGGCAGTAAGTCCTTTGCTTGAATGGTACAAAAAGGTAGAAATGGCAACCACAGGCTGTCTACCCCTATGGCCCAATTAACCTTGAAGTACAACAACTCTTTCAAACCTAGGGATGGAATTGAATTGTGGACATTCTCACGGAGTCATGCAGTTTGGATTGAGTTTACGAAGAGAGGATGAAGTAGAAGTAAAATAGATAATCTGTGTTTGCTTTCGCAAAATCATCAGGATTCACTCACTCAACAGGATCACCTGACATATTGTCAATTGGTGCTCTAAGGAATCAATTGTAGGTCACAGTACAGAACAAACTAAAGTTCGTCCTAGATCGATTTAATCGCCTTAAGAAAAGAGATCAAGTCTTTGATCATCATTTCTGAAACCTCGTCAATGTCGTCTAAAAAATGCCCTTCCTTACGTAATTTTGCTCCAATTTTGGCCAGAGCAGGGCATTTACAGACGAATTGAATGTCTTTTTCCTTATCCAGCTGGTCACAACAGATACGACAGTGAATGTTGTGAGGAATACTTAGGTATGCTGAATGCTTCCCTATTGGCCAATGTCGGCTATAGATTGGCTTGCATACTCGTATCAGATCAATTTTTCGGGGTTGATTATATGAAGGTGGGCAAAATCTTTCTAGATATAATTCGGTTAGTCAGCCCTTCATCACTACGAGTTTCCGACTCTTTTCGAAAGTGAGCCATGAAAGTCTGATCCTTGCCTGAACAGATACCGTTCATTCCCATTAACACCACTTTGATCCAGAACGCAGATTAGACTGTCACTGAGGTAAATATTCAGGCTCGCAAGTTCGTTCCCTTATTGGTGGGCAAATTTGGAGGATGATGTACTAGAATTAATTAATGGCTTTAACAGCCCTCTGAATGTTTGTTATAATAGTCGTATTCAGGTTCTGGTTTGGATCTTATTTGGATAACTTGCATGCTTCCCTGGTGGCCAATAATTCAGCTTGAAAAGCACTAGCAAAGTCGGGAAGCCAAATGGGCCTAGATATATTCAGAGTCTCGAGAGAAATGATCCATCAGAAACCATCAGTATAGATAGTTGTGTCGAAGTCTTTCGTCACGAGATCGCCGTCACAGTTTTCTCTAGAAAGTAACTACTAGAGAAACATTTCTGGTAGCAAATCAGATTATCTTTTTCTTTTATTATACGAAATTATTTTATACGTTTAGAAACTCCAGACGGCAAAAAGGATAACATTTACAAGTACCTTAAGGTACCTTTACACTAAATTTCATTTTTTTTTCGCCTTGTAACGATAAACGTTAAAATTATTAGTGAACTACTAATACTACATCGCGGAGGGTGGAAAATACGTTTTTAATGTTTTAATGTTTTAGTGTTTTTGTTTTTATTCCTGCAAGGGCTTTCTACCGCCTAAAATCAGATATAAGAAACTTTTAATTGGATTCCTTTCTTTATAGAAATTTTCTCATAAGTCCTTTATGCGATGAATTAATTTGTAAATAGAAATTTAGCCAGCTCCACACAATCTCACAAAGTATTTACTCTCCTGTCAAAATAAAATGCAAAGCAATTTAATTGGACTGCCTAGCTTGTGTGTTCAAAATGATTTTCATATTTTGCTTGCAAAATGGTATCGAAATGGATTTCACCACCATTACATCAAACACTCAAATTTGACAGAATGCGTAAAGGCTTTCTAACCAATCCTAAAAAATGTCAAATTGGGGTGAGATGAAATTTAAAATTCTGTTTCCAAATCATCACAAAAGCTTCAATTTTATTGTTTTAGAAATTGGAATTTTATTCTGAGTTTTAACAGTTTGAAACTTAACTAACAAAATTAAGATAATATCCAGAGTTCTAAAACCCAAGATGAAAGAACTCTTGAAGTATTAAAGCTTTATACATTATTTGTCTGAGCAAGAACTTGAAGGTTAAACTAAAACAAAACTCTCTTCCCTTTGCAAAAACAGAACTGAATGAAACAAATCAATTTACAGAATTACTTTAATTGAAAAGTTGGATGGTGCCCAAGTTTCTAGACTCCGGTATATATAGATGAAATCTATTCTACTTCCTTAAACTTGGGTTTCTTTAAAATTTACTCCCACTACATTTCAGATTACATCATCAAAGTAATGGAAGAAGGTATAGTGGGTGTGGAAGACCAATCAAATTAATCGAAAAGTTAACAAAATTGCAATACAAACTATTAATCGCCATCAAAGTTAAAGACCCAATTATGTTTTGACCGGTGATAGCCTACTCTAGCCCGTGCCCCTTTCAGGAAAACTCCTAGTTTGGTTTTATTTTTATTGGATGACAAAAAATCCTGATACATTTTTTTGTGTGATGAGACGACGTTTTTATATAAATTAATAGCCCCTTAACTGCAAAGTACACAACATGGAATCCCATAGCAAATTGATTTGTGTAGCCTCCATTTTATGCTGCTAAATTAAACGCATAAAAATGTCATTAGGGAACCAACAATGAGCGAATCAAAAATGAATTATCTTATTTTACCCATAGAATGTGGGGGATTATGTTCTTATCACTTTGAGTGGACTAGAGGTTTGAGTGTATGGGCTTTTGATTTGAAGGAGGAAAGTACATAAATTGTTTTAAACTTTACTGGATAGCATTACAGTGAGTATGCTAGTACTTTAGTACTTAACCTATACATCGAAAATAAGGTCCTGGAACCAAAAATAAAGGAATATTGTGCCTTTTAATATTCATAATATAAATGTTTTGATGGTAAGGGTGGCATGAATGCATTTTGGAAACTGGATAATTTAAAGGCTTTCAATAAGACTAAATGAAGATTTTGTGGAATTTATAGATTTGTTTTGGAATAAGGCCTGGACGTTCGATAGAAAAGTAACTTCTTACGCTTTTGTGTTAATACATTGTAATGGTATAATCTCTTACTACCTCTTTCTATAAGATAAGCTTAAGTGGCTTAGAATTTTACAGGTTTTATTTATAAAACATGAAAGTACAAAATGAGAATAAATCTGAAGAATGATGAAATTCGATTTTTAAATTGATAAAACAACTCGTTAAATAGTTTTGAAGTCTAAAACGATACTTTATTAAAAAATAGGTATCCGAAAATCTTTGGAACCTTTTTCCTAAACAATTTATTTTCAGTGTGGTTTCTTTTGAAATCATAGGTTATTTTGACAGCTCGAAATCTTGACAGTAAGTCAGTACCATATACCTCCGCAGAATGAAAGAAATCGCTTTAGGCTTGAACACCGTTGTAAAAAATTAGAAACTTAGTTCCGAAGTGAGTGCTATGTAGCACAAACAGTGCGTTTTTTGACAAGCAGTTTCAGCCGAAATGAAGAGTCCACCGCGCCTGCTGTACGCCAGTTTGTGCAAAAAGTTCGTGAAACTGATAAGCTAGTGGAAAACACTCATGGTCCCCGTCATCGTACGGTGTTCACAGTGGAGAGTAACAAAATCTCGCCGCACAAAATCCCGAATCACGTAATCCCGCCGAAAATAAAAATAAAAATCCCGCCGACAGATATTTTTGGCGGGATTTTCAATACTATTTTAGTACTATTAATTAAATATTTTATTTTGATCTATTTTTAAACAAATGAAAAGTATTTAAGGAACTGTTGGTTCGGGAAAAATTCAGTTCTTGTTAGAACTCCGAGGAGGTAAACCTCCTCCATCTTTAGAGAGATAATTTTCAATGTTTTGGCCAATTATTTTTGGACATTCGACCAAAATATTTTTGGACATTTTGTCAAAAATATTTTTTTAACAAACTTTTTTTCAACAATTTGTTTTTGAAGAAATTTTGATTTTTCATACATTTTTTTCTGGACATTTTTTTTTTCAAAAATATTTCTTGACAAAAATTTGCCACCCAAGGTACTTTTAATCAAAAAAAATGTTTACATTGGCGCCTACCAGGCGCTTTAACATACCCTAAACTAGGCATCTCAGCGAGTTAAAAATTGCATATTCGTGATCTAGGGAGTGCCACCTTTCAATCCACGTATCGCATGTAACGAAAAACAAATGTTTATCTTTAAATGCGATTTGCGACTAAACGGAGCTCCGTAGACCCCCCAAAGTTGACATTTTCAAACGTGATTTCTGGCTAAATTAGGCATCTTAGCGAGTTGAAAATATCATATTCGTGATCTAGGGAGTGCCACCTTTCAATCCACGCATCGCATGTAACGAAAAACAAATGTTTATCTTTAAATGCGATTTGCGGCTAAACGGAGCTCCGTAGGCCCGCCAAAGTTGACATTTTCAAACGTGATTTCTGGCTAAACTAGGCATCTCAGCGAGTTAAAAATAGCATATTCGTGATCTAGGGAGTGCCACCTTTCAATCCACGTATCGCATGTAACGAAAAACAAATGTTTATCTTTAAATGTGATTTGCGGCTAAACAGAGCTCCGTAGACTCCCCAAAGTTGACGTTTCAAACGTGATTTCTGGCTAAACTAGGCATCTTAGCGAGTTAAAAATTGCATATTCGTGATGTAGGGAGTGATGTATCACATGATTTTTTTTTTAAACTTTTTTGGAGATTTTTTTTGTAATGTTCTTATTTTTTTTTTTTGGCTCAAGATACTTTCAAGACTTCATACTTTACTTGTCTTCAGCTTTAAGCCAATCGTATTGAATATTCCAGTACAATAGTAGGGAACTTCGTTATCGTTGCTTCTGATTGATTCGAGTCACCATTACTATGGAAATGAAAATCCATACTGTGCTGTCAATTTAGTATTGAAACGGCAGGATTTCGCAATTCGGGATTTCGTGATTCGTGATTTTGTGAATCCGGATTTCGTGATTCGGGATTTTGTGAATCCGGATTTTGTGATGCTGGATTTTGTGAATCGGGATTTTGTGATGCGGGATTTCGTACCCAACCCGTTTACAGACGAGAATGTGGCTGCTGTAGCCGAGAGTGTGAGACTCGATTTGTCACGGTAAATTTTGCCGTACAAAGAATCATTCTTTCGGTTCCCTATCCTTATTCTTTTTTTAATAACTTTCTTCAAACAGGTGTTTCTTTCAACTTACTGAGATAGAGAAGGGCAGCCATGGTCCATCAGTAACTTGAAGAAACAATTTTAAAAGCTTAAAGTCTTAATTGCTAGTGACAGTCAGTCACAGAGATAGACGAGCGGTCTGTGTAAAACTTGCAACAAAAATTAACATTGGCGAAGTTGGTACCCAAATATTGAAGTAACTCTTTGTGAGAATGGCTGGGTGCCCAACCTAAACCATATCTATATATTTTTATATACCTATGTAAAAGATGGAACGTTAACGGCTAGTTCCTATACATTTCCCAAATCTGCGCAAAAACCCAACAAAATAAGTAAATTCGCGAAGCAGAGTATTACCACCAACTTCCTCTAAATAGTAGTATAGAAATTAGAGCAACTTTCTTTGCACAGGGTTGCCAGTGTTTCCTTAATGTTTTTTTCTATAAAGAAATTTATTTAATTTTTTTGGTTTTCAAAGGATTTTGTTTAAAAAAAAAAAAAACTTGTATGAGGTGGCTGAATGCACCCATTGAATTGCCTTCCACTGGAAAGTCCTACCAGGGGTCGGCGAATTCAATGATGATGATAATGATGACCTACGGCGTTGGCGCACTCTCGCCAATGTGCTGAGTGTTGCTGATAAATGACGCGATCGAAACCCGCGTTACTAATTGGCGGAAAGCACTGGGTTTGAAGAAGAGAAGAGGTCTTCCAGGCCTGGAAGAACACTCTTTATGGCGATTTAACTTATATCAAGAGGTGCAAAGCAAATTTTTTTGAAAACAAAAAGAGGAACAATTTGAGAGTTCTTAGTTGAAGAAACATAGGAGGACTTTGTTGCAGAGAAAATTTGAAGTTAACTCGAGGGCTAGCGAGGAATTTGGTGGTAAAACAAGAAAAAAAGCTAAGTATATTGGTTTTAAAATTGTAATTTAAAATTTTATCGTCGGGTCGATAATTTTGTTCAACTTTCATATCCTTTGGGTCTTTGTTATCGAAAATTTCCGATATTGCGGAATGCGTGACCCATTTCTAAACACTGTTTTTGCTTTCGGGACTGAGTGTTAACGGTCTATCTTAATAATTTCATTTTCTTTTGTGTTCAAATTATTTGAAAGATCTTGAGTTTTAGGCCTACTTAATTGCAAGGTTTCCTAAGCAATTGAATAAAATTCTAAAATTCCCATTCGGAATCACAAATTTAAATCTTTTATTTAAAATATCTTTCATCGTCGGTTTCACTCCAAGAGTTTGTGATTTCCTTATAAAACAAAAATCACTGGCGCCCATTTTCATTTTCCAACTACGCCCCTGCGCTAGTTGAAAATTGATCAATTAAATCTTTTGATTATTTTTAATTAATAATCCTCATCAAAATTATTCTTGAACCCACCCCCTAACTGAGTCTAGTCGTGGTGGTAGCATACATTGTTGCTATCAGTTAAAATTTTTTTATTCTCTGAACCCGTCTGTCTGTAGTTTGACAGTTCGTCATCGGTTTCTCTCAGTCTCCTTTAACTACATAGTTTTTGTTTGTTCACGTCGTGTTTCTGTTCGTCATTTCGGTTGATTATTTAATTTTAATAATCAAAGTAAAATTTCGCGAACTAAAATTGTAACAAATTCACAAACATCAACTCGCCATCGATCTGAACAGCCCAAGCTCTACATTTCACCTACTAGCCAGAGAAGAATTCGCAATTAACTTAGAAATTGAAGGCGCACGACCATCCGTTTCGTTAGCGCTTGAACGACGTTGTATTCCATAATTAATGGGAATGTTTGCTCTTACCAATAAAGCCATTATACATGGATAGAATTTAATTTGTTCATTTTATTTCATTTAAAAAAATTTGTATTTGGCCCACCCTTTAAGTACAATATATTATACATACTAGGTATGCGACATGTATATCCAATAAGAAATATCCTATTTTTCAAAGAAATATTTTCGTGTCATGTGTGTAACGAATTTTTGAGAAATTCCTGTATAATTCGGCTATTCAGCTTGCGTTTTCTTGCCCAACTTGCTCAATGCTCACAATTTACTACTTCACTTAACTGGGCCAACAAGAATCTCCAAAACAAACTAAACTACACGTGCACACGAAAAATTCACCAGAATTGTACTCTTCATACCAACATACGAGTATAGGTATAATAATAATTGTTGTATGCCTTGTACTCATATTCATTCTTGTTTGTTCTTATTCAACAAAGCGCCTTATTTGTTCAGAGCTTATAAGCTCGTAAATTTTTTTTTCACTGCCATGGCATATAAACACAAAGGTTTGGTCTTCCTCTTCGACTTCGACTAGCCATAGTCAAGTTAGAGGAGAAGGCTTTTATATTCCGAGAGCAATTACTTTTACTTCAGTCACAAACCCGTACCCGACCACCCGCCTGTGAATAGTTTTTTTTTCTAGGAACAACACGTTATAAATTCGCAGACACCCACAAATACTCTCACACATCCCTTCACGTACACATACATGATAATAAAGGTATCCATTATGTCCGTTATTTCTGTTTCGTGGCTGTAATTAAGTAAATGACTTAGTAGATATATAGCTTCTCAGGAGTCCATTTAAAATGTCCATGTCCATTACTTTAAAAAACAACGGGTAAATAAAATATATAAAAATACTCGTGTCATCCGCTGGTATTGATTTTCAATTTTATAACTTAACAAAAAAAAAATAATAATAAAATGGACTTAAGTATTTATAAGGCACTGGCACTGGCGACTGGCATGGCGGTGTCAAGGAACTCTGAGGAACTTCGAGGTTATTGAATGTGTTTTACGTTATATCGGATGTCTTATTTTTAAGGATAGATAATTCTAAGGAGAGTTCACCTATTCATTTAAGCTTTATTTAATAGCTGTGGTGTGCGCATTGGTCATGAAATTAAAGACCACCTACTTAACGACAGTGATAAAAGGCACATAGATTGGTTTTGTTTAATTTATTTGCTTGATTAAAATGGAACGGAATAGCACTTATTTTGCTTTGTGTCGGTCTAAATTCGGTAAGTTAAAACTTAACAATGCAGTCAGTCAATGTTGTCCATGAAAAAGGGTTGACTTGATGTTGATGTTAAGACTTGGGATCAAATCGTTTACGAAAGGAAAAATCAAAACGAACCAGCCGCGGCTACAGGGGGAGGGCAATGGGTGCAATTGCCCCCCCCCCCCCCTGGACAATTCCGGCAATTCTTCGTTTCACAATAATTATAAAGTAAATTTTTTTCAATCCTAGCCTTAACCTATAACAACCAACACGCAAACGCTTACGCATCACTTTTCACTTTTCATGTTATTTATGTACACTGAGAAAACTGTACTATGAGTTATTTAAATAGAAACATGTTTAACTACATGTTTAAATAAGGACAAATAGAATTCGTTTATAACTAAACTCGAATCTGTTTAGATTCGAAAATACTATTATTTTACAGTAAAATATGTTTAAATCAAACTCATTCATGTTTAAGAATTTCATTAAGATCTGCACTTCATTTTTTATATGTATTCAAATTAGTTTTAGTTTGATTTTTAAAATGCAGGTTTAATTGTTTTACTAACTTAAAAATTGTAACATACAATGAACATGAACGAGTTTGTTTGAAATATAAACGAAGTTAAAATATTTACATGAGTAAGAGATTAAACATAAATAATGTTAAATTTAATCACGAACGAGTTTGAATTGAATAAAAATGAAGTAGCTAAATACAACTTTTCTTCTTTTTGGCATCGAAAGTCATGGAGTGTGTTTATGTTCCGCGTGTGTTCTTGTGATCTTACTAAAGTGAGTAATTTATAAAATAATAAAGAAATATTTGATTACCATTATAATGTTACACAACTGAAGTTCTGTTTCAAGCAAAAATATAAACCATAAGATTATTCGAGGAGTGGAAGTTAATACCATTGTTCCCCGCTCTCTATTGTAAGTATAAAAAAAATATTTGTTTCAAAAACTGTTTATTTATATAGTTTTATTTAAAAAAATACTGACTAATAAGTATGTTTTATAATTAACTATCATTTGACTTCTATATTCTTGCCACAGGACGACTAGAGCACGACGAAAGACGTAAAAAAAGAAGCAAATTCCAGAAGACGAATTATATGAACCAGAATTTGAAGATGTTCTCAAGATGTGACAAAGATGAGATCTTAAAGCGCTCCACAACAATTTAATGATTTTTTGGAAAAATGTAAATAAATATGTAAAATAAAAATATAAATACATACACAACGTAGGTACTTATTAATTTGTATTTGTGTTGAGTATTTTTTTATTTCTGAATTTCTGAAAAATCTGAAGTAACAAAAAATTAATATGATTCTATTTGAAACAACATCAAATAAAGTTAATAAAAACAAAGATAAGCATGTTTAAATCAAATAGAAAACGTGGTAATTTTAAACCAAATCATGTTCAAATCGGGTCAAACATGGGTAAATACGTTTCTATTCAAATTAAATAGATATCGATTCCATGCCAAATCGTATGTGTTTGAGTTTGATTTAAATATGAATATGTTTGATTTTTTTCTCAGTGTAGGTACCTTTATTTTCAATGAATTTTCCTAATATCAAAAAAATGATGATTTTGCTTAAGAAAAATCTAATTTTATATGATCTAAGATAGGAAAAACGCTTTATTAAATATCTCTTGTGCCGTGCATCGTAGATATTATATGCATAATAGAAAAATTCTTGTATCTATCGTTCTAGATGTAATCCAAAAAGGCCCCAATATCTCAAAATTATTGGCTCTGCCATTTTGATACTAGCTCTTTCTTGTCTACCTTTTTATCATTTTTGTTGGTTGGTACACATAATGTATCCACTCATAATTAACGCAAGTTTACATTGTTTATAGGGAGATCACCGACCAGGTCCGTCAAAAAAGCGCGATTCAAATAACAGAAGCATTGACTCATTTTTTCAACCGATCAATAAGAGACCAGTTTTATCTTTTACTGAAACTTCTGATTCTAAAGTGGATAAAAGTAATAATGTTGATCCTGTTGCTCAATCTTCTCACCGTTCTCCTAAATGCACAGAGAGAAGTGAGAGCTCCATTAGTGCGAGAGTTGCACTTGTTTTTTCCTCGGTTTCTGGGTCTACGTCTTGTTATCAGTCCGATGCCCCCTATGATATTGGAAATTTTTTGAATAAACAAATTGATGACTTCACGAAACATCAGCTTCTATCAAATCCTTGGCATCCAAAAGAGGACTACAAGTTTCCATTTTCTTCGCACTTGCTCAAAGGTAACAGGTAAGGTGGTCAAAAGGTATTTTAGCCAGAAATATCTCAGCAAATATTCTTGGCTTGTGTTTTCACCATCAAAACAGGGTTTGATTTTTAAATACCGCCCTTTCTTTGTCACTGGAAGTGTTGGAGGTGGTCAAAAAACCGTGCCTTTACAAAGCCTTGTGAAAAAACCCTTCATAAACTTTAAAGTCATTTCTGGACAAAAGGGAGACTTGGAAAATCATGCTAATAATAATAACACTTACCACAAGTGAGCTGTTGAGGACGGAACTGAGTTTCTTCACACTTATAATAACCCAAACCTGGAAATAGTCAACCGTGTAAGCCAACAGCGTCTTAAAAAGGTAGAAGAAAACAAGAAACGCCTTCGTCCCATAGTAGAAACCATCATCTTCCTTGGACGGCAAAATTTAGCATTTCGTGGTCATAGAGATGATGGAGCTATACTTAGAAACATAGTTGATTCAAACCAATCTGACATGACCGTGACCGAAGGAAATTTTAGGGAACTTTTAAGGCTTCGAGTATATGCTGGAGACAAAAAAATTAGAACAACATTTGCAGTCAGCCTCTTCTAATACTACATACATAAGCAAAACAACACAGAACTCACTTATTTCATGCTGTGGAAATGAGGTTTTCGATCAAATTTTGAGTAACGTTCGGGCCTCACGTTACTATTCCATACTTTTCGATGAGACAACGGATGTATCTCATCTTTCCCAGCTGAGTGTAATCTTACGATACGTTCATGAAGGTCATATTCGTGAGGATTTTGTAACTTTTGTAGATGTATTTGAGGAACTGACTTGTTCCAGAACTGACGAAGAATACGATTCAGATGAGGAAAACTGGAGAGAAACCGGAAAAATATTATCTGCCGAAGAGAAGTTGGAGGAAAGTTCTACATCAAATGATTTGTCCTTAACTGGCAAAGCTATAGGGAAAATTATCTTGTTCCAGCTAAAAAAGAAGCTCAAACTTCCTCTTGAATCATGTGTGGGAATAGGGACAGATGGGTGTGCTGTTATGCTTTCAGAAGTTCGAGGTGCTGTGACGGTGATTCAAAAGGAAGCGAAAAATGCTGTGAAGACTCCATGCTACAGTCACAAGCTTAACAACTCTATTTCTCGAAGTTCGAAAGTACCTGCCATTCGAGACGCTGTGACAATCATGAAAGAGGTAATAACGTTCTTCAAATCGCACCCAAAGCGAAAAACTGTCCTCATGAGCACCTTGGGGTGTGCACTCACATCACTTTGTGAGACTAGGTGGGTAGACCGGCATGAAGGTGTACTCCAGTTTTCCTTAGACCTAGCCAAGATTGTGGAGACATTGGAAACGATTTCGCAGTGGCGTGACCCAAGTACAGCCAGCAAAGCTTCCTCGTATGTAACAAGCTTATGCAATACCCAGTTTATTCTCTCAGTATTGTGTTTAAGTAATATGTTGTCTTTAACACAGTCTTTGAGCAAATTGCTACAAACGAAATCTCTTGACCATACCAGCAGCGCTATGCTGGTGAAAGACACAATTTCCGTTATTTCAAGTCACCGGTAGAACATAGATACTAATTTCAAAAATATCTGGCAGAGAGACTTTGTCCTAACTGATTTGCGTGAAATGTTTCAACCTGAAACATTAGATGTGTTTAAGCTCACGATTTTCATCCCGGAAAATATAATCAAATATAATACTGATGAGCTTGATACCACCGTTAGGTCACTATTGGATCGCTTTGGAAAACTCCTAAACTTAAATATAGATGTTGCCCTTTTTTTGCTTAAAAATGAGCTGGTGATGTGGCGCGCAAATCGGTAAGAGAAAATGAGCAGAAGAACAAGCTTCCTGACACTGCCCTGGATTCAATAAGGATGTGTTTTGTATTATACATAGTTTCCTTCTTATTCTTGCAACGCCTCCAGTTACAAATTCTTCGGAAGAAGAAAGGTCTTTTTCTTCGTTGCGGCGCCTTAAAACATATTTAAGATCAACAACGGCTGAAAACCGCCTCCGCGGTGTGGCACTCATGCACATTCATAGGCAAATCCCGATCGATGTTGAGAAAGTTATTACTAGGTTTTCAAAAACCGGCCATACAAAAAGATTAGAATTAAGTATTTAAGAACTATGTATATCATGTACAACACTATCATTCCTTCATTTAAATTAATTAATTTATTTATTTTTTTAATACGCACGAGTTCCTATTTAGTACTCGTACTTTAAGACATGCATACAGAGCATTATTGAAAGAGGCTAAAGTAATGTAAACGAAGATTATTTATACACGAACTTTATTATGTACCTGCACATGCTTTTTTTAATTCAATTAAATAATTTGTTATTTTTATATTCGATTGTGTTTATACCTTTTAAATATTTTAAGACAGAAATGCAGAGAATCATTAAGAAATTAAAAAAGCGTAAGTATTCGATGGACCATTTTTTTTATAAGTTAAGCAAAATATCAGGAAAATTGCCCCCCCCCCCTGAACGAAATCCTGGATCCGCGCCTGAAACGAACAAATGTAATCGGTCTTGAAAAGGCAGATTTAAAACAGTGGAGCAATATTTGGATTGAAATACACCTTAGAGCTCTTCTTCAACTATCAACCTTTAAACTGTGTAAAACTAGATTGAAGGAGGTCAATTGAATAAAGCCCTCTGGAAAACTGAATATTGTGTTTCCTTTGGAAAAATAGCAATAATAAATCCCAAACAAGACTGGCACACCAAATAAAATCCTGTTTTATCTATTTTTTTCGATTGTACTAAAAGAAAGACCAGTTAAAAGGTACTCAATTTTTTCCATAGTCTTATGATGCAGCATGTTAACAAAAAAAAAAAAAACAATTTCAACTTTTGAAAAGATTAGATATTACAGTTCCTGACGTGAGATTTACATAATATACAAGCCGATAATACCTGGTGTTGCTCGGTTTTTTTGGTAAAACTTTATGACTGCAATCTGCAATCCTAAAACTGAGTACTAAAATCAAACAAAAAAAAAATTATTTAAAATTATAATTCGAAAAATTTCCAAATTTAAGTAATGGACGCATGACACTTTTTGTTTAAACTACTATTTATTTTAGAAACATAGTACACATAGTATTCATATTTTATTTTTAAGTAATATTTTATTAATTTCTTAAAAGAAAGATATGCTTAAAACTAATCTTCTTTCTCCACGTGCGTCGTTTCTTTAATATCGTACTTTCAAACAAAAAAATTTGATGAAAAATACATAGATTGAACTGAAGGGAATAAAAAACGGATATGGCCGCGCATTTATGGAATAAACAAAGATAATGCTATACTCTTACTGATAACACATATTTGCGTTGAATGCTTCTTAAAAAAAGAAAAGAAAAAAAAAGAAAAAAAAAACATTTTTGAGAATTTACTTTGGTATTAATTACAAAACTCATTACGAATTATATATTCATAGTGTAAAACACATCTACTGGAAGTTCAAATGTACTCTTGAAGTCAAATGGAAAGTAAATACATGAACACACCTATTCTTCATTTTCTACAATTAACGAGAAAATTTTTGTGCATATAATTAAAAAGCAGAATCGTTTTGAAGTTTCTTTTATTCGTGTACAGCGCCATGAGTTGAACGATCGATTTAGAATTGAATTGAAATTGAAATTAAATGAAAAAAGAATCTATCACTATCACCTATGTTGTGCTTTTTACTTATTGTGAATTCGACCAACAAAAGTGAGTTTTGATGTTCTGCATTCCGCATAAAATGACTTTTGTGATTTGTTCATTCCGAATGTGAAATGTTGGTGTTCTGAATTCAACCCGAAATGAAGATTGTGAATTGAGTTTTCGGAGATGAAAGTTCGTGTTCTACATTTCGAATACATTGCGTTTTACGGTGAATTTAATTCACTTAAGTTTTGTTTGGTGAAACTTTACATTTGCGCGACAGTTGGCAAATATGTAAATAAAACTTTGAAATTTTGATTTTATTAAAATAAAATATTGTTGTTTACAAGGAAATAAAAAAAGAGCTCCCGACAAGAAAAAGTTCTGTTGCAATTTATGAAATAAGTTAAGAAAGAAGTTTTGTGTTAAGGGAATTGAAGTCGATTTTATTAAGAGATTTATTTCCAAAATGTAAACAAATGCTTCTTCGCTTAGTCTGAAGCTTCTTTTGAAACTACAAACAATTCAAATATGACCATGTTAATTCATTCCCCATTTCAACTTCCGCTGCTTCTGGAAGATCTAAAAACCAAGTTTCCAAAAACCAAGTTACAGAATCCGAGTTTTTTTACATTTTCTCGAGAAAACAAAATAAAATGCACGATTGGGTCGCACAAACTTGCTCTTATGTAAAAGACCAAGAATTTCAAAAATGAATGTTATTAGAGAAAAACTGTTCATAAGCATAAAATCCATTTTATAAATAACTAAAACAACTCCTTTAGTAATTGGAGCTGAACATAGGATGTGAAGTGTTTTAATTAAATATTAGTTTATGCGAAAACAAAATTATAATTCATTGTAGTGTTTTCTTAAAAAAAAAGTTTTTATATACAAAATTTTTTAGAAACAATTTTGGTACGCCAATTTAAAGTTTTTATTATTGTTCGAATAAAACTTAAATTTACAAACAAAATACCGGTTTTGGGAAATTGAATTTTCAAAAAATAAAAATAGATTTTTCTTCAAAATTCAAAATAAAGTTTTTTTTTTAAGTTTTGAAATGCAATGGCCCTTAGTAATGGACATTCATAGAATCGGTTTTAAAGTCACTTTTTGTTAGATGTAGAAAAGTTGCTTTTAAAATTTCGTAGTAACAGATCAAATTTAACAAAAGTCTTATTTATACCAATAATTGTGACTCATTTTCATAATTTCGTTATTGTGAATTGATACACAAACAGATTTCTATTAACCAGATTCGTAAAATTTTAGAAAAATTCTCGGTACCGCTTTCGAGTAAAATACGATTTTCGAAAACCATTTTTTTGGAGGGTACCGTTATTTGTAGGTAAAATACATTTTTTTCTCATATCTTGTAGATTATTTTAAGAAACTTTTATCTATCAAGTTTTAAAAAATCGAGCGTGGGGTTTTCGAAATATTGAGTTTTCAAAAAAAAAAAATTGGAAAGTTTTTAAAAAATTTAATTTTTTTTTTGATATTTGAATACTTACACAATAATATTGAAACTTCTGAATGGTTCCAAGGGGGGTACCAAAAAAATAATTTATTTTATTTATTGAAATTTTTTTTTGAAATTTTTGTTCAACTATTACCTAGGGTTAACAAAATGAAATGTTTTGAATTGAATGATTCCGAGAATTTTGCTTAAATTTTTTTCTTTCAATTGGTTTTTAAGATCTATGATTTAATAAGAAAAATTTTGAAAGCAAGATATTACTGACTGTACCTACCATAGAACGATTTGTTAAAATTTTGAATTTCTCATTATCGGCATAACGGATATTAATGAAATTTTTTGGAGCGAAGCTTCTAAAAAGTTTTTTACATTGCATTTCAAAACTTTAAGAAAAATATTTTTTTTGAATTTTGAAAAAAAAAACTATTTTTTTTTTTGAAAAATTCAATATCTCGAAAACGGCTCAATTATTTTGTTTTGTAAATTTATTTTTTATTCGAACAATAATAAAAACTTTAAATTGGCGTACCAAAATTTTTTCTTAAAAATGTTTTAAAATTTTTTTATATAAAAGCTTATTTTTTAGGAACCCACGACAAAGACTTATAATTTTTGTTCTTGCATACGAGCCCAAACTCAAAATAGTTGGTCTACCGAGGATAGAATGCAAATATGTGTTCATTCTTAACCTATTTCGAAACAAAAACTATTTTTTATATACATATAAAGTCCTATTCATTTTAAATAAGAAAAGTGGACAAAAAAAGAAAGTGGCTTAATAAAATATTGATATGGAGTCTCTTTACAAAACTAAATAACGATTTATACACATTTCTTAGATGCAAAATAGTTGGTCTATGATTCTTTATGTTGATTTTACCACATTGTTAAGCGACCTTTGGCCTTTATCACTGCTTCTATAATGCACCTTGGCATAGTGTCAACTAATTGTTGACACTCTTCGGCACCAAAAGATTCCCAATTATTTGTAATTGTGGATCTTAAATCTTGAAGAGTCCGACGCGGTTCCTTTCGCAATATTTGCTTCATCGTGTGCCAAACAGTTTCGATTGGTGAAAGATTAGGGCTGCTGGAAGTCCATTCCAATAAAGAAATGCTTCAGCAGTTAACCATACCATTGTTGACCTAGCCGTATGACAAGAAGCACCATTCTGTTGGAAAATATACTCCGCATTGCTATATTGAATTGACGGAGGCAGCTCCTGTTCCAAAATGTTGCGGTACTTGACAGCATTAGCTATCCCAATTACAAAATGCAAATTACTCATACCACATCCCGACATGCACCTCCATACCATTAGAGATATTGGGAGCTTTACGGTTTGTTTAAGGCAGTCCTTGTGAGTTGTGAAAGGCTAGCATTTTTTATCACTGGTCCTCGTTCATCACCAACACAAACTTCCAATCTGTACTGATCACTCCAATTAACGGACCGCCATTGACTAAAAGTCCAAATTTTTAAGTTGTTTGGCCCACTCAATGCGCCTTTTCTTTTGCTTAGGTGTCAGTAGTGATATTTCTTTTGCCTGCGTTTTTAATGATTTAAGTTCTCGTAATTTATGCAAAACTTAAATATTTTAAAATAAACCTTATAAAATTTGTATCCCATTTTTTTCATCATCTGCTTACAACTGTCCACCGAAACACTTTTTTGAATTTGTTCTCTCCACTGTACCGTTATTGAAGCAGATAAATATCGTCGATTTTCTTTAAAAATTTGGCAATCGCGAGGTTTTGCTGTTAGTGGATGTCCCGTTCTGTTGCATATATCCACATTTCCAGAATTTTTAAACTTTGTTATTATGTTCTGCACTAACGAGAGCGGTAAATTAAAATTTTCAGGGATTTCGTAGCTAGACAATCCTGTTTCAAACGCTTTAATCATTGATTCCCTTAGGTCTCCTGATAATGCAACGCCACGCGCCAGGATTGACATGAAACTCTCGCTAGCTTGTATAAAATCATACAATAATCATTAATAAAACCAGTGCTTGTCATTTTTTTAATAACGGTTAACTGAAACTATATTTAAATAGTCTTAGATCAACTATTTTGCACCCAAAAAAGAGTAGACCAATTTTTATGCTCTTATCTTTGTCTGAGATGAAAGGAATATTGTTGCTATTTGCTCTCTCAAATTTTGTTTTGTTAGGTCTAATTTACTCTCAGTGAAACTACTTTATTAAATTGACAACATTTTTTAAATGAACAAAAGCTGACTGCCACTAAATTTAGGATATATGAAGAATTAATGTGTTAATAAATGAATAGACCAACTATTTTGAGTTTGAGTCGTAAACCTGGCATCACATGGCATCCTTTTCTTACCTCCAACTACAAAAGAAGTTGTTTTATTCATTTAAAAAATTAATTTTATGCTTATAAACATAAACAGTTTTTCTCTTACATACATAAGTTCGTGGGACTCAGTCGTGCATTTTATTTTTATAGTTCTGCGTACACTAAAGAAATTATGATTACCCTTAAAATGTTTGAGCACAGAGGGAGAATTTTAGGAAAGTTGGGAAGATTTTAAAGGTGACAGGGCACTTCCTGAAGCGCGAGTATTATTATTATTGTTAAAAGGGAAGAATGCAACTCGCTATTTCACTAAAACACATCGACACATGTGCCGTTTTGAGCGCGTTTTAGTTGTTTTTTCTAATAAGTCTATTTTCGTTATGTTATTATCGAAAAATCATTAATGGAAAGCTTTATTTTTTATTTAGTGTCCAAAAATGCTGGTCAGGGAGTTCAGAAATATTGGGTGATTAGTTACTTGAATTTTAGCAAATTTTTCAAAAAAATTGAGCTTCTCAAATTTTGTGCTTATAAAACACTATGTATTAAGATAAAGAAAACATTAGTTTTCAAAAAATCTCTTTCAGAATTTAGAATTTATTAAACTTCAGCCCTACATCCCCAAAATACTTGTGTAGGTTTATAAATTTTCAGCAGCTCAAATAAAGCTAGAGAAATTAAAAATAAATGGAAGCGTTGATTGGCTGAAGTGCATACTCGTATTTAGAAAGGTTTGAGAAGTACAGAAATTAAAACAGTCTTAGTTTGAGAAAGATAAATATTTGAGAAGCCCAAATTTTGAGGACCCCAAAAGCTAAGAGCCAGTTTATTCAGTTTTACCGTAATGTAATTTTGATTAAAATTGTCGACCACTTTATTGAATAGGGTTTGGCACCATGTTAAGTTAAATAAAACAAAATGAATAAGTCTGATTTTTCATCAGACATGCGCAGTTAGATTGTTGTTTGTCATCTCTATAGCATCAGATTTGTTGATCGTAGAGCACTTTTGTACGATTGTTTCTAATTTCTAATATTCAGTGATTAAGGCTGGTATTCACCGAGCGCTCATAACTTAAGAAGCTCATAAACCTATTCACCAAGCAATATTGGTGAAGATCTACGAGCGCTTTTAAAAGTTAGGAGTGGTCCCGACCACTAGAGTGTCGATTCTCATTCTAAGATTGATTATGAGCAGGTTTTAAATGTTTAAAATTTTGCGCCAATCCCCTTTGTCGTTTGGGCTTTAGTTGACCATATAAACAGACAGAAATGCGAGACCCACTTTTTCGCCTTACCTATCAGTGAAATGTCAAGTTTGATCAAAAATCTCGATTTAATTTTTTCCTTAAAATGCATTTATTACTATACAGTAACCATATAAAAACTGTTAAATGATATTTACTAGGAAATCACCATTTAGCAGATTCTACTAAACTGTATTGTAAAAATATTTAACCTTAGTTTAAATAGCAACTAGTTACCGAGCGTGTTCAACGTGTTGTCCAATCACTAAAAGTGAGACTTGATTAAGTTTTTTTTTTTTTTTTTTTTATAATCTACCCGCGCTCAAGGGATTATGATTACCCTTTAAATGTTTTTTCAACACAGCGCGGGCGTGATGTTAATGAAGAGAAAGAAGGATAGGAAAAATGTGTGGCACGATGTTCTTAAGGTGGTTGTCTCAGATATTTTTATCTCCAGGGATGGCGGCTGAACTAGAGCGGAGAAATGCCGCATCTTATTTCTATGTCACTTATGATTCACATTATTTTATTTGGTATTCATCTTTTATGGGCATACTAGTTTAACTCAATTATATGTTGTTAGTGTTATGCCTGAACAAGATGTAATGAGTAAACCAGTAAACCCATTGATGACAATTTTTTAAGAAAGGTTTTAATGGAATTAAAGCGACATAGACGACGGCAGGGATCGAACCTGTGATCATGAGGTTAACAGGCGAGCACACAACCATCGCGCCACGGCCACCCCCTAAAGTGTATTTTGGTCAACGACACTCCAGCATCTAATTAACAAAGTAAAGAACTTGTTTTTTTACCGAACACCAGACAAGCTTATCAACTATTTCTAGGATAGCTTTCTGAAACTGCAATAAGATTAAACGCCAATATTTGGCCTTTATTGATTTGGCACTATGTCTTGCTACGTACTTCATCAAGGTACGGTGACCAAGGATATCAGGGATGTATCTACGCTAACTTATTTATTGAATATTATTCTCAACTTCTCCGTCGGAACTCTAGCTGAAAGTGATTGAATTAATTTTGCTGACAGTTGTTGAACACGTAAAACTGATGTAAGTGAGATATCAATCGTACCAACTTGTCAAACATTTGGCAATTTTTTTCATTAGCAATTATCTCTCTCTAGTTAAACAAAATAAGGACAAATAATCTTCTGGGCAGAAATTGTATAACACACTATCGTTTTTGAATAATGCCAGACATTTTGATAGAGCCATTACCTAGGGTTGTATAGTTGAACCAGTTTTAGTACTTCATCTCCTGTGATGAAAATGTGACTCGTTTCTAAACAATATCTTTTCAAATATTCATGCTGTTCGAAAATGTTCCAGCTCATTTTTATTAAAGAACTGCATTATTTCAAGTTTGTATCGATAACACTTTAATTTATTTTCTTAAAAACCCGTGCACTCTTGATTTTTTTTTTCCAAAACACACAGCAATCTTCCTTTTCGAACTACGCCAATTGCTCATAATTTCTGAATTATGCATAATTACTTCGCCAACTTGATCCAGATGTTGGCTGATAGTCGAAAAGAATTTTCGTTAATCGTTATCTATTCTAGTCTAAAACATCTGAACTCATGATAAGATAAGTTGAATTGTCGGCCCATCACTAGTTTGTCAAATATTAAAGTGGATATAAAAAACGCGCACTTTATGTATAAGTTATGCTCAACTTCGAACGTAAAGTGCTCGTCAACCATTGACTTACTTGCCTCACCAACAACCGTGCATGAGAAATTTCAGTTTTCACTTGACAATATATCACTAGACAATTAAAAACCAGGATACCTACGTAATACGTATGTACTCAAATATCAAGTTTCTAAAATATCTTCTAGCAATTTCTTCGCAAACGCCATTTTCATTTAGAATAAAACATATTATCCTTTAAAATGATTGATTTTCATTTAGGGTTTTGCCTTTCAACTAAAACCATCGAGAATGCTCTCTCAATACCAATAACTCTATTAATTTCCATGTTCACAATAAATCCAATGAAGCATGAGTTACGTGGCAAACTAACGTCTCCTCCTGGCAATATGAGCTTTGGAAAGACCATTTTCAATTGTTCTGCATCATCTATAAGAAATAACGTACATACATACATACCTACGACTACATGTCAGAATGGACAGGACTTAACTGGACGAACCTGCCAAGGGTATTTGTAATAACCTTAACCCTAACGGATTACAACCGGAGAGGAAAAATGGCAAGGAATTATGCACATTTGTGTGCATGTCCAAGGCCAATGACGACGTATGTCTAAATTACTGGCTAAACAACTCCTGGTAACTGGTAAACATTATTATAGGTTTTGGTTGCGGAATGTTCCTTGACCATCATCATCATCATCTTCATCGGGCGTGACTTTGTTTCGGGCTTAAGGGATAAGTAAATCTAAGGAAAAGTTCATTTATAGCCAACAAGGATATAAAGGGCACTGGAAAGAATTTAATAATAGTAATGTGAGGAAATGGTTCTATTTTTATTTTTCGATTTATTGAGGAAATTATATGACTTAGTGACTTGCATATAAAACATTTCCTAGTCTAAAAAATAAAACTCGTAGAGAGGAGTTTGAACTTTTATTACAACTATTTTTGATAAAATATATTATATTTTTAGGTATCTAGTAAAAATCAAGCACATAGTCTGAAAACATTACCAAGCAGGAATTTGGTAAAACTATCGGTTAAGTTTAAACGTTATTAAAGCAAATTGGGAATGTGATGACTCTCTGAGGTCAAAATAAAGCTAAAAGTTGCAGGTTCGTTCAGTGTTAAAAATATAAGAGAAACATTCAACTCTCTCCAGCACCGCCCCGCAATGTTTTTTGTCTTTCATTATTTTCCTGTTATTTTCTAACACAATTTAATATAATCTGCGGAAAAATCGAATGTCAATACTTATTGAACAACATAAACATCCACTGCCCGGCTCGCCCAAATCGTAATAACATAATAACATTTAAAATACCATTTCATCGTACTAATTTATTTCTTAAATCAACAATAATTAGAATTCAAAAATGTCATAATATTCTGTTTACAGATTTTGATGTTTTGTGCTCCGAATACGTAAATTCTAAAAGTGTTTTGTTAAGAATTGTAACAGAAAGTGGTCCGTCATTCATCTCCATACTTAATTAAATTCAATATTAATTACATACTTCTTTTCTTCTTGAAATTGTTGTATTTTTCTGATGATTTTTGGTTTTGGTTTCTTGTTAATTATATTTTATTTTTTATTTTTCACAAATCCCTTAATTTTTCTATTTTTTTTTTTGGAAAAAATTAAAATAAAACATGTTATCTCTATAATAATACTGAATTAAACAATTTAAGCTTGGAAAAGGTTAGTAATGTAGTATTACGTTATTAGCTGTAAGTTTTTTTAATTGAAATAAAAAAAAAAAATTCAAACGTAATACTCGCGCTGAGAATGCCAATCAGTTTTCCCCCAGTGTAGTACAACATTTTATTAGATCATACACCCGTAATTAATGCATAGTCTTATTTATCTCGAAAACGGCTCTAGCGATTTTGTTAAAAAAAAATAGGTGGCAACAATTTTGGGCAAAATGTTATTAACGGTACCTGTCATAGAAGCATTAATTTTTACTTGCGACTTATAGGCAAGTTATGCATTCGTAAAAAAAATCGAACTCGAGATTTTGATCAAAACATTACGATGATAGCGAAGACTAAAAAAGTGGGTCTCGCAATTCTGTCTGTCGGTCTGTCTGTCGGTTCGACTACAGCCTAAGCGGCTCGGCCGATTTTCTTTAAACTTGGTATATATCATTTTTAATTTTTTCCCCCCACACTTTTTTTTTAAGACCAAAAATAACAAATCTTTTTCGAAATCTTATAAATATTTTTTTTTTCTCGAAAACTGTTCGACAGATTCAAAAAATTAAAATACAAAAAAAAAATCTTTTAGTTAAAGCTAGATAATGGTTGACAAAAATTTTCCGCAAAATGGTTATTGAGGGTACGCCCCAAAGAACCATTTTTTTTGTTTTTGATTTTCTCAAAAACGGTACAACAGATTTTGATCATATTTTTTTTGCTAAATCTCAACAAAACTAGAATAGAGTTGTGTATTCAAATTTTCAAAAATATTTTGGTTGGATTTTTTAAAAAAGTTCATTTTTTTTCAAACATATTGAAAACCCTCTTCTAGATTTTTTTTAAACTTGATAAATGAAAGTTTCTCAATATAATCTACAAGATGTGAGAAAAAAAATTATTTTACCTAAGACTAAAGGTAACCACCATACAAATGTTAGAAAATGGTTTTCAAAAATCGTATTTTTCTCTAAAACGGCACGTAGAATTTCAATAAAAATTTTTTTCTTTCAATTAATTCTTACTATCTTCAATTTAATAAAAAAAAATTGAAATTAAGATATTACAGCTTGTACCTACCAAGGAACCAATTTTTTAAAATTTTGAACTACTCATTATCGACATAACGGATTTTAATGAAATTCTTTTATAGAGACGCTTCTAAAAAGTTTAAAAAACATAGCATTTCAAAACTTAAAAAAAAATATTTTTTGAATTTTTGAAAAAAAAAATCAATGTTTTTTTGGAAAATTCGATATTTCAAAAACGGCTTAATATTTTGTTTGGAAATTTAATTTTCATTCGTACAATAATAAAAACTTAAAGTTGATGTACCAAATTTTTTTCTTAAGAATCTTTAAAAAAAATTGTATATAAAAGCTATTTTGTTTAAGAAACCACTACAGCGACTTATAATTTTTGTTCTTGCATACATTCATATTTGCATAGCATTCTGTTTTTATCTTTTATTACAAAATGAATTTAAAAATTACTTTTATCCTTATGAACAGTTTTCTCTAATAACATTCGTTTTTAAAATTTATAGTCAAGTTCGTGCGACCCAGTCGTGCATTTTATTTACTGCTAATTAATGGATCTATTAATTTTGATCACAATTTCGAAACAGGAGCTTCCCCGTGCGCCTGTCTATTCGATTTGGAAGGCTTCGACACTGTATGGCTAGAAGGTCCTTATAAAAGCTGACCAGACTTGTCATAGGTAATCTACTTATGCGCAAAGGTAGAAAAGTTGTTGTCAAGAGTGGCAATATAACTTTCTACCACAGTATTCAATATTGAAACTAGTCTTCAGCAGGGAACGGTTAACTCGCCGATTCTATTCAGCATTTACAACCAGCGATCTAACTCAGGCAATTGCTAATGCGAACGATCTTACGAGTATTACGTACAGAACGGCTCCAAAAGTTGAGGTCATCAGTATTCTCTTGCAGCGTGACTTTGACAAGATCCAGTGAAATTGTGATGGAAGGTGAAAATCAACTTTCAGAAATCAGAAACTATTTTGTTTTAGACTCCGTAGGCTGGAGCCCCAAGCGATACCAAAAAAAAAACTAGCGCAGGCTGGTGATGGTGGAGACATACGGCGAGTAAAAATGTAGTAGAGCACCTTGGAAACTGGTTAGATCAGTATTTGTATTTCGACAGACGATGCTCTGACCAGGACTAGGGGAGTTCCTATCTTAAATGGACGAAACAGTTGTTTTATAGAAGCCGTCTTGACACCAGAGTAAAAGTGATTTGCTACACAGCTCTCATCAATTCCGCTTATCTACCACGTTAGCCATAAAACTATGGAAAAGCGGCTTTGTTATAATCGAGACGTGCTCGGATAAGGTGACGCTGAGCGAATTTGGTTCAGGATAACTGTGTCCGATCGGAACCGAGGAGATATGAGGAAGCAGAAGAACCGGTTTTGGTGGCTCAATTCTGACGACAACTAGATAACTAAAGTTGACTTGCTTTTGTGTCTTGACCGACTTACATTAGGTGAACGTATTAGTTATAAGTAGGGACCTCTAAGAGCAAGTTCGCACGAGCTAGTCAGACATTTTATTTTTATTCCTCAATCATGGAATTTTTAAAAATCGTTTATCATACTTGACGTTTGTGGGTTTTTAATCATTTCAAATACAACTTTTAGAGGATTCTAAAATGGGATCTTGCTTGAAGATCAAATTCATGTCAGCATTCTGGAATTAAATACAGGGAAAGGTAAGAACAACTCACTAATGATTTCCCGTTAGTGACTTAAAATGAACTTTGAAGGAGAATTTTCAAAAAACTGTATAAAATAGTTTAGGTACAAAATATTTTTGGATATTAGAAAAATTCAAAAATAAAAACCGTTTTGAGAATTTGTTAGATTGGATTAAAATTCAGCCACCCAAAAACTTTGGAAATATAAAGTCTTTTTCTTAGTGAAACGCATTTTTATAATTCGAAAACCAAATCACGCTAAGCTTATTTACGAAGTTTAGTTCTTATTTTCCCAAAAAAAGAAGATATCACCTACAGAACAAACTGTTTTATCAATAGCATCACATCTATTGTCCTAGGCATACATTATGCAATGTGTGTATAAACTGTATTACCTTCATAAATCTTTCAATCTGATATAAGTTGCATGCCAATGAAATATTTGGGATTAAAACAAAAATCAATAAAATCCTCTGTCAGGTCCAAAAACAATGCTCTTTTAATTCGTTCGAAGGATGACGCCGTCGCTGCCGCCGCCGCCGGTAGAGGCAGACATCGACAGTGTCTTATGAAACTTTGACGTCATATGTTTTTTTTTTTATTTGTACAGAAAATCTACATCTACGGCAGAAATTCAGGACACAACAGGAAGTCGAGTGAAAAGTACAAATTTATAAAGTAGCCAGCCAAGACTTCCACAGCAAAACAAAAAAAAAAAAAACTCCCTGCAATTGATGATGTTGACAATAAATGTGGTCACTAAAAACAAGACAACCAACAACAAAACTCAGTGCTGACAACACGATACTGGATGCCAACTTTGTAGAAAGTTTTTTTTTTTTTTATTTTTCATCTCAGCATAGGAATTTCTTGACGCTTAGCAGGAGGTAGATTATTTTTATGCGGTTATGCAATTTTTGAAATTGGAATCCTTCGGAAAAAGCTGTATGCAATTTTTCATCTAACCTCTCTTGCATTTTAAATCAGGATGTTAACACCCTTTTCTGACGATAGTTTGTTTTTATTAAGTAGATATGTCCAAGTACAAAGGTACATATATGTAGAATTATTGTAATGGCAGGAAATGCTGCGAATTGAAGGTGGTTGCACAAACGGCAGATCCTTGTAATATATCAGGTTTAAGAATCTAACATAGCTCACCAGGATCCAAGTCATCGTGTGTGCTAAATCAGGACCCCAACCGCATTCCATGTGTCAATGCCAGGAGCACCACGCTATATTACGACACTATTTCAATAAATTTGAATAAATATTGAATAATGTTCGAAAGTGTCGTACAGTCTCATGGGCACATTCATAGCCGTGCAAAAGTGTTCTACACATGATAATCCCCATTCGTCAGCACCTGTTCGAGTCAGCCATTTAATGGGAACAAGTGTTCTGTTGAAAATAGATCCACGCCTTGCCGGTTGCCGGCCGCTGCCGCCACATCGTGGCACGTCCGTCAACATCCCACCCGCCATGTAGGACGGAATCCTTTTGTGCAGAATAATAAACAACTTCGTCATAGTGCGTTTCGCCCCAATAAATGTAGTCCCGAAATAGAAAAGGCTATTTTCGAACAAAGCATTCGTGCGCACATCTCAAGGGATTTCCCCCGCCTGGCCGCCACAAGCTTAGTTATGACGAATTACAGTTTAACTTTCAATTTTTTGTTTTTAGTTGAAATAATGTTTTTGAGTCATTTATATCATTGCGGACAGAGAGAACTTCACACACAATCACAAACTCGTATTTACTTAGGTATGGCCTTCTGTGTTAAGCCTGATGTATCTAAACCAAATTGTAATTATTCATTTCAAAATCAGGGATTCAGTATTATGACAAGGCGTTGAAATGCGGGAAATACTACAACTTGTATATTTTGTACATGAGATAAAATTAATGTATTTTTCGAGCGACTTATTGCAGTGATTTAGTCTATGAGGGCTGACAGTGAATTTAGAGGAAAATGCCTTAAATATGACTATTTATTTTTGTTTCAAATGAAAATTCTACTTTTGCAACAGATAAAATGAAGAATTTAGAAGAACTTGCAATGACTTTATTCACACAAATAGCTGCGACATTTTTAACAAAAAAAAAATTAGATGATTTGTATTTTCTAATGGTATCTCTGAAAACCGGAACGATTTCGATCACAAAATTATTTTAAAGATATGTACATACAGATGTATGTACATACATACATATGTATGTACATATTAATCATAACTTTTGAACATCCTAAAAATACATTTTTAGGGCTGCGAAAATAAAAATTTTGATAAAATTGTTGTATAGTATTTTCCAGAATAATTCGCTGAACAAAATTTTAGCAAGACTAAAATGACAGAAAAAAAAATTTAAGAAAAATTTTAAAAACATTTTTAAATTTAGCAAATTTTGACAGGAAACAAAAAGCCTATGCCTATTTATGTAAGTGTGTACAGGGTATTCTAATATAAAATTAACTACTATAGAGAATTAATAAAGTTGTCAAACTATTTTTTGAAATAATTTAAAAATAAAATGAATAAAAAAATTTGAAACTATTATGGCTAGTAGAGATCCTAATCCAAGGGACTTACAACTCTCAACTATTCCTGTGTGCGTGGTACCAGGAAAGAACGGGATTTGCAATTTTCTGGTGATTGCGAATAGCTCAGGAGCAGCACATTAACAAGAGATACTCTTAGAGGATTTGTCACTTCCTCGCAAGAATCAGTTTACTTTAAAAAAATTTTTTGCAGTGACTGAGAATCGAACCCAAGACCCCCTGGATGAGAGTTCAATCTACCATTAAGCCATGGTCTAGTATTGCTTTGAAATATGTTACCAAGTAATAAAACAGTATTTTTTTTTAAGTTTGCAGACAAAAAATAAAAAGACCAAAATATTAATAAAACAAAACTATATAAAGGGTAGGCCAAATGCAATTGTTTTTTTTTTTTGAATGTAATAAAATAAACAAAATTAAATTTGTTTCATGCATTATGGCTTTATCACAAAACTAAATCTACGAAGTAGAGACAATAAAAGCACTGGTAACTGAGACCATCAGCTTAGACATTACAACAAAGAAAGGCACATAGAAAGACAGAACAACAGAAGAAACATATGTCAACAGCACACTATTAGTATTGAACGGTCCTCCATGCAAGTACCTACCACGCGCTATGATGCTTGATTTCGCTGATCGATGGGAAGCGATGCTTTCATCAGAGCCTAGGCCGTTGACAAAAATGGTTTTATTAGTTAGAACAAACATTTGCATTAAATATGGAATATAACGTCGTTCAAGTGGCTGACTTCGCATTAGCGCATTCTGTCACTTCATTTTCCAAGACTATGTTGATGATTTCGAGCTGTAGGTCACGAACTGCTTGAATGACATTGTGGTCATCCTGTACGAATCAGAGGTTATCCAAATTTATGCCTTTAATTTCAGTAAAAAAAGTCGGTCACCATGTCTATGTAACGCCCACCGTTAACCGAAGCGTTGTTCCCAGCCTCATTTTTGAAGGAAAATGGTTCAATGATGCCACCACTCCACAATCCGCGCCAAACTGTCACTTTCTGTGGATGCATTGGCTTCTTGGATTTGCTACCCCATTATTCCCCAGCATTATTCAAGCGTTAAACAACTCATTTCGTTCCGCGGAACTTTCTGTCAAGATTTCGAACGGGAAATAGCTGTCAGTGTCTAAATAACCTATGATTTAATAGGAAACCACTAGATGGCCCACCATTTATATTATTTAATTTGCATCGCCATTGTTTTGAACATTTGGGTTTTGCACTGCGGTCTAGAGACCTATTGGGTTCCCACTTGAATCTGGATGAGCTTGCTCATTTTACAGTTCTTCCACCAAATCTATTGCTCTTAGAAATTTTAGTTTTTGGGCCACCTTCAGAGAGGATAGATAGATTGCTCTTTTCTTACTGGTATTGTTCCTTTGGTGCATTAATTAATTAATTTCATGCTTTTGTTAGGTCTTTTCTATCTAGATATACGTATATGTTAAATTAAATCGTGCGACCCACATTCCTGTAAATTAATATTATGTAAATAATGTGACGCATAAAATACATAAATAAAGGACTGTTAGGTTTCGTTAAGTCAAAGAACAAAATTTAATAAGGGAGAACACACAATTCACTCGGGCGTATACGTAATATTTTTTTAATTTTTCATAAAAAAGTTGTTATGTTTAGATTACAACCGAGACCGGTAAAAATTCTGATTGTCTTACAAATTGGAGTAATTTCTAAAACAAAATATAAATATTTAATTTCATCTGTAACTAATGTTAATTATTTATATCTACGAGTATATTTATCAATTTATCAATGGATATTATTACATTAAACAATGTTATTATATTACAATTATTGATGTATTATTAAAAAAATTCGAAGCAAGATTTATTGAATTAAAAAATGATAACCATCGGGTTATAAATTCATTTTGACCATAGTTCGGCCTGTGTCTAGGGACAAGAAAGAGAACGTCTCTGTTTCAAAGATTTCTCTCATAAACATTAATAGGAATGAGATTCAGTAATTCGGGTGAATTAATTCTTCCAACAACTATGTACATAAGTGTTTTACAAAAAGTCTACATAGGGTTTCTTTATAGCTTTTAAAAGACTTTGGATATATCATTGTGCACCTGGATTTATATGACGGTATACCTTCTGGCCAACACACATTTTTCAATAGAAAGCGCGTGAATCTTCTTTAAATATTTCCGAACCTATCAGAAAAGTTTTTATAAAAAGGAGACCATATAACTCAACAGTATTCCAACAAAAGCGTAATTAAAGAAGTATAAGTAGCTTTTAAAGTACTATAACTATCTTTAAAAACTACAGCTACAATTTTTGACAACCTGTTTCCGATTCAACAAATAAAATTCCAGCGATTTAAGATAATAAAACTTGAAACCCATTCTCTCTTATAACTTACATTTTTTTCCAGAAAAAATTGAGGCAATAGTTTTCGAAAAGACGAAAATTAGTAGCAAACATGCTGCCTTGATGATATAATTAATTTAACTACAAAGTTGTGCCAAAGTTGAGTTTTGGAATAACCGAAAGTTTAGATACGGATCTGTAATTGGTAATTAAATGTTTAAGACCTCTTTTGTAAGTAGGTCTTCCAAAATATAATTTCCAGTTTATTTCTAATTGTGCGCGCACCAAATGTATTGTGACTATCCTTCAAATATTTGAACACAGTGCAAGCGTTTAGGAAAGTTTAAGAGTATTCAAATTGAATGTCTGGATATCGTATTGAGACGGGTAATGCATTCCACATTCTTGTAGTAAGGATCAAGAAATAATCTCTGAACTTGACTGTACGTTCGAAATTGTGCTTAAGGCTAAATTAATGGGTATCACCTGAAGAGCGGGTATTTCTGTGGAAATGTTTAAGGCGAGGAACGAAGTTGGCAAAAATAATGAAAGACAAGACAGTGCAATATAATTACATTAAATTACAATTGTAAGAGAAAACTTATATATATCTGAAAAATTAAGGAAATCTAGTGAAACGTTTGTTAAAAAAATCCATTCATTGGTTCGAAAAAAAATATCATTTTATAAAAAAAAATTTCGATCAGTATTCATAAAAATTCTAAAAGGCTTGATGAAAACCATTACAAAAATTAGAAATAGGCTGCATTTTGTGTTTTATTTTTCTACAAGGTATGATTTTTGAATTTAGTTTGCCTCTGCTATGAGTAACAAAGTGCTTAAATTTCGATTTATTTCAGCGGGGAATTCCTGATATTACAAAAAATTGCTTGGAAAAATTTAACATTTATTTGAAAAATTTATTAATCTCATCAGAACTATTAACATATCATAAAATAACCCAAATCTATTTTAAAAACTATGGTTATTAGAGAAAACTGTTCATAAGGATAAAATTAATTTTTTAAATTCTTTTAGTAGTAAGAGACAAAAACAGAATGCCATCAAACAAACTTTCTAAAAGGTTTTTAAGAAAACAATTTGGTACGCCAATTTAAAGTTTTCATTATTGTTTGAATAAAAATTGAATTTACAAAAAAAATATTGTGCCGTTTCGGAGATATCAAATTTTCAAAAAAGAAAAAATAGATTTTTTATTCAAAAATTCAAAAAATATTTATTTTAAAGTTTTTAAATGCAATGTGTTTTAGACTTTTTAGAAATTTCATTAAGATCCGTTTTGTGGATAATGAAAAATTCAAAATTCGAAAAAATCGTTCTATGTCAGGTACAAGCTGTAATATCTTAATGTCAAATTTGTTTTTATTAAATTAAAGATCGTAAAAATTAATTGAAAGAAAAAATTGTTATCAAAATCCTAGGTGCCGTTTTTGAGAAAAATACGATTTTTGAAAACCATTTTTTTTTTAATTTTTTAGCATTTGTATGGTAGGTACCTTTATTTTTAGGTAAAATAAATTTTTTTTCTCACATCGGTTGTACCGTTTTTGAAAAAATCAAAAACAAAAAAAATGGACCCAGGGGGTCTAACAAAAATAATAAGTTTTTGGAATTTTTTTTCAACCATTACCTAGTTTTAACTAAATGAAAATTTTCATTTTTTTTTTTTTTTAATTCTTTGGGACAGTTTTTGAGAAAAAAAATATTTATTATTTCGAAAAAAAAACCGTATGGTAGGTCCCGTTATTTTTGGTCTTAAAAAAAAAGGAAAAAACGGGTGAGGAGAAAAATCAAAACACATACTCGTATCTACCAAGTTTGAAGAAAATCGGCTGAGCCGTTTAGCTGTAGTCGAACCCACAGACAGAATTGCGAGACCCACTTTTTTGGTCTTCGCTATCATCGTAATGTCAACTTTGATCAAAATCTCGAGTTCGATTTTTTCCCGAATGCATAACTTGCCTTATAGAACCTATAAGTCGCAAGTAAAAAGTCGGTTAACATGGCTCTGTAACGCCCACCGTTGACTGAAACGTTGTTCCCAGCCTCATTTTCGAAGAAAAATGGTCCAATGATGCCACCACTCCGCAATCCGCACCAAACTGTCACTTTCTGTGGATGCATTGGCTTCTGGGTTTTCCTACCTCAATATTCCCCAACGTTATTCAAACTTTAAGCGACCACAAAACTTTCAGTCAAGATTTCGAGTTCTTCGGATTTAGGGATCCTCTATGTAAATTCTTGCTTTTACATTTAAAAATAGACATCGGGAAGGAGTTGATTTAGCGATTTGAAGAATTAATTTCATGCTATTTTATATTAATATTATGAAAATAATAAAAGACTGTTAAGTTTCGTTAAGTCTAACGACAAAATTTAATAGGGAAGAACACACAATTCACTCGGGCGTATACGTAATATTTTTATATTTTTCATAAATAGGTGGGTGCAACCGGGAGCGGTTAAAATTCTGTCTTATAAATTAGGATTGTTCTTAAAACAAAACATAAATATTTTGTTTCACCTGCAACTAATGTGCGGTAGGAAAAAATGAAATAATTATGGAGATTTTTTTTTTAATTCTGCACGCACTAAATGGATTTTAACATCTTTTAAATTATTTGAACACAGTACAAGCGTTTAGGAGCTTTGGAGAAGATTTTAATAGAGGTACATTGATTTTGAATGTCTGAAAATCGTAATGAGTGATGCGGTTTAAGGAAAATTTTGTGAACTTAACTGTATGTCCGAAGTTGGGCTTAAGGGTTAAAAGTTTCAATTGTTTGTTTTTCATTCTCGAACAATGAGAGCTTTTCAATGACCGTCAGTACTGCTTTCGCTGTAATAGATCCATTGGAAATTTAATAGCTTTACTTACCGAAAAGTCGAATGAATCCTTACATCGCTTTGGAGGTATCAAAATTGTTACGCTTGATATTTTTAAAGCATTTGATATAATTTTGCATTAAGCTTTCTAATCGCAAATATATGCTTTTGGTATCAAAGGGTTACTTTTTCGCTGAATTAGCATTTACCTTTCTGACCATTCAATAAAAGTTGCTTTGAAAGGTTTGAAGTCTGAAATTTATCAAAGAAATGCTGGTGTGTCCCTAGGCTCGGAATGTCTCCATAAACTACTGTCTGAAATTGCTAATCCACAAATCTACTTCGCATATGACAGCGCCTTTAGTTTTTAATACACCTTTTCTGAATCACTTCACTCGTCTTCGAAAGTCGAGTTGCTACGGCAGAATATGTTGAGCTCATCAAACGCAGATTCAAGCAGTATTGTTATATAGGGCATTAATAATCGCGTTAAATTTAATGCTTCCTTAAATCAAAACTGTCTTCAGTCGTTAAAGCGGAATATACCGCCTTTGACATTAATTATACATGAATGGAACTTGCAGCAAGGAAACTTAAATGTTTTCGATACATGGTATATACGTGAATGAATAACTTTTGTGGAACTACCACATACAGTATATTGCTAAAAATGCTGCGATGATGTAAGTTTTTTTTTTTGGCAACTGTTTACAAAGCATACATAAGTTCAAACCAAAGTATTTGGTCAGGTGCATTCAGAACATCACTGTACTTACTGAATAGAAACCAGAATAGAAACTGTTAGGTGATCCATTAAGATAACATTGGCTTCGTTGACAGCCGTCGAAATATCTTTTGCATATCACTGTTTTATCACTACTTCTTCAAACAAGGCTAGCTAGGAATGCTTATTAGTATACCATTTCTATTCCAATTGAACATGTTTCACAAGAAGGAAATCAGTAAATTACTCATGAAACCATGTTAAAAAGATAAAAACGGTGCTCCAATACGTAAGAATTTGGATGGCTTCACTAAATAAAAAAAGAACAAAACAAAAATGGATTCTATGGATGTAGTTTTATATGTTAAATTTTTTGAATCCTACTTTACGCAACAACATCTATGTTTTACCCAAATTTTATTAATTACAAAGTAAGGCATATTTGAAACAGAAAGTCTTTAAAAATATAGAAAGAACATATACTGTTTCATGTACTTCTCCAATTCTAGGTATCAATTTAAGGACAAACATGCAACGATGACTTCATTCTAATTACAAAACATGGCACTGCCCGTGCCCGCCACCAAAAGCGATATCTAAGGACCGTATGTTTGTTAAACATATAACAATACACCCGTTGACAAAGGATCTCCTAACGAGGTCATACCGACACCAGCAGTAGCTCTACCAGTTATGCATAGTGTCGTGTGGTGTTTCCAAAATGGATTCAAATTGCTTCCTTTGCAACTTGTTGCTTACAGCGACTTCACTTAGCGACACCATTTCCTTTTGATGTGTAATTAGAAAATGCATGCAATTAGGAGAGTGTGATTAGTTAAGTGTGAAGGAAGCCATAGGCTAGATTTTTTTTTCTATATTTCCTTGGTCTTGTCCAGTTTGCGTTGTTTCTTTTTTTGTGTTATATGATCGTTAGGGAGCGGTGTGGGCGTTTTTTGTTTTTCTGGAAGACTTTTTGTAGCTCAAAAATTTCCAAGCAATTTTTTTTTTTTTGACAAAAAAAAAAGGAAGAGAATAATTACTTTATGGTCGGATGAAGGAACGCCTGCAATAGAGGAAGAATTTTTTTCAACTTTCAAGCACTGTTAATGGTAATTATTGTATATCTTAACTTAACGAAAAAGAATAAGTAATTTTGTGGTGTTGAAAAACAGATGCATTTCAACGCAGGTATGTATGTATATTCTGGTTCTGCTTGTTCTTTATTTAAAGTGTCTTAGAAAATATAAAAAATTATACATATATCGTCATCGTTCTATGAAAACTCCTCAAGTCCATTTTTTGTGTTTTGAGATATTTGCATTTAAAGTTGGAAATTAATATAAAAAAATCCAAAAATTATCAGAATAGCACGATCTCAGGCTTCAATTGTAGAATGGGTTTGGCGTAGCCATTGTGCAAACAAATTTTTTGCAAATGGTTTATCCGAAACGAATTAAATAAGAATTGAATCACATACTTTTTAAAAATGGACTTAGGGAGTTTTCATAGAACGACGACGATATACAAGTATTTATGTCTGTAACAAAGTATCCCTAGGCGTAATGGTTAGTGCATTGCACTTGACTCTACCGACATGTACCGTAATGCGAACATTAACAGACAAACAAGTGGACTACTGACAATACTTAAACTCTTGTACCGACGTCGATGGTTCACTAACGCACAAGATCTGGAGATTAGTCGTCAATCAAAAATATCAACCAATTGATCAAGGAAAACTATAACAGAATTCTAGCCGTTAATTCTAGCGACACGAGTATGTCTCCACAAATTAATAAGATCTTAAGGAGGAAAAGATCTTCCGAGTCGTAAGTTCCAGAGAACGTCGGAAAAAAGAGACATACTTCTAAGAGCAGTTATAGTTTCTGAAGACGCCGTTTTGGATGACGAATTCTTTACATTCGAAGATCCGCAGTATAGAGTGGAGTCGGAGGGGGCTGCTTTTTAGCAATAGTACAAGGTAAATACTAGCAGTCTCCGGAATCAATACCTGGAAAAAACAGAGCTCTGCTTTGCCATTTCTACCTTGGAGATGAAATTTCGCAATGGCGATCGGAGAACTACGGTTTCGCTCAGTTCCCTGTTAGTTTCGAAAAAGAAGTCAGCAGGAATCGATGGTATATGCAAGGTTATAATACGATAGCTACCTTCGGAGGCAGTCGAAATTTATACCACACTGTTTAAACTGATGCTTGTCTGGTTGATTTTGATAAGACTTTTTTTCTACACCGTATGGTTGGAGGGTCTCTATCTAAAACTGACCAGACTCGGCACAAGTAAACCACTATTATGTATGCTTTATGACATGCTCAATAGTAAAATGCTTGTTTTCAAAATTGGCAATGTAACTTCTACCGCAATGTTCGATATTAAGAATGTGGTCTTTAGCAGGGAGCGGTCAACTTTTTTTCATTGTTTTTGTAAGTCTTCTAAAACTTTCATGTCTGGCCGTGTTTTTGTCCTGCAGAAAATTCATAAATAATATTTGGTTTTGGGATTAACAATTTTTCAGGTAAGAATTTTCTTATTTCTTTGAATAAGTGATTTAAACCAGTGTTTTTGTTAACATATGAAGTCTTGTAATATGGAACTTCTAGAGGAAGCTACTCGTAACATGGAACCAGGCTCCATATTACCATTACGAGCTTTTTATTTACCTAGCAATGTTTTTTTTTTCTTTTTTTCACAAGACACCGTCATGCCACGAAACCAAATAAAAACGCCACCCAAAACCAAAAAGAAAGTCCTGGGACAAAAACCAAATGATTGATGCAATCGAAAACGTTAGGGGAAAACAAATATGTCTGAAGAGAGCGGTGAAATTATTTTCGGTCCATCAAACAACATTACAAAGGTTTGTTAATAGTGAACAGTCTCCAGAAGAATGCGTTAACAACTATTTGGGGAGAAAAACAATATTGCCACCTGACATGGAAACCCATTTAGTTTCATATCTGTCAACAATGGAAAAAAAATACTTCGGATTTACTAGAAGAGATGTGAGGATAATGGCGTTTCAATTAGCTACTAGAAATGGAATTCAGCATCCATTCAAAAATGAAATTGCTGGACGAGCTTGGTTGGACCACTTTTTGCTGCGACATTAAAATAAATTATCCCTCCGAAGACCAATTGGGACCTCTAACGCCCAAGCTCAAGGTTTTACAAGAAAGGCAGTAGAAAGTTTTTATAAAACTTTGGAAGAAGAATATACGAAGAACAATTTTCCTCCAGACAGAATTTTCAATGTGGATGAAAGTGGTATTTTTGTGGTTCAGAGAAAAATACCAAAGATCATTGCTTCACGAAGAAAGAAGCAAGTAGGTGCCTTAACTGCTGCAGAGCGGGGCTCTTTAGTTACAACTGTGTGCGCCAAGAGTGCTTGCGGAATTTTCATACCACCTATGATGATTTTTCCACGGAGAAATATGACCGATCTTTTGATGAAAGGTGCTCCACCAGGTTCAATTGTCAGGTGTCATCCTTCCGAATGGATACTTCCACAATATGTCAGCCTTCTACAAGTCAACAACAACCGACTGTTATCGTCCCTGAAGTCAGTGACATGGTTGAAGATTGTGAACCTTGTGAACCATCTACAAGTCAACAACCAGCTGTTTTTGTTCCTGATGTCAGTGACATAGCACACCATTGTCAACCATCTACAGAGGATCCTCAGCTATTGTCTTACCCGGAGAAGTGATCCCCATACCAAAGCTTAAGAAAAAAACATCAAATAGAGGACGTAAGGCTTCATCTTCAGCGTTTTTGGCAGGGTCACCAAACAAAGCCATTCTTGAAAAGTCAATATTAAATATTAGTCAAAGAGTAAGGGGAAGAGGCCGAGGTAGTGGAAGAAATACCAGGGTTGGTGGACGTGGTGCACGCGGTGGCCGTGGTAGGCGTGGTGGGCGTGGTGGGCGTGGTGTGAATACTGGGAACAGAAGTGTATATCAATTGGAATCATCATCTGAATCCAATACAGAAATATCTTCTGGTGATTCTGTTCTCTCTGAAAGCGGCAATGGACATACTCCAACAGAAGAAGACAATGATGTCAGTTGCATGTTTGGCTCTCAAATGTATTCAGACGATCATCGTGGTGAGGTTTGGGTTCGATGTCAGCCCTGCAACCTATGGGCACACAGTGATTGCGCAGGATGCGATCATGATTTTTATGTCTGTGATTTTTGCACACAAAATTTAAATATAATTTTAACATACATTTTATATGGAAACCGGGGTTCCATGTAAGGAACATAAAAATTAAAAATGTAAAAATGATTTTTTTTTTGAAAAAAGTAAAAAATTTAATACGAAAAGTATTCAGAATATGTTTTTTTTTTCTTAATATATACTTAATATAAATGAAAAGTTTTTAATGTCTTTAGGTTACGGATATGAACAAAAAATTTAAAAACCAAATGGTCTTCCATATTCCCACCATCTCCAAATGGACGTCAATGCGCAAAAATTTGGTTTTATTAATGAAATTTTGCACTTAATCCAGGATTTAAAGATGAACCGCCACAAAACAGCATTTATTAATTTGGGTGTCTCTTCTCATATTTTATGTCTAACACAAGTCAGCTTTTTTGACAATGCGTTCTATGTAATTAATCTTACCACTTACCCTTAATGATGGACATCAGCGAGCTCTTACAAACAAATCTTTTTAATAGTTTGTGATAACGAGCGGATTAATTTAACACAACTTGTTCAGAGAAAAAAGAACGGATAACTCCGTTACGAGAACACACGCAAACATTTGATAGAACCGATTAAAACCGCAAGCATACATTTCAAAAATCATTGCACGAATGTGACACATGTATTAGAATGAATGAAGAAGTGTTGCCGTGCACCGAGTAATTAAGACAAAATTTGTTTACAAATAAGAAACATCATCAAACGGACAAGTTCCATTTCGTGTGTCACCCAACTCGTGTCTTAACGAACGGATAGTATTTTGTTTACTAAGCCTCCTGTTAACATTTCTTCCAGAATATTCTACCAAGAAAATCATGCAAAATGTAATAAATTTTTAACAATTTCCCTTCTACACATAGGATTTATTAAATCAGTTGAGCCCACCTTTAATGTGTTAAATTGTGTACAACAACACATGCGACTACTCGCAAAAGCTTAAATGCGAATTCTTAAACACTAATCGCGTTAAAATTCTTATAAGTTACACAAAGGGCACATCTGGTCACATTTGTGCCTATATGCAATGACATTTATGTGTAAATATTTTAGCATTTGTCAATTAGCGTGTTTTAGTCTGCTGCACCGATTGCTTAAGCTATAAGTTGTCTCCACCCACACACACAAAGATATTAAATGTCAGTAGACTATTTACATCACATTATCCAATTTGTACATCGATTTAAATAAGAAATACTTATTTTTAACCTTAAGTTTTTTTTTGTCTTTTTAAACTGTGTCCGTCTAACGTTTAAAGTGGAATAGGCTTATAAGCGGAAATGTCTCAATGACACCTACTTTTAGTTTATTATACTTATGCTTTTATTGTTAATTAGTTCATTCTTAGTTCATTCTTATGATTTTAAAAGCAAAAATTAAAAATATTAATTTAATCTTGTAAAGAATAGGTTGTATGGAATTCATAACAGAGACTTATAAGTTATGACCTTAACGACATCGGGTAAAAGCACAAAAGATTTTTGTTAAGGGTTCTTAAGTAATAAGCTTTAATATCGTAACCATCAGACCTATTTTGCTATTTGTTTTAACTCTCCATAAAAAGGTACTATAGACTAGTCTATGGCAAGTTATGCATTCATAGAAACAATTTAATGAGAGATTTAAATCAACCTTGACATTGCGAAAATGGGGACGAAAAAAAATGTTTCTGGCAATGCTCTCTGTGTTTCCGCCTCTTCGGCTTTGTGATTTTCTTCTTTTTTCCAAATTAAGAAACAATTATTTAATGAAAATCTAGCCCTGAATATTTGCAACATGTTACATATTTATGTACAAAGTTTGTTCAACCATGTACGTATATCTAAATCTTGAAAACGAAATTAAGGTAATGTACAGAAAAAGTTTACAAAATGTTATATTTCATGGTGAATTCTGCAGATAAGGAAAAAGATATGAATTCTTGAAAGATTTCTCTATCGTGAAAATATTTTGTCTTCAGAATCAAACATAAAATGTAAATCCAATGCTTTTCGGACTGTTTTGAATGAGAAAAGAAAATCCTATGGTGTTTCATCAACTATGTGTTATGATGGCAACTTAAGTAGTGATTTGAAAGAAAATTGCGAATGTGTTTGCGAGTTACTTTCAATCAAAATATGTTTTTAAATCTGTATCTGGTTCAAATTGTCAATCTAGGAACCCTGCATATCTCTGAGGGTGGAATTCTAACTTTAAAATTTTTCTTCAAATGTCTAATAGCCTTGCATCTGACAATATTCCGGCCCTTTCTTTAAAAAAACTGTAGATCAAATTTGCTTACTCCTCTTCGTATAGTTTTCAATATTTCTTTGTCTATTGGTGTGTTTTTGGATAGTTGCAAAAACTCCTATTCACAAATCTGGTTCAAATCAAGGTGTCGATAATTATGGGCCCATTGCGAAGATTCAGTTACTACCCTAAGTTTTCGAGGCTATTGTTGAAAATAAAATGCACGACGGGATCGCACGTACTAAGAGCAAGTACGCAGAATTTAAAATTATTGTATAAATAAAAATAAAACATGTATTCAAAGAGATACAAATGTTCAGATGCATAGAATTGCCGTCTGATTTCTAGAAAAGTATGAATTTACGCAAACAAAGTTTAAATATAGTTTTATTATTAAATAAATTTTTCATATAAGAAAATTCTTTAAAATTTTTCAAATACAAAACTTGGATTATAAATTTTAATTATTTCGTATAATAGATTTTAGGAAATAATTAAAAAACAAAACGCGCGACTGGGTCGCACGAACTTGCTCTTATGTAAACGACTAGGAATTTCAAAAATGAATGTTATTAGAGAAAAACTGTTCATAAGCATAAAATTCATTTTTTAATAGACTAAAACAACTCCTTTAGTAGTTGGAGCTAGCAAATATTGGCTTATGCAAGAATACAAATTATAAGTCTGTACTGGTTTCTTAAAAATATATGTAAGCTTCTATATAAAAATTTTTTAAAACATTTTTAAGAAACATTTTGGTACGCCAATTTAAACTTTTTATTATTGTTCGAATAAAAATTGAATTTACAAAAAAAAACCTATTGAACAGTTTTCAAGATATTGAATTTTCCAAAAAAAAATTGATTTTTTTTTTCAAAATTCAAAAAATTGATTTTCCTTAAAGTTTTGAAATGCAATGTTTTTTAAACTTTTTACAAGTTTCTCTCTAAAAAATTTCATTAAAACCCGTTGTGCCGATAATGGAAAACTCAAAATTTTAAAAAATCGTTCTATGATAGGTAAAGTCAGTAATATCTTGTTTTGAAAATGTTTTTATTAAATTAGAGACCTTAAAAATTAATCGAAAGAAAAAAATTTTATCAAAATTCTCGGAACCGTTTTCGAAAAAAATACAATTTTCAAAAAACATTTTTTAACATTTGTATGGATGGTACCGTTATTTTTAGGTAAAATAATTTTTTTTTCTCACATCTTGTAAATTATTTTAAGAAACTTTTATTTATCAAGTTTTAAGAATAAAAATAAAAAATATTTTTTTGAAAATTTGAAAACACAATAATATTGAAACTGCAGGGGAACTTTAACTTAAAAAAAATAAAATGCACGACTGGATCGCACGAACTTGCTCTTATGTAAAAGTACTTTGGAATTTAAGATACATTTTATATATATAAAGCATGGATTTAATGAGATAATAATGCTCAAATGCATAAAATTGCGGTCTGGTTTCCGGAAAAGTATGAATTTATGCAAATAAACCTTAAAAAATCGTTTTATTATTAAATAAATTTTTTATATAAGAAATTTCTCTAAAATTTTTCAAGAAAAAAATGTGGGATGCGAATTTTAAGTATTTAATAATATTGGTTTTAGGAAATAATTTCAAAAAATAATCGTTCATAGGTTTTTTTTTTTTTAAGCCAAATAAATATTTTTTCGAATATTTTTATATACAATATTATTTTAAACTTAAGGGGACTCCTGCTAAAAATTTTGGGTTAAAATCCTTAGAGCCATTAATGAGAAAGTCGAAAATCAAAAAAACGGGTCTATGGCAGGTACCCCTAATAAAATTTTGCCCCAAAATTTTTTTTGACCAAAATGTAGTCCATGTCCATAATATTACACTTAATTTTTTTTTATCAAAATCGTTAGAGCCGTTTTCGAGATAAATAAGATCTTGCATTACGGGTGTGTGGGGTGTACCGTTAGTTTTGGAGCTAAAAAAAAAATTCAATTTTTTCTCTAGGGAATCACCGAAGACCCTTAACTACCGAGATTGAAAGAAATAGGTCCAGGGGTTTAGGCTGTAGTTCGAGGTACAGACATACAGAAACACTGAAACATGTTTTTTGTGTACTAAATTTTCCTTAAAATTTTTATAAAAAAAATTGATATGCAAATTGTTAGCATTTAATAAAATACATTTTAAAACGTAATTTAAAAATTTAATCGTATATCGGTTTTCAAGATTTTGAATTTTCAAAAAAAAAAAATTGTATTATTTTTTTAAAAATCCAAAAACTATTTTTTCGAAAAAATTTTTAGTTTTTATTTTTTCAAATGCAAAGCAGCTCCTGCATAAAAATTTTGGTTAAAATCGTTGGAGCCGTTGGTGAGAAATTCGAAAATCAAAAAAAGCCGTTCCATGACAGGTACCCCTAATAACATTTCCCCCCAAATTTCTTTTTGACCAAAATATAGTCCATGTCCATAATATCACACTTAATTTTTTTTATCAGAACCGTTATAGCCGTTTTCGAAATAAATCAGATTTTGCATTACGGGTGTATGGGGGTACCGTTAGTTTTGGAGCTAAAAAAATTTTCAATTTACCCTCTAGGGAATTACCGAAGACCCCTAAGTGCCGAGTTTTATATGTACCTCCATAATTTAGGCTGTAGAGAGAGGTACAGACATACAGACATACAGGCAGACTAAATTGCCGGACCCAATTTTTTTCGTCTTCGCTATCATCGTAATGTCAACTTTGATAAAAAACTCGAGTTCGATTTTTTTTCCAAATGCATACGTGATTTATTATAATAAAAGTTCTTTGCGTATTGAAAGAATTCAGAAGAGGTTTACAAAGTAAGATATTATTTTTTTTATTGTACATTATGTATGTGTGATCTAAGAAAGTCTATTGTACTTGTTAAATGAATAAATAAATAATGTACATGCTTCGAAAAATGGTTATTAATGGCAACATCCTATAAAACAATTTTTTTTCTCAAAGATGGTTCCAGTATATTTGAATGAATAAATAAAAATAAATACAAAATAGTTGTTCGAACATTTTATTTGAAATCCCAAGCAGCTCCTGTATAAAAATTTAGATCAAAATCATAAGAGCCGTAATGAGAAAGTTGAAAGTACCTGTCATAGGTACCGATAAAAAAGTTTTTCTTAAATTTTGTTTGACCATAATCAAAATTGTCTGAGGACCGATTCCGAGACCCTCTGCGTGATTGTCCAACGCACAACGCACATAACACAACATTGATGGCAAATTTTGTTCTGCTTTTCGATCAGCAAACTTTGTTCAATAGGCCAATTTAAGGGGCCAGTTATAGCTCATCAGAAAAGTCCATCAGAAAAATTAGAACAATCGAAATCTGAAACATTTTTCTGATGGCCGGTTATAGTTACCAATAATTTTACGTAAGAACACAAACAATTTTTTCTTGTCATATCATCAGAACAAAATTTTCTCATCAGAAAAAATTTTTCTGATGCATTCGGAACAGACAAAAATCGGAACACAAAAGAAAAACGAAATGGAATATATTTTGAGTTTTGGCAATCAGCTGTTCAGAAAAATTAAATTCCATCAGAAAAAATATTTAAATCCATTTTCTGAGTAAATTTAGCAACAAAATGTTGTAATTCTTTTTGTAAAAATTAGTCCAAGCAAGTATTCGTCTAATTGCATTAAAATATTACTCAAAATCGAGTCGTAATATGGTCAAATTTGGAAGACAAAATTTTTTCTGATGGACTTTTCTGATGAGCTATAACTTTACTCTTTTTCACAAATACATGATTATTAATTAATTGCTAGAACCATTAATTCCGGACGAAAAAATGATATTCAAGTTTTCTTGTGTTAATTTTTATTTTTTTTTTACATTTTATCATGGCTTTTTGTGATTTGTTTCCCTTTGGTTTTGTTTTTACTTTTTCAATTAGTCAAACTCTCCATGAATTGTTCAGTTGTATTTTAGTCAACATTTCACTGTTTCTATTGAAGACCAATCATTAAATTTATAATTATTGATATAATGATTTATCATATTCATTCATGTTGCTACCTATCCATGTACATTGGTTGAAAAAAATTGAGTATGCTTGAAACATAATTTTACCTGTAAAAAAAGATACAATTTGTTAAAAATGACTTTTAAGTTTTTGTGTTAATTTGATGATATATAATTATCATAAGAATTAAAAATGCAAAATCAAAAACATCCCTGCGTTAACTATTTAAATTACATACAGCAATAGATGTTTAAACAGATATATACCAATTCAGAGTGGATTTTCAATTTCTTTAGAACCAAGATGAATTGAAACTCGTTTTTAAAATAATGATTTAACAGTTTTTCATTATCATTATTATTTTCTTTTTAAAGAGAGAAATATTTTGAATATACATATTTAAACGGATATTTTATAGATCTTAATCTAAATTAATTCTTAACACGTATCTATTACAAAACCTATTTTGGATCCTGCTCTCTATCTGGATCTATTTCAAAGATCCAAAAATTATTTCTTACTCTGGCAGGTAGGTGGCTTTTTGTAGTAAGGTAGCGTTAACTGCATTACAAAAAAGAGACAAGAAATAATGGAAAATACACAAACATAAGGAAAGAAGAGATGTGCATACAAAACTACTGTCACTATGATGAGGGATGATCTATATGTATCATTAGCAAGAAAAAAACAGATACTACTGACTAAGGTTGCTCATTATATTTATATCGATACATCGAAATCATCTATGTTTTCGTATGTAATGAATGGAATCAACCGATTTATCGGATATTTTCGATGTTTAACGACACATTGATGTATGTATTTTGTTTGGTGTATAATTTGAACTACCCTTTAACTATTTTATTCACTTACTAATTAAAAGGATTTTCTTTTCGATTATCTATTTTTTCAAATTCCAATTCGATATTTCTATAATGCATATAAACGTAGTAGACGGATTGCCAAAATACTGAATGTAGAGAGCCCACTCAATCGAAAGTTGGAAGTCTTTTTTTTTGTTTTATTTTATTTTTCTATTTTTATTAATAAATGTATAATAAATAACATATTAACTTAAACTTATATAAAGCACTAGCAACGAGGCTTTCTGCTGAGTATGAAGTTTAAATCTATTTACGTCAAGGTTAAATGATTTGCCATTTGGTTAAATAAATCAACGGATAGTTTATCAAAATTAAAGAAAACTTCTATGACTATTATTAACTTCTTTGAAATTTTAATTTAAATTGAACTCAACTGTCTTGAATAATATCTAATTTTTTACTTCTATTTTATTTTAATCATTTACAAAGCTCTATATAATACATTCGATGTTTTTAATCGATACATATTTATAATATCGATCGAACATTTTGATTTCGATGCAAAACATCGTTTAAAAATTTTTGTATTCGCTTCCTGAAACTGATACAAGAAGAAATGAAAATCAAATGAAAATGGGATAATATTCTTAAAAAAACCTTTGACTACTTATTTTAGAAGACATTATTGAAGACCTAAGAAGACTTGGCCAATCATCAAATACTCATATATTGAATGGGAAAGAGCTCTTATAAAGGTGTCTTGGAGAGCAAGATATTCCTTATAAAACTAGACACAGATTGTAATCCAACGGGTTGAGGTCTGGACTCACAGCTGTCCAATCTTCCAATCAGCCCGGAACAAGTACACACTTGATTGTTCTGTTTATTAACTGTTTGCTCTACTAATTCTTGTATTATTATTTCTTGCGTATAGAAGGAGCAGAGTTGTTTACATTTCGGGTTTAATGCGTCCTATGTCCAGTATTAATTTTGTATGTCTTGAGTTTCAAATCTTCTTTTATGATGCCATGCATGGATTTTTGAGAAATTTTCATTACCCACGACTGTTTTGTCAGGGTTTTCATGTGATTCAAGCTTTGAGGGCTTGATAAAACACGGGGTCTTCATAGTGCGGAAAAAGCCTAGATCTTTATTTGTTACGTATTCCAACAGTATCCACGAACAACTTTAGAAGATCCAAACGTTATCGACTTTTTCCATGCCACACTTGTAAAGGCCGATTGCGGAGATACGATTTCCATAAACAAAAATGTTTTCGCGGCAATGAATCATAATAAAGAGTTTTTAAATAAGGGCAGGTATGTACGAGTAGATGTTGAAATGGAATAAATAAAATGTACGACTGGATCGCACGAACTTGCTCTTATGTAAAAGTACTTTGGAATTTAAAATACATTTTATAAATATAAAATATGGATTTAATGAGATAAAAATGTTCAAATGCGTAGAATTGCCGTCTGATTTCCGGAAAAGTATGAATTTATGCGAACAAAGTTTAAAAATCATTTTATTAAAAAAGTAATATTTTATATTACCCTTTTTTTTATTTGTAAATTTTTCGAGAACAAAATTTGGGATTCCAATTTTAAGTATTTAGTAGTACAGATTTTAGGAAATAATTTCAAAAAATAATCGTTCACACGTTTTAAAGATATTGATTTTTCAAAAATAAAACTTTAGAATTTTTTTTCCAAAATATTATTTTCAACTTAAGGGGGCTATTGCTGAAAATTTTTGGTTAAAATCGTTAGAGCCGTTAATGAGAAAGTTGAAATTCAAAAAAACGGTTCTATGACAGGTTCAAGTTAATAACATTTTGCGCCAACATTTTTTCTGACCAAAATGTTGTCCCTGTCCATAATATCACACCTATTTTTTTTTTATCAAAATCGCTAGAGCCGTTTTCGAGATAAATAAGAATTTGCATTACGAGTGTATGGAGGATATCGTAAGTTTTAGAGCTAAAAAAAAAAACCTTTACCAAACCCCTAACTACGAGTAAAACGAAAACCCTTAGCTATCAAGATTGAAGAAAATAGGTTAAGTGGTTCAGGCTGTAGGGAGAGGTACAGACATGAAGACATACAGACAGAAGGAATTGTCGGACTCACTTTCTTCGTGTTCGCTATTATCGAAATGTCAAAATCTCGAGTTCGATTTCCTTTGCAAATGCAGAACTTTCCTTATAGTACCTATGTAAGTATATCGCAAGTAAAAAAGGTGTGCTTGAGGCATTAACAAAAAAATTTTATTTTATTATTTTTCTTTATAGATACGTCCTGCGGAAACCAAATGTCGTCTAGGTTCATATGGTCCAGTTTGGTCCATACAAAATATTGGTTATCATTTAGCGCCATTGACCAACGTCGTTTTCGAAAAAAGTACTGGCCAATTACACTGCCGTCTCAAAATCAATTGGATCTTGTACGGGTGTAAGCCCGACGCAATATGCGTCAAGTTGAAGTCTGCAAGGCCGAGTTCTTGTCCACGGGAATGACAGATGTCAACAAAACAACATGGCCGCCAAAATCTAACTGCGCCAATTTAAAAGTCTTTCTATTCCATCTTGTTTCAACTACAGACTCGGATGGTGTTTCACAGATGATCTTAAAAATTCTTATATGCCACGATATCCAGCAGCACCTTGGTTGGGAACTGCATCGCAGGTTTTGTTTGTTAAGAAAATAGAAATTATAGTATAGTTTACAGGTTCCGGCTTATTACTTATAGTGGTAAAATAAATTCATCGTTAATGAATAAATGCATATAATGGAATGGCGATTCTCGGTCTCCATTGAACGTTATACCCTTGAGAGAATTTCGATTTCATATTTTATCTAATGAACGGCTATCTGCCATACGGATTCTGATGCAAAATATGTCAATGATTTTGGCTAAAATTTGTACCCAAAGTGATTGAAATGATAAATTCACAAAACAAACATAAGATTTTGACGTTTTCAATTAATTATGCTCCTTTTATTTCCTTGATATTTACTACATTGGACTGTCATGCAGTATGTTTGAGTTTTTATTCCCATCCACTGCAAAAATGTTTTTTAGGTGTTGACAAAATCTCCAAGAGTATCTCTTGTCATGAGAAGTGCTTTTCGTTTCATCCCTTGAGATGCGGCAGAAAGTTGTAGGTCCCCTCAAATCCTGTAGGCGCTGCGCTTATCCAGCAACGGTTGTGATTGAGAGATATAAGTCACTTAGCTTATAAAGGGTGGTTAAATTTTAAGGGCCGATGTTGATATTGAATAAAACACAAAATATTTAGGAAATTATTGTCATTTCTTTTTTACTTGCGATATAGGTACTATAGGGCAAGTTCTGCATTTGGAAAAAAAATCGAACTCGAGATTTTGATCAAAGTTGACATTACGGTGATAGCGAAGACGAAAAAAGTGGGTCCGACAATTCCGTCTGTCTGTCTGTATGTCTGTATGTCTGTACCTCGAACTACAGCCTAAACTACCGGAGGTATTTTCTTCAAACTCGGTAGTTAAGGGTCTTCGGTGATTCCCTAAAGGAGAAATTGAAATTTTTTTTTTAGCTCCAAAACTAAGGGTACCCCCCATACACCCGTAATGCAAAATCTTATTTATCTCAAAAACGGCTCTAACGATTTTGATAAAAAAAAACTAAGTGTGATATTATGGACATGGACTATATTTTGGCGAAAAACAAATTTGGGGGGAAATGTTATTAGGGGTACCTGTCATAGAACGGTTTTTTTGATTTTCGAATTTCTCACCAACGGCTCTAACGATTTTAACCAAAATTTTTATGCAAGAGCTGCTTTGCATTTGAAAAAATATAAACTAAAAATTTTTTCGAAAAAATAGTTTTTGGATTTTTAAAAAAAATAATACAATTTTTTTTTTGAAAATTCAATATCTTGAAAACCGATACACGATTAAATTTTTAGATTACGTTTAAAAATGTATTTTGTTGAATAATAACAATTTGCATATCATTTTTTTTTATAAAAATTTTAAGGAAAATTTAGTACACAAAAAACATGTTTCAGTGTGTCTGTATGTCTGTACCTCGAACTACAGCCTAAACTACCGGAGGTATTTTCTTCAAACTCGGTAGTTAAGGGTCTTCGGTGATTCCCTAGAGGAGAAATTGAAATATTTTTTTAGCTCCAAAACTAAGGGTACCCCCTATGCACCCGTAATGCAAAATCTTATTTATCTCGAAAACGGCTCTAACGATATTGATAAAAAAAATTAAAATTATGGACATGGACTACATTTTGGTCAAAAAAGATTTTGGGGCAAAATGTTATTAGGGGTACCTGCCATAGACCCTTTTTTTTATGTTCGACTTTCTCATTAACGGCTCTAAGGATTTTAACCCAAAATTTTTAGCAGGAGTCCCCTTAAGTTTAAAATAATATTGTATATAAAAATATTCGAAAAAATATTTATTGGGTTAAAAAAAAAAATTAAATCAATATCTTCAAAACCTATGAACGATTATGTTTTGAAATTATTTCCTAAAACCAATATTATTAAATACTTAAAATTCGCATCCCACATTTTTTTCTTGAAAAATTTTAGAGAAATTTCTTATATAAACATTTTATTTAATAATAAAACGATTTTTTAAAGTTTATTTGCATAAATTCATACTTTTCCGGAAACCAGACGGCAATTTTATGCATTTGAACATTATTATCTCATTAAATCCATGTTTTATATTTATAAAATGTATCTTAAATTCCAAAGTACTTTTCCATACGATGGTCCAAATTTTCGATGACGCCGAATTATCTCATCCTTTAACTCTTGAATTGTTGCTGGATTATCGACGTTGCCCTTTTCTTTCAAATAACCCCAAAGAAAGAAGTCCAACGGTGTCCAATCACATGATATTGGCCGCCACATTTTGACGATTGAAATGACCGAAAAAATCACGAAGTGCACGATATGCATTTTTAATTGAACGCCCATTTTCATAATAATGAATAACTTTAACGCGTTGCTCGATTGTGTATCTTTCCATGGTTCAAATTGAGTTAATCTGAAATTAAGAAATGTCAAATGAAATGCAAAAAAGAACTTGACGCTTAGGTGTGGTTCACATTCAACATCGGCCCTTAAAATTTAACCACCCTTTACTATCTACGAACCATTGTACCTACTCTAAATTATTTTTGTCTTACACATGGGTACTTTTAAAAGGATTTTAATATTATTATCCCAAAATTTTATACCAAAACTATTTTTTAATAATGAACAAATCAGAGAAGAAATTTATTATTTAGGGTTTGTTACTTTTTCACACTTTTTCGTGAGCATGCGATAGACCTTATATCACAATACTTGGGCACAATATAGCCTTTAAACACAAAAGAAAGTTAGTGCAATAAAGACGTGAGTATTTTTTTATTTGCGCACTTGAAAATGAAACAGATTTATTATGCTCGTGATAAAATGTCGTTATTATTTGGCTTTTTGTCAAATTTCAAATAATTGTAGGAGTGTATATAACCACAACATAACCTTGTGGTTTGGATCCTAATTACAAAATTGTTTGAAGTCTGAAAATTTGTTAAAGCATTCTTAATTGTTTCGGTACTTCACGAGGTTTAATTTCATTAAACAGAATTTTCTATAAAAACAACATCTATTTTGTTCTTTAACATACAATAAGTTCATTTAAAAGTGCGTTTTAAGAATGAAATTTCAAAACTTATTTTCCTTACGGGACGGGAGTGCAATTATCAAATAATCAATTAAAATGTTTAAGTCAACTTTTTGTATCAATATCACTTTGATGCACCTATAAAGATGCAATTTAAATTAAGCAAGCCCAAGCAAATATAATTAGACATTTTGTCTCCTTTACAATTTTCATTTTACATAGTAATCTCCTTTATTGTCATTTGATTTTAATACACACTTCAGAAGTTTCCCTCCTTAAAAGCAATTTTAATTTATTTTAAATGAACATTCTGAAGTAGTTGGCAATCTTCCAATGAGTTTTATGTGTCAGCTGAGACGCTATCCTATAAGTATTCTTCTAAGAAGTGCGCACACACATTCATATGCACATACTTATATACTAGGCACATTATACAGACTATGCATGCTGTTTGTTTTATTAAGGACAATAAAGGATCTATATAATATGCTAGTACATTTAAAAATATGTGTCGAGGATTTCATGAAATTAATTTATTTTGTCTTAACCGCAGACAAGAACCCTTTTTGAGACGACATATATACAATAAAAGGACACTCAATAAAAAGCTATAGTTTGTGAGCTCAATTATTTCATAATATAAATTAAGGTAGCACCAATATTAAGTAAAATACCAATGGGTGGTAGAAAGTCATTAAAATAACTAAGCAAAAATAAAAGCTATTAAAAATGATTTATAATAGTGTATGGACGTGTTTAATGTATACATATATGAGATTGAACGAGACTTGAATGTTTTAGGCATAGAACTGGGAGAATTATCGTGTGCCTATATATGAATACCTATATTTTGACACACTCAAATTATTTTATATGAAACTTAAAAGAAATTAAATTATTTTTTGCCAGTAAAATAACATATTTTGAAGTAAGCTACGAACAAAATCTTAATAAAAGCCTGATTGAACATTAGTTTTCTTGCTATTGATATTCTTGCTCGATACATGTATAATCTTATCTGCACTGTCATATCTGCATCTAGAGTTGTCACTTGGTGAATTGTCAAATGATTATCAATTCAAAACTCAGCGTTTTCTCTCCAAGAAGATGTGTCAGTAGATGTACGCCGCAAGGTGGCGTCCTCTCCTCTCACTCCTCCCTTGGTAGTTAACAAAGGTAGTAATATACCTGAAAAAGAAGAGCTATAGAGTGATTGCCTATGTGGATGATGTTGCTATAGCAGTATTTGGAAGACATTCTACTAAATACTCTAAGCCAGCTCACGCGTTGGGTACATCGGTGGGATCGAATTAAACCCTTATAAAACTGATCTTGTCGTTTTTTCTAGGAAGTAAAAAATTCATCTCCTAGACCGTTCCGTCCGTTAAGGTTATTCAACTAACATTTTCATAAAGAAGCGAACTGTCTGGGCCTTATTTTGGATAAGAAACTAAGCTGGAAACCTAACATACAAGAAAAAGTCGAACAGATCACAGTGGCTGTTTTCTCCTAAAAAAAAGCCATTGGGAATAAATGGGGTTGTCAACCACGCCTCACTCACTGTCGTTTCACCGTATTCGGTCTGATCTACGATAACTTGAACTTCGGCTAGAAGTTCGAACCCAAACATCGTCTGGCCCGCCATGGCATTCGTAAAAAAAATCGAACTCGAGATTTTGATCAAAGTTGAGAAAACGATGATAGCAAAGACCAAAAAAGTAGGTCTCGCCATATTCTGTCTGTCTGTTTGTTCGACTAAGCTAAACGACTCGGCAGATTTTCTTCAAACTTGGTACATAAGGTTTTAATTTTTTCCCCGGATGTTTTTTTTTTGTTTTAAGAAAAAAAATAACGGTACCTGCCATACGAATTTTTTCGAAATTTTATAATAGTTTTTTTTTTTCAAAAACAGTCCCACAGAATTAAAAAAATAAAATGCACGACTGGGTCGCACTTGCTCCTATGTAATCGACTAGGAATTTTAAAAACGAATGTTATTAGAGAAAACTGTTCATAAGGATAAAATTAATTTTTAAATTCTTTAAGTAGTAACAGAATGCTATGCAAATATGAATTTATGCAAGAACAAAAATTATAAGTCCTTGTAGTGGTTTCTTTAAAAAAAGCTTTTATATACAAACTTTTTAAAAGCTTTTTAAGAAAAAATTTTGGTACGCTAATTTAAAGTTTTTATATAATGACCAGTTTCGGAGATATCGAATTTTCAAAAAAAAAAGAAAAAAATAGATTCTTTTTTTTTCAAAAATTCAAAAAATATTTATTTTAAAGTTTTGAAATGCAATGTATTTTAGACATTTTAGAAGCTTCTCTATAAAAATTTTCAATAAGATCCGTTATGTGGATAATGAGAAATTCAAAATTCGAAAAAATGGTTCTATGGTAGGTACAAACTGTAATATCTTAATTTCAAAATTTTTTTTATTAAATTAAAGATCGTAAAAATTAATTAAAAGAAAAAAAAATTTATCGAAATTCTAGGCGCCGTTTTCGAGAAAAATACGATTTTTGAAAACCATTTTTTTTAATTTTTTAGCATTTGTATGGTAGGTACCTTTATTTTTAGGTAAAATAAAATTTTTTTTCTCACGTTTTGTACATTATATTGAGAAACTTTTATTTATCAAGTTTAAAAAAAAATCTATCATGGGGTTTTCGAAATATTGAGTTTTGAAAAAAAAAAATTTGAAGTTTTTTTTAAAAATCCAAAAAATTCTTTTTTGAAAATTTGAGTACACAATTCTATTCAGGTTCTTGGGGAGTCTTAGCAAAAAAAATGATCAAAATCAGTTGAACCGTTTTTGAGAAAATCAAAAACAAAAAAAATGGTTCCATGGGGGGTACCCTCAATAACCATTTTTCGGAAAAATTTTTTCAACCATTACCTAGCTTTAATTAAATGAAATTTTTCTGTATTTTTATTTTTAAAATCTGTCGAACAGTTTTTGAGAAAAAAAAATGATTATGAAATTTCGAAAAAAATTCGTATGGCAGGTGCCGTTATTTTTGGTCTTAAAAAAAAGAAAAAAACGTGTGGGGGGGAAAAATTAAAAATGATATATACCAAGTTTAAAGAAAATCGGCCCAGCCGTTTAGCCTATAGTCGAACAGACAGACAGACAGCCAGAATTCCGAGACCCACTTTTTTAGTCTTCGCTATCATCGTAATGTCAACTTTGATCGAAATCTCGAGTTCGATTTTTTTTACGAATGCATAACTTGCCTTATAGTACCTATAAGTCGCAAGTAAAAATTATAAAATTTCATTTAGTTAAATCTAGGTAATGGTTGGAAAAAAATTCCAAAAAATTATTATTTTTCGTACCCCCCTTGGAACCATTTTTTTTTGTTTTTGATTTTCTCAAGAACGGTTTCAGCAATTTTGATCATTTTTTTATGTTAAGGCTCCCCAGCAGTTTCAATTTTATTGTGTATTAAAATTTTCAAAAAAATTTAAATTTTTTTTCTTAAACTCTATATTTCGAAAACCACATTCTCGATTTTTTTTTTAAAACTTGATAAATAAAAGTTTCTTAAAATAATTATGAGAATATAAGAAAAAAAATTATTTTACCTAAAAATAACGTAATCTCCATACAAATGTTAAAAAATGGTTTTCGAAAATCGTATTTTTCTCGAAAACGGTTCCGAGAATTTTGCTTAAATGTTTTTTCTTTCGATTAATTTTTAAGATCTATAATTTAATAAAAAAAATGAAAACAAGATATTACTGACTGTACCTAACCTACCATAGAACGATTTTTTAAAATTTTGAATTTCTTACTATCGGCATAACGGATTTTAATGAAATTTTTTAGAGAGAAGCTTCTAAAATGTTTAAGGAACATTGCACTGCAAAACTTTAAAGAATTTGTTTTTTGATTTTGGAAAAAAAATCTACTTTTTTTTTGGAAAATTCAATATCTCGGAAACGGCTCAATATTTGTTTTTGTAAATTTAATTTTTATTCGAACAATAATAAAAACTTTAAAGATTTTTTGACAAAAATCCAATGTGAATTATATCCAACCAAGATTAAAATTCTAATCATTAATGCTGGATGATTTTGTGCACTTAAAGCTAAAAGAAAATATTTTAAATCAATAATTCAACAAGTCCAATAATAGTGCTAAGCATTCTACTGGGCTAATTTATTTCGGTAGTACCTATATAGAGTTTGTATTATAAAAACCTTCATTTATGTAAGCTTGTGCTTCATCAAAACGCAGTCAAGATTGCAAAAGTTAGGTGACCAACGCTAGATTTCAGGCGCTCGAAGCATCTGATATCTTTAAGCAGACTACAAATTAGCTCCGTAATAGGTGTCATAACCGGACGCCGTTGAATAGGTAGGCATGCTGGGCAATTTGGAGTTTACACAAACGTTTTCTACAGAAGCTGAATGCATGAAGAGGAGGAGGAAACAAATCTGCACCTTCTATGAATGTATTTTACATGTCTTGCTCCATCCCAAAGACGTAGACTTTATTTGGGATTCTTCTACTACAACTATCTGAGTGATCTGGCAATGAGTACGGAAACAACTTTAATGGGACCAACATCTGGTCTAAGAGGCCGCATTTGCTGCCAGCAATTTAACTTTACCTAATAAACATTAGAGAGTCTCTCCCGAGAAATCCTTTTAGGATCACTTTAGAATACTTTTTACCTTAGATAGAAAACTAAATGGTATTAAACGTTTTTAGGAACCCAACTAGAACAAATTGGACAGTGTATACAAAATAGGTGAACGAACGTATCGATCCTACAGAGAAGGAAACGCTTTCGACAACCTTAATCATTGACAATGCCCTTCAAAACCTTACTAGTAAAATGAAAACGGCCTTTGAAAAACACTGCCCCATATCTCGTAAAATTAAACCCACTTATCCCCCTTGGTGGAATAGTGATCTTAAGAAACGAAGAACAGGGGTCAGAAAACTTTTCAACAAAGCCAGATTGAGTAAATTGGAGGAAGACTGGAATTCACATAGAGCCGAACTTAACTCATACACCAAAGAATTAAGAAGGGCCAAAAAGGACTCATGGGTTAGACACTATGAATCCATTGAGAACACAAGTGAGGCGGCGAGATTTCGAAAGATCCTTGCATTCAATCCCACGATTCCGGGATATATTAAGTATCCCGATGGATCGTAGTAGAACTCGAGTCAAGAAACACTAGAACTCTTTATGGAAACGCATTTCCTGGACTGTAAGAGTAATGAGGGATCAGGTTTTGCACAAACAGAAACCTTAGATATCTTACAATCAGTACCAGAATTGAAACAGGTTATCACAGAGCTGAAGATTATGTGAGCAATAAACTCGTTCAAACCCTATAAATCTGCTGGACCAGATGAGATTATTCCGGCATTTCTTCAACATGCTCTACCTCATGGCTTAGGGTAATCTTCAAAAATTGTCTTAAATGGAGATACGTCCCTATCAGCTGGAGAAAATTTAAAGTGGTGTTTATTCCAAAAGCTGGAAAACCGACACACTCGACTGCAAAAGATTACAGACCGATAAGTCTCTCTTCGTTCCTCCTCAAGACACTGGAGAGAATTATTGATCTGCATGTTAGGCACATTCTCAATCCAAGCAATCTGTGCAACTATACCAACATGCTTACCTCAAAGGTAAGTCAGTGGAGACTGCGTTACACGAAGTCGTCTCACAAATTGAGAAAAGTCTCGAGCACAAAGAACATACCCTGACAGCATTTTTGGACATTGAAGGAGCGTTTAACAACGTAAAAACGGAGTCCATAAAATTTAGGAATTTAGGATTTAGGAATCAGGGCATTAAAATAGTAGCCTATGCGAATGACATAGTAATTTTGATATCGGGTAAATATCTTACCACCATCAAAGATATTATGGAACCATCACTTAAAGAACTATCTTCTTGGGCAGCACAAAACGGTCTCGAGGTTAATCCTTCCAAAACTGAACAAGTCCTGTTTACGAAGAAAAGGAAATTGGAGGACTTTACCCCTCCTAAGCTTAACGACATTCCTCTGAAACTTTCCAACGAGGCTAAATACCTTGGAGTAATCCTTGATTCCAAGCTAACATGGAAACGTAACACATGCAAGAAAACCTTCGGTACACGGTGGGGCATGCGACCGCAGGTCATCCAGTGGATGTACGCGGCGATAGTTCGTCCCATACTTACAGCCACAGGCATCAGGGCTGGAAATTATTTAAAATCTTCCAGTCCTGGATGAGCACATAAGATGCACAGCAGCCAAAAGCGCACTTCGGCTTAAAGAAATGAGCTTTTGGAAGCACAGAACTTATGGTCATGGGTCTACCCTACAAAGGTATGACACAGTGGCCGGGCTTAATGTGACGACTGACTACTTACCACCCAGAATAGATTTCAACAAACACTTTTCTATTACAATACCCGAAAGGCATGGATGGGAACCCAACTCACTAATTAGGGGACAAGGTATCTCCTTGTACACTGATGGGTCAAACTCCCAGATGAGTCTAGTGTCTTTCAGGCTGAGATCTACGCTATTCAAAAGGCGGCAGAATTGGTACGCATGAAAAAAGTGAACTCGTCGGAGATCACATTCTTCGTAGACAGCCAAGCTGCCATTAAAGTTTTAGCCAGTCAGACTATAAGATCCAAGACAGTCACAAAATGTCGAGACATGCTGAACAATATTTGTAACACTCACCAAGTCAATCTCAGTTGGGCTCCTGGACATAGTAATATAGAAGGGAATGAAATAGCAGATGAACTGGCAAGGGTCAGTATCAAATAAAAACAGCAGTAGCTATTTAAATATGATACCAACAATTCCGGTTGGCGTGATTAAAAGAAAAATAGACCTAATAACGAAAGAGCAAATCAATAACTTCTGGTTATCCATCAGGGACGACTGCGCCATCTATAGAAGTTTATGGTCTAGGTAGGTAGGTAGAGATGGTAGTCGCCAGTCTAGCTGGGCCCGCGACTCAATTAGCGCTGGGGTGCGCCGTTTTGATACCATTAAACTCGTGTCAACCTAATAAAGATTAAGTACGGAAGAAAATGGCTTTTATATACTTTAGCGGAGCATTACTAAAGCCATTTTGTCGCATTCAGAAAGATAATCAGATCTTTAATTTTCTTCTCCGAAAGTTCGCTGGGGTCATCGAGGAAGGCTTTCCCAAAGGAAGCCATCCTGTAATTTGCTAAGGCGGGGCAATCGCAAAGAAAATGAACCACAGTTTCTATTTCTTGTGGATCTCCACAACTACGGCAGTGTGGGTTAAAGGGGATGCCTAGCTTTCTTGCATGTTCACCTATGGGCCAGTGCCCGGTGCATATTGCTGTGATCCTGGCTATGTCGCGCCTGGGTCTGCATATTAGATCGTTGGAACGTGAGTTGTTGTAAGTAGGCCATATCTTTCTTGATATGACACAGTTTGTGAGACTGCTCCACCTACGGTTGGATTCATTAAGAAAAATCGAGAAGATTTTTCTCTTCATAGCACCAAGAGGAATATTAACTTTTTCCGCTAGTGAGCTATGTAAGGTCGAGCCTTGCCGAGCTAAAGCGTCAGCCCGTTCATTACCCTCTATGTCATTGTGACCTGGAACCCAGATGAGAGTGACCTGGAGGTCAATGTTCAGACTCGCCAGTTCGTCCCGACATTGCTGGACAAGTACTGAGGTTGATGTAGATGATTTAATGGCCTTAATGGCCGCCTGGCTATCTGAGCAGATAGCTATATTTCTGAATTGGTTTTGGTTAGATTGGAGCAACTTGCATGCCTCCTTGATTGCTAGTACTTCGGGTTGAAATACACTCGCAAAGTCTGGTAGTCTGAGTGACTTGGAGATGTTAAAGGACTCGGAAAAAATTCCTGAACCAACACCGCACTCCATCTTAGATCCATCAGTGTAGATTATCGAATCGAAATCCTTTGTGACAACGTCATTCTTCCAATCCTCTCTGGCGGGAAAAATGGCTTTGAAATCCCCGCTTGGGCCAAGAGGAGGTACGCAGTAGTCGGTGTTCGATAAGAAAATATCCGGAGGAATCAATTTTGTTATGTTTCCATGACCATAGGGTTTGGAGAACCAACAGTTAGATTCTTTAAGTCTTACAGCACTGCATGCCGCTAGGTATTTTATATGAAGGTCGAGTGGTAAAAGGTTCAGGATAACGCTCAGGGCATCTGTTGGGCATGATCTGAGAGCCCCCGTAGTGCCGACGCTAGCCGTTCTTTGAACCCTTTTAAGTTTTCCGACGTTATATTGCTTGCTAAGTGCAGGCCACCAAACAATCGATCCGTAAGACAAAATTGGCCGTACCACTGCAGTGTACGTCCACAAAATCATCTTCGACTGAAGGCCCCACTTCTTACCAAAGGTCTTTCTGCAGGCATAGAAAGCTATACAGGCTTTCTTAACCCGTTCTTCAATATTTACCTTCCAATTCAATTTGGGGTCGAGAATAACTCCAAGGTATTTAGCTTTGGAAGATAAAGAAAGAGTTTGACCGTTAAGTCGAGGTAGGGTGAATGTAGGTATTTTAGTCCTGGTAGTAAAGAGCAACAGTTCCGTCTTACTCTGATTAACTCCTAGTCCACTACTAGTGGCCCAGTTGCTAACTCTTTTCAGAGCCAATTCAGTGATCACAGTGGTAAACTTACCTGATGCCAATAAAACCAGATCGTCAGCATACGCTACAGTTTTTACACCACTACCTCTGAGCTTGACGAGAATTTTGTCCATGACTAAGAGCCATAGAAGAGGGGAGAGAACACCAGTTTATGGTCTAAGATTAATGAAAAGTAAACTCGATATATTTTATGCGTGAGTAATAAGAACATTAGAATCCTGATAGGTGTACTAACGATTCACTGCGCCATTGGCACAATGGCCACTAGATGTGCATTTTCAAATGCAAATCGCCTCCGTTACTTTGGAAATATGTTTGTTGGAGAACTGGACGATCTAACGCAGGTCTCAATGGCAAATATGAGAAAATTTATAGTTAGCACCTGCTGGTTCGCAAATGAACCAGTCTACATAAGACATTAGTTTAGGAGCATCTCTGCTTTTAATAATAGGGGATCACAATGGACCAATAGGACCCAGTGTACGCAACAGCCTCTGTGCTGTGCACGACCTTCCTAACCTATCCTAATAAACATTTTTGTAAAATCAGCCTAGACATCGACCGAGTGATTGGTGTGTTGTTAATGGTTTGTGCGGTGTCAGATTACGGCATTCTCACGTGGACATGTCAATGTGGGTAAAGCACGAAGTTAGACGTAATCGAAATTCCCCTAGAAAAATAAAATCACAGTCTATTGATGCTGTAATGCCCTTATAAAAGCCGGTAAACATCAACCAAAAATTGCGTCTTAGAAGGGTACGACAGCATCTAACTGATGAGACGTACCTGGGCGAAACGCACTTTGGAGTTGAGGTCATTTGAGCTTTCAATTGAATTATATTTAAGTTAGATTAAGAAATAGCTTGTATTAAGCCTAATAAATGGAAATATTGCTCCATGTATTAAACATGTATTAAGCATAAGTGCTCGTCGGAAAAATTATATCAGGATTTCTCGACTTTGTTCATACTCGTATTGTTGCTGGAGTTTTTGTTTCGTCTTTCGAGTCGTATATTGTACAAATTAATTTTGAATAAATAGTCGCTCTTATCAAACTTATTCAAGTGTCTTTTTTTTCAATAAACAAATACTTATGTGCATCGTTTTAATTTTAAGAAAAACAACATTCCAAAAAAAAAAGAATAACTATTAGCTATAAATCAACATAATGAAACTTTTCTCTTCCGCACACTTCTATATATTTTTATCTATATTTTAATTGAGTAATAAAATTGCTTTCCGGGTGCCGCCGCCAATGCCGCCGCTCGGTCCTCCATAAAAATTTGAAAAATCCCATCAAATAAAAACAAAGCTCGAAAATATTACAAATAGGCACTAATGAAAATTCAAACAAACACCCAACCTTGTTGATAGAGTAACTCATTCCGTAATATTTATATTTGAATAAAGAATCACTTATGACGTCGAACGTAATTATTCTTAATGATTTGCTTTTAAAAAAAGCAGCGTTTTCTACGTCAACATCCCAACAAGGTGGTTATGTTTTATTAGAAAAAAATACTTAAAAATTATGTAACATATTAGTTTTTTGTTTGTTTTTATTTGCTTGGCAAATAGCCTAAAATCAATTTGAATAAGTTAAGCAGGCCTATTGTCCTTATGGGTAATCATTTTTGATAAAATTCAAATAATCGAGCCAATAGGATGATGTCATACGAATAATCACTTTATAAGCGATTTTCAAGATGATTCGTCTCAAGGAAAGGAGATTCTTTTGAATTAAATTTTTTCAATGGTCGATTGAATATTTTTTTTTATTGAAAATAGATTAGGTATATATACGTAGTCTTAAGGGTGAAGGTGCTGAATTCATGAACATCAGAAAGGCTTTATATGAAAAAATTGATTTTGTTGTATAAGCTTACTTAAATGTAAAAATCACTAAATTTGTAATCTAAGGAAAATGTGGGTTTTGCCACTCGAGACGGCTTGAGATCAAAAGAAATTAGTCAAGACGGATGGCGCAGTTTTCAATTAGTCTTTATATTTCCAAGAGGTTCTTAGATAGTTATCTTTCTTGAGAGAAATTAAGTTGCCAAGTGACGTTTTTGAAATTTTAGGATTGGGAAATTACCAATAAGGGTCTTGATAAGGGAACGTTGAGCAGTCCACCGGCTTAAAAAAACATACCTCATGACTTTGCAGAATAGGTAAACATGTTTGCCAATTTTATGAAAGAATATTAACAACACGTGCACGGACATTGTGCTTGCTCTTTACGTAACTTTTCATAACAATAAATTTTATGATATCTTTCCAGTCTTCATCACTGGACGAACGGCAACTTTATCAAATGTATCACATACGATAAAGGATTTTTCAATTGGCGTTGGTAGATTTCGGCGGCCATGTTGTTTTGGTGACAAATGTCAAATCAGCTCATATTATTATTCAGTTCTTGATGCCTCATCCATCATCATGGCAATTCACACGATTGAACAGCAGGTCTAAATGATAAAACTTTATTATTAAAATGAGTGTTCGTTAGTGCTAACGGTGGACCCATTTTACTGTAGACATTGTGGCCCTTCATGGGTGCATCTTCAACGTTTGGCAGAGGTTATCAGTTAGCAAACCATTGTACGTCAAGGGAAAGCAAGATCGGCTGAGAACATCATTGCAGTGTGGAGCAGAACCCGATGCAGTCGACTCCTCGCTGTTCACAAAATCTCGTCTTTTCACAGGCTTCAAATTGGTGAACTTGGCTATGGAAAATGTTTGGGGATGGTTGTGACGCAAAGCTTATGAAGGAGTAAGACATTTATACACGCAAAAGGTATTTGCAGTATTTGGACTCTCTTTATGAATCACTACACCTAAGGATTTTGGAGGTCACTGAACACTCTGGTGATAGTACTCACTACACTGAAAATAAAATCTAGGTATATATGATAAAAATCTAGGTTGATTTGACAAAAATTTTGTCAATATACGTCCAACAAAAAGTTTTATCAAATTGACAAAAATTATTGAATTTTGTTGAGGTAACAAAAAATATTTTGTCGTATCCACAAAATTACGAGTATTTTGTTATGCTAACAGATAAATTTGTTGAAAGTCAATATGACATATTAACAAAACTTGGTTTGTTAAACTGACAATATTATTTGTAGTGCATATTTTGTTAAACTGACAAAAAATCATGCTGGATTATAAAAATTTTAAGAAATCAACAAAATCATTCTTTCGTATTGACAAAAATTTTATCAAAACGATAAAATTGTTTTGTTAAAGGTCAACAAAACGTTTTTGTCAATATTACATAGGAATTTATTTTCAGTGTACTAATTATAATTTAAATGATCATCCCTACTAATATTATAAATGTGAATGTAAGTTTGTTTGTTACGCGTTCACGCAAAAAACTACTAAACCGATCGTCATGAAACTTTGTACACATATTCTTGGAGACGTTGACGCAGAAGGTTATATATCACTATCAAGAAAATTTTGTAATTTAGTGGAAAATGATGTGGATCTCATTGCTCATGTTTTTCCGGAATTGCAACAAAATTTGAGTTGTGATGAGTGGTTGTGTGCAAGAGCAATTTTAGCAACAAAAAAAGAAGTAGTTTATAGGATCAACACCAACATTTTAAAAGAGGTAAATGAAGGAATATTTGTCAATGGATACGGAACTAAGTACTTCATATCCTGTGAAGTTTTCAAATTCACTTGAACTGTCGGGTGTACCGTCACATAAACTTCAATTGAAACTAAACGTACCAGTAATGCTCATGAGAAATCTAAATGCCCCTCTGGAACAAGGCTTCGGAAAGCGAAATTGGGGCAGAATATACTAGGTGCTACTATTTTAACAGGTGTCGGCAAGGGAAAAAGTGTTATCATACCTCGGATTCCAATTATTCCCACTGACCTTCCATTCCAATTCAAAAGGGTTCAGTTTCCCGTTAAGCTTAGCTTTGATGTTACTATAAACAAAGCACAAGGGCAGATATTACAGGTAGCTGGAGTACATTTAGAAAAGCCATGCTTCTCTCATGGCCAACTATATGTAGCCTGTTCGCGAGTGTCTAATTCCCGGAATTTACACATATTTGCACCAGACGGAAAAACTTATAATATAGTCTACAAAAATATCCTAGATTAATACGGTGCATTTTATCTTTTTAAATTGTTAGACTTCGAAATTATTTATTTTTGTTACAGTGAAATATATTTTAACATTGTTGTTGCAATTCAATAAAGCATATTTTAAGTTTTTTAAATTTCATTGTATGTACATAGTAATCTTTAAAAACTGATAATCCCATCTAAGCAATAAAATATACGTATCATATTGATTCATTTCTATTGTTATGATGTCTGATACTTATTCAATGACTTAAATACGGGCGAAGCCGCATGTAAAAGCTAGTATTTGATAAAAGCAACTTTTAAAATAGAAAACAAATTTATAAATATTTAATGAAACATCAAAATTCTTTCTCGGATGTCGAAAATTTGAAATTGAAAAAACGAATAAAACTGAGTGCATAAATGGTGGGCCAAATAAAAGTTTCTTTTTAAAAATTGCAATAAAATGAACAAAATTAATTTGTATTCATATATTATGGCTTTATTAGTAAGAGCATGCATTCCCATTAATTATGGAATACAACATGTTTCAAGCAGCTTCCTCGGCTGGCTTCGCAGAAGCCCATTCTGTCACTCTAATTTTCCAAGACCTTGTTGATGGTTTCGGGGTCGGGCTGTAGCTCACGGATTGCTTGGCTGATATTGGCCTTAAGTGCTTGGATCGTTTTGGATTGTTGGCATAATATTTATTTATTTATTTCAATCGATCGAGTACAATCTCTTATAGACTACCATACCTATACTAAATTAACAATGTTTATATACAAATAATAATAAATATGTTCATAATTATATAACAAATTTATAAAAAATAATGTGTCATAACACTAAATCATTTAAAGCCTTTTTAAACTTTAATCTACTTAATTGTAAGTTCATTACATCACAAACAGAGTTAAATAAAGAACAAGATCGAGATATGGGATCACTTTTTCCATAGTTAGTATAATGGCGCGGGACAAAAAAAAAGATGTTTCTTTCCCTAAGAGGTCTTGGAGGAGCATAAATTGGGTAAAGTGCGAGAAGCATGGAGCAATCAACGTGGTTACATAAAACATCTCTGGCTAGTAAAACGAGACTATGTTTTCTTCGTAATTCGAGAGTTTTTATGCCTAGAAGTAAGCATCTCTGATTATAGGATGGTATAATATTGTCTACCCAGTTCAATTTCCGAAGAGCATATTTAGTAAATCTTCGTTGAACAGCCTCTATCCTATTGATGCTTACTGCATATATTGGGCACCAAATGCAGCAGGCATATTCCAACGAAGATCGCACTAATGAGTAATATAAAACTTTCAAAGTATGTGGATCAGTAAATTCCTTTGAATTTCTTATTAAAAATCCAAGTATTTTATTGGCCTTAGAAATCATGTGATCATAGTGACCATTAAAATTCAATTTAGTATCGAAAAATACACCTAAATCTTTAAAAACTGAAATTCTTGATTTTTTTTTTTTTTTTTTTTTTTTTTGTGGCAAGAATTTGACTATCATCCACTGGGCACTTTTATGGGCATAGAACTCAGATCTCAATTCACTGAGAGACAATTGTACATTATTAAGAGAGGACAGTATGAAATCAAGCTTTGCGAAAGATTTAAGACTGGCATTATTCATGCAGGTATTACACCTCCAGCACAGATTAGCATTAGATACAATTATATTTTGAATGCTTTCACATATATTAGAGCACGAAAGATGAAAAGTTAATGAACTAATTCCGCACAATATAGTTTTATCATCGTTTATGATCTTATGACATTCAAAACATAGAGCAGACATTGCAAAAGAGAGCTCTACAAAAACACGTCTTGACTCTTCAACGAACTTGAGCGATAATATCGGTCCTTCACTGCTCCCCACAAAACCAAAGTCCAAAGGGGTCAAATCGCAGCTCTGAGGTGGTCGATTGACATTGCCAAGACGGTTGAAAATATGATTTGGGAATTTGGTGCGCAAAAGATCGATTGTGGCATGGCGAAAAAAGTCGGGTTACATTGCCCTGTAACGTCCACCGTTGACCAAAATCTTGTTCACGGCCTCATTTTCGAAGAAAAATGTTCCAGCGATGCCACTCACAATCCGCACCAAACTGTCACTTTCTATGGATGCATTGGCTTCTGGGTTTTCTGAACCCCAGATGCGGCAATTTTGTTTGTTAACGTAGCCGCCGAGATGAAAATGAGCTTCGTTAGAAGAGATGATTTTTTGTTGTCCAATTCAAGCAGCTCTAAGCCCCAAAACTGCGAAGCGATAACGAAGCGAATGGGCGTGTGCCTTTAATTGATGAGTCAATTGAACATTGGTAGTAAATAATCTGTTAACATAGATGCAGAGCTGATGTTCGTGAACCGAGTCTCACATGATTGGCTACAGCAGTCACATTCTCGTCTGTGCACACCGTACGCCGACGGAGATCATGAGTGTTGTCCTCTAGCATACCCGTCTCACGAATTTTTTGCATAAACTGGCGTACAGCAGGTGCAGTTGGCGCTTCATTTCTGCCAAAACTTCTTTTCGAAAAAACCCACTGTGTGGGCTACACAGCACTCTTTTTGAAAATAAGTTTTCAGTATTTCTCAACGTTGCTCAAGCGTAAAGCGACTTTAACTCAAGATTTCGAGTGGGAGACAGCTGTCAGTGTCAAAATAACCTACGATTTAAAAAGAAACCACTAGATGGCCTACCATGTACATTCCACAGATCTTGCAAAACTGCTCAAAGAAGTGGAATCAGAATTTTTTTAGTCAATTTGAAAGCACTGTTTCACCATGAAATAATGTTTCGTTTTTCCAATTTTGAAATGCAAAACAATTTTTAAACTCAATTGTTATTCAAGTCGCTTTTCGGAGGACCTAATTTGTTTTCTCACGAGAAATATTTGAATATATGTATGTACATATCAATGAAGTCGACTTAACCGTGAGCTGGAAGGCATGGTTTAGCTAAAAAAAATGGGTAGCATTGTATGAAATTCATTTACATACTTCTTATATTAAAATTATAAATAATTCGAAATATGTATGCAGGTAGTTGTTATTTTGTGACCTATTTTCAATTTATGCAAATCTATAAAAAATATTATATGTATGTATTATATCACATATGTATACTAACAGCTTATTAATAAATTCCTTTGTCAATTAAACCTAGGCCCTCTTATCATAAATTAAAAATGTCACATTTCGACGTTAAGTATCCAATTAAATTGAAAACAAAATCCCAACCCCATTAACTTCTTGCACCAGGAAACTCATCAACGACCTTTCGTCTAGTATGTATTGTATATGTATGCATGACATTTGAATGCAAAATTGCATACCGCACCTTGTCACCATAAATGCAAAGAATTAATTTATTTTGAATGCACGGAGAAAAAAAAAATAGCCCACAAGGAGTTATCGTGATCGCATAATGAGAGGTCCTTACAAATGTAAATGCGTTTGAAACAATCCATTATGAAATAACTAATGAATGACTGCAGTACAACCAGCAGCCGCTTGACGGCGCGGCGGCTGCCTCTAGTGGGATAGGAGCATGCATGCCGTCGCAATGGCAGCGCCACTTTTGTCCTTCTTCGTGCGAGCTTGATGGATATGTAAATTAGTTTCGAACGCTTTACGTTTACATCGCTTGCTATATCCGTTTGGCGCAAAATGTTAAGGTCAGATTGGATTTTCATTCGAATCAATAATTCGTTTGTTAGACGCTGTCCGGTTCGTTTATGACCCGATTGCGACTGGGCCAGTACCTAAATGCCCACTTGGTTTAGCACCTCGAAATTCAGGTCCGAAATCCTTGGATGTGTCCAAACGAAAACAAATTGCCACCCACCGGGCGCTGAACGCGACCGTGTGTAACAAACTATTTGTAAAGGAAAAACGGAAGTGCAACCTATTTCTATATTTAGGGGTAAATTTCAATGTTGGTCTATTTGTGAGGTAATAAATATATATTTTCCAGTGTGCTCTGGGGGATGCGAGTTGAGAGGGATTCGTTTAAGCGATTAGGGAATAATGTATATTAAGTGAGAATCATCTCATAAATCAAATGTTTTAATTATGTTGTGACATTTTGCTAATGGGATTCTTCTTTCAACCCGAAAAATGGTTTGCTGGTTGCTTCAAGTTAAAGTGGTTTGTCATTTAGATGGTTTATTTATTTTTTTTTCTGTTCGATTAGATATGCTTCGTTAAGCTCGAGCATCGCACGGAGCACATTAACCCAAACGAAATCGATGCATCATTAAAATACCTCTTTAAGCTCCCTTAATGCTGGGTTTTCTATAGTATAAATCAATAGTCGATGGAAAACTCATAGCATAGCATAATTCTCGTTGAACTCACTTTTGGAGTAAAGAGATTTTTCGCTGGTGTATTCGGTAATTTCTATAGTGTTGAAAATATAGTTCTGGCAATTCCCTATTACTATTATACACTATACTTTATTTACAATTACATTTGCATTATATAACTTCTTTGTACTTAAACCTATATATATTTTTTAGTCTTGTAATAAACCTCATTGAATTCAGACTCGGTTGCCTTTTCTTCATAAGTAAATTCCCAACAAAGGTTATGGGCCCAGACCCCAGACAAAGAATTACATATATACGAGTACATATACATATATAGTATAATTAAAAAATTAGAAAGAACTCAAAAGTATTTTACGATTGCGTCTTCTTCCTTGTATCAAATCGAGAAATTAGACGAAAAGAATTACGAGTCATGGAAACTGCAAATTAAAAGCGTCCTAATCCATAGTGAATTGTGGTCATACGTAAATGGAGCTAACCTAAAACCAGAAGAAGATTGTGCAGTCTGGACCAAAAGTGATGAGAAGGCATTGGCCACCATCCTTCTGTCCGTGAAGTCATCTCAACTCAACTATATTAAAAATTGTAAAACATCAAATGAAGCGTGGATTATTCTACAAAAAACTCATCAGCCACAAGGGCCAGCGAGAAAAGTAACCCTATTTAAGCAGCTTCTACAATTAAAAATGCAAGAGAATAATCACGTGTTAGCACATCTTAATAATTTTTCATCACTCGTCGAAAAATTAAAAGAGATAAGTATTGAACTTCAAGATGAACTTTTGTCAATCATTTTGCTTTCTAGCCTTCCTACCAGCTTTGAAAATTTCGTTCTTGCTATCGAAGCACGTGACACTCTACCTACGTGTGAAAACCTTAAGATAAAGCTTCTAGAAGAAGGACACAGGAGACAAGGGTCCGAATGTAATGATTTTGCACTAGAACAAGCATTGTACGTAAGAAATCGCAGCCAAAAACAATCCTCACAGCAAAACCAGCAACATCCACAACGTGGGAAGACCGATAGACCAACCTTTAAAGGAACTTGTTTTAATTGTAATCGTCGTGGACACTTGGCAGCTAATTGCAGAGATAGACACAAAAATAAAACAACAACATCTTCATTCGCAATGATTAATACAGCATGCGGTGGAGGGCTTACCAGTCAATCATGGATTTTCGACAGTGGATCGACAAGCCATCTATGCTGTGATAAGAGAATGTTTATCAGTCTTCGCCCACACACTGAACAGATAGCTCTTGCTAATGATGCTCACATTTTATCAGAAGGTATTGGTGAAGTTATATTAAAAACCAAACACGGCATTGTCACTCTGAAAGATGTTCTTTTTGTGCCGTCGATGAAGATGAACTTTGTTTCAATTTCCAAAGCTGCAGACAATTTGAACAAAATAATTTTTGACCAACACGGCGCAAAAATATTGAATGCCTGTGGACGAGTTTTATTATCTGCAAAGAAGTTACAAAATATGTACGTTTGCAGTGAGATAATTAAAAATGAGGTTAACGCATACACGTGTCAAAATGGGCAATCGCATAAAAGTGATATCTTCGTATGGCATGAGAGGTATGGGCATCTTAATGCAAAGAGTTTGAGCAACTTAATCCAGAAGCAATTGGTAAGAGGTCTTAATTTTAAAGGTAACATCAACAATTTGAATTTCCAATGCGAAGTTTGCATGAAAGGCAAAATTAGCTCGTTACCATATGTGTGTGAACAGAACCGGAGCGAAGGTATTTTAGATTTAATACACACGGATATATGCGGCCCCATGAGGATAACGTCCACTGGAGGAGCAAAATATTTTTTACTTTTTGTCGATGATTATTCAAGAAAATTTTTTGTTTATTTTTTAAAGGCAAAAAGCGAAGCGCTCGACATGTTCAAGAAATTTAAGACCATGGTTGAGACGCATACCTCGAAACGAATCAAGACACTTAGGAGCGACAATGGAACTGAATTTGTGAACCGGCCATTTAGAGAGTTTTTGGAATCCAGTGGAATTCATCACCAGCTAACAGCACCCTATACTCCGCAACAAAATGGCGTTGCGGAACGAGCCAACAGGACAATTGTGGAGATGGCCCGATGTATGTTGATTGCGTCAGGTTTGCCTGAGAGCATTTGGGCAGAGGCTGTAAATACAGCTGTGTATTTAAGAAACCGCTCACCATGCAGTACATTACAAGGAATCACACCATTCCAGGTTTGGTCTGGCTTTCAACCTAATGTCTCACATTTGAAAGTATTCGGTTGTAAGGCATTTATGTTAAACAAGCAACCAGGATACTCCAAGTTCCAATCGAAAGGGATCGAATGCGCAATGATCGGGTATGCAAGTGAGTCCAAAGCGTATCGCCTTTTAAACCGCAAAACTGGTAAAGTATACATTAGCCGAGATGTAAAGTTTATTGAAAAACATCCGAATTTTGAATCAAAAAGTATAGACGTTGATTACCTTCTTACAGAACCTTTCAAAACTAAAATAAGCAAGTTAGAAGTAGAGGTGCCACTAATTAAAAAAGAGGCTGATGCTGATGTTTTCGAAGATGCTTTGGGACCTGAGAGTTTGGATGTTGCTGCTGCGGATGCTGTTGAAGCTGATGTTGACGATGCTGCTGTTGAACCTGCGACTAGAGATGTACAAGACGACGATGCTGAAGAAAATGGTAGTGAAGGTTGTATGGATGAAGAACAAATATCTGTCGGAGTAAGTCCTAAAAAAGTATTAAGAAGTGGTAGAGTTCGTGTTGTAGATAGCAATAGAGAAAAAAGTAAACGTAGAGGAGTAACTAATTCCCTGAATTATGCGAAAGATGTTGAAAATGAATGCCCTTCAACAATAGAAGCTGCTTTTCAAAGCAAAGACGCTGATAAATGGCGTCAAGCTATGAGAGACGAGTTCAATTCTCTGTCTAAAAACGATACTTGGACACTTGTTGACTTACCTAAAAACAGACATGCCATTAAGTCAATGTGGGTATTCAACATTAAACGCAATAAGGAAGGGTATGTGGAACGCTATAAGGCTAGACTTGTTGCCAAAGGTTGTGGGCAAAAGTATGGCGTTGATTTTTACGAAACATTCTCACCGGTAGCAAGATATTCGAATATACGACTAGTTATTGCATTAGCAGTTGAATTTGGCCTGTTGTTACACCAAATTGATGTTACTGCAGCGTATTTGAACGGAGATTTGGATGAAGATATTTTTATGTACCAACCAACCGGTTTTGTAGACGAAGCCAATCCTAATAAAGTTTGTAAGCTCCAGAAAGCTTTATACGGTCTCAAACAGTCAGGAAGGCAATGGCATTTAAAGCTTGACCGTATCTTAAAAAATATGGGTTTTACAAACTGCATCAATGATAGATGTATATATATTATGCATAAAGATGAAAATATAATTATAACTGTTGTCTACGTTGACGATATCTTAATCGTGTGTAGGGAAGAGCGCGATATGGAAATAATTAAAAAGCAAATAGCGTGTCAGTTTGATATTGTGGATAAAGGACCGTTGAATCATTTTCTTGGTATAGAAATCCAAAGAGATGGCCTACGGGGGTCAATTAAACTCAGCCAAAAGCAGCTAATAAAGGGTCTTTTAGAGGATTTCAAGATGACTGACTGCAGGAAAGTGAGCACACCACTTTATCCAGGCACTCAGCTGAGAAAATGTAATGGCTGCAACAATTGTTCGAAAGTCGACAAAACACTGTACCAATCTTTAATAGGGTCTTTAAATTTTATAAGCATCACTACACGACCAGATATTGCTCATTCGGTTATAAGATTGTCTCAGTATAATATGAATCCTCACTTTGAACATCTTACTGCAGCGAAACATTTGCTAAAATATCTTTCTAATACAATTAATTATCAGATTATTTACAGAAAAACTGGGCTAAATTTGCTTGGCTATACTGACGCTGATTGGGGTGGTAACAGCGATGATAGAAGATCATTTACCGGTCATGTTTTCTTTCTGGCTGGCAGTCCTGTATCCTGGGAGTCGGAAAAGCAACCGACAGTAGCGCTCAGTAGTACTGAAGCGGAGTACATGGCACTTTGTTCCGCATCGAAGGAGATCGTGTTCTTACGTAACCTCATCAGTGAAATGGGATTCAGCAGTTTAGTTACCAAACCAACAATCTTGTATGGCGATAATCTGAGTGCTCAACAGTTGGTGAAAAATCCAGTTTTCCACGCTAGGAGCAAGCACATCGACATCAAGATGCATTTTGTTCGAGATGTTTATGAACGGAAAGAGCTTGAACTAGCATACATTCCTACAGATGAAATGGTCGCCGATATTCTGACCAAAAATTTGAAGAAAATTAAGCACAATAAATTTGTAAATAAACTTGGTTTAATGTAATTTTGAATTGAGGGGTTATGTTGAAAATATAGTTCTGGCAATTCCCTATTACTATTATACACTATACTTTATTTACAATTACATTTGCATTATATAACTTCTTTGTACTTAAACCTATATATATTTTTTAGTCTTGTAATAAACCTCATTGAATTCAGACTCGGTTGCCTTTTCTTCATAAGTAAATTCCCAACATATAGAATCGAGGTTGGTATTTTATTTTAAAAAATCTATTGGCGTAAATGGGTATTTTGACCTTGAATTTGAAATAATAAATAAGATTTTAACAAATATTCAAACACACATGGCAATAAACAGTTTTATTCAATATTAGAAAAATGATTGATTTTTATTTTATATAGAAAACCAAAAATTTTCATCAAAATAGTTATTCGACCTATTTCAAGCTACGACACTCACTGAATGATTTGTTTTGCTGTTTTGCGAAACTTTCAAATTCTTTATACACACATTTTAATCATGACTAAAATATACTCCAAAAGTCAAAACCGATCTTAGAAATGCATGAGTCGACTATTCTAATTGTTAAAATTATTAAATTAATTTCTGCAGAATATTATATCGTATGTTAAAATTTGTCTTTGGAGAAAATTTGATACCCGACATGAATTGAAAATTATACTCTCGATATTCGATCATTAAGATACAGGAGGAAACATTCTTTCCTGTTGACATTCCAAAACCTTTAAAATTTTGTTCAGTTTCCATCAAAAGGTCTTGTGCATTGATACAAAGATAAGTACTAAGCCGCAGCGCCCGATGGTGCCAGTATCGCAAGAGAGATTTAATACCATCTAAAACATTCTCTTAGATGGCTACTGTCAAAATCTCAGCCGGATCGGTATCGTAGTTTTTTTTTTGACAACAGGACATTGTTAGGTAGTTGGGGCTCGAAAACGCATAAAATCATTTTGGACCGGCATATTTCGATAACCAGACCACTCAGAAGATTTTCATCAGGATGTGTGTATAGGAATTGAATAGACCTTTCATTCGATGTACGTCTCGATGCGTTTGGGGAACTTTGAAAATTTGGTGATTTTCTTAGACAAGTGGTTAGTCCATGATTTTTTCAAAATTCTCAAAAATTCAGAAAAATCACTTTGACCAGAAATATTTCGAGAACCAGACCTCGCAGAAGCTTCCGGTTTTCACCTGTGGATAGCTGTGGAAAATTCAATCGGAGATTTTGAAAACCGGAGCCTCTTACAAGGCTTGGTTTTGGAAATAGCGCCAACCAAAGACATTATTAGGTAGTTGGGGCTCGAAAATCCATAAAATCATTTTGGACCGGCATATTTCGATAACCAGACCACTCAGAAGATTTTCGTCTGGATGTGTGTATAGGAATTGAATAGACCTTTCATTCGATGTACGTCTCGATGCGTTTGGGGAACTTTGAAAATTTGGTGATTTTTTTAGACAAGTGGTTAGTCCATGATTTTTTCAAAATTCTCAAAAATTCAGAAAAATCACTTTGATTACAAATATTTCGAGAACCATACCTCGCAGAAGCTTCCGGTTTTCACCTGTAGATAGCTGTGGAAAATTCAACAGGGGATTTTGAAAACCGGAGCCTCTTACAAGGCTTGGTTTTGGAAATACCGCCAACCAAAGACATTATTAGGTAGTTGGGGCTCGAAAATCCATAAAATCACTTTGGACCGGCATATTTCGATAACTAGACCACTCAGAAGCTTTTCGTTATGATGTGTGTATAGGAATTGAATAGACCTTTCATTCGATATACGTCTCGATGCGTTTGGGGAACTTTGGAAAATTGGTGATTTTTTTAGACAAGTGGTTAGTCCATGATTTTTTCAAAATTCTCAAAAATTCAGAAAAATCACTTTGATTAGAAATATTTCGAGAACCAGACCTTGCAGAAGCTTCCGGTTTTCACTTGTGGATAGCTGTGGAAAATTCAACAGGGGATTTTGAAAACCGGAGCCTCTTACAAGGCTTGGTGTTGGAAATAGCGCCAACCAAAGACATTATTAGGTAGTTGGGGCTCGAAAATCCATAAAATCGCTTTGGACCGGCATATTTCGATAACCAGACCACTCAAAAGCTTATCGTTTGGATGTGTGTATAGGAATTGAATAGACCTTTCATTCCATGTACGTCTCGATGCGTTTGGCGAACTTTGAAAATTTGGTGATTTTTTTTAGACAAGTGATTAGTCCATGATTTTTTCAAAATTCTCAAAAATTCAGAAAAATTATTTTGATTAGAAATATTTCGAGAACCAGACCTCACAGATGCTTCCGGTTTTCACCTGTAGATAGCTGTGGAAAATTCAAACGGGGATTTTGAGAACCGGAGCCTCTTGCAAGGCTTGGTTTAGGAAATAGCGCAAACCAAAGACATCATTAGGTAGTTGGGGCTCGAAAATCCATAAAATCACTTTGGACCGGCATATTTCGATAACCAGACCACTCAGAAGCTTTTCGTTTGAAATAGACTTTTCATCTACATTTACAAAATAGATTTTTTGTAAATACTGCAAGCAATTTACTTACGTCACAAAAGTGTTGTGGATCTGGTTTAAATCTATGTTTTATTTGGTTTTATTAACAATACTTGGTTTGTCAAACTGACAATATTATTTGTAGTGCATAGTATGTTAAACTGACAAAAAAACGAATAAAATTATTACAAATTTGTGAAATAAATAAAAGCGTTCTTTCGTATTGAGTAAAGTTATTCAAAACGATAAAATTGTTTTGTTGAAGGTCAACAGAAACGTTTTTAGCAATACAACCTAGGAATTTATTTTCAGTCTATGCACATGAATTCGATATGTTTATGAACTTTTCAGTATGAAGAAATATGGATACATCTACGAACTCGAAAAACATACAAACCTTTCTTCATATTTTACAACCGAATGTATGAAAACAATTTTTTTTCAAATTCGTATTAAGAAAAAGTTTAAATTTTGCTGATTTTCAGTTTTTATAATGGCCTCATCATCAAACAATTCCAAACTCCATTTCTAACTGCCGAGTCCTTCCTCACTTTAATCTGTTTTTGCTGTGATCTTGGGCTTCACAAACAAAAACAATCTGTTTTATGTTAAGGCATCTGCTTCTATTTCAACAGAATGTTCATTTTTCAAAAAACCCGTAAAGAACCTTCCACATTTTACCATGAAGACTGTTGAAACTATATCTGCGAAAATGTTGTGTACAAAGCCATTTAAGCTAAAGGCCAGAAATTTGCATTTAAACGCGTAAGTAGTCCGTGTACTGAAGGTCAGTTTACAAATTGTTTCTTATTGCTATGACCAAAAACAAAACCTTTGGTAACCGGAAACGGGCTATTGTGGTCCAAAACTAATTTCAAAATGTTGCACTTGGCATAGGCATAGGCTTTTTCCATCGTCCGAACATGCAGTACACTTCCGTTTCTCAATGGCTAGTGCTACCTTGGCATGGAATCGTATAAAATAACTCACAAGGGTAATGCGATAAATTAAATTTATATCACTGTTGTGTCAACTCGTTTGGTAGAGCCTCCTTATAACAGCAACAGGGTGGATACCTTATTTGGTTGATGTTGTTGACAAATTCGGAGGTTTGAATGATAGGTAGTACCATGTGATGAAAAAAATGTATTTTGATGTTTATAATGAATGGGACTTGATAAAGGGGGAAACTTACTGGGTAGGTTGAATAAATACTATTAGCGAAACAATATGAGAATTGATATGACTGGTATGACTATTATTTTAAATTACAAATCGTATTCGGAAATGTCGGGAGAAATAGAATTAACGCAGTCGTAAGGCAGTGTGAAACCTTTAAAAAATTAAAAAAGAGTGGCACCGATTGTTACTCGCGCGAGAAATACACGCATTTTCTATGTTGTGGTTTCGGTGATGGCGATTTCTGGTCGCATGAGCGATTGAAAGGGATATTTCGTGTTATATCAAAAATGAGCCATTTGAAACAATTTTTTAAGTAAAAATCCTTAAACATAATTAAGTTTTTTTGTACAATTCAAAACCAATGCAATGCAATAAAACAACTTATGTTTTTATCAAAATCTTCCAAGACTTCAGTTCTTTTTTTTTACCATACCCCCCTTAACCCGTTGCAACAGAAAAATACAATGGAGTAAAATTTTAAGTAATGTCATTTCGCGCTGTAAGCTTTTATTCATTTCTGAAATTTTGTGGACAAATATTTATTTCTATGCTTTGTGGCTGCCTTTTCTTATTAATTATTACAAATGGAAATGACAAATGTCAAATTTTGACACTTGCTTAGGTGTTGCTACAGATTCCAAAAAGTGCTCTCACGGTCTAATTATCAAATTATATTTCGCAATTTTATTTGTGTTGCTTTGGATTGTAATTGTTGTGAACACATATTCAAGCAGATTTGCACAAATTACAATGTGCCGCAAAATAAAAGTATACAGATTTGTAAGTTATATAACTAAGGTCTTTACTGCGCTTGGTCAAATGTATCAACTTAAAAAACAAAACTGTATTAAAAACAGTTTTTCACCCAGTAAAATTTTATTTTTTTTCCTCGTAAAACACTTTAAAAAACATAACGACTTAGAAACTAAGTAAGATAAGCAACAAAAAGGTTCATAAAACAAGCTACATCTAGGGATTGATAGGTATGCACCGAAACCACCAAATTCCCCCAAATTCGCTTGAGCGAATAATAATATAGCACCAAAAAATTCTTCCAGATTCTGAAATACTGCGGAATATGTATATAGCTTTGCCTGTCCTTAAACCTATATATACGCAATTTTTCGAGATACAGATAAAGATCGTTTTTGAATCGAATAAGAGCCCGATTCGCGAGCTCCAGATGCAAGGCATAGTATTGTGGTTTTTCATTCTTCACTAGGTCAGAAAAAAAAGATAAACTCCAAAACATGGAAAAGGAGCATACAAACCAAAAAGCCGCCTATTTCTTCTAACCGCACCTAGTCATTCCAAGGATCTAGCTTGAACAAGCCAATACGCTTGCCGACTTTCGCCGAACATAGAATTTGTCCGGTGAAATTGTACATAAAATAAAAACAGTGGAACGTGTATATCTTGGGGGAATATGAAAACCAATTTGTTCTAACAGAAATGAACATTCGATTCGAGATTTGAGAATGTCACGAACAAACATAATTGAAAAGAATTTCCTGCGAAGCTCGAGAGTATTAATCCCGATTAATAAACATCGACTACTGTAACTGGTCTTTCCAAATTCCAATTAAGTTTGGATATAACATACCTTGTAAACCTTTTTTGCACTTTCTCGATTCTAACTATTGCCGTTATATAATATGGGTTCCAAACCACAGAACAGTACTCTAAGATGGTCCTTACCATTGAGAAAAAAAGACTGCGTAATGTAAAAATGTCTGAAAATTCACGGGCCTTTCTTTTTATGAACCCTAGCATAGAGTTCGACTTACTTACTGAAAAATCAATGTGCGATTTAAATGTTAATTTATCATCCAGTTTCCTCTTGCAAGCCGTAGCTAAAATGAATGATATCTTTTTTCCTGGAGCAGGCAAAAACTTGGCATTGGGATACGTTCAAATGCAGAGAATTTAATTCACACCATTCGGAGAGTCTAGAAAAATCGTCTTGAAGAAGGATGCAGTCTTGACAAGTATATATTTTTCTATAAAGCTTTAAGACATCAGCGTATAAAAGGCGCTGAGAATTTGTAAAAATCTCAGAAATATCATTAATAAATAAAAGGAATAACAGAGGGCCAATGTGGCTTCCTTGCGGAACTCCTGAACGAACATGAATATAGTTTGAAAAAGAACTCTCAATTTTTACAATCGCATTCAATCCACTTAAGGAGGCTCGAGTGAAATCCTAGACATACAAGTTAATGAAGGAGAAGCTTGTGGCTTACTTTATCAAAGGCTTTAGCAAAGTCCGTAAAGATAGTATCAGTTTGGGAGTTTTTCTCAAAGTTCGATAGCACATAATTGACAAAAATTGTAAGATTTGTTGTAGTAGACCTTCCTGTTATAAAACCGTGTTGGTAAATTGATATATGCTCACGTGCAACGAAGAATATCTTTTCGGAAATTATTTTTTCGAAAAGCTTGGGTATAGTTGAGATCTTACAAATTGGTCTATAATTTAAAATATCTTTTTTGGAACCCGCTTTAAAGATAGGAGTTAGAAACGATATTTTCCATTCATTCAGAAATAATCCACTTTGAAGAGAAATATTAAATAATATTGATAATGGTTCTGTTAGAGAAGCAGCTGCATTTTTTAGCAGAAATGGTGATAATCCATCAGGTCCAGGAGACTTGTTGTCATCAATTCCCTTTAAAGCATTTAAAACCCCCGCTTTGCTAACATGAAGGAAGCCAAGACTAAATCTTTGAGGCACAGTTGGCAGATATTGAGACGGAATGTCAAAAGCATAAACTGATTTGAAGTATCTCGCAAACAAATCACAAATTTCAGAAACATTACTTGTCGAAGAACCCAAATAGGTAACTCATACAGCACGGAAACCATGTAGTTTTTCGTTTAGAGTTTATAAATTTCCAAAATTGACTACTATCGTCCTTAATTTTAGCCTCATTCTCTATAAAGAGTAAGATTTAGACTATTGAGATCACGTTGAAAGGAGAGATATTTCGTGGTACAGGATCATTTTTCTTACTTCTATATCTCTCATATGCTTTGTTTTTTTGATTTCTAAGCTGAGATAGCCTTTTATTGAACCAAATTGGATTTGAATTACAAAAAACTTTCCTTTTTGGAACAAATCTTACAAACTGTGCTATTAATAACACGTTTAAAACAAGTTATAAGCAGCATTAAGGTTATAATGCGATAACTGGAGTGGATGTGACTACTTTTTAAATGTTAAGGCATAGTTCTAGCGTTTAAGAAAATTGGAAAGGAATTAAAAGGAGATACTGATGCACATAGGTTTTGAATGTCTGAGTATGAGTAGAAAATATTGAGCCAGTTAAAGCGTACCACATTCGTGTAGTCCGGATAAAGAAAGAATCTCTGAATTTTACAATACACCCGAAATTGGGCTCAACTGATGGGAACGAGGTTGGATTACAACAGACTATTTCACTGTTTTTAAAAAAAAAAACTTCAAAATAATGAAAGACATGAAACATTACGCCGTTGTTCGAGAGATGCAAATGCTTCCGTTTAAGTTCTATCACCTATCATTTTGTAAGCTTTTTCGGGGATTACATCCAAAAAACTCAAGCGGGCTAAGGGAGAGCAGTCAATACAGTTATAAAAATTGTGTTCAAGCTTTGGATATTACAGCCAGATCAGAAGGGATAAAAAAAATTTCTTCCATCGGGGAAGGAAACCTAAATACTTAGCAGCGTTTTTGGCGATGTCCGATTTTGTGACAATAGGTGTTCTGTGAAGCGCATACCGATAATTGAAATCTGGTCGCTTTCCTCAATTAAGCGGGTTCCTCTTCAACGACAAGAGACAGCATTTAGATTTTGATACATTAAATTTAATGCAGTTTTAAAATTCGTCTTGAAAAATGCTGTTGAGATCAGAATTAAGATACGAGTACTTTATCATACTTTGCTCTTCAAGTTCCATCCACATCCAAACGACAAGGAAGTGAATCTAGAAACGAATATGAAAAACTGACCGCAGAAAACCAATTTTTTGATCTAAAAGTCTGAGACAGAAGATCATTGATTAAAGTCTTAGAAAAAACGGAGCCACAAGAATGCCATCATTTACTTTATGAGCATCAGACTTAGCTTAACTGTCCAATACAACTTTAAGTCAGTGGTCCAAAAAGTCCAACGAAGGGGAGGTATATCGATATCAAATGCATTTTCGATGGAAACCTTGATGCTTAAAATATCATGCGCAATAATGTTTCGTGCCACTGTTCGGTGACACAAAGCATCAGATCATCAATGATATAGACCTATTGCTACGAAAACCATACAGCCGGTCTTTCTTCTTAAAAAATTTCTCAAGCTGATAATTTATCAGCGTTGTCATTATCTTGGAAAGGTGAAACGATGGACGATAGTTAAAGGGAAAAGAAGTTAGCATTTTTTGCAGACAGGTTGGACAAATGTTGTTTTCCGTCCACTCGGAAAGGGGCCAGTAGAGTAGGTGAGTTGGAAAAGCAGTGGTTATACCCTCGTTGAAGAATATCTCTGCACAACAAATGGAGGATACTTCCAAGGCCAGCGGATTTATTTCCATCAAAATATTTCAGTACCTGTCCGAACAAAAAATTTACGAATAGATTTTACTGTACGTGAAAAAGTAAAATGCAGACCTGGGTCGCACGAACTTGCTCCTATGTAATAGACTAGGAATTTTAAAAACGAATGTTATGAGAGAAAACTGTTCATAAGGATACAATTAATTTTTCTTAAATTCTTTTAGTAGTAAGAGATAAAAACACAATGCTATGCAAATATGAATGTATACAAGAACAAAAATTATAAGCCCTTGTGTGGTTTCTTTAAAAAAATAAGCTTTTATATACAACATTTTTGAAACATTTTTAAGAAAAAAAATTGGTACGCCAACTTCAGGTTTTTATTATTGTATGAATGAAAATTAAATTTCTAAAAAAAATATTGAGCCGTTTTTGAGATATCGAATTTTCCAAACACAAAACTGACCTTTTTCCAAAAATTCAAAAAACATGATTTTTACAGTTTTGAAATGCAATGTTTTTTAAACATTTTTGGAAGTATCTCTATAAAAAATTGCATTAAAATCCGTTTTGTCAATAATGAGAAATTCAAAATTCGAAAAAATGGTTCTATGGTAGGTACAGTCAGTAATATCTTAATTTCAATTTTTTTTATTAAATTATTAAATTAAATTATAGATCGTAAGAATTAATTGAAAGGAAGCAAATTTTATCAAAATTCTGGAACCCGTTTTCGAGAAAAATACGATTTTCGGAGACCATTTTTTAACATTTGTATGGTGGGTACCTACCTTTAGTTTTAGTTAAAAAATTTTTTTTCTTAAATCTTGTAGATTGTATTCAGAAGCTTTTATTTATAGGGTTTGAAAAAATCGAGCATGGGGTTTTCGAAATATTGAGTTTCCAAAAAAAAAAAATTTTGAAATTTTTTAAAAAAATCAACCGTTTTCGAGAAAATCGAAAACAAAAAAAAATGTTTCCAGGGGGCGTACCAAAAATAACCATTTTTTGGAAAAATCTTGTCAACCATTTTCTAGCTTTAACTAAATGAATTTTTTTCTTTTAATTCTGTGGGACAGTTTTTGAGAAAAAAAGAAAAAAATTCGTATGGCAGGTACCGTTATTTTTGGTCTTAAAAAAATAACAAGAAAAAAAAAACGTGTGGGGCGAAAAAATTCAAAACGATATCTACCAAGCTTAACGAAAACTGGCCGAACCGTTTAGGCTGTAGTCGAGCAGACATACAGAATTTCGAGACATACAGAATTTCGATCCCTGCCGTCGTCTATGTCGCTTTAATTCCATTAAAACCTTTCTTAAAATTGTCATCAATGCGTTTACTGGTTTACTCATTACATGTTGTTCAGGCATAACACTAACAACATGTAATTGAGTTAAACTAGTATGCCCATCAAGGATGAATACCAATAAAAAAAAAAAAATGTGAATTATAAGTGACATAGAAATAAGAAACGGCATTTCTCCGCTCTAGTTCAGCCGCCATCCCTGCAGATAAAAATATCTGAGACAACCACCTTAAATCTCAAACATCGTGCCACACATCTTTCCTATCCTTCTTTCTCTTCATTAACATCACGCCCGCGCTGTGTTGAAACATTTAAAGGGTAATCATAATCCCTTGAGCGCGGGTAGATTATAAAAAAAAAAAAAAAAATCGTAATGTCAACTTTGATTAAAATCTGGAGTTCTATTTTTTTACGAATGCATAACTTGCCTTAAAGTACCTATAAGTCGTAAGTAAAAAATGGTGTTGAAACAGCTCATAGAGGACCAGGACTAAGCGACTTACAACTCTCAGCTATTTCCGTAAGCGTTATACCAGCAATGGAAGGGACCTACAATTTTCTGTAAAACAGGTAAGGAGCAGCATTTCTTATGACAATTCCTTGCCAGAGGTAGTAAACCCATGTAAAACTTTTTGCAGCGACTCAGAATCGAACCGAAGACCATTCGCATCACAGTCTATCGTCCCTACCAATATGTCAATGGATACGAAAGAAAATAAGCCCCCTAAGATCGTTTGCGTTATCAATTACAGGAGGAGTCATGACACTTTATTGTAGGGTCATAATTAACTCTAAACTATACTGCAAGCAAACTGCCCTTATCTAGTTAGCTGAAAAAAGTAGTGCGTTAAAGTTGTCAATATTTAATACAAAAATAGTAGAAGGTAGTATTAGTGGACATTATATTCCATTCGGACCTATACTGTAAAAAAAAATCGAAGAGATTGAAGTAGAAAGATATTTGACTTCAACCCGAAAATTGTAATTGTGCAAGCGAATATTCTTCAAGTTGAGTCTAATTTATTGCCTCATATGTGTCAAAAAGTCATCGCAAATTGCATACATGTCTAAGTGGCGCCCTATCGAGGATACTTGGATGGTGTTTTATTTCATTCATAGTGACAGCATTCACACGAAACATTGATAAAAGTTTGATCGAAATAGAAATCATAAGTGCGTTTCATTTAAATTTACAAACAATGGGTCTTCAACTAAGGAGTATATGTGAGGAAAGGAAATAGAATGGATACCTCTAAGCTCTTTAATACCTATTCAAACGTTTTCCCTAAACTAATAAAATTCATGTGGATGAACGAAATCAATTAGGAAAACAACAAAGCCCAGGCGAATAAGTCTGAAACCCTTTTTATTGTTTAACCTAAATAAATAAAGGCATAACCCATTTTGGTTACCATATGGCAACAGCAAGGGTGGTATTTTATATCCTTATAACCATATATGGCTTTCATCATCTTATTTGCGCTCATAAATCAATTTTCAAAAAGGTCAACTTCCATATCGTTCGTAAAAAACACTCAAATATTGCGTGAAGTGCGAAGAACACTTGAAGAAACAATGTACTAAATGTCTACTTGGGTACGAGTATAATGTAGGTGTAAATGTGTACATGTTGACATTTTCCAACAGTTTATTATTAGAGAACATCAATTATAATTTTTTTTTTCTGTTTAGAAAAATAAAGGAGTAACCCAGAATTTGCCCCAAGCAACTTGCTTCGACACTTGCCTTTATTTTTATTAGAAAAAACTTTCCTTTCTTCATGAAGAAAAAATAAAATGTCACCAACAGTGCTAAGGCTACGAGAGTATGAACAAAGTAAACCTATACATAAGGCTCCCAAGGAAAGGCAAATACCTCACATCAAATTCTCCAAAAATAAAACAAAAGAAGCAGAGGTAAATAAAGGTGCAGGCAAGGGCATATTTTTAAAGTGGTGGTTTTATTTCGTCGTCACGCAATAGAAATTATTTTTTATTTTTTAACATTTAGTTTCTAGGATTTTTTTAAAGCTTTGAAAACTCAGACCATGTCAAAAGAGTGTTTACTTTTTAATTTATAATAATTTTTTTTTTTTCAATTATTTCTCGAAACGAAAACGTACTTACCTTTGAATTATAAAATAATATTAAGGCATGTTGAAAAAGATTTAGAGAAAAAAAAAAAAGCATTTTTTTTTTTCTTAATGGCATGGCGCTTAAATTTCTTTGAACTGAATAAATAACTCGTTCCGTCTGACAAGTACATAGCGGGTTTTATTAACCTAGGTAAAGTCGAAGTGTTGAGGTTTTAAAGTGTTAAATTTGTTGATCAAATGGTTTTGAGAGTTCTTGGAAGAAGTATCGTGCCAACAAAATTTTCAACGTCCAAGATTATATCTCCGAAAACTATTAATTAGATTTTTATTGCAACGATGAAATCAAAACTCGGATATCCAAGTAGTATTTATGCCCCTATTACCTACCTACAACATTATACACACGCAAAGAGTTTCAAATTAACATTCGTGACATGGACGATATTTCTTCGACACGAGATTTGATAGTCAAGTAAGTGGGTTTAATTGACTCACTGTAGACGTAATACTCCTATGCCAATCTTTTTGTTATGTTGTTAGTGCCAACATGGTGGTAAGCAATAGAGTTTTCGGACTTTGAAAAGTCTATGGAAAATGTTCTTCCTATTGTCAAAGATTCAAAAACTCGGTTTTAAACGATAAAATCAACAACAAGGCCTCGTATTTTAACTAACTACTGGTCGGATTCCATCGTGCTATTTTACGCTGGTAATCGAGAGCAAAGTTCTAGCTAAAACAAACAGTAGATGGATCACGCTTTATAACTGGGTTATAATCAGAAAACTATGGCCTAGTTTCAACAAAAAAAAAAAGACCGACATTATCATCCAACTGAGGAAAAAGCCTCTATCTCTTCTCGTGAACATCACCATCGGACACCAACTGGGTTACCGCAAGACAAAGATGAAACTCAGTATGGGCGACTTATGTAGAGAATGCGTTCACGACGAGATACATGGGGATACTCGTTGCTACCTGTGTCACTGCCTCGCGCTATATCATCCGGGAAACCTGCTCCCAGGGAGACAATTCTTTAGAGACATGGAGGAACTCTCTAACATTAGAAGCAAAAACATGCTGAAATTTATTAATGCTAGCAAATGGCTTTAAGCTCTATCAAGCAGCTATCACGATATTGGATATCATTCCAACCTCAGTCAAAAGACATACAAAGGATCACAGATGACAATGATAGAACGAAAGAAAATGACTGAACGACGCAACAAATTGAAAATGGACACTCCTATGGTAAACATGAACATTAGGGAATATTAGGGAGTTAATGGGGACACCTCTCCCAAAGATTAGTAAGATCTTCTTGAGTAAGGGAACAGCTCCTTCAACTTATTCAGCAATCCTGACCAAAGTGACGGATATGTACACCAACCACTGATCTATCAAACTCAACTTCCAGACGTTGCAAGGAGCCACATGTTCCTACAGTGGAGAGATGATTTCTCAAGTGAGGTAAAGGAAAACAAAATCACGTCTATCTCTCCTCAACCAGGTGACTATATGACGACAGACATTTCTTCAATGGTTTAGAAGTACCTACCATCCGATTTTTCAGGCTATAGCTTGCTGAAACTCATCAACATACTTAACGGGCTTGAATGACATAGGATTTATCATAGGTTTCACTATATAGAAGTCACAATCCCTAGGGAATCACAATGGTTCTACATTGATCTTAAAGTGACAGTAACAAGATCACCTGCCAGCCCGTTAACCTAACCTACTGATAAAGCCTCAAAACTAACCGTAAGAAAAAGTTAGTAAAAGCCAAAAAATGTTCAACTTGAATATCTAAACATTTCTTGTCTCAGATCAATCTCTCTGTAGTTAAAGTGAAAGATTTTTCAAAAATTACTTTTTTCATGTTTTTCTGAATTTCAAAAGAAATGAAAACTGGAAACTATGGTGTTCTCGATCGATTTCGAGAAATACAAAATTCTCAGATTTTATAGTTGAAGAATTTTACAGCTTTCTATCTTGGGCCTATTGGGTTAATCCATTCCAATATCGGAATTGAATTATTTTAGTGAAGAAAAATTTGGTGAATCATTAGAAGAGGTAGGTTGGAGGAATTCGTTGATTAGTTCATATGTCATAGACTTTGAGGAGCAAGAAAAAATCATGGCTGTTACAAATTTATTTGAAGTGATTCACATTTAATTAGGATTGACATTACGATGGCAGGAAATATGAAAACAAGAGAAATGTGGACTTGGCTTGGTAGATAGCGTTTTAAACTTTGTTTCCGTCAAGTTTTTTTCGTTTATTTTTAAACCACAAATAACGTAGTATAACACTTTGGTATAATGGTTCTTGTGTTCGATTTTCCATCGCTTCCAAAATGTTTTTCAGAGGTTTACTGACTCTTGCAAGAAAGGGACAATTCCTTCAACAGTATCTCTTGTCATGAAAATTGTGTTCCTGCCAACAAGCAAACAGGAATGGTTAAAAATAGTAAGTCACTAGGTACTGGTTCTCTACGAGCTGTGGAACTAAAAAATAATACCTACCAACACATTTTTTTGTTCAAAATGTATTTTTTTTCACAAAAACCGTTTCTGAATAAGGAAATAAAACATTTCAATTAATAGAAGCCTAACATAGAACCATATTTTTTGTTTTCGATTTTCTCAAAAATAGTACTGATTTGAGTATCTTTTTTGTGTGCTAAGGCTTCTAAAAAGTTTGAATATTACTGAGAATTCATAGTTTCTTAAAATAAAATAGTTTTAATAAAACAAAGAGCACACACAGTTTTTTGAAAACTAAATGTTTCAAAAACGAAATTTTATTTTTTTTTTGAAAGTTGTTCTACAAGATGTAGAACAAATTGTTCATTTATCTGGGAATGGCGGCACATAGCATACAAATGTTAATAACTGCTTATTGAAAATCTGATTTCATCAAAAACGGCAGTTAGAATTTTTGATTTTCTTTTTCGCTTAGTTTTTATTATTTTATCGATTTTATTTACAAATTCGACAGTGAGGCGCTTTTAAGAGTTGAATTGATAAAAGATCTCGGTGTGATCGTTGACTCTAAATTAGACTTTCGTGCCCATATTGATTTAATAGTTTCCAAATGCAATTCACTACTTGGCTTTCTAAAACGAAACGCATCTGATTTTAAAGATGTTTACACACTTAATTCTTTGTTTAATTCACTGGTACTTCCCAATCTCGAATATTATTCGATAATATGGTACCCATTCTATGCGAATGGAATAAAAAGAATTGAGGAAATACAAAAAAGATTCACGTGATTTGCTCTCCGCAATTTCAATTGGTCAGGTGATATGCCGATTTATCTTTCAAGATGTGCTCTGATTAGTATGAAAACACTTGAAGTCGGAAGAAAGACTCAAAGCATAATGTTTATAAAGGATATTCTTTAAAATCGTATTAATTCTATTGAATTACTCATATCAATCTTATAAGATTCTATGTTCCAGAGAGAATATTACGGAACAGATGTTAACTTTTCTATGTTTCAACCCACTGAACTAATTATGGACTAAATGAACCCATTTCGCGTTCATTATCATTGCTCAATTCCATTTGCAATGAATGGAAACCAATTCAAAAGAAATGCTTTACATCCTTTCAGTTAAAAATTTGTATGTAAATAATATAATTTTATTTGATGTAAAGTTCAATTATATATGTATACAATATTTATATGTATTTTATAATTTACATTTTAAGTATATTAAAACTAATCAACAGATATAATATCCATTGTTGAAATAAATAAATAAATATATGTGGGATTTTTATTAAAAGTATTCGTATTTCAGTACTATTCAATTATTCAATTATAATTATATTTAATATTTAAATGTACATAGGTAGTTTAAGGTAGATTTAAGTAAATTCATTAAGTTACTTTAAGTTAGGTTTAATTAAAAATAAAAAAAAAAGATTACTTCTTAATTGTAAGCGATACGGACGTTCGTCGTTGCGGTTAAACTTCTTATGTCATCTTCTTCATTGTCGCTCATCGTTCATCTGTCGTTAATCTTCTGTGTTATATCACCTGTTCCTGACTTTCAATAAAGCTTTTGGGCACACTCCAAATAGGGTGATCCCACAAATTCGGCCTTCCTGTAACATTTAATCGACCTCGGAAATGGGTATTTCATCTTTAGGGCATCTTCAAGGCTTAATCATCTTAAAACATCTTTGTTACATCATCGTCTTGGAAAATCGTAGAAAATTTGCTTAACGTCGTAAAGCGTGTGGTACAAGGCACCTTCAACATTGAATTCATCATTGGGAACATTCGGACTCTAGTAAAAATCTTTTCACATCGGTCTAGTTTATCATCGTAAATATTGTCATTCGTCGTCACATCAGGGAATTAAATTCGTCATAGTAGGAGAAAAGTCATAGCTGGAAATTATGTTTAATTTCATTTAAAGAAGATCATCTTATAATATAGGCTCTGGCATGGATCTGTTGGCTTCTTCTTCAAGATTTGTGTTTTCCTCATCACTGTCAGAGCTAGAATAATCACCCGTCTTCCACATCTTCATGAAGTCCGCACTTGTTGTTGTTTTTCGAGGACCCTCCTGAGCACCGACTTTTCGCACCTCATATCGATCATTTGGGGAGATCTTGGTGACACTATAGGGACCTAAATATTTGGAATAAAGTTTAAGATTAGGACCGAATTGAGTTCGTTTTATTGCAACAAGATCATTCAAGCTGTATTGGTGAGCGACTTTTCTTTTTTTATTGAAGTTTTTGGTATTTTCGTTTTGAATTTGATCAATACTAATACGAGCTTCTTTTCTAACATGATCACGCTCTCTATCAAAAGCCTCTCTAATTTCCTCGTTGATTGCTTCTGCTATATTATAGTCAGCTTTAGTTTTCATTTTAACACCTGTCAAGATTTCAAAAGGCGTCGGTTTAATTCCACGTTGGTAAGTAGAATTAAGAACCATCTGTAGGCTTGCAGTAAACCGGAACCATTTTGCTGGATTATCCATTGATAACTTTGTTAAAACTGAAATTATGATTCTGTTGATTCGCTCAACCTGTCCATTTGCTCGCGGAACACCTGTTGTGATGAGCAAATGCTGAATTCCTTCCTGTTCACAGTATTCCTTAAAGATATTAGACGTGAATGCTGCGCCTCGGTCAGAAATGATTCGTGTGGGATTCCCAAATACGGATTTTTGTTGATCAAGCTTCATTAAAACTTCTGCAGCCGAAGTGGATTTACATGGATATATCCAAACAAATTTTGAAAATACATCGATAATGCAGAGGATGTAAGAATATTGCTTTCCTGAAGGTGATAGAGGGCCAAGATGGTCGATATGGTAGGTATCGAGTGGAAGTTCATTTTTTGGTATTGAGTGTAGATAGCCCTCTTGCTTTCCGATTTTTTTGTCGCCTAATATGCACCGGATACAATTGCTTCTTACTTTTTCAATCTTACTTCTCAGTTTAAGAATATAGTATTCCTTTGATAAAACTTCTTCTAGTTTTTTCGTCGCGAAGTGGCCTTCATCATGAGCTCCTTTTATTATCTCCGTCGCCATACTGTTAGGAATACACAAGAGCTTGTTTCCTTTACCGTCGTCTTTATAAATAGTATCATGCTCTGTAAAGTAATTTTCGTAAGTTCCATGTTGTAAGGCATGTTTTATAACTTTTAGATGGTCATCTCTTATCTGAGCCTCTTTTATCCTGGATAAGAATTCTGTTGATAACATCATTGAAATTGGATTGCGACTAAGAGCATCTACGTGCTGTATTCGATTGCCCGCTCTATGCTCTAATTTGTAGTCGTAATCTTGTAAAAGTAGTGCCCATCCAGCGATCCTTGGGAGAATCTCCTTTTTCTCCATTGTTGCTTTAAATGCTGCACAATCTGTGACGATTGTAAACTGTATGCGTAGCAAATACACCCTTAGTTTTTTCAGCGAATTGACGGTTGCCAGAACCTCTAGTTCGTAGCTGCAATAACGCTCTTCCGAATAGCTTGATTTCTTACTGTAATAGTATATGGGGTGGAACTTGGCATCATCTGATTTTTGCATCAAAACTGCACCAAATCCCCACTTGGATGCATCGGTATGAAGTTCAGTTTCCGCTTCTTGATTATAAAGCCTTAAAACTGGCTTTGATATAATGCTTTTCTTCAATTGTTCGAACGCAATTTTTTGAGGTAACTCAAATATAAAAGCCTGATCTTTTTTAAGAAGCTGTGTCAGTGGTCTAGCTAAGATGGAATAATCTTTCACAAATTTGCGAAAATATCCTGTGAGACCTAAAAAGCTTTGAACCTTTTTAACTGAATTTGGTTGAGGGAAACGTTCAACGGCCATTGTCTTACATTGGGATGGTTTTATCGAACCAAATGAAATCTCGAATCCTAGGTATTCTATTGTATGGCACATAAATTGACACTTCTTCCAGTTGATCTGCAATCCATAACTTTCAGCTAAAGACAAAACCTCCTTTAACCGATCAAAGCACTCCTCGGAACTCTTGCCCAAGACAACCAAATCATCAAAGTAAATTAGAATAAATTTTTTGATGACCAGAGGTTTGAAAATGTTGTCGATAAATTTTTGAAATACCATCGGTGATATGCATAATCCAAAAGGGACACGAAGGAACTCCCATTGCCCTGATGGCGTAACGAAAGCTGTAAATTTAACGCTTTCCTCAGCTATCCGTACATGAAAAAATCCATTTTTTAGATCCAGCGTACAAAAAACTTCTGCTCCACTAAGGGCATCGATCTGATCCTCAATCAATGGAAGAGGGTGGTGTGATCTAACAACCTCCTTATTTAAGCGTCTGTAATCTACACATAAACGCTTAGAACCGTCCTTTTTATTAGCTAATACGATAGGGCTTGCATACTCGGATGCGCTCGGTCTAATTATTCCTTCAGATAACCACTGTGCTACCTGTTCGTCTACTATCCTTTTTTCAAGAGGCACCAGTCTTCTCGGCGGTTGGCATATTGGTATATCTGTCTTCAAGGTTAGCACCATCTCAACTGTTGATTTATTTTCTTCTTTAGGGCTATAACTTGAAACAAGATCATTGATAGCTTTCTTATAGCAGGAATTGCCTATATTAAGTGCCACCTCATCATTACTAATAGCTGAAATCCGACAAACCTGATGGAAAGCTTCCTCGATGATAGACACGAAAACACCATCTGATGAAAGTCTAATATTTTTACCTGACAGAACATCCTTTCCAATTATGAAGGGCGTTTACATTATTGACTCGGACATAATAAAAACTTTCGTATCACATGCGCAGTCGTCGATTTCAATATGGGCATTAAAATGGCCCAATGTTTTGACAGAATCTGCTGATAGACCTCTTACTGGAACCAAGTTTTGCGTAATGAGTGGAGCACCCATTTTTAAATAAACATCACTTCTGACTAAAGTAAGGTCACTGCCAGTGTCCACCAAGCCCCTAACCTCAAAACCATTTACACGTACTAACTTCATAGCGTCGGTAGTCCCAGCCTTCAATAAGTGTGTCTTCTTCTCGTCTTGCATTCGTTTGGGACAACCCATCGATTTGTGCCCAAATTCATTGCACGTGAAACATTTGGGTTGTTTTTGGTTGCAAGAACTGCTTATGTGCCCACGTCTACCGCAGTTGAAACATCGGCCTCCACCGCGACCTTCTGCCTTTGATCGGTGTTCCTTTGGTTTGCTAGAACTAGGTAAGCTTTCTTTATATTTAAGGTAAAAAGTAATTTTTTCCTTAAATTCCTTGAAAGTTAATGCTCCATATAATATAACTTTATTACTTGGAGAATCTTCGATACCATCAATAATGAAACTTATTAGAGAAGCATCCTCCACTCGACCCTTGGCTCCTATTTCTCTCATATACAATAAGTAATCATGAATACTTTCTCCCTTCTTCTGCCGCCTCTGACCCAACTTCTTATAAACGTCCGCCGCACACACCTTTTGATCAAACTCTTCCAGCAAAAACTCTTTTAGATCTGCCCATTTAGACAGGGTTGGCTTTGATCTAATCGCCAGTTTCGCTGAGCCACTGAGCAACCTTTTTCCAAAAAGAAGCTTCTCGGCTTCTGACCAGTTCATGCTCTCTGCTGCGATATCAACATCTTGGACCCAACTATTAACATCATACTCATCATTTCCTGAAAATTCAGGTACAATCGCTGCCACATCTTGAAATGTCACATTGCTTGATCTTCCTTTCAGTCTTAAAATTTCCTCTTCCAACGTTGTTTTTAAAATAGACATCTCTAACCTTAAATTAACCTCATTCTCCTTTTCTCGAATTGAACTTTCCCTGTTCTTATTCGTGTTAGTCTTACCCATTTCAATTTTTTAGAGAACGAATATAACTGTGACCAATAAAATCTTCAGTGATCAAGTCGCCAAACAGTAACAGCAAATTATTTATTTGTTTTATAAAATTGAAAAAAATTCCAGTTACCTCAGTCCAGTTAACTTACTAATCCAGCAAAAGCTTTACTGTTCATGAATTCCTTCATTTGCGGTATACCAATGGATCCCGTTGTAGATCTTCTCTAAAAGAACCGAAAGTTCTAGTTGTTTCCCGTTAATTGGATAGGCGATGATTATTGGAATCTAATATCAATTTTTCTCTTTTTTGTAGATAACGCTTTCACCAGTTTGCATTTTTTAAAGAACTTTTGAATACGAAAGTCGGAGTTTTGTCCAGAGAAGTTCTGAATAACTAGTTTCTACTGAAATACCACTTAGTTAGTTTGGCTACTGACAAATCCCGGTTATGAGCCCCCAAAAATTGTGGGATTTTTATTAAAAGTATTCGTATTTCAGTACTATTCAATTATTCAATTATAATTATATTTAATATTTAAATGTACATAGGTAGTTTAAGGTAGATTTAAGTAAATTCATTAAGTTACTTTAAGTTAGGTTTAATTAAAAATAAAAAAAAAAGATTACTTCTTAATTGTAAGCGATACGGACGTTCGTCGTTGCGGTTAAACTTCTTATGTCATCTTCTTCATTGTCGCTCATCGTTCCTCTGTCGTTAATCTTCTGTGTTATATCACCTGTTCCTGACTTTCAATAAAGCTTTTGGGCACACTCCAAATAGGGTGATCCCACATATATTGTAATTCAATACGAAAAATTAATGGCTTGCCAAACCGTAAGGACACAGCAATATTACAAACCTGATCCCAGCAGATATTTTTTCGACATACATTGAATACTGCACTCCTATATAGGTAGTCCGAATCAGATTTTAAAGTACGAGTAAGTTTTATATCTAGGAAGGACTGGGAGGATAACGTTGTGACCAGAGACTTCGACGCAACCATCTTTACTCATGGCGCACAGATGGAGGTTTTTGTTGGTTCCGGAATTTTCTCTGAATTTTTAAATGTGTGTAGGTCTATTCGACTACTTGATGTTGTCAGTGTCTTTCAAAAAGAATTACTGCCAATAACGGAAGCATGTTTAACACTCAAATTAGATCCAGCCATTATTACAGACAGCCAAGCGGCTTTTAAAGCCTCTGAATTGGTCCAGGAATACTTGATGAGCGGGCCTGAACATAAACACCAATGTGACTCTTATCTGGGTTCCGGGTCATAGTGAATTAGGGGGCACTAAACGGGCTGACGAGCTAGTCAGGCAAGGAACATTCCTTCACAGATCACTTGCGGAAATAGTTAACATTCCCGTTGGTATATAACTCGTAATATGGGCAAGTTAGATTGGCTTGACGTGGCTGTCAGAAGGAGTGCCGTATGAATAATTTTACAGTCAAGTTCGTTTATGTTATAGAAGGTGGACTTAGAAGTTAAGTCAGTTTTATAATTATTCCGAAAAACTATACGGCTAGCCCCCAGTTTCACAGTGGAAGTTTAAACTCCAATTTTGGTTTAAACTTCAGTTCAACAATAAATTTGGTTTCACAGTCCTTGAACAGAGTTCATTCTGTAGTTTAAGTTAAACGGCACTATTCTGCCGTTTAAATCTCAGTTCGACAAGCCCTTCAAACATTTGAAAATATAATTTATTTTCACTCTTAATTTTTTTTTTCCTGTCATAGGTCACAACTGAAACAAAGCAAACTTTCCTTGATTGTTTTTTCTTTGATTCAGATAGAAAGAGAAAACAATTTACTTAAACTACGTTTGATGAACTGAAGTTCAGATAAGACTGTGAAACCGGACGAGTTGAACTTCAAATTTAAACTCCAGTTCAGGTTCAGCAGAACTTAAGTTTAAACTCTCACTGTGAAACTGGGGGTAGGAGTTTTATTATTTGGGCTGAATTGAATGAATCTGTGACCAGTGAACGAACTTTTTTATTGATATTTTTCAATCCTTAATCATGTGGTGAATGGTATCGGAGACAAGAGTAATATTTAGAACTCACTGTTAATTTCTAGGAACGAATGTGGGTTCGTTACCTATCTTTCTTTCTATAAGGTTAGTACTTAAAATCAAATCAAAGAGAGACTCACCACTTTTATTGATATCAGTACTTCCCCATACTACTCTGATTTGAAGGGCAAAATCTTCGACATTTTTTTCTCACAGAATCCAACCGTAGGCGTAGGTTGAGTAGTTTATCCAACTGTGTTATATCTAGAAAGATGTCACAGGTAACCCACATATAATAACTCACGAACAAATGACCTAATATGTAGACCCAGCCAGATTAGCTAAGCCATCATGCACTGGACACTACATGCAATTGCAATTGGGTAGCATGCCTAGAAGTTGGACATTACTAACAACACTCATTGACGTAGTTCTGGGGAACAGCAAAAAAAAGAAAAGAGCTATTCATTTGCTCTGTAAATGTCTTGCTCTGGAAAGAATGAAAGCCCAACTATTCCGAAAGTTATTCCTCGACAGTCAACAAACAGTGAACTGAACTGAAGATCAAGGACTTGATCTCTTTTCTTAATACAATAAAGTGGCTCTGAGACGAACCTCGACAACTTCTTTATCTTAAGACCACGACCTAGCGAACGAGATTTAAGAAAAATTAATTTTATGTTTATCAAAATTTTTCTTCTTAAATATCCATTTTTAAAGTTTTAGGTTTCTGAAACTTAGGAACGGGTTCGTGCAATTCAACTTTTCATTTTATTTTTATCAAAATCGCTAGGGCCGTGTTTTGACATAAATTAACTTTTTACTTGCGACTTATAGGTACTACGAGTATAAGGCAAGTTATGCATTCGTAAAAAAAATCGAAGTCGAGATTTTGATCAAAGTTGTCATTACGATGATAGCGAAGACCAAAAAAGTGGGTCTCGCAATTCTGTCTGTCTGTCTGTCGGTTCGACTACAGCCTAAACGGCTCGGCCGATTTTCTTCAAACTCGGTAGATATAGTTTTTTAATTTTTTCCCCCCAGACGTTTTTTTCTTTTTTTTTTTGAGACCAAAAATAACGGTACCTGCCATACGATTTTTTTTCGAAATTTTATAAATATTTTTTTTTCTCAAAAACTGTCCCACAGAATTTTAAAAAAAAAAAATTTGAAAAATTTGATTTAGTTAGAGCTAGGTAATGGTTGCAAAAAATTTTCCAAAAAATCGTTATTTTTGGTAGTCCCCCTGGGTCCATTTTTTTAGTTTTTGATTTTCTCGAAAACGGTACAGCCGATTTTTTTTATGCTAAGGTTCCTCCAAAGTTTAAATATTTTTACATATTCAAATTTTCAATTTTTTATTTTTTGGATTTTTAAAAAAAATTTCAAATTTTTGTTTTGGAAACTCAATATTTCGAAAACCCCATGCTCGATTTTTTTCAAACTTGCCTAATAAAAGTTTCTTAACATAATCTACAAGATTTGAGAAAAAAATTTTTGTTTTATCTAAAACTAACGGTACCTTTCATACAAAAGTTAAAAAATGGTTATCGAAAATCGTATTTTTTTTTGAAAACGGTTCCGAGAATTTTGCTAAAAATCTTTTTCTTTTGATTAATTTTTACGATCTATAATTTAATAAAAAAAAATTGAAATCTAGATATTACTGACTGTACCTACCATACAACGATTTTTTCGAATTTTGAATTTCTCATTATCGGCATAACGGATTTTAATGATTTTTTTTATAAAGAAGGTTTTAAAAAGTTTAAAAAACATTGCATTTCAAATTTAAAAAAAAAATATTTTTTCAGTTTTTGGAAAAAAAAGTCATTTTTTTTTGAAAATTCGATATCTCAAGAACGGCTAAATATTTTTCTTGGAAATTTAACTCTCATTCGTACAATAACAAAAACTTACGGTTGGTATACCATTTTCTTTTTAAATGTTTTAAAAATTTTGTGCATAAAAGCTTATTTTTTTAAGGAACCACTACAATGACTTATAATTTTTGTTCTTGCATAAATTCATATTTGCATAGAATTCTGTCTTTATCTCTTATGTACTACTAAAAGAATTTAAAAAATTCATTTTATCCATATGAACAGTTTTCTTTAATAACATTCGTTTTTAAAATTCCTAGTCTATTACATAGGAGCAAGTTCGTGCGACCCAGTCGTGCATTTTATTTTTAACGACGCGACGTATAGCAGGTACCCTTCTTGAAGTTAAAAAAAATTCAATTTCCTTAAAGTTACAACTTTGAACAAACCGTTTCAGCAGATAAAGTATTAGGTCGAGTTACAGATATATAGACCTTCAGGCAGAGACGGAATTTGCGGGACCATGATCTTGGAAAGAAGGGACGTAAGTGCAATTCGTCGAAGGGAGGAGGGGGAGGAAGCTTCGCCTTTTTTAGGAACATGCTGGATAAATGCTGTTCTCCATCTTCTAGGACGATCAGAACTGTAGGAGCAATGGAAAAGCTTACGCAATAGTTTTGCCAGCGATGAAGAACACCTCTCTAGAAGAATAGAAGGTATACCATCAGGACCAGCGGATTTGTTTTTATCCAGCTCCGGAAAGGCTCTTGCAACTATAGGAGTCTGGAAATATACCTGTCCCATGAATGATTTACGTTCTTAAGTACAGGAGGGGCAGTGTTGCTGTCAGGCAATACAGAGCTAGCAGCGAAATGAGTTGCAAGTACATTTGTCTTATCTAAAGAGCTAGTTATCGGGTTGTCGTTGTAGATGAGCGTTGGAACCGAAGATGCAGTTGAATTTTGTACGTTCCTGACAAATGAAAAGAAATTTTGACTGCCCTTGCGACATTACAGAATTTTTTGCCTTCATTTCAGGTCAAGTAAGAATTTGGTTCTTTTTATAACAGCGTTTCTGACTTGTTTATACTTTTTCCGATTTTCATCAGTTGGATACTGTTAGAGGATATGGCAATTCCTCGCAGGAGGCAGTACACTGAAAAAAACTTTTTTTGCAGCGGCTGACAATCGAAGCCAAGGCCTTCTTAGACCAGTCTAACACATTAACCATTATGCCAACGGGTACTTCAATTAAGACATAATAGAGAGATATATTTCTCTAAATGCGGACACAACGATACATACATAGTTCTGTGTATTCTAGGGACATTCAATTATTAGCTGCAAATTATTTAACATTTCGCAACAATTCTATTCGAATTTATGTTGTCCCTCAAGTTGACTTAAATGTCCTCTCTTCGAACTATGTACTACAAGTATACATGAAAGCATAAAATATAAATCCAAAAGGAAGAGGATATCGTAAACGTTTCTAAAAATATACAAAACCAACATGAGCTCACCACTGCACTACGAGTTGGTCATTACTTAAAACCGCTGCGAGCAACAAGTCCCAGTCCCAGGCTAGGCTACGTATACTTGTGTTTTGTTCGCTCTCCATTTTATATTCCATTTTTATGTCCTTTAGATAACAAAAAAAGCTTTAATATCTTATGACTATGACTAGCGCAAAAAGAAAACAAAATAAAAACAAGTACAAATGAAGAATAAAGGAGGTTGCAAACTCAATTGCAGTTAAAGCGCACTCACGAAAAAAAACACACACTCTTGGATATATTGGAGCATCACATCAGGAACTGGAAGCGAAGCACAGACGTTTTGTATTTTGTGTTGGCTGTTTTTATGGCCGAAACGTCTTTTCCGGAGACGTGCATAAAAACAAAGCCAACAAGAGAACCCAAAATGCATGGACGGGGGGCACTTTGGCAATAAATTATGTGTGAAGTTGATGCATTTTATGTTGGCAGGGATGTAAATAAATTTCGGTCTTACGGAATTACATCCATCCAGCCGTGTGGTCATGTGTGGCGGGTAAGGAGGTGGAAGGCTAAAGCTCCCGGGGATGCTTTGGTTTGTTTTGGTTTGATGTGTTTTCTCTTTGAAGTGTAGAATCAAAAATGGACATGATGAATAAATAAATACGAGTACAAAGTTGGGTTGTTGTTTTGTATTTTGAAAAAAAAAAATTATTCGATTTTTATGGCGCAGGAAGTTTCCTTCATGGTTACCAATTTTGAAGGATTCTTTAACACAACTTGCTCAGTAATTAGAATGGAACTAAAAGCCAGGAAGGCATTTTCGACTAAAATTGGAAAACAGAATTCCTTTCAGATGTTATGTGCTGGGTAAGACGGGCAGAAGGTTGTTTCTATGATAGACAAGCTTTATCTTAACCTCTTCATGGGCAGATTGGTGCCGAATAAATATATACATGGGTATGTACTTGATGTTGATTAGAAGATTGTTCACAGTTATTTATTTTAACCAAGAACAATTCTCAAGAAATTAAAATATACGGATTTTTGTTAAATTAGTAATTCATTTTTGAATTTGTATTGATGACTCATTGATTTGATTATTTCCTATGAAACCCGCTTATTGACAGTCACGAGAGAATGAAAACTTAGGAATGTGACTATAAGCGGCCTGAGCTTTTTTCCCCCGACACGTTTTTTTCTTTTTTTTTTTTTAAGCCCAAAAATAACGAAAAATAACGGGACCTACCATACGAATTTTTTTCGAAATTTGATAAATATTTTTTTTTCTCAAAAACTGTTTGACAGATTTAAAAAATAAAAAAACAAAAAAATTTCATTTAGTTAAAGCTAGATAATGGTTGAAAAAAATTTTCCGACAAATGGTTATTGAGGTTATTGACGATTTTAACCAAAAATTTTCAGCAGGAGCCCCCCTAAGTTTAAAATAATATTGTATATAAAAATATTCGAAAAATTATTTGTTGGGTTTTTTAAAAAAAAATTTTTTTTTGAAAAATCAATATCTTCAAAACCTATGAACGATTATTTTTTGAAATTATTTCCTAAAATCAATACTATTAAATACTTAAAATTCGCATCCCACATTTTTTTCTTGAAAAATTTTAAAGGCATTTCTTATATAAATTTATTTATTTATTTAATAATAAAACGATTTTTTAAAGTTTGTTTGCATAAATTCATACTTTTCTAGAAATCAGACGGCAATTTCATTTTAAATTCATGTTTTATATTTATAAAATGTATCTTAAATTCCAAAGTACTTTTACATAAGAGCAAGTTCGTGCGATCCAGTCGTGCATTTTATTTTTTTTTTGCTAAGGCTCTTCAAAATGTTAATAGAATTGTGTATTCAAATTTTCAAAAAAAAAATTGTTTGGATTTTTAAAAAAACTTAAAAAATTTTTTTTTTCAAAATTCAATATTTCGAAAACTCCAAGGAAGATTTTTTGTTAACTTGATAAATAAAAGTTTCTTAATATAATCTACAAGATGTGAGAAAAAAATTTCATTTTACCTTAAAATAAAGGTACCCACCATACAAAGGTTAAAAAATTAAAAAAAAATGGTTTTCAAAAATCGTATTTTTCTCGAAAACGGCACCTACAATTTTAATAAATTTTTTTTTCTTTCAATTAATTTTTATGATCTTTAATTTATTAAAAAAAAATTTGGAATTAAGATACATATTGCAGCTTGTACCTACCATAGAACCATTTTTTCGAATTTTGAATTTCTCATTATCCGCAGAACGGATCTTAATGAAATTTTGTATAGAGAAGCTTCTAAAAAGTCTAAAACACATTGCATTTGAAAAAAAAATCCATTTTTTTTTTTGAAAATTCGATATCTCAGGAACGGCTAATTATTTTTTTTTTTAAATTTAATTTTTATTCAAACAATGATAAAAACTTTAAATTGGCATACCAATTTTTTCTTAAAAAATTTGTATATAAAAGCTTTTTTTTAAGAAACCACTAAAACGACTTATAGTTTTTGTTCTTGCATAAATTCATACTCGTATTTGCATGGCATTCTGTTTTCGTCTCTTACTACTAGTTAAAAGAATTTAAAAAATTAATTTTATCCTTATGAACAGTTTACTCTAATAACATTCCTTTTTTAAAATTCCTAGTCTATTACATAGGAGCAAGTTCGTGCGACCCAGTCATGCATTTTATTTTTTTTACACCACAAGACTTGAAAGAAACCTCTCAAAAACAAGTTGAAATACAGACATGAACTAAACAAAAACATACCTTTTGAAAAATTCAGTGCCTAATCAAATGTCAAAAAAGAAACTGATGGGATGCTTTCAACAGAAATTAAACATAGCTGACGACAAGCTGTCAGAAATTCCGAGTCGAATTTGTAGTAGGTAGTTGAGAAGAAGTTTATTTATTGGATTTCTTAACACTTGAAAACATACATTATGAAATAATGAACGTTTTAATTTCCAGACTATGGTACAGAAAGCGAAGAAAAACAAAATTGTGTTCCGCTGAAATATTGTACTATACAAAATTTGACAGTTGGTGTTAACAATTTTTTTATTTAAACGTGTAAATGTTCGCATGCATTTACGAGTTTTTGAAGACTTTTCACCGAAAGCCCCGTTTTGAGTATGACACGAAAAAGGCTATTAAGGGAGGTAGTAAATTGAGATAATTTGTTCGCCAAACGGTTTTGACAGTATACAAAAAAATTAATTCATTACCTCAGTTAAAAAAAATATTAAACTTTTTAATTTTTACTTGCGACATATAGGCGAATAAACGAAAAGTTATACATTCATAAAAAAATCGAACTCAAGGATTTTAATCACACTGGATATTGCGACGATAGGGAAGACAAACAAAGTGGGTCTCGCAATTCTGTCTACCTGTCTGTCTGTCTGTTCAACTACAGCCTAAGCGAAGCGGCCAAGTTTTTGTAAGTTTGGTTGATAGAATTTCTGAATTTTTCCACAGAATTTTGTTTATTTTTTAAGACCATAAATAACGGTACCTGCCATACGTTTGTTACGAAATTTTAAAAAAATATTGTGTTTCTCAAAAACTGTTCAACAGTTTAAAAAAATCATTAAGTTAATGCCAAAATGTTTGAAAAAAAAATTCCGAAAAATGGATTAAATGGTGCTCCCTCAAGAACCATTTTTTTGTATTCAATCAAAAACGGTGCAACCGATTTTGATATTTTTTTTTATGTCAAGGCTCCCTAAAATATCTGCATAGTATTAAGTATTCCAATTTTCCAATTTTTTTTTTCGATTTTTAAGAAAACTTCCAAATTTCTTGTTCCGAAACTCAAAATGCTTAGAAAACCCCATTTTTGTATTTCATCTAAAAATAACGCATGTTAAAAAATAGTTTTCGAAAATTTTTTGTTTCGCTCCAGAACTAAGGGTACCCCCATACTTACGTCATGCAAAATCTTATTTATTTTAAGAACGGCTTTAAGATTTTAATTTACAAAAAAATTAGTACGCGATTATGGGCATGGACTACATTTTGGTCAAAAAAAAAATGTCATCTTGATTTTTCACTTTCTCCTTAATGGCTCTAACGATTTTAACCAAAATTTCATAGCAGGAGCTCCCCTAAGTTTAAAATAATATTGCACATACAAAAATTCGAATAAATATTTTTTGGATTTTTTGAAAAAAAAATTCTTATTTTTTTTTGTTGAAAAATCAATATCTCCAAAGCGTGTGAACGATTAGTTTTTGAAATTGTTTCCTAAAAATACTTAAAATTGGCATCCTAAATTTTGTTCTTGTAAAATTTTAAAGAAATTTCTTATATAAGAAACTATTTTAATAATAAAACCATTTTTGAGCTTTGACGGCAATTTCATGCATTTGAACATTTTGTTGTTCAAAGTATTAATAAACTGTTGATTGACAGACCAAAAAGTCGAGCATGATGTGGTTTTGGAAATATTAAGTTTTCAAAAAAAAAAAAAACTTTCTTCGAATAAAAAAAAATATTTGAACAAATTGAAAACAAAGCATTATTTAAACTTCTTAGGAGCTTTGGAATAAGAAAATTGATCAAAATATGTTTTTACAGTTTTTGAATGAATTGAAAACAAAAAACAAAAACGGTTCTATGGAAGGTAACATTAATAATCATTTTTTTTAAATTTGTTAATACCTTTACCTAGCTTTAACTAATCGAATATTTGGAAAACACATTTTTGAGAAAAAAAATTGGATGGCAGGTACCGTTGAATGAATTATATTATATATTGCACTGCAACCTAGAGATCTATTGTGCCTCCAACTAAATCTGGATGAGCATCCTCATCTTACAATTCTCCCTCCAAACCTATTACTTTTAGAAATTTTAGTGTTTGAAGCACCTTCAGAGATGATGAGCCGCTCTCTTCTCACTGGTATTGTTCCAGATAGTTTTTCCTTTGGTGCATTATTGCATCGAAAACATTTCTCGAGTATGTGGTCTGGTATTCGTGCATGTTTTCAGAATATACATATGGAACTGCTTACTAAGCCAAGCAAGTCTAGGTGACTTCTAAATTTGCAGTGTCCCGTGAGGATACCTGTTAATGTTCTTAAGTTATTTCTACGTACGCTTATGCAGTTTGTGAAACATTCTTGGTTGTGATTGCCTATAGTAGTAGTTTCGCCTGTCTTAACTTAGGGAGTTCGTTACAGGTTTTGGATCTACTTGCCTCCTCTTTTTGTTTTATTTTGTTTTTGATACTATTGTCTCCTATTTTCCAACAGAACTCAGGCCCCGCAAGCCTGTTTATGCACTCGCACACTAATTTACAGCTGATGGTAAAGGATCTCAGTACCTTGCGTGCAGCTTGGCTATCTGACATGATGGCAATGTTCTGGTAACGATATTTTCATTCGAAATTACGATCCAATCATAACCCTATGGCGGTTACCTCCGCTTAGAAAATGCCGGTGGACTGTCCCCTAGGTATGGAAAGTTTGGTTCTAGGCCCAAAGATACCTGCACTTGATGATACTCGTTTTTGTTTAAAGGATGTAGTTTACTGCCTCTCCTACCAATTCTTTTTTTTTGCTTAGCTCTGTTTGAAAGCTGTTCTCGAAATTATATTATTATTTTGATCATACCATCTCTTGGAATGTCAAGAAGGATTGTTAGTGTAGACCTGCTGATTAAACCAATAATTTTGACTTTAAGGAAGGAACTGCGTCCTTTGAGAATGTCATGATAGCTCCCATTACCAACCTTCCGAGGATCTCGTGCAGAGGGGATAGATGGGGGAAAACCTCCATAGGTGCGACAGCACAGGTTCTCATTTCTCTTGTAATACAAATACACACAATCCTTTGGAATTTTTCTAGGGTTCTCATAACAGGTACCATAATTTTAGTTCTGAAAAAACTTAAAACTGGATTTCTACCAAAACATCTATGTATCAAAATGATTATGACAAAATATTGTTTCAAGTTTTTTTTACCTCAAAGTTAACGAGCTCCGTTTTTAATATTTTGTTGTTGAAAGCTTAAAATAAGTATGTATGTTTATAAATAAGCTATGAACTGAGAAACCTCTTAACCGAATTCGTGAAAGCTTAAATGCATATATGGGCAAATCTCAGAAACTTTTGACTTTCGTGTAACTTTGAAATTAAGTTACTTCATAGTCATAATTTTTTACTCTATATCTGATAATTTTTTCGAAAATATAGTATTACAGTATAAAAAAAGTTATTTTCCACATTAAGAATTTTTTTTTACCTATAGAACGAGTAAAAGGCAAAAAAGTATAAGAAAAATACAAAATTTTATATGTTACTATTAAAATATTTAAAAAGTTTAATGTTCTTACGATTGAAGCATCTGATTTTAGTTTGTTAAACTCAAATGGGGTTCATAAGAGACTTTGAAAATCAAAATTTTTTATGAAAAAATTATGTGCTTTGCTTAGATTTATGACAGTGTTTGTCAGAAGTTTCGGTACCACAATTCCGAAAAAATCATTAAAATCTGCTACGTCTCTTATCATTTACACAGCATGCTTTGCACCGATTTCTAAATTACATATTCATTTTCTATAGACAAAAATGAATAAATTAAGCTTTGGTAGAGGTGTGTGCTAAAATCGCAACCTGGTTAAAATTAGCTTATACTGAATTAAAAGAGCGCGAAACTTTTTTTTTTTCAAGACATTTTCAGTTAGCACTCTAATAAAAAGCAATATTTCCCGTTCTTAAGTATTGTTCCTTTTTCTAAATCCTACTAAGAAGTGTACGTTTTGTCGCTGACGCTACATATTTTATGGATCTTTAAAATTCAGTAGTTAATTACAAAGAAAAATCATGATATTTTTTATATCTACATTACTTTTTAAGCAGAGAAAAATTTAATTGATAAAAATTTTGAGTAAAATTACGTGTTATTTTTAATTAAAAGCTTCACTATAAAATGTACATATTTAGAAAAGTGAACAAACTTTTACTTAAATATAAATCATATGTTAAATTTTTATCATTTGTTATAAAAAATTAAAAGTTTCTATATTAATTTGAAATTTCGCGCTCACATATTTTCTGTAAGTAGTTCAAATATTAACGAATGATCCTTATCAATAACAGTCTTATAAACATAGGTATAAACAACTTACGTCGAACGTTATTGTGGTATCAGTAGTCTTTGTGACTCGGCCACGTAAAGTCGTTTCGTGTTACTGTTTCGATAGTTCAACGTCGCACTATGGGACCAAATGATGAAATCCATCTCAAAAATGGTTTTGGTGAATTTCTTAATTTGAAAAATCTAATGATGGGATTATATACTAGAAATAGGGTTCTTCCTAACACAGTAAATTTTTTGTATCTTACTTTTGTTCTAGGTACCTAAAATTACCGTTAGAAATGACATTTCGATATTTTTATTTTTTAGAATTATTGGAAGTGAGAGTTTGAAGTCAATTATTTCGTATTTTTCTGGACAGAATGTATAAGTATTATACCTTTTTGAAAAGCCCAAACCCTCTTCTTTACAAAACAGTTAATATTTTTTAATTAAGTTCACCAGTAAATTAATAAAAAAAATGAGTAAGGTGCAGTATATTTTTCATTTTTTTGTTTTCAATTGAAAACTTGATTTTAAAGGTGTGCTTAGTTATTTTCTCTTTGCGCGTTTTCAAAAGTCTAAAGTCAAAAGTTTCTGAGATTTGCCCATATATTTCTTAAAAATTTGAAAAGGCGATACATCATCCGATACATCATAATTGAATATTCGTGATTTGAAAGTCAATAACAGACCAATGATCGACATCAGCGGAGCAGCATCCATATTTTAAGGTTAAAAAAAAAGATGGAACACACTGCCAGGCAAACTATTCAAGCTCATAGTTTCAGAAAATTCAGATTTCTATTGGCCACAAGATTTAACTGCTGCCGACTATTAGACTTCTGAAGAAGAATATTCGACACGAAATACGGAGCCTGCAACCTGAAATATTAATTCATGTAATATAAAAATGCGCTAAAAAGAACCAGTGTTTGTATCGAGCGAAATGGCGGACATTTATCTAATGTCATTATTCAAACATTGTGTGTCTTAATTTTCATTAAATGTATTTATTGTAGAGGCAAAATTAATTAAAATGTATGAACATTTCAAGAGTTGCACGTGCTTAACAGTGGTAGGTATTATTTGATACACCCTGTACAAAACAAACCTATGTCAATGGAATTCTGCTGAAAGAGATTAAAATTAAATAATGTATGTATGTATGTTTCTATTACACCAACAAAATTTTCCTGAAAATGCTTTTCTATATATGTACCTATATTTTATAGCTAAAAAACCCACAGTAAAAAATCATTATTTTAAAATAATAGAGCTGTCAAAAAATGTGTGAAGCTATGTTAATTTTAGATGCAGTCAAAACCATTAAAAGAAGAATTTAATCAACAAAAAACGAAAATTAATTTCGTGTGTCCAGCTGCCAACTTTTGAGGCCAAATTGAAAAAAAATAAATAAAACAGCTTTCAACAATTAAGCGTGAATTGCCTTCAATTTCTTCACTTGAACATTACACAAAAAGCCTACCTATGCTTAATTATAGCACACACAAAATATCAGATCAAATTTGCATGTACCTATAGTACCTAGACCTACCCGTTTTATTCAAGCTTTGTAAATATATTATGCCCTCCCTCTTCTGTTTTTCATTTCGACATACAAAAACGTAGATTAATGAATGACATAAATGTAACTCCACGGAGGACGACTATAGCTACTGGTTTATAAGTCAATTTCCCACAAATCCACGAAGCACGACCTTATAATTGAAATCCAACATAAAAAAAAGGACGAAAAACAAAAAAAAAACTCAAACAGTAATGGCGCAAAAAAGTCCTTTTTCCAATTCGACAGCAGCAGAAGGGAAAACAGTCATACAGACGTGTGAAGAGGGATATTGAAAACCATTTCAATTTCCTTTTAATTATCTGATGGCGGATGATTTCAAACCGCCACCATATGGTCCTTCCAGATTGTCAAAAGATACACAAACTCAAAAGGGGGATGGAAAATCTGCATCGCCGAAGAAAGAAACGGAATTCTTCGTAACCATAATCCGATTGGGATAGGAACTATGTACTTCAACCTGGTGCCACATCCCCATTCTGCCAATTTGTGAGAATCTAACACTCTGTTTCATTTCTTCCGCTCTCCTGGAAAATACTAAATCCATCCGTTTGTGCTTCTCAGATAGAAGCTTCATAAGGATACTCTCCAATTTCCGCGTTTCCACACAACCTCAATTCGAGTTCCGCTCCGAATGTTTCCAGAAAAAGGCAGCGAAAGTAATACACAAAAAAAAAGAAAATTTTAACATTGCGCAGGTTCTGATAAATCTGAGTCCGAGCTTTTATGTTGTTGGTCCTTCTTCTCTTCTTTCGCAGCTCTCAGCATCATTTCGAGTATTATAGTGTTCGACGAATAACTTTCCACCGCTGAAAAAGTTTATCATACCCTCTTTGTGTTTACGCCTGACCATTGCTTTCATTGTTTGTTCTTTGTTTTTCATCTTGTTTTTCGTGATGTCCTTTGGACAAGAAGAGCAAGAAGAAGATGTGAATTTACCAATGCGCATCGGTGGCTGGAATCAGCAAAAATTAGGTTAGCCATCACACCACCATCATCTTTTTGGTAGTTCGAAATTGGACCGAAATGAAGGTTAAAAGGGAATTGTGCGACTAATGACGTCATTGTGGATGGTGACGACCTACTTCTGAGCTTATGTCTCGTCATGTTCACAACTAAAATCACATACACACACGAATCCTTTCCTGTAGTGCTGGTTCCGTTTTTTCTGGAATGAGCCACAGTACTATACCATGATATGAATGGAAAGAACTTTGACTTTGTGTGTTTTCGTACTCAACTCCCACCCTCCTCCCATTATCGCCCTTTGCCCTTTATAACACCGAGCTATTTCACATTACTTATTTGTAGATGGTTGAGTGTTTTGTAAGATACGAGTATAAGGATGTTTATTGAAGCAGGCAGCCTTTCTCGTGTTTTGCCAGCGACTTTACCTGGCGTGTTTGCATAACCATCATCAGCCATGCTTGCTGCCATCATGGCTGATGTTGCCGTTGTTTTTTTTTGCTGCTGCACATAAAACGAGATAAGGACACAAGCACTCCCATGAGATTGTTTTTCTGAATTTTGTTGAGAAGGACGATAAGGACCAACGACGACATACCTACCTACATTTTTCCATCAAGTTTAAGTCCACACACACACCTGCACTCTCACAAGAAGTGGTGTATTGGAGTCTTTGTTTCTTTGCAAATGACGTCATTTGAAGGATATAAATGGGCCAAAATGTCAGCGCGGGTGCATTTGCACTTCATTCGAATAAATACCTACGCACACAGTCAGAGGAGAAAATAGTTGTAGGCAATAGGCTTCCCTACCGTTTGTGATTAATGTATAATTTCAGTATACCTACGACAGGGTACACTTTTTTTGTTCGAGGTTTATTTGGCAGGGAGTATCTTATTTTCTTCTCTGGGACATGCTAAAGAACGTCAACCTCATCATCTCTATGTCCCTTATTTTGGAGGAAGTTATGCATAACTTTCTATCTCAGGTAGTTTAAATATTTATAGTATCTTACTGATTCTTTGACAAGTCGAAATTTCATGCAAATATTGCCCTACTTGGGTGAAACTTTAAGTTTTATGGCTTAAACAGGACATGAGTGTAAGTGTGTGTCCTGTGGCTATAAGATTAGGTAATACATACATTCATATTCATAAAGTTCTCATTTTGGGAATTATGGGTATTAGGCAATTTTGATAGGTATGATGGTGTATGTGTTTTATTTTGGGGCCAAGGATTAGCAGAGGTTAAGGTGGGTATAGTTAGATTTGAGTGTGTCAAGAGCACGTGATCTTATTAACTTGGATTAGTTTTTATTGGTCTGTAATGTCCAAGGGAAACTTCAAAAGGTACCTTTAACCTTTATAGCTCGTACAGGTTATAAGTAATATGACTTTTATTTTGAATTGAGCACGTTGAAAGCTCAAATGAGTATGATATGATACATATTTTGTAATTGTGTTTGGTAAAGGTTGATAGCCATGTTATAAACGTGTTCTGAAACACTTAATTGAACTTCAAATAATATTGGATTTTGAAAATTATAAAAAGTGTGTGGTTTTTCTTTGCACATTCTTTGTTCACCTTGAAAGTCCAACCTTAACTTAAGACACCCGCAGATTTTATAAATACTTAAGCACCTATCCCCACGCTGCTTAAAGTCATATAGGCCAAGCACTTTGGCATCCGCAATGGCTTCGTCTTCAAACCAGAGGTCTTCCTTGTCACCTTGAACCTTGGAATTCGAAGACTTTCTTAGCTGGAGCATTGTTGTCCATTCGCTGAATGTGGCCGAGCCAATGTCGTCAAGGTGTTTTGGCTTCTAGTACTACATTCACATCTAATAAGTTCCTGGGTATATCTTCTCCTCTATTCGGTCTCCTCGCACACATAACCAAATATCAGCCGAAGAATTTTTCTTTGGAAAGGCCCTTCCCTTTCTGATTATAGTCCTTAACTCAGCGCCGTAAAGCAGGACTGATTATACAAGGTGGTGCAAAATTAATCATCCTTTAATTTGGTCCCTTACAATTTTTTCTGTTAAGGGGAAAAGATGATATCCGTCAAGTGACTCCCACCAGTGTTGATACACTCTTGTGCCCGTTTTATCGCATTTTCCATGACGTTCCGCAAGATTACCGGAAACAACTGTTCTGTTCCTGTTCTCCTTAAGGGTTGTGACTGTTTAAGGCTTCTTGGCATAAGCCCGCGACTTCAATCAGCCTCAAAGAAATAAGTCTGAGATGGTTCAAATGGGCGATCTTGCTGGTCATGCCAAATCGCCAATGGGAGATTATGCGACTAGGAAACGCTACCTTCACAATATCGGTTGTGGCTCGTGGTGTGTGTAACGTTACACTGTCTTATTGAAACCATATATTCAACAAGCCCCGCTCATTTTATTCCGGCAGTAAGAAGTCGTTTATCATGGCTCTGTATAGCGTTCGCCAACAACAGTGACTGTATTGCCGATGGCGTCCTCAAAAAAATATGGTCGAATTACTCCACCCGCTTGAACACCGCACCACACAGTGGCATCACACGCGAATTTTCAATGCCTCAGAAATGAAGATTTTGCTTAGTGACGTTACCCAAGTAACATCGTTGGAACTAAATGTTATTTAAATGTTCTTAAATTGCTCTGAGAGAGTTAAATGGAAGGCTCTAGCTCTATTTCAAAACAGATTGCAGCTCTTGGTAAACGAATATAAAAATCTAGCCCTATAATAGAGTTTCTTAACAATCTTTAGCTTCGATACATTTAAAAGCTTTCTGCTCGATAAATATGCTCAATAATAATGTTTTTATCAGCTGTCGGAAAGCACATAAGCATTTTGATAATTAACTCTTTAAAATAGCTCTTTAACAGCAAAAGAATTTCTTGAAGTGTTATTTAAGAGCTGCAACCTATACCTTTCTGCATATTTAAGAAAATGGCGAATATTTAAGAATTTTTATAAAACAGAAAAAGAAAAACATTAACAGTGCTAGGATGACTCCAAAAAAATGCACGAGCAAAATAAATATTTTTTTGCAAAGTTCAAAACTAAAATAAAAAAAATTACTATCCACTTAAAACAAATTATTTTAGAAGGGCGTTGTAATATTTCGAAGTACAAAATCAACATCTCTGATAAAAATGAAATCGAAAATATAGTTTATAACTCCACGTAAAAGCACGCGGCTCTATGGCAGTTTCAGAGTTTATATTAAAGCTTTCAGCTGACAAAACAATCTTACAAGCACTATATATATAGCTAAAAAGTGCTCTCAAACTCAATGAATTTCACTCTCTTGCGGAATATAGTGCTCTGCTTGTCTGTTTGTATCATGCAAATGTCAAATATTTTTGACGTACGACGCCATTTGCAAAATATCTTCCGATAGGGTTATTAATTTTGGGCCACATTGTATAGGGATTTTGTAAAGCTTGCACTTCGTCTTAAGAGTGAGGAATTTTGAACTCACTTGTTTTGCTAAACTGAAACTAAGCGATAATTCTTCGTGGGATGTCCACTAAGGTGCCGTTTGTGGACTTTATATTAACTTCGAGGTAAATGAACTCCTTAACTCCCTCGAAGTTTTTGCTATCATTGTTTGTATGTTAATAACTAATATATATGTACTTGGTACTGTCCTCATTTACTCCAAGACCAGTAAGTCTCGCCTGATCTTCAACAGCCGAAGGGCTCTATTATTATCGTTGGGAACGGCCGCATAACCCAAAAGTTTGACAGATTTGTTAAATAAAGTACCCTTCGTGCCCTGCCCTGCGCACTATCTGCTTTAGAAGGAGATTGAAGAAATTAAATGATAGTGCATCTCCTTGCTGAAACCCCATGCATGTGTGGAATAGTTCAGTAGAGTTTCTCCCTATATATAAATAAATTTGGTGGTGCAACAGCTCGAAGTGAACCAGGACCTAGTGACTTACAACTCTCAACCATTCCTGTGTGCGTGTTACCAGGAATGGAGGGGACCTACAATTTTCTGCCGATTCCGAACGGCTAATGAGCAGCACTTTCCATGACAACAGATACTCTTGGAGGATTTGTCAATTCCTCGCAAGAGGCAGTACACCCCTGAAAAAAACTTTCTTGCAGCGGCTGAGAATCGAACTCGCGACCTTCCGCATGACAGTCCAACGCACTAACCATTATTCCAAGGGGTACTACAGTTTCTCCCTATAGTTGCACATTATACCACATTTTTTACTTGCAACTTATAGGTACTATAAGGCAAGTTATGCATTCGTAAAAAAAATCGAACTCGATATTTTGATCAAAGTTGACATTATGATGATAGCGAAGACGAAAAAAGTGGGTCTGGCAATTCTGTCTGTCTGTCAGCCAGACAGCCTAAGCGGCTCCGCCGATTTTCTTCAAACTTGGTAGATATGGGTTTTAATTTTTTGCCCCCGGATATTTTTTGATTTGATTTTGTAAGACCAAAAATAACGGTACCTGCCATACGATTTTTTTCGAAATTTTATAAATATTTTTTTTCTCAAAAACTGTCCCAACGATTTAAAAAAAAAAATTCAAAAAATTTAATTTAGTTAAACCTAGGTAATGGTTGAAAAAAAATTTCCAAAAAAATGAGTAGTTTTGGTACCCCCCTTGGGACCATTTTTTTTGTTTTTGATTTTCTCAAAAACGGTACCAACGATTTTGATCATTTTTTTGATGCTAAAGCTTCCCAGCAGTTTGAATATTATTGTGCATTCAAATTATCCAAAAAAAAATTTTTGGATTTTTAAAAAAACTTTCAAAATTTTTTTTTGAAAACACAATATTTCGAAAACCCCATGCTCGATATTTTAAAAACTTAATAAATAAAAATTTCTATATACAGTCTACAAGATATGAGAAAAATAAATTCATTTTACCTAAAACTAACGGTACCCTCCATACAAATGTTAAAAAATGGTTTTCGAAAATCGTATTTTTCTCGAAAACGGTTCCGAGAATTTCGCTTAAATTTTTTTTCTTTCTATTATTTTTTAATACATATCTGTAATTTAATAAAAAAAATTTGGAAAACAAGATATTACTGACTGTACCTGCCATAGAACGATTTTTTAAATTTTGAATTTCTCATTATCAGCACAACGGATTTTAATGAAATTTCGTAGAGAGAAGCTTCTAAAAATTATAAAGAATATTGCATTTCAAAACTTTAAGAAAAATATTTTTTTGAATTTTGAAAAAAAAATCAATTTTTTGTTTTTTGAAAATTCAATATCTCGAAAACGGCTCAATACTTTTTTTTTGTAAATTTAATTTTCATTCATACAATAATAAAAACTTCAAATTGGCGTACCAACATTTTTTCTTAAAAATGTTTTAAAATATTCTTATATTAAACCTTATTTTTTAAGAAACCACCACAAAGACTTATAATTTTTGTTCTTATTCTTACCTTTAACTACTAAAGAAGTTTTTTTTTAGTCATTTAAAAAATGAATTTTATGCTTGTGAACAGTTTCTCTAATAACATTCATTTTTGAAATTCTTAGTCTTTTACATAGGAGCAAGTTCGTGCGACCCAGTCGTGCATTTTATTTCTTATGCCACGCGACACAGTTGGATCAGTTTTACCGGGATTCCGAGTTTGGCTATCGCCATATAGAACTCCAATGAATCATATTATATGCGGCTTTGAAGTTGATAAATAGATGGTGAGTCTCGACTTGAAATTTGTTGGTCTTTTCCAGAATTTGCCTCAATGTGAATATTTTGTGAATGGTCCATATGACAGGCCAGAAGCCAGATTTTCGGAAAGTGGAAAAACGATTCGAACATGTCTGTCTCATGGAATAAAGTCGATACAAAGAATTACGCCCTATATAAACTTGAAAAATAATTTTACAAGTTTACCAATAAGTCGTTTTCGAATCATATGTTATTTTGACACTGACAGCTTTTTTCCGCTCGAAATATTGACAGAAAGTCAGTATTATACCTACGCGGAACGAAATAAGTCGCTTTGCTCTGGAACCTCAAAATATTGAAAACTTATTTTCAAAGTGAGTGCTGTGTAGCCCATAAGTGAGTTTTTTGAAAAGAAGTTTTGGCCGGAATCAAGCGCCCACTGCGCCTGCTGTACGCCAGTTTGTACAAAAAGTTTGTGAGACTGGTATGATAGTGAACAACACTCATGGCGTCGTACGGTGCGCACAGACGAAAGTGTAATACTCAATCTTCGACCAAAACTCGCCACCGATATCAGCTCAACATTTCACGCACTAGCCAGAGGAGAATTCTGCACAAAGATGTCGGATTATTAGCTTACAAGGTCTTATTGACTCAGCAATTAAAGGCGCATGGCCATCCGCTTCGTTATAGCTTCGCAGTTTGGGCCTTAGAGTAGCTTGAATTGGACAACGATTTTGGGCGGATTTTCATCTCGGCGGCTACGTTAACAAACAAAATTGCCGCATCTGAGGCTCAAAAAACCCACATGTTACTATCCAGAAGCCAATGAAGCCACAGATATTGACAGTTAATTGCGAATTGTGAAGTGGTATCATCATTGGACCATTTTCTTCGAAAATGAGACTGGGAACAATGTATCGATCAACGGTAGGCCTTACAAAGCCATGTTAACCGACTTTTTTCTTAGTGAAACTAAAGACATGGATTTTGACGACCTCTGGTTCATGCAGGATGACCATACACCCCATTTTACGCACCAAATTCGGAGCTGCGATTTGGCACTTTTGGATTTTTTTTGTGAAGAACCGTGAAGGGCCGATGTTATGCCAACAATCTGGAAACGATTCAAGCACCTAAGGTTCAATATCATCCAAGCAATCAGTGAGCTACAGCTCGAAACCATCAAAAAGGTCTCTGAAAATTGGAATGATAGAATGCTCTACTGCCAGTTTTACATTCACCTAATATGGGTGCCGGGTCATAGAGACATTCCAGGTAACTGTAAAGCCGACGAACTTGCAAAAAATGGAACAATCTTACATTTGTCGGATAGTAAATCTAACATCCGTATACCTCTAGCTACTTATAAACTTATGCTAAAGCATGATACCATTAAGTAAGCGAACCATAGATGGACCAGCACCCCAACTTGCCAGTCTACACAACTAATTTGGCCATTGTTTGATGCTAAACGCTCAAAACAACTAATTTCTATCAGTAGATTGCACATTAGCTCCGTTATAGGTGTCCTTACTGGACACTGCCTAATAGGTAGACATGCCTTCTGACTTTGAGTTCCTGCAAATGATTTTTGCAGAAGCTGCATGGATGAAGAAGAAGAGGAGTCAATTTCTCACCTTCTATGTTCTTGTCCTGCCCTAGCACAAAGACGTAGACTCCACTTGGGGGACTTCTACTATAATGATCCTAGCGATCTAAGAAATTCCGACATTCACTGTCTCAAACGCTTCATTGCTAGCTCAAAATGGTTTAACGAGTAAGGGTGATCCGGTGGTATGACAACGGACCAAATATTGGTGTAAGTGTGTTGGCTTTTGCGGCCGGCAGCCATCTAAACCTAACCTAAACTATGCCCTGCTGCGAAGCCACCCGAGGCAGCCACTTGACCAACGTTGTGTTCCATAATTAATGGGAATGTTTGCTCTTACTAATAAAACCATAATATATGGGAAAAATTTAAATTTGTTCATTTTATTTCATTTTTAAAAAGGAATTAGTATTTGGCCCACCCTTTATAGGTTTCGGGCTCGTAAAATATATTGACCTCGAGATTTTGATCAAGCTCAATATAGGGAAGACGCAAAAAGTAGGTCCTGACCTTTTTTTCAACTCAACATACGCCGAAAATTAGTTAGGTACAGTTATTAATACTTTAAACTTGAAGAGGTGCACAAGATTGTGAAACAATAAACAGAACTGTATAATTGTAAAAAATTGAAATCTGAGTGTTTTTGCAAATTTGAACAAAATACGCTAAGTTTTTTTTTTTTGACGAAGCCTTTAGCCAAAGATTTCTTAACGCAAATAACTAAAAATTAGCGTTAACGCTCTTAAAGAAGCCGTCACCGACTTGTAATAAAGTTTTAATTATTTGAATACGATCTTTGTTCATAAGCTTCGACATGATGAAAATTTGTTTTTACTGGTTGTTTTGACATTGACAATTTGGTTTAAGATTCGGTTTTAGGGTGCGTTCACAGTAAAAGTTCAGAATTGTCAATTTTCAATTGGAAATCTCTTTTAATTACTTGAATTAAAATTTTCAACCATCAACTCTTTGCAGGGTTACCACTTCATTATTTTTGGTGGAAAATACACAAAAACAACTATACCTACATTAATTGTTATTCTTAGCAAAGTGAACATTGTTTCAAGAATTATAAAATAATTTTTTGTATAAACTCCATGGTTCCTAAAATATGTAGCAATTTCAAAGATCCTCTATTGGATTGTATAATTTTACAAAAATTTTGTGTAAAAGACTGTGAAAACTACCCTTTCATGTATTAGAATATTCAATGGTCAACCGATTTCAATGAAATTTTACACGTGTACATTTTACTTGCTCCATTAGTTATTTTCGTGCATATTTTCAAAAATCATTGATCATTCTTAGGAGATAAAGGCTTATACCCCTTTTTCTCCTAAAAGTGATCAAAGAAATTCAAACATTTCAAAAGTAGGCACCACCCTAATGTTTATCAGTCTTACCAAAGTTATGTATAGTTACATAATTGCATTGTTCGTAGTAAAACACTAATAAATTGAGGCATGTAATTCAGGTAATCCTCATTCCTCAAAATTGGTCTGGGTGACTAAATTATTGATAAGTAATATGCATTTTGTTGAACACACCACCTTATACCTCACAAATTATTCAATAAAACTCCCTTGTTCAAAAACTATATAAATTATATTCATACTTTGCCATTAATTAATTTTTCATTCACAACACACCACATATTAGTCCAGTGACAACCATGGGGCGTTTATTAATTCAAAATAGACAATTAAGATAACATTCAGTGTGGTTCTAAATCATGTAGATAATAAGGATTTTACTCTTGTTTATCACGATAGAAAATTGAGGGGCCCAGTGGAGTAGGTACAACCTAACTATGTCATTTTATGTGACCAGGAAAGTTGTGTTATGAGGATAGTGTTTAGGTACGATAGTGGTGTTATAGACCACATTTTGTTTATGTAAAAATATCGAGCGCGATGTCCAATTTCAAACTCGCAAGTTGCCACTAAAGGATAAATGTATTTAACTCATCTGAGAGATTGGCGAACGGAGGAAAAATGTTTGGGTTTTGTTCTTTTTGAAAAAAAATGCTAACAGTTCATGAATAATATAATTTATTTTATACTCACACTCTCTTTATGAGGTGTCAAAATATTTAAAATTTATGTGGTCTCAAAATTCAGAAGAGATTAGGAAAATATTCAGGGAAACCACGGAAGAAAGGTTTAACGAAATCAACATTTTTCTAAAAAAAAAAGCTCAGTTACCTATTTGGAGATCTACAGCCCGATTCTCCTCACAAGTCACAAAAAGAGGTGAAATTGATTTTGTGACTTTTTCGAATTCTGCCGCTCATTCACAACTTGTGAGAGTCACAAAAAAAATCGAAACAGTGATCTCCTTCAGAGCAGGTCACAACTCATAAATTTTTAAAGTTTCTTGGATTGATTCAGTATATTTTGTAAAAAAAATTTCCAGATTTGTGAATAATTGTAAGTACCTACACAAAAATGAAAGTGGACTTTGTTCTAGTGAATATTATTGCTGATCTTTACCACGAAAATGAAAAGTAACATTTTTACATAAACAAATTTTTAAAACTTTGAGAGATACAAATGATCCATTCGCTCTCCAAAACAATACATTTATAAAGTAATTTCTTCGTTTTTAATAATTGGCTCTTCAAATGATGGCACTTAAAAATCTCACCATCATGCTGTGGTGAGTTTTGTTGTGAGTTTTCTTGTGACGATTAGGGGGAGAATACCAAAATGTTATCGAATCACAACAATCCTCACAAGGAATAGTCACAAGAGCTTGTGACTTGCGACTCCTCACAAGGGGGAGAATCGGGCTGCTAGTATCATTAAAAATGTTCGTCATTGTTTTTACGATGTAAACTGCCCGTCACGAACGATAAATTTAACGATCTTATGCGCGAAACAGATTAAACCAGCAACAGCACCAGCATCGTCGACAGCAAACAGCACGCTGACCAGCAAACATTTCTCAAACACATTGCCACCAGCAACGTCATTTCATCTGCTTGACATTTCCATATCGAAAAAAAGTTTTTCATTGTGGTGCCACTGAATATTGCAGTGGAAAAGTTGACAACACTGCACCAGCAACAGCAAATTTAGGACTTTGACCTAACTATGCTGTTGCTGTTGCTGTTCTTATGTGTGTTGAACAATTGAAATACATTGGCTTTAAATTAATGGCGGCCACTGTTGCTGTTGACGGTGCTGTTGCTGGTTCAATCTGTTCCGCGCTTTAATGTATTTGTTACATTTGACATTTATCATCTTTTCTTTAGGAATATAATACATTCACAATAAACAACTATTTCCTATATTCATTAATTTTAACTGACTTCCTTTCATTTTAACCCTCTGGAGCAAGCGAGTGGTGGCTTATTACACAAATAGAAGAAAGTAATAAGTAAGTTAAATTTTTCAAATTTGTCCAATTGTTAATCAATGAATTAAAAAAAAAAAGATTTTAATGCTAAATTCGGCTTAAAATACGTGTTTTACTATACTGGCCCTGGTTCTAATTGTTCCAAAACTCACTACTACACACCTAACAACTATTCATTGTTATAAAGGGTTTTCCAAAAGGAGCCGATCGATTTTGACAGTCTAGGCGGCCTCTGTCAAATCTGTTATTTGTTATTCAATAACTGATGGTAAATCACAATGGCAGGTCACAATTGACAATTGAGTAGCACACGAGCAAATGATTAATCATCATTATCGAAATGAGTGCATCCAGGTCTTCAAATTTGACTCTGCAATGCCTGGTGGACAAATTTGAGACGCCCGGTTTAGTAAGCAATCAAATGGCCTAGAACATCATTACTGTCCGTCAATGTGTACAGGAGAACTCAAAGGAATTGATTCCTCGTTATGTACATCAACTTGGCGAATTAAGTGCCTGCACCTGTAAAAAGATCCAACTGCAAAGTAAATTACCATAGACGTTAACGTTTGTTGGCTGACTTGATTTTAAAGAGGACCCTACTTAAATGCGAAAATTCATCATCGATAACAATGCATCCACAGAAATAACGTCATTAGTGCCTACTTGTTCGAAAACGATGTTAGGGGGTCACCACTGTCAATGCCAAAGGCTACACATCAAAGATATCTTATTTCTTTAAGCCGAATTAGAACAATGTGGACAAGGACGACGTGGTTTCAGCAGGATGGTGCTACGTGCAACACATCAAACGTCATAATGGATATTTTGAATGAACCATTTGATGGTAGGGTTAACTCTCGCAGAAGTGACTTGAATTGGACACCAACATATTGAAATTTGACTCCGTAATACCTAATTTTCCTTTTTTTTTTTTTTCTTTTTTTTGAAGTCGCAATAAGCAGCAATCGACAAATGCACTTAAAGCCAATATGAGGCCATCTCGTCATATGACATATTCGTGCATAAGGACGTTCATGAGCCTTTCAAATTAAAAACTTATTTCATTAATTCCTTAAGGTGTGTTCAGACTAAAGAAACATTTCAAAAACATTTCAGAAACCAAAATACATTTTTTAAATGTTTTTTCAATGGTAACTTTGATGCTGAAGTTTCGCTGTTATTGAATACGAAAAGCAAATCGTTTGGAATAAGTGGAATCTGCGTAATAAGAACATCTTTGCTTTTGAATTTTCCCCTAAAAATCGTCGCTTGAATGTAATTTGATTTGAGATTCTTCACAATAAAACGTTCCGTTACAAAGTTTCAGTGTGCATTGAAATATAAAATATAAATGAGTCGACTATCAATTTCAAATTGTGTGGCAGCAAAATCGAAACATACGATAAATTCAAAAATTTCTCGGAATAGTTGGTGGCTTCAATTTTATTCACCATGGAGTCAACGAATTTGTATAAATGTAACTTATGGGCGGCGATTTGAATTTGAATGACGAAATTCAAATGACCGACATCGTTGTTTTCCGCAGCCCAAATCACTAGTTCACTTAGCGAACCAAAGTGAACATAATTCTGAGTCATATTCGACGAAACATTCGTGATGAACTCTTGCGGCGTCGGTCGTTGTAAAGTCCAAAAAACTAGACGAAAATTCAATCAGGCCAGTGACAAAGTTCACTGGAATCGCGCCATTGCCTATGGCCAAAAATTGCCTGGAGAACTCTGCAATATACTGGTCATTCAGTGAAGCAACTGGCATTTTCGATTTCAATTGCAATTTATCACGTATCACAGCCGACCATTTCAGGCAAGCGTTCAATTCATCTGCTAGAATTGATCTTGAAAATCGTCTGACAGCAAACTTATTGTGCCACCGAAACGTCATTTCGTAAATATTTGAACGTGTGATTCAGGGCTTCTAGTGCGCGTGTTGTGAGGCATTTAGATATTCTTACATTGCGTCAATACTTTCTCCATCGCAGAGATCTTTGAAATATTGCACAAAGGTTCTTCATCCACTTGCGGATTCAATGGCAATTTAAATGCAGAATGAGGTGTTCGACCGTCTCCCAACAACATATCAGCTATTCCAAACAAAGGGGAATGGCAAAGCAATCTCAGATCTCGAAAGAATCGTAGCCAAAATCAGTAAAGCAGGAATGTTTTTCAGTTCCACCGGGTGTATCAAGGAAAAAAAGCCGCCATTTTCGCTATCGACGGCTTGTATCAATTCATTGCATACTTGTTTTTGTTCTTGATTCAACATTGGCACATTTTTTCGAACTGCTTCACTCAATGAGACTCGATGGAAATTCATTTCTCGCTCCAAATCTTTTTTAAACTCATCATGCATTGAACGATTTGGCGGTGGCATTCCCAATTTGCTTAAAAAATTACCACTCATGGGCAGACATACATATATACTCGGTCAAAATCAAAGCTTCGTAGCTCATTTCATAGGACATCTCCATGTGCATTATGCAATGTCACGTCACAGTGCAAATTTTACGCAAAATATCGTCGTTCATATTATCCTTGTATTTATTCAACAAATCTTTAGCATTCGACGGAAAAGAGTGTCAGGTTTTAGACAAGGCGATGCTCTGTCGTGCCACTCTTCAACATCGTTTTTAAACGAATAGTGCAAAACTCATGTGACAACACAAGAGGAACAATCTTTCAAGAGTCTGTCCAATTACTTGGATACCCCGACGACATTGAAATCATTGGAAGAACAAAGCGTGACGTCATCGGCGCATTTGTGAGCATCGAGAGGGAAGTGAAGAAGATGGGTTTAGCGGTATATGAAGCCAAGACCAAGTATACCCATACTGTCATCAAGAAAGGATACGCAACACTGACGTCTTGGACAGAACGTCACTATAGACAGCTATAATTTTGGGGTAGTTAAGTACTTTTTATACCCAGGCACCGCTATTAATTCAGACAATAACACTAGTGGACTAAAAAGGCAATTATGGATGAGGAAGGAATACTATAGTGGAAACGCCGTCGACGTTGAAAATCTGGAGAGATCATTTTAACCAGCTGCTTAATGAAGATGATGACCAAAATATCACCGGCAAGCAGCCACGTTAAGCAAATTTGGTTGATGATCTGGAGTTCCACCCACCCGACCTAAATGAGATCAAGTTAGACATCGCCAGGTTGAAATCGAACAAAGCAGCCGGTTCTGATGGTCTACAGGCGGAACGTTTTAAGTACGCTGGAGATGATCTGGTTAGGAGCATACACTAACTTTTCAACAAAATATGGTCGGAGGAAAGTATGCCCAACGAGTGGAACCTTGATCCACAAAAAGGCGACCGCCTTCTCTGCAGCAACTATAGAAGCATTAGCCTTTTAAACATTGCTTATAACATCCTGTCCATCGTATTATGTGAACACCAGAAGCCATTTATTGATGAACTGATTGGCCCCTATCAGTGTGGTTTGAGGCCTGGAAAGTCTACCATCGACCAGGTCTTCACACTACGCCAAATCCTGGAGCAGAACCGAGAATTTAATATCGATACACACCACCTATTCATCAATTTTAAAGCAGCTTATGACAGCGTTAATAGAGAAGAGCTGTACCGTGCCATGTCGAGTTTTGGTATCCCTGCCAAACTGATACGCCTTATCAGAATGACGGACGTTGGAAAATGCCCGTTGCTCCGTCAAAATTGGAAGAGATTCAACCGAAACCTTCGACAAGGTGACACGCTTTCATGTAGCTGTTTTAATATTGTCCTTGAGAGAGTAGTGCGCAACACTCGGGCCAACACCAATGGCACTATCTTTCAAAAGTCTACTCAATATCTTGGATACGTGGATGACTTTGACATAATGGGAAGATCCAAGCGAGCAGCTACGGGTACATTTTCTAGTATGGAGTCAGAAGCGTATAAAATGAGTCTTGTGATCAATGAGGAAAAGACGAAGTATTTATATGCTGTAATCAAATATAGCCGATTCCCACCGCAGACTATTGATAGATATAACTTCGAGGTGGGCAGAGAATTTGTCTACCTCTGCAAATGATATCAGTGCTGAAATTAAACGTAGATTAACTCTTGCTAATCGCTGTTTCTTTGCGCTAAGTAAGCAATTGAGGAATAAGGCCCTATCGAGAAATACCAAGGAGACGCTGTACAAAACCCTGATCATCCCAGTCTTGTTATATGGTGCAGAAGCATGGACCCTTTCCCAGGCGGATGAAAGCTCCCTTGGTGTTTTCCAGAAAAAGGTTAAGGTTTTACGCACGATTTATGGTCCGGTTTGTGTCGATATGCAAAATAACATCTGGCGAAGACGATACAATCATTAATTGTACGAGATGTACAGCGACGTGTCCATAGTCAAGAAAATACGTATTCAGCGGTTAAGATGGCTAGAGCATGTAGAGCGAATGAACATCGACGCTCCATCCCCTAAGGTATTCAACGCTATGCCAGAGAATACGAGAAACATTGGCAGACCTCATCTCCGATGGCGTGATTAAGTTGAGGAAGATTTAAGGCAACTTGGGACTCGAAATTGGAGGCAGAAAGCTAGAGATCGAGGCTGCTGGCGGGGTCCCAGGCCCAGGCGCTGTAGCGCCAACTAAAGTAAAGTAAGTAAATAAGTAAAAAGGCAATTGAGTAGCAAAGTCCTCTCTCGAGCAACAAAAGTGTTCCTCTATATAACTCTTACCATAGTCCTTTTCTATGGTGCAGAGACATGGACTTTGTCGAAAATGGATGAGAGCACTTTAGGATTTTTCGAGAGGAAACTTCTTCGTGTGATCTTTGGTCCCGTCTGCATAGACGCGTTGGGGAGCAGAAGATATATCCATGAACTGTACGGGCTGTACAGCCAAACTGACCAACTCAAACGAATCAAAGTCAAACGAGTCAAAGTCTACTGAGATGGCTAGGTCATGTAGAGCGAATGGACACAAATACTCCGGCCCGGAAAGTCTTTGAATCCAATCTGTAGGGACGGCGCAGTAGAGGAATACCGCGACTTAGGTGGCGCACACAAGTGGGAGGGGACCTCAACCAACTTGACGTGTGAAACTGGAGACAGCTACCCAAGGACCGAGCTAGCTGGAGAAGCTTGTTAGTTGAGGCCCTGGTCCACTCCGGACTGTATCGCCACCTTAAGTAAGTAAGTAAGAGTGTCCGGAGTCGATTCGGACGCACTGCGACATTGGCCATTGCCAAATCACAATGGCTTTCGTTTTCTAGCAATTGCCTTCTTGATATGTCGCACACAAGAAATCGTTAACAGTCTGCAGCGATTCGAACGAAGTGGAGCCGCGAACATTGATGAAAAGCATTCTCAAATAGAGGAATTCGTCGTTTTTCAGGTGGAGTGTGTATATTCCTCCCGTCAACATCTTTAAATAATACAAAATGGAATGGAAGAAACCTAAAACTATTCGTCGAATCCGAACGGCTTTGAGGAAATTTGCTTTTCATGACAAGAGATATTCTTAGGGGAATTATTTCTTCCTCGGAAGAGGCTGTATTTTTAAAGTATTTTTTATTTTAAGTATCAGTGGCTAGAAATCGAACCCAGACCTTCAGTGTGACAGTCCAATGTACTTACTAGCCCCAAGACTACTAGCTGTCATTATCTTTGGCAGAAACCAACACGTTTTCAAATTTGAATTACATGAATATTTTTGGACAGGAGTTGCCATCCATGTTGAATGTTTTTCTTTTTTGTATTATATCTGCTGTGTGAAACTTAAAAGCCCCATTTAGACGACCAATTCAGTTCAGCTATCAGTTAAACTTTCCGTTAAACTGATGTCTAAATACAAAAACAGAAGCGTTCAACTGAAACTGATGGAATTTCCATAAGTTGTCAATTCAGTAATCAGTTAAACTGATGTGTGAATACGTTTCAGTTCAGTTATCAGTTCGTCTTTTTAAGCACCAATCTTTGCTCCATTTCTTTCTTTTTCTTTTCAGTTTATTAAGCGACAAAACTATAGCTATTGTAATAAGGCATTCATCGTCCATTACGCAATGTATTTCTTCTGACTTTCGACTGCTCACAAGTAAAATGAAAGCGCAACTGAACACCGGACTGACGTCTAAATACACTGTCTTTTTTAACTGAACGAACAGTCAACTGAGCTGATAACTGCATTGACAACTGATCGTCTAAAATAGGATTAAGACAACCATCCCCAGCTATTGAATTAAAACACCTCTGCTATTTCGAGGATGATTTTGACATTTTACTTTTGAAATTTGAACGAAAATGATAATTTTGATGGTTAAAATATTCCAACAAACGTTTCAGTCAATCACTCAGTCTTGAATAATTCTGAAAAAAATATTATTTGTTTTTTATAACGTCAGAGTAAAATTTCTGACAATTGACAGTAAAAGAAATACTGTTAATTCAAATTCAAACTCAGATTGAAAGTGACACATTTAATAAAATTGTGAAACTATTTTCGACTCTCTATTTTCGCCATTGCATTAAAAATCCAATGCCTTACTTATTCAAATCCAAAAATGTTATTGCACTTATTTTTAAAATGTTTATTTCAAAAATCCGTTCACTTCTTGTCAATATCTCACACTGTTTATATTTTCATTTTATGTTAAAGACGCCATTGACACTAACACAAACCGAGGCGCACATGCAAATGTCGCATACCTATCTATCTACAAGTCGCCATCCCAAACTGAAACATATGGTTAACCTCTCATATATAGTCGAAAACTAAAGCCAATTTAATCATAGCAATCAATTAGAAGGTTGAGTTCAATGCAAGGTGTATTCACAATTAGATTTGGCAACCGAAAACCATTCAACGAGAAAATGCTAAATATAATATTTTAAGCAATTAACTTGATGACATCAATAACGGTTTCAGGTTGTCTATGTACTGTGTGTATGCAGTATCCTCCCTCTGAGGTCCTGACGAACATAATCACCAGCATTTTAATAGTTCTGTTCCACACTATTGACCCACTTAATAGTGTCGCGCCGCCCTAAAGTTTAATTTTCAAGTGCGGGTGCGGCTCAACTATAAACCGTGCAATATTTTTGGCATCCTTCCCAGAAACACTCATCGCAAAATGTGCGCCTCTTCTCCTCTAAATGGGTTGATCATTACTTATTCCCAAATCTGCTTGTGCTTCTGCTTTTGCTGGTGTAATAGTTTCCTGCTGCTTTCTGCGTATGTTAGAGTGTGTTTTTTCACCGTGATGAATGATGATGATGATTCTGAGTGAGTGAGTGGCGATGGTGACATTCACTTTTCCTACCGACTACTCCGAGGTAGCCTGATTCTCAGTGCCCCTTGTGTTTGCTTATTTTATATTATTTTTAAGTACATACATTTTTGCATGGGAGCACGTTCTCGAAAACGGATGAACTCAAGTCAGCAAAGCAAACGGAACTCAACACATTCAAGATGGCAGGTCGATATGGCTTTAAGTAAGTTGGTGAATGGTGCGATCTCTCATTGAATCGCCCTAGGCCTAGATTCTTGGTATCTTTTCGACATACGAGTATATAAACTCGCAAACCAAGAGGGCAGATGTAGACTGTAGAGTATGTAATATGTCTCTAATGGGAAACACGAATGTTTCACTTTATGCTTGGCGTGAATGTAGAAGGATGTATGTTGTCGCGGCACACTACTCCAACTCGGTGGACTCTGTGATGATGGACTAAAAATATCTATCACACTAGTTCAAGAGCATTTCAAGGTACTTCGGTTTCAGCCTCAGCTGTGTTGTGTACACAGTGCTGAGTTGCTGCTCTGTTTTTGTGTTCAGCACTTCATGGGCAGAATGTGTGTATTTTCGTTATGGTGACTCGGATATATTATTCAAATCGATGAAACATCAGTGTCAGTGTTGAAAGAGACAATACAGGGTGTTCGAGCATATGCATTTCCAAGAGTACTATAGATAAGATGAACAAAACAATTTCAGTTTATTTATCATGGTGCACAATAAGACATAGTCTCTTATAGTACTAAAAGCTATACAAAATAGATCGCATAAAATGATGTTACAAATGAGTTTACGAAAAAAAGAATAATCTGATAATAATAATTTAATAATTAAAAATTAAAAATAATAATAAGTTAGAGGTCTGTGTGTTAAGACAGGTATAAGGTTTTTTTACTTGCGACTTATAGGTACTATAAGGCAAGATATGCATTCGTAAAAAAGCTAACTCGAGATTTTGATCAAATTTGACATTATGATGATAGTGAAGACGAAAAAATTGGTTCTCGCAATTCTGTCTGCCTTTTCTACTACAGCATAAACGACTCGGCCGATTTTCGTTAAACTTGGTAGATATAGCGATTAATTCCCCCCCCCCCCTCCGCAAGTTTTTTTTAACACCAAAAATAACGGTACCTGCCACACAAATTTTTTTCGGAAATTTATAAATATTTTTTTTTCTCAAAAACTTTTCGACAGATTTAAAAACAAAAAATACAACAAAATTCATTTGGTTCCAGGTAGATATGGTTGAAAAATATTTTCAGGAAAGTGGCTTTTAATGGAACCATTTCTTTTTTTGTTTTTGATTTTGTTAAAAGCGGTTCAACTGATTTTGATCATTTTTTATTTGTGCTAAGGCTCTCCAAAAGTTTGAATAGTATTGTGCATTTAAATTCATTTTAATTCAAATTTTTTTTTTTCAAAACTCAATATTTCGAAAATCCCATGCTCGATATTTTTGAAACTTTATAAATAAAAGTTTCTTAATATAATCGACAAGATGTGAAAGAAATTGTATTTAACCTAAAAAAACGGTACCCACCATACAAATGTTAAAAAATGATTTTTAGTAACCGTATGTTTCTCGATTAATTTTCCTTTTGATTAATTTTTACGATCCATAATTTAATACAAAAAATGTTGAAATTAAGGTATTACACTGAAAATAAAATCTAGGTATATATGATAAAAATCTAGGTTAATTTGACAAAAATTTTGTCAATATAGGTACGTCCAACAAAAAGTTTTATCAAATTGACAAAAATTATAGAATTTTGTTGAGGTAACACAAAATATTTTGTTGTGTCCACAAAATTATTTTGTTTTGCTAACAAATAAATTTGTTGAAATAACAAAAATATTTTGTCAATATGACAAAACTTCGTAGAATTTACAAAATTAATTTGTCATATTAACAATTCTTTTGTTGTATTAACAATTTTTTTGTTAGTGTTATTGTTTTTTTATTATTATCGGATTAACAAAATTTTTTTGTTAAATTAACAAAATTGTTTTGTAAGATTAACAAAATTGTTTTCTTAAATTAACGAAATTGTTTTGTTACATTAACAAAATATTTTGTTAAATTAACAAAATTTCTTGTTATATTTTGTTAAATTAACAAAATATTTTGTCAATTCAACAAAATATTTTGTCAATTTTACAAATTTCTTTTGTTGAATCCACAAAAAACAAAATTAATTTTTGTCAAAATATTTTTTTTTTTGGGATTTAAGTCCACAAAAATTGGCGTTTCGTCTCTACGATCTCACATCCAACCATCTGTGAGGGCGTATGGACGATACGCAATTTTTGTTAAGTTCAGTTAATCTTACATCGATTTTTTAACAAAAACCAAGTGTGAACTATATCATACACAAAAGAAATTTTTTGGTTTCCTTACTAAATATTTATATCTATCTGATAATATTATTTTATCAATATTACAAAATAATTCAACCCCAAAACAAAATATTTGTCATTTTAACAAAAACATTTTCATTTTTTTGTTAAATTGACAAAAAAAAATTAACAAAAACTTTGTGATATTGACAAACATTTACAAAACAGATTTTTTGTAGATACAACAAACATTTTCTTAACATCACAAAAAAGTTTGTCGATGTGACAAAAATCTCTGTTTTATTTTGTTATATTAACAAAACTTGGTTTGTTAAACTGACAATATTATTTATAGTGCATATTTTGTTAAACTGACTAAAAATCATGCTGGATTATAAAAATTTTGTGAAATCAACAAAATCATGCTTTCGTATTGACAAAAATTTTATCAAAACGATAAAATTATTTTGTTAAAGGTCAACAAAACGTTTTTGTCAATATTACCTAGGAATTTATTTTCAGTGTACTGACTATACGACTGTTCGTCATTAACGAATTCTGATGAAATTATTTATAGAGAATCTTCTAAAAATTGCATTTATAAACTTAAAAAAAAACATATTTTTTGAATTTAAAAAAAAACTATTTTTTTTTTTAAAATCGATATCTCGAAAGCGGCTCAATATTTTTTTTTTGAAATTTAGTTTTTTTTCGTACAATATTAAAAACTAAAAGTTGGCGTACCAAATTTTTTTCTTAAAAATGTTTTGAAAATTTTGTAAATAAAAGCTTATTAAAAAAAACTACTACAACGACTTATAATTTTTGTTGTAGCATAATTTGCATAGCATTCTGTTTCTTAGTCTTACTACCAAAGTCTAATGCCATATCCAAAAAAAAGTGTCGAAGAATTTAAATAATTTGATGAGTGAGAGAGCTTATCAAATCGATATGACGCGACGGTGCTTTTCTTTGAATTATTTTATGGAGAAACATGCAACATCTTGAATTAAGAAAAAAGGATAAGCGAGCATCCTAGGACATGTTGATGATATTGAGAAACATGGTCAAGCCTTCGCAAGCCACAAACATACCTAACTATATCATTAAAAGCAACAATTACTTTTTGCATTGAGTGTGAATCTGGCTTACAGTATACTACTGCAGCATAATCAATGATAAGCAGTAGTAAAGTTTTAATAAGTCTCAGCTTAGTAGATACTAGAATTTAAGTTTGAAAGAGGTTTAATTTTCGGAAACCACCATAGATTCGGCCGACTAAGAGATTAATATGATAATTAGGAGAAAGAGTCCGATTAATTTTAGAGGAGGTCGTTGATAAACATGCAGAATAACAAAGGGCCCAAAATTGAACCCTGTGGCACACTTGCAAACAAATTCTTTGATTTAGAAAAAAATATCACCGACTTTAACTCTTTGACGAAGTTATTGTAGGTAGTTTTTAATCAAACTAACCGATCTTCCACTAAAACCAAAATACAAACACAAGATTTTTTATATTAACCCTCTCAAAGGCTTTGAGAAGTCCAGCAAATACAATATAGACAATTTATCTTGATCGAACTGAATTCTAATATCGTCAAGTACCTTCACCATTGCTGTAGAACAGCTTTGATTTGGGCGAAAACCCCGACTTAACAGAAGAAAACAAATTATGTAGACTGATGTGGTTAGATATCTGATTTGCTAGAATCTTCTCAAAGATCAGCACAAAATGTTGGGTGAGGATTTCTAGTTACTGGTGTCACTTTCGCAAGCTTCCAGAAATCGGAAAATGATGAGGAAGTTATACAAAAATTAATTATATCAGTAAAGGTTGAGATGATTTGAGGTAGTATCATTTTTATAAACTTAATGGGAACTCTATCTTCACCAACCGAATTAGATTTGAGTGAATTAATGAATTAGGTTTTCATAATCTGAGATGACTTCAAAATCAAAATTATTTCCTCTATATATAATGTTATTGACGGATGACGGGTTTAAAGTTTGAAATATATAAGTTATCTGATCATTTGGATCTGGAAAATCCGCAACCTTCCTCCTGCCAACTCCAATAGAACGCAAACCACTCCAAAGCTTACGAGAATTCTGGTTCGTAATTATTAATTTTGACATAAAATATCTTATTTTAGCCCATCGAGTCACAAAAGTTGAACAATATCTAGCAGAAGGAAAACCTACCAGCTTACGAGGGATCAGGTTATGCTTCCATTTCGAATACAATTTATGTCGGTTCTTAATCGAATTAAGCACTTCAGAGGTGACAATTTTTATTGCGAACTAGAACTGTCTTCAAATGAACTTGTTTTTCGTACATATCAAGTAGTAAGTACTGAAAGAAATTTATTTAATCATTGACATCATACAGACTGTAACATAAATCACAAGGAAAAGTACAGGTGTCGGATAATAAGGCATTATGGTTAGTGTCATTGAGAAGTCAATGCTACACGTGCACAAGATCAAATCATGATCAGATATAACTTCAAGGGATATTTGATCCACTAGAAGAATATTGGATAAGTCAGATACAAACATCAAGTCAAGTAGACTTGGGACCAGAACGAGTGTAATGAGAGTTTACCACATTAGATGCAATTTCATCCATCAGTTGGTTGGCTTTAGAATGATTGAGAAAAAAGTCGGAATTAAAATCGCAACAAAGAATTATATTTTCATAACTTCCAGAAGTTTTCCGGAGGACTGAAAAAAGAGGCTCCGGAGAAAAGCTCCTATCAGTGTTGTAAGCAACTCCCAGTAGGGTTTTAACATTACCATTAGTAATTTTTCTAAGATCAGAAATTCAATGCCGACACCTTGACTGATTCTGCAACTAAGACCCGTTTTAAAATAAACTGCAACTCCTTCTCCAATAGTAACAGTGATTCTATCATTGCGAATATATTTGTAGTCTTGAGTTGGTATATATTATTCGGAGTGTCAGGCCTAATCCATTTTACGGCCCCCATAATCGTCCTTGCAAGCCGACTACTTGCAACGTGGTAAATATATTTTAGTCAAATGATTGAGTCAACAATTCAAATGCAAGATCTGCCAGAAATATCGCCTCTGTTCATGAGGGTGTGTAAGAGAATCCGAGGCAGTCAATTCCACGCTGCGGAGAAGAACTCGACTTTTCGCAGACCACAACTTGGCGAATTTTGTGTCATGACTTAGGACTAGACTCGTAGAAATTTCAGGAGCTCCGAGTAAACGACCATAGACAACGACGGTAACTGGGCTCTCGAAGATTTTAAAGTGGTCCAGTTTCGGTCAAAAAATCATATTCAGCGACGAGGGCCATTTCTGGATAAATGAGTTCGTCAACAAGCAAAATTGTAGAATTTAGGAATTCACACGAGATCTACCAATGCATCCAGAAAAAGTCACTGTTAGGTGTGGATTTGGGGCTGATGGCTGACTTCTTCGAAAACGACGTTGGACAGACCATCACGGTCAACGGCGAGTGCTATTGGTCGATGATAACGAGCTTCTTTTGGTTAGAATTTGATGATATGAACACCGACAATATGTGGTTTTGAAAGGCTGGCGCTACGTGTCACACAGTCCGTGCCAAAATGGACATTTTGCACGATCGATTTCCGAAGCTGATTATTTCACTCGGGGACGAAGTGAATTGACCACCGATATCGTGCGATTTTGACTTTGGTCACAGGTCTAGGCGAATAAGCCGCAAACCAACACTGCCCTGAAAGTGAAACATTACCAACTCCATTGGTCAAATTCAGCTTGATTTATGCGCCAGAGTTATGGAAAATTGGACGTTTCTGTAGTGCGCCACCAAGCGAATTCGCTGCGAACAGTTGAATAATGTTGTATTTCATACAAACATACATAGGCCTTTTAAATAAATACAAAACTTTGATGATATCTCACTCACAGTTTGTTTTATTCAAATTTGAATATAAAAAACGCTTAATGCTTAATCATATCAATTGCATGTTTGTCCGCTGCGACTCGAACACAAAGTTTTGATACTAATTCGAGCACCCTGTTCGATAAATATTTTTCTAATAATTTAACTAATGTAATAAGTACCCGTTTGATGGAGTAAAAAGGACATAAAAAGAAGCTTGAAAACCCACCTTAAATATGCATTAAGCTGTTTTGGTGACATTTATGTCGATGTGATGAATTGAAGTGATATCCCATTCCCATCAAAATGGAACCCCCAAACGTTTGAAGTTGATAATTTAATCATCAAGCACACAAACTTGATAGTTCTGCAACATGATTTTATAATCAACTCGACTGAAAGGATCTGTAAGAGTGTGTATTATTCGCCTGGTACTGCAACGTAACGACAAAACGTGATGCCCTCCAGAGCTTGATGGATAGATACTTTTTTTTATTTTGCATTCCTGGAAATACCTTATCATAAATTCATGAATGCATTTATGTATATTCGGTTCAAGTGAGTTCTTTTGTTGGCATCATTTGAATTGGATCAATTTTACTTCAAACATTTTTTTTGTTGAGAAATTGAGTCGAGAGTCGAATATAAAAAAATAGTGCATTTTTCGATTGTTACATGATAAAATTGGAGAAAAAAAAAACATGTACCTGTGTTCTGGCAGCACAAGGAACATAAAAAGAATCAGTTGGCCTGAATATTGAAAATTTTCACACTTGTCATAGCTACGAGAATACGCGTGTGATTCTGTGTGATTTTTTGTGTCACGTTTATTCAAGGAAGAAGCTCAAGAGGAATGTAGCTTTTAGATTTTGGTGCACACTTAGATTAAGGGATTATTAAATTACCTTTGAAAATTATTAAATCAAAATTATTTTGAATATGTAGCTTCATCGATTTCATTGACAGATTTAACTAGAGCAATGAAATCTAAATTTTGGTAAAACTTATCACAAATATGTATCTTTCACAGGGAATATTGAAGGAAGATGCTGGTAAAGGAGTAACTTCTACTAGAGGTTGTTAAATTATGTAAAATCCAAGTTAGTTAAACTTGAAATAGCTTGAGAAATATTAATCAAACGATGCGTATTTACTTCGAAAGATTTGTAATTTTGTTCTATCGGCTTAAGTTTACGTACTCCATAAGATGACATACTTGCACTTGCTCAATATCCTTAAGGACTATCGTTCTTTTAAACACGCCCAAGTTAATAGATTAACAATGGATAGAACCAAAATATTGCAGATGTTTTCACTGGAAACACCTTTTATTTTAAGAACGTGAGGAAGAATTTTGGTCTAAAACATTTTATCTTAGTTAATAGTGCTAACGAAGAAATATTCGCATTATTGGTCAAAAGACGAGATGTCTGAGACAATTGAAGATGTGAAAAACAAGAAATGTAGTTAGCTTCTTTCACTCAAAAAACAACACGTGCCTCAAGCTACCCTTCGCTATCCAATTCAAAGGCATTCCACGGAATTTTTGGACTTTTCAACCCCAAATTTGATTAAGAGATTGAAAAACTCTTGGCTTAGCATATATTGGAATTCAAGGGTTGGTTTTTTGGTTTTAGGACAACGAATTCGGAATACGAGCATTTCAATTTGCATACCGAGCCAAATGGCCTTAATGGCTGGTTGGAACTGGCTGAACGGTTTTATATCCCGGAACCGAACATTATCATTTAGATCTCTTGATCCAACCTCAGTTGCAAGGACAAAGGCTTTTGATAAGCTATACAAGTGATGAAATTCTTACAATTGTTAAGTAATCACTAATATACTATCACAGCCAATTTTCAATGTGAATGAATTTAGCTTCAGTGCAGTTCAAATGCCTCCTAAAATATTTGCTTTCAAAGGAAAGGTTGGAGCCTTAACATGCCCTGAACGAAGTCAACACATTTGTGCTAGTGTACGAGTAGCTCTAACATTTCCACGCAAAAACCACAAACCCGAGCATTTTTATCTGTACCTTCGTTTTATTCAAGTAGATGGAACATTTTGTAAAGTTAGCTGATTGCAACATTCTATCGTGGGCAAAGCAATTTAATGGATTCGAAGTTTCAGACAAAAGATCATTGATGAATATAAGAAACAGAGTCGGAGATAAATCGGAGCCCTGTGGCACGACAGCACTTTCTGATTTAAGACCGTCCAACACAGCTTGTATAGAGAGGTACGAATAGTAGTTTCTGATCCAACGAATAAGAGATTCATCAATGCTAAATTCAAGCATTCTCGATAAGGGAGCTCAGTGTCAAACTCTATATCAAATGCCTTTGTTACTATGTTGTGCTTGTACCTCCATTGCACCCATCAAATCTGTCCTTTGGATGTTTAGTTTTTTAGACCTTTCCACACCTATTTCGACCAGAAATTTTAGTGAAGCATGGATAATCTTAAGGAGCACGTTCAAGTTCTTTCAACATCAACAAGCCTGATGGTAGACATAATTCATAATTCAACATAATTGTATCACAAACATTGAATCAGTTGATATGACAGATCCCGCATTATCATCAGATCCAATAGAATATTATAAAGTACCTACCCGGTTTCTCGTCATCAACTTTGTGTCTGCACATAGCAAGCCCTTCCTCATTATCAGCTTATCTATTCGTTAATCAAATTCTGAAATCCATTTTGCCATTAACGAAATGAATTTCAATTTCAACAGGTCGTGCAAGAATTAATAAAAGGAAAGTTACGAGCTCTTAGATTCTCACTTAAAGTCAATTTATGAATGAAGTAAGGGCTCAGGAACGGTTAGAGGAACCGTTAGTGCCTGTAGGCTTATTTCAAAAGTACTAGATTATTTAAATAATTCTGCAAGTTCAGTTAAAAGGTTTATCGAAGTTTGCTTTCAATGAAGGTAGAATGTGCAAAAATAGATTAATGGAAAGAAACTACCGTAACCAAAATATATAGCAATCATGTTGGCCAGCCAAGCGGCATTCAACTCATTAAACTCCTAAGCTATTAGTTCGAAGAGTTAAATAAAAAATAAATTTGGTGGTGCAACAACTGGAAAAAAAGCAGAAACTAAAACTTCCCGTAACTAACAACTTCCCGTGTGCGTGTTTCTGCCGATTCCGAACGGCTAATAAGCAAAACTTTTAATGACAAAAAATAGAATTTGTTAATTTCTCGCCCCTGAAAAACTTTTTTGCAGCGGCTGGGAATCAAACCCAAGATCTTCTGCATGACAATCCAACGCACTAACCATTGTGCCAAGGGGTTCTAAGCTTTGGGAAGAATAATAATGTCACACTTGATTGGGTACCGAGCTACGTAGGTGACAAGAGAAATGAAGAGGCAGACTTTTTCGCAAAAATAGAAGCAATGACACCCCTAACGGGATGAATGTGATTGAAAATTAAACCAAAACGGAAGAGGCCATAAGATCAATCAAAAATATGGACGTAACTCCCAAAACTAAGGCCGGCCAAAATGCTTCTTAGGAGCTGCAACTAGTCACTGCAAACAGAGGAGAAACCGCAATGTTATTGGCCTGGTGAGCAGTTCAACATGGAGATTCTGCAATACTCGTAAGGAAACACCGGGTGTGATGCACTCATGCCATAACATAGGTGTCTGGGACGTTATCAGATAAAAGTGAGTGAACTCCAATCTCTGAGCGAGTACTCCATATACTTAAGTATCTCAAAGAAACAAATCTAGAGGAAAAGCTGCAGAACGAGTTATTTCATCCAGCTCTATATAGAGAAGAGCATAATAGATCTTAAAGATCTTAAACTTTTCAATTAAACTCTAAAATTATTCATTCATTTATTGTATTAGTATACATGCGTATACTAAAATAAAAAAGGTATAGTTTTACTATTAGTCAAAAGTTTCTCACTATAGCACAGTTTTTTACTTGCGACTTATAGGTACTATAAGGCAAGTTATGCATTCGGGAAAAAAATCGAACTCGAGATTTTGATCGAACTTGACATTACGACGATAGCGAAGACCAAAAAAGTGGGTCTCTCAACTCTGTCTGTCTGTCTGCCTGTTCGACTACAGCTAAACGGCTCGACCGATATTCTTCAAACTTGGTAGATATGGGTTTTAATTTTTTTCCCCGCATGTTTTTTTCTTTTTTTTAAGACTAAAAATAACGGAACCTGCCATACGATTTTTTTCCAAAATTTTATTTTCTTAAAAAACTGTCACATAGATTTAAAAAAAATTCAAAAAATTTCATTTAGTTGAAAAAAAAATAACAAGAAATTATTATTTTTGGTAGCCCTTTGGAATTTTTTTGTTTTTGATTTTCTCAAAAACGGTACCACCGATTTTCATCATATTTTGTATGTTAAGGCTCCCCAGCAGTTTCAATATTATTGTGTATTCAAATTTTCAAAAAAAAATTTTTGGATTTAAAAAAAAAATTCAAAATTTAAATTTTGTTTTGAAAACTCAATGTTTCGAAAACCCCATGCTCGATTTTTTAAGACTTGATAAATAAAAGTTCCTTAATACAATCTACAAGATATGAGAAAAAAGAAATTATTTTACCTAAAAATAACGGTACCCTCCATGCAAATGTTTGAATTTTGCTTAAATTGTTTTTCTTTCGATTAATTCTTACGATCTATAATTTAATAAAAAAAAAATTGAAAACAAGATATTACTGACTGTATTTACCATATAACGCTTTTTTCGAATTTTGAATTTGTCATTATCGGCACAACGGATTTTAATGAATTTTTTTTATAAAGAAACTCTTAAAAATTTAAAAAAAAACATTGCATTTCAAAACTTAAGGAACAAATTTTTTTCAAGTTTTGGAAAAAAAAATCATTTTCTTCTGGGAAAATTCGATATCTCAAAAACGGCTTAGTAATTTTCTTGGAAATTTAATTCTCATTCGTAAGATAATAAAAACTTAAAGGTGGCGTAAATTTTTTTCTTAAAAATGTTTTAAGAATTTTGTACATAATTTTATAAGGAACCACTACAACGACTTATAATTTTTGTTCTTGCATAAATTCATATTTGCATTTGTTTTTATCTCTTACTACTAAAAGAATTTAAAAAATTCATTTTATCCTTATGAAAAGTTTTTTTTAATAACATTTGTTTTTAAAATTCCTAGTCTATTACATAGGAGCAAGTTCGTGTGACCCACTCGTGCATTTTATTTAGAGAGTACAACGAACCTAGCTCAATGCATTTCAATGACGTTATGCGCTCTAAAAAAATCAAGAGCGACTTCAGTAAGACATTCGATTTTTTTTAACATTTTACTGAGAGACTCAACATTTGTATCGGTTCTGTAGTTCTAGTTAGGAAAAATTGATTGTAGGGGGAGGTGGCCTAAAATGGCCCTCCTAAGGAAAATGTGTCATATCACACAAAAATGTGACATTTAAACTTAAATGTTATATTCTTTTCAAAGCTTAATTAATAACGCTTACATTTTTTTGCTTTACGAGTTCAAAAAGTTTCAAAAAATATTTAAATTATTTAATTTTCAAAAACTCTTCAAATTCCAACGATCAAAATTGTCCGAGTAAAATGGCATACTGGTATGCCTTTTACCCTTGCAAGTAAACCAACTAGGCAAGTTAACCAAAACCCATTTTCAATTTAATTCAAACTTTATTTTAAACAAATCATAGTTCAAAGTAAAATAAACATAAACAATTCATTTAAAACAACTTCACTTAAAACAAAATTAGGAAAAGTAGAAATTATAATAATACTGAATTATTGCAAGTACTTTTTTTTGACGGCATTTAGGGCTTTTGTTAATGCATTATCAGTCCAGAACTGCGTCTCTGTACATCGTTTATATTTTCCAACCATTTTCACTATAAAGAAAATGAAAATATGAGGGTAAGTATAAAATGCCACACTGTGCCATTTTAGGCGAGTGCTTAGTATTAGTAGGCCATTTTGCCCATTTAGGGTTCTTTTATATAAGTTTCAATTCCGAACACACTGAAATAGTTATAGGCCAACTAATTTCAGTAAATTAATAAGAAATACTAAATACTTACATTCATTTACTGTTTTCTCCAAAATTGAATGTTTTTTATAATTTTTTTTTCTCAACAAACTTTTTACAACATTTTATTGGTTCTACTTTTGTAGATGGCTAGAGACAGTTTGACCTGTAGAATTTCAAACAATAGCTTGAAGCTGCTAATATTTCGTTTATGTCAGTGATGCCAGATAAACTAAAGAATTGTGTTACCAAATCTTCTAATTCTGTTCGATTCTACAATTTCTAGCAAGGGGGCCATTTTACCTTGGTGGGCCATTTTAGGCCATCTTCCCCTACTTTATTTTGGGATATTTATTTTGGATGTATTGCAGTTTCCACAGCATCACGATGATGGGGTGACAAGCCTTTTGCCCGACTTTTAGCACCCTCTGATCTTGTAGCAAACGTTTTTACGCAAATAATATGCCTTTTGCGGATTATAGAGAGTTTCATGAGCAACAAATTTCACCACTGCTATTTTTTGACTCTCATTAAAAAATCAAAAACCGAAAACTCAGTTTCAACCCTATAAGCTTCTTCAATTGAAAAGTTTTAGCTTGAAAAATATTGAAAAAATTCAAACTCAAGATGTCAAAACCAATATTTCCCGAGATAGATGACATTTCTGTCAAAATTCTTAAATTTGGGAAAGGCTATCACACGGCTCTTCGAATTTGGTGTGAACCTCATTTTACTATCCAAATTTCAAAACTTTTACTGGACTAGAACCTTATTAAAAGTTTATATTTGAATGAATTGAACCTTCAATACTTGTTTGGATGTAACCAATACATCCTCTATTGCTCCAGAAGAATTGATAAACTCAGTATCGACAACCCTAAATCTCACCTCACGAGAATCAAAGTAATTGTCACCCCATGCGGAAATCAAGGGAGAAAAACTAAAATGAATTGTTTTAATGATACCCCCTACTACGCATTTCCCGAAAAAACTTTCAAACCTAGCCAAAACTTGTTTTATACGATTTAACTGGATTACAAGGGCTTTGACAACAAGGGTGTATCACATTTAGTTTGAGGGTTGAAGCTGTAAGTTCTTTCGATCCTAAATCATGCTTAGATAGATAGCTAGATTATTTGCCTAAGCCACAATTCTGTTATGATTCAACAAATCACTCAAACGAATCACTTAGTCCTTCCCTTATAACGAATTTATTTCCACCATAACACTCGTCCATTTTAATTATTCTGATTCGTTAGGGCTCCTTCTATTTATTCACAATTATTATTCTCGTTGGCAATCAACACGAAATCAAGAAGATCAACAAACTTGTTATTTCAGTCATTATCCCCCAAGAGATTACCACAAGAAATTTAAACACATTATCCTCGATATACTCGTATGTATGTATAAACAAAAAGTATCAAAAACAAGAAAACGGCAACACTTTGAGCTATAAACAAACTTAATGCAAATAAAGGCATTTCCAGTGCACACAGGGGCCGAAAGTCAAAGTAGCACATACCAAACGACTATCAGCTTAAAATATTCATATAAAAAATTAATATTTTTTTTTTATTTTAATCTTTAAAAATAGAACAGAAGAGCTTGGAAAAGTCTTCGGGAGCGCAGCGGTGGCGACGACGTGTATATGCATATTCTTTCCTTTGTTTACACGCTAAAGGCAAATGAAAAATTAAAATCATTTGCTTTATACTTGAAGTGCTTTCACTCACATAACATCATTTCCATAACGGCACCTTGACCGATGATGCTGCATGCGGTTATTTTTCCTTAAAACAAAAAAAAAGAGCATCCATGCCGGAAAAGATAACAGGGTAAATAACGGTGACGAATACCGAATGACCTCATCAGCCGCCATTTTTCGAAAATAAACAGTCGGTGCAGCAGTTGCGGGCGGCTATTAAATCGGCTTTTAGGATTTTAAACGCTTCAGCATTGAAGTTTTTGAATGGCGTTCTGCCGATTTTTGAGTGTGAGCTTTCCCAGCAAAAATGTCAGAAGTCAATCGAATTCCATTTCAGAAAGACCCGCTTTGCCGATGGAGTCGTGTTCCAATTCAATGATGCTGGAAGCACTAGTCGTATATTCCTCTCCAGGTCCCATGTCCCATCACGACTTCGTCACTCTCTTCACCAAATGAATAAAGAATAATGATTCCAAAATTCATAGCCCGTTATTGATTGGTATAGTGTTTTTGTGAAACTTCCTGTTGTTGGCAGAAATAACAATGCTGGCGAACTTGGCGTGCCACGGGGCCAGAAGAGGCATGATGAAATTATCGGATAGGTTGTTGCGCTAAAATATTAAATTGATTAGATTCTATTTTGTGTCTATTTTTATCGACTCTGCTAAGTTGTGGTTTTGGATACAAAATCTTTTGATTGTTTTCTTGTTTTTGACGAGAAAGTTTTAGTATTGCTGTTGATGTAAGGAACTGAAATATTATGAAAGTGTTTTATTTTTATTTTTGAACTTTGGCTCGTCAGTATGCTGCTTGAGAATATCTACAATAAATCGAGATAATGGAATTTGAACAAAATAAAAATTTGTTAAATGTCAAGTTTTCGCTGATGTGAAAATAGATTACGAGTGTTCATGTGGGAATACTATTAATTTCAAGAGTTCGCAAAATAACTTATTTGTATAAAAATAGAAATTATGGAACATTCGTTGCTATAAGCTTCAAGTTGGGGTTTTTAGTCAAAAATATCTGCTGTTGGTGTTCGATGCGCTGCAATAAGAGAAAACTAATTGGGATTTTAATACATAAATTATAAGTTTTTGAGGGAGTATTGGGGGGTGTCAAAAGGCGAATGGAAAGACTTCATCAGTAAGGGATTGTGATTGTTGCAACCTGCAGGAATTTTAAATGAATAACACTCCGGTGAGATATTTTAATGAATCATTACCCATTTCTTTGATTCCACCCAAGGCAGATCAATAATTGTTCTAACCATAAGATACGACTTTTTTTCGAAATTTTATAAATATTTTTTTCTCAAAAACTATCCCACAGATTAAAAAAAAATAAAATGCACGACTGGGTCGCACGAACTTGCTCCTATGTAATAGACTAGGAATTTTCAAAACGGATGTTATTAAAGAAAACTGTTCATAAAGATAAAATGAATTTTTTAAATTCTTTTAGTAGTAAGAGATAAAAACAGAATGCTATGCAAATATAAATTTATACAAGAACAAAAATTATAAGTCGTTGTAGTGGTTCCTTAAAAAAAATAAGCTTTTATGTACAAAATTTTTAAAACATTTTTAAGAAAAAATTTTGGTACGCCAATCTTAAGTTTTTATTATTGTACGAATAAGAGACTAATTTCCAAAAAAAATATTAAGCCGTTCTTGAGATATGGAATTTTCCAAAAAAAAAAGACTTTTTTTTCTAAAAATTGAAAAAAAAATATTTTTTTTTAAGTTTTGAAATGCAATGTTTTTTAAACTTTTTAAGAGCTTCTTAATAAAAAATTTCATTAAAATCCGTTATGCCGATAATGAGAAATTCAAAATTCGAAAAAATCGTTCTATGGTAGGTACAGTCAGTTATATTTAGATTTCAATTTTTTTTATTAAATTATAGTACCGTTAAAATTAATCAAAAGAAAAAAAATTTAGCAAAATTCCCGAAACCGTTTCGAGAAAAATACGATTTTCGAAAACCATTTTTTAAAATTTGTATGGAAGGCAGTGGCGGTTGGTGGGTTGTTGAACAGGTGGTGCACTTTACTTGCTCACTAAGTAGGTATTAAGATTAGAAATCGCAAAAAAACAACAATTTACATGTATATGTTTATTTTTTATTTTTTGTATAATTGCTCGAAGAATTTCGACTATGTATAAAACTGACACACTTATTACATTTAGCAAGGAATCATGTTTTTTTATTTTTTCACTTAAATGCGTCAAATCGTGGATTCAGGTTTCTGTCTAAATCGATTCTCCGAGAAAAATATTGCATGTGAAATTTAAAAAGGGCCTTCGCGATCCGGCTAATTTTATATAAACTTTATTTTAAAAAGATTTATTACTGTCTTTAATATACCTAATCACTGTTCATTTTATCCCACACCACACACTGTACATAGTACAGAATCGAACCAAAACCAAAATAAAAAACAATAAATTACTAACCTAACTCCTACAAACCAACACTATTTAACCAGTCACGGATAGAGCGAAACAATATTACATATTCGCAGGCGCAGCGCATTCTAGTCAAACATCGGTTAATCGTCGGTTCTCGTGCGCCCCACGAGATCAGGCTCATTTCTCGATACATTTCAATGAAATATCTTTTGTCTTGCAGGGAAAGTAAGTCTTAATAGTAAAGCAAAGCGCTTACATTGTTTCGTCATAATTGGAAATTTTACTTGTTTAACATAATATGTTCTTGTATGTTTGAAAAATAAATATTAATATGGTAATCTAAAAATAAAGATGCAGTAATATTTTGTAATTTTTAAACCTTTTGAATTGATGGTTCAGCGCACGAGCGCACTTAAGGTACAGCCGCCACTGATGGAAGGTACCGTTAGTTTTAGATAAAACAATTTTTTTCTTCTCAAATCTATTATGTTAAAAAACTTTAATTTATCAAGTTTGAAAAAAATCGATTTTGGGGTTTTCGAAATATTGGGTTTAAAAAAAAAATTGAATTTTTTTTTTTAAATCCAACAAATATAAAATTGAAAATTTAAATATGTAATAATATTCAAACTGTGGAGGAGCCTTACCATAAAAAAAAATGATCAAAATCGGCTGTACTGTTTTCGAGAAAATCAAAAACAAAATAAATGGACCCAGGGGGGCTACCAAAAATAACAATTTTTTGGAAAAATTTTTGCAACCATTAGCTAGTTTTAACTAAATGAAATTTTTCAATTTTTTTTTTTTAAATTCTGTGGAACAGTTTTTGAGAAAAAAAAATATTTATAAAATTTCGCAAAAAAATCGTATGGCAGGTACCGTTATTTTTGGTCTTAAAAAAAAAGAAAAAAATGTGTGGGGGGGGGGAATTAAAACCCACAAGTTTGAAGAAAATTTGCCGAGCCGTTTAGGCTGTAGTCGAACCGACAGACAGACAGACAGAATTGCGAGACCCACTTTTTTGGTCTTCGCTATCATCGTAATGTCAACTTTGATCAAAATCTCGAGTTCGATTTTTTTACGAATGCATAACTTGCCTTATAGTACCTATAAGTCGCAAGTAAAAATCAAAAAATTTTATTTAGTTAAACCAGCAGTTTCAATATTATTGTGTATTCAAATTTTCAAAAAAAAATTTTTCGGATTTTTAAAAAAAATTTCAAAATTTTTGTTTGTAAACTCAATATTTCGAAAACCCCATACTCGATTTTTTCAAGACTTGATAAATAAAACTTTCTTGATACAATCTACAATATAAGAGAAAAAAGCAATTATTTTACTTAAAAATAACGGTACCCTGCATACAAATGTTAAAAAATGGTTTTCGAAAATCGTATTTTTCTCGAAAACGGTTCCGAGAATTTTGCTAAAATGTTTTTACTTTTGATTAATTTTTATGATCTATAATTTAATAAGAAAAAAATTGAAATAAAGATATTACTGACTGTATCTACCATAAAACCATTTTTTCAAATTTAGAATATTTCATTATCGATATAACGGATCTTAATGAAATTTTTTATAAAGAAGCTTCTAAAAATTTTAAATAACATTGCATTATAAAACTTTAAGAAAAGAATATTTTTTGATTTTTTTTTTTTTGAAAATTCGATATATCAGAAACGGTTCAATATTTTTTCTTGTAAATTTAAGTTTTATTCGAACAATAATAAAAACTGTAAATTGGCGTACCAAAATTTTTTCTTAAAAACGTTTTAAAAATTTTGTTTATAAAAGCTTATTTTTTTAAGAAACCAGTACAGACTTATAATTTTTGTTCTTGCATAAGCTACGAGTAATATTTGCTTGAATCACATGGCATCCTGGTTTTAGCTTCAGTTTACCCAGATAATATTACCATCATCGGACGTACATATATGCAAACTTCACCTAGAGAACTAGGCTTACACACCAATGCTGGACCAACAAATTTTTCTGTTTTATCGTTGCCGAGAAGAAACCGGAAATATCTCCACCCGCATGCGCTTACTTTTTTAGATTTTTTCAGTGAAATCACTTTGGATGGCCATATTTCGATAACCAGATCTCGCAGAACTTTCTGGTTTTGACCCGTCAATAGCTTTTGAAAAGTTAACCAGGGATTTTGAAAACCGTAACCTTTTACAAGGCCTCGATTCGGAAATATCGCCACCCAAAGACATTGGTAAAAAGTAAAAGGCCAAAAAAACTGAGAAATCTGTGAAATCAATTTGGATGGCTACAACTTGATAACCACACCACGCAGAACGTTTTGGCTTGCATGCGTATATAGGTATTGAACAGACCTATCTTTGGATGTATATCTCGACGGGGTTGGTGAACTTTGAAAATATAATGAGTTTTGCAGTTGAGAATTTAATACAGGCTTAAATTCGGGCGGATCTATGCAGAAGAATCATTTCAAATTGGACTTTTCTGATCCGTCCAAATCGTAAGAAACCGGGTGGGGCATTTGTATTCAAGTTCCACATCACCGGATAAGGCCGTTTATCTCTAAACGAATATGTGAATCCGAGATTATTGTGAGTAAATCAGTTTAATGTATTAGGAGTTTCAGACAGAAGATTATTGATGAATATCAGAAAAAATGTCGAAGACAATACAGAGCCCTGTGGCATACCAGCATTTATTTTATGAATGTCAGACTTAAAACCGTTTAATACAGGTTGTGGTATTATAGAATTAAACAATAAAAGCAAGTTCAAGAGATCAATTCAACGGCAAATATTTTGCTGGAAAATAAACACATTGTGGGACACATTATCAGATCTTCTCCGCTTTAGTCCCAATAGGGACAAGTAATTTTTCACAATTAATGTCGGCCATGTTGTTTTGTCTGTTGGTAATTGTCTGTTTTTTATTTATTAATAATAATATAATAATCCCTGTCCTTATCTTCTTCATGATCAGCTCCTATCTATCGTCGAATCGATAAGTGACCTTGGTATTTTATTTGATCAGGAACTTAACTTCATCTCCCATTATGACGATATAATTCTTAAGGCAAATTCAGCACTTGGCTTCGTTAGACGATGGTCTAAGGAATTCTCCAACCATCATATATGACCCGATCCCTCTATATAACCTTTGTTCGTCTTCTGCTCGAATACGCCCGTCAAGTATGGTCCCCTTACCAACAAATTCACATCACCAGAATCGAGAGTATTCAACGTAGATTCCTTCGTTTTGCTCTTCGAGGTCTTCCCTGGAATAATCCCTTGTTTCTACCTCACTATCAAGACAGCCTTAAACTAATCAACCTAAATTCACTAGAAAAACGAAGAAAAATTTATGAAATCCTCTTCATTCATCGACTAATTACCTACAGGTTCAATTGAATTACTCTTTAAAAATCTATCATCTTTAATACCAACCCTCTAAACATACGTAATCCCCCTCTCTTTTTTATACCCACACACCGTACGTCTTCTGGTCTCTCGTATGCTCCAGAGTATTAACTCAAACACTAGCAACTTTGACTTTAACCTCAGTACCCCTTGACTTAAATTCCTTCTCCTGAATCAACCGCCCCACCAACCATAAAACGTAGCTGTAGGTTTCTTAGTTCTTAAGTTAGATTGAGCATTAGCTTGTAATTAAGCCGAATAAAGGGAATTTTTCCCCCACCAAAATTAAATTAAATTACACCATGTCAAGTTACAGTGTCGAGCAAATGACTAAACTTTATTATCTGACCTACTTGATGACAAGGCCCAGCTAAATGAAATCCACCAAATGGTAATCCATCCGCAGAAATCATTTTTCAGCGAGGATTGAGAGCCACCGGGCGGCATCTTCAGTCCGCACTTCTTTATAAACGACAATGGCATATCCGTCTATGGAGATCGCTACCAATCATAGACCATAGGCCCATCCGACGGGGCAAACTGAAAGATATCGATTTTAAGGAAGGGGTCAAAGAAATCGTGGTATTTGTTTTAGTTCAATATACTGTTATAAAATCACGTTTAAAGACTTCAACTGATTTTTTTGTTGAAAGTTCGCTGATTTTGAGAAAAACATGCCTCTGCTTCAACAGAACCTTTTTTAATATCTCACTGATAAAAAAGGTCTGTTTATTTCCAAACTGAATAGAGTAGGGTTATGTTGGAATATTATTAACATGTCCATCATACGGAATTTGATTACGAAAGTTTACATATATGTATGTATATACCTATGTAGGAAAACATCCTTGTTTTTCGTGGAACAACAGAAGTGTTACATGCCATATTGACACTTTCAATAGGTTATGTCAAAATGGAAGAAAAACAGAACTTCAACGGCAATATTGAACACAAAATAAATTTGCGTATGCGGTTTGTACGCGTATTGGTGCACTGAAAAAATTATATGTAAAAATAACAACAATTGTTTGAGAACCACCGTGTGCGGTTGTTTTCATCACTGCGTCTCCTTGTTCACTTACTTATTCAATTTTTTCTAGCCTCATCAGTTATTCATTTATACAGACAGATACATCGCCCACTCCAGTCACAAATGCGAGCAGCACCAAAAACAACTTGACAGGAACAGGATGTGTCGGCCATTATTATGGCCGTGAGGGGTTGGTTCGGTTATGATGGTTGTTATATGGTGATGCGTTCTTAATATAAGGGCTGGCGGAATATGGAGCGTAAAAAATAATGTTGTGGAAAATTTCTCGTGATGAAAATTAGTTTTATGGACCGTCATCCCCTGCGGGGAGTCAGTTTCACTGTGTTGGAATTGTTTGCTTAACTTTCGTCCTTTTTTTTTCTTGTATGTATCCTATTCCATAGAGTTCTTTGTTGTTGTTTGTTATTGCAATGAGTCAGCTCGCATAGCTATAGATATTGAGATTTAAATAGGGATGCGTTTTGTTGTTGTAGTTTTGTGAACAAATTATTTAGAATCCCATTATTAGGACATACGTCGGATAGAGGCAGTAGAACACATCATGTATGACGAACACCGCCGTAGGTTGTCTCCAGGAAAAAGGCTTAGTTGTTGGATATGAAACATTTATCACACAGTTGAACGAAAATAAACGATTTATTATCAAGCGGAACAAGCTTAAATCATCTGTGCTATAGCATAATATAGAGCTGTGCGAGTTTGCACTACACCGCCATTTTAAATATGTAGGTATCACGGCCCGTGGTGACGCGATGGACACAGTAATAAAGTTAGCTTCACTGCATTTATCATACATATCTCGAAATTAAATAATCTATTGTTCTTTAAATAATGTTTTGCAATATAAAATGGGAGAGATTAAAAAGTCTTTTGTTTCTAGCAATAACAATGTATTTTAATGCATCGCACTTTTTGTGGGCATTTTTTGTTTGTTTAAAACGAATTTGCATATAGAAGAAAAGAAAAAAAAACTATATCACATAGTGTTATTCAGGTCCTAAAACCCTTCCCTGTTTTAAACTATTCTAAAGGGTTTTCCATTCTGAATAAAAAAACCTGAAAATAGGAATGTTTTGAAACATCCAATTTTCAATAACTCTGGCGCATAAATCAGTCAACCAATGGCTTTTATTATGTTAGCTTTTAAGCTTGTGGCGGTTTCTGGTGTGTTGCCACAGACTTGTTACTTAAGAAACCCCCATAAAAAGAAGTCTAGCTGGTTCAAATCGGACGATCACAGTGGACAATTCACATTAGTAATCATTGACCGATAGCTCTCGCCATTGACCATCATGACTTAGACAACATTGTCCTCAAAGAATGTAATGAAGCGTTCCATGCTACTCCACTCTATATGACTTCTGCATTAATACCGAGAATTGTGCTTCGCTCAAATTCAATTCACAAGCACTATGAACACATGACGTCACAGGAAAATCAAACGCATTAATATTTTTCATTCACCACTTACATAGTTCACATTCAGTTTCTACTGAAAAACCATCAAGAGGACCTGTTTGGGTGAACGGAAACCACCTCTCCGCTCATATATACAGTCAGGCGGCACAGTAAATTGATTGCATAAATCTTTCGAAGTCCAGTCGTAGACAAGAAGTATAGACGAGTTGGTCATTTATCTTTCCTTGCTTTTTGCGGAGCTTCCCCCCACCAGTGGTAAGGGGTTTCGTATGAAGACAAGTTAGGTAGGTGAGATTGTCCAGCTATTTCTTATTAAGGCTTCCCTCCACCTGCGGTAAGGGGTCTTAGTTCAAAGTTTAATGTTCTAATTGCCACCAGGGGCCTCGGTACCTGCTGATCTACCAGAGCGTTTAGCCTGCTGTTTAGTGCCACCAGGGGCCTTGAACCTGCTGATCTACCAGAGCGTTTAGCCTGCTGTTTGTTGCCACCAGGGGTCTTATCTCTTATACCTAAGGATCCCGTCAGGAAACAGACATCCGAATGAAAGGGCCCGTTTGAAGCCGAATTACCAGAAGACAGAATACCAGTAATCAAGTACCAGATCCGGATCATCAGCAAGCAGTATAACTGATGCGAGGCAGCTAGACCAGAAGCCAGAAGGGTTGATGCCCGTGAACCGTTCCATTACCCGAATCAAGTGAAATATTAGTAGCAGAATATTGTATGTTATAGATTTAAGAGTTATTTCCAATAAAGATTTTGTAATAAGGTTTGAAGACCTTTTACTCTGGAGTTTCGTGTTTTCTTCAGGACGACCCTGGCGAGACCGGCGAGCAGAACCTAAGTTGAAAAGCAAAAAGCACATCACAAAAATTGTGGACCAATGAGCCGACAGTTTTAAATCCACATGGAAACTTGACTGGATGTAATACAATTCGGTGGACCTTGTTGATTGAAAACGTCCCAAATTTGACAATTTTGCTCCTTGCATCCGGAAATGGCCCGTGTCACTGAAAAATTGGGGTCAACTTCCAACTTTTGGAGAGCCAAATAAGCCAACTCATTTTGTTGTCTATATGGTCATTAACTTTGAGCTCCAGGGTCAATTTAAGTTTGGACGGCTGTAGGCCCAACTCATGACGCGAAATTCGCAAAGTTGTGGCCTACGAAAGATCGAGTTTTTGAAGTAAAATTGACTGCCTCGGATTGTCGCATGGACAGCGACGATATTTTGGGCAGATCTTGCCTTTCGTTGAAGATAGGATTGTTCACTGAACCGGATGACTCTCACCAAAGAGTGGAACAGATCTTTACATTGTTTTGGAGAAGTAAGATTATTGCGTTCAATAGTTTTATGGCATTTTTTTTTTGTTTTTTTTTTTTTATAATCTACACGCCCTCAAGGGATTTTGATTACCCTTTAAATGTATCAACACAGCGCGGGCGTGAAGTTAAGGAAGAGAAAGAAGGATGGAAAGATGTGTGGCACGATGTTCTGAGACTGAAGGTGGATGTCTCAGATTTTTTTATCTCCAGGGATGGCGGCTGAACTACTGCGGCAAAAATGCTGTGTCTTATTTTTATGTCCCTTATAATTCGCATTATTTTATTCGTTTTTCATATTTGATGAGCATACTAGTTTTACTCAATCACATGTTGTTAGTGTTATGCCTGAACAACATGCAATGAGCAAACCAGCAACCCATTGATAGAGTTCGGCACCAGGCCGGCCGTCTTATCGAAAATGCGTGCGTTTAGTATCAACGAAAGCCTTATTCCTTCGATTAACAATCACCTTCTAGATAATTCAATAGGTATTGTATTGGATAGTGTCAATTCAGATCTTCACAAAATAAATACTGGGCTCCGATTTGTCTGCGATTTGTCGCCCTAATTTTTATAAATGATCTCTTGTTTCTATGCATTAGATGTTCTGCTTCAATTGGAATCTTCAAATCTTGCATGCAGTAAAATTCCACTTATCGTCGATGAAATTCTTGATTGTGAAATATCTTTGGTGGAAATTGAAAAATTGAAAAACCAAAAAATGGAAAAGCACCGGAAGAAGATGAAATCCCTTACGAGTTTTTCAAAAATGAATCCCCCGCACTTCTATTAAACCTAAAAAAAGCTGTATGATAATATTTTTGCGCACTCTTTTGTTCCAACTTCTTTTAAACGGTCTGTGATTTTCCCCATACAGCCTAAAACTATTGTGACATTTCCTTTATGAATACCTTTGGCAAAACTCTTTTGTGCCATTCTATTCGCTAGACTTGAGAAATGGGTCAATAAAAACAAGATTATGACCGAACTGCAGATAGGATTCTGAAAAAACTACTCCACAATCGACCACATTTTCAGTCTAACAGCAATAGTGAAAGGTTTTCAAGCCAAAAACAAAAAGGTGTACGCATTTGTAGATTTTAAGGAGGTTTTTTGTACAAGCTTACACGAATGGGACTCTCTACTAAATTTATTCGAATCATCAGAGATAAGTATTGTGGAACTAATGCAGCTGTTTGGAATGGAACACATTTCTCAGAGTGGTTTGAAACAGATAGTGGAGTGAAAGAGGGATGCACTCTTAGTGCTTAGTGCTATGTTTGCTCTTTTTATTAACAATGTTGTGACCGAACTGCCTTTTGGAATCAGAATTGCAGGTAGCATTATTAATGTCGATGATTTGGTAGTTTTGTCTGGAACTCTGTAAAATCTACAGTTGCTGATATGTTGTCGTTTTTTTATTCTGCGAAAAGTGGGGACCTATCATAAACACAGATAAATTAATTAGAAATAATCTAATTAAATACTGTCATTAGTTTCTGCAAGGTAGCTGTCTTGATGTCGTGAGAGAGTATACATACTTGGGAGTAAAGCTGAATTCAACACAGGATTTCAAGACCCACATCGAAGAGAAAACTAGAACCTGTCAGAAATTTATAAACTCTACTTGCAACAATCTTTGACTCAATGGTTAAGTTGTTACGCTACACAAGTACGGGGAACCGAAGAATTTGAGGAAATGTAAAAACTACAGAGAAATTTCAACAAAAAATTGTTCAATCTGTCGATTCAAAAACCGAATTATGCTATTTATTTGGAAACAGGCTTACCTAAACTTTAATACTAGTACCCTTAAAACACAAGCTCGACTTTCCCGAAACGCGACTCGCAAACAAAATGCTTCAGTATGAATTCAGAAATAGGGATTGGTGGATAGAGACATGGCAAAATCTTGGTGAAGTCTATGGAGAAGATACTAACACAATCTCAGGAGATCGAAATACATTAAAAGATCGGTTGTATCGTACAATGCAAAAGCTTGAACATACTCAAATAGAGTTGCTTGTAACGGAAACCCAGGAGTCGGAGAGCAGGTTTCAAAATTTTCATCTGGATGCTGATAACTACTTATAGTTACAAGCAAATCCCTTTGATTTGATTTGATCCCTAGATGCGATGTACTTGGGCTTAATGGATCACTTTACAATGGAAGTTTTGATTAGTTTTGCACTCTGTGTAACCTTAATTTGAGTGTCAACAATTTATGCAGCACAAAGATAACAATATTTAAGGAACAAATTCTTTGACGGTGCAGGAAACAGTAGGTTTTCTTAATGGCCTGAATTGGAAAAAGCTTTATTTATTCATAAAAAGTGTTAATAAATATAGAATATTATTGATAACTGAAATTAATTAAAAAATTGTTAACTTCTTAAACCAAATTTGTAATTGTTAAAATATTTATTACCAGCTGACTATAATGCAATAGCTTATAATTAACTTTTGTCAAGTTAATGTAACTATTTCATAAAATAAATAAATGGATTACTTACTTACTCACTACAAAAGTGTATACATTTTTTGGGGACCTAAAGGCAGCATTTGTTAAGGTAAAGACCGTAGTTAACTAGAGTTTAAATTGTGTGGATTAGGTATATGTAAGAAGTTTTGGCAAACTTTTTCAAATCCTGTATGATGTATCAAGGGCAGCGGTATTGAATGGTATATCGGAAAGATTACAAACTCAAACTGTAGTGAGACAAGGCTGTGCACTTAGTTCTAGTCTGTCTTTTTTACGCTTTTTATAGAAGATTTCACCGATTATTGGTCAGGAAGAGTAGAGTGCACAGAAATAATAGTTAAAACTCTTCTATTTTTGGATGATATAGTATATTTCTGAATACTGTGCCAAAAGGAATCTTACGGTTGACATAAGCAAATCGAAAGTATAATGTTCTTCAAAAATGGTGGAGCGACACCTTGTTCCTTTAAAAATGGTATATAAATAGAGAAATAGAAGAAGTATAGTAAAGTACAATAAATACACAGTATCTAAATACGGAGAATCATCTTCAAGAAAAAGTACAGGAATCTAAAACATCTATTGACATGTCATGGAGAAATTATTTTAACTATAAGATTATTGCTCACAGCAGTAAGTTTCAGGTCTTTGAAGTATCAGAGTCTGTTCTATTTTATGCCGCACAGATATGGGCAGGGAGAAAGTAAGGGACTGTCGAGAGACTTGTTAGATTCTACATAAACAGAACTCTTCACCTACAACCGAACTCTCGAACTATACCATGCTAAAACTGGAAACTGGACTACCACCCCTCATGACAAATGCTACAAATGGTACCAAAGAAAAAACCCTGAAGAACAGTTCAGAATCAAACGGACTGGTTAAAGGAATGGATTGATTTGGCTTAAGAAAATCGAGTAGTAATGAGCCTCAATGAAGATGAAATACATAGCTGGGAAGGGAAACCAACAACGATGTATGAAGTCCTCAAACGTTTAGACGAATGTTACATAGAGAGACATACAGTCAACTGGACCATAATTTAAATAAAAGAAAATATTGATTAAAATTCTACCAAATTTCGTCTGCGAGGAGAACTCTTCAGGGTCAACTTCATACCTCATAAACAAGACCTACTCCTTGTACTAAAGTATGCAATACGAAGGAGCGAAAAGATAATTTCCATATCATACGCAGGTGTCCAGTTCTGAGAGAGACAAACAGAAATATTCTAAGAAGCGATTAGCAAGAGAACAAAAAATTTAGCTCCTCAGTGATATTGATGTTAAAGAAATAACTCTGTTTTGTAAAATTGCACTCGTGTACCTGAATGAATGAATGAATAAATTGGGGTATAAAAACACTGCGACCTAAAGATCTATTGTGCCCCCCATCAAGAACTGAATGATGTTAGCTCATTACTACAGTCCTTCCTCCAAGTTTGTTCCATTGAGGAATCGTGGTGCTTGAGCAGATACCTATGCCTTTGACTTTGATGCACGAGTGCATCACATTTTTGCAGTATGTGGTCAGGTGTCTCCTCGTGAATGTTGCAGAATCTGCTAGACTCGTTGTTCACTAGGCCAAGGATGTTGAGGTGTCTTCTCAATTTACAGTGGCCTGTGAGAAGCCCTGTGATTTTCCTGAGGTTGTTCCTGCTTAAGCTAATGCAGGTTAGAAAACACTATCGGTTGTGGTTCCCGAGTAGAAGTTTTGCCTATCTCAGCTTAGGGAGTTCTTTCCAGATTCTTGATCTTCTTGTCTCCTCTTCTGTTTTGATTTTATTTTTAATCACATTCTCTCCTATTCCGCAGTAGGGCTCTGGCTCTGTAAGGGGTGTCGATGCACCTATTTTTTCTAAGGTGTCTGCCTCTTCGTTGCCCTGGACTTCAACGTGGCCTGGTACCCAATGAAGTGTGACAGTGTTATTCTTGCCCAGTTCATTTAGCTTTGTCACGCACTCCCAAACAAGTTTGGAACTAATGGCGTAGGATCTTAGTGCTTTTATTGCAGCCTGGCTGTCTGACATGATGGCAATGTTTTGGTTTTTATATTTTCTATCGAGGTTTCTTTTAGCACATATACCTATGGCATTTACTTCTGCCTGGAATATGCTAGTGGACTGTCCCATCGGTAAGGAGAGTTTAGTTCTAGGCCCAAAAACTCCAACACCAGTCCCTTCAGCTGTTCTCGATCCATCAGTGATGGTATTTTCTTTAAGACAGTAGTTCAACGTTTCGCATAGTCAGTCTTTTTTGCAACTCAACTCCGTTTGGAAATATTTTTCGAACTCGTGTACCTACTGGGAAAGAATAATATTGGAAAACTTTGAACTTAATTCAAACGTGCAATTTGAGACTAATGAAACCAAAGGGTTTTTCATTAAGGACGGGTAGATGTTGAAATGAAACAAAACAAGCTGCGTGTGAGGTATTAGCAAATTTCTTTTTTTAATTTGAAGCACCCATGTAAACCATTATGTATGAAATATGACACCGTTTAAATGCCCACCTCGGCTTCTTACGGTGGCACAGAACCGAGTGATCCAGTTTTTAACAGTTCTTCCACATAGATCCAGCTGAATTTTAGCCATGCCCTGAGTTATGTTCACCTTCACGGTATCGGTTGATTGTGGATTATTGAAAAAGTCTAGCGGGGTCACATCACATGACGTTGGTAGCCAATTCACGTCACCTTTGCGCGAGATAACCTCACCCTCAAATAGCTTATACAGAGTTTCAATCGTGGCGTGCAAAGTGTGGGAAGTAGTGCCCCATTCTACTGGAACCACATGTCGTCTAGGTCCACAGGATTCAATTTGGGTCATAAGAAATTGGTTATTATCGTTTTGTAGCGTCTCGCCTTCGTTTTAAAAAACGCACTGACCAAAGACGCCGCTGGCTCAAAATCCACACCAAACGGTAAAATTTCAAGGAAGTCACCTGGTAAACTTAGCGTGGGATGGCGTCGTCCCATATCTGGCAAGTTTGCTCGTTAACGCAGCCATTCATCCATCATCGCTAAAGACAATTTTTCGACCCCAAAATTGGGATCCTCTTCGATACACTCCGAAGTCAAACAAGCTAATATACAGCCTTGTCTATGGCCATGAACTTTGAGCTCCTAGAACACTTGGATTTTGTGCGGTGAAAGCCCAAATCCCGACGTAAAATTTAGCGAGTTAAATTCTGCGAAAGGCTGAGTTCTTGTGCACGGCGATGCATGGCGATTGCTTGGATCTGCTGTACACTTTCACGGAAGGCGACGATGTTCTCAATCGATTTCGCGCGTATGAATGTTGGCTGAATATTGAAAATCGAACCGGGCGTCTCAAATTTAGCCCCTAAAGTTGAAAACTCGACGTAAGGCAGGCGCAGAGTTTCCGGTAACGAACACTTAATTTTAAAGTAAAGTTTTATCATTTGAAAGTATATCTCTTTAATGATGTTACTTGCCACTGTAATTCGGCATAATAAAACAACAAATTTGACAGATGTCGCAATTCAGGAAACGAAAAAAACGTATCATTTAGTTATTTTTTTGTGTATTTTATTGGACGAAACAGATTTGGAGAGGGATTTTTACGAGAAGGTATCGAAATTTTTCTCAATACCAGATAGCACTAGCTTATAAGATATTCTGTCGTTCTAAGGTTAATTCGAATTTTAAAAACCTGAGCTAATAAAAAACGTCCAAAAACACGTTTCCCCCATATCAAACACAATCGTATTCTTATGATTATTTCATCAAGCAGAAGGCTCTTAGACAAATTAAAAAAAAATTACTTCCACCATGTATTTAATTTTATCATCGATTTTATCCTCGATTAAGCTAATAACAGTATTAATCCTCTTCGTGTGTATTTAAATGTAGGTATCATATATCCTTTTGTGTATAAAATTGTCCTTTTCAATTTATTCACCCAAGTATAAGTATACCGTGTTATCATCCCTCAGTCCAATAGCATTCGAACTTAAACTAAAGTAACCTTGGACTAATTTTTGTTGAATATGACACAAATACATGCAGAGATGTTTCATTTATTATTTTTTTTTTGTAGGATTTCACTGTGTCATCGAAGAAATAAAGAATAAATTTATTTGTTCAAATCAAACAAATGAGTTTTTAAAGAATAGATTTGTCTTTTGTTGATATTCACAAAACTTACCTTATTAATCAGTTAAGTAAGCTTTTTTATACGGAAATCCTGAAAAAAGTAAAAGGAAATTGATTAAAAAATGACAAACAATATAAGGAAGTATATATTTGACAACTTGACAATATTAGTAATTCGTTGTACTATGTATTTTCTTTAAATTAGTTAAATCACTCTGAGAAGTTACCTCATCAATTCAAATAAAAAGAAAATAAAATAAACTCAAACTTGTCAATTTTAAATTACAAAAACAAACTGTCGAACATTAATTCTAATTCTGAAACAAAAACAACATTGACATTTTAAGATTTATTACAGCCTTGCCTATTTACTCATCCAAATATAAAATGTGTTCCTCTTGTATTTTTTTTTATTTTAAGTAATATTAACACCCACAATATATACATATGTACGTACAGTAAGAATAAGGCCTATCACAACCGATTTGATTATAGCAGATTTTAAATGACATCATTTTGTTTGTTTTTATTGCCACAAGGTACACAAATAAATTCGCCTCTCTACTCTCTCTCAGACCATCCCATTATTCGAAAAACCAATCCCATTTCCCATTTTCAATTTCCCATCATCCGCACAAAAGCACGAGGTGAAATTCAAACTCAATCTGCATAAACAAAAAATAAACTGCAGTTCTATTTTCGCTTTTCAAAAACCACCTGATTTATCCTCAAAATTCTATAAAAGTTCGTTGGAGCATATGGAAAGACAACAAAAAAAATAATAAAAATAAAGAAAACACCAAATGCCGCAAAAGTTAAAAATACCCCACTAATTAAGAATCGTGTGTGATTTGCGTGGAAGTTGAATACAGGGTGGGGAGATAGAACTTGTGTTTTAGAATTTTTAATTATGGAATGTTGAAGTCCGGTAAATAGCTAAATTCATACGAACATAAATTTCATTAAAACACCTAAAACAGCTATTCAAAAAATGATGAAGGATATGAAACTGGCATGAGCCTTGCAGTGGCAGAGGGAAGCCAGTAATTCAGTAAGTGCGACAACTACCTTCAGAACGCTGAAGGTCGGACTGTATATTCGAATGTGAGATCTATTATAAGCTCATGGTGGTATTGGAGAAGAAGGCATGTGTCTCCAAAAAGATGGCGCAATACATTGCATCAAGAATCGTATTTATATCATCGAAAGACATTAAGCGCAGTGTCATTCAATGTTATAGTCGACTTAACCTCCATTGTCCAAAAATAACTCAAATTAATCGACTTCTACAGAAGATCTAAAGTTGACTCTCTGCTGGACATTTTCTTGACTAAAATAAATTTTACTTACTTATTTGTTCTCACATATTTCACAAACGTTGAATAAATATTCTTGACAGGGACAAACGATGAAACAATTTTGAAATATTTCATACATTAATGTTTTGGTCAAGAAGATATTCACCCCTATTACAGAATTCGGCGAATGAAAGTTGAACGAACGCGCTAACATTTCCTGCACCACCGACATTTTGTTCAACTTATATGGTACTACTGAATTCGCAATCCATTCGCGCTCCATACAATTTCTGTCATTTTACATTCGCAACAATTTCGAACCGAATCTGAAGTGAATTTTTGATTAAATGAAAAAGAAACGAAAATAAACAATGGAAAGCACAAAAATGTAAGTCAAGAAAACGCACATCTAATAACGCAACCAGAGAGCCAGAAATCTAAAAAAAAAAAACAGTGCACACGGGTGGTATTGAACGGTCCCCCATCCAAGTACTAACCACTCAAAACGCTGCTTGATTTCGTTGATCGATAGCGATGCTATTATCAAAGCCTAGGCTGGTTGATTAAATGTCTGTAGCTGATAGTGTCGATACGAAAGTTCATAAATGATAAGGTAATTTTAGAAATCGACAATGTTCATCCGACGAATTTCATGATTGAGTTTTACAGCGGATACGAATCGAGTCAACTCACCGGGAGTAAAATTCTGCGAATTGTGTAATAGACATGAATAAGTCTCTAACAACTATAATGGAAACATATTAACGGCGGCGATCAGTAAGTAAGTAATTAAGTAAGTCAATCATGTCTATTACAGAATTCGCAGAATTTTACTCCCGGTGAGTTAACTCGATTCGCATCCGCTGTAAAACTCAATTGAAGGGTTGTAAGTCTAAAGGGTCTAAGTGCCATTTTTATAATTTAGAGATAAACGAGAAAAACATAAGCAAAAGCCCTTTGGCACTTATGCTATACCACAACTTTATTTGTGTGTGTGTACAGTTTTAAAAGAAATAGGCACTTGAATCCATTTTGATATTATAAGGCTTGGCCTTTAGATTGTATTTCGATAAAAATATTGATTTTTGATTTTTTGGCACTTAGACCCTTTAGACTTACAACCCTTCAATTATGAAATTCGTCGGATGAACTACATTGTCGATTCCTAAAATTACCTTATCATTTATGAACTTTCGTATCGACACTGACATTTATTCAACTGGCCTAGGCTGTGATACGAAATCAACGAAATCAAGCATCGTTGAGAGTGGTTAGTACGATGATGGAGGACGGTTCGAAACCAACCGTGTGCTCTTTTTTTTTTTTTTTTAGATTTCTTGCTCTCTGGTTGCGTTGCTATTTGTGCGTTTTCTATTAAAATTTGTTAAACAAACACTTTAGCATTCAGTATGATAAGCTTTTGACTTACATTTTTGTACTCTCCATTGTTTATTTTCGATTAATCAAAAATTCACTTCAGATTCGTCTCGAAATTGGTGCGAATGTAAAATGATAGAAATTGTATGGAGTGCGAATGGATTGCGAATTCAGTAGTACCATATAAGTTGAACAAAATGTCAGTGATGCAGGGATTGTTACCGAAATTCGTTCAACTTTCATTCGTCGGATTCAGTAATAGCAAAAGTTTGGAAATGAATTGAAACTGTCACTTCAGCTCATTCGCCGAATTCTCTAATAGGGGTTTATAAGTTAGCATCTACTAGCATACGCGGGCATTCTGATAATCCAGTGTGAACACTTGACTACTCGTACCATTCTTGTAAAACGTTTTTGAATGTTGTCAATCCTTAGAGAAGTTTTGTAGAAGGGACTCAATATAACAGATCAATATTCTAAAATAGAACGAACAAAGGCAATGAAGAGAGATTTAAGAGCGTAAGGATCAGTAAACTTTCTTAGAATTTCTAGAAATGGATCCTAGCATAGAATTAGCTTTAGGTACTACATAATCAATATGCAGATTTAAATTCAGTTTAGGATCAAATAAAACACCAAGATCTTTATTTTCATTTATTCTGCAAAGAGCGATGGGAGACTGGTTACGAAAAAATTACATAATTTGGAATTTTGAGATGTTCAAAAATAAGTGATTTTTCTTACACTTACATTTTTTTACTTTGCATTTCAAGTCATCAGGAAACAACAATTTTTCTAAAAGTTGAATATGAAGTGGAATATCATTTATTAAAATCAAAAATAAAAGGAGTCCAAGATGGCTTCCTTGAGGAACACCAGAGGTAACATGAATTTGGTGAGGCTTAAAAATTATTTATATGAACGTATTGAATACGCATAAATAAGATTGAAGACAATTCAAAAGATTAGAATGACAACCTACCAATTTTTGCATTAAGATTTTATGGTTTACTCGATCTAAGGCTTTGGCAAAGTAGGTATAAACGTCATCACATTCGAAACAATTAACAACAGAATTACTGAAAATCATAAGATTTATCGAAATTGGTTTTCCACTGACAAATCCATGTTGGTATGGTGAGATAATTTCTTTGAAAAGAAAGGACAATTTATTGTAAATGATTTTTTCAAATATTTTGGGATAATCGAGATCTTGCAAATCGGACGGTAGTCTGAGACATCTTGTTTAGAACCTGCTTTATGAATATGAATTATGAAAGAAATTTTCAAATCCTTTAAAAACTCACCTTTATTAGGTGAAGAGTTAAATAAAAATGTTAAAAATACACAAAGAGAACTTAACTTATTCAATACTTTATGCCAAGGAATTAAATTTAAAAATTCATTTATGGCGTTCTAGTGACCTTTGGCATAGTTATAATAAGTAGAATTATCACATCTTGGTTTTAAATAGCCAAAAAAAAAACTTAACTGAACGCTTAGTGCAAGATGGTGAAGAGAATTATTGAAAATTGGATTGAAACTTTTAATAATATTTACAGAAAGTTCTTTATAAACAGAAATTAAATCTAAAATTCGATTGTTATCATTAAAAAACCTATTTATTTGAATAAGATCAAACTCACAAAAAGAATCTATAACTTTACTTTTAAGTTCAGAATTTACATTAAATGGTAATAAACATTTTTCATCTGGACTAAAAGTCCACTTAATATTGCAAAGATTAAAATCACCTAGTATGAGCAAATGTTGATTAGGATTTAGTGATATAGTGTTGAGAATTAAGAGATGAGGGCAAGTCAACTTCAGCACAAGCGATATCGTATCGACTTGAATGAGTCTTTCAGGAAATAATGATGGGATAGTGAAAAAATAAAAACCATCATCATACTTAATGCAGACCCTTCTTGGAATTTTCATGTTTGTAAACCTACACTTATGTAGATCTGAAAACTTTCAATTTCTGTTCTTGAAATTTGAGAAGCAAAATTATTTTTCATCTGGAATCGAAAAAAAAATCCGAAACATTACAGAACTGTTTAAGCTGAAATCGTCTAGCCGGAATGTTTCTGAAATATGCTTCTTTTGGTCTGGAAATTACTTGAGACACACCCTATGTATAACTCGATTAAGTTCAAGATTTCAATTTCTATATGAATAAACATTGCAATTAATCAACTTTACGTAACAACAAACTCAAATAAAATCGAACTATATTCGTTCAATTACGAGTAAATATATTTTTTAGTGTCTCTAGTCCGAAAGGCTTCGCAAGACAGCATATTTTTTTTATTGAAATAAATGTAACTTAAGAATCATGGTTGTTTTTGTAAGATACTCGTATGTCGAATTTTTTGCTATTTGTCAATTTCGTATCACCTACATATATTTATGAAAAAATATGGTCAAAACTTAATACAAAATTTTTATCTACATTAAATGCAACACATTTATACCCTTAAAATTGTAAGACTTTCTGATGTAAAGATTTTAAGGGCCGATGTTGATTTGGAATAAAACACAAATTATTTTGGAAATTATGGTATGGTTCAATTATGTATGGAACAAAATATCTGCCAAATGGCCGCCGCGACCTCGGCGACACACCTCCATCCGATGGTCCAAATTTTCTATGACGCTGAGGCATAATTGAGGTTTTATGCCGTTAATGTGCCGAATTATCTCATCCTCTCGATCTTGAATTGTTTCTGGCTTATCGACGTACACCTTTTCTTTCAAATAACCCCAAAGAATGAAGTCCAACGGTGTCAAATGAAATGATCTTGGCGGCCAATTGACATCGCCACCACGTGAGATAACACGGCCATTGAATTTGAAAAGAGCCATTGTTTCGTTAGATGTGTGGCAAGTGGCACTGTCCTGTTGAAACCACATATCGTCCACATCCATATCTTCCAATCCAAGCCATGAAAAGTTCGTTATCATCTCACGATAGCGAACACCATTCACAGTAACTGCCCGACCGGCCTCATTTTGGAAAAAATACGGCCCGATGATGCCGCCGGCCCATAAACCCCACCAAACAGTCACTCTTTGTGGGTGCATTTGTTTTTCGACAGTCACTCTTGGATTATCATTCGCCCAAATGCGGCAATTCTGCTTATTGACGAATCCACTGAGGTGAAAATGTGCCTCATCACAGAAGATGATTTTCTTCGAAAATTGATCATCCACTGTTGCCATTTCTTGCCACAATTCTGCCCATTGACGACGCTTGAAATAGTCAAGAGGCTTTAGTTCTTGAGTCAATTGCATCTTGTAAGCATGTAAATGCAAGTCTTTATGCATAATGTTCATCAACGACGAGCGTGAGAGGTGCAATTGTTGGGCACGATCGACGACGAGTTGAGGTATACGGCTCTTCACTTCTTCAGTCACACTATCGCGAACAGCTGCAATATTTTCTGCAGTACGAGCTGAACGAGCATGCACTGGTGTTTTCACATCTCCGACAGACCCGGTTTGCTCAAATTTTTGCACGATTTTTCCGATTGTATGCACATTTGGACGATTAAATTGACCGAAAAAATCACGAAGTGCACGATATGCATTTTGATTTGAACGCCCTGCCCATTTTCATAATAAGCCAGATAGCCCAGTCAAATAAGCCAGAAAAAGGGGCAAACCTCGGAATGGAAGCGAATAAGCTGAAAATTTGCACCAACCTTTATTTTGATGTTCTAATGACTGACAAAAAAGTCTCATATCATATCGTGTCGGCGTCACAAGTTATTCGAGGTCAAAGGTCAGGTAAATCGGTTTTTTGCAATTATTTCGTTTTCTATGCGAAATACCGCGTTCGAGGTTATTATGAATTTTGTAGACCATACAATTATCTACTATTTTCATCTTAAACATTTTTTTATAACTCCAACCATTCTCGAGATATAGCGCGGAGAGTGAAAATTTAAAACGTAGATACTTAGCATTTTATGCATAATGACTGATTTTTGTTTTATATGTGATAAACCGCTCTCGGAAGGAGAAAGAATTTACATTAAAAAAGCTGAGAGATGTCATTACAGGCTATATTCCTGATGATAAAACAATAATTTCAAAATTAAGGGAAAGATATTTAACTGAAGTAATAATAACGACGAAAATAGGATCATTTACAATTATTTGTTTTCGTGATACGCAAGCTAATATTTTATCTAATGCTTGGTATAATAATAAAAAAGGCACTGGGTAGAAGAACGAATGCGTGTAGTAGAATTTACAGCTGCAATTATTAGAGAAGATATCGTCGAGTCTAAATCTTATCCGCCTCCAAGTAAAATGATCTACAATTTACTTGTCGACGCCGCACAGTGGGCATAAATCGTGATTTAAGTGGCCAAAAATATTTTTTTTTTGTTTTCGAATCACATAAGTTTAATTTTAATTAATTAAAGAAATATTTATACGTAAAATATATGACATTTTTTTTAAATAAATATGCTCAGGTTAAGAGAAAAATAAATTCAAAGTGAGAAAAACTTATATATCGATGTATGAAGCATTTTTGGCACAATTTTTATTTGAGGATTTTCTTGAAAATCCTTTTGGAAAGTAATTGAATTCATTACAGCTAATTATTTCACATATTTATTTGTTATAATACGCAAAAAAAATATAAAGAAACGTTAAGTAGCTAGTACCGTTTGATTTTGAAACACCCATCTTAATTTTACTCAATTTTCCAGTTTATAAAGGCGATACAAAAATTCACAGCTTTAATTTGTTTACGAATTGAAAATTGATTATGTGCTCTATCGAAACTCGAAAGATTTATATCCGCATGTATCCGCATTTACGAGTTAGAGCGAAAAAACATTTTACATAGCGACTCTTCTGTATGCAAAATCTTACATGTTGTACTGTAACCATGTACCAAGACTGTCGTTCGTCTCCAATGAAGATGCCCAAACAATTTAATATTCACCTATTCTGGGTGCCGGGACACAGGGACATCCCGGGGAATTGTAAAGCCAACGAACTCCCAGAACTGGAACGGAAATGCCTTTCTTGCCCGTTAGGGTAAACATTATAGGTATGCCTGTAGCTACAAGTAAACTTATGCTGAAGCGAATTGCTCTGGAACAATCAAACACAAGATGGCCTAACACTACCACATGTTTGGCGACCAAACAAATCTGGCCCAAACTACATTTGAAGCGGTCAATGTATTTATTTTCCCTCAGTAGATCTCAGATCAGCTCCGTAATAGGTGTCATACTATGTTTATAAAATAATTCAGAGCTCTTAGAACACGCTCGATTCGGAGAAAGTTCAGAGCATGTTCGACATGCTCGTGCTCTGTTCAGTGCTCTACTCTGAATGAAAAAAGAAAAACGCCCTATGAAACTATTTTTGCAGGAGTTGCTTGGACGAGGAGGAAGAGGAAACAATCCCACACCTTCTTTGTACATACCCAAACGCAAACTTCATCTAGGAGAATATTTCTATAACGAACTAAGCGATCTAATAAATACAGACATTAAAAGTTTCCTTCGCTTCATTAGAAGCTCCAAATGGTTTTAACTAGTAGGGAACCTTTTTGTTCCATATAAGATCTTGACAGCCACTTTAACCTTACCTAACCTTACATACCATATTGTTTTTATTTAGTGCGGTTAGTAAATTTACTTGCACTTATTTTCTGTGGTATGCTCTTTTTATGTGGTTCTCATTAATTGTTCCGTTACATTTAATAATTGGATGATGGAAATGACCAAATTGATTTAAGGTTTTGGTTACTATTCTTAAACCAAGTGTTGGCTTGAAGAGGACAAAATGGGAACTACAAATTTCTTTTTGAGTGTTTTTGTGAAGACCCAAAGGGCAAACCTAAGAATTTCAAACAAATAGTTTACTGGTCACTATTTGTTGGATCTTCAAGAAAGTTCTTTTAAAATAAGTTTTGTATCCAATTTAAGTCAATATTGAATAATTTGTCATCCCACATTAACAGGGAGAAAAACAACTTTTTTTTATTATTTTAAAATCAAAATAACACATATTTGATAAATTATATATTGAAAGGTACTTAAATAAAGTTACAAACAAAAAAAATTATAAAAAAAACTCAACTGGTTCAAAAGTTATGGATTTTTGACCACTTAAACCACGCTTTCTGCCCACTGTGCGCCGTTTAGTATAGACTTTACATATACGGATGCGCGCTACCCACTCTCCGCGTTATATCTCGAGAATGGTTGGAGCTATAAAAAAATGATTGAAATGAAAATTGTAGATAAGTGTATGATCTACAAAATTCATAATAACCTCGAACGCGGTATTTCGCATAGAAAACGAAATAATTGCAAAAAACCGATTTACCTGACCTTTGACCTCGAATAACTTGTGACGCCGACACGATATGATATGAGACTTTTTTGTCAGTCATTAGAACATCAAAATAAAGGTTGATGCAAATTTTCAGCTTATTCGCTTTCATTCCGAGGTTGAAGGCTAATTTGACTGGGGTAAGAATAACTTTAACGTGTTGCTCTATTGTGTATCTTTCCATGGTTCAAATTGAGTTAGTTTGAAATTGAGAAATGTCAAATGAAATGCAGAGAAAAACTTGACGTTTAGGTGTGGTTCACATTCAACACATTCAACATCGGCCCTTTTAAATTTAACTACCCTTTATTACCTTTATGTCCTAAGTAAAAATCTTATATTCTTAAGGTTGATACAAATTTGTGTTGATCTTTCAGTAATCCTTAAACAAAATAGAAATGTTTTTTTTTTTTTTTAATTTGGTGATAGAAGACCGTTTTTCCATTCAATATTCACATACATTTTTTTGCGAATGACACGCCCACTTCTAAAGAAAAAACTTGATTTCCAAATTTAATAAATCATTATGTGTGTTTAGAATTTTTTTTTCTCATAGTAATTATTTCACTTTTGAAAGAAAATTGTGAAAAATTAAAAAGAGAAAAAACACACTTTTTAGTCATATAAAAATAAAAAATTAATTGACCACGAAAAGAAAAATGGAAAAATTAGAAACAAGGCTATTTTTAAGACCGGTGTATCTAGCGTGTGTTTCGTGTTTTACGTCACTGTCAAACATCTTCAGTTTGGTCTAAAATTTAACCATGCATCGTCTTACAAACAAACAACGCTGGCAAATTATTGAATTTTACTATCAAATTGCGTGCTCTGTTTAGAAAGTGCATCGCACGCTTCTTCCATTTTATGGTCAGTTTAATCGACCTACTGAAAAATTTACATTGTTGGACATTAAACAACCAACACGCTTAAGTAGAGTGCGAACTGAGGAATATATCGCAGCTGTATCGGCCAGTGTTAGTGATGACCGTGAATTATCGATTCGGTGCCCATCGCAGCAATTGGGCCTCTGTTCCACTACGTAGAAAATTTTGCGGAAGGATTTAAGTCCTTCAAAATACAGCTGGTGCATGAATTGAAGCCGAACGACCTACAACAACGCCGAATTTTTGGTGAATGGGCTCTTGAAAAGTTGGCCGAATATCCGCTTTTTATCGAAAAATTGTGTTTTGGACGAAGCTAATTTCTGCCGTATTTGGACTGAACAGCACCCAGAAGCATTGTAAGAGCTACCAATCCAAAAGTTTACATAAAAAAGTACCTCCAAAAACAAGTATTTCCTAGACTAATTTTGACTCTCTGAACAAGAAAATGGCACTCATTTATTTTTCCAAAGAAGTGTTTTAGAGATATGAGCAGAAAACCTGTTTTTTGCTCCTTTCCCATGTATAAGCCTAATTCTCAATAACGGTCGAACTAATTAACATATACTTTACATTTTTGAACAGATATTTTGTTTGTCTTTCCAAAAGTATACGACTTGTTAGACCGAGAGCCCACAGCAATTTTTGGGTGTGATTGATAACAAAAAATAATTAGCTTAATTAGATAGGCCCTTAGCAGTTATTTAAAAATGCGAACGCCTTGCAGTTCTGTCCAAGTCTAAATAATTATGATATCAACTTTGCCAAAATGTAGAGTTAAGCCCCCTGATTGAAAATATCGAGGTCCAAGACGTTTTGCAGACAGCCTTCTGCCTGCCAGACGCGATAAGAATACGGTACTACTTGCACGAAGAAGGCCGCCTTCAAAACGTTATGGACCTCGATCTTTGCAATCAGGGCACTTAGCTTTTAATTTTGAAGTTATGGCAAATTTCTTATCACAATTTTTTAGACTTTGAAAAGAACTGCATACTTGATGCACTCTTGTGCACTATTTCTGCCACTAGAGAATGCAAGACGTTCACATTTCTAAATAACTACTAAAGGCCTATCTAATTATGCTAAATTTTTTCTGGTATCAATCACACCCAAATGTGAGTAAATCGGCCCAACAATCATCAAGAAAAAGCCGTTCAAAGTTTCAAAAAACACAATTTTTCGCAGTTTTTAAAAAATCGCTTGTTTTAAGTCATTCCGTAAGGATAGACAAAAAAATATTTAAAATACTTTTAAGATCTCAGGTGGAAGATATTGTTTTTAAAAGCTAAATCGATTAATAAATGTGGAAGTTATGAAACAGTACGTGAAGGCAGACCATTTCAGTTTTTTTTCTTTTTTTAATAATTTTTATTGAAAATATGACGTATTGCTTACACTTCTTCTTTTATGTGGCGTTGAATCTTCGCGGAGCTACATCCAGCAGTAGTCACGTACTGGCCTGCAGGTTGGCTACACTAAATGCTGCTGTTTTCTGTGTTTTGGGATATCAGAGCAGATGAAAAACATTTCATCCAATGAAATTGGCCACTTCGTGAACATCATGTAGTAGGAAAGAGCAACATTGCTGAAAAAGCACTCGTTGAAAAACAAAATGTTATACTTCCACCATTGCACATAAAACTCGGCATTACGAAAAATTTTTTAAAAGCCTTACTCCCAGTTTCACAGTGGAAGTTTAAACCCCACTTTAGGTTTAAACTTCAGTTCAACAATAAATTTGGTTTCATAGTCCTTGAACAGAGTTCATTCTGTAGTTTGAGTTAAACGACACTATTCTGCCGTTTAAACCTCAGGTTGACAACCCCTTCAAACATTTGAAAATAGAATTTCTTTTCATTTTGAAATTTGTTTTCCTGTCACAGGTCTCAACTGAAACAAAGCAAACTTTCCTTGATTGTTTTTTCTTTGATTCAGAGAAAACAATTTTCTTAAACCACGTTCAATGAACTGAAAAGTTCAGATAAGACTGTGAAACCGGACGAGTTGAACTTCAAATTTAAACTCCAGTTCAGGTTCAGCAGAACTTAAGTTTAAACTCTCACTGTGAAACTGAGGGTTTGCAAAAGATCCCGAAAACAAAGGATTGACATATGTATATGAAAACAAATTTTCCCAAGCTGTCAACCGAAAAAATTAAGGCGGGTATATTCGTTGGTCGACAGATAAAAAACTTGTTTAGTGAAACCGGATTTTTGAATTGTCTAAACAAAAATACGAAAAAAGAGCATGGAATGCTTTTCAAGACGTAGTTCATGGTTTTTTGGGAAACCACAGAAATCCAAACTATCGTCAATTGATCGAAAAATGATGCAATTCATTCCATGCTATTGTGAGTATTTAGCAGATAAGTGTTTCAAAAAAAAAGATTCCACCAGGACCTCACAATCATGGAAAAGAGGTATGAGGGCTTTTGGGACCAAGAGATGAAATTATAAAAACAAAAAAAAAATTAAATGGTCTGCCTTCACGACTGTTTCATAACTTCCACATTTATTATGTTAATTAGTTCGACCGTTATTGAGAATTAGGCTTATACATGGGAAAGGAGCAAACAGGTTTTTTGCTCATATCTCGAAAACGCTTCGTTGGAAAAATAAATGAGTGTCATTTTCTTGTCCAGAGAGTCAAAATTAGTCTAGGAAATACTTTTATTTGGAGGTACTCGCTAAAAACTGAAAATTTGTAAACTAGTGTTACCACTGCATCCAGAAAAAGTCACTGTTTGGTGCCGATTATGGACTGGCGGAATCATTGGGCCGTATTTCTTCAAAGATGATGCGAATCGCGTTTACGAAAAACGTTACTGTGAATGGTGAGCGCTACCGTGCGATGATAACAAACTTTTTTTCGCGCAAAATGGAAGAGCTTGACTTGCATGACATGTGGTTTCAACAAGACGGTTCCACATGCCACACAGCAAGCGTAACAATGGACCAATTGTGAGGCGAGTTCGGTGAACAGTTTATTTCACGTTTGGGACCGGTCAATTGGCCGTCTAGATCGTGCGATTTAACGAACGCCTCAAGAATATTTTTTGTGGCGCTATGTTAAGGCTCATGTCTATAGCGACAATTCCGCTTCGATTGACGCACTGGAAGCCAACATTGAAGAATTTATTGTTGAGATACCAGCCGAAATGTTGGAAAGAGTATGCCAACATTGGACTTAGCGAATGGACAATTTGAGGCGCAGTCGCGGCTAACATTTGCATGAAATAATCTGCAAACATTAAATTATATCGACCGTACTATCGATTCAAATAAAAATTTCATGTATTTTTCTGAATTTTATGTTCATTTTTTTTTTAATTTCCCATAGCTCTTAAAAAATCAATCGTTATAGCTTGCCATATAGTGCATCGATATTTTAAGAATTACTTAAGCTATAATTTTTATCTTGATTTTTTTTTAATTTCAAAGTTTTTAAGAAATTTTCAAAAAAATCTTAATTTCACCAAAAAAAAACATTAGGCCGCTCCAAATGGAAGGTACTTATTAAGAAATTCTACATAAGTAAAGCTCTCCCCAAAAAATTCAGCTTGGGTGGAATTTCCTCGAAGTGAAAGACTAATAATTTTCCTAGAATACACGTTCTGCAAAACATTATTTCAATCATTTCACATCCACCTTATTCGTTCTACCCTGTATAAGGAAAAATAAAATTTCTCATTTGCAAATTAAAAACGCGTTCATGAGATGAAAATAGGATTCCACACTGTGCAGAACATCAACCGATCTCTCTATATTGAATTATCAATTTATCATCATAAAGGAACCAAACTATTAAAGAGTTTTAAGAATTTCGTTAGATCTATTTATTGCCTGAACAAAGTCATTAACGAGTAAACATTTCGGTGTGGTGCTTTTAAAATTAAAATTGGATTTTAATTAAAGTTTTCGTAGGAAGAAGCGTGCTTAGAGTTTTGCAAGGCGATGCGATGCACAAGCGAATGTTTATACTTTATTTTAGATTAAACGAGCGAACGCAGGAAAGAAGGGTAGATGAGTACATTTTCGGAAGGAAGGTCTTTGTACTGTAAGTCAAAATGTGTGTGTTTTTTTTTTGTTCTTCCAACAAAAACAAACAAAATGATTTTTGTAATTATTACAGGTACTCGCAATTGCTTTAAACTTCAATAGATGCTTTAACCAAGTTCCGATGTAAGCTAAAGTCTACTCGAGATGGAATTTATGGGCTACGTGTCTGTGCCAGCTACTGTTTTATTGACTTTTAATGTGAACAAAATCAAATTTATTTATGTTTCTGTGAGTTTCGTTAATTTAAGATGAGAATGTCTAAAAATAATGTGATTTCACAAAAAAATACAAAAACATAAAATTCGAATAGCAAGATGGTGTGAGGAACATTATTAACTGAACTCAATTTAATCCGTAGTAATATTTTTTGATTGATTAAAATATTGATTTAAGAACTTTAGGAAAAAGACAAACAAAGCTTTCCTTCCACTTTTATACGGTTTCATCTTTATGAGGAGAAAAGCACTCAAGATGGAATAATTAACTAAACCAGCAAAACTTTCAAGCTAATGTAAACCATCGATAAAATCATTACCCGGCAGGATACCCACTAATCCCCAAGCATTGCTCTTTGATGGACCGAATGAAGTAGGAGCATCTTAAACAGCTTGCCACTCATTCCATTTTTTCTTTTTTTAGATTAGTGATTCGTTTTCTCTCCTGTTTTCCAATAAGTACATACTCCATCCACCTAGTCCCGAATAAGAGTTCTTCTTCATGGTAGCTATAGAAAGAACTTGATGGTGATGGCTGATCTGGGTCGATAGTTGTTGATGTATTATACTAAGGGGGGTTGGTTACTGGAGTGGTTATAAGCGATTGGAAATGTTGAGCTGCAAAAAGGTTGGACGAACGAAAGTTCAACTAACCTCATCTGTTGGTCTTCAAGATAGATACGATTTATTTGCACTATTTACCTTCTTATAGTGGAAGAAGTAGTAACCACAAGGGCTAATGTTTGTGGATAAGCACATATGGTTGCGCAAAGGACTGAATCCACATTTTTTGATGTACTTAAGGTTGCTCGAAAAAGCTTATCTTATTTGTTTGTTTTGAAATTCGAATTTTGTTTAAATGGAATGTATTCTGGTGAACTTGTTGTTCGTTGGTTTTTTTCGACAACTTTTGTTTGAGTTAACGGATCAAATATTTATTAATATGTCAGCTACAACTAATTGAAGTTCAATTGAAAATAAACCAAAATCATAAGAAAATTACGGAAATCTATTTGAATAGAAATAAAAAATGGCTGTTTCGAACGAACTTAGTGTTATAAAAGGTCTTTCAACTATCGTAGGTAGATTTTGTCGGCCTGTGGTGGCCATGTTGTTTTGGTCACATCTGGAAAATCTCAAATCTATTCATTATTATTCAGTAGTTAGATGCCAAATCACTATGATTGAACAACACTTTTATGTGATAAAACTTTATTACCAAAACGAGTGCTTGTTAGTGCCAACGTTGTGCCCATTCTACGGTAGACGTGGTGGCCTTTCACTGTTGACTTTTCAACGTTCGATGGCCAAATTTGAGAAAAGCGGCTCGGTTGTCAATCAGACAAAATTAGTTATCCAAAAGAATGCAAAAGTGGCCAAGAACATCGCTGCGGTGTATAGCAGAATCCGAGGCAGTCAATTTCTCGCCGTGCACGAGAACTCGGCCTTTCGCAGACTTCAACTTGTCGAATTTTCGGTTGGGACTTGGGCCTACACCCGTAAAGGATCCAACTGGCCTAGGAACTCAAAGTTCATGATCATAGACAACGCTGTTTGTTCTCAGACTCGGCTCCGGAGCGTTTGAAAGAGGACCCCAACTTTAGCCGAAAACTCATCTTTAGTGACGAGATGTATTTTTGAATCCTCAAAAATTTACCAAGTTACCGTTTTGTGTGGAATTTTTGTCGGCGGCGTTGTTGTTGGTTAGGCGGTTACCATTAATAGCGAGCTCCAAAGAACGATGGTAAATAATTTCGTATGGCCTAAATTGAGCCGTGTAAATAGTCAAGCCGCTTTCAAGGAACTCAACACATACGCCATCACGTCTAACTTGGTGTGGGAATTTGTGGGCAGGCTAAGCTAAGTTGGCAAGAACAATAATATCTCACGTCATTGGGTATGTGTACATGTATATAGGTGGCCAGAGAAATAAGAAGACAGACTCCCTAGCAAAAAAAGCCGCAAGGACTCCTTCGATGAGGGCAGAACCATATTGCAGAATAGGAGAAAACAGGATTAAAAACGAAATCAAAACAGAGGAGGAGGCTAAACTACTTTTTGGGAACTATAACAAAGATCGTTTTATGAAATGTATCAGCTTAATTAGGAACAATCTACGAATAGTATCGGACTCATCACTGGTCACTGTAAACTAAGAAGACATTTGAATCTACGAATAGTATCGGACTCATCACTGGCCACTGTAAACTAAGAAGACATTTGAGTATTCTGGCTTGGAAAACAGCCCTACATGCAGATTTTGCAATACTCATGACGAACCGCCGGAACACATACTATTTGGGACGCTTCCAAGCTGAAGAAAGTGATTTATCCGCTCTGAAGGTGCCCCAAATAATCAAACTCATCAAAAGGATAAATTTGGAGAAGAGAGCAACTCATCTAGCACCGAATGGGTGCACAATACATCTTTAGGTCGCAGTGCAAACCCCCTCTCGACATTCATTCGTTCATTCAATACACAATTCTATTCAAATTTTTGAGCTTTAGAATACAAAAACTGATTAAAATCAGTTGTACTGTTTTTCAGAAAATCGAAAACAAAAAAGGGTCAGAAGTACTATTAATTTCCATTATTTGAAAATATTTTTCAACCATTAGCAAATATTAGTCTCTTGCCAATTTGTTTAATTTTTTCAGATATTAATTATTAATTTCACTACAATAAGTTTACTGAATTTTGGAGGAAAACTTTTTAGTATGCGCCACACAAAAAAATACAGCTGGCATTCGACCTCTAAGGTGCTATAGAAGGAGGTGAACAATTTATTTAATTTTGGGTTTGCTTTGAGATACTGTGAATTGCTTGAACATATAATTTTGAAGACCAAAATATGTCTCCGAAGTAAAAACCTTTGGCCTAGTTTCAACAATAAAAAAGACCGATATTATCATCCAACTGAGTAAAAAGTCTCTATCACTTCTGGTGAGCATCACCACCGGATACAACCAACTGGGTTACCACAAGAAAAAGATGAATCTCAGTATGGACGACTTATACAGAGGAAGGGTTGACGAGGAAATACTCCTCAATACCTGGACGCCTCGCCTATACACCAGCGATTGCCACTTTTACGGTGAGCCAGCTCTCCCTAAGGTTGGTGAAATCCTCATGAGGAAAGCATAACCCCTTCGACTTTTTCAACAATCCTTACTGAGAGGTGGCCCCATCAAACAAACGGACATGTACATACATCAACCACTGACCTATCAAACTCATCTACCAGACGTTTGAAGGAGCCACATGCCACTACGAGTCCGGTGGAAGGATGATTTCTCAAGTGAGAGTAAAGAAAAGGATCACTCCCTTAAAAGGCGTCTACGAGTACCTCTCCTCAACTAAGTGATTATGTGACGAAAAACATTTCTTCAATGACTTAGAAGTATCCTCCGACATTTCAGGCTAAAGCTTGCTGAAACTCATTAATACTCTTAGCGGCCTTGAATGACATAGAATTTATCATAGGTTTCTTAACATGGTAGTTACAATTCCTAAGATATCACAACGGATCTACTTTGGTCTTAGTGTGACGGCAAAAAGATCAACTGTCCGCCCATTAACCTAGGTTAAGTTATGTTGTTGGGCTGACAATTGATGTCGTTATCGTCACACTTAGATCAATGTAGATCTATTGTGCTACCCGTGAGTGTAATCACTCTTTTCTGATAAAAACCTATGTATTCTGTTAATCAGTCAAGCCATTTTGAGGCATTGACGAAGTTCAATATGTGAATTCCTGAAACATTGGAAAGATCTTCTAAATTGTCAAAGCAGTAACTACAAAGCCATTTCCTTCTCTGGTGGCATAGTGAAGGCCAATGACAGAGAAAGTGTGATGTGTCTTCATGTACCTCTTCATCACCACATAGGTCATCTGTACTTAGTTTCATTTTAAATTTATGATAGTTCAGTAAATTATGTCCGGTGATTATGCTCGCAAGAGAGCGAAGGGACTTCTTACTAAGTTGCATAATTTTGTCGGTCTTCTGCTTGTTAAAGCAAGGCCATACTTTCCTAGTAGTATCACAGATGTCAAGTAGACTCCACCTTTCATTGGATTTCTTTAGGATTAAATACTGAAATTTTCTGTTTAATGTTGCAGAGTATGGGATACTTACCATCTCTGCTTGACTAGCGTCAAGAGCTGATCCCTGTCTTGCCAACTTATCGGCATTTTCATTACCTGGTATGCCGCTGTGTCCCGGTACCCAGCAGAGTCTAATATTGTGCTGCGTGCCAAGAACCTTAATCTCTTCGCGGCAGCAAAAGACAAGCTTCCATTTTATCCCAGTGGCAGAAATCGCTTTTATTGCCGCTTGGCTATCAATGTAAAAGGTGATACCAGCCCGTGGTATCGCCATCATTGATACATGTTTAGCAGCTGTGGTCACTGCCAGGACCTCCGCTTGGAAGACACTGCTATAATCTGGGAGCCTAAGTGAGTTGTTTAGCTTAAGAGGTTCTGAGAAAAAGCCTGCACCAACACCCGTGTCCATTTTGGATCCATCAGTATAGATTGCTATTGCTGATTCACTGGTGAAGGGTTGGTTGTTAAACCATTCTTCTTTGCTTGGAAAGGCTTATAAAAGCCAAGTTCGGGTGTTGTATAGTCTGTAATGATACTATCACCCAAATATTTCTGAAGAATTTGAGCATGTCTTATTGTGCTGTTCTTCCATAGGTATTAGTCTGACTTAGTCTTGAGGCGCTATATGCTGCGGATTCTTGTACGAAAAGGCCATTAACCTAACCTAAACAGTTTTTAGAAAAGACATCTCAGTATTTTAATTTTTCATTTTCACTATCACAAATGTTGACTGCGTCACTAAGGATTCTTCAATTTCTACTGACGCTGACGATACAAAACTTCTATTTTTTCCAACAAGATTAAGATTATCTACCTGGTGCAAGAAGAACTCTCTGGTGCCAGAAGAAATCTCTAGTGCTAGAAGAAATCTTTGGAGCTTAACGTTAGCAAAGTGTCAACCTTTAACATACTAACGTAAACATTCTCCACTTCCTCTACATTCATATTCAATTAACAATGAAGCAGGAGTTATCGCAGTTGATTTATTGTATGATCTAGGAGTTGTGTGTGCTAGAGAAATTAATTTAAAAATTCATATCAACACTACACTGAACCAAATTTGGTAGTCATATTGAAGAAAAAGTAGGTAGAATTCAAGAAAGGGTGATCAATATACGGTCAATGAAACCTATCCGTTGTTTTGAAGAAAATTTTGTTATATTCAAGAAATATTGTCATTTTGAAGAAATGCATAAAATTTTTCGTTATGGTGTTAAATCCACAAAATTTTGTGAAATTGATTAAATTTAATCCTTCTTATGAAAATTTCCTCAAAAAATGATTTTTTTTTTTAACCTGGTTTTATTTTTTTTTCTTGCTTTAAGTTGATATACATACATAACATACATAGTAAAAAAAAAGCTTTTAATACAAATTTCTCGTTTCGAAAAAATGAACAAATTGTTTTCGTAGATATAAAATTTCATTCGTTTGAATAAAATACTAAATCATTCATCATTTGAAGAAACCTTACTCATTTTGAATATTCAGACTTCAATATGAAGAAAAATACTATGAACAATTGTTGATTTGATTCTTCAAAAATTAACAAAATATTTTCTTCAATATCACCTACGCAATTTGGTTCAGTGTAGAGCTATTTACTCATAGCTAACTCTGCACTTGGTTTGGTTAAGCGGGATCAAAAGAATACTCAGACCCCTTCGTTACAAAACCTCTTTCTTCACATTTTTCAGCTTTTTCTTGAATATGCCAGCTACGTATGGTCAGGGTCCTCCTTTAATGATATTCACTCCCTTCGTATCGAAACCGGGCAACGTAGATTCTTTGGTTTGCACTTCACAGGCTATCCTAGCTTGATAGGTTTCACCTTCCACCATATGAAGATGGTCTTAGGCTCCTCTGGTATTGTTTTCATTTAGGTATATCAGCTTTAATAACTGGCGTGCGCTTCTACAAATAGTTTCATTGCATACGAACCCCAGATACGAGTATCTTAGACCGTTGTCACTCTTTGATGTCAAGTTTCTTTGCACTAACAATGGAAGTAGTGAACCCATGACCCGCATGCTATGCACTTCTAATAGTTTTCTATATTCTTTTGACTTTTACTCCTGAGAAAACCCAGTCTCAAAATCTCTATCTTTACCAAGTGTTAACCTTATAATCTCCCCATTTCTTCAAACGCTCTCATATTGACCCTCTACTTCTCCTACCTAACATCTTTAAACTGGTATTCATATGTAAGCCCTTAGCTTTATATGTTAGTCCTAAGCTAGATTTTAGGTTTTGGAACCTTAGGCCTCGGCCACGCACTGAGCGACGAGCGATTAAGCGACGGCTATAATGTGTCAGTGGTTCTCCGGCCTTTCCTGCTATGAATCTATGAAAATTCGCTTAAGCAAATGCGTCTAAAATTAACACTAAAATTGAATTCCCCTACACACTTTCCGTACTCCTCGAAGAACGTACTTGCTTTCAAATCAACGGACTTGTTAGATCACCTCACAAAAAAAAAAACATATTTCAGATATTTTTTTTATTATTAATTGTTAATCTAAAAAGTTCGAGGTTGAGCTCTTAAAAATGATTTATTGATTTCGTCTATGCTTTTACCGTTTGAAAGCAATCGATTAATGTCAAAATGGCTCGCCATTCAATCTAAACAAAACATTAACAATCATTCTAATTTTAGACGTCTATTGGTCGAATTGAAGAAGTCAACCAAGTAAGCATCTTGACTTATCTGTCAGTGTCAATATACACAAAAAATATATTCCAAGAACACGTGTCGCTCAAATCACCGTCACCGTCAACGTCTATGTGTGTCACTACAACCACATGTTTAATGTTCAAATATCGGAAATTGTGACAGATGCTCTCATCCAAAGATAGAATTGGATATAGCCAGATAGATACACTTACAATCTTTTTCTGATGAGTAAAAAATAAACCAATAGGTACTGAACTTATTGACATTTAGTATCTATATCTTTTCATAAGAAATCCCTTCGTGTTCGCGCAGTCTGGGTAATCAGGGATGCTCGAATCTGTACAAGGCGAAAAAGATCGAAGAAGGAAATTAAAAACAAAGCAGATTGTATCCGTGCAGAGCAGCTAAGACATTTTCTTGGACTCAATTTGATATCTGTGAAGCCAAAAAACAAGCTTATACTCGTAGGGGTTCAAAACGTTACGTTATAAACCTTCAAAGCACCACCACCCTCATCAGCAGCAAAAAGGCAAGCCATTCACAGTGTGCTGTTCAGTTCATATACACTGCAATGCGCAACTTCCTCTGTTTATCGAACCTGAAAAAGTATCTATCGAAAGATATCACTATTCGTCGTCAGCAAGCATTCACCCAAAAAAAGCTGAAAAAATCCATCTCAGATCTAAATGCATGACAAAAAAAAGCGAAAAAAAAAAACATTTGAAACAGAGCATTGAAATATTCATCATCATTTTTTTTTGCTCTGAACAAATTAGAATGAAACACATCGCTGCTGATGCTGCTCTGTGCTCTAAAAAGCCAATCGTTGAAAGGTTCAAAGAAATCGACAAAAGTTGTTGGCAAAATTTCCAAATGAGATGAAAATGAAAAGGAAATCGCCCTCTCTTCCTAAGCCCATACCGCCATACCGACGGATTCATTTTTCCGCTTCGAAAGAGAATCAAATTTAGTCAGAAAAAATACCCGAATTATTTGAAAATTGTATATATTGCTTCTCTGGAAATTGAAGAGACGATTCTATGCATTCACCACATCCATGTGTGCCATCAGAAAAAATGAAAACCTATATCTATTCGTATTAAAGATGGATTTATTTAAAAACTTTACATTTTTCCAGTCTTCCGCACAACCACCTCTCATATGGTAATGATACATTTTACACAGTAATTTGTATGCAGTGATATTTTTTTTTTAAGATGCGTAAGCACTCCTACTATCTTTATTTTGGGATATTTTTACTAATGATTTCGAAAATAGTTTCAATTTTTCTGTGGAAAAAATAGAATTTCTGTACGAGATGCAAATGCACTCATCTTGACCTGAGTCATTTGCATTAGCACGCAAAGATTTTATTTTTGAAAACATCTCTCACACGCACTAAGACCATAGGTAAAATTAAAAACGTTTTTACAACTTATTTAAGAAGAACAAAAATTAAGCAATTATGCGATGAAATAGAAATTGAGTGGGATAATGGAATTTTAAATGCTGCGATCTGTTTCGCATAAATCTGTGGTGAAAATATTTGTCATTTTTAGAGGGTGGTCGGCGCGGCGGTGATTTTGTGTTCTGGGAAATGCTTTAATGTATTTCAAAACATTGTTTCAACTAGCGAGTTGTGGCGAAGCGAGACGAGGCGAAACTAGAAACATCACACCTTTCACAATCTGTTTAGATTTCGAAAAAGTAATAAAATCCTACAGAATTTATTGTTCCAACTTACAATTTCATTTTGCTTAAATAAAAAAGCTTCTCCACTAGGTGAAGGTCAAAAAGACTACATTTTGAATCTGAAATTTATTAAAATTAAGTATGGTTCTTACGATAACAGACAGGGTGACCCCACTTCAGGTTCCAAGTTTAAAAACAATCAATGAATTAAAGGGTCTTTCAATAAGGGCGGTAAAATGTTTAAATAGAATATCAGTGTATCAGGTATTCTTCTTCTATTTAAAAGACGCATAGAAGCCACGGATCTCAGTTGTCCAATTTCAAATGACTTTTCCGCATAGATCCGGCTGAATTTTAGCGATGACCTTTGTTATATGTTCACCTGAAGGACATCAGTCGATTGTGGATTATTCGCATAGACTCTCATCACTCTGGGGGCCAATTCACGTCATTTCTGCGATAAATAACCTTGTCCTCAAACCGTTCATGGAGAATGCCAGCCGTGGCGTACACTGGTGGCTAGAACCACATGACGTCTAAATTTATATGGTTTGATTTGGGCCATACGAAATTGGTTATGATCATTCTGTAGCACTCACCATTGACGGTCGTTTTCGAAAACAATACGAACCAATGACACCGCCGGCCAAAAATTCACACCAAACGGTTAATTTTAGAGGATGCATTATCACTTGGTGAACCTCGTGTAGCCCTATATATAAGGCAATTTTTGCTTGTGAATGCTTGTGAACACAGCCATTCATCCAAAACCGCCAAAATTGGGGTCCTCTTCCAAACGCTCCAAAACCCATTCAGTGAGCAAACGGCGTTATCTGCGAGTTAGTTGGATCTTGTAATGGGTGATTTGTTTTCTATTTTCTTTTTGGCAACACTGTTTTTGCCAGCTCACGCTCGTTTCGTGTTTTGTGTCACTGTCAAACATCTTCAGTTTGGTCTATAATTTAACCATGAATCGTCTTACAAACGAACAAAGCTTGCAAATTATTGAATTTTATTATCAAAATGCGTGCTCTGTTGAGACAGTTCATCGCGCGCTTCTTCCATTTTATGGTCAGTTTAATCGGCCTATTCGGGCTATTGTGACTAAATTTCGAAACAAATTTACATTGTTGGACATTAAACCACCAACACGCTTACGTAGTGCGAACTGAGCAAATTATCGCAGCTGTATCGGCCAGTTTTAGTGGTGACCGTGAATTGTCGATTCGGCGCTGTTCGCAGCAATTGGGGGAATTTGCGGAAGGATTTAGGTGTGAAGCCTTTCAAAATACAGCTGGTGCAAGAATTGAAGCCGAACGACCTATCACAACGCCGAATTTTTGGTGAATGGGCTCTTGGAAAGTTGGCCGAAGATCCACTTTTTTATCGAAAAATTGTGTTCAGCGACGAAGCTCATTTCTGGTTGAATGGATATGTGAACAAGCAAAACTGCCATATTTGATGTGAAGAGCGGCCAGAAGCATTTCCAGAGCCACGAAAGCATCAAGAAAAAGTCAATGTTTGGTGCGGAATATGGGCCGTATTTCTTCAAAGATGATGCGAATCGCAACATTACTGTGAATGGTGAGCGCTACCGTGCGATGATAACAAACTTTTTTTTGCGCAAAATGGAAGAGCTTGACTTGCATGACATGTGGTTTCAACAAGACGGTGCCACAAGCCACACAGCACGCGTAACAATGGCGATTTCAGTGAACAGTTTATTTGTCGTTTAGGGCCGGTCAATTGGCCGCCTATAGATCGTGAGATTTAACCCCTCTAGACTATTTTTTGTGGGACTATGTTAAGGCTCATGCCTAAAGCGACAAGCCCGCTTCTATTGACACACTGGAAGCCAACATTGAAGCATTTATTCTTGAGATACCGCCCGAAGTGTTAGAAAGAGTATGCCAAAATTTGACTAAGCGGATGGACCATTTGATAATGTTCAAACATTAAATTATATCGACCGTACTATCGATTCAAATAAAGATTTCATGCATTTTTCTGAATTTTATGTGTTTTGTTTTTTTTTTTTTTTTTTAATTTCCTATAGCTCTTAAAAAATCACTCGTTGCAAATGTAGGCCCAACTTCGAAGTGAAGTCTGCGAAAGGCCGAGTTCTTGTGCACGGAGATGAATCGACTGTCTCGGTTTCATCTGTACACTTTCACGGACTGCGATGATGTTCTTGGCCGATCTTGTGTTTCTTTGACGTACGAATTTGATTTGGGTGATTGAAGATTCGACTGTGAAGGGCCACCACGTCCACCGTAAAATGGACGCAACGCGCGCATATAGTTTGCACTAACAAACATTCATTTTGATAATTAAGTTTTATTATTTAGACGAGCTGTTCAATCAATCGTGTTACTTGTCATGGTGATTTGGCAGCAGTAAATGAATATTAAAAAACAGATTTGACAGATGTCACCCAAACAACATAGCCGTTAAATCTACCCGTGCCAAGTGAAATGCGCTTTTTGCTCCACATGTTCCTTTGATTGTTAACAGCAAAGGAGAATGACCCACTAAATATGAAGATTTTGCTCCCAATTTATGTCATCTAGCATCAACTTACTGACACCCTCTCTGCGTAAATTCTTCGATTTGTAATTCCAGGTGCAAAGTTTGGCAAAGTGAACCATGAAAAAGATATATAATCTAGGACCGTAGTCGATTAATCTATAAGTATCGAAATAAAAAACAATAAAATATACCACTGGATCTCACGAACTTCCTCTTATGTAAAAGTCCTTCGAAAATTAAAACTTAATTGTAATAAATACAAAACATGGATTAATGAGATAAAAATGTTCAGAAGCATAAAATTGCCGTCTGATTTCTATAAAAGTATGAATTTATGCAAACAAAGCTTAAAAATCGTTTTATTATTAAATACATTTTTTATATAACAAATTTCTTTATATTTTATCAAGAAAAAACTCTAATATGCCAATTTTAAGTACTTAATAATATAGATTTAAGGAAATAATTTCAAAAACAAATCTTTCACATGTTTTCAAGATATTGATTTAAAAAAAAATGGAATTTTTTTTTTCAAAAGCCCTAAAAATATTTTTTCGAATATTTTTGTATACAATATTATTTTAAATTCAAAGGAGCCCCTGTGCAAAAATGTTAGTCAAAATCGTTAGAGCCGTTACTGAGAAAGTCGAAAATCAAAAACAAAAACGTTCTATGACAGGTACCGTTAATAACATTTTTTCCTATGTAGCCTATGTCCATATTAGCATTCCTATTTTTTTTATCAAAATCGTTAAAGCCGTTTTTGAGATAAATATGATTTTGCATCACAGCTTTATTGGGGGTCCCGTAATTTTGGAGCTAAAATAAAAATTTTAATTTCACCTCTAGGGAATTACCGAAGACCCTTAACTACCGAGTTCGACAAAAATACCTCCAGTATTTTAGGCTGTAGTTTGAGGTATAGACATACTTATCTTTCCAAAAGCAGAAATTGCACTATAGTACTTATATACATATATACATATGGAAAAGTAAAAATTAGAACGTAAGTGGGTAAGCTGTTGTTGTTAAATTTCAAAAAAAAAAAAAAATATTAATTCATTTTTGAGATATGGAATTTTGGAACGAAACCAAAGAAACTTTTTTCAAAAATCTATAAAACACTTTTCTTTTAAAGTTCTTAAATGCAATGTTTTTTAAACGTTGTACGAGTAGAACTTTCTGATTAAAAAAAATTAATTTAAGGCCTTTAAGCCGATGAAGGGAAAGTCAAAAATAAAAAAAAAAGTTTCTATGGTAAATACAGTCAATTTCAAATTCTTTTGTATTGAATTATAGATTGAATTATATGAAGGAAGCAAAACAGAAAAAGTTTCATCAAAATTCTAAGAGAAGCTTTCGAGGAAATCAAGATTTTAGAAAATCATTTTTTAACATTTGTATATTGGAAACCATTTTTTTAGATCAATTTTAAAAAATTAATAGCTTTTTCAAAGAGTTTTCAAAGAAAAAGCCAGTTGCATTCCTCCCCTAAAAAAATTCAACCGCAATACCCGAACTTCTAGGAATAGTGTTTTTTATACAATTTTTCTAGGAATGGTCATCAATTTACCCTTGAGCCTAATTTTGGACGTGATGTCAAGAACAGATTCTTTTTTAGCCACACTACACGAATGTGACATGCTTTACCCGGCTCAATATTTCCCACTTATTGCAATGTGCAGACATTCAAATCCTACTTTTCTATTTGCTGGCACTGTGTTTGATAATATAAGGGTATTCATAACCCCTTGAGTGCGCATATAATATAAGGAAAAATATAGCTAAATATTGATTTAAACAAAAAAATGTGTGTTTCAATTTTGATAGACAAAACTATTTAAACTTTCAATAAACTTCAGCATAAATAAATTTATAAAAATATATGATTTTTGAAAAATCGAAAACAGAAAAAACAGCAGTAGCAACAAGGTTCCATTAATTAGCATTTTTGGAAAATATTTTTCAACCATTAGCTAGGTCTTAGTTTTTTTCAAAAAAAAAATTGTATGGGAGGAATACCGGCGTTTTTGGTTTTAAAAAAATGCAAGGAAAACTCCTATCGAAGAAAAAACTTAAATATCATACCTACCAAGTCCTAAGAAAATCGGCCGAGTCGTGTATAGTTTATACTTCCCTATCAAAATAATGTCTAGTCTACTAAAAAAATATCTCATTTTTAAAATTTTCTCCAACACGTTTGTTTTTCCTTTTTTTTCAGGGCCAAAAATAACGGTTTCTGCATACATTTTTTTTTTTCGAAATTTAAAAAATGTTTTTTTTTTTTTTAAATTTCATTAAGTAAATGTTAGATAACGGTTAAAAAAAATACAAAAAATGGTAGTTAAAGGTAACATAGAACATTTTTTTGATTTTCGATTTTCTCAAAAACGGGTCAAACGATTTTAACCAATTTTTTTTCATCCGAAAGCTTGTAAAAAGATTGAATAGAATTTGTTTTAAAATTTTTGAAAACTATTTTTTTGGGATTTTAAGACAATTTTCAAAATTTATTTTTCAAACTCAATATTTTGAATGATCATTTTTTTTAACTTAATAATTAACAGTTTTTTTAAAGCTATCTACAAAGTTAGAAAACAAATTGTAATATCATCTAAGACTAAGAGAAGTCACCGTACAAATCTTAAAAAATTGTTTTCGAAAATCGTATTTTTCTCGAAAGTCGCACTTACAATTTTGATACATTTTTTTCTGTTTCGCTTAGTTCTTGCGATCTTTAATTCAATAAAATGAAACCATAGAACCATTTTTTTAATATTTTTATACAGAAGCTTCTTAAAGGTTTAAAAATCATTTTATATTAAAACTAGAAACAAAATATTGTTAAATTTTTGAAAAAAAAAAAAAATTCAAATCTTCTTTTGAAAATTCGATATCTCAAAAACGGGTGATTATTTTTTTTTAATTTAATTTTAATTTCGTAAGAACTTACATTTTTTTTCTCAAAAAATTATATATAACGGGTGATTTTTTTGAGGTTAGGATTTTCATGCATTAGTATTTGACAGATCACGCGGGATTTCAGACATGGTGTCAAAGAGAAAGATGCTCAGTATGCTTTGACATTTCATCATGAATAGACTTACTAACGAGCAACGCTTGCAAATCATTGAATTTTATTACCAAAATCAGTGTTCGGTTCGAAATGTGTTTCGCGCTTTACGTCCGATTTATGGTCTACATAATCGACCAAGTGAGCAAACAATTAATGCGATTGTGACCAAGTTTCGCACTCAGTTTACTTTATTGGACATTAAACCAACCACACGAATGCGTACAGTGCGTACAGAAGAGAATATTGCGTCTGTTTCTGAGTGTTGCTGAAGACCGTGAAATGTCGATTCGTCGCCGTTCGCAGCAATTGGGTTTGTGTTATTCGACCACATGGAAGATTTTACGCAAAGATCTTGGTGTAAAACCGTATAAAATACAGCTCGTGCAAGAACTGAAGCCGAACGATCTGCCACAACGTCGAATTTTCCGTGAATGGGCCCTAGAAAAGTTGGCAGAAAATCCGCTTTTTTATCGACAAATTTTGTTCAGCGGTGAGGCTCATTTCTGGTTGAATGGCTACGTAAATAAGCAAAATTGCCGCATTTGGAGTGAAGAGCAACCAGAAGCCGTTCAAGAACTGCCCATGCATCCCGAAAAATGCACTGTTTGGTGTGGTTTGTACGCTGGTGGAATCATTGGACCGTATTTTTTCAAAGATGCTGTTGGACGCAACGTTACGGTGAATGGCGATCGCTATCGTTCAATGCTAACAAACTTTTTGTTGCCAAAAATGGAAGAACTGAACTTGGTTGACATGTGGTTTCAACAAGATGGCGCTACATGCCACACAGCTCGCGATTCTATGGCCATTTTGAGGGAAAACTTCGGAGAACAATTCATCTCAAGGAATGGACCGGTAAGTTGGCCACCAAGATCATGCGATTTGACGCCTTTAGACTATTTTTTGTGGGGCTACGTCAAGTCTAAAGTCTACACAAATAAGCCAGCAACTATTCCAGCTTTGGAAGACAACATTTCCGAAGAAATTCGGGCTATTCCGGCCGAAATGCTCGAAAAAGTTACCCAAAATTGGACTTTCCGAATGGACCACCTAAGACGCAGCCGCGGTCAACATTTAAATGAAATTATCTTCAAAAAGTAAATGTCATGGACCAATCTAACGTTTCAAATAAAGAATCGATGAGATTTTGCAAATTTTATGCGTTTTTTTTTTTAAAAAAGTTCTCAAGCTCTTAAAAAATCACCCGTTATATAAAAACTTATTTGAAAGATTTGAAAGTGTTAGTCTCTAATAAAATCATTTGTTTATGACATTCTATTTTTCGCTCTCAACTACCAAAAAATTATTTTGGCATTTTAAAAACTAATTTTGTACTTCTGAACATTTTTCACTAATAAAATCAATTTTTTAAATTCTATGTATCTTAAACATAACGGCAAGTTTATTGTAGAAAAAGTTTGAAAAAAAAAGAATATCTCGAAATTTTTAACATATTTTGATTTGTTCAAACTAAAATAATAACAAATAAAATAATGTACTGAAAATGTTATTAAAACTATATTTTTCAACGTTTTTTCTTTTGTTGAAGTTTTAGTATTAATAAGAAATTGAAATTGTATTATTTTTATTTTATTTTTCAAAATAATTTTGACGATTTTTAAAATTGCAGACCATGTCTAATATTCAAGTAATATGTCTTGGTAATTATAATGCATATCAATTATGAATATATTTTGTTCGTGGTTATAATTTTCCAGAAATTCCTTAAATTTTTAAGTAAAAACAATTAACTCTGTTCGAAATCGTGCCGTAATAGAAAATCATCCAATGCTGTGAAATTATTTGGAAAGCATTGATTGAGACGCTTGCGATTACACCGACGAAGACGACATAGTTTTGTACTTGTACTACTGGTGATGACGTTTTGAATTTATAGTTAAATAGAACAATAGCCGTGTTTTCTTGAAGCTTAAACACTTAAAATGTAACACATGTACAAATTTAGAGCATTTACATTAACTTACTACCAATTACTCATAATTTACTGATTTTGTTTCGGTCGATTGTAACTGCGATTGTGTTAAATACTTTGGAACCATTTGGAACAATGGAACTGAAGAAACTAGAGCTAGCGATTATTTTTATGAAGGTTAATATTTCAATATATTTATATTTCAACTCTATGATTTAGAATTTAGTCCACAACTCCTGTTTCGAGGTCGATCAATTAGAGTCAATTACACCATTTACTTTTTCCAAATAATACCTTTGTATTTAATCTCCTCTAATTTAAGTTATTATCAAAGTTTATGTCTGTTGGATTCTGAATGCAAAATAACTTTACTCAAAGGACCGAAAAGGAATCAAAAACCACCCGCATGAATGAGCTTCTAGACCAATTCAAAAATTAAGCCTCACGCTCGTTTTCCTCTCAATGATATAACCCTGGAATATCAATGAGAATAGAAATCTGTTGGGCTCTGTTAAGGTATGCACGTGCGGGCAGAGGTATATCAACCTTCTGAGGTTGTTTTGAATTTTGGCGTAGCTACATAACATACCAAACATATTTTAGATCTATCCGCAAACACATTCCAGCTTAAACTAAATCTTCCCTTAAATCAAATTTATCAACAAAACTTTGCGGTTTGCTGGCATCCTCAGGTTGATGGTGTGTATTACGTGCAAATGCTTATTCGTTTCATACTTCATGGATACGCAGATATTTTACAGAATTTATTTAGTTTTTTTTTTGTCTTACTAGAAATATGAAATTTATTATCTCTCAGATAACAGTTGAACATAATCTGTGTGTAATTGTGGTACGTGAAGATGAAAAATGGCGATTAGTATACATAGGTAATTGAAATTCCTTAATTTTGTAACCTAATTAAATGGAGGGTTTTACGCATGAGTGAAAAACCCCATTCGGGTGAGGTGAATAATATTGCTTTGCAATAAACATGTCTTGATATATATAGTGTAAGCAAATCGCGTTGACGGTTAGACATAAGTTGGTGGTGGTTAAGTTAAGCCTTAATAAAACTTTAAATATGAATATGAGGGATACGAAAACTCTAGCTTATTACCACACTTTAATATTATGAGATATTTCCATTTTTGAACTTTGCTGTGGTTATTCAAGCGAAAAATTAGATGATGTGTTGAAGTACATAATCGCGTAAGGATTACACACATTTATTATTTTAATAATTAAAACGTGGTTGAATGATACTTTGACATTTTTTTTGTATTGCAGATTCAAAGTTAAAGTTGTAAAGAAAACATTTTTATACAGGGTGTCCATTAAAGAAGGAATAAGCCTGGAATGATTTATAGAAGACCTTATACTTGTCTAAAAGGATATGCCTCAGGCAAAACAAAAGATATGCGCACGTTTTCGTTCAGTCTCTTTTTAATTGCCTTAATTTACGTTACTGAATGCCACGACTACAAGTCAATGAGTTCCACTCAATTTTTTAATATTCTATAATATCTTTGTATATAAAACACGACAAACATGACAAAAAAATATGAAAACTTTCGAAAATTTTTAAGAAAAAAATAATAGAGTCCCATACCTCGAATGTAATGACCAAATTCTTCACACAAATGACGAGAAGGCTACTGAATTCGGTAAATATTTTCTTTTTAGTCACTCAATAACAGAGGGCCTTAGTGACATTCCAACCAAACAAATAGTACAAAACCTAACATATCTTCAATAGAATTATATAATATCCATATACCAGTGCCTCTTGTTCAAGACGCTATTTCTTCTATTCGCATAAAAAAAGCAGCTGGTAATGATAAAATTTCAAACAGGGTCATTAAACAATTACCAAAAAATGCTATTCAGTATTTGAAAGTTGTCTGCGACACGCATATTTTCCAAGAAGATGGAAGATTGACAAAGGCATTTAGTTATCGCCCAATAAGCTTACTCAGCTGTTTAGGCAAAGTTTTAGAAAAAAAAAATATTTTTTTAAGATGAATGACTTTGTAGAATCCAATAGTCTTTTTGCACTCGACGACCAGGGCTGTCGTTTCATCTTTTGAAAAAGCAGTAGATACTCCAAGAAAAAAAAAGCAGTACAGAGCAGTATGGTAGTGAAACAAATATATTTTCATTTTATGCATTACTAAATATAAATAAAAACATATTTTATAATAAAAAAATAGAAAAGATATGTACCTTTTTAGCCTATTTAAAAATCAGCCAAGTAGAACAATTAGTAATATTTATTCGAACTTTATGAATTATTAGTTCAAATTAGCTTTGAATACCCTCATTTTATCAGTTTAGCACATCGCGATTAAAAATATTTTTCGGAAATGTGAAACTTGTTGTTAGAAAGATTTTTAGGTCGCCAACTCAGCCTAAGTTAGAAACATCCCTATTCCTGATTACAAAAAATAAATCTCGGTCACCATAATAACTGTGTTCAATAATGCAAAAAACGAACTTCTTTTAAAATGAAAAGTTAATTACATTAAACAAAGAATTTATAGTAAATAATTATAAATGGAATGAAAAGTATTTTAAATTATTACTTGAATGAATCGACCTTAATCAAATGAAAATGTTTACTCAAAAACTCGACCGATCGGTTTCAACGCTACAACAACAACCCGTTCTCGTTTTCTTTCTTCTTTGTTGAGAACATCTCCAAATGTACCGGCGTTGCCAGATTGCTAACATTATCCTAAAAACCTATTTCACTAGGTGTTTGTCAACGCATTAAAAAATCGAAACATATTTTGAACAATTTTTAAAAATACATATTTGCATTTATTAAAATAGTCTCAAACTAAATTTCAAACTTAAATACCAAATTATCTCATTTCCGAAAAAAATTCACTTTTCAAAAGAAGTTAATTACAACGAAATTTTGTATGAAATTAGATGCAATGTTTACGAACAAAGCCAAGCAAAATGCATTCCTTGTTCAAGACGGTTTCAACCTATTCGCAAATTTTCATATATATCAGATGTTTTTTACAACGGACTACAACAATGCAAAGCTCTGTACAGACGGCTTTAAATACCTAGATTACAGAAGTGGGTTATTCAAATTGGAATCCATTGTTGAAAATGTCTTAATTCACTGTATAAAGAACAGACAGAAAGAGAACACAATAAAAAAGAGTTATTAAAACACTGACAAAAATCAAAATGAAATGAGCTGTCAAATGAAATTAGCAAATATTAAATGAAAACCTTTCTTTTTTTTTAATTTTAGTATAAGTGGAAAAACACTCCACTTTTTTATTAAAAAATGTAATAAATTCCCTCGTTGGGATTTAACTACGATTTGAAAAGTGAAACAGATTCCTATGTAGAGTTCAAAAGAAAAAAGCAGGGATAATAAAGTTTGCTGTCTTAAACTTAACTGTTTATCTGATGTGAGGAGTGTGATTTTAGTTATTTAAGTCTATTAGTGAAGGTTAGACAGCCGATCAAAGTTGATATTTAAAGGCGCAAATCGCTTATTTGAAAAGTGTTAAAAAGAAACTTATTTTAGTTTCATCCATAAAATCAGAATAAAGAATGAGAAAAAGTTTAAAAACACTGTGCCGGCCTCTTTGTGGACATAATCAAGGCGTTTGAAATGGTTAATCATAGTGTTCTATTAGATAAAATATATTGCATAGGTTTCCGGGGTTTTATTTATGATTGGTTTAAGTCTTATTTAAAGGATAGAAATCAAAAAGTTAAAGTCGGAAATGTCCTTAGTAATTCAAAAATTATAAACCAGGTGTCCCCCAAGGTTCAGTCCTGAGGCCTATATTGTTTTTAATTTACCTTAACTCTCTTTTTAATCAACCGTTTAAAGGTAAGATTAAAGTCTTTGCAGATGATCTTGGGATTGCTTATCGTTCTGATAGCGCTCTAAACCTAAATGCTGAAATCAATAACGATGTTCATCTTCTTCGAATTTGGTTTTCTGAACACAAATTATTTGTTAGCAAGAAAACAAAATTGATGTACTTCAGCCATATTAGTACGAAATGTTCTGGTGGCGAAATTTATGTTCATGCCAACAACTGTATCAGGCAAATCTTGTTAAGTTGTATGTGTTCTTTTGAACCACCTGATAAAATGTTTAATGAACATGCCACTTGTGACATTAACTGCTTTAAAATTGAAATAGTATCTCAGTTTAAACTTGGGTATAATAATTGAAAACAATGTGAAATGGCTCGAAAATGTTTCAAATCTAAAAAAATATTTACGTTTTTCTATTCGTAGTCTTTATCGACTCAGAAATTTCTGTGACAGTAAAACACTTAGAATGGTTTATTTCGGAATATTTCAATAAAGATTGCAGTATGGATTGAGCTGTTGGGGGAGCGCCTACGACACAAATCTCCAACCACTCCTTGTTTTACAAAAGTCCGCTATAAGAAAAATATTCAGAGCAAATCCACTAAAACACTTATATTATTTTAAAGTTTTACAAATATTTTTATTGAGAGGTGGTTATATGCAGAGCGCAATTTCTGACACTAGGTATTTGCGTAGCAATTCATTCAATTCTGTTGTCACACCTTCATTTCGAACCACACATTTCAGAAACTTTTTCTCCGTTGTAGCATTTAAATTGTTCAAACGTCTAAATTTGAACTTTCGATGTACAAGATCTCTTTCTGTTTTCCTAAATAGAATTAAAAGTTGGGTTCTAGATTTCAATCACCATGAAATCAAAACTCTGTTGTTGTATATCACATAATTCTGTGTTTTTTTTTCTCTAAGCCTTTTGCTCATAAGAACAAAATTTTTGTTTTTTTTTAAATTGCTAATAAATTGTTGTACACCCCAAATTCTTAAGGTATTTTTCTATAATGTGACATTAACACTGTTTTGTTTTTAAAAACAAATGTCACTTACTATTCTTTCTTTAATTTTGAATTTGTTATATTATTTATTAAATTACTCGTAAGTACAAAGATTATAAGATAAGAATAATGAAATAAATAAATAAATTTGAATTGAATCTTAATTTATAGGAATTATCAGCCTTCAGATAAGCCCAAGTTTAATTTAAATCAGCTTACAATCTCTCAAAAATTAAGATGTAATCACTTGAAACTTAAAGCAATATTGAGTCCGCAATCAAAATCGTTTCACATTTCAATCAATCTCTGTCAATAATGTTGTCCACTTGAAATGAGAGCTCTCGCTCTCAATCAATACTGCCACTCATCAGGCAAAATAGCACATTCAAGCTTCTCAAAACAGAACCATTCCCCGCCCCGGTAAAAAAGGGTCCTATACAGTATAAATGGTATTGTAGGGTATTTATATGAGTACTACTAGATATTTCTTAAAATCAAAATATGTACTGTTTTTGTCATTCCTCCTACTCGTCCGACACTTAAACGGAAAATTTTATTTTACTTTTGTTCTCTTACAATTCGAACCAACAGGGTTATTCAGAAAAAGGTGCAATTTAAAAAATGTAATAAACCAGAAACAAGCATGAAAAGCACTTCTGTTGCTTCGACATTTAAACATAAGAAAGATCTGATTAGAGAATTGGTTCGTGATTTCAATATTTCGAACTTGGCTTTTGAGTACAATTAAATGCATCATGAGAGTATATTGAAGAAGAATTATTAAATAAATAAAAATGAAACCAACTGAACTCCATAATGTCTTTGTAGTATATATTACCTATAGTATTATCATGGAACTTTATTTTGTGGTACCAACGCTTTTCTGGTGGTGGCGCTGAAATTAGCGCACAATTTTGCAGTGGAGAGTAGGATCACATACAAAACAAGTAGTAAAAAGGAGAATATTTTATTATTAAATTTAGCAGAGACAAATCTAACAAGTACTATCGCTATGCTTAAGATGTCGCCTCAATCGTTCGTCTTCTTGAGAGTACTTTAAGTTTTATATACCCAGCGGTTTCAATAAAATTTAACTTTTAAAAATGTCCATTTTTTTACAATTTTCTTCCAATACTCCTGGATCTTCTGAATCACCCTATTTTTATTGTTTTTTTTTTTAATGAAAAAAAATTAGCTCTGTTGACATTTATGATGACACTTCGCTTGCATCTTAAGCAAACTAATTTCAAACAGAAATGAGACTCGAGAAATGCCATAATTAGAAATGACTCAGTCCGCAGAGACACATCATCTAACTGGGCCCCCTCCTTCTGCCATCAGTAACAGAATGGAAAATAGAAAAGTGTTAATTTTCCATGGTGGGAGCAAAGTCAGGACGATAGGAAGACTGACTCTCGTCGGCCCCTCCCCCCTTTATCTTTAATGCATGTGCAATTTTCCTCGACATGCACTTATAACTGCATCTCCATACCGAACAGTGTCAGGAATTCAGGACTTTGTTCTTTATACTTGTTGGCGTCTCCTACGTTTCATAGTCGTTGTCGGTTGCTGGTGCGGGGGAGTCTTTGTTCTTAGCTTCAGCTTGGGTGGGTCGTCTCCACTGCCGCCGCACCGCCCGCCATCCACCACCGTGAGAGTATGAGGAAATTGAATTTTCGTGGTGATGATGGTGACAAAGCAGAAAATGAGATAAGGAAAGCTCTCTTGTGATGCGAACGAACACTTTGTTGACAAAGAATTTTCCATTCTATGTGCTCTTTTCCGTTGAGACCACTCTTTGGTGCTTCATGTGTGGATGGGGGGCCGGCTTCCTTTGGAGGTGGTGTGAAGATTAATTAGGGCATTATGATGTCTTTTTGAGTGAGAACGGATTGTTTTATCTATAATGGTCCTTGAGGTGGATAAAAATAAGATGTGTGATGCTGCTGCATGGTGGAAAGCAAAGCGCCATCTGTTATTGTCACCATAAAAATGAAGAAGATGAATATGAACTATGATGAACGTAGATTTAAATCACAGAAAGGATCCCTTGGTCATCAGTTAAAGCCAAAAGATAGATAGATAGAAAGATATAACAAGTAACGTATATAAGGACATCAGACGTCCCTCGATTGGAGTTGAAGAGAAATATGAGTAATAAAGTGAATTTGTAGATATGGAGCAAGGAAGTGTGTGCAATACTGGCCGAGGTGTATTTGTCAAATATTATTTCAATCATCTTAACTATATCGGTGTCATTTATATAGTAAGTTACACAGAGTAAAAGTTGATTAAATATTAGACACTTACAACTTCTTTGCCTTTTAAAACTTTTCTTTAAACCATATACATATTTGCTAAAATAGTCGATGTGTGAGCTAAATTTCATAAGAACTAGGCTGTGATTTTCCCTTTAAATGTCAAAACAAACAATATGAACCTTTTAGCACAAACTCGATTGAAAAAGTGGTCAGAAGAGTTTGTAAGCGAGATGCTTGCGATAGGTATGCGAGAAACTTGCAACACTCGCGTAAAAATAACACTTTACTGTGCGCTGATATTAGAATTAATGTAAATATTTTACTCGCACGCAAACGTTTCTCTTATCGCACCGCGTTGTCGTACCATTATGCGCGTAGCCTAAGAAAATAAAATGCACGACTGGATCGCACCAACTCGCTCTTACGTAAAAAAATTTAGGTACGCCAACTTTTAGTTTCAATTGTATACAAATAAAATTTGAATTTAAAAAAAATCTGTCCGTTTTTTGAGGTATCGAACTTCCAAAAATAAAAAAATTGATTTATTTCAAAAACTGAAAAAATATTTATTTTTTAAACCTTTGAGAAGCTTCTGATAAAAAATTAAAATCCGTTATGCCGATAATGAGAAATGTAAAATTCGAAAAAATTATTCAATAGTAGGTACAGACAGTAATATCTTAATTCCAAATTCGTTCATATTGAATTATAGATCGTAACAATAAATAATTCCCCTTGGCATAATGGTTAGTGCGTTGGACTGTAATGCAGAAGGTCTTGGGCCCGATTCCCAGCGAATCTCTAAAAAAAGTTTTTTTAGGGGTGTACTGCCTCTTGCGAGGAATTGACAAATCCTTCAAGAGTAACTCTTCTCATGAAAAGTTCTGCTCATAAGCCGTTCGGAATCGTCAAAAAATTGTAGGTTCCCTCCATTTCTGTTAATATACACACACATAGAATTGGTTGAACTGTAAAAATCACTAGGTCCTAGTTATCTTCGAGCTGTCGCACTACCAAATTTTAAAAATAAATTGAAAGAAAAAATTAAGAAACTGTTGCTAATTAGCCGTTCGGAACCGGCAGAAAATTGTAGGTCCCCTCCATTCCTGATATTACACACATATAGGAATGGTTGAGCTGTAAGTCACTAGGTCTTGGTTCTCTTCGAGCTTTTGCACCACCAAATTTAATTTAATTGTTTGTAATGTGAGAGTGTAAGAATTGGAGGCAATTTCGAGCCGCGCACAAGAACACGGCCTTTTGCAGACCACAACTTGGTAAACTTCGCGTCATGAATTCGGTCTTCATGCGTACAAAATTCAACTGACCCGAGAACTCAGAGTAAACAGCCATTGATAACGGCGTGTGTTCGGTAACTGGGGTTTCGAGCAATTTGAGATTGACCCCAGTTTCGATAGAAAATAATATTCAGTGCTGAGTTCGATTTCTGGATGAATTGGTCTGTCAACAAACAAAATTGTTGAAACTGCAATTCATCCAGAAAAACTTTTGTTTCTCTTGAAACCGTCGTAGCGTTTAATTGTAGGACTAAAGGCTTTTAGAAAAGTGAATAAATACAAATCGATAATTTTATATAAAACATTCATAAAACAAATATCGTAATTATTAATGTTCCTGTGGATAGAAGAAAGCCACTTTCATTTGTAAACCATACGAAATACCACTGGCTTCGTAAAGAGAATAGTTCATAGCTTTCGTTTGGAATCCCATATTATACTCGTATGATTAAGAATACTTAATCAAATATCGAATTTTTGGATTTATTACGATACAATGTCACTCGAGTTATACCAAGTGGCAATGTATCCACAGAAAGTCGTTATTTGGTGTTAAATTTGGGCCGGACGCATACTTGAAATCACCGATGGAATTGTCATCAGAACGATCGATGACTACCAATTTTTTTTTGGCCCAAAGTAGAAGACATGGATGTGATTGACATGTGGTTCCAACAGGACGGGTTGTAGGTTTTTTTGTACTATATACGCACTCAAGGGGTTATGAATACCCTTATAAGGTTAAACACAGTGCGAGCAATTAGGAAAGTAGGATAGGATTAGGAAGGATATACCGATGCACATTGGTTTTGAATGTCTGCAGATTGCGAGTGGGATATATTGAGCCAACTTAAGCATTTCACATTTGTGTAGTGCGGCTAAAAAAAGAATCTCTGTATTTGAGAGTACGTTCGAAATTGTGCTCAAGGGTAAACTGATGATCATTCCTAGAAGTACAGGTATTACAGTTGAATTGTTTGAGGGGAGGAATTCAACTGGCCATTTCCCTAGAGCAGTGTTTAAGAAAAAAGCTGTCAAATAATGAAAGGCAAGAAACATTGTGACGGTGCTCGAAGGATACAAATGTTTCAGTAAGACAACGATCACCTATCATTCTAAGAGCTATCTTTTGAATTCTGTCCAAGGCATTCAAGTGGGTTTTTCGAGAACCTGCCCAGATATGAGGATGTACTCGAGTTTAGAAAAAATAAAGGCTTTATATATTACAGACAGATCAAAAGGCGGAGAAAACCAAAACATTTATCAAAATTTTTGGCGACGTCAAATATGTGATCACTCAACAAAAGATGGTCTGTGACTCACATACCTAGAACTGAAAGGTGTTTAGTCTTCTCGATGCAAGTGGCAGAGGGAGGGTTACGCTTTAGCGACAGTAAACAGCATTAAGTTTTCGAATAATTTAATTCTACACGGCTCTTGATTTCTCATTGGATAATGCTGTCAACATCAGAATTTGTTGAGCCTTTCATACATTGCCGTTGGAAGTCCACATCCGAAGAACAAGAATGTGAATCTAAAACTGAATATGAAAAGCTGAGGGTACTGTCCTCAGCGAGACATCCACTTTAGATTAGAAGTTTCTGACAAAAGATCATTTATGAACATAAGAAAGAGTGTCGCAGACAAAACGGAACCCTGGGGCACACCAGCGTTTATTTTGTGGATATCAGATTTGAAATCGTCCAAAACTACTTTTTATTTTATTTCATGTAAAACCTATGAACATTAAGACGTAAGGTCTTATAACCTAGACATATGCTTTGATTTGATATAATTATTAATTTATAAAAGCTAGGATTTGACAATTCTGTGCAAAAAGAAAAAAAAAAACATTTGAAAAATTTATACATAATCTATAAGTTTAAAAATGAAAAGAAATCGAATAAAAGAAAGAGCAAAAATAAGAAGAAGAAGTAAGAATATGGAAAAGAAATGAAACTGTAATTTCAATCTGGCCTGTAAATTCGATACGTCCTGTAGTTTTCTTATATAACGCGGAAAAGAATTCCATAAGCAGATGGAATATACAAAAAATCGACGCTTGGATGTAAGTGAGGCATAGCGCGAAGACCAAAAATATAACGTATTAGGCTATTAAATGCAACGTTAAGCTTTATTTAGGTAACAGAATTGCAGTGCGAGTATATTTCAAAACCATTATGAGAGTAGTCTAACAAGCGTTTTCGCTAATAACATCCGCACTCGTATGGGGCTAAAGGATGGATAACAACCACATATTTCTTAGGATTTAATAAAAGGCCATTTTTTGTGAGGCCTAACGGGCAACTAAACTACATTTGCACGTCATCAGCATACATGTGGATTGAACTGTTTTTTTTACTACGGACGCCAATTCATCTACATAAATAAAAATGAATCGCAAAATGTGTTGCTAAGCGTTAAACTCGAGAACGGCTTGACCAATTCGCCTGATTTTTTTTTAAAGTGTTTGTTAAGGTTCAAGGAAGGTTCTTATGCAGAGAAAAAACGTTTATTGCGGCGTTCTCGAGTTTTACGCTTAGCAACACATTTTGCGATTCATTTTTATTTATATAGATTACACTTTTAGCCAATTTTCGAGGCCCAACATTATTCCAACATTTACGAACAGTTAATGGTGAATTATGTGGCTCTTAAAGAGAACCCTGTCAGCGTTTGCAACTCTTAGAAAATGATGCTCATCGGGATCAAACTTTAAATGATGCTGTAATTTCTTCAAAAGCTCAACAAATACGAACATTGTTTCCTACGAACATGCTTTCCGTCAAACCCAATTGATTTATGGATCAAATACAAAGATGATATGTGTACCTTGCATCAACTGTGCAATAGAACAGGAAATCGATATTTACAATTCACTGAAGAAATTTACAACGGGGCGTTGATATCAATTGAAGACATACATACATATCGTCACCTGAGTTCTATCTTGTTCAAAGTCCATTTTGGAAAATGTTGGGAAAACGATTTTTTAACTTCAGAAGCAAAATTTTTACTTAAATTTGAAAGAAAATCCTGTGGAGTTTTTTTCTCCATTAAACTCAATAATTTTTGTTTGCAAAATGATTTATAAATCTAGGTTTTATTAAATCCTGAAATAGTTAAAAAATAAAATCAAGTGGGATGTCATTTTGGATATTGAACAACGTTGTATGGGCTGTAAACAAGTTGATTAAATTGGTGGATATTGAACAAAAAAGCTGAATATTGAACAAAATAGAAGCACTTAATAATTAAATCATTGAAACTACGAAAATACTATGAAAATAGAACAAAATATTCTAACTCATTCTTTGAGTTAAGCACTAGAACATAATGGGTGATCAGAAAAAATATTGCTGCTGCTCGGTAGGTAATGAAATTCAAAATTTGTTAAACATTTTTTTTTTAATTCACTTTTTACCCTTCTTTTTTCAGATTAATACATTATTTATTTTACATACAATTTTTAATTTAAATTTTGTTATTGTTTTAAACAAACTGGCGCAAAATTTTAATTAAATTAGTACGATGTAAAGCTGTTTTAGTATGATACTAAAATCGTCGAATACCTATATTATTTTTTTAGTATCGTGCTATTTACAAACGCCACACAAGGACTTAGTTCTTTGCTCGAACTTTCATTGTTTTAGGTGCAATTTATTAAGAAAATTGCCTTAGCACGACAATAGTTAGAAAATTGTAAGAATTAAGAATGAGTTAGTAAACTACTTTAAATTTAGCAAATCGTTAAGAATTATCATACTAATACCTTAATAAAAGGCTGTTTAAAATTTTGCGCCACTGAGTTTTATTGTAATTGGTTTCTTATTATTTTTTCATAAAAATCGTTGTTTAAACCTAGTTTCATACTAACACAGATTTAACATCTTAATAATTCAACTAAAATTTTGTGCCATTATGATTTTATTTGTAATGCATTGAAAGAAGATCAGGGGCTTGTTGCTCAGATCATACACATCATACATTTTATACAACATACAACATTTTTATACAACATACACATCATTCTGTTTCTCAGATTTCATTGGAAGTGTTGTATGACATTTGTTTTGTTGTATGATGTGTATGATTCTGACATTTCATTATTATTTGAGTGTGAGGTTAATATAAATCTCAATTTTTAGTGAAGACGTGTTGGAACTAGTTGAAATTAATATACGTGTCAGATGACGCCCTAAAATAATAAAAGAACCTGTTAATTTCAATCTTAAAGATCCATATTTTGTTGAAAAATTTAGATTGCCAAACATGTTTAGTGGAAAAATTGGGAAGATCAATTGTGCGTTCAACTAATTGCAACGAAGCCTTGTCACCTTTGCAACAAATATTGTTAACCCTTCATTAGCTTGGAAATGGAATCCATTATCATGAAATCTGCATAATGCAAGCTCATAAGACAACCCCAATGAAACTACCTCTCTCTATGCCCTACAGGCTCTACCATGTTTTGTGAATGTCGAGCCAGAGAACTTCTCAAATAAATTTTGTTTCCCCAGCTTTGCCTGATGAAAACAATGTTGCTACATGTTACATGCAGCAGCCACTTTACAACAGAATTTTGTGCTGTATTAAATGTATGATCATTTATAGGTAAATTTGCTGTATGATGTAAATGACACATTTCTGAGAAACAGAATCATACAACATTCCAATATTTCCAGTGTAATCTTCAGTCATACATTGTTGTATGACAGTGGATCATACAACAAAATTGAGAAACAGAAATCATACAGCAGAACTTTCAATATCATACAATGTATGATGTGTATGATCTGAGAAACAGGCCCCAGATTGTCGATATTGTACTTTTCTACATTGAAAGTAAACTTTTTTCTTGAAATTATTTTAGCTACTTTCTTTCACTTTGGTTCCGATCTTATCACAAATTTGGAATAAAACTGTCCTTTTTCAGAATATTTTAAGCTAGGCGCGCAAATTCAATTTTTAGTTTCGCAACAGTTTGTGTTTTGACACAAACTAAACGATTGCCTAAAATGAGTTCGCTATTTTGTGTAACATATAATGATGTATATGTTTTCTATAAGCAACCAAACAGTAGTGCAACTAAAAATTGAATGTGCGCGCCTAGCCTTAAGGTCCAAAATGAATCAAATATTTTCACACGTTCATCATAAGAAAATTTGGTGAAACAATTATGACTGCAACCAACGTTGCAAGCGAATGTCATTTGAATATTGCTTACCACCTTGACCCATCCATTTTTGTATATTTTGTTTCCACAAAAATGGTTTTCGATTTTTTTTTACTCGATCCAGGGCTTCTCTTGGTGTAAAGCATGTAGTTTGTTTAGATAAAACGGAACCTTCTGCTGGTACTACATTTTCCAATGAAGGTACTGAAATGACTTCTTCAGATAAAGGAGCTATATTAGAATTCTGAATCATAGAATTCTGAAATACCAGATCGTGGATGAGCTGGATTTATCATACTGTAAGCGACAAATATTGTATTCAAAAACTGTCTAAAGATAAAAGGGTTTCTCAAAATACCTTAAAAGCGTTTGAAGATTACGCTCCAACTTTTCGCTTACATCACATTGTGCTTACAGCTTCCAATGTTATATCAGTATTAATTTTGTGTGGTACATTCCAGTGCAGTGATATTGAACAAAAATGCGGTTTTCCGTCCACATAACTTTTTTAATAGGATTTTGTTCAATAACATACAAAACTAAATGGATTAGACATGGATATTGAACAACAAAGAAATACATGGTAGTTTTTTTTAAAGTTAATTTAAAATTGTTCAATTTCATATAAAAACAAAAAGCAGTGGTTGATTGAATAAAAAAGACACTCAAAATATTTAATAAAGTGGTTTATTGAACAAAATAGTTCTTCATAACTGTAAAACTAAAAGAGATAGAAAAAAATGGAGTACGCCATTCGAAAGAGCATGTTCGATTTATAAAAACTGCATTTCTAACTCAATTTCGCCAAAAATGGTCTTTTGAACAAGATAGAACTCAGGCGACGATATGTACTTGATGATTTCGAACAAATTATTCTCTCAATTAGGAATGGCCGCGCCTAATCGCCCAATGCACGACGCTTTTAATCAAGAGTTGCATCGTGAAAAACTGTTCGATCTCGATGCTTTAAGGGAATCGGTTCGAATATATGTTCCGTTGTTGAACCAACAACAAAAGTATGTCTTTGATACACTTATGGAAGTTGTAAATGATGCAACTGGAGGATTTTACTTTTTGGATGCTCCTGGTGGTACAGGAAAGACTTTTGTTAATTTCATTGATTTTAGCAACAATTCGCTTAGAGAATGCAATTTCACTCGCACTTGCTTCTTCTGGTATTGCAGCTACATTGTTGGAAGGCGGTCGAACAGCCCATTCAGCGCTAAAATTACCATTGAATATTCAAAGCAACGAAACTCCGACTTACACTCTGCAATGGCAAAGGTTTTTCAGCAATGCAAGTTGATAGCATGGAATGAATGCACGATGGCACATAAGAAGTCTTTGAAGGCATTAGACAGAACTCTGGAAGATCTACGAAGCAATCAAAACCGATTCGATGGGGCGATGATTTTGTTAGCAGGAAATTTTCGTCAAACATTACCAGTTATTCCACGGTCTACACCAGCGGATGAACTGAATGCATGTTTGAAGTCCTCTATTTTGTGGACAAAAATTAAGATTATAAATTTGAGCCAGAATATGCGTGTCGGATTGCAAAATGATCGATCTGGAGAAATATTTTCAAAACAACTAATTGACATTGGTAATGGTAAAATTCCTGTAGATGTTATGACAGGCTGCATTTTGTCAGTTTACAGAATCAAAAACTGAGCTTATAGAAAAGGTGTTCCCAAACGTAGCTCAGTAGATATTACAGAAATTATTGTTGGTTGAGTGAACGAGCTATATTAGCTCCCAGGAACACGGATGTACATGAAATAAATTTCAAAATTCAAAATGAAATTGCCGGTGAATTAAGGACATACAAATCAGTTGATTGCCAACTAACCAAGATCATGTCGTCAATTATCCACCAGAATTTTTGAACTCACTGGATTTGCCAGCATTACCTCCACCTAATCTTCAATTAAAAGACTGCAATTTCCAGTGCAGCTTGCTTTCGCTAGGACCATAAATAAATCACAAGGTCAGTCGTTGAGTGTTTGCGGCGTCAATCTGGAAAACCCATGCTTCTCTCATGAACAGTTGTATGTTTATTCATTACAATGAAAATACCAGATTATTACTACTAATACTAAAGTCTTGCAACTTACAAAATAGGACACTTATATTTGTAAGTAATCGATGTTTATCATGGAGACGTAAATCTATAAATATGAAAAGTGATCACTCTGAAATATGTTTTATAACTGTTGTTTTAGAGAAAAAAGGGCAGAACAACGTCTGCCGGGGCAGCTAGTTTATATATAAAGAGAATAATAAAGGACCCAAAATTGAACCTTGTGGAACACCGCGTGAAGTTGAAAAAAGTGTGAGAGATTGTTGTTCAATTGAACTGCCTGCATTCGATCTTTCAAGTAGAATAGCAAAAGTTTTACTGCACAAAATGAGAAGTTAAACTGTTGAAAAAGTTTTTCGCATAAAACAGAATGGTCAACCATATCGAAGGCTGTCGACAAATCTAGGAGAATAAGAAAATTAAGATTACCCTTATCTAAAACTTGCTGCATATCTTCTGTAACTTTAATCAGGGCGGTAATACAACTGTGGCCTTTCCGAAAACCAGACTGTTTAGTTGTCATTAAATTAGGAGAACCGAGATACGCGGTGATTTGGTTCTGCAAAATTCTTTCGAAGACTTTGGACAAGAAGGGTAAAATTGCGATCGGTCTAAATTCATTACCACGAGAGTTTTTAGGAATTGGTATAATTTTAGCTTTTTGCCACTGTTCCACATATTTACCTGTTGTTAAAATAGTGTTAAATATGTATGTTAAGAAAGGTAAGACAATGGGTAGTATCAACTTGAGAAACTTTGGATGCATCTCATCAAGTCCAACAGAATTTGATTTAATTGATAAAATACTAGCAACTACTTCAGAACTATCAACTGATCTAAAAGTAAAATTAGAGTCATCATTTATAGGAGCTTCAGTAGGGTAGGTAGCATTAATAATGGAAGGAACTGAAAGCGATACAAATTGCCTGCTGAGTTCATTGCAATCCGCTTTGCGGATCATATTGCCATTATGACTTGGTTCCGAAATAATTTAAAAGTACAGAAATGTTCATTTAAAGGAAAGATTTTCCAACATCTGTAAGGGCGAGAGTGTGTTCATTGAAAAATTGGATCTGATCATCTGACGATGGTAAATAGTAAATTGTATCCCAGTTAATTCCTCTAACTTGGTCTTCTAATAGCGGAGCCCTGTATTGTATGCTTTGAACTTCAAAGATTAAGTTGTAATCGAAGGTCATAAATATTAGATCATGTTTTGAGAAAGCAGCGGCTGAAAGCGGGTCATACAATTTCACTTTTTCAAAACAGCTTACCCAAAATATGTCAAGTAGAGTTGGAATATAATTTGGAAAGAGCGTTGGAATGATGGTATTAACAGTACTCAAACTAAATGTACTCATTGCATTGAGCAGTAATCGGTCTACTAATTTGTTGGAGTTAAAATCACCCACATACGATTGTGTTAGGACAGTATAAAGAGACTTCTTCCATTATTGTAATGAATGACAAAATGTCTGTATTCCTATTCGGTCTATAGCCATTACCCAATAAAAGCTCATCTTCCTCACCTAAAATCTCAACGAAAATATATTCGATCGCACTATCCGCCTTTGAAGTGCACTTAAGCTTACACTTAATTTCATTCTTAACATACGTCGCCACATTTCCAATCAAGGCGGAATATTTTATAACCCCTTAAAGAACACAGCCTATCACCCAAACTCTCAACCAGCCAAGTTTCCGTAACGCAAATGACGTCGAGGTTGGACCCCTCAAATAAATCACAAAATTCGTCGATTTTAGGTAGCAGACTTTGTGCATTTAAGTGGCAGACTTTGAGGCCATTTTTGAGAGGATAAAACTCTGACCATTGCGCGCAATGCCCCATCACTTCTATCCATATTAAGGGATTGATTATCTCACTCAGATGCAACATGAAATGGTCACCGAGATCGTGCGATTTAACCCCTTAAAACTTTTCTTGTGGATTTCTCTTAAGCCGCCAGTGGAAGTTGTATTTTTTGGCAACAAATGATAATTTCAAAGGTTAGTAGAATCACAATAAACCAATTCAAGATCTAAGTATGTCGAATCTCCTGCTGACAGCCTCTTCAACCTAACCTAAAGGTCGATAGATAAATAATTCAAATTCTAAAAGAAAACTTCCAAGAAGATCTTATTTCTATGATTAAATATGCTCATATTGCATTAAAACCCAAATGCCTTAGACCCCTTATAATGAAAAAGTCTAAAAAGCCATATTCAAAAATCTTCAATCTTCACTCAGATACCTAAATGTTTTTGTACTTCACTCAAAGCTCAATTCATTCCGATTACAAAAACATAATATCCTCTTTGGAAACTCTGCCGATTTCCATCAAATTGCACAACTTTTCACAATGCCCTTTCAGAAATGTAGAAATGTAACTTTCATTCGACGAGGACATCGAGGGAGTCTCTTACTTTCCCTAAAAAAAAAACTATCGTTCAACATTGCTAATTAAATCAGTCGAACTTTCTCATTTCATCTGCCCATTGAAATCCAATTAAGAAATCATTTCTCTTATATTTTTTTTTCATCTTCCAGTGTCGCCGTCATCATGCTGCCTTCGATTCCGTGCTCTAAGGCAGACAAGAATTCAATTAAAGCATTATTCCACCTCCACAAACTGGGCTTATGGGGACAAAAAGTGCAATATTGTTCGCTTCCCTCGGACTAAAGTGACAACTGAACTCCGAGAAAGAACACAATTACCCTAAAAACGTCCCCAAAATTTTATCCTGGTGCCATCCACCAAAGATCCACGAAAGTTACATTTATTTTTAGAACACAATGACGCCAACGACGTCACCAAAGAACCAAAAAGTCATCTTAGCGGCAGACTCGAAGAAACCAAAAATCTCTCTTTTTCTTTCGCCACAAAAAGAAATTTGATTTTCAAAAGTGAATTGATAGAAAAAAAAGGATGATAAAAAACTAGGACATGCACTTAAGGCCGAACACAAATTTGTTAACTCAACGTAGTTTCTGTCATATTTCTATTAGGCTCCAAATTACGAGTGTGGCTAAAGCTCCCGCCCAGAAGGCACCGAGCAATGGGTGGTGGCGGCGGCGAGCGTGCCGAGCGGTTGAATTTAGTTTCAGTTTGGTTGGTTTCGGATCGGATCGACACGGCATGCCTAGGCGACTGAATTGTGCTCCTTCTTTGTCATTTTGTGTTTTTTCCTCCATTTTTCCATAATAAGATGCTGGGCGAAGATTGAGGCAGATTTTTTGGCAAAGCACCAGATATTGATTTGCCACTCACTCAATATTCACACACCCAAAAACACACACACACACATCGCAACTTGCGAAAATAAGGGTGCTAAAACGTATCTCATATTTTATGCTTTTCCCTCGAAGACACTTCATTCATATGAAAAAAAAAATTATGAAAAAATATCTTTTCTAGGACAGTTTGCTCCTCATCACCAGAGCGTGTATCCTTTTTTTCTGTTCTGCCTGCACCCACCAGCCAGCATCCTGATGTGATGTGCCTGATGTTGTGGCGCTATATCCTCGAGCTTATCCTACCGTTGCGGAACTGCAAGACTGCCGTCAAAAAGGCGCACAAGGTGGAATTGTCATTTATACTCGTACATTGTGTTTATTTAGTTTTGTCCTCTTTTGGTCCTAGATCCTGATACGGTGCACCTCGTTTTTATGCTAAGGTTTGAATTAAATTCATTGTGGGGGCGGGAGGTCGATCTGTGTTGCTGCCAGAACGAGGTTAGACGGACGTTGGGTTATCTTAATGTTTCGGCTTACACAAACTATTTTCCAACTTGGTTTTTGTCAAACGTTTGGCTACACCAGGCTCGCACATTGATGACGATGCCATTGCTGATGGCAGCTGTTCTGTCAAAGGGGCGAAAATCTATAAAAAAAAAAGTTGCAAGGGCTATAAGAGCATAGCGAGGGGCACATAAAATGTATATTTGTTTACGCGGGTGATTTTCTTTTTTCTTTCGTCCTGCTGCTCTGGCTCCGGTCCGGGTCGAACCCTCAGAAACGAGGCTTTTTCCCTGGCACAATACAGACTCTTGTCTGTGATGGTCCAAGGGAAGTAAAAGTAATACTACACATTTTATTCGACAACACAAACAACAATAAAAAAAAAAGTTTGTTCTTACTTTTTTCCTGAACTTTTTGATGTTTTTATTATGCAGTGAAGTGTATCTCCCTGAAAGCGGATGGTTGGAGTCCTCTGAGAGTCGAAATTGTAATTATATGGGGATACTCTTTGGGGGAATTTTCCTTGTAATAATGCTATCTTATAAGGAAGCCTGCTCCCCACACACGCTACTTCCGCCTGGGGGGATGATAAGCCAGTAGTTTGTTCGACTTCCAGATTTTCAATATATGTACCAACATTTGAAAAAAGGGGAGATCCTTGTTTACACAGATATCATACAGAATCAGCACAATATTTCACATTTGGAGCCTTTGAACTTTCTCAGAAATGTTTCACTAAGATATTGTCATATTGTGACAGGACATCTTTGCACAGAAATCTTTTCTTATTATTCCTTATCATAATTTATTAGTCTGGTATCTAGGACAAGGGCTCTACAGAGCTGCTTCTTATATAATTCATGCGATACTAGTACTGGTGGAGGGAGGCTCTTTTCATTTTTTTTTTGTTGCTGGTAGATTCTTTGCGTTGATATATTTAACAGACAAATAAATTTGTGAGGAAATTAAATATTAAGGCTTTTATCTGTTGTCATTTGGAGTAAAGTTGCTTCTGTGGTGAGAGCAATTTGTTAAACCATTTTCGGAGATGGAATTTGTGGCGACAGGTTTGCGGGCGGAAGTGTAGGAGTTTATAGATATTTGATGATTGTTAGCAGTTATTTGCAGTTAACACACACAAGCAATTGCGTAACTTTTATTCTCATCTTTGAGAACTGGAATAATATAAATTGGAGCTCATATAGGGCCTTACTGATAACCAAAATTAGTTCTTTCTTCATCATTTAAGACAAATTAAACGGCGACGAAATAAGTGTATCAGAGACGTTCAAATTTAAGACGTAAGCTATACCCACAACCTACATAAATGAAAAAGAGCCTTAATAGAAGCGATATCTGTCTAAGCTGTTCTGGGGTTACAAGGAGGTCAATTGATGAAAAATAAAATGAAAGACTGGGTCGCACGTGGTAGTTTCTGTTATGTAAAGGGCGGGCCATCTAGTGGTTTTTTTTTTAAATCATAGGTCATTTTGACACTGACATGTTTCCCGCTCGTAATTTTGACAGAAATTCAGTATCATACCTCCGTGGAACGAAATGAGTCACTTTACGCTTGAACAACGTTGGGAAATATTGAAAACTTATTTCCAAAGTGAGTGCTGTGTAGCTCAAACAGTGTGTTGTTTGAAAAGAAGTTTTGGCTGAAATGAAGAACCCACCGCGCCTCCTGTTGTACGCCGGTTTGTGCATAAAGTTCGTGAGACTGATATGCTAGAAGAAAACACTGATGGACCCCGTCGTCGTAAGGTGCGCACAGACGAGAATGAGAGAATAAGACGGCTACTGTCAAAATTTCAGTCGAATCGGATTCGTACTTTTGTTTTGACCACGTGTGGAATACAGCTTGTTCGCGTATTTTAGAAAAATGGAAAAAGAGCGATATCGGTCGGTGATTCGATACTTGTTTTTGGAAGGGAAATCGCGCAGTGAAGTCAAAAAACGCTTAAAACGAGTTTCAACGTGGTCGCACATCGGTTTTTGATGAGCCCCGCCCAGGTGCTCGGAAAATAACTACCACGGAGGGTAACGTGTCAAAATTCCACGATCTCGTATTGGCAGACCGCCGCCGCCGATTGAAGGTGCCCGAGATAGCTGAAACAGTAAAGGCATCTCAAAAGACCGCGTGAGTCAAATCCTCCATGAAATTTTGGGCATTAGAAAGCTGTCGGCGTGATGGGTGCTGCGTTTGCTCACTCCGGACAACAAGCACCGGCTCACATCTCCACACGTCACCACGGCCAAATTGGTTGAATTGCACTACGAACTGCTGCCCACCATATTCTCCAGATTTGGCCCCGAGACTTTTTTTTTTGTTTGCAAATTTGAAAAAAATCACTCGCCAGGCAGAAATTTGAGTGGAATGAGGAGGTTATCACCGCACGGAGGCCTGCTTTGCAGACCTTGAGAAAACCTATTTTTCGAATGGGTTAAAGAAGTTGGAGCATTGCCACTTTTCCGAAATTTTTGTTTTTCTTTTGTAGGCTAAGTACTTATCGGACCGCCCTCGTATAGAGTAAGTTTTACATTTCAAAAAAAAAAATCGACCTCCTTATTTTGATCAAACTTGACATTGCGATTATAGATTACACGAAAATGTGGGTACCGGAATTCGGTCTATCTGCATGTCTGTTTGTCTGTCCTTGATCTACAGCCAAAGCCGCTGAAGTGATTTTCTTCAAATTCGTACTTAAGGGTTTTCGGTGATTCTTTAGAGGAGAATTTGAATTTTTTTCAAGCTACGAAACTAATGGTACCTGCCGTATAGCAATTACGGAAAATCTTATATGTTTATTCCGAAATCGCCTGTAACGATTTTGATAAAAAAAAATGTATGTACTATTGTAGGCATGGTCAACATTTTGTCTAAAAAATATTAACACAAAATTTTATCAACTGTACTTCTCAAAGAACGTTTTTTTTTTATTTTACATGTATTCATTAACAGCTCTACCAATTCCGTCATAATTTTTATGCAGCAGCTCCTTTGAACTTTAAATAATAATATTGAAAAAAATTTTTAAATTTTCGTTATTTTCGATTTTTGAAACAAGAAAACCTTTTTTAAAATTTAATTTCTCGAAAACGAGTAAACTATGTTTTTTTTTTTTTTGAAATTGTTTAGATACTTAAAATTGGCAAAACAATTTATTTTAAAAAAACAATTTAAGAATTTTTATATTTAAAAGATTATTTTAAAAATAAAAGGATTTTTTATATTTCGTTTGTATAAATTCATATTTTTCCAGAAATTAAATAGCAATTTAAACAACGAATTCTAAGAATTTCAAAAATCTTCTCTATTTCCATCCATGTTTTTATATTTATATACAATTTTTTGTTAAATTCCAAAGTACTTGTACATAGGGGCAAGTACGTGCGATCCAGTCGTGCATTTTATTTTAATTTGCCAAAGACGATTTTGATGAACCTTTATAATACGCTACCCAAAAGAGATAATGGAACATTCTTCCAAAAATAATTAAAACGAAACATTTAAAATTTCACTACATATTCATACATACCTATCAAAATACTCGTACATAGCTTGGAACTTTATTTATACTTTGGAATTATTTCTATTCTGGAAGTTTTTGACGTTCGACGTCAAGAGCACTCAGTCAAGAACTAAATAAAAATAAAGAAAAAAAAACTATGTTTTGAACGCACAAAGTCCCAAGTTTCCTCGCCTATGTACTACAACTACATATTTCAAAGAATTCAGCAATGAGAATATCTAAAGTTGACTTTAGATTTTCTAAACTTTGAAATATCAAAAGTTTATCCAGTCAAAAAGCAATTTCTAAAGCGTTTGTTAGCTTCAAGTGAATAAAACTACCCTTAGTGTACGAGACATAATTTCCTTTCAACCTTCTTTACATAATTAAAAATAATTTGGTTTTTGAAATCTAAATGTGTTCAAGTTTATCTTATCCTCAATATAATTTGAGATTTCGTTTAGTAAATTTATTTTTTTTTAATAAAAGATACATATGTATATATATTCTCTGAGGTTTATTTGTCCTTAAATTATTATGTATAAAACAAAAAAAAATTCAATGATGAAAAGGGACAATTGGAAACATAATAAAATGTCCGACTTTATCGCGGGCACTTGCTCTTATGTCCAAGTACTTTAGAATTTTAAAATTGTATATAATATATTAAAACATGAAAGTTTTCATGAAGATTTTTCAAATGCAATGAATTCATTGTTTTAAATGCCATCTTATTTCTAGAAAAATATGAATTTATGCAAACGAAATTTTCAAAATCGTTAGAGCAGTTGTATTAATACATAATAAAATTTTGTATGTACAAAATTTCTTTAAAATTTTGTACACAATTGTAAATATTTAATAATAATCCTTTTTCGGCAGTATTTCAGCTATTTAATTTTCAAATCTAAAACTATTTTTTTTTTTAATTCAAAAAATACTCTTTCCAAAATCGGTAGAGCTTTTAACGAAAAAGTCGAAAATCATAAAAAAGATTCTGAGACAAATATCGTTAATAACATTTATTATTTTTTACAAAAACTAAGATCATGCCTCAATTAGTTCACATAAAGTTGCTTATCAAAATCTTAAGAGACGTTTTCGATATATTAAAGGTTTTTAAAAAGAGTCTTATGGTACCGTTATTTTTGGAGCTAAGCAAATATTAGACTCGTCAAGATCCTTTATTTCATATTTTAAGTGATACAGTCAGAGGCCGTTTCCGTGTCCGTGTGGTGAAAGTCCACCATCGACACAAATATTTATATTATACTAGCGTACCCGTGCGGGAACTCCCGCAAGCAAATTTTTTTTTTCAACTGAAGTTTTTCAAAATAAATCATGTGTCTAAAAGTTTCTGTAGATTCGCTCAGTTTTTCTTGCATTGGAAATCTTGTGTAAATGGAAATCTTGTGTGAAGTACGGAATGTTGTTTTTGGGTGTTTATTTAACTTGAACAGCTCTATTTGAAAAAGACGACTTACCACTGAAATAATAAACACGTTTAGCTTAGCCAAGAACTGTCACAACTGATCTCCTGTTCAACATGAGAAGTTGAAAGCGTACGAATTATTTTTATTTAACGTATGCAATTACCTGGATTAAAACAAAACAGCAAACCAATAAATCCAATCAAGTCCTTTTCTTAAAGGTAATGGAGCCAAGCGAAGGATATTTTGAAAAAAAAAACTAACAAACAATGAGCAAATCACATACATACGTATGTAACTATCCTATAACAATGTATGTAGTTAAATCTGTAGGCACATAAAGTTTAACTTACCTTAAAATAGTTTAAATTTAAAGTAACACAAATATTTGTCAAATTTTTTTTGTTTTTAATTCGGAGAATTTTATTTTTGTTCTATTTTTCTTAAAAACTTAGGTTAATTAATCAAACAATGCCCCTCCTCTGGGCGCGCACCACCAAAGTATGGCATTTCAATGCAACTACTTATGTATATGTACTACATTTCAGTGCAATACGAAGATAGAAGTAGAGATAAATAATTTTGGGGTGTTTCGACGCCCAATGCCCCTCCCCTGATAATAAAAAAAAGTAACCTATACGGTAATCCAGACTATAACTTTTTTGTGTGTTAAATTTTATCAAGATCCATTCAGTTGTTCAAGCGTTATTGAGTAACAAACATCCATACATCGTAACATTCACATTTATAATATTAGTAGGATAGTAGGATTAGTAGGATTGGAAAAAAAACCCAGGAACTTCAAATCGACACGTATCTCTTTTCATCGATTTCAGGATAGCATCTATTGGGACGAACTATATAGAGGAATGTTTTGTTTTGGCACTCCTAGCAAATTTTTCGTTTGTGCAGAATGAAGATGGAGAGGGCGCACTGCTTCATCAAGGTCGGAAAAGATCTCAGCGATACATTTGTTGTCAAAAAAAAGTTTTTTTATCATTCTGGAAAGAATAGTGGAAAACTCCCACTCGTGCACTGGAGACACGATCTTTAAAAAATCCGTCCAATTACTCGGATACGCCGACGATATTCATATAATAAGAAGAACAAAGAATGATATCAGTTTCAATTAAATTATACAACACGACGGGTTCTCCTCGATCTTAAGACCGCCAGAGAGCGTACTTTAGGGAGGGAGGATCTCATGAGTTGTATGTCTGGAAACGAATATGAAGAGCAGAGCATGCTGTCGTCAACAAACAAGGAAGTGGATTAGAAGTTTCAGACAAAAGATCATTTAAGAAGATAAGGAAGAGTTTCGGAGACAAAATAGAGCCTTGGGGCACACCAGCATTTATTTTTTTAATATAACCGTCTAAAACAACTTGTGCTGAGTGGTCCAAAATGTAAATGTTGGGTAGGCCGTCTTCACAATGGCCAAAGGCAGGAGTTGTGCGCCGAAAATCCGAAGCGCTTGTGCTGAGCTTAATAAAGCCACAGTTTATACAGATAGACAAAGTGTTCGGCTGTCAAAAGCAGATCTCAGAAAAAGTGCAGCAATCATTCAGCCGCATATCAAAAAGAACTGTTGCACGTCGTTTAGTTGAAGCTGGTCTTATGGACGAAGTTCATGAAAGAAACCAATGGAAACATAAGTGCATTTGTGTTTACTTTTGAAGGCACAGCCACTTTCAAAAATATGTCGTAAGTTATTTATTTATTTATCCAGGTATGAGCTTTCATTAGTGCCAGATACACATATATAGGAACGATGGCGACGATACTATTTAATACTTCCCAGTAGAATATGAATCGAACATTTCAGAATTTTCCAATAGGAATTTCATTTTAACAGGTGATATTTTTAAAGCTATAACTGTCAAAATTTCTCTTAATCTATCTTACCAAATTAACGTGAAGAGATATAGCGTTCAATAACATGTGCAAATGGAAAAATATTTAACATACCTGGGTCTTCTGTTCGAGCAACATTTCACACGCTTAGCCCTTATTTCCCAATCGCTAAAACAGTCTTTCTGAGGGGAGTATTCGATTCGACAGATTCAGTGAACAATTCATTATCCGAAGGTCAACGAAATTCGAGTTTTGCTGAAAATATCACCACTGCCCTTGAAAGTGTGCAGGAGAATCCGACGCGGACAATTCCACGCGGTGCACTGGAAGTCAGTCGCTAACGGGAATCTCGAGCAGTTGTTGGAAGTGACCTGAACTCAACGTGAAATCGTATTCAACGACGATGCCCATTCTTGGATGAATGGGTTCGTCAAAAAGCAGAAAGGTCAAATTTGGGACAACCACAATTCACACGAGATCCACAAAAATGCAATGTAGAGAAAGTCACTGTTTGGTATATGGATTTTGAGCTGGAAGCATCATCGGTCTATACGTCTTTGAAAACGACGTTGGCCACGCCATCACAGCCAAACTAGCTTCTTTAAGACCGAGTTCAATGATATGGACACCTACGACATGTGGTCTTAACAGGGCGGTGCTACATACTATACAACCCACAATGGACATTTTGAAAGAGCTATTTACGAACATGCCTATCGTGCGCGGAAGTGATGTGAATTGACCACAGAGATCGTGCGATTTAATCCCGGTAGACTTATTCTTGTGGAGTGTTTTTAAGTCAAAGGTCTATCTCAATAAACCAAAAATCAAGACTGCCCCTAAAGTCAAAATAATCAACGCCATTGAACATGGATGTACTCGTATATAGCCTGATTTGTGCACTAGAGCTATGCAAAATTGGACGACGACGTTTCGGATGCGCGCAACCCACCAAATCCGGGGCGGACATTGAAATGATTTTAGGTATATTCCATACATAATGAACCTTCTCAATAAATACAAAATTTCTCACTCATAAAATTAAATTACATTACATTACATCGAATTGAGTTTTCAATAAATTCTGTTTATTAACAAAGTCGTTTTCAGGGTTCGAACATCGCTCCACTTTTGAAGGGAAAAAAATTTACTCCAACGCTCCGATTTTTCGAGATTTACTCCACTTTTTCCACACGGACAAATTGTCTAATTTATATACAAATATTCTTTCTGAATTTGTAATTTGTTTATTTTCCCAAAACAATTTTTGAAAATAATAATACTAAGTTTTTCAATGAAACCTGTGATTTATTTTTCTTTTTTGCTAATACTATTTTTTTATATTCATTATGTATGTTTTAATTCCTGAAAAGGAAGGATTTTCTTTTTGTTTCAAATCTACTCCGGAAATATTGCATTTGCTCCACTTTTTTTTGCAAATTTGCTCCAAAATTTCATGACCCGTCGTTTTGCCTAAAATACGCTTCATCGCACTGAAGATGATTTTGCGATGAAATTGATCATCTTTTGCAAACATTTCTAGAGCTCAATTCGAGAACGTACTTCGCTTCATATGATCAAGTAGTTGAGTTAAGTCTATCTCATAAGGGTGCAGGCCAAGATCCTATCGTAAAATTCGACAAAGTGTGGTCTTAGCGAATCCAATTCCTGAGAAAGCCGTGAAATCGACTGTTTTACTTCGTTTGCAACGGATGCTTGAATGGCAGGAATGCAGGAAAATCTCGTCACTTTGACAAATCCGCTATCATCACGGAAACATCCAGTAGCGAAAATATAGACTCGAATTTGTTACATAACTATTTTAATTATTAATTATTTGAAAACGTTCTTTATTCGTGAACTGAACTTCAACATGAAAATATTTTTACTGAATGTTTTTGACATTTATAGTTAGTTAGGTAGTGGTTTTAAGAATGGGCTCGTAGTGAAAGTTTAAGTTTGCGAAAGCCCAGCTGGAAAAGCCTTTATTCGACTATGCATGCTATACATATGTATGTATATTATATGTGTAAATGTTTTCCAAAGAATTTTTTTTTCTGAATTACTGAAAGGTTAAAGTAAAACTATTGCAGTTTTACTACATACGTTTATTCTTCTTGCTGATGGTTTCGCCATCTGGTGTGGATACAATTCGGTACTAACTACTGACCAATCTATAAAATTTTAGCTTTGCCAAAGTTATTTAAAAAGATAGTCTTTCACAAACTAACTTTACCAACACAAGATAGTCTTTCACAAACTAACTTTACCAACACAATTTTATGGCAGATCTACGGCAACTAATGTATCGTTAATGACTCGTTATATAATAAATTTCGCCAAAGTTCTTTCATAAGGTTCTTTTGAAAAAGCGTTTGCATTTTGGTTTTCACTCTAAATTTTTTGATTGGTTAAAATCTTATTAAGCCTAAGAGGTTAAAATTGATGTCAATCTTTCAGAACACATCTTAGTGCAATTTGGTGTCCCTCAGGGCAGCCATTTGGGACCCCTATTATTCTTATTGTTTATCAATGATATTTCTGATATATTCACTATATCACTATATACCTGCAAGCTTGTACTTTGTTGAATAAAGATATATTTAATTTGGGATGATTCGTGTGACATAAATTTACTGAACTTGAATATTTAAAAGTGGCAGTCAAAGTGTCGTTGGGAGAAATACCAAAGAACGACTCATACACACTGAAGTCCCTTTTTAATTCTTTAGTTCGATCAGTTTTGTGGTTTGGAACGGTCATCCAGTTTGGATTAAGTTCAAAAATAGGAAAAGATCTAGTAGATTCTGATGTCTCTTATTGTGTAAACCTCCGTCAAAGCCCTCAGTCCGCTAGGTCGGGATCTAAGGAGTCAGGAGGAAAGAGATCAAGTTATTGATCTTCATTTGCAAAAGTTCTTCAATGTCGTCAAAAAATGCCCCTCTTAATGATTGTGCTCTAAATTTGGCCAGAGCAGGGCATTTACATAGGCAATGGAGGACTGTTTCCTTTTCTCGCTGGTCCACACAGCTATGACAGTGAATGTTGTGAAGAATGCATAGCTCCGCTGCATGCTCTCTTATTGGCCAGTAGCAGACAGGTAGCTATGATCCTGGCTATCTCTTGCCTGGGTCTGCATATCAGAAAAAGTGTTTGGGATTAATTTATAGGTGGGCCAAATCTTTCTGGACATAATGAAAGTTAAACTACTCCACCTACTACGGTTTGATTCCCTAAGAAAAATTGAGAGAATTTTGTCATTCATAACTCCGACCGGAGTGTGCAATAATAACCCGGAACCCAAATAAAAGTGACATTGAGGTTAATATTGAAGCTAGCAAGTTCATCCTGGAATTGCTGAATCAATGTACTAGAATTAAAAGCTCTAACACCCACTTGCCTGTCTGTGATAATAGCCGTATTCCGGTTCTTGTTTGGATTGTGTTAGAGCACCTTGCATGCTTCCCTGATGGCCATTTAGTCAGCTTGAACAACACTAGCAACGTGGGGTAGCCTAAACGGCCTATATATATCCAAAGTAACAAACAAGATTCCTGAGAAACGATACCTAGTTGTGTCGAAGTCTTTCGTCACGACACGTCATCACACCAGTCCTTTCTTGATGGGAACATCGCCTTCAAGTCTTTACTGATGAATATTTGACTGGTGCAGTCAGTCAGTGGGAGTCAAAGAGATCTCTATTGGAACCACCTCCTCAATATTGCTTTGGTCATAAGAATTCGATTGCCTTTGTCTTAATGCACTCCACTCAAGTGGTCAAAGGTACAGAAAAACGTCGCTTTTAGGTCTCTTAGCCTGTCCAAACAATCTTGCAAACTCTTAATATTGATTTATTGTCCCTATTTCCTGTTCGTGTTAACTGCATGAGACGTTTCAATTAATAAAAAAAATGTTTGACCACCTGCACAAGATGACTTGACAAAACTGAAAGCCCTCCAACATGCAGCGATTGTTTTTGGACTTCCATGCTGTAACTTTAACAGATGTCATACTATGTTTTCGAGGATATTCTGCCATGTAAACTTGTTCGTTGTTCGCGGTTGTTTCACGATGTACCGAATAAAGAACGAACATCTAAATCCAACTCAAATCTTCATATATTTTACTCAAATGTCAATTACAAGATTTAGATATTTTAGCAAGACTACAAAAAAAATAAACCATCAATAAATTCATCTACTTAAATACAAAAATAAATTAAAATTTAACAACAAACTAATAAACTCTCTCACTTGGCAATCGGCTTATATATACGAGTAAATACACAATTTCCCCAAATCAAGAATGAAAATGAAAACTCAATAGATTTTCAATTTATGTTGGCAGTTATTGCAAATAATTTTCCTTACAATAATATTTGCAACACAAATTCAAAATCACAAAAATAAAATTCAAATTTTATTTGAATCTCAAAATAAAAACGAATACGAAAAAAAAAAACAAATTTAAACACTTACCGATTCCGTGGCAAAATGTAATATTTTTATTCAAATCCAATTTGAGTTTGAGACGGCTTCTGTGTGTGTGTACGTGTGAGTGTGTGTGTGTAGTAGTAGTAGTTTATTCAAGAGGAACGTATTTAAATAGAGTATAAGCACTTTATAACTAATAGAATAGGTATGTTTTTAGGTACATTATTTTTTTTTCTTAACAAATTATTCACTTCATGGCAAAATATATATTTATATATTGATTTTAGTAGATTTTTCGATTTGTATTTATAATTTTAGATTTAATTTTTGTACAAAAATCAAACAAAATTTGTATTTTTATTTTTATCTAACAACTTATCACTACACTTTAATTTCTTCATGGTGCACATTTTTCCGAATTTCCTTGCAAGGATTATATTTTTATTTTTATTTATAGTAAACAATTAGATTAAGTGTGATTAAACACTTTGCTCTCAATCACTTCACGTATCGAAAAACTTCTTTCCGTTGTCGATTGTAAATTCAAATTTTATGAATCTTTACGAGTTTGCACATTTTCCTAATTAATTTCTTCACAATCTATGATTTCCCACTAAAACAAAAAAAAACAATTCAAATATAAAGAAAAATTCAAATACAAAGAAAAATTAAAATATTGGCACTGGAAATTGTGTCGAAATACCGGAAGGATTGGATAGGTGCCCCTTCTCTGCGGAATTATCATTTCATTATTTACCCTCAATGGGTGGTCCCAAATTGGATAGGACATGTAATTGACCAACTGATTATAATTAGTAATTACAAAGCACAATTTTGCATAGTTGGTGGTGAAACGCAAATCACAAAGCGCAAAACTCATTACAATTTTCATTTATTTTGACATCCTCGAAATGGAGCGTTTGTAGAATTAACGAGGGGAAGGGGGGTAAAGAATAACAAATTCCGGAAATGATAGGATCTTTCAGGTTTCACTTGCTCCTATGCCCTTAGTGTTTTTTTTTTTTTTGTATATGGTCCTGCTCCTTGTACCTTGTGTCGTGCTCGTGCGTTTTTGAAATTTTCTCTCTTTGTGTACTTCATTTTGGGCTTGTTAGTGACATACATACAAAAATAGGTCTGTATTTGTGTCGTCCTCGTCGGAACTCGCAAGAAAAGGCGTTGGAAATGAAATGAAGGAAATATCGAATAGTGTGTATAAGGACTTTTTGTGTATTGTATTCCATTGTATATTGTGTAAGTGGCAATCGTTAACGTTGTTGTTTTTGTGTGTATCCTTTCTGTTCCCTTTTCTTCCAACGAGTTGAATTTTCTTCAGATATAATTATACTTGAAACAGATAGCAGGTAAAAAGGTGAGGTTATTTTATGTGAAACATTTTGAAAACAGCAATTTGGGGGCACATCGAAAAGTGACAATAAAATCGAACGAGGGTCCTTTGCTCCCCAGAGATGTCTGAACTTTTCCAAACTCGATTCCATCACCAAAATTAAGGGTTTGGCATACGAGTTAGGTGATACAAATATGAAATACCGTGCATACACAAAGGTAATCCATCATGATTGTAGGGCAAAAGAATAAGGCCAGGACGAAGAAGGAACAAAAATAAATTATGGATTTCAATGGCGAGCGAGCAGAGTTGGGTTTTTCGTCGTTAGTGTTGTTGTTGTGGCTCCTCCTGCCCAACTTTGAATGGGTACACACACAATTTTATTTTTTTTTCTTTGATTTCAAAATTTTTGTTTCATTCTCAAAAAATGCATACAGTAGTAAGAAGACACGAAGGACCAGAAGGTATGATTTAACCTACCTATTCCCAGGAGGGAATGGAGCAGAAAAAAAATAATATCCTTGGTATAATTCATTTTATCGGTTGTCTATAAAGTTTGACTGAAAAATCGATGACCATCATATATACCTATATAATCTACGGTGCAACGAATAAACTCTGATTTTTATGGGGCACCCCCTTTCCCGATATGATTTATAAAGAAGAAACAATTTCCATATTTTCGACACAAAATTTTTCATTTTTGTTTGATTTATTCATTTGGTTTGGTTTTCCCGAGGGAACATTTCGATACACTTCACTGAATACGACAACAAAATCGAATACAGAAAAAATTCATTCTTTCTTCGAAAATCAATTCAAAATGCAAATAAATTGAAATATTCAAACTTAAAGTCAAACAGAACGAAAAGATATTGAAATTTTTTGCAAGAAATTCTTCAATTTTTCAAAGGAAAACACAATTTTTCCCTATTTAATTCTTCTTTTTTTTTTTGCTCACAGAACCGTTTTATTTGTATTTCTTTGTATTTACCGTTATCGAGATACGCTTTGGACGGTGGCCGATACTCCACTGAAAACTTTTCCTTTCAACAATTTTCTAGCTTTCCAATTTGGATAGTGCCGTTTTTCGTGCTCTCGGTTTTGCTTCTTTTTTTTTGTGTTTGCTCTCATTGGAAAATGGGAAATGTGTGCAAATGGGCAGGCGCGGAAAATGTTTGTTGTGATAAAATATGGGATATTCGACACAACGTGGTTTTATCAGTGGGAAATTTATGATAAAAAGAACCAATTGGTTAAGCAGTGGCGTAGATGTTTATTTTTTCTGGTTTTTAATTTTTTTTTGATGGGGTGTGGTAAAATTATTATTTTTTTTTCATTTCGTTAAGACTGTGATTTGTATATTTATTAAAATGGAGAGTTTTCTAATACAGTCAAAAATTTGATTTAAATTAAAACGAAGTCATTATCTTCCTTTTGAATTTAAATCAATTTTTTTTGATTTTCATTGTCAAATATTTTGTCCCCATGGAGAAATTTAGTGCGGAATTTAATGTCCCTGCTTAAATCATGAGTTCATCCGAATTCAGCAATCTGTGTGTTAGATATTCTATTCCCATCTGACTACCTAATTGATTTTTGATGAAATTTGGTTCAATATGGCCCGAAAAATCAACTTAATCAATGTTCGCCCACCTTTAAAACTGATAAGAGTTCGGGTTATGTCCTAATTTTTGTGTTTATGTGTGAATTTGACAAATGGCATTGATTATGTTGGCTGTCAGGGCAACTCACACTGCGTTTGTGGCATATTAAGGGTATGACAAAAAAAAACGTTTGAGTGTCCGCTAATTTAAAAAAAAATGGTTGCTTGATATAGAAGAAGTCTAACAACCTTCGTGGCCAATTCTTATCACCTCTGCGTGAAATAACCACGCTCGTGAAAATGTCTATTGGGACAAGGGCTGTGTTGCACGTAGGGCCGCCTTGTTGAAATCAAATGCCATCTGTGTCCATAATACCCAAATTGGGCCAAAAGAAATTGGGTATCATCGACCGATAGCGCTCACCGTTGACGGTTATGACCTGGCCAATGTCAATCCTAAAAAAGTATGGACCAATGTTGCTATTCCAGCCTAAAATCCACACCAAACAGAAAAATTTCTCGAGATCTCTTGCGATTTTGTAGATCACTTTTTGATTGCGATCATCCCAGATTCGATAATTTTGCTTGTTGACAAGCCCATTCATGTAGAAATCGGCATTGTCACTGAAAATGATCTTTTGGGCGAAATTGGGGTCAGCTTCGAGAGTGAACACTCGTCGTAGTCTATGGTCCTTAAGTTTTAGTTGAAGTTTGAACGAATGTAGGCCCAAGTCATGATGCAAAATTCACCAACTTGTTTAACTGAATTTAACTGCCTGGGATTCTCCTGACCGCTCTCACAGACAGCAGCGGCATTTTAGTCAGAGGGTGCGCTTCGTAGACGAACCGATGTTGGCGGATTGTTCACTATATCAGTTAAATTCATCCTTTCCGAGGATGTTAAAAAAAAACGCGAACGCAAGCCGGTCGGTTCGGAGGTCATAATACAATTGATTGATGCGAAATTATTCATCTCGTTGTGAAAAGTCGTCTTTGGAGGACGATTATGGTCCTAATATGAACCAAGCAAGCAAAGTGTGTCTTGGACAAAAGAAATTTTGAAAAGGTGAACCAAGAAATTCGAAAACAAATTCACTTATGGGGTCATATCTTTTTTTATTGAAAACATGTCTCACAACGGAGTTTAAACAGACTTTTTTGTAAACTAATATTGCAGCCATTCTAAGCTTCACAGACATATAGTTAGACGGGAAGGACAAGGGCCTTGCATAACTACCATCGAATTTGATAAGGTAGATAATTGTTTATTGAATATAGTTTCCTTAATGTAAATGTAATTCTAATAATTACGCTATCCTAAGTAAAACCCAAGCACCTTAACACCACTTTTGTATGGAATCGTTTTGCCATTTAAGGCAAGCATGTTTATTGATTGAGAGTCAAAATAGTTTTCAAAAGAAATGACTTTGGATTTTTCAGCATTTAATACCAAAAAAATGTCCTTTGCCCAATTCAGCACCATAGAAAAATCATTACCAATTTGCAACACACCCTAATTAGGATCACATTTCTAAGAAGAATTTATCGTCACACAGGGCGGTATTTTGACCTGAAACGTGGCCAAAAATCAATTTTGTCAACTTTCCCTCCTGAGTCTTTTAAGCCCGAGTCCCATAACAGATAGATAACCATGCTACTCTTTAGTGAAGTCGATCTATAAATTGGTCAGCCCCGTTCGCGACACCATCAGTTGCAACTAGCACTAGTTGAATAAGCACTAGTTTGTTTGCGATTTAAAAAAAAAATAAAATGCACGACTGGGTCGCACGAACTTGCTACTATGTAAACGACTAAGAATTTCAAAAATGAATGTTATTAGAGAAAACTGTTCTTAAGGATAAAATTCATTTTTAAATAACTAAAAAAACTCCTTTAGCAGTTGGAGGTAAGCACAGGATGCCATGTGTTTTAAGCAAAAATTAGTTTATGCAAGAACATAATTATAAATCGTTGTAGTGGTCTCTTAAAAAAAATAAGCTTTTATATAAAATATTTTTAAAACATTTTTAAGAAAAAATTTTGGAACGCCAATTTAAAGTATTTATTAATGTATCTTCGAATAAAAAATAAATTTACAAAAAAAATATTGATCCGTTTTTGAGATATCGAATTTTCCACAAAAAAACTAGATTTTTTTTTTTCAAAATTCAAAAAAATATATTTTTTTTAAGTTTTGAAATGCAATGTTTTTTAAAATTTTAGAAGCTTTTCTATGAAAAAACTTCATTAAAATTCATTCATTAAAAATAATGAGAAGTTCTAATTAAAAAAAAAAAAATGGTTCTATGGTAGTTACAGTCAGTAATATCTTGATTTCAATTTTTTCTATTAAATTATAGATCGTAAAAATTGATCAAAAGAAAAAAAAATTTTGCAAAATTCGAGGAACTGTTTTCGAGAAAAATACGATTTTCGAAAACCATTTTTTAACATTTGTATGGAGGGTACCGTTATTTGTGGGTAAAATAATTTTTTTTCTTACATCTTGTAATTTATATTAAAAAACTTTTACTTTCAAGTTTTAAAAAAATCGAGCATGGGGTTTTTGAAATATTAAGTTTTTAAAAAAGAATTAAAATGTTTTCTTTTTTAATCAAAAAAACAACCTTTGGAAAATTTGAAAACACAATAATGTTCAAACTGCTGGGGAGCTTTAGCATAAAAAAAATTATCAAAATCGGTTTTACCGTTTTTGAGAAAATCAAAAACCAAAAAAATGGTTTGGAAAGGGGGTACCAAAAATAACCATTTTTTGGAAATTTTCTTTTTAACCATTTCCATTTTGAATGTTTTTAAAAAAAAATCTCTGCGACAGTTTTTGAGACAAAAAAAAATATTCATAAAATTTCGAAAAAAAACCGTATGGCAAGTGCCGTTATTTTCGGTCTTAAGAAAAAAAAAATTAAAAATACTATCTACGCAGTTTAAGGAAAATCGGGGGAGCCGTTTAGGCTGTAGTAGAAAAGACACACAGAGAGGCAGACATACAGAATTGCGAGGTCCACTTTTTTCACTTCGCTATCATCGTACTGTCAACTTTGTTCAAAATTTCGAGTTCGATTTTTTTCCGAATGCATAACTTGCCCTATATTAACTATAAGTCGCAAGTAAAAATAACGTTTTATATACAAACTTTTTTAAACATTTTTAAGAAAACGAATTTGGAACGCCAACTTAAAATGTATATTATTGTTCTACTAGAAATTAAATTTTCAAAAAAAAAATATTGAACCGTTTTTTTTGATATATTGAATTTTCAAAAAACAAATTATTCAAGAAATATTTTTTTTTCAAAGCGCAATGTTTTCCTAGTTTTTTTAGAAGTATATTTATAATTTTTTTTTATTAAAATCCGTTATGAATATAATGAAAAATTCAAAATTTGAAAAAAATCGTTCTATGGAAGGTACAAGAAGCAATATCTTAATTTGAATTTTTTCATTGAATTATAGATCGTACAAATTAATCGAAAGAAAAATATTTTATCTAAATTCTAGGAGCCGTTTTTGAGAAAAATACGATTTTCGACGATTATTTATTAACATTAGATAAAATAAATTTTTTCTCACTTCTTGTAGACTATTTTAATATAGTATACTTTTAAGTGCCAAGTTTTGAAAGAAAATTATTTTTTTATATATCAAAAAAACTTTTGAGAAAAAACTATCAAAATCGGTTGAACCGTTTTTTCCAATGGAGGTACGATAACCATTAACAACCATTTATAGGAATTTTTTTCAAGCAATTTTTCGCTTTAAAAAAATGAAATTTCGTGTTTTTTTTTTAACAAATGAAATGTGATTTAAGTACTATAGGGCAACTTCTGCATTTCAAAAAAAATCAAACTCGAGATTTTGATCAAAGTTGACATTACGATGATAGAGAACACAAAAAAAGTGGGTCCGCGTATTTCGTCTGTCTGTATGTCGTACCGCTTCCTATAGCCACAAGGGCCATTTATTCAAACTCGGTACTTAAGGGTCTTCGATGATTTCTTAGAGGAGAAGTTGAAATTTTTTTGTTTAGCTTCAAGACTTACAGTATCTGCCATACAGCCGTTATGCAAACTCTTTTTTATCTCAAAAACGATTTTGATAAAAAAAAATAAGATGTGCTATTATGGGCATGGACTACATTTTGTTCAAACAAAATTTTTAGGAAAAAATGTTATTAACGGTACCTGTCATAGAACCGTTTTTTTATTTTCGACTTTCTCTTTAACGGCTCCAACGATTTTAACCAAAATTCAAATTCAAATTCAAAAAAATATTTTTTGGGTTTCTAAAAAAAAAACTAAATTTTTTTTTGAAAAATCAATATCTTCTAAACGTGTGAGCGATTATTTTTTGAAATTATTTCCTAAAATCCTCGATATCGGGAAGTATATAAAATTGCTTGCAATTTTATAAAATTTTATGTCAGCAGATCCTTAAAAGATTTGGGTTTAATAATGGGAAATAGATTTCCCCTTAATAACTCGAAGCTCTCTTCAACCTCATGTAAACCTTCATCGAGTGGTTTGAGAAGTTGGTTTTTAAAACGTCAAAATTGCTGCACATACAAGGGTGGTCCGATAAATACTAAGCTTACAAAAGAAAAACAAAAATTTTGGAAAGTGGCGATATATTTCTCAACATAGTCTTCTATTAGCTTGATACACTTGATCCAGCGATGCTCAAACCTTCTTTAACTCATCCGAAAAATAGGTTTTCTCGAGGTCTGCAAAGTGGCGGCGATGACTTCCTCACTCGACTCAAATTTCTGACCGCGAATGATTTTTTCAAGTTTGCAAACAAAAAAGTCGCACGGGGCCGAATCTAGAGAATACGGTGGTGGCAGCAGTTTGTAGTGCAATATGACCAATTTTGACACTGCTCTGAAGTGGTCACGCGGTTGCGCTTGTTGTTCGGAGTGAGCAAACGTGGCACCCATCGCGCCGACATCCGTAAACTAGGAAATCGTCGGTTTGGATAAAGTTAAAATGTTGCCTTGGCGTTAAGAATTAAACTGATGAATTAATTTCGTTTTCTAATCCATAATACTCTAAAGGAAACAGGAAAGGAAATGAGGCTTTTGACAAGTGCTCAAATAAACGAGCACGTTTTTTTAAAATATGCTATTTTTAAAAAAACATTGCAAAATTCTTGGAAAACCACTCTTATTGTCAACTGTACAAAATCAGAAAACCCTCCTTTTACCTGCTGCAGGTTTAAATAAATAAATAATTTTGGTGGTGCAACAGCTCAGAGTGAAGCAGGACGTAGTGACTTACAACTCTCAACCATTCCTGTGTGCATGTTATCAGGGAACGGAGGGGATCTACAATTTTCTGCCGATTCCGAACGGCTTATGAGCAGCACTTTCCATGACAAGAGATACTCTTGGAGAATTTGTCAATTCCTCGCAAGAGGCAGTACACCCCGCATGACAGTCCAACGCACTAACCATTATGCCAAGGGGTACTGCTGTAGGTTTACACAAAAAAAAATTAAAACAAAATTTTATATTTTTTAATTTTACCTGTGCCAGGATTTCCCAAGTATCATAAGATCTATGGATTTTTCAGCAAACTTGTCATTGAGTTTTTTTTTTAGTTGTGTTTTATTCATTGCTGCATAGCCAGCGCAGCATTCAAGTGCGAATAAAACGATCAAACCCACTCCATATGTTAATTTCAATTTATATTTCAATGTTGGCCATTATTATGGAAAATATCGAAATCTGATGTCAAAACATGTATATACCTACATGTAAATGTTTAATTCTAAAATTTAATGCATAGCGCCATTTTCGTTTCAATAATTTAAAGTTCTATCACCAGCACAACTGTCATTTTTACTTGCGATATAGGTCGAGTACTATAGCGCAAGTACTGCATTTGGAAAAAAAATCGAACTCGAGATTTTGATCAAAGTTGACATTACGATGATAGCGAAGACGAAAAAAGTGGGTCCGGCAATTCCGTCTGTCTGTCTGTATGTCTGTACGTCTGTATGTCTGTATGTCTGCATGTCTGTATGTCTGTACCTCGAACTACAGCCTAAACTACTGGACCTATTTCTTTCAATCTCGGTAGTTAAGGGTCTTCGGTGATTCCCTAGAGGAGAAATTGAAATTTTTTTTTTAACTCCAAAACTAAGGGTACCCCCCATACACCCGTAATGCAAAATCTTATTTATCTCGAAAACGGCTCTAACGATTTTGATAAAAAAATTAGGTGTGATATTATGGACATGGACTATATTTTGGTCAAAAAAAAATTTGGGGCAAACTGTTATTAGGGGTACCTGCCATAGACCCGTTTTTTTTTATTTTCGACTTTCTCATTAACGGCTCTAAGGATTTTAACCCAAAATTTTCAGCAGAAGTCCCCTTAAGTTTAAAATAATATTGTATATAAAAATATTAAAAAAAATAATTTTTTGGTTTTTTGAAAAAAAAAAATTTTTTTTAATCAATATCTTAAAACCTATGAACGATTATTTTTTGAAATTATTTCCTAAAATCAATATTATTATTTCAATGTTATTTAATACTTAAAATTCGCATCCCACATTTTTTTCTTGAAAAATTTTAGAGAAATTTCTTATATAAAAAATTTATTTATTTAATAATAAAACGATTTTTTAAAGTTTATTTGCATAAATTCATCCTTTTCCGGAAATCAGACGGCAATTTTATGCATTTGAACATTATTATCTCATTAAATCCATGTTTTATATTTATAAAATGTATCTTAAATTCCAAAGTACTTTTACATAAGAGCAAGTTCGTCCGATCCAGTCGTGCATTTTATTTTTACTGGCTTCTTTTTCGCCAGCAATCAAATAGTTATTATTTGTCGAGGGAAATTTTGCTGCGCTAGCTATGCAGCAGTGAATAAAACACACCTTTTATTATTGTTACGCTCATTCAAAAAATAAGCATGGGCAGGAAATATGGAAAATGCTAGAAAATTGATATCTCAAGACCAAGATAGGATATAAAATTGTTTACTCGCAATTACAAACGCTGGTATTTCTTTTAAAAATAAAGGTCTAAATGAAATTTCTATCATTAGTACTAACAGCACAATTACCGTTAACATGGGTCAGCGTACACCAAAGTAAGCCTTTTCTTAAACTTCCTATACATATATGATATAAGAATTGGAGATAGGCCCTTCCTGTAAAAAACGATTTTTTTCTTAGAATGTACTCAAGCAGCACGCCCTGAAATATTATGCACGAATTAAAGGACGAAAGGGAAAAAAATCTACTTCGATTTTTCTCAATCTACATACTTGACTTATTTCTTTAAATCTACTTCGATATTTTTTCCTGAAAGTGGCAACGTAACGCTGGCGCATAAATTGATTGAAAAAGATCAAGTTATAGGGTTGCCTCACTTTAAAATTCAATTCTTGGGTTCAATTAATAATTTAGTTTATTTATATGGTAGGTCTTAAAGATATGGAATAAATATTATAAGAAAGGATATGGCATTTCAAAAATCACGGGATCAAGATGGACATAGAATAAGAGAAGCAAAAAAAGTTCACTTACCTGTGTTCACAACGGAATGCTATAAGGAGTTGTTTCTTTGGTTATTAATGATTTTTTTTTATATTAAAAAGGCGTCCATCTATATTAAATTGGGAATAATCTCTAACTCGAGATATGAGCGATTGAATAGCTGCAATAGAAAATAGATGTTTGAGAAAAGTGTGTGAAAAAGATGTTTTTAAAAATGTGATTTCTTAAAAGCCTATATCGGTAATTCAAAAGCTTTATCTTTGGTTACATATATGAGTCCAATCATTAAGTCTTGTCTTTTTTACTTGCGACTTATAGGTACTACTCGTATAAGGCAAGTTATGCATTCGTAAAATAAATCGAACTCGAGATTTTGATCAAAGTTGACATTACAATGATAGCGAAGACTAAAAAAGTGGGTCTGCCAATTCTGTCTGTCTGTCTGTCTGTCTGTCGCTTTGACTACAGCCTAAGCGGCTAGGCCGATTTTCTTTAAACTTGGTAGATATGGGTTTTGATTTTTTACCCCCACACGTTTTTTTCTTTTTTTTTTTTTAAACCAAAAAGAACGGTACCTGCCGTACGATTTTTTTTTCGAAATTTTATAAATATTTTTTTTTCTCACAAACTGCTGGACAGATTTAAAAAATAAAAACACAAAAAAAAGCTAGGTAATGCTTGAAAAAATTTTTCCAAAAAATGGTTATTGAGGGTCCCCTCATGGAACCATTTCTTTTATTTTTGATTTTCTCAAAAACGCTACCACCGATTTTGATCATTTTTTTTGCGAAGGACCTTTAAAATTTTAAATAGAATTGTGTATTCAAATTTTCAAAATTTTTGGATTTTTAAAAAAAAACTTCATTTTTTTTTAAACTCAATATTTCGAAAACCCCATGCTAGATTTTTTTTTAAACCTGATAAATAAAAGTTTCTTTATAATCTACAAGATGTGAGAAAAAAAAATTCATTTTACCTTAAAATAAAGGTACCCACCATACAAATGTTAAAAAATTAAAAAAAATGGTTTTCAAAAATCGTATTTTTCTCGAAAACGGCACCTAGAATTTTGATAAAAGTTTTTTTCTATCAATTAATTTTTATGATTTTTAAAATATTAAAAAAAATTTTGAAATTAAGATATTACAGCTTGTATACCTACCATAGAACCATTTTTTCGAATTTTGAATTTCTGATTATCCACATAACGGTTCTTAATGAAATTTTTTATAGAGAAGCTTCTAAAAAGTCTAAGACACATTGCATTTCAAAACTTTAAAATAAATATTTTTTGAATTTTTGAAAATTCGATATCTCAGAAACGACTCAATATTTTTTTTTTAATTTAATTTTTATTCGAACAATAATAAAAACTTTAAATTGGCGTACCAAAATTTTTTCTTAAAAATCTTTTAAAATTTTGTATATAAAAGCTTTTTTTAAGAAACCACTAAAACGACCTATAATTTTTGTTCTTGCATAAATTCATATTTGCATAGCATTCTGTTTTCGTCTCTTACTATTAAAAGAATTTAAAAATTTATTTGATCCTTATGAACAGTTTTCTCTAATAACATTCGTTTTTAAAATTCCTGGTCTATTACATAGGAGCAAGTTTGTGCGACCCAGTCGTGCATTTTATTTTTTCGTGGGTAGGTGAAGAATCTTCATAGACAATATGAGCCCGGTACTCATAGTAGTGTGAGATTTTTACTCACTAAAAAACGCCTCCCTTTTGTTCTTGCGACTAGAACTAAGTTACCTTATCAAGTAGTTTTAATTTCATCATATTATAATAACGTTTGGCAGGAAGCTTCCCACTGAGATGACCTGCGGATACCACATTTGAAAGCGGATACTCCCTATGGCGCTAGGTCGAACGGTCTCGTTCTTTGAAGTCGGTGCACAAGGTTTGTCTCATCAATTATTTGTCGAATAATTCTATTGCTATGGTTATTTAAGTGAGTTCGTAGCTTCCCAGCAAAAACTGCTATTTCATCTTCAACAGTTGGTAATCGTAAGTCACTGTGTAAATCACTGTTTCTAATGTACCACGGAGCACTAACGATTTCTCTGAGAACTTTGCTCTGAAAAGATTGTAGTATTTGTCTATTGCTTGGTTTAGTTCAACCCCAAAGTTGTATACCGTACGTCCATACTGGTTTTATCACTTGCTTATAGATAAGCAATTTATTGTAGATGCTGAGTTTGGAATATCTTCCAATAAGCCAATTCATTTCACGTAATTTATTTTCAAGTTGATCTCGTTTCTTTTTTAACGTGAGTTTTCCATTTAAGCTTAGCGTGTTGATTTGGACTCTTTAAGAACAATTCGCCATTTCTTAGGCCATACCGAAATTTTATCTAGAGCTCGTTGGAGCTTCTCGGTTGCAGATTCAGCTGAATCAGATATTGCAAGTATCGTTTACAAAAGTACCTATTATGGTATCTTCTTCTTGTGGAATATCGCTAGTGTATAGTACGAACATAACCGGACCGAGAACACTTCCTGGGGGAACACCAGCATTGATTTCCTTAAAATCCGAATATGCCCTCCCTTGCTTAACTCGAAATAGCCTATTTTCGAGGTACGACTCAAGGATGTAATATATTTGATCCGCAAAGACCTGTCGCATTTTAAACTTAAGGACATCGTGCCAGACCTTGTCGAAGGCTTAAGAGGCGTCTAGAAATGCGCTTGAACATACATTTTTTCCCTTTAGTGATTTCTCAATTTCATTGGTTATATCCTGTACACCTGATCAATTGTTGAGTGGCTTTTACGGAAACCGAATTGATGGTAAGCCGCTTTTCTTCGATAATACTTTATTTTTAATATATTTTTGTAAGTCTTAACGTTTCATTTATTTCATTAAAATAAATAATTTTCAAAACTCGATGCATCCTTAAAAATGATAATTGAAAAATTGCATTAATTTTCGACAAAAAAATCACCTAACCAAGCACCCATAAGCTAAGCTCCACATTGCAGATTCTGTGAAAATTTGGAACATATTCATGGCACATCCTGTATGTAAAAATTACAGAATTTATTTATTTAAATTTTCTCACACAGGAACAGCAAGAAAGAAAATATTATCAAAACTTGAATCACAAGTTTATTTCAATCAAAATATTTTGACAGTTTTATCATCCGGCCTTTTATTTTTTTTTTTCAATATATTTCAAATGCAAATTTTCTTCAGTACCCATACCGAAAGCCATCAATATTCCATTAGTCTAATGACATTGAGTATTAAAATTTTAAAATATACAATATACATATTTGAATATGAAACTATTTTTAGTGTTCCATTAATTGAATAATCTAAATTTGGAAAGAAAATAAGATCTTCCGAAAATCAGCAGTGCCATTCGAACATCTTTCATGATACATCATCAAGCCATATCGAAATTAAAATATTCAGACAATACAAAAGACAAGAGATGAGAACTGAACTCTGTCTGAAGAGAAATTAAAACTTGTACTAAAAAGAAAAACTATTCTTCTATTTGAACTTGCTCATCGGCAGGCCATAGCATAGCCCATAAGTACATAACAAGATTTGTTACAGAGTGGTACGAGTATATGAAAAATAAGAGAGTTTCCTTTTTGGTTCTCTTAATACCTACATACATTCTTTAATCAAGTATCGAGTTCCAAATTTGAAATTTGGAAAGTAAATATTGAAGAAATAAAATGCACGACTGGGTCGCACGAACTTGCTCCTATGTAATAGACTAGGAATTTTAAAAACGAATGTTATATATTAGAGAAAACTGTTCATAAAAATTAAATTAATTTTTTTAAATTCTTTTAGTAGTAAGAGACAAAAACAGAATGCTATGCAAATATGAATTTATGCAAGAACAAACATTTTAAGTCGTTTTAGTGGTTTCTTCAAAAACAGCTTTTATATAGATACTAAATTTTTAAAATATTCTTAAGAAAAAATTTGGTACACCAATTTAAAGTTTTTATTATTGTTCGAAAAAAAATTAAATTTACAAAAAAAAATATTGAGCAGTTTCTGAGATATCGAATTTTCAAAAAAAGAAAAAATAGAATTTTTTTTCAAAAATTCAAAAAATATTTATTTTAAAGTTTTTAAATCCAATGTGTTTTAGACTTTTTAAAAGCTTCTCTATAAAAAATTTCAGTAAGATCCGTTACGTGGATAATGAGAAATTCAAAATTCGAAAAAATGGTTCTAAGGTAGGTAGAAGCTGTAATATCTTAATTTCAGATTTTTTACTTGCGATATAGGTACTATAGGGCAAGTTCTGCATTTGGAAAAAAAATCGAACTCGAGATTTTGATCAAAGTTGACATTACGATGATAGCGAAGACGAAAAAAGTGGGTCCGACAATTCCGTCTGTCTGTCTGTATGTCTGTATGTCTGTATGTCTGTACCTCGAACTACAGCCTAAACTAACGGAGGTATTTTCTTCAATCTCGGTAGTTAAGGGTCTTCGGTGATTCCCTAGAGGAGAAATTGAAATTTTTTTTTTAGCTCCAAAACTAAGGGTACCCACCGTACACCCGTAATACAAAATCTTATTTATCTCGAAAACGGCTCTAACGATTTTGATAAAAAAAATTAAGTGTGATATTATGGACATGGACTACATTTTGGCGAAAAAAAAATTTGGGGGGAAATGTTATTAGGGGTACCTGTCATAGAACGGTTTTTTTGATTTTCGAATTTCTCACCAACAGCTCTAACGATTTCAACCAAAATTTGTATGCAGGAGCTGCATTGCATTTTAGAAAATATAAACTAAAAATTTTTTCGAAAAAATAGTTTTTGGATTTTTAAAAAAATAATAGATATTTTTTTTTGAAAATTCAATATCTTGAAAACCGATACACGATTAAATTTTTAAATTACGTTTTAAAATGTATTCTATTAAATACTAACAATTTGCATATCAATTTTTTTTATAAAAATTTTAAGGAAAATTTAGTACACAAAAAACATGTTTCAGTGTGTCTGTATGTCTGTACCTCGAACTACAGCCTAAACCACTGGACCTATTTCTTTCAATCTCGGTAGTTAAGGGTCTTCGGTGATTCCCTAGAGGAAAAATTGAAATTTTTTTTTAGCTCCAAAACTAAGGGTACCCCCCATACACCCGTAATGCAAAACCTTATTTATCTCGAAAACGGCTCCAAGGATTTTGATAAAAAAAATTAGGTGTGATATTATGGGCATGGACTACATTTTGGTAAAAAAAATTTTTGGGGCAAAATGTTATTAGGAGTACCTGCCATAGACCCGTTTTTTTTTATTTTCGACTTTCTCATTAACGGCTCTAAGGATTTTAACCCAAAATTTTTAGCAGAAGTCCCCTTAAGTTTAAAATAATATTGTATATAAAAATATTCGAAAAAATATTTATTGGGTTTTTTTTAATTTTTTTTTTAAATCAATATCTTCAAAACCTATGAACGATTATTTTTTGAAATTATTTCCTAAAACCAATATTATTAAATACTTAAAATTCGCATCCCACATTTTTTTCTTGAAAAATTTTAGAGAAATTTCTTACATAAAAAATTTATTTAATAATAAAACGATTTTTTAACATTATTATCTCATTAGATTAAATCCATGTTTTATATTTATAAAATGTATCTTAAATTCCAAAGTACTTTTACATAAGAGCAAGTTCGTGCGATCCAGTCGTGCATTTTATTTTTATTAAATCAAAGATCATACAAATTAATTGAAAGGAAAAAAATTTTATCAAAATTATAGGCGCCGTTTTAGAGAAAAATACGATTTTTGAAAAGCATTTTTTGTAATTTTTTAACATTTGTATGGTAAAATATTTAGGTAAAATATTTTTTTTGCTCACATCTTGTAGATTATATCAAGAAACTTTTATTTATCAAGTTTAAAAAAAATCTAGCATGGAGTTTTCGAAATATTGAGTTTTGAAAAAAAAAATTGAAATTTTTTTTAAAAATCCAAAAACTTTTTTTTTTTGAAAATTTGAATACACAATTCTATTTAAGTTTTTGGGGAGCTTTAGCAAAAAAATGTTATTAAAATCGGTTGTACCGTTTTTGGAAAAATCAAAAACAAAAAAAATGGTTCCATGGGGGGTACCCTCAATAACCATTTTTCGGAAAATTTTTTTCAACCATTACCTAGCTTAAACTAAATGAATTTTTTTTTTGTATTTTTATTTTTTAGACAGACAGACAGAATTGCGAGACCCACTTTTATAGTCTTCGCTATCTTTGTACTGTCAACTTTCATCAAAATCTCGAGTTCGATTTTTTTTTACGAATGCATAACTTGCCTTATACGAGTAGTACCTATAAGTCGCAAGTAAAAATCGCAAGATTGATGAGGACTTTTATGTATCTTTTGAAAATTATTGATCTTATTTTTTTTGCCTAAGGAATTTTTAAATAAAATGCATGACTTGATCGCCGCTTTGGGTTAAAAACTAAAAATGTTAAGATGCATAAAACTCATTGTTAAAATTACTGAAACAACTACTAAAATAGTTTTAGCTCAAAAATAAAAATAAATAATATGCAAGACAAAATTCAAAACCTCGTCATAGAACAATTATCAATAAATTAATTTTTTGTGTACAAATTTTTTTAATTTTTTTAGAAAGAAGGTTAGTATTCCCCTGTTAAGTATTTAATAATATACAATTATGGAAATAATAATACAAAAAAAAAACAATAACAATGTGGATATGTTAATTCGAGATGTACATAAATGTTAAGAAATTATCCACTATAAATTTAAATTACTTTCCAGCTCCTGTCTGCCTAAAATAATTCAATTGTAAGTCCCAACTGTTGAAAACATAAAAGTGTTTTAAATTTAAGAAATTTTTTGGCAAATCGCTCCGTCTATCGAGGCCCTTGAAGCTACGCGCCTGCATGTTTAATTATCCAAATTTAAACAAAAGAGCTGAGCAGCAAACTCGATTTATCTTGATTCTCTTCGATCAGAGAGAAATATAATCGAAAATTATGAAAGCTTTCTTTTTACCACCTGTTGGCTGAACTTTCTCACATAAGTAACATGTGCTCAGACCTCAGAGCCTCAAATGTACCTTCACTAAGAGTAAGCCAGCAACAGGTGGGAAAGCTTTTAGGTTTTTATTTTTTTATTTATTCTGCACGATAAGTTTGAATCATGTTCCCGTGCACACCACATGTGGGCATGTGGGCGCCCATAGGTCGGAGTCAGCTGGTGGGACTTGAGGTATTAGACTAGCTTTGAGCTCACTGCTCTCTATTTCCTACCTGTATATGTGTTAACGTTTCTTTGAATAGCTAAGACTTAATTGAGATCAAATCTAAAAGAAGTCAGGTCTGCCAAGTGATAGGTTGAGCTGAGCTCAGTTAGTTGCCGAAAATATCTTATTGCGACCGGAGGTTTGAATTTCATAGTGTCGTATTACCGATGTCTTAAAATAAATTGTATTGTTCCGAATTCCGTGTGAGGTGTAGAATTCGATTGAAAATTGTGTGTTGTTGGTAATATTCAAACAAAAGAAATTAACCAATGCCATGGGCTTACGAAAGAAGTATTAATTAGTCGATACCACAAAGTGATAAAATATTTTAGTGTGCCATTTGTTTTGTTCGAGTTATTCTACGAAGTTATTGATTGAAAAATAGAAATCAAAAGTTTCGCCAAAGTTTGTTTTAAAAAGAAAAAAAAAGTTGAAGAACTGTTTGATTCGGGTTCCTTATTCCAATTAAAATATTCAACGCAAACGCATTGAAGTGTATCCAAGAACACGTGCAAACATAAAGATACTTATTCCGCGGGGGAGTAGTAACGTGTGCTGTTGATCGTACTTCTTCATTCATTTTATTGTGTAAGTATTTTTTACTTTTTTTATATTTATTCGCATTATTAAATTGATTTGTTTGTTTTACTATAAGACATCAGAGTTACTGTACGATCACGTAGTTTGCATAAATAATGAAAGTGCATTGAATCTAGAGACGACAATAGCGTCGTCGGCAGCGCGCGGCATAGAGTTGATTATTCAATATAGTGTTGTATGATATGAAAATTAATTTCGGATTTTGTTGACAATCGTGGAAATTTTGTATAACGAATATGTTTATTTTTGTAGAGAAGAAGAAAAAATTAAAACTTTTTCTTTATTTTTTTTTTTCATTTGACAAATCAATGATTTATAGGATATGAATTTTAAATGAACAACTTTAAAACTAATTAATTAAGTTACACCAATTTCGATGTCATATAAGTTTAAGGCATGAGTATTTTTTTTTTTTTGACCCATAAAATATTCAAGGCAACAATAAAAGTTTTCACAATTGACGATCCCAATTCAATGTTCAATTTTAGTACATCGATTTACGAGTATGTCCAAATTCAATGGTTTTTGGTACTGTGTACAAGGCTTTTTTTGCATCAATAATAATTTGTGATTACTGATGATTCACTCGATTTACTCAACTGGCCCCAAAAATAGATTTTCTGAAAGGGTTTTTCAATTGGTGCAGGTAGATTTTGGCGGCCTTTGGTGATATCTGTCAAATCTGTTTATTATTAAGTTACTGATGCCAATTTACCCTGGCAAGTAACACGATTGATTGAACAGCTCGTCAAAATGATAATACTTTATTATCAAAACGAGTGCAAACGTTTCGAGTCTGGCGCTCAGTTTATAGTAGACATAGTGGCGCTTCACAGTCGACTCTTGAACGTCAGCTCTTCAAGTCAATGACGAGCGCCCAAGAACGATAATAACCAATTTCTTGTGACTGGCCCAAATTTAAACCTATGGACCTAGGCGACATGTTCCTCTTCGAGAGATACATGAAATGATGAATTCCACTGAGTGGCATGTAGCACCGCGTGCCGTCCTGTTGACACCACATGTCGTCTAGATTCATATGGTTCAATTTAGGCCATAAGAAATCGGTTATCATCGTTCTTTAGCGCTCACCATTAATGCTGACCGCCTCACCAACATCCCGATGACCCTGTTCAATGCAATCTGCTAGGAAAAGTTCGGAGTGAGTTCTAAATTGCACTCTTAAAATTCAAATAACACGGCTAATCCGAACAAAATTTATTAATTATGTCCAACAACCGCGAAAACCATAAAAGTTATATCTAGAACATCGTTTCCGAAAAAGTAGGGACCAATGTTTCCGTCGGCCTAAGATCCACACCGAACGGTAGCTTTTTAACTTTTTGAGGATGCATTATTAGCTGGTGAACCTCGTGTGTTGTTTGTTGATGTCGTCCCATATACGACAATTTTGCTGCATACCACATCCATTCAACCAAAAATGCGCCTCGTGGCTAAAGATGATTTTTCGGCCAGCCAAAATTGGGGCTTTTCCAAACGATCCGAAGAACAGCGTTATTTGTGGTATTGAGCTGGGCCAGTTGGATCTTGTACGAGTGTAGACCCAAGTCCGGACACAAAATTCGCAAGTTAAAATCTGTGAAAGGCCGAGATCTTGTGCACAAGGAATCGATGGCCTCGGTTTTTCTGATTGATAACCGAACCGATCGTCTTAAATTTGGTCATTTGAATAGTCGACTGACCACGTCTGACATAAAATGGGCTCAACGCGCGCAATGTTTACACTAACGAACACTCATTTTGATAATAAGGTTTCATATTTTGAACATGCTCTTTAATCGTGTAACTTTGCCATTGTGATTTGGCATCAGTAACTGAATATTAAACAACAAATTTGACAGATGTCACAAGAAAAACTTTGTCACCACAAACCGCCAAAATCTATCCACGCCAGTTGAAAAAACTTTTTTTAAATAATGAATACCCTTAATCGAAATTGTTTCCTTTCATCACTTTACTGTCCGGTCAAGCTAATAGCCTACATCTTTGTAAAGGGTGGGCCAAATACAAGTAAAACAGCAATAAAATGAACAAAATTATTTTTATCCATACATTATGGCTTTATTAATAAGAGCAAATAGTTGCATTAATTTATGGAACACAACGCCGTCGCTCAAGTGGCTGCCTCGGCTGGCTGTGCAGTAGCACATTTTGCCACTCCAATTTTCCAACACATTGTTGATGGTTTCGGGCTGTAGCTCAGGAATTGCTTGGATGATATTGGCCTTAAGTGCTTGAATTTCTGGGTTGTTGACACAACATCGATCCCTCATGGTTCCCCACAAAAAAAAAAGTTCAAAGGGGTCAAATAGCTGCTTCGAGGCGGAAGATTTACATGGCCAAGAGAGTTCATAACACGATTTGGAATTTTGTACGCTGTGGCATGGGCAGAGATCGTCCAAATTCATGTCTTCAATTTCAGTGAAAAATAAGTCGGTTAACATGGCTCTGTAACGCCCATCGCTGACCGAAACGTTGTTCCCAGCCTCATTTCGAAGAAAAATTGTCCCATGATGCCACCACTCCACGATCCGAACCAAACTGTCACTCTCTGTGGATGTATTGGCTTCTGGACAATAACGTGCGGGTTTTCTAAGCTCCAGATGCGACAATTTTGTTTGTTAACGTAGCCGCCGAGATGAAAATGCGCCTCGTCAGAGAAGATGATGTGTCCCGAAATTCTGTTCGACTAGAGACTACACGGATTGACCGATTTTCTTTAAGCTTAGTATATAGCATTTTTAATTCTCCCTCCCCACACGTTATATTCGGTTTTTTAAGACCAACAATTATAAAGTTTTATAAAGTATTTTTCTTTCAAAAACTCTTCCACAGATTTAAAAAAAAAAATATTCACATACTCGTAATATCATTAAGTTCAAAATTTCCGAAAAATGGTTATTAGACGATTTATTTTTTTTATTTTCTCAAAAACACTACAACCGATTTTGATAATTTTTTGTATGCTAAAGCACCCCAGATAGTATTGCGTATTCAAATGTAAAGTAAAGATATGTTTAAAAATTCGTATTTTTCTCGAAAACGCCGCTGCACGCGTCTAGAATTGTGACAAAATATTTTTTTTCGATTAATTTTTATGGAATAAAATCAACCGCTGCATAAATTTTGTTAAAGGTGTGTACTACCGCTTGTGAGGAATGGACAAATCCTCTAAGAGTGTCTCTTATCATGAATTTGGTTATGAACATTTTTCTCTAGTAGCATTAATATTTAAATTTTTCGGGTTTTTACATAGCTTGACCTTGCTTCATGCGATACAGTCTTGCATTTAATGAAAATAGTAAAAGATTTAGGTATGTATTTGAAGCTTCTGAAAGTTTTTCTGTATCAATTTTTTAAATTCTTAGTCCCATACGCAATTACAGTTCAGTCTTGCATTTTTTTTAATAAGCTATTATATTAATTTTTTATTTTCATAGTGATACCATGCGCGTATTCTATGAAAACTGATTTTTCCTGCTTGTTCTAAAGATTAAAGTCAATGATCTCATTTGATGTTAGGTGACGTGATTAAGCTTATTTCTAGCGAGGGCATTTCAAAAACTTCATTTAAAATTGGTCTGCTGTCGAAATGACACATTTTGTTATTTGAGGGTAAAATAACAAGTTTCTATATCGACGGTTAACTATGAATACCTCCAAACATACATTTTTGTAAAATTCACTTTTTGATGCAGTTTCGTTAATAATTTCCATCTGCTTCGCTGAATTTTTAAAATTTCAACTATTTCACATCATAGATATTCAAAACTGATAATTATGCATAAAACTTTATTATTATACGTTTTAATTTTGAGACTATAATCAGTTTTGTGTCCCCTGTAAAGTTTACAAAATGCGACATAGGAGATATTCATAGTTAACCGTCGATATTATTGTTGTGTGCTCTTTTGAAATAGTCGATGAATTTCCTGATTCTGAAGTATCTTCGGTGGACATTGAAAATGTTCTACAAAATAAAATACACGACTGGGTCGCACGAACTTGCTCCTATGTAATATACTAGGAATTTTAAAAACGAATGTTATTAGAGAAAACTGTTCATAAGGATTAAATTATTTTTTAAATTCTTTTAGTAGTAAGAGACAAAAACATAATGCTATCCAAATATAAATTTATGCAAGAACAAAAATTATAAGTCGTTGTAGTGGTTTCTTAAAAAAAGCTTTTATGTACAAACTTTTTTAAAGCTTTTTAAGAAAAAATTTTGGTACGCCAATTTAAAGTTTTTATTATTGTTCGAATAAAAATAAAATTTACAAAAAATATTGAGCCGTTTCTGAGATATCGAATTTTCAAAAAAAAGAAAAAATAGATTTTTTTTTTCAAAAATTCAAAAATTATTTATTTTAAAGTTTTGAAATGTAATGTGTTTTAGACTTTTTAGAAACTTCTCTATAAAAATTTTCATTGAGATCCGTTATGTGGATAATGAGAAGTTCAAAATTCGAAAAAATGGTTCTATGGTAGGTACAAGCTGTAATATCTTAATTTCAAATTTTTTTTTATTAAAATAAAGATCGTAAAAATTAATTGAAAGAAAAAAAAATTTATCAAAATTCTCGGACTCGTTTTCGAAAAAAATACGATTTTTGAAAACCATTTTTTTTAATTTTTTAGCATTTGTATGGTAGGTACCTTTATTTTTAGGTAAAATAAATTTTTTTTTCTCACATCTTGTAGACTATATTGAGAAACTTTTATTTATCAAGATTAAAAAAAATCTAGCGAGGGGTTTTCGAAATATTGAGTTTTGAAAACAAAATTTTGAAGTTTTTTTTAAAACTCCAAAAATTTTTTTTTTGAAAATTTGAGTACACAATTCTTTTCAGGTTTTTGGGGAGCTTTAGCAAAAAAAAAATTATCAAAATCGGTTGTACCGTTTTCGAGAAAATCAAAAACAAAAAAATGGTTCCATGGGGGGTACCCTCAATAACCATTTTGCTGAAAATTTTTTTCAACAAATACCTAGCTTTAATTAAATGAATTTTTTTTGTGTTTTTATTTTTAAAATCTGTCGAACAGTTTTTGAGAAAAAAAAATGTTTATAAAATTTCGAAAAAAATTCGTATGGCAGGTACCGTTATTTTTGGTCTTAAAAAATCAAATCAAAAAACATCCGGGGGGGAAAAAATTAAAACCCATATCTACCAAGTTTGAAGAAAATCGGCCGAGCCGTTTAGCTGCAATCGAACGGACAGACAGACAGACAGAATTGCGAGACCCACTTTTTTAGTCTTCGCTATCATCGTAATGTCAACTTTGATCAAAATCTCGAGTTCGATTTTTTTTCCGAATGCATAACTTGCCTTATAGTACCTATAAGTCGCAAGTAAAAAATCAAAAAATGGAAAAGCACCGGAAGAGGATGGAATCCACTACAAGTTTTTCAAAAATGCATCTCCCGTACTTCTATTAAACCTAAAAAAACTGTATGATAGTATTTTTGCTCACTCTTTGGTTCCAAATTCTTTTACACGGTCTGTGATTTTCCCCATACACAAAAAAGGCGCATTGAATAGAGCCTAAAACTATTGGGCATTTCCTTTGAATACCATTGGCAAACTCTTTTGTGTAATTCTAGTCGCTAGACTTGAGAAATGAGTCGATGAAAACAACATTATGACCGAACTGCAGACAGGATTCTACTCCACAATGGACCACATTTCTAGTTTAACAACAATAGTGAAAGGTTTTCAAGCCAGGAACAAAAAGGTGTACGCACTTTTTGTAGATTTTAAGGTGGTTTTATGTACAAGCTTATATAAATGCGACTCTCTACTAAGTTTATTAGGATCATCAGATATATGTATTGTGGAACTAATGCAGCTTTTTGGGATGTAACACATTTGTCAGAGTGGTTTGAAACAGATAGTGGAGTGAAACAGCAATGCCCTCATAGTGCTATGGTCTTTGCTATTTTTACTAACGATGCTGTGACCAAACTGCCTTTTGGAATCAGAATTGCCAGTAGCATTATTAATTTCGATGATTTGGTGGTTTTGTCTGAAACTCCACTACAGTTGATGATAAGTTGTATTTTTTTATTCTGTGAAAAGTGGTAAACAAAGATAAATGATAATGGTTTTTACTAGAAATAATGATGGAAACTCAGATCTTGATGTCGTAATAGAGTATACATACTTGGGAGGTAAGCTGAATTAAACACTGGATTTCAAGACCCATATCGAAGGGAAAACTAGAATCTATCAGAAACTTATAAACTCTACTTGGAACAATGTTTTGCCAAATGAACACGTTAGTCTGTCAAAAAAGTACAAAATCTTTGATTCAGTGGTTAAATCGACGTTGTGTTACACTGCATAAGTATGGGGAACCGAAGAATTTGAGAAAATGGAAAAACTGCAGAAAAATTTCATCAAAAAATTGTTCAACCTGCCGATTTAAACACCAAATTAAGCTATGTATTTATTTGGAAACAGGGTTACTTAAACTGTAATACTAGTACCCTTAAAACATAAGCTCGACTTTCGCGAAACGCGACTCGCAAGCAAAATGCTTCAGTATGAAATCAGAAATAGGGATTGGTGGATGGAGAAATGGCGAAATCTTGGTAGAGTCTATGATACGACACAGTTAAAGGTGATCGAAGTACATTAAAAGATCGGTTGTATCGTACAATACAAAAGTTTGAAGATAGTCAAAGAGAGTTGCTTGTAACGGAGGCCTAGGAATCGGCGAGCAGATTTTTGCATTCAAACCTCAACTTTAATCTGGAAGCTGATAGCTATTTTTGCGACCTGCACAGTTACAAACAAAACTCTTTGATTTTTAAAATCAAATGCGAAGTACTTGGGCATAATGGATCACAGTTTTGCAGTCTGTGTAACCTTAAATCAAGATGAGACTGCTTTCACTTAATAGGAGTGTGCTCAATTTATGCAGCACATTTAAAGAACAAATTCTTTCACGGTGCAGGAAACAATAAGTTTTCTTAATGGCCTGAATTGGAAAAACTTTTATTTATTCATAATAAGTGCTTATAAATATAGATTGTTATTGATAAATAAATTTGACTAAAGCAAAATTGTTAACTTCTTAAACCAAATTTTTAATTGTTAAAATATTAATTGCCAGCTGAGTTGACGGTAATGTCATAGCTTATAATTAATTTTTGTCAAGTTAATGTTGCTTTTTCATAAGATAAATAAATGGATTACTTATGTACTTTACTTATTCCTTTTGAATAAAACATTTTCTGTTTCTTGATTTTGTCTTAAATTAAAACGTTTTTACAGCTTAAAAACCAGCGTATTCAAGTCATAAAAATTTAAATTAAACAGTAAAGTACAACAACAAAACTATCTTGTGTGGTTAGTAATAATTCAAGTTTCCATAAATTCAATTTAAAAACAATAAAAGCCTTCATTGCGATGCACATGATAGTATGTCTTCTGATGACGCTCAATCTATGTGCAACCTTCTGTTTTTCCATTCAAATTAACACTATAGACTAAGCACCACTAAAACAGTCTGATAATCGGCTTATCACCCATTAATTAGCTATAACTTAAGCTTATCACTTAGCTTAGTGATGGTGGTCTTGAATTCAAACTCTGAACGATGATATGAAAAGCTTCACAAACCTATAGCGGGTATATTATCATTACAATACTGTTTTCAACTCAGCTTTTACCTCCTCGAAGAATAAAAAATAAAGTACCAATGTTATGTTTAATTTTACATTTTACGAGTAACTTGACTGATAGTCTATGGTACGTCCTATAATGAATCGCTACAATGAATCGAGTTTTCACTTAATTACCAACATTTTCGGGATACTGGTATCCGGAATCTAAGTTCGCTATCCATAAGCCCGCTACGTATTTAAAATTATCTTACCACAAGTCGGACATTACGTCGTCCTCAATTAATGACCAGTGTTCGAAATTGAATCATTAAGATTCAGGTCAAACACAATGATTAAGTAGATACTGAAATGGAATCAAAGCCAAATCAATATCACTTCATCACCATCTGGATTACCGAGAGTATTAAATAGATTTTATTTCATTGTATCACTTGTTTCACTGACAGCAATCAAAGATTGATCTTTTGTTAGTCACAACATGGTAGATTGAAGTGATCCATCAATCGAAGTGGTCTTAGATAAGATGCCAAATAGTCGGTCATCTCGATTCATCAAAATATTATATTTCAATAGATTACCTTCTGCAATTTTTTTTTTGCATAGTGAATGTAATGTTTTTTTGTATACTCGTATCTGCATAATACTCATTTGTATAAACACTCGATGCTGCACAGACGTATTTGGCACATATGTGCCTTTGTATATGCTTAAGGTCAAACATAAAAAAGTAATAGTTGGACCATAAATCTACTTTCAAATACTGCTTTTGCGATTTATTGTAATTTTTTGTTCTTCAACTTTGACGTCTTGACAATGGTGTTAGCGGGTTTGCTTTATTTTTTTTATTTTTGTCGAACGCACTTTAGCAACTATGTATGTGTATTGTCAAAGGTATTGTGGCAATGTGGAGTCTTAAAATTAAGTAACTTTGAATGTACAATGAATGTGAAGACTTCAACAATGAACTGATTCGCATCGCACTTCGCACGTATGATAACTAATTAACAACTTTTGCAGATAGTTACTCGTATTGTTAGACAAACAAAAAAGTCTATGATTTAATTTACAAATGCATTTTAAATATGGAAGAGATATTAATTAAATTGGATTACTTGTGTTGCTCTTCTGAAGTCACGGTTTTTCATTTTATAATTTTTAATTTTGAGGTTTACATTGAATTAAGTTGAAAGGCTGCCAGAAAATAATTAAAATCATTTATTTAGTCCGAAGAAGGCAGTTTTAACAGACTATACCCGAAAAAAGAAAAAAACAAAGCTTGAGTTTAAAAATATTCAATTTTTATTTCCTACTAATGACCGGCTCCAGCTTCGCAGGGAAGCCCTAATTATCTACAGCCAGATGACTTCAGGTGGACGCATCGGAGGGCTCATTTTTCAGCACATATCTATGAGTATATGAGTATAGTCCTTGCAAATGGAAAATTATGTATGTATATTTTTTTATAATTTTTTCGCACTAAAGGAATAATGACTACTCCTAAAATGATTGAAATGATGCGCGAGCGCTTAGGAAAGTTTAAGAGGATTTAAAAAGAGATACCGATGTACATTGGTTTTGATTTTTTTAAGTTCATCTTAAGGCCAGCGGATTGACAATGTTTTTTGTTTTTTTTTTTCTTTTTTTTTTTTAATTGGAGTAAAAACGTGTACATTTTCCAGTGTCCCGTTTGGAAAACATGTTTGCTCTTACCAATGAGTCTTGTGAATAAAAAAAAAGTTAAAGCAACTAGTCATAGCTTTTACTAGCAGCTAAGGCTAGACAGTTCTAGCTAAAAGTTTGTTTTATGTGAATAAAAAATGATAACGCTAAATAGTTTATGCTAAAGCTAAGCAATTTGTTTTTTTATTCACATGTTTCGACTAGCTAGCTTTAGCTAGAACTGTAAATGTATGACCGAAAGGAAGGTTGTTTTGCCACAATTTGTTATCTGTTCTATAGGGCAAGAATTGGTTTCGGGTAAAAAATGTTTTTATTATATTGTCCGTCAGTCTCTGCGTCTATACGTTCACTGTCATATTTTTGAGCTGTTCCCTTATATTTAATTAACAGCTCGCACAAGGTTTTAGTACCTGCTTCATATAATACTGAAAATAAGACTTAGTCAAAGCTTTCTAGACAGGCCGAAAAAATCTATAAATTCTTGTAGCTTTAACTAAAATATTCTAGTTTAAGCTATTTTTATTCACACAAATTGAAGCTTAAGTTTGAAAAACAAGCTTAAACTAATTGAATTTAGCGTTGGCTATTTTAAAATAGCTATGACTAGAAAACATCTTTAACTAGCTAGCTTAAGTTTATTTTTATTCACTAAAAATCCATCTTTTACTTAAAAATCCAAGTTTAAATTTTACCTTTTTTACTTGCGACTTATAGGTAGATACTATAAGGCAAGTTATGCATTCGTAAAAAAAATCGAACTCGAGATTTCGATCAAAGTTGACATTACGTGATTGCAAAGATTAAAAAAGTGGGTCTCGCAATTCTGTCTGTTCGACTACAGCATAAGCCGCTCGGCCGATTTTCTTTAAACTTGGTATATATTACTTTTAATTTTTTCCCCCCACACGTTTACGTGTTACGAATTTTTTTTCGAAATTTTATAAATATTTTTTTCTCAAAACCTTTTCGACAGATTTTAAAAATAAAAATACTCGTACAAAAAAAATTCATTAAGTTAAAGCTATAGTACGGGAGGTAGCGCTGCATTTTTTTTAGGAATTTTATGCCGAATGAATTTTACTTCAAACAGTTGTTTAATGTTCGAAATTCAGTAAAGTGAGCGTCAGTTGTCGCACTTGTGGTGGAGCTAAAGGAGACAGCATGCAAAAGTCATTGGAAAAAAATTTGCTCCGATGAATTTTATACCAAGCGAAACTGTATTAAATTATTGTTTTAATCATATTTCTTCAAAAAATTATCGTCAGCTGTATTGCCGAGGGGGGGTTCAATGTCAGTCACGGGCATAAACCTCATTTAAAATTTGAAAAATAAATTTATTTTATACCTTATGAAATTTATATATCTCAATTTTTATACTTTTAAAATAATAAAGAAAATAGTCAGCTGAACTTTTGACGGGGGTAACACCGTCAGTCAGCGCGATAAACATGTCGCGCGCTCAACGCATTCGAGCGTCGCATAGTATCTTTGGAACATAAACTGACGATCTTTACACCCACAAACAATCAGCTGACGATGATTTTTTGTTTCTTTAACATTTAAATTATCTTATACTTAAAATTCAATAAGTATAACATCAATTTCATATAAATAACATCACAGTTTATTTATTTATTCCGTGTAGGTTTCAAATTACATATACAGGGTGATTTGCATAAGGTGTGACAAAAAGCTAGGGCATGTAGGTTGGACTTAGACAAGAAAAAAATCGTATGGGAGGGGGGGAGTCTATTTCCCCCCGTTTAGGCGGGAGGGGCAATTTAAGAAAAAAATCACTTCAAACAGAAAAAAAATTATTAAAAAATAACGGTGATACCTACAGAAAAATGCTATAGCGTTTTGAAAAGCCAGAAATACATTCTTTAATTCTGTCTTTAAATAAAGTTGTTCGAGTGAATAGTTTTTGAAAAATTACTTTTCAAAATCGAAATTTTGAAAAAAAAATGAAAATTTTTTTCAAAATTTTACGTAATTAAGTATTATTTTTTTATTCAATATTCAATGCTCTTATTAGTTTTTGATCAAACACAAAAAACCGGATGTCAAAATGTTTTGCAGTTTTTGAGAAAGTCAAAAATAACAAAAACTACTTTTGTTCTAAGAAAAGCCTTTTATTTTAGTTTTTTTCGTTTTTGGATTCTTAGGTGAATTTAAGATTGAAAGGATTAACTTTCTTTTTACTATTTTTTTAATTATCGTCTTATAAGCATACAATAACGTGACAAAGTACTGGATTACTCATATTTCACACATTTTTTCATTGAGAACACCTGCGTGAGAGCATTGGTTTAAAATTGACCTGCCACTTTTTTATTACGGTGGGGTCGGCTTGGCGACGCAACCTGTTTTGTTGTACAAATTATTTCTAATTTGAATGTCAAGTCGTCAACATATCACGATGTCAAATTACTCTCGTACCGAATTAACGGATATGCATTACTGCTAGGGTATGGCCCATGGTCGAAGTCGTGAAGCGCAAAGACTCTACGCTGAAATGTACCCCAATAGGAGGTGTCCCAGTCATACGATATTTTCAAGAATCCATCAACGTCTTCGAGAACACGGAGTACTGGAGCACCGAGGGAGAGAAAGTTCATCTTCTGCATCAGTACACATAGAGGAAAGAATTTTGGATATGGTCCGACGTAATCCCTCCCTTAGCACAAGGAGAATAGCTACTATGCTTCAGTTGCCCCAAACTAGAGTATGGGCAGTGCTTCATACCGAGCATTTACACCCGTACCACACTACACCAGTTCAGGAGCTAACCGCAAGCGACAAGTTACTGAGAGCTGCATTTTGTCGAACATTATTGCTAAGAGATGAAACTGAACATAATTACTTTGGAAGGATATTCTGGACGGATAAAGCTCAGTTTACCAGAGATGGAGTAACAAATTTCCACAATTTACATCACTGGAGTAACAGCAATCCGCATAACAAGAAACAAATCAAATCTCAACACCGCTTTAGCTGTAATGTTTGGCTTAGTATTGTTGGACGAACAGTTATTGGACCACGGTTCCTGAATTCAGTCATAAATGGAGAATCCTATCTGCAGTTACTACGAGACCTTCTGCCCGATTTGAATGACAACGTTGCCTTGGCCATAGCAGACAATTTAATCTACCAGCAAGATGGAGCTCCAGCACACTAAAGCCGCACTGTAAGGAACTGGCTTGATGAACATTTTAGTGATCGTTGGATTGGAAGAGGAGGTCCAATAGAATGGCTGCCTAGATCGCCAGATTTAACTCCGTTAGATTTTTATGCTTGGGGATTCATGAAGAACTATGTGTACGAAGTGGAAATAGAATCTTTTGAACAACTGAAACAACGAATTGAAGAGGCTGGAGTCAAATTACAGGAAAATTTATCAAGTATAAATTTATGTGCAGCAATAAGAAGGCACTATAATCTTTGCCTTCTACAAAATGGGGATCATATCGAAAATTTTTTGTAATAAGCTGTAGTTAAAAAATAGTTAAAAATTATAATAAACAGTAATTATGTATTTTATCTAAAAATGCATGTATTTCTTATTTTAATTGATTTCAAGATTCAGGAACATTTTTGTTCTTATTTCGCAATTGCATTTTTCTGTCACTAGTTAGGGCGTGTAACGTTGCATTATTTAAAAAACATTCGCAGGTAAATATTAATCCAATGCTCTCACGCAGGTGTTCTCAAAGAAAAAATGTGTTAATCCAGTACTTTGTTACTTTATTGTATGCTTATAAGACTGATAATAAAAAAATTGTACAAAAAAGTTAATCCTTTCTTTCGTAAATGCCCTAAGCCAAGCCGACCCCACCATAATAAAAAAGTGGCAGGTCAATTTTAAACCAATGCTCTCACGCAGGTGTTCTCAATGAAAAAATGTGTGAAATATGGTTAATCCAGTACTTTGTCACATTACTGTATGCTTATAAGACGATAATTAAAAAAATAGTAAAAAGAAAGTTAATCCTTTCAATCTTAAATTCACCTAAGAATCCAAAAACGAAAAAAACTAAAATAAAAGGCTTTTCTTAGAACAAAAGTAGTTTTTGTTATTTTTGACTTTCTCAAAAACTGCAAAACATTTTGACATCCGGTTTTTTGTGTTTGATCAAAAACTAATAAGAGCATTGAATATTGAATAAAAAAATAATACTTAATTACGTAAAATTTTGAAAAAAATTTTCATTTTTTTTTCAAAATTTCGATTTTGAAAAGTAATTTTTCAAAAACTATTCACTCGAACAACTTTATTTAAAGACAGAATTAAAGAATGTATTTCTGGCTTTTCAAAACGCTATAGCATTTTTCTGTAGGTATCACCGTTATTTTTTAATAATTTTTTTTCTGTTTGAAGTGATTTTTTTCTTAAATTGCCCCTCCCGCCTAAACGGGGGGAAATAGACTCCCCCCCTCCCATACGATTTTTTTCTTGTCTAAGTCCAACCTACATGCCCTAGCTTTTTGTCACACCTTATGCAAATCACCCTGTATATGTAATTTGAAACCTACACGGAATAAATAAATAAACTGTGATGTTATTTATATGAAATTGATGTTATACTTATTGAATTTTAAGTATAAGATAATTTAAATGTTAAAGAAACAAAAAATCGTCGTCAGCTGATTGTTTGTGGGTGTAAAGATCGTCAGTTTATGTTCCAAAGATACTATGCGACGCTCGAATGCGTTGAGCGCGCGACATGTTTATCGCGCTGACTGACGGTGTTACCCCCGTCAAAAGTGCAGCTGACTATTTTCTTTATTATTTTAAAAGTATAAAAATTGAGATATATAAATTTCATAAGGTATAAAATAAATTTATTTTTCAAATTTTAAATGAGGTTTATGTCCGTGACTGACATTGAATCCCCCCTCGGCAATACAGCTGACGATAATTTTTTGAAGAAATATGATTAAAACAATAATTTAATACAGTTTCGCTTGGTATAAAATTCATCGGAGCAAATTTTTTTCCAATGATTTTTGCATGCTGTCTCCTTTAGCTCCACCGCTTTCGGAGCAGCTGACGTTCAGATCTGTTATGTGTTAGGGGAAAACTATTATTGTTATGATTTTCAGCCGGTATGAAATGACTTCGTCAACTATAGCGCTACCTCCCGTACTATAGGTAATGGTTGAAAAAAAATCTCCGAAAATTGGTTATTGGGGGTACCCCCCATGGAACCATTTTTTTGTTTTTGATTTTCTCAAAAACCGTACAACCGATTTTGATCAATTTTTTTTTGCTAATGCTCCTCAAAAACATAAATAGAATTGTGTACTCAAATTTTCAAAAAAAATTTTTTTGGATTTTTATGAAAATCTTCAAAATTTTTTTTTCAAAACTCAATATTTCGAAAACCCCATGCTAGAATTTATTTTAAACTGATAAATATAAGTTTCTCAATATAATCTAAAAGATGTGAGAAAACAAATTTATTTTACCTAAAAATAAAGGTATTTTTCTCGAAAACGGTGCCTAGAATTTTGATTAAATTTTTTTTCTTTCAATTAATTTTTACGATCTTTAATTTAATAAAAAAAAATTTAAATTAAGATATTACAGCTTGTACTTACCATAGAACCACTTTTTCTAATTTTGAATTTCTCACTATCCACATAACGGATCTTAATGAAATTTTTTATAGAGAAGCTTCTAAAAAAAAAACACATTGCATTTAAAAACTTTGAAAAAAAAAATAGTTTTTTTCTTTTTTTTTGAAAATTCGATATCTCCGTTTGGCTTAATATTTTTTTTTTTGTAAATTTAATTTTTATTCGAATACATAATAATAAAAACTTTAAATTGGCGTACCAAAATTTTTTTTAAAAGCTTTTTTTTAGAAAACCACTACAACGACTTATAATTTTTGTTCTTGTATAAATTCATATTTGCATAGCAATTTGTGTTTTGTTTCTTACTACTAAAAGAATTTAAAAAAATAATTTTATCCTTATGAACAGTTTTCTATAATAACATTCGTTTTTAAAATTCCTAGTCTATTACATGGGAGCAAGTTATGTGTACTTATGTAATGGGTTTTTCACGAAGCGTTATCTATCCCTAATTATGCTATTGACTTTGAGTGAGATATCATTGAATTTTTTTTTATTTATTTAAGAGGCCGCGATTTTTTTTTTTTTTCAATTCAACTCTGGCGCATAAGTCAGCCTGAATTTCACTAATACCATGATTATGTAGAAGCTTTCAGGGCAATTTTTGTTTACACGCATAGACTTGTGGCTTAGAAAAAATAAAAAGAAGAAGTAGTCAACAGGGTGAAATTGCACTTCGATGTCTAATTCACATAGCTCCCGTGTGAGATAACTATGATCGGAAATTGTTGGTGCAATTATCTATTGTAGTACAGGCTCTGTGGCACATACCATGGTCTTCTTATACCGACATATTTCGTCGGTATCCATATCAATTCGGGCCAAAAGAAATTATCTATCATCGACCGATAGCACTCACCATTTACGGTGACAACTCAGCCCACGTCGTTCTCAGAGAAGCATGGATCCACACCAAATAGTGACTTTCTCTGGATGCATTAGAATTTGATGGATTTCGTGTTGATTGTGATCGTTCCAAATTTGTCTATTTTGTATGTTGACGAACCTATTCATTTAGAAGTGGGCTTCTTCGCTGAAAATGATTTTTTAAAATTGAGGAGCTAGTTTTTAAAGTACAATCTTGAGATAAATTTCTTCAAAGGCCTTAGAAAAATCCGTGAAAACAAGAGTATTCTCAAAATAATATTTGTGTTGCTTCCCAATACTTTTTTTTGGATAGTCAACCACAAATAAATAATCACTTTTTTTTTTTAAATTAAAATCAAATTTATAAATAATTATTTTTATGAAAATATATATATGAGTCATCATAGAAGAAATGGCGGGAAACATGCATTTGACTAAGGTGTTGAGATGCATTGTATTTTAGCCATAAATTTAGCTGTACATTCTCAGAGCTCTGTCAATTGAATTATTCCCTCAATATTAAAATAAAAAAAATTCTAAAATTAAACTAAAAACTAAACTTAAAAACTTTTCACAAACGAAAGAAACACGCCGACAAAGGATAAAACATAATGGGAGCGGGTCGAAATGCTGTATTTTAAAATACTGTATTTCAAAATACTGTATTTCAAAATACTGTATTTACAAAATATTGTATGATCAAAGTACTGTATCTCATAATACTGCATCTCAAAATGTTTCATGGGTTGGGTTCAAAATACTGTATTAGTCATAATACTGTATTTAAAAAACTGTATCTCAAAATACTGTATTTCAAAATACTGTATGTTCAAAATACTTATGATCAAAATACTGTAAGTCAAAATTCTGTATTTCAAAATTCTGGTTGGTCAAAATTCTGTATTTCAAAATGCTGTAAATAGGCTGAAAAATAAAAATCGTTCTGATAATGTAAAAAAGTGCGCACAGAATTTCGACCAACCAGAATTTTGATTTACAGTATTTTGATCATACACTGTGGTTTAAAGTTTTCAAACAACTGTAAATTTATCACTTTCTTTTTGAAATTATAATAAAGTTGTTTCGTAGCCTTGACCATCTCTAGGGGCTAAAAATTCCGTCACCAAAAGCAAGAAATAAAACAACGATTTTAAAGTGGAAAAGTAATAAAAATCCACTATTTATTCCGTCACGACCTACACTCGGTCCTATCTCGATAGCAACTAACTTATATTAGTTATACAAATTCTTTCCAAACTTATCCTTCGTTAAGTCTTTATATAAGTTATATTTACCAATACATCGACTGCAGTGCTTCAACACTGATGCAGTTCGATGCAAAAGTTGTTAATTAATATTTTATAACGTGGTAAAAGAGTGCATTTTTTATTTTCTCTAAGATTTGAGAACGACACCTTTACGTACCTTTTGAATTAACTAAATTATATTTGATTGGTTAAATCGTTAAATAATTTAGGATGCTAGTTTTAAGTGTTTACTGTAATAGGCGCAGAATTTTAAACAGTTTATTGTTAGGTACTAGTATGATACTACTTAACACTTTGCTAACTTTAAAGTACGAGTAGTTTACTAACTCATTCTTAATTTTAAACATTTTCTAAAAACTTTGTAAGCAGACCTTTTGTGCCGTTTGTTAAAGACGGACAGACAGAATAGCCGGACCCACTTTTTTCGTCTTCGCTATCAGCGTAATGTCAACTTTGATCAAAATCTCGAGTTCGATTTTTTCCCAATGCAGAAATTGCCCTATTATACCTATATATATCGCAAGTAAAAAATGGGCAGATAAATTCGATTTAGCGGAAAAAATACATATAATTACAAGGATACTATTTATAATTCTCCCAAAATCGCAGGTTTGGTCCACTTTGGGCCGTGTCAGTCTAATGCAATAACCTTTGCGCCAATTACTCATTTCCGCAAAACCAAATTCTTTTAATTTTGACTTACAAACAAAACCAGAACATGTCCTTTCATTCCCCCACAATGGAACTCCGCAATTCATTTAAGTCTCAGCTTTTATAGAATGGTTGTTTTACTTCCTTATAGAAAGTTGTCTGAAGTACAATATCAAACTAGCTTAATTTTCGTCAAAACAAACCGTAATACTATTTGAAGTTTCCTGCTTTGAACCTATCCGTCACCCACACCTTATTCATGTTATTTTTTTGTTTTCCAACTCTACATGATATGCAAAAATTTCAAACGACCCTCGATATAGTTTTTGTATCGTGACTTATTTCATGGTCTTCATAACTCATACCAACAACAATAACTAACGAAAATTGTAACTTGTTAAAAGCAGACGCCAGTCATTTCCATAAATCCCAAACAATATCTACCCAAAAAGCTAAATTGAAATCCGGCATATTGCTGTCAAAAAATACTAAAACAAAACAAGATCTAGACAAGATATAAACTAAAATATATTTTTTGAAAAAAAAAAAACTAAGAAAAACCCCATACGCAAATTCATTATCTAAATGATTCATATCTTGGATAAACTAAAGCATTTCTTGCACATGTCCCGCTTCCGAGGTTGACCAGAAAAGAAACAGAAACAATAATAATAATTATAGCCTTAAGCGTAGGTTGGCTAGGAACAATGAGCCTACTTTAAACATGCCAAAGCCACCTGCAGCAGCTATTTGAAAATTGACCAGAAACATTTGTTCATTCGAAAACCCCAAGTCATAGATATTCATTTAGACTGACACGCCATGTGATAAATTTGTATTACAGATTCAGGGCCACATTGTATGTAGGTACATTGCATAAGCTTAAAAAGCAATAATTAGTAAATGGGTGTAGTTCTTCTGAGTATGAGCGATATTTCCTGTGGAAAAAAATCTACTCCACATTATAAATATTCGCTTACTGAATTGCTAATTGCAACAAGTAGCACAATGGTGACAATCGCAACGATCTCAGTTGCATGATCTGTATAAATCAAAAGTTGGAAAAGTGAGTTGGATACCAAATCAGATAAAGTTCGACATGTACCAGATACATTTTAATTGTCTGGCAAAAGTAATTAAATTGAATCGCTCGACCTTGCACTTGGGTGAGTACCTGATAACACCGAAAAACTGATCGTTCGTCTTTAGAACCAAAGCAACGCTCGAGCCTTCGAGCACCTTTTGTAAATTCAATCCCCAGATTGTAGGCGAATCACAATAAATGTTTTGAAAGCTAAGAATGCGGCAAAGAACTATCCTGCAGAGAACAGTTGGTCGTAATTAATCAGTCGGAATGCAAACACTCAAGTAAGACATTTGTGAGTACGAATCGTGAGTGGATAAACGCTCAACAAAGGTGATCATCGATCAATAAATGAGGAAGCAGGCACTTACTTACTGGCATTCAATTTAAATAATAAATCAGTGCATTCTCAACATAGTTGTCTGCCAGTAATTCAGAATATTACACGTGATGGCATTTTTATAAACGATCCGATCTGGAGCATAAATAAATCGAGATAATGAAGTGATATTGTTTATGAGATCATGATTAGATTTCAATTTTGTGTTGACAAGTTTTCTCGAATATAATTAATTTTCAAACTCATTGCGATTATAAAATGGTAAGTACTTTACAATTACAATTAAAAGACAATTAATGCGAAAAGTGGATGAATGTCTTACATTCATTAGCTTGAGTTGAGGACAAGTGGTCGTTAATCACAAGAGTGTAGATATGCTCAGGACATTTTGTACACTTGGGTCAAGATTTTAAGTCGTGATGTAAAAGTAAGGTGGGTGGTAGAAGGAATAAAGGTGCGCCCAAAAACAGTTGTTAAAATTTGCAATGTCTGTTATTAAATTATCTCATATTTATATTTATCTTATCCGGCTAAACAGGGTAGGGAGAGGAGATACGCAAGTCATAACTTTTTTATGAGGCTGCAAGTTCAAATTGATATATTTAGCATCCATTTATAAATTGAGTTGGAAATTTGATAATACAAAACATTAAAAAAATTAAATAATAATAAATAAAACAGTGAATTAGTATTTATTAACAATATTGGTTTTTAATTTTTGTATAATTAATTTTTTTAAATTATTTCCAATTTTTATTTTTTGAATGTTGGCTTTTTCAGAAATTTTTTAAATAGTTTTCCAATTAATTAAATTAATCATACAATTATTATATTTTTGAATTACTTTTTTACTAAATAAAAAAAAAAAATAATCGATGAATGAAGAGAATGTCGCTTATTGCTCTTCGTTCTTTCAGCGTATTCAAGTTGATTAACAGAAGTCGGTCTTGGTACGGAGGTAAAATAAGAGGGTTATTCCAAGACAAACCACGAAGTGCGAAACGTAGGAAACGGCGATGAATGCTCTCGATTCTGGATAAATGAGTTTGTTGATAAGGGGACCATACTTCACAGGCGTATTCAAGAAGCGGGCGAACAAAGGTTATGTATAAACAACAGGTCACGTAGGGGTCAGAGAATTCTTTCGATCAACGTTTCACAAAGCCCAGTGTAGAGTTTGCTTTGAGTATGATCTCGTCAATATGTGTGAGAAAGGTGATTTCTCTATTACATGAGATACTAAGGTCTCGAATTGACTCAGCGTTGGATATGGGTTGATAATGTAGAAGATATCGACGGGGAGTAGATCGGATGCGTTCTCGTGAAAAAGTTATTGATTGACATTTGGAAATATTTATTTCTAAGCAATTTTCCAGGCACCAGACACAGAATCTGTTAAGATCAAGTTGTAGAGAGAGAGTGGCTTATGTATGGAATAAATGGTCTTGAAAAACTTTGTATCATTGGCGTAGAGTGAAATATGGGAATGTTTAATGACCATTTCAATATCGTTAATAGTAAGAATAAGATGAGAGGTCCTAAGTGGCTGCCTTGTGGAACCCCGAAGGTAGCTAAGAAATCATCGGAGAAGGAAGATCTGAATCGAACTTTGTAGTAACGGGTGTTTAGGTAAGAAGAAATCCATCTTAAGAAGATAGGTTCAAGGCCAAGGGTGGAAGAATAGAATAAGCTTATGTGAAATTGTGTAAAAGGCCTTACTAAAATCGGTTGAGCCAACATCGAATTCCTTTCCGTTTTCCAAGTCTGAGAGGCTAAAGGATACGAATTCAACAAGGTTAGTCGTTGTGGACCTATGTACCTTTTACAAAGCTGTGTTGTCTAGTGGAAATGAGAGACTTATAACGAAAACTTAAAATATCATACAAAATACTTTCAAAGATTTTGGAAATATGTGAAAGTTTAGCGATTGGACGATAGTTTGTAATTTCACACTTTGGGCCCTTTTTATGAATCGGTGTTATGAAAGATATCTTCCATAACTGAGGAAATACTCCTTGAGATAGAGATAAACAGAATATTTTTGAAAGGGGAAGAGAGAGTGTTGAAGAGCATTTTTTAAGAAATATGGCGGGGATACCATCTGGGCCGGGAATATACTCATCATTGAGTTGATTCAGCTTATTTTCGATAAGTAATGAGTCAATGGTATGGGGTAGAATTGGTCCGAGGGAGAAATTCGCTAAATAATTGAAATAATTGCAATCAGGTATAAAGGAGTCGTCGGTAAATGATTTTTTAAAAAGACTAGCGAAAAAGTTGGCGATGGTCTGTGGTTCGTTTGAAATTTCATTATTGAAAGAGAGAGAGGGAGTATAACTATCGGATTTTCGTTTATGGTTGACAAATTGGAAGAAGGATTTAGGGTCTTTAATAAGATTATTTTGGGTTTGGATTAAATAGCTTTGAAAGAGAGAGTTGTAAAGTTCGGTAAAGTGATGATAGGCACCAAGATAATAAGAGTAGTCTGTTGGAGATCGCGAATAAAGGAAAATTGACCAAAGCTTATTCTTCTTATTACGCATCGATCGTTGCCTGTGATTTTACCAAGGTGGGGAAGAAGGACGAAGTATTACGACGAGAAACGGGAAAAGATAATATCCGCCAAATGGCTGCCACTGGTGTTGATACACATTTGTACTCGTTTAATCGCATTTTCTATGACTTTTCATAAGATAACCGGTGATAACTTTTCGAATTTATGTTGAATATTCTTCTTGTCTGAGGCTTGTTGGCATAAGTCCGCGCATCAAACTAGCCCCAAAGAAAGAAGTCTGGGATGATTGAATCGAGCGATCTTCCTAGCCATGCCAAATCGCTAAAACGTGAGATTACACGACCAGTAAACTCTTCATTCTTAATATCTTATGTGGCTCGTGCTGTGTGTTCGGTTGTACCGTCTTCTTGTAACCACATATTCACCAAGCCCCACTCATCCAATTACGGCAATAAGAAGTCGTTTATAATGGCTCCTTAGCGTTTGCCAGTAACAGTGACCGTACTGCCGATGGTACCTCCCAGGTGAACGCCGCACCACACAGAGACTTTGGTTGTATGAAATGGCTCTACGTACATCACACGCGGATTTTCAGTGCTCCAGAATTGAAGACATTGGTTATTGACATAACTGCTTAAGTAGAAATGCGCCTCGTCGCTCTTTATAATTTTTGTTACAAAATCATGCTCCGGTGGCGGCCACATCCTGCAAGTAGCTAGGCGCCGAAATTTTTGCCAGTTTGGCGCGACACGATTAGGAAATCGAAGTCGAAATTCACGCTGCGCTAATACCACCGACAGATTATTGGTCAAATAAATCGACTCCAATTATTCCCAGCTCTTTCGGAGTATAGTGCTGCATTGCTTGTCTATTTTTATGCTGCAGTTTTCTAGTTCAAAAATGTCAAATATGATTGACGTACGACGCCATTTGCATAAATTTGTAACATCTTCCGATACGGTGATTAATTTTGCTCCACCTTGTATATTTTTGAACAGCCAATAGTCTCCGCAGCTAGGCTCTATAATTTTTACTTGCGTTATAGGTACCTACTATAGGGCAAGTTTTGAATTCAGGAAAAAATTGAGATTTTGATCAAAGTTGATAATTACTATGATAGGGAACAAGAAAAACGTGGATCCTGCCACTTAAGAGAGTGGAAGCGAAAGTGATAATGCACAATTTTTTTTAAATTTAGGGGATATACCGCCAGGTTCAGCCTTTTTGTTTTCATCAAGCTTTTAAAGGCTTCATTTACATCATTAGAGCTAAAAAATCAGCATTTAAAAAAAAAGATTAGTTTTTCTAAGTACCTAAAGTAATTTTATTTCGTGCTATATAAAAACAATTTAAAGTGTGACCAGCACTGGTCCCAAAATAAAACTCAAGTTAAATCTTTATTAAAATTACTTTTTATTTATTTTACCGGCGGCGCGCGTACTGACCAGAATGAATCAAAGATCAAATTGAATTCTTAATTGCTTTAAATAAAATATCTAATTGCTGAGATTGCAGATAAGGTTCCTATGCAAAGTCGAGATATTCACCAATTTAAAAAAAGCTTTTAGGTATGCTATTTTGAACTTTGGTGCAGTAGTTCTCGTAACTGTAAGGCTGACAAACTTGCTTAACGGTAAGAAAGTGGTAAAATTTTTGTAACACACACCAAACAGTTGCAAAATTATTTGCACATTTTCATTTAAGTTCATATAAAAACCTCTGGAAAGCAAAAATGCATTTTTTTATCATTTTTTTATTTTTTATGCTTACATAAAGAATATCATTTAGGAGACTTCTACTCAAACGAGCCGAGTGATTTGGCAAATAATAAAATACGTAATCTTACACGCTCTGCTGGGGATTCACAACGAGTAGAAAAAGCTTTCCTAGATTCATGTGGTCACATTAGGCCTAAGTTTGATCATAAGATTCGTTGTTAAATGTTTTAAACAAAAATAAGATTTTATTTATAAAATTTTAAAATAAAACTTTAAGTTTTTATTATTGTTCAAATAAAAATAAAATTTGAAACAAAAATACTGTCCCGTTTTTTAGATATCGTATTTTCAAAAAAAAGTTTATTTTGCTACAAAAACCCAAAAACAAATTTTTTTTAAGTTTTGATATGCAATTTTTTTTTAAATTGTTAGAAGTTTCTTGTGCCCAAAATTTTATTAAAATCCGTTATGCCAATAATGATGAAGTGAAAATATGGAAAAAAAGTTCTATAGGAGTTCAGATAGTAATGTCTTAATTTCAAAATTTATTATCAAATTATAGTTCGTAAAAATTGCCCGAAACTACATTTCGAGAAAAATACGAATTTCGACATCCATTTCTAAACATTTAATTAAATTGTAAATTGTAAAGATTCTAAATTGTAAATTGTAAAGATTCTAAAAACTCAATCATGTGTTTTTCAAAATACTGGGTTTTCAAAAAAAAAATTTAAAATTCTTTTTGAAATAAACAAAAATGTCAAAAATTTTAATGCACATTTAATCAAAATCAGTTGTACCGTTTTTAAGAAAATCGAAAACAAAACAAATGGTTCTCTGGGGGTACCATTTTTTTTATTTTTCAACAATTAGCTAGCTTTTTTTTTAAATTTTTATTTCGATGCCAATCTTTTCGATACTGGAAAAAAAAGTTTTTTTGATATTTTTGATAAAAATCATGGGCTTACCTCTTGTCTATAAAAAAGAGCATTTTTTCGAAATGTACCAAATTTATCGAGACATACATCAAACGAAATGTATACATATGCCAGCTAGAGTTAGTCTGGTTATCGAAATATGCCCATCCAAAGAATTTTTACCCACTACCTAGCAATGTTTTTGGGTGGTGATATGTATTTTCAAAACCAAGCCCTGTAACAGGTTGTGGTTTGGAAAGTTTCTAGTAATCTTTCAATAAGTTATTCACAGGTGAAAACTAGAAGCTTCTGCGAATTCTGGTTCCCGAAATATTGAAAGCCAAAGTGAAATCAGCTGAATTTCAACACAACGCTGAATAAGGTTGAGAGTGAGATATGCAAGCTTTTTAAAGGGTTACGGTTGCCAGAATTCATAACATTCTTTCGAAATATATCCGCTGTTGAAAACCAAAAATATTCAAATATTTGCAGTGAGTAAACTGAATATCGACCCGAATCTACAAAAATCTTCGGATAAATATATGTATTTCCGCAACCAAAGATCGTAAAGTGCTGCAGTTTTTTTTTTTTTTTTGCTGAATAGAGAATGAATTCATGAATGTGCCAATATTTTTTTTTGAGATTTTTGATAAAATTCATGGGTAAAATCAAAGTGTACCAAATCTATCGAGACATTATGTACACCAAACTTTGAACAGTTTTTGAGAAAAAAATATGTTTTTGAACAAATTGGCGGGAGAAAATTTTAAAATGCTATCAACCAAGTTTATAGAAAATTGGCCGAGACGTTTAGACAGTAGTCAACCAGACCGTAAGAATTCCGAGATCCACTTTTTGTATTTCCTATCATCGTGATGTCAAGTCTGATAAAAATCTCGACTTCGATTTTTTTATTGCCATACAGCACCTACATACTACATTATATCGTAAGTGAAAATAGTTTGCTAAATTGAATTCAACATTATTTCAATTGCAATTAATCGATCTGGGAGATTTATGACTGACAGCCATATATCCCATGTTGTTTTTTTACTGTTAAAATTAGTGACACTTAATTGTATAAATTATTATTCTATTCAAGTATTCTGATTTAAGTTCGCGTTTAAAGACTTTGGTTAAAAAAAAAACATAAAACTGATAGTAATAGATAAACACTCTTAATATCCAAATAATTTATACAGTAAAACAGCTACGATACTTCAATCAACAATCCTTATAAGGTAGTCAAGTTGTAAAAACTTATTTATTACATAAATTGACACTTTCAAAAGAGACTTAACTACTGCCTGTTTATCAATTAAACCATTTATCTGAAATGTCTTTGCCAACCTTCATTGTTTGGTTATTATTTACAACTTCATTGAGTTGAGTCTCAGAAATCTTAAGCAATAACTCTTTCGAGCTGAAAGCCATCCTTTAGAAGGAATTAGGTTTAATTTACTTAACACTCTGTGGCCTAATAGTGCACAGCACACATGCTAATATTTGTCGTAAATTGCATCGATCATTGCATAAAACTAATAGCTTGACTATGACCATTTGCACTGTTGGATGTTTAGCATAGTTGCACTGTTTAACTTTTGAGCTTTAAGCAAATAAGTATTGTCAGCGCCGAAATGTGGTAAGGCAGACGATAAATATTATTTCACCGCATGCAAGTTGAATGCCACTGCCCTCTGTTGAGCTCGAATTTCATACGTAATGACAGTGAGGTGACAGAAAAATTGAAAGTGAAAGTTAAAGATTAAGCTGGCCAAGGTATAGGAACTTTTTTTTAATGCCGTGACTTTGCCTGACATTTAATGAGAGGGTCTGCCGTTTTGTTTTTACTTTTTTTTTCTCCCAAATAATGTTGGTGGTTTGAAATGAGATTGCGAGGGAAAAAATGGTGAAATCAATTTTTGTATTTTATTTGGTCTTAAAAAAGTTCCTTCATCGATAAATGTATCTGGATTTGGTAACAAGGTCTTTAAATTATTTGAATTTAGGGAGGCTTCAATTTAATATTGGAGCAACAAACGACTTAGGGAAATATGAAACAGACCTTACAAAGTCATTTCGAATTCTGAAAACGCCTCGTTGCTAAAGATGAATTTTCGGGCCAAAATTAGATTCCTCTTCAGCGAAAAATTGTATTGTCTATGGGTATGAACTAACAGCTCCAGGGTCAGTTGGATCTTGTACGGGTATGGGCTCAAGTCGTTGAAAAGTCGACTGTGAAGGGCCACTACGTCTACGGTACAACTGGCGCATCGTTTTGAACTAAAGAGCACTCATTTTGGTAAAAAGTTTTATCATTTGAAAGTGCTGTTGAATCGTTCATCACTAAGTGAATAATATCCAGATTTGACAGATGTCATCAAAATAACATGGCTGCCACATGCCGCTAAAATCAACCAGCGCCAATTGAAAAATACTATATGAATATAAAATTTTATAGAAAAAGTTTTTAAGTTTTTATTCTCATATAAATAAAAAGTGAACTTCAAGAAATAATTAATTACCCGTTTTTGAGATATTGAATTTTCAAATATTCAAAAAACATTTGTTTATTGAGTTTAAATCTGCAATATTTTTTAACTTTATAAAAGCTTTCTGATAAACACTTTGATTAAAATCTGTCGAGCCTATATTGAGAAAGCCAAAAGGGAAAAAATGGTCGTTTTTTTATTGAATTATAGATCGTAAAAATTAAGCGAAATTTTTAATTTTTTAACAAAATTCTATGTGCCGATTTCGGCAAAAATACGATTTTTGAAAACCATTTTTTTTGGTTTGTACAATGGGTACTGTTATTTTTAGATAAAATTAAAAAAGTTGCCTACGCCTTGTAGATAGTGTTAAAGAAGTGTTGATTATGAAGATTATAAAAATCGTACATATAGTTTTTGAAATATTGAATTTGAAAAACAAAATATCAAAAATTATAATACAAAACACTATTCAAATTTTTAATAGCTTTTAGGATGCAAGTAATTTGTCAAAATCGCCTAATAGTTTTTGACAAAATCGAAAACCAAAAAATTGCTTCTACTGGAGGTACCATTAACAAACATTTTTTTTTAAAGATTTATCTAGCTTTTCTTAACGAAGTTTTTGTATTTTTTTTAAATCTGTATGCATAACTTTCTATTAAGTAACATTTCCCTAATTATAACCAACTAAGATTTTGAAAATTTCAAGGTACTGCTTTAGATAAGAATTTTTTTTTCCTGCATCGTTTATTTTTCAAAATTGGTAATTCTCTAAATATGACAGCGTCTTCATAAATGCTTTGTAATTTAATTGGTGCTAGTTCATTCAAGTTTTGTACTCTGATATCTGTTCCGGTTTCTGACTGTTAGGGTTTATGAATTTTATGCCTCAAATTCTTATATTTCTTATATTTTTTTCCTCTGGAACGGGATCTGTATGGCTTAAAACATTAATTCAGCCGGTTTATACCCAATTCAAGCAGAAGTAAATTTTATTTTATGCTGGTGTGCCACAGGGCTCCGTTTTGTCTCCGACTCTTTTTCTCACATTCAAAAATGATATTTATTTTTCTTTATTTTTTTTCTGCCAACAGTATTCTCAGCTTTTCATATTCGTTTCGATATTCACGTTCTTGTCCTTTGCATGTGGACTTGGAACGGCAGCGTATGATAAGCTCATTAAATTCTGATCTCGATCTGATCTGGTTGTCAGATGGCAAACCATGGAGCAGGTGATTAAAGCACATCCAGCAGAATACCCATAAGTTTACCATTGAGCTCAACTCACACCCTAGAGAGCACAATGGTTTCATTAAGATCCGCGTGAGGTGATACGGCTTGCCGCATCAACATTCCACCTCACCTTACTTTACCCTTGTGTCCAACTTCATACGTACTATGGGGAATGCTTTACCCGGCACGACGCGACGTTTCCCTCCAATTTCCAATATTCAGACATTCAAAACTGATGTGCATCGGTATCTCCTTTGAAATCCTCTCTAACTTTCATAAACGGCCGCACTGTGCTCAAACGGGTATTCATTAGTCCTTTATTTGCCAATTGTAAAAGTCAAATCGTTAAGCAAAACGCTCTGGTACGCCACAGGTAGCCTTCAAACCCGCAGTATAAGCGATCAGATGTCAAAGCCAATGATTTCAATTAGAACAATGTACTTTTCGAAGATTACTTCGAAAGCGCATAGTAAATTAAATGAATAAATCGTCTTAAGCTGCCGTCGTCGACCAACGTCACTATTGTCATATGACGTTCGATATTATCGAAACTCTGATTTTAATTCCTTGAAATACGTACTCGTATGTTATTTTAATAATTTAGTTTTGAATTTACCTAAGCAAATTTGTTCTTGTTGATTCTCACTCAATGATATACTTTTCTTTGCTCTTCCGTGGTTGGTTGTTTAAAGTAGAAAATAGACAACTGCCGCATTCTTTGAAAGAACGCAAGCAACAACAAAACTAAAAGTGAATACCGTTAAGGTCAGCAGAGTGAAGCTAAAGTGCATTTAAATTGTTGTTGTAGTGTGGCGATAGTAAAGACAGTCGAGATTGAACACACCCAATAATCGAACTTGGAAATTGCGAACTGGCAAAAGTGAACGCACCTGACATTCGAGCATCGCCGAGAGCGAACGCACCCGTTTTTCCTCCTAGCATGAAGATGGGTCTTCCGATGGTTCTGCCGATGACTACTACGTGTCTAGACGTTAAGACAATAAAAAACTTGTTTATGTATTTAATAAGTTCGCTGCAGCTGAACGCTACAGTATAGATAGAAAAATGTGAAATGTTACATATGGCACCGATATTTAAATAAAAAAGCTTTTTATTCACTTTTAATTGCTGTGTTGGTAATAAGTTTCACCAAAACACACCTAAAATAAGCACAAGCTGTTTTGCAGGCAGGCTTCCTAAAGAAGTCCAATTTATTTAACGATAAGAGAGGTCAAAAATATTAGTTGAACCGCTGGTAGTCACATCAACCCTAAACTAAGTACAAACTTCTTAACTATCCACTAAATTCTAATTAAAAATTATTCATTTTATTTTTACAAAACCAATTGACATTCTTAAATAACAATGCGACAGGTCAGTGAGAAAGACTTTTTAAGAATGATTATTTATTTTAGGTTCATAGTTTTACATATCGAAAGTGAGAAAGAGCGTAGAAAAGTATAGGAGTAATTATACAGTGTGTCCGGTAATTCGTGTGCCATTCTGTGGGATGTGATTCTTGGTGATATTCTAAGAAAAAAATTATTCTACTATAAAGTCTGATTTTCAACTACTGACAGAGAAATTGACCTTAACATGGTACACTAAAATTACCCTTTTTTTAAATCGTCAAAAAGTGATATCAAAGTTGAAAGTCAGACTTAACAGTAGAACAATTTCAACAATAAAACAAAATTGCAAATACCTTCTATGATTAGTGAGTGAAGGAAGGCTTATTAAAGCGAGTCTTTGAGAATAAGGAGGAAATGTGGTTGCTTGTAACCACGGAAGAAAACGAAGGCAGAAACGCGAAAATCTTCTTTGAATTGCTTCAAGTCTTGTTATATGAATGGAGTAGTAGGGTGACCATAGTACACAACTATATTCAAGTATAGGTCTTACAAATGAAATAAAGAGAAGCTTAAGAACATAAGGGTCACGGAAATCGCGACCTTTATGAATCCTAGGATTTTAACTATGTAGTTTAAATAATCATTAATAGTTAACTTATGATCAAGAGTAACTCCTAAGTCAGAAAACACGGAGACTTTACTTAAAGGATAAACATCAAAGGTATAATTAAAAACAAAAGGAACTTTTTTGCGTGTAAGACTCATAGCTTTACACTTGTCAACATTTAAAAAAAGACGATTTTTATTACACCATTCTTTAAATATTAACAACACTTCTTGCAAAATTAAACAGCCAGAAGTAGATCTAATACTTTTGAAAAGCTTAATGTCATCAGCATAAATAAGGACGAACGAATTTTTTATGAACGAAACCAAGTCATTTATAAATAAAATATATAAAATTGGACCTAAATGGCTACCCTGAGGAACGCCAAAGTTGACAGCAAATTCATTCGAATACTCATTACAAAATACAACGCTATTGCAACAACTTAGTAATTAGTTTATTATTTAATTTAAGCTTTGTTTCTTAAACGGTGCATAAAATACGTTTGACAGCCTTAACATCTTTCCAAATTACGTCTAACTATGCCTTGAGCAAATGCAATGTCTGGTCTACTCCCAATTCCCAAATACGTTAAACTACCCTTAGCTTATCTTATTTTTAATAACTTCTGCATTTTTGTTATTTTCTTTGTAGATTAAACTTTCTGTAAGTGTAATCACAGGGTTAGCATCCATTATCTTGAATCGCGTTAAAAATTTGTCCACATATCAAGACCGTACAAGATGAATTGACCCAACTAAACGTTGAGCAAAAACACAAGGGTCTGCTTTCATTGCTTTTGGTTCAAATGTACACACGGATTTTGTGAATTTTGTATTCCAGATTGTTTTGGAAGACTGTTTAAGTCAATATATTCTCTTTTTAAGCCTATACAAACACACTTGACCAGCTCCGTCATCACATCCCTTTAGCCGTCGCATGTACACTTCATCTTCTCTATTAAGAAGGGCATTTTTGACGTCTATTTGCTTTAACAATAAATTTATACCAGCAGCAATAGCGAGAATGGCTCTTATTCATCCCAATTTGGCAAACAGGCCTTTAAATTTCAGTGTAGCCAACAGCGAACAGTTGAGAAAACCCTCTTCCGACTAATCTCACTCTTAGTATTTCCAAATATCAATATAAAGTTGTTATTTCATATGCCCAGCTATTATTAACCACCATTTTCCCTGTTCGAAGTTCAACTAGATCCCACGTCGCATTTCTGTTGAAAGCCTATATATTTCTTCACGCATAGCAACTTGCTATTTCTCCTTGTCGCTGGATTGAGAAAACTTTTAATAGTTTCTGCGTTTGAATTATTTATTGGGAGTAGTGCACTGCGTCCCGGAGATCTTTTGTGCCCCCACTTAAAAATGAATGAGCTTGCTCATCTTATAGTTCTTCCTCCAAATCTATTGCTCTTAGGAATCTTAGTTTTTGGGGCACCTTCAGAGACGATAGGTCGCTCTCTTCCACCTGGTATTGTCCCTGATGGTTTTTCCGTTGGTGCATGAGCGGATAACATCTTCCTAGTATGTAGTCCGGTGTTTCCTGATGCATGTTGCACAATCTACATGTGGAACTGCTTACCATACCAAGTAAACTTATGTGTCTTCTAAGTTTTCAGTGTCCAGTTAGGATTCTGTTATTATTCTTAGGTTATTTTTACTTAAGTTAAGGTAGTTGTCGAAACTTTGCTGATTGTAATTGCCCAATTCTCGGATCTGCTTGCTCATGTACTTGTTTAATTTTGTTTCTCCTATTCCGCAATAGGGCTCAGACCCTGTTAAAGGGGTTGATGCGCCTATTTTTTCTAGGGAATCCGCCTTTTCGTTTTCATGAACACCCACGACGCACGTGACCAGGTACCCAGTAAAGTGTGACCCTGTTCTGGTTGCCAAGTTCATTTAATCTGCCTATGCACTCTCTCACCAATTTAGAGCTAATGGTAGGTATATGAGCTTAGTGCCTTGAGTGCTGCTTGACTATCTGACATGATGGCAATGTTCTTGTTACGATAATACTTTTGGAAATCTCGATCCACGCATTTCCCTATGGCGTTTACCTTCGCTTGGAAGATGCCCCATTGGTATTTTGGTCCTTGGCCAAAAGATTCCTGCACCAGTCCCTTCGCTTGTTCTCGATCCATCAGTGTACCACTTGATGGTATTTGTTTCGAGGGTGTAGTTGCTTAGCTGTGTAAAAAAGTTTTTCTCGAAATTATGTTTTTTGATCATGGGGTCTCTTGTGATGTCAAGAAGGTTTGTTATTGTGGACCTACTGATTAAGTCCCTTTCTCTGAGACCAAGAATTTTGCCTGTTCCAGTTCCTTCCTTTGAGAACCTTATGATATAATTCCTAGATATTTTACCTCTGCGTTTGAATTAGTTCACCAGCCAACTGGTTAGGTTTCATATGTGGCAGAAGTGTTTTCTGGTAAATGGTATGATTGTCGTCTTGGATGGGTTTAATGATTGCCCTACAGATAGACACCATTTCCTTGTAATTGTTAGTCCTCTTTTGATGATTGCGAGTTCCTTCAAACTTACCTACTGCAATGATAGTGATATCATCGTCAAAGCCAATGCAGCATATACCTTGGGAGGTAAGATTTTCTAATAATTCAGCCACTACAAGACTCCACAACAAGGGTGATAATACACACACTGGTCAAGTTTTTAAAACCGTTTGAATTGGGCATAAAAAAAAAACTTGCCAAGTAAGCCCATCAAATTTTACTCAGTAATCATTAAATAATAAAATTTCTCTATTACATTGTAGCTGTTTCAATATTATTCTACTTTAAATATTCGGTATTAAATCTTCATGAAGTAAGAACTTGGCGCACTTTTAGATCTCATTACTTTTCACAGCTGACTTGTTACACAAAGGTTTTTGTATAGAAGAACTTGGCTCTTTTTTTAACATTTATGTTTTTGGTCTGATCTCACTCCTTTTTGCAAAGATTTAAATATTTTGCCATGTAAAATCTCGAAAGATAGGGAAAGATAGAAGGGTGGACTCTTCCTACTAAAATCAACTTAGTTTATAGCTTCCTATTTCTTTTGGTATATTTTTTTTTTGTTATTGGTTGTTTTAATTTGCGCTTCAATTATTTCTTTTTATCCTGGCAAGATACATAACACTAACATATTTACCTTAATTACAGCAATCGGAAGTGCTCCATATAAATTAAACATACCACGCCCCCTGAATGGAAAACCTCAATTTTTATTGTTGGTCCTTTATATGCGACTTGAGCCCTACTGTTCTACCAAATTTCATTGTTTTACTGCAATTGGAAGTGCGCCATATATAATTTACATCAGTTCTGAGGAAGTGGGCGGATACCACGCCCCTGAATGAAAAACCTCGATTTTTATTTTCGGTCCTTTATATGCAATTTGAGCCCTACCGTTCTACCAAATTTCATTGTTCTACTGCAATTGGAAGTGCGCCATATATAACTTACATCAGTTCTGAGGAAGTGGGCGGATACCACGCCCCTGAATGGAAAACCTCGATTTTTATTTTCGGTCCTTTATATGCAATTTGAGCCATACCGTTCTACCAAATTTCATTGTTCTACTGCAATTGGAAGTGCGCCATATATAATTTACATCAGTTCTGAGGAAGTGGGCGGATACCACGCCCCTGAATGGAAAACCTCGATTTTTATTTTTGGTCCTTTATATGCGATTTGAGCCCTACCGTTCTACCAAATTTCATTGTTCTACTGCAATTGGAAGTGCGCCATATATGATTTACATCAGTTCTGAGGAAGTGGGCGGATACCACGCCCCTGAATAAAAAACCGCTAATTTTATATTTTTTTCTTCGAATGCAATTCGAGCCCTACCACTTTACCAAATTTTATCGTTTTACAGTAGTTGGAAGTGCTCCATTCAACCAACACCAATTCGGAGAAAGTGGGCGGATACCACGCCCCCCGAAAGGAAAATCTTGGTGTTTATTTTTGGTTTTTTATATGCAATATAAGCCCTACCGGTTCACCAAATTTCATCGTTTTACAGCAGCAGGAAGTGCTTCATTCAACCAACACCAATTCGGAGACAATTCGGAGAAAGTGGGCGGATACCACGCCCCCTGAATGGAAAATTTCAATTTTTCGATTTTTTCCTCTGCTTACATGACAAGACCTACCGTTGTGCAAAATTACAAGATTCTACGATGTCGGGAAGTGCTCCATAATTTTGATGATCTGTCAGTCAGTCAGTCAGTCAGTCAGTCAGTCAGTCAGTCAGTTACGGTTTTTGTGATTTTTGAGGCCTTATATCTCAGGAACCGCTTATGCTAGAAAATTGAAATTTGGTCAGGCGCATGTGCCTGACTAGCTTAGCAAATATTCGGAATTTCAAGTTTCTGACTTGATTGGTACTGAAGATAGGGAGGGGTCAAAAGTCGCCTGAGTTTGTTCCTGTAAAAAGGGTGTAGTGCCAGAACTTGGCTGGGCACTACCGTGCCCTTTGATACTGCAGTTAATTGAATTTAAAGACTTATTGTGTAAGTCTTTTAACTTACTAATTGACTTTAACTTAAAGCTTACATTCACCAGTCATTTTTAGCATTCATGATTTGTAAGTTAATAGAAGCAGTCAATTGACTGTAAGTTAAAAGACTGCAGTACTTTGTGACTGCTTGCATTTAAGTCAGTTGTAAGTCTCCTATATTTTCTAATTCTTTTTTGCAGTCAGTAAGTCTTTTAACTCCATTCATTTAACTGTAAGTCTTTTGACTTATCTTAAGTATTTTAACTTGTAGATTTGTAAGTTTTATTTTTTTTTTGTTGGAATTGTCTCTGGTAATTCATTGAAATTTTTAAGTACATCTAGAATACGAAGATTCAATACCCCTTTAATGAAAATCATCATTTGACATCAGGGGCGTATTTACCCTAGGGCTAAAACGGCTACAGCCCAGGGCGGCAAGGCTGCAAGCAATTGGCCAATTTATAATATTTTTTTGAAGTGATTGAACTTTCAAAACATACAAGCTAAAGAGGGCAAGCCGCCCCTAACAATTCTCTAATTTACAAATATTTTTGAAGGATAAACAAAAAATACAAAGATTTAAAAAATGCGATTTTTTGAGTTTTTCAAGCATAACAATTTTTTCAGTGCCGAGAGTGTTCCGCTGTGAGAGAGTTCGCTGTAACATGTCAGTCACCATTTACTATTCATATTTTTTATAAACGATTTTTTATAATGAAAATCGATAGTAAAAAATATTTACAGACATGTACCTATTCTTTGGAACAAATGGAAAACCACCTACAAAAAGTACATTTTTATTAAAAAAAAAATATAAAAATCCATCATGCCGGATTGTATAGATATAAGGTCACACACAAAATTTTATTCTTTTTATATACCTAGCAAATCATGCCACAATTTATTTTTAGTTTTTGCTGACTCGTGTCCATATATACAAATACCCTTCCCTTCGTCAATAGTTTTGAACGACTTACGAAACAATGTAATGATTGTTTCTTGTAGAATAGTTAATAATGATGTATAAATATAAGGATAGGCAGGTATTATTTTGAAAACTATTGGCACAAAATTTTAGTCGAATTAGTACGATTATAAAACTATTTTAGAATAATACTAGGTTAAGAAGACGATTTTGCTTATTTTAATCAAATTAAGCATCATGCTATCTCTAACATTTTACTAAAGTTAAAATCATCGAATACCTATTTTATCTTTTTAGTATCCTGCTAACTTCATATGCCTCTTGCATACTTAAAGATGTCAGAAAGGTCTGTTTACTTAGTTTTTGATGTGTAAACATCTTTTCCGGTGGTAGAGTGAATCGAAAACGTGAGTAAAACTTATACGTTCCGTGTAACCCGTTACGGCTACACGTTACGGTTATACGTTCCGTGTAGCAATCTACACCTTACCGACGATTGCATTTACCACCATGTTTACATTGGAAATATTGCGTACTTGCGAGTTACGACATCGTGTTTACATTGGAAACTTTGAGTAGTGAAATCTCGATTTTATTACTTTCCATTGCTGGCTAGAACTTAATTTAATCCCTTAACATTTCTTCACCTCTCGTCCAATATGCCAAAAAGACGAAAGGCAAATCAATTGGTGTAAAATTTCATAGCGAGTTCATTTAATGTCTTAAAAATATCCACTTCACGTTAGTGATGGACGATAACATTTTATTTTATGCTCGGAAAAAATGCATTTACAGAGTTGACCTTTAAAAATCCAAAAAATGTTGTTCAGAGCAATCAGTTAATATCTGCAACGAAATATTCTCGATACGTCAAAATTTAATTTGTCTTATCTGTCATACCATATATGTAATTATTTTAATAATCGAATTAAAAATATTCTTTATTATATCAAAATATACTTTTAGCATTCACTATATCAAAATATAGATCGTTCTCCATCTGTCAAGCCATGAACTGGATGATGACTACGGCTAGGCGCGCACATTCAATTTTTAGTTTCGCAACTGCTTGGTTCGAGCTTGTGTAACATATAATTATATGCACCTGCGCGGACATTCAACCAAATAGTTCATCTGTTTTTTATAAGCATCCAAACAGTTGTGCAACTAAAAATTGAATGTGCGCGCCTAGCCTTAGTGTTTTTAAAAAGTGAAAAAGTGAAATTTAGAAACATTTCAACTTTTACTTTTTGTGTTTTTCGATATGGAAGATAGAAATTTGAAATGAGTTGGAAAAAGAGAGCATGTAGTTCTAGCTTTATTCTATGCGTTACTGTTTTCAAATCTTCCCTAAAAATGAAATATCCCCCTGGTTTGACAAGAATGCGTTAATTTTCTCAAATACGTTAACAAATAAACAAAATATCAAATTCGAATTGGAGCTGAGTAAATCGTTCATTTCAAATGATTGAATCATTCAACAATCGATTACGAAAATGATCCGATCATTTTCATTTCACTGAAATGATTCAATACTGTTCCTATTCGATTTTAATTTCGATTTCGATGATAAGATTGACTTATTGCTTTGATAGTTCTCACAAAATACTCTATTATTGTAAGCCATAAATTGCCAAATAACCTCGAATGATGGATACTTTGTACATTGATTAAAAAGTGTCAAAAATGTTTTTGGCTGACATTTTGTACAAAATACACTCTGTACTCTGCACTTAGCTTTCGGCTAACATTTGGTACGAAATACTCTTTGTACGTCATAACTGAATTCGTCCTCTATTCGTCAAGCCATAAACTGTCAAATTCCATCAAAGGATAGCTACGATGTCGATGGATTAAGAAACGTCAAAAAATCCACATTAAACATACCGGATTCTGATACATCAAATAACATCAGTTCAACCCAACAATTGTTTTTGCGGCTTACAACATGAACAACCAATCTGCAACGTGTCAAAAATCTGCAATGTGTCAGAAATGTGTATAGGTTTGACAGTTTGTTTACCATTAACTGTTTTCCTTTGGACTCTTATTGCATTCAACAATTTAAAAAAATCATGAATTCTCTGTCTTTTATTGAATGATAATGAATTAAATAAATAAATTGGCACTCGAATTTAGAGAGCTGGGTCGGCTAGTATATATTATTTTATAAACAAAAAAATTTTCTTGTTTATAAAATAAGTAATTAACAAAAACATAAATATGGTTTTTGGTTAAACTAACAAAAACAATTCTTTTCACATTCAGTTATAATTAAACAAAAAAAATAATTGTGTGCAATTTATTAAAACAATTGATTAAAAAAACTTTTCAAAATTAATTCATTTCGATTCACTATTTGTAAACATATAAAATACAAAACAAAAAACAAAACAAAACAAACATAACAAACAAAAAATATTCTTCAAACATTTAATCCAAACTAATCACCATTCACTTTCAAGAGCAACAATTTTTCAAAATTGTTGCCTGAAAGGACTCCACGCTTGGGAGCATTTAATAATCCTGCCACTGAGAATAGTCGTTCAACGTTCTGTTTTTGATAGTGATACCCAACTAAATATCATTTAAAAAATATGATTATTACACAGACCAGAGAAAAAAAAAGTTACTATCAACAATAACTATCACCTTCTAATCCAGGCTTACACACAAGGCCGGATATAGGTAAATAAGCGGATAAATATATAATAATTGTATTCTAGATGTACTTAAAATTTCGGTGAGTTACTAGAGACAATTCCAACAAAAATAAATAACTCTTACAAATCTGCAAGTTAAAATACTTAAGATAAGTCAAAAGACTTACAGTTAAATGAATGGAGTTAAAAGACTTACTGACTGCAAAAAAGAATTAGAAAATATAGGAGACTTACAACTGACTTAAAGAATGCAAGCAGTCACAAAGTACTGCAGTCTTTTAACTTACAGTCAATTGACTGCTTCTATTAACTTACAAGTCATGAATGCTAAAAATAACTGGTGAATGCAATTTTAAAGTTAAAGTACTCAAGTGAAATATTAACTTACATTCAAAATTTCAGTCATATGACTGCGACTTAACTGAATGCAGTACCAAAGTAATGCATTCATTCACATCTCTGAAAAAGACCATTTTTGTTTATCAAATCTACAACATAATTGACCGTCATTCATTAATTGACTATAACTCAAAAATATAAGTGGTTACGTAATTTATAATCTTATATGAACACTTTCCTTTTCAGATAGACACCACCCAATGGCCAAAATATCAATGAGATGTACTTTCCCATCGTAACAAAGAAGAAAAGATAATTCAAATAAAAAATTTGCACAATATAAGTAGGTTAACGTATTTCTTAATAATGAATGAATTGTCGTGTAAACCAAGAAACTTTCAGGTGCACACGATGCGTCCGCATATTAACCAAAAAATTACGATGAGTATTAATTTATCTTCTTTAACAAGTTTATTGTTAGGGAGAGTTTTTGTGGTGAGTTTTTGTTTATACGTCTAAGTCTATTTTTGTCGTTATATAATTTCCCTTTAACATTTTTCATTTCGCAGATATTAGTTTATTTATCAAGTGTATTCTCAAACCCTCCTCCCTCGTGTGGCTTATATGGATCACCACCTTGTCAATTTTTACCAGCTGCACCAGGCCAAACGCCATCGTGTGCAAGACCTGGAAGGACCTACTGTGAGCACATAGATAACTACCCAACGTAAGTGCAACTTTCACTAAGCAATTTATTTTTATTTTAAGAAAAAATCTCCTCCTATCTACATAAGTTGAGAATTGATCCAACACTTCTTCAATCTCATATGAATCACCCTGTATATGGTATGTTAGATCTTACCCCAACTAATAAACAAAGCAAAGTATTGTCTTCAGTTTTTAAATTCCAAACAAATACACACAAGTTATAGAGTGCCTCTTGTAAAAGTCTACCGCTTGTCTAACTTGTTCTTCCAGTTTCAACTAATATCGAATTTAAATAATTCCTTGACCTATTAAACTTGTCAAATTTTGGTATTTGATAAAATTTATGGTCTCACTAAAAAAAACTATTTCCCCCCAAACCACAAGAGTCTACCTAAATATTTGGTGTTAATTTAAAGCTTCACCCACGCAACGCATGAAACAGTCACTGGTTTAATCAGAAGTGAGACGAGCACATTCAGCTGTTTCTTCTGACTTCCGAGGAACCTGTTTTAGTATTCTTACTTTTCACTTTCTATGAAATTAATTCATAGAGGGGTCTTTGAACTTTTCATCATACAGCTTCATGACTCACCAGAGGCTTTGTATTAAAATAGATTGATTTTCGAAGAAAAATATGCAAACAAATATTCATTTTTTTAGGATTAACCTAGGGTAGTTATATAGTTATTCGAAATCCAACTTATTTTCCATCATGAGGCAGCCGGTATAGTGTATCACGCATTAATTATAATGGATTTTAAACCTGAAGGCCAGTATAAGCCGAACACAACTTCTCTCTACCAGTTTCGAGTTTTATGGTGTTTCTGCTTTTATGATTTTTTTTCTTATTCACCATTATATTGTTCAGGTATAGTTATACCGCGTGGTTTATTGATTTAGATGGAGTAATTATATGAATGGATTTATTTTTGTTCAAGGTCATATTTTATTATTCTATTAATTTTGTTAGTATCGACAAAGAGGCATATACCACTATTTTCAAGCCTACAGATTTCTTGGCATAAGATTGTTTAGATGGATTATGTAGGTAGGAATTAGAGTCTAGTCAAATAAGCTTTTAACCTCGTAGTCCATGGATTTCATGATATTTTTTTAGATCAGGAAAATTATCAGTTGTGATTTTTGAAAAATTAAAATCAAATTTCAAAAACGCTGCAGACAAAATATATTGTTCTCTTAAACGAAACCCGAATGTGGGCTTTTCACGTGAATCCTTTTGCTGTATGTCACATCTGTAACAGCTTGTGATAGTGTTAATTTACCTATCCCCAAGGACCAAAGTAGACCCAAAGTCGACTTTACCGCTCGAAGATGGGAATTTGTGTTGTGCCGGTCACTTGAATATATCCAGTACTTGGTAAAAGTTTAAGTTGAGTTTTCATGGGGTACTGCGGTAATACCTATTGTAAACCAACAACATTTTTAAGACAATATATATAGATTTATCCGTAAAAAAAATTCAGACTTCCACGAAATACCATTCTTTACAAACACAAAAACACATTCATTTATTTCAGCTGATCAGAATTAAAAGGGATTTTCAATAAGGACGGGTAGATGTTGAAATGGATTAAGACAAGCTGTGTGTGAGGTATTTACAAAATTCTTTTTTTTATTGAAAGGCCCATGTATGCTATTATGTTTGGAATATGATATCTTTCAAATTTCCCCCAGAGCTTCTTACGGTCCGAATGGTCCAATTTTCAGTGACTCAGTAACTCTCATAAATCCGGTTGAATTTTAGCGATTGCCTGTGTTATGTTCATCTTAAGGGCATCGGTCGATTGGGGTTAATTTTCATAGATCATCGACTTTAGAAAAACTCGACAAGAAAAGTGACTAAAAAAGGGATCAAATCGCATGACTTTGGTAGCCAATTCACGTAACCTCTGCGAGAGATGACCTTACCTCTAAATCGCTTATGAAGAATGTCAACCGTTGCGTACGCTGCGCTGTGTTGCACGTAGCACCATCCTGCTGGAACCACATGTCGTCTGGGTCTATATCGTTCAATTTGGGCCATAAGATATTGGTTCTCACTGTTCTATAGCGCTCACCATTGACGGTAACCGCCTCCGGAACGTTGTTTTCGAACTAGTGTGAACCAATGACGCCGTCGGCACAAAATCTACAACAAAAAGTAACTTTTTTGATGATGCATTGTCACTTCGTGTCGTTTCATATACAGAATTTTACTTGTAAGCGCAGCCATTCATACAAAAATTCCCCTCGTCGCTAAAGATGATTTTTCGGGTAAAAATGGGATCCTCTTTCAAACACTCCGAAGCCCAATTAGCGAACAAAAGGCGTTATTTATGGTTCATTCATAAGCTTTGAGCACCTGGGTCAGTTGGATTTTGTAGGGGTGTAAGACCAAGTCCCGACGCAAAATTCGACAAGATGAAATCTATGAAAAGCCGAGTTCTTTTATACAGCAAGGCCTCGGGTTCTGATGTACACTTTCACAGATCGCGGCGATGCTCTCGGCCGATCTTGCGTTCTTTTGACGTACGAATATTGGTTTATTTTTAACCGAACCGCAATCGTCTCAAAATTTTTCACCAACCTGTGAAGGGCCATCACGTCTACCGTAAAACGTTTGCACATCAACCCAACACTTATTTTATAATAAAGTTTTATCATTTAGACGTCCTGTTCAATTGTGGAACCTGCCACGATGATAATAACGGGTGATTTTTTAAGAGCTTGAGAACTTTTTTTAAAAAAAAACGCATAAAATTTGCAAAATCTCATCGATTCTTTATTTGAAACGTTAGATTGGTCCATGATATTTACTTTTTGAAGATAACTTCATTTAAATGTTGACCGCGGCTGCGTCTTAGGTGGTCCATTCGGAAAGTCCAATTTTGGGTAACTTTTTCGAGCATTTCGGCCGGAATAGCCCGAATTTCTTCGGAAATGTTGTCTTCCAAAGCTGGAATAGTTGCTGGCTTATTTGTGTAGACTTTAGACTTGACGTAGCCCCACAAAAAATAGTCTAAAGGCGTCAAATCGCATGATCTTGGTGGCCAACTTACCGGTCCATTCCTTGAGATGAATTGTTCTCCGAAGTTTTCCCTCAAAATGGCCATAGAATCGCGAGCTGTGTGGCATGTAGCGCCATCTTGTTGAAACCACATGTCAACCAAGTTCAGTTCTTCCATTTTTGGCAACAAAAAGTTTGTTAGCATTGAACGATAGCGATCGCCATTCACCGTAACGTTGCGTCCAACAGCATCTTTGAAAAAATACGGTCCAATGATTCCACCAGCGTACAAACCACACCAAACAGTGCATTTTTCGGGATGCATGGGCAGTTCTTGAACGGCTTCTGGTTGCTCTTCACTCCAAATGCGGCAATTTTGCTTATTTACGTAGCCATTCAACCAGAAATGAGCCTCATCGCTGAACAAAATTTGTCGATAAAAAAGCGGATTTTCTGCCAACTTTTCTAGGGCCCATTCACTGAAAATTCGACGTTGTGGCAGATCGTTCGGCTTCAGTTCTTGCACGAGCTGTATTTTATACGGTTTTACACCAAGATCTTTGCGTAAAATCTTCCATGTGGTCGAATAACACAAACCCAATTGCTGCGAACGGCGACGAATCGACATTTCACGGTCTTCAGCAACACTCTCAGAAACAGACGCAATATTCTCTTCTGTACGCACTGTACGCATTCGTGTGGTTGGTTTAATGTCCAATAAAGTAAACTGAGTGCGAAACTTGGTCACAATCGCATTAATTGTTTGCTCACTTGGTCGATTATGTAGACCATAAATCGGACGTAAAGCGCGAAACACATTTCGAACCGAACACTGATTTTGGTAATAAAATTCAATGATTTGCAAGCGTTGCTCGTTAGTAAGTCTATTCATGATGAAATGTCAAAGCATACTGAGCATCTTTCTCTTTGACACCATGTCTGAAATCCCGCGTGATCTGTCAAATACTAATGCATGAAAATCCTAACCTCAAAAAAATCACCCGTTATGCACCAAATTTGACAGATGTCACCAAAACAACATTTCCGTCAAGGCAATGCAACTTTTAATAACAAAATACTTTAAAATAAAACTTTAACAACTTTGTTATACACATTTTAATAATCATGTCGATTACAGAACTCGCAAGATTTTACTCCCGGTGAGTTGTCTCGATCCGTTGACCTTTCGCATCCGCTGTAAAACTGAATTATGAAATTCGCCGGATGAACTACATTGTCGATTCCTAAAATTACCTTATCATTTATGAACTTTCGCATCGACACTGTCAGCTACAGACATTTTGTCAAACGGCCTAGGTTTTATTGATAATAGCATCGCTATCGACCAACGAAATCAAGCATCGTTTTGAGTGGTTAGTACTTGCATGGAGGACGGTTCAATACCAACCGTGTGCTCTCTGGATTTCTGGCTCTCCTGTTGCATTGTTAGTTGTCCGTTTTCTATTAAAATTTTTAAACATTTTCCATGATATCTAGGTCAGGAGAGTATGGGGGCCACTGAAGTATTTAAACGTATTGACCTTTGATCAACTCTTTCACTGCCTGAGTTGGATGGATAGGTGCTATAAAATGTTAAAAAAATATTGAGAGCCTTTTTCAACCAACATACGAAATAGCTATAATTTTTTAAGAAAAAAAACTGTGGTTCTGAGGCTCCATTGTAATGCGATTGCTCTCCAAACCATTACTGCTACTGCACTCTCGCATCTGTGGAAATGATTCAATTATTCTTTCCATTGGGGCCTTCAAAATTGATACCAGTCGTTTTTTACTTCATATGGTTGCAAAAAACAAGTAGACGTGCCTCTTTGCTTTTTTGTTGTTAGAGGTGATTTTTGCCAGTTTGAATCTCCGCATATGATCAGCTCTCCGTATGATGTTTCACGGTGGAAAGACTGGCTTTAACTACCAATTTTAACTTGATTTTTGCAACAGAATCGTGTGACTTTGAAGCAGCTCTAAGGATTGCCTTTCTATCGGCGCGGTAGCTGACATATGGCTTGATAAGTTCCACCTGTCATGTTTTTCCCGTAGACGGAAACGTTCTTCAAAAAGAGTTAATAACGCCACGGTGGCGTCTTCTTCCAAGTTTTCGTACAACTTTGCTGTTCTCTTGATTCTCTAAAAACTAGCAATTTGCCTTTTACTTATGGACTCAATGCTTTACGAACATTAGTGATTTGATATACTCGTATTCTGCTGAGCCGAAGACAAAGTATTTATTTACAAAACCTATCGGTAAAGGTATTTTCAAAATAAATGGTATTTAGTAGAGGACTAATCTTTATAATGGTTAAAACTGAATTATATTTTTAAAAAATGTTAGTGGAATGAAATAGACCAGGAAAATTATCAGTTGTCGTTTTTTAAAAATTAAATAAAATTTCAAAAACTCTATACACTAACCGTGTAAACGAAGTAGATAAATCTCTTAACGAAGAACCAACAGTGGACTTTTCACCTGAGTTCATTTGATGTGTGTAGCAAATCGACTCGTGATAGTTTAAATGTTGATGAGCATTAATTTTTGTTCCCGCAAGGGAATTAATCGATTATTTATAGCTCATGACCAGATTTTGGAAACGTACAAACCTATAGATACACAAAAGAACTGCAATAATATCCCTTTACAATAATATCCTCTTATCGTGAAATATTCAACACTCAGTGGATCTTTAATTCGAGCAACATTTCACGCATTTCGCCCATTATATATCTGGATGAATGAGTTCATTAACAATTTAGGACGATCACAATCCACAACAGATCTACAAAATTCCAATGACAGTCATTGTTTGAAGTGGATTTTTCATCGGCCCAGACAGATGTTTTTCCTTCAGTTCTCCTGAAAAAGAGGCTGACATTATCTACACTGGAAACTCAAAAAAATCAGGAGGAAGCGACACAAGATTTCTAATTACGTACTTAAAGACTTACAAAATCTTGCTATTATCCTGTTGACTATAATCTTCAACAAATGTCTGAACAACAGCTATTTCCCTGCAGCCTGGATAACGAAAAAAATTGTTCCCATCCTCAAGAAGAACAGCGGCACAAATGTGGAAGGATATTGGTCAACTTCTACTGGAGTTGTTATTATTGAAGAAACTCAACGTTTTCTGTAGAGAAAGAGATGTCATGCCGGAATTAGAGTATGGCTTTCGAGATAAACACTTTACCTTACCCTACATCCACTGCTGGAAATCCATACTGATGTTGGATTCAACAAAAAGGAAACCACTGGACATCGAAAAAACAAAAGCGTTTGGATAAAAGGATTACTATTCAAACTCTCGTACCTTGGACTTCCTAATCACAACCAAGGTAAGGGAATTAACGCTGGAGTTCCTCAAGGATCAAAACTTGGACCGATGCTGTTCAGCATTTACACTACTGATCAACCAGCCAACATACCACGTACAAAGACGAAGCTTTGTGCAGATGACTCCATCACATACGCTACCGCTTTTACACCAGAATATTGCTGCCAGGAGAGTGCAAGAACACATTCAAAACCTATGGGAATACTATGTCAAATGGGACTGAAGGTATACTGAAGATATACTGAAGATATACAAAAGGCCGAACTCATCTGCTTCCGAACACCACTGACTGTCATTTGAACATTTGAAGACGAGCGTTCGCAACACGCTGTGCAATAAAACTGAAGTTTCTAGACAACACTGAAGTAACAGTGAAATCATCAACGAAGTACTTGGGAATCAACCCATCCGCCATTATTGAAAAACACTTTATGCATTGAAAGTAATCATATTAGAAATTGGTTTATACGAGTAAGCCCGAGGAGTTGGCCTTCTTCTTAGAGGAACAATTAAGTCCAAGATGCAGTCTCAGCTTCTCATCATACCACCGGTTGACCGGTCTGTGCATCTGTTCTCCTATTAGTCTGTTCGTCCACTGCACTTACAGCTAGAGCCTAATTGACCGATTTGTTCCAAGTTTACTACAGAGGTATAACTAAGACCCTAAAGTGGAAGGTTACTCATTTTTAAATTTCCACGGGAAAATCCGCCCACCAAACAAATCAAAATTATTTGGCAATAATTTGAAGAACTCATAAAATTACGCATACGTGACAACAAAACATAAAATACGAGTAGTCTCACTAAATCGTGGTGAAAAAAAATCCGATGAAATCCCCTCTGTCTGGCACATACACTTGATCAGATGTCGGATAATGAAATTCCATACGTCATTTCGTCTTACAACAAAATGAAATTGTACCTATGTTTCTCTATTTGTCAATTAGCATGCATTCAATTCCGAAAGCCTATACCTAACTATAACCGATCCCGTTGATCGGGCGTTAAGGGAATACCAAATAAGTGCCTTGAGCTACGTGTGTTTTAGCCACAGGTGGAAGGAGAAATTTATATCAACAGTTGGTCGATCTCATATATCAAATTCAAATGAAGCTTATTTGTGGTCTAATCACGTAAGCATAGTTTTTGAGATTGAGCCATTTAAAACTACAATCTTGATCTTTAGGCTTTAAAAAAAAAATTTAATTGCTTACGATTCCCAAATAGAAAGTTGTTGTCGCCTTTCCACTTCAATTTACCTCAGGCTTTTTTTTATTATTTTTTCGATAACCTTAGTTTTTTTTTCTTCTTCTATTTATACATCAGATACCTTATAAAACATCTCGTGCATAAATGGGGCTATGAAGCTAAAAGTATTATCGTGGATGAGACATGGGAGGAGTTCGACTCTCTAAATCTACCCTTATCAGACATAAACAATTTCTACGATCCAGCGTTGATTTTCAACACACACACCCAGACGCATCATCCATTTGGAGCGAATAATTTTAATGGATATAAATACGATGGTCCCAATCGAGGCAAGCCTTCTTTACCCAGTGATGGTTATCCTTCGTCGCCCTCATTGACTGTGGGTCCATCAGCGAATAATGGTTATCCTGAACCGATTTACATACCAAAGCCTCATAACTCAGACACAGCTAAGTATGATCGACGCAATGGAATTCTTTTGATAAATTTTGTGGTATTAAAATATTGACTTCTTTTACAGATTTCTCATCTACACATCATCAGGGCAACAACAGGCTAATAATAAGAATAAATACACAAACATCCTTCCATCAGAGCAAAATGCAAAAGTCACGAATTACTCGCCAGCTGCTTGGCTGAAAAGATATGTTCGAGATCTCAGCAGTCGAGCTAAAAAGGCTGTACAAGAACTAACTTCGTCGAAGAATATAACTTCTCCAGTTTCGACAAGAGATGTATCCATGAATTTAGACCTCTTTGGCATTGTTGGAGTTAATAAGGAAAATCATCGACATCGGGCGAAAAGGCAGAGTGAGGGCAGATCATCATTGTGTCAGACGTCGAGTCAATTTGTAATGCCTCAAGCAGCTCTTAATAGCAAAGGTACTAAAACATTAAAATTTTAAGCACACTAACCACCCTATCTCGAGAATAGTTTGACGTCACTTAACGATCCATGAGTCAAGCCTTTCGGTTGAGATATTTTGAGTGTAAGGTCTAACATTTCAAAAACTTAAAAGAACACGAATTTTAAGGCTTTTGAAGGTTCACCGTAATAAATACTTTTAGTCACAAATCATGTTCACAAATAGGGATTCGGAATGGGCGATAAACTCATATCGACACAACCGTATAGGGTACTAACGAGCCACCGCCCTCTGTCCGGAGTTTAGAGTCATTCATTTTGTGATTCCGAAAGTAAATTTAAATAAACGACAGACGCGAAATTTTTACTTGCTCTCAAGGGTTTATTGTGATACCCTTATAATGTTCAACATAAACGTACCACGAGCGATGGGGAATTCAGGAATGGGGGAGTAGAGAACGGAAATGTCAATGAACCTTGATCTTGAATGTTTGCAAATTGAAATGGCACGGCAAAAACCGTTCCGGGTAAATTGTTCCATAATTGTGCTGCGACTAAAAAACGAATCTCTGTATTTGACGGTACTTCGAAAATTAGGGTTAACTGATGAGCATTCCTAGCGAAACGGGTATCACAGGTGAAGTGATTGAGAAGAGGAATTTAACTGGATAACTGGATACTTCAAGTGGGCATTGCTTGAGAGATAAGCGATACAAGGAAATACATGAAGCATTCTCATGGTGTTCAAGAGATGAAAATGATTTCATGTACGAGTAGCTCTGTTTCCCATCAGTTTTACCGCTCTGTTCTGGATTCTTTCCAATACAAAGAGTGATGTTTGGTCTGCAACTGCCCAAAGATGTGAATTGTATTCGAGTTTTGGAAGTATAAGCGCCTTATAAATTATTACAAGATCGGAGGGGGTGAAATATTTCTTACATCGATATAGAAATGGTAAGCATTTAGCAGCGTTTTTGGCGGTCTCAAGAATGTGGTCATTCCAACGAACATCGGCGGTGACACACATACCGAGTATTGTGCACTTTTCGGTTTCTTCGATGAAAGTGCCATTTAAGAACAATGGCATAGAGGGTAAATTTTGCTTCAAAGACAATACACGGCGTTGGATTTTCGAAGCATTGAACTTCACACGGCTTTTTATACTCCATTTAACATTGCTGTAAAGATCGAAGTTTAATGAGCTTCTCATTCGATGGCCTTGCAATTCCACTTCCGAAGGAGATGGAAGTGAATTTGAGAACGAGTATAAGAAGATGTACATAAAGTCGTCGGCAAAACAATAAAGTGAATTAGAAGTTCCAGACAAGAGATCATTTATAAAAATGAGGAAGAGAGTAGGAGACAAAATGGAGCCCTGGGGAACACCATCATTTATTTTGTGAAGATCAGACTTGAAACCTAGATCTAGAAGGTAGTTTTTTAATCCAAAGAATAAGGGTTTCATTGATCCCACACGCACGCATTTTTATAAGAGTGCCTGGTGCCAAATTCCGATTGTAAAGCACGTTCTAATCTTCGGTGAGATATACTCATACCATCAGATCACCAGTGCAACGATTGTCATTCAGAAGTTTTTGATCTTCGAAATTGTTCTTGAGCTGATGATTTATCAGCGATTCCATGGCATTGGAAAGAAGGGACGTAAGTTCAATGGGTCGGTAAGAGGAGAGGGAGGACCATTTACTCTAGGGAAGATTCTAGAACAGTAAAGCTTACGCAATAGTTTTGCCAACGATGAAGAAAAACTCTTTAGAAGAATGGGGGATACCGTGAGTACCAGTGGATTTGTTTATCACGAAGGGCTCTTGCAACTGTACGAGTTTAGAAATATACTTGCGCCATGCGAGGTCCCTACGGCTTCCACAATCTCTCGCACTTTCAATCTTCGGTCGGCCAACACCATATCGATTTTTCGATTGTTTCGGGTGTAGAGACCTCAACTGGGCGTCCAGGACGTTCGGCATCTTCAGTGCTTGTACGGCCACAACGAAATTCAGTAAACCAGTTTACCATTGAAATCGATGGTGAAGAGTCCCCATAGTATTTATCAAGCTTAGCCTTGGTCTCGGTAATGGTTTTTTTTCGCAAGAAATAATGCTTAATAAGCACACGAAATTCACTTTTTTCCATTTTCTCCTCAAATTAGTGAGTAGTCTGATAAAAATAGCTGTCAAACACAAACTAACTAACGCAGCAAGTTTAAATTTTGACAAGAGTCAACTGACAGATGCCTGTTGACAGGAGCAGTGTTGCTGTTTCAGTAAAGAGGTCAGAAATTCAAAAAGTCACGGACTTATTGACCCGCCCTCGTAACAAGGTTGTCAATTGAACCATCAAGATATATGAAATACGAAAATTATTTGAGTATAAGTGGAGTGAAAGATCAAATGACCTCAACTCCAAAGTGCGTTTCGCCCAGGTACGACAGTGGGCTCATCAGTTAGATGCTGTCATACCCTTCTAAGACGCAAATATTGGTCAATGTTTACTGACTATTATAAAATGTACAGCATTAATATTAGACGCACTTTGGAGTTGAGGTCACTTGAGCTTTCAATTGAATCATTCACAATAGATCTCAAATCTAAGGAGCGGTCACAGTTAATGACAAAATGTTAATAGTTGACAACGATAGCACCGATTCCTCAATTTATTGATTAAACGTCAAATATCGTTTCGATAATTGAAAACTACAAGAGGGCGTAATGTTCAAGTGAAAAATTGAAAAAAATAACTCTCAGGAAAAAGAACGATTGGGGCGACATCTTAAGCATAGCTTAGTACTTGTTAGATTTGTCACTGCTAAATTTTATAACAAAATATGTATTCTCTTTTTTACTAAATGTTTTGTATCATATCCTACTCTCCACTGTAAAATCATTCGCTAATTTCATCGCCACCACCAGAATGGCGTTGGTACCATAAAATCATGCTCCATGATAATACTATAGGTTATATAAATACAAAGCTACAATCTGAAAGGCCTTAAGCGATTTTTTGATTTTAATTTTATAATATTTTGTTCAAAATAACTTGTTATTGAAAAGTAATTTTACTACTTATTATTAAAAAAAACTACTTAAATCTTTTGTTTGCAAACATATTTAAAGTTGCCCAAAAATAAAAATAAAGTCAAACTTTAATTTATATTTTTTTTTATGTTGCAGGAAATTGGATGTTCGTCGTTAACGAACAAAACACTGCGAGGCAGCTAGTGAAAGCGGAATTGTGTGTGTAAGTAGCAACCTTAAATATAGACATTTATTTGTAAATATTTTTTTATAATTTTCATCTCCACAAAATATCTCGTTGTCTGGCGTTGTTTTACATACTAAAACTCCAAAACCCATTCCAACGTGTTTGTGACTTCCAATTCTTTTTAAATGAAGTTTAAATTGCAATCAAAGTAACCCATAACTCTGAGTCAATTAGAGATGGCATAGAGTTGCAGATTTTATACAATCACTCGTTTCACCTGTCAGGAGAAAAAATTAAAATAATTGAGAGACCCAAGGATAAACTAACTAGCGTATTAAAGAGCCCATGGCTTTAAGTTTTTAAACATTATGCCAAGCTATGAAATTTGCTAGCTAATTAAAGCCAATAGGTAGATACGATCTGATCTCTAATGGGATCGTACATCCATTACATACTTAAATATGAGATTTGAGTGAACCCCCATCTGCTTACTCTGTATATCTTATGATCTCTTCTTCGGGAAGTTAAAAGTTCTCAATAAATTGGAGACAATCGATTGGCCTAGTATCGGCACCAGAAATCATATGTGTACACATTGTGCAACACTAGGCAGTTTGTTAACTCGTGTGATCGTCTATCTGTAAGACAGGATACTTTAACTATTTCAGGTCGATTTAATTTGTATGGTGGATACTATAATTTTTTGATAAAATAAAAAAAAAATTCATACATCTTGTAATCACATAATAAAACGTCGAACATGTTTTTTGTGGTACACTTTTCGCGGCCCACAAAAACCGGAAGGGCATAAATTACATATTAAACGAAAGCATTTTTTGCATAGATGTGCAGAATGCCAAAATTATTTAAATATACTACACAGAAATGGTTTAAAACAATAAATAAAAATTTCAAAAAAATGCCCGGAAAACAAAAACAATTAGAAATGTCAAATTGACTGAAACATAATTAGAAATGTCAAAAAATTAATGAAATGAAAAATGAAAGCATTCAGCGAAGACCCAAAGCCAGAACGCGAAACATTAAGGTGGATTCACATTACACAAATCCGCCAGCACGATAAAAGTTGATAAACATGTTGTTGAATGTGAACCCCCCTAAGTGAAGAAATATTAGGCATGTGTTTTTTTTAGTAGTTAAGCTCTAACAATAATATTTTGAAACATTAAGCGTTAACTACAATCGCCACTTTCTGCAAAAAGTGAAAAAGAATACACACATTCACTAGCGAAAACTGTTGGTGAAAAGAGAGTACAATTTACACCAAAATTTACTTTAAAATTTATCTTTCTTCGTAAAGATAAAAATCGGAGAGATAAAATTTAGTTTAGCGCGATCTGCATACTAAGCTTTATACTTTTTGTTTTTTTGAGATGGAAAAAAGAAATGTGAAATGAGTTGGAAAAATGAGCCTATTTTTTTTTCACTTTTTGAATTTGATTGTAGTTAAGCTTTTAGGCCAGGCGCGCACATTCAATTTTTAGTTTCGCAACTGTTTAGTTGCTAAAATGAAACACATGGGCTTATATGGGACACCGAGCACTTAGAGCAACTCGATTCGAGCAACTTGTTTTGACACAAACTAAACGATTGCCTTAAATTAATTCGCACCATTTGAGCTGTTTTCTATAAGCGCAAGAGAGAAAAAGAGTGTTAGCGTGAATAAAGAGTTGCCAGTGCGCGGTACTCTGTCAACTGGTGATTAAACTATTTGACTTCGATCACAGTTGCCAGTGCGCGGCTAGCCTGAAACGTTAACTGCAATTTTTGTAAAAAGGACAAACTGTGAAAAAGTGAATAACAATACACAGATACACTAGCGACATCTGTTGCTTTCAGTTTGGCGACATCTATCGGTCATTTTCTGAAGCAATTTATTCAATGCATTATAGTGTTTTCAAAAAGTAAAACTTACTTTTTGGATTTTTGAGATGGGAGATAAAATTTTAAATTGAGTTGGAAAAGGAAAGCAGATTTTTTTTTAACATTGTCACTTTTCAAGTTCATTGCAGTTATGGCTTAACAATAATAGGGGTATTCATGCAAAAGTGTAAGCTCTGCGTATTTGTAAAAGTCAATTATTTTCAAAACTTATTTACATTTGTCTGCTTTTGAATTTTAAAAAATTTGCGAAAAAAGAGAATACAAAATGTATTTGTCAAAGAAAGAGAGAAGATAGAAAATGCGGACGTGAGACATCGTCACGTCGTCAAAAATGCGGACGAACATGACTTACGATACAAATTTAAATCTTCATGGCTTAATGCGTTCCATGAGCTCACTCTGGCGACGTGGGTTCGATTCCAATATTATGGCCATAACAACAGCTGAAGGACAATGACATGAAAAAATCGAAGCAAAAATTGTTAATGTGTCAAAAATGTGTATAGGTTTGAAAGTTTGTTTGTTTTCCTTTGGACTCCAGGATTGGGTGCTTAGTAGGTACTTCTCATTGCATTCAACAATTTAAAAAAATCATGAATTCTCTGTCTTTTATTGAATGATAATGAATTTAATAAATAAATTGGCGCTCGAATTTCGTAAGCTGGGTCGACTAGTTGTATTAAAAAACCAAAAAAGTTTAAAAAAATCGAAATGCTTCGAAATATTGAGTTTTCAAAATAAAAATGTAATTTTTTTTTTCTCAAAACCAAACAAAATTTGTTGAAAATTTAAATATAAATTGATCGAAATCAGTTGAAAGGTTTCTGAGAAAATTGAAAACAAAAAACAAATGGCTCTTTGGAGGTACCATTAATGACCATTTTTATAAGCTAGCTTCTTTAAAATGAATTTTTTTAATTAAAAAAAAAATCTCTGGAACTGTTGTAGCAGGTACCGTAATTTTTCATCTTTAGAAAAAACGCGTCGGGGAAAAATTTTGAAATAATAGTTATATATAATAATATTTATATATAAGTCGAACAGGCAGACAGGCCGAATTCGTTTTCTCTATCATCGTAATGTCAAGTCTAATCAAATCTCTCTTCTTTTGGCAACTTTGGCTTGAATAGAAATTTTATTATTTAACAAGCAACGAATGTCGAATCAAAAAGTGCTTCCATTAAATGCACAATTGAGTTGCGTAGACTGCTCTTACTCGAAATCGATTATTAAACATTGTTTCTTTTTTGTTACTTTCCGATCGCATGGACGCTTTTTAGCCCAGCTGTTCTTAGTGAAAGTGAACTTATTTCAAGGGAAAGGAGTCATCTCGCTGCACCTATTACTCTATTTACTTTATCGAAGTTCACTGAGTGAGTTCCAAATGGAACAATTACTCTCCGATTTATTTATGAAACACACTGGAGCACTGAACTGTCGATCTCCCTTTTTATTTGTTTGTTTGTATTGCTTTCGCCGTCTGTCATAGCACACACCAAAGTGAAGTTAGCCGCGTTCAGCTTTTTACTCCATCTGCTCGTTCATTTTATTCAGAGCTCTGAAGAAACACAGATCTTTTTTTGACAGCAGAAAAACGGCATTTGAGATTAACCTCACAACAATTCATTTGTTGCAGTGTGGATGGTATGTGGAACGTGAATAGAGTTTGACAGTTAGTAAAGTACTTTGCACATGAAACACGAACTGCGAATTGCGAATGGTCACGAATTTTGACATTTCGTTCACATGAGTCTCCGAACAGTGAGAATTGTCAAAAAGTAAATAAATTAAAGTAAACTGAGTGCTAAGCTAAATTATTTTAAGAAAATGTGGCTTTTATGAAGTTTCATTTGTTACCAAAGTTTAACAAAGAAAACAAATTTACATGTGCATCTTCTAAATATAGAATATAGATTTGGAGAATATTTCACTTTGATACCTCAACTAGAAAGAGGTTAGATTCGAACGAATTTTTTAATCGCCGGTTTGTGGAATGCGTTCACTAGTTGTGGATTGCGAATTTACATTTGACAGTTCGCAGAAGATAGGTTGTTGGTCGCGTAAAAATGCTTAAAATACAAAATATTTCAATTTACATATAATTATTTTGTGCAGTGTTTTCTTTTTAAATAGTTGATTCGATCATTAGTTCACTTCGTCGTAAAGTAAAAACAAAACAAAAATTCATATATTAGCTGTGAAAATTGCTTAAAAAGATTTATTCGCATTCGCAGGTCGCAGCTCATGTGCAAAGCACTTTACCTTATCAATTAAAATCTAAATTTGTATATCTTAAAATTTATTTCAATTCTACAATTTTGTGAAGAATTTAGGCTTATAAATGTTTAAAATTCAATTCGCTCGTCCGTCGTTGGTAAATAAGCCTTAAAAGCGAATAGTTTTCCATGTAATCACACTGACGCTGTCCTTTTGGATTTATGTTTTTGTGCTTTTTTTCTCCTGAGAGCATGAAACTATAATCCAACCTAGCCCTTCATTTTTTTTAATTTTCAAACAAAATTAACTGAATATTTGTTTATGATTTAAAATATTCGCATAGATTAAATTTTTTTCTTATTTTAAACCAAAATCTTCTATGCGACAACTGGCGTTTATTAGATGTACTAGATGTTCACTTCTAATCAAGGTTCGTTTCCACACTATTTTTGAGTTCCAACCAATCATTGATCCGAACCATTGTGTTCCAATATACACTGGTACTCAAACTGTGCAGTATTGCCATTGACGAGTGACACTTTCAACTAATACTTTCTCCCCTCCTTTTAATAAATAACAAAAGTACTCGTAGTTACTCAGAAGTTTATCAATACTTAATGCAGAATTTTTACTATATTGATTACCGCAATCAATTTGTTAAAACAAAAGGGGTTGTTTGAAAATAATGCACTTTCGATGCAAAAGCCTTTGAAATAAGGGTTAATTGGTTAAAGGGAGCAAGGGCAATGCTATTTATATTTTATTTCAGTTTCACTGGATAATTGCGGTTAAATGCACAAATTAGACAAAAACAAACAAAACAATGTCCTTCGTTATTCCAAGAGGGAATCCTTCCTATTCGCTGTACCCTGCCGACCACTACGATGCTCACTTATATAATGTTATAGCATCTCACTATAGCACGCTTTTAATTTATGGTGAACCCCTGCAATTCGAGTAGCGTATTTTGCTCCTGTTTCGATTGTATTTGTAGTTTTGCGGGAAATCCCTTAAACGTATATATACATATCTTCGATTAAGGAAACAAGCAACACCAAACCAACAAAGTACGACATTGAACCAAAAAAGGGGTCATCATGATGAGTTTCAACAAACCGTGAGTAATGCCAGTTCGGAGCTACGAATGGACAACTCCCGCTATACCTAACCTATTGAACAAGTAAAACTTAATGAAATTTTCTTTTTCAAGGGGAAGTAATGATTCACCCTTATTCTCTCCGTCTAAACAAAAATTATATATATATATCTATACCTACATCCTTAGAGTACATCAGACGATGATGAACAACCCCTATTCATGAAGCAATTTCCACTTGCAGTGTTTTTAGGGAAAATCCCATTTGACAAGGAATTCGCGAGCAATGCGCTGGGTTCCAATAATTTTATAGGGGCTACAGTATGAATAAGATTTATAGAAATTTCTAACCACAATCATTCAGGACGACTATTTGTGAGTATGTATATGGTATAGGTATAGATATCCTTTTTGACTTTGTTTTGCTTTTCCCTTATATTATTCTGGTTTGTTGATGCGATGATAAACCTTCGGGAAGATTTTTGGACTCTGGGGTTCTTCTGATCAGGGAATTCCCTTGAAGCTTGAAGTGGTATCATATTGAGGAGATGGGTTACCCTTGACGGTGTTCTCTTAGGTTAGGGCTCTAAGTGTGACACAATGTGCCACACAAGAAGTGTGCTTTCCTTATCCTATGAAATAAAAGGGGATTACCAATTACCAGCACATTCAACAGGAACATTTGCTTATCGATGTATGTCATAGCGGGATTATCAAAAGGCAATTGGCACTTGGCACATTAATCAGGTGTTTAAAAGTGAATGTTGCATTGATTAAAGGTGTTTGGATTGTTTTTTTTTTCGGTAGGTAGGAACTGTATCTGTGAATGCCCTAAGGGTATTGATCCCTTTTCCTGACTCATACTTAAATAAGATTCTAGTACATTATCAAAATAAAAGTAATTAAAGAATTTTTTCGAAAATATCTGGTGGTAGGCCTTGGAACTTTGCGCTGTTTTTAAAGGTTTTAAGATATCTCTCTCCCTCGGTGTTAGGTGTAACATATTCTATGTAGCACGTTACGTTACCGAAGATTGCATTTAAGACCCTGTTTACATTTGGGATTATTGCGTACTTCCTACATCGTATTTAAATTGGAAACTTTGAGATGCCTCAAAAAGAGTTCGCCTTTTGTGTCAATTGATTTAAATCTTTCCATCGGTAGTTAGAACTAAATATGTGTCTTCATTCCCCGAACATTTCTTCGCCTCTCACCAAATATGTCAAAAAGACGAAAGACGAAACTACACGTAACTTTATTTCATTTAAATTAAATTTCATTGCAGGTTCATTCACTGTTTAAGGCTAGGCGCGCACATTCAATTTTTAGTTGCACAACTGTTTGGTTACTTATAGAAAACAGATTAACTATTTGGTTGAATGTCCGCGCAGGTGCATATAATTACATGTTACACAAAATAGCGCACTCATTTAGGCAATCCAATCGTTTAGTTTGTGTCAAAACACAAACTTTTTACTTGCTCGAACCAAGCAGTTGCGAAACTAAAAGTTGAATGTGCGCGCCTAGCTTAAAACAAATCCTCTTCTCGTTATTTTTATGCGCCGGAAAAATACATTTTTAGAGTTGGCATTTAAAAAATCCGAAAAAATGTTGATTCTTATTTTCTGCTCCGGAAATGCATTTTCAGAGCAACCGGTTGACATTTGCAAGAAAATATTATCGATACGTCAAAATTAAATTTGCCTCTTATCTGTCAAACCACGAGTTAAACATCTATATATAAATGTACATCCTTTGTGTATATCACCTTTGTATATATAACCTATATTATTATCATGGATCGTGATTTTGCGGTACCAACGCTATCCTGGTGGTGGCGCTGAAATTAGCGACGCTTTTACAGTAGATATACAAAGTTTGATATACAAAGGTACATCAAAATATAGATAGTTCTCCATCTGTCAAACCATGAACTGGATAATGACCGATCCAATGGATTATTTTTATAGTTTTTTCCGTTTATGTTGACTTTGAAAATTTCCCTTACAAGATGGAAATGCTATATACATGCTATATACATTTCTGACAGAGGGAATGAGATGAAGTACTGAAGTACAGAAACGTCAAAAAAGTCGGAGGATTTAGTTCAGTGTAATAAAGACATCAAGAGCTGCGTTTCTACACCCCTCACCAAAAGTGTCAAAAAGATGAAACGAGCGAAAAAAGAATCGTGTAATCAGGCTCTAAAAGTCAACCTGAAGTATAATATTTTCGTGCAACATTAGGGGCGTTCACATTCTCATATATGTTTGACAAGCATGTAATGATTGACTTAATTTTGATAATGTAAACTCTCCATCCAGCGTCATGTCAAGCATGCTGGATGGATTTCAAAATATTTTGATATATATTACAAATATTTAAGAATGTCAATGCATGCTTGTCAAGCCTGAAATTCTCTAGCTATTGCTGTGCACATCGTAAGAAAATATATCAAAATGAGTTTTATAAGAACTGGCGGTCATTCAAGTGGATTTTATTAGATTAATATAATATGTTCTGCAGACATGGAATATTAAAATCTGTGTAAATTTCCTCATGTCAAGTGATGTTTGACAGCATGTTTGACGAATGTCAACGATAATGTTTTTCTTCCATCAAAATTGAGAATTTGAACGACAGATAACATCTCTGTTTGAATATAGGTGGACGAATTGAATATTGTACCAAATAACATGCCTGTTTAACTAAAGCGCGGGACAGATTGAACCAGCAACAGCAACAGCGGCCGCCATTAATTTAGAGCCAATGTATTTCAATTGTTCAACACACATAAGAACAGCAACAGCAACGTCAACAGCGTCGTTAGGCCAAAGTCCTAAATTTGCTGTTGCTGGTGCGGTGTTGTCAACTTTCCCACTGCAATACTCAGTGGCACCACAATGAAAAACTTTATTTCGATATGAAATGTCAAGCAGATGAAATGACGTTGCTGATGGCAATGTGTTTGAGAAATGTTTGCTGGTTAGCGTGCTGTTTGCTGTTGACGATGCTGGTTTAATCTGTTTCGCGCATTAAGCCTAGTACGCAGATCGGGAAAAATTTTGTCTCCCATACATTTTTTTTCCTGGGACAAATTTTGTCTCGGATATTTTTCCGAGCAGTACGCAGTTCGCGCGCAAAATTCATACTATTGTGAATTGCTCTACAAAATGTCTCCACTAAATTTTGCCAGGAAAAAGAATGATACAAGCATTATTTTGCGGGACAAATTTTGACAGCCACCGTATTTCCGAAAGTGATTTTTGTTAAAACTGGTTTTATGTAAAAGGTGCTGATGCTTCTCTTGAAAGCATCGAGAGGAGATTCCAAAAAGGTATGAACGTCTTTTGAAAGACAAACCGTTCCAGAGATATAATAAAAAACACATTAAATTAGATTTATTCTCTCCAACTTCAAACTTTTGCGCGAGATTTGGAAAAGCTTTGTAGAGATTAAAATTGTAGAGATAAAATTTGTCTTGTCTCGATCTGCGTACTAGGCTTTAACAAACAAACTTTGCGTTCCGTAATGGGGTCCGGTGTTGCGTTCTTTTTATAGACAAATTTAACTTTTTAAATAAAAAGGTTTGTTTCTTTACTTTGAAACTCTGTGATTTTTTGTGAATTTTTGTGGATTTTAGTCCAAAGTTCTGTCAAAGTTCATATAAAAAATACAATTCTAATCAAATGCACAGAAAATGTTTTCAATATTTAAAAAAATATTACGATTGCATTACTATGAATTTTTGTTGGGTACGTTCGATAACAAAAATTCAGCACTCGTATGAAAGTTGATGTTTACACATCTGAACTGTGAGTTTCGGCACTCGCACTTTTTTTTGTGAAATTTTGTTTTACCAAAAAGGAACTAGTAGCCAACACTTACAATGAGACTTTTTGACAGAGTCTACAACAACGAGGCACGTTTATGTCTCTCAAATAAACAGATATAGCATTTGCACTCCATCCGAAGCTTTAAACAGTGAGCAATTTGAGTTCAGAAACTCAGTATTTTTTTAAAACTTCATATCCTGCTGTGTGTACTCTAATATGCTGAATAATTTTCTTTTACTCAAAGCTCAAGCCGGAAGACTTATCAGCCAGCTCTATCCTTAATCGACATTTTCATTTCGTAATGAACATTTTTTTTTCTAAAAAACTCTTTCATTTTCAGAACAACAATTTGTGCTAACCTCTGCCAGCTGCCGAATGGATACACATCTAGATGTGAACAGAAGTATGTCCAAAAACGACTTATAGCCCTCCAAGGGAACGGGCAAAACCTCTATACGGATAGTTTTTGGTTTCCGAGCTGTTGTGTTTGCACCATAGCATCAAACTAGAATGTATGATCTAAATAAGTTTTTTTTTTTTTTTTTAAAGAAAAAGGACTTTTCCCACATGATGATAAAATGTTGCTTAATTAAGGAACTTTAAGTATTTAAATCTCGTTTTTCGTTCGAAATTCTTCAGTCTCGTCATTCGGTCTTCTATGGGACAGGTTTTTTTAAAGGTTCGAAGTATTTGAAAAGAAAATACATAACGAAATTATCCATTCCACAATTTGGTTTTTCATGTGTAGTTTATGGATTTAATTTATTAAATTTAAGACTTAAAAAAATATAAAAAGTAATAATGCAAAAAAAATGTTAAAAATGTTGATACATTTTTCAAACTAGTAAATTTTGGTCTCGTCATCAACATCAAAAAATAAGTTCTAGTTTTAAGTTTAATTATTATTAATTTAAGCTCAGATTCATTAAAGGCATATTTTTATATAATAAACTTCATTGAATTTATTTGTTTGTATTAAGATTATTACAAATTTTAGATATATTATATGTTAACAGTGATATTGTATAAGATTTAAGTAGAATTTAAAATAAACGATCTATGTATACAAATAAATTGTTTAGGTTTTAGAAAATTGTAATGCTAACAGATAAATAGGTTCTTCTTTTGTTTTGTATATTTTATTAAATTGTTAAAATAAATTATTTCCTTAATTAAAGTTGTTTAATTTTGTGTTAATATCACTCATAGTATCTTAATTTTGGAATGTTATCAGTCGCCGCTGGTAGATTTTGACAGCCTGTGGCAGCCATTTTATTTTGGTGACACCTGTCAAATCCATTTATTATTCAGTTACTGATGCCAAATTACCATGGTAAGTAACATGAATGAACAGCACTTCTAAATGATAAAACTCTATTAGTGCGGTATTACACAGCGCATGTATTTAATGCGCAGTTCTCGGTTATTTTGTTTTCCACTGTCATTCGGTGATGCGCGCATTATTACACGGAAGACTTTTTCGATTTTTGAGTCTTGTGCATTATTTGACAGCTATCTTTCATTTCAATTTTCATTGTTCGTTCGGTGTTCGGTTTAGTCATTAAAAAAAATAATTAAAATACAAAAATGGAATCAGGGAATGATTTCAACAATTTATTAGATTCATTTCATAAATGAAAATCAACTCGCATGTTAAAGCTTTAGTCCATTTTATTTAATTTTCATTAGCAATAGCCATATGAGAGATGTTTGCTTAACAAAGAAGAAACACGAAGTGAAGCAAATTCGAAAAACAACGGAGAAGGAGAAAGAGAAACGTCAAAAACATGCAAGGAATATCCTTAGTCCGGTATTACACGGCGCGTATTTAGCCTCGCGTGAATGAAGTGCAAAAGAGAAAGAAAGAACGAAAAGATGAAACAGAAATAAATCTATCTGAACACGCACGGGTAGAAATTTCCTTGCGTGTTTTTGACGTTTCTCTTTCTACTCTTTCTTTGTTTTTCGGATTTGCTTTAGGCGTTTTTCTTTTTTAGTTCAGAACAGAGCCTGAGTTGTCAAAAAATAAATTGTGTTTCTTTTTTAGTTCAGAGCGTTCAGAGCTTCGTAAATGTGTTTCTTTTTTCGTTTTAAGCATGTTCTGAGCGTGTTCAGAGTGCGCTCTATAAGCTCAGAATGAAATAACTGAGCAGACAGAGTACAATGCTTAACACAGGCATTTGACAGATGGAAATTTAAAAAAAAAATGTCGACAGCTAAGTGTTCAGGTGTGTTTCAAAAAATACTCAGATCGCTCAGAGCACGCTTGATTCAGAGGATGTTCGGAACATGCTCGACATGCTCGAACTCTGATCGGAGCTCTATGCTGAACTAAAAAAGAAAAACGCCTTTTATTTCATTTTGGATGCTGATGAATGAGCACAATTTTTTGTTGAATCTAATACTGGGCAAAGAAGATAAAATGAAAAAACCTGTCAAATAAACGCGCAGTACTGAAATGAGAAAAGGCTTCGTGTAATAACATGCGCGTCACGGAATGAATGTTCAAAAGAAAATAACCAAGAGTTGCGCGTTAAACTCACGCGCCGTGTAATACATGACTAAATCCTACCCGTGCATGTCGAGAAATCTTTCTTTCTGTTTAATTTTTTTTTCTTTCTTTCTCTTTCGCACTTCATTCATGCAAGACTCAACATGCGCTGTGTAATACCGGACTCCAAAATGAGTGTTCGTTAGTCTGCTATTACACGATGAATCTAGATGCATGCGCCTTCTTCGAATTCTTCTTTGATATTTCGTCCACTGATTCAAGCACTATTACACGTTGAAACCAGATTCATGAATCCAATTTGACAGTTCTCTTTATTTTTCATTTCGGTGTTGGCCAGTGTGTGTGCTCTTTAAAATAAAGAAGCAATCAGAAAGAAGTATTTCTATGCATTACATTGAAGTTTACTCCTCGGACAACGAAATCATATGAAGCAGAATGGAAGAAAAACGGACAAGAGAAAAGAGAAACGTCAAATTGTTGCACCGAAAATTTTACCCACGCGACACAGGGCAGTTTTTTTTCCGTCTCATCTTTCGATTTTTTTTTCTCTTTTGCACTTACGTTATTCGAAAAGTCACACGCGTCTAGATGCATCGTGTAATAGCAGACTTAGTGCAAACGTTCCACTTCAACGTTTGGTGGCCAAATTTGAGACGACCGGTTCGATAGTCAATGAGCTAAGCACATCACCGCCGTTCGTGGAAGTGTGCAGTAGTTTCCTCTGGCCGAAAAATCATCTTTAGCGACGAGGCGCATTTTTGTATGAATGGCTGTGTTAGCAATCAACAATTTTTATAATACACGTTTTGAACGTATAAACGCCTAATAAATTGTAGCCATATCAGAGAGGGTGAGAAATTTTTTACATCGAAATAGAAATCCTAAGCATTTAGCGGCTTTTTTTGCGGTCTCGAGAATGTGGTCATTGCAACGAAAATCGTCGTTGACACACATACCGAGTACTGAGAATTTTTCGGATTCTTCATTGAAAGTGCCACTGGAGGACAATGGCATAGGGGGTACATTTTGCTTCAACGACATTAGACAGCATTGAGTTTTCGAAGCATTAAACTCTACACGGTTTTTTTTATACCCCATTTAACAATTCTGTAAAGGTCCAGAAGGTTATTTGTAATCCAAAGAATAAGGGTTTCATTGAAACCAAATGCACGCATTTTCGATAAGAGAGCTTGGTGCCAAACTCTATCAAATGTCTTAGAAATATCAAGGGCAATAATCTTACATTCTCCAAAGAAAAGTAAAGATCTGTTCCACTTTTCGGTGAGATTAGTTATCAGATCCGCCAGTGGAACGATTGCTGCGAAAACAGTATTTTCGATCGATTCATTAGCGATTCCATGACCTTGGAAGGAAGGGACCTAAGTGCATTCGGTCGATGGGGTCGAATTTTTGAGGAACATGCTGGACAAATGCTATTTTCTAACAAAATTTCATAACAGTAGGAACGATGAAAAATTTACGTAATGGTTTTGCCACTGATGAAGAACACCTCTTTATAAAGGTACCACCTTTGTATATAAAACTTATAGTTAGTACTCTCATGAAGACGAACGATTGGGGCGGCAGCTTGAGCATAGCAACATTACTTCCTAGATTTGCCTCTGCCAAATTTAATAATAAAATATTCTCTTTTTTACTACTTGTTTTGTATCTTATCCTTTTCTGCACTGTACAATCGTGCGGTAATTTCAGCGCCACCATCAGGATAGAGTTGGCATAACAAAATCATGCTCCATGATAATACTATACATAGGTTATAGTTTGTATGGAAGCATTCATTAAGTGGGATAATTTTGACATGCAATTCTTTTTGTTTAGTTCCGTTCCATTTCCCATTTTATTAATGATACACAAATTAACTCCGATAAGGTTATTAATAAATGAGGCTTTTTTACATTGACCATAGTCTACGAACAAACTCCAAAAACTACACAGAAAAAACGAATTGCGATGTCAGTATTATTCAAAATGCTTATATGTATGTAAACATTTTAGTCATTCTATAGAAAGTTTATAGAAATTTTATAGAAACCTGTTTATATACAAACATAGATTAACAGTAACATTCTATAGTATATATATATATGTTTTCCACATACATACTTATGTATATACAATTTTCAAAATCATAAGCTACTTGCATTATATCTATCTAAGTAAGAGCAAGTACCTACAATCTAGTTAGTTCTGTAGCTCGTAACTTTTTCATTATTGAATTTATGAAGTCAAATTTTATAGCAAAGTTGCAGAAAACTAAATTACCGGCAAATGTTATTAAAAAGGATGTGGGCCTCAAATATTTGTTTGTAGGTACTTATGTTTGCGTCCTTTGCTTATAACGTTGTTATTATTATCTATTACATTATTAAAGTAAGTAAGGGTTGAAAAAGAAAATCTCGTAAGGACAGGAAAAAAGTCATCGGAAGACAGGATTTCATCAAGCAGAGTGGCGCAGTGGAAGCGTGCTGGGCCCATAACCCAGAGGTCCGTGGATCGAAACCATGTTCTGCTAGAAGTTTTTTTTATTATTTCTTTTTTTTTTAATTAAAAGTGGTAAGAATTATTTTTTTTCATCTTTGCTTTAATTAGTGATGTCATCGTGTATATAAATATGATTTCATAAAAATATGTTTATTTAAAAAAAAAGATACTCTCATAAAAAAAACTCTTACATATGAAGTTTTTTTTATAACGCAAACACAATATACTACAAAAATAAAGGCGCCAAGGCTTAGCACTATTTAATTGGGATTTGTTGATTTATTGATCCAAAATATCAAAAATTGGGAGTTCGTCTCAGCGATCTCACATGGACGACTCATCAGTTGACTAATTCAGTTCAGATAGTGGAATTTTGAAAGGAAAGTTCAGAATTTTGTTTAATGGTATAATTTATGTACGAGGATGAGCTCTCGGACATTTTTACTTACATATATTCAGAACAGACGTATAATAACGAAAGAAATGGATTTGTTTGAGTTTTTTTTTAGACCAAATTTGATATTTTTGAAACCTACTGTTCAGAGAGTGGCAGTTTGAAATAAACTATGGGAAATGCGAATGCAATTGGAATAATCTAAGAATAACCTGTTTAAATGGTCTTCATTTCGAGTCGAAATTGTTGTGAAATATTAAAGTGTTTACAAGTTCTTGAATAGGGATTTTCAATTGGCGCGAATAGATTTCGTCAGTCTGTGGCCATGTTGTTCTAATGAAATTTGTCAAATCTATTGTTTATTATTCAATAAACTGATGCCAAAATACCATGGCAAGCTACACGATTAAACAACACATTCAAAAGATGAAACTTTACTACCAAAATTAATGTTTGTTAGTACAGACCTTGCAAACTACGCATATTTTACGGTAGATGAGGTGGCTCTTCACAGTCGACTCTTCAGCGTTTGGTAGCTAAAGTTGAGACAACCGGTTTGCTAACATTGATACGCCAAAGGAACGCAAGATAATCCAAGAACTTCACCGCGGTCTGTAAAAGTTTACAACAGAACACAAGGCGGTCGATCCCAGGCCGTGCACAAGAACGGCTTTTCGCAAACCTCAACGCATGATGGGCTTTGTAGCGTTTGGAAGAGGACCCTAATTTTGGCCGAAAAACCATCTTTTACGCCGAGGCGTATTTTTGGATGAATTGCTGTGCTTACAAGCGAAATTTATGTGTATGGGTTTATCAGAAGACAATAATGCATCTTAAAATAATTACCTTTTGGTTTGGGTTGGATTTTGGGCTGGTATCGGCATTGGTTCGGAAACGACGTTATTTAGACGTTCATCGTCAATGTGGTTCCAGCAGTACGACGCTACGTGGCAAACAGCGGACGCCATTGACATTTTGCATGAACGATTTTAGGGTAATGTTGTTTCTCGTAGAGATGACGTGTATTGGGCACCAATGTCATGCGATTTGACCCCACAATGTCATAGCTCAAATTCAACCGTATCTATGCAGAAGAGTAATTGAAAATTGAACCGCGCCACCATAATAAGCCGAGGCGATATCATATTCTATACATAAAGATATATATAGGCCTTTCAAATAAAAAGAGTTGTTAAAACCTCACGCACGGGTTGCTTTATTCTATTTCAAAATCTACAAACACGTATTAAAAAAAAAAAATCCTTTATATCCAAAACCAGCGTCCGGAAATCCCAAACCTTCGGCGCACGATCCGAGTCCAAACGGCTGAAATTAAAAGAACTTTTCATGGCAAGATGTACTGTTGACTGATTTGTCAATTCTGGAACAATCCAGTAGCTCTGAAAAAACTTGTTCGGCAGTCAATCGATAATCATGCTTGAATGCCAGTTCAGAAAAGATGAATCCTCTGACGCAAACCTATCGAAATAAAGCTATAGACAACTCTATTCGAGGGCTAAAAGGTCATTTACCTATATTGCTTGTCATTAGTGAGCCTAGTGATTTAACAATTCAACGCAAGCATGTCCAGAACAAATTTGTATCCACAAAACCAGTTCTAAAACTCGTATCAAGCATATCCAAATGGAAACCATATACAGCCAACTTTTTCAATTAAAGTCAGGCTGAGCCAAATTATTTCAAAATCAGGTTCCACCAAATTATCCGAATCAAAGACAGGCCCAACTAAATTTTACTAATCAAAGGCAGGCTCAGCAATAGTAACCCTTAAACTTAGAACAGACTCCGACAGAAAATGTATAGGGGAAATAGAAAAACAAGACTCAACAACTTAAAACGACAAATACGGAACGACAACATCGGAAATACATTTCTTAGATTAATTAGTTTTTCATCCCCCAATTTTGAGTGTCGAATGAAGAGCGGAGAAATATTGAAAATTCTAATAGTTGCCGGCTCAAACAAAAACAAGACCTTGACTGGTCCTGAAACCTTTTCTTAGCGACAAATGTTTGAATGCCAACTCTGTAGCCGGAAGCGTAAAAATAAGTCACAACACCTTCATAAACCGTTTTGGTCTTGAAAACACCAAACTCATATTTTTTTTACCACAACTCATTCCAAGTCATTCCATGGAAACTTTGGTTGTGGTTTTGTGGTAAGCCGAAGACTTAGGAAAGAAGTCTTGGGCTTCTGAAATATAAGCGAGCGTCTGACCATAAAACGCATCAAAGCCAAATTAAAAAACGTCACTTTGATCTGTGCTCACGCCCTAAAGGAAGAAAAAGATGACTCAATTAAGGAAGAGTTCTACGATCTCCACGAGAACACGTTTGATATGTGCCCGAAGTACTATGTCAAGATTATTCTTGGTGATTTCAACGCAAAAATCAAAAAGGAGGGCATCTTTCATTTGATGGTGGAATGACACAGCCTGTACGACAACACTTCGAGAAACGGGCTTAGGCTGATTGCTCGAAATGTCATCATAGAAAAAACTCGATTCCCACACCTCAATATACACGTAACGTCAGCCAGATTGATCATGTTGAGATAGATGCTAGGCATGCTTCCAGTATGCTGGATGTCCGAAAGATCTGAGGGAATGAATAATACATTCAACTTGACTGATTATGGTCAAAATTACCATCCCCACGACCTAAATGAACTGTGGTTAGTGATAGCCAAGCTTAAACCGTACAAGGTTGATGGTGTGAATGGCTTGCCAGCCGAATCATTCAAAGCAGGGTGAGATGACTTGGTGACTTGGTAGGGAGATGCTCTGACATGTACCAACTACAGAATACAGATGCATAAGCCTCCTCAACGTCGCATACGAAATCCTGTCATCTGTACTGTGTGACCGCTTAAAACTGTTTGTCTACGATCTGATCACTCCCTATCACTGTGGTTTTAGGCCCGGCAAATCTACCGTCGACAAAATATTCACACTCGACAGATTTCGAAAAAGAGGTTGGAGGCAGATCAAACGAAGAATCACTTTCGCCAATCGCTTGTTCTTCAAGCTAATCGTTGATTAGTAAAGCCCTCTCTCAAAGAAACAAGGAGACCTTATATAAGAACCTAAATAGCCCAGTTCTACTATATGGGGCAGAAGCATGGACCCTGTCAAAATGGATTAGAATCTGCTTGAATGCTTTGATACTCGTAAGAAAATTCTTCAGGTGATTTTCGGTCCAGTATTTATCGATGGAGTATGGAGGACAAGCGTCAACACCGGCTTTACAGCGACGTTGACCTGGTCAAAAAGCTTAAAATGAAAATAAAATCTGAAATGTCTGGGGCACATGGAGCGTATGAACACCAACGCACCAGCCCGAAGAGTCTTAGAATCTACCCTTGATGGTCAGCGCAGCAGAGGAAGACCGCACCACGACCATAACTAACTTGTAGTGCGTTATCTGGAGGCACCTAGCTAGAGACCGAGCTGGCTGGAGGGAGTTGTTAGTTGAGGCTGTAGTCCATCCTGGATTGTAAGCGCAAACTTAGTAAAGGAACTAAGTAAGGTCAACAAATTGTGAATAGAAGGTAAAATATACTATATCATCATTTTTTTTTATTTTTATCAAATGTATGTAGGAAGTTTCGTGGTTGGATGTTGTAGGAACTGGGGGCTTCGAGCTGTATCTTTTCCTACACATCAAGTGCTTACATTACCTTCACGTTGGATAGCATCATGAAAAACGAAAAGAAAAGATTGCGTCATTTATTAAAGCTGTCAGCAAAGATTGCACATGCTACGATGTCGTGGGAAATTGACTCAGATCGAAAGTCATCGATTTTAAGCCGATTAGCGAGCGCACATGATCCTACCGATAGAGCTGAGGAGTCTAAAACGAGGAGCTTTACGACCTCCTGGACAGAGCCTACGGAGCCTATCCGGAGTACAATGTCAATGTCGTGCTCGGAGACTTCAATGCTAAAGTCGGAAAGGGAAATATCTTTGGCGAATTAGTTGGAAAGCAAAGCCTTCACGAAACGACAACAGATAACGGCTCCCGACTAATCGACTTTGCTGCAGCTCGGGATATGGTGTTGAATAGCAACTAGGTTCCTCCGGCGAAGGATACACACAGCAACCTGGCGATCTTCAGATGGTCGAACAGCCAATCAAATCGACCACGTGCGAATTGGCGCAAGGCACGCGTCAACATCTTGGACGTTCGAACTTTCCGACGGGCAAACATGGATCACTTTCTTGTTGTGACAAAGTTCAGAGCTCGACTGTCCAACGAAAAGAAAGCGAAGGCCGCCCAAAAGAAGAAATTCAATATTGCATACCTTAGCACACCTGAGAAAGCCAGAAACTACAGTGATCAATTGACCGGGATACTTTCTGCCGTACCCCCAACCACGAGCGTCAACAACCAGTGGAACTAGTATCGTGACATCATCAAGGAGGTAGCTGAGACCACCATAGGCTATCAACCCGTGGTATGATAAAGAATGCGCGGTATTGAAGCAGGAGACGGAAAATGCATGAATGCAAGTGCTGCAACGGAAAACAAGAGCAGCGAAAGAGGACTACCGTGAAAAGAGAAGGAAAAAAAAAAAACCCTGCGCAAAAATAAAAGAGCATTCGCAGCCTCTCAGCTCAGGTATCTCGAGGAGTCTAGCACCGCCACCAACACCCGTCGGTTCTATGAAACAGCCAAGCAACTGGCATCAGGTTCTAGGACCAAGCTCATCGAAACAGTGAAGGGAACCTAGTCACCGAAAAGCGAAGCACAGGAAATTGTAGACGTGTTTAAGCAGCATTTCCAGCAACTGCTTAATGAGTATTATTTAAAGGAAGCCACAGGAGAACAATGAAGCATGAGCGGTTAAGAAATCCATCCAACAACAACAACAAATGCGCCGGGTCGAATAGTCTACCTACGGAACTCTTCAAATACATATATAGGGGAGATGTCCTGATAGTGTGCATGCATCAGCTCAACCAAGTTTGGGAGAAGGAAAGTATGCCAGACGACTGGTCAAATAACTCCATGTGCCCAATCTACAAAAAAGGCGATACTATGTCCTGCAAAAACTAGACAGCTGTATTCCTGCTTAATGTTGCCTACAAGATCCTATCCACCGTACTATTTGAGCGTCTAAAACCTTTTTGAAACACTACATATGTGGCTTCAGGCCAGACAGATCAACGGTAGACCAAATCTTCACACTGGGGCAAATCCTTGAAAAGACCAACGAATTCCAAGTCGAGATCCACCATCTTTTCATCGAATTCAAAGCCGCATATGATAGCATAATTCGCCAAGAGCTTTTATTGGTGATTTCGGAACTCGGGATCCCGAAAAAACTGATTCAGCTATGCCGCATGACGTTACAAAATACACGGTGGAACAGCTCATCCGAGCTATTGATGAACAGGCGAAATGCGTTGGTCTTGACGTGAATGAGGACAAAACAAAGTATAAGCTCTCAAAAAATAAAGCTTTAGCTGTCCATCGCCTAGGACAAAACGTCACTGTTGGTGGCAGTAATTTCAAAATAGTCAAGGAGTTCACCTACCTCGGAACAAACATCAATCCCACGAACGACACCTTAGTGGAAATCCGACGAAAAATTACTCTAGCGAACCGCTGCTACTTCGGTTTGGCTAAACAAATGGGTTCAAAACTCCTTACTCGAAAGACAAAGTGTAAGCTTTACAAAACACTAATTTTATCAGTTCTACTCCACGGCGGCGCCGAGTGCTGGACGATAAGTAAAAAAGGGGAATTGATACTGGGCACTTAAGAGAGTAAAATTCTTCGGCGGATATTTGGTCCTATATGCGAAGAGGGCGAATGGAGGAGAAGATTTAATCGTGAATTATACGAGCTATACTCAGATGTGAATGTAGCCCAAAGAGCCAAAACACGTCGACTACACTGGCTCAGTCACATCGAGCAAATGGAAAACAACGCTCCAGCCAAGAAAATCTTCGAATCCCAGCCCCCAGGTTCGAGACCGAACCTCCGCTGCAGGGACCAGGCGGTTACAGACGCAAGAGCGCTTGTTCTCGACGACTGGGGGGAGCTCGCGGGGGATCGCAGCCGATGGAAGACCGCACTATCTCAGACAGAGACCCTCCATGGATCGGGAGCCGGATAAGTAACTAAGTAAGTATGTACGAAGTTAATAATAGTTTGCAAAATATCATTCTAACTACTCCTGTTTTATTACTTTCAGATATCTTAGCGTTTCTCAAAGAGTTTCTACAGAGCTTGAAATCCCTTGGAATGAACTCCAAGTTTTGTTTTTCAATGGCTAGATAATAATTCATTGCCATAGAATGCATTTATTCGAAACCAAAATCAACCGTAGACATTTTGTTACATAAATTCTTGCACCGATCTCAAAGACCTGTAGATAAACAAAAACACCCAATTGTCTAAAGTTTCAACCAGAATGAATAGCTATTTGACCTTTTTGATCCACCTTCAATAATCGGCGGAAATTGTTTCTTTTGTAAATATGCAAAAAGAAAAAAAATCGCACTCAAACTGTCTCTGCTTACCAGAGGACAAAGTGAAGTAATAACTTTGTAGGTATACCTTTACCGATCTATACATTGTGCAAAATTCACAGTCGGAGTTCTACACTCACATTTAAACTAGTTCTTTACCTAGAAATAGAAAAAAACTCACAAGCTGCAATAGCAAATGGGACAATAAGAAATGTCCTTTGGACCAAAAAAAAAAAAAGAAGAAGAAGAACCATCAGACATCTAGAATACGATTTGTCTATTGTTTGATACGATCAATCAAGGTGTTGAAGAGAAAAAAAAACTTGGTTGCCCTCACCATAAGACTGCATTTTCCTTATCCCAGGTACCTACCTAAGCATTTTGTATAAATTGTATTAGAAAAAGGAATTTGAAAAATTGTAACGTAAATACCTACCTATTGCGATTCAAGCATGAATGTTTCTTTAAGTTTATCTATTTTAGGTATATACGTAGTTAACCACAGAGGTACGAAAAAAAAAGTTAAAGGATACCGAAAGAGGAATAACCTATTTAAGTTAGAACTAAATATAACGTCAGCTGCTTGATATTTTTACCAGTCCTATTTGATAACATAAAACATGTCTCATTAATTTCCTATAGGTATAGGTACCTACCTACATACATATCTATCTATTAATATTTAATCAAAGGTTCTTTGAACTTAAATTCACTTATCTATATACCTACAGTTTTGGCCAAAACATTAGCAACTAAAACTACCTCCATCATTATCAGGTCTATCATGGTAACAGATCGGGGAATTCTAAGAACGGTGAAAAGTTACGATCGGGGAATATATTGCGTTCATGGTAACAGAATTGTAGAAGAAATATTGATGCATACCAACGCAGGTTGTTGACATTTATGTATGTATATCTGTCAAAACTTTAATTCCAAAATAAACAGACGGTCAAATTATATTTGGTTTGTTTTTTTTTTCTTTTTACTAAAAGAGTAAAACATAATTTCTGTATGAATAACAATTTATTTTAAATAAAAATGTTTACTCGTACTTACTCATCTTTTTGCACATTCATCATTTTTGGTAATTTAATTTTGCTTCTTTAGGCTTCGGGAATCTTTTCACTTACGATTTCTTGGCGGGCAAATCGGAAAGACAAAAATCGTCATGCAACGCATAAGAACGCGACTCGTTGCTTATATTTTGACAGCTTATCGTCATTCATCGCTTAATTTCTAAAATACCAACGCACATCATTTTCTTTTTCGTAATTCTCCGCGATTTGTGAATCGGAACGTTTACCATGATACAAATTTCGTACATTTCGTACAAATCGGACAGATTTTTTCCCCGATCTGTTACCATGATAGACCTGTATGTCTTTCAAAAATGAGTAACTAAAACAAATCATGTTAGTTTTTTTTCTAAAATTTAATACATTATGTATGTACTTCTGAATAGACATCAAGAGAAATTAGTTTTCAAAACGGTTCATTAAATATGATATAAGTAGGACAGTGAACCCAATTTTTTACTGGTCAAAACAAAAGCAACTTTTTATAACTACCTCTCTTTTTCTTATTAATAAATAGAAGTTAGACCGTTAACTAAAAAATTCATTGCTCATAGTAAAGGTGTTGGCAAAAAAGTGCAGTTGAATCTATTTATTAGGTATTATTCAGTTCACGAGCAAGCTAATGAGTGTTCTTAGCTAACGTTTGTAAAATGGCCCGAAACAAATACTCTAACGAAATAAAAAAAAAATTATAAAAGAATATAAAAGTGGAAAGAGTCAAATTAATTTATCGGAAAAATATTCCATTCCAAAATCAGTGATTTGCCGATTAGTAAAATTTTATAAATCCACAAAGTCATTCTAAACGGTTCATCGAGGTGGCAGACCAAGAAAAACAACAGAACTAGAAGATTTTGCTATAATAAAATCAATCAAAAAAGACCCTTTTATATCATCGCGAGAAATAAGAGTCCAACTCGACCTGGCCGTAAGCGCGAGAACAATCCGGAGACGAGCTGTTGATGGTGGACTAAAGTCCTTCAAAGCTGTAAAAAAGCCTTTTATTTCAACCAAAAACAAGGGGCCTTATTGTGAGTGTCGTTAACGTTCGATTCGATAAAAGTCGATAGTGCCAAAACGTTTGATGCGTTAAAATTTGTATACAAAGCAATTTAGATAACTTAATGTTGTTGTAACCACCTATAAAAACACAGCTTATGGTATCTTATACAAGAATAATTTCAGATATCTTAATTTTTCGATGATCGATTTTCGACAAAAGTAGTAGATCGATTAACAAACGACACTCGCAATAAGGGCCAAGCTGGCGAGATTAAAGTTTGCTCATGACCAAATCAACTGGACCTTTAGAAAATGGAGGAATGTACCCTTTTCGGACGAGTCCAAATTCAATTTCAAGGGTTCCGATGGTTTCTGTCGTGTTCGCAGACCAGCCAAAGAGGCACTAAATCCACCTTACACCAAAGCTACTGTAAAACGTGGAGGAGGAAACGTAATGGTGTGAAGATATTTTTCAGGGCATGGACTGGAACCGATTCACCAAATAGATGGTACAATAGATCGTTTTATGTACCGTGACATTTTACAAAGTGTAATGCTGCCACACGCTGAGGATCAGTTGCCTCTGAAATGGATATTTCAGCAGGCCAATGACCCAAAGCACACGTCCAATACGGTTAAGATGTGGGTTTCAAGAAAACCGGATTGACGTGTTACAATGGCCAGCACAGTCCCCAGATCTCAATCCCATAGCAAATCTATGGGAAATTGTAGATCGACGAATTGTAAGGACTAATTGCAAAAATAAAAGTGATCTCTTTGAACAAATTAAATTGGCTTGGGAAAGTATCCCAAACAGCATAATAAACAATTTAATTGACTCCATGCCTCGAAGATGTGCTGAAGTGATAAAAAACAAGGGGTTTGCTACCAAATACTAGCAATATTTTATATAGTTTAAAAAAAAATATGTATTTGTTAAAAGTTGCTTTTGTTTTGACCAGCCTAATATTGAATTAATTGTACTAATTTTGCTATATTTAATGAACAACTACAAAAACCATTTTATTTTATTTTCCACTAGAAACTGTAAATATTTATTTAAATTTTAAAAACAAAAATATACCATGATAGATTCTTAAATTTGTTTTTTAATTACTTAATAATGGAGGCAATTAAAGTTGCTTTTGTTTTGGCCAACACTGTACCTACCTACGTAGATGTATCCTTTGCAGGTCTAAAAAAAAAACACCTTTTAAACGCTTTTAGGAACTTAGAAATTTTTATCAATGAAATGATATTCTTTCCCCCCAAGTTTTCCGAAGCCACTTAAACTATAGCTGGGTCCCTAACCTAACATTCCTACTTATTACATCACGTGTTGCTAATTTTCTGAAGAACACTTGAAATGCAACTTATGTTTTCTTTTATTTAAATTTCTTTATTAGGTATTTTGTTAACAAATTTTACCGATTTCTACTGATCAATCTGCCTACCCTCAGTTATGTTTGCTTTTCAAAAGTCATTTCTTCAAGTGCTAAAACGTTTGAACTTTAAAGCCCTTCAACAAATTTTAACATTTGGTTATAGGTAGATCCTTCGATTACGATAAAACAGCACGAATTTTCCTTCCTTCCTTCCATTCCTGCTGGCATTCTCTTCTTCGTTACATCCCGTTCTATCTTGCTTTCTGCCTATCCGGTCATGTAAGTTTACAGGAACACACATATATAGGGAATTATATATACCGCACTAACAAACACACTCAAACGGAGTCCTATAGATGGGAATTATTGTGTGTTGCTTCACATCAGGTTGCTTGATCGGTAGAATGATGACAGATATTACACCAACAACACCAATGTTAAATTAAAATGCACATACACAGACGAACACAGGCAACAAAAAAAAAACGAAACATCTGCTCCTTTCAGGATTTCGGAAAAACTATACAGAAGACCATACATTATTCTGTCTGATGTGTTCTTTGCCTGCCTGCTCCTTTTTTGTTCAGTGTTTCGAATTTTCGTCCTTTATTACAATTGGAACTGTAAGTAGCTAGTTTTGTTGTTGTTTTGAAAAAATAATAAATTTCATAGGTACCTAGCAGACGGATGTTTTGTTATTTTATTTCAACTTTTTTTTAGATTTGCAATGAAACGAGTTTGATTAAAATTAATGTTGAGACTTGAGAGTGAGATGATAAACTCGGAGATCTAGGTAATAAGTAGTATACATACCTTCATTTACTTGTTTCAATTAAATTATTACGAGTAGACTCATATATTAACATAAAATATGCATAAAACTGCAATGACTATGGGTAGGTAGGTAGGTAGATAGGTATTATGTTCATTTATAGATAAGGCCAATAACTACCAACTGCTATGAAGGGACTACTAGACTAATATAAGTTAAAACTAATTTAGAAGGTAGGTTTTTATTCGAAGCCCAGAATCAGGTGAATTTTAAGAAACATTTGTGCTGTGGCGCTCAAGTTTGATGACGCATGATTAGATCCTGTGGATTTAGGTCATTGAATCATTGAAGATTGAACGCATTTTCAAGATATTAAACGGGTACCTAGGTATTCCCCAGAACAAAAGAACATTTTAAAAGATGCAATTTAAAGTTATCAACTTATAAGCAAAATAAGAAAAAAATTATCTATAGGGTGACCAGAAATTAACGATAGGAAAATAAATTTAAATAATACTACAACAGTGTGGCGTATAAGGATTTTCAATAAGAGCGAGTAGATGTTGAAACGGAATAAAGCAAGCTGTGTGTGGTATTGACAAAATTATCGGTGCAGTCAAAAATATGCATCATCTTACTGGCGAAAAATTATTGCAGACATTACTTTAAGAATTTGGAAAAAACCAATGACACAGTGGAAAAGAATGAAACATGTTTTACCTATGCATGCCTTATATACTGCGACTTTAGATTAAAACCTAGTGGATGTACGAGGAAGCAAAACTGATACTGGATCAGTACTTGCTGCAGCTCTCCGGAAAAATCATCATGAACTTGGAAGATCATCCCAACTCCGAAGTGCAACAACACCTCCAACTAGAAGCCTAGTGACAGGTATCTATATGATCACTGATAATCAATTTGAAGAAATCATCCATAACGACGACGCATACTTCTACGAGAAGAACAACAGTCCATACTACGGGGGATAAAAATCCATTTCATCAAAAATTATAACACTGCTATACTCTGTCCAACAAAAATTGTCAGTACAGGAAAGATAGGACGTTTGTCTCTCATTCTGGTTGAATTGCCATGCATAAGAGTGTCGCCTTTTAAAGCTCTCACAGGGATTCCGTAGTTTATATTATAAATCGCCGCAAACGAGAGTAAAAAACGCGTAGAGCTACCGTCTGCTGATTCAAAACGACTGAAAACAATATTCAATTTAACTTTTCCCACAACGCCAAGCGGTAAGATAATATGCGCGTTTTTTTTAAGTTGAAAAGCAATACGACAACACTTAACATACTCATCTTCTTAAAATGTGTTCTCAAAAGCTTCAAATCCCAAAAGCTCCTTAATAAAAACCACTGAAAAAGCTCCTTGCTTGCAATTGAGAATGATAATGGTAACTCTGTTTTGATGTAGATAAAGAGCGCACGATCGTATTGAGTGACACTTGACACTCTTGAGTCTTGACAGTATCTCATCACTTCATCAGCAGTGGGATACGACGGTCATGTTGGGGTGTATAACTTTTTGCAAAGAATTAGAACAACAATTCCTTAAGAAAAGTCAGTGGCTTGCTCTTTTTTTACTGGCATTTTTCCTAACGCATTGTAGTGAGGGTGCATCAGGCGCCACTGCTTTAGAAAAAGCTCTCCCATAAGGCCTGTACTGACAATTTTTGTTGGACAGAGTATAGTATTAAAAAAATCATGAATTAGATAAGAAAACATTAATATGATATTGTAGGCAAATAGCACTATAAGAATCCAAAAGAAGAATTTTGGGCCCTTTTTTAAACCAACATGATTTAGCAAGAAGTTAGTTTTAAGTCAAATTGTATATAAAACAAATTAATTTAAAAATCCTGTCTTATAAATAATTAATATTTGGCAAGATTTATACTTCCTATATGTAGGTAGGTATAACATAATGTACATAAACCAAGGTCTTACACCGAACATTTATTGATTACCATAAAGAAATCGGAAGAAGAGAAGACAGCAAAAAACATTTCCGAATTAGGAGCCAGGTTATAGCTATCATTGAAATGCATCATCGGAAAAAATCAGTTTAAGGCTGACTTTATTTTTTTGACAAGCCAGTTATAGCAATCATTGAAAAATTGGTTTCAGTAAAAGATCTTGTCATTGACTAATAACTACCAATTTTAGGTATTTGAGGTTAGAGTTGATCATTGAAAGCAAAACTGACAGTTGAGAATAGAAAGAGAATCGAACACATTCCAAGTTAAGTTCCAAGTTAAAGGGGCCAGTTATAGCTATCATTGAAAACCATTATTGAAACACGAATCAGTGGAACAGTGGAATATTTTTTACAAGTCGGTTATAGCAATCAATAATTTCGCTGTCATTGAAAAGATCTGTTGCTTGGATGCTTGCTAAATTACAAAGATAAACTGAATAGTTTTTTGAGGTAAGAGTTGATCATTGAAAGCAAAACTGACATTTGAGAATGGAAAGAGAATCGAACACATTCGGTGGAACGATTGTGTTCCAAGTTAAGGAAACGAAAATTACCTGTTCATTGAAATTGATTTCTATCAGTGAAATAATAAAAATGGATTTAAAAGAAAGTTTAAATCAGAATTTTGTATTTTATAGAGTTAAAAAAATTTTACTACTCATTATCTTCATTTTCGTACCAATTTAAAGCCATTGCGGTTTGTTTAATCATCTTAAAAATGAAAATGAAAATTTTCAATGATAACTGTAATTGGCCCCTTAGAGTTGGAAAAGCACTCTTCAACACTCAACATTATTAAAATGCTGGAGATTCCAAAAAATGTTCTAAATGTCAAACGATATTTTCCGTTTGGCATATTATTGTCGAATGCCCTACATACACACACGGAAAAAAGTATTGACACACCTGTTTTTTTTTTTAACTTTATGAATAAAAAACAAAATTAATTTTTATAAAATTTGTTAAAAATGTTTTGTTTTTATTCATTCATTTTTATTCAACCGTCAAAATAGTGCCGTCTGGAGCAGGGGAGTTAGTATTTATAGATGTCATAATGGACAAGATGGGCTATTTAAAAATAATAAATGAAAATCTTAAAAAAGTGCTGAAAAACTGGACCTTGCTGGTGATTTGCATGTCCAGCAAGATAATGACCCAATGCTCATATAGTGAAACCTAAACTAAAGATAAGTTATATTTTTTGCTATAGCCTGATGTACATAATATGTATGTACATTATATTTAAACAAGTACTCAATATGTTTTAAATGAAGTTTATTAGTACATTGATCAAGATAGACTGACCAGCAGAGATCAGCTAGCCACAAGTCGAACTTCATACCTACTTATACATTGATATATTCTGTGGTTATATAAATGCATGTATATTCAATATACATTACATATATTCCAATACATCACCTTCTCCCTTTAATTCAATACTTATAACTAAATGTTTAATTCAATATTCAAGTAAACAGAAAATACTTAAAATTAAAAATATTGTTATTCATCTTTAAATTACATAGATATAATTATTTTGTAATCAGTAAACAAACAAAATCCAAAATAAATTCATTATTATATATTTCTAATATGTACATAGATTACTTAAATTGGTCTAAAGAAATCTGGCCTTTTGATATTGCGTCCAAATCTAGTAGTGTATGTTGTTTCTTTTACATTTCGCTGCTCATTCATATTTTGTGTATCGTTACCTCGTTTATTGAGCTTTAGTGATGGAGAAATGGACTCGGACACATTTATAGGAGCATTGTTATTCTTATTATTGTCTAGAGAAATAGGTTCATTAGATGTTAGTATCTGTGGAGCATTGGAAGACTTTCTTAAGTGAACAGTACTTCGTCGAATGACATTATTATTTTCATTGCGAATCCAATACGAACGAGGTGTTTCATGTTTTGACACTACTTTTGCAGGTTCCCATTTTCTGTTGTGAAGATACACTACATTATCATCCTCCTTCAATACAAGATCTTTTCTCGGCTGTTTAACGTTTGTCATGCGGTCCTGTTTGGTCTTCAAATGTAATTGTAAATCTTTGGGTATCTTTTGAGCTAACTGTTTGGTGTTTATGGGCAACTTAGTTCTTAGCTTTCGAGACATAAGCATTTCCGCAGGAGAATAACCTATACCTGGGATTGGTGTTGTACGATAGTTTAATAAAGCTAGATCTAAATCCTGAACCTGGTTTGACTTTCTTAGCATCATCTTTGTTATATGAACAGCTTTTTCTGCCATACCATTGGCTTGTGGGTATCTAGGGCTGGTATATTTAAAATCAAAATTCATTTCATTTGCAAAGGTTTTCATAGAATATGAATTAAAAGGCTGATTGTCAGCTATAATAAGCTTTGGAATTCCATGTATTGAAAAAATTTTCGTCAAAAGTTTTATCATTGTATTTGCTGTTTTATCCCGAGCTGGAAGTAATTCTATCCATTTAGATAAATAGTCTATTGCTACCAGATAATACCGACCCCCATACTCTAAAATATCAACGCCTATTTTTTGGAAAGGTAGTTCAGGTATAGGACTGGGATTCAGTTTGTGTTTTTTGTTTTGTGACCTGTTCTTTTCGCAAATTTTACACTGCGAAATATAATTTTCAATGTCTTTATACATTTGTGGCCAATACATAATTTGCTTAGCTCGCATAATCGTTTTTGTTACACCCGAATGGGACTCATGAAGTAAATGCAACATTTGGTTTATTAGGTTATTAGGTATAAAAACGCGGTCTTCATAAAAAACTAAATTATCTTCTACGTATAGTTTATCTTTAATTTGCCAAAATTGCTTTAAATCGGTATCCAGTTTGTCCTTTGTCAAAGGCCAACCACTTATAAAAATGTTTGTTAGTCTTTTTAAAATATAATCTTTTTTAGTTTCCTCTTGAAATAACCGTTTTTTAGAATCACTCATATTTATTGTGTGAACAAGATCTCTCAATGATTTTTCAGTATCAACAGTATTATCAACCATTGAGTTTCGTGAAAGTAGATCCGCTACATGTAAAAATTTCCCTGGGACATATTGTAAATCTAGCTCATATCTAGCTAGTTTTAACTTCATTCTTTGTAGCCTATGCGAATGAACTTTATTAATTTCTTTTGTACTAATAGAGACTAACGGTTTGTGGTCCGTATGAATAATTACTTTGTGCCCATAAATATATCTGTGAAATTTTTCGCATGCATAGACTATGGCTAGCATTTCCTTTTCTATTTGGGCATATCCAATTTCTGTTTTTGAAAGGCTTTTTGATGCATATATAACAGGTTTTTCGTTTTGGATTAAACAACACCCGAGACCGTTTTTTGAGGCATCTGTTTGTACTACTATGGGTTTAGTAGGATCAAACGTATGTAGAATAGCATTTTCTCTCAGAATGTGTTTAATTTTTTCTAATATATTAGAATGAATGTCAAGCCACAAAAATTCGACATTTTTTACTAATAATTTACGCAATGGAGCATTCAGTTCTGCAAAATTAGGAATGAAACTACGCAGGTAATTTAAAGTACCCATGACCTTTTCTAAATCTTTTTTGTTTTCAGGATTTTTGATTTGCATAATAGCTTCAATGCGGTCAGGGTCGGCGGCTATAGTTTTCCCTGTAATAATGTGTCCTAAATACCTCACACTTTCTAATCGGTACTGTAATTGTTCTTTATTAAATTTGACATTAATGCTTCGCGCCCTATCAACTACCCGTTGGACATTGGCATCATGTTCCTCTTTTGATCTGCCACCTACCAAAAAATCATCAATATATATCGCCGTACCAGGTAAATCTCTAAAATACTTCTGATTTAATTTTTGAAATTTTTCTGGGGCTATTTTTAAACCGAAAGGGAGGACATTCCACTCCCAAGTACCGAAACCGGTGCTGAATGTCGTAAACTCTTTGGAATCTTCATCTAGTTTTACCTGCCAAAAACCTTCACGCATATCAAAAACTGTAAAATATTTCATCCCTGCTGTTGCCTGGCACATTTCTTCAACGGTAGGAATGAGGCAGTGCTCATCTTGTAGATGTTTATTTAGCTCACCTGGATCTATACATAAACGCAACGAACCATTCGATTTTTCAACTATAACCAATTGATGGCACCATGCAGAAGGTTTGTCTTTTCGGCGAATAAGGCCTCGTTTTTCCATTGCACTTAACGTGGTTTTAACTTTGTCATATAAACTATACGGGATACGTCGAGGAGGTTTGCTAATCGGTTCTGTCCCTGGCTTCAAAACTAATTTACAAGCTTCGGGAAAACAGCCATGACCCTCAAAAACATCTATATTTTTCTCGATAAATTTTTTCTTATCATCTTTAGTTACCTCATGAACCTTCCGAATGAGATCAAAATCAATGCATGTTTTCAATCCTAATATCGGTTTCGAGGAACCTGAAACTACTACATATTCAACATCTAATTGTTTTTTATTAAATTCAGTGGGAATCTTAACTGACCCTAACGTTTTAATTGGAAACCCTCCATACGCCTCTATTTTAGTTCCATTAGGCTTAATAACAGCTCTGTCCACTACATTTTTCACTATTTCATGCGTAATAATGTTCACTTCTGCACCACTATCAAGCTTAAATTCAATCGACGATTTGTTAATTTTTAGTTTTTGATACCAACTATTAGTTTTGCTCGCAACGGAATGTACTTCTCCAACATACAACACTGATTCATCCTCAGAATCATGGTCAACATCACTATCATAATTAACCTCATTAACTTTCTTTGCAAACTTATTTCTATGGCTTTTACAAACATTTGCATAATGGTTTAGCTTACCACAGGCCAGACATCTTTTACCATGCGCTGGGCATTTACCTTGCACGTGGTTAAGATTACACCTTGTACACTTAAACTGATTTTTACCTAGCTTTGTACTTAAACTTGTATGTGGCTGCTGATCCCCGGCCTTCTTAACAAATCTGGAATTATAATTTACATTTTCAGCAGTTTTATAATTTTTATTATTTCTAACACTACTTCCCGATTGTCTTCTTATAGCTGCGACACAACTCCGTTCACCTTCCATTCGTTTAGCTTGTAAACCAGCCTCCTCAGCAACTCGACATGTCTCCTTTGTCTTTGCAAGGTCTAACTTATCTGTCTTGAGTAATTGTAACCGCACAGTATGATCCGTTATTCCAATAACTATACGGTCCCGTATCATCGATTCTTTTTGTGATCCAAATTCACAGTTCTCTGCTTGTTTTGTTATATCAGAGAAAAATTGCTCCGCCGGTTCTCCTTCCTTCTGATAACGGGAGAAGAACAGATATCGCTCATAAACGAGATTACTTCTGGGAACACAGTAATTTTGGAATGCATTGATAACTGATTCGATTTTCTTTCGGCTTTCTGAAGATAACGGAAGAGTACTGAAGATTTCTATTGCCTGTTCCCCTGCACATGACAAAAATCTTGCAACTTGTACCTCTTCGCTTTCCGTGTTTGTTTTTGATGCCACTGTATAAATGTCCCACATGTTTTTAAATTTTCTCCAATTTTCTTTAATATTTCCATCCAATAACAATGAATTGGGTTTTATATAAAAATTTTCACTTTCAATTTTTTGTGTGGCCATTTTGTTTTATTTATTTTCCAAAAAGTTCTTTTTATTTATTATTTTATAGCCTGTCACTTTATTATTTCTTTTTATATTTTTTTTTTCGTTTTATGTACTTATATTTCACGGAGTTCTTTTTAATTATTATTTTATATAGTCTATAACTTTGTTTTTTTTTTCTCGTATTACTTATATTTCACAGAGTCTTTGTATTAAACTTCGGCTGCGCCATGATGTACATAATATGTATGTACATTATATTTAAACAAGTACTCAATATGTTTTAAATGAAGTTTATTAGTACATTGATCAAGATAGACTGACCAGCAGAGATCAGCTAGCCACAAGTCGAACTTCATACCTACTTATACATTGATATATTCTGTGGTTATATAAATGCATGTATATTCAATATACATTACATATATTCCAATACATCGATATAAATTGTTTTAAGCAAATTCTTAAAAAATATCCCTTATTTTTTAATAAACAATGGGCCTTACTAATAATCAGAATCACATTTAGTTTTAAGGTTAAATGAAAATCTCCAGATTTTAGAAAATCTGCATACCGATAACGAATTTAAGCTACAGTTCAGACTCTCTTTTCTCTCTTGCCCTTATAGAAAACAGCTCAACTGTTGCGAAGGCAATCGTTGAGTTTGTGTCAAAATCAAAACACAAACTTTTTAGTTGCTCGAATCGAGTTGCTCTAAGTGCGCGATGTCCCATATAAGCCCATATGTTTCATTTTAGCAACGAAACAGTTGCGAAACTAAAAATTGAATGTGCGCGCCTGGCCTTAGTGCTGTTTTAAGGCACTTAAATTTGTATTTAACACTTAAATCTACAACCATGTTATCAGTTCGATTTCAATGGATACGTGAACAAGCAAAACTGCCGTATTTGGAGTGAAGAGCAACCACAAGCATTGCAAGAGCTACATACCAATGCATTCAGAAAAAGCCACTGTTTGGTGCGGATTATGGGCTGGCGGAATCATTGGGCCGTATTTCTTCAAAGATGATGCGAATCGCAACGTTACTGTGGACGGTGAGCGCTACCGTGCTATAATAACAAACTTTTTTTTGCGCCTCTAGACTATTTTTTGTGGGGCTACATTTATGTTAAGGCTCATGTCTATAGCGACAATCCCGCTTTGATTGACGCACTGGAAGCCATTATTAAAGCATTTATTCGTGAGATACCGGCCGAAATGTTAAAAAAGAGTATGCCAAAATTGGACTAAGCGGATGGACCATTTGAGGCACAGCCGCGGCAAAAATTTGCATGAAATAATCTTCAAAAATTAAATTATATCGACCGTACTATTAATTTAAATAAAGATTTCATGCATTATTCTTAATTGTTTTTTTTTTTAATTTCTGATAGCTCTTAAAAAATCACTCGTGTTTCCTTGTTAAAAAAATATGGTGTTATAAATTAAAAAAAAAAAACAATTGAAAAGTCGCTCCGACACTTTAAATGAATTTACGTACTATAATACTTTCTGTTAAAAAAGGATTCGGCAATACCTACTTAATTTTGAAGGTATGGAGCAAATTATGACAGTTCCTGAACTTTAACACACCTTGGTGAAAACTCTGACAGTTCATTAAATTTTGTTTCGCATTTGTTGTACATTTTTAATAGATTTTAAGGAAAGTCTAGAGATTAGTTAGTGAAAGGATTACATTTTTTATAGGGAGCATTTTGGTTAAGCTCAGCACTTAGTTTTAACCTTCCAGTTCACTAATAGTCGACATTAGCATTTGATTATTAATGAGGCCCAATGACTTAGTTCTGAAAACTACAGGTGTGCCAATACTTTTTTCCATGTGTGTATATCTCGCCAAATTGATGTATCATCAGACAACATTGCTGAAAAACTTGCGGAAATTTTGAATCCATCTAAAGTAGGTACGATCTAGCATTGTCAGACGTCTTAAAGTCGGCTTACCCGAGAGGTCCCGGATTTCAGACATAAATTCATCTATCCCGCCGGGGCAGCTTTTTTCCCCGAGTTGTGATTCAAGCTCACAAAATAATGCCTAATGTATCTAAATATCTTTTACGCTATTCACACCAAATCAAAATCTAGATTTCGAGCAAAATTCTCAAAATCTCATCCAAATCTACTAGATTTCCCATACATTTTCAGATTTCCAAATCTACTAGATTACGACAAAATCTACTTTCAAACACAAGATTGTCAAAACAAACAAACCTTTAGAAATGTTCTGGGGCCTGTTTCACAGATCATACATCACATACATTACATACATCATTACAATAAATTGATTATCATACATTACATCAAATTACAGAATCTCATTGGAAATATTCCAGTCGATTACAATGTTGTATGACAGTGGTCATACAACAATTCTGTGAAACAGAAATGATACATCAAACCTATCAAAATCATACATTGTATGTAATGTATGATTTGTGAAATAGGCCCCTGCTTTGTCAGCAAAAGAAGAGGTAGATAAAAAGCAGATAATGAAGTCGAGTCTCGAGTGACTATTTGAAATTTGAATTGTGGGGAGAGAAGGAGAGAAGATAAATTATATCCGAGAAAGCAGGATAAATGGACAGAAACGTCAAATGAAATCCTGTTTCTGTTCAGTGCGAACGCTTCAATGAGATTTCGTAATCTTGTTGCTGAAATCCGAGATTTTAAATCGGGGTGAAAAGCCTATTTCATTGATAAGAAACAATCGCTGCATTGTGATTTAACCTTAAGAAATTGGTTTTAAATTTTCAATCGAACAAACCTTACTTAACGAAGAATGTATTTTTGCAAACCTGGCAAATCTGGCAACCCTAACGACCCATTCAATATGATCAATCATGATGAAATATAATGTTTTTTCTCCAATGATTTACCTAAATTGAATTTGCTTTTTTTATTTTTTTTTCTTCTGATTAAAAATAGAATTTAAATGCAAATAATTTAATGTAAATAGGTATAGATTAGAGACGGCATCATATGGTCTGGCTCCACTAATGCCTTAAAAAAAATAATTTATAAATTGACATTATAAATTATTTCAATAAATAAAACCAAAGATGAGCAATACATAGGTACATACATATCTATATTTCTAAACCTATTCACAAAAACTATTACTATTTATATAGCAATTACCAGCATCAGATGAATTTTTTTTAATTAAAATCGGTTCGATAGCAAATAATGTGAATTGGCAACGCTGAACAAAGATGATTCTGCAACTGCATCCTGCATGTAAGGGGGAACACTTACGAATTGAAACTAACTTCCTACAACTACAAGCCTACAAATACAATTCAAATTGAATCAAAAACAATTCCACTCAACTAAATGCACCCGAAACGCAATAAGCAAGTAATTGAATTGAAATAAAAAAAAATAAAAAAATAATCTAGAAGTATGTAAATTTGAAGTATTTCAAAGTACAGATAACAAATTTACTTACCACATTTCAGCTAACACGAGACAACATCAATTTCCAAATAATCTCAATCCGATTCATACATCATACTGCCCATCAAAAACAAGCCAATTTACAGTCAGGAGAGTCAGGAGCAGAATCCGAATAAATTGCGAATCGAATAAACGAAAACAAAATCCAAAACAAAACACAAAATGAATTCAACCCGCCACCGATAAACCAAACGAAACGCGCGCTTCACATAGAAAAAAAGCACTTGGAGTACTCGATTTTTTCTTCTACTGAGTGGATTCGGCTGTTCGTAGAGGAACAACTCGGCAAGCGAACCAAACAACCTAGTGTGGGTAAGTATTGCAGTGTAAATGTAGAACAAAAAATCGCATTGGTGTGTGTGTTAAGCATGCCGCCATGTAAACACACATCTAACGTATTATTTGGGGGTTGGTTTTACTGCTTCTTCAATTCACCCAAACAGTTGTTGTGTATCCTTCGAAGGGTGAAAAGTTTTCCAACTTTTGCACCGTACGTTGTCCGTTTTTTGTTTTACTTCACTATATTTGATTTTAATATAAACAAAAAAAGCAAAAGAGAGAGAGAGAGAGTGACTAAAATATCGTAAAACAGCCGAAAGGACTGTTTAAATTAAACAAATTAAAAAAAACCCCAAACAAAAAAAGAAATAATTTGTAACAATTTATTAACAAAATAATAATTAACGACGGTGCTCCTAGCCACTGTGCATTTGTTTGTGTGTGTGTGTGCTATTTAATTTCCCCCAAACAATATTTGTTTTTTTATTGAAAAGAAACTAAATCCAACAATGATTTGATTTGTACAGTTAAAGTGTGCGCAGTTTTATTTATTTATTTATTTGATTTTTTTGTTGATAAACACCATCGCAGTTAAAAAAGGTAAATAAATTGAAAATTCACCAAATAAGTGAAACCATAAGAAATTTTAAAGAATAACGGTGTGCATTTGTTAATAAATGAGTGTGTTTGTGTTGAATTTTTTGTACGAGTATATATGCCTATGCACACCAGTGATTTAGTGAAACGAGAGTGTGTTTTTTTTCCAAGGATACTCGCTTATTGGGATATAAAATTAAAACGAACATAAATTAAAAACAAGGATTAAAAACGCAAAAGGCGGTTTGTATAAATGTTTGCTTGATTTATTATTTATTGAAAATATGGAAATAATTTTTGTACCGTGATCAACGTTTTATTTTTGGTTTTTCGCATTTTCCAATTGAATATTGCAATGGGAACTATTTTTCTGCATGCAGCTCGTCGCTGTCGTCCGGCGCTCGCATCAGTAGATCGCATTGCCGACGCGAAACGTCGAAAACCGATGACAGAAAAAAGTGTTCGTATTTTTGTGCATGTCTGCTGCAAACAGTTCTTGGATAAACAGAAAGGGCTATGGCGCCAAATTATTGTTGGGGGTGGGGTCGGGTTGGTTCATTTTTTTAACCATGGCACATGTATGTATGAACCATACTTAATTCGGGTCTTTAATTTGTCCAGTCGAAAATGAACTATTAATTAGTTAACGCGGTAAATATTATAAATACACAGATCCCGTGACACTCTTGCTCAAAAATGATGATCTGTCTCTTTTCTTTCCTAAACTTCAAATGTCTACCGAACTTATTTTATTTTCCTATATGAACTTTGACAGGTGATTTAAATTGGTTGAAGTTGCTAGTTTTGGCAAGTAAACGAAGACTTTAGACGTTTTCGAAAATGTCAATTTGATCGTCAATTGCTGCCGTTAAATATGCCCAATATCTGTTTGACAAACGTCAGGCAAATTTCCCACTGACCCATTGACTTTTTAGCAAAATAAATACCGTTTGTAATTGCATTGAGATGGCTTTCTCATAAGTTTTTTTCTAGACCGTTCGATTTTCGATTAGAGGCCATAGATGAAGATTAGTTCTGAATAATTTTTGTGTGTGCGTCAAGAAAAAGACGGTTTTTTTTTTTTTAAGTAGGCTTAAGGTAGTTATGTATATCCAACAAGAACGTTGAACAAAGGCGCAAAATTTCAAACAGTCTAGTATTATGGTGATAGTAGGTATGATACTGCTTAACTCTTTGCTAACATTAAGTAGTTTACTAACTCTTTCTTAACTTTTGACATTTTATAACTAGTATCGTGCCAAGGATATTTTGTAATTAATTGTTTCTAAACAAACAATGACAGTTCGTTCAAAAAAAAATAAATAAACAGACCTTTTTTTGACGTTTTTAAATGTTAAAGAGTCATATTATGAAGCTAGCAAGATACTACAAAAATAAAATACATAACTATATTTGATGATTTTGACTTTAATAAAATTTTAGAGAAAGTAATATGATGCTTAACTCAATTAAAAATTTTCAAAACCTCGTTTTAACCAAGCATCTTACTAAAACAGTTTTAACAGCTTGCTAATACGACCAAAATTATGCGCCAAAAACTTTTAGACTTAAGCATTAATTTGTACCTATGAGATTCAGGCCTAATCGCACTTGTTGTAAGTTTTGTTTTGACATCACTAAGTGAACTAAAAACATAAGCTTAAGAGTGATACATACACACAAGTTAATCATTGGCTGTACAAAAATATTCGTGCAAATCGGTCTTAAAACATAAGAAAACAATATCTATGATTTTCTTGTTAAATTTTAATAATTTTGTTTAACTAGAATCCTTAGGCCAGGCGCGCACATTCAATTTTTGGTTTTGCAACTGTTTAGTTGCTAAAATGAAACATACGTGCTTATATGAGACTCGGCGCACATGCATCAATTCGTTTCGAGCAATTAAAACATTTTTGTTTTGACACAAACTAAACTATTGTCTGAATCAGTTTGCTACTTATCATCATATGCAACTGCGCGCACATTCATCAGAATAGTATTGGGTGGTTTTCTTTTTTCTATAAGCGCAAGAGAAATAAAATGTAGTAAATATTTTCGTTTCACCAAAAATCCCGACGGAAGAGAAGAGCCATATTTGTATACATATAAACATGTTTCCACTTTGATGTTTTTGTTTTTTTTTTGATTAATTGTGAAGTATATTTTATTTGCCTGCCATTTTTGTGTGAATTAAATTTGTCAGTTGTCATTTGACAGCCGTCGTATAGAAAGTGGTCCATAACAATGACTCGAGTTCTACAGCTCGCTATAAATGACCACCATTCTTGGGAAAAATACATTATGAAGGACCAATCTGACTTTGTTAATAAACATTGCTACTGGGGCACTGTAAACCTTCGATTGATACGTCAAACACCAGTACACCCTCGTAGAGTAACTGAATGGTGCGCCATTTAGGCCAGCGCGCAGCGTCATTGGCCCATATTTCTTTGAAGAAGCCAAAAGCCCAAAAGTTTGAATTTGGGAGATAAAAAATAATTTGAAAGTGTTTTGGAGTGTATCTATGGAACTGGGTTGTCTTGATGCTTTCAAGAGAAGCATTAGCACCTTTTACATAAAACCAGTTTTGACAAAAATAACTTTCGGAATACGGTGGCTGTCAAAATTTGCCCCGCAAAATAATGCTTCTATCATTCTTTTTCCTGGCAAAATTTAGTGGAGACATTTTGTACAGCCATGCACAAAAGTATCAATTTTGCGCGCGAACTGCGTACTGCTCGGAAAAAAATCCAAGATAAAATTTATCACAGGAAAAAAAATTGTATGGGAGACAAAATATTTCCCGATCTGCGTACTAGGCTTAACTTGACCGTAATCGGGACATGTTGGAACATTTTCTTTTGCCCGAATCGGATCAATTAGATCGACAGAACATATGGTTTCAACAAGATGGTGCCACATCACACAGCTCATGCTAATACAGTAAAACCCACTTAAGAGAAACGGAAAAATGTCAGTCTTTCTTTCATTTAAGCGGGTTTTTCACTTAAACGAACCCCGCTTAAGTGAAATTATTTTTCACGGATAAGTGACTAAAAAATTTCACTTAAGCGGATTTAAAAAATTCCATTAAACGGAGATTTAATGCTAGAAACAATATTGGTTTTTATCTTTTGGACTTGCCTTGAAATAGTATAGAATAGAAGTTAAATAAAACAACGATTAAATAACACAAAAAAAAAAATTATTGAAAAACGAAAACTAGCAAATTTTTGTTCTGTTCGATTCAATTTGTTTTTCACTTAAGAGAGTTTTTTTAACGAAAAATATTAAAAATTAACTGAAAATATGTTTCAGTTATCCGGGTTTTTCGCTTAAGCGAGTTTTACTTAAGCGGAGTGTTTTAAGGGAAATTGGTCGGAAAATACTTGGGGATGAAAAAAGTGTTTCAGGTAAGCGGGTTTTACTGCATGCGAATCTTACGAAAAAATGTTCCAGGTCGAATAATGTCAAAATGTTGTGATATCGACTGGCCCCAGCGATTCCTAGATTTGACACCTCCCGATTCCCAGATTTAACACCTCCCCAATTCGTCTTAGAAGGTACTTGAAGGAAAAGCTGCACACAAAAAAAAAAATAAAACACATCCTTGAACATCGATGCAAAACCAAATTAGAAAAAAATTGTTGAAATTACAACAAAAATCAGCGTAATTGTTATGTAAAATGTGCTTACAAGAGCTCGCCTTTTTCGCCACGACCAGAGGCGCTCACTAAACCTCATCATTTTCCATACATAATGCTAAAGTCCATATAATTAATCAATAAAATATGGATTCTTAAATTGTATTTCATTTAAAAGTTATTACAAAAAAAACATCGACCTGGAATATAAAACGAACTCTATATTTACTCTATAACTCTAAATTTACTATACCTGTAGGTACATTATCTATACCTTGTTTGTGACTTATTTTTTGAAATGTTACGGTTGTTTTCACTAAAATCTGCTTAATTACTATCGAACTTCTTTTCTCATGCATTGTTGAACGCACTCAATGCAAAATATGTCAACATGGAGGCCTGCCATCACTATTTGTATATGTAAAAGAAATATGATCAAAATTTAAAAAAAAAACTTACTTTGCAAAAAAACAGCAACAAAATAAAAAGGAGACAAAATTTCAGATTGAAAAAAAATCAATTCAATCCCGAGGACTCTGGAATTCGATTTCACTTAAAAGTTTGATTTGATTGTTTTTTTTTTATTCGAAACTAGATCCCCGACGTCACTTTTTAAACAATAATTTTTTTACAAGTATAAATTTGTTCGTGTTCGCGCCCTCTTTCTGGAGACAAAATATTGATACTGCGCAATCTGCATTTTGACGTTTATGAAGCGTAGGTACTGCAGTTGAGCTAGGTTAGTTCGATCGAAGATCCGACTTATTGAACGTGGATAATTAGCAAGGAAGAAGTTATGAAGACGTTTTAGAATACATCTTCGAATCTTACTCAAGTTATAGTTTTGAACCACAAAAGCAAGCTCATCCGATCCAACAAGGTATGGTATATAGAAACACTTTTTCACTAGAAATTGTTTTAATACTTGTTGATGAATACAGGAAAAGTCTTGAGTTCAGCAAGATGAAGAGGATTTAAATTCAGGGATGAAGATAGATGACTCCTAAAACTAAGACATATCGATAAACGGATGGACGAGAGATTATAAATTCAAAATTGCATTAAAAACTCGCACTCCAAGTGTTCAAATCAAATTTCATCAGGCAGTAAGTCAAGTCATCAATACAAAATTTATACAGGTTTGTATTTGTATTTTTCAAATCAAAGTCTGATGTCATTTTTATAACACAACTGGACGAAACTTAAAGCGATAAATTTTATAGTAAAAATCATCTTTTGATGATTTGACGATGTCGACTTGGGCCCAAAGTTCAAATAACATTTCACAACATTCCCTGTCTACAATTAGATGTGATAGATTGAATTTTGTTGAGGAAGAGAAATCCTTACATCTATTTTCAAATTACGCAAAATCATCTAAAAAGTGATTGAGGAGCTCAATTTTAATTCTTCTTTGATTCCAAAATATAGAAAACTTTGTATACCTATAGCAAATTAGTTAAACTGTATTTTTACTTCCTGTGAGTGTAGGAAAGTACCTATTGGTTTCGAGTTAGAAAAAAAATGAAGTTTTAATTAAGTTGATAATGAAAGAGTTAAAAAAGAGTGGGTTTTCTTATACCGGCGGCGGAGGTAGCATCATCCGTCGGTCAGTACATCTGTCCATCTGTAAATCGAGCTCTAGCCTTATTGAATTATATATTGGGGTCTTGCACTTCGACCAAGGGATCTATTATGCCCCCAAAACAAGAGCCTTAACGGATGGCAGGATTTGCCTCAAAATTGATATAGTAAAAATGTATTTGAGTCCAATTCAATTAGGGTCACATTAGAATTTATACTTTGCCTTATCTAAAACGGGTCGGAATGTTTTGATTACATTTTAAACATGCCGGTTATTAACTTCGAATAACCATCGATTTCCAGGACTGCCTTATGCTTTATATATACGTCTTATTAATTCGATGCAACGTCGTTGTGCTGCTATTTTTCTAACAAGGGACATGCAACTAAATATTAATTTAAAGTTCAAACACTCGACTATCACTTATGGTAGAAATTGTCTATTAACTTTCCCTTTTGTAATACTAAAAGGTGAATTTTGAGTGCGCTACTATTTTTTTGACCGCTGTTTTTCTATTTGACTTGGATAGGTTTGAAGTTACCAACTAATTTATTGAATTTGAAAATGATTTTTTTCTGAAATTAAAAGCCTGGAAAACATTAATTTGGAAATCGGATGACTATTTATTTCTTTAAAATTAGTAGATTAATTTATTTTAGTTTCTGTTGTGTTAAAAGGTTCACTACTATTATTTTGACCGCAGCTGTACATAAAGTTGTACCTTTATGTATAAGGATTAAACAGATCTTAATTCGATATGCAGATAACCTGCAATAGATTTTTCATCCGAAAAAAAAAAAACAAAATGTACAACATTTAGATTTATGTATAAAGGAAAATCAATCTGTGTTTTTTTTTCATTGTTGAATTCATTGGTAAAAGTTTTTAATTGAATATCCTTGTACGAGTAAATTTGTTGTGCGCAACTATGTAATTCAATTAAAAAAGGTGATAGTGTGGTTAACACAAAATCCATTAACCCATTTAATATATGTACATAAAGGTGCACAAATGAATAGCTATACAACACACTAGTTACCTAATAATGTTTGAATTTGAATTTAAAGCAGCAGCTGTAGGTGGTGTTTTGATATGATGAATACTCGTGTATTTTTTTTCTATTAAATAGTTCAACAGCTTGTATAAGTAAGTGTTGCTTTTTTCATGACAATGGTTTGATTAGTTAAATATATTCTCATTTCTAATCTAATCTTATCTTGATTCGAAAATTTCATACGTATAGCAAATGTTTGAATTTTAGATATGTATAAAATAGGAGCTAATGCTTTTGAAAACAAACATTCTGTGGCACTATGTGTTGGTTTCTAAATATTATTATGGAAGAAAAATAACTAAGGATAATTGATTTGATTAATATCAATCTCATCTGCTCGCTAAATACTCCCAATGGAAAACAATTAATTGTCGAAAAGTTTGATACAAAACAAAGAGTATTTTTCAAGAATTTTCGATTGTAGTTGAGACTATTCTTGTTGTCACACTAGGAAATGCAATGATCTTCTCAGTCAGCAGTGTTGAATACATAAAAGCTCTCTGAAACAGATTGTATAAAAAACACAGGACGAAATCTTTTTTTAACGGGTTTTAAATGCTCTTAATTCACTAGTGCTATTAAACAGTGTAATCCTGTTTCCAGTGGTTTAAAAAAGGAGAAATTTAAAACACAGCAAAATGGAAAGTCACGTGAACTTTTATCACCGATAATTTCGTGGGTCATAAAATACTTTTTATTTAGATAGATCTGATCGGATGATAATAGATGAATGCACTTAATGCGAGTTTTTTACTACTCGGTGGCATAATAGTCAGTTCAGAGAACTGCCACACCGAATCTCTGGCAATCGTTTCCCAGCCATTGCCAATTAAAAACCAGAATTAATTATTTTTCAGCGGAAGGCACTGCCTCTTACGAGGAAGTGACTAATTCTCTAAGAGTATAGCTAAGGCACAATAGATCTCCAGGTCGCAGTGCAATACCCCCAATACATAATTCATTCAGGAGTATAGCTAAGTACAGACGATTGTCAGATGTCAATGTCTGGCAATAGCCAACTAACTTACAATGCTAAAAAGTGTCAGTTGACAATCCCAATGTCTGACAGTTGCATTGATATTAGGTGGGTTTGTTAATGACTTCTAACAAAGTTGTCAGGTTGAAAATTGTCAACTTATGCGGTTGTGAAATTTTTGTTTGTTTAAAATTGCCCGATCCTCTGGCAAGTGTTGCCAGACAAATGAAAACTTTTTTCCTTAGCGCCAAGAAGTGTGAAATGTGTGATGTGTATTTTCTTGGTCATCTAATATCAGACAAACTGTTTCCTGTTTCGATGTCGATCTAATACATTTTCGAATAATCAAGAAATTTCAACTCTGCAATTCTAAAGCGAGCTCTAATAAAAGGAATTTCAAACCAATCCAAGATTTTGTGTGTTAGAAAGTTGGCAGTCTTAAGATTTTATCTTAAATGCTTCTTTATGCATATCTCAAAGCTGCAACAACCATTTTTAAACTGAGAGATTCTTTAGTTAGCTGCACAATACGAATGTGAAATGCTTTACCCGGGAAAATATTTCCCTCTTACTGCGATGGTTCTCCTTTCCAAGTTTCCCAAACGCTCGCGCTGTGCACAAACATTTTAAGGGTAGTCAAAATCCTTTAAGTGCGCGCAAGTTATAAAAAAAAATAGATTCGATCCTTACAGAATTTGTGTCTACTACGCTGTGTCCTGTGTGCTCTATAAGAAGTTAAAGAAGTCGATGCGATTTAGTAGGTTAGGTTAGGTTATTGTGCAGTTGATATTATTACCGTCACACATAGATCAATGTAGATCCGTTGTGATACCCTATGGGTTGTGGCTCCCTTGTATTGAAACCTATGATTATCCTATGTCATTCGAACTTGTTAGGGGTGATGATGAGTTACAGCAAGCTATAGCCTGAAATGTCGAAGGGTACTTCTAAGTTATTGAAGAAATGTCTGTCGACACATAATCACCTGGCTTAGGAGAGGTAGACGACTTCTTAGGGCTTGGTCCTTTCCTCTACCAGCACTTAAGAAATCATCCTCCACCAAGCCGTAGGAGCATGTGGCTCCTTGCAACGTCTGGTAAATGAGTTCGGTATGGTCAGTATTTGGTGTATATGTCCGTTTGCTTGGTTTGGTCAGTATTGCTGATTAAGTCGAAGGGGCTGTTCCTTTCCTCAAGAGGATTTTACCAATATATTGATAGGTGGCACCATCAAATCACGCTCGTGTTCTCCGCAGGAATGGACTCGCTGGTGTATAGGCGAAGTGCCCATTCTCCGTTTCTTGCCACTCCTGAAAGAAACACGTGCATCGTTTAGTCGTTTTCGTTCGTACTATCAGTATTGTACTTTAGTTGAAGGCAGTTTTCAAGGTATCATTAACAAATTTTAATATGATTTTGCTTGGAATGTCAGAGACCTCCTCCAAGTCGTTGAAGAAGTGTCTCCCCAGCTGTCTGTTTCTCAGATGATATAGCCTAGGGCAGTGACACAGGTAGTGAGGATAATCTTTATGTGTCTCCTCGTCACCGTATCCTCTGCATAAGTCGTCCATACTGAGTTTCATCTTTTTCTTGTGGTAACCCAGTTGGTTGTGACCGGTAATGATGCTCACGAGAAGAGAAATAGACTTTTTACTCAGTTGAATGATAACGTAGCGGTCTATTGTTTGCTGAATCTAGGCCATAGTTTTCTGGTTATAAGACAGGAATCGAGCGAGTTTCATCTCCTGTTTGTTATAACTTGAACTTTGCTCTCGATTACCTCTTTAAGATTGAGAGCGCTTTTCAGAAATCCCGAAAAAAAGTTTTAAAATCCCGTCTGCTTTTTTAAAATCCCGTCTTCTAAAATCCCGCATGTTCAAAATCCCCATCTATTATAATACCGCTTTTTAAAATACCGCCAAATCCCGCTAATACCATTTTTTAGAATACGTAGCTAAAACTTGTTGATTTTATGTTGGTTATTTTCCAGATTATTTAAATGCTAAAGAAACTTTGCATACACCCAACCTCACACCTACCCCAAATCCTATAGTGTGCCCAGTCTTGCAGGGGCAGCATGCCCCCCTTACATACCTCACTGCGTATACACGTCGTAATAAGAAAGTGGATTATAAAAAACGGGATTATAAGATACGGGATTTTAAAATCGGGATTATAAGAAACAGGATTATAAAAAAACGGATTATAAAAAGCGGGATATCGTACCCAACCCTTTAAGATTGCAGGGTGGGACTTGAACTGTTGGTTGTGTCTGCCTGATTAAAATCAAGTTTTGATCCTATTCTTGCCAGCTCGTCAGCGCTTTCATTACCATTAGTAAAACTTTCGACAAAATAACTCATGAATCATGATATAATTTCATTGCATCTTAAAAACCTCAGTTTTTCACATATCGACGGTTAACTATGAATACCTCCTATGTCGCATTTTGTAAACTTTAAAGGGGACACAAAAAACTGATTATAGTCTCAAAATTAAAACGCATAATAATAAAATTTTACACATAATTATCAGTTTTGAATATCTATGATGTGAAATAGTTTAAATTTTAAAAATTCAGCGAAGCAGATGGAAATTATTAACGAAACTGCATCAAAAAGTGAATTTCACAAAAATGTATGGTAGGAGATATTCATAGTTAACCGTCGATATGTAGGTTCATTTAATGGATTCATTCTTATTTAGTCAATATCGGGTTATATTTAGATCATGGGTATCTACTTAAACCAGGGTAAAGTCTGGTGTTCCGAAAGGCAGTCACCTAGGACCGTATATTTTTGTTTTATCCATAAAGGATGTTGAAAGAATTTTGTCTAACTCCGAGCTTCTAATCTACCCAGATAACATGAGAATATGTTTATAAACAAATAATTATCGAAAATGTAAAATAACTGCAAACTAAATTGGAAAAATTTTATATTTGCTGCCAAAAGAACTGGTGCCCCCATTACTCACTCACTTAGGTCCTCGGACCTGTTACGTCTGTGTGGTTTCCCTTGCGGGGCATATGGCCTCCACTACTACGTGCCATCGTGTACGGTTTCTGGAGATGTACCTCAGCTCTCCAACTCTTTCCCAGTTGTGCTGATTCCTCTTCGACCGTTCTTGGCCAAGTACTTCTGGATCGGGCCACTTCTTTGCCTCGCTGCGTGAGAGGGTTCCATTGCATCGCTTGACTCGCAATGCACTCATGGCCTTTTCGAAGCGTATGTCCAATCCACTGCCACTTACGTTTTCGTATTATAGAGTCGATGGGTTCCTGACCTGTCCTCGCATGAAGTTCATCATTGGAGACACAGAAAATCCGCAAGATGTTTCGCACACATCTATTCACGAACGTTTGCAGCTTTCTTGTGGCAGTGGGTTTCGTATCGAATACGGCAAATTTGAATCTTTGACTAGAATGTTAGGTTAGGACAGGCGCGCACATTCAATTTTTAGTTTCGCAACTGTTTAGTTGCTAAAATGAAACATATGTATGGGCTTATATGGGACACCGCGCACTTATAGCAACTCAATTCGAGCAACTAAAAAGTTTGTGTTTTGACACAAACTAAACGATTGCCTGAAATTAATTCGCAACAGTTGAGCTGTTTTCTATAAGCGCAAGAGAGAAAGGAGTATGAGCGTGAGTAAAGAGTTGCCAGTGCGCAGTTCTCTTTCAACTGGTGATTAAAATATTTGATTTCGATCACAGTTGCCAGTGCGCGACTAGCCTAAAGTTATTAATCCTAACATATTTGACCTTTACTAACGGGTGATTTTTTTGAGGTTAGGATTTTCATGCATTAGTATTTGACAGATCACGCGGGATTTCAGACATGGTGTCAAAGAGAAAGATGCTCAGTATGCTTTGACATTTCATCATGAATAGACTTACTAACGAGCAACGCTTGCAAATCATTGAATTTTATTACCAAAATCAGTGTTCGGTTCGAAATGTGTTTCGCGCTTTACGTCCGATTTATGGTCTACATAATCGACCAATTGAGCAAACAATTAATGCGATTGTGACCAAGTTTCGCACTCAGTTTACTTTATTGGACATTAAACCAACCATACGAATGCGTACAGTGCGTACAGAAGAGAATATTGCGTCTGTTTCTGAGAGTGTTGCTGAAGACCGTGAAATGTCGATTCGTCGCCGTTCGCAGCAATTGGGTTTGTGTTATTCGACCACATGGAAGATTTTACGCAAAGATCTTGGTGTAAAACCGTATAAAATACAGCTCGTGCAAGAACTGAAGCCGAACGATCTGCCACAACGTCGAATTTTCAGTGAATGGGCCCTAGAAAAGTTGGCAGAAAATCCGCTCGCGATTCTATGGCCATTTTGAGGGAAAACTTCGGAGAACAATTATTCATCTCAAGGAATGGACCGGTAAGTTGGCCACCAAGATCATGCGATTTGACGCCTTTAGACTATTTTTTGTGGGGCTACGTCAAGTCTAAAGTCTACACAAATAAGCCAGCAACTATTCCAGCTTTGGAAGACAACATTTCCGAAGAAATTCGGGCTATTCCGGCCGAAATGCTCGAAAAAGTTACCCAAAATTGGACTTTCCGAATGGACCACCTAAGACGCAGCCGCGGTCAACATTTAAATGAAATTATCTTCAAAAAGTAAATGTCATGGACCAATCTAACGTTTCAAATAAAGAATCGATGAGATTTTGCAAATTTTATGCGTTTTTTTTTTAAAAAAGTTCTCAAGCTCTTAAAAAATCACCCGTTATAATAAACCCGTCTGAATACCTTCCTTAGTATACCCTCTTCCAAATAATTCAGATTCGAGTTATTTTTAAACTTAAGGACTTTAAGCAAACTGACTGTTAAGACTTAAGCTAATATGGAAATACCTACTCTAGTTAACTTAGATATAAGACTTGGATTAAGAGACTTTTATATTAAGATTAATAAAAACAGAGGTCTTCCTCCCGAACAAGTAAAGTTCTCTCGAGGATTAGGATTTTCTTTCTGAACAATTCTAAAATTAGATACAATAATAAATCCTCTAAAGGAACATACCTACCACATACAATCCTACCTACATGTATTATATAGGTATGCTTGTGTAAAAAAACGAATCCTGACTCGAATAGGTAGCTTAAAAAATGACAAAAGTCTACCATTTCATAGACAAGTCTTCTCACCGCTCAGCATACCCAAATATCTACAAAAGTATTACGTCAGGTAGGCAGGTACCTACCTAATACTTTTGTTATTGAAAGTGAAATCGAATAGGTACCTACCTATAGAAAAAAAAGTGAAAACAAATGCTTTTTAAGGTTTCATAAGCAGATCTCTAATTTCTTGAATCCACGTAAAGTTCTACAAAAGAACCGGAATATCAAAACATACCTTACCTTACCTACCTACTGAAAGAATTAATAAAAAAAAAAAAACACTCAATTCAGAAGCTTAAAGAACATCATATATACAATAACAACTATCTATATATAAATGTTAGGAAAGGGAATACATAGTACCTACCTATTGTCTGCCGTTTCTTTACCCGCATCATCAAGTAGGTGATTTGCCATCATCATAGTTGTCTTACTGCCATGCTGACGATGACGATGGTAATGAAATACTATATCTATAGCTATGATGATGGCTTTTACAAAACAACAACAACAACAAAAATTCTCATCCCAGAAATGGAGAAAAAGTCTTTAATAAAATAACAGGACTGTGCGTATATGCCAGATGAGACAGACCTTCGATACAAGACCAAGAGTCACATCTACACAAGACAACAACGCAACAAAAAAGACGAAGACGGACAAATTACTCCAGCCAGACTCCGACTCCGGCAACTCGTCGTCGTCAGTCGTCAAACGCAAACCCGAAGACGAATAAAATGACGATAAAGACGACGGCATGGTGAATCTCAATCTCATCTTATATCTACCTACCCACTCACACACCACCACCCAATCTGTATCGATGCAAAAAAAAAAGGATAGACATAACCACGAAGTATGAGCACTTATATATGTGTATTCAAACGAATACACTAAACACCACCAAAAGAACGAAAATCAAGATGAAGACGCAAAAATACAAGGAAAAATCGGAACAAAACAAAGTTGTAATGTAAAAATAAGCTGACAACAACACCACACCACACTACATTTAGACGACCGCCTATAGCCCGAGCAATGCTGAATGCTGTGCCGTGCCGTCATGCCAGGCCAAGAGCTAAAACACCAGCCGCGCGCCGCCACCAGCAGCATCTCACTCAGCCCCCAATGAAGAGTCATAAGAAGTTCAAGTTCAGTTTGAGCTGAGGAAAAAGTAAAAATAAGACCGAATCACTCAAATCACTTGGGAATGGGATGTGTGTTTTTGGTTTTTGTTGTTGTTGTCCAATTCCAAAAAAAAAACATCTAAGTTTGTATACAAGTGGAGTAGAATATCTTTTGGTTCTTTCCATTTTCGTCTTCTTCCAGTAGGTATCTTATCTTCAGATACTTTGCGATTCATCATCATCGATGTCCATGTGAATGTGAATCATTTGATGTCAATGTCAGTAATTACTGAAAAGTCAACTCTGGAAATAGCAATTTTGTTGCCAGATTCAAAAAAATAATTTGATTGATGAAATATGTGATTGAACTATCCCACTTCTGAAATGTTCAGTTATATCTAATCTTTTGTCATTTTAAAACTCACAACTGGATCGCGCAAGCTTCCTTGAGGTCCAAGGCTATATCGTGATTAGAGTACCTACTGTTCCCATTTGAGCGATCAACGAAATTAAAAAAAAAAGTTAAAAGCTTTATACCTTTTATTCTTCACAAAAACTGGACAAAATGTCATAAAACTAATCGGAACTAATGTTAAAATACTAAAATTTGGGTTTAAATTACTAAAATAAGAGACATTTTAAAAAATAAATTGGGGATCATGAATTTCAATCCGATTGATACGAACTGTCAAATTCTATTTGAGTTCCACATACCATCTACAGTCAACACTGTCCACTCAATGAATTATTCGCTCGTGAATTACCTCAAAATAATTCTTAATTTTGTTTGTTTGAAACGTCATTCTCGACGAATAAGAAAAATTTTATGTAAACGAAGTTTCAAAATGGACGAATGTTCATTCGTTCATTCGTCGATCATTGGTCGCGCTCTCATGTGAATAGCAAATTTATTTATTCCTAAGTTTATCTTTACGTCCTGGATAGAATGCAAAATTTCTGCTAAGCTACGTTTACTAACTGTGATTAAGCTAAACCACAGAAAAAGGCAATTCACAATTAATAAGGGCAGACATATGATATAAAAAAGAGAATTCTTACTTATTGTAGTAGATTTTTTAAAAAGAATTTTAATAAACGTCACTTTTCTCTTCCATGAACATTTCGATTTTTGTAATGTAAAAAATAAGTCGAGACTTAACCCCTATTCCATGTTTTAGGAGACTCGTTGAATAAGCGGTTATTTTAATTCGGCTGTGTAAATATACATGGTGCGCCACCTTTTATGTCGGAATGCGATTGTTTCTGCGTGATCCAAGTGACTTTGACGGTCGGTAATATTTTTTGAGTTAATTGCATTTTATATGGAAATGTTGAGCGCTGTGACGATACGTTGCAAGTGGGTTTTCAGCAACACTCTTACCGCTTCAAACAGTTCATTGGAACGTCTTGGGTGTTGATGAAATGCATGTCAAAGATCTCGTACTTTCCCGTGTACAGCTAAATTCGACACCAAACGACGAATTGTTGCCAGATAACGCTTGTTGAGTTATTAGAGTTATTTTTTTGAGTTATCGCAACTTAACGACTATTTTCAATATACAAGTTCACAGTTTCGGCGTGTTTGTTTCGATGTGAATCGGTTCATAGTAATGAACTGTCATTTCAATAACATGTCTTCTCAAGTCAATCGGTTGATAAATGTCAAAGTAATAACATGTTTACATACCGACATGAAATATGGCAATAAAACAGTTCTGTAAAACATGTAATTTCCAAAATAAACCAGATACTTTGATCAAAATTATTAGACAGTACCTACATATGTATTGCTCCAAGTCTATAAGTTACGCAAATCACGCTTAATTTAAGACTCCATATTTCTCTACAAACATGAACTTAAATCCTAGCAAATTTTTCAAATATATGTAGTATCTTTGCTATGAATATGCAGCAAAAACAGTTGTTTTCTGTAAACAAGTGAAAGAATTTGCTTTAGGTAAAATTAATTAAATTGGTTGTCCTCTAAAATTTCTTGTTTTCATTTTCAAATACTCAAGTTTACATAAAGCCTAGTACGCAGATCGCGCTAAATTTTATCTCCCATTCAAAATTCTCTCCAAAATTTAGCCAAGCTAAAATTATGTCAAGCATTTCAGAGAGGTACGCTGCTCCAGCTAAAAAATCAAAATTTCTCTTCGAACTGTACATAACTTATCTGTCAAAATTTAGCGCAAGAAATAATTGTCTGGCACATTTATTCTCGAGCTAATTTCAATTTGAAATGGAATAATATTTAGAAGAATATTTTGTGAAGGGACTCTTACAAGATTTTCCACAACAAAAATCACTCATAATTCATAATTCTCATTCGTTCTCATTCATTATTCTTAAAAAATCATACTTTAAACCAAATTCTTTTAAATTTTTGAAAAAAAAAAATCATTTAGAGAACAGCTGTTTTCTGTGACATATTCTCCACAAAGTTCTTATGCCAAAATTTAGCTTGGATTTTAGCTGATGTTTGGAGAAAAATGTGGGAGATAAAATTTAGCGCGATCTGCGTACCTTCTAGGCTTAAAGTTAAAAAAATGCGCTAAATATTGACAGATAAATGCCGTACCTACAGTTCGAAAGAAAAATTTAAATTTTTAACTGCAGGTGCGTAACTTTCGGTTAAAATACTTAGCTTCACTTTATAAAGTATTTTGTGTAGAGGATTTGCCACTTCCTCATAAGAGTTAGTAGGTTCCTACCTTGATCCATTTGTCCCATTCTCGATGTTGCAGTTTGTTGAATTAAAATGAACGAAAATGGCAGCCATATTAGTTTCCGACTATCTATTAGTCAATGAATATTTAAGTCTTATTTGGAATGCAGACGATCAATAACGAACGCAATCTCGCATTTCGAGTCTCATCAATTAATTTTTGGTTCGTATGTCGTCCGTTTTAATTCTGCTCATTGAGAAACCAAAACAGCCAAAAAAAAAGTTTGAACTTTAGAAAAATCTTAAATCCTGGCAATGCTCAGTTCAAATTCACTCAAATTCTAAACAAATAACATGAAATTCAAGCCTTTGTATTGTACGCACAAAAAATACCACACCACACACATACAGCAAAGGAAAAAAAGGCCACCAAGCACATACACAAAAAAACTCCATCAACATCGTCATCAACTTGCCTTCGTCGTCCTGCCCTACTTCTTGACTTTCTATTTTTATACAAATTCATTGAAAATCATCACACATACATCCTCACACTTTTATACTTAAACTTAAACAAAAAAAAAAACAGAACAAGAAATGAAGCCCCAAAAGCTACCAGCTGCACACACAAACAAGAAAGGAACCTACAAAAAAAACCTATCGTTGATGTTGCAGAACATAAACCGGAAGAAAACAGTAAAAACAGAGACGTCGAAATTGCGAAGAGGGGTAGGAAGGTATCAGCTCGGGATTAACAATCAGCCCATCACTGGGTCTACTCCACTCCAATGAAAATGAATTGAGAATTCATCGATGGGTGCATGCATGGTGGGCTTTTTATAATGCCAGCTAACCCTCTCCTCGTGTAGCCACCCGCATGCCTCCCATGAACTCAAAGGCTCAAAGAATGAATGTCCTCTAGCTACACAACGTGCATATAGATTGTAGTATTATATGGATGTGGGTATTTCCAGTGGGAGGCAGCCAAAGAAATCAACCAGGGCTAACGAGGCTTTCGATTTTATTTTATTATGTGGCGCAAGTTGAAGCTGTGTCATCCGAGACGGTTAGCATGTAACCGCAAACTCATTGGGGCTTCAATTGGCAGGAGCAGAGCGAAATAAAAAAAAATAAAAAAAAATAATCGAGTATAGTAGGTATCGAACTCGGTATCCATCCGAAACCAGTGTTACCCTATATGACATAATTGCTTACAGTATGGCAGCAGTGGCTGCGTCTTTTTACCCCACCTCCCCTTGGGCACTTTGTTCAGTGATATTACTGTTGCTATACAATAAGCATACTCGTACCTACCTACCTACTCCCTTTTTTCACAATTTTTCGTGTTTGCATTTCATTCATGAATTCTCCTCGAAGGCGTAATAAAGACTTTAGGCGCTCAAACTCAAAGTGGGCACCCCATCATACCCTTTTTTTGCTTGTGTGTTTTGGTCGGGTATTCTTCACACATGATGATGATGGTGTGTTCACTCAGTTTTGGTTCTGTGGGGCTTACCGCTATAGATCAGATGTGTGTGACGTGATTTTTAGGGTCTACTAACCCCCTTTTACTATTGGAGTGGGCGCCACTCATAAGCATGTGATGTGTAACATGTGTATTTCGTGCGCCTTCTACTATAAGCTACCTTTTGTATATGGACGACGACTACGTGCATTGATTGTATACTTTACGTAAATTGCCTTGAGGGAGGCAAGCAGCTGTTTTTATTTTTTATTTTTATTTTGAACCCATTTAAGGTTAACAGTTTTCATGTTTACCATTGTAAATTGTCGATGTTTTTTTTTTGGTTTTGTGTTGAACTCTGCAACTCTGTTCGTAGAAAAAGGTCCCATGACACTTATGGTTTGTCAAGGTTGTAATAAAGGACTAAATAGTTGAGGTTTAAAAAGTATTGAGCGGCTACGGGGTAGCAATAACTTGTCTATTATAAGCCTCAATTGATGTGGAGCTTGTTTTAATTTATTTCACTGCATTCTACGTGTCTACCTACTAAAAGCCAAAAGGAAAATTATTGTAAAGCCCGTACTGTTTTTTTTTTTGTTCAAGTTTAAGGGTTCGAAGAAATGATGAAAACCTTAACATTTTATTCAAAGTTTTTGCTAAAATTCAAAGTTTCAATATTTTGAAGTTGAACGTGATTTTTTGGTATTTGGTTCTTACCACTGCAGTGTCGGAATGGAAATTTGTTTCCATTTTATATTTCGGCTCGTACAAGACTTTAAAAATTGTTGTTACGTACTCGTATCTAAGTGAATTTTTTTTATTCTTCATTGAAAATTGAAAAAAAAAAAAATTATAAAAAAATCGTCTTCATCGCAATTATTTTAGGTTTTGGATCTAAAGGATCTTTTGAAACTCTCTGAAACATATTATTTTAAGTTCGAAGTTTAATCAAAATTGTTGTTGTTGAAAAAGAAACACGACTTAAGCGCTTATGTCTGACCTAAAATAGCAACACAGATTTTTTTGTGACAACTCAATGCTTAGCTCTGAGCTTAAATACGAAACGCTTAATAGAGTAAGTTCATAACTGTGGCAACACTTTCAAAAGAAAGAATAAAGAAAAACAAAAGAATGTTCAGAAAGAAAATATAATGAAAGAAAGATATAATGATTGTATTTAATAGAAAGAGACTACCGGTTAGGTAGAAGAATATACTGAGAGAATAGATATGATCAGTTGTTGTATATCTGTTGACGAGGATAGACCTTTTATTTATTTAACCGAATATTGTTTTAGTTTTGCATTAATCAAAGCTTAACTGCTTACATAACTTTTTTTCAGTGAAAATCTGAAAAAGGCACTTGGCAGTATTAGGTACCAAGTATCGTGGGACTCTTTCTGCAAGAAAACCACCGGAATCAGGACCAATCTATGAAAGATTTTTTCCTTAAATTAAAACTACATTAAAGGAAGTTAAAACTTTTAATATTTGCAATGAGCTCATGCGGCATTGTTCTGCTAAGTCTCCGAACTTTGTCTCGTACATTTAAGACGGTTTCCATTTCGGAGTTGGTAGGTATATGACTTCGCAGTCGCTGATTGTATGAGATAGTGTGTTTCTATTTGAAGATCACGGTGTAGATAACAATTTCGTGTGTACCAAGAGGCATTTATTATTCCACTAAAAACTTTGCTTTGGAATTTTTGGATGGGTTCAGCATTTGTTTCATAGCTTGATATCCCACGTCCAAATGGGCTTCTGCGCTTGCTTGTATAGCATTATTTTCTTCCTGATAGGCCAGGGTTATTTCCCAGGAACCAGTACATTTTTGTATACTTCAAGTTTTGTTCTTCTCTTCGGAACGGATTTATCATATTCGGCAAAGATGATTATCATAGCGTTCATGCTCACTGGCCTCACCGCCCGATGGTACCAGTATAGTACATTTTCTAAGACGCCTACAGCCGAATCGGACTCGTAGTATTGTTTTGACCACGTGTGGTCAATTTTAAAAAAATGGAAAAAGAGCAATATCGGTCGGTGATTCGATTCTTGTTTTTGAAAGGGAAATCGCGCAACGAAATCAAACGAGAGCTTGGATGCTGTGTACGGTGACTCTTCTCCTTCGATGGCGACCGTCACAAATTGGTATAACGCAGGTCATATCCTCCATGAAGTTTAGGGCACACGAAAGCTGTCGGCGTATTCTCCAGATTTGGTCCCGTGCAACTTTTTTTTTTTTTTTTTTGCAAACTTGAAAAATCACTCGTTGGGCAAAAATTTGAGTCATCGCCTTCACGGAGCGGAGGCCGACTTTGCAGACTTCGAGACAAATTATTTTTCGGGTGAGTTAACGAAGTTGGAGCATCGCAGGATCAAGTGTTTCGAACTAAAATGAGATTATGTTGAGAAATAAATCGCCACTTTCCCAAAATGTTTGTTTTTCTTTTGTAGGCTAAGTACTTACCGGACCGCTCTCGTATATAACAAATAGAGGGTTGATTCTAAGCCACTGGTCTCAACTTTCTTTAGTCCGAGTAATTTTGATCGTACCGTTCTCTACAGAGTCGCTTCGTAACGTAGGATTACAATATTTCGCAGTATTGCATGGAAACGTCCCTTTGCAGTTCGTACTCAAGATCCAAATGTTAACCCTTGTTAAAGGCTTAAATAGAATTGATCTACTTTTTTTTTTCTACAAGTGCCTTTTCTAAAACATCCGTAATCCGAGGCACTTGGTCTATCGAGGAATTATTATTTCCTTTTCCAAACTGGTGGTTTGGGATTAGTCTTCTTTTAGCCATGATTGGTATAAGCAGTATTGGTCTGTAAGATGTAACTTCTGTTGGAGGCTCATCTTGCTTAGGTATATCAATGACTTCAGGCAGGTTTCCAATTTAGTGGCACATATTAAAGCTAAAGGCATACGTTTATTAGGAATTAGAGTGAAGACTATTGAAGGAGATCGTATCCTGGTGATTTTTTGTTAGATAACTTATCTTGACACAATATTAAGCGTGACAAAGGAAATTTCACATTCATTGCTTCCATCAACAAACCAGAAGTGATCTGTAGCTGCATTTAGTGAGAACGGCTTTTCAGTTTCTCTGCAGTTTAAAAGTTTTTTTAATGATCTTCAGTCCAAGAGCATGTTGCTCTGGTATGACAGTTGGGCCCATCAATAAGAGTACGACAGCATCTTAGACGAAATATTTTGATCGATGGTTATTTTGCATACCTATCTGCTGATCACCCTTAAAGAACTTGAACGATATACAGAATAACGTTTTCAACTTTTAGAAACAAGTTTTTCTCGGTGATGTTTTGCGAATAAAATTCCGAATGTCTGGCTTACCTTGGATTCTAAACTAAAAAGATTTGGACCAATCCACATCTTTTTCACCAGGTCTTCGAAAAATATTCTACTTCAACCTTCCAGCACCATGGACTTAAAGTTGTCACTGTCAATGGCGAGCGCTGCAGAACGATGATAACCAATTTCTTATATCCCAAATTGAACCAAATGCACCTAGATGACATGTGGTTCCAGCAGGCCGGAGTTAAGTGCCACACAGCGAACGTCACGATTGACATTCTGCATGAACGATTATGTTACGCTTGGGAGCGTATCGGAATCCCGCTTTTTGAAATGCGCTTTTCAAAAATCCCGAAAAAAAAGTTTTAAAATCCCGTCTGCAAAGAAACTTTGCATACACCCAACCTCGCACCTACCCCAAATCCTATAGTGTTCCCAAGCAGTCGCTTACACGTCGTAATAAGAAAGGGGATTATAAAAAACGGGATTTTAAAAAGCGGGATATCGTACGCTTATCTCTAGGAGATGTGACGACAATTGGCCAACAAAGCCACGCGATTTGACCCCGTTAGACTTTTTTCTTGTGGGATTTCCTAAAGTCGCAGGTCTATACGAATAAACTCTATTTACCTAATCGACCGATGCCTTTGACGTGAACATAACACAGATCATCGCTCAAATTCAGCCAGATGTATGCAGAAGAGTCATTGAAAATTAGACCACTCGGATCCGTGCCCCGCTCCCCCCGATCCGAAGCCAAGGCGTGAATTTAAACGATGTCATATTCCATATATAATGGGATACGTGGGCCCTTCTAACTAAGAAAGAATTTTGTTAATACCTCACACGCAGCTTATCCTTTAAATACCTAAAGACAAATTTTGAAATGTCCGAAAAAAAATTATTTTCACTACAGGTATCCACATATCTATGTTTTCACCACGAAATATTTATTTTTAAAGTATCTAAGTCTCTTAGATCCCCAACTTAATTAATTCCCATTGACTGGAATTTTTAGATGGGACTTCATTCAAAACGGATTCACAGCAAAACATATTGAAATTTTACTTATACCATCAGGATATAGTATTTCTCACCAACTGACTGATGGCAGCCATACAAGTATTTTCCATTTATTTAAACGAAATACAAATAGCTTCCCACTTTTTGGATTATTATTATCCTTTCGAAATTGAAAACCTCCGCCATTTGCACCATATACCTAATTTTAGCTTCGCGTAAAGTCCATAAGCTACCTTCAATTGTGCAAAGCGAAGGAAAGCACAGAAAAAAAATGGCTGGCAGAGAATTTCAAAAACACACCAACTTGACTCACATTTCCTCATTATGTCGATGTCCTTCGGAAAAGTATACTACGAAACGTAGTAGATAGGTGTGTACTGTAGTATACGGTACCTACGCCAAAACTCAACGTGCATTCGTATCCAATCACTCCTGGGCACTAGCTTTTATGTGTATAGAGATACGTTTATACTCATATCATATCCTCCTTCAGTATAATACTGAGAGGGCAATAACAAGGATTCGTATCTGCTTTTGTTTTTGCTGTTGCCATTTATGTAGCTCGCTGGCTTACAAAAAAACACACCTCCAACCATCGCAGAACATCGTACTCGTAAATGGGGAGGGCTTCCTTGCAAAAGTCGTTTACGTTTCATTCCGAAACGAAACGAATCCCTCGATCTCGCAAAACACAGTGCATGGATGCACTTTGTGTATGGTGCAGCGTGTACAACCAACCACCACAACCACCATCAGCAAATGGGTGGATTGGTTTAAATAAGAAGGACGCGGGCGGACGCAGCAGAGTGATGGTTACGATGGCGATGGAGTAGTAGAGCTATTATTTGTTACCTGTTTCCCTACTGCGCTGCGTTTCCTTTGGACTTTTTTTTATTTGCTTTTGTTCCTTCTTCATGTAGAGTTTTACGGTTTTCATTTAAACTTTTTTGTTTTGCCTTTTATGTAAGTTTCTCTGTGCACATTGTGAGTTCCTTCAACTTCAAGTCGATATTTTTTGTGTTTCTTTATTTTTTTTTTGCACAAAGGTTGCTGCTTGTAGTGCAGTGTGTATCTATCCTATGCGATTATTATACACCATCAACAACAACTACCCTTGTGGACTTCACACATAGGCAAGGTTGTGTACGGATATACCTAACCGTAACGTGCAAAGAGTATTATCAGTTATAAAACCGCTTGCTCGCGCGGGGGCATAACACTAGAGCTAACAACAACAACAACTGAAAAAGAAGAAAACCCAAGAGGAATACAAATAAAAACCTGAACCATAACGAAAAACACCAGGCATGGCCGGGTCGTATAAAATTACCACCTGGCTCCTTTACCGCTTTACAAAAACAACAAAAATAAGAGTCCACGAAGAACAAGAAAAAAAAAAACGTCATTAAATAGGTACAAGAAGTATATATGTATATATTTACCTACGTATGTATAGAAAAAACATAAACTGCAATTGAAGAGCATTTCAAAAGTTTCGGTGTATTTGTTGTTTTTTTTTTATAAATTTGTCACAATTTTTTTTTTTATTTAATTTATTTTACTTTTTGTTGATTTTTTATTTTTTTTTTTTGTAAGTTTGTGCTTGCACTTTTTAACTTGAATTCAAGCACTTGCGGAATTCGGGCGGAAAGGACTGAACCGGGAAAACCCAGAAGTTATGGTGTTAGTGGAGTAGGAGGAGGAGGAAGGGAGGGGGCTTCCAAGTGCAAAAACAATTTAAAGGGGTCATGCACTCATTTTTCAAACTTAATAAAAAAAAATGCAAATAACTTTGTCGTTGGGCTTTCATGGTTCGTTTTTTCTGTCGAATGCGAATTTAATTCATTAGAAGTTGGTATGAATTTTTTTCGCAAATAAATACCTACCTATAGATGTAGATGTTGAAAAAAAATGTAGGTATTTAAGAGAACGTTGGTTCTTTGAAAAACTCTGAATTGAAAATATTTCGTATCTAGGTAGGTAGGACCTATACCTACCTACCGACTTTCATAAGTACCTGCCTGCTGGTCGTGTTCTGGAATTTTTATAGTTCTATTAAGAGCACTATACGGGAAAACTAGGTTGCGAAATGAATATCTAGCATTTTAATTCATTATTTTGTTGTTTGATTGCAATTATGTCAGTGAAATGAAAATGATTTTCAAGAGGTATTTACTTTTAGTTATACCTACCAACGGCGGTCTATCAAGTAGGTACTTTTCCTTTCCATTTCAATATTTATACTAAATTTTAAAATTTTAAAGAACAAATCATTTTGTCATCCAGAAATATTTGTTAAATAAATATTTATGATTTTTAAGGCAAAAAAAAAAACTGTTAAAATTGAATCACATCAAGAAATCAAACAATCGGTCGATTGTGAGTTATTCTTATAGACCTGCGACTTCAAGAAATCCCACAAGAAAAAATCGCGTTCATGCAGAATGTTAATCGTGGCGTCCGTTATACTCGTATCTCGTTAAATCCGTGTGGAATTTAATTCGAAAACGCAATGCTGTCTTATGTCGGGCAAGCGAAATATACCACTCTTACCATTATCCATGAATGGCATTTGTATAAAAGAAAGCTGGTATCCCATTACTCATTTGAACCTGTTGGATAGAATTCAGAGCAGCAGAGCCATAAAACTTATAGGAGACAGATCAATAACGGTAACTTTTGTTTCTCTTTTGTTTTATCTCTTTTTTCTATCAAAAATGTTCAATTGAAATATGAAAATGTCATAACTTCCCTGAAACAATTCCGACGTAATCATCATCATCATCGGCTCGACAACCGGGTTCCGGTCCTGGCCTCTTTCAACAAGTCTCTCCACCTATCCCGGTCTCTAGCCGACGCCATCCAGTTGCGCACCCCAAGGCTTCGGGCGTCCTGGTCTACGCCATCTCTCCAGCGCAAGCATGGTCTACCACGCTGTCGTCTACCATAGAATGTACCACAAAGAACTTTCCGAGCAGGTTCCTCTTCGCTCATGCGAGCTAGGTGCCCTGCCCACCGGAGTCTACCGAGGTTAATTTTTGTCACGATATCTGCTTCAAGGTAGATTGCGTACAGTTCATGATTGTACCGTCTCCGGAATCGTCCTTCCTCACATATGGGGCCAACAATTCTCCTTAAGACTTTTCTCTCGAACGCAGCTAAGAGGTCGGAGTGCCTTTTGCTAAGCACCCAAGTCTCGGATCCATATGTGAGTACTGGCAGGACCATGGTCCTGTACAGCAGCAGTTTTGAAGTTATGGTGAGATTTCTGGATTTGAAGAGCTTTGACAGACTATAGTAGGCTCTGTTGGATTTGAGAAGCCGCCCGCGTATTTCTTCTTCTATATTGTTATCGGCTGCTACTATTGACCCAAGGTATTTAAAGGATTGCACCACTTCAAATTCGTGCTCCGCAACCTTGATTGTTTGACCAACTGTTCCTCTCGCATTCGACGCCACCATGTACTTTGTTTTACCTTCACTAATGTGCAGCCCCAAATTTTGTGCCGCCTGCTCGATCTGGATAAAGGAATCGTGTACAGCTTGTTCGGTTCTTCCGATGATGTCAATGTCGTCTGCGTAAGTTAGTAACTGGCTGGACCTGTTGACGATGGTCCCTCTTGTTGCCGTGCCAGAGTCACGGATTGCTTTCTCCAACGCCAGGTTGAAGAGGAGGCAGGCCAAACCGTCCCCTTGTCGGAGTCCATTAAAGATGTTCATTGGTCTGGATAGCAATCCGGCTATTTTTACTTGGCTTGTTACGTTGGTCATGGTCAACCTACATAGTCGTGTCAATTTATTTGGGATGCCGAATTCTCTCATGGCTTTGTAAAGTTCTACCCTGGCTATGCTATCATAGGCGGCCTTAAAGTCTATAAACAGATGGTATGTTGGGATGTTAAATTCTAGACATTTTTCCATCGCCTGCCTAAGGGTAAAGATCTGATCAGTTGTTGATTTGCCTGGAATGAAACCACACTGATATTGTCCGATGACGGTTTTAGCGTATGAGGTTATCCGGTCTTGTAGGATAGAGGAGAGTATCTTATAGGCGGTACTCAACAACGTGATACCTCTATAATTGATGCACGTTGTGACATCTCCCTTCTTATGTATGGGGCATATTATGCCTTTTCGCCAGTCTTCTGGCATTTCTTCCTGCTCCCATACGTGCATATCATATCATGAATTGCTTGACGTAAGGCTTGCCCGCCGTGATGAAATAATTCGGCTGGTATGCCATCGGCTCCCGGGGATTTGTTCTGTTTAAGCCGGCCTATAGCCTTCTCAACCTCTTCTATGCTTGGTGGCGGCAACATAGGGTATTCTTCTTGAAGTATAGTGGAGCCTCCACTTCTGCAGTGAGCTGAACATTTAGCAATTCATTGAAGTACACTTCCCATCGCTCCAGTATGCTTTCAGGATCGGTGATCAGATTTCCCTCTCCGTCCTTGCAGTATTTGCAGCGTGGTGTGTACTGCGTCATGTTTCGGACGGATTGGTAGAACTTCCGCGCCTGGTGCGGACCTCGCTCTCGGCTGTTTTCTATTTCACAGATTAGGTTCTTCTCCCAGGCTGATTTCTTTTGTCTGTGAAGACGTTTTTCTGTTCTTCTGAGCTCTTTATATTCCTCTTCGCGTGCCCGCGTTCTATGAGATTGTTTCATTGCTCGGTACGCAACATTCTTACGTTCAGTCGCTAGCTTGCATTCATCATCAAACCAGTCGTTCCGATTTTTACGACTGCTGCCTAAGATGGAGTTGGCAGTACTAATGACAGTATTTTTAAGACGTGTCCACTTTTCATTTTATATAAGAATGAACTGCCTTGGGGGATACCGAAGTTAGCTAAGAAAGGGAAAGGCATACTGGCTCCAGGACTTACTCTCCCTAAGTCAGGTGTTTCTAGGGCGAGTCCTAACGCATTACCAAAGGTGTTACTGGTGTTTTCATTGCGCAGGGCAGCCGTGTTGATTCGAACCTGATCGGCGGATGCAATGCGTCTTCGCAAGGCAATCCGCCCTCGGAAAACCATACCAACAAGATAGTGATCCGAGTCGATATTGGCACCTCGGTACGTTCGTACCATCATCAAGTTCGAGTAGTGGCGACGGTCTATCAACACGTGGTCTATTTGGTTACGAGTGACTGCATCAGGTGATACCCAGGTGGCTTTGTAGATATCTTTACGCGGGAACCTGGTACTCGCAACGACCATGTTTTTCGATGCTGCCAATTCTAAGACTCGAAGTCCATTGTCATTAGTGTTCTCATGCAAACTATGGGTGCCTGCGTAATGCCGACCTATTTTTGCGTTCAAATCCCCAAGGATGATTTTAACATCATACCTTGAACAGGCATTGAGGGCCCTCTCGACTTGTTCGTAGTAAGTCTCTTTTTCTTCGTCTGAGGACTCCTCCGTAGGCCCGTGAACGTTAATGAGGCTGATGTTCGTAAATTTGCCTCACACGCGAAGGGTGCATAGCCTTTCGCTTATAGCGTTAAAGCCGATGATAGTAGACTTCATTTTTTCGCTGACTAGGAAGCCTACCCCGAGCACATGGTGTTTTGTATGACAGCTGTAGTATATGTCATATTCTTTCTTCTGTAAAACACCATTCCCTGTCCTGTCTGATCTGATTTCTTGAAGAGCTGTTATGTCAGCTTTATACTTTGACAGGGCATCGGCTAGCTGGTGAGCAGCTCGAGCTCTATAGAGCGATCGTACGTTCCATAAGAAAATTCGTAAATTGTTTTTCCTTTTTCTTTGCGTGGGTTGTCGTCGTGAGATCAGTCCGTTTCCGAGGCATGTTGTCGTTCTCGAAATTCTTTAAGTTTTACGGGACAGGGAATTAACCTGTCGCCAACCTGAGGAACCAGCCTGATCATAATAGCCAAACCTGTTCTAGCGGCCGCCGCGGAGAGGCTATGATCAGATTTCCACCAGTCCCGAATAGTTACGGCACGTGCATGTTTTCGTATGCTACATGTTGTTCCCCCTATTCGTCTGATGGCTGACCGCCCCGACGTAATACTTGGCCTAAATTCGAACGTATTGTCAAATATAAATGTTCTTTCTTTAGCCACATTACTATAGAATGTAGAATACATACTTTACCCCTCTCGATTTTCCCACATCATTTTGATACACAAGCTTTCAAGACCAAAGTGCATCGACATCTCCTATTAAATCCTCTCCACTTTTCCTAAACGCTCACACTGTCCAATTCAATTAAATTTCGTTTTGTTGAATATAATATATAGCTTTATTTTTCAGATTCTAAACATTTTAAACAATTTTATATGTAATAAATAAATTATGGCCTTGGTTTTGAAACCGTCTGCCAGATTGTTGAATATATTATTTACAATTTGGCTTACAACTAATAAGATACTGTGATAGTTTACATTTGTTGGCTCATAGAGGTCCTAACTATATAAAGTGACTTAAGTTTAACAATTTATAACCACCGGTTGTCAGTGGTGAATTTGTTGAAGGTTGTGGGCAGGGATGGCATTTAGCCGCGGTTGATGACTGACCCAATGTCAGGGTAGAACGAGACTACTTCCTCGTTGTCCATGATTACTTTGTCATCCAGAGTTTCCATCACACTGAGGTACCTCGGCTCAGGATGTTGTTGTTCAGTGGTCATTTTTCTCATTAGCTGATTCGGGTTGTCGATGATGTTACGGATTAGTTTCTTTGTTGAAAGTACTAGGTATTTGTCCAGTGGTATTAAATTCGCTTCTGTGTAGAGATAGATGCTCGTTCCTGTAGTGTTTCTGTCGTTTGCTGGTCGAAGTAGAGTCCAGTACAGATCCTAAGTATCTTCCTTTAAAATAATTAAAGTTACTTCATAGCAGTCTTTGAGATTGAAAACCACACTAAGAAGGAGTAGCTTGTAGATTTGTGTGTTTGTCTTCTTTTCAGCAATGGATGCAAACGGCTGGAGGCTCAGCTGGTCTTTTTCAGCACATTTCTTAAGTGTAGGTTAAACCTTAGCAACTCGTTGAAGTAGATTCCTAGGTACTTGACATTTTATTTGGCAGCAATGGTGGATCCGTCAGCGAGTCTCAGGACCAGGTTTCGGCAATTGTGTTTGGTACGAATGCCTCTACCAGTTTAAGATCTAGTAAAGCACACAAGTTCCGATTTGGAAGTGTTGATTCGGATGCCTCATTTCTGATAGAATTGGAAGAGTATGTTGGTGTGCTTTTCAATTCTTGGACAGAGATTTTTTGTGACATTGATGTGGTGTAGGTGAGCGAGTCATCAGCATACAGAAGGTTCTAGCATCTAATTGGAGAGGTCTGAAATCATCAAGTTGTAGAGGAAGAAGCCTAGTTTTGAGCCCTGTGTGATTCCAGCTCTGATGTTCTTCATGTTTGATTTGCAGTAATTTAGTTGGACGAAAAATTTCCTGAAAGATAGGAAAGAAAAGAGAATTTTTGTTAATGGCGAAGGTACTTGTAACGAGTGATTTTTTAAGAGCTATCGGAAATTAAAATAAAAAGACATAAAATTCAGAAAAATGCATGAAATATTTTTTTGAATCGATAGTACAGTCGATATAATTTAATGTTTGAAGATAATTTCATGCGCGGCTGCGCCTCAAATGGTCCATCCGCTTAGTCCAGTTTTGGCATACTCTGTCTAACATTTCGAAATAAATACTTCAATGTTGGCTTCCAGTGCGTCAGTCGAAGTGAGCTTGTCGCTATAGACATGAGCCTTAACATAGCCTCACAAAAAAAAGTCTATAAGCGTTAAATCGCACGATCTAGGAGGCCAATTGACCGGCCCCAAACGTGAAATAAACTGTTCACCGAACCCGCCTCTCAATTGGTTCATTGTTACGCGTGCTGTGTGGCATGTGGCACCGTCTTCTTGAAACCACATGTCATGCAAGTCAAGCTCTTCCATTTTGCGCAAAAAAAAAGTTTTTTATCAATGCACGGTAGCGCTCACCATTCACAGTAACGTTGCGATTCGCAACATCTTTGAAGAAATACTGCCCAATGATTCCGCCAGCCCATAATGCGCACCAAACATCGACTTTTTCTGGATGCATTGGTAGCTCTTGCAATGCTTCTGGCTGCTCTTCACTCGAAATACGGCAGTTTTGCTTGTTCACGTATCCATTCAACCAGAAATGAGCTTCGGCGCTGAACACAATTTTTCGATAAAAAAGTGGATCTTCGGCGAACTTTTCGAGGGCCCTTTCACCCAAAATTCGGCGTTTTGGTAGGTCGTTCGGCTTCAATTCGTGCACCAGCTGTATTTTGAAAGGCTTTACACCTAAATCCTTTCGCAAAATTTTCCACGTAGTGGAGTAACAGATGCCCAATTGCTACGAACGGCGACGAATCGATAATTCACGGTAGTGATAACCGTGCACTGGCCGATACAGCTGCGATATTTTCCTCAGTTCGCACTCTACGTAAGTGTGTTGGTGGTTTAATTTCCAACCGCCTCAGTAGGTCCATTAAACTGACCATAAAATGGAAAAAGCGCGCGATGAACTTTCTTAACAGAGCACGTATTTTGATAATAAAATTCAATAATTTGCAAGCGTTGTTCGTTTGTAAGACGATTCATGGTTAAATTATATCAAACTGAAGATGTTTGACAGTGACACAAAACACGAAACGTGCTTGAGCTGTCAAAACCAGTGTTGCCAAAAAGAAAATAGCAAAAAAATCACCCATTATAAGATGAAGTTGGAGGATTGGGCCGTTCTTTCCACACGCTGTCGAGTGCTTTCTCGACACCCAGAAAGCATCTTACGACGGTGACACGATGACTCTTGAGGCTAGTTGTGATACCGTTTTGGAATTTCAGCAGTGGATGTAAGATTGAGTGTTTTTCTCAAAAGCCGAATTATATGTATATGTCAGGGATGATAAAATTTTCACTGCAGAATTTCCTCAGTCTCCGGAATATTACTTCTTCCAACTCGCACTGTCTTACATCAAAACATTATATAGGTAGTCACAATCCTTTGAGGGGCGAAATTTTAAAAGCCCCGAAGCGAACAAACTGCTTTGTCTATGGTCATGAACTTTGAGCTCCTGATCCAGTTAGATCTTGTACGGGTATAGGCCTAAGTCCCGACGCAAAATTCGTCAAATTGAAGTCAGCGAAAGGCCGAGTTCTTTTGCTAACAGCAAACAAACGCCTGCCTCGTGTTCTGCTGCACATTTTCACGGGCCGTGGCGATGTTCTCGGCCGAGCTTGCATTCCTGTGACGTCATTTGGACGTGATGTTCAATTGTGTTATTTGACATGGTGATTCGGTATCAGTAACTGAATAATAAACAACAGATTCGACAGATGTCACCAAAAACATGGCCGCCAAAATCTATACCCGCACCAATTGAATATAAAACAAAGTCCAACGGAATGGTAGTTCAAACGATTTCAACACCAAGAGTGGCTTCCATTACCGATCATCGGATGCATTATCGCTATGTTGTCAAGTAGTTTCAAACGTTGAAGTGAGGTTTGCACAGCAGAATAGAGTTCAACTACAGAATACACTCTGTTCAAGGATTAAACGAAACTGTGAATTAATTTATTGACCAAAAGTGGATTTCAAACTTTGACTGCGAAACTGAGACATTCCAGGACTCATCTGAAATTCAAAAGAAATTAACCTGACACTAATCTGCTCATGCAAATCAACAAAAACAATCCTTTTTATATGATTTTTATTTCGATTGCATTATTGTAGTTTTTGTATAAGACATTTTAATCTATAATTAACATATTCTCAGAAAAAATATTCACCTTAGTAAAATGTAATCCTTTGTTTCTAAAAATTAACACTTCATTGTCATTCATCACACATCACGTAGAAACAATGCAATTTAGCCTTTGTATGTTGCACAATTTAATTATAATTCATAACGAACCTTAAAATAATCGAAATCTCTAAAAAAAAAAATCCAACAAAAACATGCATTTTATCCAATTAGTGTCCGTGTAGATTTTCCTTTTTGGTGCAATTTTTTTTTTTTTTTACAACGTCCAATCCAATATAACTTTTACTCATAGTTATATACTATTTGGAAGCACAAATTAAAAAAAAAATTCCGGAAAAACAATGGAAAAATTCTATTCCTCCGGGCGGTCATTTTCAAAAAAACACAAAATTGCATCAACAAATACATACAAACATACATATTCACTATATTAATAAAATGTAAAAAAAAAAACAGAAAACTTTAAATCCCTTCTGTTTTGGGTTCCATGTTGTATATTACATTTTTTGTCCTTCTTCGCGTACTTTTGATAAGAGCACACATGTGTTGTGTTGAATGTATCTTGTATTTTTTATTGTATCCGTTGGATGGCCTATTTTTGTTTAAATTAAAGCTCGTGCTCAAATAAACGCGAAATTCGCGCAATTTATTTGACGTGCAATTGCAAGCAGCTGCTAGCAATTTTTTGTCTGTAGTTTGTGTTGATTCTCCGGCTGTTTGCCTTTGAGTATGTGGTTCCTGTTTTTTTTTTTCTGTATTATGCCATCCATGTTATAAAAATAAAAAGATTGAAATACCCAAACCGTTTTACCATGTCTTACAAACCGTTTGGGTGTGAAAATAAAACAAAAAAAAAATAATTAAATTCATCAAGCCAAGTTATCCTGTAGCTTCCTCTATATATAAAATATACTATATGTAGGTTGCCTTAGCAAACCTTCTTAAAGACATTGATGGATTGGAAGTCTGATTGCAATGGGTTCTTTCAGATAGTTAAGCTCTTTCCTCATACGCTCCTGCAGGAATAAATCCTTGGGTGCTATATATTATAGAGCACAAAATCGGAGGTAGCAAAAAAAGGCAAACTCATTTGGTGAGAGGATCTTAGCTGCCTTCCACCGGAGGAGATACACTCGTAGGTATAAGTTAATAAACTCACTTAGTTAAACGAATGAGATTTCACAGGCAACAAAAACCAGCATGCACCTGTGCCTTGAGTTGGTTATGCTCGCTGTGCTTAACCAGAAAAACACAATTATACTATCATGGAACTTTAACTGAATTAAAAAAAAAAACAATAATGAAAATTCAAGTAACTATGCGAGAAAGAGGAATGTAATTTTCGCTTTTCATTTTCAATTTTATTTTGTTGTGATGTGCTTCTTGTTTGCGGCGGTATGCTGGTCGTTCTACTGAGAAGTCTGTTGGTATGTTGATAATGATTGGCAAATTGGATTGGATATCGTTAAAGGAATTCTTTGCTAAATTTTTTCTCAGAGTTTCCTTTTGCGCTTAATGATTTATTTATTTTTAATTAGATTTTAAAATGGATTGTAAAACATTTCCGTTTTGGTGATTCCCCAATTTTAAATTTAAATTTAAAAATATCTTAAATGTTAATAGGAGACAATGGGAAGCTGATTACCAAAAAATAAAAAAAAGACGCGACAGTTCGACAATTGCCGCGTAGTACCTCAGAAAAAATATTTGTTTATTAAGTGGCATGGACTGGGAATCTATCCCCAAATCATAGTGACAGTCCAACTTTCCAACCATAAGGCCAAGGAGGGCTTATAAAAATTCTTTAATTCATCAGGTGAATTACCACTTACCCACTCTGTATGTGGAGAATGTGAATTACTTACAAATGAATTAAGTAGAGTAGAGCGATGTATGTAGTTTATGTAGAACTACCTTTTTTTTTTGCATTCGTAAAAAAATTTAACTCGGGATTTTGATCAGACGTTAAATCCCGATGATAGGGAAGCCGAGAACAGTGGGTCTCGCAGCTGTGTTCGCCTGTCTAACTACAGCCTAAACGACTCACCGGATTTTTTTTGAACCTAATTTAAATTCAGAGATTCTTTCTTTAGTCGCACTGCACGAATGTGGAATGCTTTAACCGACTCAATATTTCCCTCCCATTAGAATATTCAGACATTCAAAACCATTGTGCATCGGTAGCTCCTTTTAAATTCTCTCCAAATTCCTTAAAGGCTCGCAATGTGCTCAAATATTTTAAGGGCAGTCATAATCCCTTTAGTTCGCTTAAAATTATAAAAAAATTATATCATTTTTAAATTTTCCCCTTGCATGTTTTTTTTTTTTTACTAAAACTAACTGTAGGTTAGGTTAGGTTTAGGTGGCTGCTGGCCGGAAGAGCCAATACACTTAAACCAATATTTGGTCCGTTGTGATACCACAGGATTCCAAAAATCACTCTTACTCGTTAAACCGTTTGGAGCTGACAATGAAGCGTGTTAAACAGTGAATTATGGAATTTCTTAGATCACTAGGATCGTTATAGTAGAAGTCTCCCAAGTGGAGTCTACGTCTTTGTTCTAGGGCAGGACAACAACATAGAAGGTGAGAAACTGTCACCTCTTCTTCTTCATCCATGCAGCTTCTGCAAAAATCATTTGCAGGAACTCAAAGTCGAAAAGCATGTCTTCCTACTAGGCAATCTACCAATACAAAAAAAAAATTAAATGCACGATTGGATCGCACGAACTTGCTCTTATGAAAAAGTACTTTGGAATTTAAGATACATTTTATAAATATAAAACATGGATTTAATGAGATAATAGGCGTGTTTTTTTTGCAAGTCCATATAGAATTGTAAAAAAAACGACATCGGGACTTAGCGCTTTACATGCAAATGCAACAACTACTTAAATCTATACATAGTTAGCTAAGACCAGATAATTTTCGAGAGTTAATCTAAGACCCGATAAAAATTGTGATGCCAAAATAGTATTATCTATATGTTATCGATAATTTGCTCAGAGGCGTCAAAAGTGACGTTTTTGGATGCTGGTTGATGCTTGTCGTCAATACAGCTGAAAAATGTTATAGCGTACACAGTGCTTCCAGCTATGTGGAAAAAAAGCTCCTAAATCCCGATGTGGTTTTTTTTTACAATTTTATATGGACTTGCGAAAAAAAAAACACACCTAATAATGTTCAAATGCATAAAATTGCCGTCTGGTTTCCGGAAAAGTATGAATTTATGGAAATAAACTTTAAAAAATCGTTTTATTATTAAATAAATTTTTTATATAAGAAATTTCTCTAAAATTTTTCAAGAAAAAAAATGTGGGACGCGAATTTTAAGTATTAACTAATATTGATTTTAGGAAATAATTTCAAAAAATAATCGTTCATAGGTTTTTAAGATATTGATTTAAAAAAATTTTTTTTTTTTAAAAAACCCAACAAATATTTTTTCGAATATTTTTATATACAATATTATTTTAAACTTAAGGGGACTCCTGCTGAAAATTTTGGGTTCAAATCCTTAGAGCCGTTAATGAGAAAGTCGAAAATCAAAAAAACCGGTCTATGCCATGTACCCCTAATAACATTTTGCCCCAAAATTTTTTTTGACCAAAATGTAGCCTATGTTTGTAATATCACAACTTTTTTTTTCGAGATAAATAAGATTTTGCATTACGGGTGTATGGGGGGTACCGTTAGTTTTAGAGCTACAAAAAAAAAAATCAATTTCTCCTCTACGGAATCATTGAAGACCCTTAACTACCGAGTTTGAAGAAAATACTTCCGGTAGTTTCGGCTGTAGTTCAAGGTACAGACACAGACATACAGACAGACAGACAGACGGAATTGTCGGACACACTTTTTTCGTCTTCGCTATCATCGTAATGTCAACTTTGATCAAAATCTCCAGTTCAATTTTTTTCCAAATGCAGAACTTACCCTATAGTACCTATATCGCAAGTAAAAACTAACTGTATCTGCCAGACAATTTTTTTTTTGAAATTTAATTTTTTTTTCTTGAAACTTAAAATAAAAATAATAAATTTAAAAATAAATAAATCAAAGAATCGTTATTAATGTGGATATCTGGAAGCGGAGAGTCGCAGAGTGATTGCCTATGCGGATGACATATTGCTTTTGCCGTATTCGAAAAGCATCCAAATATCGTAAAAGATCTCTTACAATATGATTTAAGCAAGCCAACAATCTGGGTCGATTAATGGACTATGTAGGTGTTAACGTTCACAAAACAGATCTTGTCCTCTTACCTCTTCTCTAGGAAATATAAAGTTCCCCATATAGACCCGCCCTTCTATCAAAGGTATACCACTTACATTCTTCATAGGTCTTTTTTTTAGATAAGAAGTTAAGTTGGAAACCTTCTGGCACTCTTCTCATGAAAAAAAAAATTCATTGGGAATAAATATGGGTTCCAGCCCCGCATTACGCACTAGGTTTTATACTATGGTAATCAAACTAATTATTAGTACTAAGCATGTCAGCTTGTCTTGGCATGATTGGAGTACTTTGCACTACTCCCTTCGCTGCAATGGACATTCTTTTCCATCTAACATCCGTCGATATATTCGGCAAACACAGCTATTCGTCTAAAAGCTAGCCTCGCAGTGGGTTAATAATTAAATTGGCCACTCCATTATTCTAAACTCATTCGTTTCAATTCCAAGTAGCACCGATTAGAACATCTTTCAGATTCAATTTGATAAAAACTTTTAGGTAACCATCCCTTCTAGAGAAAATAGCACTCCTCAAAGACGATTCAATCCATTTTAACGCAAATGGATCAAAAACTAATGATGGGGTTGATAGGAGTGTATACTGTATAGTCTATGAGCTAGATTTAAAACTCTCTTTTCGAATTTCTAATTTGTAAAATCGTAGCATACACCCCTGTTCTGATTTTCGTTTACGAAAGTAATACTTTCGTTTTCATTTCGTTTCGATTTTGTCTGGAGAATTTGAATTCGTAAATCTAAAAATTTATGTAAGTATTTTTAAAAATATATCTTTAAGAACTATTTTGTTGTCTTTTATGAAGGGGAAAACACATGTATAGCAGAAAACCTGTGTGAATGTTGGTACCACTGCAAGGCAAATTTGTACGAAATTAAGAACGTCGTTTTCAAATCCGTACGAAAATCAATTTCGGTAACGAATTCAATTCGGAACGAAAATCAGAACGGGGGTGATAGTTACCAATTTACACAGAACAAGCTACCTTCTCTTAGTCCGATCTCACTAGCATCTAACTAATCATTGGTTATACAAATTTTTTCATAGCTAACCTTTCGTGTCCGTCTCTGTGAGCATGAAGCTGGTGCTCATTTGAGGGACATTATATTCCATTCTAAGCCCAAAAAATTCTCCATAAATCATACTTTGTGATTCTAAAATTAAGCCTATAAAAGTTATTACCACTTTAAATTAGGAAGTGACTTTTGACCCACCCTGTATATATTAGTTATATATAGATATAGACAATCTCGCTCGTTTCATAAGGAGCTCCAATTGGTTTAACGGTTAGGGAAAAAGTCTCCAAGATTCAGTGTGGTATCACAATGGACCAACTCATGTTCTGACTGTGTCGGTTCTCCCCCTAACCAATCTCCACTACAACGTTTATACTGTTTTCGGTTTTCTAAAAATACAGCATCCAATTTTGATAAGTTTTTGTACGCTAAAGTTTGAATAAAAAGTTTGGATATAAAAAAAAAATGAATGTAATTAATTTAATAAAAAAATAATATTCCGAAAACTACATGCTCAATATTTTGATACGTTGCAGTTCTATCTACCTACAAGATTTAAAAAAAAATATGGTTCTTTTATCCAAGAATAATAATGCTCACCATACAAATGCACAAAAATGGATTTCGTAAATCCTTTTTACTCGAACACGCCTCCTCGAATTTTGATAATTTTTTTCTGTTTCCTACAATCTATCATTCAATGAAAAAAGTTTGAAATTTTGACATGGGTAAAATTGGTACCTAACACAGAAGCATTTTTTCGATGTAATACTTTAAATTTTTGTATTAAATTTCTTAAACAGAAGCTTCTTTAAACAAAAAATAAAATAAAAAATATTGCATACAAATGTAATGTATCAAAATTTAAATAAAATAATTTTGTATTAAAAAATTCGATATCTCTAGAATGGATCAATGATATTTTATGAAATTTAATTTTTATTTGGGCAATAACAAAAACATACAACTCGTGTACCAAATTTTTATTTTAAAAATGTTTTAAAATTTTAAAAACTTAAAAAAAAACTACAACGATTAATATTTAAATATATGTACTTACTTTTTTATCCGGCCCCCGATTCATGGCGGGTCTCTGCCTGAGCTATTGTAATCTTCCATCGGTTGCGAGCTCCCTCCAGTCGTCGAGACCAAGCGCTCTTGCTTCTGGAACCACTTGGTCCCTGTAGCAGAGATTCGGTCTTCCCCCTCGTCTCGAACCTGGGGGCTGAGATTCGAAGATTTTCTTGGCTGGAGTGTTGTTGTTATTGTCCATTCGCTCATTGCGACCGAGCCAGTATAGTCGACGTGTTTTGGCTTTTTGTTCTACATCCACATCTTGGTACAGCTCGTATAATTCATGATTGAATCTTCTCCTCCATTCGCCCTCAAATATCCGCCAAATTTAGGTTAACACCGCTTTTGGGCACTATCTGGTCCGGGAGTAGGTTAAAGAAATGCTCGGATGAGCTGTTACCCATTTGCACGTTGCACCGCGTATTTTTTAAGGTCATGCGGCATAACTGGATCAGGTTTTTCGGGATCCCGAGTTCCGACATCGCCAATAGAAGCTCTTGGCGACTTATGCTATCATATGCGGCTTTGAAATCGATGAAAAGATGGCCTGAAGCCACACTGGTACGTGTCGATCATAGTGTTGCAGAAAGGTTTTAGACGCTCCCATAGTACGGTGGATAGGATCTTATAGGCAATATTAAGCATGGATATGCCTCTGTAGTTTTTGCAGGACATAGGATCGCCTTTTTGTGGATTGGGCATATGGATCTATTTGACCAGCCGTCTAATGCATAAAGAGTTTAACAGATAGGCCATCCGAGCCGGCGGATTTGTTGTTCTTAAGCCTGTGGATGGCTTGCCTAACCTCTTCAGTACTGGGTACTGGGACTGTATCTTCATTGACTGGTCTCATGCTTCTTTGTTATTCTGTGGCTTCCTCTAAATAATACCCATTAAGCAGCTGCTGGAAATGCTGCTTAAACACGTCTTCAATTCCCTGTGCTTCGGTGACTATGTTCCCTTCGCTGTTTTGAAGAACTTGCGTGCCGGTCCTATAACCTGATTCCAGTTGCTTGGCTGTTTTGTAGAACCGGCGACTGTTGGTTCTATTGGATGTTCTATTCATATATTATATAGTAGTAGTAGTAGTAGTAGTAAAAGTGTGATTTTATTGAACAAAAAAATTTAAAAAATCTTTTTATAAAAATGAAATATAAGAGAAATTTAGTGCAACCCAGGCGAGTATTTCATTGTTGAAGTTACCCAGAGTTAAAACAAAACATTATATATATAATATTGAATTCCGATAATAGCAATAAATCTTTTAAAAAATTCATAATATAATAAGTGTCCAAATGTATGGGTTTTTGCATTTGTAGAAAAGTTTCTGTCCAATTTTTCGAAAATTTCTTACTTAAGTAAATTTCATTAAATGATTAAAATATTTAATAAAAATAATAAATTTTGTGGTGCAACAGCTCGAAGAGAACCAGAACCTAGTGACTTACACATCTCAATCATTCCTGTGTGCATGTTACCACATAAAAAATCAGTTTTTAAGAAAACTGTTCTTAAGACTGCAAATTTGATCTGCTCAAAATTAAAAATTTTCAAAAATAGTAGCCATTCTTTGTTTTAAACTATAAAAGAGTTGTTTTAGCAAAAATTAAGAGACCAATTTCATGTATTTTTATAAATAAAATATTTAAAATCCAAGCAACTTAAAACAAAACCAATGAAATTCCGAACCTTTCGTTTAAGACTAAGAGACATTAAAAAAAATTACCTTTGTTCCAATTTTATTACAATTATTTCCATATAAATAGAGCAAACATTTAACAATAAAATATTCAAATAAAATATGTTTATTCATTGTTTATATTTAAAAAAAATCATATTGAATTGTTTATATTTAAAAAAAAATCATATTGAATTGTTTTAATATTTTACTTCTTATTTAACATTTTTTTCTTTTCAACTTTCAGCCTCAACAAAAAAACATGCTATCCGACACCTTATAAACCAAAGCTTACTTCGAAAAAATGTTTTATACTTTTAACTACAAAATTAAATTTAAATAATTTCTCAAAACTTTCGATAAAAACCCACAACAACAACAACAACTTCAAAACCAAATTATCTAATCATATATATAAACTACAAAATATTTTAACTTATTTATTTATTTAATTTAATTTAATTACATAAAACAAAAGCAAAACAAACAAACAAACTTATATATATTTATTTCCTAATTTATTCTCTCTCATGTAAAAAATTATAAATAAAGAAATTCAAATTTATATACCAAACGTTATCATCACAAAATTTAAAAAAAATCCATCTTCGTTTATAGAAATTTATAAAATTTTCATAAACAAATAAAAAATAATGATAATCTCTAGCCTAGCGTTAATGTAAAATCTAAGCAAAACAAACAAACCAGTGGAAGACAAAACTAATCATATAAGCAAACAAAAAATTAATAATTATAAGCAATCTTTATAATATATATATATACATAAATTATATATAATTTTTTTTAACTTAAACTACATATAAATATTACTAATTTAACTTATTAAACAAAAAACAAAACTTATTAAAAGGAAAAACAAAAACAAGCAAAACCAAAAGCAAATCTACAAATCTATATTATATATACATATATAAAATAATATTTTTGTATTATACAAATTCTTGTTAAAACTAAAGTACAAACGCGTTCTTTTCTACAAAAAAAAATATAAATATATATATTAAATTAAATAATACAAATTTCGAACACAAAAATTTAATTCAAATCCAAGTCTGAAAATTTACCAAAAATTTAATTAAAAAAAATAAAAAAACCCTTGCCGTGTGTGAGACATTTTTAAAGTGTTAAATATAAATATAGTTTAACTTTTGTTGTGACAATAAATCGAAATTATTTTTATCTGCACGCGTTTCGAACAAAAAACAAAAAAAAAAGATTTGTTTCGTGAAGTTTAAACAAATTTACATCCAAATACATCATCATAAATATATATATATAAATAAAACTAAATAATATATACACGCGATTTTAGTCCGCAAAACAAAAATTACAACAAAATAATTAAATTTCTAACATAGAGTGCTAGACAAAAATAAATTAAAATAGTAGGTAACAGCAAACTTTTTACAACATACAAAAATCCAAAATATAGTACAAAATATAAAATACAACAAATCTAACAAAATTTTTCTCTCAACAAAAACCAATTAAAAACTAACGCACTGTTAATTAATAAATTAAATAATTCAAACAACAAAACAAAAATAAAATATATATAGAAGTAATAGTTTCCAGTTGAATAAATAATCACAAAAACAAAAAAAAAAAAAACTACCAAACAAATTTTATTTAACAAAGTATATAATATTAAATTTAAAGAAAAAATACAAAGTACCGTGTTCAGCAACCAAAACAACAAATATTTAAAACCAAACTACAAATCTCGTTATAACTCAATATAAGTTTCTATGAACACAGTTCAAATTACAAAATCGAATTTCCATAAATAAAATTAAAAATTGAAAACATCGCGTTTTCCAAAAAGTGAGAGTTCAAACAGTTCAAAATAAACAACAACAACAAAAAATATTACAAATTGTTAATTACACAAATTTTTGCTCGTTAGAAATTGTTATTAAGATTACAAAAACAGAAGACAGCTACCTCAAATTCGTACAAAAACAAAAGGCCAGGAAATCTGTTTCTGCTCATTTCTAAATCTAAAAACACAATCAGTAGACAACGTGTTCAAAAATTTCCAAAACCAAAAATTCAAGTTCAAAATTTTAATTTAATTTCCGTCGACAAAAACAAACAAAAAAAAAACGACCGGATTGTTTATTTTTTATTTGAATGATACAGTTAGCCATGGTAGCGCAAGTTAACAAAGTTAAATGGCGTCTTTAATTGCACAAAATTCGAGTGGAAGTGTTGAATCGGGCGGGGCGGGTAATCCAAACAGTTTGCACCACAATCCTCACAATACTCACTTGAATAATCTAAGTCATTACACCAACAATGCGCACGCCTTTCATCCTCAACAAATTCAACAACAACCACAACTTCACCAACAACAACCGAATAGTATATTAGTTGATCAGAATAGTTGGGATTACTATGCCAGGCACCAGCACCATCAGGAGCATCAGAACTCCCAACAGCACCAGCAACAACAAAATCAACAATCCCAACAACAGCAGCAGCAACAACAACAACAACAACAGCAACAACAAGAAGATGAGTCAAATTCAGATTCTATAACGTCGGCGAATAACGCCAACAGCAACTATACACGTCCTTGGGAAATGGAGACCAAGGACAACAAAGGCTTTGAGCCATTCTCAAAGCTGCCATCATTCCAAAGTCAATTCCATGGCTATAACGAAACGAATGGTCTAATGCCAGATGGAACGGTGCTCTCACCACCCCAGCCAGTGCCAGTAATAATTTCCCCGAGTAGTGGTTCGCCGAGACAAGGTGGTCCCCAACTCACTCAGTTGACGTCCATAAACACTCTCCAGCCACCTGCTCTGCCGCCACCCGCGACGGCGGGCTTAAGTGCCCTAACCACACCAAATTTCCATGCGCTGTCGGCGACAGCTGTCAACAGCCCGGGCAGGCCATATCCACTGGTGCCGGCACCAATCCAGGCCCGTGACATTACAACCATGAACCAGCCATACTTGGACGACAGACACCTGCAATTGTATCAGCCAATTACAACGTTTCCGACCCAGAATCTGGTGACTCTGATAAAAAAGGACAGTTATGATCTCAATAGTGGCCTAGGCGGTGGCGGTCTGGTTGGCAATGGAATGCACACACCAACCTATGACACATCGATGATGATAGATGGCGTTGGCTACCATCATTCAAATACCACACAACACCAAGCAGTCACGGCCTCAACAGCATCACCGACCAAAATCAAAAAAGAAATCGCCTTTGATAGTTCGATGATGTTGGATGGCGGCGGTGTTGGTAATAACGGTGGCTATCACCATCCCAATACGACACAACATCAAACAGTGACGGCGTCAACGACGACACCAATTAAAATAAAAAAAGAATTAAATTCACCAATTGTGAGAGTTGACGCTCGGAAAAAAGAACGGCGGAAAAATCGAGCGAGTTCGCTGGAATCTAGTGCCGAATCAGAGAGCAGTGCAATGGACGTGGATCCGAGTAATCCGGGTCAAGTGGACGCCGTATCAAGTACGGCGAACTTCAAAAGTCCTCTGAATACAATTGGCATGAATGATTGCAGTGAAGTTAATGGATCAAAGGAGGTAAGAAAATATTTTTTTTTATTTAATCCTGTCAACTGTCATTTTAAACTAATGAATCCATATCTACAATAATTTAGATAATAATAGTTCAAGTTATATACAATTGACGCTACAAAAGACGCTTTTGTCCATATGAAATTATAAATTAGCCTTAGTTGGTCTAAGCTTCCACTTAGCTTTTTAAGTTGAACTTGGTTTCAGCTCCACTATTAATTTTCCGAAATATTTTTTCTGATGACCTTTCTTAACAGAGCACGCATTTTGATAATAAAATTCAATAATTTGCAAGCGTTGTTCGTCTGTAAGACGATTCATGGTTAAATTATAAACCAAACTGAAGAGTTTTGACAGTGACACAAAACACGAAACGTGCGTGAGCTGTCAAAACCAGTGTTGCCAAAAAGAAAATAGCGAAAAAATCACCCATTATTAACATTCAATACATTTACGAGTATGTATAGAATTTTGCGTCCTTCATATGTCCAATACGGGCACGTTCGCAAATGTCGATTCGTTGAACCCAATTTTCGATAACTCGGCCACACTTTTCGATGGAAACATCGCTATCTCTTGTTAAATATTAGCGGCTCTGAGCTCTTCCTAAGACTCTGGCTTATTGACATAGACCAATGATCTAACGAAGCCACATAAAAAAAAAAAAACAGTCCAAATGTTGGAAATCATACGATCCAGGCTGCTAATCAACAGGACCATTTCTCGATATAACACGTTCATGGAATTGATTTTCCAATCAATCGATTGTTCCACCCCCTGTATGGCTTGTAAGGCTAGGCGCGCACATTCAATTTTTAGTTGCGCAACTACATGGTTGCTTATAGAAAACACATGAAGTATTTGGTTGAATGTCCGCGCAGGTACATATAAGTATATGTTACACAAAATAGGAAACTCATTTTAGGCAATCGTTTAGTTTGTGACAAATTACTTGCTCGAACCAACCAGTTGCGCAACTTAAAATTGAATGTGCGCGCCTAGCCTAACAGCTTCGTGTTGAACCCACACACAATGAATGTGACCACATATCATGAATGTGACCAAGGAAATATTATTGAAATATTATTTCACCTGACCAATAACAAATATTCTGTTTGTTGACGAAGCCGTTTAGCCAAAAATGCTCTTCACACTGAAGATGATCTTGTCATGAAAGTGGTCATCTTCTTCCAGCATTTCTGGAGCCCTATCCGAGAATGTACTCCGCTTCATATTATCAAGTGGCTTTGGTTCTTGAGCTAGCGTCATCTTCGACCAAAATTCGCCAGTTTATGGTCTTAAGGACTAAATCGACTAAATCACATGAGAGTGAACAACGACCGAATGAACGAAAATTCGTCCATTTTAATATTTCTGTAGACGAGAATTACGTCAAAAAATTGGTTTTAACATTCAAAAAGTTGCCTCCACCGATGTGCCATAATGTGCCCTAAGTCAAACCTAGACCTAGATCGCCGCTACTAATCTTCAACGAATTCTGAGAGCGTGAATTTTGATGCCTTCGGGTCTTAAGACATCTGTAAACAGAGCTTGCCTCTTCAAATTTTGTTACAGTTCTGCCTATAATGGTCACTCGGATGGAGGGTAATGTAAACCATAATCTGCTCATAATGGGCAATGTACCTACTCCAGAGTCACTATTTTTGAAGTAAGTTTTCAGAATTTGAAAACTTTAAGCGATCGTTAAACGATTCATATTGTTAAATGATAAAACCTTACCTAAAGATAAAATGTCTCGGATGACAGTTCAGTTCAGTTTAAGCTAAGCTACATTTGATGATTGACGGGGATGTCAAATTGAAACCACGAATTGGATGACCCTATCAAAGCAACAAACTGCATAAAAAACTTTTCATTAGAACTAAATGTTAATTTGTTGAAATTGATAAACTCAAAGTTTTGACATTTGACTAGGTTTTCCTGCTGATTGCTTGTATGGACAAAAGTTTTCAAAAACTTGTTTGTAAATAGTTTTATAATTTACAAACTTAGTAGATGATGATAATTTTTCGACAACTGACAACAAAATAATATAAAAACGACTTTCGATCGAATTTTTAAGGAAGCGGATCGGTTCCAAAGCTACATAAGTGTCTAATTTGACTGCGTACAACATGAATTTGCTTGACCAAAGTGCAAATGTTTCAAACCAATTTAAATCAAAAATTTGTTTTAACAGAAATTCCAATAATTAGCTGTGTAAATAAATTACAAAAAATAATCAGATCTTTTTCATAATTTTATTTTCTTATTAATTTTCAGACCAAAAAGAAGCGAAAACGCTGTGGTGAATGCATCGGTTGTCAACGCAAAGACAACTGCGGTGAATGTGCTCCATGTCGAAATGACAAAAGTCATCAGATATGCAAGCAGCGTCGCTGTGAAAAGCTCACAGAGAAAAAGGTAAGTAATGTGTTTGCATAAAAAGACCCATAAATATAAAAATCCTGCAAGAAAAATTTTCCCACCAAAGGATCCATTAGGTAGGTACGAGTATACCTACCGTTAAAAAAAAAAAAGGAAATCAAATATAATTGAGAAAAAGTTCAACAACCTTAAAGTCGGTCTCATTGCATCAATCGCCGTCGGTAGGTCGAAATATCTCTCGGTCTCTCTCTGAACATTTAAATCCTTAACCAACAAAAACACAAAAAGGACGGAAAGATAAATAACACCGTTCCATCAGGAGAAGGAACAGAGGCATTTATACCTTCAAACAGATGTCATTTAATTATTTCATTTTTTCTCTTCTTCTCATTTTCTGTCTGTCTGTCTGTCTGTTGTTGTTTTCCGATGTCCTGTCTCAAATCAAATCGTCTTAAGAACAACATACATATACGAATGTTGAAAACTATATTTTACAACAACAATACTATAAAATTAAATGGGCACACTCTGGCATTTAAATCCGTCGTCGTTGTTATTATCGCTGGAGAATCGCGTTCCTGTGTATACCTATGTATAAGACATCCTGCGTTGAGTTTGGGCTCAGGAGCATGCATCAAATGGAAAAATAAAATGAGAATAAAGGACCGACTTTTAGGCAGGAAAGAACCATATTTCTTTTCTACTCGTTTTTCTCCATGCATATGCGACTAAAAGCCGGATCAGGATAATTCATTACTGTTTTCTTTTTTTTTATATAATTTTCTTCTTTCATCGTGTTGATTTTTATGTTTTTTTTCTCATCATGATCGTATTCAGATTCACTGAATCGTATCTGGGATTCGGCAACTGTGTGACTTTGGAATTTGAAAAGGATATCAAACCCAAAAAAATCGATCCTTGGGAACTAATTAGTATCAGTAACATTTTTACTATTTTTTTTTTGTTAGCTCTGTAAAGAACCGCCTGGTCATGGTTGATTTCAAATAAGGCTCAACATGTGCTGTTGAGGCAGGTTATACCTACCTACCTTAGATATCTTTTGTGGTTCAACTTCTATAGAAAACCGGCTTTATACCTAATTCTGATATAAAATGAGAATATTCTGATGTGTACATGTGTATGTAATTACAGAGTCAGTCATGTAGAAGGTTGCAAGCAGTTTTGCTTAAAGTGTTTCAAGCTCAGAATTGACAATATAGATAGGACTTTGTCATTGATTCAAAGCAAGAATATTCAGTTGATTGTCGAAATTTGTCAAATTAAAGCAAGTTATGAGAAAGTCGTACTGCTAATCGCGAAGGATTTAAAAAATTGCGTAGGTATGTTAATCGCACGAAACGATTTGTATGCATCTGCTTGCTTATAGCTTGCAATTAAGTAGCTCCTTACGCAAAATACTGCGCAGTTGGAAGCAGGTTTTAAAAGAAAAAAACGTGATGTGGTATGGTCATATTGGATTTCCTATTACAGATGACAATCCATAGAAAATTGAAGGTCATGTAACAAGAAGGAAGCTCTCTGCAAAGAACATTAGTAGTTTGAGTTTGGAGCTACATTAGCGCTCCCCTGTTAATAGATGTGTCCCAAATTTGATTGAAAATATGCCCGGAGTTATCATGCAAGGATTAGTCAATACTGTAGAAGGTTACATAAATCTATTGATTAGGATGGTTAAGAGAACATTTTTTTCGAAAATCAATCCGTGATTGACTAAGTTATCAAGCTTATTTACAAACTAGGCAATCGAGACAACAAAATATTCTTGGATTATTATTGTTAACGTTCTTTGTGTTTTATAAAAAAGAAATAAGCGTATGAAGGACAAAGCCACAAACGGTCTGAGATATGGTGTTGATTTTATTTACATCTAATAATCAATGTGTTGCATTTTAAATACCAAAGTCAATAAATCAGGTAAAATATTTTTTTTTAATTGTTTACACAATACCTAAATCTTAACGATTTTAAATTTTAGTCTCGAAAAACCTCTACATTTTATTAATATTTAGGATCATCGTGTAATAATTGTAATTTCTTAAATTTGTTTATCCTTTATCTACTAGTTAGGTACACCAATATTTTTTGATGAAATATTTTTGATTAACGTCACAATCTTACTTAAAAACAAAATGGAGTAATTCTCAAATTTTCTTCGTTTTCATCATAAATGCAAAATCTTGAATGTATGTTGAAGATTTTAGTAATCAAAGTTATCACTGATTGACTCGATCTTAGATCGAGAGTTAGAATTTAACCATTGTAATCGATTTCTGTTCATCGGAAGGAAAAAAACTGAAGTTAAACTTTTGTTGCCTAAGGTCGAGTTCACTGTAGTTATATCCCAAAAATATAGAGGGCATTATAATTTACAAATATCATTTTTTTGTGAGTAACATCGTAGTTATCTTTTTGTTTTGTTGATGAATGTGGTTCCTCTTCGGCTATTTTGGTCACTTGATGTGCAATGAAACTAGTTTGTTTTCATTTACTTCTTCAGGGGATCCTCTATTGAAACAATAAATCACAAACACAGTTTAACAAATTTGTTTACAAAGAAAAAACAAAATGATTGTGATTTTAAAAAAAACTTACATACAGAATAAAATAAAGTAAATTATTTGTCTAGTTTTACATTAAAAAACGTTAAAAACTTTTTTGAAACAATAAAGCTAGGTAATTTTAAAATTGGAAATTTAAAAAAAAAAAATGTTGCACTTCTAATGCGAAGATGAGTCTTGTTTTATTTTTAACTAAAAATTTAAAATTTCTTGGCCGTTACAAGAGAGCAGTAGGCTGCGGAGATGTTTTGAGTGTCTTGTTTCCTATTCATATTATTGTTGTTTTTGAGGATGTGTAGAATTTCAAGTGTGTACCTTTTCGCAAAATGTCTCTCCGTTTGCAGAATTTCTACTTCCTCAAAATCTGGCTGATGGTTAGTTTGGACACAATGGCTCGCCAGTGCTGTCTTAGCGGATTTCGATTTATGACCAGCTATTCTCTGTCGCAGGAACTGCTTTTGCGCCAATGTAACAGAAATAATACTGCTATTAAAAAATTGATAATTTTACATGCTACAAATATTAGATGTTACACATCATCAAAACATGAATTAGGTAGCTTCCTATTCAGTATTTAAAGCTTAATAATACAAACAAATCGCTTAAAAAAAAAAATCAAATGTTGTGAACCACTGGACTCGTTTGTTTAATGCTCTAAACTTTGAGGAGGAAGAAATTTCAGAGCCAATAAAATTTTTATAATATAATATTTCAAAATTTGTATAATGAGCAAAAGTACCTCCGATTCACCTTTGGCCTGCCATTACTGGCCAATTGCTCTGTTATCCATTCTTTCCAATTGTCAGCTCTTGAAATATCTTGAACAACGAAAGCTTCTCAATGACCGTCATTACCGCTTTCGGTGCAACAGTTTACCCACGTGATTTAATGGCTTTTCTCACCGAAAAGTTGAAAGAATCGTTACATCCAGAATAGAGCCTTAAAATTTATAGGCGACAGTCGATCTGTCGTAATCGATTTACGGAAACATTTTTTGTCGTTTGAACACCTTCAAAGTGTCTCTTGCTCACTGCTTTATCAGTACTTCTTCAAACGTTGCCCTGTTGAAATAGATGCATTCCTGCCCTTAAACAATTTCAGCGTAATACCCGCTCTGCTAGGAAGTTTAAGAGTATGATCTCGAGCCTAACTTCGGACGTACCGTCAAGTATAGAGATTATTTTTTTAGCCGTACCTCACGAACGTGGAATTTTTTCCCAAGTCCCATTTCAATTTTCAGACTTTTAAGACAAATTTACATCGTTATCTCCTACTCAATTCTGCCTCTATTTCCTAAACGCTCGCACTGTGTTAAAACATTTTAAGGGTAGTCATAACCCCTTGAGTACGAATCAATTATATAAAAAAAAAACAAATTTTGTATCGTTTTATAAATAAATAAATTTTGTGGTGCAACAGCTCGTACAGAACCTGGACCTAGCGACTAACAACTCTCAACCATTCCTGCAATTGCGAGAGATAATCTTGGAAGATTCATCACTTCCTCGCAAGAGGCAGTATACCCTTGGAAAACGTTCTTGCAGCGGGTGAGAATAGAATCCAAGACACTAACCAACGCACTTACCATTTAACCAAGGGTACTGTATACTATTTACGAATTAAATTTAATACCAACGAATGTCCTTTTATATTAATTCAATATATTAATTAAATATCAAATGTGATCCTGATAACCTTAACAATTCAGAGACAGATCAGATAACTGATCCCGACATTTTGTATTCACCAGTCTCAAAATGTTTCGACGAGTCCTTCCGATGGAAGTGGTCAAGGAACTTGACAAAAACCCCAAAAAAATGCATCAAATACCTTCATTATGTACAGTCGTATAGGAAGGTTTACCTATACATACATCTAATCTAACATACCTACCTTACTCAGGAATATAACCGCCAAAAAACTCATCAACCCGCCATTTCCTACCGCATTGTCTCTTTTAACATCAACTGCACCTAACATAAATTTTGATGATGCGATGATGCGCTTTGTGGGCACGTTTTATCCGCTCCTCTATCAAAGTTCTCTTTCGTTGTTCCCTGCAACGAAACGATGATCAAAATCAGCATTCTTCCTATGCAATAACAAAGGACCTCTATATTATTTTTTTTTGTATACAAACAAAAAATAACATGAAAATTTAACATACATACCTACAAACATAAGAAATAAATATTCGTGAAGATGTGTGTCGTAAATGTGCACACACTATAGTTGTAGATACGAGTAGTGTAGTGTTCCTATTATTTGAGTTGTAATTTAAGTTGGAAGAAAATGTTACGCACATTTATATCTTTTACACTCACACACTAGGTACATGAATTAAAAATTTAGATATGTAGGGAATGTGTGTATATATGTATATGAATGGATATGTATCTCTGTTGACGAATTTATTTTATTTTGTTTTCCTTTACTGCTTCTTTACTTCGGTCTGAGCTGAGCTACTGCTTCCACATTGAGTGCTAAATTCCTCTTTGCCGTTCATTTTCAACTCGAAAATTGAACATCTGCTCCCTAGTTTCCTCGAGAATTAAAAAAAAAAAATCGAAATGAAACGTACTAAACTGGCTGATAATAGTGAGAGTCAGAGTAAGTATGCTTAAGAACTTTATTTCGTGTAGATAGATATGGTTGTGCTATAGGTATGTAGATAGGTTCTCTACTTCAAGTATAAAAATTGAAATTAAAAGAACTAGGTAATTCTTAATCAAACAGGCTTAAAGACTTTTAAAATTTAAAATTCTTTGAAGTCGTTAAAGGAGTAGATACATACGTAGTAGGTTTGTATGAATGGAAGTATCTCTTAGCAAATAGGTACCTAGGTATGTAATGAAGATAGGTATACCTACATAGATACGAATATGCAAAAAAAAACTCCCATCGCAAAATGTATTGCAATAATTTCATAGATTTTGACTCAACTTAATAGGTAGAATGGTAGATAGGTACGAGTATGTTGGTACGTAATCCAACTCACGAAATCATCCTTTTAACTAAGTAGATATAGGTACCTAAGTATCTAATCTTTTAATTCATTAGATGAATCTATTATTGAAAAACATCTTTTTTATTTGGTTTATCTTTTATTGCTTTTGTGTGGTAGGATATAGGTACTAGGTAGGTACCTCTTAAAGTGACTGTCCAAAACAACATTTTATACCTACCTATCCTTAATGTTTTTTTATCGATAGTTAATAAAAAACTCGAACTTTTAGATAAAGAATGTTTAGATACCCATTCCATCTGCTACGTACAAAAATATTTATCAATTTTGTAGGTACCTATTTGGTTTTACTTTTGAATATTTCATTTCAGTTTTACTATAAATATCAACTGATCTTCTTATACCTAGTTGTTGCTAAAGCCAAATTATTAACCAACAATTAGCACCGAAAAAAGTTTGGTTTTGAAAGGTAGTTACATAATTCCGAAATGAAGAAAACGTATCAAAACTGCCATTTCAGGTCAAGTAGGCAAATCCTTCTTTTTTAAAGCGTATACCTAGTTGAGGCAGGTCCAAAACTCTCCATCGATATACATAGGTGATGGCAAAACTTCAGATGCCCTTTGGTATTTTTTTTTCTATATAGCACACGCGAGGTTTTTAATACCCTTAAAATGTTAAATTAAACACAGTGCGAGCGTAAGGAAAAGTTTCTCTGATTAAAGAGGAGACGCCGATGCACATTGGTTTTGAACCTCTGAATATCAAAATGGAAGGGAAAAATAGTGCCAGGTAAAGCATTACACATTCGGGTAGTTCGGTTAAAAAAAGAATCTCTATATTTGACAGTACGTCCGAAGTTGGGCTTTTAGGTTTGGTGTTGTTTAAAATAGCGCGTTACACGTGCCACCGTTTATGTACATATTTCATATGTCGAAAATAAAAATGCCCTGATTTTCTGGGGTTAGTTGGTTGGATGCAGAAGGTTTAGTCACTGCAAAAATGTTTCTCAGGAATATGTAGTTGCATCCTGAATTAATGAATTATTTATTGGGGGTATTACACTGCGACCTGGAGAACTATTGTACCCCCATTTAAAAATGGATGAGCTTGCTCATCTTATAGTTCTTCCACCAAATCTATTGTTTAACCAAAATAGGTCACCTTGAGAGAGAGTAGTTCGCTCTATTCGACCTGGTATTGTTTCAGATGGTTTTTTCTTTGGTGCATGAGTGGACAACATCTTCCTAGTATGTGGTCCGGTGTTTTTTCATGCATGTTGCAGAATCTACATGTGGAACTGCATCTTGCGAGGAAGATCAAAAATACAGCAAGGGCATATCTGGTCATGAAAGTGCTTCTCATTTTAAAATTGTAGGTCCCCTCATTCCTGCTAACACGCACACAGGAATGGTTGAGAGTTGTAAGTCATTAAGTGTTAAAGCTCCACAAGTTGTAGGTCTTTATCTAATTTATTTTTGCGGGTTGCAATCTCGCAATGCTTCTAGTAAGAAGAAACCTGGGGCAAAATTACCGCTTCAGTGACCGAGTGAGTAAGTCCCATCAGTGAACGAATGAAAATGTCAAATTAGAGTAATCGATTGCTCGGTAGCGTAAGCTGTAATGCCAAACTCACATAATTACACGTATTACTCGAAAACTGATGCGGTAATTTGGCACCTGCTCATTTTTCTTCCACATCTACAATAAGAACTTCAAATATGACCGCTTTTTTAAGATCACTAAAATGTCTCTAATTTTTTAAAGGCTGTCAAGTTAAAATTTACTTCCAAAACGTCATTTAAAGTAACAGTGCCGCAATACTTGCTAAATGTTGTAATCAATCTGATTTTTTGGACCGATCATGTCTATATTCTTGAATGTGAATACCGACCTCGAATTTAGCAAAAATCTGTGAAATTATATCAACCCACAGCAGTCGAAAACGGTACAGTTGCTAAAATTTTTAAAGGTCTTAAAATACATAACTCCAGAGGTAGTATTACATACATTGTTCTGAACAGCTTTTTTTCGACTCATGTAGAATCAATGCGGAAGCTTTTTTTCTCTCATTGTATTATTTTCTAAAAAATCTTTGTTCGCCTTGAATTATCGTTCAATTCCACTTTTTACAAGGCTCTTGGAAACGATAATCAATATCATCAATAAGCCATCAACTTGAGCAATATCTTGAAGATCGAAGGGTCTTAATGACCGGCAGTATAGCTTATGTAGAAAAAGGTCGACCAATGATCTAGTTTTGATTTCAGTAACAATATTTACATCTTCCGAGATAATAAAGCTTTTTGATAGAGTTCCTGTTGGTAGTCAATCGGAAATCCTTATAGTCGAAAATACGTTGAATTTACTATACTCTGTCCAACAAAAATTGTCAGTACAGGGAAGATAGGACGTTTGTCTCTCATTCTGGTTGCATTGCCATGCATAAGTGGGTCGCCTTTTAAAGCTCTCACAGGGATTCCGTAGTTTACATTATAAATCGCCGCAAATGAGAGCAAAAAACGCGTAGAGCTACCATCTGCCGATTCAAAACGACTGAAAACAATATTTAATTTACCTTTTCCCACAACGCCAAGCGGTAAGATAATAGGCGCGTCTTTTTTTAAGTTGAAAAGTAATACGACAACACTCAACATACTCATCTTCTTAAAATGTGTTCTCAAAAGCTTCAAATCCCAAAAGCTCCTTAATAAAAACCACTGAAAAAGCTCCTTGCTTGCAATTGAGAATGATAATGGTAACTCTGTTTTGATGTAGATAAAGAGCGCACGATCGTATTGAGTCACTGAGTGACACTTGACACCAGGCATGGAAAATTCGGTACAATTGTACCGAATTCGATACAATTGAGTTTGTAGAAGTACAAAAGTACAATTTGTCTCAATTCAGTACAATTTCAAAATTTCCATATTTTATGTATTTCACCAAAATACAAAACAAAAGCACATTAAAGGCAATTGAAAATTGGATACATCATCCTGACCTGAATGTATTCATTTACCAGAATAATAGGTGCTTTTTATTATTCACAAATCTATCTGGATCCGGATCTGGATCTTCCCTTGAAAATAAAACGATACGGATCTTAGTGACAGCAGTGTTATAAGTCCGTCTCTTTTTATCCTTGGGTTTGTAAGTAAGAGGTACAATTTTTCAAAAGTCAGTTCAACTGCTTGCTTATGCGGATGATATTGATATCATTGGGAGGACGAAGCGAGCTGCTACCGGTGCGTTTGCAAGTATTGAACTGGAGGCGGCGAAAATGGGTTTGGCTGTTAATGAGGACAAAACGAAGTATATGCTATCATCGAGAAAGGAATCTCAACATCTACGACCCGGGCAAAACGTCACGATGGATAGGTATAACTTCGAAGTCGTCAAAGACTTTGTCTACCTGGGTTCCACTATAACATCGCAAAACGACATCAGTGCAGAGATCAAGCGAAGAATTACTCTTGCCAACCGCTGTTTCTTCGGGCTAAGAAGGCATTTGAGTAATAAAGCACTATCTCAAAGAACCAAGGAGACCTTGTATAAGACCCTGGACACTGTCTAAAACGGATGGATGAAAATCTGCGTGGGTGCTTTGAAAGAAAAGTTCTTCGTTTGATCTTCGGTCCAGTCTGTGTCGATGGAGTATGGAGGAGAAGGTTCAACAACGAGCTGTACGGGCTTTACAGCAACGTTGACCTAGTCAAGAAGCTGAAAATACAACGGCTGATATGGCTGGGACACGTGGAGCGTATGGACACCGACGCACCAGCCCGTCGAATCTTCGAATCCACTCCTGATGGTCTGCGCAGCAGAGGAAGACCTCAACTCAGATGGCGCGCACAAGTGGAGAGCGACCTCAACCAACTTGGAGTGCGTAACTGGAGGCAGCTAGCTGGAGAGGCTTGTTGGTTGAGGCCGTAGTCCACCCTGGACTGTAAGCGCCATCTAAAGTAAAGGAAAATAAGTTGTAAATTTTCAATTATTTCTTGTCTTTTTTCTTTACACTATAGCTTACACTACCTTACCATAAAAAGCCATCTACTCGCCAGTGTACTAACTGATTTTTGGATCTTTGAAATAGATCCCGATAGAAAACAGGATCCCAAATTGTTTTTGTAATACATGTTAAAACTTAATCCAGATCCAGATCCAGATAGATTCATGAATAATAAAACGCACCTAATAACTCTCAGCTGTAACTCTTAATTACAGTTTTCACTTCTAGATGGTGTCTTGCTTTTCTGTCTCTCTATCGATCAGCTTTCTTTCAGAGATGGCTTCGATTTGGTTACTAAACACTGGCCGTGTTTTCCATATAAAATTGTAGAAAAAAACGATATCGGGACTAAGTAACTTCTTTCCAAAAAGATGGAAGCAGTGTGCATGCTATGGCATTTGTCAGCTGTATTGACGATAGCATCCAAAAACGTCACTTTTGACTTCTCTGAACAAATTATCGATAACATATATATATATTATTCTGCATCACAGTTTTTATCAGGACTTATGTTAAGTCTCGAAAATTATCTGGACTTAGCTAAGTCCATATAGACTTAAGTAGTTGTTGTATTTACATGTAAGCTACGCCTACTAAACTGTAAGCTTGTGAATGTGATTTGTGATTGCGGTTTTTTGTCTGTGCATTTTTAGTTTTTTAGTTTTATATTTCAATTTTTTGTATGATTTTTTTTTTTTAAATGAAGATAGAATTTTTTTTTCTGCGGAGCTAATTATATTTATTTATATTTTTTATAAGAAGACAAACTGATATTTTCTGCTTTGATTTTTTTTTAATAAAATACTTTGTAAAACTTTTCAATAGTTGAATTATTGATTTTTTTCATACAAAATTTGTTTTCGGTACAATTGACATCATTTCAGTACAATTTTATCTCAGATTTCAGTACAATTGAAAAATTACATTTTCCATCCCTGCTTGACACTCTTGACAGTATCTCATCAGCAGTGGGATACGACGGTCGTGTTGGGGTGTACAACTTTTTGCAAGGAATTACAACAACAATTCCTTAAGAAAAGTCAGTGGCTTGCTCTTTTTTTAGTGGCATTTTTCCTAACGCATTGTAGTGAGGGTGCATCAGGCGCCACTGCTTTAGAAAAAGCTCTCCCATAAGGCCTGTACTGACAATTTTTGTTGGACAGAGTATAATGTAATTTGTTCTGTTGGATGATGACTTATTATCAGCCTTAAAGTTTAATGTAAGCCGTTTTCGACGGTCTTCAGTCTGATAGTCATGTAATTAATGCTGGTGTACCACAAGGATCCGTCGTATATCCAGTTCTCTTTCTAAGCTTTTCTTATGATTTCTCCTACACCTTCTAGTGCTTCTTATCCGCTTAACTTTCTGGACGATAAATCCCTTAGCTTCTAACATTTGTTTCCAACTCAACTACCAGTACTTCGTATGTTTCGCCTGCAACGATAATGCAAACGGATTCAAGAAAATTAGTGAAAAATCGATAGCAAAATCATATGCGTCTATTGAACACTGTGAAAGTTTTTCATTCCTCTCTCTATTTCATCGATATTTTACAAACAAAACTTCAGTAAATTAAACTCGCTCCTCTTAAACAATTCAACCGAAACCTATCAATTTAGTCTTGAGCTCAAATTTGGACGTACAGGTAAGTTCAGAGATTCTTTCTTTAGCCGCACTTAATAAATGTGGAATGCTTTACCCGTCTTCAAATATTTAAAGCCAATGTGCATCGATATCTCTCCAACTTTCCTTAAGGCTCGCACTAGACTTAAACATTTTATGTGTATCCTAACTTTTGACTTAATGGCACATACAGAGGCACTTTCTTTGCCCGCACTTCACGTACGTGGTATGCTTTAATAGTCTTATTGCTTTCTTCTTATTACAAAATTATTCAAACATTAAAAATTTAATATCAGCACACATTTTTATGAAAGATTTTTTTTTTGTTTAAGATTTTAAAATTGTAATTTTGAATCTGGCGGTGATGGAATATTTTGAAATGCATAAAATGTTGCCCATTTGATTAAATAACACTGCAATACTTAATGGGTATACTTAAAGCACTTAAAAAGAAATCATAGCTAACTCCTCGCTCTTGGGTTAGAAATGTTGAGTTAACTTCAAAACTGTTTTAAAAAGATAGTTAATAGTTTTTCTCTTACGCAAAAGTTAGTGATATGATTGTTAACATTGTCCAGAACTTATAGATTTCTTATTCCCACCATATCGATGACAATAAAACAAAGGTCGATAGCCCAACCCTATCAATAATTTTATAACTTTCATTAAATTAGTGGAATTTAGGAATTTTTAATCAAAATTACTCGTCACTTAAGAATAACAATGTAACACTTATGTATATAAATGACGTGCTTGCGTTTGGTCTATATTTATACAGTGGAGGTACATACTTACTATGTTATGTTTGTATCGATTTCACCTTTATGATTCTTAAGGATCGAATGAAACCCCAATGTCAAGTTAATTGATTTTGAAGAGATGGGTATATTTGCATTTCCTCCCTTTCCCCATCTCAATATCCTGTGTTATTTTTTTTGTGGTCTTAATTGTGTTCATGACTTACGATATGATGTCAGTTTTTAATTGGATCCAAATTGACAACATCAATTATAACATCAAAATATTTTTCCCCAAACTCATGTATTATTTACTTACTTAACCATAGCATCGTATCGTGTCGGTCTTCGGCATTTAGTCTTCTTTACAACTTCCCCTAAATTATTCGCGAGTAGGTAAGGTAAGTACCTACTTCTTCACTTTATGTTAAAACGGTTTTTCTTGTTCTTCTTGTCCTTGATGTCGTTTCCTATAGGTAGTCGTAGTTAGTTGTTTTCGATTTTTGCTATGCAAGAATGCGCACACCTGTCTTTTTATATAGATACATGTATGCACAAAAGATGTAGATATCAATGACAACATACTTATAATATAACGTTGCAAAGGAATTTCTTGATCAAATTCAGCAGAGATAAACTTCTTCTTCTCATGAAAGAAAAAAGAAACCGAAAGAAGGTACAACAACAAAAAAAAAAAAAAAAGAAGATACATATTTTCATAATTAAGAATTGAATGCTGAGATTTTTTTTCCCGCAAAGTCCTTTTAATAAAATTTTCTGTCCTTTCCTGGATCGATGATAACAAAAACGAAGACCAAGATGCAAGGAAATAAAATCTACCTAAATATTTCTTATAGGTACATATCTGTATGTAGTAGGGCTTTGAAAGTGTATATTCCAGAAACAAAAAAAAACTAAGGGACGTTGATGAAACCAACCTTTAACGGTTCGCAGTTTTGATTCAACTTCAACACCCATCTTCGAAATATTTTCTGAATTCTTGTTCTAAAGGGCGAGCTTATGGACTTATGAACAAATTTTTAACCGAACTGCAAAAATATTATAAAGATGACGAAAAAAAAAATAAACAAATTTGGTCTTTAGATGGTATTTGTCAGTATTCCGAACATGTGGACCTGAAAGGGTTTTGTTTTCAAATTTGACTAGCCCTATCAAGTTGAACTATGTACAACTATCAGAAAAATTCCGAACGGGCTGGACTTTGTATTTTTTGTTCCCCAAAGCCTGAAGCACACAAAAACTTGTCATATTAGCCCTAGCCAAACAGCGCTTTCCTCACTCATTTTACACTTTTGATTTTTGAAATCTCATTAAAATTCCTTTGGATCGTAGAGAAAAAGTTTGCAGGCCAACAATGCCTACTCAGATACAGATTTTAAACATTTCTTGTCTCAGTTCCAAATATGTACCTGTAAAGACTTCAAGTTGAAAACTTTTTGCCCACCAATAGGACCAATAGGAATCTAAATTATTATCTAGATTTAGACTATCAAATGGAAAGTGCTGGTAGGAAATCTGGCAAGATTTTGACTAATAATTAAATAGTAAGTTCAGGCTGTTACAAATTATTTTAATTAATATTGTTACCTTTCTTTCAAAAGCTGGTAAGTCAAAATATGAAAAAGCTCAGGAGACACAAAAAATCGCTTGAAAATTAAAAAAAAAAAAAACAAAAACAAATTCTTAGAACTTGAAGGTTTTAAATCAGATTGCCTCCATTCTTCAAGGTCTAAGAATTTATTTAGAAAATAAACATGAAGCAGTCAGAAGGGACTATTTTGTTGGAAAAAATCGCACAAATCTGTCAAAAGTCTTTGTTGATCCCACAAGGCCAAACAAAAGGGGCCTCAACTAAGAATAAATAAATTAGAAGCAGATGACTCGTAGAGAACCTGAACCTAGTGACTTACAACTTTTGACCATTCCTGTGTGCGGAATAGAGGGGATCTAGAACTTTCCAAAATTAATGTCACACATTGCAAAATTGGTGGATTTTTATCTCTTAAAAAGTAAAGTTTTTTAAAATCTTGTGCACAAAGTTTGTAGTTTAAGAAATTTTTTGGAAGTAGGCCATTTTTACTTGCGATATAGGTACTATAGGGCGAGTTCTGCATTTGGAAAAAAAATCGAACTCGAGATTTTGATCAAAGTTGACATTACGATGATAGCGAAGACCAAAAAAGTGGGTCCGACAATTCCATCTGTCTGTCTGTATGTTTGTACCTCGAACTACAGCCTAAACTACCGGAGGTATTTTCTTCAAACTCGGTAGTTAAGGGTCTTCGGTGATTCCCTAGAGGAAAAATTAAAATTTTTTTTTAGCTCCAAAACTAACGGTACACCCGTAATGGAAAATCTTATTTATCTCGAAAACGGCTCTAACGATTTTAATAAAAACAATTAGGTGTGATATTATGGACATGGACTACATTTTGGTCAAAAAAATTTTAGCAGCAAAATGTTATTAACGGTACCTGTCATAGAACCTTTTTTTTGATTTTTGACTCTAAGGATTTTAACCAAACATTTTCAGCAGGATTCTCCTTAAGTTAAAAATAACATTGTTTATAAAAATATTCGAAAAAATATTTGTTGGGTTTTTTGTCGATATTATTAAATAGTTAAAATTCGCCTCCCATATTTTTTTTTTTAAATTGAAAGAAATTTCTTATATAAAAAATGTATTTAATAATAAAACGAAAAGTTTGTTTGCATAAATTCATACTTTTCTAGAAATCAGACGACAATTTTATGTATTTGAACATTATTATCTCATTAAATCCATGTTTTATATTTATAATCTTTAATTCCAAAGTACTTTTACATAAGAGCAAGTTCGTGCGTTCCAGTCGTGCATTTTATTTAAATTAACTAGCAAACTACTTTTTTATGGTATCTGCAGATGAGTATATCGATACCTTCCCGCAAGAATGTATTAAGCAACATTTTAATTTTTTTTTCGTCGAATAAAATACACAACAAAAATTACTAAATGAGACGTTTTTTTTCGTTTCCTGACCAATTTTAAAAATGTCGCTTAATACATTCTTACGGGAAGGTATCGATATAATCTAAATCTACAGATTTGGATGAGATCCATCCACTTTTCGTAAAAAATGATTCTCCCACACACTCTTCCCATATTAACACATAGGTTCGGAAAAGCTATCAAGTGCAACTAAAAGGGAGTCCTTGATAAAAAAAAAACATATTGGCCCAAGCGCTAAATATGAGATATTTTGAGCGGTGATGTAATCTATTATGTGGTATGCTGGACAGGTTTAGGGTTTTCGACAATTTAATGAAGTAGAAAAATTGATAAGGTACTTTCTCAAAAAGATATTTCTACTACCAGAAAATACACATTCTTATATGCTGAATCTAGAGACTGGTGTGTGACCACTTTATATTTTTTTAATTCAGAAAGGGATGGAGGATTGGAATAAGCCCCTGAAATATTGCTGGCAAAGATTAAAGAAGCATTTACCTGAGATGACACTACGGAGTGAGCCTAGAACCATATACAAAAGTCTGCAGCATAACCTTGGTGTCAACAATTGATTTAATTACCGGTATTCTTTTCAGACAATCAGTATGATCTTTAAAAACAGAGCGGAGCCACTCCGTCTAAATTTCCTATCCTATGGTCCAGAGGGAAATATAGAATATTCATTGTGCAACCTCAGAGCATCATTTCTTAGAAATCTGTCCCTTTATAATTGAAAAAAGGCTTGATTTTTAGGGAAAAACTTCCTTTACTTGGAGTGAAGCTGTTGAAGTTCTCATTGTAAACATGATTCTAATTCTTTTGTTCAATATAATGACACACTACTTCTAAGACTGTTCCCCGTATTAACTTCATTTTTAATTCAATTATACTATTGTCATGTTTTCCTTCAGTGTGAACGTTTTCCAAAATTATTCCTGTGCTTAAAACAACAGGTACTCGACTGTTTACACCCAAATACATGCCTATCTCAATCTTACCGCACTTATCAGAATTCTCCATTTTCAACTGTGCGGTTTGCTGAGAACAAATTATCTTTTTTGTAACAAACAGTCCGGTTTCAGTCCGAAAACTGCCCTTGTTAAAAGTATCGAATGATACACAAACTTAGTCAATAATGACTTGATAACTTTCTTAACCATGTTGTGTTCGTTAAAAGTATGGGATATTATCGAACTTCAGTGAGTAATGACTTGTCAACTTACTTCTTGCAGGTCTTTAATACGGTTGATCATAAGCTCCCAGAAGAAAAAAAAAATCGCTGATAATACTGCAACCTTGATATAATCTTATTTGTCTAGAAGAAAACAATCAGTACTTCGAATGTACGTTCTTAATCGCAGTTTAAAAATATATTGAGTGGAGTTCTTCAGGGATGAATTTTAGGCCCACTACTTTTTGCATTATTTTTAAATAATTTACCTCAACTCTAAGGTATGTATCTACCCAAGTCTTTAAAGAAGCAAATAAGCATATGTATGCTCATCATGCGCAGTTATATTTTTCTTGTAAACGTGGATTAATTGAAGATGGTACGAGTATCTTACATCCTCATTTACTAACTTGTTTTAACGACGCGACGGAGTAAAGTTACTTCGACTTTACAACGGCTCTAATCCTAAAAACCTTATTGATAATGAAAGTGCACTAGGAATAGCGGTGGAATAAGCTAAAACTGGTTCATAGGAGGTTTAAGGCCGTTTTAGTATCTAAATGTCATTTTGAGATGAAATCTTGTGAAATTTACAAAAGGAAATATATTATAAATAAGGATTTGTTTGACGTGGCGTAAACCCGAAGTAAGTGCTTCGGCTCGGTTTAACTATTCCGAGGTTGAACCCAGTATCAGTGAAAAAAAATAAATAAGGCTATTAGTGCTTAACTCGAACATGCAAAGTACTGTACATTGGGCTGAAAAGAACGGAACAGAACGAATTGTTTATTTTTTTATAAAAAGTGTTTATTTTTTTTAAGCTAGTTTCCAACTTTTTCCCTTTATAATTTACTAATCGAATATGTCGAAAAAAATCTAGGGATGTGGTTCACAGACAGAACACTTAGATCGGATGATTATATCAGGACCGTATTCAGGAAATTAAATTTTCCACCTTGCTGGTCTGGACATAGGGTCTGTTCGAGAGAATAGCCACTGTAGAGGTTTGTGGTCGGTACAAATCTTCCGTAAATGTATGGAAGAAATTGTTGAATAGCATAAACGATTAAAAGTAATTCTTTTTCGGTTGTGTTGTACTTCACTTCTAAATCATTCAAGGTTCTAATCCTTGCGAATGATATTGGTTTGGCCTGTCCGATGGGACAAAATTGGTCCTATGACAACATCGCTACCATCCGCAGTTACAATGAATTCTTCCTGAAAATTGGGGTATGCTAAGACTGGAGGACTTATCATCTTAGTCTTTAATCTCCTAAATGCTTCATCGCAGAAAACATCTTATTTAAAACCTATTTTTTTCTTTAATAGTTTCGGAAGGGCTTTTGCTGTTTTGGAAAAGTTTTCTATATAAACTTCCTTTAATAACCAACAAAACCTAGAAAAGATTTTATACGAGGGCGGGTCAATAAGTCCGTGACTTTTGGAGTAAAACACAGAGTTTTTGATAAAGAAATAATTTTATTTTTCAACGTAGTCTCCTTTGAGCTCTATTCACTTTGTTCAACGCTTCTCCAATTTTTTTTATCCCTTCCAAAAAAAATGATTTGTCGAGGTCCTCAAAATAGGCCTTTGTTTGCGAGATGACTTCATCATTGGAGTCAAATCTTTTTCCACCAAGCCATTTCTTCAGGTTTGGGAACAAAAAGTAGTCGCTCGGAGCCAAATCTGGAGAATAGGGTGGATGAGGGAGCAATTCATAGCCTAAATCATGGATTTTTGCCATGGCAACTGCACATGTGTGCACCCTTGCATTGTCTTGGTGGAAAAGAACTTTTTTCTTGGCCAAATGAGGTCGGTTTTTTTTTCAAATCGTCATTGAATCGGTCCAATAAGTTGGCATAATATTCCCCATTGATTGTCCTTCCCTTTTGAAGGTAGTCAATGTGGATTATCGCGCGTGCATCCCAAAAAGCAGTCGCCATAACTTTATTGGGTGACAAACCCACCTTGGCCTTCTTTGGCGCCGATTCACCCTTAGAAACCCACTGTTTTGACTGTTGTTTGGTCTCTGGTGTGTTGTGATGGATCCATGTTTCGTCCACGGTTACAAAACGGCGCAAGAACTCCTCCATATTGCGATTAAACAACGCCAAACCTTCTTGTGAAGTTGTTACACGATTGCATTTGTGGTCGACTGTGAGCAAACGCGGCACCCATCTTGCGGAAAGCTTTCTCATGCCCAAGTTTTCTTTCAAAATTGAAACCACTGAGCCATGCGAGATCCCTACGGCTTCCACAATCTCTCGCACTTTCAATCTTCGGTCGGCCAACACCATATCGTGAATTTTTTCGATTGTTTCGGGTGTAGAGACCTCAACTGGGCGTCCAGGACGTTCGGCATCTTAAGCTCGACTCGTCTTATCTAGTTGGACGAAAACTTTCCTGGTAGATTGGAAAGGAAAGAGAATTTTTATTAATAACGGAGGTACTTGCATAAATATGAAGTTTGTTGAATACTTTCTCGACATTCAGAAAGCACTTAACGCTGACACGATCACTGTTGAGGGTTTATCAATATGTTGGTTCATCTTACACACATTTTCGGCAAGAAATTAGGAAAGCAGGACAGCATTAGAAACGAGATACCGATGAACATTGGTTTTGAATGAGTGGGAAACATGTAAAGGGGTAAATCATTCCACATTCGTGTAGTGTGGCTAAAAAAAGAATCTCAAAAGAATTTCTGCACTTGCCAAGTGCGTCTTCCTAGAAGTATGAGTATTACGGTTGAATTGTTTGAGGGCAGGAATGCAACTGGCCATTTCACTAGAGCACTGCTTATTAAAATAGTAGTCAAATACTGATAGACATGAAACATTGCGGCGGTACTCGAGACATACAAAAATGTTTAATGGAACGCGGTGGTCATTTCGAAACTCAAAATCATGAAAATAGTTTTGATTAGAAACATTGACTCGGAATTTATGTTCTTTTCTTTAAATCTCATTCAATATTTTATCAAATAAAAAAATGAGTAAATACATTCGACCCAGTCGCCTACTTTATTATCTTATTGTTCCTTATAGAAATTTCTTGTCGAAACATTATTTGCTTTCTTTGGTAGTTTTTTGTATTCCAGATTCTCATTTTAATTTTTTTTTTTAATTTTCGTTCTTCCGTTTCTTCGGCGATCTTAAATTTTCTTTGACTTAATTTTTTTTTCTTATACATATTTCTGTTCATTATGGAGTCAGCAAATTTGTTGCTCAGCACCTATCTGTATAAAAATAAAATATAAAAAAAAAAACACGAAAAACTCAAGAAAAGGAGATGAAAGCAATTAAAAACAAATAACTACATATACATACATTTTCGTGGAAAAAATATTAATTCCGCTTTCAAGAAAAAAAAAAGCGACAAGAAAAAGTTCTTTGGCATTGTCCTGAGGATAAATATTAAATACAAGGAGCTTGTGTTTTTTTTGTTTTTTTTGCTTAAATTTATTTTTCTAATTTTCCTGTCAATGCAATTTTTATAAATTGTAGCATTGTCTATTTAATATCTCAACTTACAAATTGATATAAGAGCTTGTTTTCCTTGTGGTTCTTCGTTAATATGGAAAAAGGAATCTTAAAAAAAAAAAAAACGGAAAAAAATATTCAAAACAAGGTGATACTTCTCAACACGGATTAATTGATTTTGTCCCTAGTGGTCGCTGCAGAGATTGTTTTTTCTTTTTAATTGCGAATTAATTTCGAATAATTATCCACCCTCTTTCTTGCACAAATATGAGTGGTTTCCTTTTTTCCGTGTTTCTTTTAATTTTTTCAATTTATTTCATATTTCAGTGCATTTTTTTTTTCATTTTGAAAAATAAAAAGTAACCAGGGATGTTAATAAATTTCATATAGTAAAAGGGATATCGTCCTTGAGGAGGGGGGGAATGAGAATGGCTATAGCGGTTCTGGTAGAGTTAATGATTTCTTAATGCGATGTAATTTTATATCTTGCAGTGGTGCAGGTGAACAAATTAAAACTGTGAACTAATTAATACTTTGAGACCGGCTTGAACATCGGTAGAAGAAATGTAGGAACTAATTTGTGTTGTAGGGAATAGGGAAATCTTGTAAATTATCGAATTAGTTGTTCCTGTTCGCTTTGGTTGAAGTGATTTGAATGGCTTAAAGGAATTACATGTGTCAATAATTCTTAAAATTATTTTAATGAAGTCATACCTATACAATAGAAAGGTAGGAAGTAGTTTAGTGACCTTTTAACGTAAATATTTCGCCCTAAGACGAAGAGTCACGTCTTAGTTGGTTATTCTCGAAGAAGGCTTCTCCTTGAAAACGTACAGTTTTAAACTTTTGGGGTGGATTTTTTCTCTATTCTTCAAACTTAAAACCAGTCTATATGGTCAATGAATTTGGGGATAATTTTGAGAGTTCGGTATAAAAGCATTCATTGAAGAAGAAACCTCTGATATTAAAAATTATTTACCTAGCTATAGCTAGAATAGAACATTTTAAGGTTAAACAGGTTTTACAGCGGAATCATTTTGAGAGAAAAATGCATTTTTACTTGCGATATAGGTACTATAGGGCAAGTTCTGCATTTGGAAAAAAAATCGAACTCGAGATTTTGATCAAAGTTGACATTACGATGATAGCGAAGACGAATAAAGTGGGTCCGGCAATTCCGTCTGTCTGTCTGTATGTCTGTACCTCTATCTAGAGCCTAAACCACTGGACCTATTTTCTTCAAACTCGGTAGTTATGGGTCTTCGGTCATTCCCTAGAGGGGAAATTGAATTTTTTTTTTTTTAGCTCTAGAACTAACGGTACCCCCCATACACCCGTAATCTTATTTATCTCGAAAACGGCTCTAACGATTTTGATAAAAAAAAATTAGGTGTGATATTATGGACATGGACTACATTTTGGTAAAAAAAAAAAAATTTGGGGCAAAATGATATTAATGGTACCTGTCATAGAACCGTTTTTTTGATTTTCGACTTTCTCATTAACGGCTCTAACAATTTTAACCAACAATTTTCAGCAGGTATCCCCCTAAGTTTAAAATAATATTGTATATAAAAATATTCGAGAAATTATTTATTGGGTTTTTTTTTTTGAAAAATCAATATCTTCAAAACCTATGAACGATTATTTTTTGAAATTATTTCCTAAAATCAATATTATTAAATACTTAAAATTCGCATCCCACATTTTTTTCTTGAAAAATTTTAAAGAAATTACTTTTATAAAAAAATTTAGTTAATAATAAAACGATTTTTTAAAGTTTGTTTGCATAAATTCATACTTTTCTAGAAATCAGATAGTAATTTTATGTATTTGAACATTATTATCTCTTTAAATCCATGTTTTATATTTATAAAATGTATCTTAAATTCCAAAGTACTTTTACATAAGAGCAAGTTCGTACGATCCAGTCGTGCATTTTATTTTATTTTGCTATATTGAACAAATAAAGGAAGGAAATTATTTGCAAAATGTTCCAACGACCCACACACTTATTTAAGATTGCTAGTGACTCGTAAAGAGTATTCCACCTCAAAAAAATTGGGTTTCCATCCTCTGCGATTCCTTGCTCGATGCTTCTAGTAATCCTAGACCATTCACCCGGTATTCTTCTATGGCTTGACCTTTGAACCCAAGGTTTGGTCTTTCTCATCGCATGAAACCTGTAGACTTGGATCTGTTATTCGAAGACTTCCTTAGCTGGGACCGGAGAATTGTTGTCCGTTGAATAGATATGGCCAAGTCATTGCTGTGGATGTGTTTTTGACACATCCTCATCTTGCTAAAGCTCAAAGAGATTGCTTGGGAATCTTCTGCTCCATTTGATCTCTTCGTACACAGCACTAAATACCCTTCGAAGAATTTTGTTTTCGAAAGATCTCAGTATCAGTTCGTCCTTTCAGCTTTGCAACACTCAGCGCAGTCTCGTCGAAAAGCAGAACTGGAAAAAGAAAGATTTTGTGGATCTAATAAATAACTTCTTTTAGGACATGAGGAGTTTTAAACCCATTTTTTTTCGTTTTGCCAAACTGAAGAAGCAGCGGGTTTCTAAGATAATTCGACGACAGATTTCCACTAACCACCTTATTTGTGGAGGTTTAATTAAATACCTAGAAGTTTTTGCTATCTGTCAAATGTCAAATCGTGCAATTGTCGGTTGATGAAAAGTTTTGTTTATTTCTTGCGATTAGATTTTTGGATATTTGACATATTGCCTAGCGCCTTTTTTCATATCTTCTAAGCTTTATTATGAAAACTCACTTAGCCCGAATTAAAGAACTAGATTAGATTTACTAATTCAAAAAATGTATTTTTACAAAAACAGTTGATTTTAAACTTAAATCTTTTGAGGCATGGCCGGAAGGGCCGTTAAGCTAGATTAAAGGACTATTTGTAGGTATATTCAAAGTTAGGAGAAATACAAGATAAGGTTAGAAGCGGGAAATTATTTGACTCAAGTTGCGGGAATATGTCTTGCGATTTTTTTGACTAGATAGATAGGTGATACAAAGATGAAGCCACTGTGAACTGTTTTTTTTTTTACTTTTAAATTTTCTGAAATAAGGTTACTTTATGTAACATTTATGTACATTTTTATATAAAATTTTAAGCATTTCGTCAATGTTTACATTAGAATTTGAAGTATAGTCCTTGCAAGAAAATGCTTGAGCTGTCAGATATGATCATTTATGTTTGACAACTTTGAACTTTCACCGTGAATGCACACATTAACCAATGACCCAACTGTCAATCCATTCTGTAAAAACAATTTTCATCAAGCTTATTTTTGGCTAAATGGCTTCGTGAACACAACAGAATATGCGTTATTAGTCAGCTGAAAACCCTCATGTGATTCAAGAAACACCACTTCATCCACAAAAAGTATCTGAATGGTGTGGTTTTCATGCCAGTGGTGTAATTGGGGTGTAATTTTTTTTCGTTGAAGAAAATGACTGTCATTAACAGTCAATGGAGTTCTACAGAGACATATTGCGACATTATTTCTTTGGTCAATTGCATGGACTAATTTTTTTTTTTCAACAAGACTATGCCACAAGGTATAAAGCTGGTGCAACAATCGACTTATTGAAAACTCAATTCGATGAACGTACTTATTATATCGAGAAATGGTCCTGTGAATTGGCCGCCCAGATCCTGTGATTTAACACCCCTAGGCTTATTTATAGGATTTTATTAAATATTTCGTCTATGGCATTATTAGAAGGCCTTAGAGCCGCCGATATTGAATGAGAGATATCGGCAATTTCTGTCAAAACGTTTGACTGAGTCGTCGAAAATTGATTTCAACAATTCGACCTCTGCAAACGTGCGCTGGTGGACATATGAACGACTTCGAATTCTATACATGATTTTTTTTTATAATGTGCGAGCACTAATGGGGTTTGAATACCCTTAAAATTTTAAACAAAGTTCGAGTGTTAGAAAAATAGGGAAGAGAGACCGATGCACATTGGTTTTGAAGTTTTTGGAATTGAAATGTGGAAAGAAAAACAGAGATAGGCATGGCATTCCATATTCGTGTTGTGCGGCTAAAAAATAAATCTCTCCACTTCACAATTCGTTCGACATTGGATATTTCCTGAAGCGCGAGTAATTCAGTTGAATTGTTGAAGGGGAGTAATGCTAAGATTGTCTATCATATCATTTTTAAAGCTCTTCTTTAAATTCTTTCCAAGAGACTCACAAGTGAGTTACTGAAGCGACTCCCAAGTCCCAAATATAGGAATTGCACTCAGGTTTGGGACGAAGAAAGGTTTTAAAGATTACAATAATTTCTTCCATTGCGACGAAGGAACCCTAAAAACACATAGCAGCGTTTTTAGCGGCGTCGAATATGTGTGTGCTCATTCCAGAGTAGGTGATCTTTGAGGCACATACCGTTTGGTTTCTTCAAAGCAAGTGCCGCTTTTTAAGAAAGTCAAATATTTTTTGAAGAAAAAATAGTATAAATTGACCTCCGATGTGTTTCTAAATTTTGTTCAAAACTGTACCATCGATATATCTAACGAAGATGTTCGTTACAACCTTGCGAGATTTTGTGAGTTTTGTCTTTCGGTCGCAGCCTTTCCACCTTTACAAGGCTACAAGTAGATACTTCCTATCCTTCCTATTTCCTTGTTATTTTTTTTTTTTTATTTATCATGACAATCTATACCTTCCCAATAAAGAAGCTGAAAATCCAATGAAAATCGAAAAAATCACGTACGACCAAGTTTTCTTTCACTTTCAAGCATTGGGATGCACATTATCCTTGCATCATTGGACGCGCTCGGCTCATAATCATGGTTCAGTGTGTTTCAGATCCTTTTCTTCACTCCTCCCACTAACTGAAATACCAAATAATGTTTTCCCCCTTCTACCAATATTTTATCTTCGGTTTGGGTGTAACAAGATATATTCACAAATACAGATTCAGCACACACACCGCATAGTGTATTCCTAAATGACTCAGCATATTTAAAATTAAGTGCTCATATTTCCTGATGATATTTATGTCAATGTATTTGTTCATGGATATATGTAGGTATATGGATAGTGTGTAGCTGTACATTAAGCAAAAAGGATGAATATGGCTTCACCATGCAGCAGCATAATATTCTCTATCCATCCGTCATATCATCAGCATGAAAGGAAATGCGGGATTGCTTCCATTTATGCTGCTTCTGCTGCTGCTTTTGTAGTATATGTATGTCCTTATAAGTTTTTTTTTTTTTTTTTTTTTTTTGCAGAGAAAAAAACCAAACCTGTGTTGAAAGTTAAGCACTGAGTTATATGTAGGATTGAGGTCTTTTTCTTTGCTTTGTCTGTCCCACATAAACACACATTTAGTTATCCTTCTTGTAGAGTATGTCACGAACAGTGAGCCCATTTTCTTTCAACTATTGTAAAGTCTAGTGAGTACCTATAGTTTTTTAGAAAGATGTCTTTATACGAAGGAAGGTATATGTAGATGCATGTATATTTATGCACTACCTATATAATGGCGTCGATGACGACGATGATGACACGATATAGTGGCTGACGTTTCATATTTCCGATACATACATACCTAGGTACGAGTCCTTTGTACCTTGGTGACATACTTGAGACTTGGTCTAGTTTATTTTTGCTCTACATACACAGACACACACACAAACCCAACTATACCTACACAAGCAGACATTAAGTACAGAAACAGCATGTCTCAAAACTATCTCAGATGTCCTTTGGATTTGTATCTTGCAATAGGAATCAACTATTCTATTGTTCAAGGGTGGCAGAGGATTTTCTATGAAAAAAAAAATCTAGTGAAACACAAACAAAATTCTATGTAGAGTTTCCTTGAACTTACTCAACAACCAATCTGTTTTATTGCATTTTAGTCCTTCTTCCATGGGTAGGTAGGTATCTCTTTTCAATATTTGAGTTGGAAAAATCCTAGACAATAACGAGGTGTTAAAGGACATTCTGTTAGATTTTGTTTTGTTGTGTCATAGGTATACAGCACACCTGCACCCACTTTTAGGAAATTCATTAAGATTCCTATTTTTGCTTTGCAAAGATTTCGTTTCTTATTGTTGAAAAGGACAAAGAGAATATTATTTTGCAGACTGCATCGCGGTATTTTGGTTATTTTTTTTGGTTTTGTTTTATTTTTTTATTTTGTTTGAATTCAAATGAATTCAATGAAGAGACGTTTCTCTGCAGAATGACGTTTAAAGTTTACTTCCGTTCACGAACGATCCTTGAAACTGAACGATTTTTTCAACAACCTACCTATACCTAAGTTGGTATACGTTGAATAAAATTTGTTTCGCCGATTAATTCTATTGCCCATGTAATATTTATATCGAGGCTATCCCAAAATAAAAATAAATTAAAAAAAAACTTTAACAAGTAAAAAACTTCACACATCTGCTCAACTTGAGCGTGTTATATTCCAAATTTGTAGTCAACACTATCAGCTCCTTTTGGTGGTTGGATTTTAATAAAAAGAATTCGTATCTTCAATTTACATAAAGATACACAAAAATCTCAGTTGATGAACGTAAATTTATTAATAATTTTTGTTCATAAGAATTTTTATATTTTGAAGTGTTGCCAGAAAGGACAAAAGCCATAGTGCACTTGCTTATCTGTCTGAAAAAAAAAAAAAAACATTGAAATTAGCAATTAATTGTATCTAATTAGCAACTTAATGGTAAAAAAATAGAAAGTTTAAAAAAAGAAATTTTGATTTAAAAGTTGGAGAGTTTTGTGGTAAGAACTTTTTGTTTTTTTGCCAGGACACAGAAAAGTTACATCAAAAGAGGTGACACGCCTTGGAATGTTCCGTTAATTATCCTGCATCGGTTTAAGCAGGAACAACCTTTGAAAAATCGGGGGTTTTCTGAGAAACTGAAGAGACACCTCAATATTCTTGGCTTGCTGAGCAGTTCCACATGCATATTCTGCAATACTCATGAGGAAACACGGGACCATATATTAGGTAGATGTGATGGACTCGTCCATCAAAGACATAGATATCTTATCACCAGATAGAAGAGAAGGCGATGCCCTGTGTTATTTTCACCTTAAGGCCGTTTGTCGATTGTGGTTCGCATTGACCTTCGAAGATCTTCAGGAAATCCCACAAGACAAAGTCTAGCGGGGTCAAATTGCATTACTTTGGTGGAGAATTCATGTCACTTTGCTAGAGATAAACGTAACCTTACCCTCAAACTGCTCATGCAGAATGTCAATATTTGCATTGGTTGTGTGGCACGTAGCACCGCCCAAACCAAATGTAGTCTAGGTCCATATGGTTCTTTTTTGCCATAAGACATTGGTTATTATCGTATAACGCCATTGACGGTAACCGCCTCATCAATGTTGACCAATGACGCCGCTGGCCCAAAATCCACATCAAACGGTAACTTTTTGAGGATGCATTGTCACCTGGTGAACCTCGTGTGGGTCAGTGTCGTCTCATATACGGCAATTCTGCCATTCATCTGGTTTTCTAGGCTAAAGATGACTCTTCGGCTAAAGATTGGGGTCTTCTTCCAAACACTTCGAAGACCAGTCAGCAAATAAACGGCATTGTGTATGGTCATGAACTCTGAGCTCTGTGAAAGGCCGAGTTCTTGTGCATGGCGAGGAATCGACTGCCTCGAATTCTGCGGCGATGTTCTCGGCCGATCTTGCGTTGCTTTGACTTATAAATAAAGGATTACCGAACTATAAGTCTCAAATTTGGCCACCAAGCGTTGAAAAGTCGACTGTAAAGTGCCGCTAGGTCCATCGTAAAATAGGCGCAACGTATGCGCACCGAACATTCATTTTGATAATAAAGTTTTCTAATTTGGACGTGCTGTTCAATCTTGTTACTTGCCATTGTGATTTGATCACTTGGCATTAGTAACTGAATAATAAAGAACAGATTTGACAGATGTCGCAGGCCGCCAAAATCTAGCCGCGCCAATTTAAAAACCCTTTACAATCTCCAACACCACTCCATATAATTAAGTTTCTCAAGAAAACTAATCTGCAGGATTGGATGTAATGTTAAGCTTTAATTGGGGTTGGGGCTTTGGGATATAATAGATCCATTGTCAGATCTGTCATAAAAAATATTTCCCATTTGGTAATTAACAATTTTGTCTGAGAATATTGTCAGAAACGTCACTGGCAGTACATTGTTTGACGACGATCTGACAATGGTCTGTACACACAATTTTTAAATCGAACTCGAGATTTTGATGAAAGTTGACATTACGATGATAGCGAAGACTAAAAAAGTGGGTCTCGCAATTCTGTCTGTCTGTCTGTTCGACTCGGCCGATTTTCTTCCAACTTGGTAGAAATGGGCTTTGATTTTTCCCCCGGATGTTTTTTTTCTTTTTTTTTTAAGAATTTTTTCGAAATTTTATAAATATTTATTTTTTTTCTCGAAAATTGTCCAACAGATTTAAAAAAAAAAATTCAAAAAAATTCCAAAAATTCAAAAATTTCAAAAAATTCAAAATTCAAACCTAATGGTTGAAAAAAAAAAAAAATTTACAAAAAATTATTATTTTTGGTACCCTCATTAGAACTATTTTTTTTGTTTTTGATTTTCTCAAATTCAAAAAAAAAATAATAATATAATATAATATAATAAATAAAATAATAAAAATAATAAAAACTTTAAATTGGCGTACTAAAATTTTTTCTTAAAAATATTTTGAAAATGTTTTACTTATTTTTTTAAGAAACCAGTACAGACTTATAATTTTTGTTCTTGCATAAGCTAATGTTTGCTGGAAACACATGGCATCCTGTTCGTAGCTCCAATTACTACTGTTTTAGTCTATTAAAAAATAATTGTATGCTTATGAACAGTTTTTCTCGACTCAGTCGTGCATTTTTTTGAAAAAAAAAAAAAAAAAACATTTCTAAATTTACCTGGGGCCCTATTTTGTATTACGAAACGAGCGGCAAGTCAACGATACTGAGGAATACGATAGTCACGACAAAGAGCGATTAAGTAAAACGAAAAAGTCGTACAAAAGATGTTACCAAACTTAACCGAAAAAAAACATTTTTTTTTTACGCGCAACCAACTTCTCGACTATTAGGAATGTCAACAATTGACATAAATAAATGAAAAAAAAAAATTATAAATCAAGAAACGATAAAACGAAAGTTAAACGATAGGTATATGGCAGTCGTTAGAACTAACGAGTATCGTTAAAATTAAACGATTCTCGTTAAACATAATCGCATTTCAACGATAACGAAGTAATTTCAACGATAATCGTTTTACAAAATAGGGCCCCTGATATCAAAAAATGAGAATCAAAAAGAACGAACCTAATCATTTGAGAAATCATATGAGACAGAAGCTAAACCAGAATGCAATTAGGGATTTTGGGATTCTAGGGTTTAGGAATTCGTGATTTTGGGATCCACGATTATTTTGATCTTCGACATTTCGTCCCCAACCCAAAAGTTCCTAGTAGAGAGGTACCTACAGTTTGATGTATTGATTTTTTTTGGCATGAATCTGTCGAATGAAAAAGGTTGAGGATTTTATTTTTTATATGAGCAACAACATATCAAGCCGTTGGGAATAAATGGGGGATCCAAACCCGTATTACTCAATGGATATACATTTCGGTAATCAAACGATTCTAACGGTATGGTGGACAGCGCCAAAAAAAAAACTAATTGTTTAATATTTAGCAAGGTTCAGTCCAACGGTCAGCTTGTCTGTGCATCAGAGTAGCACTTTACACGACTACCTCCGCTGCATTGGACATACGGATCCATCTATCACCCCTCTCTCGACATATTCGCCAAAACAACGGTTGCAAACACAGTTATTCGTCTAAAAGCCTCCTCGTAGTGGATCAATAATGACATTGGTCACTCCATCATTCTGAACTCATTCGGTTCTCTTCCAAATACGAACAGCTTCGATAACATCATCCCTCACATTCACTTCCACGTAACCATTCCTTCTAGAGAAACGTGGGAGGACATCGCCTTCCTGTAAAATGATTTAATCCGTTTTTACACCGATGGATCAAAAACTAAGAGCAGGGTTGATGGAGGTGTATACTCTGCCAAACTGCATTCAAGTCTCTCTTTACGTATTCCCATTGTATCACTGTAGCGTGTTCCAGGCGGATCTTTTGACGATTAAAGAAGCCCTGTTTTGGATTAAGGAAAACGAATCTTGTCGGACAGCCAAGCAGCCATTCAATCTCTTGATTCTGTCTCTAGCAACTCAATGACAGCCCTTTATTGCCGAGCGTCTCTGATGGACGCAGCAGTTTAACATTCAACTCTGCTGGCTGTCGAGCCATAGGGAAATTTCAGGAAATTGTAAAGCTGACGAACTCGCCAAAAGCGGAACAATTATACCTTTATTGCCAGATAAGCCAAAAATAGGTTTTCCCATCGCTACGTGTAAACTTGTGCTAAAGCAAGATGCTATACAGGGAACAAATCTTAGGTGGAGTAATACAACCACCTGCTTGGCGACAAAACTGATTTGGTCAATGTTGAACCTGAATCGCTCCAAAAGTTTAATATTTTTAAAACTTTAATATTTTTCGCACATAGGCTCGGTAATAGGTGTTTATAACGGAACACTGTTTGATACGCAAGCACGCAACATGGCTTGGAGTTTATTCAAATGAAGCAAAAGCTGCATGGACGAAGAAGAGGAGCAATCGAACCCTCACCTTCTCTGTACATGTCTTGCTTTATCCCAAAGACGAAGATTCCATCTGGGAGATTCCTACTACAATGATCGTAGTGATCTGGCAAAAATAGATAGAGGCAATCTCGATCGCTTCATAAGGAGCTCCAATTGGTTCCACGACTAGGGGAAAGTCTCTAAGAATCAATGTGGTATCACAATGGACCAACTCATAGTCTGAGTGTGTTGGCTTACCTACTGACCTGACAGCCACGTCAACCTAACCTAACCTAACAACCTAACCTAAAACAAAATTTTTACGTCTAGTCTTAGTGTATGAAGCTTGATTTACAAAAAGCTGAATTATATCTATTAGGTATAGGATCGGATCATCGGATTTTCATCTAATCATTATACTTCTGAGAATCAGATATATTACCTGGGGAATCTTTAGAATTAAGCATTTAAGAAATCTAGCCGTAAAACAAGTCCAACATGCACTTTGTCGATGAAGTTATAGCAAGAGACTCAAATAAGCTGAAATTCTAAACAGAAATAATTAAAATTTACTCATAATTCAAACTTAAAAAATCTAGTTCCATATTTTGTTTAGCTTGAAAGCACTTTTTTTATTTTTCAAAAAATATGTGACCTCAATTCATAGTAAAAAAAATTGAACTCAATGTTTTCGGTGCCTTTGTCTAAGGTTGTTTTTTTTTTGTTCCATGTAAATCGTGCTCCACTAAAAAAAAAACATTCTTGATCAGGTCAGGAAGCAAAAGAAATACTTTGTCATTTGAATATTATTTTTATTATTTGTTCAACTTCCATCCATCATGATGGACCAAAGTCATATTAAATAGGCAAGTACCATCACTACAAGTTTACAAACATAAACAGCGATTGCATAAGTGCGCTGTGGATATCCCAATAATAATCAGATTTTCTGTACATATGTACATACTACAAAATTGTATATCTGTACAGAGATTTTTGTTTTGTTTTTATTTTTTTTTCTGCTTCTCTGTCTTTCATATTAAATGAACCATAATATATTTCAATAATCACCCGCACATTATTATCGAGCAGCATCAAAAACCAGCGGCCATGGATGACAAGCTCAACATCTGGAGCAGAGTGTGTTTGTATCCAGGGTTACCATCACAGCTTGAAATTAGAATTTAAATATTTTATTCGTCATTTTCTAAAAAAAAATACATAGTGAGTCGAGTCGTAAGTCTCTGCCTTTTAATAATAATAATGTATTAAAATTACACAATGAAAAACATTTATGTTTGTAAAGGGTTTTTCAACAGGGACGCTACAAAAGTAGAGCGACGGGGGCAGCAAACGACGCCATATTTCTTGCCGCTCTTTTGACATTTCTCTTCAGTAAGCCATTTCATGATGGAAAAATAAACGAGCCAACGAGTCGAAATTATTAAAATTTACTACCGAAATTCGGAGTCAGTGGCCTCAACATTAAGAGCGCTACGTCCAATTTATGGTCGTCATAATTGTCCTAGCAGATCAACAATTGAGCGTCTAGTGGAAAAATTTGAATCCACAGGCACAGTACAAAATGTTCCCGTGCCAGTGAGACAAAGAAGTGCCCGTAGTGTCGAGAATATTGCTGCCGCTGAGGCTTCAGTTGCAGAAAGCCCAAATGTGTCTCTCACACGTCGTTCTCAAGCGTTGGGCATCTCTGCGACGTCGTTGTGGCGAATTTTGCGAAAAGATCTTGGCCTACATCCTTACAAGATTAAATTGACGCAAGAACTGAAGCCGCTTGACCACCAGAAGCGTCGTATTTTTGTGTATTGGGCTGAGCAACAACTTGAAAATGATTCGCATTTTCATCGAAAAATCATCTTCAGCGATGAGGCTCATTTCTGGCTGAATGGCTTCGTCAATAAACAAAATATGCCGCATTGGTCAGGCAGCAATCCACACGTACTCCATGAGTCATCATTGCATCCCGAAAAAATTACGGTTTGGTGTGGTTTATGGGCCGGCGGCGTCATTGGGCCGTACTTCTTCCGTGATGATCAAGACCGGCACGTTACTGTGAATGGGGATCGCTACCGTTCAATGATAACCGAATATTTTTGGCCCCAATTGGAGGACATGTGGTTCCAACAGGACGGCGCCACAAGCCACACAGCGAATGTCACAATCAATTTATTGGAAACCAAGTTTGGAGAACGTGTTATCTCACGAAATGGTCCAGTCGCTTGGCCGCCTCGGTCGTCCGATTTGACGCCGTTAGACTATTTCCTGTGGGGCTACGTCAAGTCTATGGTCTATGCCAACAAGCCAGCGACAATTGATGAACTTCGTACGAATATCGAACGTGAAGTTGCAGCAGTATCGTCCGATGTATGCTTGAAAACCGTCGAAAATTGGGTTCAGCGTCTGGACTTCAGCAAGCGTGCCCGTGGTGGCCATGCAAAAGAAATCGAGTTACATACATAATGGCATCGAACGTACTTTCACAGGAATAAAGAATTTCATTGATATCCAAAACCGTTTTTGTTTTATTTAAAAAAAACTTTTGTAGCGCTCTTATTAAAAAACCCGATACATTATAACCTTTTATTTTGAGCAACCAATTCTCGCTTGGGTTCTCAAAAACTGCTCTAACAATTTTCGTGAAATGAGCATTGCTTGTTCTTGTAACCAGTGTGAAGTATAAAAAGTAGTTTTTGGAAGATCCGGTCACTGGCATTTCTAATATCGTGGTGTGGATCTTGAAACAGATGATTTTATGTATTGCAAGATGCACTTTTTCACGACAAGAGATTGTCTTGAAAAATTTGTCACTTCCTTCAGTTCCCATCATTTGTTTTTCAAAATTTTGAAGTTTGTCAGCAATTGTTGGACTAAGGTTAGGTTAACTGGCTGACAGTTGATTCTATTAACGTCACACTTAGATCAATGTAAATCCTTTGTGATACCCTAGAGATTGCGACTCCAATGTAAAGAATTTTTTTATACTCGTAAATCCTGTGTCATTAAAGCCCGTTAAGGCTGTTGGTGACTTTTAGCAAACTCTAAGTCATTGAAGAAATGTCTGTCGTCACATAATCACCTGGTTGAGGAGAGGTAGACGCCTTTTAAGGGCGTGATCCTGCCCTTTACTCCCATTTGAGAAATCATCTTCAGACCAGTGGGATCATGTGGCTCCTTTCCAAGTCTTGTAGATTGATGATTGTGTTAGTTCAGTGGTTGCTGTACAAGTCCGTTTGTTTTTGGGTTAGGATTTCCGAATAAGTCGAATGGGCTGTTCCTTTCTTCAAGATAATTTTATCAATATGTATAGACGAAGTGCCCATTCTCCGTTCGTTGCTGCTCCTGAAAGAAAATTCTGCATCGTTAGGTCGTTTTCATACGTTCAAACATTGTCCTCCTGGACCCTTTTCATGTCTTTTGACTGTGGTTGGAGGCGATTTCCAATCCCGTGGTCAGCTGGTTAATAGAGCCAAGGAATTTTCAATCCATTTGATGGCGTTAATAAACAAGTTTTTGCTTTGAGTCTCAGAGTGAAAAAGTGTCTTCCTAGGAGCATATTTCTCAGATGATAAAGCGCAGGGCAGTGGTACAGGTAGTGAGGAGTATGCTCTTGTATCTCCTGAGCACCGCATCCTCTACATAAGTCGTCCGTACTGAGTTTCATCTTTTTCTTGTGGTAACTTATTTGGTTGTGTCCGGTTGTGATGCTCACGAGAAGAGATAGAGACTTTTTACTAAGTTGGATGATAATGTCAGTCTTTTATTTTTTGAAACTAGGTCATAGTTTTCTGGTTACAACACAGGTATCGAGCCAGCTCCATCTTTTGTTTGTTGTAGCTAGAACTTTTCTCTCGATTACCTGCTTTAAATTACGGGCGGGACCTGAAGTGTTGATCCTATTTTTGCCAGTTCGTCAGCGCTTTCATTTCATTTAACTGTTGGCCCTATGCGGGCGATCTAAATTATACTAAATCTTAATTGTAATGCATTTCGGCCTAAAAGCTGTTCTCCTAAAAGAATTTAAAAGGAAGAAAGTCAGTTTCAACTTTTTATAAGTAAGCAATATTATTTTGACTAACTTGATGAAGAAAGACAAACTTTAAATTCTCTAATTTAAGTAATGATGACAACCCTATCCATATACTTAACCAAAAAAGATAATCCACACATTTTTAACCATAAGCATCAGCTTTACCACACTAAATATGAACCTACTTAAATGAAAAAAAATTAAATCAAATAAAAATTTAAAGAGAATATCGCAGTAGGTATACTGAACACCAAACTATACCGCCGCCGCCTCCAAACCTACCCCGCCTCCTCCATCAAGCACTGAGTTGTCATGTTTATTTTGTTAAATGTCCGCAATTGCTTTGCAGTAGCAGCACCAGCCATTTTTGTATTGGGAATGAGACAATTAGTGGAGATTAAGCTTATTCCTTGGCTTCTGTTTATGACCTTTTTTTTTGTCTCTTTGTGTCACCTATATTATAATTTACTAATACATACAGATATGGAAAATGAGTTCCAAATTTGTTTAACATACAAACATATGTATATGAATGAGTTTAAAGAGTATAATGGAATTGGTTAACAAAATTAATTTCTATTTTAAAGGACACAAAATGCATGCTACAAACTACATATATTTACATAAATCCTTTTTTTCTCTGTATTCACTCGTATGTATGTATTTCTTTATTTTAATATTTTTGTTCTCAATTATAAAATGGATTTCCCTCGCAATTATTTTTTTTTTTCAAGTTTTTAACTCATTAAGGGGAAAATTAAAAAATGGTAGTGAATAACAGTCCTTGTTAATTTTTATGTTTGACGACTTAACCCAGTTAAAAATTAAGTTGCTACCATAATGTTAAATATGTGCCTTCAATATTACTCGTATGAACCACGCTGATTGGTCTTGTACCTATAAAGAAAAACACTACTGAAAGGTTGAAAATGCTGCCTAGTTAACCAGTTACATGAAAACTAAATTAACCAAGGTTTGTTTGAGATGGGAAGACGTGTTTAAAAGAGCCTTAGATATGAAATCGTAGATATGAGTAACATAAATTCAATGAGACTATGAGTTCAAAAGCGGTATAATATTTATATTGAAAAATTTTGTGCTTTTTTTTCCTTGTAGTGAATGCCCAAAAATTAAGAGAGTGACATAGTTCCCATAAATCATTTTTTTTTTCAATTTTTCGACCTCAACAAATAAATATAAGCAATAAATTTAATAAAATAAAATTTTGATACTACAAATACCCCCTTTCCTGCCCCTCAACCGGTCAGTCATTTTCCTCTTTTATTATTATCTTGATCTCGATTGGCCATGCAGATACACAATTAAGGTACCTATATGTTTTATTTATTGTTGAAGTCAAACCATAAAAAAAACCTATTTAAGAACGCCAGCTAAAAAGACTTAGACCTCCGAAAAAAAAAACAAATTAAGAAGAGGTCAACGTAGAGAACCTATGTTAATCTAGAAACATACCAATGTTCATCGATATCTTCTTTTGAATCGTCACCAACTTTCAACATTTTAAGGGTAGTCAAAATCTCTTAAGGGCGCGCAAAATATATGAAAAAAAAGCAACTCTCACACCATTTCTATGTGCATGTTGTCGGCTGGAATGGAGGGGACCCACAATTTTCTACCTATTCCGAACGGTTAATATGGAACGCAACGCACTTTTTATTGCAATAGGTAATCACATATGATTTGTGCAGTCTTTGCAAGAGGCAGCACTCCTGTCCAGCGGCATTATCTTTGCTTCTCTGTAGTGATCCTCGTTTCTGTAATGTTTTGCTTACTGCTGGTCGAAGTGGAGTCTAGTGCGGTATCTTAGCATCTTCCTCTCGAAGATTTGGAGTTCCTTCATCGCCGTTCTTTGATATATTCGAGAATAGATGGTAACTTGCCGCAGGAGTTGTTTGTAAATGAGTACCTACCTCTGTTGGCTTAGTCCTGATCTTCTCCTGATCAAGGGGTGTAGTCGGTGGAATGCCTAGTTGGATCTTCTGAGTACACTTCTTGAGTGCGGGTTGAACATTAGCAACTCGTTGAAGTTGATACTCAGTTTCAGAACTAAGCTTCTGCAGGTGGCTGCTTAGCGAAATCTGACATCACGAGGTCTCCTGAAGGAGACAAGCTACGATTTTTTTGTATTGATTTGGATGGCCTTTTTTATTTGCGACTTATAGGTTCTGTCTGTCGGTTTTTTGTCTACAGCTTAAACGGCTCGGCCGATTTTCTTTTAACTTGGTAGATAGTATTTTTAATTTTCCCCCCATATGTTTTTTTAAGACCGAAAATAACGGTACCTGCCGTACGATTTTTTTTTTCGAAATTTTATAAATTTTTTTTTTATCCAAAAACTGTCTCACATTTTTAAAAAAAAATTTAAAAAATTTCATTTAGTAAGCTGGTTGAAAATTTTTTTTCAAAATGTTTTTATTTTTGTCACCCCCCTTGGAACCATTTTTGTTGGTTTTTGTTTTTTAAAAAATGGTACAACCGATTCAGATAATTTTTATATGCTAAAGCTACCCAGCACCTTAAATATTATTGTGTATTCAAATTTTGCAAACAATTTTTTTTGGATTCTTAAAAACATTTTCAATTTTTTTTTTCAAAACTCAATACATATTTCAAAAATCCCATGTTTGATTTTTTTAAAACTTAAAAAATAAAAGTTTCTTAATATAAATTACAAGATGTAAGAAAAAAAAATTTATTTTACCTAAAAACAATGGCACCCTCCATACAAATGTCAAAAAATAGTTTTCGAATATCGTATTTTTCTCGGAAACGGTTCCGAGAATTTCGCTTAAATTTTTTTCTTTTGATTAATTTTTACGATCTATAATTTAATAAACAAAATCTGAAATCTGACTGTACCTACCTACCATAGAACCATTTTCAAATTTAGAATTTCTCATTATCGAGATATATAGAGAAACTTTTAAAAAGTTTGAAAACATTGCATTTAAAAACTTAAAAAAAAAATGTTTTTTTGAATTCTTGAAAAAAAAAATGTTTTTTTTGGAAAATTCGATATCTCAGAAAAGGCTCAATATTTTTTTTGTAAATTTAATTTTTATTCGAACAATATGAAAAACTTGAAATTGGCGTACTTAAATTTTTTCTTAAAAATATTTTAAAAATTTTGTATAGGTATAAAAGCTTATTTTTTTAAGAAACCAGTAAAGACTTAAAATTTTTGTTCTTGCATAAGCTAATATTTGCTTGAATCGCATGGCATCCTGTTTTTAACTTCAACTATGTACTACTGTTTTAGTCTATTAAAAAATTAATTTTATGCTTATTACCAGTTTTTCTCTAATAGCCTTCATTTTTGAAATTCTTAGAATTTTAAATAAGAGCAAGTTCGTGCGACCCAGTCGTGCATTTTATTTTTTTTTTGTAAAAATCGAACAGTCTGTTGATATGAGCCCCTACTTTCCGGACAGCGAATATTGGTGACATTGAGAACATACTGAAACAACAAGCTTACTTTTTGGGGCCTTAACTCTGAAAGAACAATTCCTTTAAAAAAATGCTAAACATATAAAATAGAAACAGCTGCATTCCTCCTTTTAAACAATTCAACCGCAAGTAATACTCGCACTTCTAGGAATTCCCAACTTCGGCCGTATTGTGAAGTACAGAGATTCGTTCTTTAGCCGTACAACGCGAATGTGAAATTCCTTGCCACGCTCTGTCTTTCCCTGTCATTGCTATGTTCAAGAATTCAAAACCAATTTACACCGACACCTCCTTTCTAACTTCTCCATTTTTTCTTAATGCTCACACTGTGTCTCTGGCATATTAAGGGTATAAAAAGAAACCTTTGAGTATGCGCTAACTATAAAGAAAAAAGTTTTAATTTAATTTAATTTAATTTTAATTAAAGGGTTTACCAATAGGTACCTTAGAACATTGACAGGTGATTGCAGCCATATTGTTGAAACTACATCTGTCAAATTGGCTGTCATTTATTTAGTCTGTCTTCCAACATTAAAATGGAGTTTATAACGTTCAAAACATGGGCAAATAATTAAATTGTCTTAAGTCTTCTGTTCGATCAATATTTCGCGCGCTTGGACCATTTTACGGTCATCATAGTTGTTCTTCCGAGAGGTCTATAAATGCGGGACCGATTAAGTGAACAATCCGCCAACACCCATACGTCAACGAAGTGCATGATATGCCGAAAATAGCACTGCTATAAGATGTTGACCTTTCGCAAATCAGAACTTGGCGAATTTTCCCTCATGACTTGGGTGTCAGAGTTAACGAAGAAAGACAGCGACATGTGTTAAATGTGCTTTCGAGCAGTTGGAACTTGACCCCAATTTCGGTCGAAATATCATATCGTCATATTCAGCGACTAGAGCCATTTCTGGGTGAATGGGTTCGTCAACAAGCAAAATTGTCGAATTTGGGACAATCACAATCCATACACGAGATCCACCAAATTGCAATGTACCCAGCGAAAACACTGTTTGGTGTAGATTTTGGGCTGGTGGCATCATCGGTCCATACATTAAGAACACGTTGGCCAGACCATCACCATCAACAGCGAGTGCTATCGGGCGATGATAATTAATTTCTTTTGACCCGAATCGGATAATATGGACACAGATGAAATGTGGTTTCAACAAGACACCGCTACGTGCCACACAGCCCGTGTCACAATGGACACTTTGTCCGAACATAGTTATTTCACTCGGTGGCGATATGAATTGGTCATCGAGATCGTGCTATTTCACCCCCTTAGACTTCTTCTTGTTTGATTTTCTTAAGTCACAAGTCTGTCTATGACAATTAACCACAAACCATCACTGCCCAGAGCCAGACATTGCTTTTTTTTAAATGACTAGTTCTTGAGATACAGGATTTTTTTTCCAAAATGGCGGCTAAGTCACAACATTTCATTTTGAAGTACCTATACTCAGGAATTTGACCTTTATAGTTTTGCAAGAAAAAAATCTTATTTGACAGGCCAAGTCTTTGAAAAAATTCTTCTAAAAAGAAAACAATAATAAAAATTAAAGTATACCACTTTTTAACTAAGTATTTGAAACAATGATGGATTCCTGTTTAATAATATACAAAATTATAGGTATTCACCTCAAAATAAAACAGCAGAAATGCGCAGCAATGATGTTAATTGTGTTTCCTTGCATATGACCTAATTAAAAAAAAAAAATTATACCGAGGGGAGAGGTGCATACGAGTATTATGATTTTTTTTCAACTTCTTTTTTTTTTTTGCTTTTGCATTTAGCACATTAATTGTGAAAGTGAATTCATTTTGAGATTCGTCTCTCTAAATTGGCACGATCTAGTTGAAATTCACCCTTTTCTTGCCAATACTTACAGGAGAGGAAAAAAAAAAAAAAACAAACAAATACAAATACTCACCTACCAACACACAAACAAACAAAAACAAAACTAAAAAGTTTATTTTCAATTCGCTCCCCAAGAAAACAAAAGGAATATCAAGAACACACAAATCCAAATGAAATTTCAATGATACACATATACGAAGGTATACACCGAAGAATGACTTTCGCTTCGCTCCTCGTTCACTTTTATTCTGAGGAGTAGGTACCTCCACCCGCTCAACCGGTTGTTACCATCACCATAACCACCCCCTTTTGAACCTAGTATACGGTGGAAAATGTATATACGAAGATGTAGAAAAGCATAGTGGCATTCGTCATGTTTTTTGAAGCCTCCCTACGAGGAATTTCTTTTGTAGTTTTAGATCCTTTTCAGAGGATTTTTTTTTTTAATTTTTGTTAACATTTTTGATGAAGTGATGAGAGGAGGAATGGCAGAAAGAAAAAAAAAACGACGATGAAGAAGAAATAAATGAAAGAAAGAACGCCAAAGTGCACTCGAGCTTGACATCCTACACGGAATGGAATACAGACCAACTTACTCACTATACCTATTCTGAAATGGATATACATATGTATGTACTCTGTATGCATCTATAGCTACACTTACAGTTATTGTTATTTAAGATGGTTAAAATAGGAAACAAAAAATCTAACATAGGTACCTAGTGCATGACTTAAGGATATATAAAAATGGACTTAAGGATGCAAAATCACTCTCTCTGTCTCTCAACAAGTGCACATTTCCTTCAGATGGACTCTTCAAAACGAAATGCAAAAAGGATTATGAATTATGCATTGAATATTTGTATAAGAAAAAAGATACTTTTGTCAATATTTTCCCATAAAGCTAAAGATAGAGATACATCTACCTTCCATACGTATATAAATGGATATTCATGCATAGGGGGGAACAAATTGAAAAGAATGAAGAAAGGCATCATCCTTGCACAAGTGTCTCTATAGGTATTGTGTGGGAGAAGAGAGTTGAGGAGAGAAAGGAAAAAAAATATAGAACGGGACACGGATGACTTAAATTCGAATGTGTACTAGGTGAAATGAAAATTCATGTCATTAAAAATTTGTTTTCCCTCAGATTCTGTGTTTTCTTTTTAATTCTTGCTTTATGCATATACAATATGTCATTCTTAATAACAACAACAACAACACTGAAGTATCTATACAAACTTCATTCCAAAGTGCATCCCAGGCTTAACCAGTTTCATGAGGGATTGAATAATATGCGATGAACCTCCATTCGCATATAGTATATATTTAATTTGTGTTCCCCATGAACCGAGAAAGATAATAGCAGAGTAGGTGAAAAATATAAGGATAAAATGAAAGGATGTTACGAGTGTCACACAGTTAGTATAGAAGGTTTATTGTTGTTTTTTATTGCACAACTGCGCATATAGAATAGAACGCCATCTGCATAATACCAACCATAAAAAACTTTGAATCCATCATCACGATGAAGTGGGTATCCAAGGGTAGAGTCTTCTTGATCAACCCTTTTTCTTCTTACGAGTATATTGGGAGCTCAAGTATTCTATTTATGTTTTTTTTTTTTGTTTTTTTTTTCGTGATAAAGAGAGAGGGTATGCAAATATTTTTTCTAATCAAAGATACACACTGAGAAAAGAGAGCCAGCAAGTGAATGAGTGGCGTGCATACATACCATACCAAACCATACCATACCTATATCTAGTTGAAGCACAAGTGTTTGCACACGCATTTAAGTTTATAGTACTAATAGCATAGCAGCACAGCACTGCAGCATGACTCTCAAATAAGAACGACCTCAGACAACGAGAGACAACCCTCAGCCAACCCCTTTAAGAAAGTCAGGAGACCCCGCTGCGTTTCGCGTTTTGCGTATGCGTTATAGCGCGCAAAAAGGGTGCGAAAAAATGGGGTTGAAAAGTGTCAACACTGTGTGTAGTAGCAGGTGAGAGAGGGCAGTCGTCGATGTGCAATTTTGTTATGCAAGTTCTCTTTTTAACTCATTTATACCAATGTCCAACTTGACAATGCCAATTCACCCCAAAACCAAAACAAAATTGAATACAAAAAAAAGGGTAAGTTGGGTTGAGGTTGGTTTGAAACTCAAATGCACTTGATTTGATTTAAATGCTCTTAATTCGTTCATTTAGCGTCGAAGAGCGGGAGAGAAAATCAGCAGGTTTTGTGTTTTGTTCATCTGACGAAATACCTCAGCACACAGCTATTCTAACTACCTACCGGTTCCCTGGAGCAGAGTAGGAATGCATTCTGTTCTGACAATGGTGGTTGTGATTTGTGTTTGATTTGTTCTCTCGTTACGACTTCTACCTACCTCTGTACCCACTAAAAAAAAAATTCCGTCATTCAAATTGTTCTCTCAATTTACTTGATGTGACGTATTAAATAGGGTTGAATATTGATTTTGGATACAAAGTGTTCAGCTGCACTTCGACGGAATGTCAGACATGTGTAATTGAGAAGCGCCATATGCTCCCTCACACAAAAGTCAATATAGAATTTGTATGTAAAAGATTCAAAATCAAAGCAAACAAAAACCACCTTGTTCGCGCGCCGAGATAATAGTACCTATACCTTTTGTCCTTCTTAGCTCACATAACAGCTCGCGGTTCCCCAAACCGAAATAATAACATTTTATTTTTTTAAATTTTTTTTTGTGCTAAGGAGTTTATTCCCCCGCTAAACAAGGGCAGATGTTTCTTTAAAGGGCAGTGACATAAGAGTTATAGAGTTGAGAGGAGTATTCTGTTTTTTTTTTTGGTTTTATTGGTTCAAGTAGGGACGTTACGAAGACTTAAGGCCACACTTAAAAAATACAAAAAAAAAGGAAAAGAATTTGTGTTGCGGAGGACATGTGGTAGAATGATCCTCTTCGGATGTTGTTATAAAAATGGTTGTGTTCGCCTACACATCCATGTAACCTCTTCGTTTGCATTCTTTTGAAGAAACGCTAAAGGTGGAAGGAAACACACAGCACACACAAATAATTGGAGTTCGTTGTCCTTTAACACACAAAACGGATAAAGAAAAATATATATCTTTTTTTTTTTTATTATTTTGAGGAAGGACATTTCCGTTTCGAGATTCATAATCAGATTCAAAAACGAGACGTTATAGTTAAGTGACCCTGATGGTGCATTCTATAAATTATGCGTCTGAATTTGATTTTTATCTCATGACGATGATGATGATGATGCAACAATTGCTGCAACCAGAGTGCAGACAATAAATATAATTGCACAGTGGCAAACAATGATTGTTGTTGATAGAAATATATCATACAAATTATTAACATCATGACCGTCCTCCATCAAAAAATGATGTATAAATATAGCTACATATAGAAGACTGTATGCAAAGCATGTCTCAACCATGAAGAACAACAACAACAAAAAAAACCGCCATGATGGACACAATTGCACGTTGTTGGACAACACAATCGTAACAGAAAAAAAAAAACAATTTAAACATTTTGATTACATCCTTATATAAAAGTTGAAAATAAAATCATATCAACACAAAAAAATTAAAGCAGAGTACGAAGAGCATTCAGATGGTCCATTTGTCTGGTTCTGGTTGTGGCCATCTTCCATTAGGAACCATCATCATCATCATCATTGTCATTATGTTCTGTAATCTATTTTTTTTCATCTTCTCTCAACTGTAAACGTGTGTTGGAAAAGTTTAAATTATTGTATGATTTTTAACATCGCGCACCTAAATGAGAAAAGTGAATTGTTTTAATTAACCATGAGAAACTTTTTGCATTGGAGAATGGTTTTTTTTTTGCTTTCTAAAAAGTTGTCGGAAATTGGAGACATTTTCAACGTTAATTGTTGTTAAAAAATTTAGTCAGAAAATATACCTACACTGAGTTACAAAAAAAGTGGTGCGCCTTTAAATTTTAGAATATTTTCAAGAAAATTAAATTTTTTTAATGCAATTTTGTTTATCGACATACGAGTAAAAACGACTTACATATTCATATCAAAATGAAAAAAAAATTGGAATAACTTTGAAATTGAATATTAATTAAGAAAAAATGCCAAAAACTTCAAAACTTAACATTTTAGGTTTTTTTTATTAATTAAAATTTTTTTCTTAATGAGTCCTTGTTTCTTTAATAGTGGGTATTGCCTCCCCGAACGTCTAACAAAGCTTTTATTCACCCGGGCATACTTTGAATAAGGTTTGTAACGATGTCCAGTCGTCCAAATTATCCCATTCCTCGATCAGAGCAGATATCAGCTCACTAAGTGTCTCTGGAAAGGCAGGTCGCCTCTTTATCATTTTTCCTAACTTATAACGGGTGATTTTTTTGAGGTTAGGATTTTCATGCATTAGTATTTGACAGCTCACGCGGGATTTCAGACATGGTGTCAAAGAGAAAGATGCTCAGTATGCTTTGACATTTCATCATGAATAGACTTACTAACGAGCAACGCTTGCAAATCATTGAATTTTATTACCAAAATCAGTGTTCGGTTCGAAATGTGTTTCGCGCTTTACGTCCGATTTATGGTCTACATAATCGACCAAGTGAGCAAACAATTAATGCGATTGTGACCAAGTTTCGCACTCAGTTTACTTTATTGGACATTAAACCAACCACACGAATGCGTACAGTGCGTACAGAAGAGAATATTGCGTCTGTTTCTGAGAGTGTTGCTGAAGACCGTGAAATGTCGATTCGTCGCCGTTCGCAGCAATTGGGTTTGTGTTATTCGACCACATGGAAGATTTTACGCAAAGATCTTGGTGTAAAACCGTATAAAATACAGCTCGTGCAAGAACTGAAGCCGAACGATCTGCCACAACGTCGAATTTTCAGTGAATGGGCCCTAGAAAAGTTGGCAGAAAATCCGCTTTTTTATCGACAAATTTTGTTCAGCGATGAGGCTCATTTCTGGTTGAATGGCTACGTAAATAAGCAAAATTGCCGCATTTGGAGTGAAGAGCAACCAGAAGCCGTTCAAGAACTGCCCATGCATCCCGAAAAATGCACTGTTTGGTGTGGTTTGTACGCTGGTGGAATCATTGGACCGTATTTTTTCAAAGATGCTGTTGGACGCAACGTTACGGTGAATGGCGATCGCTATCGTTCAATGCTAACAAACTTTTTGTTGCCAAAAATGGAAGAACTGAACTTGGTTGACATGTGGTTTCAACAAGATGGCGCTACATGCCACACAGCTCGCGATTCTATGGCCATTTTGAGGGAAAACTTCGGAGAACAATTCATCTCAAGGAATGGACCGGTAAGTTGGCCACCAAGATCATGCGATTTGACGCCTTTAGACTATTTTTTGTGGGGCTACGTCAAGTCTAAAGTCTACACAAATAAGCCAGCAACTATTCCAGCTTTGGAAGACAACATTTCCGAAGAAATTCGGGCTATTCCGGCCGAAATGCTCGAAAAAGTTACCCAAAATTGGACTTTCCGAATGGACCACCTAAGACGCAGCCGCGGTCAACATTTAAATGAAATTATCTTCAAAAAGTAAATGTCATGGACCAATCTAACGTTTCAAATAAAGAATCGATGAGATTTTGCAAATTTTATGCGTTTTTTTTTTTAAAAAAAGTTCTGAAGCTCTTAAAAAATCACCCGTTACCAAACATGTTCAATGGGATTCATGTCCGCAGACCAATCCATCACTTCGATTTCCACTTCTTGCAAGTAATCGGTAACGCACCTAGCAATGTGTGGTCTAGCATTGTCCTGCAATAAATAAATGATACGAATGGAACCACATATTGCTCCAGAGTGTTGTTGATACAATATCTGGAATTCACCGATCCTTAAACGATGCAAAACTTGGTTTTTCCGCGCATGGAAATTCCTGCCCACACCATGACGGAACCTCCCCAGAAATTTTCCCGCTGGGCAACTGTTGACGAAGAGTATCTCTCACCTGACCGTCTCCACACTCTGTTACGTCCATCTGGTGAGAGCAGACAAAACCTGGACTCATCAGTATAAAGAACTCTACTCCACTCGGCATCGGTCCAATCTTGGTGAAGGCGCTTGTACCGTACCGTGAGTCTCGGTACACGAGCAGGTCTTCTTGCTCTCAAGCCACTCTCCACTAATCGCAATCGCCGCCTTACCGTTTGAGCATTCACAGCTATCCCTCTAACGGATCGCAGTCTATGAGATAGCTCAACCGCTGTATGGTGACGATCGCCAAGGCTTTGAAGCACCAAATATCGATCATCCCTTGCAGATGTTGCTCTTGGGCGTCCTGAGCCTTATCGCCGAGTGAAGGAGTTGGTTTCCCTGTACCTTTTAATAGCTCTTCTTAGCGTCGTCTCCGGTTTTCCAATCTTAGCGGCGCAGGGATGGCTCTTAGCCGCGGTGGTAGGCTGACCCAATATCAGCGTAGAACGAGACTACTTCCTCGTTGTCCATGATTACGTTGTCATCCAGAGTTTCCATCACACTGAGGTACCTCGGCTCGAGATGTCATTGTTCTGTGGTCATCCGTCTCATAGGCTGATTCGGGTGATCGATTGTGTTCTGCATTAGTTTCTTTGTTGAATGAACTAGATATTTGTCCAGAGGGATTAAATTCGCCTCTGTGTAGAGATGCTCGTTCCTGTAATGTTTCTGTAGTTGACGGTCGAAGTAGTGTCCAGTGCAGATCCTCAGTATCTTCCTTTGGAATAGTTGAAGTTCCTTCATAGCTGTCTTCGAAATGGAAAACCAGTCTGGGAAGGCACAGCTAATCACTGGTCGCAGGAGCTGCTTGTAGATTAATATCTTTGTCGGTTGGCTAAAACCTGATCTTTATCTCAACAATGGGTGCAAACGCTGAAGGCTGGCCTTTTTCAGAACATTTCTTGAGTGTAGATTAAACCTTAGCAACTCGTTAAAGTGCACTCCCAGGTACTTGACATTTGGCTTTGCCACTATGGAGGATCCGTCAGGGAGTCTCAGGACCAGATTTCTGCAAATTGTTGCGGTGCGAATTCCTTTACCAGTTGAATGTCTCCTGAAGCAGACAAGTTCCGATTTGGCCCATTTCTGGTAAAATTGGAAGAATCTGTTGATGTGGGTTTCTACTTTTCGGACAGCGATTAGGGGTGACATTGATGTGGGGTAGGTGAGCGAGTCATCAGCATACAGAAGGTCCTCGCATCCAATTGGAGAAAGTTGGTCTGAAGCCATCAAGTTGTAGAGGAAGGCGTCTAGTTTTGAGCCTTGGGCGACTCCACCTCTGATGGTCGTCATGTTTGATTTGCAGTTACCTAGTTGGAAGAAAAATTTCCTGATAGACAGGAAATAAAAGAGAATTTGGCAGCCTTTTCAGGATGTAGTTGGAGACACCATTTGGTCCAGCAGACTTTTTTGGCTTAGAATTGCCGATGATTTCTACAACTTCCTCCAGATTGCATAAATGTGGACTGTCGGTGGGATCATTTGCTGGATTGATGATATTAAAATTGATTTTATTCGGATTTGGTTGCAGTGTTTGTTGGGTCAGTAGGTGGGTTCGAAGTGAAGTTTCCATTGAAATAATCGGATAACGCTTCCATCTTGTCTTTGGCCGAGGTGGCTTCAGTATCATTGCTGATGATTGTTTCCGGTATTTGTGTCTGTTTTCCAAAGATCCTATTGATGTTTTTGAAAGCATCAGGTCCTGGCTTGATTGCTTGCAATCTTTTCTGGTATTGAATATTATTGTGGTATTGAATGGAGTTCCGGAACATGATGTTAACTTCCTGTAGCTCATTCCAAACTATCTGATAGTTTCTTTTAGTTGTATTGAGTTCACTTTGATGGATCCGCTGGAGACGTTTTTTAAAACATTGTCTGTGAGTATAAAGACTCTGAACGTGCTCGGTAAGGTGCACGTACCTATCCTTTGATGTTCTAGACTTTTTTGCTTGTCCAGGGCTTTAGATAAGGCATGTTAAAAGTTGACAATTGCTGCATCGATTTCGGTATCCAGAAGATTCCTGTCTGAAGGTGTATAAGAGTTCAGCTGTCTTCGATGTCCCTGTGAGTTATTTGTCAATTACTTACAACTAACTTACCGGTTTTATGTGGGCTCTGTAGTCAAGTTATAATATGTCAATTCTAATACGATTGGGCTTTAAAATCCATGACAATGCTGTATTAATATCGGGTTTCTTTTTAACCGAAAAAAATAAAAAAAAATCCAAACATGAAATCTAGTTAAAACTACTAAAAAAGTAGAACAGTCACAGCCAATTGTTTATCTTTTTTTTTTGTCTTTTTTTTTGCACCACCCCGACCATACCAAACTAAATCTGCACCTTAACCTATATAAGTCGGCCAAGACGAAAAATAAATCTTTTTCGACAAATCTGAAGAATTCAACCGTATGAACTGATTCTAGTACCATATCCTATCTGCTCGTTCCCGGTCAGACAGATTTCTGCAGAAAAAAAGGCAATCTACTTCGTCTTCAGTGAGGACGCCTAGAGCTTACAAGAATCGCGTATCCACAGTTTGATGGTTTACGTGGTAAACAACAAAAAATTTAAGTATTCGCTATTTATCGCAGACGTCGCTCTTGTAATGTGAGTCCGAATCAGGTAAAGAACCTGGTTGGAATAATATCGTGAGTACTCCGGCTCTGGTGTTCTCTGTAATCCAAGGCAACGTCTATGAAACTGCATCTCAAATAGACGAATATTTTCATGGACCGGATGAAGGCCACTTCTATAAAACAATCGTTTCGTCAGGAAAAAGTTTTAGTAGTCCTGGCCATAGCAGCACTTATTTGTCTATCGAAATACAAATACTGCTCCAACCAGATGCCAAGGTTTATACTTTACTACACTTTTACTGCCTAAACACAATCGACTGTTGCAACTCAAACTGGATCTGCAGTTGGAATAGCTGTCAAAAAGTGTCTACGTGTACGTGATTTGTCTTTCATGTCCACAAAGCTGCTGTACAGATTTATAACATACAATGATTTTGAGATCATTTTTTGGGTCAGCTGAATTAAAATAATTTGCTTAAAGCTCACTTCAACGTTCAACCATATCTAAGTCAGCATTTAGTGATTTTTACTTGTTAGATTTTGAAACGTCAAAAGTGCTACACATTGGTCGCGTTCGGGTACGTATCCAAAGGTATCCGGATTTGTTAGTGTTGTTGTAATCCCATAGGAAAAAACAACTGATTAACGAAACAGCTGATGTCAAGCAGAAATCTAAAGCTATCCAAAAATGTTTGGTATACTTAACTATCCAAGGGGAATTGTGAAGAACAGCTGACATTTCAGCTGATCTATTTTCTTTTGTGTCGAGTACAGGGTTGGCCGAACTGTAACTTTTTAACATTTGTTACGTCCAGTACTAATTTACTAATTGAGAAAAGTAAAGTTTGTTGCATTAAAGATCTCTTTCGGATCCTACTACAAAGCTTTTATTCTTTGAACTTCAGATTGTTTCTTGATATAGGAGGTATTGAACTCAAATTCTTTTAGGGTTTTCATAGAAATATGAAATGATCTTAACTCTTAAACATGACTTGTTATGGGATTATATGGACGTATTTAGAGCTGGGTTTAGAAACGGATTCTTTTAAGACTATAAGCTTATATAATCTTATTGCAAGAAGAGTAAATAGTTTAGCTATAAGATTTAAGTAGATTTAAGTAGTTTTAAGCTGCAAAAGTGTTTACCTCTTAAAATAAAAATGTTATGAAACCCAGTTCAGTTTCATAACAAGATATTAATACTTAGGTATAACAATGGGATATAAGAGAGTTGTATGGGAGTTTTTTTTTGTCAGATTTCAAGAGTTTAGCTCTGGAGAGTATGTTAGTTGGGCTTATTCATTTTTAATAAGCGAAGTGAAAATGGCTGTTTAAAAAGCTACATAATTATTGGGCTGAAGGTGGATTTACTCCAATTAAAATGGAAAATGATCGTACTGGAGCTCTCTTCGACAAGTGTGCTGCGCTCCTTAAAAATAAACAGTTTCAATTTACTTACCAGTTCATGGTTTTTATTATTTTTAAAAAGTTTTTTTTGATAATATTTATATGTACGTACCTTGAAACGACAGCGTCTGCTCACCAAATGCGAACAAGCACTAAAAGAAATCGTAGCTTAACTCTGTCAGCTTAAAGCTCACCGCTAATTTAAATCACAAAAAAAAGAAATCTCGTTTGTGTGAGATAATTTGTGGTTAAAAAATCTGCCCTTTTCAATTTACCTTTCCTCATTGCAGGATTAAACTATCAACAATTTGATATATATTCTTAAATATTTAATGAATTATTATAATAAAAAAATTTATAGGATTTGTAATCCAGTATACATACATATGTATAATATTAATTGTTTGTTTTGCGGATTAGCAAATGGTCTCTTGCTGCAACTTAATCGTCACAACATACCTTGTACAATAAATTCAGCATTAAAAAATATTATTAAATCATGTGTTCATAATCCAAATCCTTTGATTATGCCAAAGAAAATTGTTTGTCTCCAAAAATAAACTTCCCATCTATCATGTATAATTTCTACAATTCCTCATCCTACAAAATCTTCATTAGAACATAAATGTGCAAAATTGTTTGGTTTCCATTATTATTTCTATTTTTCTTATGAATTAACTACATATGTAGCAGATGTAACAAATTGTAGTAAATTAGGCATGTAGTTGAATCGGCCAACCCTGGACGATTCACGTCTTTTTTTACTTTGACAGTAAATGTTACCTATCCGGTTTTGGTCGTTCGCCAACGTATCGGATACTAAAGTATCTTAGATACCCTATCGGTCTACGAAGTGAACGCGGCCATTGTTTCAACTGCGGCTGCAGCTCCATCTGTACAGAGGTGTTATGGTGTATCTACTGCTTCTAGCACACAGGAATGGTTGAGACTTAAGAGTCATAAGTCACTAGGTTTAGGCTCTCTGCGAACCTTAATGGCCTCTAATTTATTTATATTTTTAACAAAAAATTAAATTTTGGGAGTTTTCACAGACGATATGTTTTAAGTATCTGTTAGAAATTCTGATTCCACAGACTATGAACCATTTTGAATTAAGCGTTATTAGAACACGTTAAAGCAATGTTCTCAGCCTAGTTTTGGGTTGACAAAAATATTCTCTAAAACTTTTGGTGGCAAACATTAAAAACAAACAACTCTTTCATCTAAAAAAATGGTGTGGAAAAATTATATGTATTTTGGAGTTAAAAATAATTTTTAACGTTTATCTCGCCTCACGTACATATGAACTGAAAAAAAGGCTGTAAGAAATAACCCCCTAATGCCATAAGTCTCCAGAATGAAAATAAAATAATCTCCCAAAATGTATGTTGTGTAATGGAGTGGAGATTTTATTCCTATAAAATAACCCCCAACATTGGGAAATGGGTTAAAGGAAAGGGGATTAATTTTATGTTTAAAACTGCGGCGTTAATTTTATCATGTTGTGTATAAGGCAGGTAGGTAGGTAAGTAGAAATGGCGACCACCGGTAGTCTAGCCCTGTGGCCCAATTATAGCGCTGAAGTGCGACATTATATACCATAACTCGTATGAACCTGATGTGGTTGGAATTGATATGGGAAACTGTGGACATTCACACGGAGTCATCCATTTTGGATTAATTTCAAAAATATGGATCTTGTAGGTTTTGATGTCTCTTATTGTGTGTTTGATTTTCCACTATCATCCGAAAATTGGATCCCTCACTCAGCCGGACCACCACACTCTACTGACATCATCTACAGTCTACACTGTGCCAAGCTAGGCCAGCTTGGTAACTGATACTGAAGAAGTAGCCAATCCGATTGAGTAATTATCCGACCCCCCCGCACTGTAGTCCTTCGTCAAAGCCCTCAGTCAGCTAGCTCGGGATCTATGGAGTCAAACGGAGGTTACGGCACCAAAGTTCGTCCTAAAGACCTTTCGTCGCTTTGAGAAAAGAGATCGTCTTTGGTAATAATTTCCGAAAGTTCGCCAATGTCGTTAAAAAATGCCCTTGCTAATGATTGTGCTCTAAATTTTGCCAGAGCAGGGCGTTTGCAGAGGGAGTAGAGGACTGTTACCTTTTCACACTGGCACGTTGTGAGAAATACCTAACTTCGCTGCATTCTCTCCTATTGGCAAGTTTCTTTCTAGATATAATTCAGTTTGTTAAACTACTCCACCTACGGTTTGATTCGCTAAGAAAAATTGAGAGAATTTTGCCCTTCATAAATACGAGCAGAATCATGTTGTATTCGGGTGAAACCTTCAGCAGTTTTTTCTTAGACATGAAGTCTAAGAAAACTGTTTACATAGGGAGTTAAAATCGTATGAATCTGCGAATTGGGCCGAAAGACCCAAAAAGGATCCTTGGAACTCGCTTTTTGGGGACTTATCATAATTCGAAGTGTCGGTGTACAATGGTCTTGAATGTTTGCAAATTATTCCATAGAAAACGAATTGAGAGTGAACTTATAAGCATTCCTAGCGAAACAGGTATCACTGGTAAACTGACTGAGGGGAGGAATGGACCTAGCTACTTCGAGTGAGCATTTCTTGTAAAAGAAGCGATAAAACATGGAACGTTTCGAACGAAAATTCCGACGGTGTTTAAGAAATGGGAATGATTCCATGATAGTTCAGTTTCCTATCAGTATAATCCACCATTCAAGCTTTCCAGTTTCTGAAAAAGAGAGAATGTGGGCATAGTTTGCTGAACATTGGTCGGCCTTCATATTGTGCTGGGCTATGTACATTGGTAATCCCTTTACTTCTGCCGGAACTATCGTCATTCATATTGAAGTTGATATTGGGAGTTTTCACAAAGCTAACCTTCCTTCCTCATCTTTTGCAATTTTTTCCTATTCGCCGCAATAGTATCAAAATATTATGAATCAAACTACCAATTTGAGCCAGTTTTTGTGGCCTAGCTTTTAAGTGTGGTAAATCTGGTCTAAGTTCTTAATTCAACACCATTGTTGATGCATTGGCATCCTTGTCAAACTCTTGCGTTTCCGCAGGATGGCGATGGAGAATATTGGCTATTTTTCCAAAACTAGACCAATCAAGTGAACAAAGAATTGAAATATGACGGCCCTATTATTAAAAAAAAACGGAGTTTTCTTAGTTCCACTTCTTCAAAATCAATTCAATATCCCCATCGAACCTTATTTAGAAAGAAAAAGGCAATTTAACTTAAGAGAATATTTGACAGCAAAATGAACGTTTTTAAGCTAAAATTTCTTACGAGTAATTTCCAAAATATCGATTTTAAAAAACCCTTTAAAGTCACACAATACAAATGCTGCTTCTGAATATGTACTTGTATTCCTTCAACAAACGACTGCGACTAAAAAAGTTAAAATATTATAGAATTTATATTTTCAAGAGTATCTCTGAAATCCTTCTGTAGGTATGTTTGAATGTTAAATAGAAAAAAAATCCTTGAAAATCGTTTCTAAATTTATTTAATAACGTAAAATAACCAGAACACGAAAAAAAACGGGAAAATAATTTGAAAATAAATCGATTTTTTTTTAAGAAAAAAAAAAATAAACTTTTTTACTTAAAAAAAATTCCAAATTCATTCTTTTGCTGTTACCTGGTGCTCATCGTTTCTATATACGCACTTGTCCTTTAGCCGAATCCCCCACTCTATCACAAACCTCCAACCCCCCTCCCCCTTTCCTCATCACAGAACAAAAAAAAAAATCACTCTATAGTAAGCAATTGTCTATTCAACGCAAAAAAGTAAGGAGACATACGGCCATGGTGGGGGGCTGCAGGAGGATAAGACGGAAGGAAAATGAAGAAAAAAAAAATTACAAACGCAGGAGGAAAATAAAATAAATAAATTTTCCATTATTTGAAGTTAGAAAAAAGTTCGCTTTGCCGTTTATACTGTTAGAGTTCTTCTCTGGAGTTTTTTTTTCCAATTTTTTTTCCTGCGTAGATTGTGTGTGTATAAATAAATGTATATATGTATGTATGTTTTTTTTCTCTAACATTGAATATAACTTTTCTGATTTTTAGCTTCTTTCGTTTTTTTTTCCTAAGAAACTTTTTTTTTTTTTTTGTTAAATCGTCTCTTATAGTGAAAAAGCCATACAACAACTTTGAGAAGCAATGCAGGGAGAAAAAAAATCCCGGACGGAATATCCTTGCTGATTCTTAGCTTGGCGCAAAAAAAGTCCTTTCGTTAAGTGAAAATAGGTACATATATACTAAACATAGCTACATACATACCTATCTATATGTTTTATGTGAGATGCGAGTATGTACGACGTTGAAGCAAGAAGCATCCTCCTGGAGTGGAATAAGTTTTTCATTTTACTAAGCTATGGATGGGGCTCAAGAGGGTGTGTGGGGAGGTGAGAATCATTTCTGAGATGGAGTTTTTACTAACTGTATCTATGTACCTACCTAAGTGGTGGATCTATTTTGCAGTTTTTTCGCACTCGTACGCTCAAAATGTCAGCGTTAAAAGTAATGTTTCGTAGATATTTTGAAAATTCCTTTTGCTCGACTAGACTATAACTCTTAACCTACGGTATGGGCAGGGAGCACTCTGTACGGGTATATACGTCCGTCTTTGTGCTCATCCTCGTCCTCGTCTTCATTGGTGTTGTCAGTGTCGTCGTCGCGTCGGCAAAAGTGTCAGTTAAAGAAAAGTGGCAGCAACAACTGCCTTCGCTAGAGCAATTGCAGAAGGGCAAAGAGTTGGCAAAAAAATAAGTAAAAAATCTATGTACTCGTATATAGCTGGTTGTATGTTAACTGACTAATGTAAAATGAAAGAGCTAAGCAATTTACAGTTTTTAGTTGCCCTAGAGTGCGTGTAGGTACGTAGATACATTCGTAGGTATATGAGTACAAAACCCCGACCCCAATTATTTATCCTCGCAAGTTTATTTTTTTTTTCATTTACCTACCTCTCGTACAACATCAACAACCTATGACTTGGTCCAAAAAAAAAAAAAAAAACTTCGCAATTCACTGCTTAGTGGAGCGCTTAGAACGCCAAAGTGCGTAATGCCAGTGGCATAATGTTGACACGTGTTTCCAAGGGATCGGGATCCCCTTGATGATATGGCACGTAGCACACGCATGAAAATTGCAATTTTCATTTCGCGCTGTTTTAATTTTTTCTTCCTTTTCCATTTCGTTTTCATTTTATTTTGCCATGTTGTGCAGTAAATTGTTTAATTTCAACAACACCACTATTCTCATCACAGCCAGCCAACATGGCAGAGGGATATTATGTAGCTACAACTCAACCAACGAAGGCAGGAATATAGGGAAAAAATAGAAGAAAAAAAAAAGTAAAACCACCCCTGCAAATTACAATTTGGGGGTTGCTGTACTTTACTTCTGCTGCTGCATTTGTGCACAAGAAACAGAGAATAACATCTGAAACAGCATTAACACAGATACACTGATAAAAATACATCCATACATACATCTGCATACATTCATACATATTTATATGCATACAACTGTGTGTTTTTTTTTTTTGTTGCTTCTTTAAAACTCTGGAACATTTTCCTCTTCTTTTCATTTGGATAAATGAAAATGGTTTCATGTGGTTTCCTCTTGTTGGCTGTTTTTTTTTTTTTTTTTTTTTGTGCCATTTTCTTGGTTTGTATTTTATATTCCTCATTTGAAACAGCAAAAGCTACTCTATACTCTGTTAGCTCTGCCATTTTTCGTCCTTATTCTTGGTCATGTGGAAGTACTTAAACATGCATACAAAATTTTACATTAAAACAAAAAAAAAAAAAAAAAAAACAGAAAAGTTTTTGCATCAAAACTCGACCGTCATATCTCTTCGTATACAGAATTTCTGGCTCGCTTATTTCGCTGCAGATATAATGTATGTATGTATGTATGTTCCTCCTTTATCCTTCGCTCTTCCTGTCTCCTCACACCCTTGAAGTCGTTGGAAAAGATGAGTCACTTTCGCTAGGATTATTGATTTTTTTTTCTGTTTTCCTGCTGGATTTTTGTTGGTTTCATTTTGCTCTGAGAGAATGTATTACAGGTACGAGTATACGGTAATAATGATGACACCTGTAAAACACAGCGCGATTTCCTCGCGCTTTAACCCTCTTGACTTTTTCATATTTCCTTCTTTTTTTTTTATTTTGTGTTCGCTTCTCTATAATAAGCTCGAACTGAGAAGAGATTCCCCGCGAGGTGTAACCAGTTACTTTTGTTTGTTTCAAGTGTCTTTTTCTACGTACATTGACCTACCTACACAGTCACTTAGTTGTGAGTGGGAATACCAATAAAGATACATATATACCCATAGGTATAGAGGGTATACCTATTTTGTATGCCAGGGGGTAGGTAGAACTGCTTATATTGTGCTTTTCAAACTCCGATGCAAAAAAAGTGAAGAAGATTATGGAAACTACCCTCGACTTTCATACCAAAACAAAACAAGAAAAAAAAAAAAACATTAAAATTTCCTCATCTCTTCATCTTGGTTTTCTTCTTTTCTATTATACAAAGGGAAGAAAACAGAAAACTAAGGAACTAAGGAACTCTTTGTTTCGTCATTTTTTTTTATTACATATTTATTTCTAAGAATCCTGTGAAGCTATACCTATGTGGTGAAGGAGAGAAGGAAGGTTGCTTCCATTGCCCTTCGAAGGTAACATTGTTAAAAAATAGAAATGTCAAACGTTGTGTAGGGTATTCTTCTGCATGCATACACACATAGGTATAGGTGCTTTGCTACTAACAAGAAAGTCCTTCTGGCATTTCCTTCTAAGATGCATACTCATCAAATTGCATTTGATGTTCAGAAGTAGGTGGTGTTTACCTACCTCCATAGAGTATACCTAGGTGGATGGAGGGTAAATATTAACATAAAAGCTATAATCCCAGGCACCTAGTTTTCTATTTGAGATTCTTCTTCTTGTTCTTTTATCCTTGAAGCACATTGCATCGTTCAGCAATTGCAAAGTTGCGCGCGAATACCTATAAAAAAAAACGATGAGTAGGTAGGTATGTGTGTGGTGGGTGTTTTTTTTTTTATTTAGATAGGGTGGGAACTTTCTTTTTACTCCCCTTTTGTCGTTGCAGGAGCGCAGTGTTACAAAGCTAAAAGGTGAAGTGTTCATCATCAACAGAAAATAAAAACAACATACCTACTAAATATACCCACAAACATACATATATAAGCTTGGAAACTACGCAGTGCGTTTTTTTTTTTTTTTTCTTAACATTTTGTTTTTATTCATGTCTCGATAGAAGTCAGTGTGTAGATATGGCTTGGCAACAGCACAAGAAATTTATTATTGTGCGTTGCAAAATGTTGCTTTTGGTTGGCTACGCACTTATAAATATTTGCCTCTGGCCTCTTTAAACCCATGGATTGTAAATGGACGTTATTCTGAAGGGGTGTTTGCATAGCACAATATGTTTCGTTTTTCTGACTTTTACATTAGGTAAGTGTTTTCAAATGGTAAACATAGGTATAACTTAGAAAGGTCCTTTCTTTCGAAAGTTGGAAATATAGTAAATGTATTCCGTTTGCGGAAAAAGGTGCTACCTACCCACCCATGCAATTTCCTCTTGTTTGTTAGTGAAGGTAGGTAAAGTCAACTTGCAATGGTTTTTTTTTTTTCTGTAAGAGTTTTTTTTTTTGTAACTAAAGTATGAGTTGATTTAACGTACCTAGTAAATATTATAAAAGAAGTTCCTTTTTAAATAGATTATGTTTGTACATTATACTCATAGTTATTTGCTTATTTTAAAAAATTTTAAAGCAAATATTGGCTTATGCAAGAACAAAAATTATAAGTCTGTACTGGTTACTTAAAAAGATAAGCTTTTATAGGTATACAAAATTTTTAAAATATTTTTAAGAAAAAAATTTTGTACGCCAATTTAAAGTTTTTATTATTTCTCGAATAAAAATTAAATTTACAAAAAAAGATATTGAGCCGTTTCTGAAATATCAAATTTTCTAAAAAAAAAATATTTTTTTTTTAAATTCAAAGAATTTTTTTTTTTTTTCAAAAATTCAAAGAATATTTATTTTAAAGTTTTGAAATCCAATGTTTTTTTAGACTTTTTAGAAGCTTTTCTATAAAAAATTTCATTAAGATACATTATGTCGATAATGAGAAATTCTAAATTTGAAAAATGGTTCTATGGTACGTACATAGGTACAGTCAGTATTATTTATTAAATAATAGATCGTAAAAATTAATTAAAAGAAAAAATGTAAGCAAAATTCTCGGAACCGTTTTCGAGAAAAATACGATTTTCGAAAACCATTTTTTAACATTTGTATTGAGGGTACCGTTATTTTTATATTTATATTAAGAAACTTTTTAATTTAAAAAAAAATCGAGCATAGAGTTTTTGAAATATTGAGTTTAAAAAAAAATTGAAAATTTTTTTAAAAATCTAAAAGATAATTTTTCGAAAATTTGAGAACCCAATAATATTTAAATTATCAAAAACGGTTGTACTTTTTGTGAGAAAATCAAAAACCAAAAAAATGGATCCAAAGGCGGTGTCAAAAATAACCATTTTTTGAAATTTTTTTTCAACCATTTCCTAGAGCTTTAACTAAATAAAAATTTTTGAATTTAAAAAAAAAAATCTGTGGGACGGTTTTTGAGAAAAAAAAATATTTGTAAAATTTCGAAAAAAATCGTATTGCAGGTACCGTTATTTTCGGTCTTAAAAAAACGTATGGGGGAAAATTAAAAAAACTATATACCAAGTTTAAAGAAAATCGGCCGAGCCGTTTAGGCTGTAGTCAAAAGACATACAGACAGAATTGCGAGACCCACTTTTGTGGTCTTAATGTCAACTTTTTTTTTTTTTATAATCTACCCGCGCTCAAGGGATTATGATTACCCTTTAAATGTTTCAACACAGCGCGGGCGTGAAGTTAATGAAGAGAAAGAATGATAGGAAAGATGTGTGGCACGATGTCCTGAGACTGTTATTGGTTGTCTCAGATATTTTTATCTCCAGGGATGGTGGCTGAGCTAAAGGGGAGAAATGCCGTGTCTTATTTCTATGTCGCTTATAATTCACATTATTATATTCGTGTTCATCCTTGTTGGGCATACTAGTTTAACTCAATTACATGTTGTTAGTGTTATGCCTGAACAACATGTAATGAGTAAACCAGCAACCCATTGATGACAATTCTTAGATGGTTTTTAATGGAATTAAAACGACATAGAACGAAAACCACTGGGATCAGAGCAAATCTATTAAATCTATTATATGAATTGGAATTTTTCTAAGGCTATTGAGCGTGACAAACAGAATTTCACATTCATCGCTTCTATCAACAAACTATAAGTGATCTACATAAGTGTATATGCATATGAATAATTTTAAGATTGTCGCAATAAGTTCAGCGAAGATCTCAGCCTTCTGTTTCGAATTTTTGATCGATTTTGAGATTTTAATGGCGGGTTTGTGTCTGCGGTCTTTTTAGGCATTGTGTGCTTTCCATAAAGAGTATTCAATTTCCCGGGTAGAATTTTCGACTCGATAATGCCAAGGCCCCAGCTAGTTTTTCTTAGTTTCAATCATGGCCCTACCGAGCAGTATCTAGCTTGTCCCTCGCTAATTTGTTAATGCTCTGTATATAATGGGCCTTGCTAGATGTTCCTATATGGGCCCTAGATGGGTCTTCACAAGTAGCACAAGAGCTACGGCAATTGTTAAAAAATTTTTTTTTTTTTATTATTGTTGATTATTTTCATTTTTTCTTTGCCTCCCCTATATTCGACTCTTTAAGTGATTTTTTGCTGGAATGAAAGAATTTTTTTTTTTTTTTTTAATTTACCTCCACTGAGATTCGAACCAGAGACTCTCGCTTGCCGTGCTTGTGCGCTACCTATTGCGCCACTGCGATATATAAAATATAGTGTCTCAAAGTGCTAGTACAATAACTCTCTTTTAATTATACTGTTTAAAAGACTTAAATACGTATTAAAGAATCTGAAAAATACCGATTTAGGACCAAAACAAAAAAGTTATGTTTTTAGAAGGATAATGGATAGCCTTTTATAGAGACATATGTATAGGCATATCTAGGATACATCAAGTAAAAACTATATAGCCCCAGTATAAGTAACATCTGAGAATGCCTATAAAGAGGCGAGACTAGCTAAGGCCAATATAACGCCCAGATACAATTCCTTATCCAGGCTATACCAAGTAAAAACTATCCAGGTCCCTTGTAGTTTATTTGTTACAATGCCAATAAAGAGGCGATACTATCTAAGGCCAATATATCGCCAAGGAAAAGTTTCAAATCTAGGATACATCAAGTAAAAACTATCTTGCCCCAGTATAAGTAAAATCTGAGAACGCCTATAAAGAGGCGACACTAGCTAAGGCCAATATAACGCCCAGATACAATTCCTTATCCAGGCTACACCAAGTAAAAACTATCCAGGTCATTTGTAGTTTATTTGTTACAGTGCCAATAAAGAGGCGATACTATCTATAGCCCAGGTATCGCCAAGAAAAAGTTTCATATCTAGGCTACATCAAGTTAAAAATATCTAGGCCCAGTCTAAGATACTCCTGGAAAAGCCAATAAATAGGCAGTTCTAGCCAGGTTCAATATAAAGCCAGGATAAGCATAAATTAGTCAAGATCCGCCAGGCTTGCATCTGTCTAGGCCCAGCATAGGATTTACTATATAAAGGCCAATCTAGCTAGGGCCACGCTATTCGATAGTGTTTCCTAGATAATTTTCTACCCGGGTTGTCTTTTAAGTATATCATTTTTTGAATTCACTGTTTATTTTTCTAAGCTCATTTTTAAGGACTTTGAACACAACCTCCGCAAACTAGTAATTGGGAAAACAAAGACCAAATCTTCAAGTCGATGTGAATAAAAATGGGCTGAACCGTAAATTTGCGTCTACTCACACATTTCCATATTGATGGATATGTTAACAAACAAAATATACGATAGCAGTTCCATTGGAGACCTACTTGGAACAGTCGTTTCTCTGTTGTATTTATAAGCCTAGGTGTACTTAGCATTGAAGTCGTCACCAACAAGGAAAATTTAGGAGTCGAGCATTTCTTCTTCGGTTGGAGATACAGTATCAATGAATTCGCCACTCAGTTAATTCTACTAATTGAAGTTAGGAGAGGTTTAAATTTCTATTTTTCCTCCAGATGCATCATTGTTAATAGTTGTGCACTTATATTCGGACGAATGAAGTAAAATCTCTCTCAGCACAATTAAAATTTGGAACAAATGTTTTTGAAGAAATCTTTCGTTAAGCACATTTTTTTCAAATTTGTCCAATTTACTGGTTTTTATTTTCCCAGATCTTGGCTATGAGATGGTGGTTCCTCCACCGGTTTTGATATGATAGACCAGCCAAATGTTCAACAGAGCTGAATGTCACTGACTTGGTTTATCTATACCGTTAATTAAGGAACGAAATACTTTTATTCATAGTTCATTACAGTTCTGAATAGAGCTTAACTTTGTGTAGAATTTGGCACTGCTGTGAGCCCCACAATTTATTTTATTTGTAAGTCAAGTTAATTCATCAAATATTTTTTTTTTATATACTGATACTGATCTGCTGTTTTTGATTAAGAAAAATGTAAGCTTACGACTGGGAGCCTGCCAGACTGATTGAGCAAACTCTAAACGGAGTTCTGTGAGTGGGATGGATTATGGAATCTTTTGAACTCGTGAACCATTGTCCCCAGGAATTGTTGATCAAGGAAACTGTTGCTCACGCCAACGTGATTCATCCATGCAGTCAGCAACACACTCGTCGTCTACTCTCATTTTATCATTCAAAAATGCTGATAACCGAAAGTTGTTTAGTTTGTTCCAAGCTACTGTCACTTAGGAATATTGGTATAGTAGGATCTTTCTGGAGCGGTATTAAAGAGCATTTCACATGAGTGTCAAAATCTGAATCTAACGGGCTTACCATAAGTTGTCGGTATGTCCGTCAAGTTTGCACTACCCCTTCAAAAATTTAAAGATCTAATAAATTGGATTAATTGTCCTTTTTCTTTTTTGCGTTCATTTTACCCTATTTTGAAGGGTGGTAGTGCTAACTTGACGGACATGCTGTCGTTCAAGTTGCACACCCAAAAGACTGGAATATAATTCTTAAAATAAATATGACAACCAGAGGGTATTGTTTAATAGTTAAAGGAAACTCCAGACAAAAACTATTTAATATTTCAGGAAGATACTGGAACATACATTAGTAGCACTAGCTCCATTTCCAAGCATTTCTTCTGATGGTGATCAGATCGGAAAAGAGTTAGACGAATGAACGAAACTTCTTCCTGACAACTTCCCCAAAAACAAACTACTGTTTTTTCGTCTTTTTTGCTAAACTGTGAAACATTCTATAAAGGACAAAACGAAGACGAAAACCTTACCTTTCTTTGTATAGGTACTTCTGAACTATCAAGTCACGACGGCGCACAAACAATGCGAAAATTTATCAATAATAAACTATTCCGTTTTTATTATCCTCTGACATACATACATACATATGTATATCTACTTTACCATACCTATGTATATGTGTATTATGTACACATTCTAGCATTGTATTTCAAAAGATTTAATCAAGCAAGGATAAATGTGCAGACCGACCAAATGCAACTGTAAAACCATTAATTTTATTTTTGCAAATAGATACTTGCTCGTCCGTACAAAACTATGACGAGGTTACGACAACGAGAGAAGGACGAAGGACAACCGCGTTATATCTGCTACAAACTACATGCAAACGCGCACACACTTCATCAAAGCTCTACCCACAGTTCTAGAAATCCTTTTAAAATTCGCCCTCTCTCAGAAACAAAACTACTCGTGTAGCAATTCCAGGAGCAAGCAAACCAGTGCGCCAAGAATCAACTGCTCACAACCAAATACAACAACAACGAAAAACCGATTTGCAATGAGTTTTTTCTATCTAAATCATTTAAATGAAAAACAAAAAAAAAAGAAGAAAATGGTGGTTCTGTAGTCGGTCGATAAATCTTCCTTTTCATAAATTGTTTAGAGGGTGAATATAATACACTCACACACACTCGAGATGCGACATCCAATTCTAATCAAACATTAGAGCATTAGCACGAAATCTGCAATCGCATTTCTGCCACTGAGCCACATTGACATGTGTCCTCATACACGATCCTCCTCCGTTGCAAAAACGGAAAAAGGACACAGAAAAAGACGAACCTGAATCAAAAAGTGCGTAGTCTTAGTGTGATGTCTACGCCAAACAAGGACGAGGGTTGAATTATTCGATTTAATTTGATTTCAGCTCAATTAAATGCGAAATAGAATTGGGAATTAATTTTTTTTTTGCCATCCATTCCTTTGCGTCGTCGTCCCAGGACGAATATAATATTCGCTTTATCCGTTTTACCTTGATGTGTATCCTAGATTCAAAAGAGGAACTCATCGTAGGTATATAGGCAATTCCGTTTTGGAATGACTAATTAAAGCTTTTTACGCTGCAGACCTATTTATTTGCTAAGCCTTGTTTATTCTTGGTACGAGTACCTATATACTTTATGTGCTGATGCCTTTGTGCTGATGATTTTGCCGCTTTGCGACACAAAGCGTAATCGTGTTTTCAGCAGTGCATTTGCATGTCCTTATTATTTTTTTCAGCGCAGACACAACCGTCGCTTCGCGTCGTGTCGCCAGAGAGGAACCTACCTCAATAATGCAGACATGAAGCTCTTTGGCCGGTTTGGTTGAAAAACACCTTTTGAACAAGTTGTTTCGCACGCAGTTGAAAAGAGAGAAAAAAAAAAACAATATTTTATAACCCGAGGCTTAATAAGAATGTGGGGCATGTTGCATCTGCTTTTGATTATAGGGAGGATACATTGCAACTATGTGTGCACTTCACTTTCACCATTATCGTCATACCCGTTTTCATCAAATTGCTTTTTATAATAGTTTATGTTACACTACAAACTTTTCAAGTGAGGAAGTGGAATAAAAAATAAGGGAAAACAAGTTGTAAGAACGAACAAGTGGAAGGACAAAATGCATTGTCATAAAAAAGAAGGCAAACTCATGTTTGTTTTCAACTTCAAAGAAACTTAAGGGAAATTTCTTCTGATAAATAAGAAAATATCAAAGGAATTACCCTCGCAAGTGCCCTACATTTCCTGAGGTTATAAGTTTTCTGACAAAGTATAGAAAACTGCTTTGTAAAAAGTTTCTCAAAGAATTTCCGTATCTTTACAACTATGCCTTATGTTGCTTACGAGTATGTGGGGCTCAATTTATGTGTAGAGTTCAAAAGTGAGTGTAATGACAAAGGGACACTTTTCTTGCAATTAGCCTTAGCGACGACAATATGTACTTAGAAATTCCTTTTGGTCTTTCTTTGTTTCGATTCCAATATAGCAATGTCCTTTCATGCATAATCTACACCTACCTTGGTTTAGATTTCAAACGAGCTTTCTACTTTTCCTTTGGTGTTTTTGAAACCTCTATTATTGTATAGATAGGTGGATATTAGGCATGCATACATCAATAACCATGTGGTCCTTATATGGAAGTCGTTGCCAGCTTACAAATATTTTCTCTTAAAGTTAAATTTTCGTCACGTAACAAAATGTCAGGGATTTAGTCAAGCCTACTATTAAGACTATTGTGGAACCCAAAGCAGGTTTTCTCGTGCTTCAGGTAAAACCCATCAGTATACCCTGGAGCCCAACTTCGGAGCTACTGTCAAGTTCACAGACTATTATTTTAGTCGCACTACTTGAATGTGGAATATTTTACTCGGCTTAATTTTTCCCTTTTTCATTGCGGTATTGAGACATTTAAAACCAATGAGCATTTAGCAGACGTCACAAAATTAAAATCTGACGTCAGTGACTAACTACTTTAGATCCGAGTTTCTGGGACCGAAGTTGTCATCTTAAGATGAATACTTGCTAAGTACGATTTCTGCTTTTACAGAGCTCGCTATGTTTTTGTGTTCGTTTAGGCAAAAATACAAAAGTTTGAATCCCAACCGTTCGTAGAAAACCAGGACTTTAGTGACTTACAACTCCCATTTCATGACGGGGTAAGTTGTAACATCTTTTTGGGTAGGTTGTCAAATGTTAAAACTGAGCCTGTTAGTATATTTTCAATAGGATTTGAACAAAAACGATCGATTATGGTTTTGGTAATTTTTTGCGTTCCTCTTTGGTTTAATTTTTCCTTAGATAAAAATAACTAAAATGAACGACTGGGTCGCACGAACTTGACCTTATGTAAAAGTACTTTGGAATTTAAAATACATTTTATAAATATAAAACATGGATTTAATGAGATAAAAATGTTCAAATGCATGGAATTGCCGTCTGATTTCCGGAAAAGCATGAGTTTATGCAAAAAAAGTTTAAAAATCGTTTTATTATTAAAGTACATACATGGTTTTTTATATAACAAATTTCTTTAAGATTTTTCGAGGACAAAATTTGAGATGCCAATTTTAAGTATTTAGTAGTATAGATTTTAGGAAATAATTTCAAAAAATAATCGTTCACACGTTTTAAAGATACTGGCGGAAAATTTTAAACAGCGTATTGTTAAGGTATTAGTATGATACTACTTAACAATTTGCTAACTTTATAGTAGTTTACTAACTTATTCTTAATTTTAAATATTTTCTAACTAGTATCGTACTAAAAGAATTTTCTTAATAAATTGCTTCTGAACACACCTAAAACGATGACATTTCGTGTAAAAAAGTAAGTACACGAACCTTTTTTGATATTTGCAAATGTCAAAGAGTCTTATGAAGCTAGCACGATACTAAAAAAATAAAGTAGGTATTCGATGATTTTAACTTTAATAAAAGGGTAGAGAAAGTATGATGCTATATTCGATTAAAATTTAAAAATTCGTTGTTTTAACCTAGTACGAGTATCATACTAAAACAGCTTTAGTATCGTACTAATTCAATTAAATTTTTGCGCCAATGTTATTAGAGAAAACTGTTCATAAGCATAAATTTTATTTTTTAAACTCTTTTAGTAGTAAGAGATAGAAACAGAATGCTATGCAAATATGAATTTATGCAAGAACAAAAATTATAAGTCGTTGTTGTGGTTCCTTAAAAAAATAAGCTTTTATGTACAAAATTTTTAAAACATTTTTAAGAAAAAATTTTGGTAGGTAGGTACGCCAATCTTAAGTTTTTATTATTCTACGAATAAGAGTCTAATTTCTAAAAAAATACTAAGCCGTTCTTTAGATATTGAATTTTCCAAAAAAAAAAATACTTTTTTTTCTAAAAATTGAAAAAAATATTTTTTTTTTAAGTTTTGAAATGCAATGTTTTTTTTTTTAACTTTTTAGGAGCTTCTTTATAAAAAATTTCATTAAAATCCGTTATGCCGATAATGAGAAATTCAAAATTCGAAAAAGTCGTTCTATGGTAGGTACAGTCAGTAATATCTAAATTTCAATTTTTTTTTTATTAAATTATCGATCGTAAAAATTAATTAAAAGACACAAAATTTTAGCTAAATTCTCGGAACCGTTTTCGAGTAAAATACGATTTTCGAAAACCATTTTTTTTAAATTTGTATGGAAGGTACCGTTAGTTTTAGATAAAACAAAATTTTTTTTCTCAAATCTTGTAGATCATGTTAAGAAACTTTTATTTGTCAAGTTTGAAAAAAATCGATCATGGGGTTTTCGAAATATTGAGTTTCCAAACAAAAATTTTGAATATTTTTTTTCAATCCAAAAAATAAAAAATTGAAAATTTGAATATGTAATAATATTCAAACTTTGGAGGAGCTTTAGCATAAAAAAAATGATTTGAATCGGCTGTACCGTTTTCGAGAAAATCAAAAACGAAAAAAATGGACCCAGGGGGGCTACCAAAAATAACAATTTTTTTGAAATTTTTTTTCAACCAGTACCTAGTTTTAACTAAATGGAATTTTTCAATTTTTTTTTTTTAATTCTGGGGGACAGTTTTTGAGAAGAAAAATATTTATAAAATTTCGAAAAAAAATCGTATGGCAGGTACCGTTATTTTTGGTCTTACAAAAAAAAAAGAAAAAACCGTGTGGGGGGAAAATAGTAAACTAAATTTTTTTTCTCATATCTTGTAGATTAATTTAAGAAACTTTTATTTATCAAGTTTTAAAAAAATCGAGCATGGGGTTTTTGAAATATTGAGTTTACAAAAAAAAAATTGAAAAATTTTTTAAAAATCCAAAAAAAAATTGTTTGTAAATTTGAATACACAATAATATTGAAACTGCTGGGAAGCTTAAACATAAAAAAAAATTATCAAAATCGGTTTTACCGTTTTTGAGAAAATCAAAAACAAACAAAAAAATGGGGGGTACCAAAACTAACCATTGTTTTGTAATTTTTTTTCAACCATTACCTAGCTTTAACCAAATTAATTTTTTTTATTTTTTTTTTTTAATCTGTGGGACAGTTTAAAAAAAAAAAATATTTATAAAATTTCGAAAAAAATCGTTATTTTTGGTCTTAAAAAAAAGAAAGAAAAAAAAACGTGTGGGGGAAAAAAATTAAAAACGATATCATCTACCAAGTTTGAAGGCAGACAGACAGAATCGTAATGTCAACTTTGATCAATATCTCGGGTTCGATTTTTTTTCCGAATGCATAACTTGCCTTATAGAAGTGTTTTTCAAACTGTGGGTCGCGACCCCCTGGATCGCAAGCCGGTAGGATTAATAAGCAAAAGTCCTGTGCTAAAAAAATTAAATAAAACAATAAAACAAAAAATTTTTAGTGCGACATACGAGTATATGTGCCTATTTATTTTTTAATGTATGTACTTTTACTATGTATGTATGTACTGTACATATGTATGTATGTATTTAGATCGCGATTACGTTCAAACGTTCAAACAGATATTATTTTTGTTCCAAAAATAATACAGGACATTCAAATAAGACTTATTTTTCTTACCTGAACCACAGTACTTTGTTGCTGGTTAAGGGATTTCAATTTTCTTTCGAAAAATTCTAACAGCTTATCTGCTTCTTTGGAATGTTTAGTTGAGAGATGTCTCATAAGGTTTGGTGGTTTGATGGAAAGGGGTCGCGTATTCAAAAAAGATACTGTTAGATGTGATTTTTTTTTGTATATGGGTCCATCAATACGTTAATGTCGATGATGACCTATGACCTATGGCATCGTCCTTCGTATGCGTTTTTTTTTTTTGCAATTTTGTATGATAATTCATAAATATTTATTTATTTTACTGAACTAAGAGTTATTTTTCTGTAAAAAATAAAATAATAATTTAATTAAAACAAGATTTGTTATTTTTTTATAATTCTTGTTACAATTTACCCCGATATATGAAAAAACGGGGTAAGGTGAAATAACATACGTTTTTTTAATGCTATACCTGCACATTTTCACAGCCCGCTTCGTTACGCTTTTTTCATTGGATTTCTAGCTAAAACATGTCTATCAAGTTTAAAAAAGATTTTTCAAAATCTTAAGAGGAGCATTGGTTTAAGTAGAAAGTGTTAGGCCAGGCGCGCACATTCAATTTTTAGTTTCGAAACATATGGGCTTATGTGGGACACCGCGCACTTAGAGCAACTCGATTCGAGCAACTAAAAAGTTTGTGTTTTGACACAAACTAAACGATTGCCTTCGCAACAGTTGAGCTGTTTTCTATAAGAGCAAGAGAGAAAAGAGTGTGAGCGTGAGTAAAGAGTTGCCAGTGCGCGGTTCTCTTTCAACTGGTGATTAAACTATTTGATTTTGATCACAGTTGCCAATGCGCGACTAGCCTTACTTTTAGCCCCACTCTCCCATACTTCATAGGCACGATATCGGTACCTTCATAGGCAATACAAATTTGTAATTTAGAATTGAAATAATTTATTTATTAATTCGAGAATTTAGTTTGAAAATTTTAAATATTGCGAGAGTTTGAGATTATGTAATTGCGAATTATGGATAATGCCAAATTTTTAAACGCTGTACCCAATCAAAAATATCTTGATTTCCGTCCGTTTATGATCAATCTGATGCAGGAAGTAAATTTATAAGACCATGGCTTGTGAATCTGAACTTATTAAGGTCAAAATTCCTATAGCTATTTTACAAAGTTAAAATGAAACTCTTAACAAATCTATTTTGAAATACTGAAGGGGTTTTTTTCTGATTACATAGTGCAGTACGCATGCAAAGCTTCATTGGCTGGAGTCCAGGGAATAATACACACTTAAATACTTGATGATAGTTCATTCAAGTTGTTGTTGTACTCGTAGTTTTCAAAACTTTAATATTTTGGAATACTTTCACGACCATTTTTTTATTTTTATTGCTATTTTTCCATATTTATTTAAAATAAACTTTTCCATGAGAAAACTGGAATATATCGCCGCTGTAGATCGAATACCTCGTAACCCAAAAAAGTCGATTTTTCAGGAGAGACAGAAAACTTATTATCAAATCAATGAGAGGCAATGAGAGACGTGTTGTTAATTATGCGCGTGGCTCTGCAATTATAGTTTTTAGGTTCACAGGATATTTTTCATTAGATCCGGAATTTTTTTCACAATATAATTGCATCATTACCTAAAAATCCGTTTTTTCTGGGTTACGAGGTATTCGATCTACAGCGACGATATATTTTGTGGCTCCATTTTTTTTGTTGGTAGCAAAACGAAATCGTTTTCATATTTAAAATTTTTGAACTCAAACACAAAACTACAATCAAGGATGCAAACAAAATGGAATATTGTGGAACTGAAACCAAAAGTGCTCAACTCAACTCAATTCAATTTTCTCTTTGAAGAGCCACTTGTGTTTGTGCGTCTTCTTCTTCTTCCTCTTTTCCCCATCACTGATTTCGAATATAACATACAACCAAAATATTTTGTTCAATGTGGAAAAAAAATATTAATTATCCTTTTACCAAAGCAAAAACTCATATTTTATTGAAATAATTACAAGGTTCCTCCTCTAACACACACGAAATGATTAATTCTACACAAACCAATACTTCCAAAGTCGTTCAAGGTCATATAATTAAGTTAGATTTCTTAAATGTCAAAAAAATAAAACAAATTTATTAATTCCATCGAGCTCTCTCGTAAGTCGGTTTCCGCATTACTTTCTATTTTTGCGCGCCTATTTTTCGAAGCTACCTTCCCTGAACAACTTCCAGGCTAGCGTAAACACGACCCAAAAAACAAATAATATAATGAATCCATTGCCCTTTTGAACGAAATATTCACCGAATTAGTGTGTGCGTTTTGAGCATCGAGTCCCCCTTGATGTGATGTAATAGCTCAGAGAAATTGGATCCTACTCATGGTATACATACATATATACGAGCGACGTAGTAAATGCATGAGTGGGCGGCCATTGCTTTCGTCATCGTAGTCGTTGTCGTCGTCGTTGTAATCGACGTCGTATAGTCGTTCGTCTTTTCATTCAACAAGCTCTATTCGGCTACCCTTATACAATACTCACTCACCCACCCACCCACTCTATAACTCACTCCGATTCCCGCTTGGCATTCATTCATTCATTCATTCATTCGATATGCTCCATATTTCTTAGTCCTATTTATGGTGTGTTTTTCTTCTCTCTCCCGGGCGCCATTTTACTACGACAACACAATATCGTAGTAGACTTGAACTTGACTCCATGGCCATAATAACAGCCTGGCCCACATCTCCCTACCATCTATTGTTCCTCGAAAATGTAAACGGAACGTTTTTCCATAAAGTAGGAGCGCCTTCGATACCTACCTACTAAACTTATATCCGCATGGAGGTATTAGAGAGTGTGCAAGAAGGAACCAAGTTAGGCTGGGCAGGCAATACTCGTATAGTAGGAGCACATTGCGGGTGGGCCTTTTCGTTGTGTCTTCGTTCGTCGAGTCGGTCGGTCGGTTGGTCTAAGGTACCTATTTTTTCGCCTTTCGTGTCTGCGTCCATTTCCTTATTATGTTCTGTTTTTGTATTGCCTACATGCTCATGTCCGAGAAAATCTCCCATATCCTTGTTTGTTTTGTTTTGGGTTACGTTTTTTCGTACTTTGCTTCATTTCACTTTCGTTTCGTCTCCGTTTTTAGGACTTGCTTTTGTGATGAGGCTGTTTCGGTCTTGTCGACAACGATGACGACGATGGTGGTAAGGCTTAGGCAAGACCCAAGTAGATGGGTGGGTAGCTTAACTTTGCGTCGACCTCATTTGTCAGGGGTAATCGGTTCTTCATCTTTTTATATAGGGATCCTGTGTGCAAAGAGCGTAGGTGGGTATACATTTTGTGTGAAAGAAACCCTTGGGGGAGTATTTGTCATGTGTATAGACAGCAAAGTTGTTGGCATTTTTATGTTTTGCTTTAAGGAACCCAAACAAACGATTAAGGATTTTCGGGGTATCGGATTTAGACAGCAAAGTAGGGAAAGACGCATTTTTTATTCCACTTAGACAGATGTGGGTCATTGTATTTTGGTTTTTGTTTTTACAGGCTTAATGGCTTAAAAACAAACCAAATGAAATATTAACAGGTCTTAAAATGTTTCTTCAGAATAAAGTTTTTTTGAGTTTTTGTGATGAAAGTATTTTAAAATTTAATAAACTAAATTTCGACAGATCATTATTTCAATTTCTTTCAACAGCTATACTGCTGTAGGTAAACTTGTTCTGAAACTCCACTAATAAACATTTTGTAGGTGTTGAAATTCTTATGAAATGGAAAGAATGAGTGGTTGGAGCAAGAGGAGTTGTTTTTGCCCTTGGAATAATTAAATTTTTTTTTTCAATCTGCCAGTAGAATCTCTTTTTATAATTTTACTTATTTATAGCATTAATTTTTGGGAAAGTTAGCTACAGATTAGGTGCATACGTTTTGTCCTTAAAAGGTTGAAAAATAGATACGAAAACTTCATTTAACAGTATTCGAGGTCCAAAGATAGCTAAAGCCTGGGGTATAATCGGCTAAGGTGATAGTTGATTGTGATAGTCATTTTGACTATAGCTGTCTCCATCATATCAATAAAGAAATATAGAGAGAGCGATCGTCAAAATGACAATCACAATCAACTATCACCTTAGCCGATTCCACCCCTGAGTTTTAAAAAAAAAAATTCTCAAAAAAAAAAATTACTAGACTTACCTCGACTATAATATTTCAATTTTGGTGGGGGCAATATCCCCATTTATTAGGATGGCTTAAGACAAGCTAATTCGTAATCTAATTTAAATCTTAGATTGGATTGAATTGGAGGAATGATTAAGACGGATTTTCAGGCCGGTTCAGGTTACAATTAATCCTCCAAAGCATGCGAGTAATAGGTTCGTTGGAGCGGAGGTACAGTGGGTAGGCAGATAGAAGAGACGCGGATTTCTTATATTACGGGAATTAGTTTTGAAAGAGATGGAATTGTAGAGAGTTGTGCAGTCTACAGAGAACCAGGGTTGCGAATTTTTGAATTAAAAAATCCTTAAGTCATAAGTCTATAGATGACTTGTGAATTAAAAAAATTTAATTCATAAGATATTTGGTGACTTATGAATTAAAAAAAAATTAATTCACAACCCCAAAGTGACTTATGAATTAAAAAAAATTTAAATCCTAAGCTACTAAGTGACTTATGAATTAAAAAAAATTTTATTCACCACCTACCAAGTGACTTATGAATTAAAAAAAATTAAGTCATCAGGGAGTAAGTGACTTATGAATTAAAAAAAATTTAAGTCATGAGCAACAAAGTGACTTATGAATTAAAAAAAATTTAATTCACCACCTACTAAGTGACTTGTGAATTAAAAAAAATCAAGTCATCAGGGAGTAAGTGACTTATGAATTAAAAAAAATTTAATTCACAAGTCAGTTGGTGACTTGTGAATTAAAAAAAATTTAATTCATAAGTTAGTTGGTAGATTGGAAATTTTTAAGCTTGTTTTGACTACATAATTATTTAATTATTAACGAAAGCTTTCAAATCTAGTTTTTAAATCATAAGATTATCACGCTAGCTTTTAAATTATCCATTTCATAATTTTTCTAATCAGCATTTATCCATTAACTTATGAATTAATTTTTTTTTAATTCATAAGTCACTAAGTTGGTTTTGAATTAAATTTTTTTAATTCATAAGTCACTTACTTGCTGATGATTTGAATTTTTTTAATTCATAAGTCACTTACTTGCTCATGACTTGAATTTTTTTAATTCCTAAGTCACTTAGTAGCTTGGGAATTAAAATTTTTTAATTCATAAGTCACTTACTTGCCCTTGACTTAAATTTTTTTAATTCATAAGTCAGTTAGTAGGTTCTGAATTAATTTTTTTTAATTCATAAGTCACTAAGAAGCTTATGATTTAATTTTTTTTAATTCACAAGTCACCAACTGACTTGTGAATTAAATTTTTTTTTAATTCATAAGTCAGTTCGTAGCTGCTGAATTATATTTTTTTTAATTCATAAGTCACTCACTAGCTTGTGAATTAAAGCCAAGCTTAAGCTAACAAGTGACTTAAGCTTTTGCAACCCTGCAGAGAACAGACTCTGAAAGTAGTCGATAAATGAAAAGAATGTCGCTTCTTTTAGCGTATTGAAGTTAATTAACAGAAGTCGGTCTCGATACGGAGGTAAAATAAAAGAGTTATTCTAAAATAGCCCCAAGTGCTGTGAAAACATTCAATGTCGCGAGGTTAAAATCGCAGGAGGTCGCCAGGACTTCTGCAGACCGCGTCGCTCTTAATCTCTCAGCAAGCCCGCGTCCAGCTTCATCTACGGAGGACCTGTGGAAGCACTGCCAGAATGCCATCAGTAGTGCCGCCACTGATGTGCTGGGTTTCTCAAGGTCAACACAACGAAACCCCTGGTTTGACGATGAATGCAGGTTGGCGCATGTAGCAAAGAACTAGGCCTACCAATTAATGCTGCAGGCAAGAACCAGAGCTGCTGAGAGAGCTGCCCGGGAGCTCTACGAGCAAAGACGAAGGGAGGAACACCGACTTCTAAGGAGAAAAAAGAGAGAGCATGCGAAGCGAGCGGTCGAAAGTTTTACCAAAGGGTGAGGCAATCCCAGGGCTCCAAAGCTAGAATGGAAGCTTGTCATGATGAGAGTGGGAATATGGTAGTGGACACGCAGTCCGTGCTGAGGATCTGGAAATAACACTTTTCCAGACTGCTGAACGGCGAGGAAGACCAAAATTCCGCAGCTAGGCGGAACATTCCATTCAACCTGGACGATGATGGTCAAGATTTCCGTCCACCCGACCTAAATGAAGTGCGGTCAGCGATAGCCAAGCTGAAAACGTACAAAGCTGCTGGCGCGGATGGCTTGCCAGCTGAGCTATTCAAAGCAGGTGGGGATGACTTGGTAGGGAGCATGCACCTTAAAAATTTGGTCGGATGAAAGTATGCCCAATGAATAGAACCTTCGCATAGTGTGTCCCATCCCCAAGAAAGGAGATGCTCTGACGTGTGCCAATTACAGAGATATAAGTCTCCTCATACTCAACGTCGCATACAAAATCCTGTCGTCTGTACTGTGTGAGCACCAAAACCGTTTGTCAACGAGCTGATCGGCCCCTATCAGTGTGGTTTTAAGCCCGGCAACCTGGATCAGATGTTCACACTTCAACAGATTTTGGGAAAAACCCAGGAGTTCCAAATCGATACACACCACCTTTTTATCGATTTCAAAGTCGCGTATGATAGCGTGGACAGAGAACAACTATATAGAGCCATGTCTCATCTCGGAATCCCTGCCAAGCTCGTCCGCTTGTGCAGGATGACGATGAGGAAATCTCGCTGCTCCGTCAAGGTCGGTAAGAACCGAACCCTTTGAACCTTCGAGAAAGGTCTGAGGCAAGGCGACGCGCTATCATGCAACCTATTTAACATCGCTCTTGAAGCAATTGTACGTCAACAATAGAGGTACAATTTTTCAAAAGTCAGTTCAACTGCTTGCTTATGCGGATGATATTGATATCATTGGGAGGACGAAGCGAGCTGTTACTGGTGCGTTTGCAAGTATTGAACTGGAGGCGGCGAAAATGGGTTTGGCTGTTAATGAGGACAAGACGAAGTATATGCTATCATCGAGAAAGGAATCTTAACATCGTCGACTCGGGCAAAACGTCACGATGGATAAGTATAACGAAGTCTCAAAGACTTTGTCTACCTGAGCTCCACTATAACATCGACAAACGACATCAGTGCAATGATCAAGCGAAGAATTACTCTTGCCAACCGATGTTTCTTCGAGCTAAGAAGGATTTTGAGTAATAAATAATAAAGCCCTATCTCAAAGAACCAAGGAGACCTTGTATAAGACCCTCATCATCCCGGTCCTGCTGTATGGGGCAGAAGCATGGACACTGTCTAAAACGGATGAAAATCTGCGTGGGTGCTTTGAAAGAAAAGTTCTTCGTTTGATCTTCGGTCCAGTCTGTATCGATGAAGTATGGAGGAGAAGGTTCAACAACGAGCTGTACGGGCTTTACAGCGACGACGTTGACCTAGTCAAGAAGCTGAAAATACAACGGCTGAGATGGCTGGGACAAGTGGAGCGTATGTTCACCGACGCACCAGCCCGTCGAATCCTCGGATCCACCCCTGATGGTCTGCGCAGCAGAGAAAGACCCCACCTAAGGTGGCGCGCACAAGTGGAGAGCGACCTCAACCAACTTGGAGTGCGTAACTGGAGGCAGCTAGCTAGGGACCGAGCTAGCTGGAGGGACTTGTTGGTTGAGGCCGTAGTCCACCCTGGACTGCGAGCCCCATCTAAAGTAAAGTAAGTAGAAGTATTCTAAGATAGACCACGAAGTGCAAAACGTAGGAAACGACGTTGAATGCTCTCGATTCTGGATACATGAAGTTGTTGCTAAGGGGACCATACCCGACGGACGTGTTCAAGAAGCGGTCGAACAAAGGTTTTGTATAAAGATCGGGTCAGAGAATTCTTTGGACCAACGTTTCACAAAGCCTAGTGTAGAGTTTGCTTCGAGTATAATCTCGTCAAAATGTGTAAGAAAGTTGAGCTCTCGTATCACATAAAACACCAAGGTCTCGAATTAACTCAACGGTGGATATGGAATAATAATGAAGGTATCGAAGGGGAGTAGATTGGATGCGTTTTCTTGAAAAAGTGATTGAATGACATTTGGAAATATTGAGGGCTATCGTGAACAAAATTTCCCTCGGAATTCTCCCCATCTTCAAAAATGGGAAACGACAATATTTCTGCACTGTTCATTGAAAGCTGGCTGGTGACCTTTTAAAATGAGAGCCAAAGGCCCTATGAAACTTAATTCTCAATATCAATAAATTCCAAGGGAAACTATCGACATTATTCAAGTTTACAATTTTGAAGGTTATGAAAAATTCCGAGGGAAATTTTATTCACGATAGCCCCCAATGGGATCAAGTTGTAGTAGAGTGGCATCGTGTGTGGAAGAAATGGTCTTGAAAAACTTTGTATCGTCGGCGTAGAGTGAAATATGGGAATGTTTAATGACCATCTCAATATCGTTAGTAGTAAGAATAAAAAGGAGAGGTCCTAAGTGGCTGCCTTGTAGGATGCCTTTATATGTACATTGTAACGAAGCGTTACAATGCCTACATACCCTAATTACATTTCCGAGCAAAACGTTACGACACCAACGACCCCTAATCCTATTAAAGAGCAAAACGGTACGACACCTACATACGACCGTATTAAATAATCATATTGCACATCAAATGTGCACCCGGAGTCATGTGATCACCACTCAATCAGAATCACATGCAATTTTGTCATTTATTTTGTTTCAGTTCACACTGACTCTTAGCCGCAAATTTGATAAGTGGAGGTGGGGAAGCTTGAGAAAATTGTCCTTTATTCTCGTCCAGTGTGGATACCAATTTAGTGCATAGAGAGTTTAAGATCGGGCCGCAAGCAAAAACCTTTGATAAGGCGTTTCGGTGACAGAGAGGCATTGCCGTAATGGTGAAGCTGATCTAGATTCTTTTGTATAAAATAGTAGGGTATTATATTAGCTAGAATAGGGCAAGCTTTATTATTATTAGGAGTATTAGCTAGAGTGGGGGAATATTTATTATTATTAGGAGTATTATTATTTACTAAACCAACCCGTTTCTTTCCTCTGATCTCCTCTTCAAGGTAGCTCATTGGACAGGTTCTCTTTTTTAGAGTTCCACCCGTTTATTTCCCTAGGTTGCCTGCTAGGGACAAGGCTTTTCTATAAGAACTCCCGGTCGTTTATTTCTTTGGGTTCCTCTTCAAGGCAGCTAACTGAACAGGTTCTCTCTTTAGAGTTCCACCCGTTTATTTCTTAGGTTGCGTGCTAGGGACATAGGGCTTCCGATAAGGATCTTAGGTTGCGTGCAAGGGACAAGGCTTTTTCTATAAGAACTCCCGGTCGTTTATTTCTTTGGGTTCCTCTTCAAGGCAGCTAACTGGACAGGTTCTCTCTTTAGAGTTCCACCCGTTTATTTCTTAGGTTGCGTCCTAGGGACATAGGGCTTCCGATAAGGATCCTCGAACTTTCCTCAGATCTCCTCTTCAAGGTAGCTCATTGGACAGGTTCTCTTTTTAGAGTTCCACCCGTTGATTTCCCTAGATTGCGTGCTAGGGACACTTTATATGAAATACCGTGTTAGTTATTTGGGATTTTTTTTAAATATTGTATTATATGAAATACCGTGTTATTTATTTGAACAAAAGAAGTAATATTGTAAATCAAAATTATATGAAATACCTTGTTAGAAATAAAAAAAAGACACCGAAATAAATTGATTAAGAGTTTAGCAGTATCGAAAAACGTTATTTCATTCGGAGCCTTAGACCCTCCAAACCCCAAGTTTGTTGCTTCTTTGGGAAGAACCCCGGAAACCGACGAGTTTTACCTCAACCAGGAAGAAAAATCATCACAACATAATGTACATCTTCATTTCATCTAGATAGGGGCAGACGAGTCTTAGAGCTGAGAAGCTATTAGATAAGCATTTTCGATATTGGGTATATAGATTTTTGGAGGTCTTTAAATTTCCAGTTCTTGCGTCAATATTTTTTTTAAGCGCACATTAAGGGGTAGAATAAAATAAACGAGGATACAATTACGGATACTTAAAAAGCTTACCTAGGTTTTCTTTATATCTGTAATTAACTTACCAAAGATTTTCTTACTTCAAAATCCTCAAAATGTTAATTGTTCCTTAAATTATCGAACTACTAAGGCTCGGAACTAACCTGAACCCAAAAAAAAACCAAATTAAATTTTTTTAGATAATTCACATCAACATAAACCTGACCTTGCAACAGCCCATGACAAACAATAGACTCTTACCACTTGTCTAAAATACCCGAACGCAATCAAATCAAATACCTTCAACACCTATGTTCCACGGGGGGTGTAGAGATATTTGCCTTCCTCAAAAAAGTATAAGGGTGACTAAAGTTAATTTGTGTCTATACATATATTGGTCTCAGTAACTTCCCGCAAGTCCATAACCCGATCACCATCAAACAGCTAGACACCCTATATTTATATATTTGGCACCCCATTTATATTGGTAAATCCCTTTCGAATTATAATCATAGGAAAAAGGATTGAAAATTCTTTCAGTCCATTGATTTAATATGCTGACATGATGAGTGAGCCCCTCGTGCGCTAAGACACACTCATTTATAAGCAATAAGAACGAGCGAACGAAAGGAAATCACAAGAAAAGCTTAAATAACGCCCAATTTATTGCTAAGTATCTAGTCAGACACAACAAGTTAATCGCTTAAGCAAATGATTCGTAAGACATCAGCATCTTCGTCTGTATACGTCATCGTCGCGCCATCATAACATTAATACAAAACCCTCCCAAGAATATAAGAGACTAAGTTCTATAGCCCCCATAACAATAAACCCCAGAATCGGTTACATTTTGCGTGTTTTTATGATGATGTGTACCCAGAGTATTATCTCAACAACAACCCTAATCTTTTGCGGGGAGCTGAATGCGAATTTAGGACTTGTCCCAGCCCAACCTAAGAAAAAACTGGGTGTCTTGTCGATAACCCCAGGCGTATAGGGTGAAAATGTATCTTTCCAGCCGCTTCATCATGACCCTAGATCGGTATAAGTCGTAAACCACCGCACCATCCCCACCCGTACCGGAAGCAACAATCATAACAAACAAGAGAGGGCGATGCGTTGGTGTCGTAAAATGGTGTTTTCCCCCCTCACATATTTTTTTTTTTTTTTTTTGGAAGGGTGGTGTTGTTTCCTCGTCACCTTAACCTTGAAATGTTCGATAGATGGTGCTTAAATGGTGGTCCCCTTTTGCGATGATGATGATGATGATTATTTGCATCAGAGTAAAAAGGGCGCTTGAGTGGGTTGGTAATAAAAGACAAAAAAAAAATACTTATCCCTCAAGGTCATGGTCACATAATCCTCCCTCTTTCGTCTATTCGTAGACGTAATTTTGCCTCTATCAACGGTTATTATTGTTAAGAAAGGGTAAACCCACATTGTGCTACCTTTTTGGGACAATGAACCCGCAGCCAAACAGAAACGGATGGTCTTGCCTTTTTTCCGGTTCCGTCATTTCTCTTCGTTTGTTTTGGTTACTCCTATCATCATTCCAAATCACCTCTAGGGAGTGTTTTGCGAAAACCGAAAAAAAAAACAATTTTGGACACACACACATACAAATTTTACCACAAAATGTGGCTCCCTAAAAAAGAAGCTTTTATTTAGGGGATTGGGCCCCCAAAAAAAGACGCACACAACCAAAAGGGAGACAAATAAATTTTGGGGGACCTAAACAGCTGAAAATGTGTGTTTTTATCAAGTGGGCACATAAAATCGGAGTTAGTGTAGGTCGGTTCTGTTGTGTCTGGCCCGGGCAGGCGGTGCTTCTGGTATTTTTCCTCCTGCGTGCCATCAACATCATCATTATCCGTTGCCTTGGCAAAATCGTCAAAGCCTTCATCGTCATTTGGGTTATGTTATGGCACGCAGGGAGTTATAGGATCTACTCCAAGAAGACAAATGAAAGGATGATGTTGGGGCTATAATATGCGGCGAAGACTACGGGTTAGCAAACAAAAAAAAAATAATTGAACCTACACGTGAGCCAGTTCTTGGGGTTTGATAATTTTTTTTTAGTAAAGATACTTATATGTAGGTATATCAATAGTGTAGTAGTATTGTGTGCAAGAAGGATATTATATCAACAGTTACTGTTTATAGCCCCGGATGTACCTACATATGCGGTGTATTCTTATTGTGAATTGGGCAGATGTGTGGTTTGGTAATAAACTCGGTAGGTAGACTCATTTGATTGGTTTTATCAACTCTTGAATGAGTTTTCTCTTTGGTAGGTAGGTACGAGTATAATTTGAGATCTTGCTTGGGCAGCAGGAAATGTGTTTAGTGGTTAAGGAATGTATTTAGCAAAAATAATTGCTACACAATTACTTCAACATTCGATTGGGTAATTATTTTCAAGCTGTCTGGAATGTCTTGGAATATATTAACCGGTTACAAATATAAATAAATATAGGTAGTCTTTCGGGAGCCCCATTTCTTCTAATTTCTCAGCCCAAATAATAGGTATGATTGAAGTTCTGTTTGATTTGATTTTTGGTTATAGAAAGGTGAACCCCTCAGCGATCAATGTTAACGAATTATTACAAAAGGATTAATCGGTTTTAAAAAAGGGAAAATACCAAGGGGCTTATTATGTAAAACGATAACCGTAAGTAATACCGCGCATTCGTTAAATTGCAATTATGAGAAACGAGAATTGTTGTAGAAAAAAGGAAACTCGTACCTACTTTATTTGCGATTACGAGTAACGAGACTCGTAAATAAAAACGAAACTCGTTTAAAATTAACGAGTGACATTTACTTTCGTTTGGCTTTCGTTTTGAGTTTGTTGTCATTTTTTGTTAAAATTGTGTTAAGGCGGAAAAGTTGCTTGAACCTTGAAAATATTAGCCGCGTTTTATTATCGCCAATTATTCATATTCCTGTCCTGTAATTCGTCTGCCATACTTTGGGATGTGATTCTTGGTGATATTCTAAGAAAAAAATTGTTCTACAGTAAAGCCTGATTTTCAACTTTGACATCACTTTTTGGCGATTTAAAAAAAGGTTAACTTTGGTGTACCCTGACCCATGTTAAGGTCAATTTCTCTGTTAGTACTAGTAGTAGGGACCTCATTTTGGACTTTTTTTTTTAGAAGAAATAGCCTTTCAAACTACGTTTAAATTGAGCTGATGCCTTTTTAGGGTTGCCAGATATTCAATTTTAAATGGTGTTCAATTTTTCTTGCCCGAGCAAAATATTGACTTTGAGGTCAATTTTTTTTTTCAAAAAATGCGTAGTGAACATAAAGTTCTCTTATTTTTACCTGATGAACAAAACAATAATAAAAAAAACTCATTTATAAGTGCATCAAAAAACCCATACATAACACATGGGCTGAAAAGTCCCGGGCCTAACACATATGTGGGCTTGGCTCATTGCATTCACCGCTTTTACAGTTAGTTCTTACATTTAAGAGAAAGCTGTCAAAATTTCATAATAATCAAGTCATAAGTTTGTGAGTTATTATGCTTATAGTGACACTACTTTTGTTATTTTCGAAAAAATGGATCAAAAACAATTTCGTGTTCTAATTTTACACTGCTTCTTGATGGGAAAAAATACCGTTCAAGCGAAGCAATGGCTTGAAAAATGTTATAAGGACTCCGCTCCATCGGAAACAACAATAACACGTTGGTTTGCGACTTCAAAAGTGGTCGTAGAGACACCAATGATGCAGAACGCACTGGACGTCCAAATGAAGCGGTAAAACCAGAAAACATAAAGAAAGTCCATCTAATCGTATTGGCTGATCGAAAAGTGAAAATGCGTGAGATAGCTGACATTGTTAAGATATCAAAAGAACGTGTTGGCTTCATTTTGCATGAGCATTTGACTATGAGAAAGCTCTGTTCAAAGTGGGTTCCGCGTTTGCTCACAGTTGATCAAAAACAACAACGTGTTGATGATTCTGAGCAGTGTTTGGCCATGTTTAAACGTAACAAACTGGAATTTTTCCGTCGATATGTGACTATGGATGAAACATGGATCCATTACTTCACTCCGGAATCAAAACGATCGTCATCTGAGTGGACAGCAGCTTGTGAACCTCGTCCAAAGCGCCCGAAAGCACAACAATCGGCAGGAAAGATTATGGCCTCGGTATTTTGGGATGTGCGTGGTGTAATATTCATTGATTATCTTGAGAAGGGAAAAACCATCAATAGTGAATATTATGTAGCGTTATTGGAGCGTTTGAAGGCCGAAGTTGCAAAGAAACGACCGCATATGGCAAAGAAAAAAATTTTGTTTCATCAAGACAACGCACCTTGTCACAAGTCAATGAAAACAATGGCAAAACTGCATGAATTAAACTTTGATTTGCCCCCACATCCACCTTATTCACCAGATTTGGCTCCCAGCGACTATTGCCTGTTCGCAGACCTCAAAAAAATGCTGGCTGGAAAGAAATTCCTCTCAAATGAAGAGGTTATCTCTGAAACTGAGGCCTATTTTGAAGGAAAAGATAAATCGTTCTACAAAAACGGGGTCGAAATGTTAGAGCGGCGCTGGAATGATTGTGTGGCTCTAGATGGAGACTACGTTGATGATTAAAGACAATTTTTAACAAAAAACACGCGTTTTCTTTGTTAGGCCCGGGACTTTTCAGCCCATGTGTTATTATGATACTTGGGAAAAGTCCTAAAGTATGGCAGACGAATTACCGGACACCCTGTAGATTAAATAAAACGATACAGATCAAAGTGACAGTTGTGTTGTACCTATGCTCATCTCTCTTATGCTTACGTTTGTTGATTTTCAATTTTTTTTTGTCTTTTTTCTTTACACTGTAGTTTACACTACCTTACCATAAGCCATCTACTCGCCAGAGAAAGAACTAATTTTTGGATCTTTGAAATAGATTTAGATAGAGAGAACAGGATCCCAAATCGTTTTTGTAATACATGTTAAAAATTAATCCAGATCCGGATCCACATAGATCCGTAGATAATAAAACGCATGCCTACAATGTGGAAAGGACTAAAGTTTACTTACGTAGAACTAAAAAGGCTCATAGGGTTCGATGAATCTCTAATAAGTCTTCTTTTTACACGAGATTCTTCGTCAGGTTAATATTCATCTTCGCTTTCAAGAAAGTATTCAAAATTCAAACACATTTTCTTGGAGTAATAAAATTTCATTAACACTTGTGTTTTGACATTTGCTAATAGGTGCGAAGTCTTTTGCGCTTTAAAAAATAATATTATTTTTCATTTTTGTTCCGCAACACTTCTTTGATTGCATTTTTTTTTTTGTATTTCATAATAAGGGCCCAGTAGTTTTCTTAAATCTTTCTAAAAATGTAACTTTTATGTTTTTTAACTGATATTGAGTTGAAGTTTTCCATTGTGTTTGTTTGTCTTGATTTAAATTCCAAAATCTTCCAGAACACGATCCACAGTGCTTTGAATAGTGGACAAAAATAAAAAAAATTAAAATTCAAATTCTATGTTTATGCTCTAAACCTGTTTTAGAACATCTTGAACTACCTACTTAAATTTGATTTTGTTTTTTTCTTCTTCCTGGATTAGTAAGACAATTAGTAAGCAATGTAATTGAAAGTTGGAATTTTGTGCGAATTAGTTTAGCTCGCATAAGAAAACTATTTTGGCTTTATATTTTTTTATTTTTGACTATTGTATTAATAAAGGATACTTTGATTGCAGGCATGAGTTGTTGTTTCGAATTTTTCTTATAAATTTGAATTTTTGTGATTTTTTGAAAAATACTCTTTTTGGAGACTTACAAATTGTATAAAGTAAATCTTTTAAAAAATAATTACATATTTTATATCATTATGTTCTGTTGTTATTGTGTTTCTAGAAAATGTTTATTTTTCTTGCCAACCTTCAAAATATTTAAATTTTTGTGAGGCAAGGTCAAACCATAAAAAATAAAAAAAATGGATTTCTTTTGAAAAAACACATAAGCTGAAGGTGTTTTTGAATTTATATTGAATGATTTAAAAATTAAAGGGTATTCGGATACAAATAAGAACGATTTTGATGGAAAAAATATGACTTCTTTTCAAAAATCTTGAACGTAGGTGGAATGCTTGTACAAGAAACGGTGGCGGAGGTATGATACTGACTTTCTGTCAAGATTACGAGCGTGAAAAAGCTTGTCTGTGTCAAAATAACCTATGATTAAAAAAGAAACCACTAGATGGCCTTGTATATCGCGAGTAAAATACTATACTTACTTACTTACTTAGGTCCTCAGACCTTTTATGTCCGCGGGGGAACCCTAGTGGGGGATAGGGCGTCCACAACGCCAGGTCGCCATCGTGTTCGGTTCCTGGATATGAGTCGCAACTCCCTCCAACTCTTGCCTAGTTGGGCTGACTCCTCCTCGACTGTCCTTCTCCATGAGCTTCTCGGTCGTCCAGCTCTTCTTCCTTCTTGAGTGAGCAGATTCCACTGCATTGCATGCGCGCAATACAGTTGTCGACGTTGTATAATAGAGTCTAGGTTTCTGACCCGTTTTCCTAAGGAGCTTTTCGTTTGATATACGATTGGGCCAGAAAATCTTAAGGATGTTTCGTAGACATCTATTAATGAACGTTTGCAGCTTCTTAGTGACACCTACTGTTACTTTCCAAGTGCTGCAACCGTAAAGTAACACGGATTCGACGTTGGATCGAAACAGCCGTAGCTTGGTTCTTAAGCTAAGAGAGTTATTCCTCCATATATTTCGAAGCATACCGAAAGCAGCCTATGCCTTCCCGATTCGACTGCTGATGTCCTGTTCGGTACCACCCTCGGTAGAGATGAAACTTCCAAGGTATTGGAAGCTCTGTACTTTCTCTACCGGTTGTTGAGAAATATTAATGAGAGAAGATGACGTGGTTCCTAGGCTGATCATCTTTGTTTTGCCGGAGTTGATTTTCAGCCCTACGATTTCTGCTTCTTTCTCCACCCCTGTTGTCATTTGGTGGATATCCATGATCCTATGAGAGAGCAGCATATGTCGTCCGCATAGTCAAGATGTTTCAGGTGAGACGTCAGAGTCCATTGAATTCCTCCGTTTCCCGTCAAGGCCGCTCGCAGCACATCGCTTATCACCAACAGAAACAATATTGGTAACAGAATGCAGCCCTGTCTGACTCCACTTTGGACTTCAAACTCTTCTGACAGCCTCCCTTCGTGCAAAACGTAATATTTGGATCCATCATAAGTTGCCTTAATAATAGCTATTAATTTATCCGGGATACCCCTATATATTTACGCTATCAAAAGCCTTCTCAAAGTCGATGAATAGCAGGTGGAGTGGTGATCGATATTCGACGCACTGCTCAATTATGATCCTTAAAGTATTGATATGATCAATCAGGACCGGATTAACTAGTAGGCGGAATAGGCAGTTGCCTGGGGCCCCCGATTTTAGGGGGCCCCCGAAAAATGAAAAAGACTTCTGAAATTTTCTTACAAACATATAATTCTAGTAACACTTTTTTTTATTGCAAAATTTTGTTGTCAAGTAACACTTTTTTTTATTGCAAAATTTTGTTGTCAAGTCCGGGAGCAATGGAGCAGGTCTTTCAGTCGCTATAATTGCAGGTTTGTCTACTGAATTCCACTTGTTAAAGGGTTTGCTTATAAGTTTTTCAATAACACAAATACAACGGTTTTTAATAACAACTTTTTCACTACTTTAATAAACAAAAACGACTTCCAAATTTTTATTTACGGGTTAAAGAAAATTCGTTTTCTTACCTCCACAAAAAAAGCTCTATTCAGTGCAAAAATTCCAAACGAATTTCCCATTTTGTTCATATTCTTCCAGTACGAATAGAACAAAACAAAGTCAAGATACAACACTATTCCCATATTCATATCTGAGTGAGAGTGTAAGAACTTTAAGTACTGTTCGCCACTTTGGTTATATCAGTTAACAGTTAATTCGAACGAGCTATACTTTTTTGTGTGTGTGTACACTTCCAGTTGATACATTTCGCTCTCAAATGAGATTGAGAACGAGAACGAATTGATGATGAAAGTTAAAAGTTGCTTTGCTATTGCTAGCAGTGTTTGTTTTTGTTGAGTGCATGAAAAGGTTAATTGATGAATGTGCCGAAAACAAATGTGGAAAACGACATGTTTAAAATGTAGATAGTAGTAATTTTATTGATATTATTACATTGTGACAATAAAATTTTTATGAAAGATATAAGTTTGTATTTTTTAATCGAAAAAACAAGGGAACGGACGTGAAAAAAAGGGCCCCCAAATTGATGGTTGCCTAGGGCCCCGTTGAGGGTTAATCCGACCCTGTGATCAATGCATGAGGATCCAGTGCGAAAACCTGCTTGTTCGGCATCGAGTGTGGCTTCTAGATGTTCCCTGATGCGTTCCAGTACTATTTTCGCTAATATTTTTGCAACGGCCGGCAGGACGCAAATCCCCCCACGCGCTGTGTTAAGTCTCCTTTTTTTAGGGAGCTTGACTATCACTCCCTTTTTCAACTCATTCGGAAATCCTTCGGAGACCCAAGCTTTCTTTATGAGTGGATGTAGGAGTTCGCTCGATGTCGTTGGCGCCTCTTGTAAAAGCTCTGCAGGAATGCCATCAAGTCGTACGGCTTTGTTGGTCTTCAGTGCTTTGATTGCGTTGCGGATCTCATCTGTACTGGGGAGTGCAGTGTGGATTCGGGAATTTATTGTTCCTGTCGACTCAGCAGGTATCAGTTGCGCATTGCTGTCGGTAACTCGGTTTAATATCGACGCAAAATGGTCCTTCCACCTTCTCAGCAAATTTTGTATCCCAATTTTTTAGAATTTGAAAAGAACTGCATACTTGATGCACTATAATGCACTATTGCTCCCACTAGAGTATGCAAGACGTTTACATTCATAAATAACTATAAAAGGCCTATCTAATTATGCTTATTATTTTTTGTTATCAATCAAACCCAAAAATTGCTGTGGGCTCTCGGTCTATTCCTTCGCAAAACCAACTTCAGTGGATCGCAGTTCATTTTATTTTATTAATGCAATTTTGAACTTAATCCAGGACTTAAAGATAAAACGCCTTTATTAATTTGCTTGATACGGTTTAAAATGTGTCAGGGTTATATTAAATTGAATTCATTTATTAAATCGTGCTCTGTAATTTTCGTCAAAAAACCTTAATATTCTTTTCTAATCAAAGCATATTGACTCTTGTTTTAAAATAATTTTTATCTTTTGCTTTAAGAAATCTCTAAAAAAAAAATACAGCCATTATAGGTACTAGAATGGTGACTTAAAAGGCTTACATCTTGATTTCTATAAATAGATAAGTTCGTAAGTTGTTACTTAAGTATAACAAGATAATAGTTTTAAATAAAATTTTAGTAATATTATTGCGATTGAATTCTTTTATAAGGCTACCAATGATTGCCGTGAACTGTGACAAAACTCATTCAGTGATCGAAACTAAAAGAAATCATTCCATCAAAAAGCCTATTAGGTTTCATTATTATAATTTATGTGACATAACTATATGACTCCAACGGTTTCTCACAGGTTGAACTCTTATTCAACCAACAAAGTTCTTAAATAAAATTCTTCAAATATTTGTACAATTTTAAGTTAAATATTTATTTTGATCCATTATTGCTTCTGTAAATGTGTTTCAAGTCCTTTTTCCCTACGAAATCGCATAGTCAAAGTGAATTGTAAACAATACTCAACCATCAATGCGCTAGCGCATCTGGACTGGTCGAAACGCCACCATTAGATTATTATATTTTTCATCAAACACTGCACATGAAGCACTATCTATTTCTCTATTCTATCTATGCATGTATGAATTGTATGTATGTATATTTCTTTTTCACTCATCTTTTATTTGTTTCATTTGCACTGGATTGAAATTCATTCTCACCCTCGTATTTATTTTATAGAAAACATGCAGCTGTTGTCATTTTTGTAGAGTCTTCTAGCTGCCTGGATCAAAAGTGTCCAACGTTATAAAAACATTGCCTTTGTGTAGTTGTGAATGTGATTTGAAAAGAGATTTTTTACATCAGAGCGAGAGAGACAATATGAGTAAAATGATGATCATGAGGGATGGAATATTCTAAATGGATAAGTGCATTAAGAATTAATTTGTAATATAAGTTTTTGATTTTGGATTTTATTGAGGGTTGTTCTCTGGTTCAGGAAAAGATTTATACGATACGTTCTAGTTTGTTGTTAATTTTTTGCAGTTTTTTTTATATAGTCTCAGAAACCTCAGCTTTACGTAGGTCTAATTTGACTTTTAATTTACATATTTTAATCATTTTAAGGCATTTGGTAATAAAATTCTAGCAGCACCCATCACTGGGGATTCACAATACTTGAAGAAAAATGTAGTTCTTGGAATTTTTGTTCCCACAAAAACATGTCAACAAGACACGGTTGGTATAGAGCTTCTCCATCCAAGTACTAACCACGCACAATGATGCTTGATTTCGCTGATCAATGAGAAGCGATGCTTTCATCAAAGCCTAGGCCGTTGACTTGGTCGAATTTTTTCAAAGTGAAAATCTAACTTTCTTTCCTACGAGTATTATTGGCAAACCCGATATAAATCCAATCTTGTTTGTGAAAAACAAAAAAGTATTATGTATGGTCCGTTGACATCAACGGCTAAGGATTTTATTCGAATGTCCTCGGTTTTGTTTCTTTCGACAGAGACCTTCAATTAAAATATGAACAATATTAACTGGGGGATAAATTCTTGTCTGTTCAATGCAAGAATATAAAATTTTAGACCTCAAATGTCTAGACTGTATTCGGACTCTATTTCGTAACAAACAAACACCCGAATCTTTTCTATTTGAGATAAAGCAACGTTGAACGACAACAGTCATCCATATAGGCAAGCATCGGCCGGATAAGGGCCATGTAGCAAATCACCTTCACCCTGCTATCAAGCCGGCTACTGTGATACAACCATTTCGTTATTGCAACGGCTTCCCTAGCCCTGTCAAGATCAGCATTCATATTCCTGTCGAAATACAAATACTGATCCAGATCAGACGCTAAAGTACTTTAATAATTTTTTTTTACCATTTGCGTTTAAAAAAAGAGTACGTGCGATCCAGTCATGCATTTAAGTTTGTCCCAAAAACTTGCACAAGCTAAGTAAATTGGTTTCCAATATTAATAAAATAATGACTCATGAACATATCCCAACAAAATGACAGCTGTTCAAAAGAAAACAAAAAAACAACACTATTTTGACATTTCGAAATTTCAAAGTGTCATACGAAGTTTGTTCGATTTTAAAAAATAAAAAAATAAAAATAAATGTTCGATGATTTTATCTTTAAATAAAATGATTGAAACCGAGTGATAGCAAATTCGATTAACATTTAAAATTGTCTTTTTAACCTTTTGTCCGTATCTTTCGACAAAAATATTGCGCCATTTTCTTTATTTTTAGGATATTTTCAATGAAAATATGTACACGAACGAAAATAAAAAGATAAAAATCGGAAAACAACAAAAATTTAAGAATCGGTGTTTTCCAAAAAAGTACCCCAAATTTGAAGTGCAAAAAATGTGTGTTTCAGGAACTAACTCGAGCAGTATACAGTGGGAAATAATACATTAAAACAAAAACTCATAATGTAGCGTTTGCGCAGGTTTCTCTTCGAATCTATTGTTGTTCTACCTCTATGTATGATATTTCACATTTAATTTTAATTTTTGACATTTCTAAAAAAAAAAAACAAACTGACTATTTTTGCGATATTTACCAAAAAAAAACTAAATTTCCCTAACCCCATAGTAAGCCCTGATCCAGATTTTTCAACATATTTAAGGAAATGCTTAAAACGTCGAAATAAAACTATTAACCGAGATTCGGGTTTGTCAGAACTTAAGTTTGACCATTTTTTGCCTTCAGATATTAGTACAATTGGAAAGTTTTGGGTTTAATAGTTAAATACACAAAAAATAAGACTGCTAGAATAGAAGGCTTTGGAGTAGAAGTTTTCTGTATCATTTAAGTTATGACGAATTTAAGTTAAGGTTAAGATAGATTTGGAGTACATTTACATAATGTAAGCCTCTAATACTTGTATCCTTGAAAGTAATTCACTCTCAGATACATTAACATTGATCAAAAACGAATGTCACAGTCTTCCAAGACTCATCCTTTCAGTAGTTTCTACCAACCAAAGAAAATCTCTCACATAGGCCCATTAAACATTCACTCAGCAGCAACGACTTACTCCTCCATTATTACATCCCGAAAATAGACAATCCACGCACAACTGTTGCAGGCAGCGTATGGTGCAACTGCAGCATCTACCAAAACGCAGAAGGGATGCTTCTTCGAAACACCAGACTGGCAAGCGTTTTAATACACATGAAATCCATTTGTGGGTGTTTAAAAATAGTCTCTCTCTTTAGATGTGTCCCATGATGATGATCCAAAAGCAAACTTCGTTGGGGGCTAGGAATGCGTGTGCTGACTTCATTTGATAGAAATTGCCGCCGCCTCGCGCGTCGTCGTCGTGTCTTCACATTAAATAAACAACAACAACAAAAAAAAAGAAAATGAAAATGAAAAACTAATTTAAGGAACGAATAGACAGATGGATGCATTTGGGTTAAAAATAAAACTGCGCCCATCTTTCACTTGAAGGTCTTCCCAAGAGTACACGCTCCAAAGGACATTGATCTTGAATTTTGATGCTTTTTCGGAAAGCGTGTACATTCGGAAGCAATTATATAAAATATTCTACCTAACTCCTGTTTGTGGATGTTATTATTTTTTTTTTGTTTCTCCATCTTCCTCACATCCTTATGGTAATGGTTAATAGTGACACTTTTAGTGGAGGATTTTTGGAAATGAAAATTGTTTTTTTTTTGTCTTCTTAGTGTTTTTAATTATATTTTTGTTTTAAGGCGGGATTTTGAAAATCGATTTTTCTCAGGAAATTCAATGTCACACATGAGAAAGTGAATTTTTTTCGGATATTAATGTGAAATTAAATTTATGAGACGACAATACAACTGGCGGAGATTTGGGTTAGTAGGGGCATTATTCCAAAATGTATTTTAAGTTTTATTTTATTTTCTAATTTTGTGGATATTATGTGTGTCGTTGGAGAAAGAAACGGGAGGAGGATGTGGACCTAATGAAAATTTAAGGGAAACTGCATGCAACTTGATTTTGGAGGGTACTAGGTTGGGTAGGTACAGTTGGATCCAAATTGTGGAAGTAGTCACGTGTAGTTTAAATTAGGCCGCTTGGGTTATTTTTGGAAGTTTATGAATTGTATTTTTGAGTTAATTTCAAAGCTAGAAATGCTGCAGGTTAGCCAGATTCGCACTACTGTACCGACAACGATTCGTTCTATTTTACTACTGAAATAAATACGTATTACAAGGTCCTTAACTAGTCAACTGGTATTCAACTTTAATGGTTCGAAGATATTTAAAGGTATTTTAAATATATTATCAAGTTGAATCACTCAACAAGCGAACTTGGTTAGATGTTCTTGAAATCACGAAAAGTATTTGCTTGATCCTCAAAGAAAAATGTCTTGGAATATAACCTCAAAACTGTGCTGTCTATATTAACTTGCTTTTTATCGCAACTCCAGCACCCCGATTATCTTAGAATATAATGAATACTGTTCCTGTAAAAACTGTATAAATGGTGTAAACTTTCAGGGTTCAATGGTTAGCGACTTATAATATTCCAAATTTTTTCCTAAAAATTGACGATTAGATATTGAGCTTGTGATGTTAATGGAAATAAACGTGCTCAGTTTGTTGGTTGGTTGATAACTGACTGCTTGCTCAAATTGGAGAAAAATCGAATAAGGTTTCGAAACCTATTCAAAAACCAAACTCAACGAGAGAACATCAACTTTTAATGATTTACTTGCGTTTTTGCGTTTTTGGGTAGCTTGATTGGAAACTTCACACCACAAGCTCATACCTTTTTAGAACTTTCTAAAAAATGCAAGCAACTAACTTTTCTTAGTTTCCAAAAAATTTAAAAATTTAACTTTAAAAGTTCGTATACGCAGAGTAGTGACATAAATAATATTACACAAATTTTTTCATCCAATAAGATATAAAAAGACTTGACTTCAAACTTTCCAAATTCAAGCAAGGCAAGCCATCAAATCTAGCTCTGTCCAAGAAGAAGAATTGGAATTGGGGACTATGAACTAAGAAATATTTTTCCGGCCACATCTGAGTTGATTTGAGTTTTGCGGTTCGAGTTGTGTCCTGCCTGTGGGAACACCTAGTGCTTGTTTGTGTGTGTTGTTGGCAAAATTGGTCCAAATTCGTTTGATTAGAAATTACCTTTCCAAACCGCTCTATAAAAGTTGTATTGGATGGTTTCAAGTCTGTAATTAAGAAAATAAATGCTGGGATGCCACAGGGCTCCGTTTTGTCTTCGATTCTCCTTTTCATATTCATTAAATTGTTTTGTTGAGGACACACAGCTTCCAATTTTCGGTATATGCATCACAGAACACCTTGTGTGGAAAGATCACATATTCGACGTCGCCAAAAACGCTGCTAAGTGTTAATGTTTCCTTCGATACGATGCCAGACATTTTTCACCTTTTCTGATCTTTATGTAATCTATATAAAGACAATATTCGTCCAAAGATTGAGTACAATTCTTATATTTGTGCAGATGCTCCAATTACCCACTTGAGTAGAATCCAAAACGAGCTTTAAAAATGTTAGAATTATAATAGAAATACATGCATCTCTCTAGCACTGCCTCTTGAGGACCTACTGTTAAATACAGAGATTATTTCTTTAGTCGCACTACACACATGTAATCCTTTGCCGAACTCAATATTTTCGTCCATTGCCATATTCTACTAACCCGGCTCTCGATCCTTAAAAGGTTTCTGCCTGAGAACGGGCAGCTTTTCATCCTCTGCGATCCCGAGCAGGCTGGTTTCAGTCATCTAAGCCAAGTGCTCTGGCATCCGCGATGGTTTGGTCTTTAAACTGGAGGTGCATTGTGCATTCGCTCAATGTGGCCGACCAAATGTAGTCAATGTGTTTTTGATTTCTGATCTACATCCACATCTTGGTACAGCTGATACAGTTCGCAGTTATATCTTCTTCACCAATCGCCCCCCTCCTCGCACACAGGACCAAATACCCGTCGAAGAATTTTTCTTAGTCCAGTATCATCTCAGCATATTTTCTTATAGCCCGCCCAACGCTCGGCGCCGTTATTCAGGATTGGTGGTATAAGGATTTCGTAGAGCGTGCACTTAATCTTAAGAGTGAAGAGCTTTAACCCATTTCTTTTGCTAAACTAAAGTAGCAGCTGTTTCCTAGGGCAATTCTTGGTAAGATTTTCGTGTCGTTCTTAAAGTTAATATTAACTCCAAAGCCGATGAACTCCTTAACTACCTCGAAGTTTTTGATATCAATTGTCACGTTTTGCCCTAATTGGTTAACAGATGTTTGTTTGTTCATAACATGCACTGATACATAATTGTTGTGAATATGCAGACATTCAAAATCACTGTGCATCGGTATCTCCTTTTAAATCCTCTTCAACTTTCCTAAACACTCGCACTGTGCTCACACATATTAAGAGTAGTCTAGTCACACTACCTTTAGTACGCTCAAAATTATAAAAAAACATAGGGCCTTACCGATAATCAAATTTAGAGACGTCTTTAATATTTGAGTGAAATGAACCAATATATAATGAGCTCTATATAATTAGCCATATATTTTATGAACTTAATATTTAAGTGGACTCTAAGTAATGAACCATTTATTGTACAGAACTTAAAAAATAAAATGTAACATGTATGGTCAGTTATATAGAGTTCATTAAATAATGGCTAATTTTGCGCAAATATTAAAGTCGTCTCTAAATTTGTTTATTGGTAAGGCCCATTCTCTTTTCGACTCTGCCAATTTTTTTCCCTTTATTACTATGAGAAATTTTAAGAGACAAAAAATCTAACCGGTCAAAATAATTATAAGGTTTATCACGAGCATAGACTTTATAATTTTTGCTGTTAAATTTTGTCTCTAAACATTTCTCATCAAAAAGCAAAATTTTTCTGGAACTATCCTAATCCTTTTAGTTTTTCATGTCTAATTCTCTTCAGGGCATTATACAACTTCTGGCCAGTTACTTGGTCATAAACACTAATCCCAAGCTAATTTTTAAAGAGACACAACATACTTTCTTTTTAAAATATCCATCGCTCGTGACATGATTTTATGTTTTAGTAGCAGATTTCGACAAATTCGTGCTGCTCCTTTTTGTCATCACACTTCGTCAAAGACCGAACTGAGGTTTTTCATTTACGCTTAGAAAAGGAATTGCTTTCAAATTTCATAGAGTAATATTCAAACCGATTGGCGCAAAATTTTAAACGTTGCTCGTTTAAGGAAGAAAACCGGCTCTACTTAACGCAGTCGTTTAGTTTGGAGACTTTGTCTAACTTTTTCATAGTTTCAAACACGTTAGACAAGTCTTCTAACAACAGAACTTAAGCGAATTTACGTTGAATAACACTTAATATGTATAAAACATCAACATTTTTACTTTAATTTGCTTTGGTTTGAAATGCACATTGCCAATATGGATAGAGTAAAAGTTAGACGAGCTCTTTAACTTTAAAGTATAGTTTATGTCGTTTAAAATTAACAAAAAGTCGGTTCTCGTTTAAAACATAATATTTAGAGTCGACTCCCATTCTAAAATTGATTTCCTGCAGGTTTTGAATGTTTAAAATTTTGGGCCATTGTGTTTTTCCTCGAAATTTAAATACCCAACTGCGCTCTTTCATAACGTTAATTCTCTTCACAGTTCAATGGCGGATTTCCTCTATGAACATTTTTAACGAAACAAAATCCGATGCCAGAACCGTGTTTAAATGTCCGAACTATGTTTCTATATCTCCGAACACAACCAATACAAATTTCGTTGTGTTTTCTTTCTATGTCGGTTCATTTCGTTGAGTTTGCACTTTTGGTGTGTGCAGCAACTAACGTTAAATCGAGATGGGTTGTGAAATATACTTTACATCCACTTGTGCATTTGCTACAATAATTTTTGGATGATTCTTGCACCAACCGTTTGGCTATGTTCCTGAGACATCTCACGGAGAGAACTTGTACTTATTCGATATTTTTTTTTTTTGTACTACTAAAAAGGTTGTTGTATGAACAAAGTACCAAAAATTAATTTAATTTGCCGTTAGTTATGTTTTTCAATTTGTCTTTTAAAATGTTTTTTTTTTAACAATTTATTTTTGTTTGAATTTCAGATTATTTACGGTACAGACGGCCAAGTCGTACGTGCAGAATCACGTCGTGGACGTGGTAAAGGACGAGGTGCTAGTACTGGGGTAAGTTTCATTGCATTTGTTTTCATCATTCGTGAAGTTAAAAACGTTATTTGTTGCAATTATTTAAAAGTCGAAAAGGTTTCAAGTAATATATGTGGTGAACGACTAATTATCTTATTAAAAACAAATTTTAATTTATATATAACATACTAAACTTAGAGGAATGAAAAATGTACTAAAGCAATAAAATGGGTACATTATTTTCATAAAAAAATAGCAGGTAGGTATTGTAGAAATATTTTTTTTTTGTTTAGATAGATACATTGCTTTATTTCTCAGATAAATATTCAATAACACTTTATTTCATATAATACAATATTAAAAAAAAAAGAGAAATATGGTAAAAGAAGAAGAATTAAATATATGTATTTTAATAATTGGGTGGGGTGACCCTTCAAAAAGTATGGCTCAGCTAAGAAATAAAATAAAAAAGAAAGAAATAAAAATGGCCAACTGTATACTAACTCTCCATTAAATTTAAAGTCGTCATTAAAAATGGGAAATTTACAAAACTTAAGGCCCTAATTGCGAGTGTTGTTTGTTAATGGATAAATGACTTTTGTCGAAATTCTGTTCAAGATATCTGAACTTTAACAACTGGTTACAGCAATATAAAGCTCACAATAAAGCAGTGTATACAAACTTAATCCATTTAACCGTTTCGATACGATCGTTGACCGACACTCGCAATAGGGGCTTAATTTTAAATACATTTACCAAAAAAGGGTATAGTAACTCTTCTGTCAGTTTTGACTATTCGTATCTCATCATTTGTGCTTGATCTTTAGACCAACCGCTTTAGGGTTTATTGGCGAATTCGAGGCTAGTAATCAAATATGACACTCTATGATGATGGAGATATCCAACATAGTGGTTTTCGTCATACCGTTACTCTAAACGAGTGACCCGACACCCGATTTGCTACAAAGCATTTGAATGTGATTTCCTAGAAGAGAAATTCGAATTTGTATTCATGCTTATCTATAAAAAATTGTTGATTTTGGTTCTCGAAAATGGCTGTAACGATTTTGATAAAACTTTGTACGATACATAACGGAATTATGAATTTAATGGTCTTCTTAACTTTTTTTTAATTTATTCACGTATTTTACCTTTATGACTTGACTTATTTATGTCAACTTTTAGGCAACTGTACTACAAAAAAAAAGAAGTGGTAGAAATATGCATAGCTCTTCTTTCAGTAGCGACAAGCCCTTGACTTCTTGATAATACAAAAAATATTGCTTTTCGAAATTTTATTATAAAAAGCAATTTTTAAAAAAATAAATCATAGAAGAAATAAATATATTAATTTTGGCTTTTTCACTTTTACCCGTAATAATGCATTAGCAAAGGGTGTTTTTTTTAAAGGAGGAACAATTTAATTTGAAATAAATCCATGAAATTTGTGTCATTAATATTTGAAGTTTGAATATGATTTCGGGTTAGGGGCCGCCGCAGTTGGCACATACATGTTGTAATCTTTATTCCAATTTATCTTTACGCAAAATTTTCCATAAAACTGAAGAGCACAGTTTTAATTGGTTAGAACGATGACGAATTGATTTGATATATATCGATCATTATCACACCACATCAGAAATCACTTGTTCTGTGCGCACTGTACCACACACGTCTTACGGGATGCATATTATCGTTAAGAGTAAACGTATTGCGAAAATGATCCATAGTTTCTCAAATTAATCCCTCTGATGGACGATTATCAGCACTATAAAACGTACGAAACGCCCGATGTGTTTCTCGAATTGAACCATGTTTTTCAAAATAAATTTGAACAATTTAGAAACGTCCTTCCGATGTGAGGCTATTGATGATGAAAAAATAAACCAAAATTCTAAACAACCAAGGGTTTTCAAATCCGCTGTCACAGAAAACAGTGTTGCTAATTTAAAGTTCTTCGCATCTAAAAAAAACACCCGTTACCTTATTACATTACAGCTTTGAACTACAAGATAAGGTGCTGGAATACTGTCAAAATTGTCTGAAGAGTAAAGAAAAACTTTCAGAGATCCATGTGACCATCATTTGGTCTAAGTGTGTGGTCTCTCTGGCTGGCAGCAACTTCCACCTAACCTTACCTTTCGTGCATGTTTTTTAAAGTCGAAGAAAGTTAAAAAAGAATTCGTACGATGCTTCCAGTCACATAGACCAAGTGCTCTGGCATCCTAATTGAATTGGAATTTCGGACTCTTTCAAACTCTCAAACCTGTGGACTGGGTCGTTGTTCAGGGTTGTATTTTCTCTTCCACACATGGCCAAATGTTGGTAGCAGAATTGTTCTTTCAAAATGTCTCAAGTTCAGCTCGAATATTCTGCTTATCGCTCAACACTCGCTTAATTGTAGATCAAGAATTATTTAAAGGTCTTAAAAAGCGTTAATTTCATTTTATTAAATCATGTATGGTTTAAAATTCAGCTTCGATGTGATTAGAAAAATATAACCATACCCTATGCACCACGAGATTCATTCTATGCAAAATGAGGTTCTTTGATCTTCCACTTAAATCTGCCACAAGGAAAGACGCAAAAGTTTAGCCTTTAAACAACCAATAAAACTATGTCCCCCATTTACAAAATACCAATTATTCCAGACCGTGAACTTCTTTTAAACGAAAAGGGTAACTTACCAAATACCTACTGTCATCTACAGAAAACACATCCATTCGAAAGGTCAATATGGTTATCTATGTCATCTCCTTAAGGGACTCGTGTAAGTCGACGTCTTTCAAAGGCAAATCAACGGCGATTGTTTGTCAGGGATTTTGTATATTCAGTTTGAGTTTCAATGTCAATGACAAGCGCACGTTCAGGCACGGAACAATACACCTTAAGGCACCATAAGCGCTCTCAATATAGGAAGGTATACAATAAACTTATATGTTGATGAAACACAAACCGCTTATTCTTCCGTGACAATCATACTTTAGTGCCCTCGAAATCCTACATACTATATCCAGCATCAAGAACAACTTCTTTGCTATCTACCAGTGCTGTTATATTATGTAGAACACAGAGAACCCTCCTGAAACCCTATCTTATATCTCGAGGACGTCAAACTACTGTATGGCAATATTTAAGTAGAACACCATAAGAGGGGTTTATGCAGACAGACAACAACAAAAAAAAAAAAACTCAACCTCAACCTGTTGATATAAAATCAAAAAATTCATACTCCCAGTCCATTAAGGAATCCATCTCCTTTAACCACAAAACCGTTTTGTATATGCCGCCGCACTTCCTCCATTGTCGTCTGTGACTGTGCGTTTTCTTATACATCCTTTTGCCTGCTCCATGTAGAGGATCTTTTAAGAGTTTAAGAAATGCTGTTCAATCATCACCATCGTGCAGCAAAGCACAGCACATAGCCAACGCTCAATTCAATGGAGCTCTTTTGGGTCCTTCGTTTCATCTCCTGGATGGTGTGGAAGCCGTATTGCCGTAGGATTCATGGGGAACCCTTGCTGGCATCCTCGTCGTCGTCGTCGTATGAGAATCGCTTCCTATATCGAAAACATTCCGAGAAAAACACCTCACACCTCCTGGGGACTCCCGGTGATTGTAATAAGCCAGTCTACCATCAGAGAAGAGGGTTGGAGTGAACCGAAGCAACCAGTTCCGGCGTATTTTATTCCAATCCCACTGTGTGTTCGTACAGATTGCTGGTGCTCCTCACATCTGGTTGGATACGTTCGTATAGACGGTAAGAGCTCTCGTATCCACCCCTCTGCTTGCTCGGCATAGAAGGAAGACGGCACACTACACTATAACTTGTCGTTCGTTTGTTGGACTACAGACGCGGCACCACATCAGCCATCCATTGAGTAAAGTAGCCTTCACCTCATTCCACTTCCTCGACAGATTATGTAATACTTTTATCGTCATCGTATCGTGTAAGTGGCCATGTTTGGCTACGACTCTCTGTCAAGAAGTTCCCAAAGACTCGTCGTCGTCGTTGTTGTCGGTTTCGGTTCAATCCTCGTATTCAAAAAAAAAAAAAAAAAAGTATCATTTCCACCCTCTCACCCCGCCTCATGTCGGGGAACTCCCTTCTTTTGCCTTTGAGAAGTGTGGCTTGGTTTGGTTGGCTTGTAGTGGCTGGGTTCTGTCTGTTGTCCGTCGGTTTCGGTTTGGTGCTGGGGACCCAGAAAGCCTCCATCCATCCTAACCGCAAGCACACATTCGGAAAAAGATCAAATAATCGTTTGGGCCATACCCCCATATTTCGTCGCTCGCTGCCGCGCGCCGCCTTTGTTGTTAGTGCGCTGATTCCCCCTTTGGCGGTGCTCAAGCTGGCGCTACTACTGCTACTGCTTCTGGGACGAATGGATTGCGGATAGATGGATGGATGAACGTGGTACCTTGACATTGACTCCATGGCGCTTCATGGGTCTCTCCGTCTCTCTCCTTTCCATTCACAATCATTCGTTCGTGAAAGTGAAGTATGCGTGCGTGATGACTTTGGCTTTGCTCCCTAATCGTTGTGTGTCGTCGTCGTTGTCGGCATCATCACCATCATCAGGCTACAACGTCGTCGTCGCCGTCGACGTTGCCGTCTCCCATGGTGTGCAAGAGAGATGTCTCATTTTTTTTTTTTTTGTAGTGAGTGGGAAAAAATCGTTAAGTCAGACACCTTCATTGTCGACATCGTCATCGTAGACAGAGTGTCTACTGTTACAGTCGTTGTTTGTAGCTCGGGGTATTCCACGTTCTAATCCATCTCCACATGCCAACTCTGAACTGAGTTTTGTTCAAAAGCTTATAATGTGGTAGTTGCATATTGTTGCCAGGTTTCAATGTGATTTTATTATTATTTTAAAAATATTTTTCTAATAAGTTTAAAAATATTTTTTTATAAATTATATTTACACTGGAATAATGGCTATAGGTATTTAATGGCTATATTTTCAGTTCGCATTAAGCTTAGTTTTCATACTTTTTCACGTCTTCAAACACTTGTTTCGTATAAATAACAATTTTGCGAAGATTTGCAAAATATTTTGCGAAGACTCGCAAAATATTTTGCGAAAATAAAATTTGTGTCCCAGAAATTACGATTAAGTATATATTTTCAAACTTCTTGCAAGCAGCCCAAATTGTGATAATAAGTTTATGTAAGTTTTACAGGGGCACAACTTGGTCAGATGGCCGCCATTTTCATTTACTTTTTCTTGCGAAATTTTCAATCGGAACAAAAAAAAAAAAACGCGAAAAAATTTCTATGCAATAATACAAAATTCGGATTATTCGGATTTGAAGAAATTGTATAATCCATTTTGTTTGACAGGTCGGCTATTTGGAGTTTCTGAATTTGCTTTGACAGTTGAATTTTGTTTTTTGACATTTTCGCTCAAAAGTGGAATCGTTTAATTTACTTGGAAGTTTTTGATTTGTTTTCGTGAAAATTTTAATTAATTGTATCTAGCATGCAGGCTATTTGGCGTTTCTGAATTTGCTTTGACAGTTGAGTGTTCTATTTTTACGTTTTCGCTTAAAAGTTGTTCAATGTAATTTAATTAGAAGTGTTTGATTTGTTTTCGTGATATTACCTACAATTACAGGTTTTTTAAATTTCGCAAAACAAACATGTTAAAATTTGGAATTCAAACTTGATTTTCGTTGTTTCTATTGATAGCACCTGGTAACTCTAATCTCAACCCTAAAGTACTTCGTCTCCAAGAAATTCATGCTTTTCGCTTCAATCCTATTATTCAACTAGCAGAAAACAGACGACAGCTACAAAGCGGTGTGACAGAAGGTACAATGCCTCATAGTTCTTAACATTCTAGGTATGTGCCAACTGCCAACTGTGGGACTTGTTCATCGGCACTGCAATCACTTGGCACGAAACGTACCTAAAAAAAAATAAAATAAAAATGTAACTCTCGCGAAGACTTTCTCCTTCGTTCATAGAATCCAGCTCCTGATGGTCCTGGTGCCCTTTGTGTGTATATGGGTTCTGTGCATTGGAATGTATTCTAATCTCCAGGCAAAAGGACCGCAGCTCAGACGTTCTTATAGTTACCTATATCCAGAGAAACCGGGAAATACCCCCTTTTTTGTCGTCAGTCGTTGCCAGTTTTTTTTTTCCTGCCTGCTTCTGCTGCTGCTGCTTCCCTTTAGCGCTCTTGGCACGTTCCTATATTGGTTTACACTTTCGTTTTGTATGTTAGTATGACATTAACACACATTTTTCCTGAGCTCTCCTCAGAAAGGGGGATCTGATGTCCTCGTGGTTGTCGGTCGTCTGGCAGGCAGTAAATATATTAATCCATGAAGGTCTTCCCCTGTTGCAGTCGTAGTACTCGTAGCTGGTATAGCTGCAGCAAAGCAGCAACAGGCAGACAACAGTCAGCTACTCAACCAGACGAAGGTTAGCCCAAGCCAAAGAGCTCTAACCACCCAGACCTAGATCCCTGGTGGTGCAGTCAGTGCACATTGGCATTCAACAAACAGAGCAAGCAAAAAAGAAAGGAGAACAGTCCGCGCGATGCATGTACATTGTACACACATTTACAGAACGGTTCGCTGACTTGTAAGTGCACCATCGTGCTAAACGTCTGTCTGTCAGTTGACGCTGGAGGAATAAACTTGTTGATAGTTGGACTCTGATAGAATATACACTCTTATCCGCCAACCCTCTCTGGCTCTGGTGCATCATGATGTCTCGCTGCTCGGTGTTCGCGTGAGGCGCCAGGAGCGTAGAATTTAGTGCCCGCTGGAACACCCCCCGTTCGTGTCGTTATCGTTACGTAACTCAGTTCTCATTTGGCGTTAGGTTTTGCATTGGCACGTCCTCAGCATTGTGTCCCATTCCGAGGAATCATCGCAGCCGTCCGTCCAGACAACCTGTCAACAGGTGTGTGGATTTTTTTGTTGCAGTCTCCAGTTGCAGTTTCCATAACTAAAAGCGACGGATTTTTATGATCGAACAAGGACGAGGGTGATGACACGACGACGACGTCGATGACGATGAGTACATGGCCTGGTCCTGGCTGGTTGGCCAGGAGGAGGTGAAGCCATCATCAGCACCGACTGCACTGGCTAAAGTTAAATGTTTTTTGTGGCTCAGTAGTGGAAAATTTCACAGTTTACACTCGTTATTTGGCGGTCGACGATGTGCAATGCCAGTCTGTTGCCGGCATCACACAGCCCTGGAGGAGGATAAACCCGATGTTCATTCGGATGTGGTGTTTCGGTTGGCTTTTTGCGCGCTTTGTCCATCAATCCTCCACCTCGTGGCTGGATAGAGTTCTGTTTTTTTGTTAATTTCATTTTTTTTTTTTTATATTTTTACTCCCTCGCGTCAGATAAAATAATTTTATTTTGAAATGCTTTTGGGTATTGAAATCGAGACGACACATCGAAAAAGTGCTGCATGTTGATGCTTCCCTGCACACAATGCTAAACGGTTCGCCTTTGGGACTCTGGATTCCGTCGAATTGACGGCTCAGTGAATCTATTGAGTGTGACATTGTAGATTTGTGCATATAAACAACAACAACAACACCACCACCATGTGTGTTGGATGTGGCAAGTTATCGGATGCCACCATCATCCCAGAAATTGGCATGTAATGCCATTCAAGTGCAGTGAACTGAAGAGGTGTTGAGAGTATAGTCCGGGCCTAACAATGTGCATAGAGTATAGGTACGTTATATACCTGTTGGTTATTTGATTGTACTTTGACACCGAGGACAGAAACGAGGCCAATCTCCTGCTCCTTTGGGGAAGCACAGATGCAGATGCATCAGCTGCCACTAGTTGCGCTTCCATGATGGCAGAATGGCTGGCTGGCTGGTATGTTTGTTGCGCGAGATGTGATGCGATTGTGATCGGCTAAATGACTGGAGGAGGCGCGTTCCTATTTGATGCGCTCTAATTACACCAATTGGCTTTTTCAGCGTTGGTTTTTGTTTTTTTTTTTTTTGCATTTGGCCGTCTGGTTAATGGAAGGATGATGGATAAAGCTTTAATAAGGATGCACTTGTTGCGTTTCATGAGTAATTAAATATCTGATGGTAGGATGAGATAAATTGTAAGCTTATTTTGTAGAATTTACTGTTTTTCTTTAAAGTTCCTTTAATTAAACCAACATGTAAATGAGTGATCTGATACAGAAAACATTATAAACAGATCCATAATCTATTTAAACCACGTGGCCAAACGTTTTAAATAATTGACCAATATGGACTTTCCTCCAAAAATGAATTGACACCTTTTTTTTAAATAAAACGCAAACCATTTGAGACATGTATGTACGAGTACATATCTCCAGAAATTTATTATTAGTTTGAAGTCCAATCTTAACATTTATGCATGCAATTCGAGGTCCTTCATATGCCCACCACGGGCACGTTTGCCGCGGCCATTTCGTTGAATCCAATTTTCGACGAATCGGCAACACATTTGGGGGGAATCGGCCGCTATATCTTGCCCAATGATTTTACGTAGCCTCCTAAAAAATTTCTGAAGGTGTCAAATCACACAATCTAGGCAGCAAATCGGCAGGAGCATTTCTCGTTTAACAAGTTCATCAAATTGAGTTTTCAATAAGTCGATTGTTACTTCCGCTGTTTACTTGTGGTACCAACTTGTCGGAAACAAGTGTGCTTGATGCCTATAACATGCATTTGACGAAGGATATAGAGTTCCAAAGGATCTCTATAGTGATCTCCATTGGATGTAACGTGACACTCATTTTCATCAAAGAAAATGACACCACTGGCATGAAAACCACACCATACTTCTATTTTTTTTGTAGATGAAGTGGTGTTTCTTGAAACACATAGGGTTTCTATTTGAGCATGAACAATTATTCTATTTATTGGCAAAGCAGTTTAGTCAAAAAATGCGCTTCACAACTGAAGATGAACTTCCCATGAAATCGATTATCTTCTTCCAACATTTCTAGAGCCCATTCCGAGAATGTACATAACTTCATATGATTGTGTGGCTTTAGTTGTTGAGTAAACTTCATCTTATAAGGGTGCAGGATAAGATCCTTTCAAGAAATTCGTCAGTCTTCGTCTTAAGGATAATTCATATGACAGCAACCAAAGACCGACCAATAAAAGATCAACTGGCATTTAATATCAAGAATTGCAATGTGATATTTACGAACTGTCAAACTCTATTCGAGTTCCACATACCATCCACACTGCAACGAATAAATTATGTGTGCTTGACTTATGTCAAAATCATTCTAGTTTTATTTTTATTTATTTTAAACGTCATTGGTGACGGATAAAATATGGTATGTAAACGAAATGTCAAATTAGACGAATGTTCGTTCAATAGTCGATCGGTGATCGCCCTCATGTTAAAAGTGCTTAACTGGAATTTCAACTGGAATTCAACAACTTGTCCACTGTGCGACGCACAGTCTGTGTGCTTGGGTGTCTTGACCTCTAATATTAAACGTCAAACTAGAACCTAAATCGGTGAACCGATTTGCTTCAAATTTGGAACAGATCTTTGTAATTTCCTAAGCCTAAGTCTAAGCTTTTATGAAATACGAACATTATTTCGGCAAGCCGTATCACCTCACTCGGATCGCAATGGATTCAGTGTGCTCTCAAGGGTATGAGTAATGTAGAAATGGGAAATGCAAGAGAAAATAAAATGCACGACTGAGTCGCACGAACTTGCTCCTATGTAAAAGACTAAGAATTTCAAAAATGAATGTTATTAGAGAAACTGTTCATAAGCATAAAATTCATTTTTTAAATGACTAAAAAAAACTTCTTTAGTAGTTAAAGGTAAGAAAAGGATGCCATGTGATTCAAGCAAATATAGATTTTTGCAAGAACAAAAATTATAAGTCTTTGTAGTGGTTTCTTAAAAAACAAGGTTTTATATAAGAAAATTTTAAAACATTTTTAAGAAAAAATGTTGGTACGCCAATTTCAAGTTTTTATTATTGTATGAATAAAAATTAAATTTACAAAAAAAAAAAAATATTGAGCCGTTTTCGAGATATTGTATTTTCAAAAAACAAAAAATTGATTTTTTTTTTCAAAATTCAAAAAAAATATTTTTCTTAAAGTTTTGAAATGCAATGTTTTTTAAACTTTTTAGAAGCTTCTCTCTACGAAATTTCATTAAAATCCGTTGTGCTGCTAATGAGAAATTCAAAATTTAAAAAAATCGTTCTATGGTAGGTACAGTCAGTAATCTTTTGTTTTCAATTTTTTTTTATTAAATTACAGATATTAAAAAATAATAGAAAGAAAAAAAATTAAGCAAAATTCTCAGAACCGTTTTCGAGAAAAATACGATTTTCGAAAACCATTTTTTAACATTTGTATGGAGGGTACCGTTATTTTTAGGTAAAATGAATTTATTTTGCTCATATATTGTAGATTATTTTTCCAAACTTTTATTTACCAAGTTTTGAAAAAATCGAGCATGGGGTTTTCGAAATATTGTGTTTTCAAAAAAAAATTTGAAAGTTTTTTTAAAAATCAAAAAAAAATTGTTTGGAAAATTTGAATACACAATAATATTCAAACTGCTGGGAAGCTTTAGCATAAAAAAAATGATCAAAATCGGTGGTACCGTTTTTGAGAAAATCAAAAACAAAAAAAATGGAAAATTTTTTTCAACCATTACCTAGGTTTAACTAAATTAATTTTTTACTTGCGATATAGGTACTATAGGGCAAGTTCTGCATTTGGAAAAAAAATCGAACTCGAGATTTTGATCAAAGTTGACATTACGATGATAGCGAAGACGAAAAAAGTGGGTCCGACAATTCCGTCTGTCTGTCTGTATGTCTGTATGTCTGTACCTCGAACTACAGCCTAAACTACCGGAGGTATTTTCTTCAAACTCGGTAGTTAAGGGTCTTCGGTGATTCCCTAGAGGAAAAATTGAAATTTTTTTTTTAGCTCCAAAACTAAGGGTACCCCCCATACACCCGTAATGCAAAATCTTATTTATCTTGAAAACGGCTCTAATGATTTTGATAAAAAAAATTAAGTGTGATATTATGGACATGGACTACTTTTTGGTCAAAAAAAATTTTGGGGCAAAATGTTATTAGGGGTACCTGCCATAGACCCGTTTTTTTTTTATTTTCGACTTTCTCATTAACGGCTCTAAGGATTTTAACCCAAAATTTTTAGCAGGAGTCCCCTTAAGTTTTTAATAATATTGTATATAAAAATATTCGAAAAAATATTTATTGGGTTTAAAAAAAAAAAAATTAAATCAATATCTTCAAAACCTATGAACGATTATTTTTTTGAAATTATTTCCTAAAACGAATATTATTAAATACTTAAAATTCGCATCCCACATTTTTTTCTTGAAAAATTTTAGAAAAATTTCTTATATAAAAATTTTATTTAATAATAAAACGATTTTTTAAAGTTTATTTGCATAAATTCATACTTTTCCGGAAACCAGACGGCAATTTTATGCATTTGAACATTATTATGTCATTAAATCCATGTTTTATATTTATAAAATGTATCTTAAATTCCAAAGTACTTTTACATAAGAGCAAGTTCGTGCGATCCAGTCGTGCATTTTATTTTTTAAATCGTTGGGACAGTTTTTGAGAAAAAAAAATATTTATAAAATTTCGAAAAAAATCGTATGGCAGGTACCGTTATTTTCGGTCTTAAAAAATCAAATCAAAAAACATCCGGGGTTAAAAAATTAAAACTCATATCTACCAAGTTTGAAGAAAATCGGCCGAGCCGTTTTGCTATAATCGAACAGACAGACAGAACTGCCAGACCCACTTTTTTCGTCTTCGATATCATCGTAATGTCAACTCTGATTAAGATCTCGAGTTCGATTTTTTTTACGAATGCATAGCTTGCCTTATAGTACCTATAAGTCGCAAGTAAAAATGTAATGGAATTCTTAGTTTTGGGGTGCCTCCCTGAACCATCCTGATTTCTGAATGAAGTTAAGGATGCTTTTTAGTGGCAAAAATAAAACGTAACCCATTTCGTCTAAAAAGTACACTCCGAGGAATATTTTCTAATTCTGATGGCTAGGCTGAAACATTCACAAAGGAAGTGAGATGAGCTCTCTTCCACCTCTTCGTCCTGATATCCTCTGCATCTGCCCATTCTGCTCATGTGGGTTCCTATTGAGTTGTGACCCGTAAGGATTCCAACCTTGAGAGACAATTGAGGTTTGCTAAGCTTCAGTAGATACTCTGTTTTTTTTTCCTTAATATATACATATATAGCCAAAGATTCCTCGAAAGCCGACAGGTGTCAATTGTTGACCATCTGTCATTTGCGATCTTGAGGATATTTTGGTGACTCCTAAACTTTTCCTGCTCCAGTGGCATAAGTGATGAATCGTTTTTGGCCAGTTTATCAGCCATTTAATTTGCATAAATATCACAGTGTCTCAGGAACCTTCGAATGGTGACTGAATTTGTTTCGCTAAGCAATCTTAATTCACTAAGGCAACGAGCAACCAGTTTTGAATTCGTGACAATTATTGACGAAATGACTCTGATTGCCGCCAGGCTATCTATGAAGATATCAATGTTCTTGTTCGTCAGTTTACATGTGGGAAAATATTTAACGGTCACAAAACACTACAAATGCTTGAGAGCTTTAATGATCTATTGATGGGTGGGTTGTCTGAGAAGATGCCTGTCCCCAGCCTCCCTTGTAGGAATATTTGTTAGTGTAACTGGGTTAAAATCTTTCTACGATGAAATATACACCCCTATTACAGAATTCGGCGAATAAGCTAAAGCGACAGTTTCAATTAATTTCCAAAATTTTCCTATTACTGGATCCGACGAATGAAAGTTGAACGAACGCGCTAACAATCCCTGCACCACCGACATTTTGTTCAACTTATATGGTATTACCGAATTCGCACTCTATCACAATTTCTATCATTTTACACTCGCACCAATTTCGAGACGAATCTAAAGTGAATTTTTGATTAAACGAAAAAAAAAACGAAAATAAACAATGGAAAGTACAAAAATATAAGTCAAAAGCTTATTATACTGAATATTAAAGTGTTTGTTTAAACAATTTTACTAGAAAACGGCCAACTAACAACGCAACCGGAGTCAGAAATTAAAAAAAAAAAAAAACAGAGCACACGGTTGGTATTGAACCGTCCCCCATTCAAGTACTAACCACTCAAAACGATGCTTGATTTCGTTGATCGATAGCGATACCATTATATCAAAGCCTAGGCCGGTTGACTAAATGTCTGTAGCTGACAGTGTCGATACGAAAGTTCATAAATGATAAGGTAATTTTAGGAATCGGCAATGTAGTTCATCAGGCGAATTTCATAATTCAGTTTTACAGCGAATGCGAAAGGTCAAAGGATCGAGTCAACTCACCGGGAGTAAAATTCTGCGAATTCTGTAATCGACATGATAGTCTGGTTCGAATGTCTATTTTTTTTTTTTTTTTTTTTTTTATAATTCATTTTTATTTAATTTAATCTTAAAACTATCTTAAAGCTAGACAAAAATTCATAAAAACTAGCCTAATTATCCAATAACTTAAAACTAACTTACTGGCCCTATGCGGGCGCTCTAAGCTAAACTCTATCTTAAATCTAATGCCTTTCGGCCTAAAAAAACTATTTTGAATTAAAAAAAAACTATATCTATTTTTTTTGTTTTCTCGAGAAAATTTAAAAAACTCGGATTCATTATCTTTTTATATTTTTTATATAAAACTTACAGACTAAAGTAAAACTAATTAAAAACTACCTACACCAAGTTAAACTACTTAAAATAAACTAAAACTAAACTAAAACTACTTAAAAACTAGAACAGCCACAGCAGCAGATTTTTTTTTTTTTTTTTTTTTTTTTTTTTTTTTTTTTTTTTTTTTAAATACATTGGAAGAATGTACTTCAATTTTTTTTTTTTTTTTTTTTTTTTTGTGCCACCCCGACTGTCCCTACCTAAGAATACCCTTAAAACTATGTAAGTCGGCCAAGACAACTTGTCAACTATCGCTATCAATAGACAACCACCAAAACTGGTTCTCCTGTCGTACCCTGTCTTTCAGGTCCCGATCGGACACAGTCCTACTGAACCGAAGTCGCTCAGCTCCGTCTTGTGCGAGGACGTCTCGACCATAAAGGAGCCGCCTATCCACAGTACTACGGCCGACGTGGTAGATTAGCGGAACCGCCTCTCTATCCTGGATCAACCCTATACTATCTAAATAGAGGAATGCATTAGGTGCAATATGGCCACTTAAACGCACACTCTCAAAGTATTCTGTGTTGGGGTAGTAAGCCCCAAAGATTAAGCTATTTGCTGAGGTCATCGCTCTCGCAATGTGACTCCGAATCAGCTTTATCAAAAAATTATCTATTCTGTTAATGTTGGCTCCGTTGTATAGAGTCCTGTTGGAATAGTAATGTTTGTACTCCGATTCTGGTGTTCTGTGTAATCCAAGACAACGTCTAAGACACTGCCTCTCAAACACCCGAATCTTTTCCATTTGAGATGGGGCAATGTTGAACCACACCGGGCAACCATAGGCAATCATCGGCCGGATGAGGGCCATGTAGCAAATCACCTTCACCCTGGTGTCAAGCCGGCTGCTGTAAAACAACCGTTTCGTCAGGGCAAAAGCTCCCCTAGCCCTGTTCAGAGCAGCATTTATATGTCTGTCGAAATACAAATACTGATCCAACCAGATGCCAAGGTACTTTACCACACTTCTGCTCGCCAGTGGTTGCCGGTGCGGCCCTACGATCATCAGCTTACGCCAGTTCTTTCTAGTATCCCTAGGGGCTCTAGCCAACGGAGTCCTAAACAGAATCGTTTCACATTTCTGAAAGTTGATTTTCAACCTCCAGTCATCACAATATCGCTGAATCTTGTCGAAGTCACGCTGTAAGAGAATTCTGATAACCTCAACTTTTGTAGCTGTTCTGTACGCTATTAGGTCATCGGCATACGCAATTGCCTGAGTTAGACTACTTATCAGATCGCTGGTGTAAATGCTGAATAGAATCGGCGAGTTCACCGCTCCCTGCTGAAGACCATTCTTGATATCGAAGATTGCGGTAGAAGTTACATTGCCACTTTTGACAACAAACTTTCTACCATTGAGCATGTCATAAAGTATATATAATAGTGGTTTACTTATGCCGAGTCTAGTCAATTTTAGATAGAGACCCTCTAACCATACGGTGTCGAAAGCCTTCTCCAAATCAACCAGACAAGCACCTGTACATTGATTTTTAGTTTTGTTCCATTGGATATCAGAAACGAGTTTAGACGCGGCATGAATGGTGTCATGTCCCGCCTTAAACCCGAACTGATTATCCGGTATGATATTGTTGTCCTCCGCCCACTTGGACAGAGCTCTATTTATGACTTTCTCGAATACCTTGCTGATACTCGGTAGAAGACTTATCGACCGGAGATTCGCCGGATTGGAGTTGTCCTTTCCCTTTTTCGGGAGAGGATGAACCACAGCTGTCTTCCACCGCCCTGGATAATATGCATTATTCAGTGCGTTGTTAAACAGTGTGGCATAAATGTCAATTGCTTCCTTAGGTAGATGTCGAAGTACAATATTGGATATACCATCGACTCCTGTTGACTTTTTCCTCTTTAATGAATCGAAGATGAGCTGGAGCTCCATCCTCGTAACTAACAGGGAACTACTCCCCTCTTGCACGGCGATGATGGCATTCGCCAAGTTTTCTTCATTGAACCGGATGAAACCTAGATTCTCTGATCGCCATTGCGTCATTTCATTACGAAGATAGAAGTGATGGAGTAGAGCTCTGTTTTCCAGGTCGTGGTTGGGGTGGATGCTTGCATTCACCTTATACACTTGCTGAAAAGCAGCCCCCACAGCCTCCACTTTCTCCAGCGGATCCTCGACAATAAAGAGGTCATCGTCCAAGACCGCGTCATCTGGATCTATCCCTGCTGTCAGAAGTACGTTTCTGTTTTCTGTCGTTCTCTGGAGCTTAAGACATGGAAGTTCGTTTTGATCATTCCGTCTAAATATCTTGTTAATTTGTGGAAACATACTCGGGTCGCTAGAGTTAACGGCCCGAATTTTATTGTTCCAATACAAATTAATAGACAACCTATAATTTTCTTTGATCAATTGGTTGATGTTTTTGATTGACGACTTCAGTGTCCTAATCTCCAGGTCGCGTGAGTCAGTAAACCGTCGGTACAAGCGTTTAAGTCTTGTCAGTAGTCCACTTTTTTGTCTGTGTAGTGCATCAATTGTCGTGTTACGGTACATGTCGGTTACGTTACGTTCTCTGTATTTTGGTATAGTTCTGTTCATAGTTCGTAGGATTGTTTCGTCCATTTGTTCTAGGTATTGGTCAATTTCGTTGTTTGTTAAATTCCTGTTATTTGGTGGGGATATATTATTGGCACGAATTTCGCTTGCTAAAGCGTTGGTAAAGCGTGGCCAGCGCATCTTACTGTAATTGTAAGAATGCGCAGGTACATACTCCTCCAACTCTACAAGCTCGTTCGGCAACTGTATTACTGCGGCGAAACCACAGTGGTCGCTGTCGTAGTCTATCGTTTGTAAGCAGTTTCTTGTCCGTTGACCCACAGTGTTAGTAATTGTCAGTCTAGAGTCCTTTAGTAATAGATCCAGATAGGCACCGCTTCTTGGAAACGATGGTCTATCAGTCGCTAGAAGATCGATCATATATTCAATACTGTATTGACCCATCCAATTAAATAGATGGTTACCTCTCGGATTTTGTACTTGATTTCCCCAATCTATATGTTTGGCATTTAAATCACCAGCCATGAGATAGTAATTATCTTCCGAGCTCAGTTGTAGCACTTGAAAAAGTTTTTCGAGCTCTGTCAAAAAGTCAGTTGGCTGAGGTGATTCCGGAGCGTAAGCCGCGATCGCATACATTCGCTTCCCCTGTTGGAGAGGAATGCATACAATGCACGCCTCAAGCAGCCGAAATCTGCGTACTTCACTACTATATATAACTTTATATTTTATGCCTTTTCGTACAAAGATTGCGACGCCTCCCCCTAAAGTGGAGTTGGGCCGATCTCTTCGTACGATATTGTAATTGTTATGTGTCAATTTATGTTTCTGACTTAGTTTAGTTTCACTAGCCATAAACACATCAGGACTTTGATCTTTCAACAATTGGAATAGGTTTGCTCTGCGTTCCATCCTAATCAGTGAATTTACATTCACAGCTAGGATCCTTAAGGGCCTCTCCGGCAGCGCGCCCTTAACCTAAAAATTGCGTAAAGCTCGGCAAAACAGAGTAGATATGGTCCACCCTCTTCGCCTGCTCCGTTATCTGATTTTGAAGACCTGCTATCTGACCAGAAATGGCCAGCAACATGCTTCTTATTTCGGCCTGTGCGTCCGGAGCCTTAGTCACGAGGGCCTGTGGGGCTGCCTTTGGCGCAGGCTGTACCGTCTTACCACTTCCTGCCGCCATTTGGGCGTAGGAGATTTGGGGATTAACGGGCGTTGTTGTAGGAACACGCGTAATTGGTCGTTTTTCTACCTCTGTTTTCTTCGCTTTTTTTTGTTTCATTTCCTGAAAGATGGGACATCCCCGATAGTTTGCGGGGTGCCCGTCCTTCCGGCAGAGTGCACACTTAAGTAGTGTCATGTCTTGGACCCTTTCTTGCCCTAACTTACATTCTCCTAGTTTGTGGTTCTCTCTACACTTTACACAGCGTGACTGCATTTCGCAGTTAGCCGCGGCGTGGCCGAACCTTTGACAGCGCATGCATTGAAGCATGTCGCCGCGCCTCTTTAATTTATCCCAGGTTACAACCTGGTAGTTGAGGACGGAGATACTCCTCAAACTATCCAGTTTGCTGTTGGGTGAAAGCTGAACCAGGAAGATTGGCAACTTCCGATTCTCCCGTCTGGCTTTAACTGTGGCAAAAGGCTTGACTTCGATAAAGTCGAGATCGTCGCTCGCTTTTTCACGGAGCTCATTTAAGAGCTCTTGCGGTTCCGTGTAGGAATCTATGCCCTTCAACAGGACTGTTTGAAATTTATCTACTTTAGGTGTATAACTGAAGAATTCAGTCGTAGTGGCTTTTAATAAATTTTTCACAATTTTGTGCTGTTCCACTGTGAGGCAGTGGAGAGCATGTCTGTTAGGACCTAGTCTTTTTATAGTAAAATTTTGACCTATGGCCGACTTACATATCTCAATGGTCTCCTTCAGGTCCATCTTATAAACATTGATTGGTGGCACTTGTTCTTTTTTCTTGTTTTGTTGCGGCTGTGGCTGCTGCTGTTGCTTCTGCTGCTGTTGTTTCTGCTGCTGCTGATTCTGTTGCTGTTTGTTCTGCTGCTGTTGTCTCTGCTGCTGTTGTCTCTGCTGCTGTTGTTCTTGCTGCTGCTGCTGTGTTGGCTGTTGTTGTTGTTGTTTTGCCAGCTGCTTTGGCTTATCTTTGAGCAGTGGCTGTTGTTGTTTTTGCTGGGGCTGATGGGGCTGCTTGGTTGGCGGTTGCAGCTCCGCATCAGCACTTTTTTGTTGCGCCTCCTTTCGTGGGGCCTGGAGACTTTTTTTATCTGCGCGCTCCTGTCTCTCCTTTTCTCTTCGCGCCTCTTGCTTTTCTTTCAAAGCCTGTATCATGGTGGCAAGATCGCTTTGTAGTGCCACGATCTGCCCCTGGATTGTACCAATTTTTGCTTGTATGGTGGTCTCCTCTTCTTCTTCATCAGCGGACCCCTCTGGCGTAGACAAGTCCACAAATGTTTGGCTGTCCCCGGTGGTGTACAAGCCCTCTCCACCCTCGGACATGTATGAGATCTCCTCATCCTCATCGGCTTTCGGGGGACTCACATTTTTGTTGTTGTCTGCTGCTGGTATTGTTGGTTTTTGCGCCGTCACTTTCCCTTCAGCTTGCAGCTCAGCTGGGGTGATGGTGCGACGCTTCACCAGGTTGGGCACAACTTGCACCCTCTTCCTCCTCTTCAACGGAGCATCGGTTGATGCTGCCTTCTCTGCATCGGATGATGTTTGCGGTATCGCATTGGTCGACTTCGCCAGGGCATCTTTCGATGTCCCCGGTTTTGCTGCCGTTGCCTTCTGCATTGTTGTTGTTGTTGTTCTAGCTGGAAGAACACCTTTCGATGCCCCCGCTTTGTTATTGCTTCGCTTAATTAACTTTTCTTCTTCTTCTATGATTCTTTCCACTTCACTGTTGTGAAAAAAAGCACTAATAAGTTGAGTGCCCGACGGGGACTTGAACTCGCGATCCCTCGCTCCGGGGTTCGCCACCTCTTCAACTGAGCTATGCTCTATATTGGAAATAGCTGGTCAAACTTAATACTTGATGATAATCACACACTATACAATTGGGAAACTGTGAAGCCGAGGACGTCTTTACACTGTCACAGTACGAGATCGACTGTTCGAATGTCTATGTCAGTGGTTCTGTGACCACAGTGGCCCCTTTTCCAAGAGATAAAATTAAATAAGGTTCTTTGAGTTTCGATTTATAACGGGTGATTTTTTTGAGGTTAGGATTTTCATGCATTAGTATTTGACAGATCACGCGGGATTTCAGACATGGTGTCAAAGAGAAAGATGCTCAGTATGCTTTGACATTTCATCATGAATAGACTTACTAACGAGCAACGCTTGCAAATCATTGAATTTTATTACCAAAATCAGTGTTCGGTTCGAAATGTGTTTCGCGCTTTACGTCCGATTTATGGTCTACATAATCGACCAAGTGAGCAAACAATTAATGCGATTGTGACCAAGTTTCGCACTCAGATTACTTTATTGGACATTAAACCAACCACACGAATGCGTACAGTGCGTACAGAAGAGAATATTGCGTCTGTTTCTGAGAGTGTTGCTGAAGACCGTGAAATGTCGATTCGTCGCCGTTCGCAGCAATTGGGTTTGTGTTATTCGACCACATGGAAGATTTTACGCAAAGATCTTGGTGTAAAACCGTATAAAATACAGCTCGTGCAAGAACTGAAGCCGAACGATCTGCCACAACGTCGAATTTTCAGTGAATGGGCCCTAGAAAAGTTGGCAGAAAATCCGCTTTTTTATCGACAAATTTTGTTCAGCGATGAGGCTCATTTCTGGTTGAATGGCTACGTAAATAAGCAAAATTGCCGCATTTGGAGTGAAGAGCAACCAGAAGCCGTTCAAGAACTGCCCATGCATCCCGAAAAATGCACTGTTTGGTGTGGTTTGTACGCTGGTGGAATCATTGGACCGTATTTTTTCAAAGATGCTGTTGGACGCAACGTTACGGTGAATGGCGATCGCTATCGTTCAATGCTAACAAACTTTTTGTTGCCAAAAATGGAAGAACTGAACTTGGTTGACATGTGGTTTCAACAAGATGGCGCTACATGCCATACAGCTCGCGATTCTATGGCCATTTTGAGGGAAAACTTCGGAGAACAATTCATCTCAAGGAATGGACCGGTAAGTTGGGCACCAAGATCATGCGATTTGACGCCTTTAGACTATTTTTTGTGGGGCTACGTCAAGTCTAAAGTCTACACAAATAAGCCAGCAACTATTCCAGCTTTGGAAGACAACATTTCCGAAGAAATTCGGGCTATTCCGGCCGAAATGCTCGAAAAAGTTACCCAAAATTGGACTTTCCGAATGGACCACCTAAGACGCAGCCGCGGTCAACATTTAAATGAAATTATCTTCAAAAAGTAAATGTCATGGACCAATCTAACGTTTCAAATAAAGAATCGATGAGATTTTGCAAATTTTATGCGTTTTTTTTTTAAAAAAAGTTCTCAAGCTCTTAAAAAATCACCCGTTATTAACAACCCCTCTCATACGTGCGTTTAAATTTATTTCAGAATTTCATGAAATTTTTGAATCTTTCAGCCTTCTAAAGGTTTTAATCTCTTAAGATTCTATCTAGTTACACACGATTGACAGATCTGACAATACATTCCATTTCAAGTTCATACATTTCTAAATTGTGGATCTTCGTAATAATAGTTGTAATGTTAAAAACACCTCCGAAGTTCAATTCATACAATCGTTTTTCTTTCGATTCTTCAAGTTCTTAAAACCTCTTTAGTGAAATCGACCTATTTTAAACTCACCGAAAATCATTGACCTTTAACCTTGCTTGCCCTGTCCTAACAAGTTCCTTAATCTTTCCTTTGAATGTATGACTTCAGGCTAAGTATTCAATTACAAAGGCAGGCCCTCAAATTAAAGTAAAAAAAAAAACAGACCTATTCTTCCTAAATGATTGTAGAAAAAGAAGAAGACAAAAAAAAAGGAAATAAGGCCAAGGTTACGCGACCGATACGCTTTGTGTTCTATGTGACCTCATCCTATAACCCTTTGCAGAAACACTCCTTACGCCTCCTTGCGTTAGTCTCGAAGAATTTTTTTCCGTTTTGTCTTCCTTGAATGACTCGACGACTTCCTGATAGAGTCCCATTGGGAGAAGTACTTAAAGACGCCTATACAACCAACGTTGACGACGACGACGAAAACCATGATGATGATGGTGGCGATGACTTTGATTCCGTCGACCGTCGTCAGCAAAGTTTTTCTCCTTCATTCTTGCGCTCTATGACTTTATTTGTTTTTTTTTTGTGTTTGAAAGCAAATTAAACACGATTCAGATGGTTTCCTTTCTTTCTGTCTTTTTTTTTCTATCGAGTCACTTATTTTTTTTCATCGCTTGTTCGTGTCCTTTTAATATAGTCTTGTCTGTGTCTATGAACCCTTTTTTTGTAGCTACTGAATAAATCGACACCTGATGATTCAAAAGGAGTAAGTTTTTTTCGTTTTTTTTTCTTTTTTATTCCTGGACGGACGAGAGGGCTTCCCTCTATCTTGACCTTTCTTAATGGCTTCGGAGACAAACTGAGAGATGAATAGGGGAGTTAACTTAAGGAGGTAGCTTTTTTTTTTGTACACAAATGATGTTCACCCTGTTTGTGTGTTCACTCACCTTTGCTGAATACCGTCTCTTGAGAATCACCATATTGGGTTGCCTAGACACTTTGTCTTTTGTTCAATAAGGACGACGACGATGTCGAAGGACTAAGGCTTTAACGCCTGGGCTCTCACCCCTTCTCAGTCTGAAATGGGTTGTATAGTCTACTAGAATGCAGAAAGAAACTCGTCCTTTGGGCTTGGTCTTGGTCTTATGATGAAGCGTTGGTTCTTTCTATTTTTTTTTTGCTCCTTTGAAGGACTCTTTTTTTGCAACACTGTTTTTATAGCTTAGAGAATAGAAGGAGAAAAAAGTATAAGGATATTTTTGGTATTATAATATCCTTGTCCCTTTGTGGTCTTGTGTTATTGTTTGACAATAAAGCTGGAGATCTGCTTATTCACTTGTGTGCTCCTATCATTTATCATCTACTTGGTGCGTCTGGCCAGTGTCTGGTCGTATATAAAGTATCGTGGGAAACCTAACAAAAAAAGGTCGATGTAACAAATTAAGGGATGAACTGTGGGTGATAAGGAAATACTTTGGACTGGCACGTTTTATAAGTTTATTTATTTTTTTTTCCAGCTTGAGAGTGGAACTTTTCTTTTTCTGTGAATGAACGAACCATAGACAATGGCGAGACTTAATTTGGCCTTGTAGAGAGTTTGTCATTGGGAGAAGAGTTATTTTATTTCACAACACAAACCACTTGGAATTCATTTCTTCTTCAACTTGTAGTTGAACCATATTAGGAGGACTTGAATTATTTTTAGAGAACAAGGTTATGTTCGGTTTTGAAGAGTGATGAAACACACACCATTTCAGAGAAAAATCATTCAATCAGCAACTGAAGCCAAGGAAGATAGACGAATACCTTCAAAAATAAGTCTTAGGGCACCTTCATGAAGTAGCTATCTAGTTACTTCTTGGTTGTGATTCAGTAGATAAGAACCCTCTGGCACTTGATTAAAGACTTCCGAGAAGATTGAACTTAGTATTTCTTCAACTATCCAGGTACAAAAATAAGAAATCAATAGTTCTCCTTGTCGCACTGGTATAAGTTCATTAAACTATTTCGTCGGAGTTCGTTTCGAGTTCAATTTTATTCAAATGTGCCCAAAGCCCTCCCCACTTAAATGTTACGTATACACATTCTTTGCCATTTAAAGGTTCTCTTATTTCGAACTGCAACGTGTGTTGGACTATCTTGTCGGAGGTTGGCTAAAATTCGGGTTCAAATGTTTTGTTTTAGTTCTGCTGCCTGTCTTGTGATGATTAAGTGTTTCTCATCTAAGCTCGGATTTGGCAGAATATAATTACCGAAAACCTAGTTTTAACAAAGATATCAAGCTCATCTTTTCCATCAATCGAAACTGGTTCAATTCGGGGCAAGTGACTTCCATTTCGAGCAGATTGTGAATGTAAATTGGATTTTTAAAATCTTTCCTTTTTTTGGGAATTTCTAGTTAAATGTTCTATGGCATCACTCGACTGACTTTTAAGCAAATGTGCCCCAAAGCCCTCCCAAATAATATTCTTTGACATGTTGAGATTCTCTAATTTCAAACTGTTATAAAAGTAGGTAAAAAATGCAGTTGACAGAAGTAAAATTTACAATTTGTACCTATTTTCTTTCGGAATTTCAAATATCACTAACTGGTGCTCAAGTGGTTTTTTATACTTTTTTACAAATTCAGAATCACTTTTTATAAAATGTCAACTTTTTATAAACTTATAATCTTGCCAATTCAGGAAAAAAAGCTTAAATCTCTTTGCAACACAGTGAAGGTTTTGACTCCTTTGAGCAGCTAAAACTTACTAGTTAGGTAGGTATACCTCCACATACATATAGGTACTATCCTTTCCTCTATTTCGTTTTTGCCTAGTAGCGCATCCATTAGAAACAAATTTAATTGAATTTCATGTTAAACTTTTTATAAAACATATCAACTTTTTCAAGCAAACTATTAAATTTTTGCTATGTAGTATGTATGATGTATACAAAGGAACATACCTAAATTTTGACTAACTAAAAGATAAGTTAAGAGGGAAATATACCTACACACAGAACATGCATTTATCTAAAAATACACACACACACACCCACACTCACACAAAAAAAAAAACAAGTAATAAATTTTAAATTTAATTCGAAAGGACATAAATTAAAGTTTGGAACATGTCATTTAACAAAACTTCCTCCTTTACGTACCTACACCACCACCGACCCTCAAACAAGGAACAAAAAAAAAAATACATATTCTCTCTCGGTTGGTTCGTTAATTTCGACTTGTGCAACGGAAGTGAAATTCCACCCAAAAATTCCCCCACATCACCCAAATATCCACCTAACGCCATCCATGTACACTCACCCACATTCTCGTTCTTCTGATGTGAGAAAACAGCGGCAACTCCTCCTTCTCCTTAACTTTGCTTTAATACTCCTTCCAAAAGTTTTACTCCTTTTTGGGAACATTATTCTGCTGATTTTGTTGATGCTGCTGCGTCCCGCAATCAACCCCCTTCTATACACACAACACAGTTCACGAAAAAGAACCCCTTCTGCCTGCCCTTAACCCCAAGTCGAAATTATTATACCTTCTTCTTTAGCTCTAGTGTATGTATGTTCGTTGGTTCTTGCTGCCACCCCTGCCCCGAATACTCCCCTCACATATTACCTACCCCTTGTCGTAAAACAATTTAATTTCATTTCCCTCTCGTAGCCATAAGCCTGAGGGTTGGATGGATCGAAGGGTGGTTGGGTTGAGGGTAGATTGAATGGCAATGGGTTGGGAGGGGGTTGGGGGGGTAAAAACCCAACCAAGCGCACTTCATAACAGCACACACAACACTCTATACGTACAAACATGAATACATGCACACAAAAGGATACCCCATATTGCACATATATCTATATTTGTATATGTATGTACCATATATCCTTAATGTATGTATGTGTATATGATTGCCATCATGTATATATAGAAATGCGAGTGCAAAATTCAGATTGTATCCTTTTTTGAAAATAAACCGGGCAACAAGGAGAAGAGAAACGAAAACGAAATTGCTTCTGCTTCGTGATATTGATTTTTTGTTCATCCTGCCTTGCTCCTCTTCCTGCTGTCTTTGTCGCTCTGTTTTTGGTGTTTGGTTTGTTTTTTTTTTTGTTCGGAGAATTGCGCAAAACTCATCTTCGAGCTGGCTTTTGCTGATGGTAGGGATTTTTCCTATTATTAAGTCTTTTTTTTTGAAGAAGAAGAAGAAAATTGTTGCCCAAAATTAAAATTTGCCTTCTTCGCGATTCTTAGAAGCGAGGCCTTGGTTCTATTTCCAGTCAAACGTTATGGGAAACTGCGTCTTTCCATCGCGTCAACACGGAATATTTTCAATCCTTGCTGCAAGGAACACAAATAAAATAGGTACCATATGAAACGCTCAATTTCATTTCAAACACGACGGTTGATCTTTGGGTTTTCGCGGTGGGTGAGTTTCAGGGCGGTTGACTACTCCCTGCTGTCGTCTTCTTCGTGGTGTAGATGTGCCGCCAGAGTTCAAATGCCTCATACTTGGTTTGTTCTTCAATAGCTGGCAGTATTAAAAGGTATACACTATCACTATCTCCCTCTCTAACATCGCAAAGTTTTGTGCTTGAACCCGAAGCACACCAAAAAGGATTCGTCAAACCACCACCCCTAAGAACACACATCCCTTACCATTACCAGAACCCCTCTACCCGTTTTGGGTGCATTTTCTTCGTGTTTTCGTGTAGTTGTGCTTGAGATTGTGGATGAGACGTGCCCCGGGGGTGGTTATTCTCTGCACACACAAAAGCAGATCAGAGAATTTCTAATGCAACATAACAGGGCGCTAGCATGAAAAACACACACACACACACACATGCATGACTCCGTATCCTCATCGTCAACGTCGTCAGCAACTATACACTTGCAGCCGAGGATAACGAAAACCAGACAGTGTGGCTGTGGGATAAGGGATGTGTGTTTTTTTTTTTTTGCTCAATTGCTCCCCTTTGGTGAATCAACGAAGTCCTTAAGTTTTTGCCCCCAAAAAAAAAAACAAAAGGTATGAATGAAATGAATTTTGAGTAAACTCTTTTTATTTCTCTAACGAAGTTTTATGCGTCTAATTAGATAGTTTATTGTTTAGTTTTGCCATTTAACCCAAAACTCACTCTTCCGCCGCTTCCCCCTCATTCGCCGTGAATTCTATACTTCCGACGTTTTTTTGTATTGCTGGTTGGCGGATGATGATGGTGGCGCTCTGGTGGTGCACAGCACAACACACAAGTACACTAACATTGTCGTCATCCTTTTATGTGCTTTTGCTATGGTGCTCTGCTGCTGCTACTGCTGCTATACTGCATACGAACACTCTTCTGTCGTCTTCGGAGAAGGAGAACGAGAACGAGAACGGCGAGCGTTGTTCCTCGTACTCGTCCTCGTCCTCGTCTCTATATCGAACGTGTATTTTGATATTAGATTCTGCTCAGTGGAATTTCCTGCACAACACCATTTTGAATAAATTAACAATGAGAAAGAGAATATATGCGGTCAGAGGGGCGTGGAACCTGAAAAGGGGAACATAATATTACGGTGCGGTGGGGGACGAGGTGATATTATTGTGAAAAGAATTTTACGTCTTCAGTTCTTGCCTATATTAGATTTTCAAAAACGTGCCTCAAGGATTCCAATCACGGTATTTTGAAATTAATAAAAAGTATCGAAAATTGCTTAGAAATTTAGATAGCCTAAGAATTAGAGAAAGAGATAGGTATAATTATTATTCCCTGTTCTGTATGACAAAGTGTGCCTAAGGCCAATCTGCGAAAAACGGGGTAAACGTTCATACATATACGTATCTATTTGTAGTATCCTAGAAGGATTAACAAAGACCAGTCTTTGACCGAGATTCAGGAAATCATTTCAGCCTTTACCTAGGTACATATTTGTAGACCAATTTAATAACAACCTTCAAGAAAATTACAAACAAAAGCAATATTTGGACTCATGTTGGTATGAAAGTTATACTGCTTTGGGGTGATCCAACAATACCCAACCAAATTAAACAAGGTGGGGCAACATAACATCCATTGTTTTTTTTTCTCGAAATGTATGCTTTTTACTCACTACTCTAAAGCATGCTGGCGTCTGACATGGATTTAAACTGCACTCAAGAATGGCCGCTGACGGAAAGAGACCAGTCCCGGTTCCTCTCAAAAAGGGAAGTTATTTTTCTCGCACCCTGTATAAAATTTAGATATCGTTCCTAAGTAGTTAGATGGATATCTTGAAAAAGGACCTTCCGTGTTAATGCCTAGTGTTCCTACTATCTGCTCAAGAATGGGTTAGAAAAAGTCACGCGGTAGTGCATCTCTTTCCCAAAACTTTGTCCATGCAATTTTAATAGTTCGAAGCTACTATTTAATATCACGCGACATAGCAGGATATTTTTTCCCAGGATCGTCTTATAGAACTCCTTTCCATGAAAAGATTGAGAATTTCGAGTTGAAAATCGTTGGTCGTTCCAAGGATTTGCTTCAGTGTGAAAATTTGATCAATTGTAGATCACCCGGGCCGGAAGCTTTGTTGAAGAACGGTTTATGATGCTCACGCCGTATATTTGATAGGACTTTTTAAGCCTACGTTAAGCAGTCATAACGAGTATATGGAGCTGATTGTTCAGTCTTCGAGTTTCCTTTCTGCTAAATATACTAAGTCGATGATTTGATGCATACACGTCACCAACACATCCCCTACGTCTTTGAAGAGCAATTATAACTTGCTACTTTTTTGTACCTAAGCTTAATTATTCCTGAATCTGCTCTTCTATACTGCGTAGTGGAACTAATTCTTCACTGATAAGAATGTTGATTCTCTTCATTCGATCTTCACGATGCACATTTAGCAACTGCGGGAAATGCTCCTTGAATACATCGACTATGTCCTGTTTCTGCTTTTGAGTGACACAAAGTGAAGATGTCATGATACTAAGAAGATTGATTGTTGACGTATCAGCGAAGAACTTTTCGCTCTGGTGCTTTCTGTAACAAAGAAATGGTCTGAACCGTTTTCTACGTTTTCACGAAGCTTGTAGTTATAAGCTAATTTTCCGAAGATATTTTTCCTCTTTGACTTTAGCATTGAAGTTCGCAAGCATCTTCTGGGCAGGCTCCCCAAAACAACGTCCAAAATATCATATGACTACTTTTTGGTAGATTACCTTCTTTTATAGAGCGTTTATATCAAAATTAGACTTATGTTGCCGTAAGTAGCTTTGACGCGAATCAAATGTTTCTGCTTAAATTCGTACTACCCCTCATCACGGTCATCACGGTTCCCTAGTACGATGGGCCATCGACTAAATTCCGTGGTGCGATGTGCTGGGATGGCCTTGAGGTCGGTTTTTCGTTCACACATACAATACACTACAGCACAGGCGACAGCTTCTTCATCCATCTTTTACAAATATAAACGACGCCATCGTGCAGATTCCAGAGCCCTCCATCGTGTAGAGGAGTTATTAGCTGATTTTCCATGGCTAACATTTGCAATGTTATAGTAGCTGAATTAAATGTTTCTTTTAATCCATCGTATCTCCCGAATTGACAACTGAGGGGTAAAGTGTTTTCACTTTCTAGAAGTTAATACTCTCAGGTCACTATTCGTTTACGCTATTGAACTTGATGCAATTCGAAATTAATTATTATCGGAAAATGATTACGCCTGTCTTATAACTAACTAACTTAACGAAGTAGGAAAGTTAGCCTTTTTAACAGGAGCCGAAACCTGGACCAACAGCAAGCCTACTAGACCAGGCCGGATAATCTGATGGGCAGTAACATACGCAGTGCGCACTAAGGGCTTTATAACTTCCCTCAAAAAGGTTGGAGACTGTGCCAACTTTAGCCTAGTACGCAGACCGCGACAAGACAAATTTTATCTCTACAATTTAAATATCTACAAAATTTTTCCAAATCTCGCGCAAAAGTTTGAAGTTGAAGACTTGAAATCTAATTTAATGTGTTTTTTAGTGTATCTCTGGAACGGGTTGTCTTACATACCTTTTTCATACCTTTTTGGAATCTCCTCTTGATGCTTTCAAGATAAGCATCAGCACCTTTTACATAAAACCAGTATTGACAAAATTCACTTTCGGAAATACGTAGGCTGTCAAAATTTGTCCGCAAAATAATGCTTGTATCATTCTTTTTCCTGGCAAAATTTAGTGGAGACATTTTGTACAGCAATGCACAAAAGTATGAATTATGCGCGTGAACCGCGTACTGCTCGGAAAAATATCCAAGACAAAATTTGTCCCAGGAAAAAAAAATGTATGGGAGACAAAATTTTCCCGATCTGCGTACTAGGCTTTTAAGTAAAATGTGAGAGGATTTAAAAAGAGATTCCGATGTAAAATGGTTTAAAATGTCTAAATACCACAATGGCAAGGAAATATCGAGGTGGGTGAAGTATTCCAATTCGTGAATTGCAGCAAAATAAATAATCTCTGAACGAATGATAGTACGTTCGAGATTGGGTTCGGAAAACTGAAGGGTATTCTCCGAAGCGTAAGTAATGTGCTTGAATCGGTTAAGAGGTGAAATGTATCTGGCTATTTCACAACAACACAATGCTCTCAAGATCAGCACGTATATTACTTTACTTACTTAAGGTGGCGCTACAGTCCAGGGTGGACCAGGGCCTCGACCAACAACCTACTCCAGCTAGGTCGGTCCATAGCTAGTTGTCTCCAGTTTCGCAGGTTGTTTGAGGTCCTCTTCCACTTGTATATGCAACCTCAGTCGCGGTCTTCTTCTTCTGCGCCGTCCCTCAGGATTGCATTTGAAAACTTTCCGGGCCGGAGCATTTGGGTCCATTCGCTCTATATGACCTATCCATATCAGTCGCTGGACTTTAATTCGTACAGTTCATGGTTATATCTTCTCCATTCCCCATCTATGTAGACGGGACCAAAGATCACACAGAGAATTTTCCTCTCGAAACATCCTAAAGCATTTTCATCCACTTTCGACAAGGTCCATGTGTCTCGAGTATATGCAGTTCCTAATTTGGTTCAATCGAATCGAAAACAATCGGCTGATCCTCGATTTTATCAAGTTACGTGTTATGGCCCTTGAGTTTTATGAGCTTATCAAGATTTAAATCTAGAAACAGATATGAAAATCCGAGAGTACAGTCATCAGCAAAATAATCTAATGAATTTAAAGTATCACACAAAAATCATTTATGCATATGAGAAAGAGAGTCGGTGACAAGACGGAGCCCTGTGGCACGCCAACATTTATTTAAAGAATATCAAAAATTTGAATTGCATTTAGTTGCATGATTAACTGTAATCGAAAATACGAACATTTTCATTTTTGTAAATTTTCTTAAAAACGACTTTAACGATTTTGATTAAGTAACTTCTTTTAAATGTGATGTCTTAAGTGATTGCAATAAAATTCCTATTTTAGTTTTAAACGAAAAATTATACAAAACCGAAAAAGAGTTTTAATGATTTTAGAGAATATGGTTTTAGGGAATTTCCATACATTTCATTCGTGACTCAACAAGTTTTTAATTTTATGAATTGTGTTTAACAATTATATGCTGCTTTCAAAAAATATGAAAAATGATGCAAGAGAAGATCCAATGACCTGTCATGCTTAAGAACTTAGAGTAACTTAATTTAATATGTGTCCGTGCATTTAATATAATTTTTGTGGAGTTTAACTGGCTTAAAATTCTTCTTGGAATGTTGAGTCCATTTCTTACCATTTATTTTGCAACAATTATCATTTATTTACTGCCCTTCTCTTAATCTATTCTTTGATAAATAAATTTTGAACTCGAAATAAAAATGAGATCTTAAATGTTACTCTACAGAGAACTCCAATGTCAATGTTCATATTTCACTTTTCAATTCATAAATCAATCTTTTGTGATAAGCCTTTAGAATTTGCTGTATCTACAAGAAGATATTGTATTTTTTTTCTTACTAGCGATAAGCATTTATCTTGACTTTTACTAGTTATACCCATCAAACCCGATGTGGTTAAGATTGTATTATTGGTTTTTAAGTCGAAACTGATACTTCTTCCGGTCCTTTTCTACTCAACTTTATCGCTTATGTTTGCATAACATATCGATTTAACTTTGCAATTTTATGCAGCAATATAAGTCATTGGCCGATTTAACTATAGATACAATATTTCAAAGATACAAAAAATAAACGTTGCATAGTTATTATACATGAAGTTGAAATAGAGAGAGAGAGAGCTCTTAAATATTTATTAAATGTTAAATTACATGCAATCTTAAAACGTGAAGTTGGAAACTCATATGTACCATACCTAGTACGTTCGTACATCGATGAAAAGTGGAGAGCGATCTAAGTTATAATATCTAGATACATCGGCTGTGTACAACCAACCTAACCACGAGTTCGTTTACTTAGGAGAGTGCTTTATAACGCTGAGCTAGATATACATAGCTACAACATCAAAAAAACGTTTCATGTTATTAAATGAAATCGATACATGTGCAGAGTTATAATGACGCCTGCCACCACTGTTCGCCGCCGCCCGCGCGCCGCACCACTGAGCAACTTTGGTAAATTAAACATTACAAGGATGTTTGTGATGGAATGAAAAGTGTTCGGCAGGAAAGGGGAAACTGAAAATGCATTGTATTTTATTACGAAGCTTATTATATCAATTAATTTTAAATATAAGCAATGGCGGCTGCAATGGCGAAGAGGAAGAGAATGCTTTTGTTTTTTTTTTAATTTCATAATTTCTCATATCGCAAAGATCTAAACGTTAGGAAAAAGAGTGGGCGTAACTCAATTAAGTCTAGGTAAATCACAATCTAAATTAGTTTGCAAATTTGCACATGTACTCTCGTACGTATAGGTAGGAGATGTATAGAATATGTTTGCCTGATATTAATATAGTAATGAATAAATAATTTACTTTGGTTCATGAATAATAAGTACCTAATTGTGAATTGTTAACCAATTTACTTGGAATAGAAAATTAGTATATAAATAAGTAAATAAATTTTAATTGAAGTTTTCAAGAAACAATTATAAAATTATAAACAATTAGAAAATTATTCTAAACTTATCTAATTTCTTGATCGTGTCCTGTGTGTCGTAGCGAAACCTCCATCGTTATTGAGTCTCTATTTGCGTGTGATATTCATATGTTTTGTTCCAGGTTGGCTTACTCGAATGACTTGCATTCTATGGCCTAAGCTTGTTTTAAAAATTATAATCACTGTTGAAAGGATGCCAAATTCGATTAGAATCAATCGCATTAAGGATAATACAAGTCTGACATAGAATGATACATTAAATGAAACTTTTCTGATTTTAATTTTATATTGAAAACCATTCTTAAACAAGTTACTCTCATGCCGATATGTATAAAATAATTTGCTGGCAGTGCTTAAAGTGGTCGGGCCAATAATTGATGATATGTGGCGTTATTCCGGCAATGGCTTCACGAATTGTCATCCAAACTGGTTATCTTGTTAGCCTAAACTAAGGTCTTGATATAGTCCTTGAAGAAATAATCAAGTGGTGTCAAGTTGCATGATTTTGGCAGCCAAATGATGAATGTTCGTCGAGAGATGACCCAGTTACAAAATTTTTCCTTAACAGCTTCGAACGTTCCGTCGCTTGAATGGCATGTAGCTCCATCTTGTTGGAATCACAGCTCGGGCATATCGGGGTTGTTGAGCTCTGGCTACAGAAATTCAATTAACATCGCACTTTACCCGAGACCATTGAAGGTAACAGTGTCTCCTTCTTCATTTCGAAAGAAATAAGGTCCCATTATGCCGCCATGCGTAATGGTTAATACGTTGGACTGTCATGCAGAAGGCGTTAGGTTCGATTCTCAGCCGCTTGAAATGAAAATTTCACGATTGTACTGCTTCTTATGAGAAGTTGACAAATCCTCCAAGAGTAGCTCTTGTCATTAAAAGTTCATCCCAGTTCGGAATCGGCAGAAAATTTTAGGTCCTCTTCATTTTTGTTAAACCCCCAAGAATGTACTGCCAACTTAGCCCAGCCACTTACTGCACTCTTCCAAATGTCCATTTCAACAGGAATTTTTCCCCAGCTTTGGAAAGATGCTTTTATTATACCTGTGCATAAGAAAGGACCTTAAAAATGATATAGTTAACTATAGACCTATTGCAAAACTTTCTTGCCTACCGAAACTCTTTGAGAGTATTATATATGACAATAAGTTCTTTTTTGTAAGCCGATTTTTTCAACTAAACAACATGGTTTCCTAAAGGGCAGGTCCACTACCACTAACCTGGTAGATTTTGTATCTACTACCCTGTGTGCTTTAGAAGTAGGAAACGAAGTCGATGCGATAGCTACTGATTTTAGCAAAGCTTTCGACAAAATATCCCATAATATAATATTATTTAAGCTAAAACAACTCGGCTTTCCGCCCTAAATGATTTCATAGATTCAATCATATTTATCGAAACGACAATACAACGTTATATTCAGGTCGTGTATATCTATCTCCATCCGTGCAACGTCTGGAGTACCGCAAGGTAGCCATCTAGGACCACTTATTTTCGTTCTAACCACTAATGACGTTGAAAAAATAGTTTCGAACTCTGATCTGTTAATCTACGCAGATGACATGAGAATATGCCGAAAGATCTCTTGTACCGAAGATTCCAAATCTCGGCAAATCGACTTGGACAAATTCTACATTTGGTGCCAAAAAACCTCCTGGAACTCAACGTTAATAAATATACCCGTAAGCGTTCTCCATTAGTTCAAAGACAATATTTTATAAATGACGAACTCATTCCCATTGTTACTTCGATCCGTAATTTGTTATCATATTGATAACATTATAAATAAAGCTAACTCTTCACTTTAATTTATTAAATGCTGGTCGAAAGAATTCTCCGATCACTATGTTATAAAATCCCTCTACATGACTTTTGTCCGACCACTTTTGGAATATGCAATATATCAAGTTCACATTAATCGCATTGAAGCCGTCCAACGTAGATTTTTACATTTCGCCTTGCGTGGACTTGGCTGGGATAATCCTTTTAACCTTCCTCCATATGAAGAACGTCTAAAGCTTCTAAGTTTAAAATCTTTATATGCGCGCCGTAACACTTCTGATATTATCTTCGTTCATCAGTTATTAACATGTAACATTGATTGTCCCTGTTTACTACAACAGATCGGTTTCAATACTAACCACATCGTTTTCGATCTACGACTCATTTTCGACTCCAATACCATAGTACCGACTACGGACGAAACGAACCCCTGTCAAGAATGTTGAGTAGGGTAAATAATTCTCACATATTTGACTTAAATATCAGTAAACCCTCACTTAAACATGCCCTACTACGCTACCCGTCCTGGCACTTATCCAAATTATCTTTTTATTAATCAACTTATGAATTTTTAGACTTAAGTACTTAATGTTAGACTTAAGATATTTTTATTGTGATATAGTATAAGTGGCTTGTATTAAGCTTAATTAATCAAACCCTATATCTATAAAATACTTTTAAAAGCAGCGAAAAGTCGTTTACTTCAGTAATACTTTTTAAAACTTTATAGTGTCAATCGACATAGCTTATAATGCGAACAGAAAACTTTCAATAATAAAAAGAAATAATAAAGGAACTAAATGACTACCTTGTGGAATGTCAGAATTAACTTAAAATCGACCCGAACAATCATCTCGAAAAGTAAGAACATCGCATTAAATTAAGGCGAAATCTATATAATAAAGGGACTTCAATAAGGTGGGATAAATAAGCCATCCTTCAAATGCTCGCCTCGGCATCTTACGGTGGCGCGGATCCGAGTGGTTCATATTTCAATGACTCATTGACATAGAACCGGCTGAATTTGAGCGATGGCCCGAGTTATGTCCATCTTTAAGGCATCGGTAGATTGCAAGGGATAACCTTAGGTACCCTCAAATCGTTCCTGCAGAATGTCAGTCGGGGTGTTTGCTGTGTGGCACATAGCACCCGTCCTGCTGGAACCACAAGGTATCTAGGCCTACGTGGTTTAATTTAGGACATATGGAATTGGTTATCATCGTTCTATAACGGTCACCTTTGCCTGCCTGTTATCGCCTCATCAACGTCGCGTCGTTTTCGAAAAAAGTACGGACCAATTACACCCAAATGCACACCAGACTGTAACTTTTTGAGAATACAGTGTCACCTGATGAAGCTTGTGAGGGTTGGTGTCTTACCATATACGGCCATTTTTTTGTGCTTACACAGCCATTCATTCAAAAATGAGCTTCGTCGCTAAAGATGAAATAGCTCCGAAGCCTAGTCAGCGAACAAGCGGCGTTGTCTATGGTCTTGAACTTTGAGCTGATAGGTCAGTTGGATTTTGTACGGATGTAAGCTTAAATCGTACCCCTTGGCGTAATGGTTAGTGCGTTGGACTGTCATGCAGAAGGTCTCGAGTTCGATTCTCAGCCGCTGCAAGAAAGTTTTTGTTTTAGGGGTGTACTGCCTCTTGCGAGGAATTGACAAATTCTCCAAGAGTTCTCCTTGTCATAAAAAGTGCTGCTCATTAGCCGTTCGGAATCAGCAGAAAATTGTAGGTTCCCTCCGTTCCTGGTAACACGCACACAGGAATGGTTGAGCGTTGTAAGTCACTAGGTCCTGGTTCACTTCGAGCTGTTGCACCAAATTTATTTTATTTATTTTATTTTTGTAGGCCTAAGTCTCCACACAAAATTCACCAAGTTGAAGTCTGCGAAAGACCTAATTGTTGTGCAAGGCGAAGAATCGACTGCCTCGGGTTCTGCTGTTCAAGGACAGTGGCTACGTTTTCGACCGATTTTGAGTTTTTTGACGTAGGAATGGTGACTCATTAATTACCGAACTGGTCGTCTCAATTTTGACCACCAAACGTTGAAAAGTCGACTGTGAAGAGGCAGTAAAATGGGCGCATCGTTCGCATAAGCGAAGACCCAGTTTAATAATACATATACACCCCTATCACAGAATTCGGCGAATGAGCTAAAGTGACAGTTTCAATTCATTTCCAAACTTTTGCTATTACTGAATCCGACGAATGAAAGTTGAACGAATGTCGGTAACAATCCCTGCACCACTGATATTTTGTTCAACTTATATGGTATTACAGAATTCGCAATCCATTTGCACTCCATACAATTTCTATCATTTTACATTCGCACCAAGTTCGAAACGAATCTGAAGTGAATTTTTGATTAAACGAAAATAAACAATGGAGAGTACAAAAATGTAAGTCAAAAGCTTATCATACTTAATGCTAAAGTGTTTGTTTGACAAATTTTAATAGAAAACGCACAAATAGCAACGCAACCAGAGAGCAAGAAATCTAAAAAAAAAAAAAGAGCACACGGTTGGTTTTGAACCGTCCTCCATCTTCGTACTAACTACTCTCAACGATGCTTGATTTCGTTGATCGAAAGCGATACTATTATCACAGTCTAGGCCAGTTGAATAATTGCTTGTAGCTGACAGTGTCGATACGAAAGTTCATAAATGATAAGGTAATTTTAGGAATCGACAATGTAGTTCATCCGACGAATTTCATAATTGAGTTTTACAGCGGATGCGAATCGAGTCAACTCGAGACATGATAGTTTTTTTTTCATTTAGACGTGCTGTTGAGCCGTGTTACTTGCCACAGTGATTCGAAATAAATATCAACCAGATTTGACAGAAGTCATCAAAACAACATGGCCGCCTGAGGCTGTTAAAATCTACCAGCGCAAATTTCTAAGTCCTTTACAACTTTCATTAAACTTAAAAGCCTTTATATAACTGATGATATAATTTATCAGAACTTTGACTTAAATCAGTAAACATATATACCACAATCAATATCTTTTCGATTCTCTCAGAAATCAAGACAGAAAGGTATAAAATGAAAAGTGGAAATGTTGACTTTAGCTGCCACACATAAAAAAATCGTTAAAAGACGTTAAATAAAATGAACTAAAACAAGAAGTCATTTGTGATTTAGCAATTTTTTGATACAATAATTCATACTCTTGGAGTTAAAGGTACTCTACGAATATTGCAGCATAAGCTATTTAGAGTTTTACTAATTTTTTTTACCACATAAAACTCAATTAATAGCTTCGACAACTAGACTCGACTATAAGGCTAAATGCTTAGTCGAAGGGGGTTCTTTTATGCTTTCAAGTTTAATTGAAAAACTTTTTTTGACTGACATTTGAGCCCAGACATAGCGTCTTAATGTAGTAGTTTTTTCAAGTTGTTGTTGTAATATTTAAACTCAATAATTACTCACCAAAACCACTTAACGAGTTTAATTTCATTATTCTAAAAATGTTGGAATTTTATTTATTAATGTTTTATAATTGACCATACCTTAAACTAAACTTTAAAACAACAAGTGTGTATTTAGGGAGGACAGACAAAATTATTTCAATACCAACGTTACTCGCATTTAAATTTATTTAAAAAAGAAACCAAACGCAAGACATCAGAAAGTGTAAATTTTCATTAAAAAAATAACACACTTTGGAAATATAAAATATGAAATGAAATTGAAAGTAATGTATACAAGTTAAAAATATATAACATGCTGCCGCAGAATAAAACAACCAACTCATTACTGTTTAAAAAAAAAAAAAAAAAAAAATTAACAAACATCACTTTCGTCTTGCTTCCATATAAAAAAAATAAAACTAAAACAAAAACAAAAAACACAACATTATCGCAGCACAAGAAGATGAGTGTTTCGCTGGTGCAACAGCAACGAGAAATGTCTGCTTTTAATTAAAAAACAGCAAAATGTACAAAAATAGTACAAAAAAAACATAATATATTCTCGTCCACTCTTATTGTGAGTCTGGCTCACTATACAAATGCATACGTTCTTCCCTCCGCAAGCCTTAAACTTTTATGTCTTTTTATCTGTTTTGTGTTTTTTACGATTATTTTTGTTTTATGTGCTTTAAGGAATGAAACATATATTGAAAACCATAAAATTCAAAAACAGAAACAAACTCAATTTTGTTGGAGCGGAATATTGTTATCATAATTTGTTTTGCTTAAGTCCTTCGATTTAAACTTCTTGAATTTTGAATGAGAAATTCACAATAGAAAAACCAATTTTAAAAAGTTCTGTAGAAAATAAAAAAAACCAAACCATCTCTATTTTGTTTTGGTTTTATACATATTTTTAATAAGTTGTATGTCTATGTCGGTTTGAAGTGTTAAAATTCAAATATAACATTAAAAACAAAATGAAAACCCCTTCGTCATCATCTAGATAAATAACAAGAAAATATTGATTTTCTGTCGCAACAAAAAGGAGCTAAATTAGAAATTTAATGGAAGTTTTTCCTTCATACCCCATCCTACGAAACGAACAACGACGACTATTTCAGCTAAGGTCCCCCAGACCCCAGCCCAATTCATGCTCCTTGTACCCCCATCCAATATGGCAGCCTGTACCACCACCATCACCACCACCACTACTATATACGAACAGCCATTACCATCATTTTAACGGGAAAACTCTGGTAGAGGTTTTATTGTAGATTGGTAGGTAGGTAGGTAGGTGGGTAGGTAGGGTTGCATTGTATTCTCTCTTTCATTTATATCTCAGTATAACTAAACCACCCACTTCCCCCCCCCCCCACTTTTTCCTTTATTGTATTCCTTATTAATATTATAAAAGAGGGCAGAAGAAAACGGGAGGTAGTGTAGCAGAGGTACAACTTTATTATTTTCACTATAAATTTTGACGTTATATTTTTTATTATTTTTTTTTTTGTTGTGGTATACGAGTACATACTTTTGTCCTTCGATGATAATAAAAGTAGTGAGGTATTTAAGTCAACACAATTCACAGAAAAATGTGATTGGATAAATTTCTAAAATGAAAATTGGAAAGGAAATAGTTTAAGAGAGGTATTGATTTATGTTAATAAAAAGAAAATTATTTAAATAAAATATCGCCAAGATGATATTAGTACAAATTGCGCATAATATTACTCGTTTTGTTGTTGTTTCTTAAGGGTTTTCTGCACCAAAACGAAACATTGTTTAAAAAAAAATTCTTGAAAATTTTAATTTTTTTTTCTCTTGTCTTGGAAAGTGCTGCACATTAGCCGTTCAGATTCGGCAGTAGGACCCCTTTGTTCCTGGTAACACGCACACAGAAATGGTTGACAATTGTAAGTCACTATAGGTCCTGGTTCACTTCGAGCTGTTGCACCACCAAATTTTTAATGTAAAGTACATTTTTTATTGGTTTATTTATTTGGATTCAACGGTATTAACGCGTTCATATTTAGTAAAATGATAAAACGTTCTCAATTTGAGGCATTGGTTTGTGCATTGGAAGAAAATTTGGAGGTAGCAAGGGGCCATAGGAAGAGTGGAAAACTCGAAGCAAATAATTAACAGTTTTGGGCGGAACTTTCGATAAAAATAAATAGCCTTGGGCCACCCATCCGAAATGGTCCAGCTTGTCTTAAAGTAAGAAATATTTAACAAATTGTAATACATGCCTCTTTAGGTCTGCAATGATCAAAAGTATTTAGTTAAAACAGAAACTGCATCACAATAAAAAGGGGTGGTGAAATTACAACCATATGCTAGAGCAAATTTGAGGAGTGCATTGCTAACATTTTAAATTTAAATTGTTAATCCCCAAGGATCAAACATTGGAGTTTTTCAGCCTCCTTCTGTAGTCGACAATATATATACTGAAGATGAAACTGACATAGTCCAAGAATATAACGAGGATTCACAAGCCAGTAACACCACTCGTACAAAAAAACAAAAAAAAAAAAATAGAAGGAGAGCTACTTCAAATCAATGGAGCTCATCTGAATTTTATTATAAATAAAATAATTTATTTGAAAAAACAACAAATGACTTTTTCAATTCAAATTTATTGATTTTGACAATTACCTACGGGCGACAATATACGTTGCTTGTTTAAGCTTCTCGTACGCAACGTATACGACTTGAAGAATAACGATTTTGATACGAAACGAGTTCGAGTTCGACTAAGAGTACGAGACAAAATACGACTTGTGGAATATGGGTGAGTATCTCTTGTCATGAAAAGTGCTGCTTATTAGTTGTTCGGATTCGGCAGAAATTTGAAGGTCGCCACCGTGTCTGGTAACACACACAGGAATGAGAGTTGTAAGTCACTAGGTTCTGGTTCTCTTCAAGCATTACACCACAAAATGTTTTTATTTATTTTATAATGTGTGTTGTTGGCTTTGAAACTAATATTATTGGCACCATGTTGTATCTAGACTATAATGCCTTGAAGATTATTAGGTTATAAGCCACATAGGATACTTACGGGGGAGTGTGAAAATATCAAAAGTACTACAGAGTTACTTGTCTCTGATTTATATCGGTCTCGAAATTTTGGACAGACTTAACATTACTGGACCTATTATTTTGATCACATTTACGAGGATTCGATCTTAATTAAGTTTCTAAGACAATTGAAATTTTAGATCATGTAATTGTAATGTTCGTTTTTTGGAGCTCTTTTATTTTTATTTGAGTCATCCATAATCTCCCCATACGATAATAGAAGACTTAAAAAGTAGGTCTCGCAATTCTGCTCATCTGTCCGGTCTGCCTGTCTGTCGACTACACCCTAAAACGACTCGGCAGATTTTATTCAAACTTGATAGATATCATTTTTTACTTGCGACTTATATAGGTACTATAAGGCAAGTTATGCATTCGGAAAAAAAAATCTAACTCGAGATTTTGATCAAAGTTGACATTACGATGATAGTGAAGACCAAAAAAGTTGGTCTCGCAATTCTGTCTGTCTGTTCGACTACAAATATTTTTTTTCTCAAAAACTGTCCAACAAATTAAAAAGAAAATTCAAAAAATTTCATTTAGTTAAAATTTTCCAAAAAATGGTTATTTTTGGCTCAATATTTTTCTTGGAAATTTAATTCTCACTTGTACAATGATACAAAATTAAAGTTAGCGGGCCAAAATTTTTTCTTAAAAATGTTTTTAAAATTTTGTATGCAAATTCATATTTGTATAGCATTCTATTTTTATCGCTTACTAATAGAAGAATTAAAAAAATTCATTTTATCCTTATCAACAGTTTTCTTTAATAACATTCGTTTCTAAAATTCCTAGCCTATTACATAGGCGCAAGTTCGTGCGACCCAGTCGTGCATTTTATTAATTATTAATAATGGTACTTGCCATACAATTTTTTTCTTGAAATTTAAGAAAATATTTCTTTTTTTCAAAAACTATTCAAAAGGTTCTCAAAAGAAATTCTAAAAATTTAATTTAGTAAAAGCTTTGAAAACCAAATGTTCGATTTTTTGAAACAGTGTTTTAATACTATCTTTCAATACAAGATGTAGGAAGTACAGTATCGACCATACAAATGTTATAAAATGGTTTTGGAACACAGTACCTATTTTCCTTGGAAACTGCACATAGAAAGTTGATAAAAAATTTCAGTTTCGCTTAATTGCTACGATCTGCAATTCAATAAAAAATAATAATTTAAGATTACTGACAGTACGTACAATTGAACATTTTTTTGATTTTTGTCTTTCTGAATTTTAATAAAATAATTTTGTACAGAGGCTTCTTAAAAAAGTTTGAAAAACATTGTTTACGAGTATTAAAACTAAACAACAAATATTTTTAGAATTTTTGAAAAAAATGTCGAAATTTGTTTTGAAAATTCTCAGAAACGGGCTATTATTTTTTTTTTGAAACTGAATTTTTAATTCCACATTAATAAGAACTTAAAATTGGTGTCCAACATTTTTACATATAGCTTTAATTACTCAAAAACTTATTTTAATCTTTTACAAACTAATTTTGTAATTCTGAACATTTTTCATTAATAACATGTATTTTCAAAATTCTAAGTCTCTTAAATATAAGATCATGTTCGTTCGATCCAATTTTGAATTTTATTTCTTTAATACAAATGGTTTATTGTTTAAAATGTTTTGGTATTCAATATTTGTTGTTTCACTTGAAAAAACTTTTCAAAAATCTGCCGACCTATTGTCGAAATATTCAATTAATACAAAAACAAGACAATTTTATCAAAAAAAAAGTCAAAAACCTGTTTTTGTTATATGGATCTCTGACAAAAACCCGATTTCACTGCAAACAATTACAACATCACATTTAAGGTAGTGTGGAGCTAAAAGTTAGGGTTAAAAAATAACAGCTAAAAGACAGAGTTGTCCCATAAATTAAGATTCGACTAAAAGAAAAGAATGTTTATCTTCTACATACATAACTACCGACTTATATACGCCAGTTATTATTTTGAAAGTTATTGAAGGAAGTTCTGAAGCTAATCCCAAAAGGTAAGCTCATCTTTTTCTTAAATTTCATAAGGGGGTTATAGTTGTAACATTTTGCAGGATGTTGAAAACAAGCCCGTTCAGAACCAAATGCACCTGGTGGTCGATAACAAATAATTATCTCGCGCTTTTGGAGGATTACGTTAGATGTGATTTTTTGTAAATAGGACGGTTGAAACTTCATAGCAATTGTGTCCTATGGCGTAGTCCCTTTTACGGTTTTTGTTGTTTTGCCAAAATTAAAACATTTGTATATCACATAACGAGTTAAATATAGTTGGTTTTGAGAAATTAAAAAAAAAAAATAATAACCCCTACAGATATTGCTCTAGAATACCTAAAACAACATCGAAATTTCTTTCCTATATATGTACATATACTCCTATACATATAGTCCGAACGGCTAATGACAAGAGATACTCTTAGAGGATTTGTCAATTCCGCCAGAGGCAGTACACCCCTTAAAAGCCTTTTTTGCAGCTACATACCAAGCATCGAACACAAGTCCTCCTGCATTACATATCTGCTGCAGTCAACATTATGCCAAGGGGTACTACTGAAACTTATTAGCATGTGCAGAAATTTAATTTAAAGCACTTTAATATATTCAATATTAAAAAATTAAAAGTACGTTTACGTACTAAAATCCAAATTTTTACTTCTATTTTCTACTCATTTCCTTTGTAAATTTCGATGAGATAATTGAGAATTCAAATCAGTTCGAAATAAAAATGTGGAGAAAATACCAAAAAATCCCACTATTAAAATAATAAAACTGGCGTTTTGGCTCTTCCCCATTCTAAAAATTCAAAAGCATACCTAACCTTATTTCCTTCTGTATAAAGGGTCCAAGGCATCTGTTACGTTCAATAAAAAAAAAAAATAGATGAAAAGTACAAGGCTGCTTCATAACTAGAATTTAAATTAAAAGTTCAGCGTTGGAATGATTGATGCACAATTATGTTGATAAAATAAGTTCTAAATATTTTTGTTGACCATCGGCATTGTCTGATTTTTTTTTTTTTTTTTTTTTTTTTTATAATCTACCCGCGCTCAAGGGATTATGATTACCCTTTAAATGTTTCAACACAGCGCGGGCGTGAAGTTAATGAAGAGAAAGAAGGATAGGAAAGATGTGTGGCACGATGTTCTGAGACTGTTGGTGGTTGTCTCAGATATTTTTATCTCTAGGGATGGCGGCTGAGCTAAAGCGGAGAAATGCCGTGTCTTATTTCTATGTCGCTTATAATTCACATTATTTTATTCGTGTTCATCCTTGTTGGGCATACTAGTTTAACTCAATTACATGTTGTTAGTGTTATGCCTGAACAACATGTAATGAGTAAACCAGCAACCCATTGATGACAATTTTTAGAAGGTTTTTAATGGAATTAAAGCGACATAGACGACGGCAGGGATCGAACCTGTCATCATGAGGTTGACAGGCGAGCACACATCCATCGCGCCACGGCCACCCCCAACCATCGGCATTGTCTGATTGTAGAAAACCGAGTCTTGTGATTATTTAAATTTTAAATAGTTAACAAATATTTATATTTTTCTATTCAGTCCAATTGTAAGATATATTTTTTTTATTAACTTTAAATCAATGATTTTAAAATAATTATTAGTGGAACAAAATAAAAAAACACCCTTTGAAGATACTCCTTTTTATTCATCGGTAGTACACACATACATACATATACCCAAATAGAATGCAAACAAAATGAACAAAAACAAATAAACAACTTATAAAGATATATTGCTCTGCAAAAAATAAAAAAAAAGTACTTACTAGAACCATTGAGGGAGGGAAGAAGTAATGCAAAAAAAAAAAAACAAGAATAATTTATCCATCTAAACTAGAATTCTATGCAAATTGTTCAGCATAAAATATTTCTTTTATATCATTTCCATGAACCTTTTAACAATTTCTTTAAAAATTTATTGGCTTTTTCATGTGTTTTATTGTTTTAATATTTGAAGTCAGAAAATTTATGTAATATACGAATATTGGGTTGAAATGAAACAAATGAAAAACAAATAATGCCTGTAGCGAACAAAAAGTGTTTTAGGTAAACGAATCAGTATGACCTTAAGTTTGAGACTCCTGACGAGTCTTTAAAATTCTAAATTTGTCTGTGTGAGAAGAGACAGAATTGACCGTTTTCGAAAACGTCATTTGTGTCGCCAACTGCAAAAGTCAACTGCTCGAAAACCATAAACGAAATTTGAATTAAAAAGCTTATATTCGATAACGTTGTTTGCTTATTTGCGGCGCAAATCCGCAGTTAGAATATCTAATTTACGACAGAAATTGACGTTGATTTGACGTTTTAAAAAACGGCCATTTTGTTAAAAAAAAAAGAAACTAATTAAGCCAGACAATCGGGTAATATACTTAATTAAATTGGAACACTTTTATGAAAATGTCTTTTATCCTGATATAAAATTCTTAAGTATGCGCAATGCTCAATGAGTATAAGCTGTTTCAGATGTCTTAAAGGCGCTGGTTAATTTACTTTTTTTTTAATATTAACATAAAAAAACGTTGGGCACAGTTGAATCTGGTAAACGAGGTGACCAAGGAAACCTCATTTTCTGAAATCAAAAGTTCACCAAAATTTTTCCCAGCAGGTCCATAGTTCGCCTAGCTGACTAGAAAGTGCGGGCTGATGGTTAACCCGGCAAAAATAGAATGAGTCCTTTTTGCAAATAAAAGGAAAATACCAAGCTTCAGAATACCTTCAATTGAAGGCACCCCATTGAGGATTTCAGATCATGCAAAGTATCTTGGTGTGATTCTAGATAGGAAATCAAACTGGAGTCTTAACACTAAGGAAAGAGCGAAAAAAAGGAATGATTGCATTCTACTCCTTAAACAGAATCTTTTTAAAATCCTGGGGACCTAGCTCAAAAATTATCAGGTGGATGTATTTGGCTATAATCAGACCAATACTAACTTATGGTAATTTGGCATGGTGGTATGCAACGGAAAAAAGCACGAACCTCAAAACTCTGACAAAAGTACAGAGTCTTGCGTGCATTGGAATTACGGGTACCATGAGATCCACACCAACTGATACCCCTAAACCTTTTCGTGCAAGAATCCGCAGTAAGCGCCTTAGGGCTAAGCCAGACTGATACCTGGAAAAACAGCGCAATAGGACATGCTCTAATTCTTCAGAAATATTTGGGTGATAGTATCATTACAGATTATACAACACCCGAGCTTGACTTTTATCATAACAGTGTCTTCCAAGCGGAGGTCCTGGCAGTGACAACAGCTGCTAAACATGTATCAATGATGGCGATACCACGGGCTGATATCACCTTTTACATTGACAGCCAAGCGGCAATAAAAGCGATTTCTGCCACTGTGATAAAATCGAAGATTGTCTCTTGCTGTCGCGAAGAGCTTAAGGTTCTTGGCATGCAGCACAATATTAGACTCTGCTGGGTACCGGGACACAGCGGTTTACAAGGTAATGAAAATGCCGATGAGTTGACAAGACAGGGATCAGTGCTTGACGCTAGTGAAGCAGAGATGGTAGGTATCCCACTCTGCAACATTAAACAGAAAATTTCAGATTTAATCCTAAAGAAATCCAATGAAAGGTTGAGTCTACTTGACACCTGTGATACTACTAGGAAAGTATGGCCTTGCTGTAACAAGCAAATGACTGACAAAGTTATGCAACTTAGTAAGAAGTCCCATCGCTCTCCTACGAGCATAATCACCGGACATACATAATTTACTGAAATATCATAAATTCAAAACGAAACTAAATACAGATGACCTATGCAGAGGATGTGGTGATGAAGAGGTACATGAAGACACATCACAATTTCTCTGTCATTGCCCTTCACTATGCCACCAGAGAAGGAAATTGCTTGGTAGTTACTTCTTTGACAATCTAGAAGATCTTTCTAATATTTCAGGAATTCACATGTTGAACTTCGTCAATGCTTCAAAATGGCTTGACCGATTAACAGAATACATACGTAGGATTTTATCAGAAAAGAGTGATTACACCTACGGGTAACACAATGGATCTATGTACATTGATCTAAGTGTGACGATAGTGACATCAATTGTCAGCCCAACAACCTAACCTAACGTGGCCTAACTGTGAGCGCAGTCGCTCCATCTTGTTTTGTTGAAATCGCAACTATGGACGTTGCTGGCGCTATTGGTCGCAAACAGTTTTCGATGATTTGTTTTGTAAGAAGTCCCGGAAATCGTTTCATTCTAGAAGAAATGTGGTCTATAATTTTGTCTGCCAGGAAAACGCACCAAATATTGCATCTAGATGGGTTTAATCTACAGTTCTCAGATGATCAAACTTTTAATCATGAGGTCTGTACCAGCTGATCTTGAATCATAACAATTGATTATCGACAAGGATAGAAAGTGGGTCCCGAAATTCTGTTTGTCTGTCTGTAAGGGTGTAACTCGAAGTATAGCCTTAACCGCTGAAGCGTGTTTTTACTTGCGACTTATAGGTACTATAAGGCAAGTTACATATGCATTCGTAAAAAAAATCGCACTCGAGATTTTGATCAAAGTTGACATTACGATGATAGCGAAGACTAAAAAAGTGGGTCTCGCAATTCTGTCTGTCTGTCTGTCTCTTCGACTACAGGCTAAACGACTCGGCCAATTTTCTTTAAACTTGGTAGATATCATTTTTAATTTTTTCCCCCCACACGTTTTTTTCTTTTTTTTTTTAAGACCAAAAATAACGGTACCCCCCATACGAATTTTTTTCGAAATTTTATAAACATTTTTTTTTCTCAAAAACTGTTCAACAGATTTTAAAAATAAAGATACAGAAAAATTTCATTTAATTAAATCTAGGTATTGGTTGAAAAAATTTTTCCGAAAAATGGTTATTGAGGGTACCCCCCATGGAACCATTTTTTTTGTTTTTGATTTTCTGAAAAACGGTTCAACCGATTTTGATAATTTTTTTTTTGCTAAAGCTTCCCAAAAACATAAATAGAATTGTGTACTCAAATTTTCAAAAAAAATTTTTTTGGATTTTTAAAAAAAACTTCAAAAATTTTTTTTCAAAACTCAATATTTCGAAAACCCCATGCTAGATTTTTTTTAAACTTGATAAATAAAAGTTTCTCAATATAATCTACAAAATGTGAAAAAATTTTTTTTATTTTACCTAAAAATAAAGGTACCTACCATACAAATGCTAAAAAATTAAAAAAAAATGGTTTTCAAAAATCGTATTTTTCTCGGAAACGGCACCTAGAATTTTGATAAAAATTTTTTTCTTTCAATTAATTTTTACGATCTTTAATTCAATAAAAAAAATTTTGAAATTAAGATATTACAGCTTGTACCTACCATAGAACCATTTTTTCGAATTTTGAATTTCTCATTATCCACATAACGGATCTTAATGAAAATTTTTATAGAGAAGCTTCTAAAAAGTCTAAAACACATTGCATTTCAAAACTTTAAAATAAATATTTGTTGAATTTTTGAAAAAAAAAAATCTCTTTTTTTTCTTTTTTTTTTTGAAAATTCGATATCTCCGAAACGGGTCAATATTTCTTTTCGTAAATTTAATTTGTATTCAAACAATAATAAAAACTTTAAATTAGCGTACCAAAATTTTTTCTTAAAAAGCTTTTAAAAAGTTTGTATATAAAAGCTTCTTTTAAAGAAACCACTACAAGGACTTATAATTCTTGTTCTTGAATAAATTCATATTTGCATAGCATTCTGTTACTACTAAAAGAATTTAAAAATTAATTTTATCCTTATGAACAGTTTTCTCTAATAACATTCGTTTTTAAAATTCCCAGTCGATTACATAGGAGTAAGTTCGTGCGACCCAGTCGTGCATTTTATTTTTTTCAAATTTGGTACTTAAGGATCTTCGGTGATTCCCTAACTGAGAATTTTGAATTTTTGTGCATCTCCAAATCGGAATGGTTACTCCAGTCCAAATCGAGCATTATTGACTTAAATTCAGACGTTTTTGACCATGCAGCATTCATTGTTATACAATATATATGCTTTCTGTCCAAAATATAACTAAATTGGAGCAGTAATTTACTATCTAACTATTGGAGAACCCATTCAATGTAAAACTGAGTATATTGGTTGGTAAACCACTGCTCCTGCACCTGATAGGTATACTAACGGGTCACTGCTCAGTGCCCTATTGGCACAATGGCCACTAGAATGGGTGCATTTGCACCCGATTTATGTAGGAGCTGTCAGGATGTCGAGGAGATTGAAACCATTAAACACCTGCTCTGGGACTGTCCGAACCTCCAAACATATCGCTTCTGTTGCTTTGGAAACAGGTTTGATGGAGAACTAGACGATCTAACGCAGTTCTCAATGGCAAATATGAGAAAAATTTATTGTAAGCCCAGTAACAACCAGTAAGAACCAGTCTACATAAGACATTAGTTAGGAGCATCTCTGCTTTTATTAATAGGGGATCATAATGGGCCAATAGGCTTCCGTGTACGCAACAGCTCTGGGATGTGCACGCCCCTCCTAACCTAACCTAACTGCTACTGCGGTGGTCGTTGCTCACATAAGTGGGTAACTTTTGTTCGGAGGCTTGATATTTCGATCAGTCCCGTAGTACCAAATTAGGGTTTTCATTATATTTACCTCTTGAAGTTCAAGCAGTTGCCCGAAACTACAAGCTACTTACATTTCTCGATTAGTTTTTTTTTTTGCTTTTGCAAGCGCGGCGAACTATAGTTTTAAACCCTTGCCTGATTCTTTTTCTTTTTGCATATTTTCTTAAGGATGCTTTTTCAATATACATATATGTAACTTTACGTTACTATTGCATTGGTATTACCTTCATCGATTTTTCGAAAATGTTTCCTGGTCCCATCCCAACACCCTCTATGTGGAAATATTTCTAGGTACACAATAGAGATATGGATATTTGAACAACTACTCATGGGACAACTACTCTAATCACTGTTGTACCAGTCTGGCTATTCACTGTTAAAATTGAAAGATTGAAACTCACTGATCTATAGTTCTCAGTTCATCTGATGGGCCGAGGGACTACAGTTTTCGGCTTGGAAAAGTAGGCATCGACGCCGACGCTCGAGAGCAAAAGCAGGCTCCTCACTGTTTTAACTCATGAAGTCTGGTCTGGAAGTAAACTTTAGAATCCAATATGTCAAATGAGACCAATCCCGTCTGACTAGCAAAAAAGAAAGCTATGTTGTTGTACCCTCTGGTTCTCATAGTGCTATCCATGAAATACTTATTTAGAGTAAGGAAGGAATTTTCGGGTAATCTCCAAACACCTTTGTTGTACAACTTTTTTTTGTCATCCGCACTTAGAACATAGGAGCACTGTATGGTTGCCATATCTGTGCAAATTGATCGAATCAAATCTGTCCCGTGTAAATATGCTTTAATTAACTAAAATTGGAGTGACTTCATAGAGTAATGCCTCTGTTCTTTTAGACATGACTACTCTGGAAAATGTCGGAAATATATATATCGATTCCATTAGTAAATCGCTACTTTTAACGAAATTCGTTTAATTCTAAAGAAGTCATAGGTCTCGAAACCCTGACGAATGTGCATCTTGTCTAGCATTGAACTTTTAAAATCTTGATGAGCTAATGAAACATGAAACGTATATAAATCATTAACATTTCGACATGAGGTATTCGAAATTGAAGATGTTTTGGATTACAGCTTTGGCAAACATGACTATTATTTTTCGGAAGAATTTCTAATCCGTCCACTGTGCCAAATTTCTGCTCTGATAAAAAGTGATTCATATGACTCTGATCTGTCAGTAAGTAAATCCGTTAGTATTTTTTTTTTCTATTTTTGAAGTGCTTCCTGGTTGGTAAGAGAGGGCACTGTATACACTTCCGTTCTAAGTTGCAAAAGTTTGTATTCATTTAATTACTTGAGATGTGTTTTCAAAGTTATTTATGTACATTTGATTGAGAACAAAAAAGTTGCTACAGAAGTTATCTAAATTTATTCCTCTGGGAATATTGTTCAAATTAACTTTTTCAAATACCTTTATAAAACTTATCCATCGTTTTTGAATTTAACTCTATCTATTTCCTCTGGCTATTTCCTTAGCAGCGCTCTGCCACCGCGCGCCGCCGGGAAACGATATTGACATTAATTGTATTGACATCTCTAGAAGGATATGTCAGTCAAACTTTCAGTAGTATCCACAAAAAACGCAATCGTCATGGGCCTAGTAATAAACGAAGTAAAGACTAAAGGATACCTTGCCGAGAAAGAAATTAATCTCAAAACCTTTTGAGAGGCAACTTGAACTTTGAGGTATTTAATGACTTTTCTGTGTCGTACCGGCTCTGCTTTTTGACGAAAAGGAATGTCGACTCTTAGAAAACTTAATCCGAAAGTACGTGTACTAATAAGCTGTTAATTTATTGCAAACAAACTCAAGACTAGTATTCAAATTAGCTTCAAGCCTCTATTGAATGTTTATACATAGTTAATCTAACTTAAAAGCAGCTTCATGTTATCATGTTACTTTTGAATAGAACAGAAAATATCATTTAAATAAGAAACGGATGAATGATTAAAGGTATTCATTTCATTGCAATACCCGTAGTTACAAAACAATTTGACCTTTTCACCCGAATTCAGGTTAGTTAAGAATTTGACGACGCAAAGTTTTTGCCCGCTAACCATAACTGCCACACAACACTTTAGAAGCGCTATAAAATTTAATTTAAATCAACTCGACATGCAATTTTTCCCGCCTTTGTGTGATCATTTTTATCAGAGAAAATAAATTCATAAAAAAAAATATTAAAAATTAATAAAAAAAAAAAATTCAAAAACAGCTTATAAAAATTACACGACTCACAAAAGGAATGAATCAACCGCCTCACACCTGTTGTTGATGATGGTTTATTTTTAGTCAAGCCTCACGAAGCCTGTATAATCCAACTACGAGTCGGGGAATACTTTTTTTTTTCCATCCACACACCGGGTAGGAGTTAATGACTCCTTAGATACTTTTTTTTGTACTATTTTTCAATCTTATGCATTTTACTTGGTCTTGCAAGTCTTGCTATTTGTCGTGTCGAAGTTGTATGTTTCTATGAAGGCATAGAGGGCTATGAGAGGCAAAAGATGTAAATCTAAGTGCGTACCGATAAATTTGTTGTAAGAATATTGTAATTTACTATTATTGGGTGTGGGATGTGGTGGGCATTATAATTTGCATGCAAGATTGTTGTTATTTTATGTTAGTTAGTTTTTTTTTTAATTTTTTTTGTATGCATAATTTTTAGTTCATTGTGTTTTATAATAGCAGATTGTAATGACGGAAAAAAATTAAAATTGCTTCAGGTGATTGTTGATTTGCTTTAAGTGAGAGGGCATGTAATATTAAATTGATAACTGTATTCTTGTTCAAAGTGTTTTTTTTTTACTTCTTTGAGAAACTTGAGAAATCAATGGGGAGATCTTTTGGAGAATATCTCACCTTGGGATAATAAACTGATAAAAGGCTTAAATATTTTAAGAGACCCTTTGATATTGCAGCTTACATGATTTGCAAAGGTATTGGTAGCAGCAATCTTAATAAGATATACAACTTGCTTACAATCATATTTTCGTTCGAATTTTATATCGAATTCAGATCACTCTGAAATTAATTGTGATCTTCCTGCTATAACTGATATACAAAGGTATCTTCTATCTATCAGAAGAAGAAATGTTGTCCGTGCTCGGCAAATTAGAGAATATTGTAAGTCTGATCCCTGATAATATTGCTTATTTTTATTTTAAAAAGATTCTAGGTCTAATTTATCTAAACCGCTCGATATAGCTTTCAACCTGTCCATAACATAAATCGGTTTCAATGAATTGAAAAATATAGGCCAATTGCAAAACCTCAATTGATTCCCAAGTTTTTAAATCTATGGTTAAAATTAAAGTGTATGATGCAGCCTTTCAACATTTCAACATGGTTCTCTTACTCGGAAGTCCACACAATCACTTTATTCACTTACTTTTGTTTCAACACAATTGAAAAAAAAAGAAGCCAAGTTGAAGTCATATATACTGACTTTTTAAAAGCATTCAATAAAGTCTAAACTACTTTTGTTAAATCTTAAACCTCTAGGTTTCCACTCCCATATGTTTAACTGGATTAATAGCTATTCAGTACGTCGAGTCCAATAGTTAAAGTAGGTTAAACAAAATCGGCACAAATCTCGAATTACTTAGGAGTACCTCAGGGAAGTGATCTTGGTCCAGTCTTGTTTTTACTTTTTTATTAATGACTTACCTAGCCTTGTTTTAGACTCACAATGTCTTTAATTTGGTTATGATTTTAAAAATTACAAAGCAATCAATTCAATTGTTTGAATTGTATGCAACTCCAAAAAGATGTCACTTCCATGTCAAAATTCTGTTATGTCAAATAAACTCGATGTAAATGTCAAAAAATGTTGTATTCTCACATTTACTACGTTTTTTAGTCCGATTTTATTTGGCTACTGTTTATCCGAGAACTTTCTTCAAAGAGTTTTTAATCACTAAGATTTGGGAGTTGTATTCGACTCTAGACTAGATTTCAAAATGCATGTTGGATGTATATCGTGTCCAGAGGCAAGTCTATGATTGGATTTTTGTTACGGAATTCTAAGGAATTCAAGTGTCCTCATACAATTAAATCACTTTTTACTAGTTTTGTCCGATTTTGAAATACTTCTGTGTAGATTTGACTTTTAGATTACGCCCAATAGAATTGAAAAATTCAGAAAAGATTCACGAAATATTAGCTTCATCAACTTAAATGGATCCTATTTTTACCAACATATAAAGATCGGTGTGCGTTGATTGATATTTTTTTTACACTATCAGAATTGGTCGAAGAAAGCTTATAGCAAGCTCCGTCTTTCGACCAATGGTTTGCCAACACAGAGAACTGTGTTATACCACCGGCTCATCATTTAGTGCAGTGTTAGTTGTTAGTAGGCAAACTCTATTACAATTAACACTGACAAAAGAAAACAAGAAAACAAGAAAAATAAACAATAATATTACGTAAAAACAAAACAATAACATAACATGAAACAAAGAACATTTAGGAGCGTGGACCACTGGTTTTGAGAAGGTTTTTTAATTTACATTTATTTATATTAAAATCAAAAATACTTGAATTCCAATTTACAAGTCTACCCATACGTGTCAAGGGCTCATGAATGCCATAGTTGGTCCGATGTGTTGGGACCTTAATCATATCGAGGACTCGAAGATTATAACCTCCTCCCCGATAATTAAAATAAACCGAACATAAAAGATCTGGTGCATCTGTGACGCCTGTTATTAATTGGTGGAAAAATACCAAATCATTGTTTGTTCTTCTTTGTTCCAAAGTTTGCATCTGAAGAATAGATAATCGTTGGTCATAAGAGAGGACATACGAAGGATCATTCCATTGAAGTCCTTTCAAGGCAAAACGAGTAAAAAAAACCTCTAGGATAATTTATTACTTGCTTCCACTTCAAGAGATGTAATAACTGGTAATATTGATTGGGCTACTTTATTGGAATTATTTATACATCATACATCGGGTCGTCGTTTTAGACCAAGAGCAAAATTAAACAAGAAGAGGAGGCAAATATGTACATCCTAGAACTGGAAAGAGCTCTCAGAGCTGAGGCAGACGAAACTACAACTGGGCAATTACAATCAGGAATGTTTCACAAACTGCATAAGCTTAAGAAAGAACAATCTAAGAATAATAACAGGCATTCTAACTGAACACTGTAAACTTAGTAGGCACCTAGGTTCATTTGGTATGGTAAGCAGTGCCACATGTAGATTCTGCAATATGCATGAGGAAAGATCGCACCATAGACATACAAAACCATCTGGAACAATACCAGCTAGAAAAGAGAGGCATATTCTATCTGAAAGTGCCCTAAAAATTAAGATGCCTAAGAGCAATATATTTGGAGGAACAACTGTAAGATGAGCAGCTGATCCAGATTTTGGTGGAGGTACAATAGATCTCTAGGTGGCAGTGCAATACCCCCAATACGTAGTTCATTCAATTCATAGACCAAGGGCTAATCAATCTTTATCTCGCATCATTCGACAAATTACCAGTTAAATGAACCGGTTACAAAAGCCTGCAATATTTTGATGTAATACAACTTGAAAGTTGAAAAGAATTCTCTAAAAACCCTATTCCGAACTTTATTGTAAATGATTAAAAGAATTTATATTAATAACGGGTGATTTTTTTGAGGTTAGGATTTTCATGCATTAGTATTTGACAGATCACGCGGGATTTCAGACATGGTGTCAAAGTATGTCAGTATGCTTTGACATTTCATAATGAATAGACTTACTAACGAGCAACGCTTGCAAATCATTGAATTTTATTACCAAAATCAGTGTTCGGTTCGAAATGTGTTTCGCGCTTTACGTCCGATTTATGGTCTACATAATCGACCAAGTGAGCAAACAATTAATGCGATTGTGACCAAGTTTCGCACTCAGTTTACTTTATTGGACATTAAACCAACCACACGAATGCGTACAGTGCGTACAGAAGAGAATATTGCGTCTGTTTCTGAGAGTGTTGCTGAAGACCGTGAAATGTCGATTCGTCACCGTTCGCAGCAATTGGGTTTGTGTTATTCGACCACATGGAAGATTTTACGCAAAGATCTTGGTGTAAAACCGTATAAAATACAGCTCGTGCAAGAACTGAAGCCGAACGATCTGCCACAACGTCGAATTTTCAGTGAATGGGCCCTAGAAAAGTTGGCAGAAAATCCGCTTTTTTATCGACAAATTTTGTTCAGCGATGAGGCTCATTTCTGGTTGAATGGCTACGTAAATAAGCAAAATTGCCGCATTTGGAGTGAAGAGCAACCAGAAGCCGTTCAAGAACTGCCCATGCATCCCGAAAAATGCACTGTTTGGTGTGGTTTGTACGCTGGTGGAATCATTGGACCGTATTTTTTCAAAGATGCTGTTGGACGCAACGTTACGGTGAATGGCGATCGCTATCGTTCAATGCTAACAAACTTTTTGTTGCCAAAAATGGAAGAACTGAACTTGGTTGACATGTGGTTTCAACAAGATGGCGCTACATGCCACACAGCTCGCGATTCTATGGCCATTTTGAGGGAAAACTTCGGAGAACAATTCATCTCAAGGAATGGACCGGTAAGTTGGCCACCAAGATCATGCGATTTGACGCCTTTAGACTATTTTTTGTGGGGCTACGTCAAGTCTAAAGTCTACACAAATAAGCCAGCAACTATTCCAGCTTTGGAAGACAACATTTCCGAAGAAATTCGGGCTATTCCGGCCGAAATGCTCGAAAAAGTTACCCAAAATTGGACTTTCCGAATGGACCACCTAAGACGCAGCCGCGGTCAACATTTAAATGAAATTATCTTCAAAAAGTAAATGTCATGGACCAATCTAACGTTTCAAATAAAGAATCGATGAGATTTTGCAAATTTTATGCGTTTTTTTTTTTAAAAAAGTTCTCAAGCTCTTAAAAAATCACCCGTTACTAAATATTTATAATTCAATTTTATTTCATGTGTAGCTATGTTATGTCTAAGAAAGTAGTTTGTACTTATAGAAGATATAAAAAAGAACTGTTTGTAATAAAAAAAAAAGTTTAAAAAAGATGTACAATGCAGGGAACAGTTTTAATCAAATAGTCATACGAGTAATTGACATTTCGATGGTAGGGAATTCTGTCTGTCTTTTGGACTTCAGCCTAAACGGCTGGACCGTTTTTTTTAAACTGGGATCCTAGTAAGAATTTTATTTCAACGACATATTTTTTTTTTTTCTTATTTTTTAAATTCAAAATACTGGTTATTGGCATACAATTTTAATCGACATTTTAAATACATAATACAAATTTCAAAAAAAAATCTTTTTGAAACAGCTAATTTATGGTTAAAAAAAAACCATGGAACCAAAAAATTTTTGTGTATGGTTTTGCTTCGATTTTTTTAAAAAACGGTGTAACTGTTTTACCTATTAAAAAAATTATAAATTTTTTTTTCATCTATATTTTGAAAACAAGCTCATTTTTTTTGTAATTTTACATTCAACAATTCTTAAATACTACGAAACTTATAGTACTCTCATGAAGAAGAAAGATTAGGGCGACATCTTAAGCATAGCATTGTATTCTCTTTTTTACTACTTGTTTTGAATCTTATTCTACTCTCCAGTGTAAAATCGTGAGCTAATTTCAGCGCCACCACCAGGATGTCGTTGGCAACACAAAATCACGCTCCATCATAATACTACAAGGTAATACACTACAGGGTGCGGCACGGAAACCGAAAGGATTTTAAATCGTAACAGCCCCACCTGTGGGTAGCGTAGGGAAACGATCTTGGTCGTGTTCGAAAGAAGAAAAAAGAGCAATTTTTTTTTGATATATTTATTTAAGTTGAAAGCTTTTTAGTTTTGAAGATAACATCGTTTAAATGGCGACCCTCATTTTCGATACAATTACGAAAGCGCAAAATAAAATTATCGTACACTTTAGTCAACATAGTGGTCGGCATTGCAGCGGAATGACGTCGAATTTCAGTCTTTAGGGCTTATGGTTTCGAGGTTTATTTTCGTTTACTTTGATTTTAAGTAGCCCCACAGAAAAATATCGCAGACGGAGAGATCGGGTAACATCAATTCACTGAACGCGATTCTTGCGGCATAATCAGTGGATTAGAGCTGTTGAGTATACAAAATTTTTTATGGATGGAAGTTTAAGTCAGAATGAAGTATTCGGCGTATGGTACGATCGGATAAATTTTAATTTTTGGCGTGCATGCGCGCGGAGCGACTCGGACTAGCTTGAACGGTGGCGCGGACACTCGCGTTGTTTGGCGAGGTCCTTATCACTGTTGGCGGACCCGGGGGTCCGACCGACCCAGTTTCGCGAAAATTTTTCACCCACGTCCGCAATGTTTTTTCAGAGAATACAGGTTTTTTACGCCCTAAATCAAATCGTTTTCGAAATTCGCGCATCGTCAATACGTACGAATCATTGTTTCTAAAAACCCGTTCCACAGCGAACGCGCGCTGCTCAACCGTCCACTCACCCATGTTTGTTCGTTATTAGTTTAAAAAAATTGCTCTTTCTTCTTCTTTCGAACGTGACCACGCTCGTTTCCCTAAGTTGCCTACGGGTGGCGCTGTTATGATTTAAAATCCTTTCGGTTTCCGTGCCGCACCCTGTATATACAAAGATACCACTTACAAGATGTTGACATGAATTGTACTTTTTCTAAATAAATGGGTGCTCAACATACAAATGATAAAAAATGATTTTCTAAAATAGTATCTTTTTTTCGAAAACGGCAACACCTAGAAATAATTTTGAAGATTTATGATTCAATAAATGAATTTTAAAAAAAAAAATTGAAGATTCGATATCTCAAAAACGGGTCAATGCTTTTTACTTGCGATATAGGTAGATACTATAAGGCAAGTTCTGCAGTTGGAAAAAAAATCGAACTTGAGATTTTGATCAAAGTTGACATTACGATGATAGCGAATACGAATTCCGTCTGCCTGTCTGTACCTCGATCTACAGCCTAAGCCACTGAAGCTATTTTCTTAAATCTCGGTATTTAAGGGTCTTCGGTGATTCCCTAGGGGAGAAATTGAAATTTTTCTTAGCTCTAAAACTAACGGGCATGCATGATCTTATTTATTTCGAAAACGGCTCGAACGATTGTGATAAAAAAAAATTAGGATATTATGGACATGGCCTACATTTTGGTCAAACAAAATGTTGGGGATAAATGTTATTAACGGTAGGTAGAACCTTTTTTTTTTTTATTTTCAAATTTCTCATCAATGGCTCTTACGATTTTAAACAAAATTTTTATGAAGGAGCTCCATTGCATTTGAAAAAATATAATCTAAAAATGTTTTCGAAAAAATATTTTTTTAATTTTTAAAAAAATAATACAATTTTTTTTTTTGAAAATTCAATAACTCGATTAAATTTTCAACTTAGGTTTTAAAATGTATTTTACTAAATACTAACAATTTTCATATCAATTTTTTTTTATAAAAATTTTAAGGAAAATTTAGTACAAAAAAAAAAACATGTTTCAGTGTGTCTGTATGTCTGTACCTTTCCATATATCCTAAACCTATGATCTATTTTCTTCAATCTCGGAAGTTATGGGTCTTTCCCCAGAGGGGAAATTGAAATTTCTGTTTTAGCTCCAAAACTAACGGCACCACCCATACACCCGTAATGCAATATCTTATTTACATATCTCGAAAACGGCTTTAACGATTTTGATAAAAAAAAAATTAGGTGTGATTATGGATATGGACTACATTTTAGTCAACAAAAAATTTTGGATCAAAATGTTATTAACGGTACCACCTGTCATAGAACGATTTTTTTTTTATTTTCGACTTTCTCATCAACGGCTCTTACGATTTTTACCAAAAATTTTCAGCAGAAGCCTCCTTAAGTTTAAGATAATATTGTATATAAAAATATTCGAAAAAATATTTTTTGAAAAATATTCGAAAAAATATTTTTTGGGATTTTTGGAAAAAAAATCAGATTTTTTTTTTTTTGAAAAATCAATATCTTTAATTAAAATCTATACTACTAAATACTTAAAATTGGCATCCCAAATTTTGTTCTCGAAAAATTTTAAAGAAATGTGTTATATAAAAAATTACTTTAATAATAAAACGATTTTTAAACTTTGTTTGCATAAATTCATACTTTTCCGGAAATCAGACGGCAATTCCATGCATTTCAACATTTTTATCTCATTATATCTATGTTTAAAAGTTATAAAATTTATTTTAAATTCCAAAGTACTTTTACATAAGAGCAAGTTCGTGCGATCCAGTCGTGCATATTAGTTTTTCCTTTGATATGAGCGGTGTAATACTATAATTACTTGGTTTGTTAAATAACAAAAAAAAATTAAATGTTTAAAATAACCTCATGCTTTAAAAAAAAATTCTTTTAAAATTGTGTCTCATTAAAGGTCTTTAATTAAATTTGAAATTGAAATAAAACTCATTTTTTTAATTAGCAACATGAACTTAAGCCGTATATTTTGTTTTCTCATAAAAAACGAGTCTTGCATCTGCTGCAACGATTAACTAAACTTTTATTGCGCTCTAAATCTTGATTGCTCTCTCGACTAACGCAATATTTCAGTCGAAAAAAAAAATTTACAGCCGTCATCAAAAAAGAACCCCCAACAATCATCTCATCTATTCATCCATCCAACTGCACTACATAACATTGTAACGAAACTTAAGATTACACCAAAAATACCTCTGAGATTAATTAATTTATTGCCTCCAATCTGTTTGCTACTGGGAAGTGTATTGCCTTTAAAGTTTACTTAAAAAAAACAAACAAAACAAAAAGATAAAAACGAAGCAATATCTCTTTCTCCGTTTTCGAGACAGAAGGGTTGTGATGGAGAGCAATAAAAAGAATCTGTTCTTTTATCTGATTCGCAAAACAAGAATATTTCAGCAAGCCTGCGAACAGAGCTAAACAAAAACCTATGGAAGGGCACCAACAACAAAATAAAAATACACAACAACAACAGCGTAATGTATTTATATCTTTCTGAACTTAGCTATATTCTCCATCTCCATCTTTGAATTCTGCCATTGGCAGCGCCGAGTAGAGTATAGGTAAAGCCAAAGTAATTTCCAATGACCATGACCCTTTTACGTTGAACGCTTGCAAACAATAAATCAGATTGACCATGGTCCTTGTTGTTGTAACTGATGCATCTTCTCTTGCAACCTACAGACTTAAGCTATAGCTTAAGAAACTTAAAGGAATGTAAATAAAAAGATACAAAAATTCAAGGAAAAAACATTTAAATATGCGCGCAGGGAAAGGTAAACGAAATGGGGGGGCAAAAAAAAAACCATGCGTCATTGGAGTTCCTTAATTGAAGAGGAGAATTTTACAAAAAAAAAAAAAAAATGATGAAAGGAATAATCAAGCGAGAAAAATTATATAAAATAATGAGAATGACGAATCCATTCAGCTTTGACTTAAATAAATTTAATCGAAATAAATAATACCCAAAGGAACTTACAATGAAATTACGTTGCTTATCAATTGCACAACGACGACGGCAGATAGAGGGAGATAGTGAATGACACAGGAAAATGATTGCTGCTTGTGTCGTTCAGCCGTTCCTCCTCCCTTTCTACTCTACCAGTTTTGTCCTATCCTCATCCTGAAGAGCGGGACTCTCATGCCTTCCTCTCGTTTCGCATAATTTACATGGAAAATGAGATTTTCATTTCAAAGCCTGAAAATTGAAATTTTGATTAGATTTGCATCTACGAGTATATCTCCATAGATAACAATTTTTTTTTTTTTGCTTAGAGAATGATGAAAGTTCGCATTTGTTGGGTGTTAAAAGGTTTCCTCGTTCCTTATTATTTTTTTTCCTTCGTTTTCGTTGTTGTTATCTTCAACTTCAATCAGACCTTAGTGAGAGTGTGGAAGGAGGTTTTATTTTAGATGGAAATTTGGTTATGAATGGACAAAATTAGACTTTTGTGTTATTCAACAACCAGAATTTAACTTTTTTTTTAATGGATTTTTGAATTTCCACGTAGTTACTCGTTATGAAATCTTTAATTTATAACATTCTTGAATGAGTAGTTTATTTGAAAGTAAAAGTCCATTTGATTGATTTTTAATGATTTTCGACCAACCAAAAAAAAAAAAAAATATATCGTACGAATGATGAATTTTTATTAAAAATTGTTTATACTAAAAAACAATATTTTTAAATATTTTTTCAATTTTTTTTAAATTGAGTTATTTCAATGAAAAACTACAAAATCAAAAATCTTTAAAAATTGAATCAATAAAACCAAATAAATGCATTCCTCTCCATAAAAAAAATTAAACAAAGTGAATGCCCCTCAGTTTACCCTTGGGCTCAACTTCGGACATGCTGTTAGGCTCAGAGATTTTTTCTTTAGCCGTACTACACGAATGTGAATGCTTTACCCAGCTCAATATTCGTCTAAGATATTCAAAACCAATGTGCATCGGTATATTCTTTTTAATCATCTCCCACTTTCCTAAGTGTCCGTATAGTTCTCAAACATTTTAAGGGTAGTCAGAACCCTTTTAGTGTGAAGAGTTCATAAAAAAAATAATATTTTCTGTTTTTTTTTTTTTTTTCTTTTAAAAAAAAATTTTACGGAATATTGCACCTTTGACCAAAATTGGAACTAAATTGTTGGACCCATAAACGAAATGTATAAGAATAATTTAAAAATATGACAAGTTCTCAAAAATATGTCAAAATCCAATGTATCCCTGAAAGCGGAGTTTTCTTATCAGGATTTTATTTTGCAAAATATTTCGGTGAACAAAGCATCCATGAATCAAAAGGAAAACTATCTGGGACAGTACCAGTCCAGTTAGAAGAGAGCGACCTCTCTGAAAGTGCCCCAAATACTAAAATTTCTAAGAGAAATAGATTTAGAGGAAGAACTGTAAGTCCATGTCATGCCATTGTCGATTCTCAGCCGCTGCAAATACATTTTTCAGGGGTCTAATACCTCTTGCGAGGAATTGACGAATCCTTCAAGAGTAGCCCTTTAAATAAGAAGTGCTGCTCATTAGCACATCGGAATCGGTCGAAAATTGAAGGTCCTGGTAACACGCTTACAGGAATGATTGAGAGTTGCTTAAGGAGAGTTGGTTAAGGCTTTCTATTTACCGCCATGTCCTATCATGCGACTTATAGGTACTATAAGGCAAGTTATGCATTCGTAAAAAAAATCGAACTCGAGATTTTGATCAAAGTTGACATTACGATGATATCGAAGACTAAAAAAGTGGGTCTCGCAATTCTGTTTGTCTGTCTGTCTGTTCGACTACAGCCTAAACGGCTCGGCCGATTTTCCTCAAACTTGGTAGATGTCATTTTTAATTTTTCCCCCCACACGTTTTTTTATTTTTTTTAAGGCCAAAACGCCATACGAATTTTTTTCGAAATTTTGGAAATACTTTTTTTTCTTAAAAACTGTTCGAAAGATTTAAAAAACAAAGATACAAACAAATTTTATTTAGTTAAAGCTAGGTTGAAAAAAATGTTCCGAAAAATGGTTTTTGAGGGTACCCCCCAAAGAACAATTTTTTTTTCAAAAAAACAGTGCCACCGATTTTGATCATTTTTTTTTGCTTAAGCTCCCCAAAAACTTGAACAGAATTGTGTATTCAAATTTTCCAAATTTTCTTTTTTGGATATTTAAAATAATTTTCAATTTTTTTTTTCAAAACTCAATATTTCGAAAACTTTATGCTAGATTTTTTTAAACTTGGTAAATAAAAGTTTCTCAACATAATCTACAAGATGTATGAAAAAAAGTTTTATTTTACCTAAAAATAAAAGTACCCACTATACAAATGTTAAAAAATGGTTTTCAAAAATCGTATTTTTTAAAATTTCGAATTACTCATTATCAACGTAACGGATTTTAATGCAATTTTTTGTAGAAATGCTTCTAAAAAGTTTAAGAAACATTGCATTTCAAAACTTAAAAAAAAATATTTTGTGAATTTAAAAAAAAAAAAAAAATATTTTTTTTTGGAAAATTCAAAAACAGCTCAATATTTTTTTTAGAAATTTAATTTTAATTCGTACAGTAATAAAAACTTAAAAATGGCATACCAAATTGGCGCGTAGCCGTAAAGTTCAATTTTTCTTATCTATGATGCATAAATCATGATAAACTTGACCAATGCCATTGATTATGTTGGCTTTCAGGGCAGTGGTGGTTTGTGGTTTATTGGACTTAGACTTTTGATTTAAGAAAACCCTTAAAGAAGAAATCTAACCCATGTTCGAAAATCGCTCTTGAAAAATTTCGAAATTAGCATGGGCACTGGACAGTGAGGCACGTAGCGCCATCCTTTTGAAACCACAAGTCGTCGGTGTCTATTTCATGCAATTTGGGCCTAAAGTAATTTGGTTATCATGGGTCAATAGTGCTTACCGTTGATGGTGATGGCCCGGTAAATGTCGTTCTCAAGGAGTGTAAACCGATGATGCCACCAGCTCAAAATCCACAGTAAACAGGGACTTCCTTTCAATGCATTGCAATTTTTGTAAATGATCTTCCTTCAGTTTTAAAGTACTCTGATTGTCTTATGTATGCAGACGATGTTAACATATTTAAAACTATTTCTAGCAATCGTGACTGTGAAAAGCTTCAAATTGATCTAAATGCTTTCTATAATTGGTGTGCACGTAATTATTTGTTGTTAAATATCGATAAGTGTAAGATTATAAATTTTACAAGAAAATTGTCCGTTTTATCTTTTGACTACAGTTTCAATGGCGTAAATCTATTAAATGTAAATGATGTATCTATCCTTGGCGTATTGTTCGATAAGAAACTCGAATTCACACAGCATATCAATATGGCATGTAATAAAGCCAATTCAATATTAGGTTGGATTAAAAGGGAATCACGTCAGTTTTCTGATCCTTATGTTATCAAACAACTATTTACTACATTTGTCAGACCCATTATAGAGTATGCTTGCCAGGTATGGACCCCCTACTACAGTTGTCACAAAATAAGAATTGAACAAATTCAAAAAAGATTCCTAAAATTTGCCCTTAGAGGCTTAGGCTGGCAGAATCCATTGAATCTTCCTTCATATAGCAGCCGTTTAAAACTCATAGATTTACCGAGTCTGGAGCGCAGACGTTCTTATTTATGTTTTGTTTTTATTGTTAATCTTATTGATGGTAATATCGATGCTTTAAACCTTTTGTGTCGTGTTAATTTTAATGTTCCAAATCGAAATCTAAGAGGTTTTCGTGACCCAATTTACATAAAACACTATCGTACCAACTATGAGCAGAATTCACCATTGAATACAATGTTTAATTTGTATAACGTCAATCATAATTTATTAATAAATTTTTGTGATGTCTCAAATAATAGTTTTAAAAAAATATTCTATAATATTGTATAATTTATAAATTCTTAATTCTAAGTAATATTTTTTTGTACGCTAGATATTAATTAGCTTGATTCAAATAAATAAATAAATAAATTTGATGGATCGTCCCAAATTCGACAATTTTGGTTGTGGAAGAACCCATTCATCCAGAAATAGGCCTCGTCGGTGAATATGATTTCTTAACCGAAATTGGGGTTAACTTCCAACTGTTCGAGAGGCAAGTTAGCGAACGCACGTCGTTGTCTATGGTCGTTAACTATGAGCTTCTGTTTCAGTTGAAGTAGGTATAGGTATACGCCCAAGTCATGACGCAAAATTTCCCAAGCTGTAGTCTGTGAAAATCCGAAATTCTTGAGCGCGATACGGAATTGACTGCCTTGGATTTTCCTGCACAACGTCAGACAACAGCGGCGATATTTTCCACAGATCTTGCGTATAGTTGTCTTCTTGGTATTGGCGGAGTGTTCACTAAACCGTATTACTTGGCCTCATCCACCACGTTATTAATCGGCCCTAGCGAGGTATCCGTTCGGAGCGGAAAATTGTCCGCAACGCATACTTTGTCGGAGGTTCAAATTGCTTTCGAGGTATACTATCGGAAAGAAATAAAATACAGAAATGCGTTGGCGTAATTTGTTCCGCGAAGAATTTGTGTCGGACGAAATCGGAAAAACAATTGGATTAAATTGTCAGAATTTTCACAAATAAAGCACTTGATCGCACTTCAACGCAGTTCGCCGGGTGGGTTAAAAAAATGTCGGAGAAAAATTCCGAACAGCTGTTCGAAAGAATACCTAGAAGCAAAAATCCTCCGAATCGCACGAAATCGGAGAATTTTCCCCTTCGAACGGATACCTCGCTAGGGCCGAATAGTCTTCACGGAAGAACAATTATGGTAACAGTAAATTGGGTGGAGTGCAACAAATGTTGCTCGAACAGAAGAATTACTTCCATAGACTAATTTAATCATTTTCAAATGTTGTTTTATGCTTTAACTCTCTATGTTGATTAGACAAACAGACTTAATAAATGGCAGCCATGTTCAAAAATATCTATGGGCACAATCCAACATCTGTCAAAGTTCGGAAATTCCTATTAATTTTTTTTCCTTTACAGTTCTTTACTTCATACTTTAATTTTATATTTCGAAAAAAGTTGAACTCATTTCAATTTGCTGTACAAAAAAAGTAATAGAACGTATAGAAATTTTGACGACCTTATGTTCATAAATATTTTCAAAAATATATTTTCATGTTTTTTTTTAGGAAACTTACAACACCTTAATATTTTTATATATTTCGAAAACGTCTTCGAAACATCTTTTTATTTAAATTTACCTTCACTGAATATTCAAATTCATCTGAGTAGAAAAATAAGTGAGGTCTACATTTTGGCACAAAAGAAATTCCACAAAAATCCGCTATTGGTTTTCCTTTAGAAAAGTTTTACCCACAGTGGGTCCACAGTGGGGGAAATATTAAAAACCATTTCGAAAAAGTTTGTCACCAAAATACAAACAATAAAATAAATTGTAGGCTTTCTTTTGAGTTTCCCACATTTCCTCAGATTTAGCTTTGTATATATATTTTGTATAGTACTACTAGCTGCCCCTGCAGACGTTGTTCTGCCCTATTTTCTCTAAAGCAACACACAAAATTGACTTTTTATGTTAATAGTTTCTCCCCGACAGACTTTTTTCTGTCAAAAGTTATTGGCCCTTCGCAGTAATAAAACATATTTCAGAGTGATCACTTTATTAATAGATTTATGTCTCCATAATAAACAACGATTAGTTACAAATATAAGTTTTCTATTTTGTACATTGCAAGACTTTAGTAGTAGTAGTAATAATGTGGTATTTTCATTGTAATGCCTTATTGTACAAAATAACAAAACAAAATCATCGCTCCACCGAATCGGTTTTGATTGTTTCGCAGATCTTTCAGAGTTCTGTCTAATGCCTCCAATGACTTTTTATGTGCCATCATGCATTAATACCATACAATCAACTTGCATTGTTACAAAACCTTTCCCATTGCAGAGTTCTTCGAAATGTTGCAAGTCGGTGTTTCGTTGCTTTAAATATTCAGTGATAATTTTAGCTGTTTTGGGCTGTTCGACCGCCTTCCAACAATGTAGCTGCAATACCAGAGAAAGCAAGTACGAGGGCAATTCCATTCTGTAAGCGAATTGTTGCTAAAATCAATGAAATTAAAAATGCCTTTCCTGTACCACCAGGAGCATCCAAAAAGTAAAACCCTCCAGTTCGATCATTTACAACTTTCATAAGTGTATCAAAGACATACTTTTGTTGTTGGTTCAACAGCGGAACATTCGGTATATTCGAACCGATTCCCTCAAAGCATCGATATCGAACAGTTTTTCACGTTGCAACTCCTGATTAAAACCGTCGTGCATTGGGCGTTTAAGAGCGGCCATGCCTAATTGAGATAATACTTTGTTCGACATCTTCAATTGATATCAACGCTTCGTTGTAAATTTCTTCTGTGAATTGTAAATGTTGATTTCCTGTTCTATTGTGTATTTGATCCATAAATCAATTGGGTTTGACGGAATGCATGTTGATATAATTATAGAAAACAATGTTCGTATTTGTTGAGCTTTTGAAATATTACAGCATCATTTAAAGTTTGATCCCAATGAGCATCATTTTCTAACAGTTGCAAACGCTGATAGGGTTCTCTGTAAGAGCCACACAATTCACCATTAACAGTTCGTAAATGTTGGAATGATGTTGGACCTCGAACATTGACTAAGAGTAATCTTAACAAAAAAACTACTATTTGTTGGCGGACGTAGATACTACTAAAAGTGTTGTTTTTATTATTTTCCTTGTAATTTTTACGTTTTTTCTGTGCATAATAACCTTCCTTGGGCCTTAACAAAAAATTAAAAAAAAAAATTAGCCGAATTGGTCGAGCCGTTCTCGAGTTTTACGCTTAGCTACACATTTGGCGATTCATTTTTATTTATATAGAAGATTATGAAGAGGAACGACACGGACGGCACCACGCGGCAGCACAACCAACTAAATTGTAGACTTTTGAAGGGGCACCTAAAGCTGTTTTATGATTTCCTTTGATTCATTTTCTATACAAATGAGTTTGATGGGATTTTTGTTTGCCATAATATTTTAATACGAGTATTTATCTTTCGCTGTGGCGTTTGTTTGGAAATATAAACAAATTATTTTTGTATACAGGCATTTTGTAGGCTGTTTTTTTGTTGGTAGGTACGAGTACTTACTTTCAAAAGAGGATTAGAAATTTTGTTTACTTTTTTTGTGACGTGTTTTTTAGAATATATTATGTATGTAGGATATTTTTTTCTAGTAATTTTCGAAAACAGTTATATACAAATGATTTAGTTTTATTTGCTTTTCACAAACTGTTATGATTTAAACGTGTTCAGAGTTCAGATGCACAGTTTATAATAAAACTGAATTAGTATTTTACTAGTTAGTAAAACGTAAAAAAAGTGGATTAACATTTTCGAATAGCTAGTAAATTACTAAATGTTTAGCAAATAGCTAACTGGTAAAATGCTAAGCCCTTAACTATAGGTTGTTTAACATTTTGCTATTAAATTTTATGGTTTTCAAAAATATTTTTTGACCAATAGATATTTCAAAGCCAGGTTTCTAATTTTTATATGAAGGCTTTGTTATAATGCAAACTGTCTATACTTCTGAAATAAATCAGCCAAGAAGAAGATTTAGCACTTCTTAATTGGACTTGTTGAATTATAATAAATATAAAAATAAATAAATAATTATTGATTCAAAATAGCTTTTCTGGACTTTACTCCATAAAAATTGGCGTTTCGTCCCGGCGATCTCAATTGGACTCGTCAGTTATGTTCAAAAAATTTTGTTCATACTAAGTCCCCTTGTCTAATACGAGTAATTTAAAGTTTGTGCATATATTTATTTAATGCGTTAATGGTCTAACGTTAAAAAACTTATAGCTATTTACATACATTTTAATCTAAAAAATAATGTACCTACAAAATAAATAAATGCACACAACTACAATATTCGTATGTTAAAAATGTTTTTCTTTAATTTTTTTTACTTTTGACATTGTCGTTTATAGAAGAAATTAAATAATAATATTTATTGAAAACTGAAATCAATTGATTTAGAGGGCTATTCACACCACAGTTTGTTCTGCTGAAAATCGGACATAAAGGCAACTGTCTTCTTAGGCTAGTTTGACTATAGCTAAAGTTTAGACGATACAGAGCTGATGGAGATATTATTGAACCATTGATTAATTTTCCTATAAAACAACGCTGGATATACTGGCTATGTTGTGAAAGTAAAGGGAGGTTTATAAGCAATTATAAGAATATGAAGGCAGTGTGGACCTTTGGGACCACGGAAAAAAAAGGAAGGCAAAAACGCAAAAACCTTTTTTGGATACCTTCAAGTCTGTTTATATGAACTGAATAGTAAGGTGCCCATATTACGCAGCCGTATTCAAGTATTGGTCTGACAAAAGATATGTAAAGGAACTTGAGGACGTAGGGATCACGGAAATCGCGAGAGAATCGTTTAATAAAACCGAGCCTTTTTAACTATAAAGTTATGATGGTCAATGAACATTGATTTACTGTCAAGAATAACACCTAAATCAGAGAAAACAGATAGCTTACAAAGAGAAGAAGAATCTAATATATAATTATAATCTATAATTGTTTTTTTGCGTGTAAAACACCTTGTTTTAAATTTGTTAATATTCAAGAAAAGTCGGTTTGTATTGCACCATTCCCTAAATCTACATACATATGTAGATCTTCTTGAAGCTGTGAGCAGTCATCAATTGAACATATAGTTTTGATAATTTAAATGTCATCAGTATATCGTCGCTGGACATCGAATACCTCGTAACCCAGAAAAGTCGATTTTTCAGGAGAGACAAAAAACTTATTATCAAATCAATGAGAGACGTGTTGTTAATTATGCGCGTGGCTCTGCAATTATAGTTTTTAGGTTCACAGGATATTTTTCATTAGATCCGGAATTTTTTTCACAATTTAATTGCATCATTACCTAAAAATCGGTTTTTTCTGGGTTACGAGGTATTCGATCTACAGCGACGATATATCAAAACTGAAGATTTTTTTTTTATCTCGGAAGTTATATCATTTATATATAAGATAAATAATAGGGGTCCTAAATGGCTACCTTGTGGTAGTAGAAGTAACCTAAAATTAATCAGAGAACTCATTTCCAAAAGTAAATTTATTATAGGCTTAATACAAGCAGAACTTAAAACTAGACATAATAAACTTAAATCTTTACTTTAACATAATAAAGGGAGTACAATTCATTATTAATTTGTTTTATTTGGCTTGATACGAAACAATAGAATTAGTGTTTTATTAATTATAGTATAATTTAGACTTTATAATAGCTTAAAACTAAAATGAGAAGAAGGTTTAGTGAGGGGTTTGGGACAGAATTCTTCTAAGGGATGCAGAATTGAGGGAAAAATCAAAAATATCTTGAACAGAGTTGGCTGAACGTAACAATCTGGAGATTGGGTTGAAGTGTCCGTAGTTGGTGCGGTGTTTAGGGAGGTGGAAAAAGGGGACGGAACGTAAATGACGTGGATTTGTATTGATAATTATTAATTCAAGCAAGGCCGGAGAGTCAATGATACCAGTGATAAGTTGGTGGACGAATACTATATCGGCGATATGACGACGTTGAGCAAGGGTATGTAGGTTGATCAGTTGTAGACGGTCTTCATACGGAGGTAAGATAAAGGGATCGGACTGAGGCAAATTGCACAAAGCAAAACGAAGAAATCTTCGTTATACTGCTTCAATTCTATGTGAGTGAGTGATGAGGTAGGGTGACCAAATCTGACTAGCATATTCAAGGATGGGTCTGACAAATGTGACATATAAAAATCTAGTAACAAATGGATCGTTAAGTTGCTTAGACCAACGCTTGATAAGGCCAAGAGACGAATTAGCTTTCTCAACTATATGATCAATATGAGAGCGAAAATTTAGCTCTTTATCACATATTACCCCAAGGTCTGTAATTGAGGAAACAATAGGGACAGGTACATTACGGAAATGATAGGTTCGAGAAAACGTTTACGGGAAAAAGTCATAAACTGACATTTTTTTATATTGAGTTCAAGAAAGTTTTTATTACACCAAGTAAAAAAAGTATTTAGGTCATGTTGGAGAAGCGAAGAGTCTTGATAAGATGCGATTGTTTTGATTATTTTAATGTCGTCAGCATAGATGGAGATATCAGAGAAGGAAATGATGTTACTCACGTCATTGATGGCAAGAACAAATAGGATTGGGCCGAGATGGCTGCCTTGAGGAACATCTGAGTATGCGAAGATTGGATCAGACACCGCGTTTCTAAAAACAACTCTATATGTTCGGTTCACTAGGTATGATTTAGTCCACTCAATAAACCATGCTGGAAAACCAAGAGCTTTCAGTTTTATATAGATAATTTGGTGACTGATCTTGTCAAAGGCTTTACTAAAATCAGTAGTTATAACATCAACTTCGAGACTTTTTTCTAAAGATATTAGTGTTTTGGAGACAAATTGGATAAAGTTAGTTGTGGTGGACCTACCCTTTAAGAATCCGTGTTGAAATGTGGAAACAATAGATTTACAATAGAAGTAAAGAGAATAGTAAGCCATACTTTCAAAGAGCTTGGGTAACGCAGAAATTTTAGCGATCGGTCGCAAATTAGAGATATCATTCTTACAACCCTTTTTGAAAACGAGAAAGATTAACACTATAACTTCTATTCTTTGAATATGACGAGATCCACATCAAGAATTTGTCATTTAATCCTAAGGCCTTAAGTTTATGGACACAGTCTTATGACACAATTTATCACCGAAATGTTTGAGTAATCTTGGAACAATATAATGGCGTACGCTCTCAAGTATAAGAGCGAAACTTGGATTTGCTGCTTTTCAAATATTGTTTGCACCACGTTATGTAGTTTGCGACGACGAAAACCACATTTTTCCATATTTTTTTTTTAAACTTGAAAGAAAGAGCTGAAATATGTTTCCCACAGCCAGGACAAACTTTACTATTATCATTATTGTATTTATAGATAGGTCTTAAAACAGAATTATGTATATTTTTGAATCCATTTAAAAAGAAAAAACTTTTAAAATAATAAGAGCCTTAATTTCATTCGAAGCAGACAAAACAACACATTGGACAAAATAAAAAAAAAAATATATAAACGATCTCTTTTCGAAAGCCATAATTCAATCGTCAAAGTTTTTAAGTACATATCCATTCTCGATGAATAAATACATTTATGGATGAAAAAAAAAAATATTAAATTCCTTAATAGCCAACATTACAGCACTTTATTATTGAATAAACTTCACTCTCCATTCGCCATTATGAAGTTAAAAATCAAAAAACACCAACAAAACAGAAAAAAAAAACAAAATATCTCAACCAATATGAAATGCATGAAAAACTCTTCAGTTTCTTGCAGATACAAAGCATAAATATACATTTCACCTATACACAGCACAACACACCCATCCATACATACATAGATAGATTCTGTGTATATCCATCCATAAATAATGTTTTTATACCATGGCGAGCGTTATATTTACCACTGAAACGAGTCGAACTTTAATTGCATAATTATGAACAGTTTGCAATTTATCATTTTTGTTGTTATTTATGAGTTTGGTATCCGCCCTTATTCGTGAGTGCGCTCGTTGCATTTTCGCAAATTATATTCCCGAGACAGAAATTGAATTAAAAACAACACAAAATAAAAAATAAAAAACAAGGAACGACAAAATAAATAAAAATACAAAACAAAATATGTATATATATGGAGAAAAAGACCAACCTACCTATAATAACAAACAAAGGAAAAGGAAGAAAATGCTTTAATGCGGACAGACAGAAAGCTGGAGCTTAACAAAATTAATATGTATAGATATTTATGTTAAACAAAATAAAAAAAAAAACTTCAGCAAATAAAACACAAACAAAGAGATTTAATGGGTATCTATACCTCCATCAGGGGGCGAGTTTATTGCGGGGAAAACAATAAACAAAAAATTGAAATGAAATGAAATGGCGGAGATAAAAATAAATTAAATTATAAAACAAAAAAACGACATTATCGACATTTTCCATTGTCATATTACTAAATGCCATCGAGGACGATAAACAATGGAATTTTCTTGGATTTTATTTGGGAAACTTTTTTTGTGTTGAGAAAAACTTTAATTTCACTTCCATTATATTTCCTCAATCATAAATGATAATCATATGCGTGTTCAATGGGGTGGAAAAGGGGCAGAGGGCGCACATGGAGCAGCAAGGGAACTCAAAGTAGGGCCACGCTATATGCATCTGCATCTAGAAGCTAATTAAAAATAATTACATTCCCTTCTCGTTATTTTGATTTCTTTTGATGGATCGCATTTGGTTTGCTCTTTGTCGTTCTCCTGGGACGTTGGGAGTTTTTGAAATTCTCGTTAAAGTAATAAGCTGCCTATAGTTGGCATGATAATGGTGGTTTATTGCACTCTTTAGTAAAGAAAAAAAACTAAATTTTTAATGGTCTGAATTTTTTTTAATAGCTGCTTTTGGAGTATTTAATTATGCAATTATTTACCTTCACCACATATGACGATGTATTTTTCTTCTTTTTTTTTCTTTACAAAATTATTGTTTAAAAATAATTAAAAAAAAAAAAAAAACATTTTGTTAAGGTAGGTGTTCATTTTATTGTATGTCGGCTAATTTAAAAAAAAAATCTATAACGACATCCTTAAGTGAACTTGTGCTCAACCTCATGCCTTTTATTCAAAGCTTATAGCAGATCGGTGTTCTAAATCTTCAAACTCACGAATATCATCCATTATTCGCCATATTGGATCTTAATGGTTTCAAACGTGAAAGAAGTTATCTGACTTTCTTAAAAAAATTTCGAAATTGACCATTTGTGTCTTCTATTCTATTCTTCTAATTGACTCTAACCACAAGATGTAAATGTGAATTAATAAAAGGCTTTAAAAAAGGGTATGATAACATAGCGTGAATTTGTATATCTTACATACATTTAACATTTTTTGTTTATTTTTCAAATTTTTGCAAATTTTCTTCTTTTTTTTTTTAAATAAATTTACGCGCACTGAAGGTATTATGACTACCCTTAAAATGTTGGAGCACAGTGCGAGCGTTTTATAAAAATTGGTGAGGTTTTAAAAGAAGATACCGATGCACATTGGTTTTGAATGTCCGAACATCAAAATGGGAAAAAACATACATAGAGTCCGCTAAAGCATTCCATATTCGTGTATTGCTAAAAAGGAATCTCTGAGCTTAATAGTATGTATGTCCGAAGTTGGGCTCAAGGGTAAACTCATGGGCACTGCCTTTTTATTTAGAATACCAAACATCAAATGTCACTCCCTATTAGGTTTAACTTGCTCATTTAGAGTAGCATACTCCAAATTTGTTTTTTTTTTTCGATTTTGAGAAAATTCGTTGCTTAAAAGTCTTAATTTATTGCATTTTCGATGTTGACAGAAATAAAATTTTGAGGCTTTTGGCACTGACATGCCGGATTTCTAGTCTCGAAAAAGGGTACCAAACTCTGTCCAACAAAAATATGCAGTGTGGGCAAGATAGGACGTTTGCCTCGCATTCTAGCTACAGTGGATTGCATAAATATGTCCTTCATTAAAGCTCTCACAGGGTTGTCGTAGTGTTGATTTTAAATGGACGTCAACAGAAACCCAAGGAAAAAAAACTGAACAAGTTACCAAATGGACAAGAGTAACTTTGAATGCACATGAATATTTAATGGGGGTTGAAATTAAATAGCACCAACAGCCATATGCCACAGCACTCAGATGTGCGGTCAATAGGATGTCGGGCGCGCAAACCCTTTTTTATGGAGGAGTTCTTTAAATTTAGTTTGGTGCAAAAATATAGCACGCTACTGATTTTTAAAAAGCTCTGCCATAAGACGTGTACTGCATATTTTTGTTGGATGAAGTATATATATTTCGATGAAAGCACAAATCCTCCAACCAGTCATGTCATGAAAAAGTACTTGTCATGAAAAAGTACTTCTCATTTTTGCGGGCAGAAAATATTTGGTCGTCTCGATTCTTACCCGAAACACGGAAATAGGAATGATTGAGAATTTTGAGTCACAGGGCCCTGATTCTACACAAGCTGTCGCTCCACCAAACTTAAAAAAGTTATCAAACAACAAAATTATGCAAGCTCTAAAAACTTTCTTCTAAAAAAAGTAAAGTTTTTTTTTTTACAAAAATTCAATACTCCAAAACCTGGCTTATCCCTTATGCCGATAATGAGATCGAAAAGAATAAAGAAATGGATCTGTGGTAGGAACTCACAGAAATTTCCTAAAAACTGGACAAAAAAAAATATCAAAATTCTAGAAGCCATTTTCGAACAAAAAAGGTTTTCAAAAACCATTTTTTTAAGGTTTATCTAGCGGGTACCTTTTTTTTAATATAAGAGAATATTTAAAATATTTTTTTTTCTACACATGCAGATAGTATTAAAAAATTATAAAACTGTCAAATTTAAAATTTCGAAATATTGAGATTTCAAAATGAAATTTTTGAAAATCGAAATAAAAGTTTTTGAAAATTAGAATAAACAACACTATTTATACTTTTATGCAGATAAAATATACAAAAAATCATCAAAATAAGTAAAATTGTTTTTGAGAAAATCGGAAAATACGTTTTTTTTTTTGGAAAAAAATTGAAAACAAAATAATGTTTAAACCGCTAGGGAGACTTAGCATAAACAAAATTATAAAAATCGGCTGCGCCGTTTTTAATAAAATCAAAAACCAAAAAAAATGGTTCCAAGGGGTGTACCAAAAATAACTATTTTTTAGAAATTTTTTTTTGAACCATTTCCTAGCTTTAACTACTTAAATGAAATTCTTAAAATTTTTTTTCTTAAATCTGTGGGACAGTTTTTGAGAAAAAAAAAATGTTTATAAAATTTCCAAAACAAATCGTATGACAGGTACCGTTATTTTCGGTACGGTGTGCGGGGAATAAAAAAATAGTATCTACCAAGTTTAAAGAAAATCGGCCGAGCCGTTTAGGCTGTAGTCGAACAGACAGACATAATTGCGAGACCCACTTTTTTAGTCTTCGCTATCATCGTAATGTCAACTTTGATCAAAAACCCGAGTTCGATTTTTTTTCCGAATGCATAACTTGCCTTTTGGTACCTATAAGTCGCAAGTAAAAATTGTATTTTGCCGGTACTTGGGTCTTAACAAACAAGAAAAAAATATGTGGGGGACAAATTTAAAAATGCTATAAGTTTAGAAAAAACCTGCTGAGCCGTTTCCGTTGTTGTTGAACAGACAGACGTGTAGAATTTTGAAATGTCAAAACTGATCAACTGTCATGTAAAGGGTTTTTCAATTCGGATTTCTCTACTTTGACAGATGATTACGACTATATTGGCCATATTGATTTATTAAGTCTGTCTTGTTAAATCAACATGAAGAGTAATTGCGCTCAACAACATGTGGAAAAAATTTAATTGTTTTATGAAAGTGGGTCTTCTGGTCAGGCAACATTTCGCTCGCTTCGGTTGAAAAAAAATCGTATTCACCGACAGGGACAATTTCTGGTTCCCCAACAAGCAAAATTGTCGAATTTGTGACGATCCACCAAATTGCAATGCATCGAGAGAAAGTCACTTATTGGTGTGGTTTTTGGGTTGGCGGCATCATCGGTCTATACCTACTTCTTTGAGGACGACGTTGGCCAGGTCATTGCCGTCAACGGTGAGCCCAATCGGTCGATGATTACCAATTTTTTTTGGTCCAAATTGGATGATATGGACACCGACGACATGTGGTTTTAATAGTATTTTGCTATGTGCCACACAGGCCGTGGTAGAATGGACATTTTGCACGAGCGATTTCCAAACATGGTTTTCTCAGCCGAAGGTGATGAGAATTGGGTACTGAGATCGTGCGATTTGACAACGCTAGGCTTCTTCTTGTGACGTTTTCTTAAATCATAGTTCAATGCTAATAAACCTCAAACCACCACTGCCCTAAAAGCCAACATAAACACGGTCTGATATATGCGCCAGAGTTATGGAAAATTGAACCTTTACAATGCGCGCCATATATAAATGATGTTATATTCCATACATAATGGCGTACAGGGACGTTCCAAATAGATATAATATTTCAAAAATATCTCGCTCGAATTTGTTTTATTTTAATTTAGAGATAGGAAAGGTTTAATGGAAAACCCTTTAGTACATACACATAATATATATATCGCAAGTGAAAATTCTACACTTTAGCACCTTCCATTTAAGAATAAAGTTTCTGTCCCTTATTCATGTGCACCCTTGTTCACCTTTTTTATCATTTTCAATCAGGAACAGAATTATTGGTACTGAGCATTAACCTGAACTGCATGTTAGATGCATTTTTTTCTACGTCTATATGACTAACGAGAGACAGATAAGCCGGTTGAAATTCACCCCATTTTGTTGGGGCTCATTTGCAAAAGTTTTTTCCCGAAATTCCAGATCATAGTCCTCAGTGAAAAAAACCCCCCTAAAGTTCAATCATCATTCCAGGTCCAAAATACGAAAAGATTAAGCTAAACAAAATAAACAAGCCAAAGCACGTACCTAATACTAATTAATAGCATTCACACTATTAAAATGCTCCATTGTATTCATCCTGCATCCGTCGGAATACCAACAAAACTTTGTTTCACCAATTCCTTTGGGGCCGACATTCGCACTTTACTTTTGCTGATACCATAACATTTTTTGCATTGTAAACCGTTTTTTTTTTTTTTTTTTGTTTATATTGCCTTTTATATTTTTTGCGTAGTATTTTATTTTATATGTTTTTGTTTTGTTTTTGTAAAATACACAAAAATGTACCTAAACATGTCCTGGGCATACGTGTGCACCCTCATACATCTCATTGAGAGTAGTACCAGTCTACGGCGGCGGATAAAAATTTTGAGTGGAAATGTCTGCTCTTGTGCCGACTGAATGGGACATCAGATATGCAACACTGAAGCACTTATACGTATAGAGCAGTAGAGGTGTATATACTTATGCTCGAAACAATCGTTCACGATAAAAAGGATGATGATGATGATGGTATTTTTATGTATTATGCATGAAAGCGAAAGGATACACCAGTCGCCGCTCTCTTAGTATGTTATTTTTTGCTAAATAAAAAAAAAGCTCAAAAAAATTACAAAAAACAACACACATCATTGCAAAACAGGTTATACGCTATTTTTTGTGCACTCGAAATCGCGTTTTGTTTTGTATGTTTGCCTTGTTTATTATTTGGTTGCCGGGAAGGACGTGTTGGCGGCCATTGACCATTTTTTAATTAAAATGGAAAATAATCAATTCGTCTCGCAGAGGGATTTATACCCCTATTCGTGAGTGTGTGTACTTTCGTCTGTTCATACATACATATATATATTTTCTAGACGATTTTTGTATTATTTTTATCTGCTGGGCGCGAAAAAGTGAAATACACAAAAAACTGTGTATGAAAGTGAATTTTCATTTTTTTAGTCCGTAGAAATTTTTTGTTTTTTAACTAGGTAGTTAAATTTGTTTTATTTTTTAGGCGGCAGGATGTAGTGGTGTTTGACAAATGAAATGAAAATGATTTGTTGCCATGTTTCTTTTTTGTTGATTTTCAGAATACAGCTATACACATTTACGTATTCTTGTATTTGTGAACCCAATAAAAATTGTCTCTGTCAGACTGAGTGACTTTTCCTTAACGCTACATTAAACATTCAATCTGCAGTAAAATAAAGTATCTTTTTCTTGTTCATAAAAATGTTTGCCCATTTCCTTGTGATTAAAATACACATAGTTGTCAAAATCGATATAAGATATTATTAAAAAAAAAAATAATAATAATATTAAAAATAAACAACGCCTAAAACATCCACACCAGATTAAGCTTCATTGTTCACTCTCGTAAAAGTAAATTGTGTTGTTTGTGTTGTTGCTTAGGAAAAATGATTAAGGACATGGGGGTGAGATGGGTGGATAACTATTTCTATACAATATCCATTGTCGTTGCTTATTGATTTTTAATAAATTTTCTTGCTCCATTTAGTTTTTGGTTTACACAAATTTTATTTATTTAGAGATATGAAGACCAAAATATAACGAAATGGAAAATATGCTCGAAATGGAAATGGAAATGGAATTCACACTTCGTTTGTAAAAGAAAATGTTTTGCTTTGCTTTGCAAAGGAAAATAATTATTCTAATGATTCTGTTTGCCTTTGTGTTTCAGTGTTTTTCTTTAATTTCAATTTTGTTTTGTTGATGTTTTTTTGAAATTGGTTTTTAAGTAGATTACACTTTAATTCTATTTATCTAAAAAAAATTAAAAACTACAGAAATACTTTTGTGGTGAATTAATAAAAGTAATGAGTAGATGGTGATCCCATTTTTACTGCTAAGTTGTAAGAAAAAAGGAATTCGTATTGCAATATAAAATTAGAGCTGGAAAATTACAACTAAGAACCAATGATATAACTTCCAATATTTATCCTTATTAAGGTTGTCGTTTGACTGAAACCATATGACTCTAAAAGCGACAATTCCAATTAAAGTAAGTGTAATAGTGTCAAACTTTCGTCTATGGAATCTCCTTTTGTATTATAATTGTTTTCCATTTATAATGAACAACTTATTTAAAATGCAAAACTAGATCAGATCGAATAAAAAAAAATAAGTATTAGTGTGGAAGCGAAATGCAATCAACTTGTGTTCGAGAACATCAAAATGAAATAAATATTAAGTATACGCCACAGTGTACATTAAATCCATATTTCTTCTCTAACTTAAATGGGATATCTCGTTCCAGATTTCTGTATTGGTAACTCTGTACATTTAATACATATTAATGAGCACACATGGTTAAAACATTATATGTGAGTTTTTCTCTTCAACACACCTCAAGCGTTCAAATTCTTCTAATATTCTAGGAATTGTGAATTTTGAACTATTACACAGCCCCACAAAAAAAAAAAGTCCTTTGACACTTGGATGAGACCATGTGTCTTATAGGTTTTTTGCATCGCTGATTTCAAATCCGGAGTCCGTTTGACCCAATCAGGTCCGGTTTAAGCATTTGAAGGTCAAATCGCGAAATATTCGTTGAAAAATCTGAAAACCTATACATATATATGTTTTTGGCATTGTTGAATTCGAATCCGGGCTTCTTTTGACCCCAACATGTAAAGGTCAAGGTCAAACGAAGGTCAAATCCCTAAAATCTAACGATATGATATTTTTGACCCCGAATTCTGAAATAGCGGAATATTTTACATCTAAATTCATCTAGACCTGTTGCTTGAAATGACCCCTGGAAGATATTCCAAGGTCAAATACTCCTTTTGGATCTCTCGGCGATATATCGACAGTAAATCGGGATTTGGGGTCTCGAACCAGTTGATTCTTATGTTTTTAGAGTCACTGAATCCGTTTAATCCCATTTTGCAGACTTTAGGTCATTTGTAGGTATCCATATCCCTTCAGAAGTAGCCTAAGTAACGCGGTAGAACATCGCACCATTGTTGAATGATATCATGACTTTGTAGTCTAATGTGATCTTAGGCTACTTCTGAAGGGAAGGGGAGAGTCAAGTTCTCATAGGTACAAAAACCTTGTGTGCAACAAGTTAGCCGATATACACAGGGTTTTTGTATATATGAGAACTTTACTCTATTTATTAACATTTTTTTGTTGTGTTTTCACTCCTTTTTGCAAAAAGTATTTCGAATAGTATCAGTGAAGCTAGTGGAATTCTAAATACGAACAAGGGCCACATATCAACATAATTTTTTAAAGAATTTTTTGTAAATACTTTATAGAAAAGCAATGAACTGAGTAGAAGCCTCTTTCATCGTTCAACAACAGTCGAAAGTTCACCAAATAATTTATAAGAATTTACAAGAAAACAGTGGGTGAAAGCTACGCCCCTGAATGGAAGATCTCAAACTTTCAATTTCTACCAATTCGCATCATTCTACAACAATCGGAAGTCTTCTATATAATTTATAAGAATTTTTGAAAAAGTGTTGGTGGAATGGTAAATTCCAAATTTTCATTGTGCGAAATTTCAAGGTTCTACGTTGTCTGGAAGTGATCTTTAATTTTTATGATATGTCAATGAGTCAGTCAGTCAATTAAGATTTCATCGATATTTAAAGTTCTATATCTCAGGAGTTGGAATTTGGTGAGGCGCATGTGTTTGATCAGAAGTTTATGTCTTTGTTGGTTTTGAAGTTGGAAATGTTCCAAAAATCACCTAAGGTAGTTCCTGTAAAAAGGCTGTCCAGTGTGTTAAACTAATCATTTGAATTGAATTGTTAGAAATTGGTAAAGCACTATACAAAATGGATTTTATCGTAAAATTTTCTACGCCCAACATTACTGAAATACCTATAGATTTTAATATATTAAATTTTGTATTAAAATCGGTTAACACATTAACAGGGTATATGTATAGCAATAACCCAAAAATCAGGACATATTCTCCAAGCACCTAAATGCAAAGACGTACTGGAGCAGAAGATTCTTCTATATTTATCATCTTTTATTTTATGACGCTAGATAGTTTGACGAAACAATACCCGGAAGTCAAATACAAAAGCTGATATCTTTGAAAACATATTGTTATGTTACGAGTACATTAGGTTTTAAAATTAAACCATATTGATTTTTTAGAAAAAAATTACAACTGAGAATCAATGCCATAACTTCCAACAGTTGTCATTTGACTAAAAGTAGTACCGAAGTACAACTTGAATGAACTACCACCATTTGGGTTCTTATTTGGCTGGAGTTATAGCTATTTCACGGTTGCCAAGCCGATCATCAGACTCCTTTATTAGTGGTGCTTAGCCTTTATACTATCAAGTTTAATCGAAAAACTTTTTGCCTTGACTGAGATTTGAACCCAGACCTAGCTTTTAGGGAAAACTTGAACGTTTCTTGTAAGTACTTAAATACTTTTAAGCTTAAACCAGACTACAATTACCGACTGCTATATATATAAAGATTAATATAGGGTCTTTGTTTTGGGGTGGAAAAAAGTAGAGAAAAATATGATTTCGGACATATGGCAGTGACTGGCGTAATTTGGAGGTCCAATTTTCACATAAGATCCTTAGGCAAAATTATCCAACAAAATGGATGGGCACAAATTTATTTGTTGAACACGATGACAAATTGTACGACGTCTTATAGGATTCTTTATATCGTTTAGATTAAATGTATTGCGAAAACGATTATCGGTACCTTAAAACGCACGTAAAGTCCAATGTGTGCTCAAATTGAACCATGTTTTTCAAAATGAATTTGCAAAAGTTGCTATGGCGTGAGTCTTTTTCATGATGAATTTTTAAACAAAAATAACTTCGAAACAATCGAGAACATTCTAATCCACTGTCACTGAAAATAATGCTGCTAATTTAAAGTCTAAAAGCACCTTTTTTTTATATAGATTAGTCAGTTTCTTGTAACGCTTCACAGGAATGAATTTCATAGCAAGTCTTTTGTTTCACATTTTCATAAAATTAACATCTCCTTGGAGTTCAGGGTCTTCGGTTTTTGCAAAGAAATTGTTTCACCATCTAATATCAGCTACCTTAGATGGAATAGTGCCGAGCATTCTGTAATACTGTGCAGGTATGTAATTTTCTTTATTTTATAAAATTAACCACTCAAAATGAGTCGGTTTCTATTTTCATTGAGGGTATGTGGTTTCTTTGCAATGTTCAGGGACGTACCTATTTTTATTAAGGGTATGTATTTTCTTTTAAATGTGCAGAGGCCATTATTAATTTAAGTCATCGCCATTAGGCCATTTTTATTTATTTATTATTAATCGGAAGTGATTTAAAAAAGAGATTTTGGAAGATGATAAATCACAAATTAGAAATACTTCATTGGATTCATTGTGTCCAAAAAAAATATCATGTCTCAAGTATGAAAAGTTTGTTTGCTCAGCTTGTAATAGACTTTAACACCGAAAAGGAGTAAATTGGTCTCATATTCCACCAAAATCTTTGAAGCCATCATAATTTTTTTCATAAAATACAACTACATACAAAAAAAAAATACACTGATCCATCTTAAATAAAAAAAAGGTTACGTATACGCCATAGTGTCCAAAGAATTAAAAAAAAAAGTTCTTATAAAATTGTTAGATTTGGGTTCTGTGTATTATCAAAATATTTATGTATGTATTGTTTTGCATTTTCTTATTTACTTTTTAAATAAAAAAAAAGAAACTGTTTTTTTTTTTTTATTTTTATTTTAAATATATGAAAAATCATGTTATTTTATTGAATCATAATTCTTAAAGTTTAATTTCCAACTTTTGTTAGTGCTCAATTTACCGAGTTATTGTCAATATCATAATTTTAAATATTTGGGTTTGATAGGTCTTAAAAACTCGAATTTTCTAAACTAAAAATTTAAAACACAATTTTTAATGTCGAAAATTCTTTCATACCTAAAACAATTTATCATCTAATTTCTAATTAAAATGTATATGCTTGTCGTCCAATTAAAAAAAATAATTGCTTTAAAAAACTAAACTAATTTCTTTTAAAAATTTGAAAAAAACACAAATTATAAAACCTTGCATAAAAAAAAATATAAATATCTAAGCTTTTTTTCCTTTTGTCCTTGCCGACAAAATACTTCACGAATAAGTGCACTAGCAGTTTGAACCGATAGTAAAATAAAAAAAAATGTTTCTTTAACGAATCTCTAAAATACGCGAATAAAATTCAAAAATAAAAAAAAAAATAATAAGGAAAAACTTCAACGCCCATGCATGTATATGGATTTCTTGTTGTTCAGCTTTCGAACAATAAGAGGATATCCCTTTTTTATTTAACAAAAAAAATTGAGCAGGTAGAATCTGAGAGAGCTCACGTGTAAGTATCTATAGACACTTTATTTATTTTTTTTTTTTTTTGCAATGAAATCGGAGATAAAGACCCTGAAATGCGCATTCATCTTTTGTTTGTTGTTTAGGATGTTACACAGATATACATTTATGTATACTTATATGAGCTCATCATTGTTGAAATGTCGATGGGATGAAGTAGACTTATTTGTGCTTACTACATATACACAAGTTAAATTGGGAGAACAAAGATATTTATGAGCTTTTTGTTGTTTCAATGTAATTTTTCAAATGAAATTCAAGGAGAAACTATTATTATTATTTTTTTTTATTTATCCATAAGATAGTCGAGGTTTGTGTTTGTCTGAATTCAAATTGAGAAATTAAATTTTCTTTTCCAGACATTATATTCATCTGCACTGATCTACATTGAAATAAATTTATTTATTAAATCAATGAGCTTATCTACAATAATCTTGAAGACAAATTATACGGATGTTGGATTTGAGATAAAAATTACGAAAACTTTAGCTCCATTAGAAATAATAGAAATTTCGCTAAAAATTAAACTTTGTTCGAAAAAAAGTTGAAAAAGTAGATATAGTCGAATAGATTGTTTTGAGTTTGTCGTTTCAAGGTAGATTCATATCGACGGGTAAATTACAGGACTTCGTTAGTCGAAAGTCGAAAAATTCAACAAAAAATCTTATTTATGTAAAAATAAAATCAGAGTCGGACTTTTAAATACTTAAATAGCTCCAGTCAGTTATTCCGCTACTGTTTTCTTTTTCCATAATTAGTTTAAAAGTTTCTTTTTCTAAAAAAAAAAATATGCAAAAAATACTCTTGTACCTTCACCATGGATATCATAACTCATCGGAGTGACGTAACTGTTTTATAGGATTTTTATAAAAATACTAAATTATCCGAAAAATAGTTACGTCAGCTTGTGAGAAAAGGAAAGATATATGAGGCTTAAAATTCCTTTTAAGATATTCAAAAAAACCAGGATTATTTTCGTAAGCTTCGAGTTTCAGTCAACCATATAGGAAATCGTTTGGATCTGTAAGGTCTAAAAACGCCAATACGTCGAGGTTGGTGTGGGAATATGTAGGCAGACTAAGCAAAGCAAACTTGGCGGAAAGAACAATGTTGTCTTACTTGATTGGATATCTGAACATGTCCATGGAGACAAGGAGGAAGACTCCCTAGCAAAAATAGGCTAAAAGACTCATTTAAAGGGACCTACTGAGAAATAGGAGAAAACAGCATTAAAAACGAAATCAAACTGAAGGAGGAAGTCAAAGAATACAGAAACTGGAAAGAACTCCCACATAGGCAGGCCTAACTAGTTCTTGGGAACTATAATCAAGATCGTTTCATGAACAGTATCAGCTTAAAAAGGAACAATCTACAAATATCAACAAGACTCCTCACGGGTTACTGTAAACAACGACACATGAGTATTCTAGGCTTATAAAATAGCCTCACGTACATATTCTATAGTACTTATGCGCCGGAACAAATTCTAGGCAGACGCGAAGCACTCACTTATGCATCAAAGAAACAAGTATCTGGGACGCTACCAGGTACAAGAGCGTAATTTGTCCTTTTTGAAGGTATTTCAAATATGTAATCAAATTCATCAAAGGGATGAACTGGAAGGAAGACCTATAGGGTTAGCAACTCATCTAACTCTGGATGGGAGCACAATAGATCCTAGTTCGCACTGCAACCCTCTCTCAATATTCATTCATTCAATGTCTAGAAAACATATAATCGCATAATTGGAAATGAAATGACTTTATTAAGCACCACGATACCGCCTAGGATCGAAGAGATATTACGAGTATAAAATTATAAAACAGTCTACGAATTCAAATAAAATAATAGCAACTGTTTTAAGCACGCACCAATTCAAACAAAAACACTGTATATAGAAACAAATCCTTCTGCATATATTTCGAAAGGGTTCCTAGACATTGCCAGTATTTGTTTGCATTTCAGACAAGTTAAATTAAAACAGAAAAACTACCCATCATCAACAGTTCACTGTCCATAGATTTAAAAACAATGAAAACAACCAGAAACAAAGTTAAATGAAATAGGTACAAAAAAAAGATTAAACATAAAAACAAGATAAAAAATAATAAAACAATCGTCGTTTGTCTGACATTGAAAAATGGTTGGTCACGTTTTATTGCGGTGCAAAAGGAATCGCGCGGAGTAGGGTGTGTGCAGCATAGTAAACTTTGTGCTTTTTAGCCCTCATACACGCCGTCTCGAAAAAAAAACATACCTATGCGAGATCCTGCATAGCATTTTACAATTTTTATTTTATTTGTTTTTGCAATCCTTTTTGCTGCTATGCCATACCACACCACTGGCAACTGCCACATCACCATCATCATCATCATGCTTTTGTTGCTATGCATCACAATGTTTAAAATTTTTGTTATCTCCCATCCATGTTTTATTTTTTCTTGTTGTTTTTATTTTTTTGCTTTCGGTTAACGATTCTGTTTAATGTGTCTCCAGGCTCCATAATATTATAACAACGACTGCTTTGAGGACGCAGGACATAGGACGGTCGACATGGTTCATATTTACATTTTTTTTAAAAGGCCTTTATTCAAGGTAATTGTATAAACATCAACCACAAGACATCAGAGAGCGAGAGTGAATGGTACAAAGCCATCATCATTATTCTCATCGTGATTAATGGCAATTAATAATTTCTCCCTTTTTCAACCTTTTTATATATATGTATATAGGTATGTCTGTTTAACAGGGTGATTCCAAATATGCTGGACAAAATTTTAGCCTGTGGAAGTACGAAAGGGGTCTCAAAAGTATGATAATGTTTTAAATGTTAGATATGGGATGACTTGGAAAAAGAAACACTTTTAAGCAAAGTATTTGTTTAGTGTAAAAGAAAATATTCAGGACTTTAATCACACTTAATAAAACTATGATCGGAAAGGCCAACAAAATGGCTTCCATCATACCTTTCGTTAGCCTGTGAGTTTGCGCATCCTTACGTTGACCGTTTAGTACCTAAGTTCTACTAAACAAATTTCAATAATGCAAAGTGTAGAATTGAAAAATTCTATCTCTCCTCAAACCAGTCAAAATATTTTGTGGAATCACCATACATTAGTATTCCTTAATCTGCAGCGAAATACCTAAGCTTTCCAAGACGTTGAAAGATCTTGTGTTCTTCTTCTGATTTCGAAATTATTTATAAAGCATATATACATTATACATAGACCCCAAACTAGACTCCCATATCTGGCCTGGCGCATCGGAAACATCACTAGGTACACCTTCGGGATAAAGTCCAGAACTGTAGATAGGCTTATAGTGAGAACCTGTCAGTTAAGACTCAATCTCACTACTTGGCTTACCAAGCACTGCGGGTTCAATTATCAGCTATTAAACAGAGATCCCAGGACAAGTCCCAGTTGCTTTTTATCTTTGGAAGAAAGGTAGCCACCCCTTTCCAGCAGGTGCGAGATCTTGATTCCTTGACAAACCAAATCGACAGCTACCAATCAATGTTTCGTACGTTCTTGTCTCAAATACAAGCCAGCATCTCTATACTGTTCCAAATTTGTGGTTTTTTTATCTAACTATTGTTGGTAACAAAAGCTGACCGCGTGACTTAGTTAGTATAATCACAGCCACCTCGAGCCCTCTTTACAGAGGGCCAACGCAATTATTAATGAGACCCTGGGGACTCTAATTAGCGGGGCAATTTCATAATCTCATTATTCCCGAGGTACCCAATTCTGGTTATTTTTGTTCTTAGTAAGTTATGCCATGGTGCAGACCATAGCCTATCGAAGCCAATCATAATCTGCACCAATATTCATGATTAGTCTTTTTCGCCTTACAATGAACTAGGAACGATAGTCCTAAACAATCTTTTAGCATTGGGAAGGGCCATCAATTATCCAGATTGCTAAACCAAAACATTGAGCAAGAGAGCAAATATTTTTCAATTGCTTTACTTTATGTTTTGGCAGTGATTACCCCATAACCCCATATCACTCGCCCAAGATTTTTATATAAATAGTACCAGGGATCCGTTGCTCAGATTACCTGAGATAGGATATAGCACTAAATTTTTATGGATACAGCTTAAGCTACAACTAGTACATATTTCAAAAGTATTTGATAGAGTTTGGTATCAAGTTCTTTTGACGAAAGTTCGTGCATTTGGTATGGATGAACCTCCTCTTTGATGGATTTGAAACTACCTTTCAAACAGCTCAATACAAGTTGTATTGGATGATTTTAAGTCTGAAATTCATAAAATAAATGATGGTGTGCCACAGGGCTCCGTTTTGTCTCCGACTCTCTTTCTGCTATTCATCAATATCATTTGTCTGAAACTTCTATTCTATTAAATTGTGTTCCTAACGACAGTACTCTCACTTCTCATATTTGTTTCTAAATGAATGTACTTGTTCTTCTGTTGTGGATTTAGAACGGTAGCGTATGATAAGTTCATTAAATTCTTATCTCGATAGCATTGTCAAATGGGGAACCATAAACCGCGTAGAATTTAAGGCTTCAAAAACTTAATTCAGTCTTCTGTCGTTAAATCGCAAACCATCCCTGATGCCTATATATTTACATGATCATCACATGCATTCAGAAAACTGACCAGCTCTCGGTATGTGCATCACAGACAACCTTGGGTGGAATATCTACATATTCAACGCCAAAAAACGCTGCTAAGTGTTTAAGTTTCCTTCGACATTGCAAGAAGTTTTGTATTCCTTCTGATATGGCTGTAATCTATTAGGCTTTGTATTCATCCAAAGGTCGAGTACAATTCCTTTATTAAGGCAGCTGCTCCAATAGCTCACTTGACTTCGATAGAATCCAAAAGAGCTTTAAAAATAGCCATTTTGCATTCCTCCCCTTAAACTATTTAACCGTAATACTCGCGATTCAAAGAATGACCGTCAGTTTAGCCTTGAGCCCAACTTCGGATGTACGGTTAAATTCAGATATTCCTTCTTTATCCGCACTACACGAATGTGGCTCAATATTTCCTTTACACTACACAATTCACACATTCAATGTGCATCGGTATCTCATTTTAAATCCTCTTCAACTCCTAAAACGCTTGCACTGTGCTCAAACATTTTTAGGGTAGTCATAATATTTTTAGTGCGTGAAAAAAAAACAGTGGAGACTTAGTTATATGCTATAATTATCATCGATTTCCCTTGTCGAACAATGGACTGCTCACAACGAAAAATAAAACGAAATTTTTCATTTGCGATTTCGTCATGTGATTTTTTAGTTGTTTTTTTTTTTTTCGTGTCGCAGTAGCGGCGTACTAGACTTAAACCTTTTTGCGACAAATTTTTTTTTTTTGAAGATTATCGAAATCCGTTTGAGTTACCAGTCCTAAATCTTCTCTAGAGAAACACATAAATATTATAGGTACTAAACTTCAAGCAAATCCATTCACCTTTTTATGATGTGGCTTGTTTTACGCTTCGATCTTCTGATTCCTAAAAGTTTTGTACGTAGCTCGCATTTCGTTCAATAAACAAGCGCATAAAATGAGGCGTTTTCGTCGCAGCACATAAGCATTTAATTGTTGGGTATAGCGAAATATCAGACGCATTGCAACAGAACACAAGCTAGGCGTAGAGAACTTCTCGCTGCGTGCCGAAATTGTTCGCATTTAGTACGAAAAGCTTCGTGTACAGAAGGCCTAAGACGCACAGATAAACAGACCGATGTTCTTCACAGCTCTGTAAACTTAGTTACGTGTATCTTAATCTTCACATAAACATTTAAGTAAACTGCAATATTCAGTTAAAATGTATGACATAAATTGTGGCCACAAATTCCAACTCTGAACCGACGAAAAATGATTTGATGATTATTTACAAAACCAGCAGATTACCATTTCTCAAAGGAACAGCTAGCTCTATTCTGTAATACACGTGAATTTATCATTCGATTCCCTTTCAGTGTTCCTTAGTATTCTACTATTCATCGAATGAACTGCATTATCGGAAATAAATTTGACATTTACGTAAACTGATGTTCGTAGGAAAACCTTTGGAAATTTAAATAAATTTTATTGTGTAATTATTTTAAGTTAAATAATAGAAATATGTATGGATAGTATTGGAATTATTTTTTGCATTTCCAAACAGAGACTTCTCAAATAAAAATTACGAAGAAATATTAGAAAATCGAAAAAGAAATAAGTGACTTGTTATTTGTTATTCTGGTTCTTAAAATATTTAAAATCTATTAGTTACAAACAAATATTTAAGCAACAAATTATTCAAATTTAATTAAGAATCAATAACACAAAAAATTATAAAACTGACAACATTTCATATGTGGATTAGTATCTTTTGGAACGTATGCGTTAACGTGACAAGGAAAATACTGCTCGATATTATCGACATTACCGACGTAAATCGAAAATACTCGTACACTTTAGAATAGGGTTGAATGAAAATTTCCCTGGGGAAAATTATACAAATATTTTTGTTTTTCAGAAAAAAATTCCAGTCGATTTTTAAGGTATTCAAGTGCCATTTTTCAACTTTCTTCATATTTATTAAAAAAGTACCTACTTAGTTAAACTATGTGTTTTTGAATTTATCCCACATCGAGACTAGATTTTATTTATTTAGTTAAACACAATCTTACAGTGTTTCTGATAGTGCTAAAAATCCAGGAACAGATGGACATGATAAACAAAATGTATCTGCTCCTAGGTTTGTCTTATTTGTTCGGTTAAAAATAAGGCATTTTTTGATTGCAGTAAGCTCTTTTATAATCTTGAAAAGAATTTAAAATTAAGTTTAACATGGAAAACGTCATTTATTTATATTTGTTTGCTGTTTTTCGACGAATAGCTTTAAGGTACTAGTACGGTCTAGAATGCCAAAAAAACGCACGATTTTTGGGAATTTTTTTCTCGGAAACCTTATTAGGTAATAACATAAATTTTTTTTAAATAATGAATACGTCAACAGTAAAAAAAATTTTTTTTTTTAATTTTCGAATTTTGGCCGAATTATAGAGGGCGCCAACGTCGACTCATCAAAAAATACCTGGTCCCATGGCGGACAGTTAATCTCCGGATCTACTGAACCGATTTTCAAAACACTTATTGCAACTTGATTGTTTTTATGTTTTCTAAGACAATTTAACCAAAAAATTATGAACAAAAAAAAATGGCGACCCGAAAATGGCCAAACAAATTTCCAAACAATTTTTTTTTTTCAAAGCTCGATATTTTTTTTTGTTTTGACTTTTTAAACAAATTGTGGTAAATTGTCTCGTAGAAAACCTTCCTTTAAATAACCCACTTTGTTTTTTTTGTTTCAGTCCAGCCAATTCTGAGATTAACTGTCCGCCATGGGACCATGTATTTTTTGATGAGTCGACGTTTGCGCCCTCTATAATTTGGCCAAAATTGGAAAATTAAAAAAAAAATTGTTTTTGTATTCATTATTAAAAAAAATTATGTTATTACCTAATAAGGTTTCCGAGAAAAAAATTCCCAAAAATCGTGCGTTTTTTTGGCATTCTAGACCATACTAGTACTAGTACCTTAAGATAGTCTAGAAACTGTTGCAATCAGGTGAACTTTTTTCTTGGAAAAATAGGAAAATTTGGTTGATCATTTTCAAAATGATCACATTTTTTTTTCTTTTTTTTTTGAACAATGAACATTTCATCAAAATTGGCTAAGAAGTTCAGATATTACTTTACTGGCCCTCCATACGAACAAAAAATTTACAAAAAATAACACGAATATGACCGAAATGCTAAAAAAGGCTTTGTCTATAAGGTTTAGCTATACTACTAACTCAACCCGGTTCTGTAATAAATTTACAATGATGTTCTTTTAAAGCACTTATCATGCTTCAAAAATTTCATCAAAATTGATTAGATTGTTCAATTCTTCAATAAATTTTGTCTCAAATAATGGACCATGACGAATATTCTTTTTTTTTCAACTTCTTTATCGTCGAAGCTTTAATTAATAACTCGAAATATTATTGTGAGACCTAATAGTCCACCTTGGCATAATGGATAGTGCGTTAGACTGTCAAGCAAAGGGTTTTGTGTTCGTTTCTCTTAGCCGCTCTAAGAATTTTTTTTCAGTGGTGTACTACCTCTTGCGAGGAATTGACAAAATGCTCTAAGAGTATCTCTTTACATGAAAAGTGCTGCTCACAAGTCGTTCGGAGTTGGCAGAAAAATGGTAGGTCCCTTTGATTTCTAGTCACACGCACCCAAGAATGGTTGAAAGTTGTAAGTCACTAGCTCCTTTTTCTCTTGAAGCTGTTGCACCACCAAATTTTTAAGAAACAAAACATATCTCAGTTATACAATGTAGAATGCTTAGTCCATGTCGAGAAAACATCCGACAGTGACTTGGTGACATTTTATAGAAAAATGAAAAAAATGCGACATCGTGATGGACCTTTAGAAGTAGATGAAGCGTCGAATGTTTTTCCTGGAATCCGAACTGCATATCAGAAATTATGTATGTGGTTGTCTCTGCAGAAGGATTAAAGCCGTATGAGTGTTATGTCATCGAGTATCCTGCGCATGTTGGACAGAAGAGAGAAGAGGGCATGTATCCAGATACGTCTTCTTTCGTTGGTTGGTCTTCTTTGCTATAGCCACAATTTTAGGGATTTCCCATTTTCTGTAAAAGTAGCTGCTATTGACACTGTTATTTAGGATAATTGCCAGGAAGATCATCTTCGACTTAGGTGGTGTCTTGAGGAAGAAGTTGGAGACGTTGTTCAGCCCTGTTGACTTCTGCATGACTTCTGTAAATAATTGCCTCGATTACTTCCGAGTTATTGAATTCAAGGTGGTCGCTCGGATCGCCAGCGGGATTTGTGTCTCCGAACTTTACGCTTATAAGCTAAAGGGGGTACAAAGTCTAAAATTGTAAATGGGAGTCATCAACAATTCATAAATATACGATTACGTTTGCAGTTTATTTAGTAAGATATTTAAAACTTGAATATTCTTCCCTTGGCCTTACTTTCCACCCCTAGAAAATTAAAAGTTTATAAACTCATTATTTATATTAAAAATAAAAAAACTATTTTTTCTTTTTGAAGCGTGAGAGCTTCTTCTTCTTCTTCTTGCTTCTTTTCTTCCTTTTCTTCTTCTTCTTTAAAAAAATTATCTCAACGATGATTTACGAAATCAGAGCCAGGCGACCAAAAATTCGTTCAGCCTGTCTACTGTAAGCGTGGGAGCTTCTTCTTCTTTAAAAATTTATTTACCAACGATTATTTACGAAATCAGAGCCAGGCGACCAAATTATTATTTGTTCAGCTTGTCTACTGCTAATGCTTACTAATACAATCTTTCAAATAAAAACAAATGCTCCAATTTAAGTTGTTTGCTCTATGAGTTTATTGAATAGACTGCGACTTTTTGTGATTTGCTGCGGCCTTTTATACTGTGAAAGGCGACAGCACATTACAATATGAAATTTAGAAAATATGTGTTTATTAACAACTTCGTGTAGCACTTTGACTTTTACTTTATAAAAAAAAATGTGCTTTCATACAAATGATTTTATATAATGAAAAATTATAAGTGAATTTAAGTACATATATTAGGATGACTGTTACAATCTCCCCCTCTGCCTCATGGAACGTCTCGGAAATGTGGCAGGATCTGTATTGGCAGGCCCAGGTGGAGTCATCCTTCTTTTGTACTTTGGAGCGATCATTTTTGTCTCGGAAATGGTTTTAGGTTTTGAAGGAATTTCTTCAATTTTGTGTTCAGGTGGCGTCATCCTTCTTTTAGATTTTGGATCTATCATCTTTGCTTTATTACTAGGATTATGCTTTACAGGTCGTCCTCTTTTTCTGAAAGAAACAATAGGTTTAGGAGATGGAAGTTCTTCCGAACCCCCAGAAAATAAATGAAGCATTGAAGCGTGGTATGTCCCCAATGGAATAGTTTGATTGTCTTCTTTCGCAATGGTATAGCTGCTTAAACCTTTCTTTTTGAATATTACGTAAGGGCCATCTCTTTTTGGTGCCAGCTTTGAAGTAAAACCTGACGATGCTTTGCTGATTGTATGAGTTTTGACAAGAACCTTATCGCCAATATTAAATTTGTAGTGGGATCTTCGTTTTTTATTAGCCTTCACTTTATTTCGGTCTTGTGATTTTTCAGCAGGTTTCTTTGCTTTTCTAAGTGTATCTGTTAGTGCTTCACGTTCGGTTGTAGAGTAGTTTCGTTCCACAGGTAACAGTAAACGCCTTGCACATTCAACGTGGTGTTGTATTTCGTTCTCCCCCTGGAGTAAAGCAGCTCCGTTAGCATAACTTCTTGCAACGGTTTTAAGTGTGAATGGGAGTCCTTTTTTGACTTGCTGCAGGGTTGGAGAATTTGTCAAGAGCTCCTTAAATTTATCAAAAGCTGCTTGTTCTTCAGTTTCCCATTTCCAAACAGCATTCTTTTTTGTGAGATTCGATAAGGGTTTCGATATATCTGCGAAATTTGAAATGAATCTTTGATACCGTGAACATGTCTGTAGAAACGACGATACTTGTTTCTGGTTCTCTGGTCTAGGACGAAGTAAAATGGCATTCGTTTTTGTTATCTCTCCAAAGATATTCTTTTGTTCACTGCGTATTTTTCCAATATGTTGCTTACGAGGACCACTTACTGAATATCCTTCTTGAGGGCTCAGTTTTATGTCAACTGAGTTGAGTTGGAACCAATCATCAACATTTGAATCTGACCTTTTTGGTTCGCTAAACAAATCGCTTTGTCTTTCTGGTGTTCTCATTTCTTGAGGTAGAGCATCAGAGAAGATTGCTTGGATGCTATGCGGCGAGTAATCATTTGGTCTCTTTCTCTTAGGTGTATTGGGAATAGGGCTTATTGCTTCGTGACTTTCAAACCAAGCCAAGTAAGCTGAAATATTTTTAAGTTTGTTATCTTTTTCCAAAACTCTATGATAGATTGGTTTTGGCATCGATTTTGGGGTTTTAAAGCAGTTTTCTTCAAGTATTTCGAAAGGGTTTGTGACGGTATATTTCGTTATTTTGAAATCAAATATCGTTGCTGGGTCTTCAATAAAATAAAATGCTCTTTGAGCTATATTGAGAACTATTCCGCATTGTTCTAGAAAATCTATTCCTAGTAGCGTGCGATTTCCCTTTGCTTTTGGAAGTGCAATGAAACGAATTTTCCGTAGCCTTTTTCCGATAATAATATCCACCACAGTTGAATAAACTACTTCTTTTTTCATAATACCGTCAGCCAAAGTTATCTCTGCATTAACTTTTTGAAAATTACAACCTTTTTGAACGAGTTGCTCATACAGACGTGCCCCTGCGACGCTAGTTCGGGCTGCAGTGTCGATATAAGCTTCACCTCTCAATCCATTAATATTGACATCAACTGTAGGAACATTTCTACCTATAACAGTTGACTCGATGAGGTTGAAGTCAAGCATAGCTGGACTGTTGGCATTTTTGTTACTGCACGTTGGGCAGTTTGTTCTGCAATAACCTGCAGCTCCACATCCATAACAACTAAGTGTAGGTTTCTTGGGCTCAATTTGGTTGTTTGCAGTTTTTTTAAAACATTGCTCAACGGAATGTCCTTGCTTTCTACAAAATGAACATCGTGTTTTCTTAGAGTCCTCGACAGGGTTTTCAGAAAGTCGTGTTTCTTTCACTAGATTTTCGGCTTCTCGGGCTTCTTTTAAAAGCTCTTGGAATGTTTTGACAGAGTTTCTTGGGACTTTCTCTCTAATGTTTAAAGTGATCTGACCATATATCATATTTATCATTATTTCTTCGGATATTTTATCTTGCAATTGTGAAAAAAGTGCTCTTTTTTTACATATAAATTCATCCGTTGACTCATTGTGCTTTTGCTTCTCTTCAAAGATTTCAACATAAATCCTCCATGAAGGCTTTGGTGGTGCGAACGATGAACGGAGTAATTTAAGGGCAACATCAAAAGTGTTTGCTTCACTTTTAACTCCTTGCCACCAGTTTGATGCAAAATCTTCTAGCAAAAGTGGAAATCCTATCAAAGCATTCTTGTCAGAAACATTTTCGGCATTCTTGTAGACGGTTACCGTGGCAATGAAATCTTCGAGCTTAGAAGAATTTCTTTCTCCATTGTACCGAGCGGTGCATCGGCTAAAAGTACCTTGGTTTTCTTTCACACCTATGGCAGCTACCAAACGGGTTAGCTGTTCTTCGGATAAAGCGATTGAGGGCGTTGAATTGGTTGACATTGTGGATTTACTGAAGTTTGATTCTGGCGAAGACAAAGTTTTCCTTAACAATTCCTCAGTATTAATTGAATCCGATTTTCTTTGGTTATATGAGATTTCTGTTTTCTTTGCGAGGCGAGAGCTTTTTCTCATACCGCGAACTTCAAAAAAATGTTTATGTTTTTTTTTTTTTAATTTTATTTTTTTTTTCTTCAAATTTTTAGCTAACCGGGTTTGACTGTACCAGCGGTTGAACTATGTTTGGCTTTATGTGAACGGTATATGTATCTAATTTATGCCAACGAATTTTTCAAATTTTGTTTTTTTTTTTTTCGGACTTAAGCTGGTTTTACTGTACCAGTAATCGTTCCGTACTCGGTAACAGGTCTTCAGAGGTTGTATAGTACTTGGCAACAGGTGTTTAGTTCAAAAACCAACTTTTAAGAAAAAAAATTGTTCACCACTTAAGCGGGTTTTACTGTAATCTACTTGTGGTAACAGGTCTTTACTCCAAAAATCAAATTTTCGAAAAAAAAATCCGTGTCCACTTAAGGGGGTTTGACTGTATTGTGTCGCAGGTTCTACTGTTATGTTTACCAGATGACAGTTTTTTTTTGCGGGTTGGGCGCCAATTGAAGCGTGAGAGCTTCTTCTTCTTCTTCTTGCTTCTTTTCTTCCTTTTCTTCTTCTTCTTTAAAAAAATTATCTCAACGATGATTTACGAAATCAGAGCCAGGCGACCAAAAATTCGTTCAGCCTGTCTACTGTAAGCGTGGGAGCTTCTTCTTCTTTAAAAATTTATTTACCAACGATTATTTACGAAATCAGAGCCAGGCGACCAAATTATTATTTGTTCAGCTTGTCTACTGCTAATGCTTACTAATACAATCTTTCAAATAAAAACAAATGCTCCAATTTAAGTTGTTTGCTCTATGAGTTTATTGAATAGACTGCGACTTTTTGTGATTTGCTGCGGCCTTTTATACTGTGAAAGGCGACAGCACATTACAATATGAAATTTAGAAAATATGTGTTTATTAACAACTTCGTGTAGCACTTTGACTTTTACTTTATAAAAAAAAATGTGCTTTCATACAAATGATTTTATATAATGAAAAATTATAAGTGAATTTAAGTACATATATTAGGATGACTGTTACATTTTTAATTTGTTTTTTTTTATTTTATCAAGAAAGAGTAATTATCTCTTGTGTGTATGGCAATATTTACTACTTTTAATTAAAAGTCATCAGAAAGTAATTATAAAATATATAAATAGCATATACACGAACACACAAAATGCAAATAAATAATTAAAAAAAAAAAAGAAAAAAATTAAAGCAAATTAATGAAATATAAACAAAAGATATACACCTATACACTAGATATGTATATGAAACAAAAAGTATAAAACAAATATCCGCACCCGAGCACATCAGCCAGCAAAAGGATATAATAATTCGTCCAAAGGACAATTAAGCAAAGAGAATGAAATTCACTCACCAACACATTTATAGAGAGAACAAAAACACAACCATGTCTGGAGCGTTTTATCGATTTTTTGGGGTAGAACTCTGCGCTATAGGACTGCATTTAGCTACATACATATACATACATATATCAATAGTATGATGATGAATAATGGTGCACACAAAACGTTGCAGTAGCAACAACGTTCACAATTTTTGGTTGGCTGGGTTTTGTGCCGCTCCACAGATAATACCACTACCACTTTAGGAAAGCTATAGAAGCTACTCTACACTGAGTACACTGACACCCCCTTTTAAAATCAGCTAGACTTGCCTCGTTTAGCTTTCATCGTTCTCTTCTTCTCTCAGTTGAATTCGTCGGTTTCGGTTCTAGCTCTACATCATCGTGAATATCCTAGAGCCAGTATCTATCCTAGGCATAGGATTTATAAAGGCTAGGCTCCTCTCGTCGTTGATAATGATGATGATGCGCTGCATTGGATTTTAGCAAATAATTTTTCGTGTTGCACGCCAACAAAAAAAAAAATGTCGGCGATTTTAATTTTCAACCTCATCCTTCAATTTTTTGTTGATTTTCAATCCAGACTTCATTGATGGCAATACATACCAATACTACCACTATATGTCCAGCGGCGGTGACTAGTTGGCTGCAAACACAAAAATTGGAAGGTTAAAAAATTGGTAACCTTCACGTCTATTTTAGTTGACCTCGATTTTTGTGTGAATCAGTATCAGCCCCCAACCCGTCCGTCACACATAGACATACATATGTAGCTAGATAGGTTCAAAAAAACTTTATTTTCCGTATTCAATAATAAAATGGTTCATTCATCATAAAAATAGCAAAAAAGTGGGTTTTTCTGTTCCTGAAATTAAGGGTCTGTTTTTTTGTTTTTTTTTGTTAGTTGTTTTATGTCAGAGAGGGTGCCACGCACGGTAGATTGTTAGTAGAGTTTCCTGCTGCGCTGGTGACTGGCTGACTTCTGCAAAAAGTGGGCTGACTGGAAAATTTCATTCATACTTTTCAAGTTCATGTCGACTTGTATATTGCTTCTGTGTTCGTCGTCGATGTCGTCCTCGTCATTTGCACCCCACTACAGAAGGGAATAACATTTGGGGCGGTTTTGTTCCAAGTATTTTTTGTTGGCCCCAAAGGACAGAAAAAATGTATATAAGTAGGTATATCTACGGGGGGAAAAACCAACAAAAAACCCAACTCAATCCCAAAAGTGCGGCGTCTGATGGTTTGTTCAACTCTACCTATAGTAGATTTAGCTAGGATTTTGCGATTTCACACGCTAACACCACCCAGGAGCAGCACCAGCAATAGTCCTCAGACTGAACCGTGTGCTCTGTCATTTGGCTTGTTTTTGGTGTAATATATATTTTTTTTTGTGTTTCTCTATAAGAAAGTGACCTCCGGCTACGCTACTCTGTGATGACGACCGACGGCAGCGGTGGCGGTGGCAGTGGCAGTCTGGCAGTAGACTACAACAACTCTACTCAGCTACACATGAAGGAGGAAACAAATTGAAAAGAATGTAAAAAGCACGTGGTGTCTGTCCAGGTTTTTTTTTTTTTTTGTTTTTATTTTGGAATGTAAAAGTTGCCGTAAGCATCACACACACACGACACATAACTAACACATGTGTATACGAGTTTGCATACAAGAGAGACATGGTAGAGCAAGAGATGTTTGTCTCTAGCGGATACCTAACTACCGGTCTCCGTGTACTTCTGATTCCGATCTGGATGTCGTGCTAAAAATAAAATGGATTACGATAACTGTGTCTAGTGTTCGACGCATTATGCAAATAAATACAGAAATTTGGATCGAAAATGTAGAACAAGCCAGCTGGTTTCTGGAGATAACTAGCTTCCGAAGCCATTGAATTTTTACACTCTTAAGAAGCCAACATAACTATGTGCTCTAATAATTTCTTTGAAGACTAACAAACGATAAGATGATAATGATGCGCGGGACATCTGTTTTGTAAGTTAGGTTGAAGAAAATTCCATTTGAACTTCGGTTTCAAGCTGAGTTGAGTTTAAAATTTAAATAAAAACTTTCTTAAGACGTTTTTCTTTTTTAGTTCAGTAGGTATAGAGCTCCGAACAGAGTCCGAGCATGTCGAGCATGTTCCGAACATCCTCTGAACCAAGCTTGCTCTGAGCGCTCTGAGTATTTTTTTGAAACACACCTGAACACTTTGCTGTCGCCATTTTTTTTTTAATTTACATCGGTCAAATGCTTGTGTTAAGGTGTTAAGCATTTTACTCTTTCTGCTCACTTACTTTATTCTGAGCTCATAGAGCGCACTCTGAACATGCTCAGAAAAAAAAAGGAAACACATTTTCGAAATTCTGAACACTATGAACACAAACACAATTTATTTTTGACAACTCAGGCTCTGTTCTGAACTAAAAAAGAAAAACTTTATTACACAGGCTTAATAGGGATTTGACAACTTTGAACTTTTACTGCGAACACACCCTTAAAAAAATAACCAAACTGTCAATGTCAAAACATTAAGTAAAACTGACATTTTTATTGTGGCCAAGTTCATAAATAAAGAATTTCGATTCGGTGACGATGGAGTGGAAACTCCAATTTTTTGTCGTTAACAAATTTGTGTCTAAATTTTCGCTGCTGGATGATCCCGTGCCATTAGGGCAACGAGTTTCTGAGTACCGAGAATATTCGTCCCGTTCAAGCATCCGTAAAAAAAAACCAAAACCACGAAGTTCTCAAGAATTCGACACGGCTAAGACCACACACTGGTGAAATTTACAAAATGATTTGGCTTGAAATCAACCCAAATCAACCTTAAGCCACTCGAACATATGAAGCGACGTACTTTCGCAGATTGGGCTCTAGAAATGTTGGAAAAAGAAAACCAATTTCATTGCAAGATCATCTTCAGGGATGAAGCTCATTTTTGGCTAAATGGTTTCGTCAACAAATAGAATAACTGTTAATGGTGAGGTGGAAACCCCATGTGATTTCAAGAAACACCACTTCATCTAAAAAAATAGACGTATGGTGTGGTTTTTATGCCAGTGGTTTCATTGGACTGTTTTCTTTGGTAATAATGACGGTCACGTTACAGTCAATGCAGATCGCTATAGAGACATGTTGCAAAGGTATGTTGCGAGTCTAGGGTAAGCCACGGAGGCATCTTCGGTGCTGAAAAGAGCAAAGGCACGCTTGCTTATTGCACGGCTCAGCTCGACGGGTTGGGGGTGGTTTTTTTGCCTTTTCAAACACTTCCCTCTCAGCAAACAAAAAAATCGTGCCTTTTATATAGGGAAAGGATGTGAAGATTGGATAGGATAAAAAAACTAGGAATGCAAAAAAAGGAAATCGCACAAACATAGTTACCTATGCCACTGTATCTGAGAGAGGATGAAGCGTTATTTATATATATACCTTCTTATATATATATATCTTCTTTATATATATATACTATATATATAAAATTTAGAAATTAGGGTTTTTCAATTTTTTTAGTTTTAGTTTTTTTAGTTTTAATAAAAATAAATCTTCTTTTCACCTAAGACTATAATAACGCTTCATCCTCTCTCAGATACAGTGGCATAGGTAACTATGTTTGTGCGATTTCCTTTTTTTGCATTCCTAGTTTTTTTTATCCTATCCAATCTTCCCATCCTTTCCCTATATAAAAGGCACGATTTTTTTGTTTGCTGAGAGGGAAGTGTTTGAAAAGGCAAAAAAACCACCCCCAACCCGTCGAGCTGAGCCGTGCAATAAGCAAGCGTGCCTTTGCTCTTTTCAGCACCGAAGATGCCTCCGTGGCTTACCCTAGACTCGCAACAGGTATTTTACGTGTGATTTCAACAAGGTCGGTACCACAAGCAACACAGCTGATGTAACAATCGACTTATTGAAAACTCTATTCGATGAACGTGCTATATCGAAAAAATGGTCCTGTCGATTGACTCCCCAGATCGTGTGATTTAACACCTCTAGACTTTTTTTTAAGAGTCTACGTTAAATCATTTGTCTATACCAACAAGGTGGCGTCATTAGAGGAGCTGAGAGCCGCCAATATTGAAGAAGAGATAGTGGCAGTTTCCGTAGACCAAGTCATGGAAAGTTCAACTTATCAAACATGTCCGTGGTGGGCATATGAAGAACTTCGAATTGCATGCATTGGTTGCACTTGAAACCAATAGTAAAGTTTTCGAAAAATCTGAAATGGTTCCCTCTTTATTTGACAAAACAGTTGTCAATTCCTTTTTGGAAAACGCGATTTAAAATAAAAGCTAGTAAGTTCTGTCTACTACTAGAGTCATACTTGCGTCAATAAATTAAGGATTTGTTCTTGACTAAGAGTAATCTCCAACAAATTGGGGCAATAAAAGCCATATTTCTATATTTCTGGACTAGAGTTAGTAAGGATTTAATATCCTGTCAATATCATAAGTGAATATTTTATGGATGTCAGCTTTTGTAGATGATAGTCTTCTGAATGATATGATAACCCTTAAACATTATGCACATCAGTTTACCCTTGAGTCCAGCTTCGAACGCTAAGTATAGAGATTCTTCTTTATCCACACAACACGAATGTGGAGTGGTTTAAGTGCCTCTATTTTTCTCTTCCATTTTAATATTCAGACATCAAAACTAATGTATTTCCTCATGAATCTTTCCCTATTTGCATAAAGTTCAAATCGTGTTTAATCATTTTAAGGGTTATTCAAAATTATAAAAAAAAATTGTACTAGTCAACAAAATTAAATTTGGATTCGATTTCGACCTAAGAACTGCTTCGTCAGCTCAGAGTTTCGAGACATTCTATCTTCAAGCTTAAAACTAGCGTTTTTCGGCATGTTAGAGATTATTTAACAAAATGATATAATCTTTTCTTGCTACGGAATCTGAAAATACTATAACCTGCAATGCTTCCAAACTTTTGGTTATCATCAAAGATACCGAAAAAATAATATATTTGTACTTCTAGCTTAGAATATCTCGAAAATTTTAATGTATCGAGCATTTCTAGAGTAGATTTCGAATTCAAAAAGCTTAGTTCAGTTCTTGAGTAAATTTGATCCTATCAGAATCCAGATTCGTCACAATGTGGGCTGAAAGATTTACAATTCCTATGAACAATATGCCGAACAAGGATGAATACGAATAAAATAATGCGGATTATAAGGGACATAAAAATAATACACGGCATTTCTCCGCATTAGTTCAGCCGCCATCCCTAGAGATAAAAATCTGAGATAACCACCTTCAGTCTCAGAACATTGTGCCACACATCTTTCCTATCCTTCTTTCTCTTCCTTAACTTCACGCCCGCGCTGTGTTAAAGGGTAATCATAATCCCTTGAGCGAGTGTAGATTATAACAAAAAAAAAAAAAATTGACTAATTTGGCTGATTTGGAAGTCGTCTTTATTTTCGCCAATATTTTCGCTACTTCGATCGGTCAGTGATATCAATGGCGCAGGGACATTGAAGAGTGAACATGTTGACTCGAATTAATCTGCTAGGGAATGCACAGCTCGTTCGGGGTGGTTATTAGAAGGACTGAATATTGAAGTAAGCTATCTTTAGGTTGTGACCACTACTTATATCATAATTTCGGCAGTAATGATTTGGGAACTTGACATTTCGACATTGACAGATCATAACAAAATTTTAGGGAGCGTTTGCATTAAAATACAAAATTAATAATATGTCCCTTTCAAAAACCCAATTTATCTAAGAATTGAAAATAGAGAAAGTCGATGATATTCAGTCTAGGTACACTTACTTGCTGCTTTACTCACGTCTTGACCTTTCATCGAGACAAGCTCGATGGTATTTCACTATTCTTTCTTGCTTTCGCTCCATCTCATCTTATATACATTCCTGCCTTATTCTTTCAAGGACTTTGTCCTCCAAGTCACGAATCGACAAATAAAATACCTAGCTATTTATGTTATTTCATTTTTAATAAAACTGAAAATTAATTTTTATCCAGCTTTTGTCCACAAGTGAAAAGGTCCTTCTTCCTCATTCCCACCCCCATCGCACCTTAGTTTTCCAATTTTCTTTTGTATCCTTCTTATTTCATCTTTTCATTCTGCTTACTACCTACCTATAGCTATTTCTCTTTTCTTTGCAATTTTAATGTATGCATTTACCAATTTTATCGAAGAATAGAAAATAAAACGATGAAAAAAATACCCAAAAGAAAAACTTAAATTAATAAAAAAGAAAACCGAAGAGAAGCGAGCAACAAACAAAAAATTATTTTCCAATGGACCAAGAGACTTTCGAAGGATATGTTAGTGTGTAGAGATTTGTTTTCCTGCTGGTCAATTAGATAAGCGGTGAAAGAAATGTCTTTAAATGAATTTAAATTTCATCGCTTTAGCCTTAAAGGTCCAAAAGCAATAAGCTTAATAAATGTGTGCACTATTTTAAGAGGGGCACAGAGCCCCCCACTAACTCTGCGCCAATACTCACACACACACACAAACACAATGTATTTATGCATCCTCACAGATTAAATGCATTAATTTACCCACACATTGGCAATCCACAATAATTTTCTTTTCTTCCTCATGTCGTGCTTCTCTACACACAGATATCATACACACCTATACCACACAATGGACGAAAATAGCTAAGTGTGTATACACACAAAGAGACTAAGGAAAAACACAATTTTCCTTCATATAACAATGCACATTACCCCCCTATTTATGCACATACATTGCTCCCACGCCCCGTTCTTCGGTTCTCTCCTCTATTCTTCCACCCACCATTGGGCGAATTTGCCATCATCTATCTACGCCAGAAAAACATGAAATAATAAATTTCTGCAATTTCTCTCTTTCATTGACATTGTACCAACTACCAACACGACCATGATGATGGAATGGAGCATGGAGGCTTCCTTCGTTGTTTCTCTTTTTTCCATGTTCTTTCTTCTCCTTCGATGGGTCTCTTTAGCCCCCCAACATTCGTTTTTTCTAGGGAACACACTGGAAACAATTTTATGAAAAATGTCTGTCGTTCCGAAGAAGAAGAGAACTCAACTGAATCAAAGAAAACAACCAATAATCAAGAAAATGAGGAAAATGTGAACAAATAGAAAAGAGAAAGAGAAAATGAAGGAATTAGGAAAATAAATTTGTAATTTGCAAAAGCAAAATATAAATTGAAAATGTTTTTTTTTTTTTTCTAATGAAAATTGATGAAAATTTGAGGAGGGGGTTAGTGGATTGTGGGAAGTTTGTTGGTGTATGTATTTTTATTCTTCTCAGAAAGTCCATCACTGATAAGAAAGATGGTGTGATGTGAGAATAAAAGCGAGGGATTTAGTGTGAAAAAGAAGAGGTACAAGTACCCCAAGACGGTAGTGTTTTTTTCTTTCTTGTGTTGGTGTTGGGGGTGGTGGGTCTCTGAACGAAGAAGGGCTTTTGCGGTGGAGTCATCATTCAATTGTTTTTCTTCTTTTTTTGTATGTATATTTTTATTCTATTGGTGTGGGGTCATGAAAAATATTTTAAGGAAAAGGAAAACATAAAAAACACTCACACATAAACGTAGTAGGTATAGTAGGTAGGTAGTATTTGGGGCGAACAAAAAAAGTAGTAAGAAAGAAAGAAAATACGATGAAAAATGTCTGCAAAAATAATGGTAAAGAAAATCAGTTGAACAGCAGCATAGAATATTAGGGGGCGAGGTGGGTTTTGTATTTTCTGTTTTTGTTTTTGTTGTAAATATATGATGAAGCATGGAATGGTGGGTAAAGTTGGGGGTGGTTGGGAATGGATTGGAATATTGGTGTACGACACAAGAATCTGTGTAAGGCATAAGAAGAGAAAGAGAATTCGTGGTGGCAATTTAGAAGTAAAAATTTTGTACGGATATATGAGTGTATAGGTATGCAAATTTATTGCCGGAAATGTAATTTACAAAATCGCCTTAGGGGAGGGCTTAGAAAGGTGGTTGGTTGGTTGGTGGTGACTGCTACTGCTTTTGCACTGGAATCGTAGTAAAATAAAATTAAGTAGCGGCCAGTGCTACTACGTATTGTTGTGGGGGTGGTAGGTTGTTTGGCAATGTTATTTCATCATTAATAAATGTGATTCTTATACCTACATTTTCTTCCTGTCTTATTTATTTTTTATTTTTATTTTTGTTGAAAAGATTCATTACCAATGTTTACGATGAAGAATGCCTTCGGATTTTCTAAAGAGAAAATCAAAAAATAAAAACCCGAAAGGAATATTACGACAACGATGGGTGGCTCTTGGTTGGTAAAAGGACAAATATTTTCTTTTCCGATGTCGATGTGTGTTTGCTCTCAGTGTCCATGGCTGAGTCAACAACATGCATGTTGTTGTTTTATATTCACTATTCGTTGTGTTCTTGAATTATTTTACTATTTTCTTTTCATATGTGAAAGTTGAAAGATTTTTCGAATTTTTCGTCGGTGAAATGAATTGTTATTTTAGGTAAAAAGAAAATAGTAGATTGCTGAATGGTACCTATGCTAAGTAAAAACCTTTTAAGGTAGATAGGTATGTAAGTACATAGGTATTCGGGTTTGCATTTAGAACCTGAAATTCTTGAAAGAATTTTTCGACTACAGATTATTTAGTTTTGTATATTGGAAAAGATTCAAGGATACATACCTATTTTTAATTAAACGAGGGTTTGTATGATAAAAGGTTTATTCAATAATTACCAGTCTTAAATTCAAAAAAAAAAAAATATTATTTTAAAGTAAAATTAAATTAGCCTTGCATGACCTTGTTTTTTGAAAAAATATTTTTTTATAATACCTAGTACATAATTATAGATTAATGAGCGATAGAAGCAAGAAGCTTAGGTTTATTTATTTATTTTAATTGTTATTTAATTCAATAAATCATTAAAAAAAAAACTCTTTCTAACTCGAATTTTTCTAAAACTCCCTCTAACTTGAACTAGTTTTGATATCCCGCGAAAGTTCGACTTAGAGGGAATCGACTGTAGTTAGAAAATGTTTAAAATTAAGAGTGAGTTAGTAAACTACTTAAAAGTTAGTAAATTCTTAAGTAATATCATACTAATATGTACCTTAATAATAGGTGGTTTAAAATTTTGCACTACCTCACTGGTAGGATATTGTATATTCAATAGGTGTTCCCCAAGGTAGCCATTTTCGTGCACTTCCTTTTATTCAGCCCTAGCGAGGAAAATTGTCCGCAGGTCCGCAGCGCATACTTTGTCGAAGGTTCAAATTGCTTTCGAGGTATCCTATCGGAAAGAATAATAATACACAAATGCGTTGGCGCAATTTGTTCCGCGAAGAATTTGTGTCGGAAGAAATCGAAAATACATTAAGCTGCCAGAAATTTCACTTCAACGCAGTTCGCCGGGTGCGTTAAAATAATGTCGGAGAAAAATTCCGAACTGCTGTTCGAAAGCATACCTCATCCGAATCGTACAAAATCGGAGAATTTTCCGCTCCGAATGGATACCTCGCCATGGCCGATTATCTCTTAGTATTTCCGTGATAAAGTATTGTGATTACTTCTTGATTTATGCAAAAGATCTCAAACTGTTTTTAAAAGCTTAAAGTTTGGAATATTTTCTACGGATTAAGTCGGACCTTGGTATTTCTTGAACTTTTTAACTCACCAATGAACTTAAACTTAATATTAAAAGGTGTAATTTTTAATTTTTAATTCTAGAAGGAAAATTAACGTATTGTTTCATTATGCAATTAAATTTCGAGTCTCAAAAACTTCGGCCTTTCTTTAAAGTTCATATTCGATTACTTGATCCCTGAAGCCAACTCTTTGTTGAGCTTCCTTAATGAAAAGAAATTCAGATACCCTAACGCACTCATTATTCATATCTTTTGTTAGATTGGGGGAGAGTACGATAACTTAGGCGCCAAAAATTGATAACGGATTTTTGTAGAAGGGTTAATTACAAGCGTTTTTACTATGGGAGGGGGGGTCTATCTCGCCCCATTTAGGAGGTAGGGGCGATTTAAAAAAATGACTTAAATAGAAAAAAAAATATTAAAAAACAACGGCAACACTTACAATAAAGTACTATACCGGTTTTGAAAGCCAGAAGTCTGTTCTATTATCCTAAATTTAAATTAAATTATTTATGTGAATAGTTTTTGAAAAATTCGTATGCAAACTCAAAATTTTGTTAAAAAAAATGAAAAAAAAAGTTTAGACCAATTTTTTTCCAAAATTGTGAAATGAAGTGCTTAAGGGCTTTTTGTGGTCAATGCTACTATTAATTCTGAATAGAACACAAAAAACCGAATGGTTTTATGCCTTCTAGTTTTTGAGAAAATTGAAAATTACTAAAACTTCTTTTTATGAAATTTTTGATTTTTGATATTTACCTACGGTGATTTCATTTTGAGGATTAATGTTAATGTGGTTCATTTGTAAGTAAAGTACAGCAAATTATTTAGCGTTACCAAGAATGCACCACGAGGAGGTAGAATTGCATGGCATTCCACGTCTCAGTCAGTCAGTTTGTGAGTAAGTCAGGTGTTAATTAAAAATAGTCAAGTCAATTTTTCAATGTTCAATGTATTAAAACCGTGTTTACAGGCATTTTGATCACAAAAGAGATAATTATAGCAAGAACTTCCCGAATCTCTAGCCAATATTGATGCCCATGGAAAAGTGTGCCGATAGATGGGTTTATTGTATTCTTTCAATTTTTGTCACAATTTTTTAAAAGCTTTTTTCGGAGCACCGCCACATACAACCGAACTTGAAATTTTTATGTTTTTCTAACTTTATCGGTAAGTTGCAACACAGTGGGGGAGTTGACGCTTTAGATGGAATTAGACACCAATTTGTTCTAAGAACGCGATGCTTTTGAAATATTTTTTTTGAAATGTTGAAAAGTTATTCAATTAAGGGTGAAATAGTGGATGCTTAGTCGCCATTCTTTATTCAAAGAAAAAAAATGCTTCACTCTTACAAGGGTTGAATAACGAATGACCTTGGTAAACAATAACCTGTACCACATAAGCATTAAAAATGTTAGACACAAACAATAAACATACATATTAATTAAAGAATTATATAAATTTACTGTATTCGTACAGTGTAGTACCTAGGTAATGTTAATTTTTCATAATGTATTAAATTTTTATGTCTGAGCATTTTAAATGTGCAACTTTGGGCTACGTACATATATTTAGTAGACTTGGATATAGGCCATAGGGTAAATTCAAAGTTTCTTTAAATCCAGATTCTGTAAATGGAAAAGAAACCTTGCATACACCCAATCTCGCACCTACCCCAAATCCTATAGTGTGCCCAAGCAGGGGGGTTGCATACATATCTCACTGTTTACGCCGTAATGCGTAAGCAAGCAAAAAAAGCAAATATCCCATAGAAAAGTAGTTTTAGTTATTTTAAATTTTCTCAAAAACTAGACGACATAAAATCATCTAATAGTTTTCAGTTTTTGAATAAGAATAAATTAGAGCAACGAATATTAGGAAAAATAATAATAGATAACTTTGCAGTTTTGAAAAAATTAAATTTTAAACTTTTTTTTATGTTTTTTTTTTTCCCAAAATTTGAGTTTAAAACTCGTTTTTTTTTCAAAAACTGTGCATATATTTCACTTGATTTAAAAATTATATAATAGAACAGAGCATTGGCTTTAAAAAAAGGTAGGTATAATACTTAATTGTAAGTATTACCGTTATTTTTTAATATTTTTGTTTCTATTTTAGTACCTTTTTTATAAAATTGCCCCTCCCGCCCAAACGGGGTGAGATATTCTACAAAAACCCGTTATAATTTCTTGGCGCCTAAGTTATCGTACTCTTGCCTTAGATTGTAAGGTCGATTCTTAAAAATACGGATTTTATTAAGAACCCCACACACTCTGGGCAACTTGAAAAGGTTCAAAGACGGTTGACAATATATAGGTATTTTCAAACAAATAAATGCGCTATATGTCAGCCCATGAAAATGTTCATCACTTCTCGCACTCGTCCCATTTATGTATGTATATGCTAGATATCACTAAGATCTAGATTTTTTTGAATTTCAAAGAGCACAGAATAATACATGGGCTTACTGTGAGCCCTTAAATAGATCCTTTATCTAATTCAATTATGTATGTATCTATGTATATGTTTTACCTATCTATTGACTGTTTATTTCTTACTTGTAATTAATTTGAAACTGCCATTTTGTGTCAATATACATACATACAACAACTGATCAGATCTTTACCCTTAGACAGGCGATGGAAAAATGTCTAGAATTTAACATCCCAACATACCATCTGTTTATAGACTTTAAGGCCGCCTATGATAGCATATCCAGGGTAGAACTTTACAAAGCCATGAGAGAATTTGGCATCCCAAATAAATTGACACGACTATGTAGATTGACCATGACCAACGTAACAAGCCAAGTAAAAATAGCCGGATTGCTATCCAGACCAATCAACATCTTTAATGGACTCCGACAAGGGGACGGTTTGGCCTGCCTCCTCTTCAACCTGGCGTTGGAGAAAGCAATCCGTGACTCTGGCACGGCAACAAGAGGGACCATCGTCAACAGGTCCAGCCAGTTACTGGCTTACGCAGACGACATCGATATCATCGGAAGAACCGAACAAGCTGTACACGATTCCTTCATCCAGATCGAGCAGGCGGCACAAAATCTGGGGCTGCACATTAGTGAAGGTAAAACAAAGTACATGGTGGCGTCGAATGCGAGAGGAACAGTTGGTCAAACAATCAAGGTTGCGGAGCACGAATTTGAAGTGGTGCAATCCTTTAAATACCTTGGGTCAATAGTAGCAGCCGATAACAATATAGAAGAAGAAATACGCGGGCGGCTTCTCAAATCCAACAGAGCCTACTATAGTCTGTCAAAGCTCTTCAAATCCAGAAATCTCACCATAACTTCAAAACTGCTGCTATACAGGACCATGGTCCTGCCACTCCTGCCAGTACTCACATATAGATCCGAGACTTGGGTGCACTCCGACCTCTTAGCTGCGTTCGAGAGAAAAGTCTTAAGGAGAATTGTTGGCCCCATATGTGAGGAAGGACGATTCCGGAGACGGTACAATCATGAATTGTACACAATCTACCTAGAAGCAGATATCGTGACAAAAATTAAGCTCGGTAGACTCCGGTGGGCAGGGCACATAGCTCGCATGAGCGAAGAGGAACCTGCTCGGAAAGTTCTTTGTGGTACATTCTATGGTAGACGACAGCGTGTTAGACCATGCTTGCGCTGGAGAGATGGCGTAGACCAGGACGCCCGAAGCCTTGGGGTGCGCAACAGCAACTGGATGACGTCGGCTAGACACCGGGATAGGTGGAGAGACTTGTTGAAAGAGGCCAGGACCGGAACCCGGTTATCGAGCCGATGATGATGATGATACATACATACCTTTTAACATTTTAATTCAATTTATTTACCGTATATCTGATCTGTAAGCTCTGAAGCAGCTTGTGGAAAAATATGTAGACTTTTCTGGCCTGGCCTTTAATTCCACAAAAATTGGCGTTTCGTCCCAGCAATCTCACATGGACTCATCAATTGACTATGAAGGCCTTGACAATACGCAATTTTTTGTTAAATTCAGTTCATCTTGCATAAATTGTATTTAGATATGTAGGTACCTCTGTAGAAAAATAGTTCAAGTCAAAAGCTTTATGTTGCCATCAAAACAATGAATAGGTATATGTATTTGATTTTCAAACGTTTCAACAATAAAAAATTAAATTTTCAAGGACCCTAAAAGATTTCTATCCAAAATGTTTAAATCAAAATTTTGGCATCCTTTTCTCTAATATAGGTACCTATTTGTTTGTTTCAAATATACATTAGTTTCATAAACATACATACATAGGTACATATGTATGTATGTAGGTAGATAAATTAAAAAAAAAAATTAAAAACTAAATATGTTTAAAACACTAATTATCATCCTAATATAAGTACATATCTTTAATTTTTAATATAAAAAAATTAAAGAAGCTTAATTTGATTTTTAGCTTCTTTTGATCACGTTCCCGTAATTGTATATTATTGTCTCTAATTCTTCTTCTTCTTCTTCTTCCTTTTCTTCGGCGCTGTTATGATCTCGATGTCGAGGGGATCATAACTCTCCCACGTATCTGCTTCACACTAGTGATCCGCCTGTGGGGTTCGCCGGGTTGACCTCAGAAATCGGCGGCAAGCCTCCCGGTTTTGTATTGTTCCATTTCTGAGGCCAACTGAATGCTGGTGTTTTTGCATTTGTTTGTACCAGGAGTGTTTAGGCCTACCTTTCTTTTTATTCCGAATTGGAACGTTGTATGATATTGCCTTTTTGACGGGGTTCTCAGGATCTCTCCTTTGAACATGGCAATACCAACTGAGTCGGTCGTGTTCAATTTTTTGGGAAATGGTAATAAATTATTGTCTCTAATATAAGAAGAAAAACGTAATTGCAATAAATATGCAAATTTGATTAAATTTCCTTTCTAATTTGAAAACATTACCTCGAAGAAGTACAAAAAAGTATTAAAAAATTGTATAGTATTGAAAAAAAAATAAGTAGAAAGAAAAACATTGAAAGTACTATTTTTCATTACTTTTCTTGTTTGTTTTTTTTTTAACTCACACAATCTTCCCAACCTACACTTTGAAATGAGTCAAAAATCAACAAAACAAACACACACACACACACATCTACCCGTATAAAATCAAACTCTTCTCAAAAATGTATCTGTGTGAAATGTGAATTGATTATAAATTCGTGTAGGTTTTTTTTTCTAAGAGGCACAATCAAGAGAGAACAGAGAAAATAATAGCAAAGTACACTAAAATACAAAAATAAAAATAAAAAGTAAATAAAGAGAAGCAATTTGAAAAATCAAACCAAGAATACAAAAAAAAAACGAAGTAAAGAATAAAGAAATAAAAAAAACGTGAAAAATTAGCGTTTTGGTTTTTTTAAGACTTGCACAAAAAAGATGAAGCAGAGAGAACAGCCAGAGCAAAAGAGACTAGAGGAAGACGATAAAGAAGAAGGAACAAAGAAAATAGGAAAGAAAATAATTGAATTTTATTACATTACATTGTACTTTGTGCACGTAGGTATGTAGCTGTGTAGTGAAATAGTAGATAAATATATTTGTATTGCAAGAAGTAGGAGGAGGAAAAGAATAATGACCCCAATGACGATGATGATGGCGGTAGGGCAGAGGCAGTTGACTGTACAAAACCATGGCTATTTCTTCGAGCAATCTAGGTATGTAGGTAGGTAGGTAGATATCTTACGAATCCAATAAGATAGGGACAATATGCAATGAGTATTCAAAAAAAAATTTCGATACTAATTATGTACCTACATATCTATGTACCTACCTGCTTATTTATACGAAGGTATTAAAATTTAAAACTTACAAGAATGAACGTATAGGAAGTGACAAATTTTACCGGCTTTTTTCTAATGTCAAAAGAGAAATGCATGGAAAACTAAGAGAGTTACACAAAAATGTCTCCATTCCATAGATACGTATGTAATTGTCCTGCAATTGATTCTTTTCTTCCTTGGCTAGGCAGGTAGAATAAAATGCAAGAAATGTAAATATAGAAGGGTTTAAAGGGGAAGAGAAATTCCAGCAACATCAGATATCCCGAAAACACACCCGATACCCGACCTGAGACGAGAGCAAGACTACGTTTACGTTCTCCATCTCCATTCTCCACATCCTTTTTTACTTAGATGTAGGTATTCTTCCTAGGTGTGAGTGATTCTGTAATGTGTATTAAAATTTATATCTCCTCTTTGCTGCTCAGCTCGCATGCATTAGTGTCTATCTTCTCCTTCTCAGCCACCCTTCTGCAAAATTGCTGTCTCCCGCTTTCTTGTGCTGTGTTCCAACTTCCAACTTTGTCTGCTTCTGCTGTTACTACCTGTGTCTTTAGTGCTGTACTGTCAGTACAGTTTGTGCTTATCGTTGATTTTCTTTGTTTATATGATTCCGCGCTATTTTCAATCGCGTTTCTGCATCTATAGATGTGTGTGATGCACGAGAGTGTGTGTGTATTTATGAACAAGTGTGCATTGCAATATGAGAAATAAACAAAAATAAGTAGAAAAAACACCACTTTGCTGGAACTGTGTGTTACCCCAAACCAACACACATTCAGAAATCAAATTGAAAAAAAAAGGAAAACATGGTTGTATGTGTTTTTGTTCTCTCTCATTCTATCCCCTTTGACACCCCTCACTTTCAGCTCGTAGTGTATCTCTCAGATACATTTTTACGTTTACACACAGCCATCCGGTCATTCTGTAATCGCGATTCCTCGAGGACGTTGGTGCGACGTTCGGCACAGCACGAAACGAAATAAATCACAATAATAAAATACAAAATTCCCTTAATTCTGATTTTGGTGTTTTTTTTCTGTAATGGTGGTCCACATCTGAAAGGAAAAAAGATTCTCTAAATGCAATTCTTTCATAATAATTGTTGTTATCTGATGGTGGTGCGCTCTCTCTCTTTCCTCCCCCGGTGTTGTGTGGTGGTGGCGGCGATGTAGTGATGGTGTCGGAATTTTGAATTAAATAATGCTAACATCTCATCTCTCCAAAAATTATTTCAAATTCCAATTTGACAAATATACGGTTGAAAAGAAAACACTTTAAACATCATCATCTCTCCAACATTTGTTTTCATTTGTTAATAGAAACAAAAAAAAATATAATAAATAAAAAAAAGTCCTTCACAAAAATATATACACCTAACTACACCTATACCTAGAAATCTTATTTAGTTTTAATTCTTGTTATTTGTTAATAAAACTCTTAAGTTCTTTTATACTCTCATCGACTTGTTATATACCCAAAGTGTTTATTTATAGATTCACTTCATCCTGTCATCCTTTATACCTATAAATATTTAAAACTTAACTCACAACTATCAAATAGTGTGAATAAAATATAAATAAATGGGAATTTGCAATATTTCAACGAAAAATTATTATTTTATAAATTATATTCTCGTGGAAAACTAAACAAATTGCATAAATCAACATTGAATTAAAAATTAAAAAAAAAAATATACCTATATAAAACCTATTGAATTGTATGATGACCCAGTGTAAACATTGAGTTGAGTTGTGATAGAAAAAGGATATTTAGCTAAACAAAATTCCATTTAAAACATTTTCATTAAAAAAAAAAAACAACTAAATGGGATTAAACAAAAATTAAATCAGATTTTTACACCCACAAAAAAAAAAAAAAGGATAAACCATTATAAAATAAATGTGAGTAACTATATGGTTAATTAAATTATTTATTATTTTTCGAATCTAATTTGAAATTAAAAACAGCAATTTAAAAATCTGACATTTATTTATTCTATCAATGTTAGAGGCGAAATTGTATTCCCCTTTCTAAACAAAATACAAAAAAAAAAAAAAACACTCAACCTCCAGCAAATGCAAATTAATTATTTATGAATTGAAACTGACATTTCCACCCCTTTTGCGAGGACGGAAATGATAATATAAAAAATACTATACCCGACATCAAACAAATCAAAAACAATATAGGTATGTATGTACATATGTAGATTAAGACGTATCTATATACACATAGGTACTCGTGTATAAGTAGTAGCAACCTTTATCCGTAAACTTAGTCATTTATGAAACTAAAAAAAAAAATCTTTGTGTGTCTAGATTTAGAAAAATTCTTTTGGTGGGTGGGGGCTTCAGCAGCTAAGGGTAGGTTATTAGGGAAGGCAGAAAATTTGTTATTTTTAATTAATTCATTCTGAAGGATATTCTACCCTAGCTATTTATATTTTTGTTGTATTTGAAAATTAGCAGGTGCTGATGCAGGTTTTAAGTTAGGGGAAGCCTATTATGTATTATGTATAGCAAATCTAAAGCTGCAAAATATCAAGTTTTGAAATCTTTCAGATGTATAATCATTGGAACAACAGCTGGGAATATCTGAATGTCAAATTGGAATTGAGGTGAAGTTTAATTTTGCTTTCTAGTTTAACGGTTCAACAAAAATTCCTTCCTATTCTTCTTCCTATCTTCGTTAAATTCAAATTTCATTGAAAAAGACTTCAAGTCAAGCAGGAATATACTGAAAGTTATTATTGTTTCGATTATATAAACGAATAATAAATCTTGACCGAAGTTGGTACGGTACTCGAAGTATTGCGTTTCCACCAACCACCTAAATGAGATTTAATAAGATTAACCCTTAATTTTGTACAAATCTCGATGATTTACTAAACAACAGTAAATCGTGAATTTATTAGATTAGAAATTAATCTTGATAAATCTTCAGAGGGCCAATTGTTTTGAGAATCGACCTAACCTATACCCATCGAGCTGAACGCAGTCGATTTATTTTGCTTCGTTTGTTATAAAGTTAAACTTTATGTCTCATCCTCACTTCATAGGAAAAAATGAAACACCATTTGCAATTTGAAAGGTTGTGTTAACTTAATCTACTTGTAAATCTTCTTGTCCGTTGGAAATACTTTACTGATTTATTTGATCAGAACTAAGATAATCCTTTGGTGAAAACATAGCATAAAAGATATGTTTCACTCTTCGAAAATGGTATAGGTATTTAATAAAATACATATATATTTATGTATTCTTACTTCTTATATCAAAAGTCGCGCTCCCAAAGAAGAAAACTCTTTCTTCGGTCTAAAAATGTATCTAAAAATTTAAAAAAATGTAATATGTTAACCTACGTTGGGCGCCAAATGAGTGATTAGAGACAAAACGTTGTTCTAACGAAATTATATAACTTTAGTCTTCTGGATTAGATATTCATTGATAATTAGAGAAAATTGAATTTTGAGTATTGATTCCAATTTCAATTTTTAATAAATTAATTTAATAAATAAAAAGAAACGTATTACTATAGTAGTTGTTGAACTTATGTTTTTCTAAACCCCAGTTCAAGATAAAATGACTACTAATCAATATTCTACCAATAAGCAATAACATTATGAGTATTGATATTATTTTCTTTAAAACTGAAGCTTATTTCGAACAATTGGATTAAATTTAATGCTAAATTAACAAAAGTTTAAAACTGACGACCCAAGGAATTTGAAGTGTGTTCTCCAACACCAACTTTTTTTTGAGTATGTAATCTTCTCTCAAAAAAAACAGAACACAAAAGACCTTAAATAAAATTTAAAGTTCCTGCAAGTAGTTAAGAAATTTTTGAACTTTATTTTTGAAATTGTGTTTCATAATTTGCGAAAAAGTTTAATAATTTTTTAAAATAAGTACTTTGACATTTTTTAGTAGATTATTGTATTTTCCTTAAATATCAAGTAGGTACTCAAAGACACAATAAAATGAATTGGAATATTTAACTTCTTTTCGACATAGTAGATGATAATTAATACATATTTCTAAATTCATTCTAATAAACAGCTAACAGGTATCGGTTTTGGTTTTGAATTGGGCGCCAGTTAAATAAAGATGTTTTTAGAATCAAAGACATCATTTTTAGAAGACAAAGAAGGTATTACATTTTATAATAATTATCAATAATAATATAAAACAAAAAAAGATAAACATTCTAGATGTTAAAAGAAACAGAAATTAGCGGGTCTTAGCCATATTTCGTTTAGCTTGTAGGTATAGTATCGTTGGAGATAAATTTCATGTAAATAATATGAAGGGCAAAACTTTGGATATTTGTATGTATAGAAAATATATAAGCTAACAGAGCTTCATATCTTTTTAAGTTTTATAAACCTAGTCTGATACACTGAACACCACACTCGGTGATTTTAAGAACCAACTTTGGGAGAACGATACAAATTACAACTTGAAAATGTCCTCCTTATAAATCATCATATTTTTGTCTTATCCTACAATTATTCTGATTCAATTTTTTTCATCATATTAACCGAAACGGAAGCTGGAATATTCATATCAAGTACATACTATAACTGACTTTAGTTGTTTTTTCAAGTTCTCTTCATTTGATTCACAAATTCATATCATAAAAACATTTCTAAGAGCTCAAAGCAACATAAATCAAATTTTTGATTTCTAGGTTTGTTGTATTTCACGATTCAGATTAATAACGTACCAATTATACTCCACTTGGTGCCATCTATTTTATTTTCCAGTCTCAAAATCTACTGACATGATGTCTTAAGGAAAATGTCATAAGAAAACCATAATAACTGGAATTTGATCTACATTGGGCGCCATTTATAACCAATTAAAAAAATATCTCCTACTTCTATTTATTACATTTTATAATTATTCTCTCAGATTTGCTTAGAAAAAAATCATATAGTTACAATAATTACTAAAAAAAAAATTTAAAAAACAACTAATAGAACATAAAAATATATCAACATTTCAAAAAAATAAATAAATTACTATCAGTTATAAAAGTTTTCAATTTTTAAATTGATTTTTTTATTACAAAATTCTCAAAGTCCATTTTGAATCTTTCGAACATGTTTGTAGAAATAAGAGTAAAGCGTTTGAAGCAGAATTCGTAGGTATTTTAATTTAACTTTGAAATCCAATTCTAAAGTTTAAATATTGTAATTCTAAAACGTTTATTGGCAATAAAAGAATTTATCAACTACCTACTGTGTCTCGGAAATTCATGCAAGTTTTTAATCTAAACGAAATAGAATGCCAAGCAAACGCCTCTGAATACACCCAAAAATTAAGCTTTAAGTAATACTATTAAAATAGAAAAATAATGTCTCTATCAACCAAAGTTTGAATCTTAAGTAGTTAAATTCGATGTTCCTTAAATGGAAGGTTAAAAGGATCGGATTATTGTAACACTTTCAACTGATTCAATATTTTTATTGGGTTTGGAAAAAAGATGCTCATATCTGGGATGCATATTCAAGATGAGGATAAACTATGTAGTTGCAAAGAGCAAGCGTAACGTAAGCATCCTGAAATTTTTTAGCCCGTCTCTTCACAAACCCTAACATAGCAATGGCCATATTGATATGTTCACTGTCGGATTTAATAATTTTAAAAAATTCATATCGTTTGGAAGTAAAAAATAATTTACAATTTTGTTTATTCAAGAAGAATATTAAAAGAAGTGGTCCTATGTTACTTCCTTGAGGAATACCCTTGACTTGAAAATGAAATTGTTTGGAAAAGAGTAAGAAAAGATTTTTCTTATTGAGATAATTCCAAGTAATGACTTCTGGGGACACCCAAACATTTTTAATTTTAACTTATTATTTTATAAGATCCTTAGAATAGTCCATAAAGATACAGTCGAGCTCATATCTACATTCTAATGCGGTTGAGCAATTCTGCAAAGCAATATTTCTTACCGTTGATCGCTTATTCACGAAACCAAGTTGTTGTTTGCAGACGGTATTTTTACATTTAATGTTAACCTGTTCATAAAGCTTGCGAATATAAGATTGACTTACAATTTGCTTTGTCTGATCTATTATATTTAAAAAAAAATATTGAGTATATGCTGTCCTTCATCAACGTACTCAGAAATATAAAAATATTTGATTTGCATTTTTTTTCAGAACCGTCTAGTCCTGTTCTGTAATCTGCTTCAAAGGCTTATTCACATCGTTTAAAGCTTATATCTAATTTCCGAAAGGTGCAAAATCTTTTGTAATGTTGTGGTGTAACGCAGTGCGAGCGTCTAGGAAAAGTGGAGAGAATTTAATAGGAAAATGTCAATGCACAATGATCTTTAAAGCTTATACATCACAATGGCTAAAACTTGCACACAGTTTTGAAACACTTAAACAGTCTTACATAAAAACTTATAACTGACTTGATAGATAGACATCTTTTCGTAAAATCACAGATTGAAAGGCTTAGAAATGATGATGGTATTAAACAAATGATTCTTAAAAACTTGTTTCCATAACTTAGTTTTTCATTTACATTAAAAGAATTTCAAAAGAGAATTTTGACAATTCAGAATTTTGAGAACAAGAATTTCAGCCCACTCTAAATAAAAAATTGTATTTCTAAATTATAAAGTTAAAATGTTCTATGTAAATATTCAGGTGATTACTGAATTCAAAAGGGGAAATCAGACTCACTTTTGGCATATTTAGGATTGTCGTTTCTGTGAATATAGGCACTATCTGCGGTAAAGATAATAGATCGAAAACTATGAATTATTTGGTACTCAAGTTTCATTAAGGAAATGTGAAAAGACCCAAACTAACTGGGAATAAAATATTGAGGATTCTATGATCGGCATGATTAAGAACTTTCATATTCAAACTTAGCAGTATAAATATTTCCTCCACGAAAAAACTACAACAATAATTGATAAGATGTCAATTTTATTATTTAACAGTTATTTTTACAAACAAAGTTCTTCTGAGTTGCATTTCTCCCCTTAAACAATTCAACCGTAATACTCACGCTTCAGGGAATGTCCATCACTTTTCCCTTGAGCCCAACTTCGGATGTACTGTTTAAATCAGAGATTCTTTCTTCAGCCGCACTACACAAATATGGAAGGTCTTACTCGGCCAAATATTTTCTCCCCATTATGATATTCAGACACTCAAAACGAATGTGCATCCGTATCTCCTTTTAAATCCTTCCTAAACGTTCGCACTATCCTTAAACATTTTAAAGGTAGTCACGATCTTTTTAGTGCGCGAATAATATTTAAAAAAAAAACTATTAATTTATTACAAAATGTTTCTAACATAACTTTGTATAAAAAACTTATAGTACTATCAAGAGACGAAAGATTGTAGCGACATCTTAAGTATAGGGACAGTACCTGCTAGATTTGTCCTTCCTAAATTTAATAATAAAATATTCTCTTTTTTACTACTTGTTTTGTATCTTATCCTTCTTTCCACTGTAAAATGTAGTGCTAATTTCAGCGCCACCACCAGGCTAGAGTTCACAATACAAATATATTATTATTATTATTATTTGAAGCTTTTATTTGCCATTTGAAGTTAAAGTTTAAATACAAATTTTTTCTTTTTACATTATTTAATTTAAATTTAAATTACAAACAAAGTCTGGTTAAAAACTTTTAAATAATATTGAAAATTTAATTAAATACAAATTAGTTTTTTTTTTTTTATATATAATTCTATTTATGTAGACATATTTCTGACATAAGCCTAACCCATTATTGTCCATAATTCTCTGTCTTTAGCTTCATTGTACCAATTTTGTCTGTAGTTCACCAAATCGTCAATCCATCTTTTCTTAGGTCTTCCAGGTGGTCTTTTGTCCCCTAGAGTTCATTTTGTAATTATTTTTGTCCATCTTTGCTCCTGAAGTCTTGAGATGTGTCCTGCCCAGCTGAATTTAAGTCCTCTTGTTCTTTCTATAACGTCGATGATTTTGGTTTGTTGTCTTATATCTTGGTTTCTTATTCTTTGAATTTGTCTTACATTTAGAATTTTTCTCTCCATCTTAGTCTGGCATATCCTAAGTTTTCCCATTAATTCGAGGTCAAAAATACGGGGTTATAATATACAAAGCTTATACTTAGTGGTGGGCGCATTCGAATGAAATAATCGATTATAATCGATTCAGGTAACATCTCGAGATATCTCGATTCTTCACACAAATCATTCGAATACTCAAATCATTCGAATGATTTTTTCTTATCTACTTTCTTTAAGCGTCTCGAGTGCCTATTCGAGACCGAGAAGCGAATACTCGTATTTAACGAAGAGACAGAAAAGAAAACACACAAAATCGAGAACTCGAGAAGTTGGTTATTTGTATATCTCGTGTATATTCAATGACTGAGTTTATATTTATATTCACTTATGCACTTGATGCATCGTTGAGGGTTGAATATGGAATTGCAAAGGAAAGACGTGAAGCGAGAACCATTGTATTATGATTTTCTTGTTTTGTTTTTGCTTTTTTCCCCTTGAAATGAAATGTTTGTTTCCTACCTTTTTTATTACGATATTCCTTCGAAAATCATTCGAATGATCATTCGATTCTTTAAATCATTCGAATACTAATATCTCGATTCTTTAAATCATTCGATTATGCCCAACACTACTTATACTATGTTTCCACAAAACCGGAATTTAAGATTTCAGCTGAAAAATGCTGAGATTTCAAACAAGTGTAGCAAGTTTTCATTGAAATTTCGTTGAAATCCAGAGATTTCGCTAATATCTCCTTAAAATCTTAGTTCATGTACTTGAAATATTCAAAGTATTCAGCCGAAATCTTGGATTTCGTTTTTCTATAAGCATAGATTACATTTTTTTTATTTCGTTTTCCACATTCAAAGATCTGTCAAACTTTCTATTTATTCGAGACTAAAAGTGATACCACTTTTCACAAATTTTGAATTTCATGGAAATTTCTAACTTTTTTTTTTTAAATTCTCAGTTAAAAATGTTGGCTGTGTGAGAAGATATAAATTGGTCGTGATATCGGCGTTCATTTTCAATGGAAACTCCCTCACTATATTTTGTATTTTATTTTTTAACACTTGCTATGGATTTTTTGGACAAGAATCTGAAAATGTTTGAATTTGGGGAGTTCTTTTTCATTTTGAAATAAAAAAAAATATAAGAAAACCTAAACTTAGCTTCATTTTCTTAAATTTGAGTAAAATATGCCTATTTACGAGAAATATCTCAGCTTGGAAAAAGAGTGCCCAATTAACGACACAATAAAGTATCAGAAAAAATGTCTATCTTTTTCTATCAATCTATATTTAGATATCTAGTACGCAACATAGTTTTTTTTTAACAAAAAATACAAAAACGTAAATAAAACCAATCGACTAAGGTATACTGACGTCTAGTTATACTTGACAGCTAGTTTGACAAGGCGTTTGACAGCTCAAAATGACAATTAAATAAATTAGCATTTAAAATAATTCTCTTTTATACTATTAAACGTAGATATCTATCTACAAACAATATTCACCTTCGTCTAAAATCTATAAATCAATTCAAAATGTCTACAAATTGACACCCGCATTTAATCTAATGTTTCTTAAATATTTCTAAACTGTCTGCCAAACATTAAGTTGTTCTGTTACAAGTGTTTTTTTTTTATCTAAAACATAATGCATTCGTTCCTACGTTACATAGTAGATTTTCAAGACTCACATACACATGTAGATACGTACTATATCAATTATGATTGACGATGATTGAAGTCTTTAAACAGATAGAAGTGTTATTCTGAAGCACTGTATCTCATCGCCTCAAAACTTGAACATTTTTTGATTGAGATTGACCATCTAATAAATTGGTTCTGAATGAAAATTCTTAATAGAAACTTATTGGGGTTAGGTACCTATTCCTATCTACCTACATATACCTACATCTATACTAATGAACTTAAATTAAACAAAAAAAAAAATCTGATAGATACAAGTCATGTGCATTGATTATTTTGCGCATCCATTATCATCTTCTCATTTTCGTTTACTCTTTTTTTATATTTCTTCAGGGATAACTCGCGGGTCGTTGAAGAATAATGCAATTCTCATGTTAAATGAATGTGTGTGTGTTGGTGTGGTTTATAAATTATAAATAGCTGCAAATAAACTCCTTTTTATTGTTTTTTTCTTTTCGTTTTCTCCTTCTTCACATGTCTCTCTCTTTCTGTCTCCATTCTGGTTTAATTCAAATATTGGTGGTCTTCTTTTTTTATCCAATTTCCTTGTATTGTTTATTTTATTTTTATGGTTTTCTGCTTCGTTATCAAAGGGATACAAAAATACAACAATATTTTCATTCTTCTGTTTTTTTTTTTTATCTTGTCTTGTTGTTGTTGCGTTCTACAAAATTCTCTTATTGTTCCTTTTTATTACTATATTCTTTATTTTTTTTTCTTTGTTATCCTTATTGACTTGCGATAGTGTGTAGGTACGGTTTTATCTTTTTCTATAAAAATAAGTGTGTTGGGACACAAACAAAAATGAAATAAAACTACTACGAATAAGACGCAAAAAAGAGACAATAAAATACATACCTATCTAAAAAAAAAACTAAGAATGTTAAATGTATTTGTATGTGAATTTTTAAATTGAACTCATTTTTTATCATACTACAAAGAGAATTTATTATAGAAAATGACAAAAAAAAACGTTTCAAGCCGCAAAAGGAAAAAAGAAAATTTAAAATTAATCATTCACCAGCAAAAGATGCACCAACTCCAGAGTTGTTTTCTCACACAAAAGGAGCAAGAAAATTGAGTACAAAATAAAAATAAAAAAAATGCATATTTTTACTTTTGTAGCTTGGTGGATGGATACAATACTAACTTATAGATACCTACTACGTGGAAGAAGACTTCCTACCTACCTACTCGGCGATGCGCGAAAACAAAATTGCTAGCTCAGCGAAAATATGGTGTTGTATTAAATTATAATTATGATCTAAAGTATCTAGTTAGGTGCCTAGGTATGTGCCTTGTATAGGTTCACCTACTATCCTTCCTAGTATCTTTAACATTTACCTATTTGAATTTTTGATTATTTTACAGTTCGAAAAGAAATACCTTCAAGAAACTGCTGAAATAATTTACATATGTTCGTTGTAAGTAGGTACAGTACATAGGTAGATATTACTTTTATCTAGAAACTGCAATGATTCATTGTGGGAAGAGACAACGCAAACTATTAATTACATCGCACTAAGTTATGCAGATAGGTAGGTAGATATGTGGTGTGTGTGTATCTCCACCTAGTTCGAGTTAGGTATATTGAACTCGAATAACAATGATGATTCATAATTTGTTCATATTGAGACAGCGGCTATTAAAAGTAATTAGCGAAAACTTAATGAATACAAAAAATAAAAAGAAAATTTAATTTGAATTCTCGATTTTAATTTAAAAGCAGAAGGAGGAATTGATCTTAATAGACGATGTTAATTCAATTAGATATGATTATCTTTTGTCTGCTATGGCGTCGTCAGTATACTTACTTAAATTATTTTAATTGTGGTTATTTGGTCTAATTTTCATTTAAGTTTGTAGATTGGTTAAGATACATACACATACAAATGATGGCTTGTTATATATCTACATTTTGTGTTTTGATCTGGTAAATATGTACCTACTAGGGATATTCCATCAAGCAATTATAGTCGACTAAATTATATAAATCAAGTTACTTATACCTTAGTACATTCATACATTATGTAAACCCAGGTACCTACCTTGTACCTAATAATGAAAACACAATATTAAAATTAGATAATGTCTTTTAGTTAATTATTTCAAATTATGGCTATAAAATGTTTGCCTAAAATTTGCCAGGATTTAGAAATAAGATTCAAATTTTACCAAGAATTTATTTTAGAAAACTATGTAGTTAGGTATATTCGTATAAAATGTTTTGTTTTCCATTTAAAATCAAATAGATTCTTTTCGTTTCTTATGTTTATGGGAATTTGTATCAGTTAGCTCCAACACTTCTCAAATTCTTTAGCTTATTTTCGAATGTTTCAGATTGTCGACAGCTTTGACACAAAGTTACAGATCCAAGAAAAGTTTTTCACTTTATTTTTTAATTTAATATTTTTTGTTATACTTTGTTCCATAAAATATTTGTCTTGAATTTTTTTTTAAGAATAATTGTAGTATTAATATTTTGGGTTTTCATTTATTTCACATAACTGATAGAAACTCTGTTTATAACCTGTGTTGAAATACTCGTAAGTTTGAACTACACTTCCATTCATTTGTTCATCTATACCTATTTTCATCAAGTTGAAATTGGGTTGTGTATATTTGAGTCGGAATCTTGTTAGTTAATTAATTTAAATAATTCAAAGTAGTTTTTATTAACTGAGGTTTAATTGTAATAGCTATACCTAGTTGGTGTGGTGAAAAGATATACGGAAAAGGGGAATTTACCTAAGACGCCGATTAGTTTTACAAGAAAACAGCAGGGCAGTCAATATTAATAGTTAATCATGTCTATTACAGAATTCGCAGAATTTTACTCCCGGTGAGTTAACTCGATCCGTTGACCTTTCGCACCCGCTATGAAACTCAATTATGAAATTCGTCGGATGAACTACATTGTCGATTCCTAAAATTACCTTATCATTTCTGAACTTTCGTATCGACACTGTCAGCTACAGACATTTAGTTAACGGCCTAGGCTTTGATAATAGCATCGCTATCGATCAACGAAATCAAGCATCGTTGTGCGTGGTTAGTACTTGGATGGGGGACCGTTCAATACCAACCGTGTGCTTTCTTTTTTTTTTTTATTTTTTTTTTAGATTTCTGGCTCTCCGGTTGTGTTGTTAGTTGTTGGTTTTCTTTTAAAAGTTTTTAAACAAACACTCAAACATTCAGTATGATAAGCTTTTGACTTACATTTTTGTGCTTTCCATTGTTTATTTTTGTTTTTAGTTTTCGTTTGATCAAAAGTTCACTTCAGATTCGTCTCGAGATTGGTCCGAATGTAAAATGATAGAAATTGTACGGAGTGCGAATGGATTGCGGATTTAGTAATACCAGATAAGTTTAACAGAGTGTCGGTGGTGCAGGGATTGTTACCGACATTCGTTCAACTTTCATTCGTCGGATTTAGTAATGGCAAAAGCTTGGAAATTAATTGAAGCTGTCGCTTTAGCTCATTCGCCGAATTCTGTAATAGGGGTGAATATGTCAAAAAATAAAAAAATACATCTCCGGTTTCACGCAGAGAAAATCGAATAAACCAACGCTTGACGGCTTCGATATGTTTGCGTGAAAACTTAAAGTTCTGACATTGAGCTGAAGGAAGTTTTTTTGGCACCAAAAAGAAACATCTAGATTACGTTGTAAGGTATTTACATCCGCAGGTGACAAAGTGCGTTGGTAGATTTTCATATCGTCAGCATGAATAGATAAACCACAATCGAGAACATGAGCAACATCGTTGATAGGTAAAATAAATAACAGTGGACCTAATTGACTGCCCTGTGTTACTCCGGATGGTGCATTTTAAGAAATGGAGGGAGATGTTTTAAAACAGACGATATCTTTTCTATTGATTAAGTTTGAATTCAGCCATCAGATGAAGAGAGTAGAGAAACCCAAGGTCTTAAATTGAAAAATATTGATTTTATGAGACATTTTGCTAAACACTTTTTTTAACTTTTTGTCGGAATTAAGGGAGAAACAGTTTAAGTTATTTGTTGAACCCCGGTACCTGCTTTTAAAATTTCAATCGAATTCGATTTAACACCTAATTTTTTTCAAGGATACAATTAAATTTTTTTTAAATCCAAAAAGATTTTTTCATACAGTTTTGCTTCTGGATAAAAAATTTCATATTAATTCGTTATGTCTATAATAAAAAGTCAAGAATTAAAAACAAAAAAAAAATGGTTAGATGATAGGCAATTTTTGTTTTATCTTGCATATAAGAATAAAAACTAGTTAACTGTCAATTTAAAAAAAAAAACGAACAGTGGTTTTGAAAAATTGACTTTAAAAAAGAAAATTTTTAATTTCCTTTAAAAAAATTCAAAAAACATTGGTTTCAAAATTTTCAAAAAATTGCTCAACCTCAGATTTACCATTTTTGAGAAAATCGAAATATATAGAATATCGTTCGAAGAATCGGTACCAATGATAACCATTTTTCAGAAATTTTTTCAACCATTAGCTAGGTATTAAAAAAAAATTGTTTGAATTATTTAAAAAAAAAATATGTGAAACAGTTTTTAAAGAAATAAATAAGTTTATTTATAAGAAATAAATAAGTGTTTGAATTTTTGTTTGATGAATATTTTGAATAAAATTATAATTTGAAGCTTAAAATTTAGAAAAAAATGGAATTCTAATTTAACATCTAAGGGTGTGTGGAGGCTTGGTAAAGCCATCCAGATGTGATACTTGGTTTGAGGACGTGACATAAACAGACTTTTCACTACGGACTAACTCGTGACTAGTTGGGTTATTATAGGGGCTATTTCCCTTGAATATATGGCCAATGAAATAGCGAAGGAAGGACATATCTTTCTAATACTTGGGTGTGCTGGCCAGTCCTTCGTCAATAACATTAGACGAACGTTTGAAATTCATTGTGGCGGTATCTGAGGGCGATGAAAAAGAGGTGCTTTAGATATACCTATCTTAGGTTAGGATATCTTAATTTTTCTTTTTAGTTAATTTTTGTTTATTAATTTTGTTTTAATCAGCAGTGTTACCTAAAACCCAGGTTAAATTAAAGTTTTTATTATAATATTTAAGAACAAAAAAATATTATAATATGGTGTAGGTATTTTTTATTTTGGTTGTTTGCGACAGGTTGCGTTCCATTTTTCGAACAAATTGTTTGTTTTGCTTAAAATAGTGTCCAAAGAGTTGCTAGATTTATTAAAATTGTCCAAATCGACTTATTTTTGAAAAGAGGTGTCCTGGTGTCCGAACGCTGAAAAGGTGTCAAAATGACACTAAAGTGTCTCCAAAGGTAACCCTGAGTCAGAGTCTTTAGATTTATGTTAAATTTTTCACCATTACTTTAGGCACAAAACTAATGTTTAGTAGAGCAGCAGGTGCACTGAGAGGTTGTCAAGAACCACCCCAAGCGACGAGCTACGCCAAGCAAGCGCAAGCGTGCCGCCGTAGCCACTTCTCGTGTATCGAAGATGTCCCCCGTGGAAACCTGGCTCCTAATAATTTAAAAATAAAGAAAAGAAAAAAACCCGTCGGGAAAATAAAAAAAATGCTGTCTAATAAGTTTAAAGAAAATCAGAGAGTGGTATAGGCTGTAGTCGAACAGAGAGACAAAATTGCGAGACCAACTTTTTTTTCGTGATTCTCTATCAGCTCCATGTCAAATCTGAAATCTAAACAAAATCTCCAGTTAAATACCTATTTTTTTACGAATGCATAACTTGTACCTACATAATATATGTATGTCGTAGGTGAAAAATAATTTGATGATCAACAGCTCGTATAAAACCCGAGCCTAGTGACTTACACCTATTCCTGGGTGCGTGTTTTCAGCAAAAATGGAGAGGACCTACAATTTTATTTCGAGCTCAATAGGCTTAATTGATAAACACTTTTCATTAGGAAAGGGGTTTGTTTTAAAGGGGTTAATTCTTCAGATCCCCTAAAAAACATTTTGTTTCTACAAAATGCAAGAAATAATTTGTATTGAGACAGAATATACGTGATTATAAGAACGCAATTATCTAAAAATAATCAGCTGCAGAACAAAATTATGTTGTTTCAAAACAGCTTTAATTGTCCTTTAGTTAAGAAAAATTAGCGTTTCGCCTCGTCGAACTCAATTGGATGCATTAACTGACTAGTGAGGGCCTTGTCAATTCGCAATTTTTGCTAAATTTAGTTCATCAATTTTATCAATTTTTTGACAAAAATTCATTGTGAACTATGACTAATAATATGTATTAAAATTCTTCATTATTAAAGATGGAAGGCTTTGCCTAGGACCAGGCATTGTCTATACGAAGTTTTTTTTTATAATAAAAATTCTTTATAATACTGAAATATGTAAGTTAGCCAAGTAGAAGACTTAGCATTATTTTTTTTCGCAAAACTATGTTCGTCAGACACTAGCGTTCGATATCTCGCATAAAATTCAAACACAATTATTTATGGGAGTAGATGCTTATATTTACACATTAAAAGTTGTACATTAATAAATTAAGCATGTACTTTCAAAACACCATAAGATTGTTATTTTTATTTGTGTTTTCTCAAACAATCCATAAATATTTACGTTCAAAATAATTTAAGAGTTTTATTTTGGTGTTATTCGTTTTAGCAGACAGGCAATTTATATGATACTATTTAGTTTTTTTTATATGTATATCATTATCTTTTAATATAAACTTTCTCTGCAAATAGTTTTTGTTTAAAACAATATTTTAAAGAATATTTAGGTTAGAAAGAATTTAGCTGAAAATATTTTATGAATAAACATTTAAATAAATGTTAATGTAGGCACATATAATCTAGGATTTTTGACCTTCACATTATAATGAAGACCTCAATGAGCTCTATAACAGGCGTATATTCTTGTCATCTTTTCACACTATCGGAAAATCCTAAAACGTGCACTCCAATTGTTGGACATACGAGCACCTCTAAACAAATAAATCTCCTTAAAAACTGAACTATTTTATCCCATTCTATTCTATCCAAATGCACCATTGCTCCTACACATTTATTATGCAATAAAAGATACTTTTAAAATCCCATTTACACTAACCTCGCACTGTTTGCATTGTAAATTTTATTTGTATGCACTTAAAATTAAGTCTCACATCCATACCAAAAACACAGCATTCATTCAGTGAGTGTACCTGAGTACCTACAGTCAATGAGTACATGTCAGCTATGCCAAATAAAAAAAAAGAGGTCTCGAAATGAATAAAGCATTTTCTCATTAGCACAAAATGCCTACATTGCACACACAACATAAATATTTTATTTGTAAAAAAAAAAAAAAACTTGGAAAATGTATATTAGTTCCAGTTGGTTCAGTTTAGCTATACTGCAACTTATGCAATTCAAAATGCATTCATTCGAATCCTTCCTCATCTAATTGCACTAATTATTATTATAGCTACGTGAATGTATAAACTGCATTATAAACATAGCCAAATTAACTCAACTCGAGTAGGTATGGGAGGTACTTAGTTATGGCCCATTCGATAGTCCCGAACTATATTTTGTGTTATAAATTTTGAATAATTACACTTTTATCTTTTTTTTTGCATTGCATTGCATTCGAGGAATAGGAGAAAAAATATTGCAATAATAATATATCATTATGTCCTACAATTTATAGAAGTACGAAACGTGAACAAAGTTTCCGGTTTAGTTTATATTGTTGTTTTTAGTCTTGAGAAATATTGTTATTTGGCAGGCAATCTTGGAACAAAAAGGAGCAGTTTACGCTCACTTGGCTTAGATTCATAGATACAGATACAAACCGGGGCATATAGTTTTTTTTTTCTTTTTTTTTTTTTTAAATAAAAGTAACAACACATTTACCATTCACTATTTTATGTTATGTGCATTTTATTTATATTTTTTTTTATTAGAAAAGAGAATTGCAGTAAGAAAATACTGAAGTTGAAAAATTCAACTGTCCGTGGGTTGTTTCTTGTCAGATGCAGATGCGAGAGAGAGGGAGAAGAAAAGTAGGAACCACCACACAACGAGAGATGTAGATACTTTTTTTTAACTATAGAAACATACTGGCAATACAACTTTCTACAATTTTCTCTTCCTTGAGAAAATTAAAATAAAAAAATAAATATTATCGTATGTAGGTATGTTTGTTAATCGGAAAATAACAAAAAAAACAACAATTTTTTGTGAACGTATACTGTACTACATCTTCTATAATTTATTCACATCTCAGATGTATAATACTATCGGACACTACTGTCGATTATAGATTTCAATGTTTTATTAATTAGTAGAAATATTTGAATCTAAGTACATATTATGTAAGAAGGTAGAGACTGACTCAAACCACACTATCCCATATGCAGAGCATGTGTGCACCTTCGTTTGCTGAATTTCTGCATTTCAAATTGCATCTTAGATAAAACATGATAATTAATTGCATAATTAATTAATAACACCACCACCACATGATGAATATGCATGTGTTTGCATTTCTTGTCAATAAATTAATCACGTCTCAACGGAATTACTCTATGCCTGCTGCTGTTGCTGCCGATGGTGATTGTCTGTCGTATGGTATTGATTGGTGTGATAAATTACACCTACCCTACAATGTAATCGGATGCAATTGTTATTGTTTTTTATTTGCTTATGACTTACGCAATTTTTGGTAAGACAAAGGAAATAATTTATTAATTGTTCGTTTGTGAGTTAATTTGCATTTATTAAAATGCGGTATTGCAATTTATTTTAATATAAATCATAAATCAATATTTAAATGCATATTTTTTTTAATTAACGGATTTACTGGAATTTGTTTAAAATACTTTTGTTCTTTCCAAAAATTTATCAGTTTATTGACGAAGTATCTTTAAGAAGCCTAAATTGTTCTCGCAAATTCGTAAGTCAATAAACCATGATAAAGGATTAAAAGTTTCCAATATCTTACATTCAGTTGCTGTCAAAATAATAGTAGTGTTAGTAAAATCATTGATAAGTCCCTGAATTTGTATGATTTTGTGGAGGAATACTCTGTGATCAGACGAGTCCAAGATTGTGTTATATGATGGAAAGGGATCTTGTCAATATGTAAGAAGGCCTCCAGACACAGAATATAATCCACGCTTCACAGCCTAGACAATAAAACATGGAGGATCCAGCATAATGGTCTGGGCATGTTTTTCCTACTATGGTGTTAGTCCCATATACCGGATTGAAGGCATTATAGATCAGCATCTTCACGTGAAGATCATGGAGGAAGTTATGTTCTCATATGTTGAAGATGAAATGCCACTGAAATGGGTATTTCAAGAAGACAACGACCCACAGCATACAAGTAAACTTGAGAAGCAGTAGTTCCAGGAAAAGAGGGTTAATGTCATGGAGTGGCCTGCGCAGTCCCCAAACCTCAACCCTATAGAAAATTTTTGGTTAGTTGTAAGCCAACAACTAACAGAGCCCTTTGGGAAGATATACAGCATTCCTGGAGGGCCATACCTGTAGAAAGATGTGAAAATCTTATTAATTCGATGCAACGTTGTTGTGCTGCTATTATTTCTAACAAGGGACATGCAACTTAATATTAATTTAAGATTCAAACACTCGACTACCACTTATGGTAGAAATTGTCTATTAACTTTCCCTTTTGTAATATTTAAAGGTGGATTTTGAATGCGCTACTGGAGTTTAAATTTTCGCACAATCTTCGCAGTGAATCAGGCTGTATTTCGGCAAAAACGTGTGAAATATTGGCATTCGATTTGACACATTTTAATCATCGTCTACACTACGTTCCACATCAGCCAGGGCTTGTTCTGTGTGCACTTTTGAAATTTTTTTCTCAGAAACCTTATTAGGTAATAACATAATTTTTTTTTTAAATAATGATGCTCGCTGTTTGCAAATAAAACCAGACAATCTACTATTCTCTATAAATTTTTTTTTTTTTTTAAATTTGAGAATTTTGGCCGAATTATAGTAGGCCCAACGTCGACTCATCAAAAAATACATTGTCCCATGGCGGACAGTTAATCTCAGGATTGGTTGGACTGAAACAAAAAAACCAAAGTGGGTTATTTAAAGGAAGGTTTCTTACGAGACAATTTACCACAATTTGTTTAAAAAGTCAAAACAAAAAAAATCTCGAGCTTTGAAAAAAAAATTTTGTTTGGCAATTTTTTTGGCCATTTTTGGGTCGCCATTTTTTTTATTCATAACTTTTTGGTAAAATTGTCTTAGAAAACATAAAAACAATTTAGTTGCAACAAGTTTTTTGAAAATCGGTTTAGTAGATCCGGAGATTAACTGTCCGCCATGGAAAAATGTGTTTTTTGATGAGTCGACGTTGACGCCCTCTATAATTCGGCCAAAATTCGACAAACAATTTTTTTTTTGTACTCTTGACACATGTATTCATTATTTAAAAAAAAATATGTTATTATCTTATAAAGTTTCCGAGAAAGAAATTCCCAAAAATCATGCGTTTTTTGCGATTTCTAGACCGTACTAGTACCTTAAGACACCACCATAAGACGTACGTAGCGCTCAATTTGTTTCTTGAAATTAACCATATTTTTCAAAATCAATTTGAACAATTTGCAAACGTTGCTCCGGCGTAAGTTTATTCATGATGAAATGCCAAACCAAACTTATCTCAAGACAACCGAGAACTTTGAAATCTGTTGTCACAGAAATCATTATTGCCAATTTAAATTCATCCGCCTTAAATGAAGGAATAATATAAAAGCATTATTCGTGACTTCACAGGCCAGTTTTGATTGAGTCGATAGGCACTTTTTCTCCTATTTTAATGAAATTAAAGTTTTCATGCATTTAGCTTTACAAAATGGTGACTTTACGAGTTTATTCGGAAATTTAAAAATAAATATGTATATTGTATAAAAGATCGATTTAAGAGGAAAAATATGTTTTACACAAAAGGAACCTTCGTTTAAATCCATGTTCTTCAATCATTCATGCATGTCAACCCTCATCTCACAAAATACGTGCCGTAACTGTTTTTTTTAAATCATTTTTAAGGGTATGTACAGACCAAAGAAATATTTCTGAAATGTTAATTTTGGTCTGGGCGCTTTATGAAACATTTCTGAAAGTTTCCCATTCCAAATGGAAAACTTTCTCTCATTTACATAAGAAGTGAGCGTCCATGCTTTAAAAATTAATTAAAATAGGGGGAAAAGTGTTGTGTAGAGCAATGAGGATATTATTCAATTAATAAAAATACATTGTAATGTTCTGTGAAAGTTCTGTGGAATCCTTCTCGATAAAATTTAAAAAATTAAAAACAAACAAATTTCTTTTCCACAGTCTGTTTTTTTTTTATTTCAAGATTATGAAACATGGTGTTGTATTCGCTACTTGTTTAAAATCCATTTTCAACCATGAAACTGATTAAACAAAATGGAAAACAAAGAAATATTTTTAAAAAAAGCTACTCGAAGTTTCGATACAACAAAAATGTTCATAAATAACAAAGATGAAGAAAATTTGAGAATTACTATACTTCTGATTGATAGGAGTGATTGAATATAATTGAAGTAAAAGTCAAGTGACCCCAACTCCAAAATGCGCTTCACCTAGGTACGACAGCGGGTTTATCAGCAAGACGCTGTCGTACCATTTTATGATGCTAATATTAATCCATATTTACTTCTGTAACTGTTTAACATTTCCAGATACGCCTTTTTTATTATGCATTTGATAATCAACTCCCACGATTAGAACAAAATAGATTTATAAAGTGCTTAGAACTTGAATGCTCGAAGAAAAAAAAAAACAAAAAACAAGTAGCAACCAAAACGCTAGTAGTTAAATCTTGAAGTTCCAAACATGGTAGTTTGAACTGTCACACATATCACGAAAATCTTATGCACCTATTCGAATTGTCAATTATCAATGAATTTAAAAATTAATAAATTTTGTATTTTTAAACTCAATTGATTATGGAAATAATTGATCAACTATTTAATGCTAATTATCTATTTTTTTTTAAATAAATTCATAAAGATCACAATTATTTTCAATGATCAAAACTTTTATCAATTGATAATTGACAATCAAAATAAACACACTTTCAAATTCTGAAAGAATTTTAATTTCCTAGTAAAAGACCTTGTTTTTAGACAGAAAGATCCCTTTTGACATATTAAGGGATAGCATTATTGAGAAAATCAACCTTGATCGAACCTTTCAAATGAATTTTCTAAGTGCAAGTAGCTGAGTTTCTAATTTGTTAATATAGGTTTTAGATAATTTCAACGCTCTAGTTTGGGCATTTGGAGGCTTAGAGACACGTTGTGAACCGACTACACAATCTTTAAACATTTGTAGATTAAAACAGAGATATATTTCCATTAAAAACGAATAAAAAAATATTAAGTTGCTTAAATACTAACACTCCTGTTGACTTAAGCCTATAGTATTCAAAAATTGCCTGGAAGCATCTCAAGCAAATTTCAGAACAACCGCTTCTTTTGCAGCAGGATTTAAATATTACAACTACCACCTGGAAGAATTGGCAATAATGTACAATATGCAACTAAATAAAAAGTTCTTTTATTTTTAGCAAAAACAATGTTTTTTTCTAATTTTGTGACTTCTTGGCTATGTTTAAATAGTGTCCTTAAATGTTTGGCCAGTTCTAAGTCATACCAGCTCTTTGATATTGGTTAGCTTCAAAATCCTAGATGACGATAATTTTTATTGTAAAACTTAGCCATCGAAAGTGTTGGTTATGAAAGCCTTCACGTGATTTATACAGAAGAGAAATAAAGGAAACTTTAAACATTCCTTTTTCAAAAATCTGAAAATTCAAGACACAATAGATTTTTACGTTCTTGCCAGAAATGTTTGCTTTATTTGCTATAAGAAATTCGAATCTCAACTTCTGCCACATAGAAACAAAAATTATTTTGAGTTCTAGGTAGTAAAAATTACGACCACTTGCAGTCCAGCCCTGCGGACCAATTAGCACTGAAGTTTGCATTTTTAAACCCAATAACTCGTTTGAACCTGTGGACGGAATTAATATGGGGAATTAAGGTAAATTGTCGTCCAGCTTAGATTGAGTTTGAAATACGATGTGAAAGGTTTTAATGTGTTTTATTGTTATGATAGGACGTGTGTTTGCTTTAGCGAAACCATCGGATTACTCCCTCACAAGCCGATCACCAACCGCATTCGAAACTATCGACATTGTGCCATTGTACTTGTTAACTGACTGATGTGAAAGCGCCAAATAATCCGATCGAGTCATCATCACGGCAATGGGTACCTTAAACAGAAGTCAAAGCCCCCATTTTGCTCGCCCGCAGTCTAACGAAACGAAAGTAGAGCATTGTGCAGAAGTAAGGGAAAATGGTCCTAGAGCCATTTCGTCGCGTAGAGAAAATCTATCGAGTTTTTCATCTATATTTCCGAAAGTTCCTCAATGTCGCCAAATGAATGAATGGCCAGAATGGAGTAGTTGCAGATGAAATAAATGCTGGTCCCTACATCTATGTCATTGAGTGTTATGTGGAACACCTCGCTTTCTTGCATGAATGACAGAACAATTAAAGGTCATAATTGCACTGCGACCTTTAGATCTACTGTGCTGCGTCTAGAACTGAGTAAGTTCTTCCAAAATTCCTTTCTTGCGATTTTTAAGTTTATGGAGAAATTGCAGTTCACTCTCCTCTATCTTTGGCACTAGCGCCCGCTTCACTGAATGCTCTCCTACTGGCCATTTTCCGGTATAATAGGTAGCAACGATTGTGGCTTTGGCCATGCCTTTTCCTAGGTCAACATATCAGATCAAGTGTTCGGGAATTATTAGAAATGAATCAAATCTTCCTAGATATAATGCAGTAAGTTAATCTGTTTCTCCTGCGGCTTGATTCGTTAAGTAAAATTAAGAGAATGTGGCCCTACATAACTTCGAAAGAAATGTTTGACTCTTTACGCAAGTGAGCCATGGAAGGCTGATTATTACCTGGCCGTTTGGTCGACCAGCTCCATTAATCCCACTATGATCCGCAACACAGATAAATGTGACACCGAGGTTAATGTTCAGGCTCGCAAGTTTATTCGGGCCTAGGCTTCAAAACATCCTCCTGACTGTCTTTTTTACTTGCGATATAGGTACTATAGGGCAAGTTCTGCATTTGGAAAAAAAATCGAACTCGAGATTTTGATCAAAGTTGACATTACGATGATAGCGAAGACGAAAAAAGTGGGTCCGGCAATTCCGTCTGTCTGTCTGTATGTCTGTATGTCTGTACCTCGAACTACAGCCTAAACTACCGGAGGTATTTTCTTCAAACTCGGTAGTTAAGGGTCTTCGGTGATTCCCTAGAGGAGAAATTGAAATTTTTTTTTTAGCTCCAAAACTAAGGGTACCCCCCATACACCCGTAATGCAAAATCTTATTTATCTCGAAAACGGCTCTAACGATTTTGATAAAAAAAATTAAGTGTGATATTATGGACATGGACTATATTTTGGTGAAAAAAAAATTTGGGGGGAAATGTTATAAGGGGTACCTGTCATAGAACGGTTTTTTTGATTGTCGAATTTCTCACCAACGTCTCTAACGATTTTAACCAAAATTTTTATGCAGGAGCTGCTTTGCATTTGAAAAAATAAAAACTAAAAATTTTTTCGAAAAAATAGTTTTTGGATTTTTAAAAAAATAATACAATTTTTTTTTTGAAAATTCAATATCTTGAAAACCGATACACGATTAAATTTTTAGATTACGTTTTAAAATGTATTTTATTAAATAATAACAATTTGCATATCAATTTTTTTTATAAAAATTTTAAGGAAAATTTAGTACACAAAAAACATGTTTCAGTGTGTCTGTATGTCTGTACCTCTCACTACAGCCTAAACCACTGGACCTATTTCTTTCAATCTCCGTAGTTAAGAGTCTTCGGTGATTCCCTAGAGGAAAAATTGAAATTTTTTTTTTAGCTCAAAAACTAAGGGTACCCCCCATACACCCGTAATGCAAAATCTTATTTATCTCAAAAACGGCTCTAACGATTTTGATAAAAAAAATTAAGTGTGATATTATGGACATGGACTACATTTTGGTCAAAAAAAAAATTTGGGGGGAAATGTTATTAGGGGTACCTGCCATAGAACGGTTTTTTTTATTTTCGACTTTCTCATTAACGGCTCTAAGGATTTTAACCCAAAATTTTTAGCAGGAGTCCCCTTAAGTTTAAAATAATATTGTATATAAAAATATTCGAAAAAATATTTTTTGGGTTTAAAAAAAAAAAAAAAAAAAAATTAAATCAATATCTTCAAAACCTATGAACGATTATTTTTTGAAATTATTTCCCAAAACCAATATTATTAAATACTTTAAATCCGCATCCCACATTTTTGTCTTGAAAAATTTTAGAGAAATTTCTTATATAAAAAATTTATTTAATAATAAAACGATTTTTTAAGGTTTATTTGCATAAATTCATACTTTTCCGGAAAACAGACGGCAATTTTATGCATTTGAACATTATTATCTCACATTAAATCCATGTTTTATATTTATAAAATGTATCTTAAATTCCAAAGTACTTTTACATAAGAGCAAGTTCGTGCGATCCAGTCGTGCATTTTATTTTTCCCGTGGCACTGCCTCTTGCGAGGAAATGACAAATCCTCCATTAGAAACTGTTGTTAAAGTAAAAGAACATTCCTACCGACAACACAGAAATGGTTAGGAGTTATAATTCACAGAGGTCAGGTTCTCTAAAAGCTCTTGTGCCTCTAATTCATTTATTTTTGCATACGCAATATTAATTTCCTTTATCGAAGGTTTGAATGTTACAACAACAACTCGAATGATTTACCACCAAGCGTATAGGCTGAAGTTAAAGCTATCAGACCAAAAACATAAATGTTAAAAAAAGAGCCAAGTTCTTCTATACAAAAACCTTTGTCAAACAAGTCAGCCGTGAAAAGTAGTGAGATGTAAAAGTACGCCAAGTACTTACTTTATGAAGGTTTAATAGCGAATATTTAAAGTAGAATAATATTAAAACAGCTACAATGTAATAGATAAAGTTTATTATTTAATGATTACTGACTAAAATTTGATGGGTTCACTAGTCAAGTTTTTAAAACCTTTCGAATTGGGCATAAAAAAAACTTGCCTTTATATGCAATTTAAGCCCTACCGGTTCACCAAATTTCATCGTTTTACAGCAGTCGGAAGTGCTCCAATCAACCAACACCAATATTCGGAGAAAGTGGGCGGATACCACGCCCCCTGAATGGAAAACTTCAAATTTTCGATTTTTTCCTCTGGTTGCATGACAAGACCTACCGTTGTGCAAAATTACAAGACTCTACGATGTCGGGAAGTGATTCATAATTTTGATGATCTGTCAGTCAGTCAGTGAGTCAGTCAGTTACGGATTTTGTGATTTTTGAGGCTTTATATCTCAGAAACCGCTTATTGTAGAAAATTGAAATTCGGTGAGGCGCCTGTGCCTGACGAGCTTAGCAAATATTCGGAATTTTAAGTTTCTGACTTCATTGGTACTGAAGATAAGGAGGGGTCAAAAATCGCCTGAGTTTGTTCCTGTAAAAAGGGTGTAGTGCCAGAACTTGGCTGGGCACTACCGTGCCCTTTGATTTCACGGGTCTTTTCAAGGACTTTCTCAAATCCGTACATTTCTTTTACTAAAATCCCTATATTCTAAATCACAATTAAGAAAATATGTTAAAGCTTAAAAACAAACACTCAAACGAATTATTCCTTAAATATTAAACCCGTCTTTAATTCCAAAAAAAATAAAGAATTTCGCTTCGGTACACACATTTATTTAGCCTCAAACTATTCGCCATAAGTAATTCACTATAACAAAACGAAAACAAAAAAAATGGAGGCAAAACGAAAAATTGCATTTCATATATCCTTTTGAATGCTAACCAAACATAGTTAACCTCTTCTCTGTAAATGTTTCAAGCACACTCTAAATTGCTAAAACATACTATACTCGTACATATACCTACATAACATTCATATTCATATTTGTTTATAGTTGTTTAGTTTAGCTTTAGAGAATCCAATTAAATTATACACTTTTTAGCCTAGTTATACAAATGGACGAACGAACGGACGCGGACGGAAGGTTTATCTTTTTTCTGCACAAATATTAAAATATCCCCAATGTGCATAATATCGCTTATAATAAGCCATATAATAACTTATCGTTATTGTAGCTGCTAGCTATTTAGTTCGTCTATTTGTCGTTGTGTGTCGCTCAGTGCCGCAGTCTTCCACAACTACTGTAATAATTATAATCTATTAGAAAGTATGCAAAACGTATATTTACCGTGCTAATTAGCTTTTGGTTTGAAGTAGATATACCTAATAATGTTTACTTGGCGTGTATAGATGTCATATAAAAATAAAATAAACTAAAACACACAGACAGCGCAAGTGGAATTAACGTTTGTTAAATAGGAATAACCTAATTTGCCTGTCATTGCATCTTTGTTTCTTTGCTATTTATTTTGTATGTGTTAATAGATTGTATAGGTACTTGTACAATTTTTTATTTAACTAACACAGTTTCTGTTTTATTATTTTTTTTTGTTTAATAAGATTAATGCATATGTGTGTTTGTGATTGCTTGATGTCCTTCGGTGGATTTAAACAAGATACTTATTTATTAGCTTGGAAAAAAATTCGACTGCTAATAAATCAGTCGTAAAGATTTGTTTATATTTACTTTTATAATTTCGATTGCATTGGCATTTGCATTTTTAATAGATATTTTTTATTGCCAATAAACAGAAAATAAAACTAGGTTAATACACGCATAAGATAAGAAGTGTTGGAAAAATCTTTGGAACCTAATTTGAAGGCTTTTAAAATAAATGAAGGATATGTTTTATAAATGTATTAACCAGTATTTGACCATGTTATTTGGTTGAACCACAAATGTTCAACGCCAAACTGATTTTAGTTTAAAAATTTTGGGTATACTTCTTATTTTTACTTTGGCGTTTTAAATCCAAATTAAAAAGAATTATGTAATGGTCAAATAAATATATTTTTGTTCCTAAGAAGAAAGGGTTTACGTCCGTTTTTTTTTGGTTTTGCTATGAATGAATTGTATTGTTTTTGTTTTTCGTACCTTTAAAGAAAATATTTTTGAAAATCAAAAAATGTTTAGTTATTGATTGAGAATCATGTTGGACTTGGTCGATTTTCGGATTGCAGGATGCTTGAGCAAAAAATACTTCCTCATTAAAGTTAAGTGGGACAAAATAATCCCTATACCATAATAAAACGATATTCGATGGTGAACTCAAATATATTTTACTAAACATCCCATTAACCAAAATAACCATAAAAATTGTTTAATAAAATGTCAGAGTTTTTTTAAACTTTCACAAAGTAGGTATACCTATACCACGAACATTCTCATTTCTTCTCCCCAATTAGGCATTCTGCAATAATTATTTTAATTGATTCAATATTTTAAAAATTTTCAAAACACAAAGTGCAAAAATAAATCTCTTAAGAAAGAAGGCCAGCTAGGCCATAAGACCAGCCTCCTTTAATCCTCTCAATCTCAGTAAGTATAAAAAATAAAAAAAAATACAACCGACACCATTCTTCCAATAATGATGCGACGAAGATAAAATACTCGTATATGCCTTCCAGCTAAAACTAACAAATAGTTATATCTAAATAGATACATCCATATATGCATCTGTATCTATAATATCGTGATAAAAAAATAATGTGTGCATAAATGCAATTTTCAATCTATTCTTTCTTTTCTTATTCTTTGTTGCTGATGATGTGGATAGAATAGTGGTTCCACCAGATGTGTATCAAAATATAAGTCGCATGTTGCCATGTGGCATGATGGGTATGGGTACTAATATGCAACCTTCTAGATTTTGATTGGGGATAGTTTATACTATATTCCGTCTCTAATAGGGTATCAAAAACAACAACAACAACGACTAAAAATACAAAAAAAAGAACTCAACATAATAGCCGCATGGTTTAATTAAAGAAAATATTTTCCTTAACTCTCCGTTTCCTGTCGCTATTTTATAAATTAACTATTGTATCTATCTATCTATGGGGCACAATATCTTATGTATACCTACATTTATCTATTCAAGTCCATTAAAAATAAAATTGTTTATATTGCTAAAGAGAAAAATACAAAAAAAAAATAAACAACAACAAGATGAATAAAAATAAAATTATTCAATGTGTTGTACCATTTTTTGCCTACAGAGAGCGCTAACTATGTTTGTATATTATATAGCTTTGCGCGCTTTGCCTCTGTTTTTTTGCGCGCGCACAGGTCGCAGCGAAATGTTGTTGTTGTTTTTGTATGGTGAGATTGCATTGGCAGCCATGTGCTGAATGCTGAGATGCTGCTAAAGTGCTGAGATGCTGATGGCTTGGTTTTATAGTGTTATTTATTCATTTTGAACATATTTAGCATAACGAGACGCTTTTCCATACTTATAACTGTTAAAATAAGTAGCCTATATGCATTATAAGTGCCTGTGCATGTGCAGTGAATGGAACTTACTTTAAATAGGGTGGTCTGGAATTCATGAAAATGTTTGCTTATCAATATAGAAGAAAAACAATCTAGGAAAATAAATGATCGCAAAATTTAATGGAATTAGTATGATGTGAAATCTGTAGTAATTATTTATTTATTTAATTCGTTAAAATCTAACGTTAACAATATTAAAATAGTTCTTATAATCTAATATAAACTAATATCATAATTTATATTTATTATTCAATATTGTTGAAAAAGATAAGTTTAAATTTTTTACATTTTATGTTATCATTTACAGATTCTAAACAAAATTGAAATTCGTTATAAATTGTAATTAATTGATTGAAGGGGCTACATACACCATAGTTTGATCTGCTAAATATTTGAATAATAGGTCGCTGTCGCCTTAAACATGAACGGCTGAAACTGAAATTTAATTTACTTAGAACTGATGGTAATGATATCGAACCATTAATAATCCCAACAATAAAACAAAATTGTAAAAACTTTCTGTGGTTAGTCAAAGAAGGAAGGCTGATCAAAGCTAGTCTTTGAGAATAAGGGGGAAGTAGATTTTCCCTTGACCAGGGAAGAGACCGAAGACAGAAACGCAGAAACCTTTTTTGGATCGCTTCAATTCTTGTAACATGTATTGAGTAATAAGGTGACCATACCACACAGCCGTATTCTAGAATTGGTCTAACAAACGAAATAAATAGAAGTTTTAGAACATAAGGGTCCTGAAAATCACGACCGAATCTTTTAATGAATCCAAGAACCCTATTGGCTTTTTTAATTATATAATTTAAATGATCATTAAATGCTAATTTGGGATCTAGAATAATACCTAAATCAGAAAACACAGAAACCTTACATAACGGACAAGAATCAAACGTATAGTTGTACAAAAACGGAAATTTTTTACGTGTAAAACTCATGGTTTTACATTTGTCAACATTTAAAACAAGTCGGTTTTTATTGCACCATTCCCTAAATATTGTTAAGTCTTCTTGTAGTAATAAACAGTCAGAGGAGGATTTTATACTTTTAAAAAGCTTAATGTCATCAGCATAAACAAGGACAGACGAGTTTTTTAAGTTTGAAACCAAGTCATTAATAAATAAAACAAATAAAATAGGACCTAAGTGGCTGCCCTGAGGGACGCCAGAATTGACAACAAATTGACTTGAACTTTCATTACGAAACAAGACAGAATAACGACGGTTTTTTAAGTATGAAGAAATCCAATTTATAAAATTGTTGTTAAATCCTAGATGGTTTAATTTTAAAATTAGTGTATTGTGACATAACTTGTCAAAGGCTTTACTAAAGTCAGTAAATACACAATCAACTTGCCCGCGTTTTTCAAAAACATCTAGACAAAAGGAAACGAAGTTAAATAAATTAGTAACAGTGGATCTCTTTTTGACAAAGCCATGCTGGCTATCACAAATAATAGAACTACAATGAAAAGAAAGAACATTACTCACAATTGACTCAAACAGTTTAGGTATCACAGATAGTTTAGCAATGGGTCTATAGTTCATTGTTTCATTCTTAGGACCTTTTTTATGTATAGGAATAATAAATGAACTTTTCCAGATAATAGGAAAAATTGAACTTTTTAAGGATGAATTGAAGAGAATATGTAACGGATACGACAAATAAGAAGCACATTTTTTTAATATATAAGATGGAACACCATCGGGGCCTGGAATAAAGCACTCATCGAGATTTAATATTTGTTGAGCGACTGTATCTTCACTTATTTCAAAATTAATTGCGTTTAAATGAGTAAAACTGTCGAAAGAAGAAGAAAAAGAAGAGGAATGATTAAATTCTGATTTTTCAAATGCTTCTTTGAATTGGTCAGCAAACATGTTTGCAATAACCTTTGGATCATGACTAGTTGATGAATTATTTGACATCGAATTCGGATAGCCACACGTTTTCCTTTTATTATTAACGAAATTCCAGAAACTATCTGGATTAGATTTAATACCATGTTCTATTTTACAAATGTAATCGTCATATAGAGTGTTAGAATAATCAGTGAAAAGTTGTTTTAGAATTAAGAAAGTTCTATAATCATCGTCAGTTCTAGTAATATTATAATTTACCCAAGCTTTGTTCCTTTTATTTTTTAAGTTTTTAATACGCATATCAAACCATGGTGGTGCATTTGAAGCAAAACGTGTTCTTTTTAAAGGAATAGTTTCGTAAAAGCAGTTAAAAAGAGTTCTATAAAAATTATTACACATATCATCAATATTGCAATTACAAAATAATTGATTCCAATCTACAGTTATTAACATATCAAAAAGATCAACAAAATTACATTTAGAAAAGTCAAATTCAAGTTTGTTGTTATTATTGTTATTGTAAGGAGAAGACATGTTTAAACCTAGTGAAATATCTAATGCAGGATGATGTCGATCTTCGTCAATTAATTTTACAGTAGCAGTTAAAACAGCAATTTCGTTGTTAATTGTATCGGCGAAAAACACTAAGTCAAGAATTTTTCCAAAACGATTTCTCAATCCATTGAATTGACTCAAACCACACGAAGACATACCATCTATAAATGTTAGTTCATTAAGGCTTGACGCATTTATCGGAACATGGAAGTTATCGTCATCAATTTTTGTCCAATTAAGGTTTGGTAGATTAAAGTCACCTACGATCAAAATTTCATCTTCGGGTTCCATAAGCACATAAATATTTTCTATGCAGTCATTTAATTTTTTATAAGCGTCATTGTTTGAACTTGGAGGTATATACGCGGAGATGATAAATAAATGACCAGATTCCAACTTGATTTTGATACATAGAGCTTCGACACCTGTGGATCGAAAGTCATCTATCAGGTAGCACGTAATTGAGGTCCTGATCGCAAAAAGAATTCCTCCTCCGACAACATTAGAGTCTTCTTCATCATGTCGATCACGTCTGAAAATTTGATATGATGCATCAAAAAGCTCCGAGTCAAGAATAGAAAAGTTGAGCCAAGTTTCTGTTAGTATAATGACATCGTGAGGAAGGTTGTTTACATTTTTATAGACCATATTAGTCTTTGTCCGAAGTCCATTTACATTTTGGTAGTAGACTAATATTTGTTTGAGCTGCTCAGATGATGATTCCGCATTGTCCGATTTTGACGAAAAGGGTTCTGGGGTATTACTTGACTATTTTGTTTATTAACAAATTCGTGTATTATTACACCAATTGGCCAGAACAAAGGCGAGTTAAGTACATGGAAAACTGAATCCGGAACACGTATTTTAAAAGACGAATATTTATTGTAGTTTCTGTGAAGAATTTTCTCCACCCCAAAGAACGATGATCCCACTTTTTCTTTAAGATAATTTTTGATATCAAGGGCATTAGTTGACGGTGATAGTTTAGAAAGAAACAACACTTTTTGCCCCTCTACTACTTTAAGCCCGGATATAATTGTAGTCTTTAAATCTAAATATTTTACCAGATTAAAACGACGTTTTGCAAATTTTAATCGAACTTAGCATCATATTTCCTCAAGCATTTTATTTAATTTACAAAATCCGCATAAAGCTATTTTATTTTTTTAGTATCGTGCTATATGTAATATGACTCAGACATTTACAAACGTCAAAAAAGATCTGTTTACTTAGTTTTTTTTACGAACTGTCATTGTCTTGGGTGTGTTCAGAAGTAATTTATTAAAACAAAATAGTCTTAGAAAGATACTACATATAGTTAGAAGTGGTTTAAAATTAAGAAAGTGTTAGTTAAATACTTTAACTTTAACAAATTGTCAAGTTTTACTAATACTATAACAATAAGTTTTGTTAAAATTTTGTGTCATATTATTTAAAATTTTGTCAGATTTATGAATGGGTTTTCTCTGTTTTTAAATGTATTACCTAACTTAAAATCTATTTAAATTAAAAAAAAAAAACTTCGTGCTAATAAAACAAGTAGTAAATTGTGGTGGAATCATGATTATCATAATACGATCCCTCTTGAATCATATTGACGTTAAGATTTCTATTGAATTAAAATGATTTTCACTTTAAAACAACATTAAGATTCCTATTAAATCTAAATAACATGGCACTTAATTTTAAAACAATAAACTATCATGTTAAAAAAACAACTTCTTTTTAGTTGAAAATCTTCTACTCGTATTTAACATAACACGAACACTCCAGTTGAAATAAAATGATCCCCACGTTAAAATAACAAGACGATTTGTATAATACTGTACGAGTACAAACAATTATTGTTTTATTAAAATAATTGTCCTTGCTTGAAAGGGAGTATTTTGAAGTAAAGTAGACTTAGAGTAAAATTTCGTAAGTCAATATCGTTTGTGTGTTATTGGTTGTTTAATATTTTAGCTAGACATTGGCCAATCTGGCAGACGGTTTCAAACCAAGACCAAATTTGTATGTATTGTTTTTATTGTAATTTATTAATATTTATATTAAAAATAAACTATAATATATTATACAATACTATATATTTGCAATTATTATATTTTTGAATATAGCAACTTGATTTATTAATTTTTTTTTTAATTGAATTCTTCAATACTCACTTCTCTGTCACTCAGAATTCCGAATCGAACAGGGCTTTTTCTGTAAAATAACTGCTTACGGTGATATCTAAAATTAAGAGTTACTAAAAACTTTTTATTTTATTTTGTTCGCAAAGTGGCAGTATACCAATTGAAAAATGTTTCATTTTATGAAATAAATCATGTTATATTTTTGCCAGTGACTCAGACACACCAACAGTATAACAGTGTGTCGTCAAGTATCTTCGGTTTTTATTTAGGAAGGTATGACAGTGTGAAAGAATAAGTGTTCGGGAGATTGACAGTGCGATAATTTAAAAGTGTGACAGATTGTGACGTTACAATGTGAAATTTAACATAATGACTAAGTAACAGTGTAATACTGGTTATAATATCTAAATCTTTATTATTTCTACTAGATTATTGTCACTAGATGCTTTTTTCTAGCGACTTTTGAAAGCATTTATTTCTCAGTTATACACCATGGAAATAATCACCACTATTAGACAATTTGGTGAATAAGCTAAAGTGTCAGTTTCAATCATCTTCGAAATGTTTGCCATTGTGAATCCGTCAAAAGAAAGTTGAACGAACCTAAGTTACACATTATCATGCATTCAGCATTACTAACATTTGGTTAAACACTTTTGGCATTACTGACTGAAATCGCAAAACATTCGTTCTCCATACAATTTCTATCATTTCATATCCTCTACAATTTCGGGAGGAATATCAAGTGAATATTTTTTTGAACAAAAAATAATAATAGAGGGTAAGAAAATGTCAGTTTTCATAGGTTTATAATGTGTTGAATCTTTAAATTATCTCTTACAGTCACCATATAACATTTCATACTTTAACAATCATTTCAACATCAGAAACATTAAAAATACTTTTCGGTTTATAATTTATGTAATTCCGGTCGAGTAAATATCGAAGAGTGTTCCCGCACATTGAGATAATATGCCATTAATTCATTTCCGTTGCTTTTTAAAGAAAAAAATCTCACTAAATGTTTTTTAAAAAACTCCTAAATTTTCTTTACAAAGACTTCTAAATGGGGTTTGATGTTTAATATAAAAAAAAAATGACATCACGGATAGTATAGTTCGGACAATGACAAGGAAGTTCAGAAACCGATAATAGAGTTCGTTCGACAATTTCATATATTGCAATAAACGGGAACTCGAATTCACCACGAATCCAGTCAACTCCTCGGGAGCAAAATATTGCGAATTCACAAATAAATATTTGTAACTACCCTGGCAATGTAACATCTCTGGTATTTAAATAATAATTTGAAATTTTCTTTTCTAAAATTCACCACACTACCATGGCAAACCGTATGCAAAATGTCATTGCGGATGAGCGCACGAGCCATCGGTTTTAAATTTATTTGTCAGGTTAATGTTTCGGTTAAATCAACTACAATTTGTCCCCCATTAATTTAAAAAAATCTATCGACTTTTGGAGGTTAGTCTAGCGACTTTTAATAAGCTTGGGGCAACACTAGACGCTACTCAATATCATGAAATTTCTTTTATACACTGCCACATGTTTACACTGTCAAATTGTCAAATAAGCATTCTTTCTCAGATTTGAATCTGTCACATTTCTAAAGTTTCACACTGTCATACTGCTCCCGCTTTGAATCTGTCACATTTTTCAAATATCGCAGTGGCAGTTCTCAACATTCTGACGCTGACGTGTTGAAAACTAAATGTAACCAATTATGGTATTGGTTAGACACCCAAAGAAATACACTTTCGTAATACAATTTCCAGAAACACAATAGGTATCATATGAAAGTAAGCTCAAAAGCACTTTTTTCGAGATTAATCTTAACTATCAAAATTAAAGCTCGACATTATTGATGACAAGGATGACACGTAAAATCGTGAAGAATTGCTAATTTAAAAAACAAAATAAAAAAATAAAGAACATTGAAATAGCCTTTGTCATAGTGTTGTCCCTCTGGATTTTTAAAGATTTTTGACACTCATCTACCAGAATTACCTCAATATTTTTTTTTAGTTAACTCGAGATCTCATGTGACTCAAACCAGGATGCACTGAAAAAGTGCTGCTTAAAAACTGAAGACGAGCATTTGGTAGAAATATAACTGTTTAGGTAGACATTTTTTTTAAATCCGTTTTTTCATAAGAAAGTCTAAGGGTTACACTTTCTGACTGGTTTTATTTAAAAGAAAAATGTTAAAATCATTTTTTGTATTTTTGTTTCGTTTAATGCAATTACCGACAACTGCAACAACATAGTGATAAAACTGACTATTAAATCCTTCTTTTTTTAAATTACTCTTCAACTTCTTTTCACCACCCTGTGTATCTTTTTAATGAACATGCATTTATCTTTTCCAAGAACTCAACATTTTTCCACAAACTGAGATAAAAAAAAATCAGGAAAAACATACAAAAAATAAAAACAATACTACATACTCTACTCGTACACCAACAACAACAAAAAAAACTCAAAAATTTAAAAGAAAAGAGCGAAGAAAATTGCATAAAAACAACAACAAAAATAAGAAAAAAAATTAAAAGAGAAAACGAAACAAAATGTGTGTTGTTTGTTGTAGGTAGGTAAGTTGCCATTGCCAGTTGTTTTGTGTTGGTATGGTATGGTTTGGTTGCCGAGAGCTAAAGTACTCTACGTACGTGTGTATCCATTGGATTTTCATGTTCAATTAACATTTTTATGTTGTGCTGCATTTTTTTTTTATTATTTCTTCGTTAATAAAACATTAATGCATTCAACTTTAAGTTTTTTTTTCTTTTATTTAGTTATGTTTTTTTTAATGGCCTGTCGTGACTTAAACAAAATTATGAGAGCGATGAAAGTTTAAAGTTTATGAATATTTTGCTAAATTAAATTGCAAACTATATCTAACATCTGCAATCTATCTGATAGTTGAGAAGATAAAACAAATATTTATTAGTTAACATGGAAATGAAAAATGTGAAGGAAAATAAATATAAAACATCGAAAGGTGCTAAAGTATTTGTAAATATTGTTTTTGTCATGAGACGACGGCACGGCATAGTCAGAGATGAGCGTCTCGTCGTCGCTCGACGGCAGGAATGTTTTCTCAGATTTGTCTGACTGTTTTCCGATAAGAATCAACTCTAGTCGCTTTATGTTGACTTGTAAAATATTTTCTGATGGCAAATAAGTCAATGCAAGTTTTAATGTACACACGTACATGATTTACAAAAAAAAAAACAAGACAAAGAAAACCCAGTGAAACATTGAGTCAAGGAAAGGTAAATATTTGAAAAATATGGATAAGCAAATGTCAATTAAAAAACATTGTGAGGAGAGAGGCTAAACAATTTTAACTCCACATTATCTGATTCTATTGATTGAGGAAAAATATTTAAGACGCTGTTTAGATTCGGAAGACTGGGTCCGTTTTGAGGACACTTTTTGGGCAAGAGAAGTGCTGCGGTAGAGGACTCTTGAGGAAAGTTGAAAAGATAAAGAATTCGTACTCATACCTTGATATGCTTCAACGATGAATTTGAACTCAAAGGCTGAGATAGCCGATAGTATATTTCTGTGGTGTTTGGTAAAAATATGATAAGTCCATAAAGCCAGCCCGTTTTACGTCCATTTAACATCGAGGTAAACAAGTTGACTGAATTTCTTCAAATTGGGAATATTTATGAAAATATTCTTTGAGAAATGATGTTCCAAATTTAATCTAAAAAAATCTGTTTATAGCAAGATGTAAGGATGCTAGTTATCTTATGGAGTTATCATGTTTCTACCAAAAATCACCACTGATTTATATACATACTTAAATTACAATTAGTTTTTAGGGCTCTACACAATATTTTCATCGTAAAATGTTAAATTATTTAGATTTCTCTTAATACAACATAAGTTCCCTTTCAAACTTTAATTGAAATTCGTTAAATTTTAATAAAAATACAAATTTTTAAACTAATTTCTTTTTCTTTTATCCATTTCTAGGTAAGTACTGATGGCGAAATCAAACCAAAAAAGGTATCTATTGCACATTTCTTATACACATTTTTTAGTTGTAGACTTTTAGTCCTTTTTTTTTAGTAGAAAATAGGTTTAAGCTGAGAGATATTCTAGGTTTCCACTTGTCTTTGAAAGACCCAGTGTGGCACACGATACTACTGCTCTCTTTGCTTTTTCTGTGAGTTTTAGCCAACCTTACTTTATAAAAGTGCGTCTTTGAAAGACAAGTGAAAACCAAGCATAAGTTTTGTATTTGACTGTTCAATAGGTTCAACTTAGTGCTTTAAGGTTTTAGGCTATTCTATAGATTCAGGCACTTAACTAGAGATAGGTTCAAGGTAGCAGGAAAGTCATATTAGATTTAATTAATTTGATAGCTTTGCAATTTTGAAGATGAAGATGTCGTTAAGTTCGGTTGTTGACAAATAATTATGATTTGAACCTTAAATAAATGGTATATCTATTACTTACAAAATTAATGTCTTTTTTGACATTTTAAAATAAGTAAAACTCAAACGTTGATCCAAAAGTCATTGACATGAACTATTTACAACCGATTTTATGGTTTCCAGTGGCATTTCAGAGTGAATACTCTATATTTGTCGAAATAAGGTTCATTCCTTTTCTGTTATGAAATTAAAATCTGTAATTACATTGAAATGTCTTAAAAAACCTTAAAACCTCGTAAAAAAAAATTTCAGCAAAATGAGGTTATATTCGGAAAGAAATACTCTAAACATGTCAAACTATAGTTCGTTTTCTATCTGTCAATTCATAAACTGTCAAATCCCACTGAAGAATCGGTGACCATATCGATGAATTAAGAAGAAAAAAATAAAAATAGAAAAATTTTAAGTTCATTAACAGCTCCGGAAAAAGGCTATTTTATTGTTATCAAATAATACTGTATACCTGTACGACAAAGTATATAGTTTGTCTCCCATCTGTCAAGTCAAATTCAGTCTGAAGATGGCTAGTATGTTATGTTATTATTATCTTCCGAAAAATATGAAAAAAAAGGATTATAAAAGGTTTTTAAATGAGGGTGTCTAGATGTTGAAATGGATTGAAACAAGCTGTGTGTGAGGTATTAACAAAATTCTTTTTTTATTTGAAGCCCTATGCCTACTTACCCCCTACTTACGAAGGGACGAATGCTGAATTTGGGCGATGACCGGTGTTACATGTTAACCTTAATCGGTCCATTGTGGTTTAATCGGATAGACCTGGGTTTTCAGGAAACGTTACAACAAAAAGTCTAGCGGGGTCAAATCGCATGACCATGGGCACCAACCCAATTCACGTCACATCTGCGAGGGATAACCTTAGCCTCAATCGTGGCGTCCGCTCTGTGCCACGTAGCGGTTATAGCCGTTTTGTAGCACTCGCCATTGACGGTGACCGCCTCTCGTTTTCGAAAAAGTAGGGACCAAGCTGGACTAAAATCCACACCAAACTGTCACATTTTGAGGATCCATTATCACCTGCTGAATCTCGTGTAGTTTGGTGTCGTCCCATATATACCAATTTTGCTTGAAAAGACAGCCATTCATCGAAAAATGCACCTCGTCGCTAAAGATGATTTTTCGGCCAAAATTGTAACCTCTTCCTGAACTTTGAGCTCCTGAGTGAATTAGATCTTGTACGAGTGTAGGCCCAAGTCCCGACCCAAAATTCGACAAGTTGAAGTCTGAGAAAGGCCGTGTTCTTGTGTATGGCGATGAATCGACCGCCTCGGGTTCTGCTGTGTACACTTTCACGAACTGCGGCGAAGTTCTCGGGTTATACTGCGTTCCTTTGGCGTTGACCGATTGATAACCGAACCGGTCATCTCAAATTTGGCCACCAAAAGTTGAAGAGTCAAGGTCCACCATGTCTACTGTAAAATGGGCGTTGCTCGCCCAACTTTTGCACTTAAGAACATTCATTTTTACAATTAAGATTTATAATTTTGACGTTGTGTTTAATAGTGTAACGCGTCATGTGTGACTTGGCATCAGAATATTAAACAACAAATTTGACAAATGTCACCAAAATAACATGGCCGCCAATCTACACGCGCCAATCTACACGCGCCAATTGAATAATCCCTTACCTATTACTAGGGTAGTTCGTTATACATCGCTATATGGAACAAATCGATAACTTCTTATAACATGTATCGAATCAACCGATGTATTGGATACTTTCGATGTTTAACGATGCATCGATGTATTTCGAATAGGTTGAATTACGCTTCAGCTATCTTCTGCACCTACTAGTTGAAATGATTTTCGTTCGCACTCGCGTACTATTTTCGAATTCGAACTCGAACTACACTCCTTCGAAATTGATTTGCTATTTGATTAAATCAATTCGAATGGTATGTATATCAACATAAAAGAAAACTTCTACCTATAAGATATGAACTTCTATGAAATTTCAATTGATTGGATAATTTCCCATTTTTTATTTCCTATCCTACATTTTTAATTGTTTAAAAAAAAATAATTCCATACAATACTTTCAGAAATATCGATGTTTTCAATCGCAACATCATTGTATTTCATTCATGTAGTAGTCATTTATCCAATAAAATATCGATGTTCGAAAAAAATGAGTACATTTTACGGATAATTTGTTTGATTGAAATTTAAGTCTGTTATGATTCTGGAAAAACACTGCGTGTTTTTCGTCACCTGCAGGCCTCGTTAGACTTTACGAAGTAATTGGGTAACATTTATTTTTTTTCTCGTCCAAATTATTAGGTACATACTTTTATAAAAGTGTTTCTGTTAAAAACTTGAATAAAAATATTTTTGCAATTAAGAAATTGTCATATTACTATCGCCAAATGGAACACATCTACATATATGTATAAAAATCACAACATGAACCAAAGCCAAAGCGACATCTTTATTAAAAATTTAACTTCAGTTCAAACATAAATAATTTATGTACATACTATATCGATTTGGAAAAAATACTCCACACGACAACCTTATATAAAAAAAAAAAAATAAATAAAAACAAAACCAAAAATGTTATGCATTTTTTTTTTAATTAATTTATTTTTTTTATTTTTTGTTGTTCTCTGTAAAATGTTTTAATTTCGTTTTGCATTTCACATGCAATTATTCATGTTAATGTCTTTTTCGGTTTGGATCGTATTCTTTGATGTTTTATTTTTGTTTTCTTCCCCCTTTTTTTTTGTTTCTCTTGCATCGTTTATATTGCTGTCGATTTCGCTATTTTATTTTTGTCCTCCTTCGTTTCAAAACAACAACAACAACAATAATAATAACGAACAACAAAAAGCGAAAAAAAACTGCAGACTAAGGTATTCCAAACGCCCACATAAAACTCATTTTTATCTCCGCGAATATATGAACATATCTGTACGTATTCAGCAGCCATCATCGTTCTTGCTTCGGTATGTTCGTGTGCCAATAGCTCCCCTATCAGGGTTGCCATAATGTCAAAGGGTAGATGTCTTGGGGATCACCGTTTGCTTGTTTCAATTTTTTTTATATATCTTTGTACAGAGGTGTACTTTCGAAAGCATACTTACACTGCGGCATATAGATATCCCACATCCAATTTTTTGAGCACAACCCCGCCAGTCCATTTTTTAAAGAAAAGTTTACTCTTGAATTAATATTGCTTTTGACAAAAAATAAATTATTTAAAACTTAATTTTGGGCGTGACAGTTAATGGAGAGCTGGTTCTAATTCACTTGAACTATCAACCATCCCTATAGACAAGTCGTAATTTTGTACTGAATCCGAACGTCTTAGATGAAAGACACTTTTATTAATACCCAAGAAGAGGATTTTTCACTTTTTAATAAGAGGCTGATATTCTGACAAAGAAAAACACAGTTTTGATGGGTTCGGCTGTGCTTGAATTCGAACGCTAAAAAAGTAAATAGAAACGATAAGTTCTCGGGTCTAAGATATTACCTAATCAAAAAATAGTCAAAATTAGGTGTCTTCCTCTTTTGATCTAAGAAGATATGTACAAACTAGTCAATAGGAAACACGAGATGTAATTTCTAATATTATTCAAATTTTATTTTTTTTAGAAAACTATAATTAAAGAATTCACATAGTAATAATATAATGAACTCAAATTGTTTTTACCTGATTTCAAGAAATTGTCCAAATTTACAATCCAAATTATTAGGAAAAGTGCTTAAACGCTTCCATCTGTCAAACCCTACTGGTCTCATTCCGAGTAAGTACGAATATATGGAAAACAGCATTTGTCCAGCCTGCCCCTTAAAAAGGCACATCTTTTCCCCCTCTAACTATCGACTAATTGCACTAACGTCCCTTTTTTCCAAGGTTATAGACATCTGTGTTGCAAGGTTTAAAGTCTGAGGTTCATTAAATAAATGCTAGTGTGCCACAGGGCTGCGTTTTGTCTCCGACTCTCTTTCTCATATTCATCAATGATCTTTTGTCAGAAACTTCTAATATATTAAATTATTTTACTAATGACAGTACTCTCAGCTTCTAATATTCGTTTTCAGATCCACGTCCTTGTTGTTTGGATGTGGGGATTTAGAACTTCAGCGTGTTATAAGCTCATAAAATTCTGATATTGATAGCATTGTCTAATGGGGAATGAAAAACCGGTTTTAAGCTTCACAAACTGTCTTCTGTCGTTAGAGCAGAACCCAGCTCCATGCCGCTATCTATGAGTGGAAATTGCATTAAGGAAACAACAGCTTTCAGTGCTCGGCTTGCGTATCACAGACAACCTTTTGTGGAATTACCACATATTCGACGTGGAGTCCCCGGGATAGAATCCAATAACAATAACATTTGAATCTCTCCAGCGCCGCCGCAATGTTTCTGTTCTTTCATTATATTACCGTTATTTTTGTAGTGCCATTTGCATTCCTCCTCTTAATACTCGCGTTTCAGTTTATTCTTGAGCAAAACTTTGGACCTGCTCTTAAATTCAGAGATTTTATCATTAGCCGCACTACACGAATGTGGAATGCCTTACTCGGCTCAATATTTTGCTCCAATTCGACTTTCAGACATTCAAAACCAATGTGTATCAGTATCTGTGCTCAAACATTTTCAGTTTAGTCAAAATCGCTTTAATGCTCCTAAAATATAAAAAAATGTATAAACTAATCCATCAATTTTGTTGAAAGGTTTTTAAAAAAGAAAATGATTTCATCCTCTTAGTCAAACAAACAGAAAAGTTAGTTTTTAAAATCTATGACATGAAATTCAAACTGGCTTATTGTGCTTATTTTAAAGCATTTAACTAACTTCTTCCTAATTTTAAACACTGTTTTACAAGTATTTTACTAAAACTCTTTTTTTTTTTTAAGAAATTACTTTTGAACACTCCCAAAACAATGACAGTTCTTACAAACAACAACGTAAACAGACCTTTTTTTGACGTTTGTTAATGTCTCAGGGATATAGCATATGAAGTTAGCATTATAATAAAAACAAAATAGTTATTTTATAAAATGTCAGAAATGCCTTGATTCGATTACAATTTTAAAATTGTCATTTTATCCTAGAATCGTACTAAAACAGTCTTAAAATCTTATCAATTCGAATTCGAACTCGAAATTTTAAGCCTATAGCTCTACAAAGTGTAAGATCTACTAGTATGATGATTATCGGTATAGTTTTTACATATACAAAGATAAATTTTAATGTGACTTTTTGGGAAAAAATACCAAAAATTTAAGTCTTCATTTTCGGCTTATTATAACTAATTATGATAAATCGACATAAAAGGTCTCCATGAGTGTAATAAGAAAGGAAACAAATTTGAAATTCTGTCCTGTTTATTCACTGAAGTTCTAAAGAGGTATTTTTAAAGATTCTTTCAATCAGTTTCAACATAAGATTTATTTAAAAAAATTCTTATAAATTAAAGTCGACAAATGATAACTTGAATGTATCTATAAAATATGACAAAACCTTTTAAGCGACACATTTATTGCTTTCAACCGAAAAGTTTGTATCTTTTAAAATTAACCGAGCATTGTAGACTGATGGCAATCCTGTTCCTCGTTCCTATGTGTACACATAGGGATGTGTTAGTTTATTTTTATTTTTTAGTTTGCATCGTCCTTTTGTATATCGTCGAGTAAAATTAAGGGTCTCCCCCATGTGTATACAACAATGGCAAAATACAAAGAAGAAAACTTTGCGAAGAGAGAAGATAAATACAAAAAAAAAAAAACTAAATCCACATCGTGCAGGGACCCACGATGCAAGATGCATGAGATGTTGGCCGGGCTTACAAAAAAAAAAAAAAAAAATATCCGCTTGCAAATAAAAATAAAGTATCTTAATGATACTTTTACTCGTTAGTTGGTTTTTGGTTTTGTTGGTTCATTCCAAGTTGAAGTCGAAAGAAACGGGGGACGTCGAATCAGCTACGACGATGACGGCGGCGGCGGTAAGTCGTTTTGCTTCCTTTTTTGTGATCCATTGTTGTTGGGTTGTTTAATTATGTATTCCCATTAATTTTGGAATGTCAAGTCGTTAACGAATTTAGCTTTGTGTGTGAATGGTTTTGATGTTGCGAATAGATTTAACAACTAACCAATACTTACCTCTATACCATTCTTTCTCTTGTAATTTTATTCGTACTACGCCTCCTACATCGTTAATAAAGTTTTCGAATGTGCATAAATGACAGGCGAGGAAAACATTTTCCTTTTTCCTTTGATAATTATATTAATATCATGACTTGAATAAAGGACTTCACGAAAATATGAATAGTTATACCAACATATAGCCGTAGGTATGTAACTGATCGAATTATATACTTCGTGCAGATTATTAAGTGTGGAATTTAATTAAATTATTAAAATTCATGCCAAGAACCTTTTATGCAAATTGTTATTAAAAACTCAATTTATGATCGAAATTCTTGCTGTTGACACCTTTTTAAGGTCTTCCATAACTTTTATGAAAGTTTGTATAGGTACATAGGTAGGTTACTACATATGTACATGTATCCTATCCTCAAAAATGAAAATATATTGCTCAACAAACTTGAGCCTACCTATATAAAGGGTTTGTATCTTTCATATAAGGAAATATCTACCTAACTTCAAAATTAATTTTACTCAAAAACTAATAAAGGCCAAATGAGAATAAATTATATTAACTTCAGAAATTAATATTTACTTTTAAAATTGCTTCTACGGAGAATAAGTAAATTGTTCGAATGAGTAAACATCCCTTAAATAATTATAATTTCGTAACTACAAAGAACACAGAACACACAAATGGGAATGTAAGGAAAATGACGTATAAGCAAATAGTTAAATCCAGAATGTGGTGTGTATCTCTCCCTTCTGTCACCATATTATTACTAAACCACCAGCGCTGTCGTTTGAAGAAAAAAAAAATAGTAGAACTTTGAAGAAAGGTATCAATATGAAATTGGGTGTAGAACGAAAGATATGGCACGTAATGAGTAAATGTAGGTGTTTTGTAATTTTTTAAAACCTCTAGGTTTTTGTTTTGGTAAAATTAAATGAAGTTAAAGAATTTTTTGGGCACTCCAGATTTATTTTTTGTCTATAAATCTGTTCTTTCTTTCAATTTTTTCAATTTCAAATTTCTTTATTCTTATTTACAAAAACTACATATTAATCCTTAATAGCTTAAATATAAAAATAAGAATAGTTAGTGCCATAATTTATTTAAGAAACAAAATAGCGTTAATGGCACATCTAATTAATACTTTTTTTGTGTGGGGTGTACAATTAAAGGTTTGTATTTATACAATTAAACAAGAAATTCAACATTATTATTTATTATCGTAATTCAATACAAAAAAAAAAAAAGAATTTAATAAAAATTTCAGAAACAAGGTTAGTTTATTATAAAGCAAATTGAATTAACATTTCGATAGCACGATGATCCAAATCAAGAAGCCACACTTTTAATTCTTTCAAAAAGACGTTCAGATTTCTTTCCTTATGAATATAAACCGGTAGTGTATTAAACAGTTTATAAGAAATAATTGGGTAAGAGTTTCTGTAACTAATGGTGCGAAAAGAGGGAATATTGACCAAATAAGCAGAGGTGCTAGGAAGATTTCTTAAGTCCGAAATTGGACTTTGCAAATAACCTGATCTTTTAAAAAACTCTTTCAGAACTTTAAAATAAAAAGAATGACGAACAGGTAGGACTTGCAGGTATCTAAATAATTGCATTGAGTTAGCTAGTCGATGAGTTTTACAAAAATTTCGAATCGCTGATTTTTGTAAAACAGTAAGCTGTTTAAGATGAATAACATATGCTCCACCCCAGCAGTAAATACCATATTCCAATTTTGAATGGAAAATTCCATAGTAGATCATCTTCAACATTTTCAAGGAGCAATGATTCCTCAAAAGATAAAAATTGCGATTAAATGAAAACATATACATATGTGTTTGGTCCAGCTTAAATTTTGGTCAAAAGTAATACCAAGATATTTAAAGTCTTTTACACTTTCGATTGTAAAGCAGTTTTTACTACAAACTTGATAATTAGTACATTCATGTTAATGGAACACTATGCGAATGTCAGGCGATATTTTACGAGTAAGACTAAAGAACATAAGTTTAGTTTTATTGCTGACTATAAGCTCATGTTTCACAAACCAACATCTAAGCAGATGAACATCATGATTTATTTCACATATTTGATCTAAAGGACTAGATGAACAATAGGCAATTTCCAGGTCATCTGCAAAGGCTTTTATTCTCCCAATTATTCGAAGTGAGAAAAGAGAATTTATGTAAATTAGAAATAAAACTGGACCAAGTACAGAACCTTGTGCGACTCCTAAGTGACTAATTTTAGGGTAACTGAAGCTGTTTTGAACTTTCACGAACTGCATTCAATTTTTAAGATAAGACTCAAACCATTTTAAAGTGCACCCACGAAACCAGCTTTATCAAGCTTGTCCAGCAAGATTTTATGGTTTACCATATCAAATGCTTTGGTTATGTCCACGAAAAGTCCACTACAGTGATATTTACGATCTAAACCACTTTGCAGAATACAAAAAAAATCTAAAAAAGCATCTTCCGTAGATCGTCCAGTTCTAAAACCAAATTTCATTGAACTAAAAAAATTTATTCTATTCAGATAAGCCAGCATTCTAGTTTTAATAAGTTTTTCGAATACCTTTGAAATTGAAGACAGCACGGATATTGGTCTATAGTTAGATTTGTCTTTGCTTCCTTTCTTGAAAAGGGGAATAACTATACCAACATTAAGTCCATCTGGAAATATCCCTGTACTAATAGTTAAATTGAAAATATGTATCAACTAGGTTCAATCCAATTCGTGTTATAAGTATATTTGAAATATTATCTCTCTCTTTTTGATAATTCAGTTTATAAAATGTTTGAAAGTATGATAAACTATAGGCTTGATTTTCTAATAAGTGTACAACATGGTTTTATGTCCTGTAGATCTACTATTATCAATTTGACCTATAGGTATATCACTTCGTACGTTCAAGTGGATGCAGTACACACGGACTTTAGTTATGCCTTTCATTCGGTGAACCACTAAACACTTAAAGCTTTTCGTTTTCACTCCAACGTTCTCCAATGGCTATCTTCTTATTTATCTGACAGAATACAACTGAAATTAAATGAAATAAAGTGTACATCAGGTGTCCCCCAAGGCAGCCACTTTGAACCTTTGCTTTTCACAATTTTCATTGATGATATCATTTCAATCTTCAAATATTGTAAATATCTGCTATATGCTGATGGTTAGAAACTATTTTTGAAAGCTTCGAGTCTTAATAATTCTGAACTTATTCTATCTCACCTTAATTCTTTGTCAATTTGGTGTCGCATAAATCGCCTTTAGTTAAATACAAAAAAAAAGTACAATGCGATTTCGTTTAATAGGAAATCTGATAGTTTTCAATACGATTATAAAATTGAATCTAAAGTTATTGATAATTGGGTTTCAATCATTAAGGACTAAGGTGTTAATCTCGACTCCTCACATCACTTTCTTTTAAAAGCCGTATCGATTTATTTGTGTCCTAAGATATATCCGCTGGTTGGTTTCATAAAACGGAATAGTAAAAATTTTAGAGATTCCTGTGCGTTATTATCCTTGTTCATATCTCTTTTAGAATACGCAAATATTATTTGGAGTCCCGCATATAAAATTTATTCAGACCAGATTGAAAAATTTCAAAGACATTTTAAAGAAAATGTACTGAGGATTTTGCCCTGGCTACGAAGTTAGATGTCAATTACTTGGAATTAAGTCGTTAGAATCGAGACAGAAATTCATGGTGTAGTGCTTAGAGGCTTCTTGCATTAATATTAATTTATGTTCCCCTAAGGTCAATAAGAACAAGAAACTTCGTAATTCCGAGGCCTCACTTAACAAATAATGGTAGTGAAGTGTCGTCATACATATATCGCTCCTTTTAATCTTAGTCGTTATAATTTAATACTGATGAATTTTATTTATTAATATTTTAAATAACACTTGGAGTGCTGATATCGGTTAGCAGTATTAAGCTTTTAGATAAATAAATAAATAAATCAGAATGGAATAAAACACAACTTTAGTAGTCAATTCGACAGCCCTGCCCTGCAAACCACCCTTCACTCGTGTTCTCTTCAAATGAGTTTCTATTTAATTTAGCTTAAATCAACATAATTTTCATGTTGTTTGCATTTTGATTCGAAGTATTTTTTTTTTTTTTTTCATTATTATTATTTTCTAAGAATATTAAACAAACACAAAATGCCATGTCGACACTGCGTACCCAGGGCAGGGTATAACCAAAGACTCTGTGGGTGTAAGTAAAAGGCAGTCCCTTCTTCACTTTATCTACATGAGTCGAATGCAAATTAAGTCAAATATTGGATATTGTGCAATGTCTTATAATTTGTGTTTTTGGTTCTTTTTAAAAGTATTTATTTTAAGCTGATGACATATTTTTTGTTCTGTTTTATTTTGTCAGTTGGTTGGTGAAAGTTAATTTAACAAAAGTTTTATTTAATTCTTGTTTTTTTTTTTTTTAATGAAGACAAATACCAATGCAAGGAATGTTTAATTTTGATAATGGAATTTCACAAAATGCATAATAAAATTTTCCTTTTCAAAAATTTGCACAGAATAAATAAAAGAAGAATTAAAAAACATTTCCAAGGAAAAGTTTTAATCATTATTGGTTTTTGTTATGAAGTTTGAAGGAGGAGAGTTACACAGTAGAATAATTGACTTTAATGCTGCATTGTTGACTTTGATTTTTTTTTTAATTTAAAAAGTAGAAATTTCTATAAATACGAATTTATAGATAAAGTTGTTTTTAATGAATTCTGGTAGACGAAATTTTGATAAGTATTTGTTTCTACCCTAAATCTCTTCTGTTCCGAGTTTCTCCTTTTAAATTTTTAGCCTGTTGTTACGCATTTTTATTCGAAAACTTTACTAATTATTTATTAATGTATCTGGGATTAAAATTTATTAAATAGGTATTCTTAAAATGGCCGAAATTGTAGATGTGAATAGTCAATGATCTTCTGCAATTGAAAAATACATATGGTATTCTTGAAAAAGAAGCTTATTAGGGACTTAGTAGCTATTTTTCTTTACTGGTAAATGTTTATATTTTAAGACTTAAAATATTCATTTAAAGAAAGCTCTGCATTTTTATGCGAATATTCCTTTTTAATTTTAACTTTGTATTCTGTGTAGGTATGGCAAGAACGAAAGAGATGAATTCGGTTTGTCTAAATGTGTGGAAATGTTGAAATCGGTAAAAAATATTTAAAGAAGAGCAGTATCACAGTAGTTTAAAGGGAGTTTTTTTTTTTAGAGGCGTATAACTTTAGTTTGAAATAAAAAACAGAAAAAAGTTTTTAATATCCACGAAAGAAAGATTACACAGCCCCACAAAAAAAAAGTCCTCTGACTCTTGGATGAGACCATGTGTGTTATAGGTTTTTTGCATCGCTGATTTCAAATCCGGAGTCCATTTGAGGGCACTTGAAGGTCAAATTGCTGAATTCGAATCCGGTCTTCTTTTGACCCCAACATGTAAAGGTCAAGGGCAAATGAAGGTCAAATCCCTAAAATCTAACGATATGATATTTTTGACCCCGGATTCGGAAAGAGCAAAATATTTTACATCTAAATTCATCTAGACCTGTTGTTTGAAATGACCTCTGGAAGATATTCCAACGTCAAATACTCCTTTTGGATCTCTTGGCTGATTTATCGACAGTAAATTGGGATTTGGGGTCTCGAACCAGTTGATTCTTTTCTTTCCGCTCGAAATCTTGACAGAAAGTCAATATTATACCTCGTCGCAACGAAATGGGACGCTTCACGCTTGAACAACGTTGGGAAATTTTGAAGACTTATTTCCAAAGTGAGTGCTGTGTAGCCCAAACAGCGCGTTTTTTGTAAAGAAGTTTTGGCCGAAATGAAAGCTTCCACCGCGCCTGCTGTACGCAAGTTTGTGCAAAAATTTCGTGAGACTGGTAGTGGACAACCACTCATGGTCCCCTCCGTCGTACTGTTCGCACAGACGAGAATGTGACTACTGTAGCCGAAAGCCGTGTGTGAGACTCAATTCACGAACATCAACTCTCTCCATCGACCTCAACAGCTCAACATTTCACGGACGAGAATTCTGCACAAAAATTACTTGCAAGGCCCAATTGGCTCAGCAATTGTAGGCGCACGACCATCCGCTTGAACGGCGTTGTGTTTTATAATTAATGGGAATATTTGCTCTTAACAAAAAAGCCATAATAAATGAAACAAAAAAAAATTTGCTCATTTTATTGCATTTTTGTATTTAGCTCACCCTTTATTCTTGGTTGAATCAAAATAATGGCTCTGTTGTTTTAATTGAACGAGTATCTGGGTTAATTCAATCATCCGGATTTATTTAATCTTACAAAGTAAATTGGTTACAATTTTAAAACTAAATAATCTTCTCGATTGATTTAACCGAATGGTGATGGTAAAATAACACATCTAATCTGTTATTTTAACTGAGTGAAGATTGTTAATACTACACACCCAATTTAGTTCAAACAATCAATCCGATTTATTTTATTTTTAACCGAGTTGACTATTTTTAACCTGTGTAGGTTTGCAGGTTGAATATCAGCAGACTCACTTGTTTAATTTTACATGAATTTTCAGTTATTTTTAACCGATCATTTTCCTGTGTGTAGATACTACACGGTATAGTCGCCGTCCTTAACTGAGTGAAATCCCTAAGATATTCTTGACAAAAGATTCTTTTAACAGAAATATGGCCTTAACGGTCTAAGCTAAAACTCTACATAATAATGCATACCAAAATCGCCATTTTTGTTGTCTTTTTTTTATGAAAAACGAATTCAATTTGTCAACACTTATTGGGGGTAGAATTTATTTATTGCTTCGGACACTCTTTGGCCTGGTTATACGCTACTACCTATGTAAATACATCTGCAATATGCAGGTAGGACATTTTGAAAATAAATTCTCAAAACAGTAACTCCAGTCGCATGTCTGTCAATTGTTGTAAATGTACCTACACATGTTTGTGTTTTCCAGCCTCAAACTGAAAACAAACAAAAAATTAATTTATATGATTTTAAATTCCCACATAAACTCTTAGATCAGATTTATCATTGACATCCATAGAATTGTCATGTAAAATAAATCACAATTAAAATCAATTCGATATAGTATGTTAATTGTTTTTTAACGACCAAACCATATCCTGTTGATTAAAAATAATTAACACGATGATATTTCATTTTAACTTGACAACTTAATTAAAATACTACAAAATGTATATCGCTCAAAAAAATATGTCATCTAGTCATCAAATCATATCAAAATAAATATTATTAAATAAACAAAGCCACTTGCTTGCTAATCAACTAATCACATTGATTAATATGTCATAAGCACATCATCATTATTTTTTGTATCCATTATGTTCATACATATGTATCTTTGTATATATTTGTATTCATTCATTTCAGTTTATAAATAATATTTAACAAAAAAAAAAAGAACAAACTTTCCATAAAAAATCCATTCCCAATGAATATTATAGTCAAAACGTGACCAAATTAACATAAAAAATAATAATAATAATCATTCGAGAGTATTTTCCCTCACATTCAACAGTTCCAGTACCCACACAAAATAATAATAAAAAAAAAAGATATACAACATTGGCAATTTAGATACGACCACACCTGGTGAGAATGGGTGGGGAGGTATACTCCTATGAAACAACAACAATTGTGTCATCGTTGTTTAATATCTTTGGGTGGAACTCCCAGCCATCGCCTTCCCCCTCCCCCCCTCACTCACCTATCACTCATCAAGTACTCGCTTTTTGGTTCATTGAACCCTATGAGAACTCAAAAAAAAAAAGAATAATTATTTTTTTTCGGTTCCCATATATGATTGGAATGTCGGGAGGAATTAATTTGCTTATAAAAGTGACTATTCTGATGAACATCTTTATGCAACATCGGTAATTGGTAATTGGGTATCTCTTCCCGCCAAATATTCTCAGCCAAGCCCTGTCATTTATTAAAAAATTCAGTTTTTTTTTTAAATCTGATTACAATACCAAATAAGAGATAGAAAAGAAAAATATTTGAATAAATGAAAAGAAGGGGGAAATAGACAGAAATAATGAAAATAAAAATGAATGAAAGGATTAATCAGAAAAACGGGCGGTTATTGCAGGGGCAAGCATCCCTTCTGACATTTAGATGAACGTTGTGCAAATACTTTTTTTTTTTTCATTTATTTCCTACGTTAACGAATGAAATAAATCTTTTGAGCATCCAAAACAAGATATTAAAATAAATAAATATCTATCCTTCCTTATGTATACGAGTATATACGAGTAGGTATAGTTTACCTAACTATCTATAAAGGAAACAGGTTCGTTTGTTGAGTAAACATCTGTGGAGGGTATTTACAAAAAAAATCCTAGGTTCTCTTTAATTTCTTTTCTATTTGAATCAAATTTTCCTTGCTTCTATTTTTTTTTATTTACAATATTTTGTAGAGGAATGTTCATGTATTCTTTAGGGGAGAGTTTTGGATTTGTAAAAAAAAATTAGTTCGAGCTGTTGTAAATAAAAATATGTGTTTTAAAACTAATTTTTGGTTTTTAACGAACATCTTGATTCGAATTTACACCAGAGTATTCCAGTTAAGAGTTTAATATAGAATAATATGCAGCTAACGAGGAAACTGTCGCCCTCTATCTGTTCGATTACTTACTGCAAGAAGTATAACTTCAGACTGGATCAGCCGTATCTATAAGATTTTCTTAAACTGCATCTTAGAGGTTATTTAGTTAAGCATACTTAAATATTTAATTTGGCTTTAAATGACGAAACTTCAATTCGTATCTATAATCGATTTTTCATTGGTACTTAACTAAACAATGGTTGTGTCACGTAACGTAAAAGAATGTGAAAATCTAGTACAGGAAAAAAAAACAAATGCTGCTTCATTTTATACAACACAGCTGTTTTGTGACACCTTCTTTCAGTAAATAATTGGAAGACACATTTTTTTATCTGTGAAATCAAAAAAAAAAATGGCTATCTAACACACACCCACACCCGCCGCCACAAATAAGTGAAAAAAGATCTGAAAATTGGGATGCCTCCTACAAGGAAACTTTTTTATTTTAGACTTTGCAATATAATACACTACAAAACAGAATTATTTTATGCACAGATTGGGCGTTTTCCTAAATGCAGTGTTGCAGCGCATCATGAATTTTGATGCTTTTTTTATTAACTTGCTTCAATAAAATAACGTTATTAAATACGAATTTTAAATTTTAGAGTTTTTTTTTAATGAATTGTAAAAGTAAATTTCAGAGTGAAGAAAAACGTTGCAAGGGCATCAAAATCCACGATGCGCTGCAACACTGCATTTAGGAAAACGCCTATTCTCTTCCAACAACGAGGAAGAAAGTGTCGATACCAACACTTCAAAGGCTAAGAAGGAAGCGCGGACGAAATTTCTTTGCGCGTACACATACTTTAATCAATACAAATTTTATGTTTCTTAAATCGTTGCACTTTATAGTTCTAATATAATATCACAACAAACAATACCTACAAACTCACAATTTGAAACTTCAAAATTTCAAAGATGACAATCGATATGTCAAAATACATTTTAAAATGCCTTTAAGTGATCCTTAAACGCCGTTGATGGCGTTTAAGTTAAGAGGCCTTTAAGTAACGTTACTTAAATGTGAAAATTGATTATAGATACCGATTTCATACTTAAGAGCTGCTTAGAGGTATTTTAAAGTTAAGTAACCTTTAAGATTTGTTTATAGATTCGCCTGGATGTGTTCAGAATTTCAAGCTGAAATTTATTTGACTTCACACTGATTTTCTGTGTCTAAAAATAATCGAAATAAATTTGTATTTTGAAAAGTGATACACATACATTATACATACTTATATGGGAAAAGATGAAGAAAAAGGATTAAAAATGTTTATTTGCTTGCTTTAGACTGCAGGGAATGCATTAAAAGGGTGTTTTGTTTAGAGGTAGATAACTTTAAATTGGCAACATTGTTTTCAATGACAGCGGATTTGATAGTTCTCGGTTGTTTCGAGTTAAATTTGGTTTGGTAATTCATCCGTCACGAATAGACTGACACCGGATTGAAGTTTGCAAATTGTTAAAATTTATTTTGAAAAACACGGTTCAATTCGAGAAACACATCGGGTGTTACGTGATCGTTTTGACAATACGTTAATGCATAACGATATTATACATCCCGTAATACATCACGTACAGTGTGTACAGAACAAGCGATTGCTGATGTGCAGCGTAATGTTGATCGAAATGTGTCAATTCGTTATCGTAATCAACATTTAAACTTGTACCAATACAGCGAGATTTGTTGCGAAGAGTGTGTGAAAATTTTACCTACAGATTACGGCATTTACACACCAACAGCGGCAGTCACATCTCCGAAATAGCATTACCAGACGTCCCGGTTTACCCGGGATTTAACCTTAAGAAATTGCTTTTAAAATTTCAATCAAACAAACCAAACTTAACGAAGAATGTACTTTTGCAAACTGACATCTGTCATTAAAAGTCATTTAATTAGTAATTAATTAAAGAATTTATTTATTTTTATCTACACGCATGTTATGATTTTTTATTTTGTAACAGACAATATTGACAAAATGTTATCTTTCCACTAAAAAACAACTTAATGGATATTAAAAACGGTTTTCAGTGTTTATTTTCAAATCAAAGTTATTCTACCCTTAAAAAACACAATTTAAAAATCCAAACTCCATTCTTTTATACAAATGTTCTTGATGCAGTCTAAGTTTTGCACAGCTTGCCGTCTAATATTTAAAAAAAAAAAACATTAAAAATTGATGTTCTTCGCCCGGCCTCCTCCACAGGCAATTTTTATTTCTACCTTCATTTCAGCAATGATTTCAGACATTTTTATTTATAAGTTCAGCTGAGAAATTATTGCATCTTATTTGCAATCAAATATTAAAAAAAAACAACACCTTTTGTATATGTAAGAAACAGATTAAATGCCCCGGCTGAATTTTCAACTCAAACTGCATGCAAAGGTGAAAACCAGCAGAAATATCACGACACACGTTAGACGTCAAATTAATTCTAAATTTATTGACACAGATATGACAAGCATAAAACCGCTGAAATCGAATATCCTTCGGTAGTTTTTGAATCTGAAAGTGCCCACAGCGAACATTTTATATTTAATTCGTCGTTAAGAAATTGTTACACAAAACGTGGTTATGTACGATGTTCTGCCCATATACAGGGTGTATCCTAAGATTTCAAGGATATTAAGGAATACGATTCTTGGGAATATTGTATGAACAAATTCGTTCTACAGTATGGATATATCTCCAATTTTGACATCATTTTTTGGGGATTTTAGAAAAGGCCTACTTTGGTCTACCCTGACACAGGTTGACGAGCGAATGGTAGAGCTTTACCTTAGAGAAGCTATAGAAGCCCTTATAATTGCGTTAAAATAAAGTTAATCTCTTGTTGAGGTGCTCAGATATCCAAATTCTAAGCCTGTTATTTTTTTTATCCAAGCTAAATTTTTGACTTTGAGGTCAGTTTTCTCAATAAAATGTGTAACAAATATTACGTTTTACTTGTTTTTTTTTAATAAACCTAACAAAAAAAATAAAATTCAACAATATGGATCCGGAAAAACCAATAGATTTTATGATACTGTAGAACGATTTTGTTCCAAGAATATACCCAAAATGAATGATGAATTAGGGGACACCCTGTATACGTGCATATTTCTATACAAATTATTATCAAAACCTTTATCCAGACGTTTGGCATGTAGGAGATTTGAAAAAAAAAACTCTTCATGAATCAAAACAAATCACCATTTTTGTCTACGTCACAATTGCGTGTATACTACATGTAGATCGGTGCGGTCTACGTACAAAGAAAAGCTATTCATGCCATCTTCATTTCATGAGTACGAAACCAATCAAGTGGAAAGTGACGTCGACTGAAGAACTGTCATTTCCATACACAACTAATGACTCTAAGGGAATTAATCCGTGCGAAACCTCAATTTTTGTGGCCTTAAAACATTTTTTTGAGTCAGTAATTAAATTTTAACCACCTTGGTAGTCATAATTCCTTCTTAAGAGCAAGATCATGCGATTTAATCATCCACTTTATTTTTGGTTTTATTTTTTCCAAATTCATAAATATACATATGTTTGGATGTATTCATGTAATGAACTTGCAAGAAGGATAGGTGAAGGTAGGCACTTCTGATGGATCTCCTACCCATACGCACAAACCAATTATAATGTGGTTTGAAGAATCGTAACAAGATGTAGGTATAAATAAATCCCCATCATCATCATCATCACCACCACCACCACCACCACCATCCATCAATCTAATTGTAGAAGAACGAAGTTTTAACATAAACACGAATCATTTAACTTCATTTTTTTTTTATTTCTCTTTGATTTTTCAATTTTTTTTTCTAGTTCCAATTGAAATAACGATTTTACAGAGTAAAGTACTTTTAATGGATGGAAAAGAAAAAAAAAATGAAAAAAAAAACAAATTGGAAAAATCTCTGTAAATTAATAGAGAAGATGCGCCTTGGAGATACGCCACACAAACACAGCCACACACTAACTATGCAATCGAATAACAAGACGAATGCTATAAAAAAAAATAAATAAATAAATGAATGAAAAAAATTCATCTGCTGGAAGAGCAAAAGTTCAATGATAATTATTTGTTTTGCCAGTTTGCCCGAGGTCATTTAACCCCGGAGTTCAACCACCACCCGGTGGTAGTGTTCTTTACTACAACAGTACTCTCTGTGTTGCGAGGGGAAGTATGTGCCTTGCCTTGCTTCGGTGTGGATTGTAATTTTTTTCTTTATATTCAGATTATTGTTTTTTTTTTGTTATTTTATTTGCAACACATCATATTGCATCTGAAGCAGGTGTTTACTGGTTGGATGCACGTCACTACATACCGCGTTACACATAGCCAAAAGCAATACAAAGGGCATTGTTATAGATTTTAGAAGTGAGAAATGGGGGAAAAATGTGTTAACTATAAATTATACTCATTCGGAGTGAATCAAAAGAGTGACACTAACGAAGGAATTCCAAACGAACTGAATGGATTTTGATTAGTTTTTTTTTTCTTGAAGGAGTTAGAATGTGTTTTAATATATTTTGGGACAAATAATAATAAATAAATATTTATAAATTTGAAAAACCAAATTTCAGGCAACATTTTAATCCCTAAACATTTTAGTCAGGAAATTTTAATTTTTAAAATAACGATGCTGACAGTCTTGTCGTTTATTTACAAATTAACAGAGTGCCCTCATTTATCAACCGAGTTGCTGCGCTTTTGGCCATAATAAATATTAAAACCTTACATTAGGATTATAGAGAAAGCATACATTTGGATGAGTTCTGTATGTTGGTCTGTCTGCCTGACTGTTTGACTAAAGCCTAAACAGCTTGGTCTATTTTCTGCAACTGTGGAAGGTTTATATCTTAAGTCAATGCGCCGACACTTTTTTTTATTTTTATAAGGGCCGAAATTTATGGAAAAAGTAAAGTCTATCTTTCGTTAACTAACTTCCTATAGAACCTCTTTTATTTTCGACAGATTTTGATCATATTTTTTTAAAGGAAAGTTTTTTTAAAAAAAAATTTAAATAACAGACATTTTACAGAAAAGTATGAACAATAAAAAATAATCTGTTTGAAAACTCAATAGGTACATAAAATATTAAAATTCTATGTATGTACATATATGTCGAAATGTTCTTACGATTTTGATTAAAATTTATATTTTAGGTACTAGTACGGCCTGGAAGGCCAAAAAATGCACGATTTTCTAGCTTTCTTGCATGTTCACCTATGGGCCAGTGCCCGGTGCATATTGCTGTGATCCTGGCTATGTCGCGCCTGGGTCTGCATATAAGATCGTTAGAACGTGAGTTGTTATAAGTAGGCCATATCTTTCTTGATATGACACAGTTTGTGAGACTGCTCCACCTACGGTTGGATTCTTTGAGAAAAATCGAGAAGATTTTTCTCTTCATAGCACCAAGAGGAATATTTACGTTTTCCGCTAGTGAGCTATGTAAGGCCGAGCCTTGTCGAGCTAAAGCGTCAGCCTGTTCATTACCCTCTATGTCACTGTGACCTGGAACCCAAATGAGAGTGACCTGGAGGTCAATGTTCAGACTCGCCAGTTCGTCCCGACATTGCTGGACAAGTACTGAGGTAGATGTAGATGATTTAATGGCCTTAATGGCCACCTGGCTATCTAAGCAGATAGCTATATTTCTGAATTGGTTTTGGTTATATTGGAGCAACTTGCATGCCTCCTTGATTGCTAGTATTTTAGCTTGAAAAACACTCGCAAAGTCTGGTAGTCTGAAGGACTTGAAGATGTTAAAGGACTCGGAAAAAATTCCTGAACCAACACCGCACTCCATCTTAGATCCATCAGTGAAGATTATCGAATCGAAATCCTTTGTGACAACATTATTTTTCCAATCCTCTCTGGTGAGAAAAATATCTTTGAAATCCCCGCTTGGGCCAAGAGGAGGTACGCAGTAGTCGGTGTGCGATAAGAAAATATCCGGAGGAATCAATTTTGTTATGTTTCCATGACCATAGGGTTTGGAGAACCACCAATTAGATTCTTACAGCACTGCATGCCTCTAGGTATTTTATATGAAGGTCGAGTGGTAAAAGGTTCAGGATAACGCTCAGGGCATCTGTTGGGCATGATCTGAGAGCCCCTGTTGTGCCGACGCTAGCCGTTCTTTGAAACCTTTTAAGTTTTTCGACGTTATATTGCTTGCTTAGTGCAGGCCACCAAACAATCGATCCGTAAGACAAAATCGGCCGCACTACTGCAGTGTACGTCCACAAAATCATCTTCGACTGAAGGCCCACTTCTTACCAAAAGTCTTTCTGCAGGCATAGAAAGCTGTACAGGCTTTCTTAACCCGTTCTTCAATATTTACCTTCCAATTCAATTTGGGGTCGAGAATAACCCCAAGGTATTTAGCTTTGGAAGATAAGGAAAGAGTTTGACCGTTAAGTCGATGTAGGATGAATGTAGGTATCTTAGTGTTCGTAGTAAAGAGCATCAGTTCCGTCTTACTCTGATTAACTCCTAGTCCACTACTAGTGGCCCAGTTGCTAATTCTTTTCATTTCATTTGCTGCCCTCTATAATTAGGCCAAAATTCGAAAATTAAGACAAAATATTTTTTTTTGTACTCTTGACGCATGTATTCATTATTTTAAAAAAATGATGTTATTATCTAATAAGGTTTCCGAGAACAAAATTCCCAAAATCGTGTGTTTTTTTTTTGGCGTTCTAGACCGTACTAGTACCTTAAACTAACATTAGTATGGTCTACCATTTAATAGGAAACAATATTACAATAATCCTTTGAGCAAAATATCTATTTCCCAAAGAGTGTTTTTAAATGTTGAACTTTCTCATTATCAGATCAACCGATTTAATTTTTTTTTGTTTAATTTGTATCTGCACATTAATAAATACATTAAAAATGTTTTACACTTTTAACATACAATTTTTCAAAAAAAAAAATTGAAATATGATGAGGGGTGTCCGTTTATGGGAAAAAAATAAATTTATAAATTTAAAAAAATAAACACAAACATAAACAATAAGACGAGTTGAATATTTTTGCTTAGCGTTTTAAATATCCAATCATAACAGAGTCGGTCAATGTTATAGCCTTTTGTATTGGCTTTAGATTACCAATTTGTTAAAATAGTTTCATTCTTTTTTAAAGTGTCCGCGGATGGAGTTTTCCCGATTACTTTTGTCTTATTATGGTTTTGGATGAGAAACTTTTTTTTTTTTTTTTTTAAATATTTTTTTTTCATTAAAAAAAAAATGATAGCTAGAAATGCTCATCAATTTACCTTCGAGCCTAATTTTTTGTTGATGTTTTGTCAAATAAAGAGATTTGTTTTTTCAGTCGCAAAACAAGATTATGAAATAATTTAGCCGGGTCAGTTTTTCCTTCAAATTTAAGTTCTCAAGTTCAAGAAAAAAGTAGGTCCGGCAATTCCGTATTTCCTTCTGTTTGTCTGTATCTCGATCTACATCCTAAGCTACTGGAGGTATTTTATTGAAACTCGGTACTTAAGGGTCTTCGGTTTTCTTTTTAGCTCCAAAACAAACGGTTCTCCTCATACACCCGTAATGCAAAATCTTTTTTATTTCGAAAGCGGCTCTGACCAAAATGTTTGTACAGGAGTTCCTTTAAATTTGAACAAATATTACATATAAAAATAAAAGAAAAAAATTTTTTTTTTTTGAAAAATCATTATCTTCAAATCGTGTGAACGATTATTTTTGAAGTTATTTCCTAAAATCTATATTATTTTCTTGAACAAATTTAAAGAAATTTCTTATATAAAAAATTAATTTAATATAAAAATATACTTTTCTAGAAATCACACTGCAATTTTATGCATTTGAACACTTGTATTTCATTACATCCATGTTTTATATTTATTTATACATAATTTTTAAATTCGAAAGTACTTTTCATAAGAGCAAGTTCGTGCGATCCAGTCGTGCATTTTATTTCGTTTTTTTTTTGAAAGGTCTAAAAAGCGGAAAACAACAAAGTTGTAAAAAGTTTTAATATTTCTTTTGTCCGTTTAAGAGAGATTGAAATTCTCTTAAGGTTACAATCAACAAATGTTGTTCCATTAAAAAAAAAAAAAAAAGCAATACTCAAAAAAAAAAAAAACTAGTAGACAGCAATACAGACAGTTCAAAGCAGAGAATTCTTATAATTAGCTTTTGGATTGGTATAAAAAACACATCTGAGCACTGAGCTGTCAAATCACGTCTGTCACATTTGTATTTGTTTTTAAACTTTTGCATTCTACCTAAAAGGGAGCTAAAACCCTTTGAACCCGCGAAGCTTAGCCCCATGAAGAAATTTTATTCAGCTATTAAGGGTGAAAAACAAATCCTCTTAACATAAAATTTTTTGTCAGTTATCCTAGATTTGCTTAAGTGAAACTTTTTTCAGTTATCTGAGTTTTAGCTAAAGTGGAAAATCTGATTAAGTGAAACAGTATTTTAGATTCGTTGCAGTTTCCCTTTAGAGGGCTCTACTGTACCTTCTTTCTTACATAATTTTTACATAAATGACAGTTTTTAAGGCGTTAAGCTTTTAGATCCGGGAATTACTTTACAAGTTACAAATCAATTAATATGGAACCATGTCATTTTATTTTGTAAAAGTCCATAAAAAAAATGTCGCTACAGTCTCTCCTGTTGCACTGTCAGCAATACATTAAATTCTGTGTCATTTTTTCTTCAAATTTTTTGTGTAAAAAATTACGAAATCGAATAGGGTTTTCTTCTTTAATACCCCTCCTTCTGGTATGAATATTTTGAAATCCTATGTTTTGCATACCATAATTTTGTCTCGATAACTCATTCCTCCTTTGAAGATTAGTTATTTGCCCTGTCTCTGTAGCTAATTTCATCCACTCAATGAACGATTTAGAAAGAATGTGTGATTCATAACTTCAAACAAATCAATATTCTTTGGGAATTCATTCAAAATTATGTCTTCAATTTTGGATTAATACACCCTCTCTCTTTTTTTTTTCAACGGAATTATTTAAGAATTTCCACCAGTTTTGGAATCTGTTTTTCTTTTATCGATGTCTCCTTTAACTCACTCAACGTTACTTATGTCCTCAAGAAGGTCTTCCTTACTAATACCTTCGAATATAAAACTTATAGTACTCCCATGAAGACGAACGATTGGGGCGACATCTTAAGCATAGTGATAGTATTGGTTAGATTTGTCTCTGCTAAATGTAATAATAAAATATTCTCTTTTTTACTACTTGTTTTGTATCTTATCCTACTCTCACTGTAAAGTCGTGTGCTAGTGTTAGCGCCACCACCAGGATAGCGTTGGTACCACAATATCACGCTCCATTATAATACTATAGGTTGTATATACAAAGGTAATTCAAATAAAATAAGTAATACACAATAACTCAACTTTATTTTTAATTATAATCATTTGCAGTGTAATTGCGGTCGACACGCTTGAAATAATTTTGTCAGATATGTACGAGTCAGTATCGTGTCAGTAACCTTTACGATTTAAAGATTGTTACCACTTAGGAACCTTAGTTTAAGTTCTTGTGGATTCAAAGTAATATTTTTCTCGAAATGAGTACAATATTCATAAATTCTTTCCATAATTTACCAAAATTTTAAAGTTTATTAAAAAACTGATTGCTGATATCTTTGCAAATGAGTAGATGAGAAGGAAAACTTGTTCTATGCACTTTACTAAACAATTGAGATTTAAACCTACTTTTTCGGCATCAAAAGCACCTACATTTTAAAGAATTTCTTGAAGTTTTCGAGTTAACTAACTAAAACTTAATATCAAACATCTACTTTTGGGACTTTTCAAATTAGCCTCTACGCCCATATTCATTACCTCACCTATTACTTACAGTCTCTTGGCGGAATAATTTTTTTTTATACAAGCGGTCCTTTAATAACATTCATGTACCCATACAGCGTTTTTAATAAACACTTGTTTGCAAATTCCAAAGATTCAAAATACATCTTCTTAACCTCAAACAAAACTATTGTTTTCATGTGAAAACAAAAGCACAAAAAAGATGCAAAAAAAAAACAACAAAACAAGAAAAACTCGTAACATAACAACATAAATTTTCTAGTTCTTCATGTGTCTCCCTCTACCGCTCAACATTGGAGGCTTCACCTCGCATTTGGTTTTTATAACAATTGTTTGCATTTTTTTCTGGATACATGTTGCATCTGTTTGCTATAAAGATTTTTATATATATTTTTTTTTGTTTTTTTTTTTTTTTTTTTAATAAAAGGGTAAAAAAAACTATAAGCCAAACACAAAGACCATGACGAATAACATGAACACAAGGAACAAACCGAACAAAGAGTTTCATGCGAAGAGGACAAAACGGTGAAGAACTTGAATACAAAAAAAAAAGACAAAAAAAAAAAGTTTGAAATTCTTCGGAATTCGAACGAGTTAAATCATACAAAATGATATTAATAAATAGTTTGTTTGTGTATTTCACAACTATTCATGCCAAGAAGAGATATTTTGTGCGGCCAGAAGGGGGCAGAGAAGCCACTATACCTATAGAAAGAGTGAGCGTCTTAAGACTCTAGCCAGACAAAGTATCTGCATCCTCATTGCAAAAGCAAAAGATACTAAATAAAATACCTTACCTGGCGCGATACAATATTATACTAGATACAAATACAATATCTATCTTTCTACTATATGCAATGCAAAGTCGAGAATGAGGTTGAAGAAACTTTAAGATCGCACTGAATCTTATTACATCTCTAAGCACTATTAGTATACCTACAGCCAGAACTAAAAAAAAAAAACTAAACAATTTTAGATAAACTAGCAGCAACAAAACAATTTTATTGGCGGACATGTATTTTTTTTTGCTCGCCATTTTTGCACGAAGTTTACTTTGTGAATTATTTTTTTTTTATTATTATTTTTAAGAGAGCGGGAGATTCAAGAAAATACCACCTGCATGGCCTAGATTGATGTCTTGAAACACATCTGTTGCCGAACGGAATATAATGCTTAAAAAAAAGTATCTTTACAACCAACAGGCAACAATAATAAATTTAATTTTTTTTTTAAAGTTAAACGTGTTTATGCACTCTTCGTAGAGCAAAAATATTTGTATGTAATATAGGTGTGGGCGTTGAATGCAAAAATTGCATTAACATCGTTTATCTTGCATTTATTGGGTCATCTTGATGTAATGCTAAGGTTTTTTGCATTTTGTAAGCCATGGAATGTACTATGCAAACAAAGTGAAAAGATTTAGGAGCAGTTTTTTAACAGCATCTTAAGCTGTGATCTTTCTTCTTTTTTTTTGTGATAAAGCCTTGGGGCGTGTTTGATACGAGACAAAGATTGTACAAACTATTAATAAAACAAGCTTCTACTTTTTGTAAGAAGTTTCAATGATTTCACTTAAGATCATTTTTTCCCAGATCAAATCTGAGATATTCTTATTTTTTCCCAGCAACCTTTTTAATTTATTGGTTCACTTCTCATTATTTGCCTGTGGCTTTTGTTATTTAATAACCTATCTAACTGGTGAAACCACTTAACCTGTATGATTGCATTTGTAATCAAAATAAACATCGGCAAGGTGAAGTCGTTAATCTCGATGAATTAAGAGCAACAATCTTCATTCCTAAAGGGTTGTATTAAAGCGCCTGTTATTTAGAGGATTTTAGAGAGTGTCTAAAGGACATTTCCAACTTTGATTAAGGCCTACAAAAATAAAGATAACGATAGCTAGTTAGTGTGCTAAATATGACGATTTTTAAATGATTTGTAATAGCTGTCTAGGATTAGCAAAGACCCAAGGGTATCAGTAACCGAGTCCTACTTATCTTTCTATTGAAGCAACTTTAAAAAAGGTTTCTTAAAATCATTTTTTTTTTTTTTTTTCAAAACATTAATATAAATATAAATTAGGCTCACACTGCTTTAAATTTTCTTTTTATGCGGTGCAAACTGTTTTAGTAATAGACCAAGGGTTTGATGTATCTTCGATTGTTTGATAATCTTTGAGCTTCTACACCTTCTAGCCTTGGAAATCTCATTCGAGCAGAAAAAAAGAAATCCTTATTCGCTAAAGAGCTATGATTTTTGCAAATGAAAAATGGCAGTATGAGCCACTGTGCGGTGCTGCCCTGTGGTCCAACAAGCCAAAAGTTGTAGGAAAAATCCGAAAAAAAAATTCTGCTTTCATTATTTTGTTTCCGATTTCTAATATAATTATGAGCAAATTTAAAAAAAAAAGAGTAAACAAAAATAATTGTTTAATTTAAGAAATTTTCAAATTTGATCGTTTTCATTTTAAAGCAAAAAAAATCAAATTTCTTTATTTTCTCTTTATAATTATGGCATATTTCATGTACAATTAAATTTGTCTTTAATTTTAATTTTACTGAGTTTTCCTTGGGGATTGTCTTTTTTAAAAAGAATACTCAATTTGTTTAGCATATGTATAGAGCAGAAAAAGACCTTTCTTGATCAGTTTTTGGGGTTTAGAAAGGACTACAAAAGAAATCATATACTAAAATTGCAGGCACAGCTGAAATAACCACAAGATTTTATGGAAACCACCATATGGAAATTTATAGCTGCACTATTTGGATAATTTATTGAAAAAAAAACCCTGATCCAATGTGCTTGAATTTTTTATCTTAAAAGCGAATTTAATTTTGGTATTTGTACATATTTAAGTTAATTCATTTCTCTAAAAAGCCAAAAATGTGATGTACAAATAAAATATGTACATTCATAATTATGTTGATTTTTAATCAAAACCCGCCTACTTTCGCACCCCTTTTTGGTTATATATTTTTAACTACAAAATCTCAAATTATTAGATAGTAAGGATTTCTACATACAACTAACTTGAAACTTATTTTTTTTTTTTAAATTCACCAACTTTTGGACAGCTTTTTGAAATTTTGTAAACGTGCTGTTAGTGACCTTATTTAATATTTTAAATTTGAAATAATTTCACCCTCTAAACATCTGATTTAATTTGTATGTTTTGAGTTAAAATCCTCATAAAATAGTCCACTGTTGTGCTCAGGTGTGATTCAAGACGCCATGTTATGATTTAAATAGCTTCACTCCGTCCAACAAAGATTATAAGTAAAGGCATTATTGGAAAGGATTTTTTTTTTCAAACCAAGGAGACCTTCTGAATTACTAAGAAGGCCTCTTAAGTACTCACTAAAACCACAAACTTACCACAGGATTAATAACCAATCATGATTTTTTTGTATTTATTAAAAGTATTCACACAAGATTAGAGTTGCCATTGATAAGGTTAGCCACATCAACTACTCCTTTTTCTATAGTTTGTGATCTTAGAGAATTAATGCTGTTTTAAAAGTTTAAGAATAAAAAAAATACTTGTTAAATGAATTATTTATAAATAAATTTAAGATATTTTTTTTTTTAACTTTATTTTTTATATTTTATTACTAAGTAGATTAGGCCTATTATTGATGCCCCTTAAAATGCAATTTTTACGATTTTTCGTTGTAGTGTGTAGAATGATAACACAGCCCCCCAAAAATAAAAGTCCTCTGACTCTCGGATGAGTCCATGTGTCTTATAGATTTTTTGGCTCGCTGATTTCAAATCCGGAGTCCGTTTGACCGAATCAGGTCAGGTTTAAGGGCATTTGAAGGTCAAATTGCGTGATATTCGTTGAAAAATCTGAAAACCTACATATATATGTATGTATGTTTTTGGCATCGCTGAATTCGAATTCGGGCTTCTTTTGACCCTAACATGTAAAGGTCAAGGTCAAACGAAGGTCAAATCCCTAAAATCTAACGATATGATATTTTTTGACCCCAGATTCTGAAATAGGGTTTAACCCCTTGTCATAATGGTTAGTGCGTTGGACTGTCATGCGGAAGGTCTCGAGTTTGATTCTCAGCCGCTGCAAGAAAGATTTTTTCTGGGGCGTACTGCCTCTTGCGAGGAATTGACAAATTCTTCAAGAATATCTCTTGTCATGGAAAGCCCTGCTGGTTAGCCGTTCGGAATCGGCAGAAAATTGTAGGTCCCCTCCGTTCCTGGTAAAACGTACCCAAGAATGGTTGAGAGTTGTAAGTCACTAGGTCCTGGTTCACTCCGAGCTGTTGCACCACCAAATTTATTTATTTATTTTATTCTGAAATAGCGGAAAATTTTACGTCCAAATATGTATTGACTTTTTTTTACCGATCTCTGTAGGTCATGTAGCGGTCATCCAAAATAAGACTCGTTTTTTAGACTTTGACCTATGTTTTGGAATTCTGGGCCTTTAAACAATTTGATCTTTATGTTTTTCGAGTCGCTGATCACGATGCTGTTGTCCATTTGACCCCATCTTGTCAAAATCAAGGTCAAACGAAGGTCAAATCCCTAAAATCTAGCGATATGATATTTTTGACCCCGGATTCTGAAAGAGCGGAATATTTTACGTCTAAATTCATCTAGATCTGTTGTTTGAAATGACCTCTGGAATATATTCCAAGGTCAAATACTCCTTTTGGATCTCTTGGCTGATGTATCGACAGTAAATCGGGATTTGGAGTCTCGAACCAGTTGATTCCTATGTTTTTGGAGTCACTGGATCCGAATATAAGGTGGGTTAGGTCCCATTTTGCAGACTCTAGGTCATTTGAAGGTATCTATATCCCTTCAGAAGTAGCCTAAGATCACATTAGACTACAAAGTCATGATATAATTCGACTATGGTGCGATATTCGACCCCGTTACTTCGTTTGTATAAATTCATATTTTTTTCTCTAATTAAATCCCCATGTTTTATATTTATTTATAAATATTTTTTTAATTCCAAGGTATTTTTACATAAGAACAAGTACGTGCGATTCAATCGTGCATTTTCTTTTTTTTGAATTTGTTTGACTTTGAGGTCAAAATTTTCTTTTTACTTTTTTTTTCTTCTGTAAAAATAATTAAAATATAAATCAACAAGTTTCCGGAAAACAACCATAGATCTTCTGATACTTGGGAAAACTTGCAACAGACAAAAATAAGGAATCCAAGATTTTTTACCTACGTTCCTAACAGCAGTTGACAATAAAAATAAAATAATTTTGAAATATTTTTTTATAATCGTACACAGCTTTTATAAAGTTTTTAAGTGTTAATTTAAAAAACTTATTGACAAAAAAGTCAATTTGGACTTCATTTTATGCGCCCGTCATGACCAAACTATATTGCCAGTATTTCCGTTGTCTTTTTATGATTTCTTTAATTTTTTTGTTCGGAAGAAAAATCATTCCCAAGCAATTAAATCTCGAAATAAACAGCAAAAATAATATGTTTTCAACACATCCTTTTACCCTTTGACAAATTTCCATATTTTCGATCGTTTTTAAGCTGACTTCAACCTAACTTAATACAACGGACTTATCTTTTCCAAACTGCCGAAAAATATATATTTTCAAAAACAGCCCGTCTCTGTGAGCATGAAGCTGGTGCTCATTTGAGAAGATTATATTCCATCATCATCATCATCGGCTCGACAACCGGGTTCCGGTCCTGGCCTCTTTCAACAAGTCTCTCCACCTATCCCGGCCGACGCTATCCAGTTGCACACCCCAAGGCTTCGGGCGTCCTGGTCTACGCCATCTTTCCAGCGCAAGCATTGTCTACCACACTGGCGTCTACCATAGAATGTACCGCAAAGTACTTTCCGAGCAGGTTCCTCTTCGCTCATGCGAGCTAGATGCCCTGCCAACCGGAGTCTACCAAGCTTAATTTTTGTCACGATATCTGCTTCAAGGTAGATTGCGTACAGTTCATGATTGTACCGTCTCCGGAATCGTCCTTCCTCACATATGGGGCCAACAATTCTCCTTAAGACTTTTCTCTCGAACGCAGCTAAGAGGTCGGAGTGCACCCAAGTCTCGGATCCATATGTGAGTACTGACAGGACCATGGTCCTGTACAGCAACAGTTTTGAAGTTATGGTGATATTTCTGGATTTGAAGAGCTTTGACAGACTATAGTAGGCTCTGTTGGATTTGAGAAGCCGCCCGCGTATTTCTTCTTCTATATTGTTATCGGCTGCTACTATTGACCCAAGGTATTTAAAGAATTGCACCACTTCAAATTCGTGCTCCGCTACCTTGATTGCGTAAGCCAGTAACTGGCTGGACCGGTTGACGATGGTCCCTCTTGTTGCCGTGCCAGAGTCACGGATTGCTTTCTCCAACGCCAGGTTGAGAAGAGGCAGGCCAAACTGTCCCCTTGTCGGAGTCCATTGAAGATGTTAATTGGTGTGGATAGCAACCCGGCTATTTTTACTTGGCTTGTTACCTTGGTCATGGTCAACCTACATAGTCGTGTCAATTCATTCAATTCTCTCATGACTTTGTAAAGTTCTACCCTGGCTATGCTATCATAGGCGGCCTTTATATTATATTCCATACTTAGCCCAAAAAAATCCCCATAAATCATACTTTGTGATTATAAAATTTAAATCTATAAAAATTATTATCACTTTTAATTAGGAAGTCACTTTTGGCCCACCCTGTGTAATCCGAAGTCATTTCCCATCTTCATTGTGTCATCATTTTATTGTCATTTAATCCTTAATGAGTGCATGGCTAAAGATATTTTATTGTTACATCATCAACTACCGCCGTTAAGTGAAGTCATAAAAAATAGAAACAAAGAAAAAAAAGCAGCAGATGAAATATCGATAAAGATCACTTAACCTTTGAAGGAAGAAAAATGTCAGTCCAGCGCAGTAGCTCTTTCGTTTCTATGAAGATAAGTTTTATTTTATCGTTTAATGGACATCCTTTTTTTTGTATCCCAAACCATACAAAGTCTTGAGAGTGAATAAAAAAAATATCAAAAGGCAACCAAATAAATCCAACAATAGAAAATCCTTAGAAATTGTTTTTATTGCTTCATTTAATGAGTTATTATATTTTCGTCCGTTTCATTTGTTTATCGTTGCGTTATTATTCGAGGAATTTGTCAGAGTTTTTTTTGTTGAATTTATTTTTGTATCTTTTTTTTTATCATCCGGACATTAGATACATTATTTTTAATTGCATTTAAAAGAAAAACAAAAAAAAATGAGGTAAGTGAAGCTGGTTAATTATATAAGATAACTACAGCTAGATAAACCAGTCATCATAGCAGTGACTGTCGTCGACGACGACAACGACAACGAAGACGAAGAGCTGGGACATAGATACAGAATGAGTTTTAAACTGAAGTCGTTTTAACGCAGAGTTCATGTACTCTCTTAGTTTATGTTCATAGCCAATTCAGTTTAAAAGACAATAACCGGGTTTTTGTTTATTTTTCTCTTTTTTATATTTTTTGTTTTTCTTTTTTTGTTTTATTATTTTTCTTAGTTGCCAGTTTTAATGGGTATAATAAATATACGGCTGTTTAATTAAATACTTATTTTCATGACACTTTTGTAGGCTATGTCGTGAGAGAGATATTTTTTTTTCTCTAATTTTAATTGAGATTTGAGATTTATGTGTTTTGGAAAAGTGCACTTTATAATCACACTTCTATACTTTCAAATGTCAGTTTTTTAGTTTTTATATTTATTATTTAGGCTAAAAGTGTAAATGGGAAAAATGGAAAGATAGATTTTACTACTTGGTTTGAAGATAGTTAAACTTAATGATTTCCTTTGTATATTTGCGACTCTTATTAGATGCAGAATTGGTGTTAGTTGATATGAAAGACATAGCTTGCCTTAACTACATATGTGCCTGTTTGAATTATTACTGTCTTTAAATTGCAAGTTATCCAGCACGCCATTACTTAGAAGACAAATATGATAACTATTTCTTAAAACAGCACACTCTGCACCGTGCGCTTTTAGGGCGTACACTTATCAATCTAGTATTAAAGATTATCATACTACTTCTAACTTCTAGTCATCACCCGTTTTTGTGAAAGAATCTTCAACATTTTTCTAGGGAAATCTGATGTATAAAGTACAAGTAAACATTAAGAGTACCTATAAATAAAATAGGAACTGTAATATGAATTCATAAATGAAACAAAACAATAGTGGTCATAGAATCGAACCCTGTGGAACTCCTTCATTTATTGCAAGATTAGATAAAAAAACAAAGGCGCAAAATTTTAGTCAAATTAGTATTATTTTAAAACTATTTTAGTATAATACTTGGATAAAACGCCGATTTTGCAAATTTCAATTGAGGTTAGCTACACAATTTGTCTAACATTTTATTCAAGTTAAAATTACCAAAAAGGTATAACTTCGTATGACTATTTGACATTTACAAGTCGAAAAAGGTCTGTTAAATTTGTTTTTTCTTTTTTCCAGGAACTGACATTGTTTTAGGTGTAATCGGAAGCAATTAATTAAAAAAAAATAGCTTTAGCAAAATCATAGTTACAAAATTTTAAAAATATGATAGAATTAGTGAACTATTTTAAAGTTAGCAAATTTTAAAGAAGTATCATAGAATCAACACCAAGTTATTTAAAATTTTGTGCCAAAGTATTTTTAAGCTTAGTTTTAATAAAATTGACAACATGGTCGGACGGACTTACTTTTTAGATGAAAATGTTCAAAAGAGTAAAATTTATTCTTTAAATCGTTAAAAGTAATAATTTTTGGGATTTTAACAATTACTTAAAACATTTTTATTATAAGGGAGATGACTGTGAAGAAGTTACAACTTGTGTTTTTTTTTTTTGGAACACGGCGAGCGATGTTCTCGGCCGATCTTGTGTTTCTTTGACGTATAAATGTTGGCTGATTGATTACCGAACCGGTCATTTCAAATTTGACAATCAAACCTCGACTGTAAAGGGCCTGCACATCTACCGTAAATCGGTCAGCGTTTACACTAACGATCACTCATTTTGATTATAAAGTTTTATCATTTGGAGGCGTTGTTCAATCGTGTAGCTTGCCGTAATGATTTAGCATCAGTAACAATCAGATTTGGCAGATGTGTCCAAAATAACATGGCCGCCACAGGTCCTGCGAACCACAGTTTTTGGAGCTATTGTTGATGCCTCTTAACGTAAATAAAACCATGTTTAGTTGTTCGTTCTAAGCTGTTGTTATTTTGTGCAATGTTTAAAACAGCATTTCTAACGAGGAAACAAGATGTTCTTGTTTTTGTCAAATTTATGATAGAAGTAACCAAGATTTGCTTTAATTTCCGTTTAATTTCGGTAAAGTAGACATATGCTAATGACTGATGAAAAAACTGTCGAAAAATACGCTGTGGTCAGCTGCCCAAAACAGAGAAATATGGAAATTTTGCTCCATAAGAAAATTCATCACATCATCATCATCGAAAAGATTTGAACTTCGTTTCCGATTTTTGAGCTCCGCAGTTTTTACTTAGATAAGCAAGTAAGATATCGTCTAAGTTTTCTAATCCACAGTTGATTTCGACATCTACCTGTTCCTGGGATTTAAACAGGAATATTGAAAAGAAGCAATTTATTAGTTGCTTTTTCATCAATCATTTAGACCAGATGCTATAAAATTAAAAATATTGTCCACATACAAATGCATATCCTCCTCGTCTGTTTGATTGTTAACAAATTCATTTTTATTATCTGGGATATCATCACCAGCAATGGAGAGATTAAGATAGAACCTACTATAAAATCTGCTGCAGTAAAGTTTAAAAAAAAAAAAAAAAAAAAAAAAAAAAAAACATTTATCTGCTAATCCAGTGAGAAACAAATACTTGCAGGGTTTTGACCAGTGTACTCAATTAAGTACACATAATTTTGTATTCGATTTACCATAATCTAGAATATTTTTTTATAAAAGATTTATTTATGTTGTTTTGAGATAAAATAACTTATCAATAAAATTGACAATTTACAGGTTTAAATTCCTACTAAACTTTTACTTTCAAGACGCAAAAGTGCTTAAAACAAAAAAAAAAAAATCCGACACATGAGTTAACCAAATAACTTTAATATACTCGTAGGTTTTGATCTCAACAAAATTATTCCGAATGTCAAAACACAGGTCTATCCTTGGTTTGCAATTTAAATTGCAAGTTAAATAAAATTGATAGCCTGGTTTGAAAAAAAAATCAAATTCAAATTTTCAAAAAATACTGTACTCAATTGAGTACAGTGGCAGGTAAATCGGTTAGGTACATTCGGCCTTCTCAATTGCTCATTGTGCGTTTACTTACAGAAGTAGTTACACTCTTATTTGATGATTCGTAAAATTCTATACCAACTTCTTTGAAAATTTCAAATGTTTTCATATTAAAATGAAAATAATTTATATGTCAATTTAAATAATTTTGTTGATACATTTTAAAATAAATACAATTTTTATTTTAGCATTATATTTTAAAATTCAAAAAATGATGATGTGCATTTAATTAAAGTCGCGAAACGTTAACTTTTTAAAAATTAAACAATAAAGGTGTTTTAAGAAAAATTAAATTGCCTCTAGAAGGGTAAAAATAATCATAATTTATTCGGTACTCGTATTCAGATCGGTTCTTATGTGAAAATAATTTTTAAAAAAACTGTTGTGTAACGATACTTTGAAAAATCAAATTCTCGATTGTATACGTGTTTCTTGTTTCAATATTTTGTTATTACAGACTTTGGTATGAGGCCAATTAACTTAATAAATTGACATCAAGGTACTATAAGTTATTAAATGTTATAATTCTATTAAAAAAGAGCTTGCGTTCAAGACTTGCCTTGATATTTTTTCCTTTCACAATAAATTATCTAACAAAAACAACCGAAATTATTTAATTATTTATTGATATACATACTCGTACATATGTATGTGTGTATAAAGATATATTATTCTTCAAGTACAAACATCTAACGAGGGAGAAAAATACTTTTAATGAGAATTTATGATCGTTAAAGTAAGTAGCACACTGCATATTGTACGCATTCAAATACCAGATACACTGAAAAAAAATCAAAATAAAATATTATGTAAACACTTACTATTACATCAAGTTCGTGCGATTCAGTCCTACAATTTGTTTAAAAAATCATGCTCTAACAATTTTTAACTTTTGATTGTCATTTTGTTTGACAAGAAACAAATGCAAAATTTATGCATGTACATTGTACAATGCTTTACCGCGCTCAATTTCTCCCTTCAATTGCGATATTCAGATATTAAAAAGAAATGCGAATCTTTTTAACTTACTGTGCTTAGATATTTTAAAAGTACTCATAATCCCTTTAGTTCGTCCAAAATTATCATATTCCACATTCGTGCAGTGCGGCTGAACTGAACAATACGCACTAAGTTGGGCTCAAATGTACATAGAGGGTCTTATCGTGGCTATTTCACTAGAACACTGTTTATAAAAAGCAACGATAATAATTTTAAACGTGTTTTTTTGATAAAATGTATAACCATCACAGTAATTAAAAGTGAATAAAACGCTTATGCTCACTTTTAGTATTTACTATATTTTTTTTTAGTATTTTATAATTTTGAAGTTGAAAGATCATGATATATTCAATGTAATGTCATTTTGTTTCAAAATGAGTGCCATATTCCCGTCACATTTCATATTTTTTCTACAACTGAAAGACGCGCCATCTATACTCTCAACATTTCAACAGTTTAAATTCACTTTATATTTGCCGTGATTGCTGACCCTAATTGTATTCACTTTTAGTTTTGTTGTCTTTTATAAATAAATTTGGTGGCTCGAAGAGAACCAGGACCTATACTCTGTCCAACAAAAATTGTCAGTACAGGCCTTATGGGAGAGCTTTTTCTAAAGCAGTGATGCCTGATGCACCCTCACTACAATGCGTTAGGAAAAATGCCACTAAAAAAAGAGCAAGCCACTGAATTTTCTTAAGGAATTGTTGTTGTAATTCTTTGCAAAAAGTTGTACACCCCAACACGACTGTCGTATCCCACTGCTGATGAGATACTGTCAAGACGTCAAGAGTGTCAAGTGTTACTCAATACGATCGTGCGCTCTTTATCTACATCAAAACAGAGTTACCATTATCATTCTCAATTGCAAGCAAGGTGGCCGTGGCACGATGGTTGTGTGCTCGCCTGTCAACCTCATGATCACAGGTTCGATCCCTGCCGTCGTTTTAATTCCATTTTAACCTTCTAAAAATTGTCATCAATGGGTTGCTGGTTTACTGATTACTAGGGTTCGGATTTCCATGCAAATGCATATTTTTTTAGGAACACCTTGGAAGCAAGGCAACTAATTATGTATACGAATCAATAAATTTCCTTTAAAATGGCATTTAACCGTTAGTGCATATTTTTGCATATTTTACTATAAATGCATATTTTGCATTTTTTGGGCATATTTTACTATAAATGCATATTTTTATAATAAATTTATATTTTTAGTGCACCTATCTATATTTTTCAAAAACTAAACTAGACAGTAAAAAAAATATAAATTGTATGTCAGTGCAAACGAACCTTAAGACTATTATCTATTTCAAACACCACAATATAAAGCATTATATAAACAAAGGTTAAGGTTTTAATCGAATATAGCATCATACTTTTTCTACCCTTTTTTTAAAGTTAAAAGCATCGAATACATACTTAATTTTTTTAGTATCGTGCTAGCTTCATATGACACTTTGACATTTGCAAACATCAAAAAAAAGGTTCGTGTACTTACTTTTTTACACGAAATGTCATTGTTTTAGGTGTGTTCAGAAGCAATTTATTAAGAAATTTTTTTTAGTACGATACTAGTTAGAAAATGTTTAAAATTAAGAATGAGTTAGTGAACTACTTTAAAGTTAGCAAATTGCTAAGTAGTATCATACTAATACCTTAATAATAGGCTGTTTAAAATTTTGCGCCAATGTATTTCAATCGTTCAACACAAAATAGACCAGCACCAGCAACGTCAACAGAGTCTTTTGGTCAAAATCTAAAATTTGCTGTTGCTTGTTACAATAACACAAAATGCAAGAACAATAAGACGTAAGTATAAATGTCAAAAAATTACCACACGATGCTGGTTAAATGTGTTTGAAAAGTATTTGCTGGCCAGCGTGCTGTTTGCTGTTGACGGCGCTGTTGCTGGTTTAATCTGTTTCGCTCATAAGGCTTAACACGTTTCATGTACAACAGCCAACTGTCTTCGGTTTACACATAAACCACTACATATAAACTGAAAAATGTTGACTATGTTGATGTTTAACTTTTTTTAAAAGATGAAGAAAATGTGTTTTTATATTGAATAGAAATTAAGTTGAATTGGTTTTAAGTGCATATTTTAAATGCATATTTTGGGTTTTTAAGCGCATATTTTAAGCGCATATATTCAGATTTTAAGTGCATGAGAATCCGAAGCCTACTGATTACATGTTGTTCAGGCATAACACTAACAACATGTAATTGAGTTAAACTAGTATTCTCAACAACGATGAACATGAATAAAATAATGCGAATTATAAGCGACATAGAAAAAAAAGACACGGCATTTCTCCGCTTTAGCTCAGCCGCCATCCCTGGAGATAAAAATATCTGAGACAACCACCACCAGTCTCTGAACATCGTGCCACACATCTTTCCTATCCTTCTTTCTCTTCATTAACTTCACGCCCGCGCTGTGTTGAAACATTTAAAGGGTAATCATAATCCCTTGAGCGCGGGTAGATTATAAAAAAAAAGGAGCTTTTTTAGTGGTTTTTATTAAGGAGCTTTTGGGATTTGAAGCTTTTGAGAACACATTTTAAGAAGATGAGTATGTTGAGTGTTGTTGTATTGCTTTTCAACTTAAGAAAAAACGCGCCTATTATCTTACCGCTTGGCGTTGTGGGAAAAGGTAAATTGAATATTGTTTTCAGTCGTTTTGAATCGGCAGACGGTAGCCCTACGCGTTTTTTACTCTTATTTGCGGCGATTTATAATGTAAACTACGGAATCCCTGTGAGAGCTTTAAAAGGCGACACACTTATGCATGGCAATGCCACCAGAATGAGAGACAAACGTCCTATCTTCCCTGTACTGACAATTTTTGTCAGAGTATAGTGACTTACAACTCCCAATCATTTTCCTGTGTGCGTATTGCCAGAAATGGAAGGAGGCTACAATTTTTCTGCCGATTCCGAACGGCTTATAAGCAGCACTTTTCATGCATGACAAGAGATACTCTTTGAGGATTTGTCAATTCCTCGTAAGAGGCAGTACACTCCTGAAAAACTTTTTTTTGCTGAGAATCGAACCGGAGACCTTCCGCATGACAGTCCAACGCACTAACCATTATGCCAAGGTTAGTTGCCTTTTACGTACTGAAACTTGCAGAGCTGGCATTTCACTTTTTCAAAAAAAACACAGCATTATTACGAGTATTTAAAATTTCATAAAATAAGTATAAGAATAAAATATACAGGGTGCGTTTTATGTTCCAGCTCGAGGTTTTTTTCATTAAATGCAATTTTATAATTTATATTTTATTGATCAATTATATAGTCCCTAACATTATGTATGGAATACGATGTCGGTCAAATAGGCGCTTCCTCCTATGGCTTAAAGGCGATCTCTTTTAAGTACATTTTGGATAACAATTTCGAGGATTTCTATTGTAAATTTCAGCAGTTTCGTTTCTAATGTTGTCCTTAAGCACCGACTTTGTGGTTGTTCTGTTGATGTATGTACATTTTTTTTCTTCAAGTATCCCCATAAGAATAGATCGGGAGGTTTGACACCAGGGGATCATGGGGGCTAGGCACAAGATTAATGTAATTTTCGCCGCGTATTTTCATATGCCCATTATAAATTGCTATCGACTACTCTCCTCTCTACGACTGTCAATGCCAACTGTCAAATTTAATTCACACAAAAATGCCACCAAATAAAATCGATCTGAGTTATAAGACGCACCCTGTACTAATTGATATACAAAAGAAAATAGAACATGACAATGTTTGACATCTGTTGACATTAAATTGACATTTTCATTATATTTTACAAAATTGTAAAGAATAAATAAAAAATTTTGAATATAAAATATTTTTTAACAAATATAAATATTTTTTTTTTTATTAACAATGATTTATTGAAGATAGTTTCGTTCAGTGTACTTCTAGGCCAACTTATTGTTGGTTGTGCCATACAAATTATGCTTTGCCGTATTACTTATGCTTCTTACTCTAGCGTGCATTAAAATTTTAAAACAAAAGTTTAACAAAATAATACCTACACACATATAACAACAAAAATAAAAGCAAATGACTATGTGTATGGATGTATAAATAAAAACATAGATGGAGGATTTTATAACACGCGAAATAGTGCAAGTTACAAAAATAAAATAAAACAAACTACAAAAGTACACCCAGAAAGACTATATTTATGTGACACTCTTGCCGGATGTATTTTTTCTCTTGTTGTTGTTTTTTTTTGTAACCAAGAGTTGGGTTTGGGTTTCGTTGTATGCCGCCGCGCATCTTTGAGATACATTGGCCTTCTTCTTGTTTGTGCAGATTGTTATATAGTGTTTTTGTTTGTGCAATTTTCTTCTTTTAGAATGGATGATTCAGCCAGAGCTAGAACAAGAGTAGAAGTAGTACATTTTATTGCGGCACAATTGCAATAAATTAGAATAAAACAAAATATTTCTTTCCTTTTTGAATGTGAGATGGAAAAAGATACAATTTCGTATCTTCTGTGTGTTCTTATTTTTTTTTTTTTATTTTTTTGTACATCTAATTGAATTTAATGACAAAAAATAATAAATGATTATTTCAATGAAATAACAAATTTATCTTTACAACATGATGTCGGCGCGGTGGTGGTCGTGGCGGTGCGGTGCGGTGCGGTGTGATGTGGGGAGGTACTGTCCCCATTTTTGTTTTGTGTTATTATTGTTTTCGCCTGTATCTAATTCTCGTTTGGAGTCATACTTAAATTTCAATTGCTGCAGATACTGTGTATCTTAAAATGTATCTATTTGAATTATTATTATTGGAATTTTCCGTTATTTCCATCCACAACCTAAAAGATTTATTAATGCACACACTACACATGTAATATGATTTATTATTGAAGGAATTTCATTATATTGGAGAAGAGAATGTGTATCTATTGAATAATGTATGTAGGTATGGTGTGGTGTGGATACGATAAAGGCATACGCGCATCTATCCACTTTGTGAATATATTTTCAACCTAGCTATGTATCTGACTGTGTGATAAATATATAAATTGTAAATTTTTCCAAATTGGACCTTTATTTTATGTTGTTTTATCATCAAACAAGACGACTTATAGTAAACTTTATGAAAATTTAATTTGCAATTTTCCATCCATAAGCAAAAACACATACACACACAGTCACAACACAAAAGGGAAGCTTGAGAGAGGGGTAAATAATTGGAATGAAATGGGGTTTTGGGAAGATTTTATGATATTTTAAGCACGTATACAAAAACATTTTTGTTCACTAAGGTAGATAAATGCTGAAAATAAATGAACGCATTTTCTACCAACAAGCCAGGATAATTTCGTTTCATACATATAACTACTCTTGCTCCCCGCCGCTATCCCCTTGTATATGAAATGAGCACCGTATAGAGTACAGAGTGGAGGAGGTAAAGTGGGTGGGTGGTTCATTTGTTCAAAGCTTTCAAATTGAAATTTGCATAAAATCCTAAACTAACATTATTCATTTTCTTTTCATAATGTAAAGCCTGGGTCTTTGCAGCAGCACCAGCAGCAGCAGAGCAGCGCAGCCATCCTCTATTTCTCCTCTAAATTTATATAGATAGTGTATAATATATATATATACTCGTATATTGCTTTCTAGATTAATGGAGGGAGGGCGGGCAGTTGGCAATGAGAGTAGGTTGAAAAGGGGGTCATACAAAAGTGGTTATGGAACATGCGACAGGACTCTCTTTTCGATCGATCGAGAAAACATCATTTCCTGACAAATAGATATTTGTACGAGGCCACCATCAAAGTACATACACAGCCTTAACATCTACGTTCATTTATTCTGCTACCAAATTATACATATTGTAGATAGATTTTTTATTAAATCAAAAACAGAAATTCCAAAATTGTGGTCTCGAAATTGTGGCTTTGGTTGTGTGTCATTCATGCGAAGAAGAAAGTTATTGACACAGCTTATGTTTGCATTTTCTAAAATGTAAATCGCACGAATTTTGTAAGGGTAGGTAGGTATACTCTGTGTATATTACATTTGCATTTAAAATGATGCAATTAAGAGCAATTTGTTGAAACACAAAAGGCTGAATTTTGTAGAGTTTCATTAAATTTTAATACATTTATATCTAAGTATCTACTTAATTTGACAGGAGATATTATTTCTGAGTTTACATTGTACAAGGTGACATTTGCCAAAGTGACACAAGTTTCAATTTTGATATTTTAATATGTATAAATTTTGTTCAATTAAATATTTTCGAAGAAAAACTTTTAAAGTTAACATTTTTAATTTGAACTTTTGTGTGCTTGTCCATTTTAATTGGAACGACATTAATTTTTAGAGAGTTACATATATAAGTTTTAATTTATTTTTAACAAGAAAAAGGGAGAAAATTGAAGTGGTTTGAACTTTTTTTCCGAAATCCCTCACCACCATTTTGTTTTTCCCATTTGTATAGGAAACACATGAAAAGTAGCGTCGATTGAACCTGGAAGAAATTCAAATAACATATTTGCAAAGAAAATTGAATTCTCTCTAAAAAGTAGTAATACTTTAACAGATAAAAGTTCCCGTTGATAGGATAATCAGTGCTCAAGTACTTTTAACTGATACAAATTTCAGTTGATTAGTACACACTGTACGAATTTTGACAGCTGATTCCGATCAGATTGTTGAAGCTACTTCGGCCAATTTGGCTGCCATTTATTAAGTCTCTCTTGCCAAATCAACATGGAGAAATTGCTTTATGAAAGTGGGTCTTCTGTTCGGGCAACATTTGAATCGCTTCGACCGAAAAACCATACAGAAATGCAAAATTGTCAAATTCGAGACGATTCATATCTAACAAGATCCACCAGATTGCAATGCATCCCATGCAAAATCACTGTTTGGTGGGGATTTTGGGCTGGTGACTTCTTCTGTCCGTACTTCTTTGAGAGCGACATTGGCGAAACCATCACCGTCAGCACTATGGTCGGTGAGAAGAATTTTCTTTTGGCCCGAATTAGATGATATGGACACTGAAGACACGTGGTTTCAACAGGACTGTGCTACGTACCACATAGATCATGTCACAATAGACATTTTGCACGAGCGACTTTCGAACATGGTTATTTGACGCGGAGGTGATGTGAATTGGCCACCGAGATCGTGGGATTTAATCCCGGTAGATTTATTCTTAAGCCTCGTGTCTATGCCAACAAACCAACATTTATAAAAGTTATATTCTATATACATAACGGTATACAAGGATCTACTAAATCAGCAATCAATTTCAATAATCATCCCTATTACAGAATTCGGCGAACGAGCTAAAGTGACAGTTTCAATTAATTTCCAAACTTTTGCTATTACTGAATCCGACGAATGAAAGTTGAACGAATGTCGGTAACAATCCCTGCACCGCCGACATTTTGTTCAACTTACATAGGTATTAAAAAAAAGCACACGGTTAGTATTGAACGGTCCTCCATCTAAGTACTAACCACATACAACGATGCTTCATTTCGTTGATCAATAGCTATGCTATTATCAAAGCCTAGGCCGTTAACTAAATGTCTGTAGCTGACAGTGTCGATACGAAAGTTCATAAATGATAAGGTAATTTTAGGAATCGACAATGCAGTTCATTTGGTGGATTTCACAATTCAGTTTTACAGCGGATGCGAAAGGTCAACGGATCGAGTCAACTCACCGGGAGTAAGATTCTGCGAATTCTGTAATAGATATGAATATCTTAGTGACAGTACAAGGTTAAATTTGGTGGTGCAATAGCTCGAAGTGAACCAGGACCTAGTGACTTACAACTCTCAACCATTCCTGTGTGCGTGTTACCAGAAATGGAGGGGACCTACAATTTTCTGCCGATTCCGAACGGCTAAGGAGCAGCACTTTCCATGACAAGAGATACGAGTACTCTTGGAGGATTTGTCAATTCCTCGCAAGAGGCAGTACACCCCTGAAAAAAACTTTCTTGAAGCGTCTGAGAATCGAACTCGAGACCTTCCGTATGACAGTCCAACGCACTAACCATTATACCAAGGGGTACTACAAGGTACAAGTACAGTACAAGGTTGTGCAAAAATAATATAATGTGAATATGCATTCATTTTTGCAAATGGCGTCAAACGTCATTGTGCTTTAACATCTTTGTTGTAGCAGATAATTAGTTGACAACAAGTAATGAAGCTGTTTATCAGGCCAATTTTCGGTCTGTTGTTTTAAGGCAGCTTTGATTCCATCAACGCTCTCCTCGTCGTCGTGCAATTAGCCGTTTGGCGTCCACTGAAGAAGTCGAAAAAAATGTCAGCACTTGTATTGTTCGTTCGATCGAGAACATCTCCGATGCAGCCGAGGAAGTCTTAGCAAATCCACACAAATTCGGACTAGATAACGATGCACACAATTAAGAACCAGCAACGAATTTTAGTGCAAGACTTGAAGATGTTCCTATTCAAAGTCGAGTTGCTGCCTGCTGGCCATCAAACGACGTTAACTTAAACTTATGTGCAAGAAGAGGATGAATTCGTATCCAAAATGATAATGAGCTAAGATACACATTTCCATCTAAATGCTTATGTTTTTGAGCCACAGAGAACTCACATGAAATACAAGAAGAGCGAGCCTTTGCACCCCTCAGTGACTGGTGTTACTCTTGCAAGGTAAAAGTTATCCGGCCTTATTTTTTTTTTGGGACGCCGATGGATCCAACGTAAGCGTTACTTTAGAGGGTTTAAAAGCGGATTTAAAGTTAGTTATTTTTTATTACAAAAGCTACTGAATTAGATATTGACCATTGTTGGTTGCCACCACTCACGAAGATTGGGCAACGATGAGGATTTTCAAATACCGATTTCCCAGCTGAGTTTTTTTCGCTAGATCCAACGGTGCCAGAATTCTTTCTTTACGGCTTCTTCAAAAACCTTCCCAAGTCTTGAAAGCATAAAAGAAAATGACACAAAATATTAAAATGCCTAGTAGTTAAGGTATAAGTATGATGCTACTTAACAATTTGCTAACTTAAAAGTAGCTTACTAACACATTTTTTAATTTTAAACATTTTCTAACTAGTATCGTGCTAACACACTTAAAATAATGACAGTTCGTGCAATACACTAAGTAAACAGTCGTTTTTGGCGTTTTTTAATGTCAAGCTATTTGATAGTTTTTACTTTAATAAAATGCTTGCGAAAATATGCCACTAACTTCGATTAAAATTTGAAAAATCGTCGTCTTAACCTAGTATCATACTAAAACATTCTTAGCATCGTACTAATTCCGCTTAAATTTTGCACCAATATCACTAATTTAGAGCCAGATGTTTTTGCAGACAACAATTCAAAATGCAGTAAAACGAGCATATTTCCTTAAAATTTCTAACAAAATGGTAGTTAATTCAAATTATGACATTACTTTTGCGCCATCCAGTGAATGTGAAGGGTGTTTCGCATAAGATGCAACAAAAAACCAGGAAGTGTAGATTTCTTTTCTGTTACACGATGACACTTTAATCAACCGACTTGAGACATTTATTATACAAATATTTTAGAAAAAATTTGAAGCGGTAGCTGTTAAAGATACTGATTTTAAAAATTTTGAAAATTTTTATCAAATTCATAATTTAGAATGCTCCTTACTCAATAGACTTTTTTACTTTCGACTTATAGGTACTATAAAGCAAGTTATGCCATCGGTAAAAAAAAATCGAACACGAGATTTTTAACAAAGTTGACATTACGATGGTAGCAAAGACCAAAAAAGTAGGTCTCACAATTCTGTCTGTCTGTCTGTCTGTCTGTCTTTTCGACTACAGCCTAAATGGCTCCGCCGATTTTCTTCAAACTTGGTAGATATCATCTTTAATTTCGCCCCCCACACGTTTTTCTTTTTTTTTTTTAAAGACCAAAAATTACGTTACGATTTTTTTTCGAAATTTTATAAATATTTTTTTTTCCCAAAAACTGTCCCACAGAATTTAAAACAAAAATCAAAAATTTCATATACTAAGCTAGGTAATGGTTGAAAAAAAGTTTAAAAAAAATGATTATTTTTGGTAGCCCCCCCCCCCCCCCTGGAACCATTTTTTTTTCTGTTTTTGATTTGTTCGAAAACGGTACAACCAATTTAAATAATTTTTTTGCATGCTAAAGCTCCTCCAAAGTTTGAATATTACTACATATCCCAATTTTCAATTTTTTATTTTTTGGATTTTTTAAAAATAAATTTTTTTTTGGAATCTCAATATGTATTTCGAAAACCCCATGCTCGTTTTTTTTTAAACTTGATAAATGAAAGTTTCTTAACATACTCTACAAGATTAGAAAAAAAAAATTGTTTCACCTAAAACTAACGGTTCCTTCCATACAAATGTTAAAAATGGGTTTTGAAAGTCTCATTTTTCTCGAAAACGGTTCCGAGAATTTTGATTTTTTTTTTCTTTTGATTAATTTTTACAATCTATAATTTGATAAAATAAAATTGAAATCAATTAATTACTGACTGTACCTACCATAAAACCATTTTTTCGAATTTTGAAATATCAAGTTTTTTTTATAGAGAAGCTTCTAAAAAGTTTAAAAAACATTGCGTTTCAAAACCTTGAAAAAAATATTTTTTGAATTTAAAAAAAAAAATCTATTTTTTTTTTGGAAAATTCGACATCTCGAAAAAGGCTCACTATTTTTTTTGTAAATTTAATTTTTATTCGAACAATAATAAAAACTTTAAATTGGCGTACCAAAATTTTTTCTTAAAAATGTTTTAAGAATTTTGTATATAATTTTTTTTTTTTTAAGAAACCACTACAACAAAAGGACTTATACTTTTTGTTCTTGCATAAATTAATACTTGCTTGAACCACATGGCATCCTGATTTTAGCACCAACTACGAACGGACTTGTTTTGGTCATTTAAAAACTGAATTTTATGCTTATGAACAGTTTTTTTCTTATAACATTCATTTTTGAAATTCTTAGTCTTTTACATAAGAGCAAGTCGTGCGACCCAGTTTTGCATTTTATTTCTTGACCCGAGCACCCTCTTTTCTATTCCAAAATCAAATCAACATGCCTAGAACACAGCTTGATATGGCTCAATCGGAACAGGGTTGCGATACAACACAACACACCACTCCACAACACATCACATCATACAAATGTTGTTCTACACATAAGAAAGAAATTTACTGAAGTGAATACGCCACACCACTCCACAAGAACCACTGGTTCAAGAACCAAATTGACATTAAACTCGAACACCCCTTCAATGTAAAACGTTTTAAAACCTGCCTAAAATGTTTATACACATTGTTCACTCACAAAAAAATTATGGAAAAATTCAACAAATGTCTTGTTAAATTAACAAGGTGAAATTATGCATATAAAGTTTCAGAAAACTCGAAAATTTACAAGGCTCCAATAATACTATATTCAAGTTCGAATTCGGATTATCCGAACCTTTAAATTTACAAAATGTTAGTTGATTTAAGCAGATGCCGTGTTATTTCAACAAAAAAAATTAGTAAATAAAAAAGTTTTCAAGATTTTAAAATGATTTCAGTGTTTATTTTTACCAATTTTATGTTATTTTAACATTAACCCATGTGGATTTCAATTTTACGACAAATTTGTAGTCTCAAGCGTGCATACATATGTATATAGTTATATTTACAACTGTTTACCTGATTAACTAAATCTGGTCTTGATCTAACATAGACTTGTGTCTGTTGATTTAAACAGAACATCTTGTTAATGTTCGAAAAAATGCATCTAAATGTTTGAAATGAGACTTCATACATAACCTAAAAACTGTGTTGATTTTACATTATGTCTTATCATTACAACACGAAAAATTATTAAAATCTTTCATCTAAACAAATGTGACGTTAACAATCAAAACGGTGCTAAAGGCACTTTTTTCAAAATATGGAGTGTGGTATACCAAAATTTGCGTATCAAAGAGAGCTATAGAATGGTGGAAAAATTGTATTTCAAAACGAGCTGGTTTAGAAGTTATTACTATTTTAATGTTGAGTTAAGGATAAAAACGAGGCTATTTGTTATTTTTTAACAATCAAATAGGTGCTATTTTTCATACAATGCTTGTAATTTTCAAAACAGCTCTATTTTTCTCTAAATGAAATCAAATATATAGGATTGTTTTTCAAAAGGGCGCTAAAATTGTTTATCCTTATAAAAGGATCTTTAGTTTATCTATCGTATTCTTTGTTATCATTGTTAAATAAGTTTTAATGAATTCCAATAAAGAGAACTTTTTCTTACTTAAATTTTCTCTTCTTTTTTAATTTTACAGGCATTTGAGAATCAAAATTTAAGAAACTTATTTTCAAAACGCGCTTAATATATTTTTAACAAACAAAACTGCCTAAAAAAAAAAGAATTTCACTAAAGGACGAAAATAAAAGGTCCCTTTAGTATTTTTCTTGGTCAATCTAATAAAAAAGACTTCTACAAATTTTACAAAATTTACTGCATTGAATTATCTTAAATATTGTAGGAATTATAGGTTTCCGCCCTTTTGCTCGGTTTCATGTTCATTTTTTTTAGCCTCTGTTTGATTGTTAACGTCACAAAAATTCGTTAACTATTTATTTGAGAAATAATTTTCTATCCAAATTTCGATTAAGAAATTCAATTGTCAGACAGGGAGATTATAAAGGTCCTTTTAGAGAAGATTGTATTCTAAGTTGTTTTCATTTTTTATTTAATAACATTTTTCTGCTTGTGTACCTACATTAAAACAAATTTCACAATAATGATACCTAGCTCGCTCAATTTAATCTAAATTTATATTCTCATTTCATAACCACAAACAAATTTAAATTATTTTAAATTACACTTGAGATTATCTCTCCAAGATGGGAAATTGAACCAAAAAGGAAATACCTAACTATTATAAAATGCAACCAAAAGAAAACAAAATTGTAATAAAAAAAAATACACATCTATATGTGTATAGATACACACCACTTCAGGTCTATCTCTATAATGATCTTGAGAAGTAAAACTAAAGATACAAAATAAGAGGCAAGAAAAAAAAAACTAAACTAACAATCGGATAACTACCAATCTAAGTGCGAATGAATCTCATTTAAAGTTGAAAAGACGACTCATTCGTTTCTATAACATCCATCGGTTAGATACTACAGATACACGATCTCGCACCACGTTTTGCCATTTCAATTTCAACCAATCTGCTTATGATGAGATAAAAGTAAAGTAATGAAGAAGGAGAAGAGGTTTAGCCTAGGCTAGGCTATATAGTACATGCATGTGTGTGTACATTTGTAAGATTTCAAGATATTACACCAATAAATAATGATAATACCTATAATTGTATTCAATTTATTATATGGAAGATAATAAATTGAGTACGTGACCCCATCTCATAGATTTACCAAGAGCATACAATAGTATAGTGCACACAGGAACGCCAGGGAATAAAAGTGAATTAAATACGCTTGTATCTTCTATACAGGGGAAGAGGGAGCAAACTGTAATAATGTGTATCTCACAGGCTCAATGGTGAGAAGATTGTTAAAAAAGTACGTAAGAAGACAGAAGTGCATTTTGTAATGAGTAATGGTTTTTTTTTCCTTATTTTCTACTCCATCTTGTGGTAGGTGTACGAGTATTCAACGTTGTATTTTGTATCTATTGTAAATGAAACCAAATTAAAAATCTCAAATCATGATACGGACGTAAGGAAAGACAATTTAAATTAGATACTTCCGTGAAATTATGCAAACCAGTCGCAATTTAAGTGATAAAACGTTTTAATCCATCCCCCCCGCTCACACTTTTAATTGCTTGGAAATTTATTTGTTTTGTATTTTTTTTTTTTTTTTGGCAATTACAATTAGTCTCATCCTGTGTTTGTTTTCTCCAAACAAAAGATACAAACTTTATGTAGAGATTGTACAATGTACATTCATTCACTGGGTAATCAAAAATTCTTCTTCACACAGTGAAAAAAAAAAGTTCCATTGTGATCAGCGACAGACGGACAGATGAGCTTAATTGCTTACCTATTGTACTGTCGATGCAATTAATTGAATTACAATACAAATGTACTACACTGATGTATATATGTATAAATATAAATTATTGACAATTAAAAATTATTTCATTATGTTGAATGAATTGGAGAGTTGTGTGTTTTCCAGTAAATGAAGCACATATCACACTGTTATACTCGTATCTCTGCAAATTATGCAGACAGACCCAGGACAGTCATTGACGACTATCCGCTGACGCTGCGCTGGCTGTGTTTATTGTTGGATTTCGGTGTTTTTGTCTGAATGGATGCAGATAGATAGATTTATAATTTATACTTCCCCATCACCATTTCCATTAGCAGATGTGGATGAACGGATGGATGGATGGATCATGGGCGGCTGGTTTAAAATTGGTTTATTTTTAGTTCTTTCTTCTTCGAACAACGTTCATACTTATTGCTTTCTCTTTCTGTTGGGAATTATGATTCGTTTGAAGGAAGCGAGTAAGCAATATAACCATTGCCATTGCCGCTGCCGTACGAGACAATGAAAACTTGATGATGGAAATTAATTATAGATTTGATAGGCATTTTGATTGAAGTTTTAAACGAGCGAGCACCCGAGACCGAGTACCGAGAGGCTTGACGTTGTGGCAGCGGGGAGCGGACAAGATAATCGATTTATCCAACTATAGGTATAAGAGGGGAATTGTTTGTATTATATTTTTATTTCCAACAAAATTTATCCCGATGATAACAATATGCAGTGCAAGAACAAAGATAGTTCGCACTCTGATGGGGGTTAATGAGCTTTTCAACATTTTATAGTCTTACTGGCAAATATCCATCAGCATTTGGAGGGTTGCAATTATAGGTATATAATAACGTGCCTGGCAGGCAGGTTTAATGTTGTCATTTCAAAATGAACAATTTATTTTGCTAAATGACATAACAAATTGTTGGTTGTGTTCATTTTTGAAAGTCGATACAAAATGATGGATTAATAAATGTTGAAAACATTATTTTTAATTAAGTTTTCAATTGATTTATGTCAATTAGATTAGAATAGCAATCCTTGCATGAGCGTTAAATTATATATTTCTTTAATGATGGTGTTAAATATGTCAATCAAAAGTTATTTAGGTAGGTTCCTACATATCTTATAATTTTCTTCTACGGCGATTTCTGCAGTCGTTACGCGTTAAGCTCGAACTTGAGATTTTCATAAGATAACGTAGGTATTTCATGATGTTAATGACTAAGGAGAACACGAAGATGGTAGTTCCATAATTTCTGTATGCATTACATACAGTGGTGACAAAACAAATAGCACACTCATGTTAAAAATTCTTTTTAGACCGACAAGACCGACAAAGTAAATACAGTAAAACCCGCTTAAGAGAAACCCGCTTAAGAGAAACCCGCTTAAGAGAAAAACCCGCTTACCTGAAACACTTTCTTCATCCCCAAGTATTTTCCGACCAATTTCCCTTAAAACACTCCGCTTAAGTGAAACTCGCTTAAGTGAAAAACCCGGATAACTGAAATATATTTTCAGTTAATTTTTAATATACTTCATTGAAAAAAACTCTCTTAAGTGAAAAAAAAAATTAAATCGAACAGAACAAAAATTTGCTAGTTTTCGTTTTTCAATAAATTATTTCTGTGTTATTTAATCGTTGTTTTATTTAACTTCTCTCAAGGCAAGTTCAAAAGATAATAAAAATATTGTTTCTAGCATTAAATCTCCGCTTAATGGAATTTTTAAATCCGAAATTATTTTTCACTTAAGCGGGGTTCGTTTAAGTGAAAAACCCGCTTAAGTGAAAGAAAGACTGTGACATTTTGCCGTTTCTCTTAAGCGGGTTTTACTGTATCACACATTTTAATTGCCGTTACTGTAGAAGAAGACCTTTTTTGTTGTGGATTTTGAATGTAAAGTAACGGGGTTTTGAATATAAAATAACGGTACCTACCACTTCTCTAGAAATTATTCCATAAAAAATTCAAATGTAACTCAAGTCAAAACAATTTTAATGGCACACATTGTTTTAATTGTCAAAAAATACGTTTTTAGCACATATTATTCTTATTTTTGAAAAAGTAAGTGAATAAGGAAATAGTTTTTATAAAGCTTTTACTAAGATTGCTTCAATTTGAATTGGTAAAATGTAGTATGGGATGTGGGTCGCTACTCAACAGAGATCTTAAGAATACGGGTTCTTGATTTTAAGACAGAAGGTCACACGAACTGTGACATAGCGCGGAAATTATAATGTTCGTGTTATGTTAAAAGGTTACAAATGCTCTTTTTCACTATTGCCAAAAAGAAGAAGTCGCTCAAAACAAAATTCGTAAGAATCGGACCAGCAAAATAACCCTTCGAACTGACTCATGACTGCCCCAAAATGTAAACATATACAAATGGGAGATTTTAGTGTTATTGTGTCTATTAGGACGACTTAAAACCGTCTGCGTGGAAAAAAGTTATTTGCACGAATTTACAGAAAAAAACAACAGATGTCTCTAAGCGCAATATGTCATGTCGACTGCAGGTTGCAAAGGAGCATATTTGAAAAGATCAAAATTTGTGGAGAAATATCCTATGGAGTGATGAAGATAAATTTAATCGCTTTGGTTCGGATGGGAAAAAATGTGTGCGACGCGGAATCAGCCAGGAATATGACCCAAATATGTACAATAAAAACGTTTAAGCATGCTTGTTTGGGGATGTGTTTCATGGCATGGTGTGGGCCCACTTCATTGAATTGAAGGTATTATGGACCATTTAAAATTCAAGAATATCCTACGGGATACAATCTTTCTCAGCATGATGATTTGCACTTGAAATGGAAACTTGAGCAGGATAACGAACGAAAGAATAAGGCTAAGTCTGTTAAGCAATGGCTATCTACCTAAAAAAGGAAAAAGCTGTTCAGAAATAAGCCAGCAACGACCCAGAATCTCAATCCTATTGAAAACTTGTTGAACGTCGTGGACAAAGCGAGTTATAGATCAGTTCCTTCATATTTGGACAGGAAATTCAGAACTCCTGGTACTCACTACCTGTTTAACGATATCTGAATCTTGTTTCGCCTATGCAACCGCTGCGCTGGTTTGCCGTTGTGATTCAAATTAAGGGTTACCCGACCAAAAACTGGTTATTTTCTATTGTTTTGTTATTCATGAAATGTGCTATTTATTTTGTCGTAGAATATTTAAATGTATAAACCAATTTCGGTCGAAAAATTATATTCGTCAACCAGAAAACTTGTCGAATTTCGGGCGATCATAATCCACACAAAATCCACCAAATTACAATGCATTCAGAGAAAACTTACTGTTTGGTGTAAATTTTGGGCTGATGGCATCATCGAGAATGACGCACATTAATCAATTAACTATTTTAACGCTAGTCTTGTCAGTTTTCTATCATTTAGTATCCCTTGACATAGTGGTTCTCGCGTTGAATTTTCATGCTAGAGTCATCTAAATGTTCCTCATCTTAGCCGTTCGGACTTGGCAGAAAATTGAAGATACCCTCAATTCCTGCCGACAACAAACACATAAAAATGATTGTAACTACAAGTAGGTTTAGGTTTTCTAGTAACTTTTGTCATCTTATTAATTTAATTTTTTCATTTCGTGTTTCATAAAGGGTTTTTCAATAGGAAAGTGTAGATTTTGGCGGCCATGTTATTTTGGCGACATCTGTCGAATTTGTTGCATTCTGATGCCGAATCACGATTGCCAGTTACACGATTGAACAGCTCACCTGAATGATAAAACTTCATTATCAAAATGGGTGTTTGATAGTGTAAACTTTGCGTCTATTTTACAATAGACTTAGTGACCCTTCACAGTCGGCTAAATTTGAGACGACCGGTTTGATTATCAATCAGCCAACATTCGTAGGTCTAAGGAACGAAAGATCAGCCGAGAATATCGCCGTGATCCGTGCAAGGGCACACCAGAACCCCAGGCAGCTCATTCCTTGTGGTGCACACGAAATCGGCCATTCTCAGACTTCATCTTGGCGAATTTTGCTTCGAGACTTGGGCCTACACCCGTACAAAATCCAGCTCACCCAAGAGCTCAAAGAGCATTAGTAAGAGGGCCTCAATTTTTTCCGAAAATTATCTTTAGCGGATTTGAAGATGAATGGCGGTGTTAACAAGCAAAATTGCCGTATATAGGACGACACCGCACCGACCCCTAAGAGATTCACAAGGTGTCAACACATCCTCGAAAGATTAACGGTTGATGTAGATTTTGAGTTGGGGCGTTATTGGTCCGTACTTTTTCGAAAACGCCGTTGGGAAGTCAGTCACTGTCAATGGCGTGCGCTACAGAATGATGACAACCAATTTCTTATGGCCCAAATTGAACCTAGACGATATGTGGTTCCAGCTGGAAGGCGCTACGTGCCACACAGCGGGCACCACGATTGAAATTTTGCATCAACAATTTAAGGGTACGGTTATCTCTCGCAGAGGGGGCGTGAATTGGCCACCAAAGTCATACGATTTGACCCCGCTAGATTTTTTTCTTGTGGGATTTCCTGAATTCCCAGGACTATGCCAATAAACCACAATCGACATAACACAGGCCATCGTTCAAATGGGAGAGTAACGAAATCCCGCCGCACAAAATCCCGAATCACGAAATCCCGCCAAAAATAAAAATAAAAATCCCGCCGAAAAATATTTTTTGGCAAAAATTGGCCACCCAAGGTACTTTTAATCAAAAAAATTGTTATATTGGCGCCTGCCAGGCGAATTAACATACCCTAAGCGGAGCTACGGAGCGGGTGTGTCCCCAAAAAAAAGGGAGTTAAAATCCTTAAGTCGGAGCGGCCCACCCTATGTACTTTTAAATGTGATTTCTAGCTAAACTAGGCATTTCAGCGAGTTAAAATTTGCATATTCGTGATGTAGGGAGTGATGTATCACATGATTTTTTTTTTTTTAAACTTTTTTGAATATTTTTTTTTGTAATTTTCTTATTTTTTTTAATTTTTTTTATTTTTTTTTTTAATCACGATACTTTCAAGACTTCATACTTTACTTGTCTTCAGCTTTAAGCCAATCAGAGCTCGTTTAAAATTAAGGAAATCAGAGCGGTCTTCCTCGTATTGAATATTCCAGTACAATAGTAGAGAACTTCGTTCTCGTTGCTTCTCATTGATTCGAGTCACCATTACTATGGAAAAGAAAATCCATACTGTGCTGTCAATTTAGTATTGAAACGGCGGCTTTTCGTGATTCGGGATTTTGTGAATCGGGATTTTGTGATGCGGGATTTTGTGAATCGGGATTTTGTGATGCGGGATTTTGTGAATTGGGATTTTGTGATGCGGGATTTCGTACCCAACCCGTTCAAATTTACCCGGATCTATGCGGAAGAGTCATTGAAAATTGAATCACTCGTATCCGCGCCACCGTAAGGAGCCGAGAGCATTTGAGCGATCTCATAATTGTATGCAAAATGGCATACATAGGAATTTTTTTAGCTTATTATATTCCATTTTAACATCTACCTGACATTACAACAGACAGAGACACCCAGAAAGAAAGAACGACAGAACGACAGAAGAAACACATGTCAACAGCACACGGTTGGTATTGAACGGTTCCCCATCCAAGTACTGACCACGCACAATGATGCTTGATTTCGCTGATCGATTCGATGGGAAGCTCTGCTTTCATCAAAGCCTAAGCTGTTGACTACACGAAATGAAATCAGTTCGGAAAAAAAATAAGCTTGAAATTTGACTGTAACTATACTACATAAATAAGACTGAACTTCTGTTATAACTGTGATACGTATGTATGAACAAAAAAATAAAAAAAAACATTGCATTGCTTAGACTTAAATGAAAAACATCGTTAGCGATAAATTTGTCCCTAGAGACAAAAATGATTGTTAAAATGTATGCGTTAGTCACTTCAGATACATATCTTTATTTATATTTGTATACATTCTGTATCTGGAGTATAACAATCTTTAAAATGGATTATTTTTATTTATCTTCTCCACGATTAAATAAATTTGTGTAGACACAAAGTACGAAAAATCCACTTCCTGGAAATTAATCACACTTAACTTCATTAAATCAAACAAAAATATAACACCTTGGCGAGCACAAACAACTTTAACATAATAATCATTCTTCAAACAAAACAAAAAAAAACGATAACGAACTTGCTTTAAAAAAGATTGAAATGATTTCTTATGACTTAAAGGTAACTGAACTTCATTAATAAGCCTCAAAAATTATAAAAATACCACAATTCATTAACATCAAGTGCCAATAAAATTACTTAATCACTTCCATGTAAATAATGAGTTCAAAGAAATTTATGAATTGAAAAGAAAAAAATCAAACAAAGTCAATAAGCAACTGGGGCCTCTCTGGCCCATCCATCCTAAAGATGATAAAAAAACAAATTCCTTTTTTTTAAATTGATTCCTTCATTAGGTGTTGCATTATTTTGTAATTTTGTTATATTCACAGAACAAAATTTCCTTGAAAGTAAATTAAAATTGAATAATAAATAATAATGACCCTCCCAGGTATAATAAAAAAAAGGATTAAATAAAATATGCATTTTTTAATTTAAATTCTCTTATACATAAATATTTAACACAAAACAAAATACACACAAATAGTCCTCTGAGAAAGATACAAGTATGTATACATTATTGATTCTTCAACACTAAAATGCAAAACTCATAAATTTTCTCATCCTTTTTGTTATTGCCATTCTCGTTCCTTTTTGGTTCTTATCTTACTATACGAACACAGATAAATTTAGAACTTGAAATAAAATTAAAAGAAAACCAGCAAAATATATAAATAAAATAAGAAAATGTAAATTAATTTAATCGATGATAATTGAGTTTTGTTGTTCGCGTAGTTTCCTCCTTTTTTTGGTTATTTTCCTTTTTGTTAACTTTTTCATTTTATTTTATTTTTTCTTTGTACAATTTCTGTTTGTCCTTGATTTAAATTGGTTTCTTGTTTATATTATTTTTTTTTTTTCGTTTGTCTGTCTTTGCATATACAAAGTAAATACATATGTATGAGAAATAGAGAACGAAGAGGGCAAAATCCTTTTAATTAAAATGCATGGAAACGAACATTGATTTCAATCAGAATGCATCATTTAAAGTTTAAAATCAAAAACGTTATAAAAAGAATAAAAACCCTGAAAATGTGTTAGGTTTTTTTTTTTTCTCATCATGAACACGATGTTAAGGAGGAATCGATAAATGTTTTCACTTGATTTTTTTTTTCTTTTTTTAACATTGCTTGTCTGTTTTGTTCTGCATTTAATTTCTCTTTGTATAAAGAATCGCCTTTGTTTGGTCTGACGAAGAGAAAAAGCGGCTATTAAAACTTAAAAATTAAATGATCATAACGATAGTTGCAGATCGTTGATCTTCTTACGGCGCACATCTTTTAACCATTGTAGCCATGATGTGAGTCAAAGACTTGTAAGTTGAATTCTGTTGTTGATGAGATTCATGACTGTTCTTTGTTTGGACTCAGTAATTAGTAAGTGGATACTTAAAGTACTCGTAATTGCGAAAAATAATTTGAAAAAAAAAAACAAATAAACAAAATGAGTAGAATTTCTCTTCAGGTCTAATAAAGTTTTGTTTTTTAAATTTAATCTTTTTTTATAACATTTTCATTTTAAAGCTTTTAAAATCACATTTTTTATTGTATTAAATAAGGAAATGAAGTTTTAAACTTTTAAATAATAATTTCTTAAAATGTAACACAGTGGGAACACCATAATTGCGGAAAAATAGTTTTAGTAACTTAACTAGTTTAGTAAAATAAGAACAAAATTTCCACTAGCATGCAATGAAAATTATGATCCTTTGATGAGGTGGGGAAATAAAAACATTAATTTTTCAGGATGCATAATTATTTGTATGTGATTCTCTAAAGTAATCATTAAATTGTCTTGTAACTGGGCCTTTTTTTACTAGGTGCTAAAGGTTTTCATAAAACCCTGCATCTATGATGTCCTTAGAGAATGTAATAAAACTGCGATTTTGGAAAAAGATTTTTATTTTTTTGCACAGCGATGCTTTTCACTAACACATATAATAATATGTTCCATAAATATTGTCAATAACAAAATTGTTAATAAAAAAATGATTTTGTAAATTCTAAATGAATTTTGCAGCATACTTTCTCTATTTTATTAAACTTATCAAATAGATGTGTTATTTTTTATTATCGTACTAATTTCATATCAATTTTTGACATTTAAAAACGTTAAAAAAGCTTTATTTACTCTATTTTTTGCATGATTTGACATTGTCAGAAATTATGTGTGTTCAGAATCAATTTATTAAAAAATTGTTCAAGCACAATACAAGTTAAAAATGATTAAAATTTTGAATGAGTTAATTAACTATTTTAAAGTTAGCAAGTTCTTAAGGCACTAGCACGGTCTAGAACGCCAATTTTTTTCTCGGAAACTTTATTGGGAATAACATAACTTTTTATTAATGAATACATGCGTCAAGAGTACAGTTCTTTTTTTTAGTTTTCGAATTTTGGCCGAATTATAGAGGGCGCCAACGTCGACTCATCAAAAAATACATTGTTCCATTGCGGACAGTTAATCTCAGGATTGGCTGGACTGAAACAGAAAAAACAAAGTGGGTTATTTAAAGGAAGGTTTCTTACGAGACAATTTACCACAATTTGTTTAAAAAGTAAAAAAAAATGTCAAGCTTTGAAAAAAAAAAGAATTTTTTGGAAATTTTGTTTGGCCATTTTTGGGTCGCCATTTTTGTGTTCATATATTTTAGGTCAAATTGTGGTAAATTGTCTTAAAAACATAAAAACAATCAAGTTGCAACAAGTTTTTTGAAAATCGGTTCAGTAGATCCGGAGATTAACTGTCCGCAATGGAACCATGCGGTTTTTGATGAGTCGACGTTGGCGCCCTCTATAATTCAGCCAAAATTCGAAAATTAAGACAAAACAAATTTTTTTTGTACTCTTGACGAATGTATTAATTATTTAAAAAAAAATTATGTTATTACCTAATAAAGTTTCCGAGAACAAAATTCCCAAAAATCGTGCGTTTTTTTGGCGTTCTAGACCGTACTGTACTAGTACCTTAAGTGGTATCAGACTAATATCTTACTTGTTTTAAATTTTGAACCATAGTTTTTTAAGGATGTACTTTTTCACAAATAGTTTTTTTTTTTTATTAATAAATGACGATTTTATTAATAAACGACAAACACCAGCGAGCACCAGCACTTATAAAGCGTTTTTCTATAGGGATTTCCAAACTTTGACAGCTGATTGCGGCTTTATTATTAAAGCTGAAAATTAGCTGTCATTTATCTAGTCTGTCTGGCAAAATGTGCAAATGATTAAATTGTTTAATAAAAGTTGGTCTTCTGTTCGAACAACATTTCGCGTGCTTTGTCCATTTTACGTTCATTGCGACCTTCGTCCTTCCCAAAGAACTATTCTTAACTTGGTGACTAAATTCGAGACGATTTGTTTAGAGAAAAATTCGCCAACAGCCCTTCGTGAAATGCAAGATCTGCCGAAAATATCACCGCCGCTGCCGTCCGTACCGTAAGAGTGTGCATGAGAATCTGCGAGTCAGTCAATTTTGTGGTGCGCACAAGTACTCGGACTCTGCTCGACCACCCGTAAAAATTTCAACTGACCCAGGATCTCAGAATTAAGAACCATAGACGACGATGTGTGTTCGCTAACTGACCACTAGAACAGTTGTAAGTTGACCACAATTTCGTTGGAAAAATCATATTCCTTCGTAAAATTTGTCGAATTTGGGACCATCACGATCCGGACGATATCTATCAAATTGCAATGCATTCAACGAAAGTAACTGTTCGGTGTGGGTTTTGGGCTTCTTTGCGCTTCTTTTGGCCAAATTCGAACAAATAGGATGGCGGTACATGTCACATAGTCCGGGCCACAATGGACATTTTTCCCGAGGGATTTTCAAACATGGTAATTTCAAGCGGAGGCGATGTGAATTGTCCACCGAGGTCATGCAACCTTACACCATTAGGTTTCTTCTTGTGGGGTTAAGTCGCAAGTCTATGCTAATAAACCAGAAACCACCAGTGCCCTGAAAACCAACATATCTGCCAGCGCCACAGCTGACACACTAAGACTAGACTTGGTCCCTTGTGATACCACATGAACCTAGAGATTCTCTCCCTACTTGTTGAAGCATTTGGAGTTCCTTATGAAGCGAAAGTTACGTCAAAGGTCTATATTAATAAGATCACTAGATTTGTCGAAGAAAACTCTTCTAGATGGAGCCTACGTCTAGGGGATAGAGTAGAGCATGTACATAGGTGTTGAGGAGCTGATTCTACCTCTTTCTCGTCGATACAGCTGATGTGCAATCAAATTAAAGGGTTCGATTAACAACCGCTGCAGGTATTTTTTTTTATTATATCTTCAATACCTTACCACATAACTTTGAATCACACATGCCAGTTTCTATAATCCCAGTCGTGAATCAGTCATACATTTTTTGTAGTTAGATGATTTTTTCTATCACCTAAGTCTTGGCTTAAATCATTTAACTCGTGGCTTAAACGATTTGGAAGGACCTAGTTTTCATTAAATTCTGTGGAGCAGTTTTTGAAAAAGCTTCAATATTGAATTACATTCATATCCAAGACTATGACAGATTAATTCCTTTGCCCTATCCAAATACAAATAAACTCGTAAAAATTCTTTGAAAATTCTATGATACATTCTTCAAGTTCATTTATAGCCTTAAATTTAAAACTTTGGTCTTCTAAATATGTACATGCTAATACTTTAATCTTGAGTTGTAGCACAAGGTTACACAACAATTTCTGTTTGCAACAGAAAGAAATAAGACTCTTATTAATGACCTCAATATATTATCACCTCAAACTAACACCATACTACTTATACACAAGCAATACACACTGGACATTCTGGGTATAGGATGAGAAAATCCTTGCCTATTATAAATTTGAAAATGGTAGATGACGTTAATTGCAAGTCGACGATGTCGCTGTCTTCTGCACACTAAAATGAAACGCATCGTTATTTGAGAACATTTATAGTGAATTATTCGATGCAATAAATTAGCACTATAAATTCAAATTTACATCTTCTTGTTTATGTGGAGATGATGGCTTCTGCGTTACTGCAATATATTTAATTAATTTTCTCCTAGACGGGTTTTGCTATATGAAATTGAAATATTAAACTTTAGTTGATAGCTAGTATTACTTAAAATATATCAAAGCAAATTCTTGAGGTGAATAAACCTTATTTCTTGAGTGTAAAATTAATCTTTATCAAGGATCACAGAAAAACAATTCATCTTAAATAATTGTCCTTAAGTTTTTTATAATGCACAAAATATGTTCTGTAGTGAAAAAAAAAGTATTGTTGAAATGTCAATCAAAAATCTTTGACTAAACCACACTCCACTTTTTTTCTAATTTTAGACAAGAGGGCGCAAACCTGGCATCAGTGGTTCAGCAAAATTGAACAAACTGAATTCGGCAATATCACCGAGAAATCAACAACAAACAACTTTAGCCCTTAGTCCAGCACCAGCAACAGTTTTGCCACATCCATCACCAAATACAACAACTGGATCGAATCCATTGAGTTTGGGTGGTGGTAATAATATAACATCTATTACGGTTCAAATTCAAAATCAGCAACAACAACAACAGCAGCAACAACAACAACAACAACAGCAGCAGCAACACCAACAGCAGCAACATCAACAACACCACCAGCAACAACAACAACAACAACAAGCTGTACAAACATCACAGCAACAAGTTCACCAACAATCACATCAAATATCAGCACAAATACACAACATGAAGGATCAACCACAACAACCTATGGTGAGATTTTTATTGTTTTTTGTTTTACCAAAAAGATTTCATGTGGATTCCAAAGTTTAGAGCCAAAAAGATTTAAAATTTGCAAAACCTTCCGAAACATGTTATAGAGGGTGCGGCTACATAAGTTCCTTTTTTGAAAAAAAAAAAAAGTCATTTTCAGGCTAAGGATCGTAGTGTGGGGGAAATAGACTCATTCCGACAGAATTTGTTCTAAAACTCTACGATGAGTTCTCAAAACACACTTTTAAAAATAGCGACACTTACCGACGCGTAATTTTTTTTAGTTAATACTTAAGCTAAGTGTACACGATTGGTAGATCTTACAATATTGTCAGATCTGTCAGTGAAAAACATGCTTACAATGTCTTACAACCGTGTAGTCTTGCAATTAATTGTCAGAAAATTTGTCTGACAATTAATTGTTAGATCATTGTCTGACAATTAATTGTTAGATCATTGTCTGACAATTAATTGTAAGAAATCTAACAATCATGTGTACGCTAGCTGACAATCGTGTAATCTTCCAATTAATTGTCAGAAAATGTATCTGACAATTAATTGTAAGACGGTAAATTGTAAGGTATTTGATAATCGTGTACACACACAATTTATTGTCAGGCCTGCCAATTTTTATCGTTGTCTGACGTTTCTGACAATGAAGAAATTGTAAGATGTTCGTTTTTTATCATCATACTATTTTTTCATCGTCAGAAAATTTGCAGCCAAGGTTTAATTGTCAGTTTCCATAACCAACAAAAACTGACAATTAATTGTGTGTGTACGCGGTTGGCAATCTTACAATTAATTGTAAGAGATTGGTAGATTTTGTACCAACCGTGTACACAAACAACTTATTTGTCAGCTCATTGGTGGATAATTGTCAGACATTGTAAGATCTTACAATATTGTAAGATCTACCAATCGTGTACACTTAGCTTTAGGGACAACCCAGCTATTTATTCAATTCTAATTCTACTAACGATACTCGCCTCATAAAATAAAACTGTCAAAATTATTGGTATCGATTTTTTTCTTATTAAAATATTTAACATTCTCCTCAGAAATATTATCTGCAAAAGTTTGGACAAGTTTTAAAATATCAGCTATTGCATCAATGATTTCACTTTTTATAAGTAGTTGCATACTTTTAAGATAACAATACCCCTTAAGACAGCTTTGGTATGAATGTTGTGCGACGATATAAAGAAACAGTTCGAAAAAGAAATATGTTTTGAATGTACTTTTTAAAAACATTTTTTTCAGATTAGATTAGGGTAGATAAGTCGATAATATGACAAGCCTTATCGCCTAATTGCGAACTATATTTTTGTTGCATAAAATCTTAAATATTCGTATTTTTTAGTCCGATTTTATCTCAGCGGACGACAGAAAAGCTATGTCCGTATTTTGGAAAATCTGATTTAAAAAAAAACATAAGGATTGTTATATCTAGCTGTTTTTTATAGAAATATCGGGTCTGTTCCATGATTCTCGAAACCCTGCAAGTGTCGATTGTTGAGCACCAATTACTGGATGATAATCTAATGCTTACTTTCAATTGCTTATAGCAAGCATAATTGCCGATAATTTGGTTTGGCTCAGGTGAAGCGATCACTGTTTTATTTATAGCCAGTTCATCTACTATTTCCTTTTCATATAAAGGATCAAGTATGATATCAGAAATAAGGATTGGTGGATGGAGAAATTGCGAAACCTTGGTGAAGTCTATGGAGAAGATACGAACACAATTCCAGGTGATCGAAATTTATTAAAAGATCAGCTGTATCGTATACTACAAAAGTTTGAAGGTGCTCAAAGAGAGTTGCTTTAAATGGATGCCCAGCAATCGAAGATCAAAATTTGTATTCAAAATTCAATTTTAATTTAGAAGGTAATAACTATTTTTGGGACTTGCACATTTACAAACAAATCTTTTTAATTTTGAAAACCAGATGCGAGGTTCTTCGGCTAAATTGAGCACCCTACAATGGAAGTTTTGATCAGTTTTGCACTCTGTGTAACCTTAAATCAAAAGAAGAATGCATTTACCTTAGAACGAAAAGAAACTTGACGTTGTCTCAACCGATTTCAGTAAGGCTGTCGAAGGTCACATACGCATATTGTATTCAAACTGTTTAGTCCTGGGCTTGAACCTTTCTTTTTAAGATGAATTTCTTCTTACCTGAAAACCCGTTACTAAGAACTTTGATTCAGATCGACCGTCTCTGATGATTTCTTAGCTGCCTCCGGAGTCCCGCAAGGCAGCCACTTAGGACCCCTTCTCTTTATTCTTACTATTAACAATATTGAAATGATCATTACATATTTCCATATTTCACTCTACTTGCCGACGGTACAAAGTTTTTGGAGATCATTTCTTCAACACATCATTCCACTCTTCTACGACTTGATCTCAACAGTTTCTCCGTCTGGGGCCTGAAAAATTGTTTAGAGCTAAATGTCATTGAATCACTTTTTCTCGAAAACGTATACAATCTATTCCCCGTCGATACCTTCTCCATTATCAACCCATATCTACCGCTGAGTCAATTCGTGACCTTGCTGTTTGATGTGAATTTTTTTACGAGATTATTCTTGAGGCAAGGAGCATATTCTTTAACGGTGCAGGAAGCAGTAAGGTCTCTTAATTTCCTGAGTTGGAAAATACTTTATTTATTCGTAAAATGTGCTTATACATATCGGATGTTAAAAATAACTGAGTTTGATTAAAACAAAATGGCTGTGTTAACTTCTTAACTAAAAAATTTTAAATTGTTAAAATATTTATTGCAAACTGAGCTGATGGCAATGCCTTAGCTTGGAATTCATTTTTATCATACTATTTTAAATGATCAATAAATAAATTACTTACTTACTTAGTCATAAAGTGTCAACTATTTTGCGGTTCCAAAATTACAAATAATAAAACACATTTATGATTTAGATTTGGATCAAACTTTTATTTCAATATATTGCTTGGATCCTGTCATTATTAATGGTTTAAAATTCCATGTCCTTACAAGACTTGATCCTGGGAAGTTAATTTTCTATAACTGTTCGAAACATATCAGCCAATAACTCGGGCAAGAGTTTAGGAGAAAATCCAAGGCCACAAATCATATGACCTTAATGACCAGCTCACATTACCAAATTGCGAAAAATCCAGTCGAATAAATTTTACACGTGTCGTGTTGTGTAAAATATGACACCGTCTTGTGTTGAATTCACATCATATAAAGAGTGGGACAAATACAAGTTTCTTTTTAAAAATGCAATAAAATGAACAAAATTAAATTGTTTTCGTGTGTCATGGGTTTATTAGCAAGAGCAAACATTCCCATTAATTATGGAACACAACGTCATTCAAGTGGCTCCCTCGTCTGGAGTCAATTGGACATTATAATCCGAGATCTTTGTGCAGAATTCTCCTCAGACTAGTGCGGGAAATGTTGAGCTGTTGAGATCGATGGCGAGTTGATGTTCGTGAATTGAGTCTCACTCACTCGGCTACAGCAGCCACATTCTCGTCTGTGCGTACCGTACGACGACGAAGACCATGAATGTTGTCCACTAACATACCAGTCTCGCGAACTTTTTGTACAATCTTGCGTACAGCTGGCACTGTGGGTGCTTCATATCGGCTAAAACTTCTTTTTAAAAAACGCACTGTTTGGACTAAGCAGCAGCCACTTTGGAAATAAGTTTTCAATATTTCCAACGCTGTCCAAACATAAAGAGACTCATTTCGTTCCGTGGAGGTGTGATACTCAAGATTTCGAGCGGGAAACAGCTGTCAGTATCAAAATAACCTATGATTTAAAAAGTAACCACTAGATGGCCCACCCTGTATACGATTTTATTCCAACAAAAAATTATTGAAATATAGTCATAAGAATTGGTGGTGACGGTAACACCTTCTTCGTTTTCGAAGAAATTTGGATCACGACAGACTTAGATGACAGATTGGTTTGACGTATAATGTGAATGAATCAGAAATGTAAAATTCAGACCACGAATTGCATCTGACACACGGTCGCGAGGATCTAACGAGGAATAATAGTTGATGAGTTGTTGCGGCTAGTAATATCCATTCGTTGCGCTATAGTTTCACCGGTTTTGACATTTGAAGAATTTCATTTACTTACCTCCTTGCTGTCTACAAAAAAAATATTAGTATTTCTTTTTGGTTACGATGCCCATTTGTTCTTCAGTTCTTAGTCAAATTAAATAAATAAAAGGCAATGACGGCTCATAGAGAGCCTTAACAGGGTGACTTACAATTCTCAACAATTTCTGTGTGCGTGGTTGGAGAAATGGACAAATTTCTACCGATTCCGGACATCTAGCGAGCAGCGCTTTTTATGACAAGAAATACTCTTGGAGGATTTGTCAATTCCTCACAAGAGGTAGTACATCCCTGGAAAACCTGTTTGCAGCAGCTAAGAATCGACCCCAAGACTTTCTGCTTGACAGTGCAGTTTTTAATAGCTTTGATTTAAAAACAGTACTCGCATTTGGAATCTTAATGAATTCACTTTAGTCATAGAGTTATCCAAATAGAAGCGCGTTTTGAAATAGTGTCGGCACAATTCGTCCTTAGTGACCGAACCTCCTAACCATGATCTACATATATTATGTTCTGTGTTTTCTTTCGAATTTGTAGAGAATTTTAGTTGGGATCTCTGATAAAGTCATTTGGCTTAAATCTATGTACCCTGCTATTTCATATGTAAAATTGTCAATTAGTTCAATTAGAGCTTTAGTGGGAAAATTTTCTAAGGCTGCTGTTGGTAAAATTCTCATGAGATCGCTAGTTGAACCCATACCTTCTAGTTTATCTCAATTTAAGTCATGTTTTTTCAAATAAGTTCCCATTTTTGATGTAAGTCATATTAGCACTTTACCTACATCAAACAGATGGTCTTGGGTATCCAATTTTTTATTAAATGTCTCCTTGTACCTATTTTACCAAAACCCGCCATCTGCAAATAAATTTCAATTGAATTATCAAATACTTGTGTTGCTTGAGGCCTAGAAACCAAAAATATTATATTTTCAATTTAAGATACCAACTTTTAAATGCATGTATGTACCATTATTCCTTGAAAACTTATATCTTTCTCTTCTAAATTACTTTCTATTTTTTCTACGATTTCGTTCACATAATCGACATAGATAAAATCTTATTGCCTTACCCTACATTCAACAAAAAAAAATAATGTAATTGAATTTCTTGCTTTTCAAAGAAAAGCAAAAAAAAAAAAAACTTAAAAACCTAAAGGTAATTGCATTTCAAAAAGAAAAGAGAAAAAAGAAAAGTAAACCCCTTTTCTTCATTAAAATTCTAACTTGAAATTTATATCAAACTTTATTTTTTTACTTTCCTAACAAAAAAAAAAAAACACAAACAAACAACAAAAACGAGAAAAAGCCTCATAACTTTCGATCTAAATAACAAAAAATAAAAAGAACAAAAACGGAACGTTTTTTTCATATCCGCTTTTAAGGCCCTTATTGCGTTGAGCCAATAATTCAATTCAAAAATAGTAAAAAACACAAGAAACGAATAAGATAGAAAATGAAGGTAAAAAAAAATAATTTAAAAAATAAACAATCTTCTTCACATTCTATTTTCTGCAAAGTTAAGTGGAAAATCCTAAAAGATAAAACCAAACGTAAAACCATGCCACCTCCTCTATCCAAGCTGCTGTTTGCTCCGCCACCAACCTGCCCGCACCGCAACTGCCGTAGAACCCCTCAGTTCAAGTACAAAACAGGGAACGTCCCAGGGTGCATTGATTTCTCCATATTTTCTCACCCCACACCCATTCCAAGCCCCTATAGCCTTAATGCTTATAAGTGTGTGAAATATACCTCAGCTTCAATACACAATGCCATACACAATTTCAGAACGCTCGCTGTGCTGGTGTGGTAGAGATGATGGGTGCACCCTTGTAGTGAAGCTTGAGAGTTAGTAGACGCTTCTATTCTCCGAAGCTTATATCTCTTTCTCACACTACTCCTCTTATTCAATGTGTCGGGTAGTTTTGCTGGCTGGCTGGTTCCTGTTCCGCTCCCAGTGGAATGTCTGCAGCCAGCGAGGCGACCAGCCATCCAGTTTAGGAGAAGTGGAATGAGCTCATGTCTCGCGCTATATGCACTACTTAACTACACCTCACAAACTCTGGGGCTTTGTGAAATGGCTATATACAGCAAGTGGTACAGGGAAGCACGTTGCCACATAGGCAACGGTACCAGCGGCATCCACACTTAGTTCCCAAAACCAAACAGAGAAGAGAACGCCACAGAAAATAATCGTCTCCACAAACTTCTCTACCTTTTCATTAACCCCCCAACCTCCTTCGTCGTCGTCTCGCATCACCTCTATCATACGTCGTCCTACCCTACCCTTCCCCTCTCGCCGTCGCTTCACAAAGTTGGCATCCATCGTTAGTGTTTTTAGGAGTCGCGCATAAGCAATTGCGCACCTTCGACCCGACCCAGGGAGGCATGCATTTTTCATATAGAATGGTATACCCTCTTTGGAATTTTCCGAAAAAAAAACAACCCCTTGGAAAAGAAAAAAATCACTAAGTAACATCATAAAGGCATGATTTGTTCGTATCCTCCGTGCTCAGTAATTAAAGAAGTCAATATCAACCCTTCGGGGAATACAAAAATAAAATTAGACTAATGACAGACGGGATTCCTTTTAATCGCAAATTCTTATGGTTAACCAAAGTAAAAAAAAAAACAGTAGGTTCTTATTATGGCTAACCTACCAAAGGTAAAGTTTGAAAATAGAATTTCATTAAAAACGCGAAAAATTTTAGGACAGTACCCTAATAAAAAAAAAATGTCGAGGACAATCCAGTCAATGAAATTTTATCCAACAGTGATGCCAATTTTTATTTTTTTAAGTAGTATTTTTTATTTATTTAAAACTCTTTAAAACACTTTTCAAGTTTTAGTTAACAAACAAGTTCAATAAAAATTGAAGAAAAATTAAAAGAATGTGAAGCGCATAGTTAAAAAGCAATTATAAAAATTAAATACAAATAATGTTATTTTTTTTATTTAAAAAAATTTATAAAAAGCCTTTAAAGTGTTCCCGATGAAGTTAAAAATTATGTGTTTTTTTTTTACTAAGTTTCTCGATACTTGATTTTTTTTTTGGAATTTCAAAAAATGTTTCTTTTAAAATTGCCAAATTTTCTCCACAAAAACTATTTTTCTTATTTTAGCTTCAAAACGATTAAACATTAAAATTTTTCATCAAAAATTCTGTCAATCTTTTGAATAGTTTAATTAAAAGGAAAAGTACATTTTTTTCTATTTGACTCCAAAAATGTATTTCTTAAGATGGCGCTTTTTGTTGGAAAAGTACTTTTCGCAGCGCCACCTATTGAATATTTCTCATACATGTAACTCATTAAAATTTTGCAGTAATGTATCGAATAAAACCCAAGATCAAGATAAATTTAATTTGTTTGCTTGTTCAATACGGAGAATATACACTGATTTATAAAAAATGGGCGTGGTGGTAGGTGGATTCCTTTAACAAATTACATGTCATAGTTCTTAACATATTCAAAATAGTTTAATCACATACTTTTAGAACTCTATAAACGTTAATTAGTTCAAATTCAATCAAAGTTGAACGGGTTTTTACTAAAATCACTTTACAAACCTTCCGATATTTTTCTTAGTCCATCTTGGAATATTGTCAGTTTTTGGCTGCAAATTCAAACCTTCAACATTTACAAAAATTGGCATCACATCTCCAGACAATCATCTCCCATCATTTTCTCTTATTCATTCAAATACAAACACTCTCTTTCTTACCTTCATAGTTCAATACGAACAAACAAACATAATCAAGAACGACGCCGCTCTTTTGTGTTTATGTGCCCAGTGCCTACAATTTCTATACCCTCTCTATGGAACACTCTATCCCCTTGCTGCATTGCGTAAGGACTTTGGAGTTCAGTCCCTAGTCCAGTCTGCGAAAGATGACGATGACGGTAGTGCTCCTTGTGAAAATGGTGGTCGAGTGAACCTATACCACCTGTGCGATAGGGGGTTGGAACTAACAACATTGAGCCGTTGGGGATGCCACCAAAGAGTGTTTGAATGTGGGTTTTTCTCTTCAATTCTGACTTGATGTTGGGCGCCCCCAGACCCAGATAATTAGAACTTTTGCTTAAGGACGAGAATAGTGGTGAACGGGTGAGGTTTGGTTCTTGATGAGGAGGAGAGTTGTCTGTTTCAATATCCTAGCAGGAAAATTAATGATGAAATATTTTTCCTCTCATATCTTCTCATTTATACCTATTTATAGATATGTGTAATACGAGTATGTAAAACTGTGTTTATTGTACACATGCTTGCAGAAGTTCCATAGGAAATTTTGAATTTTCTCTTCAATTTTTTAATTTCATATTTTATTACTCCTGATCCTTGCAAATATTGAAGTTAAAACTAATTACCGTTTTCTATATAGAGTGTTATACATATCTACATATTTGTATGTTATTATGTCATGTTATATGTACTCGTATTTAAAAATAAAATTAAAACATTTTTAATTTATTTTTCCTCACGATTAATTGAATTTTATTCTCTTATCTGGAAATAAATTGCAAAAAAAAATCTTTTTTATAATAATTTTAATTGCCCTCCAGAGCTTCGGACACCAAGAAAATTTATTTGTTAATTATAAAAATTAATAAAACATATTGAGTGGGGCGAAGTACGAATGCGGAAAGTTATAATGCAATTATCAATTTGTTGTTTAAAAAATATCATTATGTGAGTAAGATAAAATAAGAAAACTACAGCACTTGCGACTGCAGTTGTAACTGTTTTGATTTTCGTACAATCTTTGTATATAAAACTTACAGTACTCTTATGAAGACGAACGATTGGGGCGACATCTTAAGCATAGCGGTAGCACTTGTTAGATTTGTCTCTGCTAAATTTAATAACAAAATATTCTCTTTTTACTACTTGTTTTGTATCTTATCCTGTAAAATCGTGCGCTAATTTCAGCGCCACCACCAGGATAGCGTTGGTACCACAAAATCACGCTCCATGATAATACTATAGGTATAACCCTAAATTTTTTTATAAAAACTAGATAAAATGTAAAGATACTAAAATTTGGGTCTTAATTGTTAAAAAAAAAAGAAATTTGAAAAAATAATAAAAATAAATTTGAGATAATAAATCACGAGCTGATTGATTGTTACGAACTGTCAAACTCTTTTTCCGTTCCACATACCATCCATAGTTCAACGAATGAATTTTTACGCGTGACTAACCTCAAAATCATTCTTTCTTTTGTTCGTTTGTACGAGTATGTTTGTTTTAAACGTCATTTGAGACTAATATAAAAAATGCTCTGTGAATGAAATGTCAAAATGGTCGTTGGTTGCTCTGATGTGAATAGTCCTTTAGAGTATGATAAAGAAGATGGTTATTCGTCAAGAAAAATCGCAGAAATAGACAACTGTTTATTTACTACCAAAAAGAGAAACAAAAATTAAATAAAATTGATGGAATCACTTTTTATTTGAGGCCCATATTTAGGTTGCCAATTTTCAATACAATATTTGACATTTATCAACAAAATGAATGAAAAGGTATTATCTTTATTAATTATCATTTTTTTTAAAGACTTTAGAAAGAAAAGTTGGAACCTATTGTGAATAATTTAATTGATAAACCCGATATTATCGTTGTCAAAAAAATTGTTATTTATCAATTTTTCAGTCAACTGTAAATTCTTAATTGAAACTTTTTTTTTTTGAATGCATATGCTGTTTTCACTTCAAATTTAACATTTTAATGAATATTTAAGAGTCATTTTTGAAGAAAATAATTTAATTCAATAATTGTAGTTCATGTTATTGTGACTATCGTTTATTCCTTTTTGAAATGTTAATTCTCCTTTTGACATGGCTTTTTTGCATGTCCGCGGATACCTTGAAGTCTTATTTTAAGTGATTGCCGGCTGCATAAAAACTGTTTTTCTATAGTCAACGTGCTCGAAATGTTATAAGTCGGAGCTTTCATCAGAAGAGTGATGATGGTGAATATATTTGTGTCGTTGTGGTCAGAGTTTTTAGGGTGTGAAAAACACTTCTTTGAATTTGATTTTCCTTATTATTAGAAACTAAATTGATTATAGTTTTTTTTTTATTTAATTAAAACATAATTGGAGTATTATGAAATGGATTTAATAAAAACACAACAAACTAAAAAAATTCAATAACTCAAAACTGAAATGTCAACTCAAATATCTACTTATTCACAATCGTTAATGTTTGTTCAATATTCACAGTAATATTTGTCAGTTCACAAACATGATACCAAACTTTCAATCAATTAAAAAGTTCTATCGTTCTATCAACTAATTGATGTTTGATAACCATAAATAATTTGGTTGTAAGGCCCAATTTTTTAAAAGTTACATTTACCGAGTCAATAATGGTAATGGTGAGAATGTAGTCATTTCTTTTCCCAATGGCTTACTTTGAATACTTATGAGAAGCTATGCAATAGTCAAACTCGAGATCTTCTAATCATCGGTGGAAATTTTCTTTAAATTTTCAACCATCACTATTTATTTATTGCTATTCATTTCAAGTGAATCTGATGTCGGTAATGTCGGTAATATTGTGCGGTACTCGTTCCAAACAATAATAATCAATAAACTGTGAAATTACAATAATGATCCGCATATAAAATTTTGACAAATCCGTCATTAGTTATATTGTCTTATCTGCCTGCTTCATTTTTCATTAAACGTGAATATAGAAAATTTAATAATAAAATAGCAAGTGTATACCATCTTTTTTTCAATTTTCAAAATGCTCTGTATAAGGAATCTTATTGCTCTGTATAAAAAATAAAATAAAAGACAATTACTATCCATATTTTTTCTATTTTTTAACTTTTAATTATTAATCAGAACATCAACCAAAATAATTTATCCAAACTTCCAAATGTTTTCTCATGAACAGCTATTTACGTAAATGTCAAATTAGTTTGAGATAGTACAGTTGTTCATCCGACTGATAGCAGAATGGAAAGGCAGAGTGAAAGTCAAATCAAACCCTTGAATCGAATGTACGATTCACGAAAATAGCAGAATAGGGTTGTTCAATCAAATAAGTAACGATGAAAGGAAAGTCAAATAAGTGCAACTCGCAATTCTGTTTGTCTGTTCGGCTTCAGCCTGAGCGACTTGATCAGTTTTCTTTAAACCTAGTACTAGGCGTTTTATTGGCAATTCTCCGAAAGGATTGTTCTGTATGTCATGTTAAAAAATAATGAGAGCAGCTATATTTTTGGCCATCATATTTTTTTAGTTCTATAGGATTCTATATCGAAAAAGTCAAAGACTACCTTTTGGTAAAATTTATTTTCCCCAAAAAAATCTAATTAATACCTGTACCCCCATATAACTTTTTTTTTTAATTTTCTACTTTTTATTGAAACAGTGTAGAAAGATTTTAATAAAAAAAATTTTGATGGATAAGCTTTTAGAAAATTTGAGTTTAACAACAATTTTAGAGAAATATTTCTTTTTTTCGAAAAGTATGTTTTTTTTTTTTTAATTTTAAAATCTTACAAAACTTTTGCACTTTTACTAGATTAAGTCCATTGCAACAGAAAAGTACGATGGTGTTATATGGTTTCTATGGCAGATGTCAGAGTTCAGTTCGAGAATCCAGTTGGCCCCCTTCTCACTAACCACCATAAAAACCTCATGTATACGCTCCTGGCAGCAAGAAAGAGAGAGAGGGGGCATGAACTAGCCAGCCGGAGGTGTGAATCTTACTACTACTATATATCACTGAACGGAGTTAAGAAAATTTCATGCCGGAGAATAATATAACTTAAATTTTGGAATGTTAGACAAAAAGTTGAGCCAGAATTCTCCAAAAGTGGGAAGAAGGGTCTGTTACTTCGTTAGGAGGAAAGGGTCGAAGATGTTATTGACTCTTCTGGAGGTTTTATCCCACCCATTTAGTCGTAAGAACACCACCATGACTACTGCTTACTTTGTACTTTTGTTTGACAGTTCACCAAATATCGTTTCGTAGTGTCAACTGTTATTCATTTCTGAAATTCTGCTAAGAAATAATTCAAAATGGAAACAACAAATGTCGCATTTTAACATTTGCTTTATTGTTGATACAAATTACAAAAATAAAATTTCGTAATCTTACTAAACCTGTTTCACCAGATCGAGAACAGACCTAATATTTTTGATCTCGAAAATATCAAGTTAATCAAAAGAACTATTCACAATAGATCCTTACTATGGTGAAATAAGCATCGAAATCTTTGTTTAAAAATTTAAAATCCAAAACTTTTGTCTCTCAACATCCACAGTTTTTCAAAAAAAAAAAAAAAAAAAAAAACTGATAACGATCCATCAATAGTATTGACAAAAGTCAAATAAATGTCGTATTGGTGATAATTGGCAACCGTTATAAGGGCCTTAGTTTCAGTTGCAAAGAAATTTTCTTGTTATTGGTTCTTCTATACATGAATACATTTAGAAGCATATCGCTTAGTAAAAGCCCAATTTCATGAGTAAAGGCATAAGTTGATTGGGAATTAAGACACCATTTATGCTTAAGACCTTATCAAATAAAGATACTGCTTTTGATTGATTTACAACCAAATATAATCTGCGCTTAGTCCTTGTATCACAGTCTGCATAGTTGGCAATTATTTTAGAACTTTCGAGCTGAGTAACTGAGTCTAAGAGCCTCAATTAATTGAAACGGATACCATAAATATCCATGAGTAGATTTTCTAACTTTAAAGTTTTGAGTACGAATTTTTACCCATGCCTCCTTTATAATTTAACTGTTTCGGGCAACACATGAACACAATTAGTGTAAATTCCTTACATCTTTTAAACAAATATATTCCTTTGAAATAAACTCATTTCCTAAGAAGCTTTTATATTCCTCAATGCCGAAAATTAATTATGTTTTTTAATTTGTCTTCAAACAATACTTACCGTTAAATATTTACTTCTGGGAATAATAATTTCAATATTTAATGAATTTAACTCGACATAATGGCCACATTAACAATGTGTACCTCACACAGAGTACAATATGTAGATAGGTACTATAATAACGCTCGTAAGTGAGGGTGCATAAATTAAGAAATGTTTGATTGGAACTTGGTTCTCATACCTTTTCGGCTCTGTTTTGCAACTGATAAGCGAAATTCATTATTATTTTATAGAATTCCATAAAATTTATTCAGCCTTGTCGTTCTGAATATAGTAAGCATTTATACAGAACACATACATCTACAAGCATATAGATATAAAATGATTCAAGGGGGGTAGTTAAGTTACTTACACTCTGAGGAGTAATAAATTTTAAATTAAATAAACTTGCACATACACATAGAGGCAGATACATGTATGGGTGTGTAGAGAGGTTTTTGTAATATATAAATACTCGCACATGTTCACATTCGAAAATAATAATATTCGTACTCTGAAAGTTACCGAATGAAACGAAATAACTCACCCTGTTCCATTTCTTTATGATGCGAAAGCGGGCGCAGGGTTATGGAAATGGAAAATAAATGAAAGTATATACTTTGGTATTCAGTTCCGTTTTCCCTGTTACACTCCGCTCTGCTATCTTTTTATAGCACCCTTAAAAAAATGTCAATTATTAACCTCCACCCCCTGTACTACCCAAAGATGGGGGTGGACTTGAGTTTAAAAAAAAAAAAAGAACTTAAAACACAAAACACACATATGGAAGCCTTCTGAATCTAAAATATCCGTCGAATGTATTCCATTTGAACACCTGAATGGAGGTAGAATGTTGTTTTGCACCCTGACAAGAGTAGAGTGGCATTTAAGGGTTTTGTTTTGACCAACAATGCGTGTACTATTATACAAATTTATCAATGAAGTTTGTTTTTATGTTGTTTGTGATGGTAATATACTATATAAATATAAATAAATGTTTTGCTTGTATTGACCAACAGAACGTGGGTTGTGTTAATGAGTTTTTCAATTTTTTTTACTTTATCAGTAGGGTCCTTAGTTTTATTTGTTCCCAATTATAAATAGAAGTTTGCTTGTTCAAAAAGTTTCCTTTATAAATCTTGTGTCCTCTTGCTTTGTGGAGATTAACACGTTTTTATTATTTACCCTTAGCCTCAAAAAGATATTTCGATTTCATATTAATACTTTCAGGGTCCAAAACTACAGTCAAACTAGGATTTAAAATCACAGGAATCTGAAACAGGCTGTATTTTAAATTTTATTGTTCTTCAATGCCTGAAGAACTCGAAAGATAAGGGTATTCGATTCCCTAGCGCTGTACCCTAATCTTCCCCTTCTTATAAAACAAAACGGATAAATTATTAGTACCAACATATTATCAGCTTGAATTTCTCAACAGTTTTAGTCTCAGTTCTCAGTTATTTGTATTGCCCAAAACGATAGAGGGCAGCAGTATTTTTACCGCCCTCTATTTGTTTAGAATTTCAAAATAAACATTTAAAAAGAGGGTTTGTTTCACATTTCTTTGGCTGTAGAAAATATTTCCCCTAATGAAATAACCCACAAAATTGGGTAATAATTCTCAAAATCATAAATGAAATAGTTACATAAGTCCCCAAAAAAGTATGGAATAACCCCTACAAACAGAAAACGGGTTCCAAGTATTTTAACCCCCATTTTGGGTTCCTATTGCGTTCCTCCAAGGGTATTTTTAAGTGCCAAGAAGGCAGATCCCAAAATCTTAGCTGCACTTTTTGAGTCCTCTGTTGCGCTCTGCTTAGGGTGTGTTTAATCGCCAGGCAGGCACCTATGAATATCAAGAGTTATCATGGGTAACATTACCTCTGGGGGCACGCTTTGCGGGTTCTCAGGATCTTGACTCCCCTTTTGTGTCCTCTAGTGCGCTCTACTAATCTTATGTGTAATCGCAATGCAGACAGCTATGTATATATATCAAGAGTTTTCTTGGATAACAGTACCCTAAGGGGCACGTTTCACGTTTCAAGGGTTCTTTTGATTTTTAGTTTATCTGTACCGATCACGTAACTATACGTTGCTCCACTTGGGTTCATTCGTCCGGCAGTCGATTAAGAATAATTAAAACATCATAGAATCACCCCTCCCCAATTTTAAATACGAAGTGAGTCCCCAAAAACCATGAAAGAAATCCTCAATTTTGGGGGATTTTTTGTTGCTGATTTACCTCCCTTAAGGACATTCTAAATTTTTCACATATCCACTACTTCTTCTGTACCTTATTAAATTTTATAATATATGTATATAAGTACATTAAAAATATAACTACACAATTAATTGCAATTTTCGAATAAATAATAAGCAAGCAATTAAAAGGCAACGACGAAACTATCATTAAAGCACCCAAGACGTTCTTGTGTTCCAAAGTTCAGGGCCATTTGGCATACACGAATCTATCAATATAGTCCAAGCACAATGCACCGGCCATGTCGACTACAGAGAGCACGTAGACGTAGCAAAAGGCGTTATCGCCAAACCCATTAATTCCCGTCTTTCTTCGGATGCATAATTCTTTTACGATTTTTCTTCTTTTTTTTTTGTATCTGAGCATAAATATCTTTTAATGGAAACAAATAGACTGGGTTTTTCGTTTCACCGGGAATGTTGGTGAAGGTTTCTGCAAGATTCTTGGTTATGCTCTTGTTAATGAGCTCTCGTTATTAGATCTACCTATGTACATGGAATGTTAATAATTTTTGCATCGCCTCAGAAAAATTATTAAACTTTGAAGTAAAATTATTTTTGTTTTATTTTTTTCAGGCTCCTATGGCTTTCTATCCAACATGGCAGACAGATCCATCACAAGGTTGGCAAAATCAATTTATCCAGCAAATTCCGCAAAATAGTCCGGCAATAACGTCGCTCAATTCGCTGGAATTCCAACCACAAAGCTATTCATACCAACCGCCCAATGGATATGTTCAAACCGGCCTCGGATTCGATCCGAATTATGGGAGAACGTATGCCGCTCCGGTGCAGCGTTATGAATTTCAAACGCAGCAAATATCTTCGCCAATAAATCAGGTATCATTGCAGAGTGTGAGCTTTGCTCCGGCTGTAACCTATGCGGGCCAAGTATCAACGGCTCCGGCTCCACCTCCGGTTGTTTTGTCGAATTCGTCGGCATCTACTGCACAGCAACATCAGTTGCAGGTGGGGGCAGCATCTGATTTGAATAAGACCATGTCGGGAAACGACACGCCTGGATATCCGCGGGTGAGCAGCGTACCGCCGCGCTCACTCAATTGTAACGGGTATTCAGGCGACTTCAGCGGAAATCAAGCAACTGGACCCCAAACAGTAGCACAACAATCAGCAGGAGCAGCAGGAAGTGGCACGAGCGCACCAACTGGCCAACAGCAGAGCTCCAATTCGAACGCACAGCAAACGCAACAACAGTCATCTTCTCCCATGCATCCGCCATCAGCACAAAGCTCTCAAAATCAACAGCAGCAATCTTCTCAACAGGTTCCACAATCGCCGACACGAGGCCACATGCAGCAGCAGCAACAGCAACAGCGGCATGTCTCTCAGTCTCCTAATCATGTTCCTCAATCGCCCAGCAGTCACAGCAGCAGCAGTAATTCTAGTAACAACATGCAGCAATATCCGATTCCACCATCTCCGAATCATAATTCTCAGCAGATGTTGCACGCTCCTCATCAGGGTATGCATACGCCAAATCAGCAGCAACAACAACAGCAGCACCAGCAAACTCAACCCAATCAAATCTCTTCGCCCAGTCATGCTCAAATGTCCCAGGACTGGAACTGGAATAATCAAAACCAACAACAACCCGGTGCTCCAGGCGAAATGTTCAACCAAGCGGAACGTGTCAACTTGAACACCCGAATAAAATCGATGATATTGCGGAAGAACGATCCTAAGGACATCGGTCAAGGTGCCGATGTTCAAATGCAGACACCAACTGGTCCATCCGCCACTCATGGTCAGTCCCAAAATCAGACCGGTCATTTTTTATCGTATAGCCACCATCTCCGAGGCGATTCAGCATTGAACGCCAGCGGTTCTAGTGTGCCACAGCAACAGCAACAGCAATCGCATCAGCAACCATCAGCGTCAGCAGCAGCAGCAGCTAGTGGGCCACTAACAGAACCACACGGAGGTGGTGGCGATCAAATTTGGAAGCCGCAAGGTCATTCTTTTAAGAAACCACCGAGCAGCTTCCAAAACTCAGATCAACCGCATCATCAAGCACAACACCATACAACATCCCATAGCAGTAAGTCGAAAAAGAAAAGCCATAGTGCGGCCGATGTGGAGAAAAATAGCAATGATCCAGGAGGGGGCAGTAGCCTGCAACATCATCATTCCCAGCAGCACGGCCACCACCATCAAAGAGGATCTCCTCATCACCAGGTCGACATAAAAACCGAAAAGTCTAGTTATCCTCCAATGGCTGGTTATGGCCACCATCCTGATCCGAATTCTTGTTATCCCGGAATGAACCCGCAAGGCCAGTATCCGATGATAAAGCAAGAACCGGGGCTCATGCCACCACAGAGCAACAAAATGGAGGGATACGAGCGTAACTATCAGAACTTTATTCAGTATGCTGACTATTGTCAGAACGAGGTTCAACCAGCTGGAGGAAACAATTCATCCCAGCAGCAACAGCAACAACAGCAGCAACAGCACCAGCAGCAACAGCAACAGCACCAACAAGACTATCAACAGCAGCACGGTTATCAGAATCCTGCCGCTTCCTACTACGGTGCAGGCTATCAACATCAAAACAACTATCAGCAGAATTTCTCGCCCAGCTATCAGCATCCGCCACCACCGTTGCCACCACACTCGTCGTCAGCATCAACACCGTCTTCCTTTGGCTGTCCGCCATCTTCCAACGCGACGAAATCTTCCAGTTCCAGCTCTAAACGGGGCCACAGTCTAGTGGATATGGATCGAAAGCATGACCCAAGTAGTAATCTTTCGATGCCCATGAACTACGAAAAAGAGATCCCCGCACATGCATATCCCATTCCTCCAAATCGATATTCCATGATGCAAGCCGCCGATAAGGCGGCCGAGCTTCAAGCCAGCGAAGAAGTGGACAAAATTACCGGTTATCCGTTCCTAGGCGAAGGTGGCCCGGCGGCAATAAAAAATATCATCGGATTCTCATGCTGCCGGCAAGGTGGTACACGCGTACCGACAATGGAACATCTGAAAGATGGATCTTGCATGGGTATGCAGACAAAGGATGAAATTCTGGACGAGGAGGAAGAAGAGACTGACGAAAATGGTGAACCCAAGGCTCCCAGCAGCAAGAAGAAAAATGCCAGTGATGATGGTACCAGTGAGGAATCCTTGTCAGCACCAGCTGAAGTGGTTGTGAAACGGGAAACCATCAATCCGATGTATGACACAACGGATCGATTGGAAAAGGGAAACAAGGCAGAAATACCAGAGTGTGATTGTTTCTCATCGGATAAGAACCCACCAGAACCTGGAAGCTATTACACACATTTAGGTAAATTTTGGGCGCATTTATAGTATTATAGCCATTCTAACTGACTTATCTCCTTTTTGCAGGATCTTCAGCGACTTTGTCTGAATTGCGCAAAGAGATCGAAGATCGTTGTGGTATTTCAGGACGACAGTTGCGAATTGAAAAGATTGTATATACGGGCAAAGAGGGCAAAACGACGCAAGGCTGTCCTGTGGCTAAGTGGATCATTCGAAGAGCGGACCCTGAAGAGAAGATTCTTGTTGTTGTTAAGAAGCGCCAAGGTCACAAGTGAGTACTACTTCTGCTTCATTAAAACCTCACGATTAACCATCAATTTCTTTTAATTCGTTTAGATGTCCTGCAGCGTTTATTGTAGTCGCAATGGTAGCTTGGGATGGTATGCCCCGACAGGAAGCCGATAACGCTTATAAAAATCTGATTGGCAAGCTCAATAAATACGGTTTGCCAACAACACGTCGTTGTGCCACCAACGAAAACCGCACCTGTGCTTGTCAAGGTGAGCTTTTTTTTACCATCCATACGCAATGCCCTTAAAATAACTCGTATATTGTAAAATATTTTAGGTCTTGATCCTGAAACATCAGGTGCATCCTATAGCTTTGGTTGTTCATGGTCTATGTACTACAATGGGTGTAAATACGCACGCTCCAAGACCGTTCGAAAATTCCGTCTTTCGGTGAAAAACGAAGAGAGTGCTATCGAAGATCACATGAACCTCCTGGCCACGGTGTTGGCACCACTTTTCAAGCAAATAGCACCACGTTCCTATGACAATCAAACAAAGTACGAGAAAGAAGCGCCAGACTGTCGACTTGGTTTAAAACCGGGGAAACCATTTTCGGGCGTGACAGCTTGTCTGGATTTTTGTGCACATGCTCATAGAGATTTGCACAACATGCAAGATGGCTGTACGGTACAAGTGGCTTTGCTGAAACCATCGAATCGTGATGGAAGACAACCGGACGATGAACAATTTCATGTCTTACCGCTGTACACAATGGACGCAACGGATGAATTTGATAGCGCCGAAGGACAGAAGGAGAAACATCGTACTGGTGCCGTGCAAGTCCTCGACAAGTGAGTGTAGCGTTGAGTTTTGATTGTCAGACTCAGTTCTAGAATTGTTCTTTTTTATTAGTTTAAAACACTTATCTAACTTTTTTTTCTTTCTTTAGGTATCCTTGTGAAGTTCGAGTACGATCGACACCCCTTGTTCCATGCCGGAGGCATGGTAAAAAACGCAAGGACGGCGAAGAGGTCGTAGAGGGTGCTGGTGCAGCAGTAACACCTCAGCAAACAACGCCGCAGCCTCCACCAGTGACACCGAATCCACCGCCGCCCACGAAAAAGGAGTCGAGTAAATCTAGATCGAAATCAAAGCAAAACCAACAAGCTCAACAGCAACAGCAATTGAATCCACCATCGACACCGTCGGCACCACCATCAACGCCCTCACCTCGGTGTCAGACACCAGTTACCAACAATCCAAGCCCGGCGGGGAGTGCGTTCTCTACACCACCTGTCAATAATGGCCATAATGCAGGCAATAATAATCTAATGTCATCCAACTCGAGTCTGATGAACATGGCAACTATGATCGATACCTTCACTGATGCCCAGCTGCAGTCGAATCAGATCTCAAGCACCGTCTTGGATTCGCCATACTCATATGACTATCAAACGGGTTCTTACATTGACTCGCGCAACTATTATGGCAATTGGCCTCCACCACCATCTGCTCACCCCGCTGGAGTTCCACATGCAGTTGGGGCACAACATCCTGCGACTCAGCACCCTGCTTCTCAACATCCTGCTTCTCAACATCCTGCTTCTCAACATCCTGCGGCTCAACATCCGGCGGCACAGCATCCTATTGCTCAGCAACATACGGTGGCGACAAATTTGTCAACACCACCAAATCCGCCATTAACTCCCACCACACCAAATAGTCACCATCATCAGTCACCTCTCCCGCCAGCACCGACTGCTGTGCAGCATCACGACGGGTATGGAAACTTCAATAGTCATCTTCCGCCAGTCGGCAATCAGCTGACACAGCTTCAAGATGTCCGAGGAGATGTGAAAAGTCGTGGAGGAAGTGAAGAGAATCCAGATTCGACCACAATCGTAAATAACCTGAGTGAGAGCAGTAAATTGACGCCTTTGACTCCAATCACTAACTTGGGGCCTCCGCCTCTGGAAGAAGGCTTCGTAAAACCGAAGCCGCCGCCTGACTATCAATATTCGCAGTATCCGAATAACTACCAAATGTATCCACCACCACCCCCAACGTACTCGCCGTACGACGCTTACAATAACATGAACTACAACTATGGCTACCACCACCAACCATACTCGCCGTACAGCATGTACCCGCAGCAAACGCCACCCCCAACGCCACCACCACCGTCACCCAACTGGAACATGTATCCGCCGTCCACATCGACGCAGCATCCCCTCCCACCACATGCAGCTGCCGCTGCCGCCATGCACCACCAGCAAGCGGCCTATACACCAACAGCACTGCCACCAGTAACACACACCCCGCACGCACATCATCAACAAACTTCCCTGCCGCCACAACAGCAGCAACATCCACACCATCATCATTTGCAGTCGTTATCACAATCGCCGTTGCATCATCATCAGCAGCAAACACCCTCTCAACAGCAACAACACCAGCAGCATCAAACACCCACAGCACAATCGAAGCACTCACAGATTCCACAACAACAACAACAACAGCAGCAGCAACAACAACCGCAGATGGTAACACCACCTCTGCAGCAACCGCCACAAGTTCAACAGACGGCACCGCAAACGGATTTGTCACCTCCACCAAATGGTGCCAGTGGGGCCACTGTGAAGGCCGAACCCATTGGGGAAGTAACTGAGATCAATGAGAACCTTGAAGCATTCCAAGATCCACAAATGGGTGGTGTTGCGATCGCTCTCAATCACGGCAGTGTTCTTATCGAATGCGCCAAACATGAGATGCATTCCACAACGGCTGTCAAACGACCCAATCGTCATCATCCCACACGCATGACACTGATCTTCTACCAGCATCGCAATCTCAATCGCACCCGCCATGGCATCGACGAGTGGGAAGAAAAGATGAGGGTAAAGAAGATCAACACCGAAGCCGATGCAAAAGCCAAAGAAGAAGGCCAAACTAAAATCAAAAAAGAACCTTTAGACGAAGACGAGCTCGACGAGCTAGGTGAATGCAGTGGTGGGGCCAGTGGTGGAAATTCCAACCGCAAGGAAGGCAGCAGTAGCAAATCCGATGGTCATCAGCAAGAAGCAAAGCGAAATAAAAAAGACGGAAGCGACAGCAAGGCAAAAAAAAACTCCAACTCAAACAATCACGAGCAGTCAAAAAACGAGAAAATGGTCCTCCGTGCACCGACCCTAACAACTACTTCGTGGACAACTTTATTCCCCATGCATCCATGTGTGGTAACTGGGCCCTATCAAGAGGGCAACAGTAGTCCATCATCAACAACGGCCTCATCACAGGCCTAGGTGTCGGAGGGCTGTATAATTTCGCCTCTATATGATTTAAATAAGGAAGAAAAAAGGAATATAAGGAAAAAAACCTTAAACTATAAGAATAACTCTGCTCAATGATTGTGATTAAAACAAAAACAAAAGGAATAAAAATCCTTAAATTTAATTAAAAAAAAAAACAAAACGCAAATATCTGCGCTGTGCCATAAAATATTGAAAAATTGTTGAATTTAATTCGCAAAAAGATCACGCATCATCATCTTCACATCGCAATGACTCTCTCTCTATATGTATCACAAAACATACCATCCACAACCACAAAAATCAAGTTGTTGTAGTTTTTTCTTCTCTCAATTAAGTTGCATTCATCTCTCAGTTTATATTTTTTAGAAAACGAAAATTAAAAGAAAACAAACATCGTTGCCAAAAGTACAAAAAATAAATAAAAAAAACAAACCGAACTACAATTAGTTTCTCAGTAATGAAAAAACGGGACAAATTAAAACTCCCTTTTTCAAAAATACAAACACCAACTAAATCAACTACAAAAACAAAATAAACTAAAAAACAAAAGCTGCTAGGTTAGTTTTTACTACACACGAACATCCATCATTTTATATTAAAACAAAAAAAAATATTTTTAATCTCAGAAGATAAATAAAATACCACTTTTTTTAAAGTTCGTTCTTTGCTTTTAATTGAACTTACCGAGATGTTGTGAATTAAAAGCAGAAAACAAACAAACTACGCCATGTATCTCATAAACAAAACAAAAAAAACAAAAACTACATCCCTTCGGATAAATTCTCATTCTTAACAAGATGTTTAAGTTTTGTCTAAATTTTAATCTCTGCAGCAAACATTTTGTTAACGACGAGAATTTAAAAATACAAAAATCATTAGTGATTTTCTTTTAATTTTAAGAAACTACTCGTAGAATTATTACTAATTATAATTAAAAAGAAATAAACAAATGAATTGTTTAAATTATAAAAATATCGAAGACATTAGATCGTTTTTAGTTGCTTTTTTCTATTTTAATTTAATGTTAGGTGTTTCTTTTTTTTTTAATTTAAACAAAAATTGCAAACACAATTTTTATAAGAAACAAAACAAAAAAAATAAAAAAAAAAACTATATGCAGACATTATTGTGGATCAAAGAAAGACTCGAAACCAAGAAGTATTAAATAACAAAAGAATGAATTAAAGTTAAATAAAATGAAAATAAAAAATATAAAAAGAAAACTAAAATTTAATAAGGAAAATAATGTTAAATAATTATTATGTTAATTGTAGTAGTTTACATCGCGCTATATGATTTTTCTTTTTGTTTTCCTCAAATGCTTCTCTAATTTAATTTTCCATCCATATTCAAATCTTCATATATTTTTGATGTTTCTATAAGATACAAAGTAACTATGCAATTTTGTTGCATTAAATTATATTGGAAAGAACAAGAAATCATTTTAATTCTCTGTTGTAATGTATGCTATTCTATTATTATGATTATAATATTATTATTTATGAACAAAAAAAAAAACAAAAACAAATGCATATGTTTCTTTTAGTTTTCTGCTCTTTCTTTTCTCTTTTTTTATTTTAAATAATTATTATTATTATTATTAATATTAAATGACAATGATACACAATTATACATACATACATATATATATTTTTCTCTTTTTGATAAATAAACATGATTTTTTCGCTAAAATATGAAGATTTTGTTTTTATTTCTTTTTGATTTGAAGTTTTGTTTAATTTTATATGAATATGTTTCGTTTCTGGTTGCTTCTTTATTTTATGTTATGGGTTTTAGGGTGACCGAAATTATTCGTACAAACCTCCTCACCTCTCACTAGCAAGTTTTTAATTAAGTAAATAATTACGACTAGGTTACTATTGGAAGAACTGTTAGCTAACCAAAACTGGTATTGTGTTTCACATTTGTTATTCCTACTAAATTGGTTTACTCCTATTTTCAAACAAAATTTCAAAATTAAGGAAGTACATGTAGAGGAAGTTTGAGCAATAGGAATACATTTTGAAATGAAGTTAAACTTGAAAAGTTTTGAAAATGATTGTGAAGTTTCTTCAAAGACAGCTACTATTGACTTTTAAGTTCTAAAAACCAAGAAAATAGTGATTTTTCAATAGGAAATACCAAGAATTATTTTAAGGGTCAATTTAGAGTTCGCGAAGGAAAGCAAAAGCTTGACAAATGAATTAATTTGTTTTTACAACAGAATAAATATTCGCCTCAAATATCACAATTAAGCTAGTGTATAAGGCGTTTATGGATCATACCTCAACCGACTTCAGTTGTTAGAACTTCGACACACAATTGATGGCAATCAGAAATAAATTTTGTTTTCAATTCAAGTGAGTTTGAAACTTAACTGAGTTGACAAGCCCAATAAAGTTTAAGTGAACGAAAAATAAAACACGAATTCCATGACAGAGCCGTGAGCTCAATTCTCAGTCGCTGCCACCTAAGAACAAATAAGGTTTTTTTTCAGGAGCAGAACCTCTTTCGAGAGCTCACAAATCCTCCAAGAACATCTCTTGCAATGAAAATGTGCCTCTTAGTTCTTTGGACTCCAGAAAAAACAATAGATCTCCTTCATTTCTTCCGAAAACACCCATAGGTTAATGGTTGAAAGTTGTACGTCACTAGGTCCTAGTTCATCTTTAAGTAATAAATGATTAGAAAACAAAGGCGCAACATTCAAGGTACAGCTTATTATCAAGGTATTAGTATGATATTACTTAACAATTTTATAACTTTTTAGTAAATTACTTACTCTTTCTTAATTTTAAATATTTTCGAACTAGTATCGTACTAAGGCTGTTTTTTTTTTAAAGAAATTGCTTCTGAATTAAACAGACCTGTTTTGATGATTGTAGATGTCAAAGAGTAATGTGAAGTTACCACGATATTAATAGGATCGGATTTTGATAGGATCGGGCATTATCGAATTGAACGTTAACCGACACTAATTTGTAATTTTCTTGTTTCTATTTGACATTTTGTTGCAGGAAAAAGTTGGCGCAAAATTGAAGTCGAATTAGTACGATGTTAAAACTGTTTCAGTATGATAAAATTGCTCGTGACTTATAACCGACTAATGCGGTTTGCCCAATGCTTCTTTGTTTAAAAATCCGAAAAATATAAGATCTTAGTTTTGAGCTTTCCGATCTCAGTTTAAAACTCATACCATTCGTTTATGGACTTTCTTGTCAATCGATTGATGGCTAAAAACAAAACTTAAGAAAATCCGAAAATTTAGTGATTGTTTAATTTAGACTGATTGAAATGTCTCTTGTATTAAAGAGATTTTCTTAGCAAAAGCGGAGATGAGTGGGTAAGAGCCGCTCCTTAGAAATTCAAATTTTCGACTTGTTATCCTGCTTCTTAAATTTAGGCCTACCAAACATATTCTTATGGCATAAAATAGTTTTCTTTTCACACAAGCGTTTATTGAGACCCTTATATTGTTATAGCACGGGCTATAGAAAAATTAAGGAGGGTGAGAAAGGAGTTTGTTTTTAATGTTTGCAACTTCAAATGACAAGCGAAAACCGTGCCGGCTAAATTATAAAGGGTTGGCCAAATACAAGTATCTTTTTAAAAATGCAATAAAATGAACAAAATTTAAATTTTTCAATATATTTTGGCTTTATTAGTAAAAGCAAACATTTCCATTAATTATGGAACACATCGTCGTTTAAGTGGCTGCCTCGGATGGAGACAATTGGACCTTTTTAGCGAATAATCAGACATTTTTGTGGAGAATTCTGCTTAGGCTAGTGCGTGAAATGTTGAACTGTTCAGATCGATGTTGAGTTAATGTTCGTAAATTAAGTATTTCACACTCTAGGCTACAGCAGCCACATTCTCATCTGTGCGTACAGTACGACGACGACGGGGACCATGAGTGTTGTCCACTAGCATACTAGTCTCATGAACTTTTTGTACAAACTTGCGTACAGCAGGCACTGTTGGTGATTCATTTCGACCAAAACTTCTTTTCAAAAAACGCACTGTTTGGGCTACACATCACCCACTAATAAGTTTTCAATATTTCCCAACGTTGTTCAAGTGTAAAGCAACGACTGACTTTCTGTCAAGATTTCGAGCGGGAAACAGCAGTGTCAAAATAACCTACGATTTAAAAAGAAGCCACTAGATGGCTCACCCGTGTATATTGATGTAGTGGGACTAAAAATCGAATCTATGTAGGTACTTGACGGTTCGTTCACTGGTGAGCATTTCTAACGAAACTTGTATTTCGGAAGAACGGATTGAGAGTAGAAATAGAACTGGCAACTCCGAGTGAGCATTGTTTTTGAAAGAGACTATAAAACAAGGAAAGAAATAGAAAAATCAATCGTTGTTGCAGAGATGTGAATGATTCCATTATAGTTCTGTTTCCATTAGTTTTAAAGCTATGTTCTGGATTATATACAGTAAATGACGAGAAGTTTGAGCTGCACATGTCCAAAGAACTAATTGTTACTTGAGTTTTGGATGTTTAAACGCCTTATAAATTGCAGCCAGATCAGGCGGTGAAAAATGTCTTATACTAATATAGAAATCCTAAGCATTTAGCAGAATGAGAGATTTTCGGCTTCTTCGATGCGAGTGCAATTCAGCGACAATCGCACAGAGAGTACAATGTTGCTTCAATGGCTATAGAGACACGATTTTTAATAAATAAAATTATTTTAAAATTAAATTATTATTACATTGTACATATTATTTGTATTATAATAAATTAAATTATTTTTAACAAAAGCAACAAAGTTACTAATAAGATAAATTGAAATACTATTGGCACAGAAAAATGATTGTGTACTTTAAAAAACTGTCACACTTTCGAAAACAGTTTTTTATTATATTATGGAAAATGGATGATCGCAATGGATTTATCTCTTTCAATGCGATTTGAATCAATACTGCAAAATATAGGATCCAATCTAAACAATATCAAAATCAATGTTGAATAGCTTTGAAAAAAAAATGCACTCTGGATATTGGAATTTAGACTTATGTCATTTTCAATTTCATGTCCAGAAGTCTTCTCAAACCATGCCATTAGAAAAAGGTACTCTTCTGACGATTCTGATGAGAAGAGAATTTCGCTACTCGATTTGAAGTCAGAATCCACTCAAGAAGACCAAATTTCAAAGTTGAGTAGAAGTAGTTAGCGACGTTCCATTGAATTTCAGAATGAGTGGATCTTTGAGTGAAACCAATGGAAAACGACATAACTGACATATATGTAAGTAGACTAGAGAGATACTTCTACAAAAAGATGTCAAGTTTTATTTGAAAATAATACTTTATTTAAGAATAGAAAAATATAGAAATGTAAAAGGATTTTTCTACATATTTATTTTGCTTAAGATGAGAACTTCATATTCCTCTTCTTACGTTGCAGTACATATACGAATAGATACACTGGAAAACCCTGATTATGAACTATAGATATTATATTATTATATCTTCTTATTTCTTAGGAACGTACGGTACCTACTTTTTGGTCAAGTTTTGCCGAAATAATTATGCCGCTCCTGGAAAAACTACGGTGTAAACAGTAAGAAAAATGAAAAAGCTATTATAATAGTCTATGTAGTATAACAATCTGGTTGGGGTTTGACTCTAATCTTACCTCAATTGAACGGGTATATTTTAAAAACACCGTTTTTTTTAAGGTAGGGGATTTTTTAATAAATGACGTTTTATTAAGATTGAGAATTTAAAGCAGCTCTTTATTTCGTTAAGAATTTTAATACACCATAAAGCAGAACAAATAAATAAAAGGTAAGACATATCTGTGTGATATACATTATGTACTACATATGTATATGTCTGTTTTACTTTTGCCAAGATTATGAAGTTGTTATTATAAAAACGACAAAATATATCAAGATTTATGAATTATTAAATAAGAGAGTAATCACACTCGAAACGTTGGATTTGAATCAACGAATAATGAGTCCCATGGCCCACAAAAACACCTAAACAACACAAAAGGTCACATAAATATGAATAAATTGCTCAAATAAATAGGTAGTAAATGTTATATAGAAACAATTTTATTATTTTTTTAGTTTACTTTATTGCAGATCTGCAGCAACCAGGAGAAAACGTTTTTATTTACTTTAATTTATCTATTTAAATTTTTATCATCTTTTTGAAAAATAAATTTTTTTTAATATCTAAAATTGTTAAAACATTCATATATTCAAAAACATCAATCCACATTAATGTTTGCTCCAAAGCAATACAAATGTTTATGCTAAGCTTTGATATTCACCACAAGCAATACAAAACAAAACACTACTTATGTTCATCTTACAATAAAAAAAAACAATCAATAAGTAATAAATTATTTTTGATTAAAATCGCTAAGCTTTAAAATTGATTTAAGTTACATAAATAATTTCTTCAACTTATCCGAAAGCGAAAGACAAACATTAGAGAATAAAAGTAAAACTTTGAAACAAACTGAGCAATTGGAAAAAAAACATTTTCCAAAGAGTATATCAATACCTTACAAAAAAAATTGGCTTAAATAAAATATTAAATTTGGACAAAATAAATGATTAAACAAAAAAATTTAAAAACGGAAAAGAGACAGACAAGAACAAAAATAAAAAATCGTACGGAAAATATTATTGAAAATTAATAAAGGCATATATTTTAGATATAAGAGAAAAAAAATCATAGGCATTATAAAGTATAATTGATAAATAAATCATAAATTAAACATTTTAAATGGCAAGCATACCCCAAAAATTGGTTTAAGAATTAAAAAACAAAAGAAATGAAAAATTCAATGTACATTAGGACACATTAAGGTAAATTTAAATATATATAAATATATATATATAAAATTATAAATAAATGAAAACAACAAACAAAAGTATTCCATATTTTCTTGTTTACTATATATTTTTTAATTTAAAAAAAAAAGAACTTAAGAACGTAAGAGCGATAAAACGCATAAACTGAATAAAAATGAATATTAAAAATGTAACAAAAAAAATTAACTTAAAATATTAAATAAAAAATGCCATAGAAATACTTGATATTTTAATTAAAATATAATTTCTTCTTTAACAATTAAATCTATGTTCATCATTTTAATTTCGGATTTTTTTATTTTAATTATGATCTACCAAAAAAGACTTTTAAGAAAATTAAAAAAGAAACTATATAATTATTACTTATATAAGTTTGGTTAGCAATTTTAAAGATGCTACACTTTAATTTTTTTTTAATTTTTACTGAACGTACGTATTATAAAAGTATATATTATACATATATATTGTGTATACATAAATCAAATATATGTATATTAAAAATGAGATTGAAACAAAACAACACAACAACAAAAAATTAAACATACAAATATATTTATTACATATTTAAAACAAAAATAAAATTTAAACTAAAAAAATGGGTGTCTTTTATTTCGTTGGAAGAATTTATAAACCAAGGAAGAAATAAGAGATCTAATTTGGTTGTAATTTTGTGAGACTTTCCATCGAGCATCTTCCAAATCGTTTACAGTCAAAGACGGTTTTTTTTATTTCCAATTCATTTTCATTTTTCATAAGCTTATATACTATGTTTATCTTAAAGATAGACAAAAATTCAGAAAAAAACTAGCCTAACTGTTAATATCTTACAATACCTTAAAACTAACTTACTGGACCCACGCGGGCGCTCTAATGTCGATTTCCTTTACACACTAGGGATTTTAGGGATTTCGATCCCATGTCAAATTTTGACTTTTACGACAGATTTTACGTTCCTTCACACCAAAAAAATCGATTTTTTTTGACAGAGATCAAATCCTTCGAATCCGTATTTGGAGAGGGATTTACATGTATACGAAATACGAACACTAAAAGACAAAATTTGACATGGGATCGAAATCCCTAGTGTGTAAAGGAAATCGACATAAGTTAAACTATACGGTTTTCCACCTTTAGTTCGCGATTTAACTAAACCATGGAATACGAGTCAAGTTCCCATCATACTTTTACATTTAAGGAAAATGTTCGTGGAATGGTAAAGTGACGTTTATAAATAAACTACAACAATAATGTCGTTTTTATTTGGAAATCCGGAAGCCCTCTGAACTCTTTTAAAAGTTATCACTTGGGAAAAAATGACAGTTATCGAAACCAGAAACCAAAAGTAGGTACTGATATACTTAAACGTCAAACTCGACAGTTGTCGTTTTTTGTATCCTAATTGTGCAATGTGATTTTCTTTGAACAAACATTAATTTTGATTTTGAAATGGATAACATTATTGTCCACATTTGACGTTTCACAGATCCAATCACAACAAACTTCAGAATCGCCAGAATAAAAAAAACGTGTTTAGTTGGGATCCCGGATCGGATAGAGATTGCAGATTGTCATACAAAAACGACATATTTATGTAAGTAATAATTGTTTATTGGTTGGGTTTCTTTCTAACTTGTTTGCAAAACCTGCGTCAGGCTAGGACCGCAGTTGCGATTTCAAACGCACGATTTTTTAGTCGCAAAAATAGAACACATGAATTTAAATGAGAATGAACGCACTTGCTACCAACAAATCATGACGATTTAAAAGTCGCAATTTGTTTCATTTTTCTTGCGATGCGATTGTCGTAAACTTAAATGAAACACATGTACTCGAATGGATATGCCCATACTTGCGATTAAAATTACTACGACTTAAAAATCGTAGTCGCAAAGAGAAATTGGCAGGCACGCACTTGCTATTTTTTAGTCGCAAAAAGTAAGACACATGGCCTTAAATGTGAATGCACGCACATGCGACTTAAAAAGTTCTATTTTTTCAAGCGATTCTTCTGTCGCTACTTATTTGTAGCAAATGCGTGCACTCACATAAAAAGTAGAGTGTTTTATTTTTCGCGATTAAATAATCGCGCGGCAAAAAATCGGAAGTGCGTGCATGACAATAATTTGTAGCGACTACGACTTTTTAATCGCCTCGACGAAAAATCGCAAGTGCGGTCCTAGCCTCAGTCATTACATTAGGCCCGGTGCACACAAGCGTTCTTTTGAAGCGCGATACCGCAGCGTCACCGCCTTTGCGTCTTACAGTACTCACAAATGAATTGAGTGGTGCACACACGAGTGCGGTGACGCTGCGGCATCGCGCGTTATTTTGCGTGTAAAAAGACTCGTAGGCTGCGGTACCGCGCGTCAAAATAACGCATGTGTGCACCGGGCCTTATTGTATTGCATATAATGGGGTTTCCAATAAGGGCAGGCAGAGTTGAGCTGAAAAAAATAAGCTGTGTGTGAAGTATTAACAAAATTCTTTTTTATTTGAAAGACCAATGCATGTCATTATATATGGAATATAAAATATAATACTGTTCAAGTACACTTTTCGGCTTCTCACGGCACAGATCGGAGTGGTTCGATTTTTAATGCCTGTTGCGCAGAGATCCGGCTGAATTTGAACGATGTTATGTTTCACTTTAAGGATATCGGTCGATTATGGTTTATTTGCGTGAAGCTGCAACTTTAGGAAATCCCACAAGAAAAAGTCTAGCTGGGTCAAACCTAACGTTATCTTAGATTCATTTGGTGTAATTTAGGCCACATGAAATTGGTCATCATCGTTCTGTAACGCTCGCCATTGACGATGACCGCTTCACCAACGTCGTTTTCAAAAGAGTACGGACCAATAACGCCGCCGGCCCAAAATCCACACCAAATGGTAACGCTTTCAGGATGCATTGTCACCTGGGGACAATGTGGGTTGGTTTTGTACCATATACAGCAAATTTGCTTGTGAACAACTCAATTCATCAAAAAACGCTTCTCGTCGCCATCGGTCAAAATGGGGGTCCTCTATGGTCTATGCTCATGAATTTTGAACTCCTGGTTCAGCTGGATATTATATGGACTTAGGCCCAAGTTCCCATGCAAAATTCGATAAGTTGAAGTCTGGAAAAATCCGAGTTGTAGTACACCGCGAGGAATCAACTGCCTCGGGTTTTGCTGTACACTTTTACTTTCACCGCGGTGATGTTCTCGGCCAACCTTGCGTTCCATTGACATACATTTGTAGATACTTTAGCTTATTATTTACCGAACCGGTCGTCTCAAATTTGACCATAAAGCGGTGAGTATTCGACTGTGAAAGGCCACCTCGTCCAACGTAAATTTGGAGCAACCTTTTGCACTATTGAACACTCATTTTGATAATAAAGTCTTATCATTTTATCGTGGTACTTGCCTAGGTGATTTGGCAAATTTTCTATAATAAACAACACATTTGAAAGACGTCACCAAATCAACATGGACGCCATGGGGTGCCAAAATCTACACGTGCCAATTGTATGCTTCTAAAACATAGACGTTTTGATTGGATAATGGATGACCTTAACGCTGAAGGCTGGATGGAGGGCTTTAATCAAATTTCCTTTTCCTTTTAAGCTCGTAAGCTGGTGAGAGGTTTTTTTTTTTAAATAAATAATTCTACATTAAACTGATGAGAACATTTTGTTAAATTTATTGAGCTACTGATTTTAGAACTCAATAAAATCCAAAAAGTCAGTTTCATAGTTCTAATTATAAAATCCAAGGTTTCTTTTTCTCTTGATAATGAAATTTTTATCATTTGTCATTGACATTGAAATATTGATTAAGTAATACAGTTTATTGATTTATTTTTTGCTAATCTGCTTGTATCAAAATAAAAATTAGAGAAGTACATACGTACTCGTACTCGTATGTGCATGCTATTCTGAATAACACTTGCTCTGTAGAAGATTAAATTTGGAATTTTTACCTTTCTCAATAACTTAAGCAATTTTGGTTTAATTGCCCTATGAAAGAGCATGACAGTTTTTTTGAAAAAGAATTATATCATTATGGACTTAAAGTTATCTGATAGAAATAAAAACGAAATAATTAAATAATTGTAAACTGGTGAAATCTCCTCATGGGAACCTATAGTAGAAATTCACATTTATTTAAAAATAATATAATTTATAAAATCGCCGTGCATAACCAAAATTTTTGGCATTTAGATGTCACTTGAACTAATCAGTAGATTTTGGTGAGGTCCTTGTCAATACGATAAACTCAGTTCATCTAACATCAATCCAATATAAAATACTTAGCTGATTTATGTATTTCAGTAGTATAGTATATAGTATATATTATACAGATGTCACCAAAACAACCTGGCCATCACAGGCCGCCAAAATCTACCCTTTGCATTTTATTTGTGTCTACAAATATTAAAAATATTTACCGAAATATATTTCTTGTAACTTCATAAGTTGGATGTTTGAAAGCTAGAAAAAAAGCCTCTCCAAATATGAGCCTTACAGAGACAAATGAATGGAGAATTTGGACTGATGACGAAAAACAAAAAAAAAATGTTCATTATCAATTTTCTTTAATGGACTTTTTTTCATTCAAGAGAAACATAGATATGCTTACTTTTAATCCAAATAATTATTGTTTTAAATATTTAAGTATTAAATGAGAATAGCAATGTCCATTTTTTAGTTAGAGTTCATCTGAGTTTCCAGGTTAAGCTTCAGTTAAATTGTTTTGAGAAGTTTTCATTAAATTTAATTATACAGTTAACCCAGTTAAACAGGAGGGACATTTTTTGACAGGAATGTCTGCGATTCTCTTTCTTATCTTCATAATTGATCTATTATTGTCTTAAAACTTCTTATCCGCTTCCTTGATGGGCTGACGACAACCAGCTTAAGTTTTTCACATTCGAACATACAGTCAAATGTAAAGGTTTCTTCTTAAGCCGCACTACTCGAATGTGAAATAATTTGCAAACCGCCAAAAGCGAATTTCTTCAAACTTGGGTTTTAAAGATGAAAGAGGATAAGAGGAAATTGAATATTTTTAATTATATTTATTGTTGGGCTCAAACAAGGTTGGGCATAAATAAGAAAAAATAAAATTAAAATTTTGAGTTTGATTTTTAAATCAATTTTTCAAAAACTGTTGGAAAAATTTTTTTAAAAAAGTGATTTCAGGCCGTTGTTTTTAAATATTTTTTGTTTTGTTTTAATTTTAAGAAAATTGTTTAATGGGGGGAATAGACCCCCCTCCTGTACTAGTTATTTTCTTTCTAAAATCAACCTACACGGTCTTACTTTTTTTCAAATCCTATGTGGACCAACCTGTATTTATAACTGAAAGTAATAGTATGTGACAAACCACTATGAAAAAATTTGAACATTTAGAAATTGGATGTTATGATTTTTATAACAAAAATGTGTTTCATTGTTGATCATGGGCAAAGTAAGGCTCAGTTCCAGCATACAAATTGACCCACTTTGACCATAGGTTGATCCATTGTGGATTTAAGGGATTTTCCCTCTGATTGTTAAACACTTCAAGTTCCTAATGAAGCGTGCCATACTACATGTATCTACATACATTCTACAAATCTCGCAAATGAAGTCAAAGTCTTTGGGGTAGAACTGAACATGTACTGAGAAGGTGATGTATCGATTACTTTTCTTCCTCATCCACGAAGGTTCTGCAGAAGTCGTTTGAATAGAAACTAAGTCGCATCGCGTGTTGTGTTTGTCTCTATGGTCCAACAACCAGCAAAGCTGAATATTAAACTTGTGGCAATCTCAGTAATAGCTGATCGAAAGCTGAGAGCTGTTATTGAGATTGTATAAATAGAATCCAGATATTTAAAGGCTGCTAGGCTTTCCGAGAAGATGAGGATATATTAGTATATTTGATATCACGTTTTATCTATTCCAAAAACTTCTGCCTCAAACACATTACATTTATTGCGAAGCCGAAAGGAGAGACTTAAATTTAGTCTTTTGGTGCCTGCAGCGTTTTTTTTTAATTCTACTTATTCGTAAGCGGCTGATCCGATTTCGATGAAAAAAAAATAACATAGCAGTTCTGTTAAAGTGTAAATAACTTTTTATAATACAATGTTCAAACAACTATTTCCTTAATTCAAGAAAAATTAAAATTTTATCAAATTTATTATTTCAAGAACAAATTCTAGAAAGTATGTTTTAAGGTGTATATTAGCAAATGTACATATATTGGTAAATTTTGTATATAAATTTTTTTTCTCAAGAAACATAAAATATAGAATAAATAAAAAGAGCAATTTTTAGTAATGGATGGATGGAGCAATTATGCAGAAAATGATTTCACCATTTCAAATTCCGGCTTAAGTCTTGATTTCATTTTGCATTTTACTGTTGGTATTAACCATCCTGCCTTGTCTTGTCAAAGTGCGGTTCGGAAAATAATTGCAATCCCCTTTTATTGCTGAGAACTTACAATATGCAAACAGAATTGGTTATATGTACATATTTACTTGTTCTACACGAGCTTCATGCGAAGACATTTATTTGACATTTTATTCACTTTTTGTTTTAAAATGTTCTCAAAGTAATTTCAATAAAAGTCTTTCTTCTTCAGCTTTTTCCTGTATATTTGGTTTATTCCCGTATAACTTAGTAATTTTCTTCACTGATTTTGATCTAATTTTGCACATATGTATGTGCAATGTACATACATATATTATATTATATTTAAGCAATTCAAATCTCAATTATTTTAAAATAAGAAAATGAAAAAATAGTCTCACTCCCATACGATTATGTTTTTGCACAATCGAGTTTCCCGCTATAACCTTTTTACTTGCGATATAATATGTAGGTAGGTATTAGAGCAAGTTGTGCATTTGGAAAAAAATCGAACTCGAGATTTTGATCACAGTAGTTGACATTACGATGATAGAGAAAACGAAAAAACTAGGTCCCGGCAGTTCCTGTAATGTCTGTATGTCTGTACCTCGATCTACAGCTTAAGCTCCTGGAGGTATTTTCTTCTAACTCTGTACTTAAGGGTCTTCGGGGATTCCCTAAAGGGGAGAAAGTTTTTTTTTATCTCCAAAACTAACGGTAGATACCCCTCATGCACCCGTAGTGCAAAATCTTATTTACCTCAAAAACGGCTCTAATGATTTTGATAAGAAAAATAAAGTGTGCTATTATGATCATGGACTACATTTTGGTTAAACAAAATTTTAGGAAAAAATGTTATCAACTGTATCTGATATAGAAGGTTTTTTTTTTCTTTTCGACTTCCTCATTAACGGCTCTGACGATTTTAACCAACATTTTTTAACAGGAGCTCTCTCAAATTTAAAATAATACTTTATACATACATATATAAATATTCGAAAAAATGTTTTTTGGGTTTTTTGAAAAAAATCCAAGTTTTCTTATCCCAAATTTGCTCCTTGAAACATCTTAAAGAAATTTCTTATATACAAAATTTATTTAATAATAAAACGATTCTTTAACTTTCTTTGCATAAATTCATACTTTTCTGTTTTATATTTGCTTATAGATAATTTTTAAATTTCAAAGTAGTTTTACAAAAGAACAAGTACGTGCGATCCAGTCGTGCATTTTATTTCAACACACTTCGGGTTTTCAAACATTGAATTACAGCTCCAGCTTAGGGCTACTTTTCTAAAAAGAAGCAATAAAAAGGGGATTTCAAGAAAAAAGATCCTTAGTTGTCGTCAAAATGGAAAAAAAGAAAAATTAATTAGTATAAATAAAAAATAATAATATATTTATTTATCTTTGAATTTAAAATAAATAGATTTATTTTTAATAAATTTTGTTAAACGATCTCATAAATGCAGGTTGTAGAGTGTCGTAAAAATTAAAGTTGACTCAAATTTTTCTATAGCTACTTTTTATGCTACAAGTTCAGCTTCACATTGCAGCATTGCTAACTATTTCTACTTTTCTACTTTTATAGTGCTACGAGCTGGTATACTACAGCTCCATCATTAGGTATGTTCGACCAATAAGGGTTAACGGATTTATACATGATCATTTTTTTATTGAAAAATGCATACAACATAAAAGATAAGAACAACAAGCAAACAGACGCACCCAAATTTCAAAAAGAATCACTTTTGGAAAATTTGAGAAAAGTAGAGGCAAAAAAGCAGAGTTGGAAAAAAGAGCCAAAATGGCTCTTTAAAGTCTTCAAATGGCCGCTGCTTTCAAACTGTGTTGGACGCATTAATCATTGACTAATCATTGATAAGGGGGATCTAAATTAATATTGGGTCTGAAGTTGATCACTTGTGACTAAAGTTTTACTGCAAATCGGCCTCTGACAATAGTACAAATAACAACAACACACATCAAAAAAGAAAACAAAGAAAGAGACCATTTTTAACAGCGAAAAGCTCATCTGGTTGTGTGTTTTGTTGAACATTCCTTGTTGTTATTCTATTTGTTATTTTGTTGTTTTTCTTTCGCGCAGTTTTAGATTTTTGTCTTGGGGGCAATGAATTCTGGCAACTTTTGGTTTATTTTCACCTTGACAGTATCTTAAATTCAAGGACATTGATAGCTGTATGACCTCAGGTGAAATTTAGGAGCAGCATATAAAATGCAACCTGAAACAACAGCGAATTGCTTCAAAGAGTCAATCACATGGCATCAATATAAAGCCAAATGAATTAACTCGAAACTTATGTTTACTTAACGGGCTAGAGAGAAGGTAATTATATTTCATTGTTTATTTATTTCTTGTTTACAATCTACTCAAAAAACTGTTGGCTTGAATATCAAAATACTTATTATAATTTTATTGATAACTATCGGTACTCGGAGGATAAAAAATTCGAATCATAAGTTTTTTATGCGAGAAATAAAAAAAAAACAAATTTTGTCGCATTATGTATCTATTAAAAAATATTCTGGACATCAACAACAGCACCACCTACCGTGCCCCACATAATTAAAAATCAGTCACATGACCCCATAAGTACAAAAAAGAAGATTTCGTCAAAACCGATCTAGCCGAAATTGTATATATAAAAAACAAGACAGTAGATACGAGTATGGAAGCATTTAAAAGCAGTACAGCTAAAATAGTATATCTATAAACAATCCTTTGAAAAAATTTGAGAAAGGGTTACAATGGGTAACTTACTCGTACCTACCTCAAAACAGCCGAGAACTTTCAAATCCGCTGTAACAAAAAACAGTGCTGCCAATTCAAAGTTCTCTTTAACTTAAATGAGAATGAAGAATATAAATCAAAATAGTTGGGTATAGAAATATCTACCAGGAAGGATATTTTTGAAGGTAAAGAGGGGAGAAGACGTTGTGTATTGAATTTCAAACATGATTTCATGATACTGTGGCGTTTGGTACAAACATGATAACTACATAAAATATTTAGCATCCTTAGGTTCACTTTAGATCGAGCTGGAATATAAACGGATGAACCGATTTTCTTAAAATTTAGAAATAATTATAAAAAGAATATTTTAATAAATATATCAAATTTTAAGAAAATCATTCATCCGTTTTAAGCCCTAAGTTCGATGTAAAGTGTTGAGGTCCGCGAAAATTATTTTATGGACTTATCATTTTTGTGCCAAACACCACAGATAAAAATTATGAACCTAGGTTAGAAAGGTAGGAACAAAAGTAATTTAAAATTAAGTGCATGACTGGGTCGAACGAACTGGCTCTTATGTAAAAGATTAAGAATTTCAAAAACTAATGTTATTAGAGAAAAACTGTTCATAGGCTTAAAATTAAAAAAAAAAATAAAATGACTTAAGCAACTGCTTTAGTAGTTGCAGCTAAGATAGGATGCCATGTGATTCAAGCAAATATTGGCTTTTGCAAGAACAAAAATTATAAGTCTTTGTAGTGGTTTCTTAAGAAAATAAGCTTTTATATACAACATTTTTAAGAAAAAATATTGGTACGCTAACTTAAAGTTTTATTATTGTAAAAAATCGAGCATGGGATTTTTGAAATATTGAGTTTTGAATTTTTTTTTAAATCCAAAAAATTCTGAATATAGGGGAAGATGGCCTAAAATGGCCCACCAAGGTAAAATGAAAAACATTCAATTTTGGAGAAAACAGTAAATGAATGTAAGTATTTAGTATTTCTTATTAATTTACTGAAATTATTTGGCCTATAACTATTTCAGTGTGTTCGGAATTAAAACTTAAATAAAAGAACCCTAAATGGGCAAAATGGCCTACTAAGCACTCGCCTAAAATGGCACAGTGTGGCATTTAATACTTACCCTTATATTATCATTTTCTTTATAGTGAAAATGGTTGGAAAATATAAACGATGTACAGAGACGCAGTCCTGGACTGATAATGCATTAACAAAAGCCGTAAATGCCGTCGTACTTGCAATAATTGAGTATTATTATAATTTCTACTTTTCCTTATTTTGTTTTAAGTGAAGTTGTTTTAAATGAATTGTTGTTTTTATTTTTTTTATTGATTATTGTTTATGTTTATTTTACTTTGAACTATAATTTGTTTAAAATAAAGTTTGAATTAAATTGAAAATGGGTTTTGGTTAACTTGCCTAGTTGGTTTACTGGCAAGGGTAAAAGGCATACCAGTATGCCATTTTACCCGGACAATTTTGATCGTTGGAATTTGAAGAGTTTTTGAAAATTAAATACTTTAAATATTTTTTGAAACTTTTTAAACTCGTAAAGCAAAAAATTGTAAGCGTTATTAATTAAGCTTTGAAAAGAATTTAACATTTAAGTTTAAATGTCACATTTTTGTGAGATATGACACATTTTCCTTAGGGGGGCCATTTTAGGCCACCTTCCCCTACAATAATATTTAAACTATTAGCGAGATTTAGCACAAAAAAAAATTAAAAATCGGTTGTAGTGTTCTTAAGAAAATCAAAAACAAAAAAAAAGATGGTTCCATTAGTAACCAATTTTCGGAAATTATTTTTTTTAACCATTTTTTCTTTTAACTAAATGAAATTTTTTGTATTTTTTTAAATCTGTCGAACAATTTTTGAGAAAAAAAAATATTTTTAAAATTTCTTCTTCGCTTTTATCGTAATGTCAACTTTGATCAAAATCTCGAGTTCGTTTTTTACGAATGCATAAATTGCCTTATAGTAACTATAAGTCGTACATAAGTAAAAATGTTATAAACATCAATAACGTACATTTTACTCACAAATTATGTATGTACATATGTATATAGGTGTTTAGATTTGTAAGTATTATATGGCAATTAATGCATTCATAAAAATAATCAAACACGGGATTTTGAACAAACTTGACATTGCGATGATAGAGGAGACGAAAAAAGTGTGTCTCGTAGGTCTTTCTTCAATTTTGACACATTTTTTAAGTCATCAAATTGTTTGTTTTAGATTTACTGGATTAAAACATAATTGATTTTGGTGCTTATACTTAAGATCCTACTAAAATGTGAGAATATTATTTTGTAGGTATTCTAATTTTCAAAAATGTTCTTTTTGTATATGTATTTCAAAAACCAATAGATCGATTTTTCTAAAACTTGACAGCTTACAGTTTTTGAACACTATCTCAAATATGGCGAAATATTTTTTTCATTTATCCAAAAATAATGGTACCCGCCATACAATTTCTAAAAACTAGTTTCCGAAAATCATATTTTTCTTCGAGTAGCGACTCCTAGAATTTCGATACAAATTTAATTCAGTTTCGCTTAATTTAAATAACATGTCCTACGATGGAATCAAATTCTTGATTTCTGAATTTCCCATTATCGTATACAGAACCTTCTACAAAATTGTATATCAAAACTTAGAAAAATATTTTTTGAATTTAAACAAAAAATTTAAATATTTGATATTTAAAAAACCGGTCATTGATATTTTCTTTAATTTAATTTTCGTTTAATTAGTAATTAGTAAATAATAACTTAATATAAGCGTATCAAAACTTCTTACACTTGTATACATATATAAAAACTAAGTTTTTTGAGAAACTGCTATAGCAATTTGAAATTTATACACTGCCGCTCATCTGAATGGGTTCACTGTTTTTCGTAACTTACTGTAAGACTCTCTGCATATATATGGCAATGACACGTCTGTGTTATGTATGTAATGCCCTTAGTTTGAGAGAAAAAAAATTCTCTTTAAGCTTACCGTTATTCTCACACGCTTGCTATACTTAATTCATTAAGAAAAACTAAGGTTTTTTTTGGCTCATCTGAATAGGTTCAAAAGCAAAAAATGGAAGAAAAAAGAAAAATAACTGTAATTAAATGATTTATTTTGCCCATTAAATAGGTAGGTAGGGACATAATAATTTATATTAATTATGTGTATTGCCACTTTTTTTAAAAATTGTTTCGAAAATTGGATTTGGAATGCAGTCATGCAGTTTTTCTAGATATTGCAGCGAAATCTCTGCCCACGCTTTCTTAATTCCCTCGATTAAAGACAACTTGTCTTCATATTGTCTCTCCGACTCATACACCTTACGGGAAAGAAGTCTCCAAACATTTTCAATTATGTTAAGGTGAGGTGAGTATAGAGGCCATACCAATACCTCTACATTTTGCTTCTCGATCCATTGTTTTACCGACCTCGCTGTATGGATAGGGGCATTATGATGCTGGAATGGCAATGATATTGGTTCTAAAAGGTTAGAGATTTGTGGGAAGACCTTTTCCAGCACACCTTTGTACACATTGACATTGATTCGCGATGTAAGAAATTGCAGCTCAAAAGTTCCATAATATGAAATTGCTCCCCACACCATGACACTGCCTTCGCAGCTATGCAGACGGCTTATATAATGTTCTTCTTTACGAAGGTCATGAAAGTAATAGTTGTAGCCATCTGGGCCCTCTAAGTTGTATTTTTTTCATCTGAAAATATAACTCGCCTCCACTGCGATTTTTACGACATGTATTTTTTGCAAAATTGGAGACGATTTTCTCTTCGTTTTTCCTTTAAACGTGTTTTTTTCGGTATTTTTTTCCTTTTTAAATCTTTAGGACTCTTAATACCGCGTTCCACCGTCGACAAACTACACTTAACACTAGTTTTGAGTCTAATTTTTGACGCGAAATCATGCGAATTAGAAGCAACTGTTATGATTGCGGGTCTATTGGTCATTAATTTGGCATTTTAAGTTCGAACTTTTATATTTTTCCCGTAGTTTTCGATGTTCCGCAAATATTTACCGATTACATTTTGGCTTCTTTCATTTTTTTCACCATTTTTCTTTGGCTTAGCCCTAATTCACGAAATGCTTTTATTTTGCCTTTCTCTTCGCGTTTAAAAATTTTCCGCGACCCATTTTCCTTGTTAAATGGTTTCAAACAATTCGATTTACCAAAAAACTTAACTTTGAGTACACATCACCCGCGCACATCAATTAAAAATGATTTTTTTTCTTTTGAACCCATTCAGATGAGCCAAAAAAAACGTTAGTTTTTCTTAATGAATTAAGTTTAGCAAGCGTGTGAGAATAACGGTAAGCTTAAAGAGAAATTTTTTTCTCCCAAACTAAGGGCAAAATAATGCTCTTTCATTACATACATAACACAGACGTGTCATTGCCATATATATGCAGAGAGTCTTACAGTAAGTTACGAAAAACAGTGAACCTATTCAGATGAGCGGCAGTGTATTCTTGCATGAATTCACATTTGCTTTAGAAATAGTATGGCATTCTTTTCTTACCTCCAAATACTGAGGAAGTTATTTTCTCTATTTGGAAATTAATTATGTAAATTAAACAATTGAACAATTTATATTAATAGAAAGATTTGTGATTTTTAATAGAACGTTTTTGAAATTCTCAGTCTCTTAAACATAAAAGAAATAAAGAGTCCAGTGAAGAAGGGCATATTCAAAATTCGGGGTGTGTTTTTTTTTTAGAACCACTTCTTTTGGAACTACATATTTGGTTGTACTAAAACTGGACCTATACATTTGTGTATTTGAAATCGTAATACATGTTCGTATATTTTACAAAAAAAACATTAGGCTTTTCGTTTATCGTGATTAATTTTTTTATTCGAGTTTCACTTCTTTCGGCGTGCTTAATTTCAAATTATTTCAAATTATATTGAAACGTTTTTAATTACTGTGCCAAAAAGACTTCGTTAATTTGTTTATTATCAATGTCTATTTATTTCTGATACAGTATTTGTGGAGCTTTTCATGATTTGTACATCAACACAGGCCAGATGGCAGTTTCATTTCCATCGCAGGCAGGTATATGAAGTTTAAATACTCCTTTGGAATTTCCGTTTCTAGTTTTATTTGAAATACAAAACAGACTCCCAACAGAAAAAAAATCCCACCCGTGACGGTGACCTTACACAAATGTTATCTCTTTAATGCGGGACAGCCAACGACAAGGAAAAAGGAAGATGAAAGTCTGATCGGCATGTGAATCGCCCCAAACACAAATGGTGACCATATTTATAAAAAAAAAACTCCTTCCGAGTTTTGTATTGGAACAGCAATTCAAACTAATTTACTACGAAAATTCAATAAAGATACGTTAAAATATTTTTTTTTTCAAACAGACATTTCGTTTTCTTAGACTTTATTTAAATATGGATATATTCAATGTAATTTGTATATTTTAAAATTTTATACGATTCATAATTTTAAGACGCTGAAATTTTTAATTTACATCTCAACTCTGGTTCAACTTTTCATATTTAGAATTTTGGTTGGAATTGATCATTACAGATCTTACAGATTAATCAACACTTTGAAACTTCTCGTTTGAAGTAGATAAACGTATTCCACAGTGAATCACTACAATTTGTAGGCCCTATTTTGTACACATATTCTTTTATTCAGGTTGCAAGAAAACGACATCCTTCAGTGATGTCTACTTTGGATATTTTTATGAATGAATACAATGAAATTTATTTGATCACTGAATCATTGATTGTTTACTCTATAAACACCTGGCGTGGTATTTTAATGTGCCCCTCCCTATAGGTAATGAGTTGAAATGATTTTTGAAAAGAATTAAAATTGAGTATTTTTTGCATGACATACATTAAAGATATTTCTTTTGAAATAAAGAGTTTTCCGATAGGGATTTCGATACTCAGTATCAGTGTCAACGACAATCAATGTTGGAATTAAAACATTCTCCAGAACGCCAAAAACGTTGCTTAGGATTCTTTATGGATATATGAAATTTTTCACCCCCTCTGAGATGGCTTCTATTTATTCTATTTATTAGGCGTTTATACGTCTAAAACTCGAGTATAACTCACAGCTTTGGGCAGGTGCAGCCCAAACTTCTCTTTATTTATTGGATTGAATCCAAAACAGAGCGTTAAACTGATAGGAAACATAGCTATCATGGAATCATTCCCATCTCCTGAACACCGTCGGAATGTTCCAGGTGTTTCATTGCTTCTTTCACAAGCAATGTTTCTTGAAGTAGCCAGGTTCCATTCCTCCTTGGCTAGGAATGCTCATCAGTTCACCTTCGAACCTAATTTTGATCGTAACGTCAAATACAGATGTTGTACAGGCCATCACCGTCAAGGGCGAGCGTTGATGATAGCCAATTTCTTTTCCTTCTAATTATATGATATGGACACCAACGACATGTGGTTTCCATCGGATGGGCGCTACATGCCACACAGCCCGTGCCACAATGGAAATTTTGCACGAGGGATTTGGGAACATGGCTATCTCACGATCTGAATTGACTACCGAGATCGAGCGATTTGACACCGTTAGACTTCTTTCTTTGGGATTTTCTTAAATCCCAGGTCTAATATACGAGTAATCAAAGCCACTGATCAAATTCAGCCTGACTTTTGAGCCAGACTATATCACTCATAGCTTCTTTCATTCAAGTCTAAGCTTAATAAAAAACTCTTTAGAATGATATTTTTTTACAATTTGGTAAATTTAGTTACTTTTTCTTAATTTTAAACGTTTTCTTACATGCTATTTTAACTTGCGACTTATTGGACTACAGCCTAAACGGTTCGACCGTTTTTATTTAACCTTGGTAGATATCATTTTTAATTTTTTCCCCTCACATATTTCTTTTTTTTTTAAGACCAAAAATAACGGTACCTGCCATACGAATTTTTTTCTCGAAATTTTATTAAAAAAAATGTTTCTCATTTAAAAAAAATCTAAAAATTTCATTTTGTTAAAGCCAGGTAATGGTTGAAAAAAAATCCGAAAAATGGTTATTAATGTAGATACCCTCCATGGAACCATTTTTTTGTTTTTGGTTTTCTCAAAAACGGTTCAACCGATTTTGACCATTTTTTTATGCTCCCCATAAATTTGAATAGTATTGTGTGTTAAAATTTTCCAAGAAATTTTTTTTTGGATTTTTAAATAAAATTTTAATTTTTTTTTTCTTTCAAAACTCAATATTTCGAAAATCCCATGTGAATTTTTTTAACTTGACAAATAAAAGTTTCTTTATATAATTTACAAGATGTGAGAAAAAAATATATTTTACTTAAAAATAAAGGTACCCACCATACAAATGTTAAAAAATGGTTTTCAAAAATCGTATTTTGCTCGAAAACGGGGTCTAGAATTTTGAAAAATTTTTATCTCTCGATTAATTTTTACAATCCATAATTTAATAAAAAAAAATTGAAATTCAGATATTATTGACTGTACCTACCATAGAACCATTTTTTCAAATTTTGAATTTCTCATAATAGTACCCCTTGGCATAATGGTTAGTGCGTTGGACTGTCATGTGGAAGGTCTCGAGTTCGATTCTCAGCCGTTGTAAAAAAGGGGTGTGCTGCCTCTTGCATGGAATTGACAAATCCTCTAAGAGTATATCTCCTGTCATGGAAAGTGCTGCTCATTATAGCCGTTCAGAATCGGCAGAAAATTTTAGGTCCCCTCTGTTCCTGGTAACACGCACTAGGTCATGGTTCACTTCGAGCTGTTGCATAACCCATAACGGATTTTAATGAAATGCTTCTAAAATGTTTGAAAACCATTGCATTTCAAAACTTAAAAAAAATATTTTTTTGAATTTTTGAAAAAAAAAAAAAATCACCAGAACTCTCCTATCCGGAATTCCAAAGGAACAAGTCGCAACATTTTTTTCTGATTCTGAAGTTTGTGTTATATTGTATTTGAGAATAGCCAAATGCACATGGCAAATTGAACTTGTTTTATTATTTGTAAACATGCTGAACATTAATTTGGAAGATTTGATCCTATTTACGAGGAATATACACATGTACATATGTATGTATGTATGTATGTACCTCAAAAACTTTAAAAAAGCAATTTCTTCTCTTTAGGTCTTATACTTTTAGTAAACTTCTTAAGGAAAAATTTCACAACCAGTGCATGGTCATCACTTGAAGATGACGATGATGAAGATGAAATTTTTGGGTTATTCATTTTTCTGTTAATTTTTGTTTCAATTCAAATTTATAAAATTCCAAAATAAAATATGTAACAAAAAATGACATTTCGTGATTTAAAGTGTACGCGTGTTTTTCGTTTTAAATCTTCCTTCAAATCCAGAATCGATTTTCTCTTCTTTTCAGAAGAATAACTGTTATCTGGTGCTAAACAAACGACTTCAGAAGCATTCAAAATTTTAAGAACTTTTTTGACATTTAAAAAAGTCAAAGTATAATTAAAATTTAGAACGATACTTGAATGAAATGCAAGAGAAAATACGATGCTAAATTCTATTAAAATTTCCAAAATCTTCTATTTAACTAAATATATCGTACTGGTTAAACTAAAATTTTAAGCCAAATATTTTACAAATAAATCATTAAAGTCAGAGCTATAATTTATACTTTTAAACTAGTATTTAACAACGAACCAAATAGGTAACACAGAACAAATTAATTTAAAAAACATATTTTTTGAATCATACACGGATGGTCACCGTAAAAATAAAACTCGAAGTCAAAGTCACTTGGTGATACATAACAGCGTTAAATTCCAGCTAAAAGCGTTGCGAATTCGCGGTTAAGAAATCAATTCATAAAAAAGTACCTCATCGCGCGGAAATATTTATACTCCTAGAGTGAAAGAGCTGGCTATCAAAAAAAAAAAAATATAATGTTAATGAACCAAGGCGGGATCCCAGTAAAAGGAGTATATACATATGTGCAATGGCAAAGATATTTTGGGCAGCAAAATGGTTCATACATATAATATCTACACATGACTGTGTCTACACACTACACACATAATGGTGAATCAGACTAAACGCATTAGGATGGCAGCATGCAGAAGGACCACATCACATAATGGAATGTCTATTGTGTGTCTCAGCTCACACACACTAGCAGCAAACATATTTTCAAGTTTCATAAACTAAAACCAGTCTTTAACCTAGCTGAAGGTTGAATTGAGTGAGACAGATCATATCTACCAAATTCCTTCCAAAAAAAGGAACTCGTCGAAAAGAATTTTTGCCTAAAAGCTTTTTCAAAATGAAAAAAGTCGTTTAAATGTAGGTAAAAGAGTTAGAGGTCATAAAAGAATTTAATAGCACATTAACTGTCTGGATTTATGGTGTGACATATGTTAAACATATAAATCATCAGCAGTCTTATCTGACTAATAGAAACCTGAAATAATTTATGGGGTTTGTCTCTAGATAATACAAATTTCGTTATTTTGTGTGGATCATCAAGTTCAACTAAACCAAGGTTATAGTATCGAGCTTGAATCCGTTATTAATAAAATAACTATAAACAGAAATTTGATTTAATTGACTAACTCGATATAACCTAAGCAAAAGCAGGATCGATTACATAAGAGTATATAAAAGGTGGGCCATCTAGTGCACAATGCTCAGGGTCGTACGGTGCGCACAGGCGAGAATGTGGCTGCTGTAGCCGAGATTGTGAGACTCAATGTGTGACTCGTGAACATCAATTCGCCATCGATCTCAACAGCTCAACATTTTAAGCAGAATTCTGCTCAAAGATCTCGGATTATTCGCTTACAAGGTCCAATTGACTCAGTAATTGAAGCCGAACGGCCATCCGCTTCGCAGTTTGGACCTTAGAGTAGCTTGAATTGCACTATGATTTTGGGTGAAAAATCACCTTTTCATCTCGGCGAGTACGTTAAGAAAAAAAATTGCCGCATCTCGGAAAACACGCAAGTTATTGACATGAAGCTAATGCACCCACAGAGTGCGGATTGTGGAGTGATGACATCATTGGTCCATTTTTCTTCGAAAAGGAGACTGGGAACAACGTTTTGGTCAACGGTGAGCGTTACAGAGCCATGTTAACAGCTCCGAAATTGAAGACATAGATTTGGACGAACTCTGGTTCATGCAGGATGTCGCGTCGATCGATTGTAGCATGGGCTGTATGGCATGCCCATGCTACAATCGATCTTTTGCGCACCAAATTCCCAAATCGTGTTATCAGTCGTCTTTTGGATGTCAATGGCCGCCTCTGGACTGCGACTTGACCCATTCGGACTTTTTTTTTGTGGAGAACCGTGAAGGACCGATATTATTCCAACAATCCGGAATCAATTCAAGCACTCAAGACCAATATCATTCAAGCAATCCGTGAGCTACAGCCCGAAACCATCAACAAGGTATGGGAAAATAAGAGTGACAGAATGCGCTACTGCAAGGCCTGCTGAGGCAGCCAATTGAACGACGTTGTATTTCATAATTAATGGGAATGTTTGCTCTTACTAATAAAGGCATAGTACACGAAAAAAAAAATTAATTCATTTGATTGGATTTTTAAAAAGAAACTTGTATCTGGCCCACTACATAAAAATGAACTCTGTTTTAACTGACAGTTTACAACTGAGAACTACCAAATGTTCAGTTTCTCGCTAGACCAAATTAGAAACTTGTCCTTTTTACTTGCGATATAGGTACTATAGGGCAAGTTCTGCATTTGGAAAAAAATCGAACTCGAGATTTTGATCAAAGTTGACATTACGATGAAAGCGAAGACGAAAAAAGTGGGTCCGACAATTCCGTCTGTCTGTCTGTATGTCTGTACCTCGAACTACAGCCTAAACTACCGGAGGTATTTTCTTCAAACTCGGTAGTTAAGGGTCTTCGGTGATTCCCTAGAGGAAAAATTGAAATTTTTTTTTTTAGCTCCAAAACTAAGGGTACCCCCCATGCACCCGTAATGCAAAATCTTATTTATCTCGAAAACGGCTCTAACGATTTTGATAAAAAAAATTAAGTGTGATATTATGGACATGGACTACATTTTGGTCAAACATTTTGGGGCAAAATGTTATTAGGGGTACCTGCCATAGACCCGTTTTTTTGATTTTCGACTTTCTCATTAACGGTTTTAAGGATTTTAACCCAAAATTTTTAGCAGGCGTCCCCTTAAGTTCAAAATAATATTGTATATAAAAATATTCGAAAAAATATTTATTGGGTTTAAAGAAAAAAAAAAATTAAATCAATATCTTCAAAACCTATGAACGATTATTTTTTGAAATTATTTCCTAAAACCAATATTATTAAATACTTAAAATTCGCATCCCACATTTTTTTTTGAAAAATTTTAGAGAAATTTCTTATATAAAAATTTTATTTAATAATAAAACGATTTTTTAAAGTTTATTTGCATAAATTCATACTTTTCCGGAAACCAGACGGCAATTTTATGCATTTGAACATTATTATCTCATTAAATCCATGTTTTATATTTATAAAATGTATCTTAAATTCCAAAGTACTTTTAAATAAGAGCAAGTTCGTGCGATCCGGTCGTGCATTTTATTTAAATACAAATTCACTAATTAATTATATAATGTTTTTTTTATTGCTTGTAATTTATCAAAATCAACATTTATGAGGGACCGCCTTAAAAATAATTTATTAGAGAGATGCTTCCTAACACTTAAAGCAAACTTAAAAGCCTTGGAGTCCAAATAAAATATAAAAAATAAAATCTTTTTTTTTTTTGATACAAAATTAGGTTTTCACCAACCCGTAAACGGCAGATTATACACCGGTCAGCAAAATAAAATTTTTGTTTTCAATCAAACTATACTCTTTTGAAGGTTTCTGGTGTCTTGAACTCCAATCCGAAGTCCGAATTATTCTATCACGTCAGGTTTGAAAATAAATAATAATCTTTTTTCTAGTTTGTTTCAACATTATTTTTAACGGTTTCTGAAATAACCTATTTTCTTTTCTTAAGCTCTATCTCTTTTCTTCTTGTAGAAATCCTGAGTTAGTTGTAAGCTTTCTATCCTATCTCATATGTAGTCAGTGGCAGGGAGGTCAAATGTCTTGCGACACGGAAACCACCCTACCCCATGGACACTAACTCTTACAATATCAATTCTTACGGTGTTCTTATTATTTTCAAAGCAAAACATCTAGAAAACTTGCCGTGATAGAATATTTCGGACTTCGGATTCAAGTTCAGCACCCGAAGAACCTTGTGTATAGTTTGGTTTCTGCAGAAAAAATCCTGTTCATCAGTGCTATGGCTATAAATTTTGAAGTTTTCAAGTACACTTGCTACAACCTTTATTATTTTTATAACATCTACTCATGATATTTTTTTTATTACTACTTTTATCCTAACATAAAATTTCGAACACGAAAACACGAATTTTGGGCTATTTTTGAAGGCTGGCGGTTGCTTCTTATCTGTTTATAAACCTTTTATAGGTTTTCTCAAGCATTTCGATAGATAGATTTAGGTATTCAAGTCATGAGATTAAAACGGTTAGTTTTTAACTTCAACCCCATTCACCTATGTACCAGTCTTTTCGACACTTGTGTTTCTTCTTTTATACAATTTAATATTTATTAAATTTTTATAGGATTGGGTACAAATGTCAATGTCTAAATTACCATCGTTTCACAAAATATGGCAGATAACTCCAAGATCCCAAAGAGTATCAGCTTTAAGCTTCTGGTTGATTGTTATCTAATTAAATTCTTTTGGAAATTTTTTTTTAACATAAAGGTCAAGAAGCAGGAGCAGGACTCAATCGGGAAGAGATGAAATGAACCTTTACATTCTTTATACATTTACATTGATGAATTTTTGATGACACAGTCGATATAATTAATAATCAAAATAAAAATAAATGGGCCAAGATGGCTACCTTGTGGGACATCAAATGTTCGAATGAAGAAGTCGGATATCAACGACCTAAAAAGAACTTTATACTACAGAGCTTTTAAATCAGAATAAATGAATGTTGGATTGGGGTAATGGGCGAAGATTTTGGCGAAGGCTTTTCTTTGGTCAGTTGCAGTTTGTCCTAGCGACAAATTCGATTAAATTTATCAGGAATTAATATCGATTAGGATAGCTTTGTTTGATAATTTGGCACTTGGGCGGTATTTAGAGATATAATTTTTGGATCTTTTTTATAAGTAGGGATTACAAATAAGGTTTTTTAATGAAGTTTGAAATATATAGGCCAGGGGATTCATTAAAAGTAAAGAAATTTTTCAGAGATTAAGACTGGGATCTGATTAATTTTAATCCAAAAAAACTTACTTACCTATACATCTACAAATTTAATAAATATAGTTTGATTTTAAATAATAAGTAAATTGGCTTCTTATAACTTTCCAAAAGAAATAACTAAATCAATTATTTACAATTAATTTCATGTTATTAGACAGTCGAACGAAAGAGCGGCTTAAGCCTTCATAATCGTTAATTTAACACACTCGTATACCTTTTCACTTTTTGAACGTACAACTTTATTGTTCACTATTAAAGATATCATAAAATGAGTACGATTGAAATGTTTTGCTGTAAAACCAATTTAAGTAACAAGCGAACATTCCCCTGTCATTTCTATTTATGTTTTCATTCATTACTCGTAAGACCATTCAGCAGGCGCCAAACGAATATGCATTTCCTCAAAATGCATTCCAATGGATTTAAATGTTAACGTGAATGAGTATGACAAATATGTAAAATTTCATTCGAAGAAAAAATATTTTGTATGCACTGAGAAAAATATTTAAATTTTATTACGACAAGATAATAAGAGTGTGTTTAATGCAATGCAATTGGAAGATGTAAAAAGACTCTATTTATAAGAAATTGTAGTTATAACGTACTATACTCTGTCCAATATGAATTTACAAGACAGACCTTATAACAGAGGTTTTTCTAAAATTACTAGTGTCTCCTGCTGCTTCCTCGGATATAAAATATCGAGTTACTCGATAGTAGGTAAATGTTCATTTTTACTTGCGACTTATAGGTACTATAAGGCAAGTTATGCATTCGTAAAAAAAAATTGAACTCGTTTTAAAGAAATTCAAAAACTTTCATTTAGTTAAAGTTATATGTATAGGTAATGGTTGAAAATAAATTTACAAAAAATGTTTATTTTTGGTACCCCCCTTGGAACCATTTTTTTTTTGTTTTTGATTTTCTCAAAAACGGTAAAACCGATTTTGATCATTTTTTTTTATTAAGGCTTCCCAGCAGTTTCAATATTATTGTGTATTCAAATTTTCAAAAAAAATTTTTTTGGATTTAAAAAAAAATTAATTTTTTTTTCGAAAACTCAATATTTTGAAAACCCCATGCCCGATTTTTTTAAAACTTGATAAATAACAATTTTTTAGTAAAAAATTATAAGATGTAAGAAAAAAAATTATTTTTGCTAAAAATAACGGTACCCTCCATACAAATGTTAAAAAATGGTTTTCGAAAATCGTATTTTTCTCGAAAACGGTTCCGAGAATGCTTTAATTTTTTTTCTTTTGATTAATTTTCACGATCTTTAATCAAATAAAAAAAATTGAAATCAAGATATCACTGATTGTATCTACCATAGAACCATTTGTTCAAACTTAGAATTTATCACTTTCGACAAAACTGATTTTAGTGAAATTTTTTAAAAAGGTGAAAAAACATTGCATTTCAAAACTTAAAAAAAAATAATGTTTGAGTTTTTGAAAAAAAAAAAAATCTATTTTCGAAAATTCGATATCAGAAACGGCTCAATATTTTTGTATGTAAATTTAATTTTTATTTGAAAAATAATAAAAACTTTAAATTGGCGTACCAAAATTTTTTCTTGTAAGCGTTTTAAAAATTTTGTATATAAAAGCTTATTTTTTAAGAAACTAATAATATTTGCTAATATTTGCTTGAATCACATGGTATCCTGTTTTTGGCTCCAACTACTAAAGGAGTTTTTTTATAGTCTATTAAAAAATGAATTTTATGCCTATGAACAGTTTTTCTCTAATAACATTCATTTTTGAAGTTCTTAGTCGTTTACATAAGAGCAAGTTCGTGAGACCAGCGTGCATTTTATTTCTATAGTAATGGTCATTTAGCAACTGATTTTCAGTATACTATTTTCGTTGAGTTACTTTTTCACTCAATATTAGATTTGAATGTTTTCAATCTACTTTTTTCGTTCAACTACTTTTTCACTCGATATTAGGTTCAATGAACGATTTCAGTAGGTATATACTGTTTTTGTTGAATTACTTTTGTTTAACTGCTATGATTTCAAGAATTTTCTCTTGTTGTTTTTAGTAAGATATTATTTAGTTACTATGTATTTTTATTAATTAATTAAAATGATATTTGACAGTTTATGGCTTGACAAATAGAAAACGAATTTGATTTTGACTTACATACATACATTATTTCGTTCTAAACGTCACCCAAAAGCCCTAAAACTGCTCTATTCCGTATAAGTAAATCTCAAATTTGAAGTTTCTTAATCCACCAACAAAGTAGCCATCTTTATATGGAATTTGACAGCTTATGCCTTAAAAATTAGAAGACGAATTCGATTCTGACTAAATGTTACCCGAAGCCCTAAAATTGCTTTTTTGCGGAGTAGTAAGTAATTTTTTTTTTACAAATTTTTGAAGATTACTAATCCATCAATATCGTATAGTTATCTTTAGATAAAATACTTGTTTATGGCTTCACAAATAGATGACAAGTTCTTTTTTTTACGAACATAGAATATTTCTTGTTAAAGTGACCCGTCACTCCTAAAAGTAATCTTTTCCGGAGCATAAGCAAAACCTAAATATTTTAGCAATTTTCGGAGGTACTCGTACTTAATCCGTCGAAAAATGTTCTGTCTTATTTTGACCAGATTCATTGGTCTTATTAACATATAACATTTTAAATCTGAATTCTACGTTAACAGAATTCATTCAATAATTTAAATCAGTTAGTTATTAACTATTGATAATTCATTACGTTCGATAGGGTCCTTCAGTTTCTAAGAGCAGACTGATCACCAAAATTCCACCAATCCTAATTGCGTTTATTAAAATTAAGTATTGAACCTAACTCTGGTTAAATGGGCAGATCGTTAAGGCTTCTTCATTGGTTTTTGTTAAGAAGCTTTCAGGATTTATGCTTTTGTAGAGCCTTTGAAAAAAAAAATGCTACCACTTAGCGTTTTTTGGTTTTCATGTCATCGTTTTTCTTTTTATGTTGGGAAAAAGTTAAAATGCAGTTGTATTACTGTTGGCTATTTTCTTTTGAGAAGCATTTCTATAGTGCTAAGAGAAAAAAAAAAGACAATTTTGTGACCCTTCTGATATTTGTCACAGATTTGGGGAAATTTATAAAGTCCACTACGGCAACACTGTAAGAGCTTTGAGATCCAAAATATTCAGAGAGAGCGGAAAATGCCCTATCTTCTCTGTACTAAAAATACGAATTAGACAGACTATAACAGAAAGTAGACTGGGGGCCAATAAAACAGAGCAACAAGTCAATAAGTCAACAAGTATCTTTTTAACCATGTTAACAAGTGAAAAGTGAAAAGTGAAAATGTTTGTAACACAACAAAAACAGTAACAATGGTCAATAAATGAATTTTTCCCTTAATTTGTAGAATCAGTTGCACAAGTCAATCTAACTTAAACAGTCGTAAGATTTTTGGAGAAAACGAGATAAGCATCTTGTCTAAGATCAGAAACAGACTAATAATATAGAAAACGTTATGAATGGTGGGAGACATTTTCTTTTTTAAAGAGTTTCAATATACTTCCTGAGGAAAAAGATGAACTTACATTAGGGGCTTAGTATTATAGTTTAGTTATAGTAAATACGCCATGGTTAGTATAGACTGCATAGTTGCAAAAAGTGCAAGTAAAACAATTATTACTGTCAGGACAAAGTAGATGGGGGATGGACATGTGATATTTTTGTGATTTAGTTCTTTAGATGTTTGTAATTTTTAGGAGACTTTTAAAAAATAATACTCAACAACTTTTATGGGCAGGGCATTAGACATTTTTGCTGAAAAAATCTAACCCTTCGAATTTAAATTTTGTCTAAACCTTTTGTTTGTATTTAATTCTAATTATTACTATGCGACCCGGAATTGAACCCGGACCTTTTGCATAACATTCCGACGCATTAAACCATCACACCAAGGGTTACTACGATTTTTTTTTCTCTCCGTGTGCCAGACGTTGGCAAACGGTGCTGGTTGTTGTGGTTTGACATATACGCTTGGCGCATGCTGACAGTTCTATACTTCAACTAGCAAAACCGTCCTTGGATGTGTTGTTCTCAACACATTGTACCCATCTGGATGTCAAGTCACATACAGAAATTTGTTGACTAAAGCCTTGTACTATATATGTATGCATATATGTAATTCAAATATATTGAAAGGGAAACATATCCCCACCTCTGAGCCATCAAGAAACGTTAAATATGGCGAGTATATCTTTTAATTTGCGATATGTTGTCCAAATTTTACCGCCGTGCGTCATCATGTTTAAAAAGCCTTAAATAATCGCATATTCTTGCATTTCTTAGAATAAAAAAAAACAAAGTTCATAAATAAGAGAAATATTTGTCGTTTGAGTCATGCAATGGAACTTCTTTACTATCACTGTCATTTAGCTATAACTTCTTAGTGTACATTAGGGTGGGTAGTATTTTTTGAATGTTTTGCAATTTTTCGTAAAAGTGATCAAGAAGTCCCTTTCCATAATCCTAATCCTGTTAGTTTTCACCTTTATATTCGGTAACTTTAATATCGGTAACCTTAATATCGGTAAAAGGTGCAAATAGTAGAGATGACAGGATATCTGGTTTTGCTTCGCGCATACTGAATATGCCATTTGAAAACTATATCAATTTTATCGAAGTTTAATTTTGTTCTCTGATATACTTCTTACACGCCAGCCACAATACTGTTTTAAACAAATTAGAAGTGGATCCTCGCACAGATCCCATCAGTTGATTGTCCCGCTCATTCATAACATCAGAGCGACAATTTTTCGTAAATTCTGTCCGTCTTTGGGACTCATTACCACGTAATATAAAAGAAAACCAAAATGCAACAAGCATCAAAAAAGTGCTAAAATTTCATTTTTCAATTTGAATTTAAACCTGAAGTTATATTAATTTGATTTTTTGTATCCTTTTTATTTTTAAATGTTTTCAATTTTATTAATTAAACTAACCTTTTTGGCTCATTTTTGTAAAATTAGCTTACTACTATCTTATAAGATTCTATATCTTAAAATAAAAATAAAAATAAAATAAAATAGTGGATGGCAATTCCGCAATAGATTTCGGTTTTGACTGCTAACGAAGAGTTTTGTGTTCGAGTAGCTCTCTAGCCAATATTTTTGCAATTTAGAATACAACATCGAACTCAAGGTTTTGATCAAACTTGACATAAAGATGATAGAGAAAATGAAAAAAAGTGGGTCCTGTGTGAATAAACGATGATTGCTCACATTTTGAAATACACGCATTTTATTTTTGTTGTGACTGCGATTTTAGATCGCGTGATTTAGCGAATAAGGCGATTGACAACGATTAAAATTTGGAGTTGTCTTAAAATTGAGCAATGAAAGTAATTTGAATCGACTTTTTGCGAGAAATTTCTTACAAAACTTACTGTTTCAATAAAGTTAGGCGTTAGGGGTGTTTCCGAGCCTGTGCAACTAGTCTAGTAAAAGTGTGACATTTTCTTATACTCAACCAAAAAAATATACTGATCAAAATTGTACGAGATTTTCGGACTTTTATGCAATGCAATGTTTTAGAATTTTTAGTTTTGTTTGACAACTCACCAAATGTAATTTCGTACAGTCAGCTGTTATTCATTACTGAAATTGTATGGTAAACAAATAATTAAGTTGTTTTGTCTGTTACTGTTTTTCATATGTAACTATCAGGAAGTGGGAAGGATTACAGATTACAAAAAAGGGTTCAAAATCTACGAAAAAAAAAAAAATAAAATATAGCTATTTTACTACACTTCTGGGCCAGGACCGTAAATATCCTTATGTATGTAATTATTGTGAAAAAATGTTCGAACATTTTTACATGTCAGAAAAAATAAATATAGACTGGCGTTTTCATGGGTCTATTAAAACGCACAACGACTTAGAAGAGATTACAGACAAACAACTAAAAGGTCGATCCATCGCTATCGACTGATAGCTGTGCACCGAAACCACCAAATCGCTTGACATATCAATCGGTTGAAAGCGCTTACTAGCGCGAATATAGATCGCTGCCACCGAAACCATAGCCTAAACGGCTGATTCCAAAGAAGAAAATTTTAAATTTGTGTTAGCTCTAAAACTAACGGTACCTGCAATACAGCCGTTATGAAAAAACCTATATGTATATCTCTAAGACGGCTTTAATGATTTTGATGACAAAAATTATGTGTTCCAGTGTAGGCATGATCTACATTTTGGTCAAAAAATTTTATGAAAACTTCTTCATTTTTTTTCTCGATTTTTTAATTTTCAGAAAAAAAAATAATTTAATTTTTGAAATTTTTTAAATTTTTTCCAAATTTTTAGAAGCTTCTCTATAAATAATTACATTAAAATCCGTTATGCCGCTAATGAGAAAATCCCAATGCGAAAAAATGGTTCTATGGTACATAGGTACAGTCAGTAATATCTCAATTTCATTTTTTTTATTGAATCTATAATTCGTAACAATAATTAATGGGAAGAAAGAAAAATTTATGAAAATTCTAGCTGCTGTTTTTGCGAAATATACAATTTTGAAAACCATTTTTTTTACATTTTACATTTTTTTTTTCATATCTTTTATATTGTATTACAAAACTTTTAACTGTCAAGTTTTGAATAAATCGAACATGGGTTTTTCGAAATAATGAGTTCTGAAAAAAAAATTGAAAAATTTCTTAAAAATCAAAAAAAAATTGTTGAAAATTTGAACAAACAATACTATCCAAATTTTTTGAGAGTTTTAACATAACAAAATGATCAAAATCGGTTGTTTCGTTTTTGAGGAAAACAAAAAAAATGTATTTAGAGAGGTTCCATTACTAACCATTTTTTGGAACTTTTTCTTCATGCAGTTTTTCAGAACAACTTTTTTTTATAAAATTTCGAAAAGATTCAATGGCAGGTACCATTATGTTTGGTCGTAAAAAAGAAAAAACCTAGGAATTTGAAAAAGCTGTCTACCAAGTTTAGAGAAATATCGGACGAGCCGTTGAGGCTGTAGTAGTACAGACAGAATTGGGAGACCCACTTTTTCCTATATGCCGCAAACAAGACTCTGCACATTAAGCCTCTAAGTCTTCGACTAGTGTCTGCGTATGTTAAATGCATGATCCTAGTAACCAATGACGTTACGTTTAGTGTGAATGAGCGTTGCACCGAAGATTTGGCAATCGACTCTCTACCTCTACCTCCTAAAAGCAAACAATTTTTGTTAAGGGACACTGGTTTTTCGAGAAAGTGACACACACTCCAAGTATATTTTTGGGACTCACTATTAAACTGTTGATCTCCTCAATTTCTGCTTACATTGCCCTCAGAGAAATGTTTCAGAATTCTAAGTTATTAGGCCTTGGTTCTCTATACGAGCTTTTGCGCCAAAAGATGTATTTATTTTAATGGGTGATCGAAAATACCTTTTTTGGCAGATGATGAAAGAACCTTTTATTGAAACCATATTTTAATGCAACTTTCATAGTTTTCAAGAGAATTTTATCACGTATTCATACTTTTTTTTTTAAATAAAGTAATATTTTGGGCAAACAAACCTTTTTTATAATCTCAAGAAATTACTTATCGCAATGCACCTTACAAGGCGTCGATACCATATACCTGTAGTTCTATTATTCTTTCAACTGCTATTAACTTATCATGCCATAAATTGCTTTCAATATGCTATGAAGTCAGAGGTCACTCACCAATATCACTGACTAACAGTACAAAAAATAAACTTTTCACATAAACAACAAACAATGATAATGCAATCCTCAACTGTATTGCCCCTGTTGATTGCAAGAACCACCAAGTACGATAAACTTATTGTTAATTTTTTTTTTCATTAACGTTATCTGCACATTCACTTCGAAGTGCACTTGAACCTGTTTCTGAACCTCATATGTGCCCCTCAAAACGACAAAGCTAAAGATATAGTCGCGCCATAGTCTTTAAGAATGGAGCTTAACATTAATTTCCCATAAATAATGCAAGTCCCTCCTTCCTCAGCCAGGGCGATAATCACAACCGGAAGATGTGTGTCGCCTTTGGATAAAGGATCGGCATGCCGTGGCTCACATCGTCAGAACCATAGGGCCACCGCACTGCCATGCCACCGTCACTGACACCACCTTGAGGACATTTATCTACTGCAACCACAAAGCTCCACGAGAATGACAAAACTATTAATTGTTTCCATCAGGCTAATGATGTGCTGCTTCTACATTTACCAAAGGACATAGGCAACATCCGTACTTGCATATACTCGCATGCAAATGTACATATAACTAACCTGCCCTTGTACGTAAATCAATTTGGCATTACTTGGCAAGTTGTGGGGGTGGGCCCGATTGTCAACAGTGGCGGCGTTGATGACGACTGGGACTGGCTGATTTCACACAGATACACAAGTTTGTATTTTCCATTTGGCGAGTGTAATAACTGACCTCGAACTCTCCACCAAATGTGATTGAACTGTCCCGCAAGTCATTTGCATTGAAAATATCAACGATGATGTTGAATATCATCGCAGATTCAGAACAACATTCGTACGCTACTCACACAGGCACGTACGCAAAACTGCAAGGCGATGGCGGCGGCGAGCAGATGCGGTGTGCGACAGCTTTCAAGCATTCAACTTCAGCCTCGCTTCGTCGCATATCGCGGCCATTGAGAGCAAAAAAAAAAAAAAACAAAATTGGTGATTTTTTGTAGATTAATAATATTGATGGTTTTTGCCTTTAAATGCTAATTTCGTGAAGCCGTTGAGATAAGTTCACTAAGTATTAACGGTTAGGGGAAAACTTTAAATTTTTAAACAACGAATCAACGATTTTTTTTTTAATTTGGATCGAAGTTGACATTACGATTATAGAGACCACAAAAAAAGTGGGTCGCACAATTCCATCAAACTTACAGCCTAAACCACTGAATCTTTTTTCATAAAACCATTTTTTTTATTAATTGATTATGTAAGATTGACATCTCATTTTTTTTTATTTAAAGAAATTTCTTAAAAAAACCATTTAATAATAAAACGATTTTTTAAACTTTGTTTGCATAAATTCAGACTTTTCGAGAAATCGGATGGCAATTTTATGCATTTGAACTTTTTTCTCTAATAAAATCTATGTTTTTATATGTATTTATAAACAATTTTTGAATTCCAAAGAACTTTTACATAAGACCAAGTACGTGCGATCCAGTCATGCATTTTATTTTATTTTTTTTTCCAGATGGTGGAAAGACTCGGCACCAAGCAAAGAATTAAAGTTATTCAATTTTAATTTAAAAGTCTAAATTCAATCATTCAGACACATATCGTATCGAAATTTTTTTTTTTTCATATTCCGATTCATCTAGGTTTTTAGCAACAATGAGATGTAGGGATCTTCCGTGTGCTGAAAGACCTCGTGACGTTCGAAATAATGTGAACATTTCTCGGTTGGTGACAAAGTATTGAGGAAAACCCAGAAATTGCAAAGAATTTTACGGGAGTTACACCTTTTTCCATATAAGCTTGAATCAAAGGGTAGGTAGTGCCCAGCCAAGTTCTGGCACTACACCCTTTTTACAGGAACAAACTCAGGCGACTTTTGACCCCTCCCTATCTTCAGTACCAATGAAGTCAGAAACTTAAAATTCCGAATATTTGCTAAGCTAGTCAGGCACAGGCGCCTAGTAGTATAAGCGGTTCCTGAGATATAAGGCCTCAAAAAATCACAAAAACCGTAACTGACTGACTGACTGACAGATCATCAAAATTATGGAGCACTTCCCGACACCGTAGAATCTTGTAATTTTTCACAACGGAAGGTCTTGTCATGCCAGCAGAGGAAGAAAAAAAACGATAATTTGAGGTTTTTCATTCAGGGGGCGTGGTATCCGCCCACTTTCTCCAAATTGGTGTTTGTTGAATGGAGCACTTTCGACTGCTGTAAAACAATAAAATTTGGCAAAGTGGTAGGGCTTAAATTGCATACAGAGAAAAAAATATAAAATTTGAGGTTTTCCATTCAGGGACCGCCCACTTCCTCAGAACTGATGTAAATTATATGGCACTCTTCCAATTGCAGTAGAACAATGAAATTTGGTAGAACGGTAGGGCTCAAATTGCATATAAAGAACCAAAACTAAAAATTGAGGTTTTCCATTCAGGGGCATGGTATCCGTATGGTAAAAAAAAAACATGATTACTGATTTAAATTACTTGGCAAGTTTTTTCTATGCCCAATTCGAAAGGTTTTAAAACTTGATCAGTGAACCCATCAAATTTTAGTCAGTAATCATTAAAAATAATAAAATTTCTCTATTACATTGTAGCTGTTTCAATATTATTCTACTTTAAATATTCGGTATTAAACCTTCATGAAGTAAGAACTTGGCGTACTTTTCACGGCTGACTTGATAAAGGTTTTTGTATAGAAGAACTTGGCTCTTTTTTTAACATTTATGCTGTTGGTCTTATTGTATTTTTATAAGGCAAGTTCGTAAAAAAATCTAACTTGAAATTTTGATCAAAGTTGACATTACGATAAAAGGAAGACAGAAAAAGTGGGCCTCGCAATTCTGTCTGCCTGTCTGTCTTTTAGACTACAGCCTAAACGTCTCGGCCGATCTTCTTAAAACTTGGTAGATATCATATTTAATGTTTGTTCTTTTTTTTATACTAAAAATAACGGTACCTGCCCTACGATTTTTTTGAACTTTTATATAATTTTTTTTTTCTCAAAAACTGTTTGATATGTTTTTTAAAACAAATTAAAAAAAAATTAATTTAGTAAGATCTGGGTAATGGTTGAAAAAAAAAACAAATGTAATGGTTGAAAAAAACAAATGGTTATTGGTACCCCCACCCCCCCAAGAACCATTTTTTTCATTTTCGATTTTCTCAAAAACGCTCTCTAATAGCTAGGATAGTATAGTGTGTATTTAAATTTTGAAAAAAGGTTTTTTTTTTGAAAACTCAATATTTCGAAAAAGTCATTCTCAACTTGGCAACTTAAAAGTTTTTTAATCTAAAATTTTGTATCTTAAATTTATTATATGCACCATACAAATGTTAAAAAATGGTTTTCGAAAATCGTATTTTTCTCAGAAACAGCTCCAACCTTACCTACCATTTTTTTTTAAATTCTGAATTCTTCACTACAAGCATAACGGTTTTTAATGAATTTTTTTTATATAGAAGCGTTTAAAGTTTTTAAGAAATGTATAGCTTTTCGAAACTTAAAAAATATTTTGTTTTTAATTTAAAAAAAATTATTTTTTTTTTTTGCGAATTTCGATATCTCAAAAGCGGGTCAATATTCTTTTTGAAATTTAATCTTTATTGGAACAATAATAAACGATTTATATTTTTACTTGCGATATATAAGGTACTATATAGGGCAAGCTCTGCATTTGGAAAAAAAAAAACGGACTCGAGATTTTGGTCAAAGTTGACATTACGATAGTGATGATAGTGAAGATAAAAAAATTGGTCCGACAATTCCGTGTCTGTCTGTCTGTATTTATGTAAATTTGAGGTATTTTCTTCAAATTCGATACTTAAGGGTCTTCGGTAATTCTCTAGAAGAGGGGAAAGTGAACAATTTCTCTTAGCTCCAAAACTAACAATACCCTTCATACCCACATAATTCAAATTCTGATGTTTCTCAAAAATGGCTCTAACCATTTTGATAAAAAAAAATTCAAATTCAAATTCTGATGTTTCTCAAAAATAGCTCTAACGATTTTGATAAAAAAAAAGTAGTTGTGCTATAATGGGCATGTACTAAATTTCGGGCAAAACAAAAATAGGAAAAAATTATATTAACGGTATCTGTCCGTTTTTTTTCTTTTCGACTTTATCATTAACGGCTCTAACGATTTTAACCAACATTTTTTAGCAGGAGCCCCCTTAAATTTTAAATTATATTGTATACATATACAAATATTCAAAAAATATTGTTTTTTAATTCTAAATTTTTTTGAGAAATCAATATGTTCAAAACGTGTGAACGATTATTTTTCAAAATTATTTCCTAAAATCTATACTACTAAATACTTAAAATTGGCATCCCAAATTTTGTTCTTGAAAAATTTTAAAGAAATTTCTTATATAAAAAATTACTTTAACAATAAAACGATTTTTGAGCTTTGTTTGTATAAATTCATTATTTTTTGGAAATCAGTCGGCAATTTCATGCGTTTGAACATTCTTATCTCATTAAATACATGTTTTAAATTTATAAAATGTAGTTTTAATTCCAAAGAACTTTTACAAAAGAGCAAGTTCATGCGATTCAGTCGTGCATTTTATTTTTTTTTTCTAGCATAAACTTCTAGCTTGGGAATTCGCATGGCAATCTGTTTTCATTTAGCACTACTTAAAGAGTTTAAAAAGTGAATTTTATGTTTATGAACAGTTTTCTCTAATAACATTCATTTTTAAAATTCTCAGTCTAATTAGAGCAAATTTCTACGACCCAGTCGTGCTTTTTATTTCGAAAGGAATTGATTTTCAAACCTTAAAATGTATTTACGTCACACTTCATCTAGGTATTCCCAGTGTTTATCAATCCAAATACCATGAGATTCAATTTAGTCCAAAATTTTTTGCCATTCACTTACTTTTGCAATATGTGTAATATTATCGCGAATTAAAAAAGCGATGAAAATTTAGTTTTGTTTATTCATTGTGATTTTTATGCGATATTTCTTTTTAGAAGGCTTACGGATTTCTGAAAAAAAGTCGTTTTTTCAACTTTTCAAAGTAAACGGTGACTCGATTTTTGTTTGTATTTGTAATAACAATTACAATTTCCCTTAATTTTTTTCTATTTTTGACAAGTTTGTTCGAATGAAGTTTTGTGGTTTGTGAAACAGAAAATATGCAAGCGAATTTGTAAATATTATCTACAAATACAAATTTGTAATTAGGCCACAGTTAGCGGACGCACGTTGCATGTTTGCACATGTTGTTGACTGCTTTACCTGTTGTTGTTGATTTTACAATGACCGCCAATTTTACAGATGATGTAGTCTCAACAATATGGCCGCAATCGACTGTCGAAGTTCGGAAGCACATATTTGAAAACCTTATATAAGGCTCTGATTTGTAAAAAAAATTAAATTCATTATGAGAAAAATCTGTTATTTTTATTATCAATTGAATTTAGTCCTATTTTCGAGACTGTATTTTAAGTAAGACGTGGCAGTGGCAACTCTCGCAGTTAATTTTCTAGATTGCAATAAAAATCCCAAGACCTCCACAATTAACTTACTTTTTTTTTGAATATTACAGTTTAAAAATACGTTTCCTGTTTAAGTTTGTTCATTATGCCAAATGAAATAAATCAAAATGTATAAAACAGATAATTAATTGATAAGGACTCCAAATTCTCATTAAGCAAGGTCATCGTTCTTGAATGCATCCCCATATTAAATTTTGCAAAACCCCTTTCGCCCCCTCATTTGAAGGTTTGTGAAACTTTTTCTGAAATTTCAGAAAGTTCATTGCTTTTCTTTGTTCACTAAAAATATGTGTTTATTTTTTTTTTTGTGTTTTTTTTAGGTGCAGTAACTTCCATTGCCGTATCTGTATCTTTGTATCCGTTTTTGTCCCGATAAACAATAAACAACAAAAAGTACATACAAACAAAAAAGTCAACCTAAAACAAGTTGAATGACTTTCCGGCATGTTAGACGTGTTAATTACTTGAGATAATATACAAAGAAAGCAAAATTTCATGATTTTTTTTGTCCTCCTTAACACATAACTGCGCACATTCACCCTGTTAAGGAGTTTGCTTTGTGTTGGGCGCCAGTTTATTTGCGTCGTTTTTGTTTCACAATAAAATTGGCACAGAGCACATGAAACACTAAGTGACGTAATGCACTCTACGATCGTGATCGTAAAAGTGGGTAATTTTATATTTGTACTGTTTATATTTTTCGCAGCCTACCGCCCTCGTCTCATTCTGTGGTGGTCATCGCGGGACACTGCCTCGAGTTCAAGGAGTATATGTGTTGCCATAATGACCACATACTACATCCAGACGACGATGTGTGTATGTGGGAAGCAAGTATGTTGCAGGAGGGCTTCGTATAATGATTATTATTCAGTGAATCGTTCACGCATGCCATAATTCACCTAAACCATAAAAAAGGACAAACAATAAAACGGGAAACCATCCAAAATGGCCACCTTTAATTTACTATCTAATGACATTGCTGATTGACATCATTAGGGCACCGCACCGTAGCAATCACTCCTCTGCACATGAAATGTGTTTTAATTGCCAAATTCGAACTTCGTTTACTTATGCGCGTATGAGCCTTGAAAGATTGCACAAAGATTCGGCTGAAGAGTTTACGACTAAAATTGTCAAGGTCAAGAATTCTCGGCCCTGTACTGTGACTAAAACCCAGAGAATTTGCTTAACGCAACGCACAAGAATAAAACGATCGTCAAATCGACATTTCCTTCGCTGACTCACTTGACGAAAAGACAGTCGGTAAAATGTCAGATGACTACGTTTGTTGAACTCAATTCTAAAAGCGCACTCAACAAAGCGAATTAACGCCCTCTGTGCGGGGAGATTTTCTGGTTAGCGTTCGTTCGTCGATCGTTTTTGTTAATTTTTTTTGTTGTTTATTCTTTTTTTGGAATAAAAAAATAAGACAAAACAAACACACCTCCGTTTATGTATTCGAACTTGTGCATTGTGAAGGTGTGTGTGCAACTGCGTTTTTAAGATTTTGGAAGTAAATAATAATAATACAAAAAAAAAAGAAAAAAATTAAATGATCGCTAGTATAGCACTGTATTAGTGCGATGGTGTGTGAGATTGAGTTATATTTTTAAGAATAACATCGCATTAAGAAAGTAAATGCATGGATGAGGAGTACACATAATGAGGGGGAGCCTGTTTGTGCAGCTTGTTGAATGTGTGTTTGGAGATTGGAAATTCTGTATGGCAGCGAAACAGTGGGGAACTTCAATATTAAAACGATGTAATAATAATGAAGTTGAAAATTTGATACTTAAAAATAATTGTGGATAGGGTGTCCAAGCTCAAGTTTCGAGTACAAGGAATTATCCGATTGGATACACTTAGCAAAGTAAGTTTCAAGAATCGAATACGTTTTAAAAATAAATGGTACTTAAACCATAACTACGTTAAAAGTTAGATTAGGTTAGAAGGGGTGATGATACGGCAACCCATATTATGTCGCTCAGATCTCAATGGGTCCATTACGCTTCCCACGATGTAAATACAATGTGTGTGAAGAGGAGGGAGATGATTGTAGAGAGTAGGTATTTCATGCCTCCCTGAACAATCCTGAATTGTGGATAAAATTTGGATGTTCTTGATTGACTGGGTAGACAGACGTCGCACAGTGGGTCCTCTTCATACTAAGCAATGCTCAAAATTCAAAATCTGGTTTAAAATGCTAAGAACTGCTATAAATTGATACTAACTGCTGTTCAAAATGAAAATATTATTAATATGAATATAGTTCTGACCATAGTAAATATTCTCAAGGTTATTGATAGATTTATTTTACGAAAACAATTGTTCTTCGAGTAACATATTTATGACTTCAGGATAAAACATTTTTCGGTGAATGACTGTCGTTGTGCGCGATGTTATCAAGGGATTGGTAGAGATAAACAACCTATTTATAACATCCCACATGTTATCCTTCTCTTTTTTGTGATGTCTTCCCGCTGAATTGTTGCCGAAATATGAAAATCTCTATTTCGCGTCTCCTGGCCTTCTTCGCTTAACTGGCTAATTGGAAGTAGGGCATGAGTCATTATTTCACTTTCATTGATAAGGATTTGGTCCAGACTTGTGGGATACCAAGGAAAAAACACCTAAATCTTTTTATTAAGCAAAAAATTAACAACAAATTCGATATGACTCACTTAAAAGCCTATGTTTTAAGTTCTATCAGTCGGAAGATCAACATTCAGGTATGTTAGCTTAGATTTAATTACAGAGCATCAAAATGCATATTTAAATTTTATATTTTTAAAAGTGGTTACATTCCTGGAACAAAGAATGAAAAAAAAGATAGTTTTGAACTTCACCCCTACCCCCTACCTGAGAAAAAAACCTGCCGAAATGTTTGGATTTAATATCATGATAAACATACCTATACGCCCACATACTCATATTTTGCTTAAGCATCCACTAACAAAATTTGCTGTCGGCCTTTGTATTATTTATATATTGAACCGCTAACTCAAAAAGTGATATTTCGAATTAGTGCACTTAACTTTTACTTCTCTCTTCGGATTTTTAATAACAAATATTTTTTCTTTCATGATGTATACTTAGATTTAAAAGTTCTCTGCGCTAATTAAAAAAAAAATTATTTTAAAAATTTCATTGCCCGTGAGTAAAACCGTCATCCATTTATGTATTTTATACACTAAGTAACACCTTTCAAACGAAAATAAAAATGTATTTGCAATCTACATGCCTTCTTGAACAAACAACATATTTTTAATTTTCTTTTTTTTAGCGAAGTTAACTTTTAAAAATAAAATAAAACTTCACAAAATTAAAACTTTCGCATGTCTAATAAAAACCAATGACAAAGAGTCAACTTAAATGTACCGTAACTTGGCCATTTGACAGAGAGAAAAGATAATACTTGCAAATGACATGTGTTATAATATGTATATTAACTATGCATTTTTATTTTTTTTAAAGACAAGAATTAAAAACTGTATTTTGAGCACTGATGTGTTTCAATTCGGCGGAAAAATAGTCTGCAAGGGCGGCTTTTTTAGTTCTGGCTAGGCTAAGGCCTTCTTAAAGGAAATGAGATGAACCCTGCCGCGCCTCTGCATCTGGACAGCTCTGCACATTTTTGCCAAGCTAATGCCTATTCTATTCAGTTGCGTTCCCTTTTTATTGTAGCCCTTAAGGGAAATAGCAAAATATTTTAAAATATTTAAGTTGTTGAGAAGTTACTACAATCGGGTTTTTTTCATATTCATACATAGCTACTCGGGCTTTGAGCCAGAAGCACTAATTATCTCTAGCCAGATGACTCCTTATGGATTGTAGGGGGAAGCCATGTGACGAAGTCTTAGCAGACATCTATAGGTACAGTACCTTGGTTAACCCAAGGTAAAAAAAAGTTTAATGCTTTCAAGTTGCGAATAGGCATCACCGGTGATTCAACTTTTAATTTTAATACAAGCGGTGGCAATTTGGGTGGCTCCGATGAATTAAAAAATAAATCAGATAAGTGATGACTTGGTCTTCGCACTATGTAGATTGATTTTTTCGCCGGTCAGTTTCAATTGAATTTGCTCATTGACCTTATTTATATCATCGCTTTTTGGTCCTAAAGTTACGAATCAACATCACAGCCAATCCAAATTCTTGTAGTTGGCCAAGTCTTGGTAACACCTTGTCGACATCGGCCTGAATATTCAGTTATTGGAAATTCAACATTTCCGAAGTCCAAAAGTTGTTTTGAGAACGTTTGAACAGAAGAGTCTTGCAGCAAATACTCACATAGCGTGTCTTTTAGAACTCGGCATGTATTTAGTTGTTCGCGCATGAAGTACTTTGAAGCATATGGTCTCCACGGTGCTATTAGATCAACGTGGAAAGGTCAAACAAAGAACATTTTTGAGCTTTCGAAAACACCTAACTTAAAGATCACCCCCTGTAAAATCTTGATTTGGTACTCAATAATTTTCTCAATCCCGCACATCTAACACAAAATGAGAGGTCAACAATTTTCAACGCCCGAAGAAGTATTTGAAGCATTAAAAATGCATGTTTTAAAATAATCTCAATGAAATTGGAAGAAGTGCTTCGAAAATTGGTTCGAAGACGTGCAAAAGTGTATTGATTTTCATGGAGAATATTTTGAAAAAATAATAAAGCCATTTTTGACTATGAATGTTTAATTTTACGTTTCTATCTCAAAAAAAGTTACAAGAATCGAAAAAGATAACACAGTTTTCAATGCACTGACAAACCTTTATGAAAGAATTAGTATGTTTCTTTAAGCAGATCAGAACTTATAATTTCCTTCGTTACTCATCATTGCTTTCTGAACGTCAACTTTTCATAAATTCTACCCGATTGTGCAATCATTTTTTCTCGACAAGAAATTAATAACGCCAGCTTAAAAATGATTTTAAAAATGTCTTTCCATGTTGATTTTCTTGATATGTAATTGCGAAACAAATAATATCCACGACTGGGTCGCACGAACTTGCTCTTATGTTAACGACTAAGAATTTGAAAAATGAATGTTATTAGAGAAAAACTGTTCATAAGCATAAAATTAATTTTTTAATAAGCTAAAACAACTCTTTTAGTAGTTGGAGCTAAAAACAGGATGCCATGTGATTCAAGCAAATATTAGCTTATGCAAGAACAAAAATTATAAGTCTGTACTGGTTTCTTTAAAAAATAAGGTTTTATATACAAAATTTTTAAAACGTTTATAAGAAAAAATTTTGGTACGCCACTTTATGGTTTTTATTATTTTTCAAATAAAAATAAAATTTACAAACAAAAATATTGAGCCGTTTCTGAGATGTCGAATTTTCCAAAAAAAAATTGATTTTTTTTTTCAAAAACTCAAAAAATATTTTTTTTTTAAGTTTTCAAATGCAATGTTTTTTAAACTTTTTAGAAGCATCGCTACAAAAAATTTCATTAAAATCAGTTATGTCGATAATGAGTAATTCAAAATTTGAAAAAGTGGTTCTATGGTAGGTACAAGCTGTAATATCTTAATTTTAATTTTTTTTTATAATATTAAAGATTGTTATAATTAATTGAAACAAAAAACATTTTATCAAAATTCTAGGCACCGTTTTCGAGAAAAATACGATTTTTGAAAACCATTTTTTAACATTTGTATGGTGGGTACCTTTATTTTTAGCTAAAATAAAACTTTTTTTCATACATCTTGTAGATTGTGTTGAAAAACTTTTAGTTTTTAAGTTTAAAAAGAATATAGCATAAGGTTTTCGAAATATTGAGTTTAAAAAAAATTTGAATTTTTTTTTTAAATCCAAAAATTTTTTTTTTTTTTTTTTGAAAATTTGAATACACAATCCTATGTAACTTTTTGGGGAGCTTTAGCCAACAAAAAGTGATCAAAATCAGTGGTACCGTTTTTAAGAAAATCAAAAACAAAAAAATGGTTCTTTGGGGGATACACTCAATAACCATTTTTCGGAAAATTTTTTTTCATCTAGTACCTAGCTTTAATTAAATGAAATTTTCTTGTATCTTTTTTTTTTAAATCTGTCGAACAGTTTTTGAAAAAAAAAAATATTTACAAAATTTCAAAAAAAATTCGTATGGCAGGTACCGTTAATTAAAAATGATATCTACCAAGTTTGAAGAAAATCGGCAGAGCCGTTTAGGCTGTAGTCGAACCGAAAGACAGACCGACAGACAGACAGAATTGTAAGACCCACTTTTTTAGTCTTCGCTATCATCGTAATGTCAACTTTGAGCAAAATCTCGAATTCGATTTTTTTTTACGAATGCAAGTAAAAATTGGTACAACATATAACCGCGCAACATCCAGAATGGTTCAATTTTGTACCAACGCCAACGCCCACCTACCACTTCTATGAATAATTCCAATATTTTCCTTATGGAATATACAACTGAAAGGGTCCTTTGCAAACCCTATTTCATAAAAATGTATTATATTAATTAAATCAACTGGATTGGGTAGGTACTGGAAGGGATAAAACTAATACAATTCACTGTGGCGTATACTTGCTTTTATTTTACTAGAAATAAAAGGATAAATAACCTAAACTGAGGATAGTAATTCATTTATAGTCAAATAAACTAAAGGTTTTTCTTTTGCGAAAAAAACCAGTCTTTTGACTAGGAATTCTTTTAATTTGTCAAAAACAGGTAAAATTTTAAACCATCAAAGTTAAATAAAAGATGTAGGTATTTTAATCGGTAGCTTGATACCTGCTAAAAGTTCTTAGTAAACAATTGGCTTGAAAATTATTTAAATTTTATGATCCTATGAAACACAGTTAGTCAAAAACTTGTTTGGGCCAAATATTCTTTAAATATTTTATTCAAGAAAATCAAGAGCTCATTTTTATTTACTATTTTTTTTTTTTTTTTTTTGTGGAGGTGATTTATGTCGAAAAAGGTTCAGATTACGTCCCATGCATAGCACATATCACCAATGCTAATTCATTTTTATGATTATGTACACCGATTTGGTTTAATTTTTTATTTTTTTAGGGATTGGTTCTGATTAAAAGTCATTGTGTGCAACAGTGTATCGCATCAAGAAACCACGGATGAAGTGAAGACGAGAAAAAATAATAAAAAATAAAGTAAACAAATCTTATGTACGGTTCGATTTCGGTTTTTTTTTTTTTTTTGATAACACTGAACCGAAAGAAACCGAGGCATAGAACGAACAAAAGCAACCAAGAAGACCCAACACATGCACATAAATGTGAAATAAGAAAACCAAAAAAGAAGTACAAATTTTAGCAAACTTAAAAAAATAAAACGAAATATAAGAATTCTCCATCGTCTTCGACCATTATACATCAACGACAGACCAGACGTTTGACGCTCACGTCGAGTCGCGTCGGTCGACTTGCACACTTTCCGCCCTGAAATGGTCTCTCTCCATCGCTGTTGTCAATGTTGAAGACGGTGACTAGACGTTGCCGACAGCAGCACCAACAACGAGGAGTAGGTGGAGACGCAACGGAAATTCATATACGTGTGAGAATTACCAGTTGGACTATAAAAGCTAAAATTCATTTCGAACTCAAGTTTATTCAAATGTGAAGTGTGCGCAAGTCAACATGGATTCGAAGCGGCGGATTGCTCCGGCATCACACAATCCGAACGGAAATCTACCCTCTGTCCAGGGGGCGTAGATGATTTGGATAGATTTTTCACACAATGGATTATAATAGCAACCTTAACAGACGTCGACGTAAACATCTTGTAACGGCAGAATCGAAACTAAAAGTTTTTTTATAGACCGCGCGAGAAATTTCTATTGCAGCTTTGTCTTACCTCCGGAGAAATAGACGAAGCTATAAGATAGATAAACGAGAGGAGAATGGAAAGCGAACAAAAGGCGAATAGTTTTTTCGAACTTCGAACCAGAAACGATGAAAGTGAGAGCGAGTCTAGTTGGAATAGTTTGGCGCGTGTGAGTGTGTGTTGTGATTTAGCCTTGAAAACCGTTTCTGTCTATTTATTGTTCTAATGTCGGTCAGTGGGCGCACGAACTGTTTAGAAACTGTGTTTCTAGGAGAAGAGGCTTGTCGTTGAGCTTTTTTTCGTAAAGACAAACGTGTATTTATAGCTGTGTGTTGTGAACTTGAACTTCTAATTTTGCATTAACATAATGGCGGCGTTATTTGTCATCTTATCATGTGGCAAGTTGTCGAAGGCATGACGATAAGATATTTCTGTTTGACGTATGGAAAAGTGAAAGTGAGAGATTAGTGGATCTATTTTTAGTCTTGGTTCGAATTTAGCCTCTACTAGGCTTTGTCTGTTCGATATATACAAGAGCTTTGCCTGTCAGACATAGCCTAAAAGAGGTTAGGTGCAACCTGGATATCAACAACACTAATTGGATTATTTTTTTTTGTTCTTTAAATTTGGTTTCGTTTAGATGGAGGTACAAACCTGTGAGCTTACGTCATGCTTTTGGATTAAAAGCTTTTTTTTTGCAATTTTTGTGTATGCATAAGGTTGTAGCTATATCTAGTCGGCGTGGCGAAGATAAAGCGAACAAAGAAAATTTAAAAAACCTGCAGTCGTGAAGAATTTTGAGATTAAAAATAAACGAAAAAAAGAATTCAAGAATTCTGACGATCAGTGAATTAAATATTGCCTCTGGCGAAAAAAAAAATCAACAAAACTGATCCGCTAAAACAAGACCCGCCCTAGCCTGTTGATTCGTCTTACGTTTTCTTTATCTGGGGTTCTGTTCGTTCGGGGCATCGTATATTCATATCACTCCACCACCGCGCTGCCACTTCGCTGGAAGAATTAAAAAGAGAAGAATAAAGAATTTCTTTTTGGGGAGAGGGTACGTAGAAATAAGTCAAAAGGACAAGAAAAAGGAGTGTAGATTAAAAGAAGTACAAAAAGAATGCAAAGCACATAGACGAGTGGGTGTTAAAAAACTGTTTTGTCGACTTTGAATTATCGTTTCGTACAAAAATATATAAGACAACAATTATGTTATGCTGGTTATAAAAAAATACGATTCCCAGGTTTATTTTTAGCTCCATGTTCATGAATAGCGTATGCTTGATTTAAATCTCAAAATGCAAGCGTGATCAATTAATATTCTGTTAGGTGCGTTAAATGCGAGGACGATATAGACTTATTCATAATCTATAAATAGAATACTCCACTGGATAAGGGAGAATTTGTTGCTTTTTTCGCAAATTTTAACAATTTACAGAGAGGGTTTTTTAAGAGTGGACTTCGTCACTAAACACTGCACTAAAAATAAATTTCTAGGTAATATTATTAAAAGCGTTTTTGCTGACCTTAAACGAAACAATTTTATCGTTTTGATTAAATTTTATTAATACGAAAGAACGATTTCTTTGATTTCGCAAAATTATTATAATTTTACATGATTTTTTGTCAGTTTAACAAAATATGTACTACAAATAATATTGCCAGTTTAACAAACCACGCTTTGTTAATAAAACAAAATAAAACACAGATTAAAGTCACATCAACGACTTTTTTTAAGTGATGTAATCCAAATGTTTGCTGTACCTACAAAAAATCTATTTTGTAAATGTTTGTCAATGACATAAGGTTTTTGTCGAAATATGCGGTTCCAAAGTGATTTTACGGATTTTCGAGCTCCAACTACCTAATAATGTCTTTGGTTGGCGTTATTTTCGAAACCAAGAATTTTAAGAGGATCCGGTTTTCACTACCACTGCTTGAATTTTCCACAGCTATCCAAACCAAAAGCTTATGAGTGGTCTGGTTATCGAAATATGCCGGTCCAAAGTGATTTTACGGATTTTCGAACTCCAACTACGTAATAATGCCTTAGGTTGGCGTTATTTTCGAAACCCAGAATTTTAAAAGCCTCCGGTTTTCACTACCACTGCTTGAATTTTCCACAGCTTTCCACAGGTGAAAACCAAAAGTTTCTGCGAGGTCTGGTTCCCGATATATTTCTTACCAAAGTGATTTTACTGAATTTTTGAGAAATTTGAAAAAATCATGGGCTAACCACTTGTCTAAAAAAATCACCAAATTTTCGAAGTTATCCAAACGCATCGAGACCTACATCGAATGAAAGGTCTATTCAATCCCTATATAGACATCCAAACCAAAAGCTTTTGAGTGGTCTGGTTATCGAAATATGCCGGTCCAAAGTGATTTTACGGATTTTCGAACTCCAACTACGTAATAATGTCTTAGGTTGGCGTTATTTTCGAAACCCAGAATTTTAAAAGGCTCCGGTTTTCACTACCACTGCTTGAATTTTCCACAGCTATCCACAGGTGAAAACCAAAAGTTTCTGCGAGGTCTGGTTCCCGAAATATTTCTTACCAAAGAGATTTTACTGAATTTTTGAGAAATTTTAAAAAAATCATGGACTCACTTGTCTAAAAAAATCACCAAATTTTCGAAGTTGTCCAAACGCATCGAGACCTACATCGAATGAAAGGTCTATTCAATTCCTAACTACACATTCAAACGAAAAGCTTCTGAGTGGTCTGGTTATCGAAATATGCCGGTCCAAAGTGATTTTACAGATTTTCGAGGTCCGGTTCCCGATATATTTCTTACCAAAGTGATTTTACTGAATTTTTGAGAAATTTGAAAAAATCATGGACTATAACCACTTGTCTAAAAAAATCACCAAATTTTCGAAGTTATCCAAACGCATCGAGACCTACATCGAATGAAAGGTCTATTCAATCCCTATATAGACATCCAAACCAAAAGCTTCTGAGTGGTCTGGTTATCGAAATATGCCGGTCCAAAGTGATTTTACGGATTTTCGAACTCCAACTACCTAATAATGTCTTTGGTTGGCGTTATTTTCGAAACCCAGAATTTTAAAAGGCTCCGGTTTTCACTACCACTGCTTGAATTTTCCACAGCTATCCACAGGTGAAAACCAAAAGTTTCTGCGAGGTCTGGTTCCCGAAATATTTCTTACCAAAGAGATTTTACTGAATTTTTGAGAAATTTTAAAAAAATCATGGACTAACCACTTGTCTAAAAAAATCACCAAATTTTCGAAGTTGTCCAAACGCATCGAGACCTACATCTAATGAAAGGTCTATTCAATTCCTAACTACACATTCAAACGAAAAGCTTCTGAGTGGTCTGGTTATCGAAATATGCCGGTCCAAAGTGATTTTACAGATTTTCGAGGTCCGGTTCCCGATATATTTCTTACCAAAGTGATTTTACTGAATTTTTGAGAAATTTGAAAAAATCATGGACTATAACCACTTGTCTAAAAAAATCACCAAATTTTCGAAGTTATCCAAACGCATCGAGACCTACATCGAATGAAAGGTCTATTCAATCCCTATATACACATCCAAACGAATAGCTTCTGAGTGGTCTGGTTATCGAAATATGCCGGTCCAAAGTGATTTTACAGTTTTCGAGCTCCAACTACCTAATAATGTCTTTGGTTGGCGCTATTTTCGAAACCCAGTATTTTAAGAGGCTCCGGTTTTCACTATCACTGCTTGAATTTTCCACAGCTATCCACAGGTGAAAACCAAAAGTTTCTGCGAGGTCTGGTTCCCGATATATTTCTTACCAAAGTGATTTTACTGAATTTTTGATAAATTTGAAAAAATCATGGACTAACCACTTGTCTAAAAAAATCACTAAATTTTCGAAGTTAACCAAGAATTTTAAGAGGATCCGGTTTTCACTATCACTGCTTGAATTTTCCACAGCTATCCACAGGTGAAAACCAAAAGTTTCTGCGAGGTCTGGTTCCCGAAATATTTCTTACCAAAGTGATTTTACTGAATTTTTGAGAAATTTGAAAAAATCATGGACTAACCACTTGTCTAAAAAAATCACCAAATTTTCGAAGTTATCCAAACGCATCGAGACCTACATCGAATGAAAGGTCTATTCAATCCCTATATACACATCCAAACGAAAAGCTTCTGAGTGGTCTGGTTATCGAAATATGCCGGTCCAAAGTGATTTTACGGATTTTCGAACTCCATCTACGTAATAATGTCTTAGGTTGGCGTTATTTTCGAAACCAAGAATTTTAAGAGGATCCGGTTTTCACTACCACTGCTTGAATTTTCCACAGATATCCACAGGTGAAAACCAAAAGTTTCTGCGAGGTCTGGTTCCCGATATATTTCTTACCAAAGTGATTTTACTGAATTTTTGAGAAATTTGAAAAAATCATGGACTAACCACTTGTCTAAAAAAATCACCAAATTTTCGAAGTTATCCAAACGCATCGAGACCTACATCGAATGAAAGGTCTATTCAATCCCTATATAAACATCCAAACGAATAGCTTCTGAGTGGTCTGGTTATCGAAATATGCCGGTCCAAAGTGATTTTACGGATTTTCGAACTCCATCTACGTAATAATGTCTTAGGTTGGCGTTATTTTCGAAACCAAGAATTTTAAGAGGATCCGGTTTTCACTACCACTGCTTGAATTTTCCACAGATATCCACAGGTGAAAACCAAAAGTTTCTGCGAGGTCTGGTTCCCGATATATTTCTTACCAAAGTGATTTTACTGAATTTTTGAGAAATTTAAAAAAATCATGGACTAACCACTTGTCTAAAAAAATCACCAAATTTTCGAAGTTATCCAAACGCATCGAGACCTACATCGAATGAAAGGTCTATTCAATCCCTATCTAAACATCCAAACGAAAAGCTTATGAGTGGTCTGGTTATCGAAATATGCCGGTCCAAATTGATTTTACGGATTTTCGAACTCCAACTACGTAATAATGTCTTAGGTTGGCGTTATTTTCGAAACCAAGAATTTTAAGAGGATCCGGTTTTCACTACCACTGCTTGAATTTTCCACAGATATCCACAGGTGAAAACCAAAAGTTTCTGCGAGGTCTGGTTCCCGATATATTTCTTACCAAAGTGATTTTACTGAATTTTTGAGAAATTTTAAAAAATCATGGACTAACCACTTGTCTAAAAAAATCACCAAATTTTCGAAGTTATCCAAACGCATCGAGACCTACATCGAATGAAAGGTCTATTCAATCCCTATATAAACATCCAAACGAATAGCTTCTGAGTGGTCTGGTTATCGAAATATGCCGGTCCAAAGTGATTTTACGGATTTTCGAACTCCATCTACGTAATAATGTCTTAGATTGGCGTTATTTTCGAAACCAAGAATTTTAAGAGGATCCGGTTTTCACTACCACTGCTTGAATTTTCCACAGATATCCACAGGTGAAAACCAAAAGTTTCTGCGAGGTCTGGTTCCCGATATATTTCTTACCAAAGTGATTTTACTGAATTTTTGAGAAATTTGAAAAAATCATGGACTAACCACTTGTCTAAAAAAATCACCAAATTTTCGAAGTTATCCAAACGCATCGAGACCTACATCGAATGAAAGGTCTATTCAATCCCTATCTAAACATCCAAACGAAAAGCTTATGAGTGGTCTGGTTATCGAAATATGCAGGTCCAAATTGATTTTACGGATTTTCGAACTCCAACTACGTAATAATGTCTTAGGTTGGCGTTATTTTCGAAACCAAGAATTTTAAGAGGATCCGGTTTTCACTACCACTGCTTGAATTTTCCACAGCTATCCGCAGGTGAAAACCAAAAGTTTCTGCGAGGTCTGGTTCCCGATATATTTCTTACCAAAGTGATTTTACTGAATTTTTGATAAATTTGAAAAAATCATGGACTAACCACTTGTCTAAAAAAATCACTAAATTTTCGAAGTTAACCAAGAATTTTAAGAGGATCCGGTTTTCACTCCCACTGCTTGAATTTTCCACAGATATCCACAGGTGAAAACCAAAAGTTTCTGCGAGGTCTGGTTCCCGATATATTTCTTACCAAAGTGATTTTACTGAATTTTTGAGAAATTTGAAAAAATCATGGGCTAACCACTTGTCTAAAAAAATCACCAAATTTTCGAAGTTATCCAAACGCATCGAGACCTACATCGAATGAAAGGTCTATTCAATCCCTATATACACATCCAAACGAAAAGCTTCTGAGTGGTCTGGTTATCGAAATATGCCGGTCCAAAGTGATTTTACGGATTTTCGAACTCCATCTACGTAATAATGTCTTAGGTTGGCGTTATTTTCGAAACCCAGAATTTTAAAAGCCTCCGGTTTTCACTACCACTGCTTGAATTTTCCACAGCTTTCCACAGGTGAAAACCAAAAGTTTCTGCGAGGTCCGGTTCCCGATATATTTCTTACCAAAGTGATTTTACTGAATTTTTGAGAAATTTGAAAAAATCATGGACTATAACCACTTGTCTAAAAAAATCACCAAATTTTCGAAGTTATCCAAACGCATCGAGACCTACATCGAATGAAAGGTCTATTCAATCCCTATCTAAACATCCAAACGAAAAGCTTATGAGTGGTCTGGTTAGCGAAATATGCCGGTCCAAATTGATTTTACGGATTTTCGAACTCCAACTACGTAATAATGTCTTAGGTTGGCGTTATTTTCGAAACCAAGAATTTTAAGAGGATCCGGTTTTCACTATCACTGCTTGAATTTTCCACAGCTATCCGCAGGTGAAAACCAAAAGTTTCTGCGAGGTCTGGTTCCCGATATATTTCTTACCAAAGTGATTTTACTGAATTTTTGATAAATTTGAAAAAATCATGGACTAACCACTTGTCTAAAAAAATCACTAAATTTTCGAAGTTAACCAAGAATTTTAAGAGGATCCGGTTTTCACTATCACTGCTTGAATTTTCCACAGCTATCCACAGGTGAAAACCAAAAGTTTCTGCGAGGTCTGGTTCCCGAAATATTTCTTACCAAAGTGATTTTACTGAATTTTTGAGAAATTTGAAAAAATCATGGACTAACCACTTGTCTAAAAAAATCACCAAATTTTCGAAGTTATCCAAACGCATCGAGACCTACATCGAATGAAAGGTCTATTCAATCCCTATATAAACATCCAAACGAATAGCTTCTGAGTGGTCTGGTTATCGAAATATGCCGGTCCAAAGTGATTTTACGGATTTTCGAACTCCATCTACGTAATAATGTCTTAGGTTGGCGTTATTTTCGAAACCAAGAATTTTAAGAGGATCCGGTTTTCACTATCACTGCTTGAATTTTCCACAGCTATCCGCAGGTGAAAACCAAAAGTTTCTGCGAGGTCTGGTTCCCGATATATTTCTTACCAAAGTGATTTTACTGAATTTTTGATAAATTTGAAAAAATCATGGACTAACCACTTGTCTAAAAAAATCACTAAATTTTCGAAGTTAACCAAGAATTTTAAGAGGATCCGGTTTTCACTATCACTGCTTGAATTTTCCACAGCTATCCACAGGTGAAAACCAAAAGTTTCTGCGAGGTCTGGTTCCCGAAATATTTCTTACCAAAGTGATTTTACTGAATTTTTGAGAAATTTGAAAAAATCATGGACTAACCACTTGTCTAAAAAAATCACCAAATTTTCGAAGTTATCCAAACGCATCGAGACCTACATCGAATGAAAGGTCTATTCAATCCCTATATACACATCCAAACGAATAGCTTCTGAGTGGTCTGGTTATCGAAATATGCCGGTCCAAAGTGATTTTACAGTTTTCGAGCTCCAACTACCTAATAATGTCTTTGGTTGGCGCTATTTTCGAAACCCAGTATTTTAAGAGGCTCCGGTTTTCACTATCACTGCTTGAATTTTCCACAGCTATCCGCAGGTGAAAACCAAAAGTTTCTGCGAGGTCTGGTTCCCGATATATTTCTTACCAAAGTGATTTTACTGAATTTTTGATAAATTTGAAAAAATCATGGACTAACCACTTGTCTAAAAAAATCACTAAATTTTCGAAGTTAACCAAGAATTTTAAGAGGATCCGGTTTTCACTATCACTGCTTGAATTTTCCACAGCTATCCACAGGTGAAAACCAAAAGTTTCTGCGAGGTCTGGTTCCCGAAATATTTCTTACCAAAGTGATTTTACTGAATTTTTGAGAAATTTGAAAAAATCATGGACTAACCACTTGTCTAAAAAAATCACCAAATTTTCGAAGTTATCCAAACGCATCGAGACCTACATCGAATGAAAGGTCTATTCAATCCCTATATAAACATCCAAACGAATAGCTTCTGAGTGGTCTGGTTATCGAAATATGCCGGTCCAAAGTGATTTTACGGATTTTCGAACTCCAACTACGTAATAATGTGTTAGGTTGGCGTTATTTTCGAAACCCAGAATTTTAAAAGCCTCCGGTTTTCACTACCACTGCTTGAATTTTCCACAGCTTTCTACAGGTGAAAACCAAAAGTTTCTGCGAGGTCTGGTTCCCGATATATTTCTTACCAAAGTGATTTTACTGAATTTTTGAGAAATTTGAAAAAATCATGGGCTAACCACTTGTCTAAAAAAATCACCAAATTTTCGAAGTTATCCAAACGCATCGAGACCTACATCGAATGAAAGGTCTATTCAATCCCTATATACACATCCAAACGAATAGCTTCTGAGTGGTCTGGTTATCGAAATATGCCGGTCCAAAGTGATTTTACAGTTTTCGAGCTCCAACTACCTAATAATGTCTTTGGTTGGCGCTATTTTCGAAACCCAGTATTTTAAGAGGCTCCGGTTTTCACTATCACTGCTTGAATTTTCCACAGCTATCCGCAGGTGAAAACCAAAAGTTTCTGCGAGGTCTGGTTCCCGATATATTTCTTACCAAAGTGATTTTACTGAATTTTTGATAAATTTGAAAAAATCATGGACTAACCACTTGTCTAAAAAAATCACCAAATTTTCGAAGTTATCCAAACGCATCGAGACCTACATCGAATGAAAGGTCTATTCAATCCCTATATACACATCCAAACGAAAAGCTTCTGAGTGGTCTGGTTATCGAAATATGCCGGTCCAAAGTGATTTTACGGATTTTCGAACTCCATCTACGTAATAATGTCTTAGGTTGGCGTTATTTTCGAAACCAAGAATTTTAAGAGGATCCGGTTTTCACTACCACTGCTTGAATTTTCCACAGCTTTCCACAGGTGAAAACCAAAAGTTTCTGCGAGGTCTGGTTCCCGATATATTTCTTACCAAAGTGATTTTACTGAATTTTTGAGAAATTTGAAAAAATCATGGACTATAACCACTTGTCTAAAAAAATCACCAAATTTTCGAAGTTATCCAAACGCATCGAGACCTACATCGAATGAAAGGTCTATTCAATCCCTATATACACATCCAAACGAATAGCTTCTGAGTGGTCTGGTTATCGAAATATGCCGGTCCAAAGTGATTTTACAGTTTTCGAGCTCCAACTACCTAATAATGTCTTTGGTTGGCGCTATTTTCGAAACCCAGTATTTTAAGAGGCTCCGGTTTTCACTATCACTGCTTGAATTTTCCACAGCTATCCGCAGGTGAAAACCAAAAGTTTCTGCGAGGTCTGGTTCCCGATATATTTCTTACCAAAGTGATTTTACTGAATTTTTGATAAATTTGAAAAAATCATGGACTAACCACTTGTCTAAAAAATCACCAAATTTTCGAAGTTATCCAAACGCATCGAGACCTACATCGAATGAAAGGTCTATTCAATCCCTATATAAACATCCAAACGAATAGCTTCTGAGTGGTCTAGTTATCGAAATATGCCGGTCCAAAGTGATTTTACGGATTTTCGAACTCCATCTACGTAATAATGTCTTAGGTTGGCGTTATTTTCGAAACCAAGAATTTTAAGAGGATCCGGTTTTCACTACCACTGCTTGAATTTTCCACAGATATCCACAGGTGAAAACCAAAAGTTTCTGCCAGGTCTGGTTCCCGATATATTTCTTACCAAAGTGATTTTACTGAATTTTTGAGAAATTTGAAAAAATCATGGACTAACCACTTGTCTAAAAAAATCACCAAATTTTCGAAGTTATCCAAACGCATCGAGACCTACATCGAATGAAAGGTCTATTCAATCCCTATATACACATCCAAACGAAAAGCTTCTGAGTGGTCTGGTTATCGAAATATGCCGGTCCAAAGTGATTTTACGGATTTTCGAACTCCATCTACGTAATAATGTCTTAGGTTGGCGTTATTTTCGAAACCAAGAATTTTAAGAGGATCCGGTTTTCACTACCACTGCTTGAATTTTCCACAGATATCCACAGGTGAAAACCAAAAGTTTCTGCGAGGTCTGGTTCCCGATATATTTCTTACCAAAGTGATTTTACTGAATTTTTGAGAAATTTTAAAAAATCATGGACTAACCACTTGTCTAAAAAAATCACCAAATTTTCGAAGTTATCCAAACGCATCGAGACCTACATCGAATGAAAGGTCTATTCAATCCCTATATAAACATCCAAACGAATAGCTTCTGAGTGGTCTGGTTATCGAAATATGCCGGTCCAAAGTGATTTTACGGATTTTCGAACTCCATCTACGTAATAATGTCTTAGGTTGGCGTTATTTTCGAAACCAAGAATTTTAAGAGGATCCGGTTTTCACTACCACTGCTTGAATTTTCCACAGATATCCACAGGTGAAAACCAAAAGTTTCTGCGAGGTCTGGTTCCCGAAATATTTCTTACCAAAGTGATTTTACTGAATTTTTGAGAAATTTGAAAAAATCATGGACTAACCACTTGTCTAAAAAAATCACCAAATTTTCGAAGTTATCCAAACGCATCGAGACCTACATCGAATGAAAGGTCTATTCAATCCCTATATAGACATCCAAACCAAAAGCTTCTGAGTGGTCTGGTTATCGAAATATGCCGGTACAAAGTGATTTTACAGATTTTCGAGCTCCATTTACCTAATAATGTCTTTGGTTGGCGTTATTTTCGAAACCCAGAATTTTAAGAGGCTCCGGTTTTCACTACCACTGCTTGAATTTTCCACAGCTATCCACAGGTGAAAACAGAAAGTTTCTGCGAGGTCTGGTTCCCGAAATATTTCTTACCAAAGTGATTTTACTGAATTTTTGAGAAATTTGAAAAAATCATGGACTAAACACTTGTCTAAAAAAATCACCAAATTTTCGAAGTTATCCAAACGCATTGAGACCTACGTCGAATGAAAGGTCTATTCAATCCCTATATACACATCCAAACCAAAAGCTTCTGAGTGGTCTGGTTATCGAAATATGCCGGTCCAAAGTGATTTTACAGATTTTCGAGCGCCATTTACCTAATAATGTCTTTGGTTGGCGTTATTTTCGAAACCCAGAATTTTAAGAGGCTCCGGTTTTCACTACCACTGCTTGAATTTTCCACAGCTATCCACAGGTGAAAACCAAAAGTTTCTGCGAGGTCTGGTTCCCGATATATTTCTTACCAAAGTGATTTTACTGAATCTTTGAGAAATTTGAAAAAATCATGGACTAACCACTTGTCTAAAAAAATCACCAAATTTTCGAAGTTATCCAAACGCATCGAGACCTACATTGAATGAAAGGTCTATTCAATCCCTATATACACATCCAAACGAATAGCTTCTGAGTGGTCTGGTTATCGAAATATGCCGGTCCAAAGTGATTTTACAGTTTTCGAGCTCCAACTACCTAATAATGTCTTTGGTTGGCGCTATTTTCGAAACCCAGTATTTTAAGAGGCTCCGGTTTTCACTATCACTGCTTGAATTTTCCACAGCTATCCACAGGTGAAAACCAAAAGTTTCTGCGAGGTCTGGTTCCCGAAATATTTCTTACCAAAGTGATTTTACTGAATTTTTGAGAAATTTGAAAAAATCATGGACTAACCACTTGTCTAAAAAAATCACCAAATTTTCGAAGTTATCCAAACGCATCGAGACCTACATCGAATGAAAGGTCTATTCAATCCCTATATAAACATCCAAACGAATAGCTTCTGAGTGGTCTGGTTATCGAAATATGCCGGTCCAAAGTGATTTTACGGATTTTCGAACTCCAACTACGTAATAATGTGTTAGGTTGGCGTTATTTTCGAAACCCAGAATTTTAAAAGCCTCCGGTTTTCACTACCACTGCTTGAATTTTCCACAGCTTTCCACAGGTGAAAACCAAAAGTTTCTGCGAGGTCTGGTTCCCGATATATTTCTTACCAAAGTGATTTTACTGAATTTTTGAGAAATTTGAAAAAATCATGGGCTAACCACTTGTCTAAAAAAATCACCAAATTTTCGAAGTTATCCAAACGCATCGAGACCTACATCGAATGAAAGGTCTATTCAATCCCTATATACACATCCAAACGAAAAGCTTCTGAGTGGTCTGGTTATCGAAATATGCCGGTCCAAAGTGATTTTACGGATTTTCGAACTCCATCTACGTAATAATGTCTTAGGTTGGCGTTATTTTCGAAACCCAGAATTTTAAAAGCCTCCGGTTTTCACTACCACTGCTTGAATTTTCCACAGCTTTCCACAGGTGAAAACCAAAAGTTTCTGCGAGGTCCGGTTCCCGATATATTTCTTACCAAAGTGATTTTACTGAATTTTTGAGAAATTTGAAAAAATCATGGACTATAACCACTTGTCTAAAAAAATCACCAAATTTTCGAAGTTATCCAAACGCATCGAGACCTACATCGAATGAAAGGTCTATTCAATCCCTATATACACATCCAAACGAATAGCTTCTGAGTGGTCTGGTTATCGAAATATGCCGGTCCAAAGTGATTTTACAGTTTTCGAGCTCCAACTACCTAATAATGTCTTTGGTTGGCGCTATTTTCGAAACCCAGTATTTTAAGAGGCTCCGGTTTTCACTATCACTGCTTGAATTTTCCACAGCTATCCGCAGGTGAAAACCAAAAGTTTCTGCGAGGTCTGGTTCCCGATATATTTCTTACCAAAGTGATTTTACTGAATTTTTGATAAATTTGAAAAAATCATGGACTAACCACTTGTCTAAAAAATCACCAAATTTTCGAAGTTATCCAAACGCATCGAGACCTACATCGAATGAAAGGTCTATTCAATCCCTATATAAACATCCAAACGAATAGCTTCTGAGTGGTCTAGTTATCGAAATATGCCGGTCCAAAGTGATTTTACGGATTTTCGAACTCCATCTACGTAATAATGTCTTAGGTTGGCGTTATTTTCGAAACCAAGAATTTTAAGAGGATCCGGTTTTCACTACCACTGCTTGAATTTTCCACAGATATCCACAGGTGAAAACCAAAAGTTTCTGCCAGGTCTGGTTCCCGATATATTTCTTACCAAAGTGATTTTACTGAATTTTTGAGAAATTTGAAAAAATCATGGACTAACCACTTGTCTAAAAAAATCACCAAATTTTCGAAGTTATCCAAACGCATCGAGACCTACATCGAATGAAAGGTCTATTCAATCCCTATATACACATCCAAACGAAAAGCTTCTGAGTGGTCTGGTTATCGAAATATGCCGGTCCAAAGTGATTTTACGGATTTTCGAACTCCATCTACGTAATAATGTCTTAGGTTGGCGTTATTTTCGAAACCAAGAATTTTAAGAGGATCCGGTTTTCACTACCACTGCTTGAATTTTCCACAGATATCCACAGGTGAAAACCAAAAGTTTCTGCGAGGTCTGGTTCCCGATATATTTCTTACCAAAGTGATTTTACTGAATTTTTGAGAAATTTTAAAAAATCATGGACTAACCACTTGTCTAAAAAAATCACCAAATTTTCGAAGTTATCCAAACGCATCGAGACCTACATCGAATGAAAGGTCTATTCAATCCCTATATAAACATCCAAACGAATAGCTTCTGAGTGGTCTGGTTATCGAAATATGCCGGTCCAAAGTGATTTTACGGATTTTCGAACTCCATCTACGTAATAATGTCTTAGGTTGGCGTTATTTTCGAAACCAAGAATTTTAAGAGGATCCGGTTTTCACTACCACTGCTTGAATTTTCCACAGCTATCCACAGGTGAAAACCAAAAGTTTCTGCGAGGTCTGGTTCCCGAAATATTTCTTACCAAAGTGATTTTACTGAATTTTTGAGAAATTTGAAAAAATCATGGACTAACCACTTGTCTAAAAAAATCACCAAATTTTCGAAGTTATCCAAACGCATCGAGACCTACATCGAATGAAAGGTCTATTCAATCCCTATATAGACATCCAAACCAAAAGCTTCTGAGTGGTCTGGTTATCGAAATATGCCGGTACAAAGTGATTTTACAGATTTTCGAGCTCCATTTACCTAATAATGTCTTTGGTTGGCGTTATTTTCGAAACCCAGAATTTTAAGAGGCTCCGGTTTTCACTACCACTGCTTGAATTTTCCACAGCTATCCACAGGTGAAAACCAAAAGTTTCTGCGAGGTCTGGTTCCCGATATATTTCTTACCAAAGTGATTTTACTGAATCTTTGAGAAATTTGAAAAAATCATGGACTAACCACTTGTCTAAAAAAATCACCAAATTTTCGAAGTTATCCAAACGCATCGAGACCTACATCGAATGAAAGGTCTATTCAATCCCTATATACACATCCAAACGAATAGCTTCTGAGTGGTCTGGTTATCGAAATATGCCGGTCCAAAGTGATTTTACAGTTTTCGAGCTCCAACTACCTAATAATGTCTTTGGTTGGCGCTATTTTCGAAACCCAGTATTTTAAGAGGCTCCGGTTTTCACTATCACTGCTTGAATTTTCCACAGCTATCCGCAGGTGAAAACCAAAAGTTTCTGCGAGGTCTGGTTCCCGATATATTTCTTACCAAAGTGATTTTACTGAATTTTTGATAAATTTGAAAAAATCATGGACTAACCACTTGTCTAAAAAATCACCAAATTTTCGAAGTTATCCAAACGCATCGAGACCTACATCGAATGAAAGGTCTATTCAATCCCTATATAAACATCCAAACGAATAGCTTCTGAGTGGTCTAGTTATCGAAATATGCCGGTCCAAAGTGATTTTACGGATTTTCGAACTCCATCTACGTAATAATGTCTTAGGTTGGCGTTATTTTCGAAACCAAGAATTTTAAGAGGATCCGGTTTTCACTACCACTGCTTGAATTTTCCACAGATATCCACAGGTGAAAACCAAAAGTTTCTGCCAGGTCTGGTTCCCGATATATTTCTTACCAAAGTGATTTTACTGAATTTTTGAGAAAGTTGAAAAAATCATGGACTAACCACTTGTCTAAAAAAATCACCAAATTTTCGAAGTTATCCAAACGCATCGAGACCTACATCGAATGAAAGGTCTATTCAATCCCTATATACACATCCAAACGAAAAGCTTCTGAGTGGTCTGGTTATCGAAATATGCCGGTCCAAAGTGATTTTACGGATTTTCGAACTCCATCTACGTAATAATGTCTTAGGTTGGCGTTATTTTCGAAACCAAGAATTTTAAGAGGATCCGGTTTTCACTACCACTGCTTGAATTTTCCACAGATATCCACAGGTGAAAACCAAAAGTTTCTGCGAGGTCTGGTTCCCGATATATTTCTTACCAAAGTGATTTTACTGAATTTTTGAGAAATTTTAAAAAATCATGGACTAACCACTTGTCTAAAAAAATCACCAAATTTTCGAAGTTATCCAAACGCATCGAGACCTACATCGAATGAAAGGTCTATTCAATCCCTATATAAACATCCAAACGAATAGCTTCTGAGTGGTCTGGTTATCGAAATATGCCGGTCCAAAGTGATTTTACGGATTTTCGAACTCCATCTACGTAATAATGTCTTAGGTTGGCGTTATTTTCGAAACCAAGAATTTTAAGAGGATCCGGTTTTCACTACCACTGCTTGAATTTTCCACAGATATCCACAGGTGAAAACCAAAAGTTTCTGCGAGGTCTGGTTCCCGATATATTTCTTACCAAAGTGATTTTACTGAATTTTTGAGAAATTTGAAAAAATCATGGACTAACCACTTGTCTAAAAAAATCACCAAATTTTCGAAGTTATCCAAACGCATCGAGACCTACATCGAATGAAAGGTCTATTCAATCCCTATCTAAACATCCAAACGAAAAGCTTATGAGTGGTCTGGTTATCGAAATATGCCGGTCCAAATTGATTTTACGGATTTTCGAACTCCAACTACGTAATAATGTCTTAGGTTGGCGTTATTTTCGAAACCAAGAATTTTAAGAGGATCCGGTTTTCACTACCACTGCTTGAATTTTCCACAGATATCCACAGGTGAAAACCAAAAGTTTCTGCGAGGTCTGGTTCCCGATATATTTCTTACCAAAGTGATTTTACTGAATTTTTGAGAAATTTGAAAAAATCATGGACTAACCACTTGTCTAAAAAAATCACCAAATTTTCGAAGTTATCCAAACGCATCGAGACCTACATCGAATGAAAGGTCTATTCAATCCCTATCTAAACATCCAAACGAAAAGCTTATGAGTGGTCTGGTTATCGAAATATGCCGGTCCAAATTGATTTTACGGATTTTCGAACTCCAACTACGTAATAATGTCTTAGGTTGGCGTTATTTTCGAAACCAAGAATTTTAAGAGGATCCGGTTTTCACTACCACTGCTTGAATTTTCCACAGCTATCCGCAGGTGAAAACCAAAAGTTTCTGCGAGGTCTGGTTCCCGATATATTTCTTACCAAAGTGATTTTACTGAATTTTTGATAAATTTGAAAAAATCATGGACTAACCACTTGTCTAAAAAAATCACTAAATTTTCGAAGTTAACCAAGAATTTTAAGAGGATCCGGTTTTCACTACCACTGCTTGAATTTTCCACAGATATCCACAGGTGAAAACCAAAAGTTTCTGCGAGGTCTGGTTCCCGATATATTTCTTACCAAAGTGATTTTATTGAATCTTTGAGAAATTTGAAAAAATCATGGACTCACTTGTCTAAAAAAATCACCAAATTTTCGAAGTTATCCAAACGCATTGAGACCTACATCGAATGAAAGGTCTATTCAATCCCTATATAGACATCCAAACCAAAAGCTTCTGAGTGGTCTGGTTATCGAAATATGCCGGTACAAAGTGATTTTACAGATTTTCGAGCTCCATTTACCTAATAATGTCTTTGGTTGGCGTTATTTTCGAAACCCAGAATTTTAAGAGGATCCGGTTTTCACTACCACTGCTTGAATTTTCCACAGCTATCCACAGGTGAAAACAGAAAGTTTCTGCGAGGTCTGGTTCCCGAAATATTTCTTACCAAAGTGATTTTACTGAATTTTTGAGAAATTTGAAAAAATCATGGACTAAACACTTGTCTAAAAAAATCACCAAATTTTCGAAGTTATCCAAACGCATTGAGACCTACGTCGAATGAAAGGTCTATTCAATCCCTATATACACATCCAAACCAAAAGCTTCTGAGTGGTCTGGTTATCGAAATATGCCGGTCCAAAGTGATTTTACAGATTTTCGAGCGCCATTTACCTAATAATGTCTTTGGTTGGCGTTATTTTCGAAACCCAGAATTTTAAGAGGCTCCGGTTTTCACTACCACTGCTTGAATTTTCCACAGCTATCCACAGGTGAAAACCAAAAGTTTCTGCGAGGTCTGGTTCCCGATATATTTCTTACCAAATTGATTTTACTGAATCTTTGAGAAATTTGAAAAAATCATGGACTAACCACTTGTCTAAAAAAATCACCAAATTTTCGAAGTTATCCAAACGCATCGAGACCTACATTGAATGAAAGGTCTATTCAATCCCTATATACACATCCAAACGAATAGCTTCTGAGTGGTCTGGTTATCGAAATATGCCGGTCCAAAGTGATTTTACAGTTTTCGAGCTCCAACTACCTAATAATGTCTTTGGTTGGCGCTATTTTCGAAACCCAGTATTTTAAGAGGCTCCGGTTTTCACTATCACTGCTTGAATTTTCCACAGCTATCCGCAGGTGAAAACCAAAAGTTTCTGCGAGGTCTGGTTCCCGAAATATTTCTTACCAAAGTGATATTACTGAATTTTTGAGAAATTTGAAAAAATCATGGACTATAACCACTTGTCTAAAAAAATCACCAAATTTTCGAAGTTATCCAAACGCATCGAGACCTACATCGAATGAAAGGTCTATTCAATCCCTATATAAACATCCAAACGAATAGCTTCTGAGTGGTCTGGTTATCGAAATATGCCGGTCCAAAGTGATTTTACAGTTTTCGAGCTCCAACTACCTAATAATGTCTTTGGTTGGCGTTATTTTCGAAACCAAGAATTTTAAGAGGCTCCGGTTTTCACTATCACTGCTTGAATTTTCCACAGCTATCCACAGGTGAAAACCAAAAGTTTCTGCGAGGTCCGGTTCCCGATATATTTCTTACCAAAGTGATTTTACTGAATTTTTGAGAAATTTGAAAAAATCATGGACTATAACCACTTGTCTAAAAAAATCACCAAATTTTCGAAGTTATCCAAACGCATCGAGACCTACATCGAATGAAAGGTCTATTCAATCCCTATATACACATCCAAACGAATAGCTTCTGAGTGGTCTGGTTATCGAAATATGCCGGTCCAAAGTGATTCTACAGTTTTCGAGCTCCAACTACCTAATAATGTCTTTGGTTGGCGCTATTTTCGAAACCCAGTATTTTAAGAGGCTCCGGTTTTCACTATCACTGCTTGAATTTTCCACAGCTATCCGCAGGTGAAAACCAAAAGTTTCTGCGAGGTCTGGTTCCCGATATATTTCTTACCAAAGTGATTTTACTGAATTTTTGATAAATTTGAAAAAATCATGGACTAACCACTTGTCTAAAAAAATCACTAAATTTTCGAAGTTAACCAAGAATTTTAAGAGGATCCGGTTTTCACTATCACTGCTTGAATTTTCCACAGCTATCCACAGGTGAAAACCAAAAGTTTCTGCGAGGTCTGGTTCCCGATATATTTCTTACCAAAGTGATTTTACTGAATTTGTCTAAAAAAATCACCAAATTTTCGAAGTTATCCAAACGCATCGAGACCTACATCGAATGAAAGGTCTATTCAATCCCTATATACACATCCAAACGAAAAGCTTCTGAGTGGTCTGGTTATCGAAATATGCCGGTCCAAAGTGATTTTACGGATTTTCGAACTCCATCTACCTAATAATGTCTTTGGTTGGCGCTATTTTCGAAACCCAGTATTTTAAGAGGCTCCGGTTTTCACTATCACTGCTTGAATTTTCCACAGCTATCCGCAGGTGAAAACCAAAAGTTTCTGCGAGGTCTGGTTCCCGATATATTTCTTACCAAAGTGATTTTACTGAATTTGTCTAAAAAAATCACCAAATTTTCGAAGTTATCCAAACGCATCGAGACCTACATCGAATGAAAGGTCTATTCAATCCCTATATACACATCCAAACGAAAAGCTTCTGAGTGGTCTGGTTATCGAAATATGCCGGTCCAAAGTGATTTTACGGATTTTCGAACTCCATCTACGTAATAATGTCTTAGGTTGGCGTTATTTTCGAAACCAAGAATTTTAAGAGGATCCGGTTTTCACTACCACTGCTTGAATTTTCCACAGATATCCACAGGTGAAAACCAAAAGTTTCTGCCAGGTCTGGTTCCCGATATATTTCTTACCAAAGTGATTTTACTGAATTTGTCTAAAAAAATCACCAAATTTTCGAAGTTATCCAAACGCATCGAGACCTACATCGAATGAAAGGTCTATTCAATCCCTATATACACATCCAAACGAAAAGCTTCTGAGTGGTCTGGTTATCGAAATATGCCGGTCCAAAGTGATTTTACGGATTTTCGAACTCCATCTACGTAATAATGTCTTAGGTTGGCGTTATTTTCGAAACCAAGAATTTTAAGAGGATCCGGTTTTCACTACCACTGCTTGAATTTTCCACAGATATCCACAGGTGAAAACCAAAAGTTTCTGCGAGGTCTGGTTCCCGATATATTTCTTACCAAAGTGATTTTACTGAATTTTTGATAAATTTGAAAAAATCATGGACTAACCACTTGTCTAAAAAAATCACTAAATTTTCGAAGTTAACCAAGAATTTTAAGAGGATCCGGTTTTCACTATCACTGCTTGAATTTTCCACAGCTATCCACAGGTGAAAACCAAAAGTTTCTGCGAGGTCTGGTTCCCGATATATTTCTTACCAAAGTGATTTTACTGAATTTGTCTAAAAAAATCACCAAATTTTCGAAGTTATCCAAACGCATCGAGACCTACATCGAATGAAAGGTCTATTCAATCCCTATATACACATCCAAACGAAAAGCTTCTGAGTGGTCTGGTTATCGAAATATGCCGGTCCAAAGTGATTTTACGGATTTTCGAACTCCATCTACCTAATAATGTCTTTGGTTGGCGCTATTTTCGAAACCCAGTATTTTAAGAGGCTCCGGTTTTCACTATCACTGCTTGAATTTTCCACAGCTATCCGCAGGTGAAAACCAAAAGTTTCTGCGAGGTCTGGTTCCCGATATATTTCTTACCAAAGTGATTTTACTGAATTTGTCTAAAAAAATCACCAAATTTTCGAAGTTATCCAAACGCATCGAGACCTACATCGAATGAAAGGTCTATTCAATCCCTATATACACATCCAAACGAAAAGCTTCTGAGTGGTCTGGTTATCGAAATATGCCGGTCCAAAGTGATTTTACGGATTTTCGAACTCCATCTACGTAATAATGTCTTAGGTTGGCGTTATTTTCGAAACCAAGAATTTTAAGAGGATCCGGTTTTCACTACCACTGCTTGAATTTTCCACAGATATCCACAGGTGAAAACCAAAAGTTTCTGCCAGGTCTGGTTCCCGATATATTTCTTACCAAAGTGATTTTACTGAATTTGTCTAAAAAAATCACCAAATTTTCGAAGTTATCCAAACGCATCGAGACCTACATCGAATGAAAGGTCTATTCAATCCCTATATACACATCCAAACGAAAAGCTTCTGAGTGGTCTGGTTATCGAAATATGCCGGTCCAAATTGATTTTACGGATTTTCGAACTCCAACTACGTAATAATGTCTTAGTCTGGTTCCCGATATATTTCTTACCAAAGTGATTTTACTGAATTTGTCTAAAAAAATCACCAAATTTTCGAAGTTATCCAAACGCATCGAGACCTACATTGAATGAAAGGTCTATTCAATCCCTATATACACATCCAAACGAATAGCTTCTGAGTGGTCTGGTTATCGAAATATGCCGGTCCAAAGTGATTTTACAGTTTTCGAGCTCCAACTACCTAATAATGTCTTTGGTTGGCGCTATTTTCGAAACCCAGTATTTTAAGAGGCTCCGGTTTTCACTATCACTGCTTGAATTTTCCACAGCTATCCGCAGGTGAAAACCAAAAGTTTCTGCGAGGTCTGGTTCCCGAAATATTTCTTACCAAAGTGATATTACTGAATTTTTGAGAAATTTGAAAAAATCATGGACTAACCACTTGTCTAAAAAAATCACCAAATTTTCGAAGTTATCCAAACGCATCGAGACCTACATCGAATGAAAGGTCTATTCAATCCCTATATAAACATCCAAACGAATAGCTTCTGAGTGGTCTGGTTATCGAAATATGCCGGTCCAAAGTGATTTTACAGTTTTCGAGCTCCAACTACCTAATAATGTCTTTGGTTGGCGTTATTTTCGAAACCAAGAATTTTAAGAGGCTCCGGTTTTCACTATCACTGCTTGAATTTTCCACAGCTATCCACAGGTGAAAACCAAAAGTTTCTGCGAGGTCCGGTTCCCGATATATTTCTTACCAAAGTGATTTTACTGAATTTTTGAGAAATTTGAAAAAATCATGGACTATAACCACTTGTCTAAAAAAATCACCAAATTTTCGAAGTTATCCAAACGCATCGAGACCTACATCGAATGAAAGGTCTATTCAATCCCTATATACACATCCAAACGAATAGCTTCTGAGTGGTCTGGTTATCGAAATATGCCGGTCCAAAGTGATTCTACAGTTTTCGAGCTCCAACTACCTAATAATGTCTTTGGTTGGCGCTATTTTCGAAACCCAGTATTTTAAGAGGCTCCGGTTTTCACTATCACTGCTTGAATTTTCCACAGCTATCCGCAGGTGAAAACCAAAAGTTTCTGCGAGGTCTGGTTCCCGATATATTTCTTACCAAAGTGATTTTACTGAATTTTTGATAAATTTGAAAAAATCATGGACTAACCACTTGTCTAAAAAAATCACTAAATTTTCGAAGTTAACCAAGAATTTTAAGAGGATCCGGTTTTCACTATCACTGCTTGAATTTTCCACAGCTATCCACAGGTGAAAACCAAAAGTTTCTGCGAGGTCTGGTTCCCGATATATTTCTTACCAAAGTGATTTTACTGAATTTGTCTAAAAAAATCACCAAATTTTCGAAGTTATCCAAACGCATCGAGACCTACATCGAATGAAAGGTCTATTCAATCCCTATATACACATCCAAACGAAAAGCTTCTGAGTGGTCTGGTTATCGAAATATGCCGGTCCAAAGTGATTTTACGGATTTTCGAACTCCATCTACCTAATAATGTCTTTGGTTGGCGCTATTTTCGAAACCCAGTATTTTAAGAGGCTCCGGTTTTCACTATCACTGCTTGAATTTTCCACAGCTATCCGCAGGTGAAAACCAAAAGTTTCTGCGAGGTCTGGTTCCCGATATATTTCTTACCAAAGTGATTTTACTGAATTTGTCTAAAAAAATCACCAAATTTTCGAAGTTATCCAAACGCATCGAGACCTACATCGAATGAAAGGTCTATTCAATCCCTATATACACATCCAAACGAAAAGCTTCTGAGTGGTCTGGTTATCGAAATATGCCGGTCCAAAGTGATTTTACGGATTTTCGAACTCCATCTACGTAATAATGTCTTAGGTTGGCGTTATTTTCGAAACCAAGAATTTTAAGAGGATCCGGTTTTCACTACCACTGCTTGAATTTTCCACAGATATCCACAGGTGAAAACCAAAAGTTTCTGCCAGGTCTGGTTCCCGATATATTTCTTACCAAAGTGATTTTACTGAATTTGTCTAAAAAAATCACCAAATTTTCGAAGTTATCCAAACGCATCGAGACCTACATCGAATGAAAGGTCTATTCAATCCCTATATACACATCCAAACGAAAAGCTTCTGAGTGGTCTGGTTATCGAAATATGCCGGTCCAAAGTGATTTTACGGATTTTCGAACTCCATCTACGTAATAATGTCTTAGGTTGGCGTTATTTTCGAAACCAAGAATTTTAAGAGGATCCGGTTTTCACTACCACTGCTTGAATTTTCCACAGATATCCACAGGTGAAAACCAAAAGTTTCTGCCAGGTCTGGTTCCCGATATATTTCTTACCAAAGTGATTTTACTGAATTTGTCTAAAAAAATCACCAAATTTTCGAAGTTATCCAAACGCATCGAGACCTACATCGAATGAAAGGTCTATTCAATCCCTATATACACATCCAAACGAAAAGCTTCTGAGTGGTCTGGTTATCGAAATATGCCGGTCCAAAGTGATTTTACGGATTTTCGAACTCCATCTACCTAATAATGTCTTTGGTTGGCGCTATTTTCGAAACCCAGTATTTTAAGAGGCTCCGGTTTTCACTATCACTGCTTGAATTTTCCACAGCTATCCGCAGGTGAAAACCAAAAGTTTCTGCGAGGTCTGGTTCCCGATATATTTCTTACCAAAGTGATTTTACTGAATTTGTCTAAAAAAATCACCAAATTTTCGAAGTTATCCAAACGCATCGAGACCTACATCGAATGAAAGGTCTATTCAATCCCTATATACACATCCAAACGAAAAGCTTCTGAGTGGTCTGGTTATCGAAATATGCCGGTCCAAATTGATTTTACGGATTTTCGAACTCCAACTACGTAATAATGTCTTAGGTTGGCGTTATTTTCGAAACCAAGAATTTTAAGAGGATCCGGTTTTCACTATCACTGCTTGAATTTTCCACAGCTATCCGCAGGTGAAAACCAAAAGTTTCTGCGAGGTCTGGTTCCCGATATATTTCTTACCAAAGTGATTTTACTGAATTTTTGATAAATTTGAAAAAATCATGGACTAACCACTTGTCTAAAAAAATCACTAAATTTTCGAAGTTAACCAAGAATTTTAAGAGGATCCGGTTTTCACTATCACTGCTTGAATTTTCCACAGCTATCCACAGGTGAAAACCAAAAGTTTCTGCGAGGTCTGGTTCCCGAAATATTTCTTACCAAAGTGATTTTACTGAATTTTTGAGAAATTTGAAAAAATCATGGACTAACCACTTGTCTAAAAAAATCACCAAATTTTCGAAGTTATCCAAACGCATCGAGACCTACATCGAATGAAAGGTCTATTCAATCCCTATATACACATCCAAACCAAAAGCTTCTGAGTGGTCTGGTTATCGAAATATGCCGGTCCAAAGTGATTTTACAGATTTTCGAGCGCCATTTACCTAATAATGTCTTTGGTTGGCGTTATTTTCGAAACCCAGAATTTTAAGAGGCTCCGGTTTTCACTACCACTGCTTGAATTTTCCACAGCTATCCACAGGTGAAAACAGAAAGTTTCTGCGAGGTCTGGTTCCCGAAATATTTCTTACCAAAGTGATTTTACTGAATTTTTGAGAAATTTGAAAAAATCATGGACTAAACACTTGTCTAAAAAAAATCACCAAATTTTCGAAGTTATCCAAACGCATCGAGACCTACATCGAATGAAAGGTCTATTCAATCCCTATATACACATCCAAACGAAAAGCTTCTGAGTGGTCTGGTTATCGAAATATGCCGGTCCAAAGTGATTTTACAGATTTTCGAGCTCCATTTACCTAATAATGTCTTTGGTTGGTGTTATTTTCGAAACCCAGAATTTTAAGAGGCTCCGGTTTTCACTACCACTGCTTGAATTTTCCACAGCTATCCACAGGTGAAAACAGAAAGTTTCTGCGAGACAAAGAATTTTAAAAGGCTCCGGTTTTCACTACCACTGCTTGAATTTTCCACAGCTATCCACAGGTGAAAACAGAAAGTTTCTGCGAGACAAAGAATTTTAAGAGGCTCCGGTTTTCACTACCACTGCTTGAATTTTCCACAGCTATCCACAGGTGAAAACAGAAAGTTTCTGCGAGACAAAGAATTTTAAGAGGCTCCGGTTTTCACTATCACTGCTTGAATTTTCCACAGCTATCCACAGGTGAAAACAGAAAGTTTCTGCGAGACCTGGTTCCCGATATATTTCTTACCAAAGTGATTTTACTGAATTTTTGAGAAATTTGAAAAAAATCATGGACTAACCACTTATCTTAAAAAATCACAAAATTTTCGAAGTTATCCAAACGCATCGAGACCTACATCGAATGAAAGGTCTATTTAATTCCTATCTACACATCTAAACGAAAAGCTTATGAGTGGTCTGGTTATCGAAATATGCCGGTCCAAATTGATTTTACGGATTTTCGAACTCAAACTACCTAATAATGTCTTTGGTTGGCGTTATTTTCGAAACCCAGAATTTTAAGAGGCTCCGGTTTTCACTACCACTGCTTGAATTTTCCACAGCTATCCACAGGTGAAAACAGAAAGTTTCTGCGAGACAAAGAATTTTAAGAGGCTCCGGTTTTCACTATCACTGCTTGAATTTTCCACAGCTATCCACAGGTGAAAACAGAAAGTTTCTGCGAGACCTGGTTCCCGATATATTTCTTACCAAAGTGATTTTACTGAATTTTTGAGAAATTTGAAAAAAATCATGGACTAACCACTTATCTTAAAAAATCACAAAATTTTCGAAGTTATCCAAACGCATCGAGACCTACATCGAATGAAAGGTCTATTTAATTCCTATCTACGCATCTAAACGAAAAGCTTATGAGTGGTCTGGTTATCGAAATATGCCGGTCCAAATTGATTTTACGGATTTTCGAACTCAAACTACCTAATAATGTCTTAGGTTGGCGTTATTTTCGAAACCCAGAATTTTAAGAGGCTCCGGTTTTCACTACCACTGCTTGAATTTTCCACAGCTACCCGCAGGTGAAAACCAAAAGTTTTTGCGAGGTCTGGTTCCGGAAATATTTCTTACCAAAGTGATTTTATTGAATTTTTGAGAAATTTGAAAAAATCATGGACTAACCACTTGTCTAAAAAAATCACCAAATTTTCGAAGTTATCCAAACGCATTGAGACCTACATCGAATGAAAGGTCTATTCAATCCCTATATAGACATCCAAACGAAAAGCTTCTGAGTAGTCTGGTTATCGAAATATGCCGGTCCAAAGTGATTTTACAGATTTTCGAGCTCCAACTACGTAATAATGTCTTTGGTTGGCGTTATTTTCGAAACCCAGAATTTTAAGAGGCTCCGGTTTTCACTACCACTGCTTGAATTTTCCACAGCTATCCACAGGTGAAAACAGAAAGTTTCTGCGAGACAAAGAATTTTAAGAGGCTCCGGTTTTCACTATCACTGCTTGAATTTTCCACAGCTATCCACAGGTGAAAACAGAAAGTTTCTGCGAGACCTGGTTCCCGATATATTTCTTACCAAAGTGATTTTACTGAATTTTTGAGAAATTTGAAAAAAATCATGGACTAACCACTTATCTTAAAAAATCACAAAATTTTCGAAGTTATCCAAACGCATCGAGACCTACATCGAATGAAAGGTCTATTTAATTCCTATCTACACATCTAAACGAAAAGCTTATGAGTGGTCTGGTTATCGAAATATGCCGGTCCAAATTGATTTTACGGATTTTCGAACTCAAACTACCTAATAATGTCTTAGGTTGGCGTTATTTTCGAAACCCAGAATTTTAAGAGGCTCCGGTTTTCACTACCACTGCTTGAATTTTCCACAGCTACCCGCAGGTGAAAACCAAAAGTTTTTGCGAGGTCTGGTTCCGGAAATATTTCTTACCAAAGTGATTTTATTGAATTTTTGAGAAATTTGAAAAAATCATGGACTAACCACTTGTCTAAAAAAATCACCAAATTTTCGAAGTTATCCAAACGCATTGAGACCTACATCGAATGAAAGGTCTATTCAATCCCTATATACACATCCAAACGAAAAGCTTTGGTCTGGTCTGGTTATCGAAATATGCCGGTCCAAAGTGATTTTACAGATTTTCGAGCTCCATTTACCTAATAATGTCTTTGGTTGGCGTTGTTTTCGAAACCCAGAATTTTAAGAGGCTCCGGTTTTCACTACCACTGCTTGAATTTTCCACAGCTATCCACAGGTGAAAACAGAAAGTTTCTGCGAGACCTGGTTCCCGATATATTTCTTACCAAAGTGATTTTACTGAATTTTTGAGAAATTTGAAAAAAATCATGGACTAACCACTTATCTTAAAAAATCACAAAATTTTCGAAGTTATCCAAACGCATCGAGACCTACATCGAATGAAAGGTCTATTTAATTCCTATCTACACATCTAAACGAAAAGCTTATGAGTGGTCTGGTTATCGAAATATGCCGGTCCAAATTGATTTTACGGATTTTCGAACTCAAACTACCTAATAATGTCTTAGGTTGGCGTTATTTTCGAAACCCAGAATTTTAAGAGGCTCCGGTTTTCACTACCACTGCTTGAATTTTCCACAGCTATCGACAGGTGAAAACCAAAAGTTTCTGCGAGGTCTGGTTCCCGAAATATTTCTTACCAAAGTGATTTTACTGAATTTTTGAGAAATTTGAAAAAATCATGGACTAACCACTTGTCTAAAAAAATCACATAATTTTCGAAGTTATCCAAACGCATCGAGACCTACATCGAATGAAAGGTCTATTCAATCCCTATATACACATCCAAACCAAAAGCTTCTGAGTGGTCTAATTATCGAAATATGCCGGTCCAAAGTGATTTTACGGATTTTCGAGCTCCAACTACCAAATAATGTCTTAGGTTGGCGCTATTTTCCAAACTAAGCCTTGTAAGAGGGTCCGGTTTCCAAAATGAAGAATTTTGGCGTCGGGATGTACACATATATCCGAACAAAATCCAATTGACGCAGTAGCTCAAAATTTATGACGATAGACAAAGCCGTGTGTTTGCTGACTGGTTTAAGGAGTATTTCGAAGAGTATTCCAATAATTCTGTCCGAACAATCATCTTTAGCAACGAGACGCGTTTTTGTATGAAGGGCGGTGTTAACATATAGAATTGCGTACACGGGGTGCACCAAGTGACAATGCATCCGCAAAAAGTTACCGTTTGCTATGGATTTTGATGAGGCGTTCACCGTCAATGACGAGCAGTTCAGAACTATGATAACCAATTTCTTATGGCGCAACTATTGACATTCTGCTTGATCGATTTGAGGGTAAGGTATACTCCCGTAGTGTTGACAACCTTAAAGTCGGATCTATGCGGAAGTCATTGAAAATTGGAACACTCGGATCCGTGCCATCGTAGGAAATCTAGGCTGGCATTTGTACGATGTCATTTTTCATCCATAATGGCATACATGGGCATTTCACACACAGCTAGTGTTATTCCTTTTCAGCATCTATTAGTCCTTATTGATTTACCCTTTATTTATTATATAAATGTAACAGCAAGTAGATTGTTCCAATCAATTGTTTATAACTCTCTAAACATTTTTTTATTTTTATGGGCCTGTGCAGCCTTGAAAACTAATAGCAAGTACGTGCAACCCAGTTTTATATTTAATTATAATTTCCCATGAAATTTTCGCTATCGCAGCTGAAGTATTTTTAGACAATTTTGTTTTTAAATATTTACCAAGCGATTATTTTTGTTATTGAAAGTAGAATTTCAATAAATAAAACGTTATCAACGCGGTTGCAAAAAACTTGTTTCATTTTTTTGTGATTAATTTGGTATGCAAATCAGTTAGGGGCGGCCAATCGGGGAGACCTATGAAAGAAAGCTGTTATTTTGTTGATTGTATTTTTTATTTTGTTGTATTCTGGATGTGAGAGCGGCCTGGTAACTTCTGGTTCTTGGTTCTATTTTCATGATTATTTTATAATCAATTTTTTGGGGCTGGGCTGGTACGATATAACGGATCGATGAAGAAGATCGTTTTGCCCAAATGTCAAGGTAGAGCAAATATTTGTTTTTGTTTTTAAAATTTAATTATACCATTACCTTTTTTTTCAATCACGGGAATTTAAATGTTTGACTTTTAGCTTATTTGAATTTTTGTAAGTTAATATTTATTTATGATTTATGAACAACATGTTATTGGAATAACACATGAACAAAACCATGGTCTGATTTATCATGATATTATTTGAATATCCCATTAAATTAGTTGTGATGCAGTTCAAAACAAAATCCAGCTTTAAGTTTTTTTAAAACCCTACACTGGCACTTCCAATTCAAAATAATGAAGAGTATAAAAATGACTCATTGCCAATTGATTAATAATGGTGAGTGACTCAAAGACAAATTTCAGTAAATTCACAGCTTCTTTCGTTACAAAGTTGGCGGAAACGTTAAGAAACATGCTATGACTCAACAGGTTATATACTCGTACAAGGGCTTAGGAAGTAGTGACAAATATAAAAAAAAAAGAAAGAAATTTCTCTCATACTTCTTCTGGTTTAAGAAGTTAAAGAAGCCTTAAATGGGTATGGGATATAAATTTAAAAACCTGAGTCATTTCATTAACCATAATCATAGATGATAGACCATGGAACCGAGTTAACTTATTCGCATTTTCCATAAATTTTCTTCAATATAAAGAACGACGTTCGATGAATTTTTTGAGACCCCCATAATGTTGAAAATAAAAATAGGAAGAGCGAGGGGGAAATTAGGGAGGGAGAGAAAGGAGGTGTCGATGAACATTGGTCTTGAATGTTTGCAAATTGAAATCACAAAGGGAATACCGTGCTGGGTAGACTATTCCATAATCCTTGCGTGCGACTAAAAAAATGAATCTCTGTATTTGAAGTTGCGTTCTAAATTAGACTCGTGTGTGAATTGATGAGCTTTTCTATTGAAACGGGTATCACGGGTAAACTGATTGAGGGGACGAATAAACTGGCTACTTCGAGTGGGCATTGCTTGGGAAATAAGTCATACTTTATTGAAGGGGATGAAACATTCCGATGCTGTTCAAGATATTGAAATTTGTCCATGATAGTTCTGTTTCCTATCAATTTTAACCCTCTGTTTTGGATTCCATCCAATAAATGAAGCAAAGTTTGGGCTGCACCTCCCCTTAAGATTTGAGCCTTACTCGAGTTTTGGACGTATAAAAGTCTAATAAATTGTAGCCAGATCTGATGGAGTAAAAAATTGCATACGCCGATTGAGAAACCATAAGCTTTTAACAGCGTTTTTGGAGGTTTTAGAGAATGTGGTCATTCTAACGAAGATCGTCGTTGACACACATACCGAGTACTGACAGCTTTTCGATTTGTTCGATGAAAGTTTCATTCAAGGACAAGATCGTCTTTTGGTTTTACGTGAGCACCTGCCTATTATGGCTCAATCCCACGAGAGGCCTACCTCCATAGGAGTCAGATTGGGTCCTGACCATTAACCCCGACATAGTAAGCTATCTCGGTCGCAAAGTTGTGATATGTTGAAGCATATGCACACCTCTTGCTTTGGAGGCGAGGTCTATCTAACACCTCTTGAATTCAAGAAAAGAATCTTGAAAACCATGTGTCTCCGCATTTGGAATAAACCAAGCCACCATGATGCTCCCACTAGGGGGCCTACCTCATAGATAGGGTTGGAGCCGAGGGTAAAACTCAACCTCCGACTCAAATTGGTACTATCTCCCATGGTAGCAGAATATAGCTTCCGGTGGAGCTTCGCAACTTCGCCATTTCATGGAGCTTCCTATAGGCGATCCGAACCCGGACTTAGTCCAAGTTCTTGTCTCAAGCTTCGGAATTTCCAGATCTGAACCAGTCACTTCCAGATGGGCTCCTGCGAAACCCTGGGCCTATCAACCCTTAGGATACACACCAAGAAGTCGGCCGGGGTAGAAACCAACCGACCCAATGTGCATCCTAGTCTTTTGCTCACCTTACGGCAAACTAGGAAAGACGCTCCTAGTCTTTAGTTTACCTTACGGCAAACTAGGAAAGACGCTCCTAGTCTTTTATTTACCTTAAAGCAAACTAGGAAAGACGCTCCTAGTCTTTAGTTTACCTTACGGCAAACAAGGAAAGACGCTCCTATCTTTTGCTCACCTTACGGCAAGCTAGGAAAGACGCTCCTAGTCTTTGTTCTAAAGAACGAGGACGACGATCCCCTTATTAATTGCTACTATTAATAGGAACAAATAAGATACCCTTATTGAACCTTTATAAGACTTTCAAAATCTCCAACCACATAAGCAGCCGGAGTCTCTACTAATCTTACCCCTACCAACCAAGATCAACCTTAATCAACCACTTCCAGTGAAACTTTCGAAATCCCCAGCCACAAAAGCAGCCGGGGACGTTACTAACTTCACTGCTACCACGAGTAAGACCTTAGAAATCTCCAGCTGCTTGCCCAGCCGAAGACTTCACCAATCTCTCTCCCACTACCAACCAAGATCCATCTAAAAGTCTCCAGCCACAAGTGGACGAGCCCTGAAAGTAGAGACCATTATCCATGCATTAACCACTTGCACCACCATATCTAGCAACCATTTCCTTATGCTCCCCGCCACCCATTATGTTTATGGGAATTACGCAAGCTGCACTCGGACAGGTATGCCACCACAACCATAATCTTGGATTTACGCTTGCTGCCATGGTCCGATGTGTGGTTCAGTAGCAATACACTTCCAACAGTCAATCCCTCCAGAGCCCGAACACGAGCAACCAAAGATCTTACAATTTCACCCTAGACCTCCTTAGTAGACCCTTCAAAACCTGGAGAATACCTTAAAAATCTCCAGCCACGTAAGTAGCCGGAGATTTTACCAACAAACACCCGTCTTGACCCTACTACTCCCTTGGGTTTTCTTAGTTGTCTAAATCTCTTAGCTGAACGAGCAGCGAGAGAATAGACGTAAGCCCCCCCCACCACGACAAGGTGAAACCCGTCGGGAGATCCATTCAAGGTCAATGGCATTAGGGGTTAATTTTGCTTCAACGATATTAAACAGCATTGATTTTTCAGAGCATTAAACTCCACAAAATTTCTTATACGCCATTTCACAATACTGTGACAATCGGAGTTGAATGAGCTTATCATACGGAACCGTTGCAATTCCACTTCTGAGCAAGATGGACGTGAATTTGAAAACATTTATGAGAATAGATTAGTTGGAAAAACAATGAAGTAGATTGGAAGTCTCAGACAAGAGATCATTTATAAAAATGAAGTAGAGAGTCGGAGACAAAACGGAGAGCTGGGGATCACCAGCATTTATTTTGTGAAGATCAGACTTAAAACCGTCCAATATAACGTGAAGGTAATTTCTACTCCAATTCATGACAAGAGATACTTTTAGAAGATTTGTCAAGTCGTCGCACGAGGCAGTACATCCCTGAAAAACTTTTTTGTAGCTCCATTCTTGGTAACACGCACATAAGAATGGTTGATAGTTGTAAGTCACTACGCCCTGGTTCTCTTCAAACTGTTGCACCACCAAACAATAAGGTTTTCACCGATACGAAACGAACGCATTTTTGATAAGAGTGCTTGATACTTAAGTCTATCAAATGGCATAGAAATAACAATCTTACTTTCTCCAGAAAAATGTTAAGACCTGTTTCACTCTTTGGGGAGATATGCCATCAGATCAATAGTGGAACGATTGCTGCAAAAGCCGTATTGCCGGTCATTCAGAACCTATCGATCTTCGACATATTTCTTCAGCTGATGATTGATCAACTTGGAAATATTGGACGTAAGTGTAATTTGTCGATAGAAGGTAGGAAGGGTCGCGTTTTTTAGAAACAGGCTAGACAAATGATTTTGTCCATCTTCTAGAGAAGATTCCCGAACAGTAGGAGTGGTGGAAAACCTTACGCACACAATTTGCCAGCGAGGAAGAACACCTCTTCAGAAGAATGGACTAGTGGATTTATATCACGATCTCGAAATGTTCTATAAGTGTGGATTGTGGAAGTATACGAGTGTGAAAATATATCTGTCCAATTGAATGATTTACGTTCTCAAGTAAGTGAGGGGCAATGTTCTTGCTTGACAACGAGCGAATAAATCAGCTACGAGCAAATTTGCCTTATCTGAAGAGCAGATTATCTGGTTGTCGTGATAGATGAGCTTTTAAACCGAAGAAGGCTAGAAATTTGTTCTGCCTTTGGGACATTTCAGGATTGTTTGCCTTGACTTCTGGTCACGTAATTATAATATTATAATTATAATAGCGTCCATAATTTTTCGAAAACGACGTTCATGAGGCGGTCACCGTCAATGGTGCCCCAGAACGATGATAACCAATTTCTTATAGCTCAAATTGAACCATGTGGACCTAGACGATATGAGGTTCCAGCAGGACGAGGCTATGTACAACGCAGCGGACGCCATAATTGACATTCTGCATGAAAGGTTTGGAGGATTTATTAAAAATTGAACTGCTCGGATCCGTGATGTCGATAGAAGCCGAGGTAGCGATTTGAACGATATATGCCTTCAAAATAATAATAAGAAAATTTAACGATATATCATTTACAGTTTGTTTAATTCAAATTTAATGATAGGAAATACCAAACGGAAGCTAATTTTACGTGTCTCTTATTGTATGAAATGTATTTATGATTTTTGTTTTTAAGTTCTTAAATTTCGGTTTTTCCAATACTAGCTCTTTAACATAGCAAATAAGTTTCAATTTTGTATGTCACATTTTAAAATTCAAAAAATCAACGGAAAATAACACAACTTCCTAGTGTCGAAAAAAAATGTGTAACCCATCAAATAGGCAAGAATCTACTTTTTCATTGCATATTTATAGGATTATATATATAATTTCCAACTCTGCTAAATGTATGCTTCATTTATTAATTTTCGAATAGGGTAAACTTTAAGTGATCAGTAACGTTGCTTATTAAAATAAATGTTCTGTCGATAATTGAAAACGTGAGATCAAATTTCACGTCAATGAAATTTGATAAATCATTGCTTATATAGCTTTATTTAATGAAATACCTAAGCATTAATGCAATTTTATCTTTTTTAGAAATAAAATTATGTATTATGTATGCTATTTAATTAGCCTTTTCTTCTTTGTATATTTCTTATACCAAGCTACGAGTATTTCAGTCATAATCATCGGTTTGAGAGTAACACAAGTACTTATGGGTGTTTCTATTGTTAAATGAGTGACACTTATTTTATCCTATATCAATAAAATCAAGCCCTAGTTTGAATTTTAGAAGTTCACCAATTTAAACTGCAACTATGTCCAATTGGTGTATAATCAATGAACAATAAAATAAAGTGAAATCTGAAAGTGTAAAAACTGGTTCGATAAAACAAGAAAAATAGTTATGGATTTGATATTTCAAGAGCCATTTTCTTAGATCCGTGAACAAACAACATTGATTAAAAAACGTTTTTGATATGTTTCCCATTTGTTTAAAAAACATTTCAGAAATATTCCAGAAATATTTGAGAAATGTTTCTGATAAGTTTTTTTTACTGTAGACACTTTGAGAAACATTTCTGAAATGTTTCTTTGTTTCCATTTACATATGTATCCAGTTTTCTGCGTGAAAATGGATTGTAAAAAAGTAGCACTGATAGCGTCGTGTCTTATCATCATGAAAAAAATACAAAAAATATAATTAAGTATTTTCGTAAAATTTCAGACAAAGCATCGGCTATTTTGATTTTATTTTTAAAATTTTCGTCAAGTGGATTCCACAAAACGTTTTTCGTTACATAAATTTTGATCAATTGGATAACATCCTCGTTGCTCCAAACTCTTCGCGACATTTTTATATTTATACGCACTATTTACCTTTGTAAATGCTTGGGAAACAAAGAAAGTTTTCCATTCGGAATTCGAAACAGAGAAACATTTCATAAACATGTCAGCAGAAATGTTTCGCGAGCGCCCACACCAAAGTAAACATTTCAGAAACTTTTTAGAAATGTTTCTCTGTTTCTGAAATGTTTTTTAAATGTTTCAAAAATTTTTCTTTAGCATGGAAATACATAGAACCAAAAAAATTAATAAGTTCTGACTAATCAATCAGTTTGAATATAAATAAAAAAGGTTTAAGTTAGAGTTAAAATATTTTTAAATCATTTATTAATAATATTGCTTAATAATATTACAATTTTTTTTATTATTTTATTATAAACTACGTACGGAAAATCCAAAAGCCCAAAATATTGAAAATCCGTAATTCCGAGAACCCACAATTCAAAGAACTCAAATTCTCGAACGGACAAAAGCGAAAACCCGAAAACATACATATATAAAATGATAATATGGTCCATAAGTGGATCACGGTTGCGAATTTTTGAATTAAAAAAACCATAAGTCTGTAGATGATTTATGAATTTAAAAAAATTAATTCATAAGTTAGTTAGTGACTTGTGATTTAAAAAAATTTAATTCATAAGCTACTAAGTGACTTATGAATTGAAAAAAAATTAATTCGTTACTACTTAGTGACTTATGAATTAAAAAAAATTCAAGTCATGACCAAGTTAGTCACCTAAGAATTAAAAAAAATTAATTCTCTACCTACTAAGTGACATGAATTAAAAAAATAAAATGCACGACTGGATCGCACGAACTTGCTCTTATGTAAAAGTACTTTGGAATTTAAGATACATTTTATAAATATAAAACATGGATTTAATAAGATAATAATGTTCAAATGCATAAAATTGCCGTCTGGTTTCCGGAAAAGTATGAATTTATGCAAATAAACCTTAAAAAATCATTTTATTATTAAATAAATTTTTTATATAAGAAATTTCTCTAAAATTTTTCAAGAAAAAAATGTGGGATGCGAATTTTAAGTATTTAATAATATTGGTTTAAGGAAATAATTTCAAAAAATAATCGTTCATAGGTTTTGAAGATATTGATTTAATTTTTTTTTTTTTAACCCAATAAATATTTCTTAGAATATTTTAATATACAATATTATTTTAAACTTAAGGGGAGTCCTGCTAAAAATTTTGGGTTAAAATCCTTAGAGCCGTTAATGAGAAAGTCGAAAATCAAAAAAACGGGTCTATAGCAGGTACCCCTAATAACATTTTGCCCCAAAATTTTTGTTGACCAAAATGTAGTCCATGTCCATAATATCACACCTAATTTTTTGTATCAAAATCGTTAGAGCCGTTTTCGAGATAAATAAGATTTTGCATTACGGGTGTATGGGGGGTACCCTTAGTTTTGGAGCTAAAAAAAAAAATTCAATTTCTCCTCTAGGGAATCACCGAAGACCCTTAACTACCGAGATTGAAAGAAATAGGTCCAGGGGTTTAGGCTGTAGTGAGAGGTACAGACATACAGACACACTGGAACATGTTTTTTGTGTACTAAATTTTCCTTAAAATTTTTATAAAAAAAATTGATATGCAAGTTGTTAGTATTTAATAAAATACATTTTAAAACGTAATTTAAAAATTTAATCGTGTATCGGTTTTCAAGATATTGAATTTTCAAAAAAAAAATTGTATAATTTTTTCAAAAATCCAAAAACTATTTTTTCGAAAAAATTTTTAGTTCAAATTTTTTCAAATGCAAAGCAGCTCCTGCATAAAAATTTTGGTTAAAATCGTTAGAGCCGTTGGTGAGAAATTCGAAAATCAAAAAAACCGTTCTATGACAAGTACCCCTAATAACATTTCCCCCCAAATTTTTTTTTCACCAAAATATAGTCCATATCCATAATATCACACTTAATTTTTTTTATCAAAATCGTTAGAGCCGTTTTCGAGATAAATAAGATTTTGTATTACGGGTGTACGGGGGGTACCCTTAGTTTTGGAGCTAAAAAAAAAAATTCAATTTTTCCTCTAGGGAATCACCGAAGACCCTTAACTACCGAGTTTGAAGAAAATACGTCCGGTAGTTTAGGCTGTAGTTCGAGGTACAGACATACAGACATACAGACATACAGACATACAGACATACAGACATACAGACAGACAGACGCAATTGTCGGACCCAGTTTTTTCGTCTTCGCTATCATCGTAATGTCAACTTTGATCAAAATCTCGAGTTCGATTTTTTTTCCAAATGCAGAACTTGCCCTATAGTACCTATGTATATCGCAAGTAAAAATTAATGCACTACCTACTAATAAATTAAATTACTTATTAATTAAAAAAATTTAAGTCTAGATACTAACTAGCTTATGAATTATTTTTTTTTAATTCATAAGTCGCTAGGTAACTTTTGAATTATTTTTTTTTTTAAATTCTTAAGTCACTTACTTGCCCATGACTTAAATTTTTTTAATTCATAAGTCACTTAGTATGTTGTGAATTATTTTTTTTAATTCATAAGTCACTTACTTGCTCATGACTTAATTTTTTTTAATCCATAAGTCACTAAGAAGCTTATGATTTCATAAGTCAGTAACTAGCTGCTGAATTACATTTTTTTTTAATTCATAAGTCACCCACTAGCTTGTGAATTAAAGCCAAGCTTAAGCTAAAAAGTGACTTAAGCTTTTGCAACCCTGAAGTGGATATTATTATTAATACTTAAGGACATAATATTAATAAAAAGTCATAAAATGAACAATTACCGCAAATAATTTTCTGATTTCGGAAAAATAATTTTAAAGGTAGAGTTAAAAAGTAAAAATTAAACAAGAAGATAACTGTCTATTGACGTCTATACTGGGACCAAAGTAAATTAATAATTTTAAAATTTATATTTTTATTTTAAATGCTGTTTTCTATCGTACAAAGAGCAATGCATTTAACAATTTAACAAAAAAATTGTATTTTTATCAACGAATTTTGGCTTTTTAAGATCTTGGGTTTCCTTCATTTTGGGTTTTCCGAGATTATATGAAAGTTTTGGTGACTTTGGAATATCGGTTTTGCTGGTTCTTGCAGAGTAATGGGATTCTGTTCTGCTTCTAATTCAGATATTGTTCATCCATCCTTGAGCTTAATTCATTGATTTTTCTCTACCGAATCAAACCTTTCTATTTGAAGACTCATTCAATCGAGGGAATGAGTTCCGGTGTTTACATTGCTTTCCTAAACTAAATATTATGTTAATTAAAAGATGTTTATTTTTCGAAGGTGGAGATTTTTGGGTTTTTTAGCTTTCCGCCGTATCATGAATATTCATTTCCATTTTTGTGTCTGTTTTCTCAGTTATATGATTGGATTCCGCACACTCGGAGTCCTCATAGTTGTGGATGGCTATTTCTTTGGCGATCACGTACTCCACCAGAATCCTCGAACAACTTTACCATACGACATGCGATACGTGATTCCAAGCTGGTACAGGGACCGGAAGAATGGGCGGGTCAATAAGTCCGTGACTTTTGGAATAAAACACAGATTTTTTGATAAAAAAATAATTTTATTTTTCAACGTAGTCTCCCTTGCGCTCTATACACTTTGTCCAACGCTTCTCCAATTTTTTTATCCCTTCCAAAAAAATGACTTGTCGAGGTCCTCAAAATAGGCCTTTGTTTGCGAGATGACTTCATTATTGGAGTCAAATCTTTTTCCACCAAGCCATTTCTTCATGGATTTTTGCCATGGCAACTGCACATGTGTGCACCCTTGCATTGTCTTGGTGGAAAAGAACTTTTTTCTTGGCCAAATGAGGTCGGTTTTTTTTTCAAATCGTCATTGAATCGGTCCAATAAGTTGGCATAATATTCCCCATTGATTGTTCTTCCCTTTTGAAGGTAGTCAATGTGGATTATCCCGCGTGCATCCCAAAAAACAGTCGCCATAACTTTATTGGCTGACAAACCCACCTTGGCCTTCTTTGGCGCCGATTCACCCTTAGAAACCCACTGTTTTGACTGTTGTTTGGTCTCTGGTGTGTTGTGATGGATCCATGTTTCGTCCACGGTTACAAAACGGCGCAAAAACTCCTCCATATTGCTATTAAACAACGCCAAACCTTCCTGTGAAGTTGTTACACGATTGCGTTTGTGGTCGACTGTGAGCAAACGCGGCACCCATCTTGCGGAAAGCTTTCTCATGCCCAAGTGATCATTCAAAATTGAAACCACTGAGCCATGCGAGATCCCTACGGCTTCCACAATCTCTCGCACTTTCAATCTTCGGTCGGCCAACACCATATCGTGAATTTTTTCGATTGTTTCGGGTGTAGAGACGTCAACTGGGCGTCCAGGACGTTCGGCATCTTCAGTGCTTGTACGGCCAGAACGAAATTCAGTAAACCACTTTTTTACCATTGAAATCGATGGTGCAGAGTCCCCATAGTATTTATCAAGCTTAGCCTTGGTCTCGGTAATGGTTTTTTTTCGCAAGAAATAATGCTTAATAAGCACACGAAATTCACTTTTTTCCAGTTTCTCCTCAAATTAGTGAGTAGTCTGATAAAAATAGCTGTCAAACACAAACTAACTGACGCAGCAAGTTTAAATTTTGACAGGAGTCAACTGACAGATGCCTGTTGACAGGAGCAGTGTTGCTGTTTCAGTAAAGAGGTCAGAAATTCAAAAAGTCACGGACTTATTGACCCGCCCTCGTATCACATTTTTCCGTGTTACACTTGGGAAGGCCAAACACAATAATGAGAAATGAAAATAGTTAATGACATATCAAATCGCATCAATTGCGTTCTCCGGCAGAAATTGCCTTGTCCTTTGTTTTCTTAGTAGAAACACAATTGCCTGATATTATTAGACATTCTAAAATCAATCCAATATTCACATTGAGGCAAATCTTGGAATAGACCAATCAATTTCAAGTAGGGACTCACCGTATTTTCATCAACTACAAAGCCGCTTACTATAGCATTCATTGTCAGGAGCTCTATATACGATTTCCGGAATTTTTACCCCGAAAAACTTATCCAACTATGTTTCGGGACATTGGATAAATGTGCAATGTGCAACTAAGGAACAGCTCTTCTGAACTATCCCAAACATGCACATGGTGTCGGCAGTCAAATGCGCTGTCATGTAATTACTTCGATCTCATTCACTATCGAGGAAATGGTGCACGTAGTAAGCGTTTTCACGAAAAACACTTCATATATTCAACAAAACTGTTCCACTTTTGGGGTATGCTAGATGATATCGAAGTCATCTGCCGTTCCCAATGTTCTTTAATAGATTCCTTCACGGTGGCGATTAAAGATTACGCGAGGTTGGCTATGAGTAAATGAGGACAAAACCAAGTAGATGAATTCAACAAACAAACAAATGCCTGTACACCAATCAGGATAAAGCGTCTCTATTGATAGCAAAAACTTCGAAGTAGTTAAAGAGTTCATCTACCTTGGAGTTAATATTAACTCCACGAACTACACTTTGGTAGAGATCTAACGACGAAACATCCTAGTAAACTGCTTCTACTTTGGTTTGGCGAAACAAATGAATTGAAAAAAAAACTCGTAAGATCTGTGCACGACCTACAAAACCCATATACTACCTGTCCTGCTTTATGATGCCGAGTATTGGACTAGTAGAAAGGGAGAGCTTACACTGGGCTCTTTCGAAAGAAAAATTCTTCGATGGATATTTGGTCCTATGTGTGAGGAGGGACGATGGAGGAAAAGATATGGATATAGTCCAGAAAGTCCAATCAATTCTTTTAAAAAATTCTAATTTTGTTGAACAGTGTCATTTTTATAATAGCTCCAATAGATCTAAGATGTTATTTTTCTATCCGTCGTCAATCTGTGCATCCAATGTTCATCCCACTAGAGTCTTAGAAGGTGGACCGATTTGTTTAAAATTTGGTACAAGGCATTATTAAGTGATTTCCTTGAAAACAAGTTCGAGGTTTTGTTTCAGATCTTTTAGAATACCACACCTTAATTTTAAATTTTTATCAAAAACTGTTCCAATTAAATTGGAGATTTTCTTATTTTTGGTGAAAAATCTAAATACGAAAAAGTGGCTTCTGATTTACCTTGCATTTAATTTATTCTCATATATTTCTTCAATCGCCCGACAAATTTTGTTCCAACTTTGTACACTTACTACTACTTCTTAGAAGTAGAAATAGTATTGCATCCCAAATTTAAAAAAAAAAACAAACTTTTACTTCTCGTGGTACAGGCCCCTGGAGTTCTTTAAATCTCACTACTTAAACGCCAGTCATTCGTCTTCCAATCAAACCAACAAATAATCATGCGTATCTTACCCTTGACCAATATTTAAGCACATCAAAAGTATCTTTCGATCAATTATACGCAATACCTCATCCATAAAACATTGCTTATGAAAAACAAAAATTAATTAGCTGATAATATCTAGCCTCACCCGAAAAGGAAGAAGTGCTTTCACACGCTAATTTACCCGAATCATGCGGGTGCGACTTTTCTATACAAAACCTCATCCATGATGGGCACTTTTGACTGACAGCTAATAGCTTCACCGAAGAAGCAGGTAATGTGATATACGATCGTGTGCGGCCTCTGTTATATCCAAGCTCACCCGAAACGTCAATTTAAACAATAAACGAAGGAAAGATCCACAGAAACGGAACACGGTGCCCTCCTCATTAGATAGTCAGACAGCGGGATTGTTAGAGATTATGCAACCAGAAGTATGGCCGAGAGAAGACAGCCAGCATCAGATCAGCATTCAGAGGCCGCATCGGCAACCACAGCGCTTGCTATAAGGTTATATCATCCTCCTGAGCTGTAACAATTAGTTTTATTGTTGCAAATTGGAGAGACAAAAAAAATTCGATTTGCATTGTTGTTCCGTGACTCTGTGAGTTTTGGAATTTTGTCGGGTGCTTAAGTTCGACTTCGAGCATATTAACGGTTTCGTATTTAAAATTTTGTTGTGCAGATGGCCTGTGGAATGTCTAAGATCTCAGAACAAGTTCTTGCTATTCGAATGCAAACTTCATCCCGAAAAGAAGTCTCAAGACATTCATAGAAAATTCCGGAGACCGAAACAGTGTACAAGAATAAAATCATCTTATTTTCTGTCAGTATTGAATAACTTTACGTGAAGCAATGTACGAGTACATTTGTAAAGATTTTGAATTTAAATTCTCTACACTGATCGGCAAAATTACCAAAGTCTCCCCACCTCACACGGATCGCAGCAAAGAAGCAGAAGCGAACATGCTAAAACTGTCAAACATGGACGATTTGTTAATTCGGAAGTTAATTGAGATTTATGTCATGCTTGACAAATAAACTTATTTGGAACAATGGTTAGTAGGTAGATTAGGTATGGTATAGCTCTTCAGAGAAAGGCTCCTCAAAATGAAAGATGTGTTAACGAGGTCTTTAAAGTAAGCTCTTCCTCAGGCTGATTATGTGTGCAAATACAAAGTTTGTACACACATTTAACCGATTGATGAATGTTCGATTCTCTGTAAAAGTTGATGTTGATTGCTTAGGAATTGCAGTAATTTTGCCCTCACTTTGTTGGGTTCAATTTCATCAAAGCAACACACTTTTGTAATACAATTTGTGTGTGAATTTCAAGTACTTTCACATTTTATGAAAAGTCTGTTAATGAATTCAAGTCCAAAGTTTAAACCTGTAAGGCAAATAGGTGGTTTTGAAATAAAAAAAAAAAGAACAGAGCCTTTTGTATGTCCCTGTAGCAATATTGGTTCTGTATGGTGGTGGTGGAAGTAAGCCTAACACATTTCTAGGTTTTAAATATATGGTTATTTTGGGTAGATAAAATGAATTTTATTTTTATCATTAAATTTTCTTCAAATTACATTTTTAACAAATTCTATACAGCAATGGCGTAAACCGTCAGCTAAATTTACAGTTTTAATTAATAAGATTTTAAACTTTAGGCAATTTTAACGACTTTCAAAAATAAAATAAGATTTTTATAGTTATTCAATGAATTCGTTTTTGGCAATTTTTAAAATTAAAAAATTATTTTGAAATTTTAATTGTTTAATAAAAAGTTAGATTCTTTTAATATCCGAATTACTAAAGTAAACTCTTTTCGTCTTTTGAAGAATAGGTAGTTTTTCCTAAAAAATGGTATGTATCTTAATTTTCTCTTAGATAGCACAACTTGCATATTATTGGAAGCTCTTACATGTAATGTCTGGAATTCAGCGGCAGCAGTTCTATTCTCGCCTTGATGATGTTCCCTATTTGATCAAAAGTGTTTTTCTCATTGAAGAGGTTATTTTCATTTAAAATTAAATTGAGTTATTTTGTAAACTAATCGAGTAGCAGAACATGTAGCTTTTCAAAAAACATCCTCGATGAATGTTCTCATCTAACTTCTGTAGAATGACTTTAACATTATAAGGGTCTCTTAAAATACCCTTGAGCGGGTATTCTTCGTATCCCCATACGTGACACTCATAGTACATAACGTACCTGGCAGTTTCTCCAAAAATTATTTTTCCACCTACATGAAATATGGTCCCAAATAAAATAAAATGCACGACTGGGTCGCACGAACTTGCTCCTATGTAATACACTAGGAATTTTAAAAACGAATGTTATTAGAGAAAACTGTTCATAAGGATCAAATTAATTTTTTTTAAATTCTTTTAATAGTAAGAGACGAAAACAGAATGCTATGCAAATATGAATTTATGCAAGAACAAAAATTATAAGTCGTTTTAGTGGTTTCTTAAAAAAAGCTCTTATATATACAAAATTTTTTAAAGATTTAAAAAAAAAATGGTTCTATGGTAGGTACAAGCTGTAATATTTTAATTTCAAATTTTTTTTTAATAAATTAAAGATCATAAAAATTAATTGAAAGAAAAAAAATTTTATCAAAATTCTAGGTGCCGTTTTCGAGAAAAATACGATTTTTGAAAACCATTTTTTTAATTTTTTAACAGTTGTATCGTGGGTACCTTTATTTTAATGTAAAATGAAATTTTTTTCTCACATCTTGTAGATTATATTACGAAACTTTTATTTGTCAAGTTTAAAAAAAATCTAGCACGGGGTTTTCGAAATATTGAGTTTTGAAAAAAAAGTTTTGAAGTTTTTTTTAAAAATCCAAAAAATTTTTTTTTGAAAATTTGAGTACACAATTCTATTTAAATTTTTGAAGAGCCTTCGCAGAAAAAAAATGATCAAAATCGGTGGTACCGTTCTTGAGAAAATCAAAAACAAAAAAAATGGTTCCATGGGGGGTACCCTCAATAACCATTTTTCGGACAAAATTTTTCAAGCATTACCTAGCTTTTACTAAATGAAATTTTTTTGTGTTTTTATTTTTTAAATCTGTCGAACAGTTTTTGAGAAAAAAAAAATATTTATAAAATTTCGAAAAAAATTCGTATGGCAGGTACCGTTATTTTTGGTCTTAAAAAAAAAGAAAAAAACGTGTGGGGGTAAAAAATTAAAACCCATATCTACCAAGTTTAAAGAAAATCCGCCGAGCCGTTTAGACTGTAGTCGAAGCGACAGACAGACAGACAGACAGACAGACAGAATTTCCAGACCCACTTTTTTAGTCTTCGCTATCATCGTAATGTCAACTTTGATCAAAATCTCGAGTTCGATTTTTTTTACGAATGCATAACTTGCCTTATAGTACCTATAAGTCGCAAGTAAAAATGAAGAGTGGGGCCTTTTTTCATAATGACTAATGAGAATGACTGATGACAATTAAATGAAAAAAAAAAACCTGAAAATAAATGTTTGAATGAATGGACAAAATATTGGAGATATTTTTAATTTTACTAATTCATGCGAAAATGTAGCATAGGGAATATTTAGTCAACAAGCAGGCACCGTTATGTTCTAGGGCAACAGTAGGAGTCATTAACTGGATTTTAACTCCCTTTTTGGGGTCCTCTTTGGGGTCCTTTGTGAGCAACTACGTTGCTCCACTTAGGGTTTGTTCAGTCGCCAAACAGGCGCCTATGGCCAGAGTTTTCTAAGACAACATTACTAAGGGTGGTTCCTTCCGTGGTACTGTTGCCTATAATGAAACTGCTGAAATATCGGAGGGAGTTAAAATCATTAGAACCAGCGTAGCGGCCCAGGCAGGTATTCTTGGGGCAATTTTTCATTTTAGTTGGATAAAATTTCGTGTTTGGAAAGTTTGGGGCCATTTTACTTTTCTATTTTTTTGAGATTAGAAATATGGAGCCATTTATCATAATGAAATTTGTCTCGAAAATGAAAATAGAAAAAAGTCCCAAATAAATGAAAAATCACACCAATTCAATTTTTGTTATTTTGACATTTTATAAATTTTTTTAGTTTTATTGAACTCATATTTCATGTTGTCTATTTTACCATAAAAAATATCAAAAAAATGCACGCCTGGGTAGCAAGAACTTGCTCTTATGTTTAAGAACCTTAGAATTTAAAAATGGATGTATACAATATTTTTAGTAATAGGTTGGAAAAATTGAAGGGTTATTCCGTCTTGAAGTAAAGAATTTCAAAGAAATGGCTCAGCAAAGGTAAAAGCAAGAAAACTGAACAATAGTTTTTTGTTAAATTCTTTAAAAAATTTATTGAAAAATGCATTGTTAATGAATATTAAATAATATTAAAAAAATCTATTGCCGGCTTGTGACAACCGTGTTGCTTCGGTGACATCTGTCAAATCAATTATTTAGTACTATATATGTAGTTACTGATGCCAAATCACCATAGTAAGTAACACGATTGAACAGCACGTCTCCAAATGATAAAACTTCATTATCAAAATGAATGATCCTTAGTGCAAATGTTGCGCTAATTGCACCCATTTTACGTGAGACGTGGTGGCCCTGCACAGTTGGCTCTTTTACATTTGGTGCCCAAATAACGACCAACTCACACGAAGTTCACCAGGATAAAATGCATCCTCAAAAAGTTACCGTTTGGTGTGGATTTTGGGCCAGCCAAACAGCAGACGCTATGACCGATGCCCTTAAGGTGAACATAGCTCAGGTCGTAACTCAAATTCAGACAGATATATACGGAGTAGCCATAGAAAATAAGACCACTCGGATCCATCCTACCATAAGAAGCTTGCGTGTTTATGTGAATGATGCCAAATTTCATATATAACGGATTTCTAAATAAATCATCATCTACTCACCCTTATAAACTCCCAAATGGCCCTACAAATATGAATGCAATTTTCAGGTAATCGCAGTAATACGGCGGACAAACGAGACTGTTGTCTGCTGATCAAAAAAATTCTTACGACAAGGTCATGCAACGTGTTATACACGAAAAAGGCGGACTTTTTCCTGCTGTTCACCAGGAGTAACAGACAAAACATTCTTCATCCATTTGATTTTGGCGTCTATTCGAATGCAGAATTGAATTGCACTCTCAGTGACATCTTTGGGAATCGCATCCAACTTGTCTGAAGGCGAACGCACTCAGGCTTCCACTGAATTTCAACCAGACGCACAAACTTGCAAAATTAGCAAAAACTCAAGCATGGCCACAGTCATAAAAATTTGCAAAACTATCATTTGGAATGAATGCATAATGGCCCATTAACAATCGCTTAAAGGGCTTGCCTGGACTCTACGTGACTTAGGAAATAACCAACCGATAGCAAGGGGTTTTTGTTATTCTTGTTGGTGATTTACACCAGACTTTTCTTCCTTATTCAGCGAATGATGAGCTGAAAGCAGACTTGAAATCATCACATCTTTGGAACCCAGTCGAGAAAATAAGGCTATAGACGAACATGCGTGGCAACTTGCTACAATACCCATCTTCCCAAATATTCTCAAAACTATTTTTAGATTGTCAAATAGACAACAACAGTCATCGACAAGTTAAAAAGTGTAGTTTTGGCACCAAAAAGGCATGATATTAACAATCTCAATGAACAAAATTCAAGCGAAACAGTCAAGTACAAATAAATCGACATAGTAATGGACGAAGGGCATTTCGTTGAATTTTTGAATTCATTGAAATCACTCGGAATTCCGTGGCCCGTATTAACATTGAAGTTTGGATCACCGGTGAATCCTATTCGCAACCTAAGCGCACCAACGTTGTGTAACGGGAAGGAACAAAGGCATCCGATGATGTTCACTCGAATGCAAGTGTTTCCAGTTGCATTTGCAATTTCCAGTCGTTGACTACTGATGGCTTGAATTTCGAAAACTCGTGTTTCTTACTAGGCCAATTATATGGGGCTTACTCCTGAGTTGGCACAGCGAAAAATTTCCAAATACAAAACAACAAACATTATCTATCCGCTGGCCTTAAGATAAAATAATAAAAGAAACAGAGTTCCCTTTCGGCGTAGCAAGGCACTGTTAGATATTTGCTAAAACTTCATCAAATGGCTACAAACAAATTAAATATTGATTCAAGAATCCACGAACAAAATTTTAGATTTTTGTACAAATCTTGTCGGCTTTTTTTTTAGACTTTTTTTTGTTGAATTTTGCATTTTTTATAAAACATAAAAAGAAAGCCGATAAGGCTCCTTAGTTCTATTAAATGGATCTTCAATTTTAAGGTGTCTAGGCTAAGAGAAAACACAACATCATTTCCTTTTTTAATAAGGAAATTTAAGTCGTGATACCTCTGACACAAAAATAAGAATACCCACTATGTTTAACCCCTCAGCCACATCAATGGCGAAAATAAACCTACCAGACCTTTGTATTCCATATCATAACGCTAATACTCATATATTTTGGTTATACCTCTAGAAACAAATTTTTTTTCCTTTTGGACTAATAGCTTATTTCTTATTCTAGAATAATATATTTCCTTTTTTTACAAGTATTTCTAAAGGGTGAACTAACTTGTAAGGACCAGTTTGTTGGAAAAGTTTGTTTGATCTTAAAACTCAGTTTTGATCGAATACATTTTTCAAAAATTCAGATATTGTAATATGAATTTTTCTTTAAGGTTTATTTAACAGATATTCTACCACGTATAATTAATTTCGAAGTACAATGTTGTAATTATTATAGGTTTTATAGGTTAAATACAGTTGTAAGTCGGAAAATGAAAATTCTGAACTTGGATACATTCTACAAAATGAAAACAATTTTTTTTATGAAAAAGAAAAAAACAGATGACTTCCTTCTATTAGAAAATTTATGAAAATTCTTATGTATATTTACAACAAAAAAATCGAAAACTTGGAAAGATATTTCTTTCTGCTCAAGATGATTCCATCGTATTTCTATTGGAACCACCTCACGGCGTCTTCCTTAGTCAAGCGGCGGGGAATCGAACAGTGCCTGAATTACGCTTTCTATGAGTAACATTGAAACCTGGGAATCCTAAGACAACGTTGAAATCGAAACCGTTGATACCGCTGAAAGGATCGTACTTAACATCCAGCTTTATATGTTCCTGGATACCGAAGTCAAAGTTGCCTGTTGAAGAGAAGTTATCCCTCTTCAACTCATATCCACGTCCTGTGTGGTGTACATCAATTTTCTCATTACCTATCAACTATCACCAGATTCACCTACACAAACGTTCAGTCAGAGCTTACGGATATGGAAATCCTGCATAGGGTTCATTTCGGGATTCCTCTTTACCTTCATTCTTCTCAACAACAGGCGACTTAACGTTTGGGGAAAATTAACGAAAATTACTAAAAAATCTTCAATTCAACAAAAAGTAATAAATCATAAAATTTAAAGCCAAGTTTATTTATTATGCAAATTATTTAAAAAATATTTAAATCTTAACAAGGTGCTTATAAAGTAATTAAAGGAAGTTCACAATTGGAAGCGGTCCCTTACAAATGCAATATTATTTATATCATTTACAAGTAAAACAAACTTAACCCCTTGACTTGCAACTCTCCCAACAGTTTATGTGTGTGTGTGTTGTCGAAAGAAATTATGTGGGCCTGAAATATTTCAACTACTGAGAATCGAAGCCAGAACTCCGGCATGGCAGCCCAATGTAAGAACCATTACACCAAAAAGTACAACATTTAAGGGAAGTACTCACTTAAAAAGACATCTGTTCAAAATTGGAGGGATGGAAATAATCCAAAAATAAGACGATTTTCTCAAAAAAAAAAAAATCCGATAAGCCTTTCGATATTGGAATTTTGGAATCATCTTTTTGTCTAACTTTTATATATCATCAATATTTGGAATAGCAAGTAACTCAACATTGGCTATGCTCTTTTTTATAATTTTCGTTGTAATTGGAATTGAAGAAGTCTCAACAGTCTACACACATGTTCTTCATTCACATTTCAGTCAATTGATTAATTAATATTTTCATTGATTTACTTTTGAATAAAGCATCCGTTTTCTACAATACCGTATTCAATATAGCATATTAGCCTCCAAAGCTTACCACCATCTTAAATGATTACTTTTAAATTATTTCTCATATTCTATATCAGAGAATGTCAAAACGAAGTCGAAGAAGATACTCTCGCACACATTAAATTTTTGTCAACGCATACTTGAGAGTTTTTTCCTCTTTGCCTTAGATTATCCCCCTTTTTTGAAAAAATTAATCTTTTTTTAAGTTTATTGAAGAAGCGTTGAACTTTAGCAAACTTATGTATTGATGAACAATTCCCATTCAAATTATCTTTGTATCTCTTCAATTTCTCTCCCATCATCATAGAAGCACCTAATCCCAGATAAAATTTGCAGCAGTCCACCACTTAGGCACACACTGCCCACTTTGCCCACATACATACTACCAAAAGTGCTAATTTACTATAATCACTGATATTATGCAACCAACAAGTTTGACTGCATCCTAAAGATTGCTGCTGCGCTTCAAACCACTGAACCAAGCTGCAAAACAGACCAGTAGTCCACTGGCCCAAAGCAGACCAGTACTACCAGTAGACAGGCACCGACAAAAAGGTCAACCAGTGCAAGGAGAATGGGGCATAAATACCATGAATGACTTTTACTCGTACTAGCTTACCGGCCTAACCGAGACCGCGATCATCTCTTGATCTGTGTGCAATCTGCATTTCGGACAAATAAACTGGAATAGAGATGAGCTTCTAGATGTTGTAGGTGGAAATTCGCTGCGACGAAGATCTTTCCTCCGAGATCTATATGAAATGGCCAGGCCATTACCATTTGTTATGTAGCGTAGGAAGATGAGCTTTTAAACACAGCATGCACATACTCATCTTAAGGCCCCCTCTGTCACAAGTTGGTCCATCAGGGGAGCAGAAAAGCAACAACAAAGACTGCGTGTTCACTCGTAAAGTTGAAAGTTTATCGCCGATCATTTCACTATTTCACTTTTATCCAGGGAATTTAACTCCTTTGTTGCAACGAACCATGCATAACTATCATTTTAGTAAGTCGTAACGGTTATCGTCTGTCATGGCGGCTGTTGTGTGTATTTTTTTCTGAGAAATTACCTTGTCGATTGTATTTATAATTTGTTAGTTTAAAGTCAGATGGTTTGCATGCTTTCCAGCTTCGAAAGGTCAAATTTTTGGTTGCAGATTCAATTGAATTGGCTATCTTCTTCAGAAGTGACCTTACTGATGTATGGCTTTAACGAAATTCAAAGAAAACATTAGTGCATTGTAACAATGTGAGTATATTAAAAGCACTAAAAATATTAAACGCTTTATCAGCTTCCATACCATCTCATTTCGTTGCCAATAAAACTGGAAGCCTCTTGGGAATTTGAAAGTTGTATCTTAAAGGCTTAGTATCATGAATTTATTGACAGCTCATCGAGCCATTGCAGATTCTTGTAATTTAGCATAGAGGTCTGGCCTAAATTTTATAATAAATAACTGAAATTTCAATGAAATAAAAAACCAATTCCTTATTTGATGATTTGAATTATAAATGGCGGTTCTTAGAAAGTTTTGGTTTCTAATTACTGTTAATTTGACAGCTGACTTAATAATTGTACTCACTTATAATCACTAACTACCACTTACTGAGTATAATTTATAAGTCAGCTGTCAGTCATTAGAAACCAAAACTCTCAAAAAATGGTCCCCATACAATTTCATTTCGAAAAAAGACTAAGACTAGTGAACTAAAAATTTCGAAACAAAAGTTGTGAACTAAAGTCTTTATTGTACTCAATACATTGTCTTATTTGTATTATATGTAATAATAAACGTATATACAGGCTCCAGATAATCAACAGTGTTCGAAAAATGGACTTTCAGAATGCGAACTCCCAACATCCTTACTTACTTACTTTTCGGTATCCCGATCAATAATGGATTTCTGCCTGAGTCATGGTGTGACGGCTTTTCAATTGTTACAATCCTCAGCAGGATGTGTCCAGTCATCCAGACAACGGTCAAAGTGTTCTGCACATGTTTGTTTGTTTTTCGATAACTTTGACTTTGTCAATGTTCACTTCATTATTGTTCATCAATCGCATTGAAGGATTTAACACAGTAGGTATGCTTATGATATCTTCCACATACTCTTGTAGTTGGATAGATCTGTTGAAGATAGGACCTTCCATATTCTCGCTTATCCTCTGGATAATCTGTTTCTTGTCGAAAATCTAAGCATCTTGAATATATTTCAAAGGAGCTGTTCCCTTATTGCACAACACAGTGCACCGCTTGTTTCCTAATATTTTGTAATACAGCTGAAATATTTTGCCGAAATCCCAAATCCGGCCATTGCCAAAATTTGAAAAAAAATTCTGCAGAACAAATAAATATTAAAAATAAACCAATTTTTTGAAAACTCTTAGAATATCGATTAATTATTATTAAAAACAAACTTTTGAATTTGAGAATATTACCATACGAAGAAAAGTATCATGCGAGAAAACTATCATGCGAGAAAATTACCATTGATAAAACTATCATGCGAGATTATCAAGCCTAAACCTAGCTATAAAATCATCATGCGAGAAAATTATTACGAGAAACAACCATCATACGATATATGTATTTATCATGCTTGAAAGCTATCACACTTGAAAACTATGATGCGAGGAATAAATTGTACAAGAAAACTATCATGCGATGAGACAATCATGCGAGAAAACTATTATGTGACAAATCTTGTAAATTTTCCTGGAAAAGTTCGTACATAACCCCAATTCTCAACCGGATGCAAGGAATCAATTGAAAACTATAAGCCGATGCAAATCTTCAATTGATCCTCAAGATTTTCGAATACATGGTAAAAATTAAAATGTATCAAGTATGTTAAAAATATATACATAGATATATATATCTGTGGTGTTTGGTACAAACATGATAAGTCCATAAAATAATTTGCGTTTTTATGTTCACTTTACATGGCGCTAGGGCTTAAACGGGTTGACTTAATAACTTCAAATTTGGAGAACTTTTAAAGATATTCTTTGAAAACTTATGTTCCAAATTTTAAGAAAATCGTTTTAGCCGCTTAGGGTGGAGCTCGATGTAGAGTTAATGTAAGGATGCAAATTATTTTATGGAGTTATCATTTTTCTACCAAACACCACAGATATATATCTCGCCCTTCCAACATGGCTCGTTACTAGGAAATCGACATCAACTAGCCTCACATTATTCACTTACTTTTGTGCCAACACAATTGAAGTAAAATGCACGACTGGATCGCACGAACTTGCTCTTATATAAAAGTACTTTGAAATTTAAAATACATTTTATAAATATAAAATATGGATTTAATGAGATTAAAATGTTCAAATGCATGGAATTGCTATTGCCGTTTGAGTTTTAAAAATCGTTTCATTATTAAAGTAATTTTTTATAAAACAAATTTCCTTAAAATTTTTAAGAACAATATTTGGGATACAAATTTTAAGTATTTAGTAGTATAGATTTTAGGAAATAATTTCAAAAAATAATCGTTCACACTTTTTAAAGATATTGATTTTTGAAAAAAAACCTTGGAATTTTTTTTTCAAAAACCCAAAAAATACTTTTTCGAATTATGTATAAAAAAATGTTTTTATTATTTTAAACTTAAGGGGCTCCTGCTGAAATTTTTTGGTTTTTTGACCAAAATGTAGTCCATGTCTATAATATCATAATAATATTGATCTTCGGACCAGTCTGTATCGAGTGGAGTATGGAGGAGAAGGTTCAACAACGAGCTGTACGGGCTTTACAGCGACGTTGACCTAGTCAAGAAGCTGAAAATACAACGGCTGAGATGGCTGGGACACGTGGAGCGTATGGACACCGACGCACCAGCCCGTTGAATCTTCGAATCCACCCCTGATAGTCTGCGCAGCAGAGGAAGACCCCACCTCAGGTGGCGCGCACAAGTGGAGAGCGACCTCAACCAACTTGGAGTGCGTAACTGGAGGCAGCTAGCTAGGGACCGCGCTAGCTTGAGGGGCTTGTTGGTTGAGGCCGTAGTCCACCCTGGACTGTGAGCGCCATCTAAAGTAAAGTAAAGTAAGTCTATAATATCACACCTATTTTTTTTTATCAAAATCGTAAGAGCCGTTTTTGAGATAAATAAGTTTATGCATTACGGATGTATGGGGGTACCTTTAGTCTTGGAGTTAAAAAAAATTTCAATTTCCCCTCTAGGCAATCAAAGAAAATAGGTCCAGTGGTTTAGGCTGCAGGGAGAGGTACAGACATACAGACACACTGAAACATGTTTTTTTGTGTACTAAATTTTACTTAAAAGTTTTATAAGAAAAATGGATATGCAAATTGTTAGCATTTAATAAAATCATTTTAAAACATAAATTAAAAATTTAATTGTATGCCAATTTTAAAGATATTGAATTTTCAAAAAAAAAATTTGTATAATTTTTTTAAATGGAAAGGAGCTCCTGCACAAAAATTTTGGTTATTATCGTTAGAGCCGTTGATGAGAAATTCGAAAAAAAAAAACAGTTCTATGACATGTACCGTTAATAACATTTTGATTCAAAATTATTTTTGACTAAAATGTAGTCCATGTCCATAATATCACACCTAATTTTTTTTTATCAAAACCGTTGAAGTCGTTTTTGAGATAAATAAGATTATGCATTACGGGTGTATGGGGGTACCTTGGAGTTAAAAAAAATTCAATTTCCCCTCTAGGGAATCACCGAAGACCTTTAAGTACAGAGTTTGAAGAAAATAGCTCCAGTGGCATAGGTTGTAGATTTAGGTACAGGCATACAGACATGCAGACAGACAGACGGAATTGTCGGACCCACTTATTTATCTTCGTAATGTCAACTTTGATCAAAATCTCGAGTTCGATTTTTGTTTTCCAAATGCAGAACTTGCATTTTAGTACCTACCCTACCTAAAGTAAGCCATAAACTTCTTTTGTTTAAGCTTAAATTTCTAGGTTTACACACTCAGATGTTTAACTGGATTGAAAACTATCCAGTTAATCAAGTTCAATTAATTAGAATCGGTCGAACTAAATAGAAACTAATATCAAATTACTAAGGAGTTCCCCAGCGAAACCATCTTGGTCCACACTTGTTTTTACATTTTGTTAAAATCTAACTTAGCTTTGTTTAAGACTCACATTGCCTTTTATTTTATGATGATTTTAAAATATACAGATCAATCAATTCAATTTCGAACTGTATGTAACTTTTGAAAGATGAAACTTCTTTATCAAAATGGTGTCTGTCAAATAAACTCGATTTATATGTCAAAAAATGTTGTATTCTAAGATATACTGGGCCATTCAGTACAGGATTTGTTTTTGTTTAATTATTTTATATCCGAGAATGTTTTTCAAAGAGTTCTTAATCAAAAGGTTTTGGGAATTGTATTTGACACCGGACTAGATTTCAAAATGCATGTTGATTATATCGTGACACGCAGTTTGGATTTCTGTTTAAGAACTTTCAGGAATTTAAGTAGCCTTATAAGATTAAATCACTTTTTAAGTTTTGTTTGAACAATATACTGCTGTGTAGCTTGGTCGTCTTCTTACTACAGAAATGCGTCCTAAAAAATTGAAAGAATTCAGAAAATATCGACGGAATTAATCGATTCATAAATTTTAACACCCTGCTTTCACCAACATATAGAGATGAGTATATATTGATTGATATAAGACCACTTGAAACTAGGGAAATCTTTTTTTGGTCTCAAGAGATTTAATTACAGGTCATATTGACATTGCTTCTATTGTGGAATTATTTATAAGACATTAAACGGGGCGTTTTCTTAGAACAAGGGCTAATCAACTTTTCTTTATTTCACATCATTCGACAAACGAACCGTTTACAAAACCCTGCAATTTTTTAATAAGCAATGCTGATGTTATGGAACTTGAAAGTTCAAAATAAATTTTCAAGAAAAATAATAAAAAGTCTATTATAATTGATTAAGGGCCATTTTCTTCACTACTGCTCAACTTGATGCAAACTCTCAAGTTGACCAACTTGAGATTTTGCTTCAACTCGAGAGTTGAAACGCAAGTTGAAATTCCTTTTTCTTCACAATTTTTTTTTCTCAACTTCAGAAAATCTTAAGTTGATCAACTTCTGATTTGAAAAATATCCCTGGGATATCCCAGGTTTTAAAATAAAATACAAACTGTCACTTTCCAAATTGAATTTGAATTTATTCGGTCAATCATATTGAGCCCTTGAACTACCTAGGGCTAAAAATAAGTCGTAACCAATCCGGAACGAATGTTTGTCATGGATGTTGCCGTTTCCCCAAAGGTATTGTTGATGATATAATTGTGGCAGCTAAATCAGCACATCCAGGTATTTTTGAAGCCGGTGTTGGCTTCAGACCTAAAGTGCCAAACAGAAACTACAAAATTCATCATCATCACTTGCGTTGTTATTCACAACATAGCAATTGATGCAAAATCTGACACTTTTGCATCAATTGCTATGTTGTGAATAACAACGCAAGTGATGATGATGAATTTTGTAGTTTCTGTTTGGCACTTTAGGTCTGAAGCCAACACTAAAAATCTGCTTTTCCAAACGCCATATGACACTCAACTCAATTGCGAGTGCCTATCTGCAATTCGTTGTATAAATTCTCATCATCGTTTGTGAAATTTATGAAAGGTGTTGCAAAATAACTTGTATTTGAATAGCCTGGGTCGGCAATGATGATAAAGTGACCAAATTAACCTATTCAAATCGTCTTTTCGATCGCGATAAGTTAAAAGAAAACATTGGTCAAATGCTGAACCCTATGTAATATACATATTACGAGTAATGTCTAAGCAATTGTTTGTACTTAATGTTTAATACATTATTCATATAAATAAAAAATTAATCATACCTGCCAGCGAGCTACAATATCATTTATTTTCAAATTCCCCAGATGCCACCATATGCACTTTTAGACAACACCATCCCTTGCGATTTCTAAAGGTTTCTGCATCACTTCCATCTGGTGATTGAACGCGGACATGTGTACAATCAATTGCACCAATTGTCCTAGGAAACTTTGCTTTAGTGAAAAAGTCCCGTGCTGCTTCAAGCTTTTCTTCGTGCGTTTCCGGCATTCGTATGAGCCCCGGTGTTAGATTTATTTATTTATTTATTGATCCAAGCCCATAAAATCGTAGCACTACCAAATACCGTGTGATTGACCGTAATTCGCGAGATCTATTTAAAGTTAATGACCAATTTTCCCAAAAATAATTGCCGCGGAATATTATGTATAGCAATATTTTTCTTTATTTTTTGTTGTTGAAAAACAAACTTTTGAAACGAAATGCATGTATTTTATTAAAAAAAAAAAACGATGTTTCATGTCAACTCTCAAGTTTGCTCTCTCAACATCTACTATTTTCGGAAGTTGAGAAAACCAGAAGTTGATCAACTCGAGAGTTGAGAATCGAAAGTTGAAACAGTCAATTTTGAGTCAAGAAAAACAAAATCAAAAGTTGAGAATAAAAATCCTCAAGTTGAGTTCAACTTGCAGTGAAGAAAATGGGCCTAAGCAAATTTATATTAATACCTAATTATTACCTATCTGTAGTAGATACTGATCAATACGACAGCATGCAGCGATGCTAGGCATTCCTCATAACACTCACTTTCATAGCTGTGCGGAACAGCAGGAAAAGGAAACAGTCCTCCATTTCATCTACAAATCACAAGCACAATCATTAGTAGGCATTTTTGAATGATATTGACGAACTTTCGGAAATAAAGATCAAATGGTTGATCTCCTTTCTCAACGCGCCAAAATGGCTCTGAGGGATTGGACGGAAGTTTACGGTACGGGAGGCCGGATGATGTTTAGCTTGGCAAAGTGTAGATGGTGTAGATGATGTCGGATGAGTGTGGTAGTCCGTTGAGTGAGTGATCCAATTTCCGGATGATTGTGCAAAATCAAACACGCATCAAAACCTACTAGATTCTTTTCCAGAATATCCACAATTTCCTATATTAATTCCATGCACAGTTTCATACGAGTTATGGTTTCAAAATGGCACAACATTAGCGCTAATTTGGCCAGTGGTCTCCATTTCTACCTGCCTGCCCTACCTTATTGTTATTTTATATTTAGCTATTTCTAAGAAAGTAGTACATACTTTTCGAAGAAATACGAGTAAATAAAATCCATCATACGAGAAAACTGTCATGCGAGAAAAATATAGTATTTAAAAAATTCCTCTGCAGGACAAACTAATATTGAAAATAAACCATCTTTTCGAGACTTTTAAAAATTTAGTTTATTAATTATTAAAAAAAGCGATATGTACCATGCTAGAAACCTATTATGCGAGAAAACTATCATGCAAGATACTTATCATGTGTGAAAACTATCATGCGTAAACTATATTACGCGATATGACTTTCATACCATAAAACTATTATGCGAGAGACCTGAGATGCACGAAAAATGAGAGAAATATATCATGCGAGTAAAATTTTATGTCAGAAAACTGTTATTCGAGAAAACTTTCCGCGAGGAAACTAATGTCATAGTAAATTATCACGCTAAAACTATCAAACAGGAAAACTTTCATGCAAGAAAAGTATCATGCGAGAAAAGTATCATGCGAGAAAAGTATCACGCGAGAAAACTATCTGAAATTAAAAATGTCATGCGAGAAAACCTTATAAGAAACAAATACCCTTCTATTTCCTTCAAAAAGTGCTGTCCAAGTATTATTCCAGTTGCAAAAATACGGTAAGCCTGAAATTAATACGAGTAATTATCAAGTTACTGTTACACTGAATACAAATATTACAGTTACAATTTATGATTCCGGCTGAACTTTTTTAATTGCCGTCTTGCAAATCTACCAAAATAAAATATTAAATTTTATGTCCATATCTACAGGTCCAGTGATAGAACAATGTTAAATTGGAACAAAAATATAAAATATTGTACAGTAGTCTCTCGATAATGTGAACTAATTAAAACAAGGCTATTTCGGATTTTAGGGGGTTTTACATTACTGGAACTTTTTTTCAGTTCCTTATTATCGATTAAAATCGATGCACTTTTTGTTTAGGGGCCATTACACAAACTGATACAAAAACTGTATCCTAACAGAAAGCATAACAATGTAAAGGGTACCTACACAACTTGCAGAAGACACTCTCTTGACTGCAATGCAGCAGACATTTAAATTTGTCTACATAAATAGCAGTAAATTAATCCTTTATACCACCGCACCCAAAACTAACAAGAGAAAAAAGGAAAATATAAAAACTTTTACAAAAAGAAATTTACATTTGAGAGTGCGAAAATTTCACAAGTTCACATTAAAGAGATGGCAATGTACAGTTCGGGCAGTTTACATTTTAGAGAAATTCACATTATCGAGGCCAGATTTTGTTGAATCAAATAAAGAAACCAGACAACTTCAAGAATTAACAGAATAAATGCTTTTGCCATCTTTGCCATGATTAAAATAAATGAATTAATCTCATTTCTAAACCAAGAAGCGAAAACTAAGATTTTTCTAGGAACGTATTTCTTCATATACTGTGAACTTTTTGCATATTCGTATCTTAGCAGAATCACATCTTGTAACCGCATCCTATTGTCAAACTAGTATATCAACATAAATCAACTTTGAGCAAAAAGACGCTTCTATTTGACCTTTATGACAATAAATCAAAGAAAATTTCCTCAGCAATTACCGACACGTGAGCAATCTTCTCGGAATCAAAAGGAATAAGAACAAATACCTCATAAAGTGGCATATACCAGACAAAAATCTTATATAACAGATCGATCTAATGACAAGTTCAAGATCTACAAAATCACGCGACTATGATCGTGTCTTTACTCCACACAAAAAAAAAAAAACATAAACGGGCAATATTTCTTTGTCTATTTATTTATTGAATAAATTAATAAACTAAATGATAAATCCACTCCGATCTATAATAAATTCAAAAATATAATATTCGCTCAATTAAAACCGATTGATTACCAGAAAGTTGTATACAATTCTTTTTTTCGATTCGAAAAAAAAAAAATCGAACAACAACTTCAACCTCGAACTAAAAAAAAAATACTTTCATTAAATACAACTTTGGCATACCCAAAGAGTACTTATCTATGCAGATTTCTTTTGAATGAACCAACAAAACAAACCGTTCCGACGACTGATTGTTTTCCTAAGCCTTGTTTTACCAGCGAATCAAAGCTTGCATAGGTTTTTGCAGTTCGGATAGATTAAAAAAGACCAGAAAATGTACGATTTCGTCAGATGGGGCGTTTGATCGGTGAAATAAAAATCTATACTTACCATAACCAGTTTAGTAATTCAAACTAAAACAAAACCCGTCTGACGTTATTAATTATTGCCAGCTTTTTGTATATAGATCGAGTGTCTGGGGCTTTATGAAATTTTATCCGAATGGCTTGGAAACCTTCAAAATTGCCACCCAATTGTCACCGAAAACTAATCGTTTGTTAAGATAACAATAACTTTATTTGCGAAAGATACAATGATAAATTCATTCGCGAGTGTCAAATTTATCGGTTCTTAAATCTCAACCGCCTCATGGCATTTCATAGGGAAAAATGGATCTCAGCAAAGTGCTGTAGGCAGATTAATCTACGTACGTTTTGATCAATTCAATTAGATATGGATGATAGAGTATGGGAATTGGCATATAGATCACCGCATCCGTTCACACCCTGCCAACACGATTTAATGTAACAAGCCACACTTCAATGAAGAGGGAAGTTAAAACCGGTTGGTTTTGATGGTTTTAGTTGACAAAATCCTGGTGCCGCAGATTAATCCGGCTAAAGAACTTCGTTGCCTTGTTGTCTGCGGTTGAACTTCATCGAGCAATATGCGTGTAGCTAATCAATGCTGGGACATGAGCTGGTTAAGTATTTCCGATTTGAAAGGTCAAATTCCCTCGCAGTAACCACACCAACAGTGGCAACCTGTCAGCCTTAGTTTGCAAAAACGCCGTTTGAAAATTCTGAGTACGACTTAAGGAGAACATGAGTTCTTGGCAGTGTAACCACCGGGCCGCGCCGCCACCGCCAGCCAACACTGTCGCCAACGTGACCAATGCTGGCCTACCTGAGCCTACTTGGGATATTATCTAATGTAATGTATGTGACGGTTTTGACAACAATTAAAACCGCTCGCGACGAAAATACTTTAGGCGATGACAACGGTATTACCCTTCGTGGCTGACTACGAAGAGGCCAAATGGGTATAGCAAACAGTCAAAATTAAACAATTGTTTATGCGTGCTTTCAGTTCACTCGGGCGTATACGTAATTTTTTGGGTCACATTTTGAATTCTATTTATATTGGCTTGTATCCTCGTTTTGAACTTTGAGCTGATGTGGTCACATAAATTGACCGAAAAATAAACAAAACCGTTTCCAATGAGCAGGGATTGAGCAGAACTAATAAAAAACAAAACGAAAGGAAAACAACGAAAAGGAAAGGGGTTAACCTTGTTTTATCTTAGCGTTCAGCAACAGTCTTGGACCTACTGTATTGTGATTACTTGTAATATTATTTCCCTTCCAGTGATGTTATAGTTTTTAAAATAAAATATCAGATTAATCTCTAGTGATAAAGTGGAACTTAACTGATGTTGTTATTTGAAAGACATTTACGAGCAGATCTGCATTGTAAATGAGCTTTCGCAATTATTTAGTGTTTGATAGTATCGTTAACTGTGAAGGGCCTTACAGCTATGCAACACCTTCACAGTGACTATCGACTTAATTTTCGCTACAAAAGTGATATTTTAGTACTCGTTATTATGTACTCTTAAATATATACCCATATATAACAACTTACAAATTATTTCTAATATGACAACTTGAAAATAATTAGTAACGAAAAAAATACATAAGAAAGCAAATTATGCTTGAGTTAAATACATACAATTGAATATGTATTGATGTTAAAAGTATTTGGGCTTTGTAACGGACGCAATAATATCATTTCAAATTTAATTTCTATATCTTAGGCTGTTGGAATAAGTGCGAAGTTTGGAAATTTTACTTTAGACCATTTAAAAATTCTGTAGCTTCATTAAGAAATAGTAAACTTGTTCCCCAATGAGTTTGTCAAATCGTTGCTTGAATAGAATATGTTCCTTAGGGGTTGTATGGAGTATAATGAGTAATATATGCAAGCCGTCCTCGGGTCGATATGGCTACTAATAATATAACTAAAGTAGTACCGAATTACCAATTCTGAAAAAAATGTTGATACCTCCACTTTTCTATACGGAATCGTTCATATAATAATTGCATTTTATCATTACCGTAAAGGGTTTACAATAATTTTATGCTATATGTTTCTTAATAATCCTGAATTCCACATTCGTGTAGTCCTTCTAAAGAAAGAATCTTTGAATTTAACCAGTCTTTCCAAAGTTGAGCTCCAGGGGGGTATTTTTTTTTTTACTTTTGGAGGAATGCTTGGTGCAGGAGGTATCCATACCTCCCCGTGTGCCGGACTCTCGAAGGGATTTCAACCTTATTACGGCCTACCGGCTAAGCCTCCAAAAGAGTCTAGGCGATCACCCCTCGGAACCACTTTCGTATTACTTCAAAGGGGGGTCCTGTTTAAGTACCCATTGTGGGCTCACGGTATTTCGCGGAACTGCTGTTCCTCTCTTTTCTTCCTTCTAAGAACGTGGTTGGCGTAGGTGGAGATCTTGTTCTAGTTCTGTTCGCTGGCCAGCATCTTTTCGACATTGTTGTCTGGAGTGATGATGCCGATGTTTCTCTCCAGTTCTTCTCTTTTGGATTCCCATCTGCTGCAGGCAAAGAAGGTACATATCATATGTTGCGCGTCATCTTCTTCAGAGTTCCCGTACTGGCAGGCTGGGCTGCTCGTTTTGCCAATCCTGTTGAGAAAGGCGTTGAAGTATCTGTATCCAGTGAGTAACTGGGTGACGTAATAGTTAACCTGACCATGTTTCATGTCCTTCCACTCAGCCACGTTCCTGATCAGCCTCACCGTCCATCGTCCTCTGCTTTCCGAATTCCAACGCTCTTGCCATTGCTGTTTCGTCAGCTGTTTAGCTTTCTCGGATGCTGCTTCCACTCCCATTTCCGCCTTTTTGTCGTAGACGTACTTCCTTTTCGTCGCTAGGAGATCGATAGGGGTCACTCCAGCGACTACAGGGACGGCTGGTTCCGACACCGTTCGGTAAGAGCTGGCCGCACATAGAGCTTAGCGTCTCGGCACTGCCGCCATCTGTTTCCGGTACTTGTTTGTCCTGCTTAAGTGCGTTCGCCCAGATTTCGCTACCGTACAGAAGGATGGAATGTGTTGTCACCATTAGTAACCTTCGCTTACTAGCCGTTGGCCCCCTCACGTTCGCCATCAGTCTGCTCAGCGATACGGTTGTTTTTGAGGCTCTTTCCGTTGCTGCCTTTATTTGTTGCTAGAAGGTAAGCTTTGTGTCGAGTCTCAATCCTAGGTACTTCACCGCCACGCTGCTTCTTATCACTTCGGACCCAATTTGGAAGTCGATTTGTGTGGGAATCCTTTTCCTCGTCAGAAGGACTATTTAAGTTATCTCCGCGGCTAGGCTAACCCGTGCTCTTCCATCCACGAGATTGCTCGTCACATGACCTGATTTAACTCACTTCATGTAATACTGAAGGGTATTCCCTGAAGCACGAATATAACTGTTAAAGTGCTTAAAGGGAAGAATTTAACTCGGTATTCTACCAGAATATCGATTATTAGTAAAACGGTAACATAATGAAAGACAAGAAGCATTGCTTCGGTGCTCGAGAGATGCAGATATTATGCTTCTTTAACCTATCATTTTTAAATCTATTTTTTGGGTTTTGTCCAAGAGACTTAAGTGGGTATTTGAGCCCCTGTCTAAATATGGGAATCGTATTCGAGCTTTGGATGAATAAATGTCTTATAGATTACAGCCAGATCAGAATAGGTGCCAAATTTCTTGGAACGTCTAAGGAAACCGTCTTCACTTGAAAATGCTATTCAGATCAGGATTAAATAAGATAATCATATGCTGCCATTCTTAATCTACATCCGAAGGAGAAAGATGTGAAACTAGAAATGAATATGAGAAGCTGTCGTCAGCAAAGCAATTTACCGGTCCTCTGGAGCCCGGCAGTATTTATTATATGACTTGAAGCAATCCAATACAACTTATATAGAGTGGTTCGAAAGGTTATTTCTAATCCAACGAAGAAGAGTTTCATCAATACCAAATGCGCGCATTTTTGTTAAAAAAGCTTGATGCCAAACTCTATCAAATGTTTTCAAAATATCAGATCACCATTGGACTTATTGCTACGAAAGATAAAGTCCAGGTCATTGATAAGCTTTCGTTCTTCAAGATATTTTTTGAGCTGATAAATTATCAACCTTTCGATGGCCTTGAAAAGAAGGGATGTATGTGCAATTTGTCAATAATTAGAGAAGGAAGAAGATTAACAGTTTTTTAGCAGGCTGAACAAATACAGTTTTCTATCCATCCACTCAGAAAGAGACCAGTAAATTAGGAAAGATGAAAAAACGTACGCAGAGGTTTTCCCAGCGTTGAAGAACATCTCTTCTGAAGAATGGTTCTAAGTGGGCACTTGTTCTTTTAAGAGCTATTACTATCTTCAAAAAGGTGAAATTTGACACTCGAGGTCAAGTTTTTTTTACTTATGATATACTTATGTATAAAGGTGATTTAATTCATGTGAAACCATATTTCACGAACGAATTAGACAATCATTGAATGAGCAATTTTGTGCGAAAAAAATGGCAAAATTAATTTCATTCCACAATTCGACTGGCCTCCTGCTGTGGATGATATTATGAAACTTCAGAATCAACAAGAACTTTAAATAAATTGCACGACTGGATCACACGAACTTGCTCTTATGTAAAAGTACTTTGGAATTTAAAATATATTTTATAAATATGAAACATGGATTTAATGAAATAAAAATGTTCAAATGCATGGAATTGCCGTCTTATTTACGGAAAAGTATGAATTTACGCAAATAAAGTTTAAAAATCGTTTTATTAAAATAATTTCTTATATACGAGTAACAAATTTCTTTCAATTTTTTCTAGAAAAAAATTTGGGATGCTAATTTTAAGTGCTTAGTAATATATGTTTAAAAATGATAAGGGAGCCCTGTTGCTTAGTAATAAATGATTTTAGCAAATAATTTCAATAAATGGAGGGCTCACAGGTGTACCGAACCAAGTCACCAACTATATATAGTTCATTACAGCTCTAAATAGAACTATGTAGCTCTAAATGAACTATGTAGTTCATTACAGCTCTAAATAGAGGTCAATTTTGCGGAAATCCAGGCGTTAGTATTGGATTTCTTTAAAATGACTTGGTTCGGTACAGCTGTGAGCCCTCCAAATAATCGTTCACCTTTTTTCCAAGAAAAATTAAAAATTTTATTTCAAAAACCTAAAAAATTTTGTTCGAATATTTTTATATAAAATACTATTTTTTAAGGAGCTGCTGTAAAAAATGTTGGACAAAATCGTTAAGGCCGTCAATGAGAACGTTGAAAATCATGTTCTAAGTTCTATGACAGGTTACCGTTTTGACATTTTGTTCCAAAAATGTTGTTTTTAACCAAAATGTCCAGTCCAAGTCCATAATAGCACACTTAATTTTTACTTGCGATATACATAGGTACTATAGGGCAAGTTTTGCATTTGGAAAAAAAATCGAACTCGAGATTTTGATCAAAGTTGACATTACGATGATAGCGAAGACGGATAAAGTGGATCCGACAATTCTGTCTGTCTGTCTATATGTCCGTATGTCTGTATGTCTGTACCTCGATCTACAGCCTAAACTACCGGAGGTATTTTCTTCAAACTCGGTAGTTAAGGGTCGGTGATTCCCTAGAGGAAAAATTGAAATTTTTTTTTAGCTCCAAAACTAACGGTACCCCCCATACATCCGTAATGCAAAATCTTATTTATTTCGAAAACGGCTCTAACGATTTTGATAAAAAAATTAGGTGTGATATTATGAACATGTTATTAGGGGTACCTGCCATAGACCCGTTTTTTTAGTTTCGACTTTCTCATTAACGGCACTAAGGATTTTAACCCAAAATTTTCAGCAGGAGTCCCCTTAAGTTTAAAATAATATTGCATATAAAAATATTCGAAAAAATATTTGTTGGGATTTTAAAAAAAAAAAAAAAATTTAAATCAATATCTTCAAAACCTATGAACGAATTTTTTTTGAAATTATTTCCTAAAATCAATGATATTTAATGCTTAAAATTCGCATCTCATATTTTTTTCTTGAAAAATTTTAGAGAAATTTCTTATATAAAAAATTTATTTAATAATAAAACGATTTTTTAAAGTTTATTTGCATAAATTCATACTTTTCCGGAAACCAGACGGCAATTTACTGCATTTGAACATTATTATCTCATTAAATCCTTGTCTTATATTTATAAAATGTATCTTAAATTTCAAAGTACTTTTACATAAGAGCATGTTCGTGCGATCCAGTCGTGCATTTTATTTTTTTTTGTATAAAATTCGCTATAGCCGCTTTCGAGTTAAATAAGATTTAACGGCTGTATGGCAGGTACCTTTCGTTTTAGAGCTAGAAAATAAATTTCAATTTCTACTCTAGGGAATCACCGAAGACTCTTAATTACCAAGTTTGAAGAAAATACATCTGGTAGCTTAGGCTGTAGTTCGAGCTTCGAGTTACAGGCATACAACTTTGATCAAAATCTCGAGTCAAGTTTTTTTTTTATTTCAAATACAGAACTTGCCCTGATCTGCGAAAAGGTACATGAGAATCGTGAATGTACCAAAAATTAAAGCAAAAATTCTGCAATGTCCCAAAGGCAGTAGAAATTTCTGGTCATTTGACAAGATTGTAAAAAATTCATCACCATCTAACGCTCATCTAAATCAACAATCCGATAAGTAGCTCTTCAGATAAGACCAATCTACTCGCAGCTTATTTTGCTGCTGGATCTACGTTGTCAAGCAGCAGCATTGCGTAACGTAAATCATTCAGTTGAAAAAACATATTTCCACACTCGTACAGTTGCAAGAGCCCTTCGAGATCCTGATTTAAGTTTAATCGCTAGTCCTGATGTTATACCCCCTATTCTTCTGAAGAGGTATTCTTTATCGCTTTCAAAACCATCGCTCCTACAGTTCTGGAATCTTCGCTAGAAGATGGAAATGTACACCCTGTTCCTAAAAAACGCGACCCTTCCTCGCCCTCCTTCATCTAAGCAATAGAAGAACTTACGCCCCATCTTACTAAGGTCATGAAATCGCCGATCAGGCATCAGCTGAAGAAATATCTCGAAGATCGCGGCAATTGTCGTTGAAGCTAAATGTATCCCTTATGCCAATGTCCTTGAATGGCACTTTCATCGAAAAAACGAAAAGATGTTGTCAGTACTTGGTATTTGTGTCAATCTTCGTTGAAATAACCACATCTTGAAACCGCTAAAACAATTAGGATTTCTATATGGGTTAAAGAAATGTTTCAAATCGAATATAACTCACATCTTTGGGCAGATGCAGACCAAACTTAACTTCAATTACTGGATAGACTCCAGAACAGAGTGTAAGAACTGACAGGAAACAAAGCTCTCATGGAATCATTTCTATCCCTCGAACACAGTTGTGATGTTTCATGTCTTTCATTACAACAACCAAGAAATCTTCTTTTACAAGCAATAAAGTAGCCACACAAGTAGCACAGAATTACTTAACGAAGTCTTTAAGAATTCTAAATCGGTATCTGACATCTTCTATAAGACGGATTTAAGTTCCTATTAAGTAGAGAAAAGGCGCAAGTGGGCGGTCCGATAGAAGGAAATAAGAAGATAAATTGAGTCTTAAAATGGTCTTAAATCGGGATATCATTCTTCTTATATACTTCATTACTCCTTCTTAAATAGTTCCTTACATCTTCTTAAATAGTTCTTAACTCCTTCTTAAAGAGCTACGGCAATTCTTAAAAAAATTATTAGAAACAATAAAAAGAAATTTTTTTTTATTAACTGCTTGTTTTTTTATTATTGTTGATTATATTCTAGTCTTTATGTGATTTTTTGCTGGAATGAAAGAATTTTAAAAGTTAATTTTTTTTAATTTACCTCTGTGCTTCCACTGAGATTCGAACCCGAACCCGTGCTTGTGCTCTACCTATTGTGCCACTGTGACACATAAAATATCTTGTCTCAAAATGCTACTTAAATAACTCTCTCGTGTTTTTAATATTATACTGTTTAAGAAGACTTAAATACGTATTAAAGAATTTGAAAAATACCGATTTAATACCAAAATAAAAAAGGAATGTTTTTAGAAGGATTAAAGAAGGAATTAAGTAACAAAACCAACCGATTTAAGAAATGCCAATTTAAGAAGTATTTAAGAATGCTTTAAGTAGAAGTAAACACATCATGTTAAGTTCTGTAAAGCAATACCTAAAAAAGACGAAATTAAGACGGAATTAAGTAGCCATAAATTAGCACACCTACTCAATAAAGAAGTATTATAAAGTATGAATTAAGTATGGACACTTTGTCAGTTACATAAACGGATGTCATCAAAAAAGTCACATTTTAAATAATTGCTATTTTAATTGTTGTTTGTCTGCAATAATGAAACAATCTCTTTTTTTTTAAAGATTTAATAAATTCGGTGTACACATTTTGCTTTCCATCTTAAACTAAAAGTACGAAAACGGCGTTATAAATCATACTGTTTCAGAAGACTTAAATACGTATTAAAGAATCTGGAAAATACCGATTGTAGTAGTATGCAAGGCAACAACTAGACGTTTTATTTTCGTCGTCCGACTAAATTCTCATTTCTTTTCTTAAAACTCGCAGTTTAAGTGCATAAAATCAAGCACATTGCCTTGCCTTAATCTTGTGTATCATCTCTCCGAAGCTCAACTTTTAAACTTAATTTAAATTAAGAATTAGTTTTTCTATTTGTTGCACTTTTTATTCGCGATCGAAATATGCCACCAAAATCAAATAAGCGATACCGTGTGCAACAACAAGACAGTGAGTGCGATTCCTCTCCGAGAGATGCCGATGCAAGCAACTCAACTGGCATTGCTGACAAACTGTGGAGCCGCATTGAAAAGAGGTTGGAGGAGTGGATGGTGACACTTAACCATTCTATGGATGCTAAACTCAACGCTCTGGAAGATCGCCTAAATGCCCAGATTAGAGAAAATAATTTAATTTTTGAACAAAAACTTGAGAAAGCACGCCAAGATGTCAAACGGCTTGAGCTAGTTGTTGATCAGTTTGAGAGAGAAAAAATTTGTTGTGATGCCGTAATTGTTGGTGTACCTGAGTATCCTGGGGAAAACTTGGAGACAATCTACAAAAAAATCTGTGTGACTGTGGATATTCAGCCCCCTCACATTAAAAATATTTTTCGCGCCAAAAAGAAACAACGTTCTCCCATCGACTCGAGCATCATACTGAAATTTTCGGATAAGCGTGGTAAACAACAATTCATGCAAGCTGCAGCGAACTTTCGTAAAACAAAAAAAGCTCCGCTTAGCCTCTCCGAAATTGATATCGATTCGCAAAAAAGCTTCTTTATCAACGACAGTCTCACAAAAAATAATTATCAGCTCCAGAGGTACGCATTAAGACTTAAACGAAAGTCTCTTCTATCATCTGTGCACACATTCAATGGACAAGTGTTCATCCGCACACCTAACAGCCACGATCCAGTCATCATAAACAACATCGGAGATCTGAGGAATGCCGTCGGCTCTGACGATTTAAATGATCTGAATATATATGGTAGCTAATATTAATCTAAAAATGCAAGAATTTTTTGTTTTTATTTGTTCTCCTTTTTTTATTTCTAATTTCCTTTCTCTGTCGCAAATAGATTTTTCTCTTTATTTATTTTTGCTATATGTACAAGTTGTCTCAATTCTAATAGTTTCTTTATTATTTTTCTTCAGTTTCTCTCTTACTTGTGAAATTAATGTATTCAACATTTTTGTTTTCGATTCCAGCCTCGGTTTAAACTTTTTTTGTCATAATGGGCAGCAACAATGATGCTGGCTTTTACAGCATAAACGAAAAAAATAGATTCTTAGTAAATACTCTTTGCAAAAGTAATAATGGTTTGCATATTTGCCACATTAATGCTCAGAGTCTTGTTAGTAAATTTGATGAGTTCAAAATGATATTTGAAGATAGTTTGCTTGATATAATTTGCGTGTCTGAGACATGGTTTTATCCAGATTTGAATAGTAGTCTCTTTTCTCTTAATGGATTTAAAAAACCTTACAGGGCTGACCGAACTCATACAACGGGAGGGGGTGTTGCAATATATGTTAAAAATTACATCCGATCTAGCCATGTTAAATGCTCTGATGGTACCGAGGCATGTGACTATTATTTCATTGACTTATTTAATGGTGATAATAAATGTAGCATTGGTGTCATTTATATGCCACCACGAGTTGCAAACTCTCGTCTTATTACACCAATTGTAGAAGAAATGTGTTCACGCGTACCTAAGCTTATAGTATGTGGAGATTTAAATATAAATCTTCTGCAATCTTCATCTAACTTTTTTAGAACGTCAATGAATTCTCTGGGACTCTCATTTGTGAATTATGTTGAGCCAACTCACTTTAGACCTGGTTGTGTCCCATCACTGCTTGATGTTTTTCTTGTAAGTGATGAAAGTTTTGTTAAATGTTGTAGCCAGTTATCCGTTCCTGTGTTTTCATACCATGATCTTATTTTTGCAACCTATGATTTAAATTTTGAGAGAAAATCGACACAATCATTTCAGTTTCGTGACTTTCGTAATGTCAATGTTGAATATTTGTTTAGTGATTGCTCGTCCATTGATTTACACCCAATTTTTACAACGTCTAACGTTAATAGTCAAATTGAGCACCTTAATGTAGCTATTGATTATCTTTTTAATAAACATGTTCCTTTAAGAACTCGATTTATTAAATCACGTAGCTGTCCTTGGCTTTCTCATGAAATTCTTAATGCAATTAAAGCAAGAGATGTCTCATATCGCCGCTGGAAACGATTTGGTTGTGTAGAAATGCTTCGACTATTTAAAACATCCCGTAATCTGGTAACAAGGTTAATAAAAACCGCCAAATACAACTATTACAATAACAGGTTCAACTCAAATCTTTCCTCAAAGTTCTTTTGGAAAGAAATAAAGAGTGTTGGCTTAAAAAAAGATACCAGTGTCTCCGATGAGAATATTGATTTAGAGGAACTGAATCGTAATTTCTCTAGTCCTCCAACCCATTTCAACAACATAGTAGCCGGACTTGCTGAAAACGATAGAGCTGACGCATTTTCTTTGTGTGCTATTGATGAATATCAAGTAGGAAAAGCAATTTTCGCTATTAAATCCAAATCTACTGGTCTCGACAATAATCATCCTAATTTTATAAAAATCCTTCTTCCTTTCATACTTCCTCATATAACCCACATTTTTAACACTATAATAATGACCTCAACCTATCCCACTTCCTGGAAAAAATCTAAAATTATCCCTATGCCTAAACAAGGTAAAAAAAAAGAATACAGACCTATAGCTATCCTTCCTTTTCTATCTAAGGTTTTTGAAAATATTATAAGCAACCAGATAAAAAATTATATTAAACAAAAACATCTACTTCACGCTCTGCAATCTGGTTTCCGGTCTGGGCATAGTTGCATTTCAGCCCTTCTAAAAGTGTCTGATGACATAAGACAGGCCTTAGACAAAAATTATACAACTGTGATAACATTACTTGATTTCTCAAAAGCATTTGATTGCGTTAACTCTAATATTCTCTGTGATAAGCTGACGACCTATTTTAATTTCTCTGACACAACTAAAAATCTTATTTATTCATACTTGACCAATCGTATGCAAGCTGTATCGTGCAATGGTAAGCTGTCTTCGTTTCTTCCTGTTAGTTCTGGTGTTCCTCAAGGATCTATCCTTGGGCCTTTACTGTTCTCTTTGTTCATTAATGACTTGCCATCTGTTTTGTCTTACTGTCAGTTTCATATCTACGCGGATGATGTGCAATTGTACATTAGTTTTCCCATCGGGATGGTTGAGGATGCTATAGCTAGCATGAACATTGATTTAAGTTCAATTTATCACTGGTCTACACGCAATGGACTTAAGCTTAATCCAGAGAAAACGAAAGCTATCCCTATATCCAAAAATAATCCTCACCTTCAAAACCTTCCTCGCCTCCTTTTAAATACATGCGAAATTGAATATGTCACCAATGTAAAAAACCTAGGTATAATCTTCAACAATAAACTAACATGGGACACTCATATAAATTCTACAATAGCCAAGATATATGGTTCACTAAGAGGACTATCTGTAACAAAAACAATACTCTCTACTCAAGTCAAATTGAAGCTTGTTAGATCGTTTGTCCTACCGATGTTATCATATGGGTGTGAGTTGTTCGCAGATCCTGATTTTAATTCACTTCAAAAGTTAAAGGTTGCATTCAATGCTATTGCACGTTACGTTTTCAATCTGCGAAGGTTTGATCATATTTCATCTCAGGCTCGTCAACTTTTGGGTTGTAAATTGGAAGCTTTCTTCATGTATCGGTGTTGTTTGTTTCTCTTTAAATTAATTGTTAATGAGACTCCGAACTATCTTTTTTCCAAACTTAATTTCTGTTCTTCAAATCGTTCCATTCTCTTACGTTCCTCAAGATATACCTGCTTGACATCACGCAGACAATTTTTCGTTTATGCTGTCAGACTGTGGAATAATATTCCCAGTCACATGAGGTCTGGAATCGAAAACAAAAACTTTAATAAACTTATCTTTGAACATTTCTCTAACTTGAATTGAGTTAACTTTCTTATTTTTATTATTTATTTTCTTCTTTTGCGACTTTGCTATAAATTTTATTAAACTTGTTTAAAAACATTAATAAACTTAAATTTACTTTTGTAAACTAATTAATAATATGTTGCTATAGTTGTTATTTAATTTTGCTATAATTTTAATTTTATTATAATATATATTCTTGCATATCCTAATTAACCTTTCTGTAATATCCTGTACTATTTATAAGTTATTCTTAATGTACAGCTGTTTTTTTATCAATAAAATCAAATCAAATCAAATCAAATCAAATTAATAAAAAAATAAAAAAGGAATGTTTTTAGAAGGATTAAAGAAGGAATTAAGTAACAAAAAAAACGATTTAAGAAATGCCCATTTAAGAAGTATTTAAGAATGTTTTAAGTAGAAGTAAACACACCAAGTTAAGTTCTTTAAAACAATACCTAATAAAGATCATATTAAGATGGAATTAAGTAGGCATAAATTTACATACCTAATAAAGAAGGAATAAAGTATGAATTAAGAAATGTGATACCGAAATTATACCATTTTGTGCTACTTGTGCAGTTGTATTCCTCCCCTCAATCAGTTCACCCGTGATATCCGTTTCGCTAGAAATCCTCATCTGTTCATCCTTGAACCTAATTTTGGATTGCTAATACATAGATTAAATACAAGATACAAAAATAGAAGATACCAAGAATGGGCGGAAGAAAGCAGTCCAGATTACTGGACTATCAGCTACATATGCACCATCTATAAATAGGCTTTCCTATGTCCGGCAAGAACTCCTAACTTTCACTTACGAGTATGTGCAGTGTATTGTCTCAACCCGCTCTGCAACACTTTAGCTGGCTGGTACTTGTGGCTTCCGGCCCGCAGATAGACCATAGACCAACTATTCACACTAGGCCAAAGTCTGCAAAAGTTCAAGGAATTGCAATTCCAGACTCACCATCTTTTCATCGACTTCGTAGCCGCGTATGAGGGCGTTCATCGCCAGGAACTCTACTTAGGGATGATCTATGTAGCGGATACAAGGCAATTTTGATCCAGATGTGTCACGTGAAATTAGAAAATACCCTGGCCAACGTGAAACAAGGGCATAGGTCTTGAGCACCATTTCAAACATGCATACGCAAAGAGATCCACTAAATGTGACTTTCCAATCTCGAGCAGACAAAAAAGTATTCATAGATTCAGAGTGAACCAAGTTCGCAAACAGTTTGTTATGACAAATGATTAATGATTGATTTTGAAAAAAGTCTTATTTTTCAAGTTTTTTTTTTGACCACCTTTGAGACTTAAACAATTTCACTGTTATTTATATAGTTAATAAAATCAATAACATCACTGCTCTTCTCCTTGGCTACCACACTTAAAGTGTTATTGGGTTTGTAAAGCTGGATTATTTTAAGCAAAAAGTGGAAACTTTGACTAAACGCAGTCTTAGTCGCAATAGTTAAAACAAATAAAAAAAAAACACAAACCTTAAATTCACAGTCAGTGACCACTGTCCAATACCACCATCACTTTACGTACTAAAGTTACCTAACGAACGTAATCTGAGAATTGCATTGTTTCATAATTGAAATAAGTGCATTTTGTTAAAATGTGTAAGCTTGAACGTATCTATGTGAGATCGTGGTGTATGAGTGAGTTTTTTTTTGTTAGTAACACAGTCCAATTGGCAAGTTTGACCGACTTTGTTTGGTTTGACATTATCGCCTCTTAATTATTGGAGCTTAATATACGAGCTAGCCTACGGTTCTACGCTCGGCTATGCGAAAAACTATTATATTACTGTATTACGGGCAAAGGACAGCTTGTGCATGGCCTACATACTCGCAGCAACACTAAGTGTATGTCGGTGTCCTAAACGGTTTTTTGCTGTCCGTTCATGATAGTGTCGACTCTATAAGTGAAAGGTTGAAGTAAACGGTGGTAGGATGTCTCGTTAAAATCAAAAATGCGTGTTGATCACGGGTGTGCCGCCACCTATACCGCCGACACCAACACCACTACCACCGCCGCACACTTTGATGTCACTTCATGTTTGACACGAATGTGTATCTTCTATGTTTTGATAAAAAAAAGGGTCTTTGGGACGTGCAATGTATACAATCTGCATTCCGTTCCACGTGATAGTTGATGAAGCAAGGTTGGTTGATGGAATCATTAGGAGTGTATCGGTATCGTTGGCGGAGTCAGAGTGGTAGTCGGTGGCAATTTAAGGCTTGTTTGACTGGTGTAGTAATAAATGTATTTGTTATTACCTTATCAACACTCAATTGAATTGTTGTTTGGTATGTTTAATTGTACCAATTAATCAAACTTGTCAAAAATGATAAAAACGGGTTCAAATGGACAGGTTGAGTTTTCGAAGGTAATTTGAGGAGATTAAACAAAAGTATTTACTCTGCTGGAAGGAAATTTTAATTCGTTGAATTCATTGTTAAAACTTTTTAAACAATTAGTAGCTAAATGAGATTTATATTCGATACGAAAAAGTTTTTAGGGACTCCCAAAAATCATGTGATAGATCGTCTTAGCTCCGGTTTCAGTTATACTCTGTTCAACAAAAATTGTCAGTACAGGCCTTATGGGAGAGCTTTTTCCAAAACAGTGGCGCCTGATGCAGCCTCACTACACTACGTTGGGAAAAAATGCCACTTAAAAAAGAGCAACCCACAGACTTTCCTTAAAGAATTATTGTTGTCATTCTTCGCAAGAAGTTGTAGACCCCAAAACGACCGTTGAATCCCACTGCTGAAGGGATACTGTCAAGTCAATATGATCGTGCGCTTGTTACATATATACATCAAAACAGAGTTACCATTATCATTCCATATTACAAGCAGGGAGCTTATTCAGTGGATTTTATTAGGGAGCTTTTGGGATTTGAAGCTTTTGAGAACAAGTTTTATGAAGTTGTGTATGTTGAGTGTGGGCAATTTATAATGTAAACTAGGGAACCCTGTGAGAGCTTTTAAAGGCGACACACTTATGCAAGCCAATGAAACCAGAGTGAGACGCAAACGTCCTATCTTCCCTGTACTGATAATTTTTGTTGAACAGAGTATAGAAATGTTTTGTTGATTTGAGAGAATTTTAAAAAATATCGATAAATTCTATCTAAGGTGTATATACATATTGTTGTATTAAGTGAGGAAAATTGTATCACTTTGTGTTAAGGCACCCAAGAAGTTGCACTAGTTTTGTGTATTGAAAGTTTCAAAATATTTTTTGGTTAATGTTTAAAAAAAATTCCATTTTTTTTAAACTCGTTATTTCGAAAACCACATACTCCATTTTTTTTTTTTTTTTGAAACTTGACAATTAATAAGATTTTAATAGTTTCTAAAATAAAAGTCATCGCCCGATAATAACAAGGTTAAACGAAATTTCAAAATAACGGTCTTGATGCCAAAGGGTTGAAATATTAAATAAGAACCGTCTTGCATTATTTAAAATATGCCACCATTAAAATTAAGGCAGAAAAACCCATAAAATCAAAAGTCTAGCAAATTCACGACTCTGTAGAACCTAGCGAAAACTTTGCAACGTTTCGTTCCATCTCATTTTTAGCACATTTTACTTTGAAAATTTAAGTTGTTTAATAAAGAGTGTCAAAATAGTATTTTTTTTTCTCAAATTGTAAAAATTATTTTCTTAAGCTTTTGTATTGCCTATAAAATTTAATGAAAATAATGACAAAGTCAAAAATCAACAAAATGGTTCTGTGTATCTACTATCAGTTATAACATAATTTTAATATTTTTTATTCAACTATATGTATAGCTCTCAAAAGTTTTATCAAAATTTTAGATGCCGTTTTCAAAAAAAATATGATTTTCGAAAAATATTTCCAGCATTTGTGATGGTTTATACGGTAATTTTTAGATAAAACAAAAATTCCTTTTAAATCTTTTAACAAAAAAAAAATATTTTTTTAAATTCGAAAAATCATTTTTTTTTTTTGAAAATTTGAATACACAATACAGTTGTATCGTTGTACCGTTTTCGAGAAATAAAGCCAAAAAGTGGTTCTTTTAGGAGGTATTGACCATTTTTAAGAACATTTATCTCAACCTTAATAGATTTAACTAAATGGAATTTTTGGAAATTTTTTTAAATCTTTGGAAAAATTTTAAGGAAAAAATGTTTCCTAAAATTTCAAAAAAAAAAAAAAAAATGTGTGGTCCTTAAGGCTGTAGTCGAACTGACAGACCGTCATAATTGTGTTGAGCAAGATGACGAAATGAAACAATTCGATCATCATCAACACTACGCTGAATAATCAGCAATCACAGGAAAAAGTCTTGTGAATTTACAGTTATCCGCCTCTAAGAATCACACTTTATGATAGAAAACTGTTTTATCACTTCTATTTTTTTTAAACTCTGTCCGTTTTTCGATGAACTAATTTTGTTATATTTTAATGATAATTTGTTCCATATTATCGATAGAAAAGTTGACATTGTTTCTTTTGTTAAAAATAAATAAATAAAATGTAAGAAAAATATTAATTTTTTTTATTTTCGTCTTTTTAAAAATTTTAATTTCATCTTTAGATTTTTGAATGCGTAATTAAATAAAAAGCATGACTGGGTCGCACGAACTTGCTCTTATGTAAAAGATTAAGGCCAGGCGCGCACATTAAATTTTTGGTTTCGCAACTGATTAGTTGCTAAAATGAAACATATGGGCATATATGGGACACCGCGCACTTAGAGCAACTAAAAAGTTTGTGTTTTGACACAAACTAAACGATTGCCCTCGCAACAGTTGAGCTGTTCTCTATAAGAGCAAGAGAGAAAAGAGTGTGAGCGTGAGTAAAGAGTTGCCAGTGCGCGGTTCTCTTTCTGGTGATTAAACTATTTGATTTCGATCACAGTTGCCAGTGCGCGACTAGCCTAAGAATTTCAAAAATGAACGTTTTAGTAGTTGGCGCTAAAAACAGGATTCCATGTGATTCAAGAAAATATAAGTTTATGCAAGAACAAAAATTTCGTTGTAGTGGATTTTTAAAAAAATAAGCTTTTATGTACAAAATTCTGTAATTTAAAAAGCCAACTTTAAGTTTTTATTACTCTACAAATAAAAATTAAATTTCCAAAAAAAAAAATACTCAGCTGTTTTTGAGATATCGAATTTTCAAAACAAAAAATTTGTATTTTTCAAAGATTCATTAAATATTTTTTTTTCAGTTTTGGAATGCACAGAATCATCAATTTATTTTATGTATGAATGGTGGGTACCGTTATTTTTATGTTAAATACGTTTTTTTCTCATATCTTGTAATTGAATTTTTTTTAAAAATCAAAAACAAAGATTTGTAAAATTTTGATACATAATAATATTCAAACTTTTAGGAAGCTTTAGCATACAAATAATTATCAAAATCGGTTGGACCGTTTTTGAGAAAATCAAAAACATAAAAATGGTTCCAATGGGGTACCATTAATAACCATTTTCGGAAAATTTTTTTCAACGATTACCGAGCATTAACTAAATGAAATTTCGTGTTTTTTTTATTAAATCTGTAGAACAGTTTTTGAGAAAAAAATATATTTATAAAATTTGAAAAAAAGTTAAACATTATTTTTTTGTTCAGGATTACTGCCTCTGCCAAGAATGTGAAATATGCTCCAAGACTATCTCATACTTTGTCAGTAAGTCTTTTAGATTCGGCAGAAAATCAAAGTTTACTTCCATTTTTATCGACAATTGAAACACAAATTTGGCTTAGAGTTGTAAGTCAATATGCTCTAGGCTCGCGTACGCGCTGTTGCACTTTAATATTTTTTTAAGAAATTGTATCCTTCTTCACTATGCGTCTATGCGAAGAAGACCAAAAATCACCCCTACAATATTCTGTCTGTATTGTCTAAGCGTATTCCAAACTTTTAATAGAAAACTGATTTTTATAAAAATCGTTGGAACGGCTTTTGAGAAAATTAATGCAATAAAAATGATTTATGACAGTAACCGTTTATTTATTTTTCATAACTGGAAGGTGCGAGAAAGACTTGATAGACCTCTGTCTGTGGAAATGGACGCTAGTGTCAACTTGAATGCAAGCGTCTACCATTTTGAAAAAGAAGAAAGAAGTTGTAGATCTTTGCACACAAACATTTTTCTTTCCCAACCTAGTAGGCACTTCCAGCTCTCTCAACTGCTTTTACAATGAACATTTTTCTTAACAGTAATCGAAATCAACCAGACCAAAATAGTGATAAGCGTTAGAGGGAAGGTATATCAGGTGAAATAAATTTTGTTTTAATCAAAACTAACTGGGAGCGTATCGGAATCCCGCTTTTTGAAATCCCGTTTTTCAAAAATTCCGAAAAAAAAAGTTTTAAAATCCCGCCTTCTAATACACCGTTTTTTAAAACCCAGAGTTTTAAAATCCCGCTTATTCAAAATCCTGATCTGTTATAATCCGGATTTTTAAAATCCCGATTTATCCTGTTTAATCCCACTAAGCTCATTTTTACTAGCGATATAGGTACTACATAGGGCAAGTTCTGCATTTGGAAAAAAATCGAACTCGAGATTTTGATCAAAGTTGACATTACGATGAAAGCGAAGACGAAGACGGGTCCGGCAATTCCGTCTGTCTGTCTGTATGTCTGTATGCCTGTATGTCTGTACCTCGAACAATAGCCTAAACTACTGGAGGTATTTTCTTCAAACTCGGTACTTAAGGGTCTTCGGTGATTCCCTAGAGGAGAAATTGAAATTTTTTTTTAGCTCCAAAACTAAGGGTACCCCCATACACCCGTAATGCAAAATCTTATTTATCTCGAAAACGGCTCTAACGATTTTGATAAAAAAAAAATTAGGTGTGATATTATGGACATGGACTACATTTTGGTCAAAAAAATTTTTGGGGCAAAATGTTATTAACGGTACCAGAACCGTTAATTCATACTTTTCTAGAAATCAGACGGCAATTTTATGCATTTGAACATTATTGTCTCATTAAATCCATGTTTTATATTTATAAAATGTATCTTAAATTCCAAAGTACTTTTACATAAGAGCAAGTTCGTGCGATCCAGTCGTGCATTTTATTTATATTTTTATTTGAGTATTGTAAACGCTTTATACCTACATTAAAAAGATTAAGAATAACCAGACTAAAAAAAATGCATCTCGACTGTATGCATTTGTTTTTGATCTCTAAGCTCTAAGATTAAATTAAAATTACCTTTTACTCATTTTAAATCACTGTACAAAAAAAGTGCAACAATATGAGTAAAGCTGGTTCATAATATACATTTAAATTAAAATGTGAAAAAAATATTCTTTTGTTTACTGGTAAATATTTTCTTACGAATTAATACTTTATTTTGTTTAATGTTATATTTGTAATAGTAAAATGCTATTCAAAATAACTCATTTTTTTATTTCTAGAAGTTTCTATTTTACTATCCCGTTTATCCCGCGGGATTATAAAAAGCGGGATATCGAACCCAACCCAAAATAACTATTTGCTTTCAAACAAAACATTATTTGCTTAAAAGAACATTGTAGTTTTTTATAAAAAGAATTTAAGTACCGATAATTTTTTGTTGCCAAAATGTTAAGGCAAAAATTATTTGGCTAAGAAAGTTATAATATATCATTAGAATCATCAATAAAATAATAAAATAAAGAATGTATTTCTGGCTACAATAAAAACTTTAATTTTTTTTTTAAATATGAAGAAATCATCTGTAGAATGTTAAACCATCTTTTTCCTTCCCCAATACGGCAATAACTATTTGTTTTCTAGTAGTATTTCTACTCATCTCAGCTTGCTGCCATATTAAGCCTAATAATACAACTTTTTTAATCTAATCAACTCAATGAAAATTAAATAAAAAATTAAAAATAAAACAGCAATGGCTACACTGTACCCCCAACAAGTCCGAGCATTCTTAACCTCTCAAGCCTCTGTATCTCTTTTATCACTTAAGAAAAACCTCTCAGTCGCAGCACCACAAGAATTAACCTCTCTCAAAATTCAGTGTAACCTCGGAGTGCCTGAGAGTGAGAGACTGCATTTCATAAATTGCAAACATCCACAATAAAATTCAGTGTTCAATCAACAATTCACTTTCAACCTTAACTCTTCAACATAACACCAACCATATCCAGAGTGCATTCAACACCAACACCACTACTCACAACTCGCACTCGTTAAAATATTTCCACCTGAGCGCCATCCAGCAGATACCAACGAAAACTCTTGGATATCTTTTGTCTGCATAGTGAGCGCCAAAACAGCAACAACATTATCCCAGATCCCCCATATTCCGATTCCACCAATTCTGTTCGGTCGGTGGTGGGGTTCATATATAAAATCGAAACGAAAAACTTACCGTCAACCAGTCGTCGATAATTTCAAATGAATTTCAAATGAACACGGACCGTTGCTGGAGTTGAACGTTACTTTTTTCGTCTTCGTCTGCTTTCTGCATTTTGAATGTTGTGCAATAAATTATCAAAATTTCATACTCAATTATTTGTTTTCCGGAATTTTCAACAATAAATTAAAATTAAATTAATCGAATTTCGATTTAGAAGAAGCTTAAAATTTTAAAACAAAATTCTATCATCAAAAGTTCGGTGTTTGTGTTCATCCAGAAATACTCAAAAAGAAAGAATCTCTTAAACTATTTTGGCACTCAAAAGTATCTGAAAAGAATTTTTCTTGCATTTGTTTTGATTTATTTGCAAAAAAAAAAAAATTAATAAAATAAAAAATCCTCAACAGAAAAGTGTTGCATTGAAGTGTGTGAAAAAAAAATTAAAGAGAAAAAAAATACAAGTGTAGATACAACAGAAAGTAAAAGTATCTCAAAGGCAAAAAATTGTAAAAATAAAAAAATAAATTGCAGTTACTATACAGAGTTGAGAGGTTCTTGTTGTTGCTGTGCTGCAGTTGTTTTTTGTTGTTGTTGGTGGCTGGTTCCAAGGAGATATACGTTCGGAATAACCATTCATGCATTAAGGTGTGTAACAAAAAATCTACTATTACTAGTTTTGGTATCTTTAATTTTTTGTTATTTAGCACAGATACATAAATATGAGTTTTGAGGCTAAGAATTTGGATATTGAGCAATGAGTTGGGTTTTTTTTTTTTTTTTCTACTTAACAAGTGCACGAAGAGAATAAAATCTTTAAGTTCATCTTCTGTAGTTGTCCTTACAAGATGACTTCACTTGGTTTTTCTATTAGAATGCCTTACTTTATTTCCGCAACGAAGCTTGACATCTCCGAAGATACTTTGTGTAGTCACTGACTGACACGAGACTCTGCTGTGTGGTAGCTCATGGGACAAGTGTCGGTAAGCATTCTTTGGAGACTTAATATTGTCGTCATCGTCACTTCACAAGCAAGCTGTCATTATGAGCATTGAATTATTTTTTTCCGAGCAAGTTTCCCAACAAATTAATAAATTGCCGTAAAGAACACAAAGATACGAGTACTTGGAATGCTAGCTAGGTCTCTGTAATGTGAAATGTCATAGTAAATTGCTGCGAAGAGGGGTTATTCGCCAGTCAATGATTTAATGGCCGGACTCTAGACATGGTTTATAGGTGCTAATTTTGATTGAGGATATACATATAGGTGCTAGGTGGCTACCGTGCAACTGAATATATGGGAATCCTATGCCATTTCGAAGAGTTTTGCTGTCTCAAAGTATCTTCATTCCACCATCAATAAAATTTGTCTTCATCTTCATCATCATGAACAGCGGCAAGTTATAGTATGTAATGGCAAAAATCTTGGCAATAGAAGCATTAAATTATGTCGATATGTGAATGGAATGTCTTCGAAGCAGCTATAAGCTCTGTATTGTGAGGTATGCCGCAATAATTCCCGTCCGTCATCATCATAGTCGTCGTCTAATATGGTAACGAACGCGACGCTTCTCCTGATTTTTTATTATTTTTGTTTGTATTTTTGCAGCAGGTGAAACGTGCTCAATTGTGTTTGTATTTCATGCATTTGATGAAATATCAGTTTATTTCTTTTTTGTGTAACTCAGTTAAGCAATGCGACCTTGTACTTTTATTTCATTAGATTTATTTTAATTTGTTTTCATATATCTTTGTTATTTCTTTTTTTCCTTCTTTATTTTCTGCTTGATTTGTAGTTTGAATAGTTTCTAACTATTTTTTTGTTCAGTTAATCTTTAGGTAGTAACTATTGTTAGATGGATTATCTGGAGAAGTGTGGTAATAATTGGTTAAGCCTAGCACAAGTTAGATTGATAAGTGTATCACTGGTTTAAGGCTTTGTTTTTATGGTTCCACTAAGTTCGGCTATTTAAATAAATCAAAGGAAATTATTTTTTGATTTTTGTTTTGGTAACATATTCGTATACATTTTTTTAAAAGGCCATTTAGCAAATCAGCAAAACTGTATACTTTTTTCTTGGAGATATTTTAGCAACTTCTTCGAATACATGGAATGTTGGAGCAAAGTAAAAGATATTGGCCCAAAATTTAAGTCGAATTAGTACAGTGTTAAAACCGTTTCAGTATGATCCTTGGTCAAAAGGATGATTTTGCAAATTTTAATTGAGCTTAGCATCATACTTTCTCTAACATTTAGTTATAGTAAAAATCATCAAATAGCTATTTTAGTTTTATTTGTATCGTACCAACTTCATATGCCGTTTAGAAGCGTCAAAAAAAGTTCCAATTACTTTAATTTTTGCACGAACTGACATTGTTTAAGGTATTTTCAGAAGCAATTTTATTAAAAACAAAAATAGCCCTAGTACGATACCAATGGGTGATTTGTTTGCTATTTTCTTTTTGACAACACTGGTTTTGACAGCTCACGCACGTTTCGTGTTTTGTGTCACTGTCTAATATCTTCAGTTTGATCTATAATTTAACCATGAATCGTCTTACAAACAATTAACGCTTGCAAATCATTAAATTTTATTATCAAAATGCGTGTTCTGTTAAGAAAGTTCATCGCGAGCTTCTTCCATTTTATAGTCAGTTTAATCGACCTACTAAGGCGGCTAAATTTCGCACCGTCAAATACAGAGATTCGTTTCTTTGAAAACACGATTGTAGGATAAATTACCCGGCTTGGTTCTTCCTTGCCATTTTAATTTGAAAATATTTAAGACCAATGTTCATCGACGGCGCCTGTCTCACCCCCCCCCCTCCCCTTCTTCTAATTTTCTCGTCAGCCGGGCTGTGTTTAGCATTATAAGGATCTTTCAATATACCCTTGAGCAAGTGTGAATTATAAAAAAGGACTAATCAAATTCTTTTCACTGGAATCACTTCTGGTTTAATAAACGCGAATTATGGTGTACATCAAGGAAGTAACCTAGGTCCACTTTTATTTAAGGTTCCTATCAATCACGTTATTTTGATAGCTTCTTTCTTACTTTAGGGTATGTATTTATCAGCGCTTATGATAACAAAGATAGGTATTTAGAAATTATAGCTACGAGCTTGTTGTTGTCGTGCTCAATGACCCAATAAGCGCTGGAGAGCGCCCTTTTGTTACGATAAACTCGTTTAACCTGTGGATTTAATAAAATATGATTAATGATTTATGAACTCTCCTCTACCTAAAATTCGCTAGATTAAGGAGTACCCATGTCCGTATGACCGCACCTCAACCTATAGCCTTAACCGCTGATGAGATTTCTTTTAAACTCGTTAGTTAAGGGACTTTGATGATTCCCAAGAGGAAAAATTGAATCTTTTTCTAACTCCAAGACTAACGTTTTCGATAAAAATAAAATGCAAGACTGGGTCGCACGAACTTGCTCTATGTAATAGAGTAGGAATTTTAAAAACGAATTAGTTTTTTAAATTCTTTTATTAGTAAGAGACAAAAACAGAATGCTATGTAAACATGAATTTAAGCAAGAACAAAAATTATAAGTCGTTGTAGTGGTTTCTTAAAAAAATAAGCTTTTATTTACAAATTTTTAAAAAGATTTTTAAGAAAAAAATTTGGTACGCCAACCTTAAGTTTTTATTATGGTTCGAATAAAACTTAAATCTCCAGAAAAAATATTGAGGCGTTTTTGAAATATCGATTTTTCCAAAAAAAAAAAATGATTAAAATACTTTTTTTTAAGTTTTGAAATGCAATGTTTTTTAAAGATTTTAGAAGCATCTTTATAAAAAATTTTAATAAAATCCGTTATGTCGGTAATGAGTAATTCTAAATTTAAAAAAATGGTTCTATGGTAGGTACAAGCTGTAATATCTTAATTTCAATTTTTTTTTATTAAATTAAAGATCGTAAAAATTTATTGAAAGAAACAATTTTTTATCAAAATTCTAGGCGCCGTTTTTGAGAAAAATACGATTTTTGAAAACCATTTTTTAACATTTGTATGGTGGGTACCTTAATTTTCAGGTAAAATATTTTTTTTTCTCACATCTTGTAGACTATATTGAGAAACTAGTTTTTATGAAGTTTTAAAAAAAAATAAAGCATGGGGTTTTCAAAGTCTTGAGTTTTGAAAAAAAAATTTCAAATTTTTTTTTTAAATCCAAAAAAAATTTTTTTTGAAAATTCGAATACACAATTCTATTCAAGTTTTCGCGCAGCCTTAGCAAAAAAAAATGATCAAAATCAGTTGTACCGTTTTTGAGAAAATCGAAAACAAAAAAAAAAGTTCCCTGGGGGTACCCTCAATAAGCATTTTTCGGAATTTTTTTTCCAACCATTACCTAGTCTTAACTAAATAATTTTTTTTTGTATTTTGATTTTTTAAATCTGTGGAACAGTTTTTGAGAAAAAAAATATTTATAAAATTTCGAAAAAAATCGTATGGTAGGTACCGTTATTTTTGGTCTTAAAAAAAAGAAAAAAACGTGTGGGGGAAAAAAATTGAAAATGATATCTACCATGTTTAAAAAAAATCGGCCGAGTCATTTAGGCTGTATTCGAACTTTTTTAGTCTTCTAGTCTTCGCTATCATCGTATAGTTAACTTTCATCAAAATCTCGAGTTCGATTTTTTTTTACGAATGCATAACTTGCCTTATAGTACCTATAAGTCGCAAGTAAAAACTATGTATACTATTGTGGGCGTTGTCTAAAGTTTGGTCGAACAAACTGGTAACAAAAAACGGCTGTTTTTTTGGTTTTTAACGCTCTCATTAACAATATTACCAATTTCGATCGAAACTCTTATACATTAATCTTCTTTAAATTTAGAATAATATTGTTTATACATACGTACGTCCATTTGTTTGAATTGCTAAAATAATTCCCTAAATATTTTCAGCTAAAAAAAATATTGCAGAAATAGATTTTTTGCTAATAAAAATTTGTATTCAAAATTTTTTTGAAATTTTTCTTAAGACAAAATGTTTGAACTACAATTTTATTTTTTAAAAAGACTGTCGAGAGTTTTAGTAAATTGGCCTCTCAATGTATCCCAACGTTCCAGACAGAGCGGTTGGATCTACATAAACCTTACTAATACCTTGCAAAAACCTATAGACACTAAGGAAAGAGCTTTTTGGGCATTCCTAGAAATAGAGGGAGCCTCTGATAAAGCACTCCATGTCGCATTAAATAAAGCCCCTAGTAAGAAAGCGTGTACGTACCCAATACCATATCTAGATGGATTGGTGAAATGCTGGGCACTTGCATAGCAGAGGTAATAGCAGGACCAAATGCACAGAGAATTCTCACAACAAGAGGCTTTACGCAGGGAGGGCTACTATCACCTTTGCTGTGGAGTATAGGTGGAGTCTAGTAGTGGATGAACTGCTAGAAAATTTCACCTCTCAAGGCATACGCTGCATCGGTTTCGCTGACGATATCGTTATTGCAGCCCTTAGGAGAGGAAAAACTATTACAAGCAAATGATGTATATCTGTAAGATTATCAATCAAGCCGAAAAAAACGACTATTATACCATTTGCCAAGAAAAGCCTTCTGCCAGGCATACGAGTATAACCTATTCGGTTGCAAAGGTTTGCTTGTTTATGCTTTATATGAGCAATGAGAACTAGTCCTACAGCAGCGATGGAGGCTATTTTTCCTATGTTCCCACTGCATTTAATAGTTGGAAATACTTCTACGGTAGCCATTATGATATTTGCCAAAGAAGAAGAAACTGGGTTTGGCAAAATGTATATGTCACAGGGAAAGGGACTTTCTTTATTTAAAGTCGACAACAATTGACCTTATCGACATTTATAGCGATGGAATGATTATAAAATACAACTTTTTAAAAAATTATAACACGGAGTTAAGTTTCAAGAACGATTGGGTAGGCGAAACATGAAACTACACACTCAAAGCGAATGCCATTAAGTGGTTCGAGAACGACAGGAACCAAACTTTCCATACCGATGGGACAATCCACTAACATTTTGCAGGCGGAAGTCAATGCCATACCGGAATGTACAAGTCGAAATGTCGAAAGAAATTACCGAAACCAAAACATCACATTGCGATAGCCAAGACGTAAAAAAAAGCACTAAGCTCATACACCATCACGTATAAGTTGGTGTGGCAATGTGTAGACAGGGTAAACGAACAATAAGGTCTCACTTCATTGGGTATCTGGATATATAGGTGCCCAAGAAAATGAGGAGGCAAGGTCAGTAGGAAAAAGAGCAAGGACTTCTTTAATGGGCCAAAATCCTACTGCGGAATAGAAGAAATCAGGATTAAAAACGAAATCAAAATAGAGACGGAGGCCAAAAGATCCAAAAACTGGAAAGAACCCACAAAACTGAGGCTAGCGAAACCACTTCTTGGGAACTACAACCAAGATCGTTTCATGAACCTTATCACCTTAAGTGGGAACAATCTACGAATAGTAATGGGACTCTTCATGAGTCACTGTAAACAAAGAAGACACTTGAGTATTCTGGAAAACAGCTTCACATGCAGGTTCTGAAATACTGATGACGAAACGGCGGAACACATCCTAGGCAGATCCAAAGCACTAATGCATCAAAGAAACAAGTATCATGTAGAGGAGAATGATTTGTTCTCTCTGAAGGTACTCCCAATAATTAATCTCAATCTCATCAAAGAGATACATTTGGAGGACGAGCTACATCTAGACCTGGACGGGGACAAGCCCCCTCTTAATATTCATTCATTATTATTCAAATAATCAGAACGTGAATAAGACATTGAATTTCTAAAAAGCCCCCGAAGATATCTTACCACAATTTCTTTTCTAGCCAGCTTACAAAAGGTCGAAATAAGAAAATATTATCTTTATCTCCCATAACAATCTAGAACAAATTTTCCCTGTTTTATTAGCCTAAAGGTAGATCACAGATTTTATTGTTTTGTGATATTTGTTTAATTCCAAAAAGCCGCATAGTAACAACAAGTAGATTCATTAAGCAAATACAAGCTTATTGAAACGAATCATATTTTACCGCTATCTTGAACCAGTTTTTATCAAAATTGTTTCTTTAAAAAAAAACAAAAATCAGTTTTATTGACAGAAACATCCGGTTTTCATGTTATCACTATTCTCTGCTTTACCTTTAAACATTCAATTAAGCCAAAAGGCATTAAACTTAACAGACGAGTTTTTGCAAGCAAAATAAATAAATAAGTAAAAAAAAATCCATCCATGGTTAAATGGGGTTTCCTCAAGATTTGTTTGAATTTTTTTAAGTTAAATTTTGTATGAGCCGCATCATCAGTAGCATTTTTGTTTTTATTGTATTAAGATTTTGTTACTTTTTACACATTAATGCTAAACAACTTTGATTTGCCCTTGTACCTCATTTCGAAAACGTCGACAGAGACAGCTTCACTAACGACAACAACTACCAAAGCTGTACATTCACATATTATATTCGTAGATGCAGTAGCATTGCAATTTGCAACTTTTTCCAATTCGCCTCCGAGGAGTTATTGTGATAAAAAAAAAAAAAAAAACAAAATCTCCACCGCGTACTCTCGCTCAATCTTTATTTCTGTGTTTGGGATATATGTAGTATTATAAGCCCAGGGCAGGATTAAGAACGTGAGAGGCCTGAAGCCTGGATTTTCTAAAACCCTTGTATTAGTAATAGTTTACAGATTTACTCTTTGGTAAAACCAACATTTCACGGAAACATAGCTTCCAAAAGTAGCAAAAGCTTCATATGTAAAAGTTAATCTTTTAGAAGAAAACGTCCAAAATTGGAGTCCTCTTTGAAACGCTCCGAAGTATAGCCAGCGAACGAATGGTATATGGAATATGCTCATTATCTTTGAACTCCTGGGTCATTACTGAACCTTGTTTAACGTGGATACCTAGCTGTTAAGCCTTGACCCCACGGGTGGCCTACCACCATAGGAGTCAGATTTAGTCCTGACCATTTACCCCTCCATAGCAAGCTATTTCGGTCGCAAAGTTGTGATATGTTGCAGCATATGCACATCTCTTGCTTTAAGACGAGGCCTACCTACACCTCTTGAATCCAAGAAAAGAATCTTGAATCCCAATTGTCTCCGCATTTGGAATAAACCACGCCATCACGATCTCCCACTAGGGGGCCGACCTCAAGATAGCAGAATAAAAGAACTACCACGCCCGAAGACGTGCACAGTTGTTCTTAACATTCTGGGCAACTATCACACGTGGTTCCAGAATTTAGCTTCCGGTCGAGCTTCGCAACTTCGTCATATCCCTCCTAGGCGAAACGGAAAAAGGACATGCCTAATCCCTACTCAGCTTCGGAGTTAATGGATATGAACCCGTCACTTCCAGATAGGTTCCTGCAAAACCCTTGGCCTGTCAACCCTAGGATACACATATAGAGAGAAGTAAGTTGAGGGCGGTCAACGAACAACTCATGTGTATCCTAGTCTTTAGTTACCAGTTGGTAAGCAAGGAGAGACACTCCTGCCTTTTGATAAATCACGGGTGACGCCCCGGTCTTTAGTTACCAGTTGGTAAGCAAGGAGAGACACTAATGTCTTTTGATAAATCACGGGTGACGCCCCGGTCTTTAGTTACCAGTTGGTAAGCAAGAAGAGACACTCCTGTCTTTTGATTACCTTGCGGTACAGAACAGGATGACGGTCCTACCCATTATTTGCTACTGTACAACTCGAGGATCGCTAACTAACTAGGTTAGAAAGCATGCTCTCCAATTCACTTCGTTTACAAACCTTTTTTCCACCTTACTCCTTGAAGAACTCATGTCAGGGGGTATCCGACCAGAGACTTCATTCACCCTTATTTGCTACTGTACAATCTCGAGGATCACTAGCTGCCTGGGATACCAGCGTCCTCTCGATTCACTTCGTTGACAAAACTTTTTGCTCCTTAAAGAACTCATGTCAGGGGGCATCCGACCAGAGCCTTCAATTCCTCTACCCTCGAAGACCTTAGCTGTGCGTGTCCAACTAAGACTTCAGTACCTACGAGCGTGAGACTTTCGAAATCCCTAGCGTTAGCCAGGGACGTTACTAATCTCAACCAACTGTCCTCCTCCTCCTGGGTTTACTTAGTTTGTCCATAACATCAGCTGGGGCGTAACAGCTGAGTATGGACGTAAGCCCCCCCACCACGACAAGGTGAAACCCGTCGAGGGGGAGCTCCTGGGTCAGTTGAATCTTGTACGGGAGTAGACCTAAGTCCCGACACAAAATTCGCCAAATTGAAGTACACATATGGCCGAGTTTTTTACATCGCGAGTCTGTAGACTTTCACGGACCTCGACGATGTTCTTGGGTTTTCGACCGATTTGGCGTTCCTTTGATATACAATTGCTTGCTGATTGACAACGGAACCGATCGTCCCAAATTTGTCCACCACACATTGAAGGGTCGACTGTGAAGCGCCCCCAAGTCTTATGTAAAATGGGCGCGACGTTTGCACTAACGAACACTCATTTTAATCAAAAATTTTTATCATTTGCACGTGCTGTTTGATCGTGTAACTTGCCATGGTGGTTTAGCATAAGGTAACTAAATAACAAACAACAGATTTGACAGACGTCAAATCAACATGGCCGCCTCAAGCAAACTTTTTATTTTTTAAAATTAATAATAAATTAAACCAAAGACAAACGGGCCTACATTATATCATATAAAACACAATCTGCCTCTGGCCATCAGATGAAACACTTGATCTGTCACCGATACACAGACACTCGCAGACAATGTCAGAAACAACGATGACCAGATACGAAAATTCAAGATCGTTTAAGTTGAGGAAGTTTCACAACTTACAAAAATCGCAATAACAAAAAAAAAGTAAAATTACAATTTCCTACAAAGCCGGTTGCTGATTGTAGTTGCAGTGGCGGCATCAGCCCCACAACAACAACATGATTTCCATGTGTCGCTTATGCAAATAAGGCTTTACGCATTCGAAGAACTGATAGACACATTTGGTCATAAGTAGGTTTAAATTCGAAAATGTGGTCAAATGCGTGCGCAGATTTCCATTAAATATGTTGATATACGCAATATGCAGTTATTTAAGTTGGGTTTCATTCTTATAAAACGATCGTTAACAATATATTCATCACACAGCAAAGCCAACGCAGAAGGGTATGATAAAACAAAAGTTTATAAATAGTCATAATCGGCCGATTTTATCTGAATCTAAAAAAAAGTGAAATCCATTCCACAGCTGCAGTTTGCATTCCAAATTAGCACTTTAAGTTGTACCTAAATTTTGTTTATATCAATTATTTTTTGTAGAAATTAAATATAAAAACGGAATCAGTGTTTCGACATATGCAATTGACCTTGAAGCAAAGACGAGTTGCATTTCTGCAGATTGGATATTTGTATATATTCTCTTTTAATGAACCAGAAATTCAACTATCACGTCGAATTTGTATCGACTTAAAAAATGATAAATCGAGAAAGTTCATTAGCCCCCAAAAAAAAGTTGACGGCCTTGCCCTGAGAAGATATAAAATGTGATATATTGCCGAAGGTATCTTTAAGAAGAGATTTGAGTACTTTCAGTTTTTATGGAGCCTGTTTTAATTTTGTGTAAAAACAAATATGAGAGTGTAATTAAACCTTACCTAATGAGGTGGAGAGAAGCTTAAGAAACTGGTTCTTGGGAACGGATATGTTGCGTTGGTTTCTGATACATTGAGCGCTAACAAACCTCTTAACGGATTATTTCCAGATTTTGTAAACAGGGTGCTGCAAAATGCTTAAGTTCTTTCATCATATATTTTTTTTTTCAATTCTAAAGGGATTTTAATTAATAAATTATACGTGTATTTTTTGAAGTTTTAAATATCAAGTTTTGAAGAAGAAAAAACCGTTATACATACTTGTTTAAATTCTGCATTTAACTGCATTTTCTGTTTTTGCAAGTCGTTGAAATAAAAAGTTCAAATTAATTACCATAGCAATTCAAAGTTGGTTAGCCTTCAAGAAGGTTTTGTCCGGTGTTATGTTGCTGTGGAGTTGTTTGCCTTATGTTAATATCTATGCTTTGTCCTTTCCAGTAATTTACATTCTCTGTTCGATTAATATAAAAAATGATTTTAGTATTAATATTTTTAAAATATTATTTTATTTGCAAAAATTATGTTACTTTGACATTTATCAACCGATTGGTATGAGTAGTCATGTTTCCGTACAATTTTAACAGCGAACACTAGATTTCCAGTTGCCTTGCAAAGAGCAACTTTGATAAGACAGAGTGGCCAATACCAACATAGTAAAAAAACAAACAGTGTAGTAGAAAAGCTCTGGTATCACCCATCCTGTCGTGTCAAACTGTGTATGTCAAAGACAAGCCTGACAACACTATTCGTCGCTTGGTAGCGAGTGCTGTTGAGCATAGAACACTGGGAGATATGTCTTCCAACAACGCCAAAAAGTTCCAATAAATTGGTTTGAGAGGTAAGCGAGACTGTTGCAGAGAACCAACGAGTGACATATCATCACAGCGCTCACCATTTTGTCGTCAGTGAAACCGTCTTGCGGTTAATTTTGAAAGCTGATTTCTTTCATTTATTTCCGTATAAAGCCTAGTACGCAGATCGCGCTAAATATTACTCGTATCTCCCATACAAAATTCTCTCCAAAATATAGCCAATATAGGTACGCTGCTCCAGATTAAAAATCAAAATTTCTCTTCGAACTGTACATAACTTACTTGTCAAAATTTAGCGCACGAAATAATTTTCTTGCAGATTTATTGTCGACCTTAGTTTCAATTTGAAATGGAAGAATATTTGGTGACGGAAGTCTTACAAGATATTCCACAGCAAAAATCATTAATTCTCATCAATAATTCTCAAAAAAATCATACTTTAAGTCAAATTCTTCTTTGAAGAAAGTTCATTTAGAGAACAGCTGTTTTCTGTGACATATTCTCCACAGGGATCTTATATCAAAATTTAACTTGGATTTTAGCTGATGTTTGGATAAAAATGTGGGAGATATTGTAGAGATGGCCACATCGGTTGGAATACGACCAAACAATCGCCTACCGACACAAAAAATGGCGCGCCATAATACTTGTATATCTTTAATTTGGAATTTATTTCACAGCTAATGTTTCTAGCTTAAATGAAAACTCATTTTTTTTTTTGAACGGCGGCGAACGGAACATGAAGCCATGCTAGATAATCTTTCGATATAACTAATTTTATATTTTATTATGAAAAAATAAGGATTACTAACGTAATCTAAGGCTAGTCGCGCACTGGCAACTGTGATCGAAATCAAATAGTTTAATCATCAGAACCGCGCACTGGCAACTCTTTACTCACGCTCACACTCTTTTCTCTCTTGCGCTTATAGAAAACAGCTCAACTGTTGCGAAGGCAATCGTTTAGATTGTGTCAAAACACAAACTTTTTAGTTGCTCGAATCAAGTTGCTCTAAGAGCGCGGTGTCCCATATAAGCCCATATGTTTCATTTTAGCAACCAAACAGTTGCGAAACTAAAAATTAAATGTGCGCGCCTGGCCTAAGTCGACACATACAAACCTGGGCGCTGGGCACCCTAATCATCAAATAATGGGATATGGGATTTCTCCGTAGTTTCAACCAGAGATTATCAATGAAAAAGACGTGAAACTTTGGTATGGCTCACTCTCCAAAACCCATTTCTTTATATGTATTTTTTTAGAATAGAATCACAACAACTAATTATGGAGGTTAATGTGTTTTGATTTGACAGCTCGGTATTTTTTGTGGTGAAAAATGCAGCCATCTTTAAAAAAATTCAATTCAGCATTTATCACAACAATGGCGGCTTTATTGTGAGTTGTCGGGATGTGTTGGAAAAATGAGGCTCAATAATAAATAAACAGAATGTATAATGCGGATAAAAGGGTGAGCACAGAATGTATGGGCTATAACTATAAATTAATTTATTTTACTCTGAGGACGTAATTTTGTTTTCCGAAATGTAAATAAAAATAAAATATAAATAAAAAATAAAAACGGATAAAAACACTGAACTTCCACCACTTTACTTCTTCAATTTTAGAATTATTATGGATTTGAACGATCCATATTAACCAATTTTGTCACAAAAGACGTTTTTAAAAATAATAAAAATAAATGATGAAAAGGCAAAAGTCAAGGCATTAATATGTTTTTTTGGAAGGTACAAACATAAATAACAAAAAAAAGATTAAAAATTCTGTCCGTTGTTTTATAATTTATGCACAGTTTTTACCGCCCAGCCAGTTCAATAAGTCACTGAAAATTAAAATAAATGGCGTTGCCACAAAAGAACGGACCCAAATTTTCAGACTGATCTGTCATGTAGTTTTGTTCTGGCGGCCATTTTATATAGGAAGACATCTATGAGCATAATGTGCTCAATAAATACCTTTTTTTACGAGAAAAAAAAAACATCATTAGACAAAAAAAGCTTGGTGAATATTATAGGGACTCTTCACCATCGATCGGAACCATTCACCACTGGCTTACTAGATTTTGGTGCAGTCGTTCCAGCACCAACGTTCTGATCCGCCTATTTTTGGTCACCAGAAATGGTAGACAAAATCCACGGTTAAACAATGGACGATCGACGAGTAGAGGAGCGTGAGCCTGAAGAATCCACAAGGTTATCACATGTATCAGTGATTCTTATTTTAAAGGGTGCCTCACAATAGACACAACAAAACGAAAACGTTTGAAAACTTTAAAGGGGTGTTTGGCGATGTTCAAGAAAAATTCGACCGAATTTTTTTGCGGCTTCGTAACTTTTGATGAAAGATGGATCCACCACAACACACTAAAGATATTTGAACATCCGAAACAATGGATTCGTCCTGGTTAGCATGGCAGCAGTTTGTCAGGTTGCCAAACTGGTACTTTCGACTATAGTGTTGTTGAACGGTCACTCTGCTGGTTGGTAGCTACCTATTGATGATGTCGCTATAATGAGTCCACTTTCACAGTTGAGCTCTGAATCTTGCCGCAACCAGAAAATTTCGCAATCAATGTCCACACTTAAATATGTGCACTTTTTAAATGTCAGATATGTGATTTTCGTCAATTAGCACATCGTCGTGGTTGGTGTTTCAGCCGTCTGGAGAATGGCAGGTTGCTTTATGGCCCCTGACCCTGAGGAACGTAGTGCCACTTTTTTTTTTTTTTTTTTTTTATAATCTACTCACGCTCAAGGGATTATGATTACCCTTTCAATGTTTCAACATAGCGTGGGCGTGAAGTTACGGAAGAAAAGAAGGATAGGAAAGATGTGTGGCACGATGTTCTGAGACTGAAGGTGGCTGTCTCAGATTTTTTTTTATCTCCAGGGATGGCGGCTGAACTAAAGCGGAGAATTGCCATGTCTTATTTCTATGTCCCTTATAATTCGCATTATTTTATTCGTTTTTCATCCTTGTTGGGCATACTAGTTTAACTCAATCACATGTTGTTAGTGTTATGCCTGATCAACATGTAATGAGTAAACCAGCAGCCCATTGATGACAATTTATAGAAGGTTTTTAATGGAATTAAAGATGACATAGACGACGGCAGGGATCGAACCTGTGATATTGAGGTTGACAGGCGAGCACACAACCATCGCGCCACGGCCACCCCTAAAGCGTATTAATAGCTGCTGCGGAATCTATTAATCGAAAGTCGTAATGTGTTGTCCTAACGTGGAGTCTATGATTACCAGCAAATCTCCCGAAGATTTCCTTCTTTCCAACTTCAGCAATGAAAATCCCCAGCAGAACTTTAACATCGTACTCAAGACAGGAGTTCATAAAACTGCTTTTGATAGATTCTTCAGCTTCATCGGTAAGGGGTAAGGGGTAACGGCAAGTACGCATATTTGGCTTATGTTTTCAAAGTGGCTTTGATGAACCACAGCCAGGCAATCACACTTTACAGCTTAAAGTCAATATCTTTGATTCTTAGTCAATATCCCCCGAAGAATTCGCATTCTAACCTGTCCAATCTTTTATCGCACTTGTTATTAACGTGGATCACACTCTTCGTATCTCCTGAGCTGTGGTAATATCTGCATCATATCGCATGTAGACAGATCCTAGCACCTGAAGTGTAAAGTGTGCTCACGTTACAGGTACATAATCTCAGCTCGTTATATCCTTTGGTCTTGTTGCCATTTGAAGAGCTCCTTGTGTCTCCTAAATAACGAATAATTTTACGTGATAGAGAAAGTATAACAACGACACAATCCCTATAACCGGGGATAGGATACTTGATTTACCTTACAACAACAAGCCGGATAATCCGATTCCAGTAACTCATTATGGAGAAATGAGAGCTGCCGATGACCAGACATCTTCTTTAGCAACCCGGCTAATAGGTACTGGATATTCTAACTGACCTAAGCTCCTAATATGTCAGATTAGCTCACATAAGGTAAAGTACCAAATAGTGGAACTGGAGACACCAGCATTGTTTCTATATATAGAGATCATCCGCTACTGTCTTGTGGAGATCGGCTTAGTGGGAACACAATTTTGTTGCAGAGTAATTAGAACATCCTACTCCACTTTCATCTGTCGGCCATCGGCGGCCCTTCTGCAGAACTGAGTTCCATAAACGGATAGCTCTTGGTTTCATTGAAGTAATCAGCATTAGCCCCTCCGCTACATCAAAGCTTACCCTATGGAGGGAAAAAAAGAAAGATACAATCGTTCAAAAAAAAACACACTTTATATCTAACGAACGCAAAATCCTGATTTGATTCCTTTACCTAACTTATATTAAAAGTTAGGAAAATTTAAATATAAAAACAGTTAAAATGTGAGACCCAGAAATATCCCAACAGAAAAAAATCTTAAGAGTTTCATAACTTAAGGTGCGGCAAAACACGTCTTACCCCATTTCTGATCAAAATGGAAATAACATTTTCTCTACATCAATATTCTTTGACCTTAACCTTTTTGTTAGGGAAATAACATCAATATCTAAGTGTACGAATGAGCACTTGACAAAAAGGTTATTATGAATATAAAATGCCGGCAAACGTAATTAACCCTAAACAGCATATCTTAACATAATTAAATTTTAAATCAGAGCAAAAGAAGGTAAATTTGACAAACAAATCCAACATGCGGTTTACTATTGTCATCAAGATTGATTGCCCAAGAAATTATATTCGGTCCGAACTTATTTGATTAAATTTGCATATTAAATTGTGTGAATTTGTCATTAGGTGGAGGTGTTGATGGCATTTGGAAGTGCTTATAATAATTTAATCTTCACCGACTACCGACAGGTTAACAAATAGTCTTTTATTTGAATACCAGTTTAAGTTTCACGTAATTGCTGCATTTTTGACTAATCTGAAGAAGGTAGAAAAGTAATATGTTTCGTTTTGTCCATTTTTGATGGGCTGTTATGACTCTAATTGACATTGTGGGTGTATTTGTATTTCATATTCATAGCAGACGAGTCGTTTTTCTTTTCATTTTTATTTTAGTGTATTTTTCACTTAATCTACAAGGCAGATTAAACCTCTTTAATGTACTGCCACTTAAATACGGATTTAATGATATTTGATGTATTATGATAAAATTGCTTATACATACTGCCGTATATTTCGGTAATGACTTTATCGATTTATGAAAATATTTTTTTTAATAAAAAAAAGACAAACGAAGAATTCAAAGGAAAATGAAAAAATGTATAATACCTTCATTAATAAAACAATTCAATGCTTAACCTCGTTATAGCCTTGAACTTCAAAAGCAGCTATTTATTTTATTACTGTATGTTTATAAAAACTTTTTCAATAATTTATCTCTATTCGCAACATGTAACCAAGTTCTCTGATAAAAACAGCAACTTTCATAATTTTTATCATTTGATTGATTTGTTATGACTTTTCTTCCTCTAAATTGCGACTCCAACTGATTTTTAATAATAAATAAGCTAGCAAAAATAAGACAGGTGCGTTTTGATATTTTTATAACTTTGATGAAAATGACACTAGGGAATTGCCAAAATAACGTTTACCTGAAATGCCAAAAAAATTGGCAAATGGAAATGTGTATTTTGGTTCCTTTATTCTTGCTGACTTTTTTTTATTTTTAATACTTCTACAAAAATTGTTTGAGAAAAAGAACGTCAAAAATTTGATTTCTTCAATTTTAAGGATTGAAACATAAAACAGGTTCATAACAGTTATTAAAGAGGTTGATACTCGTAAATCAGAGAAAAAAATGTATTAACTGATCAAATAATTTGCAAGAACTTTAGAAACAGCGGAAACTACAGAGCAAACTTTCGTACGAAAATTTGAAATGGAAAGTTTTGTCTGTTAAACTTAATCACCCGTGGGCCGATTTTAAATCCATTTGGTTAAAATTTTCAGGAACAAAATCGGCCTACAATTCGGTTCAATCAAACATCACCCTAATTACTGGTGAATTTATTTATAAGTTTTTTTATAATTTTTCAACTACTTTTTCCACCAAGCCATTTCTTCAGGCTTAGGAACAAGAAGTAGTCGCTCGGAGCCAAATCTGGAGAATAGGGTGGATGAGGGAGCAATTCATAGCCCAATTCATGAATTTTTGCCATGGCAACTGCACATGTGTGCACCCTTGCATTGTCTTGGTGGAAAAGAACTTTTTTCTTGGCCAAATGAGGTCGGTTTTTTTTCAAATCGTCATTGAATCGGTCCAATAAGTTGGCATAATATTCCCCATTGATTGTTCTTCCCTTTTCAAGGTAGTCAATGTGGATTATCCCGCGTGCATCCCAAAAAACGTCGCCATAACTTTATTGGCTGACAAACCCACCTTGGCCTTCTTTGGCGCCGATTCACCCTTAGAAACCCACTGTTTTGACTGTTGTTTGGTCTCTGGTGTGTTGTGATGGATCCATGTTTCGTCCACGGTTACAAAACGGAGCAAAAACTCCTCCATATTGCGATTAAACAACGCCAAACCTTCCTGTGAAGTTGTTACACGATTGCGTTTGTGGTCGACTGTGAGCAAAAGCGGCACCCATCTTGCGGAAAGCTTTCTCATGTCCAAGTGATCATTCAAAATTGAAACCACTGAGCCATGCGAGATCCCTACGGCTTCCACAATCTCTCGCACTTTCAATCTTCGGTCGGCCAACACCCTATCGTGAATTTTTTCGATTGTTTCGGGTGTAGAGACCTCAACTGGGCGTCCAGGACGTTCGGCATCTTCAGTGCTTGTACGGCCACAACGAAATTCAGTAAACCACTTTTTTACCACTGAAATCGATGGTGCAGAGTCCCCATAGTATTTATCAAGCTTGGTTTTTTTTCGCAAGAAATAATGCTTAATAAGCACACGAAATTCACTTTTTTTCATTTTCTCCTCAAATTAGTGAGTAGTCTGATAAAAATAGCTGTCAAACACAAACTAACTGACGCAGCTAGTTTAAATTTTGACAGGAGTCAACTGACAGATGCCTGTTGACAGGAGCAGTGTTGCTGTTTCAGTAAAGAGGTCAGAAATTCAAAAAGTCACGGACTTATTGACCCGCCCTCGTACAAACTTCAAATATTTGAAATATCTGTCGATTCGAAAAAAAGATCAAATGTGTACAACCCTCCATTTAGAATATAGTTTTTTCTATCTTTAAACAGTTAAAACCCATTTTACGCAATCCAGAATGCGAACGATACGCACAGAGGAATTATTAAGAGGTATACGTCACTAACCTTAGAATCTCTATGAGCCTTTGGTCTCTTTATTGTTAAAGCTTATGGTTGTTAAAAAGTAGCTCCAACGTAGTTGTGAATCCATAGCTGACAAATTTTCCACAATTTTTGTCCGCCATAGTCCTGGGAAAAATCACATATTATGTGATGATATTATACATACATATCTATTTGAACTAAAAAAATGAAGAAAAATAGAGAAAATAAAAATTAGCACCGATTTATCAAAAAATTTCGAAAAATCGATGGAAAATTCGCGCCTTTTTTGCATGAATTTTTACATTTTTTAAAGTCCAATCACAACTATTTTTAATTCAAATAGATTCTAATGATATAAAGAAAGAAGCCTCCAAAGAAGAGCAATATCGGTTGAGAACTTTTTGAGTTATCGTGCACGCAAATTTCAAAAATGCTGTTTCGAGAAAAACGCGTTCATAGTTTTAATTGCTGAAAAATGATGTTTACCTGCTAATCGGTTCTCGACGCGAATCTATATTATGCACATACACTTGTATATATACATGTATAAGACCCCTTTAGATAGAAATTAAAAATAAAATACAATATAAAACGGATTCCCTCGCCGACTTTTCAAAAATACTTGTTGCATGCCCCGAAAAACGCCTTCAAAAAACGTTAGAAAAAAAAAAAGATGAAGTTCGAATTTCAAATTCAGAGTTAGACCATCGTATTCTCCATAAAATTTACGATTTTTTTAGATACAAAAAATAATTTTGGAACTTCTAATTGTATTTTCCCCCTTCACTGATTTTTCTTAGTTCCGTGCTTGAGATCAATTTTGATGATGATTAGTTATACAAAAATGGAAATCTGCGACCGTTAAAAAATGTACAATATACGAGTGTAACTATCAGTTTGTACCGGACTGTCTTGCCAATTAGTGGTGCAACGGATTTAAGCTTCCGCTTTTGTTTTTCTTTTAACATCTTCTATTCGTGAAATACCAACTCAAGTAAAATAGTATCCGGCTCATTAGCCTTATGAAGAAAACATTTTTTTAATACTCAAATGATAGGTGTGAATTATGGTTTTATTGATCCAATCAACACTGACGGAAGAAAATCACGTATATATTTTTTTTAAACATGGGGAAAAAAACTAGCTCATCACACAAAAATTCATATTTAATTTGGAAAGTAAAGCTGAGTCCACACTATGTCAATCAGCATTATTTATTTACATTGCCGATCATTATGATCAACATTTTAACCGCGTTCCACGGTCGTGAATGCTTATAACTCTTTGTTAATAAATATTTAAAAAAATATTTGTATTTTATACATTTTTACTTGCGACTTATGCATAGTTACTATAAGGGAAGTTATGCATTCGGAAAAAAAATCGAACTCGAGATTTCGATCAAAGTTCACATAACGATGATACCGAAGACGAAAAACGTCGGTCTGGAAATTCTGTCTGTCTGTTCGACTACAGCCTAAGCGGCTCGACCGTTTTCGTCAAACTTGGTAGATATCGTTGTTTAATTTTTTCCGCACAATTTTTTAAGACCGAAAATAACGGTATCTGCCGTACGAATTTTTTTTAGATATTTTATAAATATTTTTTTTTCTCAAAAACTGTCCCACAGATTTAAAAAAAATCAAAAAATGTCATGTAGTTAAAGCTATATAATGGTTAAAAAAAATGTCTAAAAAATGGTTATTTTTGGGGGTACCTTGAAACCATTTTTTTTGTTTTTGATTTTCTTAAAAACGGAACAAATGATTTTGAAAGTTTGGATATTATTGTGTATTCAAATTTTCAAAAAAAAAATTTTTGGGTTTTTAAAAACAAATTTCAAATTTTTTTTTTTCACAACTCAATATTTCGAGAATATCATGCTGGATTTTTTTAAAACTTGATTAACAAAAGTTTCTTAATATAATCTACAATATGTGGGATAAAAATTACTTTATCTAAAAATAAACGTACTCATCATACAAATGTTTAAACGTGGTTTTCGAAAATCGTATTTTTCTCAAAAACGAGTCCTAGAATTTTGATAAAAATTTTTTTCCTTCGATTAATTTCTATGATCTATTATTCAATAAAAACAATTTTGAAATTAAGATATTACTGACTGTAGTATTGTAGAAACATTTTTTTGAACTTTGAATTTCCCACTATTGGCACAACGGATGTTAATGAAATTTTTTTAGAGAAGCTTCTAATAAGTTTAAGAAACATTGCATTTCAAGACTTTGAAAAAAATATTTTTTGAATTTTTGAAAAAAAAAAATCATTTTTTTTTTGTGGAAAATTCGATATCTCAAAAACTGTAAAATACAATTTTTGGAAATTTATTTTGTATTCGTACAATAATACAAACTTTAACTTGGCGTACCAAAATTTTTAAAAATTCTTAAGAAAAATTATAATTATTCTTTATGTATTAACTGAACAATTCCCAAACCGATTAAATTCAAATTTCTTTTAATTTGTGTGAACTCGAGCATTTCCAGAAAGCACAAATCCACACTAGGAAGCTAATCTTCTTTGAGTCGATGTTTACTGGGTCTTTGTTTTTTGCGTGGTATAGTCTTCTCCTTAGTGAAAACAGCACCATTCTTCTAAAGTGGGTAATAGTTTTACTTAAACTAACTGTCATATTTATGATTTCAAAATATTTTCGAATTTTTTTTTTTCAAAATGGCAACGGATGGAAAAAAACGGATCTAGAGAGTTAAATGGCGAATATAGGCATAAATCTAGGTTTGAAGAGCGAGGAAGAAATTCCATTGGGTATCAATAGCGTTGGCTCACTTAAGCAAATAATGATTTATCAAAAAGATGGCACGACCGCAATCCTCAGTCACTGATTGGCTGAAATTACTAGGGTTTCAAAATAAGCCATGGGGAAAGCCTGGGAGAGCACTTATTGAATATAACAAAACAAAGATGTAAAAACTTCCTTAAAAAAATGTGAACAAATCTTAAATAACAACAAAAATTTAATTAAAAAGAAAACTTGTTAAAACAATTTCTTGGAAATAAATAATATGCACGACTGGGTCCCAAGAACTCGCTCCTATGTGATAGAATAAGAATTTAAAAAATGAATGTTATTAGAGAAAAACTGTTCACTTCTTTAGTTGTCCGAGGTAAAAATAGGATGCCATGTGATTCAAGCAAATATAGGTTTATGCCAGAACAAAAATTATAAGTTTTTGTAGTGGTTTCTTAAAAAAATAAACTTTTATATAAAACATTTTTAAGAAAAAATTTTGACACGCCAATTTAAAGTTTTATTATTTATCGAATAAAAATTAAATTAACATAAAAAATATTGAGCCGTTTTCAAGATACTAAATTTTCCAAAAAAAAAAATTGATTTTTTTTCCAAAATTCAAAAAAAAATATTTTGCTTAAAGTTTTGAAATGAAATGTTTTTTAGGTAAAATAATTTTTTTTCTCATATCTTGTAGATTATTTGAAGAAGATTTTATTTACCAAGTTTTAAAAAAATCGAGCATGGTGTTTTCGAAATATTGAGTTTTCAAAAAAAAAAATTGAAAATACATATTTTTAAAAATCCAAAAAAAAAATTTTTTTGAAAATTTTAATACACAATAATATTGAAACTGCTGGGGAGCCTTAGCGTAAAAAAATGATGACAATCGGTCGTACCGCTTTTGAGAAGATCAAAAACAACAAATAATAAAATAACAATTTTTTGGAAATTTTTTTTCAACCATTATCTAGGTTTAACTAAATGAAATTTTTTAATTTTTTTTTTTTAATCTGTTCGACAGTTTTTGAGAAAAAAAAGTATTTATAAAATTTCGAAAAAATTCGTAGGGCAGGTACCGTTATTTTTGGTCTTAAAAAAAAGAAAAAAACGTGTGGGGGGAAAAATTAAAACCCATATCTACCAAGTTTGAAGAAAATCGGCCGAGCCGTTTAGGCTGTAGTCAAACCGACAGGCAGACAGAATTGCGAGACCCACTTTTTTGTCTTCGCTATCATCGTAATGTCAACTTTAATCAAAATCTCGAGTTCGATTTTTTTTACGAATGCATAACTTGCTTTATAGTACCTATAAATCGCAAGTAAAAAAGGGATCTAGAGAGTTAAATGGCGAATATATGCATAAATCAATCTAGGTTTGAAGAACGAGGAAGAAATTCAATTGGGTTTCAATCACATTAGCTCACTTAAGCAAATAACGAATTTCCAAAAAGATGGCGTGACTGCCATCCTCAGTCACTGATTGGCTGAAAGAAATAGGGTTTCAAATTGAGACATAGGGGAAGCCTGGGAGAGCACTTATTGAATATCACAAAACAAAGACAAATCGTAAATAAGAAAAAATAAATAAATTTTGTTCAAACAAATTTTTATCTAAAAAAAATACATTTTTGGAAATAAAAAACAGAGAACGAAAAATTGTCGGAAAAAAACCCGTGACAGAGAACTTAGAAGAGTTTGTGGATTAAAAGGAAGAACTGACACAGAAGTGGCAGATTTGTGTTTTCCTGTTTTTAATTTTGCCGAATCGCTGTTTTGTTTGAAAAATTCTTTCCTTTTTTTTAACCTTTCCGAAGAAACGGAAATTGTGGTCCTATTCATAATACGATTTTAACTTTTGGAACCGTTAACAGCTCAATATTTAGTCGTTAATTCTTTCTTTATTGTTCTCTTTGTTAAAAGATCCTCGTTTATTTTTAGCTCTAATTGATTGCAAGGCTTCCAAGACAATTTCAAAATCCACATCGGAATGTAAACGAATTTTTTTTACGTTTAAAATTTTCACCGGTTTAACGATTTTTCCAAAGGTTTTTCAAATTTTCTTTTTAAAAAATATTTAAATTATTTTTTTTAGATTATGCAATTTGTTTTTGTGATTTACAGGTACTCTATGACAATTATGCAAATCGAACTAGAAATTTTGATCAACTTTAAAGTAACTTCATAGAGAAGACGAGAAAAATGGGTCGATTTCGACAAAAATAATGCAACTGCTTTAAGTCAAATTTAAATACTTAATTTTCTAAAATATATGAATATCTTCGTATGTATGTATATACGAATTTAGAAAAATAATGCCTGAAAACCGTCTTCCTCGATTTTTTTTAAACCTTGCACATAACATTTTTCTAAAACTATCTAAGAGCTTAAGAAAAAACTTTTCTTTTATAAAAAAAAACATACAATTGTAAGAAAAAGTTTTGCAAAATTTGATTTTTCTCAAAAACGGCTCAAAGAATTTTGAAAACCTTGTTTCTGTATCGCTTAATTTGTACGGCCTTTTACTCAAAATAAAACATTTTCAAACTACAACATTTTTAAAAGAACTTACTTTAAAATATTTTTTTTAATATTTGACTTTCTTATTATCGGTATAGGGAATTTTAATAAACAAATTAAACAGAAGCTTCTGAAACGTTTCAAAAATACTGCGTATCAAAACTTTAAAAAAAATTTTTTTTTTTTAAAGTAACGGGTGATTTTTTAAGAGCTTGAGAACTTTTTAAAAAAAAAAAACGCATAAAATTTGCAAAATCTCATCGATTCTTTATTTGAAACGTTAGATTGGTCCATGACATTTACTTTTTGAAGATAATTTCATTTAAATGTTGACCGCGGCTGCGTCTTAGGTGGTCCATTCGGAAAGTCCAATTTTGGGTAACTTTTTCGAGCATTTCGGCCGGAATAGCCCGAATTTCTTCGGAAATGTTGTCTTCCAAAGCTGCAATAGTTGCTGGCTTATTTGTGTAGACTTTAGACTTGACGTAGCCCCACAAAAAATAGTCTAAAGGCGTCAAATCGCATGATCTTGGTGGCCAACTTACCGGTCCATTCCTTGAGATGAATTGTTCTCCGAAGTTTTCCCTCAAAATGGCCATAGAATCGCGAGCTGTGTGGCATGTAGCGCCATCTTGTTGAAACCACATGTCAACCAAGTTCAGTTCTTCCATTTTTGGCAACAAAAAGTTTGTTAGCATTGAACGATAGCGATCGCCATTCACCGTAACGTTGCGTCCAACAGCATCTTTGAAAAAATACGGTCCAATGATTCCACCAGCGTACAAACCACACCAAACAGTGCATTTTTCGGGATGCATGGGCAGTTCTTGAACGGCTTCTGGTTGCTCTTCACTCCAAATGCGGCAATTTTGCTTATTTACGTAGCCATTCAACCAGAAATGAGCCTCATCGCTGAACAAAATTTGTCGATAAAAAAGCGGATTTTCTGCCAACTTTTCTAGGGCCCATTCACTGAAAATTCGACGTTGTGGCAGATCGTTCGGCTTCAGTTCTTGCACGAGCTGTATTTTATACGGTTTTACACCAAGATCTTTGCGTAAAATCTTCCATGTGGTCGAATAACACAAACCCAATTGCTGCGAACGGCGACGAATCGACATTTCACGGTCTTCAGCAACACTCTCAGAAACAGACGCAATATTCTCTTCTGTACGCACTGTACGCATTCGTGTGGTTGGTTGAATGTCCAATAAAGTAAACTGAGTGCGAAACTTGGTCACAATCGCATTAATTGTTTGCTCACTTGGTCGATTATGTAGACCATAAATCGGACGTAAAGCGCGAAACACATTTCGAACCGAACACTGATTTTGGTAATAAAATTCAATGATTTGCAAGCGTTGCTCGTTAGTAAGTCTATTCATGATGAAATGTCAAAGCATACTGAGCATCTTTCTCTTTGACACCATGTCTGAAATCCCGCGTGATCTGTCAAATACTAATGCATGAAAATCCTAACCTCAAAAAAATCACCCGTTATTTCAATGCTTATTTTTTACTTGCGACTTATAGGTATTATAAGACAAGTTATGCATTCGTAAAAAAAATCGAACTCGAGATTTTGATCAAAGTTGACATTACGATGATAGCGAAGACTAAAAAAGTGGTTCGACTACAGCCTAAACGGCTCGGACGATTATCTTCAAACTTGGTAGATATTATTTTTAATTTCCCCCACAGGTTTTTTTGTTTTTTTTTTTTTTTTTTAAACCAAAAATAACGGGTCCTGCCATACGAATTTTTTTTCGAAATTTTGTAAATATTTTTTTTTCTCAAAAACTGATTATTGGGGGTACCCCCCCCCCCCAAAGAACCATTTTTTTAGTTTTTGATTTTTTTCAAAAACGGTACAACCGATTTTGATCAGTTTTTTTTTTGGCTAAAGCTCCCCAAAAATTTAAATAGAATTGTGTATTCAAATTTTCAAACAAATTTTTTTTGGATTTTTAAAAAAAATTAAAAAATTTAAAAAAAGAATTAAAAAGTCTAGAAACTATTGCATTTCAAAACTTTAAGAAAAATATTTTTTGAATTATTGAAAAAAAAATCATTTTTTTTTGTTTGGAAAACTCGATATTTCAAAAACGTCTCAATATTTTTTTGGAAATTTAATTTTCATTCGTACAGTAATAAAAACTTAAAGTTAGCATACCAAATTTTTTTTCTTAAAAATCTTTTAAAAATTTTGTACATAAAAGCTTTTTTTAAGAAACCACTACAAAAACTTATAAATTTTGTTCTTGCATAAATTCATATTTGCATAGCATTCTGTTTTTGTCTCTTACTACTAATAGAATTTAAAAAAAATTAATTTTATCCTTATGAACAGTTTTCTCTAATAACATTCGTTTTTAAAATTCCTAGTCTATTACATAGGAGCCAGTTCGTGCGACCCACTCGTGCATTTTATTTTAAAATCCCTTACAACAATTTAAAGTTTTTGTTCTTGCATAAGATCATTCTCATAAAAATATATCCCATAATTTTGTTAACTCAAACTGCTAAAGGTGTTGATTTAGTCATTTCAAATTTTAATGTTTCTGAACATTGTGCTCTTAAAATTCTAAATCTTAATTCTGAATTCTTAAAAGTTATTTCGTTTAACCTATTCTTGGCTTTAATTTTATTAAGATATAACCTGGCTTATACATATAGGCCGATCACATCGTCGTGGTTTTCTCCTTTTGGAATAATAAATAGTTTGATTCGCAAAAAAATGCAACATCTATATCAGAATGACAAGTTTGATCAAAATCTAGAGTTTGATTTCTTTATTAATGCATAAATACGAGTATCTACTTTTACAAGTAAAATATTTCATTCGACTTTTTTTTGTATACAATTACAAGTTGCATATTTTTTCGTATATCAATGGTTACCTTAGACTAACCGAAAATCCGATTACCTATTTAGGCTTGAAATAATGTTAAATAATTGTGTTGCCCCTATTTGAGTCCGAGGTTAGAACTTGTCTCAACTAACAAGAACTAGGAGTGCCCACAGTTTTCTTCAATGTTCACACCCTTAATTTCTAGACTGAATTTTTGTCATCATTAAAGCATAATAAAAGTACTCGTAAATCAATGATTGATATCTGTTCTTCTCAACTTACAAATTTCAATTCAGCTCAATAGTCAATTGGTATACCTATACCAATAACCTTTCTAGGCTAGCGCCATAGAATCACCTTCGATTTCAAACACGGACTGACAAGTGACCTACAAAACTTTTAGATCGTATTTAGTTTGTCCTTCTTCATTGTTCACCCTACCAAATCTTAACCAGAGGTTATATAACACCAAAAGCCCAATGAAACGAATAATAAAGATTCCATAGCAGGCAGAGAAGGTATTCAATCACAAGATACCATATAAATGTCATTATCACTGCAATCAACCGCCCTAATTTGTCACACAACTGAGGTAGGTTTTTTTTGTTTGTATTCGAGTTGAGAAAAAGAACGAGATTATGACATTCGCTTGATTCGTGCCGCTCACTTATGTATATATACCTCAAGAAGGTAACCTTGACAACTTTACACTGTTTCTTCGGAGTTTCTGAGAGGCAAGTTGAGAGTAGAAAAGACTCTCAAGGAAAATAGCTTCTGAATTTGTCAAATGGAACAAACCACACACGCCACCGTGAATGTATAGTCAGCTCTGACCTGGAACTTAAGTTATGGAGTCCATATAATTTAAATCGGAGGGAGGGGGGGGGTACCCTTACCTAGCCTAGAGTTGAATGCTCCACCTCATGAACGCAGGCCGTTTTCTTATTTATTTTCCATTCGAATTGCTGCACTATTGCCCCAAGCCCAATTAAATCATAAACTTGTAAAACGTATTTATTTATTCTTTTAAATTAATTTCCTTAAACGCTACGTGTTGCTAGCCTGCAGGTCCGGTAATAATGTAATGAATTAGCGAATCCGTTCCAAATTGAGCGTGATCACTATGAATTACACTTCTTGGTTTTGCTGCCGAGTGTTGGTTGCAGTTTTATAAGTGTGTATTGTAAGTTTTCACTTTTAGCACAACAACTTTATTGGATAGGGTAGATTAGTTTTGATGAATGATTTGCAGCACTCAGCATATTTATGACAAAATACTCCCATGGTTATTAACACTTCTATTGAATGTTACTTTGAACGTGATCAACCTTTCTGACAAGATATTTAACCATTATTCACCCACTCAATGTGAAATAAGTTAAATTGGTTTTTGGTCTACGAGTATAAGGAATTATTTAGTGGGAGTTTGTTAGATAAGTCCGTCAAAACAGTTTAAGGTAAAATTGAAAAACACTTAGCTCCAATTACGAGTACAGTGATTTATGAGATGATTGGTTTCGTGTACAGAAGTAAAATAAAATCTTAAAAAGTGTTTAGGCATGAGACTTCAAAAACTTCAAAAGAACTTATCAAATTGACGCCTTTTTTATATACATTACGATTCGGAGAAAATAGGGAATAAACGAAAAGAATCTATTTCCCTCAATTCTCAAAAAAAATATTTACTCCTGATCTGATTTTCGTTTACGTTCAAACAAATTCGAAATTTTGAAAAAGGAAATTTTATAATTTTTGTATTCGTTCAACGTTGTACTTAATGAAATTTGGGGTCATCCAACAAAAGAATTCATTTAAAATGTATATAAAATCTATAGAACTATTATTAAACTTATCTTTGTAGTATTGCTGTGGTGGCGCTGGAATAGTCAAATAGTCATAATTTCGAAAATTGATTTCACATACAAAGTTGATAGTTAAAAAATCCGATCTCATCTGCTTCCCATTTTTATGAAATGTTTTCTTACTTCCAAATCAAAAGAACTAGAAAACTAAAAATTTTGTTAACATGTTTTAAGGTTTTGGAGGTCGCCTAAGTTTACAATATTTTCAAAATTAATACCACTTACTGTTAAACCGAAAGAGGCAGAATATTGAAATTTTATAATCGTGATTTTTGAAGCGAAGAAAGCAGCCGGTTCTGATGGTCTACAGGCGGAACTTTTTAAGTACGCTGGAGATGATCTGGTTAGGAGCATATACCAACTTTTCAACAAAATATGGTCGGACGAAAGTATGCCCGATGAGTGGAACTTAAGTACCATCTGACCGATCCACAAAAAAGGCGCCCGCCTTCTCTGCAGCAACTAAAGATGCATTAGCCTTTTAAACATCGCCTATAAGAACCTGTCTAGCATATTATGTGAACGCCTGAAGCCATCTACTGATGAACTGATTGACCCCTATCAGTGTGGTTTCAGGCCTGGAAAGTCTACCATCGACCAGATCTTCACACTACCCCAAATCCTGGAGAAGACCCAAGAATTTAATATCGATACACACCACCTATTCATCGATTTTAGAGCAGCTTATGATAAGCGTTTATAGAGAAGAGATGTACCGTTCCATGTCGAGTTTTAGTATCCCTGCCAAACTGATACGCCTTATCAGGATGACGTTGGAAAATGCCCGTTGCTCCGTCAAAATTGGGAGAGATTCAACCGAAACCTTCGAAACCGCCAGAGGACTTCGACAAGGTGACGCGCTGTTTTAATATTGTCCTTGAGAGAGTAGTGCGCAATACTCGGGCCAACACCAATGGCACTATCTTTCAATAGTTTACTCAATATCTTGGATACGCGGATGACTTCGACATAATGGGAAGATCCAAGCGAGCAGTATGGAGTCAGAAGCGTACAAAATGGGTCTTGTCATCAATGAGGAGAAGACGAAGTATGTGCTGTCATAAAATAAAGCCGATTCCCACCGCTCCATCCCGTAAGGTATTCAACGCTATGCCAGAAGGTACGATAAACAGAGGCAGACCTCATCTCCGGTAGCGTGATCAAGTTGAGGGAGATTTAAGGCAACTTGGGACTCGAAACTGAAGGCAGCAAGCTAGAGATCGAGACTACTGGCGGGGTCTACTATATGAGTCCCAGGCGCACCCCGCGCTGTAGCGCCAACTAAAGTAAAGTAAAAGATTTTTTAAGCTTATTTAATTTTTAAATTTTAAATTTTGAAATTCCCACAAAAATGGTCTATTTACTAGTGTGGGCCTTCATAGTTTGGTAGCAAAACTTCGGTAATCAATTAGCCAGAATTCGCCCGTAAAAGCAAGGAATTCCATTCCTCGACATGCACCAGAACTTAGCCTCTCGCAAACTTCAACTTGGCGAATTTAGCATCAAGACTCAAGCCTATTCCCGTACAAGATCCAACTAACCCAGGAGTTTAAAGTTCATGACCATATACAACGCCGTTTGTTCGCTCACTGGACTTCGTAGCATTCAGAAGAGGACTGCAATTTTGGCCGAACAATTATTTTTTTTTTGATGAATAGCTGTGTTAACAATCCTAATTGGAATAACACCAACCCACACGAGGTTCACCAGTTATTCGGTGACCGTCAATGACCATCGCTACAGAACATTGATAGCTAGTTTCTTATGGCCCACGTTGGACCATATGGACCTAGACGAAATGTGGTTCCAGTAGGAGGGCGCTAAGTGCCACACAGCTATCGCAACGATTGACATTCTCCGATTTGACCTCACTAGAATTTGTCTTCTGAGTTTTCCTGAAGTCGCATTTCTATGCCAATAAATCATAATCGACCGATGATCTCAAGGGGAACATAACTCAGGCTATCGCTCAAAGTCAGACGGATCCATGCGGAAGAGTCCTTAAAAATTGGACCACGTATCCGTGTTACCTTAAGAAGGCGAGGTGAGCGTTTGAATGATGTCATATTTCATACATATAATTGCATCGTCAACCTTTTCACACACAGCTTGTTTTATTCCATTTTAACATCTACCCACCCTTATTGAAGACACCTTTACCAATTTTAAAGGTTATAGTTCCTTTTGAGTGGCATTTTATCTAACATGCTCATTTTGATCATGATGATGATCGGAACAATTGTTCAAAATTTCTGTTACTCAAAACAACAACTTTTGTGAAACTTTAACAATTTCATTGAACAATTTCAAAAAGTCAGAAATTTTATGAGTCCAACGGCTCTGTACCTGGAACTAGTAAACAAAAAAATAATAGTGGATAAATTTGGACGGACCAATTCAAACTTGTTCTTAGTTAATAAGTTAAAAACAGTCTTATCACTTTAAATTTTCTTACAGTCATAATTAACTGGATTTCATTGCCATTACGAAAGGCACAGACTCATAAGTCGACAGGCTAAAAGCAAGAACTAATAATAAAATTAAAAAAAAAATGAAAAATTGTGTACATTTTTTTTTAAATAACTTTATAAAATTTTCGAAAATATCATTTAAGAATCTTAATTTTAAAATTTCAGAACGAAATTTAGTATAAATACTATAAATTATATACTATTGCAATGAGTACTCCAATAAAAACCCAATTTTTTAGATATGGAAGGCTCACAGCTGTACCGAACCAAGTCATTTTAAAAAAATCCAAAACCAACGCCAAAATTTCCGCAAAATTGACCTCTATTTAGAGCTGTAATGAACTATACATAGTAGAACTATGTAGCTCTAAATGAACTATGTAGTTCATTATAGCTCTAAATAGAGGTCAATTTTGCGGAAATCCTGGCGTTAGTTTTGGATTTCTTTAATATGACTTGGTTCGGTACAGCTGTGAGCCCTCCATATGAAACTCAAGAAGCAATATTTTACTAGATTTTGAATCTGGAACTCGAAACACTATTGAGAAATAAACACTTACAGTTATGCAATGATACTAAAAATCAAACACCACTGAAAGTTTTAAGGAAACATTTAACTTTGAAATAGAGTGCCCATACAATCCGAGGATTATCTTTCAGAAATCCTCTTCTAAAAATAACCTTCACGCAATAGTATCAAGCAGGACCAGTTTTTTGGCTTCATCTACTTTGTCTTGCTGACGATAATATTGTTTTACTTGCACTATGTTTTTGAAGTCTATACTTATCATGGGTATTTCGTACAATTTTGCCAAAACACGTCCCTAAGGCAAGTCCAATCTTTTCTCTCAGAAAATATCAAAGAAAATAACTTTTGCAATTTTTCACTTTTATGAATTTGAGTTAGTAAATCCGAGAAAGCACCAAACAAAATTTGTTTCATTTCTCTGATTTTGGATACTCATTTAATAGAAAATTTAACGACTCATCACGGTTTGTGCATCACAGATCACCCTATGAGGAATGACAACATATTCGACGTTTCCAAAAACGGTACTAAGTGTTTATAGGTTTTCTTTCGAATCTTCTTCCCTATCTAACTATCGTTTGATTACACTTAAGTCCCTCTTTCCAAGTTCATCGAAATACTGATTAATTATTATCAACTTAAAAACTATCATGAAGAAACGAAAGCTTCTCATTGACCGGCAGTATAACTTTCGTAGCAATGGGTCTACTGGTGATTTCATGGTTTATCTAACCGAACAGTGACACAAACCTTAACATAGTATAGAAGGAAGTAGGATTATTGCACTTGATATTTTAAAGGTCCAAAAGCTTTTTCTGATATTCGTCAATGATGAAACTTTTAATCCATTAAGTTGTTTTGCTGACTACACAAATGTCAGCTTCTCATAAATCATTTCCATGACATCTTGTGAAATTTACAAAAAGGAGTGTAAGCAATTTTCTTTCGTTTCTTACTAAGACAAAAAGGATAGATATTTTGCATTAATAAGTTATTTATATTTTCCAAACGCTCTAACAGTTGTACGGTATTGGGAACGCAATGTCGTTGGTACATTCATTTATTGGATTTGAACTTTATACAATCTAATTTTAAATGTATCCAATTTCCAATATGCATAGAATGATAATAAAATGAATAATAATGGAAATCAGCTGGGGTTTGCTTTACGTGTATAATAACCAGAGTTTTAGATTGGTCACTTTTTCTCCCAGTATATTTGACATAAGGAAGACGTAACTAAAACGGCTAAGAAAATAATTTTAAACAAGGATTTGTTTGACGTGGCGTAAACCCGAAGTAAGTGCTTCGGCTCGGTTTAACTATTCTGAGGTTGAACCCAGTATTAGTGAAAAATAATAAATAAGGCTGGTAGAGTTTAATTCTTCTAAAACTCAATTCTATGTCTGTGGAACGCACACACCGTGCCACTATCCATCAGCAGCACGTGTATTTGGGAAACCGAGCAGCTATCAGTTCTCGGTTTGTGCATCACAGATCATCCTATGAGGAATGACAACATATTCGACGTTTCCAAAAATGGTACTAAGTGTTTATAGGTTTCCTTCGACGTTGTAGGAAATTGTTCACTGACTGTAATTTATAAAGCCTTTGTTCGTCCAAAGCTTGAGTAGAATTTTCATATTTGAGAAGACTTGTGTCTCTTGGACAGAATCCAAAAAAGAGCTTTTAAAATGATAGGAGTTGATAATTAGAAGTACCTATAATAGAAACACTTACATCTGGCGAGCACCGCCGCAATGTTTCTAGTCTTTCATTATTTTACCGATATTTATAAAGGCAATGTTAAAATAGGCAGTTACATTCCTCCCTTTAAACAATTCAATTATAATAGTCGCGCTTCAAGGAAATCCCATCAGTTTTAACTTGAGCCAAACTTCAGGCGTACTATTCAACTCAGAGATTCTGTCTTTAGCCGTACTGCACGAATATGCAATGCTTCACCCAGGTCAATATTTCCCTCGCGTTACAATATTTCTTTCTAGCTTTCCTAAACACTCGCACTGTGCTCAAAAAGTTTGAAAGATATTTGATCCCCCGCAAGATTATAAAAAAAAAAATACAAAAATATATGAATTCTGTCAACTGAACCAACTGGCTATCCACTAATGTTGACAGTCATCATGTCATTGAGTCCTTGTACACATTTCAAAGATCTCGGTTTTACGAAAATTGATCCTCAGTCCAGTTTGACAACTTTTGCATCAAGATTATGTGCCATTTGATATTCACGTCTGCGAGGCATTACGAGTATCTCACAGATGAAAATTCTTCCTACTCGATAAAAGCATATTAGCTTAATAGAATAACATTTCCATGAACCACCATGGTTTACGGAATGATTGAAACTTGTTCCATTTGATCTCTGATTTTTCTCTGCCTAGATTAGTCCTCGGCATTGATTCAAATTGATCAGTAAGACTTATTTGATCAAAAGTTAATAGTCTTTCGTTAAATGATTTTCACTTGTGATTTTTCAATTGCTCATCCAGGCACCTAGTTGAACAGGATTAATCCACGGCTAGAGACTTTCATGTTGAAGCTAGCGTAAAATGGCGCCTTATTTGGCACCAATTATACTGAATTAATGTAGTTTTTTTTTTCTTTGTTGCAGCATTTTTAAAGCAAGCTTATAAATAAGTCCCAATTGTATTTGAGTAAACGTCTTTAAATAAATTATAATCAGTGAGTACACGAGTATTTGCTTAAGCGGAATAATAGTTTTTTACCAAGCTTAACTAGTTTTATAAATATTCAGGAAAATAAATTTGCTGTTGTTGCGGTCAAATAAGGCCCATATTATTTGAAACAGCTAAGTAATTCCTAATCAGTGTGTCTAAGAGTATCCCAATCATTTTAATTTCCGTGGACAATAAGTTGGAATAATTAAATGTCTAATGGTACCGGTGATCTTGAAATGTCTAGGCTTATATATAATTACTCTACAGGGTGCATTTTATGTTCCAGGTCGATTTTATTTGGTTACCAATTAATTTTGTGTGACTGAAATTTGTCAGTCAAACATACAGCGTATAATCTTTAAATTTTGAAAATTTGCATACACTGGGTGATAAAGTAAAGAGTGGGCGATTTATATTATTGGGGTACCACAATCTCGATGCTTAAAGACAACATTGGAAACAAAATTGATGAAATTACAACAGAAGTCTGCAAAATGTGCTTAAAAGAGCTAACCTTTGCGCTACGGCCAGATGTGCCGATTTAACCGACATCATTTTCTATACATAATGTTAACGACCATATTATCAATCAGTAAGTAATAAATTATAAAAAAACATCAACCTGGAATATTAAACGCACCCTGTATATCCACATAGGGGTGGTCCATGGTTTCTTTTGTTGTTTGACATTGGATTGCTTTAATGCAAACAAAGTTATACTTGACTTCTGGAAAATCTGAAATAAAAATAAGTAATATTTTTGATTAAAGTGGAATCTAATTCCAAGAGCAGTCCAAAAAGAATAGCAAAACGTGAAATTGTGGACCAGCCTTATGTTCCTACATATGTAGATAGTTTGTAACTGATCTTATGAGTATAACAGTGGAGAATGATTACTGTGCTATACACCACGCTATTTTAATTGTAACTGACTATTAGAACTCAAGTTAATAGCTTCTAACTGCAACCTTTTGACATTCTTTTCCGAAGATTTTTAAACTAAGTTAGCTATAAATAAGATGGAAACAAAAACTGACTATGTAACTGCTACCTCACTTTTAATGACGCTTTGAGAAAAAGGTCTTTTAATTTTTTTAAAGTTGCAATTTCAGTGGAATAAACAAGTTATTTCGTCTAAGTTCGGGACATCAAGCATGTAACTATTCCATTTTCTCTATCCAACGATCACATCAGTACCCTTCTAACCAGCTTTTACCTATCGATCCTCTTGAGCTAGAGCACCATCCTATTGGAAATATGATGAAGCTAGTTGCATCAGTGGAATCTTCTCCAATAGTTCTGGTAAATCATTTCGCAACAAATTCAAGGTCGTTTGTAGCATTCCCTAAGTGTTTGCAATTTAACCTTCCCCAGCATTAAAGTGGAATTTCTGTTAAAATGATGACTGTATTCCCCTGTGTGGATTGTCTGCAGAAAATTGTGAAGATCGTGAAAATTTGTAACCCTATCTCTTGTAAATTGAGATACCTCCGACCAAAACGCATTGTCATCTAAGCTCAACTGCAGAAATCAGTCGGATAAATCAATTCTCTTAACCAAATTATCGGATCTCAGTTCTTGCACAGGTTACTTACCATTCCATGTAGTACATTCAAAATTGTATGTTTGGCAGCATTGATTTGGAAAGTTAAGCTCCTTATACTAGTTGATGGATCAGTTATAAATGCTTCCAGTATTTTTTTTTATCAGCCGAAATCCTTATTACATTTTGAGCTCTCGGGTGAGATAACGTTATTGAAAATAATTCCATTTCTCAAAGCTTTGAAGACGTATTTCTTAATACTCCGTTACTTGAAAGTCCTCTGCTAAAGTAGAGCTTACAATATCTTTGTCACGCTGGGTTGCAACTTTTAATACGCATCCACAAACATCAATAATATTAGCCTATTCCTGGTGTGTAAAAAACCTTTTAAAAAAATCATTAACCCATTTTTGAGATAACGAACTTTCAAAAAAAAAATGAGATGACCGGTTCCGTAATCAATCAGCCAATATTCGTACGTCAAAGAAACGCAAGATCGGCCAAGAACATCCGTCGCCGCGGTTCGTGAACAAGAACCTATCCTTTCATTTCAACTTGGGTACAACAAACTGACAACAGTCCAACTGACCAAGAAGCTCCAAGTTTATGACCATAAACAACGGCGGTTTTTGCTCATTGGTTCTCGAAGCGTTTGGAAGAGGACCACAATTTTGGCCGATTTTTTCTGACGATTCGCATTTTTGAATAAATGGATTTGTGAACAAGGTTTATCATGTGAAAATTCATTCTCAAAAAATTACCGTTAAGTATGGGTTTTTGGCGTTATTGGACTGTCCTTTTGAAGAAATAGATTTTGGCCATCAAAGTCATACGATTTGACCCAGCGAGACTTTTTCTTGTGGGTTACCCGAAGTCACAGGTCTTTGTGAATAAACCCCCATCGAAACCGATGACCTTAGGTGAATAAAACTCATTTCATCATTCAAATTCAGCCGGATATATGCGGAAAAGTTATTAAAAGTTGGACCACTCGGATCCGTGCCACCGTAAGAAGCCCAGGTGGGCATTTGGACAATGTCATATTCCATACCTTTCCAACCTTGGTCTTTCAAATAAAAAAAGGATTTTGTTAAAAAATTGTGTGGCAGTATCGTTATTTTTGGTCTTAAGAAAATGTGTCGGAGGAAAAATTTAGAAATGCTATCTAACAAGTTTAAAGAAAGTCGGTATACCCGTCAATCTTACAAGTGCTTACTTATTTAAACTTTTCAAAGCAAATATGTATGAAAAATAAGTTTGCTTCAACAGTTCGTACAGCTTTCAATCATTCCAGTGTGCGTGTTGTCGACAGAAATGGACGAGATCTACAACATTCGGCCAAATTCGAACGGCTAAGATGAGATTGAATTTACATGGCAAGAGCCAATTACCCTGATCTCCAGCATATTACTCCAATGCACTAACTATTAAGACAAGGGACACTGCTTTTTTTTTCAAAAAAATACGAGAGCGGTCCAATAAGTACTTGGCCTCACCGTCCGATGATGCCAGTATTGCAAGAGAGATTTACTATCGACTAGTACATTATCTTAGACGGGTACTGTCAAAACTTCAGCCGAACCGGACTCGTAGTTTTGTTTTGACCGCGTGAGAAGGCCAGCTTGTCCGCGAATTTTAGAAAAACGGCAATATCGGTCGGTGATCTATTTTTGTCTTGGAAGTGTAAGCAAAATCAAAGAGCGCTTGGATGCTGTGTGCGATGACTCTTCTACTTCGATGGCGTCAAAAATTGGTATAACGAGTTTCAACGCGGTCGCAAATCGAATTTTGATGAGCTCCACCCAGGCGCCCCGAAAGTAGATACCACGGAGCATAATGTGTCAAAAATCCACGATCTCGTATTGGCAGACCAACGATGCGCGAGATAGCTGAAACATTAGGCATTTCAAAAGACCAGGTGGGTCATATCCTTCATGAAATTTTGGGCATGAGAAAACTGTCAGTGCGATTTGTATCACGTTTGCTCACTCCGGACAACAAGCGGAACCGTGAGACCACTTCAGAGCAGTGGTCAAATTGCACTACGAACTGCTGCCCTGTCCACCGTATTTTCCAGATTTGGCCCCGTGCGACTTTTTTGTTTGTTTGCAAGCTTGAAAAAATGACTCGCCGAGCTCGAATGAGGAGGTCATCGCAGCCACGGAGGCCTTCTTTGTAGACCTCGAGAAAACCTATTTTTCGGATGGTTTAAAGAAGTTGGAGCATCGCTGGATCAGGTGTATCGAGCTAAGAGGAGAAATAAATCGCCACTTTTGCAAAACTTTGTTTTTATTTTATAGACAAAGTACTTATCGGACCACCCTCGTATGTTCTCATTACAAAATATACCAAAACTTAAGCTTCCTATTCTAAAAAAAATTCATGTTACTTTATAATAAATATGCCTGAGAAGGTAGCTAATTGGCTGACTACTGGCTACTGGCAGTCCACACGTGCGTGATCGTACGATCACTTACAATCATCATCATATCATTTATGAGAATTTTAATAATTCTAAAATTCCAAGGTATAACTACATTGTACCGGGCTGATGAACTGGAAATTATTGAAGCTATTAAGATCTTAAATTACTGCTCAAATCTTGATAATTTACTTGAAAAATAATCAACTTTGTCCATCGAAATATAAAAGATAATCTTACTCAATTTATCAGTGCAAATCTGATTCTCAGCCGCTACAAAAAAGTTTTTCACAGGTGTACTGCCTCTTGCAAGGAATTGCAAATCTTCCACGAGGATCTCTTGTCATAAAAAGTGCTGCGCATCAGCCGTATGATGGAATTGCAGCTCTCCTCCATCCCTGGTAACATGCACACATAAATGGTTGAAGTTGTAAGTCACTAATTCCTGTTTGGAGCTATTGCCTCACCAAATTTATTAATTTTTTAAGTCTGTTTGTAAGTGCACATGATTAACTGCACTTTATTTTGAAATATGTAGTCCGCTAACAAATCACCTATGCAAGTTCAGCAAAAAGTTGGCATTTGTATTCTAAAGTCAAATAGTGGTTATTCAGTTTTTCTACGAACTCTACAAAAAACTTTATTTTTGAATTAAAAAAAAATTGTAGATACGAGTATGTTCATCAAAGAAATTAGTTTGTACTTAAAACTTAAGTTTTCCTCTCAATAAAAAATTTGTGTCATATCATTCCTCCCTACCCATTTGTATTCCTACGAGTATTCTTTATGATCAATCTGTATTTCAAATGCATTTTTCTCAAAATTGAAACAATTTTCCCTACACAGAAATCATATCCATTCATTCGATAGCAAATACCAAAACTCTGAACAAAACCCTAAAAAAAATTCAAACTCACGTTCATGCCATAGAAGGCTACACAACTGGCCTCATCTTACAGCCAAAACGTGTCCATTGCACAATATTGTTCCAACTTCTTCTTTTTCGTCTTAGACTTCTATGCCTGGTATGATATACTAAGCTCAGGGCTTCTTCCTCTTTGCTTGATTTATAGAATCTGCAAAATGTGTGCACCCTCCCATGCCACTATTAACAGCTCATACCTCAACCTCAGTATTTATTCGCTGAGCATATTTTGTTCATATTAACCTAGCTACTCTTTTACAGCATTGGTCTAGCCAGATCTGGCCTAAAGCTCTACAGAAATTGGTTTCATGCCAAGTGGAACTGGTTGTACTCATAATAGAAATGAGTTTGTGTTATTGCGCAATGTGCATTGCACTTTAAGCAAAAGGGGGGGCGGAGTTGTAAACCTCCCAGAGGGGCATCACCACAATTGTTGCTATTAAAACGATCGATGGAAATGGAGAGCAGAATTATCGTTATAGTATTATCCATGGCCTGGTATTGATATGGTTTCGATGGCAGTGGTTTTTCTTGTAAATTGCAAAGTGTAACGCGTTCATTGGGGCAAACATTACACCTCACAATTGTAGATCTTTGAGGAAGTTCAGTGGGACTTTTAAAATGAGGTTAAGTCGATGCCAACTGAAGGAAAATTGTTTGCCTTTGTAGGGTAACTGGTGTGTAGATGGATTTTTCTTATGAATGAATAATTTTAACATCTAATGACGAGTGAAATGAAATTCAGAAATTCATTAACTAAATTATCAAATTTAATGCTAAATTTCATCATGTTCTTTTGGAACTTGCAATACTAGAAGTGGATTATAAAATGTTGAAAACAATGTAAATATATATCTCTTCCTGTCAGTTTTATTCAAAAAACATATCTTAAACTTGTGGATATGGCCTAAAGAATTCATGTGAAAAGCTAAAAAAGCTAATTTTTTAACCCTAGAAAGGTAATCTTCGTCGATTAGACGAACATCATTTTTTCTTTTTAAAATTTCTCATAGATTCTTCATAGATCTTTAAGGAGAATAAAAAGTCACAAATCTAAAAAAATAAAATGAAAAGTGTGTTTTTATTAAAAGAAAGGTTTGATAAAAATAAATTATTAACATCTACAAGAATTTGTTAATAACTTTCCGAAAAAATTGCATTTAAATTTCACTTCGTCGATTCGACGAATGATTACCTTTAACGTACTAAAAAATATGATTACCTTTCTAGGGTTAAAGACCCATGCCCACCGACTGTAGTACCCCTTGGCATAATAGTTCATTTGCCTATCATGCAGAAGGTTTTGGGTTCGATTCCCAGCCGCTGGAAAAAGTTTTTCACGGGTGTACTGCCTCTTTCGAAGAATTGACAAATCCTCTAAGAGTATCTCTTGTCATAAAAAGTGCTGCTCATTAGCCGTTCGGAATCGGCACAAAATTTTAGGTCTCCTCTATTCCTCGCAACACGCACACAGGAATGGTTGAGAGTTGTAAGTCACTATGTCCTATGACCTATTACCACCGACTAGAAAAAAACTTTACTATTGATAGCAACGATTTCCAAGTAGTTAAGGAGTTCATCTATCTTGGATTTAATTTTTACTCTAGTGCGGAGTGTAAGCGGAGATCCAAAAACTAAGAATTTCCCTACTTCGTTTTGGCGAAACAAATAAGCACAAAATTCCTTATACGAAACACTTATACTCGTACTGCCCATCCTGCTTAAGGATCCCAGGCTGTTTCCAATAAAAAAATTCTTTGGTGGATATTTGGTCTTGTATGCGATGAGATTGAAGAAGCTGTGGTCCCAGAAAGTCAAAATACGTCAACTTCATTCGCTTGTCCATATCGAGTTAATGGAAAAACATCCATCCAAAAATGCCTTCGAATCCCAGCCCAGATGTCATATCACTTGGTCTTGATAGCTGTAAGCAGCGTTTTCGGTAGCGAAGAGGATGGAAAACTGCCTGAGGCGTGGATTGGGAGCCTGATAAGTTTGAGAAATTCGTAGTCATACATAAATAAAAAAAAAAATATTTTTACAACGGGTCCTATAGGGCTGGTTTGTACATGATTTGAACCCTTTAACTTTGGACTGCGTTTTAGCATAATTTCTAAAAATATTCTTACTTGCGACTTATAGGTACTATAAAGCAAGTTATGCATTCGTAAAAAAAATCGAACTCGAGATTTTGATAAAATTATCATCATTACGATGATAGCGAAGACTAAAAAAGTGGGTCTCGCAATTCTGTCTGTCTGTTCGACTATAGCCTAAACGGCTCGGCCGATTTTCTTTAAACTTGGTAGATATCACTTTAAATCCCCCCCCCCCCCCCCCACGTTTTTTTCTTTTTTTTTTTAAGACCAAAAATAACGGTACCTGCCATACGAATTTTTTCCGAAATTTTAAAAATATTTTTTTTCTCAAAAACTGATAATGGTTGAAAACGAAATTCGTAAAAATGGTTATTGAGGGTACCCCTCATGGAACCCTTTTTTTTTATTTTCTCAAAAACAGTACCACCGATTTTGATAATTTTTTGTATGCTAAAGCTCACCAGCAATTTGAACAAATTTGCGTATTCAAATTTTCAAAAATAATTTTTCGAATTTTCGAAAACCCTAGAAAACGCTAGATTTTTTTTAAACTTGATAAATAAAAGTTTCTCGATATAATTTAAAATATATGAGACAAGAAAATTATTTTACCTAAAAATAAAGGTATCCACCATACAAATGTTATATAAAATGCACGACTGGATAGCACGAACTTGCTCTTATGTAAGAGTACTTTGGAATTTAAAATTAATTTTATAAGTATAAAACATGGATGAATGAGGTACAAATGTATGGAATTGCCTGATTTCCGGAAAAGTATGAATTTATACAAATAAAGTTTAAAAATGGTTTTATTAAAGTAATTTTTTATATAACAAATTTCTTTCAATTTTTTCTAGAATAAAATTTGGGATGCCAATTTTAAGTCCTTAGTAATATAGATTTTAGGAAATAATTTCAAAAATTAATAGTTTACTTTACACGTTTTCAAGACTTTTCAAAAAAATAAATTGGATTTTTTTTTAAACAAAAAAAATATTTTTTCGAATATTTTTATAATACAATTTTATTTTGAACTTAAGGGGGCACCTGTTGAAAATTTTTGGTTAAAATCGTTAGAACCGTTAAAGAGAAAGTCGAAAATCAAAAAAACAGTTTTAATAACATTTTGCCCCAAAATTTTGTTTTACAAAAATGTAGTCCATGTCCATAATATCACACATAATTTTGTAGCCAAAGTCGTTAGAGCCGTTTTCGGGATAAATAATATTTTGCAATACGGGTGTATGGGGTGTACCGTTAGTTTTAGAGCTAAAACAAAATTTCAATATCTGCTCTAGGGAATCACCGAAGACCCTTAAGTACCGAGTTTGAAGAAAATAGGTCCAGTGGCTTAGGCTGTAGATCGAGGTACAGACATACAGACATAAGTATAGACATACGGACATACAGACAGACAGACGGAATTGTCGGACCCACTTTATTTGTCTTCGCTACCATCGTAAAGTCAAGTTTGTTCAAAATCTCGAGTTCGATTTTTTTTTCAAATGCAGAACTTGCCCTTTAGTACCTATATCGCAAGTAAAAATGTTAAAAAATAGTTTTCAAAAATCGTATTTCTTTCGAAAACGGCGCCTAGAATTTTGATAAAAAAAAATTTCTTTTAATTAATTTTTATGATTTTCAATTCAATAAAAAAAATTGAAATTGAGATATTACATCGACATAGCGGATTTCAATGAAATTTTTTCTAGAGATGCTTCTAAAAAGTTTAAAAATATTGCATTTCAAAACTTAAAAAAAAATATTTTTGAATTTTTGGAAAAAGAAGTTTTTTTTTTTTTTGAAAATTCGATATCTCAAAAACGGCTTAATATTTTTTTTGGAAATTTAATTTTTATTCGTACAATAATAAAAACTTAAGGTTGGCGTTTCAAATTTTTTTCTTAAAAATGTTTTAAAAAATTTGTTTACAAAAGCTTATTTTTTTTAAGGAATAAAATAAGATAAAAATACTTCAAGACGCTTTTTGACTTACATATCAGTCAACATATCCAGGGTGGGTCATCTAGTGGTTTCTTTTTAAATCATAAGTTATTTTGACACTGACTGCTGTTTCCCGCTCGAAATCTGACAGAAGTTCAGTATCATACCTCCATCCGCACGACCATCCGCTTTGTTATCGCTTTGCAGTTTTGGCCTCAGAGTAGCTTGAATTTGACAAAGATTTTGGGCGAAAAATCGTCTTTTCTGACGAGACGTTAACAAATAAAATTGTTATTGTAAATAAAACGTTATTGTCCAGAAACTAAGGCATCCACAGAGAGTGACATTTTGGTGTGGATTGTTGGCATCATTTGAATATTTTTTTTTTCGGAAATGAGGCTGGCAATAACGTTTCGGTCAACGGTGGCTGTTAAAAAGCCATGTTAACTGACTTTTTTTTTACTGAAATTGAAGACATGGATTTGGACGATCTCTGGCTTATACAGAATGGCGCCATGCCTCACAGTCCATGCCAAAATCGATCTTTTAGGCACCAAACTGCCAAACCGTGTTATCAGCCATCTTGGCGATGTCAATTGGCTGATTCGGAGCTGCGATTTGAACCCTTTGGAGTTTTACTTTTTTCTTGTGGGGAACATTGAAGGACCGATGTTATGCCAACAATCCGAAAACGATTCAAGCCTTAAGCCAATATCATCCAAGCAATCCGTGAGCTACACCCCGAAACCATCAACAAGGTCTTGGAAAAAACGCTTCTCAAAATGAAATACGATTTCGTTGCCTTGAATTTAACTCTAGAAAACATTCCCCCTAAAACCAATAGGCATTTTTCAATATGGTGGATATCGAAAGCTTTTCTAATAGCCGTCTTTATGATACTCATAAGCCGTAAAATGTATATCTTTACTCTACAACAAGAGTGATACTTAAAATTTTCGTATGAAAATAGATTGTGAGATTCTTTTCTTCATTTGACGACAGGTTCCTACCCCTAGCTCCTTTAAGATTTCCAACGAAGCAGCTAGCAGACTTTTAGGCACAACAGTTCTCTAGAAAAAATCAATTCGGAGGAAACATGAATGAATGATAAATGAATTATGTATTGGGGGTTTTGCACTGCGACCTGAACATCTATTGTGCCCCCACTTAAATATGAATGAGTTGGCTCATCTTCTTAATATATATAATTCTTCTGTGAGTGTGTATGTCACTGAACTTCTCTTAAACGACTGGATCGATTTTGATGAAATTTTTTGTGTGTGTTCAAGGGGATCTGAGAATGGTTTCGATTCACAATTAAAAAAAAAAAAATATTCGTTGTTAGCAACGCGAGCACGGGCGGCAAGTTTTATATAGTTTTTCCTCCAATTCTATTGCTTTTAGGAGTCTTAGCATTTGGGGACCTTCAGAGAGGATAGGTCGCTCTCTTTCACCTGATATTGTCCCGGATGGTTTTTCCTTTGGTCCATGAGTGGAAAACATCTTTCTAGTATGTTATCTGGTGTTTCCTCATGCTTGTTGCAGAATCCACAAGTGGCACTGCTTACCAAGTAAACCTAGGTATCTGCTAAGTTTCCAGTGTCTAATTACAATACCTGTTATTATTCTGAGGCTATTTCTACTTATGTTAATGCAGTTTTCGAAACGTTGCTAGTTGTAATTGCCCAGTAGTAGTTTCGCCTGCTTCAGCTTTGGGAGTTCTTTCCAATTTCTGGATCTGCTTGCCTCCTATTCTTTTTAAATTTATTTGTGATGACATTTTCTCCTATTCCTCAATAGGGCTCAGACCCTGTTAAAGATGTTAATGTGCCTATTTTTTCTAAGAAGTCTGCCTCTTCATTTCCGTGAACAACCACGTGACCAGGTACCCAGTGAAGTGTGACCCTATTCTGTTTGCCAAGTTCATTTAGCCTGCTTATGCACTCCCACGTCAACTTAGAGCCAACTGTATATGAGCTTAGTGTCTTGAGTGCCGCTTCACTATCTGACATCATGGAAATGATCTTGTAACGATAGTTCTTTTCGAGATTTCGAACCACGTTTACCTCCGCTTGGAAGATGCTGGTGGACTGCCCCATCGGTATGGAAAGTTTGAAGGTTTGTTACTGTGGACCTACTGATTAAGTCCCTTTCCCAGAGACCAATAATTTTGCCTGTCACAGTTACTTCCTTTGATAATCTCATTGCCGCACTTCTGATGACCTCTTGTAGAGGGGATAGATGGAGAACAACCTCCAAAGCTGCAGAAATCCAGCTCCCGTAATACAGATACAGATACACGCGTGCCTTTGGACTTTTTCTAGGGTTTTCCTAGTTGTTGATAATTCGGTTCTCTTGTGCCATGCAACCGCACAATAGGTAATGACGAATCTTACCATCATCCACCTGAAGATGTTCGGCTTGTATCCCCTTGCAAATCATTAGGGCTTTTGTGACTTTCCCGACTATAGCTTTCAACATATTTTACCTCCCCCAAAAATTGTTCTTTAGGAGCTGATTAAACGGATTTGGCTTGACACAAGCTTTTTTTTCTCTCCAGCCAAAATATTACCAAATACCTTTTTGTACATCTCACTGACGTTTATACCATCGCGACTTGTATCTCATATCCACGATGCTCTTCCAAGCTCGCTCATTATGTAATTTTTCTTTTATATTTTTTTTTTCTTAATTGTTGTACGAGTAGTTGTAAGTAATGCTATTTTTTGCTGCCAGCCACAGCCACATTGGAATACCGTTCCATTGCGCGATCGACAGAAGAAGATGATTTATGAGGCTTTAGTTAGCTATACAAGATATACTCGACTCGTACCACTGCTATCCACTCCATGAAAAGGTCACAAAAAGACGCACCACCATTGGTATATCCCGTCATGACAACGACATCGACAGTATCTCGGATAAGACACCACCAACTCTGAAACTCTTTCCTGACTCTTTCCATCACCAGCCATTGTTGAATGCTGTGCACATTTTTAATTAAAGTTCCGCATTATTGCATTATTATGCTTTGGTAATTACCTCGCACGTTTGGAACTAATTAAGGCCTCCCAAAGTCAAACGAAAATCCGATTGCTCCTCCTCTGATTTTGGGTGGTGGCGATTGCTGCTGGCGGTATAGCTTTTAAATATTAATGGATTCATGGCGAAATATGACTTTTTGACTCAGCATCCTGTTGTTGCGGGTGAATCGAGAGTATATTGATGGCTTGACCATGACTTAAGATTGGCAGTTATAAAAAGTGTATAATTGTAGGTTTATACGAGTATGAACGACCTCAATCGTCAATACTATGGTTACAGGGCAACTTTTCAATAATCTTACTTTAGGTTGCACTTCATCCTTGAGTTATACATAAATGTAGCCTTCAAGTTATGCGGATTCATCCTATAAAGACCCGCAGTAAGAGCCTTTATTTTGAACGGATGTTTGGGGGCAGTAGTTTTTCTGTGAGAATAATTTATCAGAATTCTTTTGGTACCTTCACAGCAAGACTTTGAATTGGTGTGAATTGCTGGAATGAAGAAAAACCACAATTCCATGGACACATCGATTCAGAGCCCCTTAACAATGACCATTATCTGCCTTGGAGTGGTAGGCTTATATTTCTTGTTTTGCTTTATTTCGTGTTCCGTTCTTCTGTGCGGGCTCAAAGGAGAGTTCGAGGTTGTGCGCGAAGTGACCTCGAATGAGTTTAAGTTCCTTGTTATGGGGAAAAGGTTAACGTGAGTACATTGTACATTGTGTTGCTTGCACGCGGGAGACTCTGAAAGTGAGAGGATAACAAGATTTTCTTGTCCAGAGTCATTTATCTCAGGATCAAGGTGAATTCTAGCTGAGGGTCTGAGTATTATTTTAAAGTGATTTTGCATTTTTTTTTTTGTTTAAATTTTTCTTGTGTAAATATTTGGGAATTGCAGCTGAAATAAAATATGTATTGTTTAAAAATAAATGGCACCTTTTGGAATGCCGGGAAGATTATGCATCTTACGGGCTACGCAATAATGACTTATTTAGTAGTTCCGAATTATTTATCCAAATTAAAGCAAAAGCTGGGAATATTTCTGTTTTATTAGATTCTACCGTGTTAACATTTAAATACATTTTTTTATGTTTTGTGGGTAGTTTAACTATTTTTTTTTCTAATATTTGATTTCTCTGGAATATTTATGGAAATTAGACAATTTTTAGGGTTTTTCAAAGATCGCGACGTTCAACAATGTCTACTCTTAAAGGAAAAAACCTTTTAGTTTTTAGGTGGCAGCAGCTAGATCGTTGCAGACCTTGAGCGTGACGCGCTAACCAAACCATGTCCGTTGTGGTATCAACTGTTTGCCAAGATACGCCAATCTGTTGTTCAGGTGGAAATCATCAAATTGGGCAAAATGAAATTGGTTGCCATCGATGCAATGCCTCCGCCGATTTAAAAGAAGTACAAATCGATGATCCCATCAGCAGCAACCACCACGAAATAGTGACTATATCTATATCTACCTGTTGCTTACATACTTATTCAAGAAGACGGTTTAGTTCGTACCTTTAGAAACCTCAAAATTTAAGCTGTTTATCGTGGCTCGGTGACAACCAGTGGTGCTTTTGCGGAAACAAATGCAAAAAATGAAATTTGGAATATGGATTTCTTTGATTTATTTTTTCATATTGCTCTATGTTTTCTCAAAATTGGGCAAATTTATAACAAGGAATTTGCGAGATACAGCGCTGTAAAGTTACCCTTTCTTCAAGTTTTGAAATTAAGGTAATTTCTTGCATTAACTTTTTTTTCATGAATAGTAATATTTTAATAACTGTTTTTAAAAATAAAATTTGTTTAATAAATAATATGCTAACTAGCTTTCAAAATAAAAAAAAAATGTGTTCCATCTTTTAGTTGTGCTAGGACTGATCATCTCGAATTAATATATTAATTTTCTTTCCCTAGATACGAGTATACAGTTTTACTTACATTAAGCTACGTCTAGTGGTTACTATTTTTAGAAAGCTACAATATTCAACTAACTAATTTCGAAAGAATTGTATCCGTCCTGATCCGATCTTGAAGCCAGTGTACAAATTTGTTTCACTGAACCCGATTTAAAGAACACGGTTTTGATTCGGTCATGTTGAAAAACTTGTAATTTCATGGCTAATAATGGTTGGAAAGAATACAACCAAGACTTTATATTTGTTAAAAATATATATCTTTCAATTAAATATAAAATAAAATTAATTCTTTGACGGATCTCTGATATATGTATTCAATATTAAGCTCAAATATTTTTTCTTGCCTCAAATTTTTTTTATTAAAATGAACTTATAGTACTTTAAAAATTATGTAGTTAAATATTTTAATCCAAATTTTTTTATGGCACAGAGAAGGTAATAAATAAAAAACTAAATTTTTTTGGGTTTGTACTTGAAAACGAGTTTTTGTTTCCAAATAATAAACAAATAATTAGTAGAATTTGTATTCGTTTTTTATGAACGTGAACAGATTTTGAAGGCTGTTGCATGATTTTTTGTAACCAATGTCCTGAAAATCCTTTCAGAATTAGTACTTTACACAAGGTGGGGTTGTGATGGTTCATCTGGGCAGAGCCAATATATGCAGACATTTTCTATTAGCAACCAAGAAGCATCGGATTCTCATCTTTTCATGACATCGATTGTCCCTTTGAAAATGACAGCAACTACTGGGAAAAACAATATAACATGGATAAATCCCCGTCCGTCTTCAACGAGATATTGCAGAGCTCTAAAATTTGAATATAAGAAATAAAACCTTGAGCTAAGCCTTCAGAGATAAATGTTGCAATCTGAGATCCTGAATGAAGAAGCTCTTATTCTATGAATGTCACTACGTGCACGGATTCGATTTAAGGAGTACATATTGCACTTGGGATATAACTTAGGCTTTAAAGCGTAGAGAAAAAATGAGCCTACTTGTGTTATTAAGGAACAAGGAAAAAAATGAATTCAAGCGGATTTCACATCAAAGTTTGGAATAAAAATTGACTTTGAAAAGCAACCGGTATAACGAATGATGGCAATACTTCACGAAGATTTTTCGGAAATACAAATGTAGCTGCAGAAGAAATAGACATTAGATTGATAACCAGACTCGCAGTCATATTGGAACTTATTTGCAGCAATTTTTCAATCAATACCCCAAAATTTATTTTTAATGAAGAGACAGCTAAGCTCGCGATATCGTTATACCTTTGGTATCACATCTCCCTAACTGTTCACAACATTTTACTAAAGGGAGCAGAAGTAACAGAAAGTGCATCCTTGCCATTTGGATCACTTTCAAAAGAGGACCAACAATGTAGGAGTAAGGACTATAAGTACTTGAGACCCACCACTCCAGGAAGTTTTTTCGGTTATCAACGAATGAGGATTTATTCCATATAATCCTGATATTATCCGATCCATTTATGACCCAATCAAGACCTGAATCACAGAAAAAAAATATCTTCCTTTGAGTGAAGAAGCTCTTGAAAAAATGAAATAGCTAATTAATATTATCAATAAATATGTTTACTCATTTATTTATTTCTTATGTTTGATATATGCTTGTGTTATTATGTATGTATTTAATTATTTAGCTTAAGAACACAACAAACACACAAGCAAATTAAAAAAATGTTTTTTCGGTATAGCCAATAAACCCTGAAAATCAGAAAAATGTCAATAACTTTTCTCTTAATGACTTTTTTTTTAACCAAATTTTGTCGGAATATGTGTAAGCCCAGTCTAAATATGCATGTAAAATTTCATTTAATTCCGTTACATAGTTCAGATTTTACGGATTTATTTTTTTCCGCTCTCCCATACAAATGGCACCACTGACTGTGCGACGACGACGGTGGGAACAAGTCATTGGTATTCGGTATTTTGTCTTGATAGCTCCATATTCTTAATCCGTCATTAACACTCCAAACTATGTTCTTCCAATTATCGCCATGAGTATAGGAGTCACCAAAATTTGTTCCCCAATGTGCTGTTACGATAGTTCTGTAGATACTATAAAAGAACAATAGATACTAAATAATTCGTATGACAGCTTGTCGTCTTGTCTAAAATCTTTTTGATAACAAAGATGTCAATGCGACTAGGATGGGGAATGGCGTCACCATCTCCATTATTTTGTTTCTCAAGAAGAATCTTTCAAAAGAACGCACCCACATTTTCAGACTGATCTGTAAAAATGTTTTGTTGTGGAAGTGAATTTCGCGTGCTCATTAAAGACTATTTCTTTCAAGAAAAAAATCGTCAATCAAACCAAACAAAATCTTGACAAATTTTGTAGGGGCTCTTCAATATTCAGCACAAGTAATGCCCAACATTCTAGTCGCCCAATTGAGTTCACCACACCAGAAACGTTCGATAAAAGCCATGATTTGATAATGGACGATCGGCGAGTGAACGCAATCATTTGACAACTTCAAATGAGTACTTGGCGATCTTCAAGAAAAATTCGTAACCACGAATGAAACATGGATTCACCACAATACTAGAGAAAAATAAACAGTGGGAACCATGGGCTCCTTCTGGTGAAGCGAAGTAGAAGAGGGCTAAAGCGGGTTTGTCATGGAGACAGGTTTTTAAGATGTGCATGGTCTTATTTACATTGATTACCTTAAAAAGTATTAATCGATTACCATCATAAGCAGAGCTGCTCGATCGATTTCAAGCCGATTTGAAGGGAAAATGGGCACATTTGGCGAAGAAAAAATTTCTTTTCCACCAGAACAATAAACAGGACGGCGCAAAAGCCCGCAGTCGCAATTGCAAAATTTTATGAATTAGGTAACGAACTCCTCTATTATCCAGCATATTCCCCAGATCTAGCCCTTGTGACCAATTTGTATTTCCAAACATTAAGAAATAGTTCGGAGATAAGAGATTTGGGTCAAACATCAAGAGGGCATCATTTAACAAAGGCTTATTTTGAGGAGTTTGAGAAACCGTATTATGTATTTTTAGGGCATCAAAAATTTGAAGAAACGTTAGATGAAGTGTATCAAGCTAAAAGAAGACTTTGTTGGAATCAAATATTGTTCATTATTTAATTTTTTAGAGACTTATTGATTCACTCTCGTGTCTTCACCGATGCGACGTTTAATGGGGAAGTGTGCGTTCTCTGTCATCATTCACAACACAGAAAAGAATTTGAAAGGGATTTTCTAAGCGATGTTAGGAAGGTTGGTGCCTCTGTAATTCTGTCATTTATTCATTGAGCTTATTTTTCTCAAATCAAATTGATCACACGAGAAATATTGTGAAAAGTGGTATATTCCATTCCAAACGCATACAAAAATTGGTTTTTTAAAATCCTCCAAAGGCTTTGAAAAGAAAATTCATATGTACGTACATAAAAAATATGAAAAAGCTGCTTTTGAAGGCCTAAATTAGCCGTTTTTATTGGCAAATGTATAGACAGTGAAGCAAAATTTTTGAAATGTTAGCAAGAAAATAGCAATAGTGTGGATAAATCAACACATAAGAGGGCGGTTAAAGTTTTGGAATAACTGGAATAGAATGACACTCAATCACTGACAGGTTTTCATTATTTGAGGATGTGTTCATTGATATTTTTTTTAAATTTCTTGCTTTGTTTTCACTGGATCAAAACGAGGTGCTTTGAAATATTAGTATACAAGTTGGCGTTCAATGCATGCCAATCCATTGACCTCTTGACGTCATTAAAAAATAATCAATCTTCAACAAACATATTGGAGCAAAATTTTAGTCGAATTAGTACGATGTTAAAGCTGTTTTAGTATGAAACTAGGTTATTAAAGTTAAAATCATTTAATATGTATTTTATTTTTTTAGGATTGTGCTAGCTTCACATGACACTTTGACATTATAATCATCAAAACAGGTCTGTTTACTTAGTTTCTTGCATGAACTGTCATTTTTACTTGCAACTTATAGTTACTATAAGGCAAGTTATGCATTCGGAAAAAATAAACGAACTCGAGATTTTGATCAAAGATGACATTACGATGATAGCGAAGACAAAAAAAGTTGGTCTCGAAATTCTGTCTGTCTGTCTGTTCGACTACAGCCTAAACGGCTCGGCCGATTTTCTTCAAACTTGGTAGATATCATTTTTAATTTTCCCCCCACACGTTGTTTTCTTTTTTTTTAAGGCCAAAAATAACGGTACCTACCATACGAATTTTTTTCGAAATTTTATAAATATTTTTTTTTCAAAAACTCTCCCACAAAAAAATTTTATTTAGTTAAAGCTAAAAAAACTTAAATAGAATTGTGTATTCAAATTTTCGAAAAAAAATTTTTTGGATATTTAAAAAAAACTTTTTTTTTCAAAACTCAATATTTCGAAAACCCCATGCTAGATTTTTTTTAAACTTGATAAATAAAAGTTTCTCAATATAATCTACAATATGTGAGAAAAAAAATTTATTTTACCTAAAAATAAAGGTACCCACCATACAAATGCTAAAAAATTTAAGAAAATGGTTGTCAAAAATCGTATTTTTCTCGAAAACGGCGCCTAGAATTTTGATATTTTTTTTTCTTTCAAGTAATTTTTATGATCTTTAATTTAATAAAAAAAATTGAAACTAACATATTACAGCTTGTACCTACCATAGAACCATTTTTTCGATTTTTGAATTTCTCATTATCGACATAACGGATCTTAATGAAATTTTTTATAGAGAAGCTTCTAAAAAGTCTACAAAACATTGCATTTCAAAACTTAAAAATTAATATTTTTTTATTTTTTGAAAAAAAAAATCTATTTTTTTCTGAAAATTCGATATCTCAGAAACGGTTCAATGTTTTTTTTTTTGTAAATTTAATTTTTATTGGAACATTAATAAAAACATTAAATTGGCGTACCGAAATTTTTTCTTAAAAATGTTTTAAAAATTTTGTATATAAAAGTTAATTTTTTTAAGAAACCACTACAACGAAGTATAATTTTGTTCTTGCATAAACTAATTTTTGCTTACAACAAAAAAAAACAAAAAAAAATTAAAAAATTGTTTATTAGAATTTTTTTATTATTTAAACTAAATTAAATTTTAGTAGTGCTTAGCTCCAACTACTAAAGGAGTTGTTTTAGTCATTTAAAAAATGAATTTTATCCTTATGAACAGTTTTCTCTAATAATATTCGTTTTTAAGTGTTTTAGTGTATTATAAAGGAGCAAGTTCGTGCGACCCAGTCGTGCATTTTATTTTAGATGTGTTCCGAAGCAATTTATTAAGAAAACGCTTTAGTACAATACTAGTTAGAAAATGTTCAAAATTAATAATAAGTGTATAAACTACTTTAAGGTTAGCAAATTGTTAAGTAGTATCATACTTATACTCGTACCTTAATAACATCTGAAATCAAATTGAAATGAATGTTCTATTCTGTTTCCCTTTCTTGTGACAGTTCTTACTTGTTACTATGTATATTTGTATATACTATATTTTCTATCTGTTATTTAAGAGTATGAAATTTCATCGAAGTATGGCTGCGATGTCAATAAAAAGTTAAAAAAATGGTATTATATTTTTCTGTTACTTTGCGGCGACATTTGGAAAGATATCTTTAACTGTCAAAATAAGGGAATTGAATTCTCATAGAAATAATTAAAATGTCATTTCCATTGAAATCACTAATGTTGAATTTAGACGGCTTACTAGTTTTCATAATTTTGTCCATTTAACTTTAACTTGCGACTTAATTATGAAGATACTTTTAGATCCGCCATTATTCTCGTAAAAAGAAATTGACAAGGGAAAATCACGTTAAATTTTAAATACGCTGGACGCTGGTGTCGTGTTGATGTAAGCTTGCTTGAAATATTCTCCAAGTTTATTTAAACTGTTTTTTTTCCTATTGGTTTTGACAGAAAATTGTAAAAATGTGTGTGAAATTTCAAGTAAATAACCAAAGCTAATATTGTACGGCCACCATTTTGTAAATCATGACATCATATTTGAATAATTTTGGGGTTTCAATTCTTTGCGACTTTTATAAGATATAAGATATAATAAAAGGCAGATTGATCCTGCTGATTTTTTTCTGACACATTGATAGTACCTTCAGTGCGCCGTTATTTGACATCGTGTAAATGCATACTATTAAGAATTGATTTCGTTAACTATTTTTCAAATCTTTTTAGGAAAGTCACAAGTTGTGACTGTCAACCCAAAGGAGGCCCTGAGGGCAAAACGAAGGAATCGACGCTGAATTTCTTCAAGTCTTTTGATATCAACAATATGATAAAGCGACCACCCTTGGCTAACATATTCAAGTCAAAGTCGTTCAAAGGTCTTACAAAGAGATTTCTAACGAAAGGAACTGAAAACTCCTTTGACCAACGCTTGATATAACCAAGAGCTAGGGGTAGCCATAATATGATATGAAGCTGAGCTCACTATCGCAGATAACAACTAGGTCCCGAATTGTGGTTATTCTGGAAACAATGCTTACATTAATGTAATAGTCTCGGAGTGATGGGCGAAGATGTTTACAGGAATATGTGATTACTTGGCATTAACTCGTACCTACAATATGTTCCAAATTGTTCTTTTGACACCCAATAAAAAACATTTTTCAAATCCTTCTGCAAAGGCAAAGTACATATCATCAAATTAAGAAATTACTGTAAAAATGTTCATATCATCCGCATAATGTAGATGGTTCCAAATGATCAACCACAGATTCGACGTCATTTATCGTCAAGACGCCAGATTTCCGAGTGAAAGGGTCTGACATTAGAGATCTAAGCAAGACTCGATAATTACAGTGTAATATGATTCCATCCATATTATGAAATAAGGAGAGAATCAAATAGCTTTTAGTTTGAATGGGATAATTTTGTGTGAAATTTTATCAAAGGCCTTGCTAAAGTCCGGGGCTTTAACATCAACTTAGTTTTTTATTTGGCCAGAGCGAGGAAGACATAATACAAATATGATATCGAGACATGCCTTTGACCCCTAAAATTCGTAAAGAAAATCAAGTTATCAATAAGTCGCTGTCAACAGTTAAAAGTATTTGGGCCGTAAAAGATATCGCACGTTGTAGGCTAGCTGTCCAACTTTTATGTTTTTTTTTTTTTTAATTTTGCGCCCACTTAAGGGATTAAGCGTTTTAGAAATGTTGGCGAGCATTTTAAAGGAGGTATCGATACATATTGCTTTGAATGTCTGAATATCATAATGAGAAGGAAATATAGAATCGGTAACGCATTCCACATTCGTGAAGTGCAGTTATAGAAAGAATCTCTGAATTTAACAGTACGTCTGAAGCGCGAGTATTACGGTTAAATTGTTTATGTTTATGGTATACGAGTACATTTACTTCCCAAGTGCTTGTTTTGATGTCTACTCAGCAGTCTTTGACCCTTAAATATTAAAAATTTGAATTTTAATTTAGCTTCTCGAACGTCAATACGTCCGATGATGACCACAAAAATGTTCTTTGAAAACAAAAATCAATATTAGAGCCAGATTTTCAACGCGGGATCACCTACCCTTCCAAGTTTAACTCAAGTTAAGCACTTACTTTGGTCAGTTAACTCCTAAGCCAGGATGATCAACCACTTAAAAATTGGGCCTTAAACTGCATTATTACCCTTTCAATCTTACAAGAAAATGTGTTAAGTTAACAGATTCAGAGTTCATGTTTTATACGGGGTGCATGAGAAAATAGTTGTGGCTCTGTCAGGAGGATCATGATTTTTGCAGAAATCAAATGAATGACGAAGATTCATCATAAATATTCGATGTACAGCCCCCGGACATCGTCGATTGGCCAATAGGTAAATGCCAAGGGATCATCTTTAAAACTGATGTCTGTTGAATATTCATAGCCTAACTACTAATGCGACCTCTGATCGATTACAAACAAAAGAAATACGAGCTTAAGTTGAAGTTAATCGTTTTTCTGAGCTTTGATGTATAATTGGAATGATTTTGTTTTTCTTTAAATTGGAGGTAAATTCCTTTCTACTATTTTAAGGTATTTTCTTCGACCTTCTTTTGGCTTTTTAGTTTGCTTTTTAAATCATTAATAATTAATCCATTAAGGCGACTCACTTTAAGGCTGCTGTTGAGGTCATGGATGAGAAGCTATCCGATTTAAATGAGACTTAAAAATACGCTCTCTAACTCGAGTTTGATTTTTGACTATACGCTAATTAACTGCGAATAGCTTTCCATTGTTTTTTTTGCTAATATTTCGCGCACGATACATTTTTTGATATTATTTTTTTTTTTTTTTTTTGTATTCCATGGATACGAGTACCTTCTGTTGGAGTAAATTGAGTAATTAACGAGAGTTTGAAAGAGAATATGATGCAATGACAGTGGCGTGCGCTGCTAACACATTGCATTTTAAGGCAGCGATTTTCATTTATGTGGGAGGAACGTGCAAGTGGGGCAGACGTTCAAGACAAGAAACCAATATAAATAACTATGCGGTTACATAAAGTTTAAGTTAAGTAATTTTTAGTCAATTTGAAGACCACTCGTTGAGACGAATACACACCGCCACCACAAGACACGGAGACGGTGCAATATATATTTTTTTCTTTCTGAAAATAAAAATATTTCGAAAGAAAATTTGGTGAAGTGAATTTATCGTGAGAAAATTTTCAAAAAAAAAAATATATATAGGAAGATTGCTGACAGCTCTTTTGATCGAACATCTTCTTTTTTTTTTGCTGTTTGTGAGAGGAAATTGTTTTTGTCTAAGGATGATCATTCTTCTGTTATGATAAATGATACCTCATTTTTTGTGACCATGGTATAGTATTACAATAGACGTTACTTTATTTTGAAATTGATAGAAACATTTTCATTTAAACAGCTTATGATTTATAATGTATTCTGTACCGAAGTTCATTTACTTTGTGGAGCAATACAATTTTTTTAACAAGAAAGTGTTTTTCTTAATAAAATAAGGGAATTTGAAAGGTGAAAATCATAATCAATGAAACGAATTTCAAGTATAATTTTATTCAAACGAAAGTAATCCATTTTATATATGTTAGGTTGCTGGATAACCTTTTGAGTCGTTTGAAGTAAGTCAATTCATTTTTCACTTTGGACAGAATTTGTGAAAAAATATCACTTATCAAATGTTAGGAGCAAAAATATATATAAAAAAAGAACAATTTATTTAGGTTTATCTATCATATATTTTTTTAATGAAAAATCCAAACCCTTTATATTTAAGAGACTTAAATGTTAAAATAGACAAATATTTAGAAACATAAAATTCAATTTTAAAATGGTTAGAACAACTCATTCAGTAGGCAGCAGAGCTCGTGAGAAGCATTGGCTATAATCGAATTAACTGTCAAGATCTGAACTCAAACCTGGTGATCCCAAATATTCTACATTAGCTGCTTGTTAGCAGGAAGACAATTATATATCCACCTCTACATATAAAACTGGGACTCATGAAGCAGTTTGTTAAATCTTTGCCAACTAAAGGAGAGTGTTTCAAGTACCTCATTTCAGCATTTCCTTGTCTGTCTTTTGAAAAACTAAAGGCCGGATTCGGCAGCTCATTAAAAATGAACATTTTATTACGACAATGGCAGAACTCCGAAAGAATGAAAACATTATCAAAAACTTTAATGAGAATACGCGAGCAGAACACAGAAATTGTTCAGCAACTTTTAGAGAACTCTAAAATGCTTGGTTGCAACATGAGCATCAAGGTGCATTTTCTGCATAACCATCTTTCTGACTTTCTGAAAAATCTACTTGTAGCAGGATAAGCGATTCCATCAATATCTAAAGATCACGGAGGCACGGTACCATGTAGATGGGATGTACATATGATGGCTGACTATTGTTGGAGCATAAGGAGAGATTGTCAACAGAATGAACACTCCAGGAAAAGTTATAAGTGAAAATGTTTTCCTTGAAATGTATGTTTGCCGTTTTGATAAAGAAGTTTACTTTTTTGTAAAGAAAATTATTTTCTTTTAACATTTTGTTTTGTAATTGTTTCCTAAGTTTTTTTGTTGTATGCACATTTTGTATCCATTTTTAATGATGAGTACCGAAATTTTTCGAAAAACTGTTATTTGTCAAGCATCAAAAATATCAAAAACATGCCATTTTTTTTTTAATTTAAATACACAATACTACAAGTATTAAGACTTTTCGGGGGCTTCCAAAGTTTATCATTACAAGTTGTAATATTTTTTGACAAAATCGAAAACAAAAACAAAATTCTATGGGAAGTACCATTCGTAAACATTTTTTTTGTCAACCATAAGCTAGATTTTAATTTAAAAAAAATTTAGATTTTTTCCATAGATTATGGAATAGATCTTGAAAAAAAAAGGAATATTTTTGTAAAAAGAACAAAATCTTTTTTTGGAAATCTTTTCAAAATGTTATCTACCAAGTTTAGAGAAAATCTGCCGATCCGTTAAGGCTCTAGTCGAACAGACAGGCAGATCTTCAGAATTATAAAGCCCCTTTTTTTCGTCCTCCCTACCATCATAGTGTCAAGTCTAATCAAAATCTCGAAACTTTTTTTTCCGAATGCATAACTTGCCATATAATTTTAATTGAAGAATACACTGTCGACTTATTTTTACTTGCGATATACTATGTAGGTACTATAGGGCAAGTTTTGCATTTGGAAAAAAAATCGAACTCGAGATTTTGATCAAAGTTGACATTACGATGATAGCGAAGACGGATAAAGTGGGTCCGACAATTCCGTCTGTCTATATGTCCGTATGTCTGTATGTCTGTACCTCGATCTACAGCCTTAGCCACCGGACCTATTTTCTTCAAACTCTGTACTCAAGGGTCTTCGGTGATTTCCTAGAGGAGAAATTGAAATTTTGTTTAGCTCTAAAACTAACGGTATCCCCCATACACCCGTATTGCAAAATCTTATTAATTTCGAAAACGGCTGTAACGATTTTGATAAAAAAAAATTATGTGTGATATCATGGACATGTACTACATTTTTGTAAAAAAAAAAATTTGGGGCAAAATGTTATTAATGGTACCTGTCATAGAACTGTTTTCTTTCTCATTAACGGCTCTAACGATTTTAATCAAAAAATTTCATCAGAAGCCCCCTTAAGTTCAAAATAATATTGTATATAAAAATATTCGAAAAAAATATGTTTTTGTTTTTTGAAAAAAAAAATACAATTTATTTTTTGAAAAATCAAAATCTTGAAAACGTGTGAACTATTATTTTTTGAAATTATATCCAAAAATCTATATTACTAAGAACTTAAAATTGGCATCCCAAATTTTGTTCTAGAAAAATTTTAAAGAAATTTGTTATATAAAAAATTACTTTAATAAAACAATTTTTAAACTTTATTTGCGTAAATTCATACTTTTCCGGAAATCAGGCAAATTCGTGCATTTGAACATTTGTATCTCATTCGCCCGTGTTTTATATTTATAAAATGTATTTTAAATTCTACTTTATATAACATAACTTTCACATAAGAGCAAGTTCGTGCGATCCTGTCGTGCATTTTATTTCTTTTAATTTAAATTTGATAACTTTTTTACTTAAATTTCGATTTATAATGCAAATTAGTAAAACTAATCGTTCTGAAAAAAAAATTACGAAATATATGAAAATATAACCCCAGTAACCACAAACCATAACAAAAACCTGATAGCTAATTTTATAAACCTTGCGTGGAGCTGAAGCATTTATTTTGAACATCAACAATCAACTATCACCTAAGCTGAATCCACCCCTGTATGCTTTAATTTTATAATTATTAATTAAATATTTCAAAATTCTGTAAAACTTACATTTTCTAAATTCAGCATTTCAAAATTCTGTAGGCCCATAATTCTGTTTTTGAAAATTCTGCAAAACTATTTTTTTTTTTAATTTTCAAAATACTCAAAACGTTATTGTGAATCTTTTGAAAAACTTTTTTTTTTAATAAAAAAATTAAATTCCAAAATCCCTTAATTAGAAAGAAAAACTTCACATTAAAAACCTAATTTAAGAAAAAAGGGTTTTCCAATAGAAATTTTTAAACTTTGACAGGTGATTGCGGTCATATTTTTGAGACTAAATCTGTGAAATTGGCTGTCATTTACTAACTCGGTCTTGCCAAATCAACATGCAGAGCTACAGCATTCCACAAGATGTGCAAATAATTAAATTGCTTTTTGAAAGTGGGTCTTCTGTCCGAGCAACTATTAGCGCGCATCACCAGACCCCTCTTTACCACTGGGCCCACTGGGCCCAGGCCCAGGGCCCCGCAATCACCAGGGGCCCCCCAATTGTTGAAACATCACTTAACCTTTATTGGTCTATTTTCAAGAAATAAAATATTTCGATACAATTTTAGATGCATAAAGAATGATCAGAATCCGTACTTTCTTTGCTGAACAACAACCTTTGCTGAACATTTTAAATCACATTCCCTGCGGAATTACATATATTCAAATTAAAACAGAAATATGAAGCACCTATAAACAATGCTCCGCTGTGAATAACTCTCGACTGAAAAGGTAAAGTATCTTAAGTCGACTTAAGATATTTCGCGTTTTTTATTGAACCTTAGTGCCATTCTAAAGGACTACAGTTCTATCTTATCGGCATTCCTATATCTCACTTCTTTGCTTTTTTATAGACAAAAACAATTTCATCTTATGTTCAAAAGACACATCTCTACACGAGGTAAAATATCTTAAGTCCACATAAGATTGTGTGTTCTGCTTAATTGTAAAACCTAAAATAGACATAAGATTATATTGTCTGAAGACTTTCTTATTATTGTGAAATCGTAAATCATATTAAGTTGATTTAAGATATTTTCGCGCGTCCAAACAGAAACAAAAGTCATCCTTAAGTCGGCATAAGATAAAATAGTTACTTAAAAAACTTCCGAAAAAGTGTGAAAACGCAAATCATCTTATGTGAACATAAAATAATTTTTTGAATTTAAAACTGAAATTTTTCTCTCCCTAAGTAATAATAGGATATTTTACCGTTTGCAAACCTAAAAAAATGCCCGTAATGACAAGGACATGAGATAGGCTGAGTTCGTAATTGCAAAACTGCCGCAGTCCTGCAAAAATTGCGTTCATAATTGTAAACAAACAGCATCATCTCTGCATGAGCATGGCAACATTTGTGTTCATAAAAGTAAACTTACAGTCAACATGCGGTCAATTTGGCATGTTTTTTTTTATGTTGCTGAATTTGCAGGAAAATGGCAGAGGATCTAATGTGAGTAATTTTTTTTTTGAAATTAATTTATAATCGTACAAATTAATATTGTACATCTTTGATAAGAAATTAATAACTATCCATCCACAGGATTGAATACGAGACCAAAGTCTGGTCCGATGCTGATATCGAACTATTTTGGCAATTATGAACTCATTTTTAACAAAGTATGATGACTGCACACATGCTGTTGTAATTGTGTTCATAAATGTATTCGAAGCATGTTTTAGGCAGTGCAGGGGCAACAAACATTGCAATTACGAACTCAGCCATATTTTTAAGCGTAGTTTGGTTCTGGATTTCCCTTTGTGCGAACGTTTTTCTTTTAGTGGATGAGTTGATAATTCAGTTCTTTTTTCATTTAGTGTTTCAGGCAGTGTTGTTTCATTCGCGATTGAAAAGTTATTACTAATAAAACACATCTACATACCACAAAGAAGAGTTGAAATGCACGACTGGATCGCACGAACTTGCTCTTATGTAAAAGTGCTTTGGAATTTAAAATACATTTTATAAATATAAAACATGGATCTAATGAGATAAAAATGTTCAAATATATGAAATTGCCGTCTGATTTCCAGAAAACTAAAGCAAACAAAGCTCAAAAATCGTTTTATTATTAAAAGAATTTTTTATACAAAGAATTTCTTTAAAATTTTAAGTAATTACATAGTAGTATTGGTGCAAAATTCTAAAAAGACTAGCGCAAAATTTTAAACAGCCTGTTGTTATTAATTTCTTAGTACGATACTACTTAAAAATTTGCTAACTTTAAAGAAGCTTACTAACTCATTCATAATTTTAAACATTTTCTAACTAGTATCGTACTAAGCCAATTTTCTTAATAAATGGTTTCTTAACATACCTAAAACAATGACAGTGATTTTTTTGTATTAAGTACTTAAATAAAAACCAGAAAATATCATCTTAAATCTCTTTTGATCAACTTTTGAATACGCAACTCATCTTAAATGGACATAAGAATTAAAAACGCCCTTCGAAAACGCGAGGCAAAATATCTTATCTCAACTTAAGATCTTGGAAATTAATATAAAATTCAGTTTAAAGAAAAACCAAACTATCTTAAGTAATATTTTTCCTTATAACGGCCGAAATATTAAAAATATCTTTATGACATTAATTTCAAAAAAAGATTATAAAATTTTACATACAAATGCTTTATTGAATAAAGTCTACATTTGAAAGATTTGTGGGAGGCAGCTTTGAAGTGTTTTTTTGTTTGAATCGCCAGTAAAAGAGGATAATTACGATATATGCGAGGAGACATCAGATATGCATCGCTCATTGAACAATTTACTTATACCCAGCAGGAAGCAGAAAAAGGACAGTATGGATGAAGTTCCATTAGATGATTATCAATCAGACAAATAATTATCCTAAATTACTCATTACTTGCACCGTTTTCGTCATTTTCAATAGTAGTATTTTTTAATTAGATACAAAATTTTTAACTCAACAGGACCACAATAGATCGTGGAACAGGCCTATCGGGGAAACCACGTTAAAAAAAAAACTGCCAAACTACCTCACGGGTGGGTGGCGCAAAAACGTGTGCATATTATTATTATGAAGAACACAACTTTTTCAACTTTTTGCATAGCTGTTTCCCCAAAATGGTGATTCTTAGGAGAAAAAGTGTATGGACAATTTTTATAGATACTTGCATGATGAATAATTTTTGCCTCACCTATTTTTATGATAAAACTTGCCATTAAGCTGAAAAATGCAAAAAAACAATTTTTGCAACATTTGACCTTGAATAAATTTTTTTCCACACGTCGTCGCCGTCGGATCGATCGGGGCTTTCGACAAATTATTTGTAATAGTGTTAACTCAACATTCATGCCAATTTTCAGCTTTGTGCGAAAGCTAATTTGACGGGGCTAGTATATAGTTTTTGTTTTTGTGCATTCAATGAGATAGATGAAAGATTACGCTTCTCACTATTTGTTCTATAGGTCAATAGTAAAGAAAATGATAAGCGTATGTTTTCGCGCATGCGGAATTTTCAGATATACTCTGGTAGTGTTAGGGTGTGACTTTGCTCATTTGATTTTTTTATCATCGTTCTGTGTCAAGTTTGTAATGTATTTTCAATTTGTGTTTTTCTAGTTAAAATGTTCCGTTTTGATCATCGTTCTGTGTAAAGTTTGTGTGTTTCATTTGTGTTCTTGAAGTACATAAAAATATACTATATATTAAATCAAAATACATATGTCTAAACGATCATACGTAAGTGGATCCGAAAAAGGGAAAAAATGCTGCAATAATTATTTATCTTTTTAATGAATTAAAAAAATATTTTTTATTTAAAAAATTAAAAGAATAAATATTAATTCAAAGTTATGTAATTTTTTCTGTATACCTTTATTACACAACATGACATTTTTATATAATCATACAGGGGCCCCATTTTCGTAAAGTGCCCAGGGCCTCCAAAAGTGTAAAGACGGCCTTGCGCATCACCCATTCTATGGTCGTTATAATTGTAGTTTCGAGAAGACCATTCGCAGTGAATAATTTGATTACACCCGTACGTCAAAGAAACGCAAGATCTGCCGAAAATATCGCCGCTTTTCTTGAGAGTGTGCAGTAGAATCCGAGACAGTCAATTTCCCGCCCGCCGCGCAAAAAAACTCGGTCTTTCGCGGGCCACAACTTGGCGAATTTTACGTCATAACGTGTGCTCCCTAACTAGGCTCTCGAGCAGTTGGAATTTGACCCCAATTTTGGTCAAAAAAATCATATTCAGCAACGAGGCCCATTCTGGATTCTGAATTGAGTAGGTACCTCAACAACCAAATTGTCGAATATGGGGTAGTCACAATCCACTCGAAATTCACCAAATTGCAATGCAACCAGAAAAAGTCACTGTTTGGTGTGGATTTCGGGCTGACGGAATCATCGGTCCATAGTCCATATTTCTTTGAGAAGGAATTTGGCGAGCGGTATCGGTAAATGATAACCAATTTCTTTCGGCCCTAATTGGATGATAGAACACCAAAAACATATGCTTCCAACAGGACGGCGCAACGAGTGGTTTCCGAACATGGTTATCTCAGGCAATGGCGTAGTGTATTGACCACCGAGATCATTCGATTTGACCCTATTTGATATTTTGCAGATTTTTTTTACTTTGGAATTATTTCTTAATTGAGATCTAAATACATGAATTCGACCTTATCTTATGATGTGTTGGCCATATCTACCTACATGATACGGGTCAGCCCCACATCCTATTTTCTTATTTTGACCAGCCATTTGTATGTTCAATTCAATAGGCTGGGCTAGGTGAGCAGCAAAACACGTTCACTAAGACCAATAAGTTAGTCCATAGCGATACCATCAACTTAATAAACATAAAGACCTTCTCCCAATTTTAACGAGTCTGGTTAACATGCAGCTCTAAATCAAGCATTAAAGAGAAAGGCAACTGTATATTTGTGCTCCCAAGGTCAAAAGCCATATACTAGAAATCGCTCAGATAAAATCTACATCTTTGGGATATAAGAGGCTATGTACTCAGAGAAGTTAAGTAATCGTTTCTTTATCTAAATTTGTGCAAACTCTGAATCCAGAAGTTATTTTTTTAATTTGGCAATCGACCGGACCATTTCTGGATATTACACGTCCACCAAATTGAATTCTCAATATGTCAATTGTTACACCCGCTGTGTGTCTTGTTGAAACCAAATACTCTAATGGCTACAACATGTCTCCATAACGATCTCCATTGGCTGTAACGTGACGGCCATTTTCATCAACCAAACAAAACATTTCACCTTAAAGCATTTATGCTGTTTGATGACCAAGCCGTGTAGCCAAAAATTCGCTTACGTGAGTTACGATCAAAAATTGACGTTAACGATCTTAAAGATTACGTCTACGATTTGGAATTTCGGTAATAATGTTTATTGTTTGTAAACGTTCTTCATTTATGAACTTCACCATCATGAAAATATTGTTTTCACTGAATGTTTTGACACTGACAGTTTGGTCATTGGTTTAAGAGTGTGTCCACAGTGAGAGTTCAAAGTTGTTAAGTCCCAATTGTAAATTTTTTATTTTCGAAATAGACTGGTATGCAGATGGTAGTTCCTTTAAATACAGAGTTTTCTGTTTCCTTATGGGAAAGACGATCTATTTTTGAAGAACTAAATTTTTGGGAAAATGTTCTTCTGAAAAAAAAAACTTTGATTATGATCGTCTACGTAATCAAACTAAAAGGTTTTTCCTCACTGCAGTCAACTAAAAATATCAAAACACATTCACTGTTACCTCAATCTTCTGATGAACATTTACGCATCCATTGTAACTAAAGTCTTAAAAGACTTTACTCCTTTTAAAACTTTTCAAATATCTCTCTTGATTTATCGCCTAATAAACCTTCTCCATAAACACACTTAAACAAAGACTTGCAGAACCGCATATGGATTAATTAGCTCTAACGACTGTCGAAGGTCAAGCCTAAGGCAGGGTCTATATATTACTATGAACATTCTTATCGCTGGCATGTTTATTCTTTACGTGTTCCTAACAAGCCAGTAATTCACAGCATATTGCGCAAGATTCAAAAATAGTCACCCAGCATAAAGGTGGTTTTGTCTGCTTGCTGATGAAGTCAGTATAAGTTGTAGGAATAATTCTCTTAATGATTCTGTGGGTGTCACATTCTCAATATTGACAACTTCCCCATTTCGATTTTTACTCGCACCTTTTCCAAGACCCGTTTAAGATTTCGTCAACCTTGCACAAAAATGAATTCGTGTTCTCTCGCAGTGACAGTGGGAATAATGTATCGCGCAAGAATGTCATTTTTGCGTAAGCTATATCTTAAATCTGCAACAATCGACGACGACGACGACGACGAGACGAGATAACTGACTCACTGCTGGGTGGGTGTCATATTGTACCTACTGCACTGTGTGTTCCTACAATTACCTACTGCTATTGCAGTGCTCACTCAATCACCCGAATCGATTCGCGCAAATATGCTAATTCGAAAGTGAAATCATTTTCTCATGTCAGTCACTAGAGGAGCTATTGTCAGTTTGTGGTGTCAATGGTGACACAATGGCATAGAAATACTAATTAATTAAATATGTTTGTTTTTTTCTTTCAGATCAAAGAACGTCTGCACTGTGTTGGTAATTGCTGCTGCTGCTACCGTCCCCACTTTGGCACAAGACATGGCACTCATTTGCAAACGTCTCTAGAATCAACAAGAATACAAAATAAAACATTCTTCAATGGAAACATAACAGTTATTGGTCAACTCTGTCAGTTTGAAGTCTATGGACGAAAATGGATTACAGTTATAAGTTTTTATGGCTGTCAGGTATACTATTAGGTAAGGAGAGTGCGCGTTTGTGTTTAAATTGACGGATGTCACTGTTTCTATCGGTAAACTATTAGTTTAGTATTCCAATGTGACAGACTGTCACAGCGATGGGGGGAGTGTTCTGAAATAGAACATTTGGTTCGTTAGATTTTTATTTTGTGTCCGCAAAGCAAAAAATGAAAAATGCATTTGGAAAAGTGTTATTATTCGTATGGTCTGGAGGAGAAAGTTAAATTTAATGACTGGAAATTGACTACCGTAATAATTAGACTTGCGATTGTAGTAGAACTAGAGAAAGACCATGACACAAAAATATTGTTAAAGTGATTAAGTTTAAAGAAAATTGAAACTGAAACGAATTCAAAGCTAATGGAAATCGATAAGGTTGAATTTGTTCCAAAAAAGAAGACATTCATAAACTTTTTCACTCGTTAGAATTTTCTAACGAAAGTTAACCACATATCTATGTATGTAGGGATAAAAAGTTGGAGACTTTCCGTTTTTTTAATTTCCGAATTTAAGGTGTTATGAGCTGTTGGAAAGTTCTTAAAAATTATAGGAACACTCTTTTTTTATATGTGGCACGCACTCAAGGGATTTTGGCTACCCTTAAAATGTTTGACAGTGCGAGCGTTTAGGAAAGTAGGAGAGCATTTAAAAGGAGATTTGATTGACTTAATACGCAGACCCAGGCAAGACAGAGCCAGCGTAATTGCAATATGCACTGGGCATTGGCCAATAGAAGAACATGCATTGAATCTGGGCATTCCTTACAAAACTCATTGTCTTAGTTGTGGGGATCGCTGGAAAATGTAATAATCTGAGCAGATTGACAGCCCAACTATTCCAAAAGTTACTCATCGACGACCTCAACGAACTATCTGAACTGAACATCAAAGACTTGATCTCTTATCTTAATACGACGAAGTGGCTCTGAGACGAACCTCGACGACTTTTGAACCTTCCTCAAACTTAAGACAGAAAATTATCGTCCTTCCCATTTGATCCATAGGTTAAACGAGATTTTTGTATTAAAATTAGATACTCTGGGGCTATTTGTATCACTGAGCAAGTCTGATTGTGGCTATCATTTTACTTATCTACATACCTATGCCAAAGAAACTAATTGTTTCAAAAAATATTCAAGTAAAATTGTTTCTACAGTGAAATAATAGATATCTGGATTAAAGAAACAATTATAGAATAAGATGGTGAAAATTGCATTTGTTTTTTAATTTTTACCTGCGACTTATAGGTACTATAAGGCAAGTTATGCATTCGTAAAAAAATTCGAACTCGAGATTTTGATCAAAGTTGACATTACGATGATAGCGAAGCCCAAAAAAGTGGGTATCGCAATTCTGTCTATCTGTCTGTCTGTCTGATGCCTGTCTGTCTGTCGGTTCAACTGCAGCCTAAGCGGCTTGGCCAATTTTCTTCAAACTTGGTAGATATGGGCTTTAATTTTTTTTCCCCGGACGTTTTTTTCTCTTTTTTTTATGACCAAAAATAACGGTACCTGCCATACAAATTTTTTTCGAAATTTTATAAATATTTTTTTTTTCTCAAAAACTGTCCCACAGATTTTCTTCAAAAAAATTGAAAAAAATTCGTTGAGTTAAAGCTAGGTAATGTTTGAAAAAAAAATTACAAAAAATTCTTATTTTTGGTACCCCCCTTGGAACCATTTTATTGGTTTTTGATTTTCTCAAAAACGGTGCGACGAATTTTGATCATTTTTTTTTCTGCTAAAGGTCCCCAATAGTTTGAATATTATTGTGAATTAAAATTTTCCAAAAATATTTTTTTTTGGATTTTTAAAAAAAATTTCAATTTTTTTTTGAAAACTCAATATTTCGAAAACCCCATGATCGATTTTTTTAAAACTTGATAAATAAAAGTTTTTTAATATAATCTACAAGATATGAGAAAAAAAAATTTATTTTATCTAAAAATAACGGTACCCTCCATACAAAAAATGTTAAAAAAATGGTTTTCGAAAATCGTATTTTTCTCGAAAACGGTTCCGAGAATTTCGCTTATATTTTTTTTCTTTCAATTAATTTTTAAGATCTACAATTTAATAAAAAAAAATTTGAAAACAAGATATTACTGACTGTACCTACCATAGAACGATTTTTTAAAATTTTGAATTTCTCATTATCAGCATAACGGATTTTAATGAAATTTTTTATAAAGAAGCTTCTAAAAAGTTTAAAAAACATGGCATATCAAAACTTTAAGAGAAATATTTTTTTTTTAATTTTGAAAAAACGAATCTATTTTTTTTTTTTTTTGGAAAATTTAATATCTCGAAAACAGCTCAATATTTTTTTTGTAAATTTAATTTTTATTCGAACTATAATAATACCTTTAAATTGGCGCACCAAAATTTTTTCTTGTTTTAAAATTTTTTTACATAAAAGCTTATTTTTTTAAGAAACCACTACAAAGACTTATAATTTTTGGTCTTGCACAAATATATGTATATTTGCTTGAATCACATGGCATCCTACTTTTACCTCCAATTACTAAAGAATTTGTTTTAGTCATTTAAAAAATTAATTTTATGCTTGTGAACAGTTTTTTCTAATAACATTCATTTTTGAAATTCTTATAGTATTACATAGGAGCGACCCAGTAGTCGTGCATTTTATTTTAATTAACTTGCCTACATTTTATATTCTATAGAATACTGCCCCATCCTAAGAAGGCATTAAGAGACGTTCTTCTCCATACAATTTTGTTCTTGTCTGGACTCACATTAGATTTTTGTCACATGCAAAGATATTTATTTTTGTATTTAGGTTTTTTTTTAAATACAAAATCTATATAAAGGGATAACCAATTGGGACTTGACAACTTTGTACTTTCACTGTGAACACAACCTTAATCCAATGACCGCAATGTCAACAAAATTCGATAAAAACTACATTTTCATCATGGTGAAGCTTACGAACGATGAACATTTACAAATACTTAAAATTCCGAGACAGCACAGTGAAATTGGGTTTAAATATCCGTGTGGAATTTAATGCTTCCAAAACTCAAAGTTGTCTACTGTCGTTAAAACAGTATATACTTCTTTTACCGTTATACATTTATGAAACCCGTATCGATCCTTGGTATGTGCGTCACAGACATTCTTTTTTAGAATGACCGCATATTAGATATTGGTAAAGTGCTGTGAAACGCCTGGGTTTTCTAAGTCGTTCAAAAAACTTTTTTTCTTCGTATGCTTCGGCAACTATTTATAAAGCATACATACCCAAAACTAGAGTTTTACTCCCAAATCAGCTCTGGCGCATCCAAAACATCACTGCACAATCGTGGTAGAATCCAGAATAGAACTTTAAAGCTAATAGGCGAAAGATCAATTTCGGAAACAATTGTTTAATTGAAACAACGTATTTTCTTAGGTATCCAAGTGTCAATAAAAGCAATTTCTTTCAAATCGAATCTTGTAACTTTCTGTCGCCAAAAGCCAAGAGTTCTTGGTACACTGGAGAACAACATAAGGCTCTGTTGGATTCCTGGTCACAGAGGTGTCCCAGGTAATGATAGCGCTGAGGAGATGACAAGAATAGGATCTACACTTGATCTTAATCAGGCAGATACAACAGTTCAGGTCTCACCCTGTAATTTTAAACAGGCAAAGTACTAGCTGCAACAAACAAGAGATAGAGCTCACTCGATACCTGTGCTATAACCATAAAACCATGGCCTAGTTTCAAGAAACAAAAGACCGACATTATCATCCAACTGAGTAAAAAGTCTCCATCTCTTATCTCTAGTTATTATCACCATTGAATACAACCACAAGAAAAAGATGAAAGTATGTACGACTTATGGTGATGAAGAGATATGTACATCAGGACACTTCTCAATACATGTGTCACTGCCCTGCACTATATCATCTGATGCTCTTAGGGAAACACTTCCTAAACGACTTGGAGGAACTTTCTGACTTTCTAAACAAAAACCTGTTGACATTTTTGAACACTACAAAATGGCTTGGAAATTCCTAAGCTCTATCGACCATCCATACCAAGAGATTGGAAATCGCTAATAACAGTCAAAAGCCATCCAGAACGAATACAACGAACGAAAACGATTGAACGACGCAAGCACGTGTTTCTTTCACCTATGTGACGACAGACATTTCTTCGGTGACTTAAAAGTACCCTTCGACATTTCAGACTATAGCTTGCTGAATTGGATTTCTGCAGATGTTGAATGGACGAAGAAGAGGAGGAATTGATTCCTCACCTTCTCTGTACATATTCTGCTTTATCCGTAGACTCCATCTGGAAGTTTTCTACCACAATGATCTTAGTGATTTGGCAAATATATATATAGGCAATGGCAATCTCGCTTGCTTCATAAGGAGCTGGAATTGGTTTAACGATTAGGGAGAAAGTGCCCAAGATTCAATGTGGTATCACAATGGACTCATAGTCTATGTGTGTACGGCTCTCCTGCTGACAACCGTGTCAACCTATCCTAACCTATAACCTTGCTGAAACACATCAACACTCTTAACGAGTTTGAATGACATAGGATTTATCATAGGTTTCACTACATGGAAGTCACAATCTCTAGCGTATCACAACGGATCTACATTAATTTAAGTGTGACGGTTCTAAGATCAACTTTCTGCCCATTAACCTAACCTTACGTCGTCGTAGAAATTTCTTTAGCTTATCACTGCTTTATCGCTACTCCTTCAAACATCACTTTAATAAAATTTTCAGCTGCATTCCTCCTCTAAACAATTCAATTTCAGCGTAATACTCACTCCATCAGGAATGCCCATCAGTATACCTTCGGAGGTTCCTTTAAGTTTAGAGAATTCCTTCTAAGCTGCACAACACGAATGTAGAATTACCCATTTCTATTTTTTCCCATTTCAATATCCAGACAAATGTAATTCCATCACTCAATGCGTCCTCCTCTTCCTCAACGCTGGCACATTTAAGGAGTATTTACAACCCCTTCGATGTGCGCTTATTATAAAAAAAAAAATAAAAAACAAAACACAAAAGAAGCGAATTTAATAGAAACGGCACAAAAATGTAAGATACTTTTTGCCAGATACCATTTGTTGCCTTGGGTTAATAACCTTAATTTTTATGGTGAGTTCACTGCCATTTGATACAATCTACTTCAAATATGACTATAATCGAACAACTAAAAATTGTTTTAACGACAGTATACAGCATTGAGTTTTTGACGCATTGAATTCTACGCGGTACCCCATTTGACAATGACAATCATTCCTTGCCGTTCTAAATCCACATCCAAAGAACAAGAACGTGCACTCGGTAACGAATATTAGAAGCTGAAAGTACTGTCGTCAGGAAAATAATTTCATGGATTAGAAGTTTCCAGATAAAAGATCATTGATAAAAATTAAAAAGAGAGGCGGAGACAAAACGGAGCCCTGTGGTACACAAGCATTTATTTTATGAACTTCAACCGCTCTACACAACTTGTATTGGGCGGTTAAAAAGGTAATTTCTAATCCAATAAAGAAAAGATTCATCAATACTGAATGCACGCGTTTTCAATAAAACAGCTTGATGCTAAACTTTCTGCAAAACGATGCAAAGATTTGTGCCACTGTCCAGTGAGATATACCATCAAATCAACAGTGGATTTGTTGCTACGAAAGCCATACTACCGGTCAATGAGAAGCTTTCGTTCTTCAAGATATTTCTTGTGATGATAATAATTTATCAAGGTTTCCATGATTTTGGAAAAAAAAGAGACGTAAATGCAATTGGACGACAGTAAGAAAGGGAAGAAGATTTGCCCTTTTTAGGGACAGTCTGGACAAATGCTGTTTATCATCCACTCGAAAAAAGACCAGTAGAGTAGGATAGATGGAAAGGCTTACGCAATGGTTTTGCCAGCGTTGCAGAACATCTCTACCAGGGATACCATCTGAGCCAGTGAATTTGTGTACATCTAGATCTGTCGGTACTCTCGCAAAAACTGTTCGAATGCGAAAGATTTTTCCCATAAGATCGTTCACGCTCTCAAGTATAGGAGGAGTCATGAGACTTTCAATTCCGTTCAGACAATGAAGTCACCACAAGTCAAACAGGTATTTGACCACCCCAAGAACAGACAAGAACTGCACATTTATCTTAATCTTAAAGGGATCAAAATGCAGCAAATTAGGCGGCATCGATTGGCAGTAAACTGCTCATTTTTATTTAACTTTATATCTTCAACATTCACATTTGTGATTGTGATTGCTATTTCAGTAATTGTATTTCCATTTTTCACCTATTTCTTGTATCTCAGAACATAAAAACCTATGTTGTTTACCCCAATAAATAAGAAATCAGCACTCAATATCCACATAAAGAAATCTTTATCTTTCTTAAAACTTATACTTTTTACCGATTTACTGACATACTCGTACTACCGAGTCAATATCATTGGAATGCATGTTTCACGTTAAAGCCAATTAGTTTTTGTTAATTTAAGTTAATGTTGGTAATTAATTGGACTATAAATTGCACCTAAACGTGAAAAAAATACTTTTCACACCATTTTTAATTGCATTTCCGCATAACTGCTCCAATTGAATATTCAAATTGCTTCAAACAAGAACGAAAATTGTAGTTTTCTTTTTGAAATTCTAATTAGACCGCAGCACAGTCCGTACTCTGTGTAGACTATACCTATAGTTTAAAGTGAGTGTTTGATAGAGCTTAGTTAAATATTTTGATCCCTTTAAGCTTAAGATAAATGTGCAGTTCAGTTCTGGTCTGTTCTTGGGGTGGTTAAATACCTGTTTGACTTGTGGTGACTTCATTGTCTGGACGGAATTGAGTTTTGCTGTAACTTACCATGCCGGAAAACAGATGGACTTCGTTTAAATTGTTTTTAATTTATGCATTTGTTGCAGTAAATATGCAATTGCACTTTAACACGTGCCGACCTCATGGAAATTTACTGATTTTTATTTATGCTTTGCATTTGGTACTAAATGATACTTTATGTATTTCCATGCTAAATGCCAAGGATACCATTGAATGACTGTAGCGTCTGCTTTCTTACTTGCGATATTTATGAAGGTACAATATTGCAAGTAATACGTTCACAAAAGAATCAAACTCGAGATTTTGATCAAACTTCACATTACGATGGGAGAGAAGGCGAAAAACGTCTGTTTGTCTTATGGACGACAGCCTAACCTGCTCAGCGGATTTTCTTTCAACTTGGTAGATAACATTTTTCTAATTGTTTCTTTGATACTTCGTTTCTTTTCTTTATCACCACACCTGTCACACAGTTTATTTTAAAATTTTAGAAAGCTGTTCTTTTTTTCAAAAAATGTTCCAACTTTTTTTTTTAAATGCAAAAGTTAGCTGTAGAATAATGTTGTTTCAATTTGTATGGTAGGTACCCTTACGTTCCTTGCAGATAGAATTTAAAAACTGGTAATTGGCCAGTTTTAAAAAAAAAGGCTGGGAGTTTTTTTTTTAATTTATAAAAACAATATTTTAAAAAAAATTAATACACGAAACTATTTAAACTTTTTTATCCAAATTAAAAATAAAATGCACGACTGACCCAGTCCCAGTGCGACCCGCACGAACCTGCTCTTATGTAAAAGAATGAGTATTTCAAAAATGAGTGTTATTAGAGAAAAACTGTTCATAAGCATAAAATTAATTTTTTTAATTGACTAAAACAACTTCTTTAGTAGTTGGGTTTAAAAAAAGGATGCCATGTAAAAAGGATGCCATGTAATTCATGTAATTCAAGCAAATATTATGCAAGCAAGTTTATGCAAGAATAAAAATTATAAGTCCTTGTAGTTTCTTAAAAAAATAAGCTTTTATATACAAAATTTTAAAAACATTTTAAAAAAAAAATTTTAGTACGCCAATTTAAAGTTTTTACTATTGTTCCAATAATAATTAAATTTTAAAAAAAGTGAGATATCGAATTTTCCGAAAAAAAATAAATTTTGTTTCTTTTTTTTTTTTTTTGAAAATTCAAAAAATATTTTTTTTTAAAGTTTTGAAATGCTATGATTTTTGAACTTTTTAGAGGCTTCTCTATAAAAAAAAAATCATTAAAATCTGTTATGCCGATAATGAGAAATTCAAAATTCGAAAAAATGGTTCTATGGTAGGTACAGTCAGTAATATCTTGATTTAAAATTTTTTTATTAAATTATAGATCGTAAAAATTAATCAAAAAAAAAAGAAATTTAGTAAAATTTTCGGAACCGTTTTCGAGAAAAATACGATTTTCGAAAACCATTTTTTAACATTTGTGTGGAAGGTACCGTGAGTTTTAGGTAAAACAACATTTTTTTCTCAAATCTCGTAGATAAAGTTAAGAAATTTTTATTTATCAGGTTTGAAAAAAATCGAGAATGGGGTTTTCGAAATATTGAGTTTCCGAAAAAAAAAATTTGATTTTTTTTTTTTTAATTTTGATTTTTTTTTTTTTTAATTTGAATTTTTTTTTTTTTAAATTTGAATTTTTTTTTCTTTTAAATTTTGATTTTTTTTTAATCCAAAAAATAAAAAATTGAAAATTTGAATAGGTAATAACTAGGGCTAGGATTTTCATGCACTTAAAAATGCAAAATATGCGCTTAAAATATGCTCTTAAGAATGTAAAATATGCACCTAAAATATGCATTTAAAATCATATCCCTTGCGAACCATCTGTATGGGAAAAACATAGTATTTAGGTTTATATAACAAATTCAGTCTTTATTATCGAGGAACACAAAATTATATCAATAAAAACAGACAAATAAAACTCTTCATTTCAATTAAAATAGAAAAAAAAAATATTAAAAATAGCACAGAATTTCAATTACATTCATTAATGCTTTATTCGCATAAATCATAAAGCTTTCTCTCAAATTTTCAAACGTAAAACTTTGACAACGTCAACTGAAATTAATGGAGCATTTTTTAAAGAACATAATGTCTTGGGTATTAAGGGCTCAATGTACGAGTAATTCTCATCGACACAACTCAGTGTAAATTCCTTTTAAATGTTTTTTATTTTTGCAAAACCTTAATTTTTTTCTAGAACATTATCCAGTTTTTTTGTGAATTGTTGCACCAAAAGGTCCTTCAACTGCACTAATTTTTTAAAAACTACATATTTCAATTAAATCGATTTGTTTTATTTTTAACGTATTTTTTCGCGCAATCTATACAATTGTATCGCGCAGGAAACTGTAGTTGGAACTGATAAATATGATTTGACTCCTTACCAAAGGCTAATTCAATGCTTCTTTTATATTTTTAATGGCAACGCATCCGAGTTATCAAGATCACAACATCTTCAAAATGTTCATAGTTTTTGGCGTAGTAAGCAACAACTTCTAACCATGTTTCCAACCTGGTAACAATTGGCTGGGGAGGAAGAGGGGTCGAGGGATACTTTGCTTTGAAATGCTCAACGCGGGATGTTGCTTTTAAAAATGTTTTTGTTTCCATTTAAGATTAATAAATCTACATTTTTAAAATTACTTCTTATCTGTTCAGCCACTCTATCTACTGCATGTGTTAAGCACGCTACATGATCATTTTCGGATATAAAAATTTTAATTCCTTGAGCGGTCATTACCATGTACATATGTGCATTTTTTACTTTAGGATTAATTTGTTTTTCGAATATGCACAAATATGCATTTATTATTGAAAATATGCACTTAAAAGTAAAATATGCATTTATAGTAAAATATGCAAAAATATGCACTAACGATTAAATGCCATTTTAAAGCAAAGTGATTGATTCGTGTGTGTATTTTATTCCTGTGTTAATATTCAAACTTTGGAGGAGCTTAAGCATAAAAAAATGATCAAAATCGGTTGTACCGTTTTCGAGAAAATCAAAAACGAAAAAAATGGACCCAGGGGGCTACCAAAAATAACCATTTTTTGGAAAAAAAATGTTCAACCGCTACTAGCTTTAACTAAATAAAATTTTTCAATTTTTGTTTAAATTTCCGTGGGACAGTTTTTAGGAAAAAAAAATATTTATAAAATTTCGAAAAAAAAATCGTATGGCAGGTACCGTTATTTTTGGTCTTAAAAAAAAAGAAAAAAATGTGTGGGGGAAAAAAAACTGATAGGTACCTACAAAGTTGTAGTCGAAAAGACAGACAGACAGACACAATTGTGAGACCTACTTGTTCGATCTTCGCTATGATCGTAATGTCATCTTTGGTCAAAATCTCGAGTTCGATTTTTTTTAGGAATGCATAACTTGCCTTATAGTACCTTTAAGTTGCAAGTAAAAATGGTATGTGAGGTACCATTAATATTTATTTGGAAACATTTTTTTCAACTATAGCTAGCTTTTACTGAATGAAGCTTTTTAATTTGTTTTTTATCTGTTGAACAGTTTTTGTGACAAGTAGGATTTTCGGCCTTTAAAAAAGTAAACCACATGTCGGGGGGAAAGTTTTAAAATGCTAATATAGCTTGGCGAGTTTAGCATCGAGATTTCGGCCTACACTCGTACTCCAACTGACTTAACAGTTCACAGTTCATCACCATACACAACGCAGTATTTTTACTGACTGGGGCTTCGGAGCATTTGCTAGAGGACCCCAATTTCAGACGAAAAATCATCTTTAGCGACAAGACGCATTTTTGGATGAATGGCTGTGTTAACAAGCAAATTGTCATAATGTGGACGACACCAAACCACACGAGATGACAATAAATAAATTTAGTGGTGGACAACCAGGACCTAGTAACTTACAACTGTCAAGTATGCATGTGTGCGTGTTACCAGGAAAGGAGAGGAACTACAATTTTCTCCCAATTCCGAACGGCTTATGAGCAGCACTTTTTATCACAAGAGATACTCGTAGAGGATTTATCCATTCCTCTCAAGAGGCAGTACACCCCTGACAAACTTTCTTGCAGCGGCTGAGAATCAAACCCAAGACCTTCTGCATGACAGTGCAACGCACTAGCTATTATGTCAGAGAGTACTAGAGGTGACAATGCATCCTCAAAAAGTTATGGTGTGAATTTTCGGCCAGCGGCGTCAATGGTCCTTCCTTTTTTTCGAAAACGTCGTTGGTGAGGTGGTCACCATCAATGGCGAACGATTATAAGTAATTTCTTGTGGCCAAAATTGAACCATATCGACCTAGACAAAATGGTTTCAGGAGGACGATGCTTCGTACCACCCAGCAGACACCGCGATTGACTTTCTGCAAGAACGATTTGAGGGTAAATTTATGTCTCACAGAAGTGACGTGAATTGGCCACCAAGGTTATGCGATATACTTCACTTTTTCGTGTGGGGTTTTCTGAAGTCGCAGGTCTATGTGAATAAACCACAATCGACCGATGCCTTTAAGGTGAACATATCATAGGCCATCGTTCAAATTCAGCCGTATCTATTCAGAAGTCATTGAAAATTGGCCCACAGGGATCCGTGCTAACGTAAGAAGCTGGAGGCGGGCATTTGAACGATGTCATATGAGATACATAATGGCATATGTGGGCCGTTAACAACTCACACACACAGTGGCGTAGCGTAGGGGGGGCGGGGGGTGCGGTCCGCCCCGGGCGGCAGGCCTAGGGGGGCGGCAAAATGTCGCCGGTGATGCGGGTAGAGTAGAAATCATATGTTTCATGACAGATCGTTTGACAAGTCAACAAACAACAATGATGTAAATTTGAAATTTGCCACCCTATCTGTAGTTCGTCGTTGACCGCTTTCGTGAATTGGACGGTGAGTAGGGCCGTAAGAGTGCATTCCGTATTGTCGCGCTGATCGTGAAACTAAAACAAAACGTTCCGAAACTCTCGCGAAACTGAAAGGGAGTGTTCCGAAACATATGATATGCATATGCGAGATATGATAAGATAACTAGGATTCGACGGAAACGTTATTCTAGTCTCAGCCAGCTCAATGTTTTTGCTCCCTCCCGCATCACAGAAAGTTATTTCGATTGTGTTGTTTATAGTTTAAATACTGTTGAATCTTCTAAAACTAAGCACTTAGTACTTCACTCAACCTTTGAACTAGTTTTTGAAAATGAAAAGAGTTAAAGAAAGCGGCGCGGAATACTGCAGGAAAAAGGCTAAGAAAGAAGCAGACGCGAAATATTTCAGTTCTAGTTCTGGTTCAAAAACTACGTTAACGTCTTCGGCGGCATCCAGCAGCAGCGGAAGTGATTCCAATGTAAGTAAGATTCCTCCATCTAAAATCGTGAGTGGCCTAGAATTGTCCTCCGCCAATATTCATGGGAATGCATAACTTATTTTACGGGCAGAAGAAGAAGACGTGCCTGCCGTCGAAGTTGGAAGTTGTTCTGGTCCCACCACAGAGCAGGGTCAAGATGAAGTCGACTCACCAGAAGTATCTCAAGCATCTAGTCACAAGCCTGCAGAAAAAGTGAACCTCGTGAAGCTGTAAAGACGCTTAAAAATAAGTTTGTGGAAGTTCTTGAGGTACTGGAAGAATTGATGGATGGGTAGCCAGTCTTCTTCTGACAGTCATGCAGTCATTCAACTTCCTCACTTTTCTTGGCGTTTGAGCTGCAGAGCTACCTGAAGATGACGCACAGATTTACCTGCAGCAATGTGGACTGAGTGTGGATAAGTGTGCTCAGAAACTCTGCGTTTTAAAAGCTCTCCTAGTGGAGAGCAGAGACCGTTTTGTCCAAGCCGCAATCGACTTTTCTAAGACTTTTTGGAAAAAACTCGGAATCGATCTCAAAACGAGTACAATTCGCAGGAAAAAAACGCATGCATGGAGATGAATCCGCAGATGCAGCTTTGTCTCACGAGCCTCATTCGTAAGGCTCGTAAAATCCGTTTATGAAACCGCTAATTCTATTTTACTTTCAATAAAAGATACTTCATTGCCTGTGAAATGATGTCTCGAAATTTAATTTTAATTTAGTATTGAATGGGGGCGGCAAAATGGGTCTCCCGCCCCGGGCGCCGAGATGGTACGCTACGCCACTGCACACACAGCTTCTTTTATTCCAGTTAAACACCTACCCACCATTATTGAAAAACCCTTTATAAAACACTACGTTTATGGACCCTTGAAAAATTTCTAGAGAACATCAAATGGGTAAATGCAAATAGAGAAGTAAATTCTGCAGTTTCAAATATTATACATTATTTTGTCTCACAAATGAATATATACATTTTTAAGATTATTTATTGATACAAAGATTCGATCTATAAAAAGAATAGAGATTATAAAAAGTCTATGACAGCAGTTACTTTGATGAATCTGACATAAGTATAAATGTCAATTATTAAGAATAAAAGGGCTTTTTATCATTAATATACATATATGTATTATATGTATATATATCCGGCAATTCCACTATTTACTTTCAGAAATAGATAGGCAAATTTCAATTTCATCAAAGTGAAAATTTTGACGTTTGTGAACAAGTTAATGAACAAATCTATAAAGGAAATGCGTCAATACCCGTAGATTAGATACTCTTCAAAATAGTTTGTCAGGATTTTAAGTTAATGCTTAGAAAATAGAAGGAGCATCATATATCAGTCTGATTATCGCAGTCCTGTTTTTGAATTCTTGATACGCAACTATAATTTAAAAAGGTTTTTGAATCAGCACTGCGAAAATCGGAAATGTTAATCCAGACATGACTTTTCTAAATAATCTAAACTTTTTTTTAATGAAATATGATTATTTGAAAATAAATTGAATAGTAACAATTTTCAAACCTTTTCCGCGACTTACGGGATAATGTAATAAAATGGCTCTCGAATTTCGAGGGTTTGGGCTTCTGTAGTTAATATGAATTCATCGAAACCTTAAAAACAATTATATTTCTAAGAGCAGATGCTAACCATTTTAAATGTAGGTCCTATTCTATTCGCAGCTATCACCATGCAGAATGTTGCCAGCCCAGTTTTTCAAAATCACAAAACAAAAGAATGGACGAATTTAGATAATATAACATTTTCCTTTGATTGCTCCAATCGGCCGGTTGGATTTTATGCCGACATGGAGTACAATTGTCAAGTGAGTTCCTATATATATACTTTACACTACGTTTAAAAGCTTTATAACGATCATCTACAAAAGCTTTCTTTTTCAAAAATTCTGTAAATATACTAAAAGTATGCAATATTTATGTTCGATAACTATTTTATAGATATTTCACATGTGTGATGAAGAGGGAAATCGCATACCCCACTTATGCGCCAATGAAACTTCCTTTAATCAGGAGTACAGAATCTGTGATTGGGACTATAATTTTAATTGTACAGAATCACCTGTAAGTATTTTTGTCCCTGTATACTGCATTGCATTTCAATTTTAAAGTGATCTCTTCTCTTACTCATGCCACCTTGCTGCCGCTGCCGCCGCCTCCGACAATGCCACCGCCACCACCTTTGCCATCACCATCGTCATCATCTTCTCCACCAATATCGTAGAAATGGTTTTATCTCAACGAGCTGACATATGCCACTGAAACGCCAGAGGATGAAGACTATTAAAGTGAAATAAATTAAATGAATTTTATGTAATTATTATAATATTATTTTATCCTATGCATACATTAAATTAAATCAAACAAAATACAAAAATTAAAAAGACAAAAAATAGCGAAGGGCTTGCCCATAAATAAATCGAGTATAATTTGTTGTTAAATTTTTTATTTTTTTTTTTTGTTTGTGTTCGATAAATAAAAAGATTGATGTTTACAAGCGAACGCAAAGTTATATTAGTTTTTTTATGACACACACATAAATATATATTGTTTACGTTATTTGAGTTACAATTGCTATACAATTTACGTTCCAGTTAAGTATTTAAACAATTTAAAGTTCAAAGTAAACACAAATTACATTTTGCGTTAATTATAAATTTACAAATTTAAACGAAGTTAAGTTCATCATTTAAATGTGTTGATTGAACCGTTACACGAAATGGGACAATTGTCTGTCACGTATACTTTTATATTATTTAGAGGCGAGTTCAAGGATGATTATGATGACATTGGAAGAAAATGTGGACAGTCACTTGTATAATTTCATGCCCAAAACTGTCACTTCTACATAATTTTGTGTTTCGTATATGAACTTTGACAGACTTTATGTAATATGGAAAATTTATTGACAAATCGGTAGAAATTTTAAAAATAGACATTAAAAAACCCTTCTCTAATTTTTAAGAGAAGGTATGCAGAGTTGAATCGAGATTGAATTACTAATTAACCCCCTTTTGTATACGAGTTTGAGCCTGGGTTGTATTGAAGCTGATTTTGTTCAACTCGATTACCGACGCTCAACGGAATTTTTATACATCCACGATACGTCGCACAGTGGGGAAACGGCGGAAAAAACCCATATTTCGGAAGTAGGATTTATTTTGATATTGCACGTGTTTCTAACAGTAAATTATTTAAAGAATCAGGAAATGAAAACTGTTTTTCAAAAAAAAATTTGTGGGCCTGGAGATTTTCGCTCAAAGTTGAAAAATAGTGAAAACTGGTAAAAATATGCGTAGTTTTAAAATGATCCATTTACCCTAAAATTTCAAGGTTTGAAACCATTTTTTTTTTTGTAAATAGGCTTAAAATAAATAGACAAACAATATGGTACATTAGTTTAGCGAAAAACAATTTAATAAGATTTTTTTGACAAGAAAACATTCAATTTTAGTGACTTTTTAAGTTCACATAAGGTTTTAACTACTTCCTCTGTTTGCCTCTGTTGGCGGATAAGTTTCGTTATATAGTGTTGAATCTCAGCAATAGTTTTCAAAAAAAATCTCACCCGAAGACGTCCGTATTTGGTTTTAAAAGCAATTCCAACCTGAAAAAGTCACCCAAAAATGCAAAAAAAAATAAGGTTGCAAAAAAAATGAGCAGCTCTTTTCGCCAGACAAATCTTTCTAAATGTATTTTGGTATGCTGAATCTGAACGTGAAGTCCGTTTTGCGAAACAACTCAAAATTATTGATTAAATTGCAAAAAACATTTAAAAAAACGCAAAATTTTAAAGTTTTTCGCAATTTAGTCAAACATTTTGGGGTGTTTAGGCAAAATGGATTTCACATTTAGATTCAGCATATACCAAAATACATTTGTAAAGATCAGATCGATCAAAGGAACTGCATATTATTTTCTCTTTGTCTGTCGCTGTTGGCATCAGGACTTTGTATTTCAAACCTGTATTGCACATTTACCAATTGAAATAAATGTTTTTCATTAACCCACTTTTTTGAAATTATTTATAACTTTCGGAATACAGTAAAACCGGTTATTTGAAGCCTCTCTTATCTTTAATTCCACTTGTCTCCAACAGAGATAGAATGATATGATAGAATGTCCCGCTAATTGACTGAAAAGTTTGGGTTTGGTTGCTATAATTTAATTTCTTTTTTGTTGATTTGAATTGATTTTTTTTGTTTAACTGTTTTTTATATACATTATATATACAATAAATACTTTCTTTCTTCGTGACCTTTTATTTAATTCAATAATGTTTATCCTTAAGTGGGCTTTAGGTCAATTTTTTGTTTTGTTTTTTTTTTTTTATGTTGTGACGTTTTGGATGTGGTTACACCCTTCTTCAGACCTATTTATTAATTGAAATATAATTTAAAACATATATATCTACATATATATTAAATACATGACAAATTCTAAAAGAGTATACTTACAACTTTAAAAATACAAATATTTTGTATTTGTTTGTTCGTTTTTGGTTTCCGTGTTTTTTTAAAAAAGTTTAAAAGACGTTTTAAATCTTTTTTTTTTTTTTTTAATGTTTAAAAGATATATACACCAAAAAAGAAAAAGATTTAAAACGTATTTTTAACTGTTTTAAAAAAACACGGAAACCAAAAACGAACAAACAAATACAAAATATTTGTATTTTTTAAAGTTGTAAGTATACTCGTTTAGAATTTTGATGTATTTAATATATATGTATATATGTTTTAAATTATATTTCAATTAATAAATAGGTCTGAAGAAGGGTGTAACCACATCCGAAACGCCACAACATAAAAAAACAAAACAAAATATTAACAAAAATTGACCTAAAGCCCACTTAAGGATAAACATTATTATATAAACAATATTTCAAATTGAATTTATGTATATATTTCAAAAAAAAAATCATTGATTTTTCGGTAAAATTTGGTGTTTCTCCGCAATTTAGATTAAATATCCAAAAAAACAAAAACTGGTTTTCAGTTTTTTTAATGTCATTTTTTCTGAGTGGGCGTGGCAATGGGTGGTCATTGGTGTGGATTTGTCTTGATATTGGCTACCTTTCCTGCAAATTTCATGAAAATTGGTTCAGTAGTTTAGTTTTAATTGAGTTTTTTCCGGTCTCCCATACAAGGTGCCCCACTGTGCGTCGGTCGGTCCACAATACGTCAGTGTCTCTGAAATGTCAAATATTTTAGACTGATTTGAAGAAATCTTAATAGGGAACTTTACGAATGTGTCAACGAAAAAATTTACTTTATAAGTCTGACAGATGCAAAATTGCGAAGTGAAAATAAAAATCATTTTTATCATTAATATATCTCAGTCCATAAAATATATAAAATGTCATTTTCATCAAAGTGAAGATTTTGACGTTTGTGAACAAGCTATCGAATAGAAACCGGTCGATTGTGATTTATTCACATAGACCTGCGACTTTAGAAACCCCACACAAAATTCTAGAGGAATGAAATCGTATGTACTTGGTGGCAAATTCACGTCACCTCCCTACCCTCAAATCGTTCATGTATGTCGATCGTGGCGTCCGCTGTGTGACACTGAGCACCGCCGCCGCCGTACTGCTGGAAACACATATTGTTTGGGCCTATATGGTTGAATTTGGGTCATAAGAAATTGGTGATCATCGTTCTGTAGCGCACATCAACGTCGTTTCCGAAAAAGTACGGCCAAAAATCGAGACCGAACAGTAACTTTTTGACGATGTATTTTCACCTGGTGAACCTCGTTTGGGTGAGTGTCGTCCCACATACGGAAATTTTGTTTAACCAGCCATTCCAAAAATGCGTCTCTTCGTATATTTTTTGGATAAAATCGGGGTCCTCTTCCAAACGCTCCTAAGCCGTCACTGAAAAACTGCTTTGTCTATGGTCATGTGTCAGTTTGAGCTTGTTCGGGTGTATGCCAAGTTCCCGACGCAAAATCACCAAATTGAAGTATGCAAAAGGTCAAGTTCTTGTGCGGGGAATCGACTGCTTCGGGTCCTGCTGTTCACTTTTACGAACCGCGGCGAGCGAAGTTCTCGGCCGAATGTTAAATGATTGATTACCGAACCACTCGACTCAAATTTGGACACCAAACGTTGTAGAGTAGACTGTGAAGGGTCACCACGTTAACCTTAAAATGGGCGCAACGCGTTCAACGTTTGCACTAACCAGCACTCATTTTGGTTATAAAGTTTTATCATTTGAACGTGCTTGCCATTGAGATTTAACATCAGTAACTGAACATGAAACAATAAATTTCTTAGATGTCACCAAAACAACATGGCCGTCACAAAATCTATGGCGAGTTATTCATCCGTAAAAATATATAATTGGAGATATTGATCCGAATTTTTTTTTATAATTAACGCGCACTTAAGGGTTATTATTACCTTTAAAATGATTATCACAGTACGAGTGTTAGGAAAACAAGGAAGGGCTTAAGAGGAGATACCGATGTACATTAGTTTTAAATTTTTGAATATTTTGAATATTCATAGCGAAAACTGAAAAATGTTGGTAATTTTAAACAGAGCTCGGCCGATTTTCCTTAAACTTAGTAGATACAATTTTGAAATTTTCCTCCTTTTTTAAGATCAAAAACAACTGTATGTAGCACAAATTCTTATTCCAAAGTTAAAAAAATTGAAAATTTTTTTTTTACTAATAGTACCTCCTATTAAAGCATTTAATTTGTATTCGATTTTCTCAAAAACGGTGCAATTGATTTTGATCAATTTGTGTATGCTAAAGTTTGCTTAGAAGTTTGAATAATGCTTTGCATTCAAATTTTCAAACACAACTAAAAACAACTTGAAAAAAACAGTTACTAAACTTTCGACAAGATGAAGGAAAAAATTGTACTTTTATATAATTTTTTGAATTTTTTACTTTTTCATTATTGACACAACGGATTTATATTAAAATTAAATTAAAACTACATTTTTTATATAGAAGTTTCTAAAAAGTTAAAAAGGCATTCATTCCATGTTAAAACTTAAAAATATAATTTTTAAATTAAAAATATCATTTTTTAATTGAAAAAAAAAACATTCAAAATTTTATGTTTATAATTAGATATTTCAAAAACGGGTGAATAATCTTTTTTCGAAGTTAAATTTTCATTTGCACAAAAATACAAACTTAATATTGGCATACAAAAATTTATTCTTAAAAATGTTTTATAATTTTTATACTAAAAATACGCTCCTTAGATTAACAAAAAAATGTATCTCTTCATGAATAAATAAATGGCACAGTGTCCTGTTTTTTATTGAACAGAATTTAGGAAATGATGTATCAATGTAGGTGTTTTTAAAGTTAATGAGCAATACTCTTGGAAATAATTCCTGGGCGTGTTCTAAGGAAAAAATCGCTTAGAAAAGAGTTACGTTCTTTCGGTAGGTGTAATTTGCTAAAATGTTGACTAAAAATGGATTCAAAAGTATTTAAAAAAGGAATCACTTACAATATATTCTTACGACATCAAAAATTTTGATAAAAAATATACTGATTTTTTCAAATCTTATGTAGGTACTTAATTACATAGATTACAAGATTTTCCATAACCATTTTAAGTCGAACGCTTAGGTGGTTATAGTTCTATTAGTATTTCCGAAAACGTAATTAATACACAAAATTTGAACTATGCAAAGAAATTTTGTAACGACTAATACTATTTAAACAAAGCTTAAATAACGGGTGATTTTTTAAGAGCTTGAGAACTTTCTTTTAAAAAAAAACGCATAAAATTTGCAAAACGTTAGATTGGTCCATGACATTTACTTTTTGAAGATAATTTCATTTAAATGTTGACCGCGGCTGCGTCTTAGGTGGTCCATTCGGAAAGTCCAATTTTGGGTAACTTTTTCGAGCATTTCGGCCGGAATAGCCCGAATTTCTTCGGAAATGTTGTCTTCCAAAGCTGGAATAGTTGCTGGCTTATTTGTGTAGACTTTAGACTTGACGTAGCCTGATCTTGGTGGCCAACTTACCGGTCCATTCCTTGAGATGAATTGTTCTCCGAAGTTTTCCCTCAAAATGGCCATAGAATCGCGAGCTGTGTGGCATGTAGCGCCATCTTGTTGAAACCACATGTCAACCAAGTTCAGTTCTTCCATTTTTGGCAACAAAAAGTTTGTTAGCATTGAACGATAGCGATCGCCATTCACCGTAACGTTGCGTCCAACAGCATCTTTGAAAAAATACGGTCCAATGATTCCACCAGCGTACAAACCACACCAAACAGTGCATTTTTCGGGATGCATGGCAGTTCTTGAACGGCTTCTGGTTGCTCTTCACTCCAAATGCGGCAATTTTGCTTATTTACGTAGCCATTCAACCAGAAATGAGCCTCATCGCTGAACAAAATTTGTCGATAAAAAAGCGGATTTTCTGCCAACTTTTCTAGGGCCCATTCACTGAAAATTCGACGTTGTGGCAGATCGTTCGGCTTCAGTTCTTGCACGAGCTGTATTTTATACGGTTTTACACCAAGATCTTTGCGTAAAATCTTCCATGAGGTCGAATAACACAAACCCAATTGCTGCGAACGGCGACGAATCGACATTTCACGGTCTTCAGCAACACTCTCAGAAACAGACGCAATATTCTCTTCTGTACGCACTGTACGCCTTCGTGTGGTTGGTTTAATGTCCAATAAAGTAAACTGAGTGCGAAACTTGGTCACAATCGCATTAATTGTTTGCTCACTTGGTCGATTATGTAGACCATAAATCGGACGTAAAGCGCGAAACACATTTCGAACCGAACACTGATTTTGGTAATAAAATTCAATGATTTGCAAGCGTTGCTCGTTAGTAAGTCTATTCATGATGAAATGTCAAAGCATACTGAGCATCTTTCTCTTTGACACCATGTCTGAAATCCCGCGTGATCTGTCAAATACTAATGCATGAAAATCCTAACCTCAAAAAAATCACCCGTTATAACGAAATTATGTGGAATTAAAACTTCATTTAGCACCGTCTCGGAATTGAATAGACAAGCCTTTACTCTCTTAGTAAATACAAAAATCGTTGAGAAATTTGGAAATCCATTTGATTGATGATTGCTTTCAAAAGCCATCGAATAAACTCGAAATTGAAAAGATAGTTGGAAGTGACTTCTGTGTTGCATACTATTGCGCTTTCTGGATAAATAAAATGATTTGTAGTAAAATAATAAATAATAAAATTGGTGGTGTGACAGCTTGAAGAGAACTAACTCTTGACCATTTCTGTGAGCGTGTTAACAGGAATGGAGGGGACCTACAATTTTTTGCCGATTCCGAACTCATTAACCGAGCAACACTTTTCATGATAAGAGATATTCTTAGAGGAATTTTCAATTCCTCGCAAGAGGAAGTACACTCGTGAAAAAACTTTTTTGCAGCAGCTATGAATCGAACTCAAGACCATTTGCATGATAAGCGCACGCAGTAACCATTATGCCAAGGGGTTCTGCTTGTAGTGAAATAAGTGATATAAATTAATTAAAAGTATTAAATTCTTAAACTCCACTACAGCCCAAGACTGTCGATCGTCTCTGATGGAGATGGCCAAACAGTTTAATATTCACCTACTCTGGGTGCCGGGACACAGGGATATTCCGGGGAATTGTAAAGCCGATGAACTCGCCAAAATTGAATCGGAAATGCCTATCTTACCCGACATGTTAAATATAGGTATACCTATAGCTACAAGTAAACTTATGCTGAAGCGAATTGCTCTAGAACAATCAAATACAAGATGGCTTAACACTACCACTTGTTTGGCGACCAAACGAATCTGGCCCAAACTAGATTTGAAACGGTCAAATTGCTTGTTGTCCCTCAGTAGATATCAGTAGATATCAGATCAGCTCCGAAATATGTGACATAACAAGACACTGTCTTATAGGTAGACACGCCGCACGACTCGGTGTACTATCAAACGATTTCAGCAGGCGTTGCTTGGACGAGGAGGAAGAGGAAACAATCTCACACCTTCTTTGTACATGCCCTGCTCTCTCTTACAAACGCAAACTTCATCTTGGAGACATTAAAAGTCTCCTTCGCTTCATTAGCAGCTCCAAATTGGGGTGGCCGTGGCGCGATGGATGTGTGCTCGCCTGTGAACCTCATGATCACAGGTTCGATCCCTGCCGGTCGTCTATGTCGTTTTAATTCCATTCAAAAAAAAAAAAAAACCTTCTAAAATTGTCATCAATGGGTTGCTGGTTTACTCATTACATGTTGTTTAGGCATAACACTAACAACATGTAATTGAGTTAAACTAGTATGCCCAACAAGGATGAACACGAATAAAATAATGTGAATTATAAGCGACATAGAAATAAGACACGGCATTCTCCGCTTTAGTTCAGCCGCCATCCCTGGAGATAAAATATCTGAGACAACAACCTTCAGTCTCAGAACATCGTGCCACACATCTTTCCTATCCTTCTTTCTCTTCCGTAACTTCACGCCCGCGCTGTGTTGAAACATTTAAAAGGGTAATCATAATCCCTTGAGCGCGTGTATTATACGAGTAAAAAAAAATAGTTTTAACTAGTAGGGAACCTTTTGTTCCCTATAGATCGTGGTATCACAATGGACCTCTACTGGTCTAGTTTAACCTTATCTAACCTATTAAATTCTTAAAACAAAAATAATATTTAATTACAAACAATTTCAGCACAAAATAATTTCAATTTTGTGTGTTAAAAACGAATAAAGCTATAATTTAAAATAATTTTATTTAGTAATAAAATAAAAGAATATTTTTCTGATTAAAAAATTAGTTACAAAATCATAATATTGTAGTTATTTTTGTTTTTTTTTTTTGTCAATTAATTTGTACATGTTTTAAAATAATGTTTTAGAAAATGACAAGTCCTGCGTAATCTGAGAGAAAAAGACAACCCTTCAATTTAATTTTTGGCAAGTATTTGCATTCGTACTCGAGATTTTGATCAAACTTGACAAAACGATGATAGAGAACACACGTGTGCCTCGCAATTCTGTCTGTTCGACTACAGCCTAATTAACTTTTCGCCCGATTTTCATTAAACTTGGTAGAGAGCGTTTTAAATGTGTTTCTTTTTTTTAGTCCAAAAATAACTGCATTTGCTGTACGAATTTTCTTCAAAATTTTGGAAAATATCTTTTGTTCTCAAAAACTATTCAATCCAGAACAGAGTGTTAAAACTGGTAGAAAACAGAGCTATCATGGATTCATTCTTATCTCGTGAACACCGTTGGAATGTTTCATCTTTTTCCTTGCTTTATTGCTGCTTTCACAAGCAATGCCAGTTCCATTCCTCCCTTCAATCAGTTCACCCGTGATACCCGTTTCGCTAAAAATGCTCATCAGTTCACCCTCGAGCCTAATTTTGGTCGTACCGTCAAATACAGAGTTTCGTGTTTTAGTCGCACAACACGATTATGGAATAATTCACCCGGTTATGTCCATCGACACCTCCTTTCTACACACCACCCCCTTCCCGCCCCACCTAATTTCCCCATTCTCGTGCCGTGTTTAACATTATAAGGGATTTCGATCATTTTATGCTAAAAAGTTTGGGTAGTATTGTGTATTCAAATTTTCAATTTTTTTTTTTCAAAACTCAATTTTATTAATACAATCTACAAGATTTTATTTTATCTAAAAATAACGGTAAACGGTACCAAAAATACAAATGTTAAAAATTGGTTTTCGAAGATAATATATTTTTATCGAAAACGTCACCTAGAATTTTGATGAAATTTTGGGAGCGTATCGGAATCCCGCTTTTTGAAATCCCGCTTTTCAAAAATCCCGAAAAAAGTTTTAAAATCCCGTCTGCTAAAATACTGCTTTTTGAAAATCCCGTCTTCTAAAATCCAGATCTATTATAATCCCGCTTTTTAAAATCCCTCCAAATCCCGCTCATCCTGTTTTTTAGAATACGTAGCTAAAACTTATTGATTTTATGTTGGTTATTTTCCAGATTCTTTAAATGCTAAAGAAACTTTGCATACACCCAACCTCGCACCTACCCCAAATCCTATAGTGTGCCCAAGCACACGTCGTTATAAGAAAGAGGATTATAAAAAACGGGATTATAAGAGGCGGGATTAAAAAAGCGGGATTTAAAAAAAGCGGGATTATAAGAAACAGGATTATAAAAAACGGGATTATAAAAACGGGATTATAAAAAGCTGGATATCGTACCCAACCCTAAAATTTTGTATTCTGTCCATTAATTTTTACAATCTTTAATTCAATAAAAAAATTGTGAAATTAAGATATTACTAACTGTATCTACCGTAGAACCATTTTTTTGTATTTGAATGAAATTTTTACAAGAGAAGCTTTGAAAAAAAAAAATATTGCATTTCAAAAAAAAATTGAACTTAAGAAAAAAAAAAAACTTTTTTTTCATTCAATATCTCTAAAACGGGTTACTCCAACTACTTAAGGCATTGTTTTAGTAATTTAAAAAATTTAGTAATTTAAAAATAAGAGCAAGTTCGTGCGATCCAGTCGTGCATTTTATTTTCGTTAAGACTCTAGCAAAAAGGACAATTCAAGCCTGACAATGCCTTAAGACTTCTTTAAAATTAAATTAAATAATAAAACTTCCTATTAAAAATCTAGAGCTAAATATGAATATTTTTTTTTATTTTATTTTCGCAGTTTTTTTTTGAATATGTCTCCTTAAAATTTTAGTATGCTGTGCTAACTGCAAGTTAACATAATAATGTAAACTAATTATTTTATAAAGGTACATTAGTCACTAATTCGTAAATAGGTAGCTAACAACAATTATAAGAAATGGTGACATATCTGTCAAAAAAAAATTCCTAAAATGATGAACATCAAATCGAAACTGGACAAAGGGTTACTTAAGCGCACACATCTGGCTGACTAATTTAATTTGATTTACTTACAATTATAATGTTGTTTCCAAAAATCATTCAATTCAAGTTCATTACCAAATGTTTTTCCCCCAATTGGCATTTTCATAATTTTGTCACACACAAGATCATCCATATAAGTTAGTGTTCCGATGTTTAGATGTTTCAGTTGAGCACCTTCATTAACATCATGCAAACGAAAATAGCTTCCTGCTTCATTGGATTAATTCTTTGCTCCCTGGCTACGGCTCGTCCTCAATTTAACAACTACCCTTATAGACCGACATTTTCGGATTTGGATCAATATAGTAAGCGTTGATAATAAAATATACCAAATAAACTAACGAATAAATTATTGTAACTTAGATTATTACACAACACCAATGACAAACACGCAAATCTGGCCTAATATTATTGACCAAGCAGTGTCTCCTCTTTACAACTTGAACCGGGGAAACAATGGATACCTCACTAACACTGGATATAGCTCGACATTAAATAATGGCTACAATACTGGAACAGGCTACAATCCAAGTGGATATTTGACGAATTCGAATGGTTATTCTAACTCTGGATATGGCTATACGACACTTTTGCCTTATTTGTCGAATACTAATCCTTTTGGAATATATAATGGAAAAAAATAAAGTGAGTTAGTTGTGCAACTGAGGTGGATAGGTGTTAATAAAGTCTACAAGACTATCGAATTGAAAACTACATATATTTTCATTTTAATATTAAGTGCTTTAAAATATTGAGAAATAAATAATTCAGTTTGGATTTCAAGTAAGCCAGATCTTTTGTCTTGAACTTTAAAGAGTTAAAATTTTGTTGTTTGTTCGTGCACTTTAATTTTCATCTGAAACATACGGGCATCTTCTCAAATTGATAAAATAAAAAGCAAATTACAGGCCGCGGGTTTCGTTGTGACATAAAAATCTCGTCCATTTCTGTGTGAATGTTGTAGGCAAGAATGGGGAGGACCTACGACTTTCTGCCAAATCAGTACCCCTGAAAAAATCGCTTGTTCATAGAAGGTAGATCTCTGACATGACATTCCAGCACACAAAACATTGCCCCAAGGGAAACTACATCATCACATTATCTGACAACTTTTTTATTCGGAATATCACGTTATCAGAACTTTATCAAGCTATTAAAAATCTTGAAAATTATAAAGCTCCTGGGTACGACCTAATAAATACTCGCGTGCTTAAAGAGCTACCCAGAAAAGCAGCAATTAAACTTCAGCACCTTATGAATGCAGCATAAAGGCTTTCATATGTTCCACGCTAATGGAAAGTCGCAGAAGTTTTAATGGTTCCAAAACCGGGAAAGTCTCCGAACGAAAAGAAATATTATAGACCGATTTCCCTCTTGCCACTGATCTCGAAGGTATTTGAGAAAATCTTATTATAGCGACTGCTTCCTATTATCGAAGAAAAGCGGCTTATTCCTGACCATCAATTTGGTTTCCGGAAAAGCCACTCAACAATTGATCGGGTGTACAGAATAACCAATGAAATTGAGAAATCAGTAGAGGAAAAAAATGTATGTTCAAGCGCATTTCTAGACGTTTCTCAAGCCTTCGACAAGGTATGGCACGATGGCCTTAAGTTTAAACTGCGACAGGTCTTTCCGGATCAAATATATTACATCTTTGAGTCCTACCTTGAAAATAGGCTATTTCGAGTTAAGTAAAGGAGGGAATATTCGGATTTTAAGGAAATCAATGCTGGTGTTCCCCAGGGAAGTGTTCTCGGTCCAATTCTGTTCGTACTATACACTCGTACTTCCTCAAGAAGAAGATACCGTAATAGGTACGCTTGCAGGCGATACGGCTATACTTGCAATATCCGATTCATTTGAATCTGCAACCGAAAAGCTCCAACGAGCTCTAGATAAAATTTCGGTATGGACTAAGAAATGGCGAATTGTTCTTAATGAGTCCAAATCAGCACATGTTAATTTTACTTACAAAAAAATTACCAATTTGCCCACTTACATTAATTCGGTGCAAATAGCGTGTGCTAATGAAGCAAAGTACCTAGGAATGACACTAGACGCTAAGCTTCAATGGAAAACTCACGTTAAAAAGAAACGAGATCAACTGGAAAATAAATTACGTGAAATGAATTGGCTTATTGGAAGATACTCCAAACTCATCATCATCATCGGCTCGACAACCGGTTTCCGGTTCTGGCCTCTTTCAACAAGTCTTTCCACCTATCCCGGTCTCTAGCCGACGCCATACAGTTGCGCACCCCAAGGCTTCGGGCGTCCTAGTCTACGCCATCTCTCCAGCGCAAGCATGGTCTACCACGCTGTCGTCTACCATAGAATGTACCACAAAGAACTTTCCGAGCAGGTTCCTCTTCGCTCATGCGAGCTAGGTGCCCTGCCCACCGGAGTCTACCGAGCTTAATTTTTGTCACGATATCTGCTTCAAGGTAGATTGCGTACAATTCATGATTGTACCGTCTCCGGAATCGTCGTTCCTCACATATGGGGCCAACAATTCTCCTTAAGACTTTTCTCTCGAACGCAGCTAAGAGGTCGGAGTGCCTTTTGCTAAGCACCCAAGTCTCGGATCCATATGTGAGTACTGGCAGGACCATGGTCCTGTACAGCAGCAGTTTTGAAGTTATGGTGAGATTTCTGGATTTGAAAAGCTTTGACAGACTATAGTAGGCTCTGTTGGATTTGTGAAGCCGCCCGCGTATTTCTTCTTCTATATTGTTATCGGCTGCTACTATTGACCCAAGGTATTTAAAGGATTGCACCACTTCAAATTCGTGCTCCGCAACCTTGATTGTTTGACCAACTGTTCCTCTCGCATTCGACGCCACCATGTACTTTGTTTTACCTTCACTAATTTGCAGCCCCAGATTTTGTGCCGCCTGCTCGATCTGGATGAAGGAATCGTGTACAGCTTGTTCGGTTCTTCCGATGATGTCGATGTCGTCTGCGTAAGCCAGTAACTGGCTGGACCTGTTGACGATGGTCCCTCTTGTTGCCGTGCCAGAGTCACGGATTGCTTTCTCCAACGCCAGGTTGAAGAGGAGGCAGGCCAAACCGTCCCCTTGTCGGAGTCCATTAAAGATTTTGATTGGTCTGGATAGCAATCCGGCTATTTGGCTTGTTACGTTGGTCATGGTCAACCTACATAGTCGTGTCAGTTTATTTGGGATGCCGAATTCTCTCATGGCTTTGTAAAGTTCTACCCTGGCTATGCTATCATAGGCGGCCTTAAAGTCTATAAACAGATGGTATGTTGGGATGTTAAATTCTAGACATTTTTCCATCGCCTGCCTAAGGGTAAAGATCTGATCAGTTGTTGATTTGCCTGGAATGAAACCACACTGATATTGTCCGATGACGGTTTTAGCGTATGGGGTTATCCGGTCTTGTAGGATAGAGGAGAGTATCTTATAGGCGGTACTCAACAACGTGATACCTCTATAATTGCTGCACGTTGTGACATCTCCCTTCTTATGTATGGGGCATATTATGCCTTTTCGCCAGTCTTCTGGCATTTCTTCCTGCTCCCATACGTGCACTATAATATCATGAATTGCTTGACGTAAGGCTGGCCCGCCGTGATGAAATAATTCGGCTGGTATGCCATCGGCTCCCGGGGCTTTGTTCTGTTTAAGCCGGCCTATAGCCTTCTCAACCTCTTCTATGCTTGGTGCCGGCAACATAGGGTATTCTTCTTGTAGTAGTGGAGCCTCCACTTCTGCAGTGAGCTGACCATTTAGCAATTCATTAAAGTACACTTCCCATCGCTCCAGTATGCTTTCAGGATCGGTGATCAGATTTCCCTCTCCGTCCTTGCAGTATGTGCAGCGTGGTGTGTACTGCGTCATGTTTCGGACGGATTGGTAGAACTTCCGCGCCTGGTGCGGACCTCGCTCTCGGCTATTTTCTATTTCACAGATTAGGTTCTTCTCCCAGGCTAATTTTTTTTGTCTGTGTAGCCGTTTTTCTATTCTTCTGAGCTCTTTATATTTCCTCTTCGCGTGCCCGCGTTCTATGAGATTGTTGCATTGCTCGGTACGCAACATTCTTACGTTCAGTCGCTAGCTTGCATTCATCATCAAACCAGTCGTTCCGATTTTTACGACTGCTGCCTAAGATGGAGTTGGCAGTACTAATGACAATATTCTTAAGGCGTGTCCACTTCTCATTTACGCCCAGCATACTGGCTCCAGGACTTACTCTCCCTAAATCAAGTGATTTTAGGGCGAGTCCTAACGCATTACCAAAGGTGTTACTGGTGTTTTCATTGCGCAGGGCAGCCGTGTTGATTCGAATCTGATCGGCGGATGCAATGCGTCTTCGCAAGGCAATCCGCCCTCGGAAAACCATACCAACAAGATAGTGATCCGAGTCGATATTGGCACCTCGGTACGTTCGTACCGTCATCAAGTTCGAGTAGTGGCGACGGTCTATCAACACGTGGTCTATTTGGTTACGAGTGACTCCATCAGATGATACCCAGGTGGCTTTGTAGATATCTTTACACGGGAACCTGGTACTCGCAACGACCATGTTTTTCGATGCTGCCAATTCTAAGACTCGAAGTCCATTGTCATTAGTGTTCTCATGCAAACTATGGGTGCCTGCGTACACAAGTAGCACAAAATGGTATAATTTCGGTATCACATTTCTTAATTCATACTTTATTCCATCTTTATTAGGTATGTAAATTTATGCCTACTTAATTCCATCTTAATATGATCTTTATTAGGTATTGTTTTAAAGAACTTAACTTGGTGTGTTTACTCCTACTTAAAGCATTCTTAAGTACTTCTTAAATGGGCATTTCTTAAATCGGTTTTTTTTGTTACTTAATTCCTTCTTTAATCCTTCTAAAAACATTCCTTTTTTATTTTGTTATTAAATCGGTATTTTTCAGATTCTTTAATATGTATTTAAGTCTTCTGAAACAGTATGATTTATAACGCCGTTTTCGTACTTTTAGTTTTAGATGGAATGCAAAATGTGTAAACCGAATTTATTAAATCTTAAAAAAAAAGAGATTGTTTCATTATTGCAGACAAACAACAATTAAAATAGCATTTATTTAAAATGTGACTTTTTTGATGACATCCGTTTATGTAACTGACAAAATGTCCATACTTAATTCATACTTTATTCCTTCTTTATTGGGTAGGTGTTCTAATTTATGGCTACTTAATTCCGTCTTAATTTCGTCTTTTTTAGGTATTGATTTACAGAACTTAATATGGTGTGTTTACTTCTACTTAAAGCATTCTTAAATACTTCTTAAAATGGCATTTCTTAAATCGGTTGTTTTTGTTACTTAATTCCTTCTTTAATCCTTCTAAAAACATTCCTTTTTTATTTTGGTATTAAATCGGTATTTTTCAAATTCTTTAATACGTATTTAAGTCTTCTTAAACAGTATAATATTAAAAACACGAGAGAGTTATTTGAGTAGCACTTTGAGACAAGATATTTTATGTGTCACAGTGGCACAATAGGTAGAGCACAAGCACGGCAAGCGAGAGGACTCGGGTTCGAATCTCAGTGGAAGCACAGAAGTAAATTTAAAAAAAATAACTTTTAAAATTCTTTCATTCCAGCAAAAAATCACATAAAGACTAGAATATAATCAACAATAATAAAAAAAACAAACGGTTAAAAAAAAAAATTATTTTTATTGTTTCTAATAATTTTTTTAAGAATTGCCGTAGCTCTTTAAGAAGGAGTTAAGAAGTATTTAAGAAGATGTAAGGAACTATTTAAGAAGGAGTAATGAAGTATTTAAGAAGAATGATATTCCGATTTAAGACCATTTTAAGACTCAATTTATCTTCTTATTTCCTTCTATCGGACCGCCCACTTGCGCCTTTTCTCTACTTAATAGGAACTTAAATCCGTCTTATAGAAGATGTCAGATACCGATTTAGAATTCTTAAAGACTTCGTTAAGTAATTCTGTGCTACTTGTGTAATGCCTGAATACCGGCTCCCGACCTATTTTTGCGTTCAAATCCCCAAGGATGATTTTAACATCATACCTTGGACAGGCATTGAGGGCCCTCTCGACTTGTTCGTAGTAAGTCTCTTTTGACTAGGAAGCCTACCCCGAGCACATGGTGTTTTGTATGACAGCTCCTCCAAACTCAGCATCTACAATAAATTGCTTATCTACATATAAGCAAGTGATAAAAGCAGTATGGACATACGATATACAACTTTGGGGTTGTACTTAACCATGAAATATACAAATATTACAATCTTATCAGAACAAAGTTCTCAGAGAAATCGTTAATGCTCCGTGGTACATTAGAAACAGTGATTTACACAGAGACTTACGATTACCAACTGTTGAAGATGAAATAGCAGTTTTCGCTGGGAAGCTACGAACTCACTTAAATAACCATAGCAATAGAATTATTCGACAAACAATTGATCAAACAAACCTTGTGCGCCGACTTCAAGAGACGAGACCGTTCGACCTAGCGCCATAAGGAGTATCCGCTTTCAAATGCGTTATCCGCAGGTCCTCTCAGTGGGGACTGGGGAGCTACCTGTCAAACGTGATTATAATATTATGAAATTAAAACTATGTACTTGATAAGGTAACTTAGTTGTAGTTGCAAGAACAAAAGGGAGGTGTTTTTTAGTGAGTAAAAATCACACACTACTATGAGTACCGGGCTCATAGTGTCTGAAGAAAAACAAAAAAATATATATATGTACATATATAATTGGAAAATTGCAGAGATAATTGTTATAGCTATGCAGGGTTAGCCACCAACAGAAGTAAGAGACCAATATCGTTTGAACCGATTACGGCAAAAGTTTTTTCTAAAAACCGCTTCTGAAAAAACTTTGCAAAATAATAAAATAAAACACACTAATTTCCAAACATTAGTTTCAATTATGAAATAAACATTCTAAGATAACACTATTCCTAGATGTTGCGCAAGCCTTTTGCAAGTTTTTGCTCTCAAGTGCATGGGTTTTGCGATTAGAGGTTTCTTTTTATACAGCCCGCTACTTGGGCAGCTGTCACTTTTGAAGCTGTCATCTTTTGACATTTGACATATAAAAACTACGCCACTTTTAAAAATAGAACGATACGCGCTTCAACAACGCATTGAAATTGTTAAAATTCACTACAAAAATGGTGAAAATTTTGCAATCGCGGGTCGCAAAACTAGTGCACTCGGCTGGCAATAGTGAAACTGGTGGAAAAATTTCAGCTATTGGGACAAGTAAGTAATATGAAGAATCGAAACTGTGTGCATCACTCAAGAACAACTGTTGACGAAAATCTAGGTTTGTCGATTCCTCGTCGATCTTTAGAAATAGGCATTCCACAAACAACATTACACCGTATTTTCCATAAAGACTTAGGTCTTGAGGCTTTTAAAGTTCAGTAAACATAAGAACTCAAGCCTCAAGTATCTTTGCTGATTGGGTCATTGAAATGCATCAAAATGATCTGGATTTTCATTGAAAAATCATCTTCAGTAATGAGGCCCATTTTCACCTCGGAGGCTATGTTAATAAGCAGAATTGTCGCATTTGGAGCTCGGAAAATCCAAAAACGATTGTTGAAAAGCATCTCCATCCTCAACGTGTCACTGTTTGGTATGTTTTTTTTTTTTTTTTTTTTGGGGCTGGCGGCAGTGTGATTGGACCTTACTTATTTGAAAATGACGCTGTTGCACTGTTTTGGTGACTGGATTGCACTACCGAGCTATAATTAATGATTTTGTATTACCGTTATTGGAAGATATTGATATAGACGACGACGTTTATTTTCAACAAGACAACGCTACTTGCCATACAAACAACGAAACAGTCGCGATTTTACAATTAAAGTTTCCTGACCGTGTTATTTCTCGACGAGGTGATCACAATCGGCCACAGAAACCTTGTGATTTAACAACTTTAGACTTTCTTCTTTGGAACCACGTGAAATATAAGGTTTATGCCAATGCTCCACAAACGATTCAAGACCTTAAAGATGGAGTTCGTGAAGTTATCGACGACATGTACATCCGCAAATATGCGAATTGTTCATCGAAAATTTTATGAATAGGATTTGGTGATGTAACCGTAGATGTGGCAGCCATTTGGCTGATATCGTTTTCCAATGTTAATAGCATACCTTCCTCTTTACAATGAAATACATAAATATTCATTGATTTCTCTTAAAAAATACTCGATTTTACTTGCGACTTATAAGTACTATAAGGCCAGATATACATTCGTAAAAAAATCGAACTCGAAATTTTGAAGTTGTCATTATGATGAAAGCGAAGACGAAAAAATTAGGTATCTTAATTCTGTCTGTCTGTCTGTCTTTTCGACCACAGCCTAAACTACTCGGCTGATTTTCTTTAAACTTGGTAGATAGTATTTTTAATTTTTTCCCCTCACAATTTTTGTACCCTTTTTTTTAAGACCAAAAATAACTGTACCTCTCATACGATTTTTTTCCTCGAAATTCTATAAATATTGTTATTTCTCAAAACCTGTTCGACAGATTTAAAAAAAAAAACACAAAAATTTCATTTAGGTAAAACTAGATAAGGGTTGAAAAAATTTTCCAAAAAATGGTTATTAATAGTATACCCGCCCTGGAACCATTTTTTTTTTTTTTTGGTTTTGATTTTCTCGAAAACGGTACAACCGATTTTGATCATTTTTTTTATCCTAAGGCTCCCCGAAAATTTGAATAGAATTGTGTATTCAAATTTTCAAAATTTTTTTTTTTTTGATTTTAAAAAAAAGTTTCCAAATTCAAAACTCAATATTTCGAAAACTCCATGCTAGTTTTGTTTTTTTAAACTTGACAGATAAAAGTTTTTCAATGCAATCTACAAGATGTGAGAAAAAATTTCATTTTACCCAAAAATAATGGTACCCAACATACAAATTTTAAAAAATGAGTTTCGAAAATCGTATTTTTCTCGAAAACCGTGCCTACAATTTTGATAATTTTTGTCTTTTTTCGATTAATCTTTACGATCTACATATATTTTAATAAAAAAAAATTGAAATTAAGATATTACTGACTAAACCTACTATAGAACCATTTGTTTTAAATTCTGAATTTCTCATTATCGGCATAACAGATTTAAATGAATTTTTTTATAGAGAAGCTTCTAAAAAGTATTAAAAACATTGCATTTCAAAACTTAAAAAAATATTTTTTGAATTAAAAAAAAAAAAAAAATTTAATTTTTTGGAAAATTCTATATTCGATATTCGTACAATAATAAAAACTTTAAATTGGCTTACCAAAAATTTTAAATTTGTATATAAAAGCTTTTTTTTAAGCTCTAACTACTAAGGGAGTTGCTTTTCTCTAATAACATTAAGTTTTAAAATTCTTACCCCCAGTTTCACAGTGGAAGTTTAAACCCCACTTTTGGTTTAAACTTTAGTTCAGCAATAAATTTGGTTTCACAGTCCTTGAACAGAGTTCATTCTGTAGTTTAAGTTAAACGACACTATTCTGCCGTTTAAATCTCAGTTCGACAACCCCCTCAAACATTTAAAAATATAATTTATTTTAATTTTTAATTTTTGTTTCCTGTCACAGATCACAATGAAACAAAGCAAACTTTCCTTGATTGTTTTTTCTTTGATTCAGATAGAAAGAGAAAACAATTTACTTAAACTACGTTTAATGAAACGAAGTTCAGGTTCAGCAGAACTTAAGTTTAAACTCTCACTGTGAAACTGGGGGTTAGTCTTTAACATAAGATCAAGATCGTGCGACCCAGTCCTTCATTCTATTTTAATATCAAAATGAAACCTCTTATTGGAAAACTCTAAACTAGGGATAGTCCAGTGGACATCAATACTATCATGAACACTTTTGCTGACTATACTCTAATATTGGTGGCTGATAAATCCGTTACGAAGGCTGCAGAAAAATTGTAAAATCGACACGATTATTGCCAAGTGCGGCGGCCACATGCCCGAAATCATACTTAAGCTAATTACTTAAAAAAATACTTAAGGGCTAACTTCGTAAATATTAAAATAATTTTTGTGTTTTAAATTATAAAAAAACACCCATTATGTGCAACAGTTACATTGAAAATTTCCAAAACCATTTGTGATGTAAAGATGTGAGACAGAAAGAATTGCAAGACCCATTTTTTTGAGTTCCTTATGATCGTAATGTCAAGTATGACGAAAAACTCGAGTTTTTTTTTTTACGAAGGAATTACTTGCCATATGAGGAAATGCAGCGTACCTTAAGATTTTCGTTTAAAAAAATTCAAATCATTAGCACACCAAAACAGTTGATATTTTTATAATCAAAGTAACGTCAGAAATGTAAATCAAGTCGCGTTACTAAAATTCATCAATGCATCAAAAATTAATTGATAAAAATATGTCGAGTTTCTACACAGGTGCACAAACCGAATTTCAAAAACAGAACCTACATATCCTTAAGGACTATTCACATGAGAGCGACCAACGACCAACGAATAAAAAAACAAACGGGATTTAAAACATATATAAGCCTAAATTCTTTACAAAAACTTTACAAAAGGAAAGCAATCTAGTTTAATTTAATGTTAATTTATAAAAGTTTGCGTTGTAATTGCTAAAATGAGAGAAATTTGAGAAAATAAATTGGTCGTAGCAGTCATATTGCAATTCGCGACGACCAATTTATTTTCTCAAATTTTTCTCATTTTAGCAATTACAATGCAAATTTTTATAAATTAACATTAAATCAAACTAGATTGCTTTCCTTTTGTAAAGTTTTTGTAAAGAATTTAGTGTTTAAAATTATAAAATAATAAAATAAAAGTCCGAGAAACGTACATGAAACAAGTTAAAAATTTTTCGTTTAAAATAAAAATTCATTTTAAATAATCTATTTTGTTTGACAACAAAAATTATTTTGTATGTCTGAGATGACATGCCGGCTTTCAATAATGAAAAAGTACTAGAATATTTAGTAGAATTGAAGGAAGTGCTGCCAATTTTTCCTTGTTATTCAGTGAATAGATAAAATAAAGAAACGATAGTTTTATTAATATTTTAATTTATCAAAGGGATAATTTCATTATCCGTGTTGGAAAAAACGTGTGTTAACGAGCAAATTGTGTGTTTTTATTAATACGGCTGAAAGTATTCAACCTACCTCTCTCAAATGATACTTTACTTCAATTATTTTAAATTGGTGGTAAAATAATTAACCAAATAAACAACCAAAAAATTAACCTAATTTTCACTTAATATGAGAAAAATTTTCAGGATTAAAGGATACAAAATCAAAAACCCCTAAGCCCCACATGCAATATCCCTTTTCCATGAAATTTGTACGTGAGGAATACCACTTGATTTGTTCTTATTTTTGTGTTTTAATGAAATTCGTCTTCATTTCGTACTTAAAGGAAATTATGTACCAAATATCAATTTTTGAATTTTTGTTTGAGAACAATATTGCTCTGAAATCGCATTTTTTTTAAATTTTTGACACTAATTTCAAAACATTTTTATGCAACGCGAAACCAAGTCTTCCCTATCAGCCCTATTAATAAGGACACAATAAAGGCGAAACAACTTTAACACGTATTTTAGCTTATAATTCTTACTAATAAATGCGTGTTAGTCTTAAATGACGTTTGACAATGAGAGGATAACTTATCTCACCGATTTTGGTGATTAACGAGCGGATATCTTTAACTTGCTCGTCAAATTTGAAGAAATATTTTATTTAATAATACACATTCCGCCAAGTGTCCAATAGCTGCCATACGCTATTGTGTTAACTAAGCTTGTCGCCAGAACTCTGATTTTCAGTCTTTTTTTTTCTTTTTTATTTGAATTTTGATACAAGAATTAAATAACCGTTTCGAATTTGTTTGACATCAAAAATTATTTTGTATGACTGAGATGACGTATCAGGGGTGGAATCGCGTAAGCTGATAGTTGACTATCAATTCGTTGATTGTCGTTTTTGACTATAGCTGTCTCTATCATATCAATTAAGAATTATAGAGAGAGCGATGGTCAAAACGACAATCAGCAAATTGATAATCAACTATCACCTTACGCGATTCCACCCCAGCTTTCAATAATGAAAAAAGTACTAGAATATTTAGTATAATTTAAGGAAGTGCTGCCAATTTTTCTTTGTTATTCAGTGAATAGATAAAATGAAGAAACGATAGTTTTATTAATATATTAATTTATCAAAGGGATAAATTCATTATCCGTGTGTTGGAAAAAAAGTGTGTTAACGAGCAAATTGTGTGTTTTTATTAATACGGCTGTATATTTATAACTTGTTAAAGAAAAATTTTCGACCTTGATTTATATTTATCCCTATTTACCTTATTCAAAATCAAAATGTCAGAAATAAGAGCAAACACTCCATCTGAAACTTGATAATCTGTATGTGAGTTTCATTAAATTTACACCACTTCTGGAACATGTCATAATGAATTTCGTTTTAATAACAACTGTCCCTTAATCCACAGTCTGGTTTCTTCCAGTAATTAAAGGTGTTATTCTGTGGTATTCTTCTAATAAGGTCTTTCATGTTTTTGAAACGAAAGTGTGTTCAGCAAAATTCATCAATTCAAATAAAGTGAACGTGATGATTAACCACACAGTCAGACATGTCAAGCTAAATTGAAATATGTAGGTTAGTCTACTCTTACTAAGATAAAAATCCTAGCTTAAATTCATCCGACTACGCATTCCTCTAATTTTGTCTACAATCTCAAAAAATACCAAATACCTTAAAAACAAAACGAGAAATTAAATTTTCTAGATACCAAGCCCAACGGATACAAAACATGATTGATCAACAAAATCAAATCCTAACAGTTTCTCGCTCGTATTATTATTATAACTTAAGTGCTAATAACTTCTGCCGGTCATCGATCTACATAAATAAACTCAAGTGTTAATCATAATTACCTAACGGTTTCATCTATCTTTATCTTCACAAAAGTATTATGCACACAAAAAAACTTCTCACGAATTGTCGTCACTTATTACATGAATAAAAACACAAAATGTATGTCAACACTCAACCGTAATATCTTCGACGACGACAGTAAGAAATGTTTCTGCAACATATGGAAATGAAAATGTTGCTCGACATAACTCGCTAATCACTTCAACCAAAGCCGTGGAAAAAAACAAGTTCCCATCACCCCATCGATCGTGTCGGTCGCTGTCCATGGAGAAAGAGTCCAAAAGACATATTATGACGTCACAGAAAATGTTGCTTTTACCATTTATATTTGTACCACTTCCAAAAGCACAACACATCGAAGCGAGGTGAGACTGAAGACACACCGCAAAACGCCAGCACCTGACTTTGTTAACCAGTCTTAATTTCCAGTTAACCCGGTACAGTTCTTAAACGAATGCATCACGCATCTTCCGCAATTTCGGTTTAGACAAAAACACACCAAAACATTACGATAGTGTTGACGTTTAAATTTTAGGATAGGTTCACGAAATTGTGAAAATAAAAACTGTCAAAAAAGTGAAAATTCATAGTGAATAACAAACAAATCGCAGTGTAAACAAACAAACCCATGGTAAGCATTATGGCTGCAGGAAACAAACTAAGTGCGAGCGCACAATAGGTGCATTGTAAAAGTTTTTCTGATTGATTTAGTTTTTTTTTTTGATTTCAATGAAGAAATGTGGTTGAAGAAATAAATAAATAAAGTGACTTGAAAGAATTATAATTGTCAGTGACCTAGTTACTTTTTTTCGAACACCAATTGGAACAAAAAAGCCGGTCATTCTTGAAAGAGTCAATCGAAGAAGCATTGATTGACTTGAGACTTGGAGTCGCGTAAATCTTAGGCAGAAATAAGAATGACTTTACCTCGATTGGTTGATACTTCTCGCTTTTCAAATTCATCAGAGTAAATCACCGAAACTCCATACCGTTAAATTAATAACACTCCCTTTACCGTGACAGTTGTTGTTGGTTTTTTCTTTAATGTATTCAGTTTTTGTCAATCTTGAAGGTATTTCATTGTTACTTTCATAAGATGTTCAACAAGTGTCTTACTTTCTTTGCAGGTATGTACCTACATATGTAGATGGATAGATACGTATCTTAAAGTGATTTGAATTGAGACTTTACTCGAAAAGACTATAAGTAAACATTTCTAGAAATGAAATTGGTGCCAAAAAAACATACAAACTGGCGATGTAATTTGCTTGTCATTGAAGCACTTTATGGATTTGTCAGACCAGACACAATGGTTGGTTGGAAATGTAGTTTGAGTTGATGAAAGTGGAAATTATGGAATTATGCGCAAATTGACCGACGAATATTTTGTTTTTTATTTCTTGGCTTTTGCAAATTCAAATTATATGATTCACAATTATTGTCATGGTTTTATCTGAACTTAAAGTGACAATTTATTCATGTTGGCCTTTTTTTTAATCATCAAAAAGTTTCTCTTATATTTTACTCAGTTATGTGTGTTTTTCAGTTTCGGCATAATTGAGTGTAGATTAGGAGAATTAAGTTCGAAACCTAATTAAGAGATGTGTAAAATCAAAAGGTTAAATCATGATTATTTATTGTTGATGTTTTATAAAATGTAGGAAATGAATTGCTTCACAATTAAACTATCTACAATGCTGTACTAATTTAAAATTTCCCCATACTATCTGTTCGTTAGAATTAATGTTTATCAATAAAACAGAAAAAAATGATGAAAAACGAGATAATTTTGAAGCGCTCTTAACTAACAGGTAAGAATTTTTACTTGCGTCTTATAGGTATTATAAGGCAAGTTAGGCATTCGTAAAAAAAAATCTAACTCGAGATTTTGATCACAGTGGGTCTCGCAATTCTGTCTTTCTGTCTTTCTGTCTGTTCCACTACAGCCTAAACGGCTGGGCCGATTTTCTTCAAACTTGGTAGATATTGGGTTTTAATTTCCCCCCCTCCCCCCGGATATTTTTTTCTTTTTTTTTTTAAACCAAAAATAATAGTACCTGCCATACGTTTTTTTCGAAATTTTATAAATATTTTTTTTTCTCAAAAACTGTCTCACAGAATTAAAAAAAAAATCAATTCAAAATTTCATTTAGTTAAACCTAGGTAATGGTTGAAACCTCCCTTGGAACCATTTTTTTTTTTGTTGATTTCTCAATAACGGTACGACCGATTTTTATCATTTATTTTATGTTTAGGTTCCCCAGCAGTTTCAATTCTATTATGTATTCAAAATTTCAAAACATTTTTTTTTGGATTTTTAAAAAAAATTCAATTTTTTTTTTTGAAAACTCAATATTTCGAAAACTCCATGCTCGATTTTTTTAAAACTTGATAAAGAAAAGTTTCTTAAAATAATCTACAAGATGAGAAAAAAAAATTATTTTATCTAAAAATAACGGTACATGTACATACAAATGTTAAAAAATGGTTTTCGAAAATCGTAATTTTCTCGAAAACGGTTCCGAGAATTTTGCTTAAAATTTTTTTCTTTCGATTAATTTTTAAGATCTATAATTTAATAAAACAAATTTTGAAAACAAGATATTACTGACTGTACCTACCATAGAATGACTTTTTAAAATTTTGAATTTCTCATTATCGGCATAACGGATTTTAATGAAATTTTTTAGAGAGAAGCTTCTAAAAATTTTAAAAAACATTGCATTTCAAAACTTTAAGAAAAATATATTTTTTTTAATTTTGAAAAAAAAATCTTTTTTTTTTTTTTGAAAATTTAATGTATCGAAAACGGCTCAATATTTTTTTTTTGTAAATTTAATTTTTATTCGAACAATAATAAAAAAAGCTTATTTTTTAAGAAACCACTACAAAGACTTATAATTGTTGTTCATACATAAATTTATTCATATTGCATAGCACTCTGTTTCTATCACTTACTACTAAGGTTAGGCGCGCACATTCAATTTTTAGTTGCGAAACTGCTTGGTTCAAGCAACTAAAAAGTTTGTGTTTTGTCACAAACTAAACGATTGCCTTAAATGAGTTCGCTATTTTGTGTAACATATAATTATATGCACCTGCACGGACATTCAACCAAATAGTTCATCTGTTTTCTATAAGCAACCAAACAATTGTGCAACTAAAAATTGAATATGCGCGCCTAGCCTTAGAGTTTATAAAATAAATTTTATCCTTATGAACAGTTTTCTCTAATAACATTCATTCTTAGTCTATTACATAGGAGGAAGTTCGTATGACCCAGTCGTGCATTTTATTTTTTTCAATTCGACTATAAGTGAAGACTGCTCTAAGAAATGATAGAACGAAATGCAAAACTCTGACCCAAATCTATTTGATAGTTTTGAGATTCGTCGTTTATTTAAAATTTTTACCAGGGATAACATTTATCCTCTGCTATTGGAGAGAAGTTAAGGTTGTGTTCATACCCAAAACCGGTTAAAGTTCTCAAGTAAACCCGAAAATCTCAGACCTATTAGTTTATCATTATTCCTTCTAAGAACTCTTGATTAATATCCATTTACGAGCAAGCATCGATACGAGACTTCTTTCTACGTTTCAACATGCTTCTTGCATAAGTTGATCGGTAAATGCTGCTTTACATTGACTAGTAACGAAGTATCGAATATTCTCTCCACTATAAAGAATACACTATGGTTACATTTTTAGATATGCATATGTACATAGATGGCGCTATTTACATATCATCATGTCATATCTAAAGGTAGATGGGTAGCTTGTCGAACTGATTAACAAAATGCTGACTAGAAGGGTTATCAATTCAAAACTGGGCGACATTTCTGATAGAAGATCTGTCAGTAGAGGTACGCCGCAGGCGGTGTTCTTTCTCCCCTTCTCTAGACAAGCTCGGCAGATAATACGGGTACAGTGGGTAGCAAAAACCACTCGACATTTTTCGAGAACCGTGTACCCATGCAAACGTACACCCATGTAACCGTGTAGCATTGTACCCGTCTACACATCTATCCGTGTACCGTGCAATCTAATTATGTACCGGTGTAACCGTGTAACATTGTTGATATTCTCGTATGTGAAAAGTATTCCAACATCTTAAAAGCAATCCTATAAAACGCTTTAAAAAGCTGAAAAACTGGGCAGACTGGTGTGGCCTGGGTGTCGCCCCTCACAAAACGGAACTTGTTCTATTCTATAGGAATTAAAAAATGCCTCATGTAGGATCTACATCAAAGGTATTCCACTAGCTTTCTCGGACAAAGCAACACAATTGGGTCTTATTCTAGATAAACAATTTTAGCTGCAAACCTAGTATACAACGCAGTACCAATCTTCTCATGCTAAATAGCTATTGGGAACAAATGGGCCTCCAATCCTGCATTACTCAATGGCTATACGCTTCGGTTATCAGACTGATCCTTATTCATGGTATAGCAGTATGATGGACCGCTCTATCTATAAGTCCAACTATCATCTTGCCTGTCCATAATCGGGGCACTATGAACTATAACCTCTGCTACACTAGACGTTCTGTTACATGTGCCAACCATCGATATTTTCAGCAAACAGATGCCCAAAAGCTTCTTCACAATGGATCAATAACGAAATTGGCCATTCTATCATTCTGAATTAATTCGGATCACATTCAAGTGACATCGATTACGCTAGCCTAAAATTACAATTTGGCAAAAACTTCAAAGTCATCATCCCTTCAAGATCTCTCTAGGAGGATATGAGTTTTTTTGGAAATGATTTCATCCATTTTTACACCGACGGATCGAAAACTGATGATGGGGTTGGTGGAGGTGTGTACTCAGATAGACTAAAATTATGACTCTCTTTCCGTCTTCCTAATCATTGTAGCTAGTTCCAGGTGGATCTTATTAAATAAGACATGTCTTGACTCAAAGAAAACGTGTTATCAAATACTGAGGTGGAATCAATTCCCCATCTTCTATGTCCTGATTTATCCCATAGACGTAGGCTCCATCTTGGAGAGTTTTTTTTTCGAGAAACCTAGTGATGTAATTAATATAGACATTTATAGTCTCACCCGCTTCATAAGGAGCTCCGAATGGTTCAACAAGTAGGGAGAAAATTTAAGATTCATATGATATCACAATGGACCAACTCTGATTTATTTATGTCAGCTGTCACATGCTGCCTACGTAAATCTTCAACACTTCAACCTAAGCTAACTTAATAAATAGCCTTTTTGCTTCAACTAGACAACTTCTTACCTGTTTGGTGAGTGCTTCTAAAAACCTCGTGAAATGCGCCAGTTTAAAACCAACGATGTGAAAAAGGGGCTTTCGATAATATTTTTGTCGGCATTTTTCAATGCGAGAAGTCCGAGAAGTTGCGGATATCTTTATTTGATATCACTTTTTTTTTAAGCTAAGACAGGATTTCTTTAATCGCCAAAAGTTTCGCCTGGAACACGCTACAAACATTGGTAAGATTACAAGAAACACTTAAATTAAGTCTGTTCGAGTGTACACCTCCACCTACTCCATCGGTGTAGAATTGGATTGAATCATCTTCCAGGAATGTCATTTCCTCTCAGATTTCCCTAGAAGCGATTGTTATTTGAAAGTTCTTATCAAATTAAATCTGATAGATGGTGTAGTCGATGCTTCTTCAAAGTGAACCGAATGAGTTTAGAATGATGAATTGGACAATTTCATTATTGAACCACTGTGAGGAGGCTTTTAGCTGTATTTGTATTTGTAGCCGTTTGTGTTTGCCCAATATATCGAGGGGTGTCAGCTGGAGCAGAATGTTTAGTGCAACAATAATACTCGTACTTTCCACGGATTCTGGCTCTTGTGAGGAAGCAACACATCTTCTAAAAGTATCTGTTCCCATGAAAATAATTTCTGATCTTAGACGTTGGGACCTATCAGAAAATTGAAATTCCTTCCGATAACATACACACAAGAAAGTTAGATATTTTAACTCACTAGGCTCTGTGTCTTCACGAGCTATTTCTTGACCCTTAAATAAAAAAATTTAAAGAAAATAAAAAAAAAAAAAATATACGTGTGGCCCAGTTATGCGTTCCGTTTTATACTCTTCTAAACTCTTCTGGTTTCATTAAGTATTCTATGCAGATCTTCCAATGTATTTTTCTATGCTTTTCTGTTTGCCCAGCCAAGTTTAATAAATAATTTGTATTAAAGTTTCCACTGGAAAACTGTTTCGTGCTGGGAATTCAAATAAATTTCAAGCATAAAAAGTAATAAGCAAGTAAACAATCAAAGAAATGTATACCTTAAGACTAATTATTTTGAAAAAAAAATTAACAGCATTTTTTCATTTACTGTTTGATCGAATTTTTCGCTTCTTAAACGTTTTTTTAAATAAAAGAATTTTCAATGTCACTATGAAAAGAAATATTTGATGAAAACCAGTTGAATAACCGTTTGCCCCACATTTATGTAAAGATGTTCGTCATGGTCGTTTATCTTCTGTGACGTGATAATCATATTAAAAGGTTTAAAGTCATGGAAGGTAGACTGTCTATTAATCAAATTTTAAGTTCAGTTTTTAGACTCAAAGATTTTGTTTTTTTTTTTTTTATGGCCGCCACCGCCGCCGGTGCAATTACCGTTGAACTTGTATTGTTTTTAATAGTGTATGCATAGTGGTTGGTCATAGTTGCGCTTGTTTTTGGAGCTTCACTTCATTACAGATATTAAATTATGTATTTAAATTTTATTAAAATTCTAAAGCATACAAGGTGGCACATTCACACATATGCGACACCTAACCAGAAAATTATTCATTGCGGTCTGAAGGGTTAAAGTTAAAATTGCCTCAATTATCGTTTTAATCGAATCCTCAATTCAGTCAAGTTCCTTGGTTTAGTTTTGTACACCTCTTGCTTGACATAGTTCAGAGCCCGACTTTACAACAAAAAAAAAGCAAAGACCGCCCAAAGGAAGAAATTCAACATTGCATGCCTTAGCACACCTGAGAAAGCCAGAGAATACAATGAGTAATTGATCGGGAAACTCTCTGCCGTATCCCCAGCCACAATAACCAGTGGAACCATTAAGGAGGTAGCCGAGACTACCATAGGCCTAGAAAAAAGAACCCATGGTATGATGATGAATGCGCGGTATTGAAGCAGTAGACGGAAAATGCACGAATGCAAATGCTGCAACGGAAAACAAGAGCGGCAAAAGAGGAATACTATGAAAAGAGAAGGTAAGGAAAAAAACCTGCAAAAAGAAAAGAGCATCGGCAGTCTCTCAGCTCAGGTATCTCGAAGAGTCTAGCACCGCACCAACACCCGCCGCGCCGGTTCTACAAAACAGCCAAGCAACTGGCATCATGTTATAGGACCGGCACGCAGGCTCTTTGAAACAGCGAAGGGGACCTAGTCACCAAAGCACATGGAATTGTAGACCTGTTTAAGCAGCATTTCCAGCAGCTGCTTAATGGGCATTATTTAGAGGAAACCACAGGAGAACAAAGAAGCATAAGACCAGTCAATGAAAATCCAGTCCGAATCCCCAGTACTGAAGAGGTTAAGAAAGCCATCCATAAGCTTAAGAACAACAAATCCGCCAGCTCGGATGGCCTACTTGCGGAACTCTTCAAGTATGGAGAAGATGTCCTGATAGGGTTAATGCATCATCAACCAAAAATAAGGCGATCCTATGTTCTGCAAAAATTACAGATGCATATCACTGATATAATGTTGCCTACAAGATCTTATCCACCGTACTATGTGAGCGTCTGCTCTGAAACCTTTCTGTACCAGTATGGCTTCAGGCCAAGCAGATCAGCGATAGATCAAATATTCACATCGAGGCAAATCCGCAAAAGATCAACGAATTTCAAGTCGAAATCCACCATCTTTTCATCGACTTCAAAGCCGCTTATGATAGCATAAGTCGCCAAGAGCTTCTATTGGCGATGTCGAAACTCGGGATCCCGAAAAAACTGACCCAGCTATGCCGCATGTCGTTACAAAATAAGCGGTGCAACGTGCAAATGGGTAACAGCACATCCGAGCGATTCCAGACGTGTTCATGATTCAGACAAGGAGATGCGCTATCATGTGATTTCTTCAACCTAGTCCTGGAGCAGATAGTGCGCAAGAGTGCTGTTAACCTGGAAGACACTATCTTCAACAGGTCTTCCCAACTGCTTGGCTATGCGGACGACATTGACATCATCGGCCGCTCCAAGCGCGCTGTGCTAGAAGCATTCACAGCTATTGATGAACAAGCGAAATGCGTTGCACTTGAAGTGAATGAGGACAAAACAAAGTATATGATATCAACAAACAAAGCTTCAGCTGTCCATCGCCTAGGACAAAACGTCACTGTTGGGAGCATTAATTTCGAGGTACTCAAGGAGTTCACCTACCTTGGTACAAACATCAATTCCACGAACAACACCTTAGTGGACATCTGACGAAAAATTACCCTATAGCGAACCGCTGGTACTTCGGTTTGGCCAAACAAATGGGTTCAAAACTCTTTTCTCGAAAGACAAAGTGCACGCTCTATACAAAACACTAATTTTACCAGTTCTACTCTACTGCGCCGAGGGCTGGGCGATAAGAAAAAAAGAGGGCGAATGGAGGTGAATGATTCAATTGTGAACTGTACGAGCTGTAACAAGATGTGTACGTAGTCCAAAGAGCCAAAATACGTCGACTACACTGGCTCGGTCACATCGAGCGAATTGACAACAACGCTTGAGCCAAGTAAATCTTCGAATCCCGGCCCCCAGGTTCGAGACGACGAGGAAGACCGAACATCCGCTACAGGGAGGTTCATCATTACACACACATAAACACATGAACATTTCCTCATTAGCAAATTTCTTGATAATTCTATTAACTAATTATAATTAGGCAAAAATGTGTCCAACATTGAACAATTAAAACAAACAAAAGAGCTGAGATGCAAACTCGTTAATTTTGCAATTCTCATTTTTTCAGCTCTCATAGAAAAGAAACTTGAAAAATACTCACTTCCTTCCTTAATGAGTTTTTTTTTGATAGTTTGTTTTGTATACTTTGGTTATACTATGTACGTTATGCCCATTTCAAATAGTAAGATTCTCTTAGGAAGGTACAATCATTTACCAGAATACACAAATTGTCATTTATTTAAAGCAACACCTTCTAATATTATAAATAATTGTCTAACGTAACTTAATTCAACTCTATTACATTTCTCTACCCTAGTCATAATAAACACATTAATGTTCCTTAAGTCGCAAAAGTATATGTACATATGTATAAACTAGAAAAAAAATTACTTAATTATAAATTATGCCTGTGGTTGACCTACGTCAAGCTACTCAATTAATGACAAGTATTCACAAGGCTGACTTAAATGGTCGACAAAAAGTGAAAAGTCATAAAAATATGTTTTTACTGCCACGGCGATTTGTGGACCTTAATAACTTTACGCATCTTCCTTGGATTATTAAACTAACACGCAAAGAGTACTTTTAAGTGTTTCCAGGTTAATGAATGTCTTTTTTTTTTACAGATGCTTTCAAATCGAGATCTCTCAAAGACGACCTATTGGTTTCTGTTGATAATTATAACAGTAGTTCTCATAACAGCTACAAGTGGAGCGAAGAATGGATCCAACTTGAAGAATTCATCCTCAGAGGTCGAAGTCGAAGCCAGTAATGACCTCGAAAACAGTAGTACTGAGTTGGAAGTGAAAGAGGAGCCCTATACAAGTATTTGGGCCATGATGTATGACTGGTGGAATTGGATGATTGGTGGTTATGCTCAGAACAAGAATGCCGTCGGAGGTAAGTGAATTAAAATGTTTATATCAAGAGTGAATCACACAAATGTTTGTCTAGGTTGGATTTAATGAGGCATGATGAAAGTGAAAAGATACTTACCAAAGATAAACGGTTATGCAAGTTGATATGTGTATCTCTGTTTGAAGTGAAATGTATTTTATAGCTGTAGATATTTTTCGATTTCAATGACAATTCATTTTGACCGGTTCCTAAAAGTGGTTTATTTAATTCTTAAAAGATGAACAGTAACAGAAACTGAGCCATTCATATAGATTTATGGCTTGACCTACCGTATTAATCTTAGAAGAATAGTCCAAAGTTATAGAATATATAGGTGTTAGATTTTGAGCTTAGGTTAGGTTAGGACAATAGGCTGACATTTGATCTTGTTACCATCACACTTAGATCAATGTAGATCCGTTGTGATACCCTGCCTAGAGATTGTTACTCCCATGTAATGAAACCTATGATAAATCGATGTCATTCAAGTCCATTAAGGGTGTTGATAATTTTCAGCAAGCTATATGTCTATATGTATATATGTATGTAAGTCATTGAAGAAATGTCGTCACATATTCACCTGGTTGAGAAGAGGTAGGTGCTTTTTAAGGGTGTTATGCTTGCTTTTACCCCCACTTGAGAAATCAAACAGGCCCCTAGGAGCATATAGCTCCTTGCAAAGTCTGGTAGTTGAGTTTGATAGGTCAGTGGTTGGAGTATTTTTCCGTTTGTTTGGGCAGGATTGCTGAATAAGTCCAAGGGGCTTTTACCAATCTTAGGGAGAGTTGGCACCATCAACTCACTGACGCTCGTGTTCACCATAGGCGTGGAAATCGCTGAAGTATAGAAAAAGTGCTTATTATCCGTTTGTTGCTGCTGCTCCTACAAGAAATACGTGCATCGTTCAGTCAGTTTCGTTCGTTCCATCGTTGTCGTCCTGGAACCTTTTTATGTCTTTTGACTGTGGTCGGTCGTGATCGGCTGGTTGATAGAGTTTAGGAGTTTTCAAGGCATTTGGAAGCGTTAATGATTATCAGCAGAGTTTTGCTTGGAATACCAGAGATTTCCTCCAAATCGTTGAAGAAGCGTCTCCCTAGGTGCATGTTTCTCAGATGATATAGTGCAGAGCAGTGACATAGGTAGTGAGGAGTATCCTCATCTATCTCCTCATCATCGCATCCTCTGCATAAGTCGTCCATACTGAGTTTCATCTTTTTCTTGTGGTAACCCACTTGGTTGTATCCGATGGTGATGATCACGAGAAGAAATAGAGACTTTTTACTCAGTTGGATGATAATGTCGGCCTTTTGTTTGTTGCAACTAGGTCATATCGTGTAAGCTTTATGCTGTGTACAAAGAACCTTAAGCTCTTCGCGACAGCAAAATGCCATCTTCTATTTTATTTCAATGGCAGAAATCGCTTTTATTGCTGCTTGACTATGAATAAAAAATTAATTGAGACTTGTCTAGTAGCTTTCGTCTGCCAGGACCTCAGTTTGAAAGACACTGCTGTATTTAGGAAGTCTGAATGAGCTGGTTAGTCCAAGGGTTTCTGAAAAGAATCCTGTACTAAGACCAGTATCCATTTTGGAAGCATCGGTATATATTGATATCCTCAATTTTCCTTGCCAGAAAAAGTGTTCACGAACCATGGCACTGTGTCTCCAACTACCAGTTTGGCTAAGCCGAAGTGCGCTGTTAGCTGCCGATTTTTATATAAATAGAGCTAGAGATTTTAAGTTGCGTATAGCTTCGAGACCCGTTGTGGGGGTGGACTTTATTGCCCCTTATTCGTAGATAAAGGCATGGGTGGCATATTTCGCTTGGCCGGCAGAAGACAACTTAAACAAGGAATAAATTTCACGCGGTTGTTATTAGGTAGGGGAGAGTAGGGCACATTTGAACAATTTTTCCTTTTCAGACTGATAAAACCTAAAATATTCGAGCAATTGGCCTGATATTTTACTCACATTGAACAGTGGAATTGAGGTTGAATTTAGAAAAATATTTGGTACATTTAACGAAATATTAATATTGAATTTTTATCTCTAACCAGTATAGGTTCTCATGTTCAAAAGCGGCCCATGTATGGGGCAGTTTTGAACTTGAAAGGGGTACTTTGGAACAGTGATATAATTTTTTTTATTGAATAAAAGAACATTAAATTTTATTTTTATATTAATTTTTTAATAAGAACTTATCAATAAAACTCAAAATTAATACTTTTGTTATATCATATTCATGTATTTGTAGAAAGAAAACAAAAATCCACAAAGATTAATAAAAATATTACAAACTTAAAATTAATCCAAATCATCAAATGCTAATACTCGAGCTTGAATTTTGGTCAATCCGTAATCCATCTTTGAGCTTCGGATCAAATATTGGGCCTTGTGAATAAAAAAAAAGCTAAAGCTAAAACTTGGATTTTTAAGTAAAAGCTAGGTTTTTAGTGAATAAGAATAAGCTTAAGCTAGCTGGTTAAAGATGTTTTCTAGTAACAGCCATTTTTAAATAGGCAACGCTAAATTCATTTAGTTTTAGCTTGTTTTCCAAGCCTAAGCTTCAATTTGTGTGAATAAGAATAGCTTAAACTAGAATATTATAGTTAAAACTACAAAAATTTCAAGACTTGTCTAAAAAGTATTCAATAGCTCAAAAATATGACAGAGAACATAATAGATGCAGAGATTGAGGGACGATATGACAAAAACATTTTTTACCTGAAACCAATACTTGCCCTATAGAACAGATAAGAAATTAAAAAACATTTAAAATGTATGTTTTCTCCAAATAATTTGTTCCTGTTTTAAAATTGCGCAGTAATTTTTTTTAAACTCTTACATCTAAAAAACGAAAACAAAACACTTCCAAAAGCAAAAGGACCTTTCAACTCTAAGTCCGAGAGACAACTGAGAGAATCAAGGAAAGTCAATGACGTTTATGGATATGGTATTGACAGGTACAAATTTTAAATTACTTTTAAAAAAGTAAGTAATAATAAAGTAAAATTTTATAAGCATTGTTCAAATTTGCCCCGTTTTCGAATGTGCCCCACTCTCCCCTACCTAGAACGTACCAACATATTTTTTCATTTATGTTTCAACCAAGGTATATTTTAACTGAACTGTATGTGTACTGTATATTGGTAATATAATAGAATTAGTGAATCTCAATGATTTAGAAAGATTTTTCATTCATCTGAGAAATATCCATTTTAAACCCCTCCATTGACTTTATACAGCTGCGCCACTGTTAAAAAAGTTATTACCTATTATACTTAGTTGCAAAAGACTCTCTATATGCCCTTACTTTATTTCTAAATCAAACGCTTCATTGCCTAAACTTCGCATTCATAACCAATTTTTGTACATACATACACATACAAATATCATTTAACTTAATCAAAGCAAATCTAATTAAATTTGCCTTTAACTAAACAAAAGTTCAAAAATAAATATATAACATTTCAATCTTATTAACATCTTAAAATTATAAAACTTATCAAAATAATTATAAATAATAAAAAAAAAATCCAGATTTGTACGTGATCTTATAACATCACTAGAAAAATGTTTCCATTTCCTTCTTTCTCTTACATGATCTACTCTCGAAGAATAATCAGAGCTCATCGAATATAACCACATTATCACTTATTTCGACGAATCTACCTACAACGATGAGTGACTAGTGAGAGGGAAAGTGAAAAAACCAGATTCAATTAATTCTATATATAAAAAGTCATGTTATGCAGTTTTACCATCCGTCCCTTAAGATAAGGTGAACTTTTGAGGAAACAGCTGGTAATGCTTTCCAAGTGGTATTAATGGTAGAGCGTTGTCATTTTAAATGTAGTTATCATAAAATTTATTTTTTTTTCTTCGATGACTTGTTTTTTTTTTACGGCTCTATTTATATATATTTAAATACAGTTTTATTTCCAAGCTACGTAAGAAATAGGGCCAGCTGGCCATTTTTTTAATTTTTCATGTTTTTCATGGAAATAAAATGGACGAGGACCCGTGGATAAGATTTGGATAGTACAAAGGAGAAGGAATCAGAAAAGGAAATGGGGAATGGATAGGAACCGGAAATGACATAATTTTCGACTAGGATAGGACAGGACGGGTAAGAATGTTTGACGAAAGGAGCGATGGCATGTTGGCGATGCACGGCTTATGTAGCTCACCGGATGTAGGGGGATCTTGCCCCTCTGCCAAATCTCAACTCGCTACAAGAAAATAACTTCCATGCCAAAATTCAAACTATCCCACATACTTATAGCCTGCATTTAGAGCTTATTGCAGATGTTGCTGCAATCTGTGGCCTAAACCTCTCCTCTCCTTGTTCCACGAAAACACTATGTGTTGCGTGTGGCTTACAGAGCATTTTTTGAATCGAAAGAAAGAAATTAGTTTCTAAAAAATTTACAAATGTATTATACGTATATGTATGTATATAATTTTCTCAGGGAGCGTTATTTGATTGACCATCTACCAATAACCATTTCAGTGGGTCATGAAATTATATTCCAATTAAGTAGGACATACAGTACTCGATATCTGTGTCACTGACGGCCTTCATTGGAATTTCCACATTCTCGAGACCGCCTAAAATGCTGCTAAATGCCTAGGATATCTTTATCGGTGTAAAAAAACTTTCAATTTCCTTTTGTCTGGATACAATTTGTAAGGCGTTTAAAATATAATGCACGACTGGGTCGCACGAACTTGCTCCTATGTAATAGACTAGGAATTTTAAAAACGAATGTTATTAGAGAAAACTGTTCATAAGGATAAAATAATTTTTTAAATTTTTTTAGTACGAGTAGTAACAGAATGCTATCCAATTATGAATTTATGCAAGAACAAAAATTATATGTCGTTGCAGTGGTTTCTTAAAAAAAAGCTTTTATATACAAACTTTTTAAAAGCTTTTTAAGAAAAAATTTTGGTACGCCAATTTAAAGTTTTTATTATTGTTCGAATAAAAATTAAATTTACAAAAAAACTATTGAGCCGTTTCTGAGATATCGAATTTTCAAAAAAAGAAAAAATAGATTTTTTTTTTCAAAAATTCAAAAAATATTTATTTTAAAGTTTTGAAATGCAATGTGTTTTGAACTTTTTAGAAGCTTTTCTATAAAAATTTTCATTAAGATCTGTTTTGTGGATAATGAGAAATTCAAAATTCGAAAAAATGGTTCTATGATAGGTACAAGCTGTAATATCTTAATTTCAATTTTTTTTTATTAAATTAAAGATCGTAAAAATTAATTGAAAGAAAAAAAATTTTATCAAAATTCTAGGCACCGTTTTCGAGAAAAATACGATTTTTGAAAACCATTTTTTTTAATTTTTTAGCGGGTGTATGGTAGGTACCTTTATTTTTATGTAAAATAAATTTTTTTTTCACATCTTGTAGATTATATTGAGAAACTTTTATGTATCAAGTTTAAAAAAAATCTAGCATGGGGTTTTCGAAATATTGAGTTTTGAAGTTTTTTTTTTAAATCCAAACAAAAATGTTTTGAAAATTTGAGTACACAATTCTATTTATGTTTTTGGGGAGCTTTAGCAAAAAAAAATGATCAAAATCGGTTGTACCGTTTTTGAGAAAATCAAAAACAAAAAAAATGGTTCCATGGGGGGTACCATCCGTAACCATTTTTCGGAAATTTTTTTCAACCAATACCTAGCTTTAATTAAATGAAATTTTTCTGTATTTTTATTTTTAAAATCTGTCGAACAGTTTTTGAGAAAAAAAATGTTTATAAAATTTCGAAAAAATTTCGTATGGCAGGTACTGTTATTTTTGGTCTTAAAAAATCAAATCAAAAAACATCCGGGGGGAAAAAATTAAAAATGATATCTATGTACCAAGTTTAAAGAAAATCGGCCGAGGCGTTTAGACTGTAGTCGAACAGACACACAGACAGAATTGCGAGACCCACTTTTTTAGTCTTCGCTATCATCGTAATGTCAACTTTGATCAAAATCTCGAGTTCGATTTTTTTTACGAATACATAATTTGCCTTTTAGTACCTATAAGTCGCAAGTAAAAAATAAATAGGCCATAACGGCTCGTAGAGAGCCTTAACTTTTCCAGTGTACGTGTTACCAGGAATGTAGGGGACCTAAAATTTTCTGCCAATTCCGAACAGCTAATCAGCAGCATTTTTCATGACAAGAGATACTCTTAGAGGAGGACTTGTCAATTCCTTGCAAGAGGCAGTACAGCCCTGAACAGCGGCTGAGAATAAAACTCAAGACCTTCCGCATGACAAAAAGTGTTCATACTCCTAAACTTGAGTATACTTCACATCTTTGGAAAGGTGCTGCCCAAATTTCACTTCATTTGCTTGGTTGCATTCAGAACAGTGCATGAAGTGTTTAATGAAGTCTATGATTTAAATCAAAAGGGTTTTATAAGCCTTTGATCTGATTTAAGTTATTCGCAAGATTACACAAAAAATTATTTTTTATAAAGAAAACATTCATTCGTGAAACGTTGCAGTCCGTGAAAGTGTACATACATAAAATTCCCCGCCATGCACAAGAATTCAATCTCTTGCAGACTTCAACTTGGCGAGTTTTGAGTCAGGATTTGGGCATTCACCCGTACAAGATCCAACTGACCCAGGAGCTCAAAGTTCGTGACCATAGAGAACGCCATTTGTACGCTGACTGAAATTCAGAGCATTTGGAAGAGGAACCTAATTTTGGACGAAAAACTAGGAGCAATTTTGGATAAATGGGTGTGTTAAGAAACAAAATTGCCGTATATGGGACTATGAGGTTAACCAAATGACAATGCATCCTCAAAAAGTTACCATTGGTGTAGATTTTGGGCTGGCGTCGTCATTGGCCTGTACGGCTCAAACAGAACAATGATAACCGATTTCTTGTGGTCCAAATTGAATCACATGGATCTAGACACTATGTGGTTCTAACAGGAAGGCACTAAGTACCACATAGTGGACGCCACGATTGACATTCTGCATGAACGATTTGGGAGTAAATTTATTGCATACAGAGGTGAATTGGCCACCATGGTTATGCGACTTGACCCCGCTAAACTTTTCTTGTGAGGTTTCCTGAAGTCGCAGGTTTACACGAATTAAACACAATCGACCGATGCTGCCCTTAAGGTGAACATAAAACACGCCATCGCTCAAATTCAGCTGGATCCATGCCGAAGAGTCATTGAATGTTTGTTGTTATAAATAATATAAAGTGATCCATTCATTTGTAATGTTATCACTTAACAACTATTTTATGTTAACCTAAGCCTGGTTAACCTAGTTGCACTGTCCGTATAACAATTAGAAAGCTTATTACAAATGTCATTTGTTCTTATAATAAACTTTCTTTTTCTACTAATCATCAAAGTACTTGGACGTCTTTTCATTTATTGGGTAATTGATCTGTGAACTCTTCATTAATCCTAACTTTATTTCATAAAAATTAGACCAATCGGATCCGTGCCACTATAAGATGCCGAGGCGGGTATTTGAACAATCGAATAGGACCATGTCCTTGCATACATGGGCCTTTCAAATAAAAAGTATTTTTGTTACTACCTCGCACACAGCTTGTTTTACTCCATTTCAATACCCCCCTTTTTGAAAAACGTTTTATTAAATTCCCATAAATACTCGTATCATTTTGCACAAAATTGTAGTTCAATTAGTACGACGGTAAAACTGTTTTAGTATTAAACTATGTAGGTCAAAACAACGATACTTTCTCTACCCTTTTACTAAAGTTAAAATGACCGAATACCTATTTGTATAGTATCGTGCTAACTTTATATGACTTTTTGACATTTAAAAACGTCAGAAAAGGTCTGTTTACTTAGTTTCTTGCACGAACTGTCATTATTTTAGGAGTGTTAGAAAGCAATTTACTAAGAAAATTGCTCTAGTACGATACTAGTTAGAAAATATTTAAAATTAAGAATGAGTTAGTAAACTAATTTAAAGTTAGTAAATTGTTAAGTAATTTCATACTAATACCCTAATAGAAGGTTGTCTAAAATTTCGCGCCATTTTTTTAATTGTATGTACATAAGCAAACCTTGACGAAATATGGATTTATAAAAGAACTTTTTTATATCTCGCGTATAACAATTACAAGAATAAATATATTTACTCACTAGCTACTCGTATCATTTCATTGAAGTAATGACCGCCACTCACCAGTTAGCATTAACTTTTAAAGTCATACATTATGCATGGAGCCTCGGTGATGGAGAAAGCTAAGCTAGTGTAAAGCTGTAAAAATGATACGTAAATATGTTATTGTATTATGCAAGGTCGAATTTGAGAGAAGTGTTATACTATATTTAAATATAACCATTCCATGACTTTGTTATCGTTCTCATTTTAATAGAAGCTATCGATGTTTGATATTCAAATAAGAAAAATTGTTTTTCCATTTGGAATCCGTAAATGAGGTCGAATTATGTATACTTGCTCCTACCGATAGATAAGGCGTGATTTTTGGCATTGTTGTTAGAAAATTAGTACATTCCATGAGTTGAAAGCATTTTGTAACCAGATATGAGGGAACTTATTAGTGGTAAACATTATATGAAGACTAGGAACTGAATATATTAAACTAATTTTGTATATTCTGTAACATTATATTTTTATAGATTGCTTGTTGTGATTAGTGTGCACAGCATGCCTATATTATCTAGAGAACTTATTTGAGATGAGTAAGAGAAAACTTTTACTCTTTTATTCTTTCTCTCCTATCCGGGATTACGTGAGAATGCTGGACAAATCAACAAAATGGCGGCTTTAGTTCAAAAAGAATTTCATTATTTTCCTCTAAAACTTTAACTAATTCATCAAATCTGAGGTCGAATTCAAATTAAGGACATCGAAAGCCTTCAGGAATGTAGGTTAGGTTTTCAAATGATTTTATTTAATACAAATTACAAGTTGACGGCCTACGCCGTGTCTGTCAGTTAGCAATTATTAATACATTTTTTTTTTGTTTAATATACAAAATTGAAACATTAATTTAAAATAGTTCATATAAGATTCGTTTTCTGTAGTTAAGTGCAATCTTGACATAATTGTAAAGGGCTTTTCAACTCATACCTCCGTCTAAAACACTTATGATTTCATCTTGATTAAGATAGTTTTTTGCAAGTGCTTCCACCAACACAGGATACTTTCCTAAGAAATGGAACTCATTTTCACGTTCTCTGAGGTTGCATAATCCACACATACATACAAACATATTATGTTCCAAATAATTACTGTGAGGAATATAGTTCAAGCGAAGTATCTCTCCTCTTGCCTTTAAAACCAGTGACAAGAGATCGGTTTAATACTCCGCCCTGAAATAATTATTTCCTAGCAGGTTATAATTAAACGTCCCTATGAAGTGAATGTCTGGCTTTCAGAGTGTAGGACCCTCTCTTTCTTTCGTCTACTTGTTATGAGATTCTAAAGTTCGCTTTTCCACGTGTCCATTCCATCACTCCGAAGAAGTAGTGTATGTCCACAGTACTCTGCTAAATCTCTCCACGACTCAAACCACGATATTTGTTTTTGAATCACAAGCATGGTAATTTTCTTTGGTAATCTCCTATCATTCATTGCGATAAACAAAGCAGGAACACCTGTCTCAAGCATTAGTATATGATTCGCAGTACTATTGGGTAGCTTTTAGCTTCTTTTTAAGAAATAACGCAGAAGCTGCTCAATTTATTAAACTATTTGTCGCCCCAAACTTGAGCTGCATATCATTTTATTGCTTTAGTTGTGGTTTCAAAAATACGATATTTGCATTCGTAATCAACATCTTTACAATGAACCACAGTCATCCATGTTGCATCGTTTAAAGCGTGTTTGGGTAACTTATAAACCATATGTTTTTTTTCCAGTTCAGGTTTGATTAAAAGACCCACCGAAACACGAGCTCCACCTTGCAATATATCTGCTAAGTCGTCTATGAATAGAGTAAATAATAGGGGACTCAAATTGTATCCTTGTCTCATTCCTACTTCTGCTTGGAATTGTTCGGATGCTTTGCTTCCAAAAGCGACTGCAGAAGTTGTTGAATTATATTACATACATTCAAAAACTTCCATGATACTCCTTTATTGCACAGCTTCAGCATTAGTGCTCTCCTGTTGATAGTATCGAACGCCACCGCCTTGAAATCGATAAAAAAAACCGTAAAGTTTTCTTTTTGATCCCATAAAGATTTCAGCTATATTGGAAAGCGAATAAATTTTGTCGATTGCCTAAGTAAATTGTTGTTGTGAACCCAATCGTAGAGTAGTACAGTACAGTACAGTAGCAATCGGGAGTTTGAAGAGTTTTGTAAAAATGTTCATAGATGAATTCAGCAACGATATTCCTCTGTAGTTTGAAGTAACATCCTTATCACCTTATCACAAAATTGGACAGATAATGGCTTCTTTGAAATAAAAATGTAGATAAGTTGACTCGTATGCATGGTTTAAAGCATTAGAGTACCGCGCACTGGCAACTCTTTACTCACGCTCACACTCTTTTTCTCTCGTGCGCTTATAGAAAACAGCTCAACTGTTGCGAATTAATTTTAGGCAATCGTTTAGTTTGTGTCAAAACACAAACTTTTTAGTTGCTCGAACCCAAGCAGTTGCGCAACTAAAAATTGAATGTGCGCGCGTTTCTATAAATGTGTTTTATAAAACACTTGTGGTATACCATTTGAACCGGGAGACTTGTTGTTTTGGAGCTCTTTCAATAGAAGTTGAACCTGTGCACAGGAAAAAGGTGCATCCAACTCTTCATTGTCATAAAATGGTTTGGCAAATTAGAACGATAAAGAGAAATTGTACTTTTATAGAATTTTGAATAACATTGTCCACCACCGATAGATTTAGATAAGATTGTGACGCTGATGTAGATTGAAGAAGAAGAGCAGGAAACTATTCTTACAGATAGAAACCAAAATTGTGTTGACCCATCCTTTCAAAGAGTTATGTGGACTGGCGGCATTTCCAAGCATACTATTAAACAAATTATTCGACGATGCTAATTTTTGAAAATATTAATATCGATACCTTCCTGCAAGATTGTATTAAGCGACATTTAAAAAATTGTTCAGGAAACGAAAAAAACGTCTCATTTAGTTATTTTCTTGTGTATTTTATTGGACGAAACAGATTTTTTTCCCGTAAGAATGTATTAAGCGACATTTTTATATTTGTTTCGTTCAATAAAATACACAAAAAATAACTAAATGAGACGTGTTTTTCGTTTCCTGAACAATTTTTAAAATGTCGCTTAATACATTCTTGCGGGAAGGTATGGATATGTTTTATTTTATTTATTGTCCGAATTATATTAAAATCTTTAATTTTTTTTTTATTTCTTTTTATTTGCAGAACCACGCACATTCGGTGCCATCAGACGTCTTCAAATGGCACTAATTCCTATTGCTTTCAAATTTGGAATAATCTTTGCGATGGTGACGGTTCTTGTTTTTCTAGCAATGAAAACAGTTTTCTTATTGAAGCTATTGCTTGCCCTGAATGCTGCAGCTATTTTTGCCAAACTCTTACACTTCAAAAGTGAACATCATTACCAACCGCCTCCTCCATGGGCTGGCTACGGTGGATGGAATCATGCACCAGTACCATCTTGGCCTGTAGATTCGCCCTTAAATAAAGAAGTACATCTTCATATTCATGGAGGTAACTTGGCACACCAACCTTGGCAACGATCAGACTACGGATATAACTCAAATGGCGTTACTATAGATACAGCAAATGAACTGAATAATCGAGGCCCATTACCATATCTTAGATCAACGCAGAACCAACCAAATAACTATTATTTGAATACTAGTGGATAGATGTCTTGATGGGTGATGGATATAACTGAGTTGTATACATTAAAAAAAAGCCAAAAAATAATTTCACACCAAAGTGGAATCCTAACTTCTGTACATAAAATTAATATTTTTATTTCAACCTTTAGTTTATAAATTAAGTTATTTAACTATTTATTTTTATTTCTTAGAATATTTTCTAAGACATACAGTTTTAAAAAAAGTAAAATAAATGATTTAACAAAAACAGTGATATTTTTACTAAACAAAAAAATTCGTCATGAACTGGGGCCTACCCAAGAAATTGGTGATCGACTGATATCGCTCGCTACCGCTTGACCGTGATGGCCAAATAAGTATGGACCGGCCCAACATCCACAACAAACAGTGACAATCTCTGGATACGTTGCAATTTGGTGGATCCCCTGAGAACTGTGATGGTCTCAAATTTAACAATTTTGTTTGTTGAGAAACACATTCATCCTGAAGTATAGGCCTCGTCGCTGAATGTAATTTTTCGACCGAAGTTGGAGTTAAAATCCTTCTATTTGAAGGCGATAAATGACAGCCAATTTGACAGAAGTAGTTGTAACAAACCCTTTAGTTCATAGGCCAGAGAATTGAAACATGCGCATTGAAGCAAAATTCATACTTTTGTGCATTGCTGTACAAAATGTCTCCACTAAATTTTGCCAGGAAAAAGAATGATACAAGCGTTATTTTGCGGGACAGATTTTGACAGCCACCGTATTTCCGAAAGTGATTTTTGTCAAAACTGGTTTTATGTAAAAGGTGCTGATGCTTCTCTTGAAAGCATCAATAGGAGATTCCAAAAAGGTATGAACGACTTTTGTAAGACAACCCGTTCCAGAGATACACTAAAAAACACATTAAATTAGATTTCATCTCTCCAACTTCAAACTTTTGCGCGAGATTTGGAAAAGTTTTGTAGAGGTTAAAATTGTAGAGACAAAATTTGTCTTGTCTCGATCTGCGTACTAGGCTTTAAGTTTGACAGATAAGTTATGTACAGTTCGAAGAGAAATTTTGATTTTTTAGCTGAAGCAGCGTACCTCTCGGCTAAAATGCTTGACATGATTTTAGCTTGACTAAATTTTGGAGAATTTTGTATAGAAAATAAAATTTAGAGCGATCTGCGTACTAGGCTATACGCTATAATGAAAGGTTTGGATCGTAAACTCGAAAGAAACTATCATAACCAGATCATTGCCACCATGTCAGATAGCCAAAGCTGCTTTCAATACATTGAGCTCATATACAATGAGCTGTAAATTAACGTTGAAGTGTATAAACAGACTAAGTATTTATGTTCCGTATCAGCAAATGGGCCTAATACGCTATTCACACCAAATCAAAATCTAGATTTCGAGCAAAATTCTCAAAATCTCATCCAAATCTACTAGATTTCCCATACATTTTCAGATTTCCAAATCTACTAGATTACGACAAAATCTCCTCAAAATCTATTTTCAAACACAAGATTGTCAAAACAAACAAACCTTTAGAAATGTTCTGCTTTGTCAGCAAATTGTCAGCAAGAGAAGAGGTAGATAAAAAGCAGATAATGGAGTCGAGTCTCGAGTGACTATTTGAAATTTGAATTGTGGGGAGAGAAGGAGAGAAGATAAATTATATCCGAGAAAGCAGGATAAATGGACAGAAACGTCAAATGAAATCCTGGTTCTGTTCAGTGCGAACGCTTCGATGAGATTTCGTAATCTTGTTGCTGAAATCCGAGATTTTAGTTCGCTGTGAAAAGCCTATAAACGAGCTTGGCCAACAAAATTAGGAAATAAGATTAAGGAAATCCGTTTGTGTGGTAAATCTTCGAGATTTGAAAACGATTTATCGTAAATACAGGATTATCTCTTGGTGAGAACGTGGTATTAATCTAAATTTTATCATATACACAAACCTTTTCAATAGTAGTTCAAAAATTATACCACAGGCGCTAGCGCTCCTCCAAACTGTCAATGTCAAAAACATATGTTTTTTATTCATTTTTCTATTTCTGTTTCACGTCGAGCCTAAAGAAATATTTAAGAAGAGTATTTTTGATTCATTTATTTTTTCAATTAAAAACTATATAAAAGTATTAATTTCAGATGAATTATAAATTTTGTTCTAATCTGATATCATCTGGCTTGCGAATTTGCGGCAATGCAAGCAATATTGCCGCAAGGAACTTCCATGTTATGACGAAACGAAGTTTACCACAAATCACCGCATTGCCATCTTCTGCTATGCAACCACAACTAACCGGGAGCTACATTCAAAGACTTTTAGCTCCAATCAACACCATTCTCTCACAAGTTGCTGGATTTAAAGTCAAGGGACGTTTGAAAAGACGTTGCAAGGATTGCTATTTTGTTATCAGAGATCGTCGTCATTATGTCATCTGTCCAACACACCCGCGCCACAAGCAAATGTCTATGAAGAAGCGTGATTACAAGACTTGGATCCTGACCGATGCAACACAAAGTAAAATACGTCCTTTTTAAGAAAGGACCTAAGTAGGATTGATGATTTAATGTAAAATACGTTATTAGAAAGATATAAAAACGTTGCCTAAAGAGATTTGTGTTTTAAACGATATGATTTAATTGAATGAAACATGTAGCTACCTATAAATTAAGTCCAACTATAAAGAACTATCTCCATTAGGATAAGTGGAGAAGAACTAGCACACAGAAAAAAAAACATTTAAATTGAAATAGCTTACAATTCTTTTGAGTACCTATAAAACTTACAAACTTACACTTTTTGAAAAGTTGTTATATTATAGCAATCTTCATTTCAAATGCATTACTTTTTAGTTTATTAGTTTAGATAGTTTATTTAGCAGAACTCTGCTATTAAAATTCAATTTTGTTTACAATTTTTAAACTTAAATTATATAGGTATATACAATATTTACATAGGTATTTAAGGATAATTACATTTAATGAATTCATTTACATATCTTTTAAAAGTTTTTAAATTTGTTTCATTTTTTGCTTCGTAAGGAAGTGAGTTGAAAAGTCTACATCCTTTATATAATATACTATTTTGTGTAAGGTTTGCAATGTAATTAGGAAGTCTGAAATCATCTCTATTTCGAAGATTATAAGGCTGTGATTCACCCACATACCTCAGATATTTACTTAAATATTTAGGTAATAAGTTATTTTTAATTTTGAAAACAAAACATAATACATTAACAAAAATTCTTTGTTTTACATTCATCCATTGGAGCATATCTAGCATTGTTCTTATCGGAGTAAGACGGTTACATTTCAGTATAATACGCATGGATTTATTTTGTAGACGTTGTAGTTTTAACAATTCAGTATTAGAACAAAGGTATAAAATTGATGAACAAAACTCAAAGTGTGGTTTAATCATGACATTATAAATGTTAATTGAACACATTACTGACAGTTTATTTCTTATTCTGTTAAAGAAACCATTTTTTTTAGAAATTTTTTTGACTAAATAATCAACATGCAAATTAAATTTTAATTTGTTATCAATAACGATACCTAAATATTTAATAACTTCTACTTGTTCAATTTGTTGGTTCTCCATCTCCAGATTCAAGTTGATGTTATGTTTGAGGGCCATGCACTTCGATTTAGCTACGTTCAGCTTTAATTTATTTGCTTTCAGCCATTCGCTAACTCTTATGAGGTCTTCTTGTAGTAAATTCATGCAGTCGTCTGCATTCTCTCCTGATATGAATATAAGTGCATCATCTGCAAAAAGCACAATTTGGGAGTGCCTGAGAACTTGTTTAATGTCGTTAATATAAATTATAAATAAAAGCGGGCCAAGGATGGATCCCTGGGGAACACCGTGTATTGTTTCGACGCTGTTAGACATTATTCCATTTAAAGATGTTTTTTGGGTTCTATCTGCCAGATATGACGCAAACCAGTTTTGTTCCTCCTCTCTTACACCATAACCGTTTAGCTTTTCTAGAAGTATTCTCCGATCTATTGTCTCAAAAGCTCTTTTTAGATCGAGGAAAACAGCGACTACAAGCTTTTTTTTAGCTACCTCCTCTTTCCAACTAATTAGCACATTATTTAGTGCAGATTCGCATGAATGTTTTTTCCTAAATCCAGATTGGTTTTCGAGCAATAGGTTATTTTCATCGAGATATTCTTCGAGTTGGGTATGTACTATTTTTTCGATAACCTTTTCATAAACAGGAAGAGCGTTAATTGGACGAAAGTTTTCACATTTGTCAGTTCCTTTTACTTTTTCAATGGGAGTGACTATTGATTCTTTCCATGTATCCGGGAAACTTCCTGCTATCATTGAGTGGTTAATAATTTTCGTAAGCATTGGGCCAGTTATATTGATTGCATCCAAGAGCATTTTTGCGCTTAAGAAATTGAAGTCTCTTTTGTTGTTTAGTGACTTCAAAACATCTTTTATTTCAATTACCGAGACACATCTGAATTTAAATAACGCGTTAGTAAAATTGGTTCTTTGACTGAATTGAACAAAAGGAATCGACTCATTGATTTCAGAGACACTTTCGATAAAGTAGCTATTAAATTTTTCAGCTATGTCTTTATTATTTGATACATTTACGTTGTTGAAAGATACATGTTTAATACACTGCTTTTTTTCATTAAGAACGTGGGATTTAATAACTTTCCACATGGATTTTTGGTCCATAGCATTTTCAATCTTTTGTTTTATACTATTATTCTTAGATTTAACAATTTCAGCCTTATAAGTGTTCCTGCATTCACGATATCTGTCCCATGTTTCATTGTTGTTAATTTGTAAAAACTCTTGGTATCTCATAATTTTTTCGCGTTTCAACTGTATAAGTGTGTTATTGAACCATTCGTTTGAAATCTTTGAAATATCTTTATAAACAACCATATTAATTATAACTCTAAGCAATTCCTCACTAAAAATTTTACTACTTTCTCGAGGGTCGCAGTTATCAAAAACTGTTGCACTTCTGTTCAACTGGTTTATGAATGATGCCTTGTTATATTGAAGAACTTTAATTTTATTTTCACTATATGTTTTTTTTAATTTTCTTCTTATTTGGTAGTCTATTATAAGAGTTTCATGGTCTCCGATTTTAAGTTCTGTGCTGGTTTTGGCTGAAGCTGGCGTGGAGTCAGTGATAACGTAATCGATTAAAGTACGCGATGTGTTCGTGATTCTGGTAGGTTCTTGTACTATTTGTTGACTCATACTTTCAATAATTATGGTATTTTGCATCTCCTTCGTATAAATATTTGATTTATCCATCCAGCCTACAATATTATTTTGCTTTTTAACAGCTGTTTCCAATTCCTCTCTACTCCATTTCTCATTCATATCGGCAATCATCAATTGAGGACGTCTGTTACCAAATATTTTTACATCATATTTTTCACCTAGTTTCTTCTTCATCTCATTTTCTATTTTTTGCGCTGTTTCTTCTCCTCTACAATTGATGGTAATTGCTCCTTCTTTTCTATCAGATAAACTATCCACTTTGAGGGAAAGAGAAGCGGGATTAATGTTTTCTTTTATTTCTTGCTTTGTTTTAGAGTTCATTTGTTTATTTTTTGGTTTTATATAAATTGCTTGTTTTAGTTGTTCTGCATAGCTAGGTGTTGTCTCTTTTCGTTTTGACTGGGTAATTTGCTTAACTCCAGCCTGTAAATCACTCTTCATCTCGCTTACACACATTTTATTGTCGATTGTAAGCTTTTTTACATTTTCAACAATTAGTTCGCTTTGTGCTTTAAACGATTCGGTACACGCCGTAATTTTTTTAATTTCTAAAACACTTTGTTCACATGTTTCTTGTGCTTTTTTCATGGCTATCAATCTTTCAGAGTATCTAGCCTCAATTGCTTCGAGCATATTTTTTATTTCCGTTTCATTTTTTTTTAAACTGTCTTCAAATTCATCCTTGTATTTCTGTAAATAGTTCCCGTTTTTTCTGACAGTGTCTTGGATATCACTCAGTGTTAAGTTAACTTTATGCATATATTGTATGCACTCTTCACAAATAAACCTTATCATTGGATTAGTATTGAGCATATTACTGCTGTATTTGTCCAGGCCGCTACACTTTACTGTGAAATGATAACTTTTTCCGCAAATTCCAGCGCATTGTATGCCCGATTCACCCCGAATTTCGTTTTTACATTTGATGCATTCCTGCATCCTTGTAATCTTTATCCTTTACAAATCGATTTTACCAAAATTCCAGGTGCTTAGATAAATCTATAACCATCGATTATTTTTTTTAAATAAATATAAAAGTATATACTAATTTAAGTTTAAACTCAGACCGGTTAAAAAATGCGACTTCACTATCACTATCGTTGACTCGCTTCAGGTAATATCTGGTGTGACCTTAGAAAATTACTGATTGCGAATGGGACACAAAGTTCAGCAATGTGTCTTACCCCCATTTTCATAGTAGTGGGAGTTTAAACTTAAGTTCTGCTGAACCTGAACTGGAGTTTAAATTTGAAGTTCAACTCGTCCGGTTTCACAGTCTAATCTGAACTTCAGTTGATTGAACGTAGTTTAAGTAAATTTATTGTTTTCTATTTCTATCTGAATTAAAGAAAAAACAATCAAGGAAAGTTTGATTTATTTCAGTTGTGACCTGCGACAGGAAACAAAATTAAAAAATGAAAATAAATAATATTTTTCAGGTTTCATTGGCAGAATAGTATCGTTTAACTACAGAATGAACTCTGTTCAAGGTTTAAATGACACTGTGCAATCAAATTTATTGTTGAACTGAAGTTTAAACCAAAAGTGGGGTTTAAACTGTCACTGTGAAACTGGGGGTTATTGTTTTAAAAATAATTACCTGACAGTTGATCTTCAGTTTCAGTTAAGAAGGTGAAGAAAAGAAAGGACCACGGGCATTTATATTTTAGGTGTCTGAATACAAACAAACTCGTATTTACGATGAATTCTGTTTTTTTTTTTCGACATTTATAACAAGTACACTTACTTACCCCCAGTTTCACAATGGAAGTTTAAACCCCACTTTTGGTTTAAACTTCAGTTCAACAATAAATTTGGTTTCACAGTCTTTGAAAAGAGTTCATTTTGTAGTTTAAGTTAAACGACACTATTTTGCTGTTTAAATCTCAGTTCGACAACCCCTTCAAACATTTGAAAATATAGTTTATTTTCATTTTTAATTTTTGTTTCCTGTCACAGGTCACAACTGAAACAAAGCAAACTTTCCTTGATTGTTTTTTCTTTGATTCAGATAGAAAGAGAAAACAATTTACTTAAACTACGTTTAATGAACTGAAGTTCAGATAAGACTGTGAAACGGGACGAGTTGAACTTCAAATTTAAACTCCAGTTCAGGTTCAGCAGAACTTAAGTTTAAACTTTCACTGTGAAACTGGGGGTTAGGAGGGTAAGACAGTATCTAACTGATGATCCCATTGTCCTCAAATCAAATAAAAAACGGAGGGCAAAATTACTGAAGAATTGAAAACAGAATCAGAATATCCTTTCATGCATCGGTCAAACCGAGAAAGCTATGAGTTGAATATTACATATCCATAGAAACGTTTAATCCGAACAACTAAAGTTAAATCTCCAATGATTGATATCTCCCGACATTAAAAAAAAAATGAAAAAAGAAGAGTGAAAATAATTTGTCACTTGCTGATTCCAAACTTGCTTGTGCGCAGATCAAATTCGAGTCAGTTTATTGTAATAAACGTATTTTACTCGCTAAACAAGGGCAAGTAAATGAATTACAAAAGGTGAGTTTTGTATCAATATTTTCAGATCTTGAAAATAGGTGCTAAGCTACTCTTTTAAGAATTGGTGCTGTTGCCTGGGAAGACTTCGAAAATGATTACCAAGTACAGATTAGACACAAATTATAAGAAGCTCAAATTTATTGTATAGGGTGGGAGGATTTTGTTTTCACTATGGTTACTTAACAAATGACTCAAATCAAAAATAAGGTTTACAACTTATGCTTACAAAAAAATAAGCATCTTATAAGTGGTTTTGATTTCGAAATAAAAAAATAAATGAACTATGTTCGCTTTTGAAAGAAAAATTCACTCAAAAAATTAATAACACCGAATAAGTCTCTATAAAGTATAACATAAACACAGTATTAAATTTCTTAAAACAAAGAAAAAGAAATAATGAGAAAAATTCAAATTAAGATTAATATTTATGAAATTTTTGGCCAAGTTCAATTGTAGATTTATTTAAGAGTTGATTTTCATCGGCTGTGTTGGTCGTAAAAGGTCACCAAAATCTTCTTAGACAATGGCTTTCCGATACAAATAATAAGAAGCTCGATACTCCGCCAAAAACATAAAGCCCAATCGGAAAGAATATTAAAAGAAAGGAGAGGTACGTAAAAAAAGTGTTGTTTATGTCCCTAAGCTTTCAGAAAATTTTAAGGAGATGGTCGCTAAAAACAAATTCGACGTCAGCTTAGTCAAACCAGACCATGGCTTCCCTCTTCACATGTCTAAAAAACAAAACAGAAAAGAACCGCCTTGCTGACGTTGTTTACAAAATTAACTGCAAAGGGAAATTAAACGAAGCATTGCTACGTCGCGTCGGAACGACAAAACAACTCCTTCGGCAAAGAATGGCGAATCATAGATCAGACATTCGTTTAAGAAATGCTGGGAATACGGTACTGGCTTGCCACAGCGTTAAGACTGGCCACCAACTGGACTCCGAAGGAGTAGAAATCCTTGCAACAGAGAAACACCCATCCAAACGTTACACGTTAGCGACATTACACATAATTAACAGCAAAAATAATATGAACCGCAAACAAGGCACACAAAACATTTCAGCGGTTTTATGTTCCTTAGTTTCGGACAACACATCCGAAATTTGAAACAAATTGGACTAAACTTCACTTTTCATGTAAGTTTGTATCATGTCCGCCATACACAGTATCACTTATGTATGTAAAACAACTTTTTTGTATAAATAAAGATATCTCCTGAAGAAGACGGCAACCACCGTCGAAACGATGGGAAAAAGTAAATGGAAAAATCTTTCATTTAACCAACATTACTACCAACACGGCAGTTCTTCCTTATTTTTGGCCCTGAAGTCTTCAATTTTTCTCTTAAGTATGTCCCATAGGTGTTGTGATGGCTACTCCGTAAAATTTATTTTATTTTTTTGAAAGTATGTATTCCTTAGCCAATTTTGAGAAGTGCCTTGGGTCGTTATCGTGCATGAACTCATATTTAATTTGCATGCTCTCTTCGGTAAATGGCAGCATAATTTCATTTAGGATACGGACGTAGTCAATAGCACACATTTCGTGTTTTCTGCAAAAATTGGACAAACTCCTAAATCATGATATTGAAGAAAAAAATACTGGTTTTTACACTGTCGTACTAATGTTTTATAAAAACTCGGCGAAATCTTTCAAAAATCAAAATGAAAGTCCAGGTACCTTCTTTCCATTATTATTTTTTCCTGACCAAATTATCATTAAGCTCACTTTTTTACCCTTAAGTCCAAACAAAGAGCTACTCATAGAATAAGGTATCAATACAAAAAATTTGAGGCGCAACAGCTCATAGAGAACCAAGAGCATTCCTCTTCCAACATTGTCAACAATTTGAAATTCTATGTAACGAAAAAATAATTAAATAAACAGCAAAAGTTTTGAAACAGAAAATTCCTTAGCTTAAGTTCGATGATACTAATAACATCAAAAACTTTTCTGCGAGTTGTCGGAAAGGAAAAACATTATAATTGTGATTGCATCCATCTTTTCTTTTAATATATTAGAAAAAAGTATTTTACATTTACAAGGACACCGATTTATTTTTAAATTTTTTCTTCACCTTTCATATATGTATTTCAATCGATGATTGTTACATCATCGTCATCATCATCATCGTTATCATCTTGCCTGGTACGTTTGGTATTAGACGGGCCGTCATTTGAGTCTTGATCGTTCCCTGCTGGTTTTCGCTTTATTGCAACCGAAGACTTAGATTTAGATGGACTCGATGACGTTGTTATCTTTTCAGGCGAAATAATTTTAGTAGAAGAAACTTGTTGTTCTTTCTCTTTGTTATTATTTTCTTGTACAGCTGGAAGTGATTCTTTTTCACTGCTATTATTTTCTTGTACAGCAGGAACTGGTTCTTTCGACTCTTGCTCCTTAGTCTCGGTAACAACTACGTCGTCATCGTCTTCAATCAAACACAAATCATCATCTTCGTCGACCACTTCAATACGACCCTTTTTCGACGTTGATGGGCCATCATCTGCATCGTCATTAATACTACGTTTTGTTCCATTTGTCTTCTCTGGAGCATGTTCTTCCTGTGGCTTTAGCTGATCTTTATCGGCAATAACTTCAAAGAGTGGTCCATCACGTTCAGCATCCATGTGCATAATGATTATACTTAGCTCATAATTCTGGAAGAAATCATCGACCTTCAACAATGCTCCATCGACGATTGCCATTTCTGTCATGGTCTTATCATCGTTGCCCTCTGTTTCGCCTTCTTCCGATGAAATAACAATGACTCCCTTTGTGTCTATAATTACATCTGGATTGACCATTCCTAGAGATTTGATCAAAATGTCATCACGCAAGTCCTTGATTTTGATTTTGTTTGTGTCAACTTTCAGATGGATAGCTGGATCAGAGGAACATACATAGCAATTAGGGTTTGGGGGAGTAAGGAACTTCTCAGGCACCAACAATTGATTGCGTGGATTTGGTCGTAGGCGCATGTAAACAGATTTGCATTTCTCGAACTCATCTTGCAAAGCTTTGAATGTATGTATGACTACAATGCCCGCTGTGATGGCATTGGTTGTGGCAATTGCTGGAATGATGTTTCCTGTCAAAAAAAAATTGAAAAAAAAAATATTTGTCACGTTCTATTCTCCATAAATGAGCTTATCAGGACTCATAAGCCAATGTAAGGGGTGCTTTACCTGCCATTGATTTGACTTCAAATCGAGATTTCTGTGCAATTTCGAATATGTACGCCCGAATGTTGGCACAAGCTGCAACAAAATCCATCGCTGGCTGATCATCTTTGTCCCAAACTAGCTTCTCATTGTCCGGTGACTTCGACAGCTCAACCTTCAGTTTTTGAACACAGTCGGCAAAGACTGCAGCGCATTCGGCAAATGACCAAACTTTGTGATATTGTTTGAGGAATTCCTTATTATCGGAATTCTTGACCTCATCCAGGAGCACACTATCCCACTTTAGAGGTGTTGGGGGTTTTCGCGTCTTCCAGAGATTCGACATAGACAGTAGGTAGTTGATGTCATCGAAGAAAAACTTATTAAAAAGTGTTTCGGCATCATAACCGGAGTCTTCAGCCCATTGGCGGGTGTTGACACGTTTGACGTCACCTTCTTCGGGGTTAGCCTCCTCACCACCAGCCTCAGGATCGGCTACATCGGGGGATATGTCTTCATCATCAGCTGTCTCACCAAAGAGCTGGCTGCATTCGGAAATTAAATGTTATTTAGTTAAACCAAAGCTCCTTTAAAGCAGACCACTTTCATGCCAGCTATGTTTGTAATTTATTTATTATTTATTTTTTTATTTTAATTGTTAAATAAAGATTTATCTATTATCTACCATTTACTTAAAAGCAGAACGTTTTTCATTCACTCGGCACATGACGAAAGACGGACTTTGACAATTAAGAGTTGCTATACTCTTGTTCACTTTTTTGAAACTTTTTTGAAGTGGTAAAAGTTGGTCTTTCGCCAATTGCATTAGACAAAAAGCTTCTTTTTACTATTTTGTTTAAATATCAGCACAGTTAATACCCAAACCAACAACACCAATAAGCAAGAGGAATGAGGTTATGTTTTATTGATACTCACTTGAAGAGATGCTTGGCCCAAACGATGCAGTGAATAGGTTCTGAAGGTGTATTACGAATGGTGCATCCCGGGAATGTCTTCTGAGTTGCTTTGGGGGTACATTCGTAGCACTGCGTTACTCCCTTTTTAATCAGCTCCACTTGGCCGTTGTAACCTGCAGTCCCACTTTCAATCAAAGGAACCTCTGCATTCAAGCACATACGATTGACATGGTTACGAGCTTGCCTATTGTCCAAGGCATTGAGGACGACGTTGAATTTCTTGAAGAAATTTACTCCGTAATCCGTGCTATATCAGTCGGTTAGTTATTAATCCTAAAGCCCAGAAGACAACAACAAATCTAACTTACTTGAAAATACTATCATGATACGACTTGATCTTTACGGTGGGATTGAATTTCAATGCACTTTCCTTGGCAACCTCAGCTTTGGACTTGCCAACATGTTCTTTGTGGAAAAGGAATTGCCGGTTGAGATTACTCAAATCGATAGTGTCCAAGTCGATCTGGGGGCAAGAAAATCACAATAAATTAGTGCCTACGATTTTACGCCATATTCTGTTTTTTCTACTTACAATTTCGATATCTGGGAATCCGGATAAGACTAAATTTTTTAATATCTCACATCCAATCCCACCAGCTCCAACAACTAAGATTTTGCTTTGGAGAATTTTTTCCTGAAGATTCTCAGGGAAAACACCGGGCAGTGCAGCAGCCATTTTTATTGCTTTCTATAGAGGCACAATAGGTATGTAATTCATTTTAAATTGATTCGGCTGTAGAACTTACCTTAATTTATATGTGTGGTTATTTGTTTTGCGGAGTTTTTGAATAGATTTGCAAAAATAGAAAAATATAGGATGTGAATATTTGATCCGCGTTTTTTGCAAAATAAAAATGAATGCGTCAAAAACTAATAAAAGAAGCAGACGCCATGAAGTTCTGTTTGATTTAAATCTTAATTACAAACTAAAGCACTGAATGTTGTGAGTGGCAGAATTCAAAATGTAGACTTGTTTTTGATCAGAGATGCTAAAAAATTGGTTTCTGCTAAATCCTAGAGCATTTATTACTAAAGCCAGGTACGCAGTTCAAGCTAAAATAAATTTTATCTCTACAATTTTTATCTCTAATATTTTTTGCTAAAGCCTAGTACGCAGATCGAGACAAGACAAATTTTATCTCTACATTTTTAATCTCTACAAAACGTTTCCAAATCTAGCGCAAAAGTTTGAATTTGGAGAGATAAAATCTAATTTAATGTGTTTTGTGTATCTCTGGAACGGGTTGTCTTACAAAAGTCGTTGATACCTTTTTGGAATCTCCTCTTGATGCTTTCAAGAGAAGCATTAGCACATTTTACATAAAACCAGTTTCGACAAAAATCACTTTGGGAAATACGGTGGCTGTCATAATTTGTCCCCCAAAATAATGCTTATATTATTCTTTTTCCTGGCAAAATTTAGTGGAGACATTTTGTACAGCAATGCACAAAAGTATGAATTTAGCGCGCGAACTGCGTACTGCTTGGAAAAATATCCAAGACAAAATTTGTCCTAGGAGAAAAAATGTATTGGAGACAAAATTTTTGTTCCCGATCTGCGTACTAGGCTTAATACGCTATTCACACCAAATCAAAATCTAGATTTCGAGCAAAATCTCATCTAAATCTACTAGATTTCCCATACATTTTCAGATTTCCAAATCTACTAGATTACGACAAAATCTCCTCAAAATCTACTTTCAAACACAAAATAGTCAAAACAAACAAACCTTTAGAAATGTTCTGCTTTGTCAGCAAATTGTCAGCAAGAGAAGAGGTAGATAAAAAGCAGATAATGGAGTCGAGTCTCGAGTGACTATTTGAAATTTGAATTGTGATGAGAGAAGGAGATAGAGCTTTCTAGGTGCATATGGTTTTATTATGCGTTTAGTAAGGGGGAACGCATCATCTGCAACGAAGAAATATGGAAGTTTTTCAGTTCCAACTTGCATATCTGGAGGTAGATTAAGCTGGTCTTGCAAAATGCGTTTTCCAATTTTCGTCGAAGAGAAAACATTTGCATCTCCCTCACTGCCATATGCCCCCACATCAATATGAACGAATTTACAGTTAGCATCAGCAATAGCCATCAACACAATGCTGTGAAAGCCCTAAAAAAATAAAAAAGTAGTTCTTTAGAATATTTGCTATTAGTGTAATAGGGTGCTTACTTTATAATTGTAAAACAAACTCCCTGCATTGGACGGACACTTTATAGCAACATGCTTCCCGTCTATTGCCCCAACGCAGTTTGGCAAGTTCCAAAACGCATTGAATTCATTTGCAATTCGAATGAACTCTGTTGAATCCACATCAGGGATTTCATTTCTCAATGCTTCACAAATGGCACAACAAACTTCGTCCAAAATGGTCCCAAAATGTTGCTTGCTAATTCGGTATACTGCTGCTACATGCCGTTGTATAGTGCCACTTGCCAAATACCTTACATAAGTATAATGTTAGTTTTTTTAAAGATATATACATATGTATAACTTATTATAACGTACTCTAAAGTTACCGCAAACTTTTCTAGCGGTGATATGTGATCCGAAGGTCTAGTGTTTTTCTTGGCACGAAGTAATGGTTCCACCATTTTAAAAATTTGACCAAAGGATTCTGGTGTCATGTGGAAATTCTCTGTGAAAACTGGAACATTTCCCAGCATGTCCTGAAACTAAAGAGAAAACAATAAAACATATTTGAAACTGAACAACAATAACTAATTAATTTCTTACATCCTTGGCAAAGCGCCCTTTGTTTTTCCTTTCCTTCAGGTAAGGGTTAACCCGTATGGAAGGTTGTTTGGCTATTTTTCTGCTAGCAACAGCATTAACTACCACCGTAGCACATACAATTACCAATTCTTCTATTTGTTTCGCGTCCATTTTAAGAATGAAAGAATGAAAAATTTAATTACAGAATCGATTGCGGAAATTGTATGAATAAATCAGCTGCTATCAATCAGGGGCCTGTTTCTCAGATCATACACATCATACATTTCATACAACATACAACATTTTCATACATCATACACATCATACAATTTTCTGTTTCTCAGATTTCATTGGAAGTGTTGTATGATATTTGTTTTGTTGTATGATGTGTATGATTCTGACATTTCATTATTATTTGAGTGTGAAGTTAATATAAATCTCAATTTTGCTTTCTTGTGAAATAAAAAATTTTATTGTTGGATAAAAAACTTAAGTTTTACTAATTTAAAAGTAATAATAGTGATAATTTATATATAAAAACAATGGAATTACTATACGATGGTGAAGACGTGTTAGAATTAGTTGAAATTAATATACGTGTCAGAAGACGCCCTAAAATAATAAAAGCACGTGTTAATTTCAATCTAGACGATCCATATTTTGTAGAAAAATTTAGATTGCCAAAAATATTTGTTGAATTTTTAGTGCAAAAATTGGGTAAATCAATTGTACGTTCAACTTGAATGCATAAAAACACACCTTTACAATAAGAGTCATCGAAGAACATCGAAAAGCACTTCAGGATGTATTGCTGATTCAAGAAAATGGAAATCAAATTCGTAAGTTTAATGAATTCTGAATCATGACTCCAACTAATAGTCTAATATTCTCTCAAGCTACAAATATTGATAACGTGGACTCGAAAGAAAGAATGGCTCTTTTGGATGTTCTCCTGCAATCAACATGCGAAGGAAAGGCACTCACAAATGAAGATATACGAGAAAAAGTCGACACATTTATGTTTGAGGGCCATGACGCAACAACCTCAGCTTTAAGTTTCGCCTTCCCTCAAATCGCCCGACACCCAAATGTCCAGCAAAAGCTTCTCGAGGAGATATGCGAAGTTCTAGACAAAGATCAAAGTCATTGCATTACCTATCAAGTTCTGCAGGAATTGAAATCCATCGAATGTGTTATAAAAGAAACTTTACCACTTTATCCACCGGGATTGGGAAACATGCGTAACCTTCATCTGGCCTTACCGGAACGTCGTCGCTGCTTCTGTACATGAGCATGGCGCAGGCCCCAGAAGAGACGCCGATGGTGATTTGCTCACGAGAAGAGAGGAATTAAATTAATTAAAGCCGAATTTGGAATTAAAAGCTTAAATTGAAAAATGTATCGAACAAAAGCGAAAAGAATACAATGAGAGGCAGAAAGATGATGAAGCATGAAGATAGTAATATAAATTAAATTACCAACACACCACGATTTCGATGTGTCCTTCATTTCGTGTAAATAATTTCAACCAAATATATAAATCTTTGAATATCCAAAAGATTTTATTTTTGCATTTTATAATATATGTACAAACTTTGAGAGAAAAGAAGTTTTACTTCTATCGCGCGTACTTCAGTACACACTACTTTTTTACTTACAGCAGAATTGTGTGTTGTATTAAATGTATGAACATTTATAGGTTAATTTGCTGTATGATGTAAATGATACATTTCTGAGAAACAGAATCATACAACATTCCAATATTTCCAGTGTAGTATTCGGTCATACATTGTTGTATGACAGCAGATCATACAACAAATTTGAGAAACAGAAATCATACAGCAAAACTGTCAATATCATACATTGTATGATGTGTATGATTTGAGAAACAGGCCCCAGGTCGACATTTCAATCTATCTCTCCAACTTCAAAATTTATCTTGGGTTTTAGCAAACAATCGGAGAGATAAAAATTGTAGAGATAAAATTTAGTTTAGCTTGAACTGCATACCAGGCTTGACAAAGCAGAACATTTCTAAAGGTTTGTTTGTTTTGACAATCTTGTGTTTGAAAGTAGATTTTGAGGAGATTTTGTCGTAATCTAGTAGATTTGGAAACCTGAAAATGTATGGGAAATCTAGTAGATTTGGATGAGATTTTGATAATTTTGCTCGAAATCTAGATTTTGATTTGGTGTGAATAGCGTATTAAGAAGTGATTCTGTTTTTTTTACTTAAAAGAAAATAAAGCAAGTAGTTTTCAAATAAAATAATTTAAACTTGTTGCGAGGCAAGAGGAGCGGAGGAGTGTCGGTATTGGGGTTAGGTAGGAAAAAGGAAAGGTTAGGAAACTGGAATAGGAATAGGTTAGAAAAGGGTAGGAATGTTAAGTTTCGGAGGACGCGGCCTGCTTGCTGTGCACGGCGTTAGCTCGTCGGACGAAGGGGGATCTTGCCCCCGAAACTCAACCTCGCCTGCAAACAAATACATAAATCAGGCCAGGTAAACAACACAGGAAAATTTTGGACTAAAAAGAGACGGACGGACTATCGACACACCAGGGGCACTGCGGATGTTGTTGCAGTGAGGCCATTACCCACCCTACCTTAGGAATCTTCGGCCATTTTCAGATTCCCCCAAAATGGTGGATGATCGGCTTCAGATCATGCCATCTTCACCGGAACTCAGCTACCCTAGGCACCCCTGAAACATGGTCTTCAATACGACATGTTTCGATGTCTCGAAACACAGAAACAAAACTTGAATTTCATCACAATCGGCGTATTGAAGTTTATTTACTCAAAACAACAGAACAGAAAATTACTAAAACTAATATATCAAACAAAAAAAAAACTAAAAAAACAAAAAAAAAGAACATGGTGTTCAAGAAATGTTTCCCTATTTGAGGAATAAATTTGCCCTTTTTGGCAACAACGACACAACTGATCATATCTCGGTAATAACAAAAATTCCCTACCTACAACGAGCTCTTTGAAGGTGGTTCAAAAAAAAAAATAATTTTTCACTATAGAATTTTAATTAAGCACTTCGCAAAAAAAATAAAAAAACCGAGGGAAACACAGCTTTTCCATTTACAATTGAAATTACTATTGAAGTTACTACTTAACACCAAAAAAAATTGAATGAAATCCAAAGGGAACTTCAACGCCTCTTTTTTTTCAAAAGAAAATCTTAATAACGTTAAATAATGGACAAACACAAACACTTAAATTCGAAAAGAAAATCTTTGATTCTCTAATCCTACGTAAGCGCTCTTGTGGTTTTTCTCGTTTTTGTTGTTGTTGACGTTTTCGTGTATTCCTTATAGGCAGTGTATGGAGGTGCACCAAATGAAGCAACACCTCGGGGCGTTTATTAAGTTTTCCGCTCTACCGCACTGATCACTGCTCCTAACCAATAATCCTTTCTGATCACTGTTTATCTGGTATATGGATTTAGAACTCCAATAAAATAAATGCGGCGCCCCAGTTACTCTGCGGATTGTCTGGGGCCGCCGGAAACACACCTAGAAGTTTTCAAGTTACTTCACACTTTTCCAAAGAAAACGTTTTAAGCTTTGACTCACCACTTTTTCTTATAAAAATGTTTTTATATTTTTCTTTTTTTTTCTCGGTTTATATTTTCATGAGACGACACTCAATTTACAGCTTTTTTTTCTTCTATTTAAATTTTATCTAAACGCACAAACAAGAAAACTAAAAATTAAATAATTCCCGTACCAAAAATAAAAAAAAAGAAACGCACCACATTTAGGCTCGTATTCACCGAGCGCTCCTAAACGGCTCTTAACTTTACCAGGCTCTTAACTTGAAATTTCTATGGGGTATTCACCAACCACTCGCAAGTGTTTTTCGAAGTTCGAAAATGAGAGCCACTCTCTCTTGTTCAGGCATACCCAAACTGTGAAATGTTGTGGAATGTTGGTCTTGACAGCAAATGGATACTCTTCTACTTGGCATTGCTCACATGGATTCGAGTCAAATGCGTGCATGGCACACGCACAAGCGAACAAACTTTCGAAGAGAGCGCTCGTAAGTTAGGAGTGGTCGGGACCACTCCTAACTTTTAAGAGCGCTCGTAGATCTTCACTAATATTGCTTGGTGAATAGGTTTATGAGCTTCTTAAGTTATGAGCGCTCGGTGAATACCGGCCTTAACTTCAGTTAATCTAACTTAAGCTGTTTGTTTATATTCCAGCCTTTGGGTATGAACGTCAACCGACTATTGATTATAACCTATCAGAAAACTTCACCTGAACCAAGTTACAATCTCTCTCTTAACTGTCAATCCAACATCCGATCATCATACCCAAATGTATATGGATCGTCCGATACATCTACGTATGTATGAGTTAATCTTTACTCTCCGATAGTCTGGCCTTTCAACGGTCATGTTCAACGTCAACGTTCGGAGTTTTAAACCGAACTAGAGTTCTATCTTTACGTCATTGATAAGAGATTTACACAACGGGATTTACACTCCAAACAAAAAAAAAAACGAAACCAAAAAAACATAACACCTAAAAACGTCGAAACCCAAAAAAAACATGTCAGACAACAGAAATTGACCAAGATAAATAAGAAGGAAAACGATTGATGAATAATATAAAGTAATAAAATGAATTGACAGAGTTGTCTGCAAACTCTCCACAATTCGCGTATCCAAAATCTCCATAAAATCTTACTACGTTGAACGCGCCCAACTCCGAAGTTTGCCGTCTCTTATATAAAATTTTTTGCAAGTACATGAAGATGGACTCATACAACAACAACGTCATGAGAATTTTTTGTAAACAACAACATCAATAAACAACAGGAACAACCATGGCAGACATTTCATTTGGGTAAGTGCTAAATTTGTTTTTCTTTTATTTTGATCTTATTTTTCATAAATTTTTTGTTGAAATGATCTCAAAAATTTACTTTTATAGTTTTCTTTTTCCAGATTATTTCGACTGGATGGATTTGGCCATCAATTGTCTTCAATCAAGGTAAGCAAGTTGTTTACATTTTCTTCCATATTAATTATATTTCCTACATTATATTTCTACTCCTAGGTTGCGGTTACAAGGGTTTTTGGAGTCGACGCTGGACTATTGACGGCGTAATCAGGCGTCCGTAACAAACTATATGTTAAAATTTAGAGATTTCGCGTCAAGTTCCTGACATAATTTTATCAGCTTTACAGACAGAAAAGTATTTCCCATACAAATTTTGACAGCTCGTTTCTGCGGAGGTAAAATTATCTCGTTTCTGAGGTTTATCCGGGTTTTAAGCACTTAAATCAATAAAAAAAGCATTGACTTACTAGTTTGAAAACAGAGAGCAGAAGAACTATCAGATTTTTGTGGCTGGGCATTTCATCGCATACTTTTTTAGTATAGTGAATAATTTTAAGGCTAGCCGCGCACTAGCAATTTTTAGTTGCGAAAGTGCTTGGTTCGAGCAACTAAAAAGTTTGTGTTTTGACACAAACTAAACGATTGCCTAAAATAAGTTCGCCATTTTATTGAACATATAATTATCTGCAAATTCACCGACATTCACCAAACAGTTCATCTGTTTTCTATAAGTAACCAAACAGTTTCGCAACTAAAAATTGCTAGTGCGCGGCTAGCCTTAAAATTATTCACTATACTAAAAAAGTATGCGATGAAATGCCCAGCCACAAAAATCTGACAGTTCTTCTGCTCTCTGTTTTCTGCTTTGGTTATTGCGATTGCGGTGGATTTATCGCTAGTGGAGACGGCGTGTTATCGAAAGGACCTATAAAGTGGATCTGCATCTGCAAAATGCAGAAAAGTAGAGAGAGGCAGATGTATGTCGAAACCCGAAAGTGGTAAACTTTTTTACTTCCTATAAACTGCTAAAACTTGTTCGCCTGTTAATACAAAACTATGCAATGAAAATTTAACTTACCTCCATTTTCTTCCATTTCCTTTGAATGTGTTTTTTTTCATATCATGCGTCCGTCATTAAAAATTATAGAAAAATGTGAACATGTTCGTCTTCACTATCAGGTCTATCATGGTAACAGATCGGGGAAAAAATCTGCCCGATTTGTACGAAATGTACGAAATTTGTATCATGGTAAACGTTCCGATTCACAAATCGGGGAGAATTACGAAAAAAAAAATGATGTGCGTTGGTGTTTTAGAATTTAAGCGATGAATGACGATAAGCTGTCAAAATAATAAGCAACGAGTCGCGTTCTTATGCGTCGCACGACGATTTTTTTCTTTCCGATTTGCCCGCCAAGAAATCATAAGTGAAAAGTTTCCCGAAGCCTAAAGAAGCAAAATTAAATTAGCAAAAATGATAAAAGTGTAAAAAGATGAGTAAGTAAACATTTTTATTTAAAATAAATTGTTGTTATTATTGTTATTCATACAGAAATTATGTTTTACTCTTTTAGCAAAAAAAAAAATAAAAAACAAATACAATTCGACCGTCTGTTTATTTTGGATTTAAAGTTTTGATAGATATACCTACGTAAATGTCAACAACTTGCGTTGGTATGCATCAATATTTCTTCTACGATTCTGTTACCATGAACACAATATATTCCCCGATCGTAACTTTTCCCCGATCGTAGAATTCCCCGATCTGTTACCATGATAGACCTGTATAATCTTGACTTCTGCATTTCTCGAATTTCCTATAAAGCAGCAATGAAGTTCTTCTGCATTTTGCTCTTTTTCTCTCTATCTTACAAACATGAATTCTGTATTTGGCATCCTTTTTTTTGCAGAAATCAAATGCAGATACATGTAAATCCACCAATAGTTGTAGTTCCACCAATAATAGAATTGAATGCTTGGCTTTTGTGAAACAAACAGCACTATTCAGCCCGTTAAATGAACATTGCTCTTCCAGATAAACTTATTCAGTACTCAGCACACAATTTGTGCTGTCATACGAAACGAAAACGAACAGAAAACGAAAAGACAAACGTCCAAAAAGGCAAAAACGAAAACTTGCGTCGTTGAGAGAGGTGGAATATAAAAAGTGTTTCTCCAGTTTATTGATTATTATTTCTGGAATTAATTCTTTTTATTGACAATTCGACACCAAATATTGTTAAACAATTGCAAATTCAATTAGTTCTCGGTGTGCAGTTCAAGTCGGTGTTTAGTTGTTATTCGTCGTTGCTCGCTGAACAACCAAATAATCAAGAACAAACCCGAAAGAAAATAACGCCACATCTAGCAGGAATCATCATCGATCGTATCTTAAAATTTGGTCGGATTCCGAGCTGTGATTATTAATAAATTGAAATAATTTATCTATTGAACATAAGTACTGTAAATAACATACCTATACGTAATTGTGCAAGAAAACTCGATTCCCGATTTATTTGTTGTTTTTGTGAATTTTTTTTTGTTGCGCCTGTCCACAGGCAGTGTAATTACATACAAATTAATTTAGTGCTCCAGAAAAGAAACGAAAATATTATGGCCGATGTGCGTCGCAGGAAGACGGACAACGAATCAGAGTCACCTGTTCCAGGAGGTGGTGTCCAGAAACGAGACTCATTAACCGCTGAATCTTCAGATCACGTATGTTAAAAATAGTTTGTTTATATTTTCACACAACAAAAAAACAGAGATAGCTTCGAATTTAAACATTACGCCCTTTGCAAAGTCGAAAGACATTGATTCTGATGATTATTGATTCTTTTTTTAGATATGTATAATTCATTATGTAGGTACCAGGGAAATACTTTGGACTCACTGAATTTAATTTTGATTGAAACTAATTTATTGTTTCAGGAAACAGTCGCATTATCAACTTTATTCATTTTATTAAATTCAATTTAGTAGCTCAGTTGGGACAGGTAGAAGAACAAGAAAACAGACTTTCACATTTGAAATGTTTGTGTACATAATAAGGAAAACAAAACGAATGATGGAGATGAATTTGATTTGATTTCCAGATATCTCACTTTATTGTTGTTGATTACGCTTAGATTAAATTGATTTATTATCAGTTTCTATTGAGAAAATTTTCTGTCGCATATTCTATTCATTACTAATTACTTAAACTTTAGTAAACTTCGTAAAGATTTTGTCATTCTAAGTAAATTTCTATATAGAGCATATATCTTGAATATCGAAAGTAACATAAAAAGTAACAGAAAATCGTTTTGGTCATTTATAAATTCGAAATTCTACAGGAATTCCGAATTCTATGTTCTTAAGAGATGTTGAATCTTCTGATTTAAACTCCACTGTAGAACTGTTTGCTGACTTTTTTCAATCGGTTTATTCTTCTTCTAGATTTAATAGCAACCTTATGAATAAAATTGATCTTGGAGCTATCCAATTAAACCATGAGGAAATTATATCTGCGATCAATTTACTAAAGCCAAACTCAAACCCTGGCCCAGGTGGCATACCTGCTATAGTCCTCAAAAATTGCTGCATTTCAATTTATCTTCCGTTGGTCATTATTTTCAATAAATCTCTTCAAGAAGGTTACTTCTTAGAGAAGTGGAAGCTTTCGTATCTCGTGCCTATTTATAAATCGGGTGCAAAGAATAATATAGAAAATTAAAGAGGTATCTGTAAACTCTCTGCTATTCCTAAATTGTTTGAAAGTTTAGTGAAAAGGAGACTGGATTTTCTGACATCTGAATTCTTATCAACAGAACAGCATGGTTTTGTAACTGGTAGGTCTACAGTTGTTGGTTGAGGCCGTAGTCCACCCTGGACTATGAGCGCCATCTAAAGTAAGTAAGTAAGCTCTACAGTAACTAATTTAGCGTATTTTGTATCTTATGTAACTAATTATATGAAAGGAAAATGATGATGTGTACATCGACTTTAATAAGGCTAAGCTTGAAATATTTGGATTTCACTCAAAACTGATAGGTTGGTTGTCGTTTTACCTTACTGGTAGAAGTCAACAGGTGCAAATAAATAATACATGCTCTAGGAAAATTATGTGTTCATCAGGTGTTCCCCAGGGATGTCATCTTGGCCCACTATTTTTCATTATCATTATCAATGATTTTATTTCCGCAATTAATTATTGTGATTGGCTGATATACGCAGATGATCTTAAACTCCTTTTAAAAGTTAAAGCTTTTGAAGATTGCCAACTGATTCAATCTCACATCGATCGCTTGTCAAATTGATGCCATATAAATTGTCTTAAACTTAATATTAAAAAGTGCAATTCAATTTCTTGTTCACGAAAAACATTAAGTCTTTTGTTTGATTATGCCATTGAATCTAAGGCTATAAATCGGGTCTCATAAATTAATGATTTAGGCGTTATACTTGATTCTGCCCTTTCTTTTAAACCATAATTTGATTTCTTAATCCCAAAAGCCAACTCGTTGGTGGGATTCATTAAGAGAAATGCAAAGGATTTCAGAGATCCTTATGTACTTCTTTCTTTATATATGGACATCTCTTGTTAGATCGGTTCTTGAATACGCAGATGTTATTTGGAGCCCCGCGCTTAAGGTCCACTCTGATCGTCTAGAAAAAGTTCAAAGAAAATTCACCAAATTCATTTTTAAACAAATGCGCTGGATTTTTTGTGCTGAATATAGGGCTAGATGCCAATTTCTTGGCATTAAATCGCTAGAATCTCGAAAAAAAATGCATGAGGTTATACTCGTTAGAGATTTGCTGTGCTATCACATAAAGTGTCCATCACTTCTTGCACAGGTTCCAATCTAATATTTCTGTGGTGCTTGGTAGAAACGTGCTAAGTCCATAAAATAATAGGCGTTCTTACGTCCACTTTATATGAAGCTAAGTACTAAACGGGTAGACTGATTTTCTTGGAATATTTATGAGAATATTCTTTAAAAAATTATGTTCCAAATTTTAAGAAAATCGGTTTAGCCGTTAAGATTCTAGCTCGTTGTAAAGTGAAGGCTGAAACGCAAATTATTTTACCGAGTTATCTTGTTTTTAGAAAACACCACAGATTTATATACATACCTTAAAGAAATATCCCATTTATATAAAAATCAGCAGATTCTCATAACTTATGGGCGAATCAAAAAAGTCAACTTGTGGAATTCCACAATTTAATGTAAGCGGATTCGATGATTAGCAATTCAAAGTGCGAACACATCTGGACTCTTTAAATCGGGATGAGGTTTTAACAAACATAGTTTAAGCTAATGCTGCAGAATATGTTAAACTTTCAAGAAGGGATAAGAAAACGAAGAATAGAATCGTATCGTTTGTCAATAACGATTACTTGAGTTGCATCCGTGAAAACCATTCAGCTAAAGAGATGTGGGAGAGCCTTCAATCTTCTTTTGGCAAATTTTTTCGAATTTTTAACTGATCAATATGTTTCCTGCTGATATGATCACAAAAGCGATTTTTCTTCGGATGCGTGCTTTTATTCAGAATAATGAGTATAAATCCTAAAGGAAAGTCTTGGTTCGTTCGATATAAGCTGTAAAGATAGCTTCTTACAAAGCTAAAACAACTGAGGAAAGTCGGAAAAAGTATAAAGAAGTCAGAAACCATGAAACGCTGTTACAAAAAGACCAGAAAATAAGGCAAAAAATCCTTCAATGTCTAAAGGCAGTAGAACAACTTCATCTCCGGTTCCAACGCTCATCTACAATGATGAACCCATAACTAGCTCTATAGATAAGGTAGATGTACTTGCAGCTCATTTTGCTGCTAGCTCTACGTTGCCCGATAGCAACATCGCCCCTCCTGTACTTAAGAACGTAAATCATTCAATGGGTATATTTCCGCACTCGTGCATTTTTAACAGTCCTTCGAGATCTTGATATAAACCAATCCCGTGTCCTGATGGTATACCTCCTTTTTCTTCTGAAGAAGTTTTATTCATCGCTGGCAAAACCATTGCGTAATTTTTCATTTGCTCCTACTATTCTGGAAGCTTCCCTAGAAAATGAAAAACAGCATTTGTGCAGCCTGTCCCTAAAAAAAGATGACCCTTCCTCCCCCTCCTCCTATCGACCAATTGCACTTACGTCCCTTCTTTCCAAAGTCATAAAATCGATAATAAATCATCAGCTCAAGATATATGTATCTCTAAAATGGAATGAGTGATCTGAAGGCATATCTCACCGAAGAGTGGAACATACATATCTTTACATTGTTTTAGAGAAAGTAAGATTATTGCGCTTGATATTTTTAAGGCCTTAAGCTCAGAAATGCGTGCGTTCAGAAGTGGAATTGCAACGGTTTCGTATGATTAGCTTACATTGAACTCCGATCTTTACAGCATTTTTAAATGGGGTATACAAAATCTTGTGGAGTTTAATGCTTCGAAAACTCAATGCTGCCTATTGTCGTTGAAGCAAAATGTACCCTTTATACCATTGTCCTTGAATATCACTTTCATCAAAGAAACCGAAAAGTTGTTAGTACTTGGTTTTTGTTTCAACGATAACCTGATTCACATGATTTTGATTACCCGGCGGCGGGCGGTGCTCGAGAGATTCTGTTATAGTTTTATCACCAAGGAACTCAAGTGGGTTATTGGAGCACCTGCCCAAATATGGAAATTATACTCAAGCTTTGGATGAATATAGGCTTTATAGATTAAGGCCAGGGGTAACAAAGTTCTTGCCTCGTCGAAGGAAACCTAAGCACCTAAGCAGCGTTCTTGACGACGTCAAATATGTGGTCATTCTACACAAGGTGGTCTGTTCGGTTTTCTCAATGCTAGTGCCGCTCATGGATACCGCTTTAACGACAGAAGACAGTATTAAGTTTTTGAAGCATTAAATTCTACGCGATTTATGGTTTCCTATTTAATAATGCTATCAAGATCAGAATTTAATGAACTAATCATATGCTGCCATTCCAAATCCATATCCGAAGGACAAGGATGTGAACCTGGAAACGAACATGAGAAGCTGAGAGTAATGTCCTCAGCCAATCAATAAGAAAGAGAGTCGAAGACAAAACTTCTTAAGTGCGCGTATAATACAAAAAAAAAACGGAGCCTGACGTCAGCATTTATTTTATGAATTACAGACTTAAAACCGTCCAATATAACTTGTATATCAATACCATATATCATATCATATCATCAATAACAAAAACACGCATTTTCGATAAGACAGCTTCATTCCAAACTCTATCAAATGCTTTTGAAATACCAATTGCAATAATCTTACTTTCGCCAAAATGATGTAAAGATTTTATCCACTGTTCGGTGAGATATACCATCAGATCACCAGTGGGCCTATTACTGCGAAAGCCATACTGCCGGTCATTGAGAAGCTTTAGTTCTTCAAGATATTTCCTTAGATGATAATTTAGCAGGGTTTCCATGACCTTAGAAAGAAGGTATGTAAGTTCAATTGGACGATAGTTAGAAGAAGAGAAGATTAATCTTTTTTAGGGACAAGCTTGACAAATGCTGTTTTTCATCTTCTCGGAAAGAGACTAGTAGAGCAGAACAGATGGAAAACTTACGCAATGGCTTAGTCAGCGTTGAAGAACACCTTTTAAGAAAAATAGACTGATACTATCCGCGACAGCGGATTTGTGTATATCGATATCTTTTAGAACTCTTACAACTGTACAAGTGCGAATTAAGATGTGTCCCATAAAATCGTTTACGCTCTCAATGCCAGGAGGAGTCATGACAATTTCTGGCAGCGTCGAATTATCCGCAAACTGTGATGCAAGCAAATTCGCTTTTATATAATATACTATTTTGAGTAAGATCTCTATCTCTATTTCTTTAATCATAAGGCTGTGATTCACCCACTTATCTCAAATATCTACTTAAATATTTAGGTAATAAATTATTTTTGATTATAAAAACAAAATATTATACATTAACGGAGATTATTTGCTTTATTTACGTTCATCCGTTAGAGCATGTCAAGCATTGTTCTCTGGGAGTAAAACTGTTTCATTTGATTATAATGCGCATACATTTATTTTGTAGACTTTGCAGTTTTACCAATTCAGTATTTAAACATGAAATTGACGAAAAATACTCGGAGTAAGGTTTTATCATAACTTTATAAATATTAATTGAAGACATTAATGATAGCTTGTTTCTCATTCGGTTGAGGAAATTATTTTCTTGTATTGTCTTGACTAAATTATAAAAATGCAAATCAAATTTTAATTTGCTATCTATAACTACACAAAGATATTTAATTATTTGTACTTGTTCTACTGTTGGTTTTCCATTTCCATGTTCAAGTAGATGTTAAGTTTCATCAGACCAAAAACATAAATGTTAAAAAAGAGCCAAGTTCTTCCATACAAAAATCTTTGTGTAACAAGTCGGCCGTGAAAAGTACGCCAAGTTCTTACTTCATGAAGGTTTAATACCGAATATTTAAAGAAGAATAATATTGAAACAGCTACAATGTAATAGAGAAATTTTATTATTTAATGATTACTGACTAAAATTTGAAATTCGAAAGGTTTTAAAAACTTGACCAGTGAAGTTTTTAAAACCTTTCGAAGTGGGCATACAAAAAACTTGTCAAGTAAGCCCATCAAATTTTAGTACACGATGTCGGGAAATGCTCTATAATTTTAAGGATCTATCAGTCAGTTACGGTTTTTGTGATTTTTGAAGCCTTATATCTCAGAAACCGTTTATGCTAGAAAATTGAAATTTGGTGAGGCGCCTGACTAGCTAAGCAAATATTCGGAATTTTAAGTTTCTGATTTCATTGGTACTGAAGATAGGGAGGGGTCATAAGTCGCCTGAGTTTCTTCCTGTAAAAAGGGTGTAGTGCCAGAACTTGGCTGGGCACTACCGTGCCCTTTGATCCCTGTCAAAAAAAAATCAATTTTGTTGGCAAGGAATCAAAATCTTCACACAGAAATTAATTTTTCATGTGTAAAGGAAATCGACATACATTTTGAAAGTACCTATAGAAAGACTTTTAAAGGCTTATAACACAATTGCATGTTTATTTTGTCTTTCAGTCATATTTGCATTTTCTAGTTGTCCTTTGGAATCTCAGATCAAAAAACGAAGAATAATGAGCATGTGATCTACTTGACGTTTGATGTTTTAATTGTTTTTCATGACATGTTAGCTGATCGTCTGAAGGACAAGTTTGTTAACAAATATAATTAATTAATCTACAGTATTGGGGACCATTTATTTGTATCTAAAATTAAAAAATCAGCACAACTTTTCAATCATCAAGTGAACCTTGTTCTTATTTAAAAGTCAAGTCAGAATGCCCCAACCTGACGCAATGATAAAGACATGATAGAGCGATAACACTGATGAAGTCATATTAGGAAATTGAACTTCCACAGTCTAAAATAGCTTTTCAGAATTGTATTAGTTTATCATAAAAATTAATTTAGGATTATCAATATGAAGCGTGATTGCTTATTTTATTGCAACTAATCTAATTTTACTGAATAAATTAAATTCTATTGCAATATTGGTTTGCCTTTATTTGTCGATTCGCTCAATCATTTATTATGCCAAACCATTATTTGCAATGGACGATTCAGAGTAAACATAACACACGGGCTAGTTTGTGATTAAGTTGATTTATTATTGACAAAACCTCTACTTCTTTATAATGGAAAATTCAATTGAAAAATTGCAGCTGTATTGCAATTATTAATATGTACTATAAAAAAAAGATAACCTGTGCGTATTGGCAACTTTCAAATCCGTTTATTTTGCTCTCTAAGACTGTATCCCATGCGATAAGATATTATTTAACGATGGATTACTATCAAGTTGATAACCAGATGCGATTGTTTATTTTTTATTAATGGAATTAGAGCATAAATGTCTTTACACTAAGGCCTTGTTCTTAAGGTTTTACACCGCACGTTTTATTTTGCTCTGTATTCGCAGCTACTGCGAAAATGTTTTCCATAGGTTTACTGCATCTTGCGAGGAAGTGAAAAACTTTCTTGGGTTGCGCGTACAGTGATGCGGCAAAGCGATGCGAGAAGCGTTTGCCTGCTTGAAAAATATTTACATTGATTGTGAAGCGATATTCGATGCGAGTTTTGCGTGTTTCTCGCATACCTATCGCGAGCATCTCGCATACCTATCGCGAGCATCTCGCTCACAAATTGTTCTGACCACTTTTTCAAGCGTGTTTGTGTGAGAAGGTTCATATTTTTTGTTTTAACGTTCAAAAAAAATCAAACAATTAAAATTTTATAATTTTAGTCCTTGTGTTGTGTGGTGCAACTCTTGTCGCTTTGTCGCAGTAATGTACGCGCAACCTTTAAGTTTTCAGAACAGTAGGAGCATTTAGGAAAGTTAGAGAGGATTTTAAAGAAGATACCGATGCACATTGGTTTTGATTGTCTGAACATCATAATCGTGGGAAAATATTATGTCGGGTAAAACATTCCACATTCGTATAGTACGGCTAAAGGATGAATCTCTGATTAAAACTGTACGTCCGAAGTTGGGCTCAATGGTAAACTGATGGATATTCCCTAAAGCGTGAGTATTACGATTAAATTGTTTAAGGGGAGGAATACAAATGGCAATTTCACAAGAACATTTTTAAAGCTCTTTTTTTGAATTCTATCCAAGAGACTCAAGTGAGTTAGTGGATCACCTGCCTAAATATGGGAATTTTACTCGAGCTTTGGAAGAATGTAAGCCTTATAGATTACAGCCAAAATCAGAAGGTGTGAAACATTTTGCAACGTCGAAGGAAATCTAAACACTTAGCAGCGTTTTTGGCAATGTCATTCCACACAAGCTAGAGTGTGATGCATATACCGAAAACTATTTCGAAATTTTAGAAAATATTTTTTTGTAACAATTTTTTCGCAAAAAAAAAAGTGTGAGTGCCATGACTCACGGTTAAGATGTGTAAACATCAACGTTCGTCCGAGTTTCGAATTTTTGTTATCGAACGTACCCATTGAACATACAATACAAATGTAGTAGTTTGTGACTTTAGATATATTCAAATCAATCCAGTATTTTTCCCACAATTTATCCTTTCACTTATACTTAAATCCAAAAATATCTTTATATAGCTGTACCAAAACACATGTATTTTTGGACCATGCCCTGTAACTATCGCATTGATAGAAATATGGGCGACTAATGCCCCAGTTATACACATGCTTACGTAGCCATTATTTAAACTTATGATTGACTTTTTAATCTTTAATTTGAAAACAGTTTTCAGACTTATTTTTACGTCTCTGTAGTAAAGTTTCAAAGTAAAGGAACAAACCTATCTATTTCTTAATTTGGACTCCGCTACGTAACGTAAAGTTTGTTTGACTTATGTTTAAACAGGGACGTTGTTTGAGACAGCATTACATTTTTACACTTATATTCAAACAGAGATGTTATCTGATAGAAAATACTGTTTTAACACGAATCCGATTTTAATCTGTTTCTCTTTTGGCTTCCTTTCGAAAGCATGGGTGCTTTTAAACACAACGATTTTTAATATAAGTTAACTTTGTTCATGCGAAAAGGAGTCGTCTCTTCGCACTCCTTAATCTACTCATTTAAGCGAAATTCACTGAGCGAACGCCAAATATAAAAAAGAAAACCACTAAGAAGAATGAACGATAACTCCGTATTTTTCCCAACCTCAGCTATTGCGTGTAAAGCCAAATATACATTGTTCAAATGCATGACAAGCACGTCTAAGTGTATTTGTGAAAATGTTAAAGTTATAGATTGGATGTAGGCTTGAAGAAAACTCAAAATTTTTTGAGTTTTCTTCAATCTAGCGTACTGCATAGAAATATTGTATATGCAAGATTGATGATTGACCATGCATTTATTAAAAATAAAAATTACAAAAATCTCAAAGAATTTCGAAAAAAAAAACAATTTTGCAGAAAAAAAACTCATAAAAGGAAATGCCCTCTCGACACTCCTCCGATGTAAAAATAAAAGATTGAAGACTCAAGCTTGATGTGTGTATATGCAACTTCAACTAGAATTTATGTACTAATAGACTTGCACGTGCTTGTCATGCATTTGAACAATTCATATCTGGTTTAACCCCGCCACCAAACATGCTTACAAATTGCAGAGTGATATCGCATCGTTTGAAAGCAGTTATACTACAACTATTTACTCGGATCATTAATAGGGGCGTTCACATTCTCAAATTTGTTTGACAAGCACGGTATGATGAATATTTGATGGATAAAAAAACGAGCGTTCACATTCGTCAAACATGCTGTCAAACATCACTTCTCATTAGAATTTTGACAATGGCGGACCAACATGCTTCACGAACATGCGTTCACATTCTCAAATATGCTTGTCATGCAGCGAAAATGTCGAAACATTTATTGTTTGGCAAACCATTAGATGAAGCGTTCACCTTATCAAAATTAAGCCAATCGCTTAAAGTTTTTTTTTAGGTTTCTGTACTTTATCTTACTCCCTCTGTCAGATATTTATAAACCGGTTGACATCATTCCCGCCTTGCAATGGAAATTGTTAAGTAAATATAAGTGGCAAAAAAATAAATTTTTTAATCCATTGAAGTCGTAGTTATCATCCAGTTCATGGATTCACAGATGGAGAACGATCTATATTTTAATATAGTGAATGCTAAAAGTATAAAACATTTAATTCGATAATTAAAATAATTATATAGTATGACAGATAAGGGACAAATTAAATTTTGACGTATCGAGAATATTTCATTGCAGATGTCAACTGTTTGCCCTGAACAACATTTTTCGGATTTTTAAATGTCAATTCTGAAAATGTATTTTTTGGGAGCATTAAATAAAATGTAATCGTCCATCACTAACGTGAAGTGGATATTTTCAAGACATTAAATGAACCCACTATAAAAATTTGTACCAGTTGTTTTGTTTTTCGTCTTTTTGACATATTAGTCGAGAGGTGAAGAAATGTTGGGGGATTGAATTTAGTTCTAGCCAGCAATGGAAAGTAATAAAATCGAGATTTCAGTACTCAAAGTTTTCAATGTAAACACGATGTAGTAAGTATTACTGCTTTTAAACGAAGCAATATTACCTTGCGATTTTTAAGCCCGTTGGAGAGAGACGTGTGTGGTGGCGGGTCTACACAAAGCGGAAGATGACTCCAAAAGAGAAACTAAGATTAAAAATCGCTTTCGTGTAAAAGCAGTATATGCAATATTTTCAATGTAAACATGGTGTTAAATGCAATCGTCCGTCGGTAAGGTAGGTTGCTACGCGGAACGTGTAACCGTAACGGGCTGCAAGGAACGCATAAGTTTTATCCACGTTTTCGATTCACTCTACCGCCGGCAAAGATGTTTACACATCAAAAATTTTAAAATGGCTGTAACGGTTAGGATGAAATTTTTTTTACACATTTAACACCTTGCTGTAAAGAGTTTCAAAACCCCAGCAGAGCATCTTCGGTAGAAAAACCCATTCTGAAGCCAAATTGTGAAGGACCAAAACAATAGAGATTCGACAGATACCGGAGAATCCCAGCTTCAATGACTTTTTCAAATACTTTTTAAGAAGACGACATTAACGAGTTGGGCAGTATTTGAATATACATACATATCTTTCATGTTACCTTTTTATGAAACGGTATTATTGTAGCAGATTTTAATTTATCAGGGAAAATTCCTGAAAAAAAAACGCTCAAAATAAAAATATGTTCCAGGATGTATACTATATTGAAAGCCGTTTTTTTAGCACAACATTTGAAGTACCATCTACACGAAAAGAATTTGAGTTTTTTAGTGAGATTATGGTTTCCAAAATTTTAAGCCTATATACGGATTCAAAATAAAAACTATTTTTGTTTGAGAACCTGTTTGGAGCAAAAGAATAAGTTCAAGATTCATAAGATGACATAACGTTAGAAAAAGAAGTAAAAGTAAATCTGAAGTAAAATAATTACAGTGCGGACGCTCGTTAACTTGAACACGGACGAAACCAGGTGTGTTCAAGCTATAGGATTGTGCAAGATACTGGATCAAGTTAAAAAATTGTTGTTTTTATTTAATAATGATTCATTTTTATGATTTTAAAACATAAATAATGATATTATTATCTAATAAATAATTTTAATTGAAACGTTTTTCGATTCCTAAATACGCACGTGTTCAAATGAAATTCAGAAATTCACCGATTATGAAGAATAAAACCTAAGGAAATTTCCTGGGATTCCCCTTTACAAAAACCGTTTGCATTCTGTACCAACATCCCAGGTACCTTGCATAATTCAAAAATTTTAAAAATTCAATATTAAACGTGTTTCTCGCATACCTATCGCGAGCATCTCGCTCACAAACTGTTCTGACCACTTTTTCAAGCGTGTTTGTGTGAGAAGGTTCATATTTTTTGTTTTAACGTTAAAAAAAATCAAACAATTAAAATTTTATTATTTTAGTCCTTGTGTTGTGTGGTGCAACTCTTGTCGCTTTGTCGCAGTAATGTACGCGCAACCTTTAAGTTTTCAGAACAGTAGGAGCATTTAGGAAAGTTAGAGAGGATTTTAAAGAAGATACCGATGCACATTGGTTTTGATTGTCTGAACATCATAATCGTGGGAAAATATTATGTCGGGTAAAACATTCCACATTCGTATAGTACGGCTAAAGGATGAATCTCTGATTAAAACTGTACGTCCGAAGTTGGGCTCAATGGTAAACTGATGGATATTCCCTAAAGCGTGAGTATTACGATTAAATTGTTCAAGGGGAGGAATACAAATGGCAATTTCACAAGAACATTTTTAAAGCTCTTTTTTTGAATTCTATCCAAGAGACTCAAGTGAGTTAGTGGATCACCTGCCTAAATATGGGAATTTTACTCGAGCTTTGGAAGAATGTAAGCCTTATAGATTACAGCCAAAATCAGAAGGTGTGAAACATTTTGCAACGTCGAAGGAAATCTAAACACTTAGCAGCGTTTTTGGCAATGTCATTCCACACAAGCTAGAGTGTGATGCATATACCGAAAACTATTTCGAAATTTTAGAAAATATTTTTTTGTAACAATTTTTTCGCAAAAAAAAAAGTGTGAGTGCCATGACTCACGGTTAAGATGTGTAAACATCAACGTTCGTCCGAGTTTCGAATTTTTGTTATCGAACGTACCCATTGAACATACAATACAAATGTAGTAGTTTGTGACTTTAGATATATTCAAATCAATCCAGTATTTTTCCCACAATTTATCCTTTCACTTATACTTAAATCCAAAAATATCTTTATATAGCTGTACCAAAACACATGTATTTTTGGACCATGCCCTGTAACTATCGCATTGATAGAAATATGGGCGACTAATGCCCCAGTTATACACATGCTTACGTAGCCATTATTTAAACTTATGATTGACTTTTTAATCTTTAATTTGAAAACAGTTTTCAGACTTATTTTTACGTCTCTGTAGTAAAGTTTCAAAGTAAAGGAACAAACCTATCTATTTCTTAACTTGGACTCCGCTACGTAACGTAAAGTTTGTTTGACTTATGTTTAAACAGGGACGTTGTTTGAGACAGCATTACATTTTTACACTTATATTCAAACAGAGATGTTATCTGATAGAAAATACTGTTTTAACACGAATCCGATTTTAATCTGTTTCTCTTTTGGCTTCCTTTCGAAAGCATGGGTGCTTTTAAACACAACGATTTTTAATATAAGTTAACTTTGTTCATGCGAAAAGGAGTCGTCTCTTCGCACTCCTTAATCTACTCATTTAAGCGAAATTCACTGAGCGAACGCCAAATATAAAAAAGAAAACCACTAAGAAGAATGAACGATAACTCCGTATTTTTCCCAACCTCAGCTATTGCGTGTAAAGCCAAATATACATTGTTCAAATGCATGACAAGCACGTCTAAGTGTATTTGTGAAAATGTTAAAGTTATAGATTGGATGTAGGCTTGAAGAAAACTCAAAATTTTTTGAGTTTTCTTCAATCTAGCGTACTGCATAGAAATATTGTATATGCAAGATTGATGATTGACCATGCATTTATTAAAAATAAAAATTACAAAAATCTCAAAGAATTTCGAAAAAAAAAACAATTTTGCAGAAAAAAAACTCATAAAAGGAAATGCCCTCTCGACACTCCTCCGATGTAAAAATAAAAGATTGAAGACTCAAGCTTGATGTGTGTATATGCAACTTCAACTAGAATTTATGTACTAATAGACTTGCACGTGCTTGTCATGCATTTGAACAATTCATATCTGGTTTAACCCCGCCACCAAACATGCTTACAAATTGCAGAGTGATATCGCATCGTTTGAAAGCAGTCATACTACAACTATTTACTCGGATCATTAATAGGGGCGTTCACATTCTCAAATTTGTTTGACAAGCACGGTATGATGAATATTTGATGGATAAAAAAACGAGCGTTCACATTCGTCAAACATGCTGTCAAACATCACTTCTCATTAGAATTTTGACAATGGCGGACCAACATGCTTCACGAACATGCGTTCACATTCTCAAATATGCTTGTCATGCAGCGAAAATGTCGAAACATTTATTGTTTGGCAAACCATTAGATGAAGCGTTCACCTTATCAAAATTAAGCCAATCGCTTAAAGTTTTTTTTTAGGTTTCTGTACTTTATCTTACTCCCTCTGTCAGATATTTATAAACCGGTTGACATCATTCCCGCCTTGCAATGGAAATTGTTAAGTAAATATAAGTGGCAAAAAAATAAATTTTTTAATCCATTGAAGTCGTAGTTATCATCCAGTTCATGGATTCACAGATGGAGAACGATCTATATTTTAATATAGTGAATGCTTAAAGTATAAAACATTTAATTCGATAATTAAAATAATTATATAGTATGACAGATAAGGGACAAATTAAATTTTGACGTATCGAGAATATTTCATTGCAGATGTCAACTGTTTGCCCTGAACAACATTTTTCGGATTTTTAAATGTCAATTCTGAAAATGTATTTTTTGGGAGCATTAAATAAAATGTAATCGTCCATCACTAACGTGAAGTGGATATTTTCAAGACATTAAATGAACCCACTATAAAAATTTGTACCAGTTGTTTTGTTTTTCGTCTTTTTGACATATTAGTCGAGAGGTGAAGAAATGTTGGGGGATTGAATTTAGTTCTAGCCAGCAATGGAAAGTAATAAAATCGAGATTTCAGTACTCAAAGTTTTCAATGTAAACACGATGTAGTAAGTATTACTGCTTTTAAACGAAGCAATATTACCTTGCGATTTTTAAGCCCGTTGGAGAGAGACGTGTGTGGTGGCGGGTCTACACAAAGCGGAAGATGACTCCAAAAGAGAAACTAAGATTAAAAATCGCTTTCGTGTAAAAGCAGTATATGCAATATTTTCAATGTAAACATGGTGTTAAATGCAATCGTCCGTCGGTAAGGTAGGTTGCTACGCGGAACGTGTAACCGTAACGGGCTGCAAGGAACGCATAAGTTTTATCCACGTTTTCGATTCACTCTACCGCCGGCAAAGATGTTTACACATCAAAAATTTTAAAATGGCTGTAACGGTTAGGATGAAATTTTTTTTACACATTTAACACCTTGCTGTAAAGAGTTTCAAAACCCCAGCAGAGCATCTTCGGTAGAAAAACCCATTCTGAAGCCAAATTGTGAAGGACCAAAACAATAGAGATTCGACAGATACCGGAGAATCCCAGCTTCAATGACTTTTTCAAATACTTTTTAAGAAGACGACATTAACGAGTTGGGCAGTATTTGAATATACATACATATCTTTCATGTTACCTTTTTATGAAACGGTATTATTGTAGCAGATTTTAATTTATCAGGGAAAATTCCTGAAAAAAAAAACGCTCAAAATAAAAATATGTTCCAGGATGTATACTATATTGAAAGCCGTTTTTTTAGCACAACATTTGAAGTACCATCTACACGAAAAGAATTTGAGTTTTTTAGTGAGATTATGGTTTCCAAAATTTTAAGCCTATATACGGATTCAAAATAAAAACTATTTTTGTTTGAGAACCTGTTTGGAGCAAAAGAATAAGTTCAAGATTCATAAGATGACATAACGTTAGAAAAAGAAGTAAAAGTAAATCTGAAGTAAAATAATTACAGTGCGGACGCTCGTTAACTTGAACACGGACGAAACCAGGTGTGTTCAAGCTATAGGATTGTGCAAGATACTGGATCAAGTTAAAAAATTGTTGTTTTTATTTAATAATGATTCATTTTTATGATTTTAAAACATAAATAATGATATTATTATCTAATAAATAATTTTAATTGAAACGTTTTTCGATTCCTAAATACGCACGTGTTCAAATGAAATTCAGAAATTCACCGATTATGAAGAATAAAACCTAAGGAAATTTCCTGGGATTCCCCTTTACAAAAACCGTTTGCATTCTGTACCAACATCCCAGGTACCTTGCATAATTCAAAAATTTTAAAAATTCAATATTAAACTTTGTTCAAGTTACAGAGTTCGTATAAATTTTACTTGTTCAACTTATAGAGTACTTAGGGGAAAAATTCAAGGTATTGAGCCTTAAAAATAGTCCGTTCAAGGTGTAGAATGCGTAAAGGGAAAAAATATTTGTTCAAGTTATTGGAATGTTCAAGTTATCGTATGTTCAAGTTAACGAGAGTCTACTGTATTGCACAGATCACCAATCACTAAAAGATAATCCGAGATTTAAGGCAAGAGATTTATTTGATGTTTCCACTGCGCTAAAAGAATAACTTTGGCAGCACCTATCAAAATGCTAATGGTGTTTAATTTTTACTTGCGACTTATAGGTACTATAAGGCAAGTAAAAAAATCGAACTCGAGATTTTGATCAAAGTTGACATTACGATGATAGCGAAGACCAAAAAAGTGGGTCTGGCAATTCTGTCTGTCGGTTCGACTACAGCCTAAACGGCTCGGCCGATTTTTTTGAAACTTGGTAGATATGGGTTTCAATTTCTTCCCCCCGGACGTTTTTTCTGTTTTTTTTTAAGAACAAAAATAACGGTACCTGCCATACGATTTTTTTTTCGAAATTTTATAAATATTTTTTTTTTTTCTCAAAAACTGTCCAACAGAATTTAAAAAAAAAAAATTGAAAAATTTCATTTGGTTAAAACTAGCTAATGGTTGAAAAAAAATTTACAAAAAATTGTTATTTTTGGTAGCCCCCCTGGGTCCATTTTTTTTTTGTTTTTGATTTTCTCGAAAACGGTACAGCCGATTTTGATCATTTTTTTTATGATAAAGCTCCTCCAAAGTTTGAATATTATAACACCTTCAAATTTTCAATTTTTTATTTTTTGGATTTAAAAAAAAAATTTTTTGGAAACTCAATATTTCGAAAACCCCATGCTCAATTTTTTTCAAACTTGACAAATAAAAGCTTCCTAACATAATCTACAAGATTTAAGAAAAAAAATGTTGTTTTATCTAAAACTAATGGTACCTTCCATACAAATTTTAAAAAATGGTTTTCGAAAATCGTATTTTTCTCGAAAACGGTTCCGAGAATTTTGCTAAAATTTTTTTTCTTTTGATCAATCTTTACGATCTATAATTTAATAAAAAAAAATTTGAAATCTACATAGATATTACTGACTGTACCTACCATAGAACGATTTTTTCGAATTTTGAATCACTCATTATCGGCATAACGGATTTTAACGAAATTTTTTTATAAAGAAGCTCCTAAAAAGTTTAAAAAACATTGCATTTAAAAACTTAAGAAAAAATATTTTTTTCAATTTTTAGAAAAAAAAGTACCTATTTTTTTTTTTTTTGAAAAATTCGATATCTCAAGAACGGCTTAGTATTTTTTTTGGAAATTAGACTTTTATTCGTACAATAATAAAAACTTAAGGTTGGCGTACCAAAATTTTTTCTTAAAAATGTTTTGAAAATGTTTTACATAAAAGCTTATATTTTTTGTTCCTGCATAAATTCATATTTGCTTAGCATTCTGTTTTTATCTCTTACTACTAAAAGAATTTAAAAAATTCATTTTAACTTATGAACAGTTTTCTTTAATAACATCCGTTTTTGAAATTCCTAGTCTATTACATAGGATCAAGTTCGTGCGACCCAGTCGTGCATTTTATTTTTTATAAAGTGGAAGTCAGAGAAGGAAAGTTTGAAAAATGAAAAATCATGGAAAATCATGGATATGGATATACATAGGTCAGTTCGAATTATAGAAAAAAAAATTGATCCAATGAAGATTTAACAGGATTTCTTTCTAATCTACTAGATTATCGAAATAAATTTGTATGGTAAATCTTTGAGATTTCAAGAAGATTAACCATAAATCCATAAAACCCACTTCAAGACAGCATCATCTCTTGGTGAAAATAGTAATACCATCTTGAATTGTCTTAGAACTTAGATTAGTTTTGAGTTTTCTATTGATAATTCTATTAATTACTTTACACTCGTCCCTGGGATTTCCATTCGCACTTCTAAATTTGTTTAAGGCAGTTTCCTGTATCCGGCACGTGATTCAGGGATGGTGTTGTTTCCAGATCGGCACAGAGGCAACATTTCGACGGATTTTTACATTCCTTCTTTTTGTGACCTTTCTCTCCACAGTTGATGCAGAGTCCTTGGCCCTTTTTGTCCATGTTGGTGCAGGACGATTGTATGTGGCCATATCCAAAGCATTTGAAGCAACGCGGGACTTCTGTTCTAAGCCTGATTTTAATTGTGGTGGCCTTCAGCAATTCCTGGGCGGCTAGAGCGTTTACCCTGATAAAAACCATATTCAGAGATCTTCTGTTCTTACCGGTGGCTCCTATCTGTATTTCTGCTTTGAGGTTGGCAAATTTTCTGCATATTTCTTCTTGGACATCTTCCACAGTGGTTAGTTCGTTGATATCGAGCGTGACCTTATGTTCGAGGTCTTGGACTACGGCTCTTTCTCCTAGTATTTTCTTAAGAGAGTTTCCTAAGGTTGTATGGTTTTTTGTTTTCGCTCCAAGCTCTAGCAAAACATCTCCCATTTTGGTTTCGCGAATCTTTTTCACTACTGTTTCTGTCTCGTCTGGGTTTGCCTTGTTCCGGATTTCTCTGAGGATGTCGGAATAAGTTACCTTACCCTTCGGCTTTATAAGTATAGCCACCCAGGTCTTGTTTTTGTCTTGGCTTCTTCTTCTTTTTCTCGTTTTCTCTTGCCTTACTGTTTGGTTTACCAGTGTTCTCTTTTGTCTTATAAATGCCGCTTCCCGGTTTTGTTTTTGACTAGGCACCTTCTGGTTTGCTCTTGCCTTGTTTTTTGGTTTACCTACATATATCCTCTCTCGTATTGACGGATTGGGTTGCCTTGGCCATGTGTGCAACATTTTCTTTGAGGGTTTTGGCATAACTCTCTTGCTCTGGAGATGTTGTTGTTGATGGAACCTAATCGTGGGTGTTCCTTTCAGGAGTACTTCTTTTCCTTTTATCTGGGACATCTTTCAGAGGACTCGATGGTGGCCTCTTGTTAGTGTTTAGTTTTCCTTAAGAGTTTTCTTCTCGATCTGTTTGTATCGCCTTGTCTTCTCTACTCAGGGTATGATTTTGTACGGGTCTTGCAGTAGCTGAGGATTTCGCTCATTCTGCGTTTCAGGCCTTTTCCTCCCATTTGAGCTCGCGAAGGCTTGTGAAGTGACTCTTCTAGTGCCATGACACCTTTTTTTATGTCCATGCTGATGTTCTTCTCTTTACTACCGATTGCCTTCAGGATCTCTATGCATTTTTTTATATGTTCAGAGAATACGTCAATGTTTGGTTTTTCCATTCCATTTTCTTGTTCATTAGGCTTTTGGAAAATATCCCGTTTTGCAGTCGGAATCATTTTTGGTGTTAGTTTTGATCCCTCTTCTGGAAAAGCTGTTACCAGTGTCCCTTGTAGCGTGCTCACTCCTGACAGACGTCGGTACTGGGGATCACACTCCCTGCACCGTAAAACATTCTGCTTCTGTTTTTCTATCCATATTTGGTTTATTATTCTGTGTTCCTTCACATAGTTGTTTTTTTTGGTCCGCGAGTGGTATTTTATTTCCCACTTGCCCTGCATTAATGCCGGGCATTCCTCTATCCGTAACCCGAGGACGCACCCTCTAGGGGAAAAACAACAAAAAAAAAACTCCGAGGGATGTTTCTGACATATAGAGAACGATACATTGGTGTCATTTTGAATTTTATCGTAAATTGACCTCTTTAAATAATTTTTTCTTTCAGAAGTTAAAAGTAAATTTTTTGTTGAAATTAAAAGTCCAACATATTTCCTACTTTTTAATTTATAACTTAAATCAATTTAAATCATTTTAAATGTAAACTTCTTCCTACTTTTAGATTGATTCGGAAGAAGAAAAACTACCGGACGAGAAATATGTTGAAGAGCTGGCAAAAACTTTACCCCAAGGAACAGATAAAACGCCCGAAATGCTGGGATCTGCTCTCAAAGATTTACCAGATAGGTAAGTCTTTTTTTTTTAATGTAAAAGCAATTATATTAGAGTGTTGTAAAAAATAACTTAGTCAATATCAATTTATTCACATTCATACATTAATTTATTTTCCAGCTGTAATACATAAATTTATTCATATTCATTTATACAAATAGATATTTTTATTAAAATTAATGCCAAATCAATGTTCGCATATCAACGATATTATGCGCATTAATCAAATCTAGAAATACTCGTAACTACACCCTTCTTCATGATTTTTGTAGCCATCATTACGGGTATACGGACATAAACTCAACCAGAGTCAATGACTCGTTTCGTTTAATTGAAAATGTTTGCTTTGATTTAAATGCAACCGTTAAATTGACTGAATGTTTATTCTGTCAATTAAACTCTGTTCGCGAATATTGGACTTTGTATAAATATAAATGCGTGCCTGGTGGAACGTCATACTTATGTATATACATAGGTCCGATGTGATGGCTTTTCTACATTTGTTTTTGGAATTAATTTAAATTCGTTTTGTATATTTTGTGGATACAGTCGACTCCGTTTCACTGATACAACTTCGATTTCCTTTAAAACGAACTTCGAATAGTTTAAAAATTATTCATTTCATCCGAAGCCAATTGAATAAGAAAAATTCAAGTATCATACAAATCTAAAAAAAATATAAAAAATGGCAAACAGCAAATAATATTGTAACAAGAGTGTCGAAGTTTAGAAGAGCTCTTCATTCAAAGAGTAATTTACGTGATGTGTTCAGTTTTTGTTTTTAAGTTTAGCAATTCAGTAATATGTAATAAATGACTTTTGAAGTACAGTACGCCCTCGGTAAAAGCAACACCCTCAGTAAAAGCAACACTCTCGATAAACGCAATACCTCGGATAAGGCAACACCCAAATTTTTACGATGTTAGTTAGTGACTGAGTAATTGCAAGTTTTTAAAAAAGTGTGACTCAGTAAACGCAACTTTTGTCTTATTTCGTTTAATTTATTTTTATCTTTTTTTTTCGATGTTTACTTTTATTGTAACTAGTGTGATATTTTAAGCCCCTTTAGACGATTAGTTGTTCCTTCAGTTATCAGTTCAGTTAAAAATGGCAGTGTATTTAGACGATCAGTTGTTGTTCCTTCAGTTATCAGTTTAGTTGTCAGTTCAGTTAAAAAAGGCAGTGTATTTAGACGTCAGTCCGGTGTTCAGTTGAGCTTGTATGCTGCTTCTCTTTTAACTGAATTGTGATTAAAGGGTCACTTTTCTTCCACAAACATGGACACGCGCGATAAATTTCATGAAATCGACCAAATTATCATTCTGTTTCGACATATTAAAAACAAAACAGGAACTCGAATGACGACTCAACTGAAAAATGAACTGAAAAGTATTTACACATCAGTTTAACTGATAACTGAACTGAAACTTATGGGAATTTCATCAGTTTCATTTTCAGTTTCAGTTAAACGCTTCAGTTTTCGCATTTACACATCAGTTTAGCTGAAAGCTTAACTGATAGCTAAACTGAAACTGAAATGATCATCTAAAAGGGGCTTTAGACGATCATTTCAGTTTCAGTTGAGCTATCAGTTAAGCTGTCAGTTAAACTGATGTCTAAATACAAAAACTGAAACGTTTAACTGAGACTGAAACTGATGAAATTCCCATAAGTTTTCAGTTCAGTTATCAGTAAAACTGATGTGTAAATACTTTTCAGTTCAGTTGTCAGTTCAGTCGTCATTTCAATTTTAGTTTGCGGTGATTTATTAAGCGACAAAACTATAGCTATTACAATAAGGCTTTTATCGTCCATTACGCAATGTATTTCCTTTGATTTTCGAATGCTCACAAGTAAAATGAAAGCTCAACAGAACACTGGACTGACGTCTAAATACACTGCCTTTTTTAACTGAACTGATAACTGAAGGAACAACTGATCGTCTAAAAGGGGCTTTATAGCTACTTCTCAAATCGTAGATTCATTGTACGATTTTGTCAGCTATTTCTTCGCCCTCATGAAGTCTTTAGTTTTATTGGAAAAATTATGAATATAGAAAGTAGAAGGCGAAAAAAATCGAAAAGGTTTTGATTTTTGAGTCCGAAAATACTCGGTTTCCGTAGATGACACCATGACCCTTCAAAAATTGTAATATATGTATACTGTTTTTTTTTTTTATAATCGGTGCACACTCTAGGGTTTGTATATCCTTAATATGCCAGAGACACAGTGTGAGCATTAAGAAAAAAGGGAAGGGTTAATATATTTTTTAATTAATTAAGTTATTTTATTTTATTTTCGTTTACGATGAACATACTCTGGCTTTCACGTTGAATTATAACTTTTTTTTTGTGACTTGACTCGATTATTGCAACAACTTTAACTAACGCAACTACTATTTATTACTTCACTTCTCGGTGTTCAGGTAAAGCCTAGTACGTAGGGAAATTCGCTTGTGGGTTTCAGCAACACGTTGAAATCCTTGCGAAACACATTGAAAACATATATGAGAGTTTTACCAATTACACACTTATGGGGTGTCCCATTGGTAAATTCAGATTTAGATCTGTGAAAATGAAGATTTTTGGCAAGTTTTGCTTTCCAATGCACAAAGTAATTGATTTTTTTTATGTTAGTACAGGAAGGGGTAATTCTGCAAATTTAGATTAGCAAAATTAATTTTAAATCGAAAAATAATACATAATCAGCCCTATTGAGGTATCCGTTCGGTAATTTTTTTTTTCCGATTTGTTCGAAATCGGATAATTTTCTACCGAGGTACCTTGTCCGATTGACATATCGGACAATCTTGCGATAAAATGTGAGGCTCATCAACGCATTGCGATGAAGTACATTCATTCAGCAAAGAATTTTTGACAGTTGTGCGTTAAATTTCTTCGAAAATTCTCCGACAGAAAATAGTTGCGGATTATTTTAAGAAAAAATGGAATGGAATGAATGCAATTGTATGCTTCATTTTTTTTTCATGAAGTCGATACCTCGAACGAAATGTAAGTTCCGATCGGAACGGACTATCGTTTCGGAACTTTTTCCGAATGGATACCTCGAAAGGGCTGAATATTTAGGGCAATCAATTTTTCGCAAATGATTTATCGTCCATAGAACAGCGTACTACAGAACGAAATTTTTCATTTAGGTATGTCCGTCTTCGGATTTCGTTTCTTCGCACCAGCAGCGTTAAATGCTTAAACGAATTATGATTAAGCAAACTAATTTAAGAATTGTGACAAAAGTGCTACATATGTGATATTTTTTTTCAATTAAATTAAACAATTTTGTCAGTTGAGTTTAGATGAGATAAGCGGAGCTGACTGTATTTGTACTTTTATGAATTGATATATAAATATCTATGTATTTGTAAAACCGCCATCAATAACGGCATGACATTTTGAAATGTGTAAACATTTTTTCTATGTAAATTAATATTTCGTATGTCCATCAAATAACCAACTGAAAATAGTCTCTTTATTTTTAAAGTTTTTGATGTTATACACTGAGCGTCAAAAGTGAGTAAACACCTAAATGATTTCTTGAGTTACATGGTATTGAAACCAAAAAATAAACAAAAATTGAATTCCAATAATACAAAATAAAATTTTTATTTAATAGCAATAAATCAAAACCAAAATAATATTTCAAAAAACGAACTAATGCGTTTTTACCCAATAAAAACCAAATAAACTTCATATTTTACGCGTCAAAAGTAAGTAAACATCTGTTATATCTTAAAATTATTTATAAATATAGTACCTCAAGTATAAAACTGGGTATTTCATTTGATCACCTTAAGACTTCATAACATCTCTTAGTCAGCGTGACATGGAAACAACAATGTTATTTCTAACATCGGAGGATATTTGGGACAGTTCTTCAATTAAAGCCTTTTAAGGTCATCTTTGTTCTTGATGGCCCGTTTGTGAAATTTTCCGGTCCAAAGATCCCATAAATGTTGTATTGTGCTTAGGTGCGGCGATTGGGGAGAGTGCTGGAGATGCTTTGAAGTCCTATAAAGTATTCATTCTTTAAGGAACTGCGAGGTATGCTTAGGATCATTGCCCTGCTAAGAGATCCAATTGCTAAGCATCCCTAATTTGCGTAAGGTCGGTTGAAGGTTATTGCTTAGGATGTTTAGATAGTCTTGACTATTCATTGTACTTTCAATGAAAACAAGATTCCCGATCGATTATGCTGCTATACATCCCCACACCATCATGTTTTACTGTGCTCCTTATATTCTGTTTATGATGTTTTCTTACTTCTGACGCGTTAATATGGAGTATGTTTAGTTTTTATTACGAAAAATTGTAAGAAGCCGTATTTTGAATTTTTATTTGTTGTTTTGATTTATTTTTATTGATTTTTATTATTAGAATCCATTGTTTATTTGTTTGTTCGAATTCCATGAAACTACAGAAATCATATTGGTGTTTAATCACTTTTGACGCTCACTGTATGTTTATTTCACAGGTACTATAGGGCTAGTTTTGCATTAAAAAAAATCGCACTCGAGATATTGATCAAATCTTAAATTGCGATGAAAGAGAAAACAAAAATGTGGGTTCCGCTACTTTAGGGTCTTCGGTGATTTGATGTATAAACATCTTCGCCGGCGGTAAAGTAACTCAAAAACGGTAAAACTTATACGTTCCCTGTAGCCCGTTATGATTACAGGTTCTGTGTAGCAACTTACCTTACGGAAGATTGCATTTAAGATCCTGTTTATATTGAAAATATTGAGTACTTAGTACATCGCGTTTACATTGGAAATTTGAGTACTGAAATCTCGATTTTAGTACTTTCCATTGCTAGCTAGAACTATATATCTTTATTCCCTCAACATTTCTTCACCTCTCGCCCAATATGTCAAAAAGACGAAAGACAAAACAACTTGTGTAAAATTTCACTGAAAATCAATGTTTTAAGAATGAATTTGAGAATGTAAACGCATGTTCGTCCAGCCTAAAGGAAATTTCATTTTTCATGAACTTCTCGAGCTGTGCAAATCGTAAGAAAATATATATCAAACTGAGTTTATAAACAATAGCGGTAGATTTTGTAGATTTTTCAAGTAAATTTCTTCATCTAAAATTTCATCTATGCTCTTAGTTGGTCCGCCATGGTCAAAATTCTAATGAGAATTGACGTTTGACAACATGTTTGACGAATGTAAACGCTTCTGTTTTTCATCCATCAACTGTTCATCTTGTCGTGCTTGTCAAACAAATTTGAAAATGTGAACGCCCCTATTAATGCTCCGAGCAAATAGTTGTAGTGTGACTGCTTTTAAGCGTTGCGATTTTTAAGCTTGTTTGCTCACGCTTTTAAATTCTTAAAAAATTCACTTTCAATATTATTGAAAGTCACAATACGTCGACTTCATTCTCTCGGCCAGAGCAATGAGAAAAATGCCAAGAGTCTTCTAATTCCGATACACAAGTTCGAGGTGACAAGGAAGACCGAATATCGCTCAGGTTTAAGAACCCATCCTTCAAGTCACACATTCAAGGCTGCGAAGCAATATTCAGGATGGTATTTGCCAGTTAAAAATTGAAAACGTTTTTATTTTCATAAAATTAGAAAACATTTTTTTATTCATATTTATTGCAAAATAATTTAATGTTTTCGTTGCATTTATTTTAATTAACAATTTAAAATATTTAAATTATCGTTATTTTATATTTTCGCCCAATACAATGCATATTGGTCAAATAGGCATTTTTCTATATGCGTGTTCCATCAGAAGTAATTCATCTGTTTATAAATATTTGCAGCAATTATGTAGGTTATCATTTACTCAATCCGATACACTTCATAACTTTGTTAATTGGCTCTACAAACTGTATTCAAACTTTATTACCTAAAATTACATACGATCATCTATAAAAAGTTTATATGTTTAATCTAATTTAATACGGTTACATTCTCTTTATGTTTCAGGTGGAAGAACTATGTCATCCGTGGGATTTTCACTTGGATAATGATTTGTGGCTTCGCCCTTATTATTTACGGAGGTCCATTAGCATTAATGATTACAGTAAGTATAGAAATATTATTCAATAAAAGTTTAAATCGAAAAAATAAACTTTTATAGTCCATAATCTATGTGAAATACGTAACACATAATTTATCAAAGGTAAAATTAAATTTTCGAAGACCTACAAGTGCAGAAAGGTATAAAAGGAATTGGTAATAGAAAAATCAATACATTAAGATTATAACGGGTGATTTTTTTGAGGTTAGGATTTTCATGCATTAGTATTTGACAGATCACGCGGGATTTCAGACATGGTGTCAAAGAGAAAGATGCTCAGTATGCTTTGACATTTCATCATGAATAGACTTACTAACGAGCAACGCTTGCAAATCATTGAATTTTATTACCAAAATCAGTGTTCGGTTCGAAATGTGTTTCGCGCTTTACGTCCGATTTATGGTCTACATAATCGACCAAGTGAGCAAACAATTAATGCGATTGTGACCAAGTTTCGCACTCAGTTTACTTTATTGGACATTAAACCAACCACACGAATGCGTACAGTGCGTACAGAAGAGAATATTGCGTCTGTTTCTGAGAGTGTTGCTGAAGACCGTGAAATGTCGATTCGTCGCCGTTCGCAGCAATTGGGTTTGTGTTATTCGACCACATGGAAGATTTTACGCAAAGATCTTGGTGTAAAACCGTATAAAATACAGCTCGTGCAAGAACTGAAGCCGAACGATCTGCCACAACGTCGAATTTTCAGTGAATGGGCCCTAGAAAAGTTGGCAGAAAATCCGCTTTTTTATCGACAAATTTTGTTCAGCGATGAGGCTCATTTCTGGTTGAATGGCTACGTAAATAAGCAAAATTGCCGCATTTGGAGTGAAGAGCAACCAGAAGCCGTTCAAGAACTGCCCATGCATCCCGAAAAATGCACTGTTTGGTGTGGTTTGTACGCTGGTGGAATCATTGGACCGTATTTTTTCAAAGATGCTGTTGGACGCAACGTTACGGTGAATGGCGATCGCTATCGTTCAATGCTAACAAACTTTTTGTTGCCAAAAATGGAAGAACTGAACTTGGTTGACATGTGGTTTCAACAAGATGGCGCTACATGCCACACAGCTCGCGATTCTATGGCCATTTTGAGGGAAAACTTCGGAGAACAATTCATCTCAAGGAATGGACCGGTAAGTTGGCCACCAAGATCATGCGATTTGACGCCTTTAGACTATTTTTTGTGGGGCTACGTCAAGTCTAAAGTCTACACAAATAAGCCAGCAACTATTCCAGCTTTGGAAGACAACATTTCCGAAGAAATTCGGGCTATTCCGGCCGAAATGCTCGAAAAAGTTACCCAAAATTGGACTTTCCGAATGGACCACCTAAGACGCAGCCGCGGTCAACATTTAAATGAAATTATCTTCAAAAAGTAAATGTCATGGACCAATCTAACGTTTCAAATAAAGAATCGATGATATTTTGCAAATTTTATGCGTTTTTTTTTAAAAAAAGTTTTCAAGCTCTTAAAAAATCACCCGTTACATGCAAACCAATTCCTGGCATTAAAGGGCGGCAAGTAAAGAACAAAAACTTCTTAAAAGAACTTCAATAAACTAAGAAGTTGTTGTATATGTGCACAGAAGGTGGTCTTGTGCCCTAATTTGTATGAAGGTAGGGAAGAAGTGAGAAACTAGTTTGTGTCTGAGAATCTAGGAATAATTCAGCTAACTAATCTAATTATATAAGTAATTTAATACTGGGCGTCAATTTAATTTGTCTGCTTTGTTTGTGCACATTCTGCACATCAAAACAAAAATTTAATCCAATGTTCAAAAGTTCCGCCTTCCACTACCACTTTTATACCTCTAACCTTTGTTTATAAAATAAAACTGTAACTAAGCCTTAAAACTCAACTCACCAGATATACCTTATTGGATTGGATTGGAGTTTGCAATAAATTAGGGAAAATTTGTAATGCGCATATACTTGCGCGTATTCTTAATAAGGGTTTTTAAGGGGCCAGTTATAGTAATCATTTAAATGCATCATTGAAAATTTTCATTTCCATTTTTAGAACCATTAAACAAACTGTAATGGCTTTACTTGGTACCAAAATGAAGATAATGAGTAATAGAATTTTTTACTTTATAAAATACAAAATTTTGATTTAAACTTTCTTTTAAATCCACTTGTATTATTTCACTGATAAAAATCAATTTCAATGAACAGCTAATTTTCGTTTCTGTAACTTGGAACGCAATCGTTTCACTAAATGTGTTCGATTCTCTTTCTATTCTCAAATGTCAATTTTGGTTTCAATGATCAACTCTAACCTTAAATACATAGAATTGGTTGTTATCAATCACTGACAGAATCTTTTACTGAAACCAATTTCAATGATTGTTAGAACTGGCTTGTCAAAGATGCATTTGAATGATTGCTACAACTGGCCCCTAAAAGTCCAGAAAAGAAAAACATTCAGCATGGAAAAAATTAGAAAATAAAGTTGTAAATTCGAGCAACTAAAAAGTTTGTTTTTTGACACAAACTAAACGATTGCCTAAAATGAGTTCGCTATTTTGTGTAACATATAATTATATGCACCTGCGCGGACATTCAAACAAATAGTTCATCTGCTTTCTATAAGCAACCAAACAGTTGTGCAACTAAAAATTGTAAGTGCGCGCCTAGCCCCGGTAGAAATGGCGACCACTGGCTGTCTAACCCGGTGGGCGGTGGCCCAATTAGCGCTGAAGTGCGCCATTTTGTTACTATTACCACTAACACACACCACGAACTACTGCGTCGAAGCATATTGTCGATAAGGTTTTTGGGTCGTGTGAAAAAGCAAGAATAAAATTCAATCTCCTTAAACAACAATTCAATAAAGCTCTGATCAACACAAAAAAGTTGTTCTGGACCATTAAAATTCAAATATTTTTCGGTGATTTTCCCTTTTCATTTAAAATTTCACAACTCTACCATTTGACAGCTGATTTTGGCATCTACTTCTATGTCGGCGTATTGGCGTGTAAATGCCCATACAAAAGCGAAGTATGTACTTTGTCGATTAGGTTCACCGATGTGTCGTGTGTGAGGGGTATATAAATCGTTTGTACCTGCGGATGGAATTGATATGGACAATTGTGAACATTTTTATGGAATCGTTCAGTTTGTTTTGATTTCAAAAAGAAAAGATGTAGTAGATGTAGATGAGTGTGATGAGGAATGCCTAGCTTTGCTGCATGCTCTCCTATTGGCCGGTGTCCGTTACATGTAACAACGATCCTAAATATAATGCAGTTTGTAAAAATGACAATATGTCCCGTCATAACTCTCGAGCAACGTTCGTCTCAGAACTACTTCGTCGTCACCTTAAGATAAGAAATCAAGTCTTTGATATACAGTTCAATTAGTTCGTTATGGTCGCCGAAGATTGACTTTCCTAATAATTGGGCTTTCATTCTGGCCAGAGCAGGACATTTATACAATAACTGTTTCCCTTCCCTGCTGATACCCACAACTACGAAAATGAGTACTGTAAGGAATGCCCTGCTTCGATGCATGTTCCCCTGTTGAACAGTGAATGTTGCAACTACCCTGGCTATCAGGTCTATCATATCATATCATATTTTGCTTTTTTACGCTTTTCGGGAAATGTTTTTAGTTTTAAGTTGTAGAAATCGCAAATAATAAAAAGTCATTCGACGCGCGAAACACAACTTGTCGCGTCGTCGCCTAAATTTTGACAGTTAATCGCATACATTTCAAACTGTTCGCAGGCCTATCCGATTTATCCATCAGAAGGCTTACAATAATACAAAGTACGTACATTTCGTATAAGTCGGACAGAATTTAGTTCTGATCGGTTACAATGATATAGACTTGTATGTCTTGCCTGGGTCAGCGTATTAAATCATTTGTTCGGGAATTATTATAGGTAGGTGGGCGACATCTTTCTAGATATATTGTAGTTGGTTAAACTGCTCCACCTACGGTTGGATTCTGTGAGAAAAGTTGAGAAGATTTTACAGTTCATAACCAAGACAAATATCAACTCCTTCCGCAAGTGAGTTGTGATGGGCTGATCCTTGCCTAGCTAGCCCGTCAGGCATATCATATCCTCCATTCCACTGTGAGTCGCAACCCAGATAAGAGTGACAAATTGGTTAATGTACAGGCTCGCAAGTTTATCCAGACATTGCGGGACCGGACCTTAACAGCAACCTGGCTTTCCGTAAAAATGGCCGTATTCCTGTTTTCATTTGTATTTAGTTTAGGTATTTTGGATGCTTCCCTTATTAACAGTTTTTCGACTTAAAATACATAGGAAAAATCAGGTAGCCGAGAAGACGCTAGACTGTTAAATACAAGAAAATTGCCGAACCGACACCGTACACCATTACAACGTTATCCTCTCAGTCCGTTATGTATGAAAGAATAACTTCAAAATCCTTACTGATGCACACAGTAGAGGTGCAGTAGTCAGTGCTTGTTAAAAAAAATCTATACTAGGATCAGGTTTATAATATTATATTCTTTACAATTCATTAGCCTTTTTTTTATAATTCAAGGGTTTATTTACGACCCATATAACGTTAAACACAGCACGGGTGATGGGGAAATTAGGTGGGGGGGGATAGGAAAGGATGGACATTGGTCTTGAATGTTTGCAAATTGGAATGACCCTTAAGGGTTTACTGAGATCCTTATAATGGTAAAGACAAAAATTAAGGAAAATAAGAAAGGACGTGTCGATAAACATTGGTTTGCATTTAGCTGTGTCCGTAAGGTTTTGCAAGCCAACAATCAGATTTTTTAAAGGTTTTTTTAAAGGCGTTTAAAGGTCACTTAAAGATATTTTAAAATTTATTTTGACATATCAATTGTCATGTTTTAAATTTTGAAGTTTCAAATTGTGAATTTGTGTTGTGATATTTCAGAATTATAAAATGCAAAGATTTAAGAAATAGAATTTTTTTATTCGTATTCCCTTGAGCGTGAGTAAATTATAAAAAAAAAACATAGTACGAGCAGAGAATTTCCTTCCACGGTTCCCGCTTAGTCTTGAAAGTGTTAGAATCTGTGCATAGAAAAGATTCTTTTCAAATTTATTATGGCATATTTCTCCTTCTTAAGTTAACGAAAGGGAGGAGTACACCTGCTGATTTATTTTGGCAGATCAATCAAAAATAAAGTCTCATTACAAATTCCACGTTTTTTTTTTTTATTTTCATTCAAATTAACCCTATTCAATAAATGTCGTTAAAATGAGTTTGAATGTCATTCGTTTCAGCCCGACAAAATTCCTTAAAGAACGCACCGGCAGACTTTAAGTGTTGCTTATTAAAAATTCTTGCACTGATACTTGTGACATGGTTGGCTTAACTGATTTTATGTTTTACAACATTACGGAAATGACTTCACTTTTTATACCGTTGGCTCTAAGACTATGAAGGATCACACCTAATTTTGCAGATCTAAATTTGTTGTTAAATTCAGCCTTCACTGTATTTAAACCAAGACGATTTTTAGCAGTCAATTTGAAATAGGTAGAAGATTTTTTAATAAATACGTATTTAAAGAATTAGCGAGGATCATAATTAACAAGAACTGGCACGCTTTACCCCATCAAATTCTCAGTTTCCTTGTGGAAAATTAATTTTATAAAAAGAGATACTATTTTAAAACTTATTCTTTTTTTCAGACGCTAATGGTTCAAGTTAAATGCTTTCAAGAAATTATTTCTATCGGCTATCAAGTCTACCGGATTCATGGTCTACCGTGGTTCCGAAGTCTTTCATGGTACTTTTTGCTTACTTCAAATTACTTTTTCTATGGCGAAAATTTGGTAGATTATTTTGGTGTTGTAATAAACAGAGTGGTAAGTTAAAAAATGAAAAAAAAAAAAATGGAAATATTTGTACCCCAATATAATCTTTTCAGGAATATTTGAAGTTTTTAGTAACTTACCATCGATTTTTGTCATTCGCATTGTACTGTATTGGTTTTGTGTGGTTCGTACTGTCCTTGGTGAAGAAATACTACATGAAGCAATTCAGCTTGTTCGCTTGGACTCATGTATCATTGTTAATCGTTGTCACCCAAAGCTATCTAATTATTCAAAACATATTTGAAGGTAATTAATAGTAAATGAAAGAAGATTTAAACAAAAAAAAATACTAAATTTATTTCGATTTACAGGTCTCATTTGGTTTATTGTTCCCGTATCGATGATTGTTTGTAATGATGTAATGGCCTACATGTTTGGATTCTTCTTTGGCAAGACTCCATTAATTCAACTGAGCCCCAAAAAGACATGGGAAGGCTTCATTGGAGGTGGTTTGTCAACTCTGGTCTTCGGTTGTATTATCTCTTTCTTGCTCTGTCATTACCAATACTTCATTTGTCCGATTGTTTACTCTGAATCTCTTGGCCGCATGACAATGGAGTGTGAACCAAGTTATCTCTTTACCTACCAAGAGTATAGCTTGTCTGTGGTAAGGAGTGGATTTCAAAAATCTTGTTTTTACATTAAAATGTGTTTGTATTGCAGTTTGGAATCGGCAAGTCAATTTCAATGTATCCATTTGTATTCCATTCGTTGTCATTGAGCTTATTCAGTTCGGTTATTGGACCATTTGGAGGATTCTTCGCATCCGGTTTCAAGAGAGCTTTTAAAATAAAGGTATATTTTAAAATGTCTAATGGCAAAATGTTATATGATTGTTGTTTTTAAATTCCTAAAGGACTTTGGAGATATGATTCCCGGACATGGTGGTATTATGGACCGTTTTGACTGTCAGTTTTTGATGGCTACCTTTGTTAATGTCTACATTTCCAGTTTTATTAGAACTCCATCGCCTTCAAAGCTCTTGACGCAAGTAAGTACATATGTATAATGTTAAATAAAAATAATATACAATTGTATATGCATACCTCTAACCTAAATTGACATAGAAGGAATAGGACTATAGAAATGCATTTTTGTTGACACAGTGAATTTAGAGTGAGGGGTTTCTTATCTCATGAAAATTCATGCCTGGCTTTCAGTTGAAATTGATGAAATACAGAAAACAATGCTGCCTAAAGTATAGTGCGGCCTCACATATCCAAGTTATCATCAAGCTCTACATCCAGTGTTCCTTTGAGACTCAAATGTAAAATCTTTATTTAATTTTTCTGGGTATTATATCCTCTTATTTCTAGAACACTCGAATTTTCGGTGTGATTGGCCAAGAAACGTACATTACAATTTAAATCATGGAGATATCGCCGCATGCTTAATGGAATACTGGGGGGTCATTCCGTAATTTTCTAAACGATAATCGTCAAAACGAAAATCGTCGATGATATCGTCCATGATTTGCTTCACGTAACTCGACTACTATCGTCCCGTCAATCGATCACAGTTGTAGAGATTTGTATGCATTTCAGAAACTCTCAAACTGTAGTCAATCTGTCAATTCAATAGAAAACAATACAAAATGTCAATTTACAGTGGAAACTCAATCACTCAACTACAGTCACCTACAAAATTCAAAATTAAATCAAGACGATACCTATTTAGCTATCGTCCAAACGCTATCGTTTTGACGATAGCGTTTTGACTATTATCGACTTACGTGAATCAAAAAAAGCCAACGCTATCGTTCAAACGATATCGTCTGACGATAATCGAGTTACGGAATGACCCCCCTGACCTAACTCGAAAAAACGATTTTTGAGAAGTTGCAAAAAAAGATCTTGCTATGAGGATTTGTCCTACTTGTTGACGGATAAAATTAAAACTAATTCATGAATTAATCATGAATACTGGTATTCTTAAAGTATGAGAAACTATTCATGAGATCTGAGGCGTGCAAAAGCCTGTATCTGTACGTAACTCAATTTTGACCTATCTCCGAATGGGTCAGTATTCCATTAAGCATGCGATGTGTATTAGAAATTTGTTGGAAATGTAAAACTCTGAAAATTAAAAATTGGGTTATGGAACGACGACGGACGGAGGAAGATTTGTAGATTAACTTTTTATGAAAATACATTATGTATAATGAAACAAAATCCAGGCTACACTGGTTTTAGTTTTGCATTACATTTTTCTAACTTATTTACTTAAGTTTGGTGCTAAAGTCTGGAGTGAACCAGGCTAGAATATTGGCGTCCATGCCATATCAAAAACTCTGTCACTGAGATGTTGGAATTTTAACTGTTTGGCTAGTTCAATGTACAGATCCTAAAGTTATATCTCTTTCTCCTATCGTCGTTTATTTATGATGGCACGAACATCACCAGGAGAACTTTCCTCTCAGAACATATTCCCAAGAAATATGTCTCTGTTCCACATAGTCAGACTGGGATTATAAGTGTATTATAGAGAGACACTTTATTGTTCTTGAAGAAGGAGCGAAGTCGAAAAATTGGGACGTGAATAAACACGATAGTGCTATCGAAAGATTATACACTAATTCTGAAGAAGACCATGCTCCACATCAATAATAAGCACACAGCGAAGAATTGTTTGTATTGAATAACGATCTATTCAAACATCATCTGCAAAGTCTTTATGCGAACAAGAAGTAATATATGTTTAGGAACGTCTAATGTTTGTCTAATGATTAAGTGAATCTGGAAATAAGGAAATTCATCGGTTTGACATTAAAAAGTTTTAATAGCCTTTGAAAGAACAAACAAAAATCCAAGATGCAGTATCATGCTGATGCTTACGCCCTATGTACAATCAAAACCTTTGGTAACGAATTAACATTGTGCATGCAATAAACCCCTTAAATAACGGATTTACCATGAAATTCAATATTGAAGAACACAATTTTTTAAATATTTTTTGCTCAAATAAACCAGTTTTGTATAAGTTCGTATTTTAACTGATACGTACATATGTATGTATGTAAATTTTGTATGGGGTGAAATCGCAAGTAAACACTAAATAAAAAAGTATTTCCTTCTTGCAGTGGAGTGTGTTTGCAACGGGTTGCATTCATTTTCAATGTTTAATTGCTTTTTTCCTTTAAAAAATTGTTACTGGGCTGTAAAGTCTGCTTTTGATCAAATTATTTCACTCCAGAATACCCCAATATATAAATAAGGATTTCTCGAACAAAGTACATATCATAACGGTGAGATCATAACGGTGTTGTCTTTATAACTTGTGATATCAAAATATGTGATATTATGTTTTTTTTTATTATGGAATCATCTTCAAAATCAAAAGAGGGTAGCCTAACTGAGTAAAGTTTTAGTTTCTTTTAGTAAAACAATATTCAAACTCGTCAGAGATTCCCTTTGGAATATTTCCTGGTTCTTTGGCAAAACATATACTAAAACTAGAACGATACAGAGAGGATTAGAATAGCTCCTGTGCAAGGATGGCACGCCAAATCGTGAAGCGTTCCATATTAAGCCAGAAGGCAAAGTCATGCAAAACTAATTTTAGTAAAACAAATTTAAACATAAACAATAAAAGATTTAATAAAACAATCTGTCTATCATGACATAGGATTTAACAATTTGAAAAGTTTAAAGTAGTTTACTAACTTTATCATAATTGTCTTAGTACAAGTGTCGTGATAAGTTTGTATATTATTTAATATTTCTAAATGTTAATTTGTCATTATGTAGTTTGTGCCATTTGCCGATTTTATCTTTATACTAAATTCCATTAAAATTTGCAAAATCGTCTATTTAACATTCTATCATACTAAAATAATTTTAACATCGCACGAATTCCTATCGCCATTGCCTTAAAAACCTCACAAAAAAGAAGAACAAATATACAAATAGTAACAATTACTATAAAGCTGATGTTTTTGAAAATAGTAATCTAGTTTCATAAGTGAAAGTAATTTATTGGTATTTCGTTATTTCAAATACCAGCGCATTCATGTTTACTCACAGATGCGGTTCCAATCAACAAAAAAAAATCAAGCTCGTCCGCAAGATATAAATTAGTTTGGTCACTCAAATTGAAAGTTTTAATTTTTTCAAGAAAACAAGTATAAAATGTTAGGGAGTATCCACTCATTCAAGAGATCTTAGATCATATAATGCATACATACATTATGTATTTATCTCACTTAAATACACCTCCATTTTGTTTTTTGTTTCAGATCTATAATTTAAGACCAGAACAACAACTGCAGATATTTAACTCACTGCGAGACAACCTCGAAGGTTTGAGCATCCTAAACTAAACAAAAAATACATTCTTCAACTGATTTTAAAAAAAAATTGAAAAATCAAATCTATAATTTATTTTAATATATAACAACAGACATATACATACATAAATATACATATTTATATATGTATACAATTATTATATATGAAGGTGATTATGGCAGGCATATAATTATGAAAAAGTCAGCGAAAAACACTCGTTGCGTGTGTATTAATAGAAGCACACATTTAAATAATCTCACTAAACCATTTTAACAAGTGAAATATACATCTAAAAATATAAATATATTGTGTACTGATTTAATTTTAAAATAAATAAAATTCCACTAATATTAAACGTAGTAGTGTTGTAAAAACCGTATATTAAATTTTTGAAAAAAATTAAAAATTGTGTGGGTAGAAAAATGAAAATAATAGTAATGAATTTGATTTGTTTTTATTATTATAGTGAAAACAACTTTTGTGTAAAATATATTTTATTCAATTGACTAAAATACTAATTTATTATACGATAAGAAATTGTTTACAAATTTTTACAAAAAAAAAAATAGAGTAAAATTGTGTAACGTTAAAAATATAAAAAAAAAAACATTCAAAATCTGACAGTGATAATTATTCTATTATTTACTTCGAATGAAAATGTACGAGATTTTAAAGAGCCTTAAGTAAAATACCATTTTTAAGCTCCTTTAGTTGTTTACAATAAATCAGCAATTCTTTAGCTGTGGTTTTTATTTTTCAATAAAACCAATCATTCTAAATGCCTAGAAGCTAACCGACTATGTTCTTTATTTTACTTAAAAGCTCTAACAGATAAAATGGTTATAATTAATATATATTATAGGAAAATATTTGAGACATAAAACTACAATATATATTGAACAAATATTACTCTAGTCTTTAGATTTTTTAAATTTTAATTTAGAGAAAATTAATTAAGTTAAATTTGTATGTTATACAATTGTTTAGTTATCGTTTATTTATAATAACTCTAGGTTTATTTCTCGATAGTTTCGAAAAAAAATAAACTAAGTTTCGAACCTCTCTCATAAGTAAGAGTAAGATTTTCTCTTAAGAAAACAACAGTTAAAAACTATGCATAAAGCCAACGAAGCAAATTTATTATGTTCTAATAACAGAACTATTCATATTTTCGAGAGAAGAAATACAATACGTGTTTTGGGTAAATGTTGCTTGTTTTCTTATACATTACCTGAAAAAAGTGATTAAAATATATATTCCAAAACAAACAAAAAAAAAATTAAAAAATTAATTTACTATCTAGCATTTTCAGGAAAAATCTGTATACTACTTCTCGTCTTTAATTAAAAGTGCAATAATACGTTCTATTTTAAACAAATAAAAAAATGTATATTATTTTTTATTTGAACTTTCATTGTCATTTATGTCCGTCCGTGGAACGCTCGTTTTTGTTTTGTTTTGTTTTGTTTGAATTTAATATCCACCCCACCCAAATAAAGTTACTTGATTGTTGATGAAATTGAATTTAAGTACAAAAAACAAAATATAAAAATATTTAAATATTACAAACATATTATATAAAGAGTACCTGTTGTTATTACTTGTAAAGAGCGAATATTTTTTTGTTTGAAATCAACAAAAATGGATAAAGTTTTAACAATAATTGTTTTATTTGTTTCTGTTTTGTTTCGCAGCGACGATTTGTTTTTTTCTTTTTTTGTTACTATAGTTTAATTTAAATAAAATAATTTGTTTTTAAAACTATTTATTTGTTAAACAGATTTCTATAAATATTTTTAAGTAATTTTAAATATAAAAAAATATCATAAAACAAAACAAAAACTGTATGCAATTCATGGATGTTAAAAATTATAATATTATCACATTTGAATTTATTATAATCCACGGTTTATGTTTTGATGTTACATACAAAGCATACATAACTAAGGAAGAAAATGTATTTGGGAGAAATTTTAATAAATGTAATTCAAATATTAATGTGAACATAAAAGTTGTGTTTTATTTATAAATAGCATCAGTAGTGCTTAGTTCAAGCATGTTTACTTCTAATTATAAGGATAAATCATCTTGGCACATCCATCATTGGATATAAGTTAGTTGAGCCTAACACACTTCTAAATATCAAAAAAATAATGCATGCAAATATAGATAACCAACTACAAAAAATATTAAGTAATATTAATATACAACTCATGTCAAAAACATCATAGTTTATATTCGTTTGATGTTTCATACGAATCTGTGGTTCATTGAAACTGTTATTAGTTTTAACAACTTCTGCTGAGAAAGCTGAAGCTTTGAGGATGGATACTTTCGAAGACCGCCATCCCATACACCTTTATGACTTTATCGATGAAGTAGTAACCATCTTTGAGGAGATATCAGGTATTACCGAAACCGTGACCTCATTCAACGAAGAAACCCCCTCATCGGAGTTGCTACTGACAGATGTTTTGAAATTACCATCACCGGAAACTCCAAAAAAATATTTCGACAAGATTTTTACTAACTTCAAAATTTGCCAAATCTTGCTGTTTTCCTGCTGACTATAATCTTAAACAACTGTCTGATTAACAGCTATTCACCCCGATTACCGATGTCGTAAACGACAGCGAAATATACCGACCTGACACGATCTGCATTCTTTAAGTCGTTTCCAACTTTTGTCACTCGTTTTGTTGTCGTCTGTAAACGTCAAACGTCGTTAAACACTTTCGTTCTGTATTCTGTAAAAGGAAACGACGACTAAGAAAAAAACGACGATATCTCTCGTTCAAAAATTTACACACGACAGAGACGAAGGTCGCTAAACTGCAAGTATTCTTGTTAAATAATTTATTTTATCGAATTTATTTACGATAAATAAAACAAGTACATATTTGTCTATATTTGTTGTACTATACTATACTATACTATACTATACTATACTATACTATACTATACTATACTATACTATACTATACTATACTATACTATACTATACTATACTATACTATACTATACTATACTATACTATACTATACTATACTATACTATACTATACTATACTATACTATACTATACTATACTATACTATACTATACTATACTATACTATACTATAACTAAAATGTTGTAATTAACAAATGAAAACCAATTCCAGACGCTCGTTCATCTGATGAAGAGGACGAGCAGTTAGGGTTTTGTTTTTGAAGGGGATACAAAAAACGTCCTCCAGTAAGATAGGGAGATACTTGGCAATCGCTTATTCCATAATTACAGACAAATTCTTAATGTTTTTGCTCTTATTATGTTTGTGGCGAAGAATAAAATAATCCGCAATTTAAAGGAAATAAAAACAGCTAGGGTATTGGTTAATCCCAAGTGGAAATTTAATCAGTGCATCCCAGTCCAATTTACTTCCAAATCCCCTTGCCAAGTTCATCTGAGCCTGCATTAACACAAACTCAGGCAGATGCAGGCACTTCACCTTAGTATTTAGAAGCAATCACTCTAAATATGGAAGATAAATTCACCGAATTTGCGGGTGAAGTTCCGGAGCAACAAGAACAGCAACATAAAACTGAAGAACCAGCAGGAAAGAAACGACGGCAAGCTTCCGCTATTAAACAAAAAAAAAGATTGTGTGTACTGACGTACGCGCGGGTGAAGTAAAACTTCTTTTTCCTCAAGCAAAGCTTCTGTAAGATTATAACCTACGAACAAACATTTTGCATTCTAAAAACATGTCGCTGTCTTTGACGGATAACGTGACGTTTTGACATGTCACTGACAGCTGCATAGAAATTTTTTTACCCCCAACGCCGGAAAAGAAGTTTTACTTCAAAAAGAGCTACGCTTTTGGAGAAGAAGTGTGTACTCCAAGAAATAACCTTATGGTACGAGGAAGGAAGAAAAGAGGAATATAAGTCATACAAATTAAAGAAGGACACTGCTAGGAGAGACACAAAACATCTTAAGATCCAAGATGAAACACTTATAATTCGATTTCGCATCTTTCGTTTTATATTCGCCATATTTTCGAAATCGAAAGCGAATGTAAAATGGCATTTTCATTTCACCGAATCAATTTCCGATAAATTTTGTTTGGTGGATTGGTGTATCGACGGGCGAAAGTGATATTTTGTTGATTGTTTTCTTTTACATATTTTTTTCTTTTATTTCGTTCAATGCAATTACAAATGCTTCTTTTGAGACAAGACAAAGCTTAGTAAACCCATTGTTTTATAAAATAAAGCAAATTTAACAAATAAAAAACACCTACCACAAAACACTCACTCAAAGCAAGGAAGTCCAAATGTGAAGAAGCACTTCTTAACAATTTTCTTGAAATTCGAGGATTCTTCTATTTCCACACGTTTGGCATATATTCGGAAATCTTGGAAGTATAATTTACGACTCGCTTCGAATTCAATAATTGATCAAATTGAGGCATGTCGAAAAGGAGACATCGAATTGAAAATGATTCGCTTCGTATTCCCTAATCGGGCCACAGAGATTGTTGCCAGAAGAATGCAAGAGCACATTAAAAACCTATGTGAATACTATCTCAAATGGGGACTAAAGATAAACAGCGAAAATACCGAACTCATCTGCTTCCGATTACCAGTGACTGGCATTTGAAGACGAGCATTTGCAACACTGAAGTCAAATCATCAACAAAGTACTTGGAAATCAACTTTTCCAAGAACTTTTCCAACAAGCATACAGAATGATGTTTAAGAGAGACAACTATGCACTATGCACTGCACTTGGTCCATCCACTTCTCAGGAGAATTAATCTTCTTTCGCTTAAAGCCGACTAATCAACCAGGAGTTAGTGTAAAAACTTAATATCGGTTACGTTCAAAAGACCGCTATTTTGGGGTGAGTACGCTAGAAATATTAAGAGAAGAGATTATTATATAAATAGTATATATATTAACTATAAAAAGTAATGAACCAACAGAGTCCACGTTTATTTCATCAGTAATGATTCCTCATAATGATGAAGAAGATCTTGGCAGCTGCAAAAAAGTTTTTCAGGAATCGGCAGAAAATCTTAGGGCCCCTCCATTCCTGGTAACACGAACACAGGAATGGTTGAGTTGGAAGTCACTAGGTTCTGGTTCTATTCGAGCTGTTGCACTACCAATTTATTTATTATAATGATTGCTCTAAGAATATTTTAAGTTCTTCCCGTATTGAATCCCGTACGAAATCAGAAAGGAGATCGCGAGATGAAAGCTTTTATAAACTAAGCCTATGACACAACTTGTCAACAACAATCAACTTGGTGGCCGTTCTCAATAGCTTTAATGGTAAACGACCTTTATCCAAGGAGATTAGAAACAGTAGGTTTTCCGTTAGTTCCATTTTAAATGTCACTTTCTAAATTCTAAAGATGTTCCTTAACTTCTTTAACTGTGATTATAATCCTTATTCCAGTAGTGTTTTATTCAAACGCCAGTAATACGACAGGGCTTTAGAAATGACAACTGATGTTTAAATAAAACGGAAAGTGCAGCGTTCTTCACTTTTCTAACAATTAAACAATTATAACGATAGTTGTTTAATCGAAATACTAATTGTCGCTTCTATACTCTTGGCGTTTTACTAAAACTGTTGCCGGAATAAGTGCGAATGTTATTAATTTAATTTTGAAAAAAAGGTGTTCCAATGATTAAATTTGCGTTTCTATTCAAATGACGCCCGTGTATGTATATATACTCTTTCTGAGTGAGATTTAGGCAAAGTAATTTTACCTTGGGCTGTAATGAGATTCCTACCATTTTATCACTGCTAACTGTTATTTTTTCTTGGGTAATCATTTGAGCTTTATATCAGATTCCTATCGTGGTACTCCTTCTGAGTAAAATTTGTGCAAACTAGATTTCCCTTGGGTTAGTTTTGGACTGGAAGCAGATTCCTGCTGTTATTCTCGCACATATTTGTACTTTAATAAAAGGAAATATAAAACAAGAAAATGTTTTGGTGAAACAGAAATAAAATAAATGTTTATTTGAAACCTTAATTACGTCGAAATTTAAAAATTCCTAAACACCCAATAACGTCCTATTAAACTATAATAACGTTTTTTTGTTGCAAACTTAATTCAAGAGTGTCACTTGTTGCCATAGAAATCATTACATTTATTACTTTCAATTTCATATCTATGACAATGATTATTTGAATTGATAAAATCTGAGGTCATTTTGAAGAAAAAATATTATATTCTCAGGACTTCATTCCAGAGTTTAAATTTATTTCATTTTGAAAATTAAAAATGTTTATTTTATAAAAAAAAATATATTCATTTTATTAAACATAGTTCTGAGGTACAAAAATTATAATAAAAAATAAAAACTATCTCCTACATTGCTTTCATTTTATTAAACAAATCTTATGTTCTACTTAAAGTCTAAGTCCTTAACTATTCAACATTTTTTTGATTATAATGATAACTTAATTAAAATAGCTTGTGTTATTGTACTCAATTATATATTGTTTCCAGTTAAAAAACAAATTTAAAATAGTAATACATTAAGAAGCAAAATTTTTTTAATACCAAATCTGTATTTTCTATAACATTAGTATTGTCCTTATACATCTATTCCGTTTTAAAGGACAAACGGATAGTTTTTAAAATATGTACATACATGTAAGTAAAACTTATTTTAAATAAGCAAACAAAATATTTTTGACATAGTATTTCATTTTTAAACCATACAATAAAGTATACACGGAATCAATTAAAGCGACCATGTTTTCTTTTAAAACTACTGACCTGCGACTTCAATTCTGATTTTATTTTGGACCAAAAATACAAATTGGTATTGAAATATTTTCCAAGATTTATCCATCCAGGAAGCAATTTTTAAGAAGATCAATTCATTGAACTACATTGCATGAAGAAGATGGTGTTAGTTAAATAGTCAAAAAGAAATCCTGGCTATGAAACTTATAGAGAGCAGTTTTTCCGTTTCTTCGAATATTTTTTTTAATGATTTCATCAGAATTTTAAATTTTAGTTCAACATGATTCCTTAAATTATGTTCATTTAGTAAATATGTAATAACAAAACAATCGTAATTTTTAATTCAAATTATGTACATATGTTATTTTTTATTTTATTTTATGTAATTTTCATTGAAAAGAAAATTCACATATTTAAGGGAATTGTTTAATGATACTGATGGCATTATAACAAATGTATATTAAGTCAAAATAATAAAATAATTACTCAAAGACAATAGTGCGGAGTGTAATGAATATTTATTTAAAATATTCAAAACTCTTATTTTTATAAAAAATATGTTTGCAAAATTGTGTGAACAAATTATGAGAAACTATTTATGCAGTATAAACCAATATACTTATTATAGTCCTATTTTTAATGCATCAATAGCTAATCTATTTGGCATTTCAACAGAATAAACTAATCTCAAGATATGGATTGGATATACCTTACGTAAGGTTAATAATATAGTGAAATTTTATGTTTGTATATAAGAATATAGGCAGAAAACAAGCTGTTTTTTTTTTTTTAAATTTTATCACAAGAACTTTTAAAACTAATTTCTTAACATTAGCGTTTGATTTTAATCTTTTCAATTACATTTTTAGTTATGTCTAAAGCGTCCTTGGTGCTGATGTTGTGGTAGAGTCCACGCTCTTTTGCATTTGCTAGCAAGCTTGCCCATGAGGGCACAGACTGAAAATAGAAATATACAATTCATTATTGTCCTTTATGAGTAATTAATTAAGTTTGTGTTTACTATATGAAAAATCTAATAATATATAGTCTCTTAAACAAGACGTGCACTGTTAAAGGAAAGTAGTTAATTTATTTTTAGTAAAGTAAGAGCTGCTTGGAAAGGTACCCAATGAAACCTCAGAACGATTCCTCTGATCTTAATTTTAATCAAGTTTTACACGTACTTATGGGGTCTTCCATTGGTAAATTCAGATTTTTATCTAAAAATTGATATTTCTCGCGGCGTATGGAATGCGATTTCAATTGGATCGTTTGCGTGTGTCATTGTTTTAAAAAAATCGTCATACTTAAATTACTTTCAGTAGAGAAAAGTTTGACGAATTTAGCCAATCATTTTAAACTGCTTCCATTTTTTACAAGAAATAATTTCCTTCGTTTTTTTGGACATAATTTTCACAATTGAAATAAATAAAACAAACCTTATAGACTAAGAGCCCACAGCAATTTTTGGGTGTGATTGATAACAAAAAATAATTAGCATAATTAGATAGGCCTTTTATAGTTATTTACAAATGTGAAAGCCTTGCATACTCTAGTGGGCGCAATAGTGCATTATAGTGCATTAAGTATGCAGTTCCTTCCAAATCCAAATAATTGTGATAACAACTTTGCCAAAATGTAGAGTTAAGCCCCCTGATTGAAAATATCGAGGTCCAAGACGTTTTACAGACAGCCTTCTGCCTGCCAGACGCGATAAGAATAGGCAACTTCTTGCACCAAGAAGGCCACCTTCAAAACGTCATGGACCCCAATATTTGCAATCAGGGCACTTAGCTGTTCATTTTGAAGTTATGGCAAATTTTTTTTCCCAATTGTTTAGAATAAGGAAAGAACTGCATACTTGATGCACTATAATGCACTCTGGCGCCCACTAGAGTATGCAAGACGTTCACATTTGTGAATAACTACTAAAGGCCTAACTAATTATGCTAATTATTTTTTGTTATCAATCACACCCAAAAATTGCTGTGGGCTCTCGGTCTATTAAGCAACATTTGCAAACTGTGACCTGAAAATTGTTGTGGTATTAGTAACGGGAGAGTCAAATCTGTGGAAAAATTTAAATTTGCAAACTTGATTTAAAATAGAAAAATAAATTATGTAGTTTGTTTTTGCCCAATGCAAGCAATGCTAAAATTTTTTCTTACAGATCTAAAAGGATTTATTTTACCAATGGAAAACCACATTAGTTGATTGCACACTACGTGAGAAAAGAAATGTCAAGATGACGCAGGCTATTTTGGATTAACAAGACTAATGTCGTTTTTATTTGGCAATCCGGAAGCCTTTTGGACTCTTCTGAAAGTGTTTACTTGGGAAAAAATGACAGTTCTGGGGTGCCAGCACGTAACTTGATACAATCGAGTCTAGTCGATGTAATCGAGTATAGGGAGTTCCTTATTTGATTCAATCGAATCGAAAACAATCGGCTGACCATAAGAAAGAACTGCCTGTTCTCGATTGTATCGACCTAACTCGATCGTATCAAGTTACGTGCTAGGGCCCCTGATTCTGAAAAGAAGAGAAATTTGCTTCTGGATTTGAATTTAGAATCGAAACCAGAAGTACTCACACATTCATATACTTAAACGTCAAACTCAACAGCTGTGATTTTTTGTATCCTAATTGTGCGAAGCGTGTCTTTCAACAAATATTTATTCTTGATTTTCATTATTGTCCACATTTGATGTTTCACATAAATATACAATCATAAAAAACTTCAGAATCAAAAAAAAAGTCTTCAGTTGGGATTCCGGATCGGAGAGAGATTCCGGATTGCCAAATAAAAACGACTTAATAAGTTGTTATAATTTGTGTATTCATGCAACGTCGGAGAACCGTTTTAAACATAGTAAACATCGCATACGACGTCATAAACGAATTTTCAAAATTAGTATGGCAAATCATCAAAAATAGATTTTTTTCTTTTTAAAATTGGAAAAACAACATCTTAGAATAATTTTCAGAATTTTGAAAAATATCACTGACTAAACCAATTGATCTCTATAACTCATATTTTTTGTAAACCATAAGTTCTATTTGCCATCAAATATCTGGAATCTGATACTCAAATCTGAAATAAACGAAAGGAAACCCACATAAGTAATTGTCCATCGAACTTGTTATTTATTCAGTAGGTGTTTTGGTATACAATTTAAGTAATTTTTTTTTATCAGGGATACTGCCTTTTGCGAGGAAGTGACAAATCTTCCATCAGTATCTTTTACCACAAAAACTGCTTCTTGTCTTATAGCCTTTTTACACCAAACACAAAACGTGGTTTTCGAAAACTCGTAAAGCATGAACACCGAACTAACACCAACTGTCGAAATTTGAATTAATGCATTATTTCAAAATTAAAAATGTATTCATGTTCAAATTATTTTTGAAAATCAAATGAATTCTACACATCTTAAACCTATTTCTATATATAAAAAGGAAAAATGAACAAAATATCTTTATATTTATTTTCCTTTATCTCAATAACTTCAAATTCAAATTAGAATTTCTGTTGACAAGTCGTCAGCTGTCTGTACTGTCTATAAAACTTGTGTTTTACGAAAATTTATAGTTTACAAAAAAAAATGTTTTATTTTTTGTAGGTTTTTCCAAAAACGATATTTTCGCGAAAACCGCCTTTGTGGGTTTGGTCTGAGAAAGGTATTAGCCATGCGCACTCGAGAGACAATTGTAGGTTTCCTCCATACCGGCTTAGAAGAAAAGAATAATTTTGGGGTTTACTGCAACCTTTAGATCCGTTGTGGCCCCGTCTATAACTAGATGGGATCGCTCATTCTACTGCTCTCAAAATTATTTGTTTATTTGCGAAACTTAAGTATTGGGAGTAATTTAGAGATGGAAGCTCACTGTCTTTTATCCGGTTACTTATCAGATACCACTCTCTTTGAATCACGAGTGCATCAAATTCACCTAAAATATGATTCTTATGAGTATTACAGAATCTGCATGTAGCACTACTCGCCAGTCCATTCCTGCTAAAACGCACACAAGAATCGAATCATTGGGAGCTAAAATTTGCTAGTTTCACGTTCTCGACGATTTGTTGTGCACTTATTTTAATTATTATTTTACTAACATAATAGTAATAATGTTTTCAGGGTTGTACTTTCTCTTGCTTTTTATACATATTTACATAATTTGACATGGATAACCAGAATCACATAAATCACTTTTTCTTACCTCTAAGTTCTTGAAGTTTCCACAAACTATAAGGCATTTTCTTGGTCTGGTCAGTGCAACATTCAATCGCTGATAGTTGCCCAGGAATCCAACTCCATGAGTACGTGCATTTGAAATTATAATTACGTCCTTCTCAATTCCTTGATATGAATCAATGGTATTAACCATTAGATCTTTAAGCCCACTTTTTCTGCATGGATAAAAACAAATTTGGTTTCATTGATTAACAAAACACTTTTACCACAAACTTACCTAATCATGTTTTCCAACTTTTCACGATGCTGAGCATATGGTGTTATAACCCCATAACTGTAAAATTTATTCGGTATGTAATTGTCCAATGTAGTTACCAATTTAGCAACAAATTCAGCTTCTAGATTATTTGATATAGAGATCTGACCATAGTACGTGTCATTTTGTCTATACTCCAAATTAAGTATTGAAAATGGTTTAATGCTTGACTTGAACTCATCAGTTTTAGGATTGTTTCTTAATTGATTTTTATAAAAATACATATTTGGCCATTTGCTTATCTCCGAGTTCATTCGGTATTGTTCATGAAGAGTAAAGATTGGCCTGTTTTGGGTTTCCAGAGCATTAGGGGTTTCTCTGTAGTTATTTTCCAAACAGTTTTTAATTCGTGTAAACAATGATGTTTCCAATCCGAGTTCCTTAGCACGCTATATAAACATAGAATCGGTACAAAATTAAGTAATTTAATATTAAGTATTTATAGAAGATATTCCCAACCTGCGATATTACTGTTGCTGGAAGTTGTTGGGTATCACCAACCATAATGAGATTACTAACACCAAACCGTAGAGGCATTAAAGCCCAAGGTTCAGTACACTGCGTTGCTTCATCAATGATACACACATCAAAGTAATCAACGGAGCTTCAGGGTTTTCATAAATCGAAGTTGAAAATAGATATGACAATCAATATCCAAAATGGTTACATAAATTCTATAATTTTACTTACGATGCGAGTTTTACACAACTGCTAAGAGTTGAACAAACAATGTTGGCATTCTCCAAAAACCATTTATTCAGCCGCTTCTCGTCCTCCGGGCGGAACACTTGATTAATAATATTTTTCTTAAGCGCTAAGTTCTTACGCATTTCCATAAGTTCTTCTTGCCTTACATCTTGGAAGTTGTGTCTTTCCATTTCAACTATTCGAGCCTCCAGTTGAACAATCTTAAAAATATTTATATACATATTACATTATTTTGTTCTCAAAACAGAGCTTTAAAACTTGCCTCTAAATTAAGGTTTTCTTCATTTAATGCTTGATCACTTATTTGGTTTGCTTGCTTCCGTAGAATACTCATACGATGTCGCTGTAAAAGACTTTTAAGCGTTATTCCTCTCACGTTTGGGTGCACCTTTTCGTCAATTCCAAATCGAACAACATTAAATTGTGTAGTTTCCGGTGAGAGTCTTAGCTTAATTTTAATAAGTTTTTCTGCTATTACATCCACAGCCATATTACTTTGTGCGCAAATAAGAATTTTCTTATCCAATTCATTAACCTCATTACCATAGAGCAATTGAATAGCAAGATTTGAAATAAGCACAGATTTTCCAGTTCCTGGTGGTCCATTGATTAATGATATATTCGGACTCGATTCATCAATAGCTCTTTCGTATGTTTTCAATAAAATATCAAGTTGTTCTGTATTCAATGTGTTAAAACCTTTGTATTCAATACTTGATGTTCGGAAACTATTTTTATTGCTTATCAGTTCATAAGGATTCAATATCTTTTGAATAAGAGGTGTTTCCTCTAGTTGGTGAACAGCGTTAAATGTACTTAAATACAACAGAATGCCATCGATTATGCGTCGAATTTTAATTTTTGGTTTGGCTTTTAAAACTTCTTTATTAATTGTGTTAGCAGTTATTTCAATCGTAATGCAATTGCATGTACCTGAAAGAAAAACACAAATATTTGTTTTTATTGGTTTTGTCTAAATAGAGAGACCAAAAGGCGAACATGATAAAGAGAATATTATTGTCTGGGAATGTTTTTTCCTGCCAAGGAGTCGGGCCAATACACAAGATTAATGGTATAATGAATCGTTTCATGTACATGGCTTCCTCATGATAAGAAAAACATGCCATTGCGATGGATCTTTCAACATGACAGCGATCCTAAGCATTCCTCTAATGTTGTAAGGGAGTGATTAAACGAAAACCGTATTGCTGTAATGAAATGGCCCGAGCAATCGACTGACCTAAACCCCATAGAGAATCAATGGGAAATTTTAGATCAGAGAATTGATCGGACCAAATGTAATAATTTAGAATTCATCCTTGAACAAGCGCAAATTTTCTTGAATAACATCCCCACGCAAATAATTGGCAACCTTATTGACTCCATGCCTCGTCGGTGGGCTGCAGAAATTGAAAATAATTTTGTAAAAATTTTGAAATCGTGCCGATGATATGAAAGTGTTGGAACTGTCGAAGTCCCACTTTTTATTTTTCGATTCACGTGGTAAACCATAAAATAAAAAAACGAAAAAGGAAAATTTATATTTTTAAAAATTTATATTACATAAAATCGCAATGATAGTGTAAATAGTTATATTTTATTAAAAAATGTGTTTATTTATGATAAATGGTTATTTTTTTTAAGTATGTATATAATTTAACACTGAAATTATTCGGGTAATTAAATATAATGAATAAAAGCATTATTCAGCGTGCTCCAGTAACAGCATTACCTTCAACATTCCAGCCGCTTGCTCGACTCCATCTAATTTATTTTGAAACGTATTTCATCAATTTCAGACAACTGAAAGTTAATGTTAGTCCTGCTTCTGAGTTAACTCGGGTTTAATTGCATGGCAGGATTTACTAACTCTGAATTAAGGGCCCTATTATGACTTCCGAGTCGCAAGAATAATTTGGCGAATATAACTAATTGGCATTAACATTTGCGAATCGCCTACAGAACGTTCGCTTTAAATGTCAAATATTTGGCGAATTTAAACCTCGCTCTGTTAGAATTAGGGAACGTTCGCCTTTATCTATCCAAATTTCGAACTGTAATTCTTGGGGACTTTGAAAAAAAAATCAACGTTTTTATGTTCGAGATTTGAAATTGTTTACATATGAAATTAGTGAAAATAAAAGAAAATTATTCGAAGAAATAATTTATTAATAAAGTGAAGAAAAAAAATTTAATATCATAAAAAGAACGAAAACAGCAGTACATTTTCAATGATTGTTGAGCTTATGGAAGCAAACTCTAACATGGCCATATGTGTTGGAACGTTTGGATCTTCAAAAGAAAAACCAAACAAAATATTGGGATCGGTTTGCTATTGACCTCACTCTTTAGGACCACCTCACCGCGAAGGAAAACAGTGGCATAAGAAAAAAGCAATGTTAAGAATATGATAAGAAGATGTTGTGGGCAGATTTCTTTGTCTCCTTTGGCACAGGCTGTGGATGGGTTTTCAATAGGCTGTGAAACCTTCGAACAATACATTTGAACGCGTCCTCGTGAAGTGTTACAACGACATGTTGAAGTGAAAGTAGTAGGTCAGTACATCGCAAGAGAAGTGATGATGGACGATCGAAGCTACTCCGAAAACAAATGGAGACACAAGAGAATTTTTTCAACCTCAAAAGGATATAATTTCAAGTAAATAAAGTTAAAAATGTACAGTAATTTTATTTATCTATTGCGAAAACTTTTAGAGTACGGATCTATCAAAATTATTTCTTTTATAAAGAAAAGTTTTATGAAGCAATCAATTATTAAAGACATAATGTTAAAAATACGTTAAATACTGATTTATACTCACCACTTTTCCGTATATTGCTAATATAACCAAAATATTGACTCGTTGTAGAACCATAAGCGATTTCAACTAAAGCTAAGTCATTAAATGACAATTCAGATGGCTTTATAGGTGTGTTACCTGTGTGTGAATCAAATATTTACATGGAAACTATTTTTTTGTTTTTTTCTTTTTTTTTTATATATTAAAAAGCTTACACTTTGCAAAGAGATAGTCTCTGTGCTTATGTGGAGCACTATAATCAATCTCAGCAACGATATTGGGTCTCGAAGCGTAATGATCCATAGCTTTTTCAAGATGAGCCAAGTATTCCATTTTCAGTAAAGGTAGAACAATGCTATACAAATGAGAATAATTATTAATTTCTCTTAAAAAAAAATAAAATACAAAAAAGTCCACTACTCACCTCTTATACTCATCGAACGACTTGAAGTCATTGGTCATTGGGAAAACCAACATGTTGACATTATGGTGTTTATTTCGTAACCAAAGCTGACTCCACGATAAAATATCATCAAGCAAACTATCTGTTTTATCCACTATGGAATAGCGTTTTCGAATGATGGCCTTTCTCTCCAAAAACTTGGAGCTTTCTTTTTGTTGGCGTTTTGGTTTTACATATAAATCCGATTCAAAATAACGAATCTCTGGTGGTAGTTTGAATGTAACTTTTCGAGTTTTTCCGATCAGCCGATCTTTTTCTTCAATTTGTTGTTTCATAGAAGTGAAAGTAACTTTTTTGCTATTACGGCGCGGTGGAGCGCATTGCCTTTGTTCATTGGAAGCATCGGTGCTCTTAGCTCGATCACGGCTTGTTTGCCTTTGAAGAACAACATCAGCTTGTGCTAATTCCTTTGCGAAACCTGTGAGGATTTCAGTGTTGGATTTTTGTCGTTGCGGAGTTTTTACCTGAGCAATTTTTGCGGGTGATATTCTGGAAGAGGACTCGGAATATCCATTTGAAATTTTTGGCGAAGATCCATTGGGTTTTGGTTTTTTTTTGGGAATTTTGTAGTGCGGCTTCGGATTTATTACTGGCAATTCAGTAAGAAAAGCACCCCGATTGGTTTTGGTTACTTTAACTTTTAGTTTTTTTCTACTGTCCTCTTGTCCATCGGTAGAAGTTTCTTTGCTAGAAACTTTGTTGGGAGCGCTATTAACACTGTCAGATTGTTTTTTATCGTTTAACTCTTTTAGTTTTTTCTTTCTGTTTTCTTGTATTGCTTTTGCTTTCTCCTTATCTTTTTTCGCAGAAGGTTTTTCCAGCCATTTTCGTTTTAGCTCTTTGGCATTTGATGAAGCCTTTAATTTTTCTGCAATTCTATTATGTGTAGCCGAGATTCCTTTAACAAGTAAAAACTCGATTAATACGAATAAAATGTTTTAACAAAATGTGAAATCGAGTTTTCGTCGATACCAAAATCGTACAGTAGTTTATTGGTAGCAGGACTAGTGCAATATGACTAAAAGTACAGTAAGCATTTACTAGCAAATTGAATATACGAGTTTTCCTTTGTAAAATTCGTCACTTTATTTACTTAATTATAGTGGATACACATAAACATATACATACGACTAGATGAGATGAACATACTTGCTCCTATAGTTTAAGTAGCTTATAGTTTTAAGGACTAAAAATAAGTTAAGAAACATGAAATTTGTTCTTTAAGTGACTTAAGTAATCTACAAGGAGTGCCGTCTGATAAACATACATTTACATTTCTTTTTAATTAGCTTTTTTTTTAAATAAACCTACGTACATAATTTTTAAAAAAATATCAACCAATTTTCTAAATATGTATTGAATTTTCAAACATTTGTTTTAAAATTTAATTTTTTATGAGTTTCTGTATTTACAATTTAATCGTACTCGGTTCAGTCGTTGTTGGGTTATTTATTTTCACCGAAAGGTTGGCCATATCTACAATAGATATTTTTGTTCAATCGGTATAGTCTTTTTCTAGAAAAAAAAGGTTAAAAGGTTTTCTTAACTTGTATGGCGAGTCCAAAGTTTGAATAAAATCGGTTCAGCGGTTTGTGCTCTAAATCGAGGTAAAGACAAGTATTCTAAACTAGGCATTTAGTACCTACATTTACCGCAAGTAAAAGTGTGAAAACCAAAATCGTAAATCTCGCATTTTCGTTGTAAGTCTAGTATAAATAATTTTGCATTTTCAAAATCACGCATCTGAAATTCTCGTCTTACATTTTCAAAAACTCATCGTCAAATATAGAAATCTCACACATACACGTTGATTCTTGCGTTTTTAATTGATTCGGCCTTAGAGTAGGTATGGATGCATATGCCTCTATTATCCTTGTCGAAGCAGGACTTCTTAAAAAAGATGATCCTGCAAGCAATCGATCGTTTTCTTCAAAGTGTTGTCGCATAGAAGTGAAATTAACTTTTTTGTTATTCCGACGTGGTGGAGCACATTGTTTTTGTTCATTGTTAACATTGGTGCTCTGAGCTCGATCACAGCTTATTTGATTTTGATGTATAGTGTCGGCTTGTGCGGAACAAGTGGTGATTTCAGTATTGGCTTTTTGTTGTTGTTGAGGTTTGATATGGGCAAAAGTTGCCACTGATATTCTAGAAGTGGATCTGCAAGATCCATTTGATATTTTTGGATAACATCTAATCGGTTTTAAATGTTTTTTTGTGAATTGGCTTTGGATTGATTGCAGGCATTTTAGTAAGAAAAGCACCCCGGTTGACTTGAGTTATTTTCACCTTTGGTTTTCTACTGTGTTCTTTTTCATCGGCAGGCATTTCTTTGGTAGGAACTTTGTTCGGTGTGCTATTTATAATATCGAATTGTTGTTTTAGACTTAGATCTGTTTGGTTTTTCTCATTTAACTCTTTAAGTTTTTTCTTTCTCTCTTCTTTAATTGCTTTTGCCTTTTCCTTATCTTTTTTCCCAGAAGATTTTTCGAACCATTTTTGTTTTAATTGCTTGGCATTTAGTGAAGCTTTTATTTTTTCAGCAACTCTATTATGTGTAGCGGAGATTCCTTTAACATGTAAAAACTCGGTTAATACGAAAGTAATACAATGTTTTAACAGAATGTTAAATCTTTTACAATCAATCGGGTTTTCGTCGATTATACCAAATTCATACAGTCATACTAGTGATTAGTAAGCTAAATGCTTAAAGTAAATTAAAAAACGTCATAGAGATTTGGTATATTGGATATGCTACAATTATTCTTACTCGTTTTAATTAGTTACAAAAATATGACTACAATTTTCAGTGTTCTTTCAGTAAGATTAATCTGTTTAGGGACTAAAGGTTATTTAAAACTATTATGAATACAAATTGAATTAAATAGTGGAAAATCTTCTACTTGGATGGTTTATTTCTGTATTACATACATATGTATGTACAAAAAAAAAGTCTTATTTATTAAAAACACCCAAAATTTCCATCAACCCGGCGAACAAGAAATGCGGGTTATTAATGGTCCGTTGATGAAATTTTGCATAAATATTCCGTACATAAAAAGTCCGTACAAAAGGTTTTGTTTTTGCAGGAAGAAAAATTGTGGGATAGTTCCAAAAACCTGTATACCAAAAATACCTCGATTAATCTCAATATGTTGCAAATATCATGACAACCAAAAATCAAAGGAATTTATTAAAATAACTATGTTGAAACGGTGTTTTTGTAAAGGGGTTAAGCTCTGTGTGTTATATAGAAAATATAGTCATCTTTATATATACAAAACTACAACTTTGATTGGGGTTTTCTCTGTATTGTCTAAATATACGATAATAACGTCAATTTGAATGAAAATTCTATGAACCATTTTCGGTTTTTTAACATTAACATACTTATATGGAGGGAAGATGTTGTTATTTTTGAATATACAATAATCCTATCCTACTAATATTATAAATGTGAATGTTACGATGTATGGATGTTTGTTACTCAATAACGCTTGAACAACTGAATGGATCTTCATAAAATTTAACACACAAAAAAGTTATAGTCTGCATTACCGTATAGGCTACTTTTTTTTTGTATTATCAGGGGAGGGGCATTGGGTGGTCGAAACACCCCAAAATTATTTATCTCTACTTCTATCTTCGTATTGCACTGAAATGTAGTACATATACATAAGTAGTTGCATTGAAATGCCATACTTTGATGGTGCGGGCCCAGAGGAGGGGCATTGTTTGATTAATTTACCTAAGCAGTAACGATAAAAACACTCAAAAAAGTTTAAAAAAAAATAAACAAAAATAAAATTCTCCGAATTAAAAACAATAAAAATTTGACAAATATTTGTGTCTCTTTGAATTTAAACTATTTTAAGGTAAGTTAAACTTTATGTGCCTACAGGTTTAACTACATACATTGTTATAGGATAGTTACATACGTATGTGATTTGCTCATTGTTTGTTAGTTTTTTCAAAATATCCTTCGCTTGGCTCCATTACCTTTAAGAAAAGGACTTGTGACAGTTCTTGGCTAACCTAAACGTTTTTATTTTTTCAGTGGTAAGTCGTCTTTTTTAAATAGAGCTGTTCCAACGATGACACACAGAAGTAAAATAAACACCCAAAAAAAAAAAAACATTCCGTACTTCACACAAGATTTCCAATGCAAGAAAAACTGAGCGAATCCACAGAAACTTTTAGACACATGATTTATTTTGAAAAACTTCTGTTGAAAAATTTACTTGCGGGAGTTCCCGCACGGGTACGCTAGTAATCAATAAAAACAATTAAAGTTAGTTCATAATTCCAAGCATCATTACTGATTTTGCAAATTTACTTAATGCAATTTTTTACTAACCTCATTTTTATTTTAAAACATTATGAAAAAGAAGATAAAAAACGAAAATTAAGGTGAAAACTAAAGAAAGAAATGACATGAACATTAATAATATCGAGACTTTGTATGAGCCTTATTGCACATAATTGATCAAAATCAATTGTACTGGCGCAAAATTTTAGTTGAATTAGATTGATGTTACGACTGTTTTACACTTGGTAAAAACGACGATTATGCTAATTTTAATTGAGTTCAGCATAATACTTTCTTATTTTCTTAAAGTTAAAATCATTAAATGGCTATTTTATTTTATTTTAGTACTGTTTTAACTTCATATGACTCGGATATCTACAAATGTCAAAAAGGTCTTTTAACTTTATTTTAACGAACTCACACTGTTTTAGTATACATACTAGTTGCAAAAATTTTAAAATAGAAATAGTAAACCACTTTAAAGTTAGCAAATTGTTAAGTAGTATCATATTTATACCTTACCACCAGGCTGTTTAAAATTTTGCGCCACTGTTCCTAAGAATACCGAAAATAGTAAAAGTGTTTCTGCGGGAGGTATCATTGATAACCATTTTTCATAATTCAGAATCAAGGGAATAAATTTTACTATTCAATAAATAAATAACTTTGACCGCCTTACCTTTCACCGTAATGTCAAGCTTGATCAAAATCTCCAGTTAGATTTTTCTTACGAATTACTTGGCATATTTGTGTGTAGTACCTATGTACATACATGCATCTGTTTATTATGTATACCTGTATATATCGTAATACAATTTGTTTTATATTTTGTACCTCTGTAAGGGGCCAGTTATAGCTTTTATTGAAGCTTATCTTTCAAAATTTGAATTGTTAGACTTTTAGAAAACAAAATCAATGGTTATTTTAATGACTCAATTATTGGGTTTGTTCGTTGAGCCCTTAAGTCAAACTGGAATCACTCTGGTGAGTAAATTCTGTTTTTTTGAGACCTGGGGTCGGTCGCCCTGAAGTAGATATAGGTATTTTTCTGTGGCGAGATCAGGTAACGACCAAAATGTCAAAAGTCACATGAGATTTCATATTTATTTCTTTTGTTGTCGTTTGTCGCATGTTATTTCTTGCGTTTGCAATTAAATATTTGTTGTACTCATCAGATGAAATATTCAGCAACAACGCAGAATTGTTTTTGTTCATTTTTAAAACTAATTTATAACAAATTTAAAGTTTTATAAGAACACAGAATTATTGTTCTCTTGCTTTTAGTTGTCAACAAAACAATTGACAGCCCTTGGGTGTTTTTTGAAAATCGAAAACCCCAGTTTTTTTGACAACTGTGAGGGTTGTCAAGAAAACGTGGGTCAACCCTGGGTAAAATTGAACGAACGACCCTATTATTTCTGACCAACAAATATCGCTTTGGCAACCTTCCACATAAAATGAACTTAATTATTTCAATAATCATCGGTTCAATCTTAGAAATAATAAAAATCAAATAAAAGTATTTTGTCATACAAAAAATTACTAATTTTCCCTTATAATCGTCTCAAAATTTAAAAATATTCCATTACACATTGCAAAAAAAGAAATTCAAATGTCAGTTTTTGTCAAAAACGAGCATCCCTTGGTGGCTTCCCTATTTTTTTACCCAATTTACTAAATAATAGATCGCTTTTTAAGTGATAATGAGGAATCCTAAGACATAAAAGAGCATTAGCAACATTAAGTTTTATCCAAATGCATAGCCCCATTTTAGCAATTAAACAAAAATCCTATGTGCCGAATTTGAAGCAAATTCGTTCATATATTTATTGAGCTACAATCAATATTCAGATAAATGCAAAAACGTTTAGGTACACAGACTGACGATGGTATGACGAAAACATCTTTCTACATAATTTCTCCATAATCATGATATTATGAAGTATATAGCAATACATACCTCTCAGTTTTCCTTTATACACTGGGAGTGTTGGTGGTTGGATAATCTCCGGTGGCCCCCGTATTGTTTTCGAAATTGTTGTCACAGGCACTTGTGGCTCTGCTCTCCTGCTTTCTTCGACAACTTTTTTCATTGAATCTCCTTGGCCTTTCTTAATTTCAAAGAATTCTTCTGCATTGTTTTCATCGCTAATGGAATTACTACCAACGGATTTCATTCTAGCTACTGTTGCTGACTTATAAATACTCGTTGTGGGGGGATCAGTCCCCGAGCTAGAATGCTGTTGTTCATTCGAGCTTTTATCTTTTGATTTTGTGTGTTCGATAGAATTCTTATGACTGCTCAATGATGACAAAGATTTATGATTCTGTTTAGATTTGTCAATCTCTTTCAATTTGTCAAAGATATCTTCTTTCGGGGGGCTGTCATCTTTCGCCAGTGAACTGTGTGAGCGTTTGCTTCCAGAGCCTTTACGCGAATAGGTTCTGTGTGAAGATGATGACTGGCGGACGTGTTCTTTGTCGTTATTTTCGGATCGGCTACTGAAACGAGGTTTTTTCTTTGGTATTTCTTCCGATGTGCTAAGCCTGCGGACTATTTTTTCATGAAACTTTTTCAATGAGGAGGATGATGTTGATGGTTTTTCACAATCATCTTCATCTTCTTCTGATGACGAAAATAGAGCTTTTTGTAACATTTTAACATGTTTCTCTACAGGTTTTTGATGGGTTTCGCAACTGGTAGGTTCTGTTTTAACTTCAACCAACGGCACCCTTTCGACAAAATCCGTCTCATCATCATCGTCATCGATGAATATAGTTCCTGTCCGTTGTGCAACTTCTTCGTCCGAATAATTATCGTCATAGACTTGAGATGCATTGAAACTATTCGAGAAACTTTGTGAGCTTTTAGTTAGTAACACTGACCAATCATGAACTTTTGATTCCAAAGCTTCATCAAAATCATCTTCATCATCGAGATTGATTATGGTGCCATCTAAATTCTCCGCACAGAATTCTTGCTTAATTGGTGGAATTGAATCAAAGTCTTCTGGTTCAACTTTAAAGTCTGGAATTTCTTCATTGATTAAATCCGTAGCATATTCTTTCATGTCTTCAAATATTTTTTGAGTAAAAATGAGATCATCTTCATCATCATCGAATTCGTCTTTCACATTATTTATATTAGGTTCTATAACAGGTTCGTTGGTGTCTGAGGCTTGATTGGATTCTACTGAAATTTGAAGTGTTTCAGATTCTTTTTCAAATGCGATTGAATTGTGCCTTTCGATGGATTGCTTATGTTGTGCCGAAATCTCTGTTGGATTTTCTTTGTCTGCCGTTGGAGGGTTAATATATTGAGGTTTCTGAACTTCTTCTTCATTTTGATGGAGTTTGTTTGACTGTTTATTATCTTCATCTGAGTGTATAACCAACCTTTGCTTTACAGTATCAGGGTTATCCTTAGCACTGTTACCAGAATCATTAAAGAGTTCTGGACTAATGACATTCATTTGCCTTTTATCTGTGATATCACAATCTTCGTCTTCACTAGAAGAAATGCAAATAACATCTTCACATACTACAGTTTTCTTCCTACTAATGGTAGATTCAGCTATTCTCCTCGTTTCTTCAGACAAAGTACTCAGCAGTTCTGGATTCAGTTCGCCGAATATGCTTTTAATGTTTTCGGAAATTATATTTGATGAAGAAGTAACCAGTGATACAGGTTCTATTTTTACAACCGCCACTGAACTAGGCTGAGGCATGGCAAAATCATCATTTTCATTGATTCCGTCTTTTTCGTTGTGTGGCTGATCGGCAGGTGGTTGAACTGTTCCATTACATTGTATCTCTTTTGGATTATCTGATGAAATCCCATTGGTTTGCTCTTCCGGCAAACACTTCAGTAAATAAATTGGATATTTTCCTACTTCAAAACTTGAAACCATAGCGTCGTCAACGTCTACACCGATACCAATGCGATCTCCGACATTAAGCTTGCATTCTGCATTGCAATATTGGAATTCGTTGACGTAAATTCCATTTTTCGAACCCTATTGAAAAAAAGAAATAAAGAATAGACATTTATTTGAATTAAAAAAAAAATAGTTTTTGAGATATTTAAGTAAATTGTAATTAATATTTCGTTTATATTCCCAGTTTTAGGGTAAGAATGCAGAATTTTGCATTTTTGTCTTTGGATTCCAACTATAATCACTTTATCTTTTGAATATAATTCTTCTTGACCACAGATTGAAACCCCCAAATTGGTCGAAGAACTAGTTTTCACTTTTTACCAAAAATTCAACTAACTGCATTATTTTGCATTCAAAGAAACAAAAAAATGGAGTTGCAACCGAACAAAAAAATAGTTATACATAGATAATTCAAAAAAACATTATTTCTGCACTTCGCGGTTACAAAAACATATTACATAGAGATTATCCTCAATAATTCCAATAATTATATATCTAAATATTTCATGATTTTGTAAAACAAATATTTGTATTTAATTTTTACATAAATACATACATGTTATTATTCTAGAAGCGATGTCCGATAGTACATATACCCTGTATCTGTGCTTTCATTAGACTTAGAGATGGATTTTGATCGAATCATTTCATGTAGTACGTCGAATCATTTTTATCAAACAGTAAATTCTCTAAAAGAATTAATAACTGCTTTTCGAAAATATATCCATTAGAAAACGGCATACTACAGGGGTCTCCCCTATCGGTAATGCTGCTCTCTATAGCATTAGACGACATAAGTAATATACTTGAAAGGCAAAACCTATTAAATCGCTGTCTTTGCGCTGACGATGTCTACATGTATGTTAAGTACAATAACCGGTATCTGTTTCTAAATGCCATAAGCGATATTCTAACATCTGCGAAAACTTAACTGTCCAGATCTTAATAATAGTATACAGATTAAAAATGTAAGTATTTTAAGTATTTTTGGATCTATATTTAATAATAAATATAATTGGAAAGAACATTATTTAAAATTAAGAAAAAACATAGATGCAAGGACCGATATCATTAAATATTTAAGCAGTATAAGTACTCTTTCACACATATCAAAAAAGGTTAATATTAAACAAAATGCACTTTGGAATATATGTATATTTACGGTAAATGCCCTAAATCAAAGTTAGTTTTATTAAACCATATAATTCTTACAAGCAGTAAGAAGATGTCTTTCAAACGATACAAAATTTTCTTTTCAAATCTGGACTCCCCATTGTAGAACATCGAATCGATGAGTTGACATTGAAATTAACTCAAAAGCTAGTTTTCTCCAAAAACTAAATTATTGATACCGATATTTCGCAAGAAATAAATCAAAAATGTATAAAACGAATTAAATCGACTCTTAAACTAGTATTTTTGATCAAAGCTAATTAATTGCAACTTTCAACGAAAGGGGGATATAATTTCAAAGCTTCATTTACTCTTTGGCATATTAAGCCTAAATCGATTGACAGACGTTTCAAAGTCTCAAGAAAACACTTCAATCGTAGTTACACGAAAGGACGGCTATTTTATGAGCACTGGAATTCTACTAGTTATCACATCAGTTTTTACAGCCTCGATACCCTAGAATTCTTAAAACAAAAAATACTAACTTTGTTCGACTAAGGCTTGAAGTACCTGCAACACAACACTAAACTTAGAACCTTTTTAAAAAAAATTACAGAAACAAAATGCACTTAAAATTTATTCTTAAAGACTTATCTATCTATGAAATCCTCAAAGCTTTAAACTCAAAAAATATCGAATTAGTAATCAACTCATAGGTACATATCTAATCTCAATTATAAAATTTGATTTTCTTTTAATTATTTATTTATTTAACAATTTAGAGCCAAAAGTCTTTGCTGCTAGACTATTAAGATTGTAATTACTAGATTACTTTTAAGAACATGTTAATAAATAATAATTTGTAAAAAAATATACCCAGAACCGAAAGTTTTTTTCGTTTTTATTCTGGAACTTATTTTCATAACGCTCGGTTGTTTGTTAATAAACGTTTTTTATAATAAAATAAAACTTGGAGTTTTATTCATTTGACGACGAGAATAATTTCGAAGACATCGTGGTCCTTCAAACCAGAAGAATACAGCACTTGGAAAATGTCAGCTAGCAGGACAAGCGCAAGGAAATCAAAGGGAATTCCACCGAAACGATATGGGGAAGACGATAGTTTTCCAATCAGGAAAAGCACATCGTGTATATCATTTCATGATGATGAAATGGAAAAAGAAGAAGCTGACGATATTACCGAACGTTCTGGAGACAATACGTTAACGGCAGATGAAGAAAATCAGAATCATTCCTCTGATGACGAATCAGAAGACATCAAGGAAGACAATGAACTTCCTTCAGAAGACAAAACTGAAGACAAAATATTCAAATTGACGGAAGAATTGAAAAAATTAACTTTTGAATTCCAAAAGCTGAGGTCCAAAGGATCCATAGAAACAAAAGAAAATCCTGTGAAGAAAATTAAGAAGACAAAAGAAACAGAGATTCCATGTACCGACAGCAAAGAATCTAAACCGCCGTACATGGAAATTATGTCAACTTTTATGGCAAGGCAAACAAAAATGGATCTGCCAAAATTCGGAGGAAACCCTGAAGACTGGCTGTTATTTAAAAATGAGTACCATCGAACCACAGACATGTGCAAATTCACAAGCAACGAAAATGTGACCCGACTTCGTGTAGCTTTGAAGGACGAAGCGCTAGATGCTGTTCGATCGCTCCTCATTTCACCAGACAGTGCAGACAAAATCATGAAAATTTTAGAGAGACGTTTTGGACGACCAGACTACATCATCAACTCATTGATTCTGAAGACCAAGGATATTTTACCTGCTAAAGAAGATAAGCCGATGTCAATCATTAAATTTGCTACGGCAGTTGAAAACCTTACTGGAATGATTGAACTTCTAAATAAAAGTGAGTATTTATCCAATCCACAGCTAATTCAAGATCTGGAAAAGAAACTACCACCAACGTTACATATTATGTGGTCAGATTTCATTTATGAGAAGGATTCTTACAACCTAAGGAACTTTGCTGATTGGTTAGATAGAAAGTCACATGCTGCATCTCTTCGTGTACACCCAGAGTCGACACCATCAATATCAACAAAACGGACGCAAAGACTAAACACAGCTATCAAATCAGACGACAACATAAAGTGCAAGGTTTGTTCGTCAAATTGCAAAACCGTAGCGAGGTGTAAGAAATTCTTCGAAATGACCGTTGACGAAAGATGGAAGTTCGTTACAAAAGCTTCACTTTGTTTTTCTTGCCTGAATGAAAATCATTCAATGCAAGTGTGTCGCAAGAAGATAACGTGCAATATAGACAACTGCAAGAAACAACATCATCATCTGCTGCACTCCAACCGAACTTCACCACAAAATCAATCTAGTGAATTATGTGCTCAAAGTTCTTCAGCTGATTTCCCGACAAATTTAAGAATTTTACCAGTCTGTCTCAAAAATGGTGACATCGAAGTCAAGACATTAGCTATGCTGGATTCCGGAGCGAGTCTTACTTTGATGAGGAGCGACATAGCAGACAAATTAAAAATAAATGGAACCCATTCACCACTAAGCGTTAAATGGTTCAACGGAGATTCTGCACATGAACTGGATTCAAAGTGCTTCTCGGCAGCTATTAAAGGAACATTTAATGGAGCTAAATTTTACAAGTTAAGAGACGTCAGAACCGTAAAGGAACTACCTCTAATTCACCAAACAATTAACAGGAAAAAGATAACGAAAAAATATCCATATTTAAACGAAATCGACTTTGAAAGCTTTGAGAATGGACAACCAACAATTCTCATAGGTGAAAACAATGGACTTTTATCATCAACAAGACAACTGATTCATGACAAATGGAATTCACCTATAGCCAGCAAGACATGGTTGGGTTGGACGATAAGTGGAAATGACGGATCTATTTATAATCACGACAAGAAAGCTCTAATTGCAAATGTTATTTCAAACCAAAATGATATTGAACTTCATGACTTGGTCAAATCTTTTTGGGAATTGGATGGAGTAAATACAACCAAGACGAACAGTGAAAAATCTCGTGATGATGACAGAGCGTTGCATATTTTGGCAGAAACAACAAAAAGAGTTTCAAAGGATCGATGGGAATCTGGACTTTTATGGAAATTTGAGAATATACCACTTCCTTCAGACAGCAAAAAGATGGCTTTCAAACGACTGCAAATGCTAGAAAAAAGACTAGACAAAGATGACATCCTAAAATCAGCATACCAATCAAACATCAGTGAATACATTAAAAAAGGTTACCTGCAAGAGATCACATCAGTCCCGAAAAATCGAGAAAACCGACAGTGGTACTTACCGCACTTTCCCGTTGTAAACCCTAACAAACCAGGGAAAGTCAGAATGGTTTTTGACGCTGCAGCAAAGTGCAATGGTGCATCACTAAACGACATGCTTCTACAAGGACCAGATATGCTGAAGTCACTACCTGGTGTTATACTTCGTTTTCGACAAGGAACTATCGGATTCATTGCTGATATCAAAGAAATGTTTCATCGCGTGCAGATTCGAGATGACGATTGCTACAGCCAACTGATACTTTGGCGCGGATGCAAGAGACAAGGCGAGCCAAAAACGTATAAAATGACTGCAATGACTTTTGGAGCAACGTGTTCACCATGCACCGCTATCTATGTCAAGGATAAGAATGCAGACCAATTCGTTACTGAATATCCAAATGCAGTGAACGCTATCAAGAGAAGTCATTATATGGACGACTACCTTGGAACTGCAAGCAATGAAGAAGAGGCAATTTCGATTATCAAGGACATCATCAAAATTCATGGTTGTGGTGGTTTTGAACTAAGAAACTGGTATTCTACGTCAGCAAAGGTAAACCAAACAATTCCTCAGCATCTCCTTCCCGCAAACAAGAATGGAAAAATCAACATTGACAATAGTATGCAGCTGAATCGAGTGCTAGGAGTAGCGTGGGACACTGCAGAAGACGTCTTCACTTTTAATACAAACTTCTCGAAAGTTGACTCAACTCTTTTAAGTGGAGAAAGAACACCGACTAAACGCGAGGCATTAAAAATCATAATGTCAGTATTTGATCCTCTTGGTTTTATCGCCCACTTTGTAATTGTTGGGAAGATCATACTTCAAAAAATTTGGAAGACATCAATTGACTGGGATGATGAACTGAGTGCTGAACTAGATGCTGAATGGAAGGAGTGGTTACAAAACTTACAACAAATCGAATGCGTGCAAATTCCAAGATGTTACTCTGACTTTTACTTAAATGGACCTTTTGTTGAGCTACACTGCTTTGTGGATGCCAGCGAAGAAGCATACTCTGCTGTTGTTTACGTAAGAACATTGACAAAAAATAATATTACTGTTTCCTTTGTAGCAGCCAAAGCTAAAGTTAAACCATCCAAACCAGTCATGACGATACCAAGGCTAGAACTACAAGCTGCCCTACTAGGAGCAAGACTGACTAGTCATCTGAAAGAAGATCTGGACCGAAAGTTGGACAGAATAATTTATTGGACTGATTCTGCAACTGTTTGGTACTGGATCCAATCAAGTAGCTCCCGTCACAAACAATTTGTCGCTAATCGTCTTAGCGAAATATCCGAATTGACCGTTGCTAAGGAATGGAGATGGCTTCCAACAAAATTAAATGTAGCTGACGACGCAACTCGAAGTGGTTACAAGGAACTTAGTCCTACTAATCGATGGTTTACTGGACCCGAGTTTTTGTATTCAGAAGAATCTAAATGGCCAAAGAATAAACTAGATCCAGTTGATGACGAACTTCTCGAATTTATTGGAGTCATTACTAAAAACCATCCTTTTCAACTACCTGACGTTAAACGATTTTCATCATGGTTGAGACTAATCCGTTCAACTGCTTGGATGTTACGCTTCATAAAAAATTATGTATTCAAACAAAATCACAGCGGAGAACTCTCACCAGACGAAGTACATGATGCCGAACTTCTTTGGATACAGCAATCCCAACGAAAGATGTTTGCAAAAGAATATAAAACGCTCTTTCGAAAACAAGAAATTGACAAAAATAGTCCAATCTACAAACTTTCTCCAAAATTGACAGACGATAATATTATTCGATTAAATGGAAGACTGTGTAAGCTATCTGATGGAGATGATTGGTTCAAGTTTCCTGTTATACTTCATGGCAACGACGACTACGTGAAACTTTTGGTGAGGCATTATCATCTAAAAGGGAACCACATAGGACATGAACGCGTTCTTAATGAATTACATCAACGATACTGGATCATCAAAGTTAGACCAACATTGAAAAAGGTGAGGCGTGAATGCAACGCTTGCATCAATAATAATTCGAAGCCTGCAACAACCATAATGGGACAACTACCTTCAGCTCGTATTACATCAGGAATACCTCCATTCTGTTTTACTGGAGTGGACTACTTTGGACCAATGACTATAAAAATAGGCCGACGACATGAGAAAAGGTATGGAGTTCTTTTTACGTGTTTGACTTTGCGAGCTATACACATAGAGATAGCAACAAACCTCTCTACTGACTCATTTATAATGGCTCTAAGACGATTTATTTCAAGACGAGGCTGCCCCCAAGAGCTGTTTTCTGACAACGGAAGAAACTTTCGAGGTGCTGAAAAAGAACTCGAACGAAATCTTGCTGAGTTTGATCAAGACAAAATAAGTCGTCAGTTGACGACTCAGTGGATCAAATGGAATTTCAATCCACCTGCAGCTCCTCATATGGGTGGGTGCTGGGAACGCTTAGTACGATCAGTGAAAAATGCATTTAAAGCCGTACTAAAAGAACATTATCCGACTGATGAAGACCTTAACACCTTGATGACGGAAGCAGAACACCAAATTAATTCAAGGCCTTTAATTGACGTTCCAACTCATCCAGATGAACCAGAAGCCTTAACTCCAAATCACTTTTTGATAGGACGCTCTTCAGCAACAGCGCCAATTGGTAGATTTTCAAAAACGGATCTAATTCTTCGAAAACACTGGCGAGCAACACAACACTTAGCTGACCAATTCTGGAAACGATGGCGAACAGAATACCTACCAACACTTAACCGTCGAACTAAATGGTTGAGCAGAGGTGAAGGAGTAAAAGTAGGAGACATTGTACTTGTTGTTGACAACAACACCATCCGTGGATGCTGGCCGAAAGGAATTATAACGAAAATCTTTCCTGGGGATGATGGTGAAACTAGAGTTGTAGAAGTTAAAACTTCAACAGGCGTTTTCAAAAGACCATTGGTCAAAATATGTGTATTAAATTTTCATCGTGATGGTAATGAAGACCATACTGGCTCCAATACCGCGGGGGAGAATGTTAGGAAAATTTAATCATAAAACTACTTTGCCTTATTTAACTTTGCTTTTTTGTATCAAGTCACCTTATGTTTTTAATTTTTATTTCGCAAAATAATTCATTCTATTTTTTTATTCTGGAACTTATTTTCATAACGCTCGGTTGTTTGTTAATAAACGTTTTTTATAATAAAATAAAACTTGGAGTTTTATTCATTTGACGACGAGAATAATTTCGAAGACATCGTGGTAAACATAAGGTGACTTGATACAAAAAAGCAAAGTTAAATAAGGCAAAGTAGTTTTATGATTAAATTTTCCTAACAGTTTTCGAAGCATTAAATACCTAAGTGTGATTTCGTGAGCGAAGTAATTTAATGAATTACTCGTACAAATAGGCCTTGGGAACATCAGCAAATTATTTGTGAATATCAGACTCAAAACCAAAAATGCCATTTAAGTCCTCAGTGTAAATCCAACCTACACTTATCACATTTGTTATCATAGTTTCAACTACTTTTATACACTGAGTTTGATTTGAACGGTTAGATTCTTGTGCTCATAGACCAATTTCAAAGGTTCTAACTAAATTCAATTCTCATTAATCATGATAGAAGATATGTGTGTATTGATGGTAAATAAGTATTTTCGTGTTTGAGCATGACAGCACCCAATCGTCATATGAGCGATGCATTTAACATTCCTAATTATTTGCTGTTGGCAAGATCATATCGCAAAAGGAAGTAGACCTAGCATTGGCTTCATCTGGAATAGCTGCAACATTGTTAGAAGGTGGACGAACTGATTGTTTGGGATGCATGTACGATGGCCCACAAGAGGTCATTGGAGGCACTGGATAGAACGTTAAAAGATCTTCGTGACAACCAAAACATTTTTGGTGGAGCCATGATTCTGTTGTCAGGTGATTTTCGTCAGACTCTTCCCATTATTGCTCGATCAACTGTTGCTGATGAACTAAACGCATGTAAGGACACTTCAATTAACAACTAACATGCGAGTGTTTTTGAACGAGATTAAACTGCGATTATGTTTTCGAAGCAGTTATTAGATATTGGAAATGGCAGTTGACACCTCGACCGGATTAATTACTCTACTCACGGATTTTTGTCACTTCGTTGACTCAAAAAAGGAGCGTGTTTTTTCAGAAACCATAATTGGCTGAGTGAACGAGCAATATTGGCGGCCAAAACAGAGACGTCGATGATCTTAATGCAACCATTCCGATTTTTCTTCCCGGTTAATTGTTTTCTTACAAATCAGTTGACACAGTTACAAAGCAGGATGACGTAGTCAACTATCCCACAGAGTTTTTAAATTCCCTGGACTTACAATTTACAATTAAAAGTAGGATCAGTTGTGATTATGCTGAGGAACATCGACTGTGCAATGGAACGGGACTGGCTGTAAAAAATTTAATGAATAACGTCATCGAGGCCAAGATCATCAAGAGAAAATACAAAGGAGAGGATGTCTTGATGCTTCGTATACCGATAATTCCAACTGATTTGCCAATCGATTTTAAGCGTCTACAATTTCCCGTCCCTCTGGTTTGTAATGAAAATAAATAAATCGCAAGACCAGCCGTTGAAAAATTACGGAATAAACTTGGAGTTACCGTTTCGCGCATGGGCAATTATGCGACGCATGTTCGCGAGTCGGAAAACCATCATCTTTATATATTTACACACCGCAAAAAAAGACAAAAATATATAGTACATCAGAAAGCCTTAAATTGATTAAGTTTATAACTGTGTTTAATGTAGATACAAATTTTGTATTAAGTTTTGACCATATTTTTCAAAAATATATGTAGGTGATACGAAGTTATCTAGTAATCAATATATTATCATAACTGTACAGAACACCGATGGAGAACAAAATAAGACCGGCTTAAGTAAGTTGTATTAATTGCCCCGCTATTACTAGCAACAAAATATTATTTTTAATTTGAAGGGAGCTATCATAAATTCAATCAATGTATAAGCCTTCCATTGGTTTAATCGTGAATGGAATGTTTTTCAAGTAAAAACAGACGATTTGTATAAGAATTCGGAGCAACATATCAAGTAGTGATACTATAGAGAAACTTCCAAGTTCTTTTCAAAATAGGTGAAAAAAAGTTTACATTTTCTTCATTGTTTGGATACTCAACCATCGGATGAAGCAATAATTGCAATAAGGCTAAGAATGATAAAATGTAGTCTCGACAGAAAATACGAACCTGGGAACAAGGCGTTGATGTACCTAAACCTTTAACACCTAAACGAAGTTCATATCGATTCCCACAATTTTGGTATTGCATTCAGTCAATAAATATTCATATCTAAAAGGGACATTCAGGTTGAGTAGGTTTCACGGATTTTGGATTTCTTAAAGCCTTGTGACATGTCCGACAGTATGTGGGACCTTCTAAACGTAAGTGGTTTCCTTGACACTAGTTATTCGCATTGTTTCTCTCCCTTAATGACGGGCTAGAAGAAAATATTTGCCGATACATACAAGGATTTGTTCAATTTTGCTGACTTATTAAAACCTTTTATGCTATAGTCGACACCCAGTGCATGTCAAACATTTCGACAGGGGCTAGTCTGATGTATTCTGCTAACAGAGTTAGAGCACGCTTCATAGTTACCTATGCAGCGGTATTAGTCAGCCGGTTTTAATTATTTATGCTCAAAAAATAACCCATTCTTGGTTCCATTTCAGAAGCAATGAGGTAAATCTCTTATAAAAGAGGTGAAGCTATTAAATTGGGAGTGAATATTAATTGTGTGTTGTGTCCCATGTAAATATATTGCATGTATCTTAATTTGAAGCATAAATCATTTGATTATAATTTGATTTATACTTACCAAGTCCACAATTCGGATATCATTACTATCCGGGGAAATACGAATTTGTGCATGATTTCGGGAAACATAATCAGATGGAGGGACTATAGATGAACGGACGTTGCGTCCAATAGTTGTTAAACCCTCATCAAGATGGATAACTCCACCATATACTGCTTCTTCCAAAATCCATTTGGATTGGGGCATTTTTGTTGATCTATAATCTATTCTGCACCATTTAAAATCACTTTAAATATTAGTCTATACGGAAGCCAGTGGAGTTTATAAAATGTTTTTCAATGTGCAAGTCTTTGGATACAAAGAGTTCCAATTCACGTGATTGCGTTTAGGGATTTTGAATAACATTTAGTTAAGAATTCAGTATTGATAGAAAAATTATGAAATTTGATTACAAATTTTTAATTTTTGGCTAAGTAAATACGACAAAACAAATATTTTTATTTTATATGAAATTTTATGTTAATTTTTGTTGAAACTGGAATTCAATTCGGCAATAGTAAACAAAATTTGAAAACCAAAATGGCATATTGGATTGACATGTCAAAACATGTGGTGAGTTATCTTTACGTTACAAACGTAAGAAATGTTTCTGACTGGATGCAACAGCTGGAACACAACACATCAATTGCGTCGCTGAATACCGCCGGACGCGCTTTACGTTCTTGACATTCAAACGGTTGTTATTTTATGTGGTCGTTTGTTAAAGTTTAATTTGGTACTTGTCTTGTGATTTTGCTTTGTTTAAATTTTTAAATAAATATTAAAAATTCAGTGATAACATTATCTAAAGCAGTGATTAATTTTTGCTATCTTATATATGTAAATGTTTTAAAGACAATTAAAGTTGTGGATTTGTAAATTTCGCGAATTTGTGAACTTCCAGTACCCCGCTGAACAATTGCATGTAAAGGATATTCTAACGCGGATGGACGGATTCTAGAATTGAATAAAACAGTGAGTAGCATCTAGCATCAATGAATTATTTTTGTATTTGAAAGGCCTACCAATAACATTATGTGGGGAATATAACATTGTTCAAATGGTGGCAGCGTTTGCGCTAGCTGGAGCGTTTGCGAGGCCCGATTTGGTCGATCTCATCCATATCATTGAAATTGGCCAACAAGAATTTAGTGATCATCGATTGGTAGCGCTGGTGATTGCGATTCATTTTTCGAGCAATTTTCCGGGAATTCTTTGCCACATATTAGAATTCGTATGGATAGGCATCGTCACAAATCCAGCAGTTTTGCTTAAAAAAGTCCAAACCAGCCAGCCCAGAGTACACAGGGCGATTCGACCGTTATGTTGAAGTAGTGCAAGCATTCAGTGAAGAAAAATTTCAAAATTCTTTTCAAAGCCTTCCTCTTCCTCTCGACTCGATAACTCGAATTGTTTTAAGACTGTTTTTAAAAGAAGCAACATCACCTTAATATTTGTAAACCGGCAAGAGTACGATAACTTAGGCGCCAAAAAATTATAACGGTTTTTTGTAGAACAGTTCAATACAAGCATTTTTTACTATGGGAGGGGGGGTCTATCTCCCCCCATTTGGGCGGGAGGGGCAATTTTATAAAAAAGGTACTAAAATGGAAACAAAAATATTAAAAAAATAACGGTAATACTTACAATTAAGTATTATACTTTTTTTTAAAGCCAATACTCTGATCTATTAGATAATTTTTAAATCAAGTAGAATCTATGCACAGTTTTTGAAAAAAACGAGTTTTAAACTCAAATTTTGGTGAAAAAAAACATAAAAAAAAAGTTTAAAGTTTAATTTTTCAAAACTGCAAAGTTATATATTATTATTTTTTCTAAAATTCGTTGCTCTAATATATTCTTATTCAAAAACTGAAAACTAGTTGATTTTATGTCGTCTAGTTTTTGAGAAAATTGAAAATAACTAAAACTACTTTTTTATGGGATATTTGCTTTTTTTGCTTGCTTACGCATTACGGCGTATAAACAGTGAGATATGTATGGGGGGCATGCTGCCCCCCTGCAACCCCCCTGCCTGGGCACACTATAGGATTTGGGGTAGGTGCGAGGTTGGGTGTATGCAAGGTTTCTTTTGCATTTACAGAATCTGGATTTAAAGAAACTTTGAATTTACCCTATGGTCTATATCCAATGTCTACTAAATATATATATGTACGTAGCCCAAAGTTGCACATTTAAAATGCTCAGACATGAAAATTTAATACATTCTGAAAAATTCACATTACCTAGGTACTACTGTACGAATGCTGCAAATTTATACAATTCCTTAATTAATATGTATGTTTATTGTTTGTGTCTAACATTTTTAATGCTAATGTGGTACAGGTTATTGTTTACCAAGGTCATTCGTTATTCAACCTTTGTAAGAGTGAAGTATTTTTTTCTTTGAATAAAGAATGGCGACTAAGCATCCACTACTTCATCCTAAATTAAATAACTTTTCAATATTTCAAAAAAAATATTTCAAAAGCATCGCGTTCTTAGAAGAAATTGGTCCAATTACAACTATAGCGTAAAATCCCCTCAACTCCAACTCAAAAAGGTGACAAAAATTGTAAGAATACAATATTATTATTATTATTATTAACTTCCCATAGGGAGTTATTGTAATCGGTCCGATTTGTCAAATTGGAATTTTTGACATTTCTCGACGTTTCAAGGTCCCTAGAGGCTATATCAATCATTTTTAGAGAGATGTCTGTGTGTGTGTGTGTACGTACGTTCGTACGTTCGTACGTTCGTACGTTCGTACGTTCGTACGTCCGTACGTTCTTGTACCATTTTTCGTCGTCGATATCTCAAGAACGCGTAAAGATATCGACTTCAAATAAATTTTGTTTAATAGATAATAACTTCGAAAGAGGCTGAAAGGGCGTTTATTAAAATTCAAAGAGTAGTTTTTTCGCTATAACGGTTTAAAAAAAAAGTAAAAATTTTGGTTAGTTTCAAATATCTCACGAAAAAATAATGCTATTGATAAAAAATAAAATTTAATGTACTTATTATAAGGTCATACAGATTTGATATGAATATGGAAAAAAATTAACATACCGTTATTTTTTTAAATTAAAAAAACTGAAAAAAAAAATTTCATAACCCAGATATTCTAAGAACGGAAAACAATTTGAAACTCAAAATAATTTTATTTTACGAAAAATAATGTGTTTGACAACTGGTGAAAATTTCAAAAAAAATCAATTTACAGTTTTTTTACTAAAAATAAAAAACTATATAAAATTCTATTGAAAATTGGTAAAAATTGTTTTTCGACTCAAATTTCTCGAGAACTAGTAGTGATATTGACTTCTAATTTAGTTTATTTTATACATAGTATAATTTTGTACAATTGGTAAAATGTTGACAAATATTGAATTAATAGTTTTTTTTTTTAAATAAAAAAACTATTAAAAATTCTAGTGAAAACTAGTTAAAATTGTATTTCAAGTCGAATTTCTTGGGAATGAACACCGATAGTGCCTTCTAAAGAAGGCATGTATACTAAGCGACATTTCTAAAATTGTTCAGAAAACGAAAAAAAACGAAGAAAGTTCTAGGTGAATCATAGTGTGCCAAGAGACAATTTTGGTTAAACTAAGTGACATCTGACAAATTTTTTTTGCTCACGATCAACATCAACAATCTCAATTTCAAATCTCTTTAAATAATTAAAATGCTTTTCAATCTTAAAATAATGTTTGTTTGAATTTTACAGCTAAAGTTTGTTCCGCTGAAAATTTGGTTATTTGAAAAAAACTAAATATAAAGTTTTCAAGACCACAAATGGGAAGTTATCAGTGTGGGTCGCACCCAGCCTCTTTTTTATTCATCAACCAGAGCATATTATACTCTTGCAGACTAAGATACATAAGTAAATATATAGTTACAAATTTGTAGGTGGGTATATAAAATTCAAATTACATTTAAATGATTTACATAGTTAATCTTTTATTTTAATAAATAACGTTACTTAAATTTTGCTTAAAACTAATGATTTAAAAGTTTCTCTGGTGCAATCCATATAAAAGTTAATCTCAGAGCCATAAACCCATCTATCGGCACATTTTTCTATGGGCCTCAATATTGGCTAGAGATTCGGGAGGTGCTTGCTATAATTATCTCTTTTGTGATCAAAATGCCTGTAAACACGGTTTTAATACATTGAACATTGAAAAATTGACTTGACTATTTTTAAGTAACACTTGACTTACTCACAAACTGACTGACTGAGACGCGAAATGCCATGCAATTCTACCTCCTCGTGGTGCATTCTTGGTAACCCTTAATGATTTGCTGTACTTTATTTACAAATGAACCACATTAACATTAATCCTCAAAATGAAATCACCGTAGTTAAATACCAAAAATCAAAAATTTCATAAAAAGTAGTTTTAGTAATTTTCGATTTTCTCAAAAACTAGAAGGGACAAAACCATTCGGTTTTTTGTGTTCGATTCAGAATTAATAGTAGCATTGACCACAAAAAGCCAATTAAGCATTTCATTTTACAATTTTGAAAAAAATTGGTCTAAACTTTTTTTTTTCATTTTTTTTAACAAAATTTTGAGTTTGCATGCAAATTTTTCAAAAACAATTGACATAAATAATTTAATTTAAATTTACGATTATAGAACAGACTTCTGGCTTTCTAAACCGGTATAGTATTTTATTGTAAGTGTTGCCGTTGTTTTTTAATATTTTTTTTTTCAATTTAAGTCATTTTTTCTAAAATCGCCCCTACCTCCTAAACGGGGCGAGATAGACCCCCCCCCCCCGCCCCTCCGATAGTAAAAAACGCTTGTATTTGACCCTTCTACAAAAATCCGTTATCAATTTTTGGCGCCTAAGTTATCGTACTCTCCCCTGTAAACCCGTTGGCGAGAGAAGTATGTAATGGCGGGAGTTGACGATATTGATGAGGTTGTTCTTTATTGCTCGCGTATGTTTCATTTTAGTTCGTTCAATTAACTTGACCTATGCCATATAAATATATTGAACTATGACCGGCATGGTACTTACAACTAAAGCTGAAACCACACTTGTGTTGCGAGGTGAATTGTGTAGTGGAGGGTCGCTATAGCTCGATTGTATTTCAATTAGGTAGTACTATATTAGTCTGATGTGATGTGTTGTGAAGTGGTGTGTTTTGTAAAATTCCAATTGGAACTGTGTTGAGGACGTTTTCTTCTGTTCGTGGGAGATGATAGTACATACTCGCAAAGTACCTAACTTCATTCAATATGGAGCGTATGAGGCAAATAATATTAGTTTGCAATACAGCAAGTTTGATTAAATAAATAAATTTGGTGGTGCAACAGCTCGAAGAGAACCAGGACCTAGATTTGCCAATTCTTCGCAAGAGGCAGTAGGTACACCCCTGAACAACTTTTTTGCAGTGGCTGAGAATACCCCATATCACTATACATGAATGGATCATACATTTTTCACTGAATCCTAACGAATTAAATAAGCTTAAACAAGCTCAGTATCATCGAATTTAATATTACCTTTTCTACATATTTTTTTTAAATAATAGACGTTCGTGATTATTAAAAGTTGAGAGGTTTGAGCATTGACCAAGCGATTGCGTTTATTCGACTTATGTCTACTTCGTTTTGTCCATCTCTCTTTTACTGAATGTAAAATCTAAATCTAATGTTTCTACCAACTTCTTGTCTTTTAGTTGTTTTTAATGGAACACAAATCCAACTAAAAATTTATAGTGGGTGAATGATTTAGTACATAAATTGGATACATTTCCGGACCACGTGTTGAAACCTTTGTGTCGTTCACAACCACATTAACGCCAATGCATTGCAATATTGAAATTTGTTGAAGAATGTTTTTGAGCGCTATATAATTTAAAGAAGAATTTAAGTTAAAAGTCATGTAACAATAAAATTAAGGTAGCTTTTGACGTATATAATGGAAATAAGTTGTCAAGTTTTAATCAACATAAATCTATCGAAGAAATGCCGAGATCACACAGGCAAGGTGTCAAGTACTGTAAGATACTCGTAATTAGGTACAGACACTACCTTAATATTCTATTTTCTGTGATGTGCATAGTGCATAGGTGGCACGTAGCTTGACGAGCAATTTGCCGTCTAGTTTTGAAATGTTACTTTTTAGTTATTTACCGATTTCGCTTGAACGCAAACGCCGATGACAAATAAAGTGCACGACTGGATCGCACGAACTTGTTCTTTTGTAAACCACTAACCCCCAGTTTCACAGTGGGAGTTTAAACCCCACTTTTGGTTTAAACTTCAGTTCAACAACAAATTTGGTTTCACAGTTCCGTTTAAATCTTGAATAGAGTTCAATCTGAAGTTTAAGTTAAACGATACTATTCTGCCGTTTAAACCTCAGTTCAACAACCTCTTCAAACATTTGGAAATAGAATTTATTTTCATATTTTAATTTGTTTTCCTGTCACAGGTCACAACTGAAACAAAGCAAACTTTCCTTGATTGTTTTTTCTTTGATTCAGATAGAAAGAGAAAACAATTTACTTAAACTACGTTCAATGAACTGAAGTTCAGATTAGACTGTGAAACCGGACGAGTTGAACTTCAAATTTAAACTCCAGTTTAGGTTCAGCTGAACTTAAGTTTAAAATCTCACTGTGAAACTGGGGGTAAGAATTTCAAAAATGAATGTTGTTACAGAAAAACTGTTTATAAGCATAAAATTAATTTTTAATAGACTTAAACAACTCCTTTAGTAGTACGAGATAAACACAGGATGCCGTGTGTTTTGAGCAAATATTAGTTCATGTAAGAACAAAATTATAATTCGTTGTAGTGGTTTCTTAAAAAAACAAGCTTTTATATACACATTTTTTAAAACATTTAAAACAAATTGATACGGCAATTTAAAGTTTTTATTATTATTCGAATAAAAATTAAATTTCAAAAACAAAAATTGAGCAGTTTTTGAGATACCTATTGAATTTTCTAAAAAAGAAAAAAAAATAGATTTTTTTTTAAATTCAAAAAAATATTTTTTTTTAAGTTTTGAAATGCAATGTTTTTTAAACTTTTTAAAACCTATAAAAAATTTCATTAAAATCCGTTATGCCGATAGTGAGAAATTCAAAATTCGAAAAAATCGTTCTATTGTAGGTACAGTCAGTAATCTTGTTTTCAATTTTTTTTTATTAAATTATAGATCGTAAAAATTAATCAAGAGACAAAAAACTTAGCAAAATTCTCGGAACCGTTTTCGAGAAAAATACGATTTTCGAAAACCATTTTTTAACATTTGCATTGAGGTTACCGTTATTTTTTGGTAAAATAAATTTTTTTTCTCACATCTTGTAATTTATATCAAGAAACTTTCACAACTTTCATTTATAAAGTTTTAAAAAAGGTAGCATGGGGTTTTCGAAATATTGAGTTTAAAAAAAAAAAATTTTAATTTTTTTTTTAAAGTGCAAAACATTTTTTTGGAAAATTTGAATACACAATAATATTCAAACTACTGGAGAGCTTTAGCATACAAAAAAAATGATCAAAATCGGTTGTACCGTTTTTGAGAAAATCAAAAACCAAAAAAATGGTTCCAGGGGGGTACCAAAAATAGCAATTTTTTGAAACTTTTTTTCAACTATTTCCTAGCATGATTTTTTTTTTTTAAATCTGTGGGAGAGTTTTTGAGGAAAAAAATATTTCTAAGATTTCGAAAAAAAATCGTATTGCAGGTACCGTAATTTTTGGTCAAGGCTCAAGGGTGAGCTGATGAGCGTTGCTAGTGAAACGTGTATCACGGGTCAATTGAATGAGGAGAGGATTGCAACTGGCTACTTAACTTAGTTTCCTTTCTTGTTGGAGCTAAACAAAAAGAATTAAATCTTGAATAGTTATGAATTTATGTGGCGGCCATGTTGTTTTGGTGACATCTCTGTCAAATCTATGGTTTATCATTCAGTTTCCGATGCCAAATCACCTTGGCAGGTTTTCAACATTGAACAGCGTGTCCATTTTATTATCAAAATAAGTGTTCATTAGTGCAGCGTTGTGCCCATTTTACAGTAGAAGTGTTGGCCTTTCACAGAGTCGACTGCCAAATTTGAGACGACTTGTTCGGTAATCAAAGTAAAGCAAGAACGGCCGAGTACATAGCCTCGGTCCGTGAAATTGTACAGCAGAACCCGAGGCAGTCGATACGAAGGAGGATTCATAAGCCTCGGGTATGTCATATCCATACAACAAATAAATCAAACTCCGAACGTTCCGTGGAAATGACAACTTCTGTATAGTTCTGTATTTTGTATTCTGTATTTTGTACCTACTTAAAATGTCACCCATGTTCTGTATTCCGAGTGAAAGTGAATTGAAAACGAATTTCAATTTCACTTAAAATGAAAAGGCCTGTTCTACATTCCGAGTGAATTCAATTCACTCCGAATTTATTTGTGAAATGTCAAAATCAGCTGAAAGACAATTTGCATCATTTATTCAAACATTTTTTCCTGTGCAAAACAAAAATAGATTCACTATTATTATTAATAAGTGGTAGAAGGGACGAAAGTCAATGATAGAAAGTTAGTGAAAAAGTTTTTCGTGGTAAAGCCAACATTTTAGATCTTCCAGAAGCAGCGTAAGTTGAAATGAGGAATGAATTAACATATGGTCATGTTTGAATTGTTTGTAGTTTCAAAAGAAGCTTCAGACTTAACGAAGAAGCATTTGTTTTTTATTTTGGAAATAAATCCCTTAGTAAAAATCGACTTCAATTCCCTTAACACAAAACTTCTTCCTTAAATTATTTCATAAATTGCAACAAAACTTTTTTTTTGTCGGGAGCTCTTTTCTATTTCCTTGTAAACAACAATTTATTTTAATAAAATCAAAATGTCAAAGCTTTATTTACACGTTTGCAAATTGTCGCGCAAATGTAAAGTTTCACCAAACAAAACTAAGTGAATTGAATTCACTGTAAAACGCGTTGTATTCGAAATGTAGAACACGAATTTTCATCTCCGAAAACTCAATTCACAATCTTCATTTCGGGTGGAATTCAGAACACCAGCAACAAAAGTCATTTTATGCGGAATGCAGAACATTAAATTTCACTTTTGTTTCTCGAATTCACAATAAGTGAAATGCAGAACATGGGTGTGTGTTTTGCTTTAAAAATCTTGCTTTTAGGCATTTAGCCCCTTTCAAAATGTTAACAGAAAAATGAAACAAATGCATTTTTTTAAAATAATTTGATACCAAAAAATATTTATTTTATTGTAAGTAAAGTAGAAAACTAACAAAATAATGAAAAAAAAAAAACGGTTAACTTAGAAATAATGAGGTCAGTCTAATTATGAGGTTTCACTTGCTTGGAATTTATTTCTTAACGACTTTTTCTTCGCCAGCCTGTTCCTTAGACTCTTCTTGAGAATTCTCTTTCACATTCAGGTGTGCTGGTCCCGTTTGTTGAATTTGTATAACTTTCTCAGTTGACTTATCCTCGATAGCTGGCTTGGGAATGCTCACCGTCAACACGCCATCAGATGAAAGTGTCGAGATCACTTTGTCAGAGTCATAGTTCTTTGGAAGTTGGTATCTTCGAACAAAGTGACGCGAAATATATCCGTGATTATCTTCTCGCTCTTCATGTTTACCCTCTACGACTACAGCATTGTCCACCACTTTAACAGATAGTTCACTTGGTTTGAACTGCTGAACATCCATGCAAACCTGGAATCCATCTTTTCCTATATTTGATACTGTTCTACATCCCTTTGTTCTTTCCAAAGTCTGATCTTCCAAGCAGCTAGCCAAAACCAGAGGCAAACGTAAGGCTCTGGGACTTCTGTATTGTTGAATTTGATAAGGATTCAAGCCCAATCCGAAATCACTACCATAGTATGGCGACGATAAGGACATGGAGTCTAAAGTTTCAGCCAAATCCAAAAGCGTTTTCAATGAAGACATTTTGTATATTTTTTTTTTTATATTTGTTCACTGTAGATTACAAAACAAAACAGCTTAACTTGCACTTCAATTAAGAGAACTTGATTTTTCTTAGGGATTGTTTTCAAACAAACTGATGAAATTCGCCGGTTGTTATCGTATATTTATACGTTGCGCCCAATTACCAGAAATTTCTATGAAATATTTCTCTTAATACTCTTTATTATTTTTCAGCAAAACACGATATAAGAGAAGAGTACGTAAGAAATAAATACTTATATGTATGTGTATTGTTTTATGCTTTTCTGCAATTCTTGTTCTCTTAATTATCAATCGAAAGAGAGTCTTTATTAAATAATGAGAAGTTCCCCTTGTTTAGCTGAATAAAGAATCAAAAATAGAACGCTCAAGAAATTTCTGGCAAAAGATATTTTTCTACATAGGTATGTATGTGTTTATCTATTTATGCAAAAACAATCAGTGCAACTCATTTTTGTTTGAAAAAAAAACAAACGTTAAATGAAATTACTTCTTTCAAATTTCAAATTATTTGATTAAGTGATGCACAGCGAAAATATATGTACAAAGGAAGTTTAAAAATGTCTCCATGTTTAATTGAGATTGCTTTTGGATTTGGCTGAAAGCTTGGACTCTGAATCCTTCCCATAGAATCGAGAGATTTGGGATTGGACAGTGCAAAGACCTAAGGGGTGTAGAAGAATAACAAACTTAGGAACATCATATGGATTCCAAATTTGTATTGACGTTCAATTTGAAGTTTTTAAAGGAAATGGATGACTTAAAATATCTATTGATTCAAAATACCTACCTTTTTGTTTGGCCTTTAGTCCACAAGAATTGGCTTTTTGTCCTGGCGATCTCACATGGACTCATCAGTTGAGAGCTTGTCAATACACAAGTTTTATTTAATTCAGTGCATCTTACATCGGTATTTTGACTAAAAACCAATGTGAACAATATCAAGATTAAAATTCTTATTATTAATGCTGGAAGATTTTGCCCGTGGCCTGGCATTCTTTCTATATGAAGGTTAACTTCTGAATTTGCTTATCCAACGCCGAAGATAACAGACCTCTACGGACGTTATATTATGGCAAGACATCGTGATCAGAAACTTTTTGAAAACGTTCGTTTGTACTTAGCTTATCTTTATGATAAATCTGATTCTGTTTGCATTGATGGCAAAACCAAAACGAACGTCATTGTTTCTATCCAAAAAGAAGGCCTTTCAACTGACCCTTCAGACCTACAAAGCATTTACACTCGGTATCATGAAAGTTTTAACATCACACACTCACCAAAGTAACAAATGACCTCGGTACATTATGCGTCTCATATTACCTACAAACGTACATATTACCTTCAAATACTCGCAATAACTTCAAAAACTACATTAGCTCCCAACACAAATCTAGAAATTGATCAGAACATCAGTGTCTTCCAACCAAAACTATTAAGACTCCTAAACTAGAACCTTAAAATAAACTTCCAAAAAGCCTGTACCAAAATGTCAGAGGACTTCGTACTAAAACCTCATCTGTCTAACTACATTCTTCTACTCTACCCTACGATATTTTTGCACTAATGGAAACTTATCTTTTCCCTAGTACGAGTATTAATGGTAATGAACTCTTTAACCCCGACTTTAATGTTTTTCGTGCTTCTTTGGGTAACTATGTGTCTTTTGGCTTTTTTTTAGCAATTCATAATCGCTTCGACGTATCACTCTTCAAAATATCTGGTTCCTGTTCTTTTGAGTTTGTCTGTGTCAAATCAACAAAATTGCCCTTTATATTGTCTGCTGTTAAATTCGGCCTTGTCAGCCTATTCATTCTTACCAGCTTGCAGTTGATGTTCTTGATTCTATCTTCGTATCATCTGATTCATCGGATGTAGTCTTAGTTCTTGGTGATTTCAATTTTCCGAATCTCCAATGGACTATCTCTGATGATGAATCTCACTATTTGACTTTAACTTCCAGAACAGATGAAAAAAATCCTTCCTCCAGTCAATACGGGTTCCTTAGTGGTAGATCAACTACAAAAAACTAAGTTGATTTTGTCTGGAACAATTTGTGCTATTGAAAGTGGTTAAGAAATTGATGTTATCGGAACTGACTTTAGCAAAGCCTTCGATAAAATCTCGCACAATCTAATTCTCTTTAACTCTTATCCACCTACCAGCGGTCTGACAGACCGCAACAGTTTTTAAAATTCAAATATTTAAATTGGGCTTAAAACGGTTTGAAATAGGTTTTAAAAGGGGTTGACAGTGGGTTTAAAACAGGTTAACCCATTTAAACCTGCTTTAAACCCACTTGGGTTTAAACCCAATTTTTTACCCGGATTAAAAATGAGTTTAAACCCGGTTAAAAGCGGTTTAAAACGGATCAAATCTGAATTTTTAACATATTTGTAAGTTTTAACCCAGATTCATCCCATATCAACCTATTTTCAACCTGTTTTCAACCTGTTTTCAACCTGTTTTCAACCCATTTTCAACCTGTTTTCAACCCATTTTCAACCTGTTTTCAACCCACTTTCAACCCATTTTCAACCCATTTTCAACCTGTTTTCAACCCATTTTCAACCTGTTTTCAACCCACTTTCAACCCATTTTCAACCCATTTTCAACCCACTTTCAACCCATTTTCAACCCACTTGCAACCTACTTTCAACCCATTTTCAACAAATTTTCAACCCACTTTCAACCCACTTTCAACCCAAATTCAACCCACTTTCAACCCAGCGGATTACAGCGAAAAGACACCAGAAATTGTAGCTGTGTTTGGGAAGATCTGGCCCAATCAGTTAAATTAATTGGGACCAAGACAAATGGATGTTTGGATGGAAAAAAAGAATGTTCGTGATCTTTTGTTTTGTGCATTGATCCATTTCCATTGTAATTAAAGTACCTATTAGTCAAATACATAAATATAAAATACTCATACAGTCAAAATCGGTTATAACGAACGCGACAAGACTGAAGAATTTGTTTGTTATATCCGGTGTTTCGTTATAACTTCTTAATTTTATCGCGGTGTTTGAAAATGGTAGATTGTTGAAGCCGATACAGAAAACTCTGCCGCCAAACTTTTATTGAAATCACCAGCTTCCAGTCTTGAAATTATTGCAGATTTTTCTTCAATCGCCAAAACTACGTTTTCAACTCATTTTGAAAAAAAAATTAACACACTTAACCTTTCCTTATAATATAAAATATGACATCTCAGTTCCTCTCAGAAACAGAATGCGAAATTCGCGTATAACAAAAAAAAAAAACAGAAAAAAGGAAATGCACGAAATTTCCAATGTCTACTTATTTTTTTTTATTATTCGTTATAAACGATACATTTTTTAATTTTCAATTTAAAACAGTTCGTTATAAGCGATAGTTCCTTATAGGCGATATCGTTAAAACCGATATTTGGTTAGTACAATTAGCATGAACCTTGGTCGGGACTTAGAGATTATTTCGCAATAACCGATATTTCGTTATAACCGATGTCGTTATAACCGATTTTGACTGTACTGTGTTGTGTTTCAAAATTTTTTTTTCAATTTATTATTTTTTCGACACTTCAAATGGAAACAAAAAAAACTGTATGGAAATAGGTAGGGAACTTTATTCGATAGCTTTGATTTAAAAATCGGTGCATCTAATTACATTTTTAAAAAACGCTAGCGGATTATAATTGAAAAAAAATACTTTTTCTAAACAATAAATTACACTCCCTCACGGATTTGTCATGGTTTAAAATGCTTATGGTGTTTATTTTATAAAAAACTCGAAAATATATGGCATTTTCGATATATCGTTTAATTAGCACATCTCTGTCTGAAATTTATATCCATCGCAATGCGTCGTTGGATTTCTGTAAAATTTCTTCCGATGAAAGCTACATATTACGAACCGAAATTGAATTTCCCAAGATAGATGCGTTGCGGAGAAAGTTCCGCTACGACGGTTACTTCGATAGGGCCGAATAGGTATGAATATTTTTTAAGAAACAAATATCCACCGCATATAGGTAGATAACCAAAGTAAATTTAGGTAAAAAGCAAAATGAAATGAAACAAATTGTTTTATGTTTTGAATTAATTACTAAGAAAATTATTTATTTCATTTTAAGTTAAGTAGAAAGTTATTATTATAATTGAACATGGATAATTTGGAAATAATGAGGTCAGTCTAAAAATGAAGCTTTTTTTCCCAAAAACTCGGAAATTTAATTCTTGTCGACTTTATCTTCTACAGCCTTTGAGTCCTTCAACTGTTCCTGGGGATTCTCTTTCACATTCAGGTGTGCTGGTCCCGTTTGTTGAATTTGTATAACTTTCTCAGTTGACTTATCCTCGATAGCTGGCTTGGGAATGCTCACCGTCAACACGCCATCAGATGAAAGTGTCGAGATCACTTTGTCAGAGTCATAGTTCTTTGGGAGTGGATATCTTCGAACAAAGTGACGCGAAATATATCCGTGATTATCTTCTCGCTCTTCATGTTTACCCTCTACCACTACAGCGTTGTCAACCACTTTAACAGATAATTCACTTGGTTTGAACTGCTGAACATCCATGCAAACTTGGAATCCATCTTTTCCTAAATTTGATATTGTTCTACATCCCTTTGACCTTTCCAAAGGCTGATCTTCCAAGCAGCTAGCTAAAGCCAAAGGCAAAGGCAAACGTAAGACTCTGGGACTTCTGTATTGTTGAATTTGATAAGGATTCAAGCCCAATCCGAAATCACTACCATAGTATGGCGACGATGAGGACATGGAATCCAAAGTTTCAGCCAAATCCAAAAGCGTTTTTAATGAAGACATTTTCTATACTTTTTTGTCTATACTTTACTTTGTTCACTGTAGATTACAAAACAAAACAGCTTAACTTGCACTTCAATTAAGAGAACTTGATTTTTCTTAGCGATTGTTTTCAAACAAACTGATGAAATTCGCCGGTTGTTTTCGCATTTTTATACAATGTCCCCATTTACCAGAAATTTCTAAGAGTTTGTTCTTGCATATTAATTGTCAGAAAAATATTTTAGAAGGGGAAGGTAGGGGTTGTTGTGCTAAGAATTACCCTCTCTTGCAAATATTGTTCTCTTATTAATTAACTTTTATTTGGTATTAAGCAGTTTTCAGCTCTTCGTCTTCAGCTAATAGAAATATATAGAAGAGATGCAATAGCTTCTCTTAATCAATGGATGGTTGTTTTTTGTTTTGCTATAATTTATTTGTAGCGTTTTCTCTGTGTTGCCCTAGTTTATTTGAGAGAATTTTGGCTTCTTAAATAGTAAAAATGCATAATGTGAATGTGGTTTGTGGCCTTGTATATAGTAGGTATAAGGTCTCTTCTATTTTTTTCTTTAACTTTTATGTAATTTAGGATTTACATACATTCCATATATGTAAATGCATACATATTATAAATATCTATGTATGTACATCGTTATAAAAGAGAGTCTTATATATAATATGCAAGTAATCCCAATATTCCCCTCATTCAGCGCTGAATAAAAATACAAAAGAGAACTTCTAGTTAAATCCCGAAATTTCTGGCAAAAGATGCTTTTTGTATAAAATGCGAACAAACCGGCCGAATTTATCAGTTTGTTTGAAAACAATCGCTAAGTAAAGTTCTCTTAACTGAAGTGCAAGTTAAGCTATATTATTTTGTAATCTACAGTGAATAAATATACAAAAAAAGTATAGAAAATGTCTTCATTGAAAACGCTTTTGGATTTGGCGGAAACTCTGGACTCCATGTCCACATCGTCGCCATACTATGATAGTGATTTCGGATTGGGCTGGAATCCTTATCAAATTCAACAATACAGAAGTCCCAGAGTCTTACGTTTGCCTTTGGCTCTGGCTAGCTGCTTGGAAGATCAGCCTTTGGAAAGAACAAAGGGATGCAGAACAGTATCAAATATAGGAAAAGATGGATTTCAGGTTTGCATGGACGTTCAGCAGTTTAAACCAAGTGAACTATCTGTCAAAGTAGTGGACAATGCTGTAGTGGTAGAGGGTAAACATGAAGAGCGAGAAGATGATCATGGATATATCTCAAGACACTTTGTTCGCCGATACTCGCTTCCCAATAATTATGACTCTGAAAAAGTGATCTCGACGCTTTCGTCAGATGGCGTTTTAACAGTCAGCATTCCTAAGCCAGCTATTGAAGATAAGCCAGCTGAAAAAATAATACAAATTCAACAAACGGGACCAGCACACCTAAATGTGAAGAAGAATCCCCAAGAAAAATCCAAAGATATCGAAGCTGTTGAAAAAAAGAAGTAAATACAGGAAAGCAAAGGAAACCAAAAACCATAGACTGAATTCATCATTTCATAATTGTAATAATTCATTTAATTTAAATGCTTGATTAAAATAAAATTCATTTTTTTTTATAATTAATAAATATGAATAGTTTTTTTTTTAAATTTTGCAATTACATAGTAGAATTTTTGAGTTTCGAACAGTTGACTTTTGAAGCTTGCGTTCAAGAACATTTTGCAATTGCACTTTTGACCGCAAATGACGTTTTCGAAAACGGTCTACATTTTTTCCATTGATCAAAATTATTAGAAGTTTTAGTTTCTTATACAAATTCTTTTATAGGTACTTATTTTCATGCTTATTTTGACATTCTTATGAATAGTCTATTCGTTAGAATGATTCTATTCCTTCGAATGAACTTTCTTAGTTTTGAGATTCGAACGAATAACATTCAGTTGCGAAAGATAGCATAAAATGAACTTCAAAAAAAGATTCATTTTCATTGTAAGCTGTTTGACATTTACTATATTTCTATTCGAATTAGTATGACCGTTTTACATTTTTTTTGTTTCTAAACATTTTATAGATGTTGGATAAATAATCAAGAAACAAAATAAATAATACACTTTTTTATTATAAAGTAAAGTTTAACCATAAAGAACTACATATTTATTACATTTTTTGTGTCAACTCAGCTGTTTTGAAACTATTCTTTAAAAAAATAAGTTTTTCATGAAAATTTAAATTTTTATTTTTTTTCGTATACACTTGGTCACACTAAAATATCAACAACAAAAGAGAAGTGTTTGTGAAATGTCAAAACCAAAAGATGAAATCTTTGTTTATTTGTAATTGTTTTGTTTATTGTTTAATAATTTAAATTTCTTGGATAAAAATATGGCATTTGTGTTGTTTATAAATTAAGATGGTGTTGAAGAAGTGCAGAGGAGAAGGATAGTGGATGCTTTCTTTCTTTCCGTATCAACGCGGGGGGTAAAAAAAAACCCTTTGCTACCGCCGGGTTTTCTTCCATTATTTTAATTAACTTTTCCTTTTGTTCGCGGTTTTTCCAGTTGGAATGCGACCTTTTAACATAAAACAACAAAAAAAATAATAAAAGTAATTTATTTTCCATGAAATAATTAAAAAGTTACATGTTTTGTTGCTTACTCGACAGAAAAATTCAAACGACACAAAAATGACATTTAATTCTATTCTTTCGAATGTCAAAATTGAATTAGCTTTCGCAAATGAATGAACTTTCTTTGGATTGGGTGAACTTTCGATTTGTTCGACTAATATTCTAATCGCCGAGTCTCAAAATTAAGTTTCAACGAATTCGACTCACTTTCGAACGAAAGAGAATGTCAAAATAAGCACTATTGTCATTGTTTGATATTGATTTGATATTGGATGCTCTGCGCTTGCACAAAAAGTGGTAGGTTTTGAATTTAAGAGCTAAATTAAATGTTAAATATGCATTTTTTTTCCTTTTGTTATTGTGAAGTTGCAGTATTTGGTGAATATGTTACGATTGTGCGTATTGAGATTTTGAGAGAAAAACTTCTAAAATTGTAGCAGGGAGACAATACCGACAGAGAGTGTGACCTTGATACAAAGGCCGGTTTCGAAAACATCATCTGTGTCGAAAATGCATTTTCAAAATGTTCGGAAATTACAAACGAAAGTTTTTTTTTGCAAATACTGTGCATAGGTACTGTGTTGGGTATTGTTCAAGTCTGATAGTCATATGTTCGAAAACATTATTTGCGGTGAAGCTGTGTAGTAAAGGAATGTAGATATAGATACATATATCGTAAAACGCAAGTAAGAAGCATTTGCCCAAGCAAGAAGGTTGCATATTTGCCTATCATATTGTTTCTAGGTAGGAAGAAATGGCGACCACCACCGGCAGTCTAGTCCTGTGGTCCAATTATTTTTGAAGTGAGCCACTTTGATACCATTATTCGTATGAACCTGTGGATAAAATGGATATGGAAAATTGTGGACATTCTCATGGATTCATTCAGCTTGGATTAAGTTCCAAAATGTGGATCTAGTATAGGTTTTGATGTCTCTTATTTTGTGTTTACTATTGCACAATCATCCGGCTATTGGATTACTTACTCAGCCGGACCACCACACTCATCAGGCACCATCTACACTGTGCCAAGCTGGAGAGCTTATTAACTGGTGCTGAAACAGTATGAAATTTTATTGAGTGATCATCCGGCCCCTCGCACCGTAAACCTCCGTGAAAGCCCTCAGTCCGCTAGTTAGGAATCTGAGGATTCAAAAGGAGGGCATGGCACAGAAGTAACCGAAGTTCGTCCTAGAGCGACTTTGTCGTGTTGAGAAAAGAGATCAAGTCTTTGATCTTCATTTACAAAAGTTCGTCAGTTACGTCAAAAAATGCCCCTCCTAATGATTGTGCATTAAATTTGGACAGAGCAGCGCATTTGTATAGAGGAAATGGTTGACTCCTTGACTGCTTCATTTTTCCGTTGGTCTCCAGAGGTATTGGCCAGTGTCCGCTACAAGTAGCCACGATTCCAAGTATGTCTTACCTGGGTCTGCATATCAGATCAAGTGTTCGGGACTTAATATGGGTGGGCCAAATCTTTCTAGATTTAATGCAGTTAGTCAAACCGCTCCACCTTCCGTTTTGATTTGCTAAGAAATATTGAGAGAATTTTGCCCTTCATAAATGCGAGCGAAATGTTGATGTTGACTCTCTCAACAAGAAAATGACACTCATTTATTTTTCCAAAGAAGCGTTTTCGAGATATGAGCAAAAAACGTGTTTTTTCCTTTTCCATGTATAAGCCTAATTCTCAATAACGGTCGAACCAATTAACAAATACTTTATGTTTTTGAACAGATATTTTGTTTGTCTTTCCAACAGTATACGACTTGTGTAAATCGGCTCAACAATCATCAAGAAAAAGCCGTTCAAAGTTTCAAAAAACACGTTTTAGAAAATCGCTTGTTTTAAGTAATTCCGTAAGGATAGAAAAAAATTTTTAAAATACTTTTAAGATCTCAGGTGGAAGATATTGTTTTTACAAAGCTAAAACGCACAACATCAATGAAATCGAATAATAAAGGTGGAAGTTATAAAACATTACGTGAAGGCAGATCATTTCAGGTTTTTTTCTTTTTTTCATAATTTTTATTTAAAATATGAATATGTGTTGAATCTTCGCGGAGCTGCATCCAGCAGCAGTGACTCATCATCCCTTGGTCCCAAAAGCCCTCATAAAATTTCATTGATTCCATGATTGCAAGGTCGAAGGTCCTGGTGGAATCTTTCACCTTGTTCTTCGCTTTCAGCTCCTAAGTTCGAGGTAAAAGTTTCCAAATTGCTGCAGGAAGTGCATTTTCAAAGACATGCACGCACCTGAAAGGAATACAAATATTTTAATTTTACTTGTCAATAGAATTCATTGGTTTTGAAACAATAATCTGCTAAATACTCACCGATAGCATGAAATGAAGAGCATCATTTTTTCACGTAATGTTTTATAACTTCCATCTTTATTATTCGATTTCATTGATGTTGTACACAAGTCGTATACTGTTGGAAAGACAAACAAAATATCTGTTCAAAAACATAAAGTATTTGTTAATTGGATCGACCGTTATTGAGAATTAGGCTTATACATGGAAAAGGAAAAACACGTTTTTTGCTCATATCTCGAAAACGCTTCTTTGGAAAAATAAATGAGTGTCGTTTTCTTGTTGAGAGAGTCAACATTAGTCTAGAAAACACTTTTTTTAAGTACTTTTTTTGTGTAAGCTAGTGAAATTCAATTCCCCCTCTAGGGAATCACCGAAGACCCTTAACTACCGAGATTGAAGAAAATAGGTCCAGTGGTTTAGGCTGTAGATCGAGGTACAGACATACATATGTACGTACGACAGACGGAATTTTCAGACCCACTTTATTCGTCTTCGCTATCATCGTAATGTCAACTTTGATCAAAATCTCGAGTTCGATTTTTTTTCACAATACAGAACTCCCTATAGTACCTATGTATATCGCAAGTAAAAATTCGAAATTAAGATATAACTGACTTGTACCTACCCTAGAACCGTTTTTTTCAAATTTTGAATTTCTCACTATCGACATAACCGATTTATGGAATTTTTTTTTATAGAGAAGCTTCTAAAAAGTTTGAAAAACATTGCATTTCAAGACTGAAAAAAATGCTTTTTGAATTTTAAGAACAAAAAACAACTTTTTTGACAATTCGATACCTCATAAACGGATCAATTTTTTCTGGAAACTTAATTTTTATACGTATGATGATAAAAACTTTAACTTGACGAACCAATATTTTTTCTTAAAAATGTTTTTAAAATTTTGTATATATGTAAAATCTTATCTTTTTTAAGAAACTTATAATTTTTGTTCTTACATATGTAGATTCATGTTTGCTCATGCTCACCCATCAAAATCTATCAGATATTGTAAAAAGTGTAAAATTTAGTTTCAATCTAAAAAGTTTACCCACATTTTTGTAGAGCGCATACAACACAACTTTTAGTTTTCTTAAAAGTAAAAACATAAACTTCTATTCAAAACTGTAAAGAAACTTATGTGGTTTTCTATTGTTAAAATAAATCAATTTATTTTCAGTTTATATGTATCTGCCAAATCTGCTGATTTGAGCAAGTTTTGAATTTCATTGGGCAAAAAAAAAATAATTTATTTTTTCGATTCAAAATTAATTTTACAAATCTAAATTTTTCGACAGATTTACCCCTTTTTTTACCAATGTCAAACAAATTGTCAGCCGTCACCGTCAGTATGCAAATGTGGGGTAAAGGTTTGTTTTATTTAATTCAATTGCGAAAATTATACCCAAAATTATTCCTAGTAAGAAATGGAAGCAGCTTAAAACTATTCGAACAATTCATCGAGCTCATATTACTCTACTGAAAGTAAATTAAGGAAGATTTTTTTTTAGAAATAATTAGATAGATACAAAATAACATACAGTTTGGGCCATCTAGTGGTTTCTTTTTAAATCATAGGTTATTTTGACACTGACAGCTGTTTCCCGCTCGAAATCTTGACAGAAAGTCAGTATCATACCTCCACGGAAGGAAGTAAGTCGCTTTACGCTTGAACAATGTTGGAAGATATTGAAAACTTATTTCAAAAGTAAGTGCTGTGTAGTACGTTTTTTTTTTTAAAGAAGTTTTGGCCGAAATAAAGCAAAAAGTTCCTGAGACTGGTATGCTAGTTGACAAAAATCACGGTCCACGTCATCGTACGGTGCGCACAGACGAGAATGTGGCTGCTGTGGCCGAGATCGTGAGACTCGACATCGATCTCAACAATTCAACATTTATTCGCTTATAACGTCCAATTGACTCAGCAATTGAAGGCGCACGACCATCTGCATCGTCATCGCTTGAACGACGACGCCGACGTTGTGTTTGTGTTCCATAATCAATGGAAATGTTTGCTCTTATTAATAACGCCATAATACATAAAGAAAATTAAATTTTGTTTATTGTATTGCATTTTTAAAAAGAGGCTGGGTGCGACCCACACTGATAACTTCCCATTTGTGGTCTTTATTATTTCGGTTCCAAACATTTTAATTGAAAAAAATTTAAAAACGAAATATTCAAATATAAAAGATATGGTTTGGTTATTGATGGAAGGGTACTTACAAAATATATCCGCTCTAAAACTAGATATATGTCAAATATAAACCATTTGTTAGAAATTGTTTTATGTATAAAATTAAAAAATGGCAAAGTCAATATCATTGCTCGTTCTCAAGATATTCTAGTCGAAAAACAAATATTACAACTTTTTAATAGATTTTTTTATATTTTTTATATTTTTTATCAAACTTTCAATTCCATACTTGTCAAAATTTAACCATATGTTAATAATTGTATTATGTCGATACCTTCCCGTAAGAATGTACTAAGCGAAACTTTTTTCGAAAATGACTTTTTGATGAGGAAATATACTATATGTTAAGTTAAGGGCCACGTTTTGGCCTGGGATTCGCCAACCTATTATGCATGAAAAGGAAACTAGAGTACAAATAAAAAAATTTATCAACTGCATTGTTTTCTCATTAAAATAATGTTGGCCCCTGAAATTTGTATTATCCGCCAAAAAAATTATGCTAAGCGACATTAATAAAGATCTCATTGTCGTGAGCAAAAAAAAAATTTGTTAGAAGTCACTTAGTTTAACCAAAATTGTCTCTTAGCACACTATGATTCAACTAGAACTTTCTTCGTTTTTTTCGTTTCCTGAAAAATTTTAGAAATGTCGCTTAGTATACATTCTTACGGGAAGGTATCGATATATAAAACAACATACTTTAGAAGGCACTATCGGTGTTCATTCCCAAGAAATTTGATAAAAATACAATTTTAACTAGTTTTCACTAGAATTTTTAATAGTTTTTTTATTTAAAAAAAAACTATTACTTCAATATTTGTCAACATTTTATCAATTGTACAAAATTATACTATGTATAAAATAAACTAAATTAGTAGTCAATATCACTACTAGTTCTCGAGAAATTTGAGTCGAAAAACAATTTTTACCAATTTTCAATAGAATTTTATATAGTTTTTTTATTTTTTGTAAAAAAACTGTAAACTGATTTTTTTTGAAATTTTCACCAGTTGTCAAACACATTATTTTTCGTAAAATAAAATTATTTTGAGTTTCAAATTGTTTTCCGTTCTTAGAATATCTGGGTTATGAAATTTTTTTTTTCAGTTTTTTTTATTTAAAAAATAACGGTATGTTATTTTTTTTCCAAATTCATACCAAATCTGTATGACCTTATAATGAGTACATTGAATTTTATTTGAAATCAATAGCATTATTTTTTCGTGAGATATTTGAAACTAACCAAAATTTTTACTTTTTTTTTTTTAAACCGTTATAGTGAAAAAACTACTCACTGAATTTTAATAAACGCCCTTTCAGCCTCTTTCGAAGTTATTATCTATTAAACAAAATTTATTTGAAGTCGATATCTTTAGTCGTTCTTGAGATATCGACGACGAAAAATGGTACAAGAACGTACGGACGTACGAACGTACGAACGTACGTACACACACACACACACAGACATCTCTCTAGAAATGATTGATATAGCCTCTAGGTACCTTGAAACGTCGATTTTCAATTTGACAAATCGGACCGATTACAATAACTCCCTATGGGAAGTTAAAAAGAAGCTTGTATTTGCACCACCCCTTACAAAAATAAAACAATTTGATGGAAATCTGAATTTGCCAATGGAAAACCCTATTAATATCAGTCAAAAACGTCTCACTTAGAAATCGTTCAGCTCAACAGGGTTTTTTTGAACAATAAATTGAGAATTTGAGAGTAAGGGCTTAGGTGCAGATGCAGAACATACCTAAGTACTTTCTCTACTAGGTCAGTTCAAAAGTTTATTGATTTTTTTGACATAAATATGTATATGTATATAGGACTACATTATGTATAATTATATGAGTGCATACGAAATTCATCTTTTCAAACCTTCTTTTATTCCTTTATTATCAGATATATTGACAGTGATAATGATCTAGCTAAGCAAATTTAAGAAATTTTGACAATTTGTCAAATTGTCAAACGTTTTTCAAATGTGTTTTGGACGATATATTGCCTTCTTTTTTCAGCTCTTTTTAGTAAAAAGATATTTTTTTTAACTTTGGTAAACATCAATACTATTTATTAAAGTTCTCACAATTTTGTGTAGTACTTATATATGTATGTACCAGCACAAAGATAGTGTATGGTTACATTTATGTAATTTTGTAAATAAACAATTAAATATAGACATAATGCTCGTATATTGCAATATTCGTTTTGAACGGTTTCTAAGGAAACTCTATTATTATTAAATACAATTGAAATACAATTTACTGACTACCATTTGTGACAGTCTCCTCCTCAGCTTTATCCTCTCCGTTTTCCTTAACATTCAAGTGAGCTGGACCAGTTTGTTGAATTTGAATTACCCTTTCGCTTGGTGTTTCTTCAGCTTTTGGCTTTGGAATGCTTATAGTCAAAACTCCATCAGAAGACAATGCCGATGCAACTTTATCAGTATCGTAGTCCTTTGGTAAGGCATATCGCCGAACGAAATGTCTAGAAATATATCCATAGTCATCTTCGCGCTCCTCATGCTTGCCCTCGACCACCACAGAATCGCCGATGACTTTCACCGATAGTTCACTGGGTTTGAAGTGTTGCACATCCATGCACACCTGAAAGCCATCCCTTCCAACATTAGATACTACGCCATCTGTATTACCCTCAGCTCGTTGGTCTAAAAGTCTTCCTGCAGCTAAAACAACGGCAAGAGGAAGTTGAATTGATGCTTTTGATTGAGGACGATGAATGTGACGTGGTTGGAGGCCTAGTCCAAAGTCTCCTCCATAAATTGGTGAGATGTTGGATGGTTTGGAATTTTCAATATCCCTAATTTCATTAAGAACACTCAATAAGTGTGACACAGACATTTTTTTTTTAATTTTTGGTTCAATTTATTTTCTTTTAAATTAACGAATGCGCCGTTCAATTTACCACGCTAAATAACTGTATTGTACTGATTCGAGCTGAACCACTTTTCAGCTATTTATAGGGAAATCGATTCGTTGCAGCAGAATCACAACACAACTGGCAAAAAAGAAATTTTAGATGGTTCTAGAAAAGTGGTAGGTACATACTAACATAAAAATTGTTGTTGTCCTTATAATATTTATTAAGCTATCTGAATTTATTTCTTCAGCTGTGTTTTCGGGCTTATGCGCAGAAACTGCGAAAACTCTCTTCCAATATAGGTATTGTGCTCTTTTATTTGTATTTAAACATGGAATATACCTATCCATTTCCACAGCTGATTCGGGTACTAATAGATAATATTGCAATGGAGTGAAAAAACTGTAGGCTGTAGGTATCCACATAAGAAATAGCCAAGAAGAATGCACCCTTATTAAACCTATGGAGCATTTTCAGCACTGAATCTAAAACAGAGGTCAATGCGATTTAAGTTGATGCCGATGCCGATGCCGGCCGGTTCTTTTGTAACGAAACCTGCTTAAGTTAGGTATTCGGTTGCACTTTTTGTGCACGTTATTCTATAAATCTTATGAGCATATATGCAATAAGAACAGCTCACATAAGAAAAAAACCGGTCGGTGTAGTTACCTACAAAAGTACAACGACCGGTGACTGGGCGAGTGACGATGCGAGTGTATTGTTAACCGGCTTTTTTTTATATATCATTCTAAGGTTTGAGAACTCTATTCAGCAAGCAAATGTAGCCCTTTAGCATGTATCCAAGATTGCACATCAGAGACTCCAAACTCCAAGTCCTCATATCAACTGAAATATGTAGAAATGTAACAAAGAGAAAATCCAAGCTGTTAAGGGTACAGTCAGCCTAAATCAAAAGTATACTCCTTTGGATAAGTTTGGGAAAGAAACAGATTTGGTAGTGCATCAAAAAGTAAATGAGACATTTAAAAAAAATATTAGCTGATACAATTTTTATTGCGTTTAACAGGTTTGTTTGTTGAGCCCTGAAATCACCCTGGGGTCGCTCCAAATCATTTTTTGAAAAACGTGAAGTCACCCTGGTAAGTAAATTCTGTGTTTTTTGAGACCTGGGTTCACCCTGAACTTGCCCTGAAGTAGATCTTGGTATTTTGCTGGGGTGAGTTCAGGTAACGTTCAAACTGTCAAAAGTCATATGAGATTTCATATCTATTTCTTCTGTTGTCGTTTGTTGATTCGCATGTTGCATGTTATTGCTTAGGTTTGCAATTAAATGTTTGTTGTACTCATTAGATGAAATATTCAGCAAAAACGCAAAATTGTTTTTGTACATTTTAAAAACTAATTTACAACAAATTGAAAGTTTTATCAGAACACAGACTTATTTGTTTCCTGCTTTTAGTTGTCAATAAAACAATAGACAGCCCTTGGGTGTTTTTTAAAAACCGAAAACCCGATTTCTGGCAGGAGAATTAAGATCCAGTGGTATCGTTTCTTTAGATTTGCATCATATACATATGTAAATTATGGTGCCGTGAAATAAGGCCAAGTGAAATAAGGCCAAGTGAAATAAGGCCAACTTTCAAAAATTGGTCTTAGTGCACTTTGATAAAGTGAAATAAGGCCAATTTTCAGTAGTTGGTCTTACTTCACTTTGACAAAGTGAAATAAGGCCAAATGATTTTGAGAAATAAGACCAAATTCTTCTTATTTCACTTTTTGAAAGCGTAATAAGAGCAACTGAATGTATTAAACGGTGCCGTGACATAAGGTCAAGTGACATAAGGCCAAATTTGTTTGTATGTTTTGTCTTGAGCAACAGTACCTTGGGTGGCCCGCTTCGCGGGTTTTCAGGATTTTAACTCCCTTTTCGGGGCTCACACCCGCTCACGCAACTCCGTTGCTCCGCTTAGGGTATGTACAGTTGCCAGGCAGGCACCTGTAGCAACAGTTTTGTATTTTACATTAATTGGAGTAAACAACTAACAGTTATGTACTGCTGCTCAAGAAAACTGTTGCTACAGGCGCCTGCCTGGCAACTGTACATACCCTAAGCGGAGCAACGGAGTTGCGTGAGCGGGTGTGAGCCCCGAAAAGGGAGTTTAAATCCTGAAAACCCGCGAAGCGGGCCACCCAAGTTACTGTTACTCAAGAAAACCCAGAACATCGGCCCCCTATAAACAATAAATTATGTATTATACGAATAAATAATACTTATAAATGAAATGAATGAAATGAAATAAGTATAAAAATGCAGTTCGGCCTTATTTCGCTTTATCAAAGTGCAATAAAACCAACTGTTGAAAGTGAAATAAGACCAATTTGGCTTTACTTCGCTTTGTTAAAGTGCAATAAGACCAACTGCTGAAAATTGGCCTAATTTCACTTTGTAAAAGTGCAATAAGGCCAATTTTAGAAAATTGGCCTTATTTTACTTGGCCTTATTTCACGGCACCGTAAATTATTGAATTTTGAAAGGATGAATGAAATAATGAATAATAAACTGAGATATTACACTGCGACCTAGTTCTTTTTCCAAATCTATTGCTTTTAGAAGCATTTGGGGCATCTTCAGAGAGGAAAGATCGCTCTCTTCTATCTGGTATCGTCCCAGATTATTTTTCCTTTGATGCATAAGTGGACAACATTTGTATAGTATGGATGATGAAAATCGTAAAAAGCATACAAAAGTCAAAAACCATTTCCCAAACGCAGTAAAAATGTTTGGTTATTTGTCAAGAACCTAAAGAATTCAACTTCGGTTCCAGGGCTCACCTATAAGAATAACCCGATAACTAGCTCTTCAAATAAGGCAACTTTGCTCGCAACTCATTTTGCTGCTAGCTCTTCGTTGCCTGACAGCAAATTGCCATTCCTATACTTACATTCAAAGAAAAAGTGTATTTCCGCAAGCGTACAGTTGCAAGAGCCCCCTTCCAGATCTTGGTATAAACAAATCCAATGGTCCTGATAGTATATCCCCCATTCTTCTGAAGAGGTGTTCTTCATCATTGCCAAAACCATTTCGTAAGCTCCTATTGTTCTGTAATCTTCTTTGAAAGATCGAAAACACCCTGTTCCTTATAAGGTGACCCATTCTCACCTCATCTTAACGACATATTGCTTTTACGTCCCTTCTTTCCAAGGTCATGAAATGATCAATCATCAGCTCAAGAAATTGTATCTTGAAGATTAAATGTTTCTGAATGACCAACAATACGGCTTTTGCAGCAATCGTTCCACTGGTGATTTGATGGCATATCTCAACTGGAACTGATCTTAACATTGTTTTGGAGAAAGTAAGATTATTGCGCTTGATTATCTTATCTGATTATAGGGTTTGGCACCAGCCTCTCTTTGGTATCGTTGGATACGAAGTTACTTTCTAGATCATCCATTACATGTTGTATCGGACGGTTTCAAATCTGATCTTCACAAAATAAATGCTGGTGTTCCCCAGGGCTCCGTTTTGTTTCCGACTCTCTTACTCATTTTTATAAATGATCTCTTGTCTGAAACTTCTAATCCACTTCAAAGACGACTTTACCCTTAGATTCTCATACTTATTCTTCTATCTCCTTCGATAGTGCAATTGCAACGGTATCGTATGATAAGCTCATGAAACTCCGGTTTTTAAGGCATTGTTAAATGGAATTTAATGCTTCGAAAACTCAATATGGTATCTATTGTCGTTGAAGTAAGATGTACCCCTTATGACATTGTCCTTTAATTAGCACTTGCATCAAAGAAGCCGAAAAGCTCTCGGTATGTGTGTCAACGACGATTTTCGTTGAAATGACCACATTATGAAAACCGCCAAAAAACCTGCTAAATTCTGAGGATTTCCATATCGATGTAAGAAATTTTTCACCCGTTCCTATGTGGCTACAATTTATAAGGCGTTTATACGTCCAAAACTTGAGTGCAACTCATATCTTTGGCCAGGTGCAGTGTTCAATGAGAATATTATGTTTTTTTCAGTTATAAATTTCAATAAATAAATTTGATTTTCTAGGATGCTGAAAAGTGTTATAAGTTCAGATTCATCATATGGACCAAAACGCGGACTGTTACGTTACATTCATACGCATATTTCAATACAAATTTACCTGAAAATATATGAAACTGAATACTTTTTCAATATTTATTATTTTTTTCTCAAAATAGACTTCCTAATTAACATTTTCTATTAATTTAAAAATCAGTGAGGCCCTGTCATTTAAACGCTAAAAATGTTTTAGCAGGACTGTTACGTTACATGAATTTGGAAGTAGATTTTGAGGTTGCATTACATTATGCAATAAGTCTGCTCTTTTAGTGTACTATTTCAAACGTGAGGTACGAGGTTTCTGAGATTAAGAAAGGAAGTAGCAAATAAAATATTAATTACACTAAATGCTGTATTTTTAGATTCTGTGGAAAGAAAAATGTTGGGACTGTTACGTTACATGAAAAGACTGTTACGTTACACGTGCGATCTTGGCTCTTTTAAGAGTTAAAGTCAGCATCGAAAATGGCCAAAATTGTTTTTTTTATTTTAGAGTTATTTGGTTTTCTTATCGTTAGACATTAAAAAAGGGTAACTTATGTAGCATACAAATTAAATAAAAAACAAAAAACTTTATTTTTTCATTATAGGTAAGTACATATCGAAATTGTGGCCATCTATTAATCCACTAACTTACTTTAAGTATTTCCAGATAAATTCATCAATCATTCATTGTACTAATTTATTAAGTTTGTTTATCGAATTTAAACAAACTTTTAGTATAAATAGTGCTTTGTAAATAATTATAAATCAATTCTAATTTGGAATTCAATAACTTTTCAAACTTTTCCGTCCTTTTTAAACTATGTATTTACATACATATATACAGCCTTATCATCGTATCGTTACGATCGTAACGTTTATTTCCTTCATGGTATCTGTTTCGTAACGGAAAAAACCGACGTTTACTAACTCGTGTATTTGACGTAAACGCCAATAAATTAATAAAGTGTTGATTCGTGTCAAATAAGCAAAGAAGAATCATGGATAGTGCAGCAGTGTTATTGGAAGCGGAAAGATATGAATAAAGAAAATTAAATAAAGAAAAAAGAATATTCTTAAGAAATATATCAAATATTTTCTAACTCAGATACAGCGTAATTATAAATTATAAAAGTTTATTCGTTTTTAATTTTTCTTTGGAAAATTTTCCACTTATAATTTGCTGTCGGAGAAATCGGAAATCAAATATCTTCATAAATCGCATGAATTCACCATGCGTTGCTGCCATTTTGACATTTCATCGGCATGCAACGCAAGGATTTGACATTTTCAACGCACACAAACTTTATTTTCGTAGATTTTTCAGATTGCCCTATCGGAACGGCTACAATCATACAAAATTCGTACATTTCGTAGAAATCGGAGAAAATTACGTTCCGATCGGGTACGATGATAAGGCTCATAGTTTTTGTTCTTTTGGGTCTTACTAAGCTTTCCCTAAACATTAGAAGTATGATTGAGGTTATGAAATCAACATAGTTACAATTTTTTAATTTGAAACGAAAAAAGACTGTTACGTTACAAACTGTTTTCTGTTCTAAACAACGGCATTATTTAGTACACAACAGAATTATTATTTTATTTTTAAAATAGACTAAAACTACTCGGAGAAAATATGGTTTTACTAGCGGCCCGGTACGTGCTTCGCTACGTAAAAAGTGAAATAATAAAACAATTTAATTGTAACATCAAATTATTAATTTATTCAAACAAAAAAATATTTTATTAATTGCTAGCTATTTTAAAACTTAATCCAAAACATTTGGATAAACAATATTTTTTGTTTTTCCATATCAGTTGGAATCGTAGGGATACGCGGTATCAAACAAACTTCTCCTTTTGATTTAGCAGTTAGGATCGTAGCTTCAATCAAATTTGGCAATAACTTTTTCACTGCCAATCTGGTGCCATTACACAGTTTTGGTGGATTAATATTTCGCAACAATATAATCAAAGAACCAACTTTCAGATTCAAGCAATGCGGTGGTATACCGGCCGGTTCCAATGAAGTTAAAAATTCAATTGGATAATTCATCTTGATACATGACACTGTCAGTTGGCAACTGGCAGTTTCGCTTGAATTTGAAAATTATTGGCATTGATATGAATGTTCTTGGGTGCTAAAATGGGGCGTTTTCTCAACCAATCATAATTTCTGTAATTCTGAAGAATATTCGGAAAAACACATTCAATCAATTTATCTATCGATTGCGCAATTGTACAAAAATTGTTTGGTACAGCGATCAATCCGTTGGTACTGTCGATTTATATTTTGCCATCACCAATTTCTAACAATTGTTTTGAAAATTCATGGGCAGCTAGATCATATTGTAGGTGAATATGCATATTAATGTTCTGTGTCAATTTTTGTACATACATATCTCCAAAGAATTGATGACTTCAAACAGGCATTTATTTCATCAGCAGGAGTTGATCGAGGAATGACAGGCAATATTTGACGAAAATCCCCTGACAGTATTATCAAAGCACCACCAAAAAGCTGTTGATTACCACGTAAATCTTGTATTGTTCGATTAAATGCTTCTAGTGATTTTTTATTCGCCATTGTAAACTCATCCCATAAAATAATTGACGTTAATCGCAGAACTTTTGCCATAGCAGAATTTCTCGAAATATTGCAAGTTGTAGTTTCAATCACCTGTGCATTCAATGGTAATTTTAATGTAGAGTGTGCAAAAATTGATTATCAGCGTCGGGGTATGGCAATAACGAACCAGCTTGATGATAAATCTGGCCCTGAATCTGTAACATGTATGCAATTTTAGGTAGATGTTGGATCAGAATTTTTAAAACTATCGAATACTTTATGATTCAGATTGATATAAACATGGGACAGTCCTGTTGAAGTATTTACCTTAAACGTCGGCATAAAATTATCTCTAATAATTTTAGTAGCGCCAAAAGAAGTCATTTGAAATGCCGAATTGTATAGTTCAATATGACTCAAAAAGGGATTCAACGTTTGAAATGTCCCAAAAATAAGTGAATGCAATGGTTCGGGTGGAGTTTCTAATGCTGGCAATCTCACTTTGCCCATTAGCACAACACATGCCGGGCAGGGTTCGAACCTAAATCTACTCCTACGCTCCGATTTTTCGAGATTCACTCCACTTTTTCCACACAGACAAATTGTCTTATTTATATACAAATATGACATTGTTGAAATAAACCATTAAACCTTTGTTAAAAATTCTTTCTGAATTTGTAATTTGTTTATTTTTACAAAACAATTTTTGAAAATAATACTAAGTTTTCCAATGAAACCTGTGATTTATTTTTCTTTTTTGCTAATACTTTTTTTTATGTTCATATACTCGTACATACATACATATGTATGTTTTAATTTTCCTGAAAAGTAAGGATTTTCTTTTTGTTTCAAATCTACTCCGAAAATCTTGCATTTGCTCGACTTTTTTTTTCAAATTTGCTCCGACATTTTATGATTCAGGTTCGAACCCTGATGCCGGGCGTTTCACCTGGAAAGTTAGCCGCATCACAATGTGGACATTATTGCGTCCATCATTCCAATGTATCCGTACATACTATAATTAATTTGACTGTTGTAATTAAAAGCAGCACGCATCATTTCAGCCAAAGGAGCACGACGTATTCGTGATCGCCGTGCAAGATTCAGTACAGGTACAGGGTCAACAGATCTATTTCGTGCATTACGTTCACGCTGCGATGCATTAGCATGTGCACGTTCATCTGCAGTCTGTGATCGTCTTAGTAATGCCACATCATTTGCATTACGCGTTCGCCGACCTATATTTGTTCGCCCGGCTCGTGGCATTATTCCTTCATATAAAAAAGAATAAATCAAATTAAAAACAAATTGCTACATTAATAGTGGTGTATCAGTATCGCTAAAAAACTGATAAAAGTACACGCACACATATACATAGTACATTTGAACGATTCAATTTGACAGCACAATCCATATATGAAAAAAGTTTCAATTTGACAGCAAAATCTCCACTAACAAAATGATCCGACATTTATTGAATTCATTTGTTACAAAAAGTGTGATAAATGAAGAACCGCTCCACCGATTTTGTGCAAACTTCACATAAACCATCTACTACATAGTCCGAACAAAGCCTAAACATTTGGTTCGGATAGGTGAGCCCGTTCTTGAGTTATAAAAACACAACGAAAAGTGGCATTGATTTTTATATATAAAGATTAATATGTTGATATAATAGAAACTGGAAAAATAAACTTTTAAGGTTCTTGGACTGTTACGTTACATCAAATATTGCGGTGGGTTTCTTTGTTATTTTAAATGCTGATTTCAATTTGTTTTTCCAAATATTTAAGCCTTATACTTTCAACAAAACTTACTTAATGTGACCAAAACGGATAACACTTAAATATCTAATTTTGAATTAATAAAACTTACCATTTTGTTTCGTTTTGTATTTTATTTTTTTTTTTTATTTTCAAGGAATCAAAGAAAAACGTGTTTATCGCGAAGTAAGTAACGAATATCTCTTTGAAAAGCCCGCGAAATTTGAAATATTTTTTTTTTCTTTGTGGTTTCGTTTTTCGCGTTTTGGTCCATATACTTAACCAGATCTCCAGCCTTTACTGATGGGTCTCTTGAAAAGCGTTCAAAATCACTGATATTTAAACTTTTGGAAAATCATGTTTTAAAATTGTAGTATCTGGCAACACTGATGATATATTAAAAAGTAAGAAAGAAGAAAAGAAGAAATAAAGAGGCACTTGTGTGGCAGCCATAACAGAGGACGGATGTATTTTACAATAATAAAATGGACTACGCGGATAATATGGCGGTCAGCCATCAGACGAATAGGGGGAACAACATGTAGCATACGAAAACATGCACGTGCCGTAACTATTCGGGACTGGTGGAAGTGTGATCATAGCCTCTTCGCGGCGGCCGCTAGAAACAAGACTTTTAAAAAAGGTTTGGCTAATATGATCAGGCTGGTTCCTCAGGTTGGCGACAGGTTAATTCCCTGTCCCGTAAAACTAAAAGAATTACGAGACCGACAACAAGCCTCGGAAACGGACTGATCTCACGACGACAACCCACGCAAAGAAAAAGGAAAAACGATTTACGAATTTTCTTATGGAACGTAAGATCGCTCTATAGAGCTCGAGCTGCTCAGCAGCTAGCCGATGCCCTGTCAAAGTATAAAGCTGACATAACAGCTCTTCAAGAAATCAGATGGACAGGGAATGGTGTTTTACAGAAGAAAGAATATGACATATACTACAGCTGTCATACAAAACACCATGTGCTCGGGGTAGGCTTCCTAGTCAGCGAAAAAATGAAGTCTACTATCATCGGCTTTAACGTTATAAGCGAAAGGCTATGCACCCTTCGTGTGCGAGGCAAATTTACGAACATCAGCCTCATTAACGTTCACGGACCTACGGAGGAGTCCTCAGACGAAGAAAAAGAGACTTACTACGAACAAGTCGAGAGGGCCTTCAATGCCTGTCCAAGGTATGATGTTAAAATCATCCTTGGGGATTTGAACGCAAAAATAGGTCGGGAGCCGGTATTCAGGCATTACGCAGGCACCCATAGTTTGCATGAGAACACTAATGACAATGGACTTCGAGTCTTAGAATTGGCAGCATCGAAAAACATGGTCGTTGCGAGTACCAGGTTCCCGCGTAAAGATATCTACAAAGCCACCTGGATATCACCTGATGGAGTCACTCGTAACCAAATAGACCACGTGTTGATAGACCGTCGCCACTACTCGAACTTGATGACGGTACGAACGTACCCAGGTGCCAATATCGACTCGGATCACTATCTTGTTGGTACGGTTTTCCGAGGGCGGATTGCCTTGCGAAGACGCATTGCATCCGCCGATCAGGTTCGAATCAACACGGCTGCCCTGCGCAATGAAAACACCAGTAACACCTTTGGTAATGCGTTAGGACTCGCCCTAGAATCACTTGATTTAGGGAGAGTAAGTCCTGGAGCCAGTATGCTGGGCGTAAATGAGAAGTGGACACGCCTTAAGAATATTGTCATTAGTACTGCCAACTCCATCTTAGGCAGCAGTCGTAAAAATCGGAACGACTGGTTTGATGATGAATGCAAGCTAGCGACTGAACGTAAGAATGTTGCGTACCGAGCAATGCAACAATCTCATAGAACGCGGGCACGCGAAGAGGAATATAAAGAGCTCAGAAGAATAGAAAAACGGCTACACAGACAAAAAAAATCAGCCTGGGAGAAGAACCTAATCTGTGAAATAGAAAATAGCCGAGAGCGAGGTCCGCACCAGGCGCGGAAGTTCTACCAATCCGTCCGAAACATGACGCAGTACACACCACGCTGCACATACTGCAAGGACGGGGAGGGAAATCTGATCACCGATCCTGAAAGCATACTGGAGCGATGGGAAGTGTACTTTAATGAATTGCTAAATGGTCAGCTCACTGCAGAAGTGGAGGCTCCACTACTACAAGAAGAATACCCTATGTTGCCGCCACCAAGCATAGAAGAGGTTGAGAAGGCTATAGGCCGGCTTAAACAGAACAAAGCCCCGGGAGCCGATGGCATACCAGCCGAATTATTCCATCACGGCGGGCCAGCCTTACGTCAAGCAATTCATGATATTATAGTACACGTATGGGAGCAGGAAGAAATGCCAGAAGACTGGCGAAAAGGTTTAATATGCCCCATACATAAGAAGGGAGATGTCACAACGTGCAGCAATTATAGAGGTATCACGTTGTTGAGTACCGCCTATAAGATACTCTCCTCTATCCTACAAGACCGGATAACCCCATACGCTAAAACCGTTATCGGACAATATCAGTGTGGTTTCATTCCAGGCAAATCAACAACTGATCAGATATTTTTCCTTAGGCAGGCGATGGAAAAATGTCTAGAATTTAACATCCCAACATACCATCTGTTTATAGACTTTAAGACCGCCTATGATAGCATAGCCAGGGTAGAACTTTACAAAGCCATGAGAGAATTCGGCATCCCAAATAAATTGACACGACTATGTAGGTTGACCATGACCAACGTAACAAGCCAAGTAAAAATAGCCGGATTGCTATCCAGACCAATCAAAATCTTTAATGGACTCCGACAAGGGGACGGTTTGGCCTGCCTCCTCTTCAACCTGGCGTTGGAGAAAGCAATCCGTGACTCTGGCACGGCAACAAGAGGGACCATCGTCAACAGGTCCAGCCAGTTACTAGCTTACGCAGACGACATCGACATCATCGGAAGAACCGAACAAGCTGTACACGATTCCTTCATCCAGATCGAGCAGGCGGCACAAAATCTGGGGCTGCACATTAGTGAAGGTAAAACAAAGTACATGGTGGCGTCGAATGCGAGAGGAACAGTTGGTCAAACAATCAAGGTTGCGGAGCACGAATTTGAAGTGGTGCAATCCTTTAAATACCTTGGGTCAATAGTAGCAGCCGATAACAATATAGAAGAAGAAATACGCGGGCGGCTTCTCAAATCCAACAGAGCCTACTATAGTCTGTCAAAGCTTTTCAAATCCAGAAATCTCACCATAACTTCAAAACTGCTGCTGTACAGGAACATGGTCCTGCCAGTACTCACATATGGATCCGAGACTTGGGTGCTTAGCAAAAGGCACTCCGACCTCTTAGCTGCGTTCGAGAGAAAAGTCTTAAGGAGAATTGTTGGCCCCGTATGTGAGGAAGGACGATTCCGGAGACGGTACAATCATGAATTGTACGCAATCTACCTAGAAGCAGATATCGTGACAAAAATTAAGCTCGGTAGACTCCGGTGGGCAGGGCACCTAGCTCGCATGAGCGAAGAGGAACCTGCTCGGAAAGTTCTTTGTGGTACATTCTATGGTAGACGACAGCGTGGTAGACCATGCTTGCGCTGGAGAGATGGCGTAGACCAGGACGCCCGAAGCCTTGGGGTGCGCAACTGGATGGCGTCGGCTAGAGACCGGGATAGGTGGAGAGACTTGTTGAAAGAGGCCAGGACCGGAACCCGGTTGTCGAGCCGATGATGATGATGACGCGGATAATATGGACCACCAGCATTTTTCGCAATAAAGACAACTTGGCAGTGTATATCACATAGTTTGGCGTGTATTTTTTGGCACGAATATTTTTAAGATCACACATTCTATTGTAGTATTGAATAGATAATCATGAGTTACTTCTTCATTTATAACTTGTTAAACTTAAAAAAATATCAATAATATTTTTTGCAAAGAAAAAAATTTTAAATACAAATGTCAATTAAATAAAATTATTCATTAATTATCATAAGCACCGTCTTAACCATCAAATTTTAATGTTTTTCAGGAATACTGCCTCTTGTGAAGAGTGGCCGATATTCCAAGAGTATCTCTTTGTAAAAATTCTCAAAAACAGTACAACTTATTTTGGTTAATTAAAAAAAAATCAACTAGAAGATTTAAATATTGTATTGTCATTCGAAGTACCAAAATTCTTGTTTGGAAACTTAAAACCATATTCTCGATTCGCTTAAACTTGACATCTGACAGGTCTTTAATACTATATAAGAAATAATATTTTTTTTTACCCAAAAATAACTGTACCTTCCAAACAAATGTTAAAATTGGTATACCATAATTTTTTCTTAAAAAAACTTGTTTGTTTTTACCAGTACGAAATCAAATATCGTGGTTTTTTAACTTCTTTATACTATTAAAGGAGCTGTTTTACCAATTTAAAAAATAAATTTCATGCTTCTCAAATAACATCCATGTTACGTTTTTTTTTATATATTTTGCGCGCACTAAAGAGATTTTGACCAGCCTTAAAATGTTGAGCACAGTGCGAGCGTTTATGAAAGTTAAAGAGGATTTAAAAGGAGATACCGATGTACATTGGTTATGAATGTTTGAATATCATAATGGGAGGGAAATATAGAGTCGGGTAAAGAATTCCACATTCGGGTAGTGTGAGTAAAAAAGAATTTCAGAATTTAAAATACGTCCGAAGTAGGGCTCAAGGGTAAACTAATGGGCCTTCCCTGAAGCGCAGGTGTTACGGTTGAATCTTTTAAGGGGAGGAATGTAGCTGGCTATTTTACTAGAGCACTCTTCATGAAAATAGCGGTAAAATAATGATAGACATGAAACATTGCGGCGGTGCTCGAGAGATTCAAATGTTTCGGTTATAGCTCAATAACCTATCATTTTTGAGGCTCTTATTTGGATTCTATCCAAGAGACTCAAGTGGGCTATTGGAGCACCTGCTCAAATGTAATTATACTCAAGCTTTGGATGAAAATACGCTTTATAGATTATATCCAGGTCAGAAGGGCTGACAAAATTTCTTGCATCATCGAAGGAAACCGCGTTTTTGGCAACCTCGAATATGTGGCCATTCCACACAAGGTGGTCTGAGATGCACATACCGAAAACTGAAAGCTGTTCTGTTTTCTCAATACAAGTGCCGCTCATTAATAGCAGCATGGGGGTGGGTTCAGCTTTAACGACGACGCACGAGAGACAGCATTGAGTTTTTGAAGTATTAAATTCTACTCGATTTTTCGTTCCCCAATTTACAATGGAATAAGGTAACGGATACTGAGTCAATGATCAAAATTAATCAACTCATTCATTAAACCCTATAAGGTCGCAACACAGCATTGAGGCAGCGTTCTTTGAGCTAAAAAAAAATCAGTATTACAAAGCGAACTTGTGTTTCTTTATAAAAGGAACTTTTTCTCACCAAGTCACTTTTCTTTTCGAATTCGAAGGATGCGCAATGAATTTGGGTTTTTCACTTTTTTAAAATTATAATTATGTATATAAATATAATTTGCTTGTGTGAATTTATTTTACTCTTGGTCGCTTAATAATTATTAAAAAATGGTGTAGTTATTTTTTTTTTAATAAACAGCTGTGCGAAAATCAGTGTTTTACATATTTGTAGCCGCCCTTGGCACAATGTAGAGGGTCTTGTGTTCGATTTTCAGCTGCTTAAAGAATGTTTTTTTATGGGTGTAATTACTCTTGGGAGGAAATAACAAATCCTCTTGTCATGAAAAGTGCTGCTCATAAGACGTTCGGAATCGGCAGAAAATTGTAAGTCTCCTCCATTCCTGCTAACATAAATCATAAAGACATGAATGGTTGATACTACTTGTAATGTAAGTTACTAGGCTTAGTCTCTGTAGGACTCGTAATGTCACCTCATTTATTTAATTTTTACTAAGATGGTAGGCCACATTATTTCCCCTTACTTTACTAAAGAATTATCAATTTCCAAACCAAACCAACCCCCTAGTTATTTTTATGGCAATGACGTTTATAATATCCTCACAAAGAATCAAAATTACCATACATGATTTCCGTTTATATGAACTCAGTTAAAATAACGTTAAAGAAATAAATACAAATCATCTATTGACACACTGTAGCCACTTTATCGATTTATAATTTTGCTGACTAGACAATTTATTAAGAGAAATGCAAAAAATATTCCAATTCAGCCCTGAAACCCTTTAAAAGGGCCCCATTCAGCAATTTATCTACATAAGAAAGTCTGCAATCGAGTGTGTCGGGCGTTTTCGTCGGTTAACGCAAATTTAAATTAAATTATAATTTAATAAAAGTGCACACGTTTATACTTAAATTATAATTACAATCAACTCTACTCGAATTTTTAAGCATTAAAAAAATGTCTCTCATACCATTCCTTCTTGATTTGGCCGATGAAATCAGCGAATTCCATCGCGGAGCCGACGATGACTTCGGATTCGGTATCTACTCGAATGATTTTCATCGCCCATCAAAGACAGTGTCGCAACTATGGTTACCTAAGCACCGTCAGCATCCCTATGCAAATATTCGCAACAAAATGGTCAAAAACCAAGAAGACAAAGAAACCACCAACGAAGACAAGGAATTTTCGCCGGTTGGTAAAAATGGTTTTCAGGTTAGCATGAATGTGAAGCAATTCAAACCAAACGAACTGACCGTCAAGACAATCGATAATTGCATCGTAGTCGAAGGCAAGCACGAGGAAAAAGAGGATGGTCATGGTCTGATTGCTCGACACTTCGTTCGCAAGTACACCCTACCAAAGGGCTATGACCCAAAAGAGGTGGCATCCACCCTCTCATCAGATGGCATTCTCACCGTCAAAGCACCACCACCACTAAAATCAGGCGAAGGAAGCGAAAGAATCGTGCAAATTCAGCAGACAGGTCCAGCCCATTTGTCTGTTAAAGAGAATTGCAAAGATGCCGTCTCATCTGAAGCCGTCAAGCCACCTCAATGCGAGAACGGTGATAAAACGACCACTGAAGAGATTTCAAATTAAATTCCTTAATACGCATTGGCGTATGCGCCAAAATTCCTACTTTTCAATAATGAAAAAAGACTTATAAATGAAATACGTTTTTTTTATTATTATTTTAAAATAATTGTAAAAGCGAATGAAGATAATATTATAAAAAAAAAAAGAAATTAATAAAGCACTTCCATTCCAATCGTATTCGTAAGGCATTTTTTTTTTGTTTCACTATGTCGAAAAGCTTATGTGGATAAGAAAATATTCTATTTTCTTTTAAGCCAATTTCCAAAACCAAGGGGACACATATCTATTAGTTCGCCATTCTCTAAGTGGACCAAAAAAGGAGAAAAAAGATTTAAAACCAAAAACATAAAGCTGTAGAGTTTCATTTGATTGAATAGAAAGATGTACATACATTTCATGAGCCTATCTATCCAAGTTAGTCGTTTTTTCTATTGAAAGCATAAAAGAAAATTTTGATGTTAATTATTTTCACGCATTGGTTGTTTTTATTTTATGGGACCATCAACCGCCACTTATTTTTAGATTGTTAATTACTCAAAGCATTATAGCCACCCCTGTATGCTTTTAAAATGTCGCGCCGCGTCTCGTCGCATCGGGGGATCTTTAAACAGGTTAAAAATGAGTTATTCAAGATGAAATATCATGGTCTTTCTATACTGGCATAAATAATAACCTAACCTTACGACGACTGCAAGCAGAAACAACTAGGACAGCTTTGATTTTTTTTTAAGAATTTTAGTTGGTTTGGTTTATCTATAGCTTAGGGGCCAGTTATATCTAAATATTGAAATGCATCATTAAAAATTTGTTTCATGTTTAAGACGGTTTAGGAAACTATAATGGCATAAAATGAAACTAATGAGTAGTAGAATTGTTTTACTCTATAAAATACAAAATCTTTTTAAATACACTTTTATTATTTCACTGATAAAAATCAGTTTCAATGAACAACTTATTTTCTATTCTCAGATTACAGTTTTGCTTTCAATGATCAACTCCTACCTCAAATACCTACCTAGAATTGGTGGTTATCAGTCACTGACAGGATCTTTTACTGAAACCAATTTTTTAATGATTGCTATAACTGGCTTGTCAAAAAAATAAAGTCAGCATCAGCATGCCAACGATGTATTTCATTGAAAGCTATAACAGGGGGTGTTAATCTGAATAAGTGAATTCTTCATTGTTTATGGATTCTTTAAGGCTTTTTCGTTTTAATGTCATTGCGTTAATCCGACGGTATATAACTGATTGATATTACTGTCATTTTCCATTGGACGTCCGGAAGCGTCCAAAAGTTTTCGCAAGCCATTCCATTGGACAAAAAAAAAACTTATTCTTCTGACGATTCTGAGAAGAGAATTTCGCTTCTCGATTTCAAGGCAGAATCCACTCAAGAATCACTAATAAAAAGTAAAACCAGGCAGCAGCATTCTTATTTGATTTAGATTTTTTTTTGTGTTTGCTACAATTAAGTTCATTCGGAAATGAAATATTTAATCCAAAATATTCAAATACAAGATAATTTACTAATGTCGATTTCCTTTACACACTAGGGATTTTAGGGATTTCGATCCCTTGTCAAATTTTGACTTTTACGACAGATTTTACGTTCCTTCACCTTCACACCAAAAAAATCGATTTTTTTTTGACAGAGATCAAATCCTTCGAATCCGTATTTGGAGAGGGATTTACATGTACATATACGAAATACGCACACTAAAAGACAAAATATGACAACATAAAATCCCTAGTGTGTAAAGGAAATCGACATAAAACAAAGACAAAATTTCAAAGTTGAGTAGAATTAATTAGCCCCGTTTCATTGGATTTCAGAATAAGTGCACCCCCGCAAACTGGGAGATTTTCTGTCGTGCTAGAAATCTTTCAACTTTCGTTACTCGAAGAGCTATATTTTATGTCAAAATTAACTACAAACCAGAATCCTGGTAAGCTTTGGCGTGGTTTGCGTTTTATTGGAGTTGGCATAAAGGAGATTGTGGACAATTTTGCTGACCCAAATGATCTGAACAATGCTTTTACATCAGATAACTTTCAGATTTTAAGCTTTGAACTCATCAATAACATTATATGGAGGGCTCACAGCTGTACCGAACCAAGTTATTTTAAAAAAATCCAAAACCAACGCCAAAATTTCCGCAAAATTCACCTCTATTTAGAGCTGTAATGAACTATACATAGTTCATTACAGCTCTAAATAGAAGTATGTAGCTCTAAATGAACTATGTAGTTCATTACAGCTCTAAATAGAAGACAATTTTTCGGAAATCCTGGCGTTAGTTTTGGATTTCTTTAAAATGACTTAGTTCGGTACAGCTGTGAGCCCTCCATATATGAGGGAAATGAAATTGATTTTGAAGCCATCTCTGATTATTAAATACTGATGAGCATTAATTTACTCAAGTCTGATGATGCGGTTGGAGAAGATGAAGTTCCCATTAAGTTTATAAAAATGATACTACCTCAAATCATCATCTCAACTTATACTCATACTCATCTTTTCCCGATTACGAAAGTAATACTATAGTACCTAAAAAAAACCTCACCTATCATCTTGTGCTGATTGTCAAGTTTTGTCCTAAAAAAATATTAACTCAAGATTTTGATCAAAGTTGACATTGCGCTGATAGAGAACACTAGATGAGTTGGTCCCACAATTCCGTCTGTGTACCTCGATCTATAATCTATGTCGCTAAAGCTATTTTTTTTAGGCTTGGTATTTAAGGTGGGAGCGGGTCAAAATACTGTATGATCAAGATACTGTATCTCATAATACTGTATCTCAAAATTTTTCATCTCAAAATGCTGTACGAGCATGAACATCTGAAAGTTTTGACAGATCAATTAGTTTGGTGCAATTATTTATGCAATTGTTGATATAATCAAAACAATTGTAAAAATATCCCGATGAGAATCAACCTTGATAACTCTTCAACAAATATCTTATTGATTTTATGTTGGTTATGTTCCAGATTCTTTTAATGCTAAGGAAACTTTGCATACACCCAAACTCGCACCTACCCCAAATCCTATAGTGTGCCCAAGTAGGGGGGTTGCAGGTTACATAACTCTCTGTTTATACATCGTAATAAGGAAAGCGATTATAAAAACGGGATTTTTAATAAGTGCGCACTTTTTTACATTATCAAAACGATTTTTATTTTTCAGCCTATTTACAGCATTTTTAAATACAAAATTTTGACCAACCCGAATTTTGACTTACAGTATTTTGATCATACAGTATTTTGAACATACAGTATTTTAAAATACAGTATTTTAAGATATAGTATTTTAAATACAGTATTACGACCCATACAGTATTTTGACACCAACCCATTTAAGGTTCTCCGATCATTCCCTAGAAGAGAAATTTAAATTTTGTTTAGCTCCAAAATAAGTTACTTGCAATACAGCCGTTATGCGAAATCTTATTTATTTCGCAAGCGACTAACGATTTTGATAAAAAAAATTTGGTGTGCTTTTATGGGCATAGACTATATGTATTTTGGTTAGAAAAAGTTTGAAGAAAAACTGGTATTAACAGTACCTTATCATAGAACGGTTTTTTTATTTTGATTTTCGATTTTGGCTGTAACGAATTCGACCAAAATATGTATGCAAGAGCTCCTTTGAAATCAAAAGAAAATGAACGACTGCATTGCATGTACTTGCTCTTATATAAAAGTAATTTGAATTTTAAAAATTGTTTCTTAACAAATATAAAAGATGAATTTAATTACAGAAAAATGTTCAAGTGCATAAAATTGCCGTCTGATTTTTAAAAAAGTATAAATTTATGCGAACAAAATTTAAAAATTTGTTTTATTATGAAAATAGTTTCTTATAATGGAAATTTCTTAAAAAGTTTTAAGTATTTTATATTAAACATTTTAAGAAATAATTTCTAAAACTAAGCGTTCTTTCGTTTTTTTCGAAAATTTGCTTATACTCGTACGATATTATCCAGTATAAAAATTTTGGTCGGAAACGTTAATGAGAAATTCGAAAATCATAAAAACGGTTCTGTGACAGGTACCGTTAGTAATATATTTTATCATTTTTTCTTACTAACAATAATACTACAATAATACATCCATTTTTTTTATCAAAATCGTTAGAGGCTGATATTAATAAGATTTTGCATAACGGCTGTATGACAGGTACCTTTAGTCTTGGAGCCAAACAAACAATTTTAATTTCACTTTTAAATAAAATCGCGTCAGCGCAGCGGTTCAGACTGTACGCCGAGATACAGACATACAGGGGCCTAACTTTGTAATTCGATTCTAAAGTTAAATCGTTCGAATTCGGAAAATATGTACTGTGTTATTCGAAAATCGGAAATTGAAATCCGAGTTTCATTTATCTAGATACATTTGCTCGAAATTCGGAAATGTCGTACTTCACAACTCTATTTTCGTTGCTAAATACATTCGAATATCGGAAATTTCATTCGATATCTATTAATCATACGGAAAAGTTTTGATAATTTGTTTATTTGATTTAAGCAAATTAATATCTAGCTTACAAAAATATTTCTTAGAATTAAGAATTAAGAATTTATAAATTATGCAATATTATAGAATATTTTTTTAAAACCAGTATTTGATCAGAAAAATTTATTAATAAAATATGATTAACGTTATATAAATTAAACATGTTATTCAATGGTGAATTCTGCTCATAGTTGGTACAATAGTGTGTAATGTAAATTGGGTCACGAAAACCTCTTATATTACGATTTGGAACATTAAAATTAACGCGAGACAAAAGGTTACAAGCATCGATATTACCATAAATAAGATTAACAATAAAAACGAAACATAAATAAGAACGACTGCGCTCCAGACTGGGTAAATCTATGAGTTTTAGACGGCTACTATATGAAGGAAGATTCAATGGATTCTGTCAGCCTAAGCCTCTAAGAGCAAATTTTAGGAACCATTTTTTGAATTTGTTCAATTCTTATTTTGTGGCAACTGTAGTAGGGGGTCCATACCTGGCAAGCATACTCTATAATGGGTCTCACAAATGTAAATAGTTGTTTGATAACATAAGGATCAGAAAACTGACGTGATTCCCTTTTAATCCAACCTAATATTGAATTGGCTTTATTACCTACATGTCATATTGATATGCTGTGTGAATTCGAGTTTTTTATCAAACAATACACCAAGGATAGATAAAGCTAAAATGTATAAGTACGTTTATTTTAAAATTATAAATTAATTGAAGAAAACATAATAAATATTAATATGATTATATTTTTGTTGATTTTTTCTTATTTCAAAAGGAAACCAGAACAAAAATATGTATGAATACCAAATAAAATCAATTTGAAATTCTCGTTGATTTTATGTGAAAGTTTTTTTTCGTGATTCGTAAGAAGTTTCCGATTACGATGAAATTCGTGATAGGGCTAATTGGCTTCTCGACAATAACGTAGGTACGGGTTTTTCCAGCCCCAGATGCGGCAATTTTGTTTGTTAACGTAGCCGCCGAGATCAAAATGCACCCCGTCAGAAAAGATGATTTTTGGCCCAAAATCGTTGTCCAATTCAAGATGCTCCAATGGTCGAACTGCGAAGCAATAAAGAAACGGATGGTCATGTGCCTTCAATCGTTTGTGCAGAATACTCCTCATAACGGGTGATTTTTTAAGAGCTTGAGAACTTTTTTTTAAAAAAAAACGCATAAAATTTGCAAAATCTCATCGATTCTTTATTTGAAACGTTAGATTGGTCCATGACATTTACTTTTTGAAGATAATTTCATTTAAATGTTGACCGCGGCTGCGTCTTAGGTGGTCCATTCGGAAAGTCCAATTTTGGGTAACTTTTTCGAGCATTTCGGCCGGAATAGCCCGAATTTCTTCGGAAATGTTGTCTTCCAAAGCTGGAATAGTTGCTGGCTTATTTGTGTAGACTTTAGACTTGACGTAGCCCCACAAAAAATAGTCTAAAGGCGTCAAATCGCATGATCTTGGTGGCCAACTTACCGGTCCATTCCTTGAGATGAATTGTTCTCCGAAGTTTTCCCTCAAAATGGCCATAGAATCGCGAGCTGTGTGGCATGTAGCGCCATCTTGTTGAAACCACATGTCAACCAAGTTCAGTTCTTCCATTTTTGGCAACAAAAAGTTTGTTAGCATTGAACGATAGCGATCGCCATTCACCGTAACGTTGCGTCCAACAGCATCTTTGAAAAAATACGGTCCAATGATTCCACCAGCGTACAAACCACACCAAACAGTGCATTTTTCGGGATGCATGGGCAGTTCTTGAACGGCTTCTGGTTGCTCTTCACTCCAAATGCGGCAATTTTGCTTATTTACGTAGCCATTCAACCAGAAATGAGCCTCATCGCTGAACAAAATTTGTCGATAAAAAAGCGGATTTTCTGCCAACTTTTCTAGGGCCCATTCACTGAAAATTCGACGTTGTGGCAGATCGTTCGGCTTCAGTTCTTGCACGAGCTGTATTTTATACGGTTTTACACCAAGATCTTTGCGTAAAATTTTCCATGTGGTCGAATAACACAAACCCAATTGCTGCGAACGGCGACGAATCGACATTTCACGGTCTTCAGCAACACTCTCAGAAACAGACGCAATATTCTCTTCTGTACGCACTGTACGCATTCGTGTGGTTGGTTTAATGTCCAATAAAGTAAACTGAGTGCGAAACTTGGTCACAATCGCATTAATTGTTTGCTCACTTGGTCGATTATGTAGACCATAAATCGGACGTAAAGCGCGAAACACATTTCGAACCGAACACTGATTTTGGTAATAAAATTCAATGATTTGCAAGCGTTGCTCGTTAGTAAGTCTATTCATGATGAAATGTCAAAGCATACTGAGCATCTTTCTCTTTGACACCATGTCTGAAATCCCGCGTGATCTGTCAAATACTAATGCATGAAAATCCTAACCTCAAAAAAATCACCCGTTATATAAATGCATCTTTTGAAAGACGAAATTTTTTTATAAAACTAGAAAAAATATTTAGTATAGATAAATTATTTCGTCATTAAATTTTGTTTTATATCGCATTACCTTTTACTTGATAAACCCATTATATTAGAATTGTTTTTTATTCTTTCTTCAGCACAAATTTCTTCATTAAGCCACAATGTAACTGAATCCACATACATACTCAACTTCAATTATCAACGAATAAATTTCATTAATCAAAAATCAATTATGTATTTGACTTTTTTTTGATTTTAAAATACCATTTTCGACAAAAAAACAGCTCGAATCCGGAACATTTGTTCGAAAGTTGCAGAGTTTTCTTTGCAACATTTTCTTTGGATTCGAAAGTTATACAGAGTAGCTTTTGAAATTAGAAGCGGAAACAACTTTCGAACAATTTTTACTTTCGTATCGAATTACAGAGTTAGGCCCCAGACATCCGGAATTCCTATTGGTTGGTGATACAAATTGTGTGACAGTTCGATCATCTGTAGATAATACTTAAAAAGATAGAGGACGGCAATTGTTTCCAAACAGAAGTTTCTTCTAAAAACATGAAAATTATGAACTTGTGTGAGTACAAATTTTTTTATCCGACCAATAGAAATTTAAATAAATCGATGGAATCGACAAAAAGTAGAGAAGCACTGATTTGGGCTATACGCCAAATTTTGCTCGTATTCCTTAGAATTAAAAAGAAATAATTTGCAAAGTTTAAATACATATATCTCTGGTGGTTAGACCTTCTCTGTAATGTAAAGACCCCAGGCATGCCATTATACATATGTATATGGAATATGACATCCTTCAAATGCCAGCCTCGGCTTCATAGGCCAGCACGGATCCGAGTGATCCAATTTTCAACGACACTTCTACATAGATCCGGCTGAATTTGAACATGGCCTGTGTTATGTGCACCTTATAAGGATATGTATCGATTGTGGTTTATTCGAATAAACCTGCAACCAACAGGAAAAAGTATATCGGGGTCAAATTCCGTAACCTTGGGGACCTTAGCCTCAAATCATTCATGCATGAATGAATGTCAACCTTGGCGTCCGCTGTGAGGCTGTCCTGCTGAAACCACATGTCGTCTAGATCCATATGGTTCAATTTGTAGGCAAAATTTGTCAAGTTGAAGTCTTCGAAAGACCGAGTGTTTGTGCACGGCAAGGAATAGACGGCCTCGGGTTCTGCTGTACACTTCCACGGCCCGTGACGATGTTCTCGGTCGATCTTTCGTTTCCTTAACAAAAGAATGTAGGGTGATTGATTACCGTTCCTGAAGAAACTGTAAAAGGCCACTGTAAATCAAAGACTACTTATTCTAGTTTGGTTTCAATTATTTAATTATTAATTCAAGTTACAAAAATAAGATTGAGTTACAAACTATGTTAATCGTAAGAAATATGATGTATGACTGCGATGTAGGTTATGTTCTTGGCACGTTGGTTGATGGTTGACGTTTCGGCAAAGGTGTCGGAATTCAACGATGACATTTCAAGGGTCAGTTCCCATTACAGCCACCACTCCTATTGTAAAATATGGGCGCAATACCGGCAACGTTTGCACTAACAAACGCTCATTTTAATAGTAAAGTCTTATCATTTGGACGTGCTGTTGAATTGTGTTACTTGCCATGATGATTTTGCGTTAGTAACTGAATAATATACAACATATTCGACAGATGTCACCAAAACAACATAAAAACCACAGGCTGCCCGCGCCAATTAAAAACCCCGATATAAAAAGTAAAAAATGGTAAAGAAACTAAATCAGGAACGACTGATTTGGTCCACTTTGACGTCTTCCACTGCCCTTGACCATAAGGTGCATCTTGTTTTGTATTTTTAAGACTTTAGTCATCACAACCAAAGTTCCTTCAGATAGGTACCACTAAACAGAAAACAAAAACATTTATTATTAGGAGAACAATCAGACTTTATTTATAAATAAAATTTGTAAATATTTATGTACATGATACAATTAGCACACATTTTAAGATGGGTACAGTAGCGGTAAATAGTGATGAACGATTTAAAACTTATATATATTTATAATTTTCTATGAATAGCTTTTGTCATTAATAGCTGAATAAGTAGTTCCTGTTTCCTTTATTTTTACCGTTCTCTCCTTGCAGTCAATGGAACCCTGTGGTGCTGGTACTTTGACACATAGTACTCCATCAGTAGAAATTGTTGAAACCAATTCATCTGCATTGTAGCCACTTGGTAACAGATATGTACGTGAAAAGTGTTTTTGAGAAAAATTGCGATCATCTTTCCGGTCCTCATGTTTGCCCTCTACAACAACAAAATTGTTGACTGTCTTAACGGTTAGTTCGTTGGGCTTGAATTCTTTGACATCAAAAGTCAGGTGAAAGCCATCCTTGTCAATAGTCATTCTTTCCTTATCATCAAGCATACCAAGGCCGTATAGCTGATGTAGTTGTTGAAATGGATATTTCAGGAATTCAGGATGGAAGAAACTTATTGGCAGCATCCTTCCCATTTGAAAAAAGTCCTCGGGAAACTGTCCAAATCCGAGATCATCGAAAAACACTGCCTTCTTGAAGTTTTCCATTTCACGGGTGAAATCGTAAAAACTCATATTTGGCACAACAGCCATTATTTCTATATATTTGTTTTTTAGAACTTCACTTTTAAAACTATTCCTTTGCGAATTGTGTAGATTCGTTGATCTGTATCTGAATGGTCTTATGCAGCGATAACGGCTTTTTATAATACTGCAACAGCTGCTTCATCAAAATATTAGTCGTTTAGATTAAAGAGAACACTTCTAATGAATCATGTAATGAAAATGTGTGATTCACAATTTAAAAATATGAAGAAAACTAAGAGAGACAAATAGTTTTCTCTTTGTTTGTGTTAGTTCATGAAAAATAAAATAATCCTAAACTGCATCCCAGTAGGAAATTTGCTCCTCAAGGAAAAATAAAGTTGAATTCCTCGTGGAAATCACGAGGCACTTTCATTGAGTAGAAGGTCTGCATTGGTTTCATTCATCGAAAGTCATGCAATGAGTCAGTAGTTTGCAATCCCAGTAGCATCTTGTGCTTTGTTCTCGAAAGAAGGTAAAGAAAACATGAAAAAAAGCAATATCCTTCTTACACATCCTTAATGTTAATGAATACAATGCTGAACACGTTATAATTTTTCCTGCATCTTTTCAGTGGTTATTCTAATCCACAATTGAGTGTTTAATGCCTGCGATGTGAAAGAGAAAACAACCCTTTCTTTTCTTTGGAATTGAAAATCAGTAAACAACCTTTCAACAGAGCAAAACTATGGTGATCAGGTGATATTGCTAGTGAAAAGGAATGTATTTTTTCATGAACTTCGTTTACTGGGCAAAATAGTCTGCGAGCTGAGAGGAAAAAAAGAGAGAGAGAAATTTTGACCTGCAATAAACAATCCCTTTTGTTTTATGGGTTTTTCCCGCGATGGGTCCGCGACGCTCAATGGCTCAATAGGTCTTTTTTTGTCATGAGTTATTTCTTTTGTTTTGGAGTGATTTAGTGTCAATTTTGTGATCAAAGAAAACGGTTGTGCGGGGTTTTCTGTGTTTTCAATCAATTTACTCAAGATTAAATAACAATAAGCGAGAAGGAAAACAATTCACCAACGGTAAATTCCCTACATTCTTTTGAATAATTTTCAAAAAGTAATTACATATTCGTCTTTTTCTTAGATCTCAAATGAACAGGAGAATGAAGATGATTAATCCCCAAGCTGCTCCCCAAATGCTACCAAGAGTCAAAGGAGAGTTTTTCGACCAGCTTTTTGTGTTACGTCTTACAACAAGACAAGACAATGTAAGACACATATATCTACTAACTTCTTTAAAATGTACTATAATAGTTAATAAAATAAATACGTACATAACACAAATTTAATTTGTTTTTTTTTATTCAAGCGATAAATTTGCTATACATTTCAGGCCCTTCTTCTATTTATGAAATAAGAAAAGAAATGGATAATGATTTAATTCATATTCCTTCTCTTAATAAAACATCGCCTAAATGCATTCCTTTTTTCAAAACTGAAAAAAACGAGCTTCAAATATGTACACAATTCTGTAGTGAATAATTAGTATTTTCAATGATTCTTTCCCTGAGGCAATTGATTAAATGTCGACTCACTTTTCATTAATTTATTTCCATTGAGGAAAGCATCACATCAATAGAACCAGTTTTTTCAGACACAAAAATTACCCATGAAATCGAAGATGCCATGAGCATAGTGATTTCACAACAAAATATGCATCGAGAAAGTGTGTACCTCCTTCCAATGACAAGCCTGTGTTAAATTCCTCATAGGATTCCGTAGGAAATTCATGGGTGCAGCTCCTTTTCCGTGATGAAACACCTACTTCTTCACTAGTGAATTTTTGGAAATTTCCTACTGGGATATCCAAATATTCAAATGAGTATGTTTGGATCGGTTTGAACAAATACAATTTTCCTTGATGATCGTGCATATCCGATCTCAATACCACGGATCACCTATGTATGTATATTAACTAGAGAACCGAATTAAGTGGGTTGATCTCTTTCGCCCTACAAATTGAAGGGAGAGAACAATGTACATGACACTGAACACAAGTTAAGTGTTAAGCAAACAAATTGGATGAAATCTGTTAGCCACAAACAAATTTACTCTTGAAAAGTTGCGACTATTTTTGAGTTCCCAAAGCAAAGCGAGAAGGAGGCTTCCTCGAAAGAAAATTGATTATTGAAAATATTGTGAGCATCATGATTCATGAACAGTCAAATACGAGTGTGCAGTGTGATTCGATGATCGTGGATCGATCGTCAACGTCGTTCGTTTCGTGGTAGAATAGTTGGGTTTAAAGTATTTATTTTTATCCATTCATGTTTTTAGGGGCGATAGTTTGAATTGAATAGATTTATTAAAGCATCGGAAAAAAGATGCAACAAATGATCATCAATGCGTTTATGTAAGTTAGATATATAATATGTATATATGTACATACGATTTTGTGATTTTTGTGAATCAGAGATATGAACATATGTACTTATACATACATATATACTTCATTTACATCTAAAATAATGTAAATAACGTATAAACAATTAAAAATCTGTATGTATACTTTTTTCGGCGAAGAACTATTTGGTTTGAAGTTGTTTGTGTTCTTTTACGTTACTCAACTAACGTGTTTAAAATTATGAAAAAGTTAGAAAAATTCCTCCAACTAAACGACTTTGTTATGTAGAGCCGATTTTATTCCTTAAACGAGCAACGTTTAAAATGTTGCGCCATTCAGTTTAAATTATTGAATTTTTTTTTATTAATTTTCAGTTTGAAATTAGGAATTTGTCCATATATTTCTGGCTTTGAAAAGAGTTAAAAGTATTTAATTATTCATACTTTGTCGTTGATTTTAAATTAATTTTCTTTCTTAAAAAAAAAATAGTTAGAAAATTGGCCCTCCCGACTAAATAAAGGAATTTCATACTTAACGAGCCATTTATTATTACATTAATTTTAAAGAAAAAAAATGCTACCAAACTATTTTCCAATAAAGAGAAATAATTAATTAATTAATTTCCATCAAAGAAAGACATGTAGGTTATATTCAAAACCCATTACACCAGTATGTACAATGTACGTCTTACTAAATGCTAGATGATTGTTAGCTTTAAAGATGTCACATGCTGGCCATTTTTTGACGCAATATGCAATTGTCATGCTTGCATACAATTTATTTAGTCAATGTCGCTCAATTTTCTTACAAACGCATTTGACGCTTACGAACATGCTATGCGGCTTTTTAATATTTTTATCGTGAACTTGATTTTTTGCCGAGTTGCACCACAAATGGTGTTATTGAAAATGACTTTATCAGACTGCATTATAGAAAATAATGATGATAAAAAATTCGTTTTGAATTTTCGAACAGTTGACTTTTGCAGTTTGCGTTTAAGCACATGTTACAAAATGTATGTTCAAAAACGGCCTAGTATTTTATGGTACCTACCTTTTTTTTAGGCGAGGTTAGTGAAAAGGATATGCTTACAACACATGTGTGCATAAAACAAGAATTTAAGAAGACTTATTGAACCCATCAATAAAAACAAACACCAATTTAGTTATGTGTAGCAAAAATAATGCGATCTCAAATTTAAAAATCCAACATGCAAACAAATTAAGTTTCGATTAAAGAAATTTTATTTTATTTATTAGAAAAGTACCAAACGCAGAAAAACTTAAACTAACAGTTACACAGTAACATTACAATTTAGGAACTTGTTTACAAAACAAAGAATGAACATTAAATTAAATGTGCTTTTAAGATTGTTCCATTTTATCAGTCTTCTTGTTATGATTATTTTGTAATTGCTTGGTATCTTCTTCTTCATTTCCCTTCACGCTCAGATGTGCTGGACCAGTCTGTTGAATTTGCACTATTCTCTCGTTGTTCTTTAAAGTTTTTGGTGGTGGTGGGGCTTTGACTGTAAGGACACCGTCTGTTGAAACCGTTGAGATGACATCTTTCGCATCGTACCCCTTTGGTAGCTGGTATTTGCGTACAAATTGACGACTTATGTAGCCATGATCATCTTCACGCTCTTCGTGTTTGCCTTCGACAACAACGTTGTTGCCAACAGTTTTAACAGTTAATTCGTTTGGCTTGAAATGGCTGACATCCATGCACACTTGGAATCCGTCCTTTCCCACTGCGTAATTTTCCTTGAAATTACCCTTCTCACCTTTACGACGAATCGCTTGAAGAGATCTCTGGTATGGTGAAAATCGCCGAATCGGGCTTAGTTGCAAGGAAGTCACTCTTGGGCGATAAATATCGCATGGGTATATCCCAAATCCGAAACCATCATCCAAATCGCGATATCCACGGTAGACATAGCCATCGATTTCATTAACAATATCAGTTAATAACGGAATGAGTGACATTTCTGTTTTCTTCTAATATCCAGTTAATAGCAATTACTTCAGAAAAAAAAAGACTTATTTTTTATCACGAATACTTTACAATCATAAAGATTTTTCAACACTGAACAAGAAGAGGAACTCTTCGACTCTTATATTTATTTTTGAAATGGAATAGAAAGAACGCGAGTTTTCTAGAAAAAAAAGAGGGGAATTTTCTGTTACCCTACTTTCAGTGTTGTCGTTTCAAAAATTCCGAGAGTAGCACTTTTCACAAAATTAGGGGAGCATTGAGGAGCCACGTAAAAATTTCTGATATTTCATCAAATAATAGATATGGTTGCAAATGAAAAGAAACAAAAATATTTTGTTTCTATTGATATTTTTATTCATAACTACAAAAAAATGTTTAAGGGTGTGTTCACAACGGAGCTGCGATAAACGTTTCAAGCTGCGATTTGATCACAGCTGAGAAATTTTTACATTGATTTTCCTATGTGTGTTCACAACGGAGCAGCGCTTCGAAGAACAACAATCAATGTAAAAATCTCAAAGCTTTAGTCACATCGCTGCTCGAATCGTTTATCGCAGCTCCGTTGTGAACACACTCTTAGAAGGACATATGAACGTAACGTCCTATTGGACTATACAAAACAAAAGCAATTCATATCTAAAGTTATGTAAGGGTTTGGTGGTATCATTGGGTCCGATTCCTTCTTCCATCCAATCAAAATATTCGAGCCAGGCGGTTCGAAACTTTCTTATTCTCTTGTTGCTTTCTTAGGTGTCTGCTGGAACCTTTCTTTTTCGTGGAGCAGAAGATGTTGTGTTGGACACTTCTTCAGTTAAAACATCTGTTGAGCTAGATGACGGTTTATTTTTATCTGCCAATGTAAGCAATGGTGCATCTTCTGAGTCCTTTGGTGGTAGTTTTGTTTTTTGCGTTTTTGGTATTTTTATTAAAAACCTGTTAGTATGTTATAATTTTAATAAAGGAACCATGCATGTTCAGCAAATATGATCTTACTTTTCCATGTTAATTGTTTTTCCTTTTCTTTAAGCCTTTAGATTTTAGATTTAGATTGTTAGACTATCAATGTTTCTCAAACGGTAAATAAGAGTGTTCATTGAAATATATGAATAAGATATATGATTTATTCAGATAAAAATATCGCTACCTTATTCTCTCACGAACACTTCGAAATAAAAATAAAAAATTTCATTCAACTGCAAAACTGTTACTGTTGCATATTTTCGGTTGCAAATATGACATTTTGAAGTTTAACAGAGATATTCAATTTTTAATAAGAGCAGGGATGTCAGAATTCAGCATTTAAAAATATTTTCAAACTCAAAGATTATGTTTTTAAATAAAATTTCCATGTGGACATTTGAGGAGCCATTTTGAGACATGGGGAGCACAGTAGCCCGTCCCGCAGTAAAGGAGCCAAATGTTACTATAGTAGCCATTCCGACAACACTGCGCTACTTTTCTTCAAATGGAGAGGAGAACTTTAGTAAGAGAAGTATAGAAGAGAAATCTATATGTAATAGCATAGTTGTAAGGCGCTGAATAGAAAATGTAAAGAGAAGGCATATTAAAAGAGAATAAGTATATATTCGAGAGATGCCTTTCCAGATTAGCCTAGAATATTCTCCTCAATCACAATTTTGGTATAAAAGTGCCTCTGCATGCCGGTGAACGAACAGTTTATTGAAAACAATTTAAAGTGAAAGTTACGTCTTTCTTGCTTAAGACTTAAGAAAACCGTTTAACTGCGTTAAAAAATAAAAAAAAAACTAAAATATTTTTTTAAATTTAACTTAAACAAAAAATCAAGCAAAATGTCTTCACTTCAACTTCTTTTGGATTTGGCTGAAAACCTGGACAGCATGACATCGCCATACTACGAAAGCGATTTTGGACTAGGCCTCAATCCACACATCATTCACCGCAGTAATCGTCCAAGTTTTTTCCGTTTACCGTTGGCTTTGGCAAACCGCATGGAAGATTGTCCAGCTATGATGCTTCGCTCCAAAGGTGCAAACCACAACTCAGCAGTCTCCAATGTTGGCAAGGATGGATTCCAAGTGTGCATGGATGTACAGCAATTCAAACCCAGTGAACTTTCTGTGAAAGTAGTAGATAATGCTGTGGTTGTGGAAGGCAAACACGAAGAACGAGAGGACAACCATGGGTATATCTCGCGACATTTCGTCCGTCGTTACACACTGCCAAAGAACTACGACTCTGATAAAGTGGTCTCAACTCTGTCATCGGATGGCGTTCTGACTGTGAGCATTCCAAAGCCTGCCATTGAGGAGAAAGCAAATGAGAAGATTGTCCAGATTCAACAGACGGGACCGGCTCACCTAAACGTGAAGGATAATAAGCAAGAAAATCAAACAAAAACTGCCGGTGATGTAAAGGCGCAGAATGGAAAAGCCAAATCTTAAATTTTGAAAATTCACTTCAAAAATGCATTTTTAGACTGATTATCCTATTTATAACTGTTTTTTTATTTAAGTTATGTCCAATTTTATAAAAATAAATGCCTATGTATGTATGTTAAATGAATGTTTAATGTTTTTTTTTTTTACTTAAATGGAAGAACATGAGATTCGCTGAACTAATCGTAGGTTAAAGTCTGGAAACTTTTGTGTTGTACTATTGGTCGTTCTGCATGGCGAGAGCATGGGTAGAGAAACCATTCCAAATGTTAGTGGTTTTCAAAGCGTTTGAAGCCTGCGTCGCTTCTGCTTCCTCTAGTAAAGCATAACAATTGCGCCTATTACCACTTTCAGGTCTCGTCGCTTTCGCGTATTAATCGATATGAGTTTCATTAGGCCTAGAAAACTCGCAGCAGATTTAAAACAAAAGGTATTGAATTTGCGAGTAGTTTAGGTAACGATAACGAATACATATGTTTGTATGCCAGCACCTGGTGGCCCCGTTACAGAAAAAATTTCATCAAAAGTACAACTATTCCGTTAATAGAATAAGTGAGGGTTAACACTTCAAATATATCAAAACTTGACGCCATCAGCTCGCTGATCACAAATATGATCACGTCAGACGTTCCAGGCTCCTATCGATGATGCGGGCGTTTGGTATCAACGAAACCCTTATTCTTTGGATTAGAAATTACCTTCTAGATCGTTTAATACCTGTTGTATTGGACGGTTTAAAGTCTGATCTTCACAAAATAGATCGAATACCTCGTAACCCAGAAAAGTCGATTTTTCAGGAGAGACAAAAAACTTATTATCAAATCAATGAGAGACGTGTTGTTAATTATGCGCGTGGCTCTGCAATTATAGTTTTTAGGTTCACAGGATATTTTTCATTAGATCCGGAATTTTTTTCACAATATAATTGCATCATTACCTAAAAATTGATTTTTTCTGGGTTACGAGGTATTCGATCTACAGCGACGATATGCTAGTGTCCCTCAGAGGTCCGTTTTGTCTCCGACTCATTTTTATAAATGATCTCTTGCCTGAAACTTCTAATACACTTCATTGTTTTGTTTCAGCTTCTCCTCATACTCGTTCTAAAATTCACGTAGAATTCACGGAAGTGGAATTGCAACGGTATCGTATTGGCTCATTAAACTCCAATCTTTACAGCATTGTTAAATGGGGTATGAGAAGAAATTGTACGGAGTTTAATGCTTCGAAAACTCAATGCGTTCTATTGTCGTTAAAGCAAAATGTACCCCCTATGTATGCCATTGTCCTTGAATGGCACTTGCATCGAAGAAGCAAAGGTCAACGACGACCTTTGTTGCAATGACCACATTCTCGAGACCGCCAAAAACGCTGCTTAATGCTTAGGATTCCCATATAGATGTAAGAGATTTTCATCCTTTGATGTGGCTCCGAGTATAACTTACATCTTGGGGCAGCTGCAGCCCAAATTTCTCCCCATTTATTGGATAGAATCCAGAACAGAACGTTAAAAACAGATAGGAAACAGAGCTGTCATTGAAATATTCGCATCTCATGAAGTTAGAATGTTTCATGTCTTGTTTTATCCCTTTTTTTCACAAGTATTGGGAATGCTCACTCGAAGTAGCCAGTTGCATTGCTCCCCTCAATAAGTTCTTCTGTGGTACTCCTTTCACTAGGAATGCTTATCGGTTCACCCTGGGGCCTAATTTTGGCTGTATACCGTCAAACACCTACTTTCTCACTTTTCTCACCCACCTAAATTCTCCACCGCTTGTCCTGTGTTTAATATTATAAGGGATCTCTCAATAAACCCTTGATCGCACGTGAATTATAAAAAAAGTGCTTCCAAAACCACCGACCGACACGGTTATTCATGTTTTCAGTTTAGATGGTCTTAAATCACTCTTAACCTCAGTACTCTTCTGCTGGAAAACGAAAACGCATTGAAAAACATTCAATTGTAAAAACTTAATCGAAAAAAATCCCTAATTAATGAAAATTAATATGTACGTTATTTGCGAAAAAAAGACTGGAGATTTCTCTAATGAATTTGTTACAATAATTAATTTCTCTCTTCAAATAATATTGCACAACGAATTTTTTCTATAATCATTTCAAATATAATGGCAACCCACAAAAAAAAAACTGAATTAGCTTTTCATGGCATAGAAGAAGGACATTGTCCCGGTTATAAAAGTGTAAAAATTCTACAATCGGAGAATAATTTTAATAAAAGAATGATACTTGAGGTTTTTGATATTAAGAACTCCGAAAATAATATTAATAGACGATCAGATTATGAATTGTGAAATGAAATTATATTTGTATAAATATAAATGCATTTTTCTTATGTACACCTTACACATGATACATATGTTTTGAGTTTGTTTTCAAAACAAATTCAAATTGTATAATTGATATTTTCTTGAAACGTTTTTACTTGCGACTTATAGGTACTATAAAGCAAGCTATGCATTTGTAAAAAAAATCGAACTCCAGATTTTGATCAAAGTTGACATTACGAAAACAGCAATTCTGTCTGTCTTTTTAACTACAGCCTAAACGACTCGGCCGATTTCCCTTAAACTTGGTAGATAGTATTTTTAATTTTTTCTCTCCACACGTTTTATCGTTTTTTTTAAAACCAAAAATAACGGTACCTGCCATATACGAATTTTTTTTCGAAATCTTATAAATATTTTTTTTTTTACGAATTTTTTTTCGAAATCTTATAAATATTTTTTTTTTTTGAAAAACTGTTCGACAGATTTAAAAAAAAAAGATACGAAAAAATTTCGTTTAGTTAAAGCTAGATAATGCTTAAAAATAAATTTTCCGAAAAGTGGTTATTAATGGTACCCCCCATGGGACCATTTTTTATTTTGTTTTCGATTTTCTTAAAAACGGTTTCACCGATTTTGATAATTTTTTCTACTTAGGCTCCCCAAAAATTTTAATAGAATTGTCTATTCAAATTTTCAAAAATATTTTTTTTGGATTTTTAAAAAAAGTTTCAATTTTTTTTTTCAAAACTCAATACATATTTCGAAAACCCCATGCTAGTTTTTTTAATCTTCATAAATAAAAGTTTCTTAATTTAATACACAAGATGTGAGAAAAAAAATTGTATTTTACCTAAAAATATCGGTACCCACCATACAAATGTTAAAAAATGGTTTTAGAAAATCGTATTTTTCTCGAAAACGGTTCAGAGAATTTTGATAACTTTTTTTTCTCTCGTTTAATTTTAACGATCTATAATTTAATAAAATAAATTTTGAAATTAATATATTACTGACTGTACCTACCATGGAACGATTTCTTCGAATTTTGAATTTCTCATTACCGGCATAACGGATCTTATTGAAATTTTTTATAGAGAAACTTCGAAAAGGTATGAAAAACATTGCATTTCGAGACTTAAAAAAAATATTTTTTGAAGTTTGAAAAAAAAATCTATTTTTTTTTTTGGAAAATTCAATATTAAAAACGGCTCAATATATTTTTTGGAAGTTTGTTTTTTAATCGTATAGTAATAAATACTTTAAGTTGGCGTACCAAAATTTTTCTTAAAAATGTTTTAAAAATTTTGCATATAAAAGCTTATTTTTTTAAAAAGCCACTACAACGACTTATAATTTTTGTTCTTGAATAAACTATTATTTGCTTAAATCACATAGCATCCTGTTTTTAGATCCGACTACTAAAGGAAGAATTTAAATAAAATTTATACTCATGAACAGTTTTCTCTAATAAGATTAGTTTTTAAAATTCCTATTACATTACATAGGAGCAAGTTCGTGCGACCCAGCCATGCATCTTATTTTTTCAAGATTCTTAGACAAATAGATACAAATGCAAAAAAATACATATATATATAAAGAAAAGGGTCTTTTTTATGATTTTTTATAAAGAATTCAAAAGGAGGATAAGAAAAAGCATTGTCCAATGGGGAATCAAAAACCTTGTAGAATTTAATGCTTCAAAAACTCAATGCTGTTTACTCTCGTTAAAGCGCAACCCTCCGCTAATGCCGCTTTCTATGAACGGCGCTTGCATCGAGGAGACTCATCAGCATTCAGGTTTAGGTATGTAGATCACAGTTCACAGACCATCTTTTGTGGAGTGATCACATATTTGACGTTGCCAAAAACGCTGCTAAGTGTTTAGGTTTTCTCCGCCGTTGCAAAAAGTATTTTACCCCTTCTGTCTGGGTGTTATACAGTGATGGAAAAAATAATAGAAACAAGGCTTTACATAATGATCAACCATTAATAACTACATACAATTACGTCTTCCTCGGTTCTAATTTTTATATACTAATTGCACCTAGCATGACTTTGAAATGGTGCAGCCGTTTGTTGTCATTAGCTCTTTCTTTGGACCTAACGGTAAAAAAAATGAGCTTAGTGATAATTTCGCCTGGAAAAAATAATAGAAACAAGGTACTTTGACTTTCAATTTGACTTAAATTTCGTTTTTTATTTTTATTGAAATAGACGTTTTATTGTTGTTTATTAGTTTTGCACGTGTTTCAGTCGTTTTAATAAAAAAAAATATAACAGTTATTTTAAAATTTTATAAAAATGGGTCGTGGAGTGCATTATACTATTACTGAGCGCAATTTAATAAAAAACTTCAGAAAAAATGGGAAAACTATGGAAGAAATAGCACAAGCAATAAATTGTTCAAAAAAGAAGATATTTACAGTTCTCCATTCAAGTCCAAAGCCAGGAACAAGAGGCAGAAAACGAAAGACCTCAACGCGGTTTGATAAGATATTGGTACGACTGTGTAAAAAAAAGCCTTTTTCTTCTTCAAACGACTTGAAAATTGAACTAAATGCGCCTGTTTCAAGTCGTACAATAAGAAACCGACTAATGGAAGCAAGGCTTCCTGGAAGGAGTCCCAGAAAAGTACCATTCTTGAGCAAGAAAAATATTCTGGAGAGAATGACTTTTTCAAATAAACACGCCCAACGAGAAAATTGGAACAACGTTTTATGGTTGGAAACAAAGATAAATTTATCTGATTCCGATGGCAAAATGTATGTCAGACGACCTAAGAACGCAGGATTCGATCCAAGGTACACAAAAAAGACTGTTCAACATGGTGGAGGAAATATCATGATTTGGGGGTGCTTCTCAACATCTGGGGTTGGTCCAATTTTTTGGATAAAAGACAGAATATGTGCTATTGACTACGTCCGAATCATAAATGAAGTTATGCTGCGATTTGCCGAAGAGAACATGCCAATTAAATGGGAATTCATGCAAGATAACGACCCCAAGCAATCCTCAAAATTAGCTAAGGAATACTTTTAAAAAAAATAAAATAAATGTTATGGAGTGGCCATCGCAGTCTCCGGATCTTAATCCCATAGAACACCTGTGGAGCATGCTTAAGAGGAAAATTGGAGACTTCAGAGCCAAGAATAAGGAAGAACTGTGGTCTATAATACAAAATGTATGGTATTCCATACCTTCCGAGACATACTCCAAGTTGGTCCATTCCATGGGGCGGAGATGTGAAGCCGTCATTAAAAATAAAGGTGCAACGACCAAGTACTAAACGAATATGAACCAATTTAACTGTTAAGTTTCTCTTTACCAAAAAGAAAAACACAATTATAATATTGTTTCTATTATTTTTTCCAGGGTAATATGGCTGTTAATATTAATTATTACTAATTAATCATTACTAATTTTTCTTTTTATTAATAAATTTAATATTGTGTATATTTTAAACTGGTCCTTATTCGGAATTCCCCCCCCCCCCCCCCCTTCCACCGAAATGCACTTTTTTTTTAATGAATCGATAAAAAAAAGTGTGCTGTTGATAAAAAACATCAAATTATGGAGGATGAACACTTTTTTATGGTAAAAAAGTGAAGTATAAAAAAAATGAATATAGGCCATAGGCATAGGGTAAATTCAGAGTTTCTTTAAATCCAGATTTTGTAAATGCAAAAGAAACCTTGCATACACCCAACCTCGCACCTACCCCAAATCCTATAGTGTACCCAAGCAGGGGGATTGCAGGGGGGCAGCATGGCCCCCATACATATCTCACTGTTTCTACGCCGTAATGCGTAAGCAAGCAAAAAAAGCAAATACGAGTATCCCATAAAAAAGTAGTTTTAGTAATAGTACTGTGGGTGGTCCGCTTATACTTCACTTTTTTACCATAAAAAAGTGTTTTTCCTCCATAATTTGATGTTTTTTATCAACAGCAAACACTTTTTTATCAATTCGTTAAAAAAAAAGTTCATTTTGGTGGGGGGGGGGGAATTCCGAATAAGGTCCTTTAAACTTTATAGAGACTTATTATATGTACGAGTATTTTGAATTTTCAATTTACTTCCAATAAACTTTTTGTTTTTAAAATATCGGCACAGAAGAAGCTTGTTTCTATTATTTTTTCCATGACTGTATATAAAGCCTTTATTCTTCTGAAGCTCGAGTACAATTCCCATATATGGGCAGGTGCTCCTAAAACCCACTTGAGTCTCTTGGACAGAATTCAAAAGAGAACTACGAGTATAAAAATGATAGGCGACCGTTGTCTAACTGAAACACTTGTATCTCTCGAGCACCGCCGCAATGTTTCATGCCTATCATTATTTTACCGCTATTTTCATAAACAGTGCTCTAGTGAAATAGCCAGTTTCATTCCTCCCCTTAAACAATTCAACCGTAATACCTGTACTTCTAGGAATGCCCATCAGTTTACCCTTGAGCCCAACTTCGGACGTACTGTCAAATACAGAGATTCTTTTTTTAGTCGCACTACAAGAATGTGGAATGCTTTACCTGGCTCAGTATTTCCCACTCATTTCAATGTGCAGACATTCAAAACCAATGTGCATCGGTATCTCCTTTTTAATCCTATCCTAATTTCCTAATTGCTCGCACTGTGTATTTAACATTATAAGGGTAGTCATAACCCCTTGAGTGCGCGTATAATATAAAAAAAGTAATGTTATTTTAAGTGTTAAATGTATTATTAATAAATAATTTAAGAAAATAAACATGAAGAAGGGTGTTAACAGACCCTAAACGTTGCAGCTATATTGATTATTCAAAGTCAATATTAATATTGACCTGAAGCCCACTTAAGGAAATATTAATTAGTTTTAATAATTTCATTGAATCATTTTTGCATGGGATTTGTGTGTTCCATACATACTCCTTAGCCCTCTACATCGCGTTTTTCTTTGATCAACGTTATGGCATTGCTTTGGGACGTGTTGCACATCGAAAAAAAAATGTTGCAGTAGATCACGGCTGGATCGCACGTACTTGTTCTTATGTAAAAGTACTTTGGAATTTAAAAATTATGTACAAATAAATATAATACATGAATTTAATGAGATAAAAATGTTCAAATGCGTAAAATTGCCGTCTGATTTCTAGAAAAGTATGATTTTTTTTTAATTAATTTTAGTGGGGGCTTAACCCCCATTTATTCAGTTTAATTCAAGCTCTGTAAGTATAACTTAGAAACTAACTTAAATCTAAACTTATAGCTAAGAGTGGGGGTGGGACAAAAGGAATTTGAGGTTGAAGGTGTTGGTATTGAAATCGAATGAATTTGGAGTCAAATTGACCAACCGGAGCATACGGGTCAGAGCGTCAGAGGTTCATTAAGACCATAGGAGGTGTGGTGTGATAGTAAATAGAAAAGGCGACGGTTTCTAAGGTTACGGGTGTTAGTGTTGAAAAAAATTGAGTTGTAGAGAGACGCGCAGTCAATTGATCCAGAGAGGAGCTGATGTATAAAAAGTATGTCAGCTATTTCTCTACGTTCCTGTAATGAGGTAAGGTTTAACAGTTGGAGGCGGTCACGATACGGGGGTAAGATCAAAGGATTATCCCAAGGAAGGCATTGAAGTGCAAAACGAAGGAATCGTCGTTGGATGCCTTCTATTCTTGATATGTAAATATCTTGATATGGAGACCAAACTTGAGACGCATACTCAAGTAAAGGTCGGACAAACGCTATGTAAAGAGATCGGGTCACGTAAGGGTTGGAAAATTCTTTAGACCATCTTTTTACAAAACCTAATGCTGAGTTGGCCTTATGGATTATTTCATCAATATGAAATAAAAATTTTAGTTCACGGTCACATAAAAGGCCAAGATCCCTTATCTTTTCTACAATTTGTATGGGTTGATTATGAAGATACGAGTAGTACAGACGGGGAGTTGTTTTAATGCGCTTTCGTGAAAAGGTCATTGTCTGGAATTTGCTAATGTTAAGCTCTAAGCAATTGTTGGTACACCAGGTTGAGAAACTATCGAGATCTGTTTGGAGGAGAGATATGTCTTCAGATGCTGCGATGATTTTGAAAAATTTTGTATCGTCAGTATAAAGGGATATTTGACAGTGTTTAATGACCATGTCAATGTCGTTAATTGTAAGGATAAAGAGGAGCGGTCCTAAATGACTACCTTGAGGACACCAGAAGTGGCGAGAATAGGATTGGAAAGCGCGGATCTGAACCGGACACAATACTCACGATTCTCTAGGTAAGAAGTAATCCATTGCAGGAAAAGGGGTTCAAAACCTAAAGAGGATAGTTTAAAGACTATGAGGCTGTGAGAAATTTTGTCGAAAGCCTTGTTAAAGTCAGTGGAGACCATATCAACTTCATTCCCGTTTTCTAAGGCTTTTAGAGTGTAAGAAACGAATTCTACTAGGTTTGTGGTGGTGGATCTGATTTTTAAGAAACCATGCTGTGCTGGTGTAATTAAGGACCTACAACGGAAACTAAGGAGTTCATATAAAATACTTTCGAAAGTTTTTGGGATATGAGAAAGTTTAGCAATTGGTCGATAGTTTTTCACGTCACCTTTCGGGCCTTTCTTGTGAATTGGTGTTATGAAAGATGTTTTCCATATTTTAGGAAATGTTCCCTGAGATGAGGATAAATGAAAAATTTTTGATAGAGGATTTGAAAGAGAAGAAGAACATTTTCTTAGGAAAATGGCAGGAAGACCATCAGGGCCCGGAGTAAACTCATCATTAAGTTGAGATAATTTGTTTTCAATGTTTAAAAATCGTTTTATTATTAAATTAATTTTTTATATAAGTAATTTCTTTGAAACTTTTCAAGAAAAAAAATTGGGATGCCAATTGTATGTATTTCGTTATATTGACTTTAGGAAATAATTTCAAAAATTACCGTTCACACGTTTTGAAGATATTGATTAAAAAAAAAATAAAAAAAAATAATATAGTTTCGAATATTTTTATATACCTATCTACAGTGTTATTTTAATTTTAAGGGAGTTCCTGTTGGAAAATTTTGGTTAAAATCGTTAGAGCCGTTAATGAAAAATTCGAAAATCAAAAAACGTTTCCATGACAGGTACCATTAATCACATTTTTTCCTAAAATTTTGTTTGACCAAAATGTAGGTAGTCCATGGCCATAAAAGCACCCAATTTTATTTGATGGGTTCACTGGTCAAGTTTTTAAAACCTTTCGAATTGGGCATAAAAAAAACTTGCCAAGTAAGTCCATCAAATTTTAGTCGGACCTTATTCGGAATTCTCCCCCCCCCACCCACCAAAATTAACTTTTTTTTTACGAATCGATAAAAGAGTGTTTGCTGTTGATAAAAAACATCAAATTATGCAGGAGAAATACTTTCTTATGGTAAAAAAGTGAAGTAAAAGCGGACCACCCATAGTACTATAACTAAAACTACTTTTGTATGGGATATTTGCTTTTTTTGCTTGCTTACGCATTACGGCGGCGTTTAAACAGTGATATATGTTTTGCAACCCCCCTGCTTGGGCACACTATAGGATTTGGGGTAGGTGCGAGGTTGGGTGTATCCAAGGTTTCTTTTGCATTTACAGAATCTGGATTTAAAGAAACTTTGAATTTACCCTATGGCCTATATTCATTTTTTTATACTTCACTTTTTTACCATAAAAAAGTGTTTCTCCTCCATAATTTGATGTTTTTTATCAACAGCACACTTTGTTTTATCGATTCATTAAAAAAAAAAGTGCATTTTAGTGGGGGAGGGGGGGGGGAATTCCGAATAAGGACCTTTTAGTCAGTAATCATTAAATAATAAAATTTCTCTTACATTGTAGCTGTTTCAATATTATTCTACTTTAAATATTCGATATTAAACATTCATGTATTCATGATGTTAGATCTCAGCTCTTTTTACGGCTGACTTGTTACACAAAGGTTTTTGTATAGAAGAACTTGGCTTTTTCTCAACATTTATGCTTTTGGTCTGATCTCACTCCTTTTTGCAAAGATTTTAATATTTTGCCATGTCAAAATCTCGAAAGATACGGAAAGATAGAAGGGTGGATTCTACGAGTACCTACTAAAATCAACTTAATTTATAGCTTCCTATTTCTTTTTGTATATTTTCTTTTTATTATTGGTTGTTTTGATTTGCACTTCAATTGTTTTTTCTTGTCCTGGCAAGATGCCTAACACCAACATACCTAACTTAAATTATAAATACTAGTTCCTAAATCCGCTCAAAGTCATAAAAACACAATAATAGTTGAGGATGCGATGATGTTTTTGTTGCAATTTTAACTCCTTTTTTTTAAATGAAGGTAGCCGACCAATTTATAGCTAATTAGTGGTTTGATTATAGTTCACATCACAGTTAAGATTTTTTTTATGTAAGCTAGTCATTTTTTTTTTAGGTATGTAAATGTTTTCTTTTTTCATTCATGTTAAAATATCATAGAGTACCAAATCGAGCACTCTAGTTCTAAGAAAAGTCATGAATTTTTAAAATGCATGTATAGTTTCAAAATGACAATAAAAAAACACTTCGAATGAAAAATCTTAGATTTTCTATTTTTCGCATTGAATGTACATTAAGCTTTACCACTCTACCAAATTTCATCATTCTACGGCAATCGGAAGTGCTCCATATAAATTAAACATTTTCTTAGAAAGTGGGCGGATACCACGCCCCCTGAATGGAAACTTCAATTTTTATTTTTGGTTCTTTATATGCAATTTGAGCCCTACCCTTGTACCAAATTTCATTGTTCTACTGCAATCGGAAGTGTGCCATATAATTTACATCAGTTCTAAGGAAGTGGGCCTGAATGGAAAACCTCAAATTTTATATTTTTTTCTTTGTATGCAATTTAAGCCCTGCCACTTTAACAAATTTCATCGTTTTACAACAGTCGAAAGTGCTCCATTCAACGAACACCAATTCGGACAAAGTGGGCGGATACCACGCTCCCTGAATGGAAAACTTCAAATTTTCCTCTGCTTGCATGACAAGACCTACCGTTGTGCAAAATTGAAACATTCTACGATGTTGGGAAGTGCTCTGTCAGTCAGTCAGTCAGTCAGTTACGGTTTTTGTGATTTTTGAGGTCAGGAACCGCTTATGCTAGAAAATTGAAATTTGGTGAGGTGCCTGTGCCTGACTAGCTTCGGAATTTTAAGTTTCTGACTTCATTGGTACTGGAGATAGGGAGGAGTAAAAAATTGCCTGAGTTTGTTCCTGTAAAAAGGGTGTAGTGCCAGAACTTGGCTGGGCACTACCGTGCCCTTTGATATACAGCTAGATAGACGGAAAAGTGGGTCCGGCTACCCACTTATTCGTTTTTGCTATCATCGTAGTGTCAACTTTGATCAAAATATCGAGTTCGATTTTTTTCCAAATGCAGAACTTGCCCTATACAATAGTACCTACCTACATACCTAGGTAGGTACATACAGTGGTGGACACAAATTTAGCACACTGAGATGGGTACTACCATATTTTTAATTTTCTCTCTTGTTTTGTTCCAAGCAACGGTACATTTTGAACTAATATATATGACAACAAATCAGAGAAAACAAAACTATATATTTTCATATGCAATCCAATTACATAGTGAAAAAATCGCTGATAGTTTGTCATTTGCATTGTTTTTGGTTGGACATCAATTTAGCACGTGTACAAATTTTGGTTATTTTTTTTTAATTTGTAGGTTTTTAAGAGAACAAAATTATTTTCGAGGTAATTTTATATCTTCTTAATGTTATATATTCAAATAAAATTTAAAAAAAAAACATGAAATAGTCATGCCATAAGGGCAATGGTGTTCTGAGGACAAAAGGAGTATTATCATTAAGATGAAGTCAAAGGGTCGAACAGTAACGGAGATTTCTGAGCTTCTAGAATGTTCCAGGAAGATGGTCTACAATGCTCTTAGACATTTTGAAAAGTATGAAGTGACAAAACATGTAAAACAAGCCTCTCGCACACGAAAGACAACAAAGAGGAAAGATAAAGTCATTTACATATTATCAACAAAGGATCCATTTAAGACCTCTAGTGTCATTCGAAATGAATTAATGGAGAATTACAATGTCAATGTATCCTGAAGAACCGTAAGACGACGCCTGAATGAAAAAAATTTGAGAGGGTGCATTGCGCAAAGAAAACCATTGGTTTCGAAAAAAAATCTGAAGGCTAGATTAGAGTTTGCCAAATTACATCTAGGCAAACTACTAAATTTCTGGAAAAATGTACTTTGGAGCGATGAATCAAAGTTCTGTCGATTCGGATCAGATGGAAAAAAATATGTGTGGCGTCCACAAAATAAGGAACATGATCCAAAATACACCATTAAGGCGGTGAAGCATGGGGGTGGAAACGTGATGGCCTGGGCTGCCTTTTCTTGGCACGGTATTGGTCCAATAGTGAAGATAGACTCCAAAATGGACCAGCACCTGTACAAAGATATTATCTTGAACCATATGATACCATATGCCGAAGATAATTTGCCGGTTTTATGGTGCTTCATGCACGACAATGACCCTAAGCACACTTCAAAACTAGTGAAAAGTGCCTTAGGGGTCAATAAAGTGAATGTTTTAAAGTGGCCTGCTCAATCACCCGATCTGAACCCGATCGAAAATTTGTGGAATAACGTTGAGCAACACATTGAAAAACGAAAAACGAAAAATTTAACAGATTTGTGGCAAGAGATACAGAATGCTTGATATTCAATACCTAAGCAACGCTGTGAGGCCTTATACGAGAGCTTGCCAAGAAGACTCAATTCAGTATTAAAGAACAAAGGATTTCCAACAAAATATAAAAGAAAATATAGTTTTAGTAACGGTAAATAACATAACTAAGCAATTTTAATGAAATGTGCTAAATTCATGTCCAGACAAAAAAGTATGTTTTCTGTAATTTTTTTCATTTTTTTCTTTGATATATAAAAAATATAAGATTGTATTTTGGAAAAATATACTTATATCCGTAAATAATGTAAATAACATAAAAATGAAAATATTGAAATAGAAACAAATTTTGTAAATATAGTTTAATGTTTTCTTTTATTAATGTGCTAAATTCTTGTCCACCACTGTATATCGCAAGTAAAAATACAGTAGAGTGGACTTTCCCGCAGTAGATTTCTTATTTACAAGAAAATGATCGATTTGAAAATGTTTGAAATGAAAAATAGGTAGGTACGAGTATACAAAATTATTAAAATTAAAAATTATGCACTTAAATTTGTTTTAATAATTCGCCATGAGATGAGTTTAATGGTGTTCAAAGAATAGCATTTTCATTGACACTTATGGGCTTTTCCAGGAGAATTCTGATTTCAGTGGAAAATAGTTATTTTTTTTCACTTTTTTTCACGGCAGTTAAAATGTGATTTCGAATTGATTTTGACATAAATTCAACAAAAAAAAAAAACATCTTCATCCTTTATTTACTTTCAGTAGAGAATTACATATGTATAAGCTTGATGAAGTCTTCGTATTTTGTAAGCAACTTTAAAAGTTCAAATAAATTAAACAAATCTAAAGCAAAGTTTGCAAAGAGACAGCCTACGGTATTAGTACAAATTTAAATCTGATGAAAAATTTAAATCCGGTTTTAAAAATCGGCATACTGATACCTATGTACATCCAAATCAAAAATAAAATGATTTATTTTACCAATGGAAAACTACATACATTATGTTTATACCTAAGAGAATAACTTAGTTTATTCTTAGTATATAATAACAAAACAGAAATCCAAAACAAAAACAATAACAGAGATTTATTTTTTGAATAAAAGCATGAAACAAATTGGCTGCGTTTAAAGAAAATGTAGGTACAATTGATTAATTGGAGGAAGTTATTTTGAAAAAAGTGCAATAGATTTTATTTTGTAAGAGAAGGATTTTTTTGCGGAAAATGTAGTAGATCTATTGTACTTGCACAAAGTGCGCTAGAGGTACATACATAAATACCGAAAATGTTCTGAAAACGTTGGCATACACGCTAGCATAATATAATGTTAGAATAAGAATTTATTTAATTATCCTTGACACCATTATCTTGGTTTGAGGCGTGGAACCATAGAGGAAATATATTACCTAGAGTCACGACCGGTACCCCTCTTGCCTGAAACACCCTCAAATTTTTTTTGAGGTGAGTAAGAGAAAACTCTCTTAAATTCCCTATCCGTGAATACGTGTGAATGGTGGATTAAAATACAAAATGAAGTCAGTAGCTCAAAATTTGAAGTTTTGTTTTTTTTGTGAATATCAAAATGACAGTTCTCAAAACAAATAATTTAGAATTGTAAGTAGACCAAGATTATAAATATTCGTGATAAACATTAATTGTTTTTGTACTTAGGCTTATGTTAATAACTTAAATTAGAATTAGTTCAACAAAATGCGCAAAACGCAAATAACCAACGGCGAGTAGTCTCATCAGACAGTAAGTGCACCTACAAAGACCATTCAACAACACCGACCAGCAGCGGGCATTACAAAAGCAGATTAACTAAATCAACTACCAAAATAAATCTTACCACCAGCCTGAATCATCCAGAAAGCACCACGATTACAAATGGAGAAGTCGATAGTCGAGGATACAACCGAAAATAAAGATCAGCCAGATAGTTCAACGACAAGTGGTCAATAAAAAGTACTCGATCCAGAAGGACGTAATCCTGGTCCGGAATCAGTCTCATCAGCAGTCACGGATTCATCTTCATCGCCGCTAAATCTACGAAGAACACTCCATGATAATACAGTCAAAAAGCTTGTTGAAATTCTATCGAATCCCAATTCAAATGAAAGCCTATCGGAGCATTCGTTCAATACCTCATCCAGTCATTCCCTGTCATGTTTATCCAAACATACACAGCCAATAGTATGCCTTAGTTCCGAAGAAGAAATCGTCAAGAAAGCTAGAGAGAGAGAGACTTTATTTCTCCTCTGCCACGTGAACTGGGCGCTACAAGTGTTGGCCTATTTGGATCGAACCGATCTACGTTCTACAAAACCCTAGCATGCTTAGGAATTCTTCAGGCACTGTAAATAACTTTGATAATGGCCGATCAGAAGACAAAATCAGCTTCTATTGATATTTTGACTGCAATTGTCGAGTTTTCGATTTCGCAATTACATATTGCAAAAAGTGAGCAGGACGGACGGGGTAAGTGTTGCGAACTAATACAAATATAATAGTTTTAAATGCATCTTTTTTTGTTTTTCTGCAGGGATGAATGCTACTTAATATAGCAAGTGAACAAATGTTGACTGATTCCGAACCAAAGAACATGCTCACCTAGAAGGGGGACTTCCTAAATTTCTTTTACAAGCATAGTATTCAAACCATAATTGGTATAATAATTTTTATTTGGTTTATACAAGAAGCTTAATTATTGTCTTTATCGACAGCTCCACTTTTAATACTCGTAAATACCATTGGTGATAGACCACAAAACGAAGACATTCAAACGGCGCAGTTGTTGGCTCTATAGTTTTGGAAATTCTATCATTCTGTGTAGAACATCACACGTATCACATTAAGAATTTTACTATACAAAAAGATCTCCTCAAGAGAATAAATATAAATAAATATACATGTTTTTACTCCATTGTAAACAAGTGGAATATATAATTTACATTTAATGTACATTTTATGAACTTCATTTTTTTATAAAACTGAATTGTCAATATTACAGCTTAAATTCAATTACTTTGCTTTAATATAATTTTATCGAAGTTTACTAAAATAAAATAAGCAGCTATCTATTACATAATTAATATAAAAACAATGTTCAATTTGGGTCGATACTTGAAATCAAAGGTAAAACCAAAATGGTCACAGATTTTTAAGCATGTAATTTACCCCCCTATTATGGAAGACAACTCAACTATAGTTTAGTTGTAATTCTTAAAATTGGTATTATCGATCACAACCAGTTGACTGTCAAAGCACAACCAGTTGTCGATTAGCAGACAACTAACAAAATGGTCGACTTTTCAGTTGTCTCTTCGTATTATGTAAGTAAGTTGAGTTGTGCTTCAGTTGTAATAAGCGTCAAAATCAGACAACTGGTTCGAAGCAGTTGTGTAGAACATTTTAATGAAAAAATCTGCATTCGGATAAAAAATATGGACACAAAACAGTAAGTTAAACAACAATTTTAATAAAAATAGAATGTAATGAGTGTATTTTAGTTAGAAAACTACATGGCCATCACAATTTGAACGACTTGTTGCTCTATGTTAGCTGAGCATTTATCCATTTTCCACAAATGAGTTCCTCAATCACATCTACCACTTTTTTAATTCAACTGACACTATCGATTGATTCAGTCCTAAATTAAAATCATTGCCACTACACTTTTGCCAACTTCCTTCGCTCATGAAACGAAGAGCAGTAGCAAGTTTAACAATTGGTGGAATCGCTGAGGAACGTTGGTTGTTTTAGGAAAACTATTTCGAATCAAAAAAATGCATACTTTAGGAATAGAAGTGTACATGAGTTTATTAAATATACGGATATTCTTTTTTATTTTGGCTACATTAAGGAAATTTTCATCTTCCAAGCCACCGAAAAACAAATCGAGAGAACTTTCATACAATTTCTTATTCTTGGTTTTGTATGTATTTCATGTTGAGCAGCTGGTTTTGACAGCAAATCGACTCCTAAAAGACGGCAACGTATTTTTTCATTACAACTGATTTTAGTTGTCTTGCATAATACGAAAAATTTGTTTGGTTGTCTAAGAGTTGAGTTGTGTTGATGACAACTCAACTAAGTTGAGTTGTAATCCATAATAGGGGCATTAGAGAGTATTAGGTACATCTATGTCAAGGGAAATTTCATTGGAGCTTTTAGCTTCAACCGAGTTTCGTTTAGAAGTCGAAGAAACTGAAGAAGAGGTTGATTTTAAATCGACATTGACTGTTAGTTTGGTTTTAGAACTTATTTTTATTTTTATATCATTTTCTTCAAATCGATTTGATGAATTTGAATCGGATTCTTTAGCACTGGATTTAGGAGGAGACGATTCCAAAGGCGGGTGCGATTGGCTTTGATGTATTGTGGCGAATGTATATTTTTTTTTCATCTTTAGATCGGGATGTGGTGATCTTTCCGCTATTGGAAGCGATTTCAGTCTTCTTGTGTTCACGCATGGTTGCGGCTTTTTGCAACTCGGAAACTAGGCGGCGAGTTTATTTCTCGGTCACTTCCACTGTTAGACCGCGTAGGAAACGTATGACTATCATCTTTTTTAACTGTTCGGTGAAGGCACCTCGTCGGCTATTGGTTGTTTAACTGTATCAGTAACAGATTCCTGTTCATAAATCGTCATATTCACTTGGCGTTTTTTAGGAATATTCACCCCTATCACAGAGTCCCTCGTAACAAATCCCCGAAAATTTTGTTACGCTACGAATACGAATAAATTTACATCATAGGCCCCGAACGGAATCAAAAAAGCATTTTCCTAATTTCGGAGTTTCAAAATCAGTTGATTTGCGTCAAAATGTGAAAAAATATATAAATTTTTGTTGTTCATCTTTTGATTTGATTTTAATTTTGTTGGTCGTTAAAAATGGATACCATTGCCGTTGCAATCTTTGTAATAAATGTAGAAAATACGCGAAGAAGACAAACACTAAAAATGAGATTCATTACGGAAGGATACCAATATTTATTTGTATTTACTTTATTTGCCCTTCAAAAAAAAATTAAACAAATTCACATGAAAACAATAATAAAAATTGTTTTTATTTGCGTGTCCTTTATCTTTGTTCGCTTAATTATATTTGTGTTTAGTTTTAAGTTGAGCTCCGATCAAAATATCTGTTCGTTGAAAAAACTGTCCAACTTCCTATTCATTCGGGGCTAGTGATACCATTATTCACGAACTCCGAATTTCGTAGCAAGTTTTTTTTAATACGACGGGAGCGATGATACCTTTTTTCGGGGTTCGTACTACGAATCTATTACGATGGGGCTTGTGATAAGGCCGATTATGAACATTCGTGTGAGTAGGCAGAGTTTCGTTCGGAGGACATGAATACAAAAGGAACTCATCGGAGGCTTTAACACAGTGTTTCTTATTTGGATTCAAGAATATATTCAATGCATGGCATTTTTTGGAGATGTTGAAATTGTTGGCTGAGTACCATCTGGACCGCAATATTTGTAAAATATATATCTCTTTGAATCGGATTCATCGATTAAAACTCTCTCGCAAAGTTCATAGGAATCATCTTCATCATCGTTATCACTGCCATTGCAATTTTGGGCTGCTTCCAAGGGCTTTAAAATCTCTGTAGAAGATTTCAGAGTTTCCTGGGCTTCCTCCTCCTTGGGCAGATCGATTTTTTCCATTTTCATTTCCATTTGTACAACAAGGGGTGTCAAAACTACAACTGGGTCCATAACCGTATTGTTTGGGATATTTTTGGTCGTTCGCGGCGTCGCTTTCACTTTCTTTTTCAGGACAGACGTCGCTATTTCATTTGATTTTTTTTCGAAACGGCAGTTGAAAAATCTTCAAGAGCTTTTGGGGTTCGAACGGACCGTAATGATTGCCTAAGGGTTGAAGTAAGTTTGGGTGAAGATTCCAATTGATTCTTTTTTGTCGAATTGAGTGCTGGTCTTTTGGCAGTTTTGACGAAAGATGGTTTGGGATTATCTTTGGTTTTTGTTTTCGCTGCTTCTTTAAGAGCAATTTTCTGTTGACGTTATGTCTTTCGTGGCTTGGACGAACTGCCGTCACCGACCAAAGAAGACTTGACTTTTGTACCCTGAGGTGCTTTCTTCTTGGCGGAAAGAAGATTCAAGGCTGTAAGCACTTCAATTTGTTCATTGCTTGGACTTGGGGGTGAACTTTCTAAAATATCCACTTCGGCTATTTTAAGTGGAGTCATTACTTTCATCACTTGTTTCTCTTTGGTTGTAACCGTCGACATGACATATTGCTTTCGAACTGTAGTTATCTTTGCTTTTGCTGTTTGTTCGACTGGATTTTTGGGTGTTCGAGCTTTAATCCTATCGGCGACACAAATAGGTCGCACAGGTTTCTTTAAATCCGAAGACAATTTTGCTTTCATTCGTTGCCTTTTCAATTCCAAATCAGATAGTTGTTTCTGTATATATATTTCTGATTTTTTATCTTCGACGACATTCCTAGGAGGATCAACCTTTTTCGGAGTCAACCAACTTCTTGATATCAAAGGTTTTTCTTCGTCTACTTTAGTCCGCGTCTTTGATTTCGTATTGTTAGTAGACTTGGGATTCCTAATACTAGGTGATAGAACTTTTCGTTTTTTTCTTCTTAGGTAGATTACGCCGCACTGGATTGGGGAGCTTTGAATTGATTTGGCGCAAATAAGTATCAAAGTTTGTCTGGGATGTTTCCCGCATTTGTTTCCATTCTTTCAATTACAGTTGAGATATGAAAATTTGGTCCAATTGTCCAGACGTCGAGTTGTATTGGCTGCTAGAGAGAATCCCACCACTGGACGAGGATACTCTAGGATTTGATGTGTAGCCACCGTCTCCTGAGTCGTCTTTCCGTCTACGACGAAATCGCTGCGACCAATTCTGCTCTTTAGTCGAGGAGTTCGTTATGCTACGACTGAGTCGTTATTATAGCGGCTTGTGGCACCCCATCGTCATCGTGGTGATTATCACTGATGTGAGACTGCTGCGCCTGCGCTTGCTGCTGCTGTTGCTGATGGTGATGCGATGGATAGGAAGCGTGTATTGTTGTGGAAGGCATACCATGACTTTGATAATGGGATTGTGGTGGTTGTTGTTGCTGCTGTTGCAAATGCTGTGCCACCGCATAATGGCCAGAAGATGATGAACTGCTATTCGCTGGCTGGTGATGATGCTGCTGCGCAGAAGAACTTATGTGAAGGTGTGTCATGCCAACACCAACACTACCACCAACATAGGAATTATTTTTGTCCATGGACTTTGGACCTGTACCGCTGGCACTGTTGCCCCCGCTGCCACCTGTCAAGAAAACGTGTTGGGTATTGAATATTTAATAACGCCAACTTTTCCATAACATACCACTATTTTTCATATTTGTATAATGTCTCTGCTGTTGCTGCTGCGATCCACCGCTTACTTGTTGCTGCTGTCCTCCTCCACCACCACCACCAGCAGTCGTCACCACTGAAGTTTGCTGTTGCATTTGATGCTGTTGCAAGTGTTGCTGTTGAACAGCTGACTGTTGATGATCGATTGGAGAAACAAAATTAGCTCCCGCTGCAGTATTCAAACTGCTGGCTCTAGGATCTTGCCCACTACTGATGCCACCACCAACAATCTGTTGTTGTTGTTGTTGTTGTTGTTGTTGCTGCTTCTGTTGTTGTGAGTTATTGCGTTGTTTGCCTCGATTGTTATTGTTACTATTGCGATGATTGTTGTAACGATTTGTTTGAGGTTTCGATACCGAATTGGCGGCTACAGCGGCTACAGCGGCCGCTGCCGTTGTCGTATGCGGCGCAAAAATTTTGGCTATGTGCATTTGTAGCGGCTGCTGCTACTGCTGATGGCCAAGGAGCAGCTGTGACTAGACCCGAGTAAAATTGTTGCTGCTGAAATGGCTGCTGAAACGATATAGTTATATAAAAAGAAAAAATCGCTTATTAATGTAAATATTACAATTTGATTTTTTTAAAGGAAACTTACAAATACATGGACTTGGCCATTGTATGGGACAGGTGCTAGCAACATGGCAGCTCCATTCGCAGCATAGACAAAACGTTGTGGAGCTGTGTATGCAACTGCTGCATTTAGATCATAAACAGCCGATGGTCAAGTCAGTCTATAGCCATTTTTCATGGTCATTGGAACCGGTGCTATTGGCAGCCGATGGATAAAAGGTTTAGCCTTCATTGGAGCCATAATTGGCTTTCCCTAAAATGATGAACAAAACGACGGCATGTCATGGATGGAGAACATTAAGTTATACTTTTTTAAATAATTCTTATTTGGAACGTTTTGACTTCCTCTCTCAGGTATTTAAATGCTTTTTGGGCATCTTCATCGGACTCAAATGTAACATACCACGAGTCGTTGTGTGCAAATTCACACGATATTACTCGTGGACAATTCTCATTGTTGAATATGTTCTGAAAATATTAGAAATTTAATTATTATAAGCGAGTGAAATGGCATTTTGGGGATCTAAATGGGCCTCATATCTATCATCTTGATTTGAATAAGGATTGTTTTTATTTTTAGGAAAGAAAGGAATTTAAGTGATTTTTTTTATAATATAAATTCTATATATTCTACTGAAATAGAACAGTATTGAGTCTTAAGCACTCCATGTATTTAAGACTTTTATATTTCGACTTACCTTAACTTCTTCTAACGGCGTTTTATCTGGGATCTCTCGCAGAATTATAATACATCGTTTATGATTCGGACGAATTCTTAAGCCTTCCTCGTCAACCTGGACGTTGTGAGACTCCCTTAAGACTTCCGTTATAAGCTTAATGTCTTTTGTCAGTTTCTTAACTAGATTAAAACTAGCCACAGTCCAAATGGGAACATACTGGTCACTGTCCATTTGCGTCAATAAATATGTATCGTTGGCCAAATTTTCTCTATAAAAAGTAAAAGAAATTGAAAATAAGTTATTGGAATCATACTAATAGTCTTGACAAAACTTACCTTGAAAAATAGTATTCCAATTGTGTGGCTAGCATCTGTTTTAATTGATCTAATGGTATTCCATTGGGATCGATTGGACCAACTCCTTGTCCATTAGCAGGAACCAGCTGTTGTTGCTGATTGCTTGCTACAACTCCAGAACTTGCCTGGTAATTGATCAGCTGATACTGCATTTGTCATGTTATTTAGAGTTAGATCATCTTGGCTATAACCAACTAAAGTTTCTTGCATTGTGCCGTTCATGACTGTATAATCGTTTTCGTTCGTTGTGGGCTGTTGTTGTGGTTGTTGATTGTGAGGTTGTGAATGTTGTTGTTGCAATTGTTGTTGTTGCTGCTGGTGAGGCTGCCAATTGAGTAACTTGACCATATAAATTTGTAGCTAACATTGCACTTTCAACAGGAACATTTGCATAAACGGTGGTTGGGACGGGTTGATTTGATTTTTACTCCAGTTGAAAGCTGCGATATCAACAGATTGGACAAAGTCCTCGAACTCTTGCATCTTTTCTTGCAACAAGTCAATTTAAACCTTGTCATCCTCGATGACGCAAATGATTTGCAACTTGTTGATGGCATAGCCGACTGAAACGAGTTTGGAGGCACTCCATAACTGACCGTCCATCTCGAGGGTGTGGACACACTTTTCCATTTCTTTCATGTCGGTCTCGTCATCAAAATGCTTCACGTCGAGCAGGACGGATGATTTGGCAATGAGGGCGGGTTTCTTTGATTTCTTGGCAGAGTAGGCGGCTTCGGCGTCTTCTTCTTCATCATCGTCTGATCCGAATAGATCTACGTCTATATTGTGTAAACAGAGTTTTTTAGATTTAGATGCCAATTGGCAAGAACAGTGACATTCGAACTTACCATCATCGTCTTCAGCTACTGTGGGCTTGGCGCCAGCAGTTTGTGGAAGTGCCTGACCGCCCAATGCGGCTCTTTCGGCGGAGGTAAAGGACGCAATGTGTTATACCAACTGCGGACCACTAGTTTGAAGTGGTTCTTGGATGCGAATACCACCGGGTTGTGATTTTTGATTACCAAAATTTGGGTGGCACCTACTGTTTGAGAGTTCTGCTGCTGCTGTTGTTGGTGCTGCTGCTACTGATGGTGTTGCGGCAGACCTGTAGCCGACGTTATCGTCTTGATGGTGGTGGTGTTGGGCAGCTGGCCGTGGACACGGCCTGCAGAATGGATGCAGCCTGATTTTTGCATATTCCGCTGAATTATTTGCGTGTTCTCAGGCGAAGAAATTATTTGCACACCAGCAGGCTGATTTGGGTGGCTGTTGTTAGGCTTGTTGTCTTTGGGCTCCTCCACATGTTGAAAGTCCACCAGTTCTCCTCACTTGCTTCTTCCACTAGCTGCACTATTATGCTGTTTTTTAAATTATCAAAATTTATATTATTGTTATTTAGCTCGCGGGCTGTTGTTGAAGGGAAACACTTTTTTGCGGTCACTGCCGATGCTGCTCGTTAACGAAGTGGACGTCGATGTTGATGACAAAATTAGTGGGTCGCTTGCACTATTTCTGGTTGTATTTAGCGTTTGTTCAATGCCAACAGAAGAATGTTGACCCTGTTGTTGTTGATGATCGAAGACGTTTCTAAGAACTCTCTTTGATGGCATTATGGGAGACGGCGAGTACCCCGTTACATACATCGCACCGTATTGATTTGACTGTAAAGTGAAAAAATCGCCCGCACAATGAGTTTTATTAACAAAACTATATCCAAAACGATGCATAATTAAATGAACTAACGTTCAATTATACTTTTTCACACTTCCTTTATGGTTTTTAAACAAAATTTCACTACTTCAATTGACACTTGTGAAATTTTGCACACAATTAAAAAAAAAGAATATGTAGGGAGGGAAAAACTTGTGTGCGGAAAAAAAACACCTTCGGTATTTTGCAATCGAAATTTACGCGATCAATTTATGATTTGCACACGAAATTTTATCGGGTATCGACGGGGGAAACTTCGATGTGCATTTTTATGGACAATTTATTTGATTTAGTTGAGAAAATTACGCAAAATCGGTGAAAAACTTGTTTACTAATTAGAAGCAGCGACCCGCACTTTTGTTTTTTTATGACATTTGTTTTTTTTATCGATTTGTTTACTTGTCAAAATTTTCACCTAAAATGTCGTGGTCGTTCGTGGTCAACGTTGGGCACTATACGCATTGAATTTCTAGGGTGCGCTTCTACTTTTACTTGGAATTTCTTAGTTTTTAACTGAAATATACATAAATATTAAGGAAATTGTATCCCAGAAGCAATAAAACTAATATTTAATACAGTTTTTTTTAATAAAGAGGTAAAAAAAGCAAAATTAATAAAAAATTATTTGTATTTTAGAATTTTTGAATTTAACGGATTCCTTTTTTGAATATTCAAACGCACTTATTCAACTTATTTGCGCATTGAGCAAAAACCCACAAAATTTGAACAAAGCTGTGTTTGTTCCCATTTAAAATGCATGGGGCAACTAACACATCTTTGGACTGTGGGTTTTTTCCTCTCAATTCAGCTTGTAGGGTTAAAGAGAGCAAACCCCCGAAGTCGTGACTCTAGGTAATATATTTCCTCTATGCGTGGAACTTTGACTATACCGAAAAGAGTTATTTGTGAATTTGTGATAACTAAATAGAAAGAGCTCGAGCTTTCTGGAAAATAGGGGAATTTATTTGTTTTTGTTATTCATTTCCGAGGAGAAATTGAGTAAGAGAAGTATAGTTTGTAAGCAATTGCATAGTTAAGTCGCTGAATTAAAAAAGTAGAGAGTAAGGTATTTCTCCTCACTCACAATTGTAGGTTGAAAAGAGAATGGAAATTTATTAAAGAGATACTTTTCTAGAATTTTCTGTTCACTTATAAAATTACCTTGAAAAGAGAATAATAATTTATTTTAAGATATACTTTTCTAGAGAATTCGAGTATTTTCTCTTCACTCACAAAATAAGTATAAAAGTGCTTGGCAGGCGGTTGATTTAACAGTTTACACTTACAGTTTGTTTAAAGCAAATCTAAAGCGAAAAGCAGTAACCGCTGTGTTTTTTCTAGCTAAAGAAAATATTCAACTATACAAAAGTTTAATTATTAAAAGAAAAAAAAGACTTTTTCGAAACTTAATATAAATTTAAATAAAACAAAATGTCTTCACTTCAACTTCTTTTGGATTTGGCTGAAAACTTGGACAGCATGTCATCGCCATACTACGGAAGCGATTTTGGGCTAGGTCTCAATCCACACATCATTCACCGCAGTAATCGTCCAAGTGTTTTCCGTTTACCGCTGGCTTTGGCAAACCGCATGGAAGATTATCCTGCTATGATGCTTCGCTCCAAAGGTGCAAATCAAAACTCAGCAGTCTCGAATGTTGGCAAGGATGGATTCCAAGTGTGCATGGATGTACAGCAATTTAAGCCCAGTGAACTTTCTGTGAAAGTAGTAGATAATGCTGTGGTTGTAGAAGGCAAACACGAAGAACGAGAAGACGACCATGGGTACATCTCGCGACATTTCGTCCGTCGTTACACACTGCCAAAGAACTACGACTCTGATAAAGTGGTCTCAACTCTGTCATCGGATGGTGTTTTGACTGTGAGCATTCCAAAGCCTGCCATTGAGGAGAAATCAAATGAGAAAATTGTCCAAATTCAACAAACGGGACCGGCTCACCTTAACGTGAAGGACAATAACCAGGAGAATCAAACAAAGACTGCCGATGCTGACAAAGCGAAGAATGGCGAAGCTAAAAAGTAAAACTCCTAATCTTACTGAATGCATTTTTAGACTGATAATTATTTATTACTTTGTAATTTCGTTAATGTTTCATAAAAATAAATACCTATACATCCTTAAATAAAATAAATTGCAGTTGTGTTTTTTTCAATTTCAAGGAAAGAACAGAAAATTCTCTTTGATCTCCTCCGAAGGTTTTTTTTTACTAGTTTGTTTTGGGGTGCTTTATTCTAGGTTTCAAAATTGGAACTTTATAATTTATGTAGAACTCGCAATAGATTTTCGTATCGAAATGAAAAAAAAAGGATATAACAAAAGATGTTCTCACATCCGCCGGTTGGCGGGAGTCGGAGTCTTGCCTGTTTTTCTCAGGATGGTGGTTTAAAATAGAGATTTTTCTAATTTTTGTCAATTTTTTTTTCCTTTTTTTGAAAAGGAGATTATGCTCTCAATTTTCTAACTAACAACTTGACGATCCGAATAATACAAACCAACAAGTTCTTAAAGCGAATCATTTCAGTTTTTTGAGAATTTTTTGTTGTTGATTTTTACTTCCCCTATGTACATTTATGAATGTACATATGTATAAGTTGGGGTCAAAATAATAGTAGTTTAAATAAAATCATTGGTAAGTTCCTGATTTTTCATGTTCTTGTGAATATTGAAATATTTCGGTAATATTCTGTGGTCAGACGAGTCCAAGATTGTGTTATATGCTGGAAACGAATTTGTCAATATGCAAGAAGGCCTCCAAACATAGAATATAATCCACGCTTCACAGCCAAGACAATGGTGCTTATTTTGACATTCTCTTTCGTTAGAAAGTGAGTCGAATTCGTTGAAACTTAATTGGTGCTTATTTTGACATTCTCTTTCGTTAGAAAGTGAGTCGAATTCGTTGAAACTTAATTTTGAGACTCGGCGATTAGAATATTAATCGAACAAATCGAAAGTTCACCCAATCCATAGAAAGTTCATTCATTTGCGAAAGCTAATTTAATTTTGACATTCGAAAGAATAGAATTAAATGTCATTTTTGTGTCGTTTGAATTTTTCTGTCGAGTAAACAACAAAACATGTAAGTTTTTAATTATTTCATGGAAAATAAATTACTTTTATTATTTTTTTGTTGTTGTTTTATGTTAAAAGGTCGCATTCCAACTGGAAAAACCGCGAACAAAAGGAAAAGTTAATTAAAATAATGGAAGAAAACCCGGAGGTAGCAAAGGGGTTTTTTTTACCACCCGCGTTGATACGGAAAGAAAGAAAGCATCCATTATCCTTCTCCTCTGCACTTCTTCAACACCATCTTAATTTATAAACAACACAAATTCCATATTTTTATTTATTATTTTATGTCTTTATCCAAGAAATTTAAATTATTAAACAATAAGCAAAACAATTACAAATAAACAAAGATTTCACCTTTTGGTTTTGACATTTCACAAACACTTCTCTTTTGTTTTTGATATTTTAGTGTGACCAAGTGTATACGAAAAAAAATAAAAATTTAGAACGCGTCATGAACAACTTATTTTTTTTAAGAATAGTTTCAAAACAGCTGAGTTGACACAAAAAATGTAATAAATACGTAGTTCTTTATGGTTAAACTTTACATTATAATGAAAAAGTGTATTATTTATTTTGTTTCTTGATTATTTATCCAACATCTATAAAATGTTTAGAAACAAAAAAAATGTAAAACGGTCATACTAATTCAAATAGAAATATAGTAAATGTCAAACAGCTGACAATGAAAATGAATCTTTTTTGAAGTTCATTTTATGCTATCTTTCGCAAATGAATGTTATTCGTTCGAATCTCAAAATTAAGAAAGTTCATTCGAAGGAATAGAATCATTCTAACGAATAGACTATTCATGAGAATGTCAAAATAAGCATGAATTTTGAGACTCGGCGATTAGAATGTTAATCGAACAAATCGAAAGTTCACCCAATCCATAGAAAGTTCATTCATTTGCGAAAGCTAATTCAATTTTGACATTCGAAAGAATAGAATTAAATGTCATTTTTGTGTCGTTTGAATTTTTCTGTCGAGTAAACAACAAAACATGTAAGTTTTTAATTATTTCATGGAAAATAAATTACTTTTATTATTTTTGTTGTTGTTTTATGTTAAAAGGTCGCATTCCAACTGGACAAACCGCGAACAAAAGGAAAAGTTAATTATAGGTAAAATAATGGAAGAAAACCCGAAGGTAGCAAAGGGTTTTTTTTTACCACCCGCGTTGATACGGAAAGCATCCACTATCCTTCTCCTCTGCACTTCTTCAACACCATCTTATTTATAAACAACACAAATGCCATATTTTTATTTTTTATTTATTATTTTATGTTTTTATCACAGAAATTTAAATTATTAAACAATAAACAAAACAATTACAAATAAACAAACATTTCACTTTTTGGTTTTGACATTTCACAAACACTTCTCTTTTGTTTTTGATATTTTAGTGTGACCAAGTGTATACGAAAAAAAATAAAAATTTAGAACGCGTCATGACCAACTTATTTTTTTAAGAATAGTTTCAAAACAGCTGAGTTGACACAAAAAATGTAATAAATATGTAGTTTTTTATGGTTAAACTTTACTTTATAATGAAAAAGTGTATTATTTATTTTGTTTCTTGATTATTTATCCAACATCTATAAAATGTTTAGAAACGAAAAAAATGTAAAATGGTCATACTAATTCAAATAGAAATATAGTAAATGTCAAACAGCTGACAATGAAAATGAATCTTTTTTGAAGTTCATTTAATGCTATCTTTCGCAAATGAATGTTATTCGTTCGAATCTCAAAATTAAGAAAGTTCATTCGAAGGAATAGAATCATTCTAACGAATAGACTATTCATGAGAATGTCAAAATAAGCATGAATAAAACATGGAGGATCCAGCATAATAGTTTTTCTTTCTATGGGGTTTGTCCCATATACCGGACTGAAGGCATTGTGGGTCAGCATCTTTATGTGAAGATCATGTAGGAAGTTATGTTCCCACATGCTCAAGATGAAATTACTAATAAAATCCCAAAATCTATGGAACATCAATCAGAGAATCAAATTATTTTGTATAGGTATCACAATCAGCCCTATCAGGAGTTTCGCCCGAATGTCATTCCACCCGAAAAATTTCCCTTTTTTCTTTTCCCTTATTTTGAGTTTCGGGCGAAAAAAAATTCATGTTCGAAAAATTCCCCTTATTAGGAGCATTCAGTTCGGGTGAAATGTAACACGATTTACATTTAAAATGTTCACTTCTTTTTTGGAGGTGAATAAAAAAATAACAAGAGGAATCATGTAAAACATATCTTTATTTTAATACAAAAGAAAGTAAAGAAGTATAAATTAAACATTTCTTTATCATCAGGTAGAAATAGGTACTTTATAACGCTGTTGAAATCTGAAAATCATTTATAGTTAAATATTAAAGAAGTTGAATGTATAGTTTAATTCTTACAATGGTTCAGGTAACTGCAACGGATTTGAGTGGTCTCTTAACTGCCTCCGAATATTTAACGTAGTATTACATCTTCCTCAAACAACAGGAAATGCATAGGTATGCTTTGCGTTTTAATTTTCTTAGAATGATTTTTTTAGTTTATCATTTACATTTTTAGATTACACTTTTTTCTTTTATAAAAATATCAACCAAACCAATTTTTTTTATTCGTCGCTTGATTTAATTCTTACTGGTTGTCAACAACTGTCAAAACAAAAAGTCAGATTGTTAGGTTTGTTCATGTATCGAAGACGAATAGTCTTCATGATTAAAAACGGAGAGGGAAATTTTATGTATCCGCAAATTCTGAATTTTTTTTCTTCAATAAATCGATTGGAGAAGGATTAAAAATCGTATCATTGCACTCAATGGACACTATTTTAACAGGAAAATGCAAAACCGAATTTATTTTGAGCTTTTTTTTAAACAAGAAAAAAGTAAGCTCAGATTTCATTCTCTGTTTCCATCACAGAGATGGGAAATTTATTGCTACCTCAGTTTTCTGAACATACCTATTTTTCGAACCGTCAGTTCTAAATTCGAAGTGAAATCTTGTTCGGGCGAAATTCCTGATTGCTTTTTAAAATCCGGGGGAACAAAAATATTTCGGGTGAAAGGTTATTCGGGCGAAACTCCTGATAGGGCTGAATCTTTTTAACTAGAATATGGTGATTAGTAGCGGTTCTATGTTTTTAATTCATACATTCTTCCATTGCAAAATTTTAGTTAAGGCCGTCGTTGACCATGAGTTTGTTAAGACTTCGAACAGAGGTATTTATATAATTTGTTCTACTCTTTTAAATCTGAGTAAAGCGCTTGAGGATGTCAAGTACGCTCTGAGCCGAGTTTGATCAGAGCTCTCCGCCTTATTTCTGAAACACACTGAAGCACTGAAATGTCAAAGGCGTCGATCGGTTCAATTTTATTTTCAAAGTGTTAAACTAACATGTTGCTAGGGCTACTCGCATGAATTTTTAAAAAAATATTAGAGGGGAATTTTTAGTTTAATTCGTACGATGTTAAAACAAGGTTAAAACGGCGATTTTGGAAATTTTACACCCTTATTGTGATTGTCAATTTTAAATAGAATATCGAATTTTATCAACCCTTTTTTCAATCCGTATTGTGATTGTCAATCTTTTCAATATTTTTGAAAGACCTATTGTGAATGCTTCATTTTGAATCTACATTCATATTACGAATATCAATCGTTTTTTCAATATCGAAGTAAATATTATCAATCACAAATTTTAGGTTGATGCTGGCGAAAAATGTTAGTTTTTTTAATAATAATTTTGTAAGTAAAAAAAATAAAATTGCTTTATTTTGAATAATAGGGCAAAAATAGTGAGCAACAAATCCCAAATGTCCAAACTCGTGACCCCAATGGAGGAAAATTTGGACGCAGCCAGGGGACTGTGCTCCAAAGTAAATACACAAAGAAAGTGGGAGCAGTTTAGTATAATTTTGACTGGCCTAGGTCCTCCTGCAAGAGAGTGGAACAAATGGCACCGATTAAATAGTTACTTCTTTGAATTTCTTTAAATGTTTGGTGCATTTTTTCAATTAAAGGTCTGGATTGATCTCAAATGCAAAACGAAGAAGAAGAATGTTGAATGTATTTTTCATAATTAAAGACAGTAGATTGTGCAAGGCCAATTGAATGCTCATTTCCGATGCCGATCTATTATGAGCTATGCGCACATAATCTCAGCACTGTTGCGAGTCTAATTACACTTGGAACTGATGTGGATCTTTTCGCTGGCATAAATGTACCTTCTATCTCGCCCAAAATGTATAAAAATGCGGGTTTCGATAGACGAAAATTTTTAACAAACCTGGAATGGACCAAATGTGTTAGAATTTCTTGTGTTTTTATTAAGGAATTCTGTACTTACAAGATTTTCTCCAATTCTAAGGGATTCGAAGCATCTCTAAGATGTCTTCTTCTTAAAATTTCGAAAAAAAAACTTGATTGCCCTTCGTTGCTATTGTCCTCCTCAAACCAGAATTCTACCGAACACATTTTGTATCTTTTTTAATTTTAAAATAAAAATGTTTATTCAGCTTTATCCTTTTTCTTTTCTGTTTAATAAAAATCACATGTCAAAAATCGGACTCATTCACAGCTATCAATTTCTTCAACAATTCAAAATGCCTCAATCAATTGAGTTACGCAATACCGAATTTTAAATTGATTGATAGATTATTCAATGTTCAATCAGTTGAAAATTGACAATCATAGTAAGGGTGTGTCGAAGGGATTTTCAATTGGCCCAGGTAGATTTTGGCTGATGCCAAATCACCATGGCAAGTTACACGATTGGACAGTTTAACTTTATTATCAAAATGAGTGTTCCTTTTTATGATAGACTTTGTGGCCCTTCACAGTCGACTCTTCCAAGTTTGGTGGCAAAATTTGTAGACGACCGGTTCGGTAATCAATCAGCCAACATTCTTAGTCAAGGGCCGAGAACATAGCCTCGGTTCGTGAAAGTGTACAGCAGAACCCAAGGCAGTCAATTCATTACCGTGCACAAGAACTCGGACAAGATCCAACTGACCCAGGAGTTCAAAGTTGATGACTCTATGCTAAGCCATTTGTTTGCTTCGGAGTGTTTGGAAGAGGACCCCAGTTTTGGCCGAAAAATCATTTTTTGTGGCAAGGCACATTTTTGGATGAATGGCTGTGGAAGCAAGCAAAATTGCCGTATAAGGAACGACACCAAAATACACGAAGCTCACGAAGTCAGTTTGGTGTGGATTTATTTTGTATGGCCAAATTTGAATCTACGAACCAAGACGACATATGGTTCTAGTAGGTCGCTACGTGCCCCACAGCGGACGCCACGATTGACATGAACGATTTGAGGGTAAGGTTATCACTTGCAGAGGTGAATTAAATTGGCCACTAATTCATGTCATGTGATATGACGCCGCTGAACTTTTTCTTCTAGGGTTTCCTGAAGTCGCAGCTCTATGAACATTATAGAAGGCCATCTCTCAAATTCAGTCGGATCTATGCGGAAGATGAGGTGGGAATTTTATCGGTGTCATATATTATACTCAATGGCATACATCAAATAAAAAAGACTTTTGTAAATGCCTCGCGCACAGCTTAATTTCATTTCAACATCTACCCGCCGCCCTTAGGTATTGAAAAATCCTTTAGCATCATACTTTCTCTACCCTTTTAGCACAGTTAAAATCATGGAATACCTATTTTATTTTTTTGGTGTTGTGCTAACTTCATATGACTCCTTGACATTTACAAACCTGTACTTGAGAACGTAGATCTTTCAATAGGACAAGATTATTTCCGCACTTGCACAGTTGCTAGAACCTTTCCGCCGGTCCTGATACCAAACACCCCATTCATCTGAAGAGGTTCTCTTCATCGCTGGCAAAACCATTGCATAAGCTTTTCCATCGGTTCCTATTGTTCTGAAATGTTCCCTAGAAGATGGAAAACAATATTTTTCAGGTGTTGCTGAAAAAGGACACCCTCGCTTATCCACCAATTGCACTTACGTCCCTTCTTCATGGAATCGCTGAAATATCATCAGTTCAAGAAATATCTCGAAGATTGAAAGCTTTTTAATCACCGGCAATACGGCTTTCGCAGCAATCGTTCCACTGGTGATCTGATGGCATATCTCACCGAAGAGCTGAACAAATCTTTACATTTTTTTGGAGAAAATACGGTTATTGAGCTTGATATTTGATAGTTTTTGAAAGCAGCCTCTATTATCGAAAATACGTGCTTTTGGTATCAATGAAACCCTTATTTTTTGTATTAGAAATTTTGTATTAAAAAATATTGAATGAGAAAAAAATCTTTACTTTATTTTTTTTGCACGACCTGACATTGTTTTAGGTGTTTTCAGAAGCAATTGATGCTTAAAAAATTTCGAGTCCAATTTTTTTTTTACGAATGTATAGCTTGCTTATAATACTTATAAGTCGCAAGTAAAATTAGCCTTAGCTAAAGAAAGAGTTAAATAATAAAATTAAATTAAGTAGTATCATACTAAAAATACAATAACATCAGGGTGTTTAAAATTTTGCTGGGGCAAAATTTGTTGTTTAATTTTTCTAGCAAAAAAAAAAAAACCTTTGAAATCAAAAATTAGTTTCGTAGAAATGTTTCCAATTTTTTTTGTGGTGAACACAATAGACACTTATGCGACCACGCAAGCCAGTAACGTTTTAGGTAGCCCCAATTTCAAAATTGAAATGCATATAATCTTATAATCTCCTTAAAGGCGTGAGTCGTGACGCTAAATATTGTTTTTCTTTTAATGATCACTCTGCTCTTTTATATCAGACGAAAATCGTGTTACAGGTCCCAACCGATTTAAAACCCGCAGACACAGAGTCAAATGAATACTCAGCCCTATCACGATTTCCATCGCAATCGGAAACTTGTTACGAATCCCGAAAAAAAAAACTATCACAAAATCCATCGTAGTGGAAAATCTCATACAAATTGCCATTACGTACGGATTTGGTGATAGCTTCTTTCGGAATTCGTAAAAGTTTCCGATTACCATGGAATTCGTGATAGGACTGACTATTTTAAATTTACTACAATGAGACAGCCGTACTCGCAACTCTAGATATTGGTGCTTATTTTGACATTCTCTTTCGTTCGAAAGTCGTTGAAACTTAATTTTGAGACTCGGCGATTAGAATGTTAATCGAACGAACTATCATCCCTTAAAATACTCCAAATACTTCGATTCCTCAGAGGAGCAGATTTGGAGGAAGAACTGTAGTAATGAGCCAACCTCATCCAGTTCTAGATGGGGGACACAATAGATCTTTAGGTCGCAGTGTTTTTATACCCCAATTTATTCATTCATTCATTCATGTTAATCGAACAAATCGAAAGTTCACCCAATCCATAAAAAGTTCATTCATTTGCGAAAGCTAATTCAATTTTGACATTCGAAAGAATAGAATTAAATGTCATTTTTGTGTCGTTTGAATTTTTCTGTCGAGTAAGCAACAAAACATGTGAGTTTTTAATTATTTCATAGAAAATAAATTACTTTTATTAATTTTGTTGTTGTTTTATGTTTAAAGGTCGCATTCCAACTGGACAAACCGCGAACAAAAGGAAAAGTTAATCAAAATAATGGAAGAAAATAGTTTCAAAACAGCTGAGTTGACACAAAAAATGTAATAATCATGCTTATTTTGACATTCTCATGAATAGTCTATTCGTTAGAATGATTCTATTCCTTCGAATGAACTTTCTTAATTTTGAGATTCGAACGAATAACATTCATTTGCGAAAGATAGCATAAAATGAACTTCAAAAAAGATTCATTTTCATTGTCAGCTGTTTGACATTTACTATATTTCTATTTGAATTAGTATGACCGTTTTACATTTTTTTTGTTTCTAAACATTTTATTGATGTTGGATAAATAATCAAGAAACAAAATAAATAATACACTTTTTCATTATAAAGTAAAGTTTAACCATAAAGAACTACATATTTATTACATTTTTTGTGTCAACTCAGCTGTTTTGAAACTATTCTTAAAAAAAATAAGTTGTTCATGACGCGTTCTAAATTTTTATTTTTGTTCGTATACACTTGGTCACACTAAAATATCAAAAACAAAAGAGAAGTGTTTGTGAAATGTCAAAACCAGTGATGCCATATCGTGGGTTTTATCCCTTTTTGTGGGTTTTTTTGGTCTTAAAAAAGCAAAAAGGGATAAAGGGTTTTTTTGAAGCTCGTAGAACAAAAAAAAGGGTTTTTTCATAATGAGAATTTTCGTTTTTCGTTTGTTAAAAAAAAATTCCCACTAATCTAACTAAATCTTACTAATAAAAAATAATACGTTGGATATTACAGAAAATATATTTTTGGGTCAAGAATACGAGGATTCCTTGATCTAGTTGGACAGCGCCCAAAGAGCAGATTTAAAAACAAATTGTTTGAATTTTTATAAATCATCCGTTTCAGAACTAATCAACCGAATGCCTTTTAGGGATGCTGTTGTTGGTCAACTTCAATTTCTTGGCTCAAATATAGCATTTAATGTTTTCTACTGTCCACAGTAGAAATTTTTCAATATCCGATCTTTTGAATCAAATTGGCATTTTGCTTATTAAGATCATGCTTCCAGGCCAAAAATATTTGCTGCTACAATTTTGAAATTAAGGAGGAGCACTTAGCCGTACATAATTCAAAAAAGTACACATAAAATATGTAAATGTAATAATGTTCATATAGGTATCAGTTCTTGCAGTAACTGCATACGTGATTTTCTTATAAGTTAAGTGTGAAATAATTTTTTTTTTTGTTTTTTTTTTTTAAAGGTTTAGGCTAAGACTGCACTTGCGATTTCAATCGCACAATTTTTTAGTCGCAAAAATAGAACACATGAATTTAAATGGGAATGAACGCACTTGCTACCAACAAATCATGACGATTTAAAAGTCGCAATTTGTTTCATTTTTCTTGCGATGCGATTATCGTAAACTAAATGAAACACATGTAATCAAATGGATATGCCCACACTTGCGATTTAAATTACTACGACTTAAAAATCGTAGTCGCAAAGAGAAATTGGCATGCACGCACATGCGATTTTTAATCCATGATTTTTTAGTCGCAAAAAGTAAGACACATGGCCTTAAATGTGAATGCACATGCGACTTAAAAATCGTAGCGATTATAAAAATGAAACAAGTTCTATTTTTTCAAGCGATTTTTCTGTCCCTACTTATTTGTAGCAAATGCGTGCACTCACATAAAAAGTAGTGTGTTTTATTTTTTGCGATTAAATAATCGCGCGGAAAAAAATCACAAGTGCGTGCATGACAATAATTTGTAGCGACTACGACTTTTTTATCGCCTCGACGAAAAATCGCAAGTGCGGTCCTAGCCTAGGTGTGAAATGAGTTTTTTTTTGTTTTTTTTTTTTTTTTATCAGACTGAATGTGTGATTTTTTGTTTTTTATTGTCAATTTTATTTTATTTTTAAGTTTGTTGAAGAATGAATAATAAATACTCGTAAGTATGTTTTGTTATAAAAAACTTGTTTTTTTTTTAATTTTAAAATGGATTATAATGAAAAAAACTATAAATTTTTGATTTTACACTTCATGGGATATTTGTGGGTTTTTTCTTGTAACACCGTGGGATAAAAGGGTTTTTTTCTATTCATTCTGGGATTTTACGCTTTAAAAGTCTGGCATCACTGGTCAAAACCAAAAGGTGATCTTTGTTCTTTGTTTATTTGTAATTGTTTTGTTTATTGTATAATAATTTAAATTTCTTGGATAAAAACATAAAATAATAAATAAAAATATGGCATTTGTGTTGTTTATAAATAAAGATGGTGTTGAAGAAGTGCAGAGGAGAAGGATAGTAGATGCTTTCTTTCTTTCCGTATCAACGCGGGTGTTAAAAAAAACCCTTTGCTACCTCCGGGTTTTCTTCCATTATTTTAATTAACATTTCCTTTTGTTCGCGGTTTGTCCAGTTGGAATGCGACCTTTAAACATAAAACAACAACAAAAATAATAAAAGTAGTTTATTTTCCATGAAATAATTAAAAACTTACATGTTTTGTTGTTTACTCGACAGAAAAATTCAAACGACACAAAAATGACATTTAATTCTATTCTTTCGAATGTCAAAATTGAATTAGCTTTCGCAAATGAATGAACTTTCTATGGATTGGGTGAACTTTCGATTTGTTCGATTAACATTCTAATCGCCGAGTCTCAAAATTAAGTTTCAACGAATTCGACTCACTTTCTAACGAAAGAGAATGTCAAAATAAGCACCAATATGTACCTAGTTCTTTATGGTTAAACTTTACTTTATAATGAAAAAGTGTATTATTTATTTTGTTTCTTGATTCTTTATCCAACATCTATAAAATGTTTAGAAACAAAAAAATGTAAAACGCTCATACTAATTCAAATAGAAATATAGTAAATTTCAAACAGCTGATAATGAATCTTTTTTGAAGTTCATTTTATGCTATCTTTCGCAAATGAATGTTATTCGTTCGAATCTCAAAATTAAGAAAGTTCATTCGAAGGAATAGATCAATCCAGTGTTGCCATAAGATATTTTTGGAAATCGGGAGATTTCCACATCAGAAATCGGGGAAATCGGGGAATTAGAAGTTGAAATAATTTTACTTATTTAAAAAAAAATTCTTCATCAATTTATTTGAGAAAAAGTTCTCTCAACATTAGTTGAAGAGTTTGGTAATGTTAATATCGATGAAATAAAGTTAGCCATCAATGGAAAGGCCAAACTTTGATTGCCCCTTTTGATTGAACAAAATATTTCAATTTTACTAGTATCAAAGCTTTCATATATTAAGCTTTTAAAGTCAAGATTACTTATTTCTCTACATTCACAATCGATTCGCTGCATATCAGAATAATGAATAATATTAGGAAATAAGTTAAAAAATTTACTTAGTGGATCAATTTATTTATTTACAGTTTTTTTTGGTTTTAATAAGGTCAAAGCCTGAAAATTTTCATTTTTAAAATCAAACCTATGTAATATTTGCTTGCAAAGTTCAACGTAAACGCTTATACAGCTGTTTTTAAATCGTTCAACTTCAGAGCTTGAAATAAGATTTTTGTCCAATTGTAACTTAAGATCGCTTCCGAGGTACAAATTATCATTGCTTATTATATTGTAAGTACAGTCTGATTTTAACATTTCGCTAAAAGATAAAGAAAATGGATCTACATTTATATTATTAGTGTAATTTAAAATATTAACAAGAACTTAACTACCGACACGCACCGCCCCACACCAAATCAAACAAGATAAAGAAGAAGAAGAAATTTAATCTTGGTTGAGTATAGTTCACATTGTATTTTTGTCAAAAAATCGATGTAAGATGAATTGAATTTAACAAAAATTGCGTATTGACAAGGTCCTCACAGTCAACTGATGAGTCCATGTCAGATCGCCGGGACGAAACGCAAATTTTTGTGAACTAAAGCTATTTTGAAGAAGAAGAAAGACAATGATAACGACGTTAACAAAAATTGCAAGGAATATGTTTTCATACTAAATTTAAAAAGAGAAAACCGTAAGTTAGGCACTGCCAAAATTTTTAATAAAATAATAAATTATGTTCATTCAAGAGCGGAGAAAATATCTGAACGTATTTTTAAATTGAAAATCAGGAGAAAGTGCACTATTTACATCAGAAATCGGTGTATCGGAAATAGGTCTAGAATTCGGGAGAAATACGATAAATCGGTGTTTCTGGCAACACTGGATCAATCTAAAGCGCGGAACAGATTGAACCAGCAACAGCACCGTCAACAGCAACAGCGGCCGCCATTAATTTAGAGCCAATGTATTTCAATTGTTCAACACACATTGGAACAGCAACAGCAACGCCAACAGCGTCGTTAGGCCAAAGTCTTAAATTTGCTGTTGCTGGTGCGGTGTTGTCAACTTTCCCACTGCAATATTCAGTGGCACCACAATGAAAAGCTTTTTTTTCCATATGAAATAACAAGCAGATGAAATGACGTTGCTGGTGGCAATGTGTTTGAGAAATTTTTGCTGGTCAGCGTGCTGTTTGCTGTTGACGATGCTGGTGCTGTTGCTGGTTTAATCTGTTCCGCGCATAACGAATAGACTATTTATGAGAATGTCAAAATAAGCATGAATGATTTTGCTAAGATACCTACCATAATTTGTGTATTTATTTAGACTTCTTTAACCAATCAATCGCAAGTTTTGTTGTATATAAAATAAGCTGCACAGCAAAGAATTAAACATTTTCCTAAGACTCTCTAACCTAGTTAATTAAAGTTGGTTCCTAGAAATTCCCTGTGTTTGGTAGTTGTATGGGCTGCCTTTTACAAATCATCAAAATACCTTCGAAAATATAAAACTCCAAATCAACAAAACAAACGAATTAAGTTTCGATAACTTTTATTTGACTTATATAAAAAAGTAGATAGGTACCAAATGTAGACAAAATTAAACTAAAAGTTACACAGTAACATTACAATTTAGAAACTTGTTTACAAAACAAAGAATGAACATTAATTAAATGTGCTTTTAATTAAGATTGTTCCATTTTATCAGTTTTCTTGTCGTTATGATTATTTTGTAATTTCTTGGTATCTTCTTCTTCATTTCCCTTCACGCTCAGATGTGCTGGACCAGTCTGTTGAATTTGCACTATTCTTTCGTTGTTCTTTAAAGCCTTCGGCGGTGGAGGAGCTTTTACTGTAAGGACACCGTCTGTTGAAACCGTTGAGATGACGTCTTTCGCATCATACCCCTTTGGTAGCTGGTATTTGCGAACAAATTGACGACTTATGTACCCATGATCATCCTCACGCTCTTCGTGTTTGCCTTCGACAACAACGTTGTTGCCAACAGTTTTAACAGTTAATTCGTTTGGCTTGAAATGGCTGACATCCATGCACACTTGGAATCCGTCCTTTCCTACTGTGTAATTTTCTTTGGAATTACCCTTCTCACCCTTTCGACGAATCGTTTGAAGAGCCCTATGGTACGGTGAAAATCGCCGAATCGGGCTTAATTGCAAAGAAGTCACTCTTGGGCGATATATATCGCATGGGTATATCCCAAATCCGAAACCATCACCCAAATCGCGATACCCACGATAACCATCGATTTCATTAGCAATATCAGCCAACAATGGAATAAGTGACATTTCTGTTTTTTTATTATGAATTTTTAATATCAGACTTTGGAAAAAAAAAAGATTTTTTTCACTGAAGTTACTTTTATCGCAAACTCTCTACAATCAGAAAGAAAGATTTTTCAACACTGAACAAAAAGAGGAACTCTTCGACTCTTATATTTATTTTTGAAATCCAAATAGAAAGAACGCGAGTTTTCTAGAAAACAAGGAGGGGAATTTTCTGTTACCCTACTTTTCTTTAAATGGAGAGGAGAACATAAGTAAGAGAAGTATAGAAGAGAAAACTGTATGTAATAGCATAGTTGTAAGGCGCTGAATAAAAAATGTAAAGAGAAGGAATATCAAAAGAGAACAAGTATTGATTTGAGGGATACCTTTCCATTTCCAGATTAGCCTAGAATATTCTCGTCACTCACAATTTTAGTATAAAAATGCTTCTGCATCCCGTTGAACACACAGTTTATTGAAAGCAATTTAAAGTAAAAGTTACTCTTTCCTTTATTAGGGAAATCCCTTAAATAACTGCGTTAAAAAATTAAAAATTTTAAAATAAATTTTTTCAAATTGAATTTAAACAAAAAATCAAGCAAAATGTCTTCACTTCAACTTCTTTTGGATTTGGCTGAAAACCTGGACAGCATGACATCGCCATACTACGGAAGCGATTTTGGGCTAGGTCTCAATCCACACATCATTCACCGCAGTAATCGTCCGAGTGTTTTCCGTTTACCGCTGGCCTTGGCAAACCGCATGGAAGATTGTCCTGTTATGATGCTTCGCCCCAAAGGTTCTAACCAAAACTCAGCAGTCTCCAATGTTGGCAAGGATGGATTTCAAGTGTGCATGGATGTACAGCAATTCAAGCCCAGTGAACTTTCTGTGAAAGTAATAGACGATGCTGTGGTTGTGGAAGGCAAACACGAAGAACGAGAAGACGACCATGGGTACATCTCGCGACATTTTGTCCGTCGTTACACACTTCCAAAGAACTACGACTCTGATAAAGTGGTCTCAACTCTGTCATCGGATGGCGTGTTGACTGTGAGCATTCCAAAACCTGCCATTGAGGAAAAATCAAATGAGAAGGTTGTCCAGATTCAACAAACAGGACCGGCTCACCTTAACGTGAAGGATAATAACCAGGAGAAGCAAACAAAGACTACCGATGCTGGAAAGGCGCAGAATGGAGAAGTTAAAACTTAAAATTCAAAACGCCATAACCGAGAAGCATTTTTAGAATAATTCCTATTTATTAATTTGTTTATAATTTCGTCTGCGTTCCATAAAAATAAATACCTATACGTTAAACCAATTCTAAGTATTTTTTATTCATGAGGACAATAGTAGACTTTATTTGACCTGTTTAGAGAGGTTGGATTGATTTTTCATGCTGAGTGAGAAAAAACTAACGATGCGATAAACCAAAGATTGTATTCAGCCCTTTTAGGATTCACGAATTCCATTGTAATCGGAAGCTTGTTACAAATTGCGAAAACAAATACTACAGAATCCATCGTAGTGGAAAATTGCATACAAATTTGATTTGGTGATAGCTTTTTCGGGATTCGTACAAGTATCCGATTTCGATGGAATTGATGATAAGATTAATTACTTATCGTTAAAAGAAATCATGTTTTGTTGTGGGTAGGAATGAGGGAGGCTACAATTTTCTGCCGATTCAGAACGGCTGAGATGAGAAGCACTTTTCACGAAAAGAAGCATTTGCAAGAGACTAAAAAAAAGGTATTTGTCTTAAGGTGGTAGCGATCGGGAAGCAAACCGAAACCCTTGGTATCACAATGCAACGCTAAGGGATACTAGAAAAAAGCAGACAACAAGCAATGACTGTCCAAAACTGGTTATTTTAAAAATAATTTTATTTTTTTTTATATATATTTCGACAGAGTTAAGAAATTTCGTTGAAATAAGTAGTTTTGAGAAGCAAACGAACAGGCACATTGTTATCAAAACAAACCATCAATACGAAAATAATTTTTCCCAGTCCTGAAGAGTAAAGCCCCTTTTAGACGATCAGTTGTTCCTTCAGTTATCAGTTCAGTTAAAAAAGGCATTGTATTTAGACGATCAGTTGTTCCTTCAGTTATCAGTTCAGTTGTCAGTTCAGCTAAAAAAGGCATTGTATTAAGACGTCAGTCCGGTGTTCAGTTGAGCTTGTATTCTGCTTCTCTCTTAACTGAATTGTGATAAAAAGGGTAACTTTTCTTCCACAAACATGGACACGCGCGATAAATTTCAATGAAATCGACCAAATTATCATTCTGTTTCGACATATTAAAAACAAAACAGGAACTCGAATGACGACTCAACTGAAAAATGAACTGAAAAGTATTTACACATCAGTTTAACTGATAACTGAACTGAAAACTTACGGGAATTTCATCAGTTTCAGTTAAACAAAAAAATTTATTCGTTTGATTTATACTACAAGTTGTATGAAAAATAAATGTCTGTCGAAAGAAAGACCAAATAGAAAACAAATGACCAAAAAAAGAAAATTTAGTTTTCCATTTCATATTTTTTAGAAAAATTGATCCAAACATTTTGAGTTTGAATGCAATTTTTTTGAAAACTATTGACACATTACACTAGTTTACACAAAAAAAGTACCTAAAAAAAAGTATTTTCTAGACTAATTTTGGCTCTCTGAACACGAAAATGGCAATCATTTATTTTTCCAAAGAAACGTTTTCGAGATATGACCAAAAAACATGTTTTTTTGCTCCTTTTCCATTTATAAGCCTAATTCTGAAAAACTGTCAAACTAATTAACATATACTTTATATTTTTGAATAGATATTTTGTTTGTCTTTCCAACAGTATACGACTTGTGTAAATCGGCCCAACAATCATCAAGAAAAAGCCGTTCAATTTAAAAAAAACACAATTTTTCGCCGTTTTTTGAAAATCACTTGTTTTAAGTCATTCCGTAAGGATAGAAAAAAAAAATATTTAAAATACTTTTAAGATCTCGCGTGGAAGATGTTCCTTTAACAAAGCTAAAACGCACAAGATCAATGGAATCGAATAATAAATGTGGAAGTTATGAAACAGTATGTGAAGGCAGACCATTTTAGTTTTTTTCTTTTTTTCATAACTTCTATTGAAAATATGACGTATTGCTTACACTTCTTCTTGAACGTGGCGTTGAATCTACGCGGAGCTGCATCCAGCAGTAGTTACGTACTGGCTTGCAGGGTGTCTATAATATAATTTAAATGTAGGATGAAAGAACAGATTTCTGGCTTTTAGAACCGTTATTATTTTGTATTCTAAGTATTGTCGTTGTTTTTTTAATATTTGTTTTTTCATTTAAATCTTTTTTTTTTATCGAAAATCGCCCCTACCTCCTAAACGGGCTTGATAGACCCTCCCCCCATAGGAAAAAAAATGCTTGTATTTGACCCTTCCACAAAAATCCGTGGTCCTTATTCGGAATTCCCCCCCCCCCTCACCAAAATGCACTTTTTTTTAATGAATCGATAAAAAAAAGTGTGCTGTTGATAAAAAACATCAAATTATGGAGGAGAAACACTTTTTTATGGCAAAAAAGTGAAGTATAAAAAAATGAATATAGACCATAGTTAGTAAATTCGAAGTTTCTTTAAATCCAGATTCTGTAAATGCAAAAGAATAGTGTGCCCAAGCAGGGGGGTTGCAAACATATCTCACTATTGTGGCAGACAGAGATAGTATTGAGGAACAGAGACGAGACGAACAACACACTGTAAAGAGGGGAATATAGACGAAATGAAATTATTCTAGCATTCGTGATAGTAATCTCATTGTGAGCGGATATAGGGTTGATATTAATTTAATAAAGTTAACCAACTATAATTTGTTTAAATTATTTATTATCAAAGAACTTCTTTTAAACTATTTATACGCCGTAATGCGTAAGCAACCAAAAATCCCATAAAAAAGTAGTTTTAGTTATAGTACTGTGGGTGGTCCTCTTATACTTCACTTTTTTAAACTACAATTAAAAATTTGTAAATTGATTTTCTGTTTCAAAAACTACAAACATAATTCCAACAATTCTGTAAGAAAAGGGACAAAAAGTAGGGGAAATTGTAATTTACAATTAAAACGTTTGATTTCTAGACTTGTAGACTACAATTTTTTTCACAAATTTGTAAGTCGGCCGATAGAGAACATCAACAGCTATGAATAAGCAAAATAAAATTGCTGCATCGGTGTCAATGAAAAGTTTTTTTCAGTCTCATTTTCAATCCGTGGTCCAATTTATCCCATTATTTCCTCTGCCTCAACACGTTTCAAGCGAAACTTTTCGTTGAATGTAAAAGTATCAGAAATTTCGTAATTTATAATACGCGGTCGATAAATTTGTCTTCGTCTATTTACCACGAAATGGTCACTTATACGTATATCACTATCGGTGCTACTATGCCTACGACGTAACGACATTCTTAAACTGGGAAACGAGATTCTCATTGAAAATTAAAAATTGTATTCTAATCTACACATCATCTTTCTATTGTAAGAAATTTTCATAAAATGAACAAAATTGTAAAGTTATTTCATTTGGTGAAACACAAACTTACAAAAAAAAATATATTTTCCAAATTTGTATTTGTAAAATACAAATGTAAAAAATAGTTTTGGTGAAACGAAAATAATGAAATTTCTACAAGTTTCCCTTTGTAATCTACAACTACAATTTTGTAAAACAATTATCTCGTGAAACAGAATTAATCAATTTTTCTATAAATTTGTTAAAAAAGCACTTGTAATTTACAATTTGTAAGTTGGTGAAATAGACCACTGGCGCCAAATTACCGCTTCAGTGACCGAGTAAATGAGTCCCATCAGTGATCGAATGAAAATGTCAAATTAAAGTAATCGATTGCTCGATGACGTAAGCGGTAATGCCAAACTCACATAATTCAGTCACGTATTACTCGAAAACTGATGCGGTAATTTTGACTCTGATACTGGGCTTTTACGAAAGCAAAATTCTTCGACGGATATATATGAGGAAATCCAGCGTACCTTAAGATTTTCGTTAAAAAAAAAATCAAATCATTAGCACACCAAAACAGTTGATGTTTTTATAATCAAAGTAACGTCAGAAATGTAAATCAAGTCGCGTTACTAAAATTCATCAATGCATCAAAAATTATTTGATAAAAATATGTCGAGTTTCTACACAGGCGCACAAAAAAATAAAAAAGTAGTTAATTTCAAAAACTGAACCTATATATACTTACGTATTTTGACGCGCTGAATTTGAATTTCAAGTTAGAATTGATCCAGCACCCTCCAGTTATTTTCAAATCGTAAAAAACTTACGATAAGTTCATCGACCATTTTTTTTTCCTCATGCATGTATGTCAGAGAGTAAAGTATCACTTACTTTTTGTTATATGCCCTTATTTCATAACTTATACATCAATTTAGTGTTTAAAATTATATTAAATAATAAAATAAAAGTCCGAGAAACGTACATGAAATAAGTTAAGTTTGTAAATTTTTGAGGCACATTAACTTTTCTGGGCTGAATTTCTTCGTTTTTGTAATAGAATATGCACAAAAAATTTGATTACGATATATAAATGCATCAAAAAGTTATGAAAAGAAAAGTGTAACGATCTAATTTTCAAAAAGAGCGAGGGACGTGTTTTTCTTAGTTCACCATTTCAATATTATTAGTGGCACACCCAAATATCAACATAGATTATACTTAGTGAAGTAACTACAATAATTATTTCAATTTTCTGGTGGATCAAACATTGCATCAAAAAGTTACAAAGTTTTGAAATAAAAAAAACATTGAAAGGGACAAATAATTTATATTAAATTTCGTTGTTTTCACGTAATAAAATAGTTGTATATTCAAAATTAAAACATTTTGTGTTGAAATATACATAAAGATCATCTCTCTATTTAAGTCCTATTTAAAAAATTACACCAATAACAACTATTTTAATGAACTATGTTTTTATATCTGCTAGTGACATAAAATCCTAAAGTACGCTGGATTTCCTCATATATGGTCCTGTGGGCCGAATGGAGAAAATACAACTGCGAACTTTACATAACGGAGTGCCGCAAGTGAAACTGGAGCTGCAACTCCAAAAGTTGAAAGATGGCTTACTCTTTACATTGAATTTGTGTGTATTCGATATTTTGATAGCTATTGTGGCTGCAGCTGCGTCTCTATTGTGTTCAACCAGTTATGAGCTTAACCAAGATGTGGATGTGGTCCAGAAATTAACAATACATCGACTATATTGCTTCGACCACATCGAGCGTATGGAAAACAATATTGCAGCCAAGAAATTCCACTCAAGATTCATTGGAACGAACCTCTTGATTAAAAACTAAGCCATCCCGAAACAAAACAGTGCAAGATATTTATTTCTTACTAGTTTACAGTTTTGACCTGGGGCCCCCTACTCTGCATTTCGTTCCGAAAGTGAATATTTCCGAAAACGTATATTTTGTACTCTCTATTTCTAAAGCCGAATGAAATCCACTACTTTCGGAATGACAATTCGAAAAGAGGAATTTTCTTACCTGGTAATACGTTTCCGAATGTAAAAAGCAATTTTATACGGAAAATTTATTTCTACACAATTTTGATAACGGAACTACGAGTAACAAGGAATGTTTTAAAATGTATAATTTTTTTTTAGAAAATCTTAGTTATAATAACAATTTAAGCAAATAAATTTAATTACACGGAATCTGCGACAAAGACATTCTTTAAAAATTACAATTTGTAATATATTTGGATTTCTTAATTTCACAGATCTCATGAGAAATAACTCGAAGCTCGAAAAAAACTAATCCGTAAAAGGGAAATGTATTAAGTACTATTTTTTTCCGTTTCGAATGTTTTACAGAATACAAAATCAAAAGCGGAATGAAAAGCACTTTCGAATAGGATTGAACTTCGGAACGAAATACAGAGTAGGGCACCTGATCTAATCAATTTCTCAATTAATAGGACAGGTTTCCAATTATCAAGAATTCCATTTGAATATCAATTAATTCAAATAATTAATTAGTCTAAGTTACTGGTTCACCTTGATAGAAGAAAATAGTGATTTATTACTGATCCTATTTCCCGATTGGACCATCTTAATCCTTCTAACCTAGTAAAATTAAACTCAAATGCTGTTCATTAATATAATTCTTTTATTATTCATCGCAATTTTTTTCTGTTCATTTCAAATTCACAATACATCTTCAAATGAATTTGATTTGATTTTGTTGTCAATATATATGTATTTGTTTTAATTTTTATTTAGCAATACTTTTTAAGTTAACAAGATATAAGTAAAGATTTAGTTGAATTAAGTTATCATTTTTATTGTTATCTTTTTTTTGTTCACATAAATACATAATAATATTGTTGAAATAGTTATTTCTACACAATAATGGTTTATAATAATTAGACTTTTAACCTGTTTTTTGTTTTGTTTTGTATTAATTATTGTTCGAAACAAAATGTGTTAGACAAAAAAAGAAATATTAATAATAATCACAGATAAACAATAATTAAATAAAAAAAATGATGTTTCACAGAATATTGATGAACATTTATTTATTTGTTTTTTTGCTTCTATTGTATTGTGATTTATATTTAATTTCTCGATTTGATGTAAAATCTAAGATAAAAAAAAAAATAAAAATTTAGTAATAGTAATCATAATCGCATACTTCACTCATATTTGTTTCTTTTATAATGTATTAATTATTTTCTTGTTCTTTTTTTTAATTTATTACTTTTATTAAAAATGTCAATACTAAAATATGTTTCACTATATTTAACTCTTTATTTATTTATCAACTCTATCTTTCTCTCTCGCTCTCTCAGCTATTCCTTCTAGTTTCTTTTTATTCATTATTTTATTTATCACTTTATTTATATACAAACATTGATTATGATACAAAGCCGCTATATCTGATTGAACTTAAATTGAAAAAAAAAATGCATTATTCGCTTAAAATATAGATAATGAAAAAAGAGTATACTTATATAGAATTTTCAGTTGTCAGTAATAATGATATAATATGTATGACTTAAAAAAAATTAAATCAGAATAAAATAGGATTATAAAAATATCTAAACTAGTAAATTGTAATTCAACGAAAATATTATTGCGTTTCAAATAATTCATTGTTTTGGGGTAAATAAAGTTTGAAAATGCAACAATTACGTGTTTATAAAGTAGTTGTTGGAGCTTTATGAATAAAAGTTGTTTTTTGTTTCTAATTGGAGTCTTCTACAGTCTTATGAAATGTTTTGTTACTATAACTTTCCAGGTCATACAAAGAAAAAAAAATATATTGAAACACTTTCCGTTGTAAATTTATCAACCCAGGGCTAGTTCTCTTTCGCTTTGTATTGTTCTTGCTTTTCTTTGGGTTTTTTTTTAAGAAATTTGACAAACCCATTCTGTAGTAAAAGTAAAATTCGTGATGAAAATTGTCTTCCGATTAATGTATAACGTTGATGGCTATTCTGCACAATCCGTAAACTGCCAAAAGATTTTCTCGAAGACTGTTATTAAATTATCGGCTTATTCTCAATATTTTGCGCCAAAAAATAATTCATTATAATCTTCCTTTTCCTTACTATTTTTGTGAAACCCACTTGTTTTACTGGTGCACATATGTTATTTAATTATTATTAAAACAAATTAATTATAATACTTGTTTAAATGTTAACTAATGCGATTTTAAGTGGCTCATCGAGTACTTTGGAAAAATGTTCCGCATTTATAAATGTATATATGTACACATGGATCGATATTATTTATCAAGAGGTGGAAAGCTCAGAATAGTTAGTTAACAAAATAATTTTTGATCCACCATCCAAGTAGCACGAACAATCGACCACAATGTTGTTCTAGCGCAAATAAGCGCTCTTCATTACTAGTATGAATCGGAAAAATTATCTATGAAGGGTTTGAATCTAATAAGCCGTTTCAAAACAAACTGCTTTAATGTGATTCCAGTTATGATCAAATAACATGATGACAGTTGAACTAAAAGACTTTGAAGCCAATATTCATATTCTACACTATGTTCCCAAAAATTGAATTGTGGAAAACCTTTTCAACATAAGCACGCACTATTTTTTTTACAAACAAAGCGACATTAGAATCTTTATAAATTCCTTTTCATTTAAAAAGTTTGTTTTTAAATTTAAAAACTATTTATAACTCTAAATAAAAGCATTTTTTTCTTTTAAAAATAAATCGAAAAACGAAAATTATTTCTGCTAGTAACCACTTTAGTAGCACAACCACAGTTTTTTTTGGCCGGCACAACAGCTTAAAAACGGCGCATATGCATTTCGCATAGACTGTTTTTGTTTTTGTTTACCTCCAAGAGAAAGTATATTTTCAGTCATCCTCCCAAAAATTAGGAAATAATTTATATAAGTTCCACGCAAACTAAACGGACATGACAGCGCTTTTTTCTTCTTCTAAAAATAACTTATTTTATTTCTTAATAAGGCTTTCACAACTGCTGCTCAGATTTGGCAATGACTTGAAGAACAAACGATTTCTGTCGATTAAGTGTTCTTCGCTCTTGGCACAATCACTTGCACTGGTTAAGCCGCCGCCACCTCCAGCCGTCGTTGTTGTTGTCGTGCTAACGCTTATCGGACCACAACCATCTTCGATGGTGTCTAGAGAGAGCCGCAGTTTGCTTCTGGGATTTGTAGCATCACCACCAGGACGGAACAAAGCACGTCTTTGTTCCTTTTGGATGGCACTTTCGAAGATGTCAGTGGATTGCATTGAACCACTAGCGATTGCATCTGGTTTGTTAGCAGCAATATTAGCTGCATTGTGTTCAAATTTGGGATTCACGATGTTGGTGTCGCTAGTTAGAAGCTTTGTATCTGAATAACGCCTTAGATCCTTGCCAAGAAATTTATCTAAGTTATCGCTGATGTCGGGCGATGTAAGTACACTCGAATGCCTATAGTTAATCTTTGGGAAGCCAGAGTCATTGAGAATATCTCGATTCTCAAGGAACACCGAGGAATTAGAATACCGATGATGGTGATGATAGTGCGGGTTTGTTGGTGTAAAGATCGAACCGGACGAAGTGGTGGCGGTCGGCTTGAAGACATATGAATTGGTGGTTCGACTTGTTGTCTCACTGTTGCTACTCACGCTGGCAGTGTTGTGCGGTTGTAATGGATGTGCCACAGCTCCCACCCCTGATGCCAGTGATGGGCTCAGATCTTGACGGGATCCATTCACAGAATTACTGCCACTGTGCGAATGCTCAAGCACATTATGAATGGAGTCATGAAAGGGTGTCATGCTGCCCGAACCCTGTGGGCACGGACGAAATGAGGATATTTGACTGACATCATCTAATGTCCAGTCACGGTCGTAATTATGTGAATTGCTCTCTATATTCGCTACAATTTGGCCATGCTGACCTGTCTGTGGATACTGCCCGGTTCCGTTGGATACCGACTGGTGAGCTAGATTGCTTACCGATGTTGGTTGGATATCGACGACGTCTTGTTGATCTTCTAGTTCTCGAACGCCTGTTGCAGCAGCAGCTGCTGCAGCAGAAGCTGATGGATAATTAAAGGAGTTGTAGTTGTAGTTGTTCGTTGTATTCGCATTTGAAACTAACGCATTACTATTGTGTGGTATGCTGCGGCTATGCAATACTGGTGATGGAGGTGAAAGCGGATGAACTTTCTCTGGAGCATTTTGTATAAGAAGAATTCTAAAAGAAAGACAAAATAAAATAAATATAGAGTTAGAGGTTATAAGCATCAGATTAAACAAATTTTGGTTAGTAGATCTGGGTTGAAAATAAAGTTTATAATTGACGAATACCGATAAAAGCGGAAGTACAAGAACCACTATAAGGGTTTAATGCGGAAAGGTTATTTTAAAAATTTTCATAACCAAATTAAAGTAAAGATCAAATAAGTGGACGAACATATTTGTATTCTGTTATGTGTTTCACTTTTCCGGGAAATTTTAAAGCTTAAAAAATTAAATTTCAGGTTTTTTGAACGTTTCTAAAATGTTCTGTCTCATAGTAGATATAGTGGATCGCCAGTGAAGTTAAAAGTCAAAGTAAACAGATCAGGTTTTATTGAAAATTGTTTATCTACTTCTTCTATTCTACAAAATTCCAAAAACTAAAACCTTGAAATTTTAAAAGAATAATTATAGTTGACTATTTATATAAGGGTGATCTACCACTCTAGAGAACTTTCAAGCTGCAGGACTGATGAAGCAAGTTATTTTCTGAAGAATTAAATGCTCCTGGGATAAGATATGAACCACTAAGAACTCGAAGACTTGACTGAAATATTTAGGAAACTAAATTCCAAAAGGTAAAGCTGTTTGGAGAGCATTCCAAAACGTTTCAACTATACCGATCGATATCACACGACAATACTGTATTCTCTTTATTAATCTGTATCCGAGTTCCTAAAGGCCATTAAAGGCAATTTCAATAATACAAAAGTCACTTTAAGATTTTTGGGGCAGTTATTTGGTAAGTCTATTTTGGTCGTTTATGAAGAAAAGGAGATTATTTCCAATTTGGATTCAAAATATTAAAAAAGCCTTTGACTTGGTAAGGTTCGAGTGGTAGATTTAGAAATTAGGTTTCATCTTATCTCACATTGATAATAATATTCATACATGATATACGGGAAGAAATTCGTCAGAACAGATCGAGAATACACGACTTCTGAAGATTTTAGTGTCAAAAATGGTAAATTAACTGCACCACGTCTTTTCAATATTCTTAATTCTGAAATACTTAAGGAGCTTGCTTATTCACCGGTATTTTCTACCACGGCGCAAGCCTGGAAACAAGTGGCTGCAACATGGAAGATATTCAAACTCAGCTTCAAAGCAAGTTTGATAAGTATCAAGTTTTCTCTTTGGAAGTTTGAAACATTACATACCCCCAACCCAATAAGTCGCTGTAATTCAGATTCAAGAAGCAACTGGAAAGATCTAAGAATTGTAAGTTCAAATGGTACTAACATTCTAGCAAAGACTGTTGTGAGGTATTTAGTTGTTCATGAGGACAAGATCTTGTACTACAATGAACATAATACCCATTTAAAAATGCAAGGCTTGTACTTCATATATATCTAAGATCCAACGTGAAGATTATTTGTTACCAAGCATCATTATTCATCTAATATGGATTTATCCGATCCATAAAGAAAAACACATCATATACAGAAAAGCTTCAAGTCTTCGACCGTAAATTTGTAAGAGCTTGTATACAGATGTATAGAAGTGCACAATTTGAAACAAAATACAATTTGATACCTCCAGTGTCAAGAATCGGTAATCGGCAGAAAATTGAAGGTCCCCTCCATTCCTCGTAACAGGCACACATGAGTTGAGAGTTGTAAATCTCTAGGTCCTGGTTCTCTTTAAGCTGTTGCACCACCAAATTTATTTTCTAGATAGATCCCGTTAGAGACAATCTTGTTTCTGGGTGTGCATTGCTATCTTTTTGACTCAACGAATATACCAATAAGAAACACTTCTGCAAGGAGAGCAGAAGATAAAAGAAATATGTATGACCCTTTTGAGACAGGAAGTAGGAATACTATATTTGATAGAGATAAAAACTCTAGTCGGCTGAATCAATATAAATATTGGTAGCTAAACTGGGCTGAAATCAATACTATGGTTAAATAATACTAGGCGATGATCTGAAGAAATAGACATCTACTTTGTTCTTCTAATTCAGTGAATAGTGTACCATTTGACAGGGCCTGGGCCTAGATTAGGTGCGGTTTATTAGTTTGTACATATTTGAAATAAAAATAAATAATACGGTTATCCTGTAGATTGTATTTCATGTAATGAGAACCGTCAAGGTAATTTAGTCAAATTAATAAATTGAAACAAATTGGTATTATTTTTTAAGTTTATTTAGGCTATTTTTAATATGTCATTGTGATCGATCGAAAAAAGGATGACCTACATTTCACATAATATGAACCTAAGAAAGTTATGGCTATGCTTACCGATTTCTAGCTCTCCATCTGTGACACAGGTGTAAATATGCTTTGCATTGAATGTACATGAATACAACCCCACCAGTAAGACCAACAGTCACTACCGCCAACTTCGTCCAGAACGGCCAATCTATAGAAGAAAGAAAAAAAGAGAAATTGTTAACTTTATATACTTATTCAAATATAAGAATCAACTTACCGATAATTCCTCGTTTGACATCCTCAGCAGCTCTTTCAATAAGCACACAGAGCGACCAAATAACACATAATGCTGCAGCACAATGAAACAGCACCGAACAACAAAGTCTTCTTCGTTCAACACCAGAAATATCTAAGCTTCGCCACTGGAAAATTATAAATTTTGTATTAACTTCGAATATGAGTGTTTTTTGTTTTTGTGTTGTGTCCTGTACTTACTTCATTGAAGGGCTTTATTTTTGTGTGCATTATGAAGGGGAATTTGCATAATTCGCAGGAGTTTGTTTCGGAAGCGGTCAGCCATTGCTGAAGGCAGGTTTGATGGACGTATTTAAGACTACCTGAACAGTAGCATGGTGTAAGTAGTGGATTTTGTGGGTCGCTTTCGCAGTGGCATATTCGACATATGTCCCCACTGCTTTGTGAAGCTTGACTGCTGCTCGAACCGAATCTAGAATCAAAAGAAAAACGCAAAAAATTAGATATGTTATACATTGGGGGTTAATGAAACATAATGCATTATGTAAGGTGAAAATCAAAGCTTTTGAAAAGCATAAGGGAAATTTGATTAAGACATAACATAAGACGTAAATTTCATAATTCATAACATGGTTAATTTGTATGAGGAGGTTTTAGGATCGTAGTCTTTTTGCTGCGAATATCGAATTTTTCAATTGATAGATTTATAAGAACTGTTTGTTTTGGTAATTGGGACATTATCTACACATTTCGACATTATTCAGAGACATTATTTTTTTAACGACATCAGTCCTATTAAGTGCAAGCATTTGTAACGTACATAACATCTTTTCTCATCGTATTTTTTTTACCTTTAAATATTCATCATTCCACTTTAAATGATGAATATTGAGTTGTAAGTAAATAAATATAAGTTGAGTCTAACACACAACTAAATATTAAGCAAATTAGCCAAGTAAAATAAACTGTTAGGACATACTTTACTCCAACTGATTTTTTTAAATCTATTATTGATTCCTGAATTGTTTATTGGAAATGTCAACTGGGGTCTTTGTGTGTGAAAAATAAATGGAAGTACTTAAGCTGTGATTTTAATCTTCCACGACATGGAAGCTACGCCATTACAAACCTTATTCACTACTATTTTGATATACATATATGGGTAACTTAAATAAATTTCAAGGACAAATCCATCAGTGATTCCAATCATGAATGGGTTGTCTTCGTAATAAAAACATTCTGCCAACAGTTTTTTTTAAATCCAATTACAATATGTATCTAAAAGACAAAGAAGCAGGTAAAATTAATTGTGAACAATCCGCAATACCCGACATTTAGATCTGATAAATTGCTATCAAGGGAACCAATTTATTGATATATTAACTTATGTACTTTTTTATAACTTCCTAAACTCACATTTGGGGATCTTAAACGATTTGGCTAGTTTCCAAATTGTGCGCAATTGGTCACGAACTTGAAATTTTAAATACCCAAGGCAGGAATAAAAATGTTAACCCACTCAGCTGCGTGTCAAAGAATAGAGAATGAGGGTTATTTTTTTTTTATTTCACCATAGATTAAAGTATTACTTTAGAAAATCTTGTGAAATGGTTCTATCATCGTCGAATTTGTTGCTAATTGGACTATGTTGAAATTTAAAAATCGTTATTTTTTGTTGTTATTTTATCGAAGCACATTAACCATAAACTTCCTGGCAATTTTATCGACCGAACGAACGGGTGCGACATTTCATGGACAGTCATTTTATCTATATTTGGAGAGAAGATTGTTGTTTCTATAGTGTTGTGCATTAAGTAGGCGTTGGTGGGTTCCTTTAGATACAAATAGACCGACTACCGTATACATCGTCGGAAATATAATTAAAGGACTCGGCTCTGTTCTATATTGTGACCAGATACAAAAAAAATAAACAAAGCACACACCTCAAATACATAGTTGAATATGTAGCCGGCGGATATAAGATACTTGACCTATGTTATTTGTTCATTCATAACATAGGCGTACTATATACGACGCTGGTGAGAGTCATTAACAGCGGAAAGGGAAGGAAGTTTGATATTAGAAAACGTCTCTTAGAAGAGCTTAGCAATTAAGGACATTTCATAAAATTGTATAATATTCTTTACAGTGATTTACATTGTATTGATTAAAAAATATCTTTGGATGATATAATTCTTAATTCATAGTGTTGTTAAGTATAAGAAGATGTGTATAGTAATGGAGATATTATGAGTCTGATACTTTTGTAGAAGTATGCTTTAGGTGAAGGTGAAATTGAAAATGTTTGCTTCCGTAAACTTGAGATTATACCAGCCCATATTTTTTAAGGTTTTTCCACATACTCTATTACTAGTTTAGAACTTAGAACTTTCAGGGTGCTGGCTAGAGTGTCAAGCATGGTGGCAATGTTTTGGTTATGGTAGTTTCTTTCGCATGGAAAAGTCTTTTCGACCGAGCCACCTGTAAAGAAAATTTAGTTCTGTGACCAGAAACTTCTGCTACAACCCCTTGAGTTTTTCGTGATCCATCTGTTTAGAACTTGATGACATTTTGACAGTAGCTAACCACTTCCCTACTTAGTCTTTCTTGCTATTTAACTTTATTAGATAGTTTTACTCGAAGTTATAGATCTTAATTATGCCTCCTCTTGGGATGTCAAAAAGCGTTGATATTATGGATCACTTGCTTTGAGAACAACCAGTACTGTAATCCTCTGTCCTAGTTCTTTCCCTGACAAATTTCATGGGGTCAGGTGAAGGTATCGTATTTAGTCGTTGGGTGACGTGAAATAATGCCAAATGAAATAAACTCAAATTCGAATTAAGGTTTTATTTCGTCTTTGAAGACGGTCAAATTCGCATATGGCAATAAAACCGAATTTTGATCAATAATTGTCAAAGAGTATTTCTTAATTCGTCAGACGATATGAATTTGGAACGCAATTAAGTGTTTCCCTCTTCGTAGTCAGTCCCTCTGCTCCATGCATGTGCCTTTATCGCCTTAGAAAACGAAATAGGTCCAATTTCACCTTATTTCGCTTTAAGGTCAAAAAGTTTCTGTTCAGTTGTAAGGCATGCGCCTATGTCAGCGCTTTTCTTTGATTACAGTATTTTGGTTGGAAGACTTCGCGTTGCGGAGCTATGTAAAAGATGTATATAGAAAGATACATTGTCAAGAACTTCAATGAAAAAATGGTAGGATTCTAACAACATGATAAAATAAAAGCTTTATCGAAATCTTAATCATAAATGTGTTTATTTAAGTTTATCACAAAATGGATGTCCCTTGTCCATTGGATTGATCTACCAATGGATAGATAAGTAAGTACTAAACCAAAGTAGTGCTTGCCTTGCTACAAATACATAAAGATGATGGGTTGGGTACCAATATGGTTGTGTATGGTCAAAAATTCGGGTGTGATGAGGAATGGTAGCGTTTCAATCATTCCCTAAATTTTAATAACGAAGAAATGACTTACTCTCCAAGAGTATCTCTTGTCATGAAGATTCGATCGGAATCAGCAAGTTTAAGCTCTCTTCGAACAGTAATGGTGTTTAATTTTTTTAATCGTAATAACACATTGGTGGTTATAACAATGTCATCAGCAAAGTTCACACAGCGTATGCCTTCAGAATTTATATTTCCCCACCCTGACAACAGCCTCTTGTTGTGATGATTTTTCGGAAACTTTGTCCTGCGTATGCTTTCGCCGTTCATAGAATTTCACTTATAGATCTATATCTTCTTGACTGTAAATCTTCTTTTAAAATGGAACTCTGTATTTTCGATCTAGATGGACTCCAACTAGCAGTGGAAAGATATAATTTTTATCTGGTTAACGAGGCCTGGCAATTTCGGTCTGTCGGTCGAACAGTGTTATTCGTTTTTCTCGTCGAAAAAAAACTCACCGATCCTTGCACAAGATTTTGTCGTAACTTTGACGGATAAGTAGTATAGAAAAAAACATGTGATACGTTTTTTAGAAGAAAAGCTATCAATTAATAATCAAAACTTCCCACATAGGAGCATTTCGTTAAAGCTTTGTTTATTGCTACTTTTTTTGAAAATTAGTAGTTCTTCTTCTTCTGCAAAGACACTGCGACAAATAATTAAATTCGTTTAAATTGCTCAGCAGATTTCTTTTCTTTTGTGTCAAATAAATAAATAAAATTCCTGCAACAAAACAGGCCCACGGTAGAACGAGTTCTATATAAAGTCTTATTAAGTCAATGCACCTCCTTTTTTAAAACCAACATAAAAACTCATTTCAGTTTTTGGCAAATAAATTCCCACTGCGACGCGCTTTAAAAAGAAGAATGAAAAAAAAAAATAGGTACATATACAAAATGTGTGCCGTGGCGATTCTGGAAGAGTCGTTGCTTTTGGGTGTTCACTCTTGCGTTATTTTTATCAACACGTTTTTTTTTTAATTTATTTCTGTTATTAACAAGAACACAAAATTCATTGTGAGAAAGTGTGTTGCTTGGGATGTGGTGATGACTGTGGATGATTAAGGTCATCCTTGAGCATGAGATGCAAATTATATTTATTGTGAGTGTGGACTAGATGGTATCGATCGTTTTTGGAACAATGTACCGTTCATAAGCATTACTACAAAGCGACAATAAGGAACTACATACAAACATTTCACGATAATTCTATTGACAAGGGGTCTATAATGCGTTGCATGCACGAAATTAATTGTTTTTTAAATTGAATATAATAAGGGGTTTTTCAATTTTAGCGGGTAGATTTTGGCGGCCTGATGCCAAATCACCATGGCAAGTTACATGATTGAACAGTATGTCCAAATGATAAAACTTTATTATCGAAATTAATGTTCGTAAGTGCAAATGTTCCGCGCGTTGCGCCCATTTTATGGTACACGTGGTGCCCCTTCACAGTCGACTCTTAAACGATTGGTGGCCAAATTTGAAACGATCGATTCGGTAATCAATCAGCCAACATTCGTAAGTCAAAGCCAAGGCACTTTAAAGTTAACGCTATCTGCCTATTAGGCTACAAACATTTAAAGAAAACTGTATGCACCTTAAAATCAAAAGAAATGACGTGCTAAGTTTAGTTCAACAATGTTATTGTGAATTAGCCTTCAAATCTATTTATGTTAAAATTCAAACATTAGCTTTTGTTTGTTAAAATATGATGTCAATTTAATGTGGTAAGAAAATCTTCTTTCAGTAGAAGATTTCTGAAACAACCTGTAAATAATTTTTCCTGTGATATACATAATGTACATAGGTACATATTCACATACAAACAAATACGATATAGGACCAGTTTTGGATTATTAAAAACAAAATTGAACTCAAAATTTATCTTGTAACTTATAATTTGGATGAAAAAGATCACGAAGAAAAAATTGGGTCCACAAGAATGTCGGATTATTTATGTCTAAGTCATTTACGATTATTTGGTGACTGCCTAGAAGTTAAATTGATTATTTTTTGTTCTAAAAATAATGTTTTTTTTTTATTTTCAGATTAATAGTTGCCACAGCTGAACCGATTTTGAATGTTCAAAAATACTGCATACAATTTTTTGATTTTTCCATTGGAATTTTATTTTTGGTGCTTAAACTATTTTAGCATTCTAAAGAATGAATTACATACGTTTCAACACTTTTCATTAATTGATTTTATTCAACAACATAAGGGTAAGACCGTGCGATATAGTCCACAATTCTATTTTTATTGTTAAAAAAATTTTGAATGTAAGTTTTTAGTTTTTCAGAAAAGCGCTCTCTTGCGAGGAATTGAAAAATACTCTAAGTAAATCACTTGTCATGGAAAATGCTGCTGTTCGGAATCGGCAGAAAATTGTAGGATCCCTACATTTCTGGAAACAGGCGACCAGAAACGGTTGAAAGTAAGTAGGTCCTGGTTCTCTTCGAGCTGTTACTCCACCAAATTTCTTTCTTTTTTTAAAGCAATCTAATGGATTTTTAAATTGGTAGGTATTTATTAAGGAAATCAAAATATTAAGTTTGGCCTTTCTTTAGCCGCACAACTAGAATGGGGAATATTTTGCCTTCTCTACCTTTCCCCCTCATTGTGATGTACAGGCTTTCAAGAACAATGTACATCGAAATCTTCTTTTAAATACTCCCCGCTGAACTTAAACGCTAGCACAGTGCATTATAATGGTGGAGCAAAAAAAAAAATGTGTAGTACATATGTCACAAAATACTCCGCAATTCCGCTCAAAGGCACCCTCTTTCAGTAACTAACTTGTTGGGTATTTTTAAATACAACATAATTTTTACATTTTAGGAAAAAAGGGCTTACTTGTTACTTATTAGTCAAATATTCTAAAAGGTCCAGGTCTCACATAAGATTTTGGTTTTCACCCGCAGATAGCAGTTTGGGAGTTTCGGGAATTTCCGAAATTGCAAACTGTTGCAATTCTTGGTTTCGGACTTCTCATCACCCAAACACATTGTAAGGTAGGTGTGGGCCGATAAACCTTTAAATCACTTTGGAGGCGCATATTTCGATAACCAAACGACGCAGAAGGTTTTGGCTTGCATGTTGATATAGGAATTGAATATACCTCTCGTTTGATGTATGTCTCGATGTGTTCGGGTAACTTTGAGAAAATTATGATTTTTATAGAAAAGCCCATGATTTTTTTTTTAAAACTAAAACAACTTTTCTTTCGATTTTTTTAAATATTGGCACATCTATGGAAAGGTCTGTCAATTCTCAAAACTGAAAACTACAACACCTAACGACCCTTGGTTGCGGAAATATCTGCATACGAACAAGTTCTTAGATTTACCTAGGATGAAAAATTTTTGAGAAACAGAAGCTCACAGAAGCTTCTGTTTTTCAGCAATAAACACCTATTGAATAGGTTTTGTAAATTCCGATTGTTTAAGTCATAATTTTTGTAACCTAAAAAATCAAATGATCCACTGTGCTTCGTGTGTATTAACTATAAAAAGTATATCTACTTTTTAATATTGTACATGCATATATATATACATGTACATATATATACTTTATTTTCATTAAAAAAAAAGATAACACTTTCAAATTTCCTTCAACGTTTAAATATTATCGCAAACATTTCTCATATTAATGGCCATAAAAAAACAAACAATTAGGTTGAGAACGTTAAAGTTCTTGACAGAGACATAGTTCAGAGCCGCAAAACAACTTACACTACCAGATACTTATTATTGACCATAAAAAATTTGCACGTTCAATCGAAACCACTTACAAGTACGAGAATCTGCGGTTAAAACTTGTCTTTTTAAATATAGTTATTTATCTGATTGCCTTTGTCATTTAAACGCATATAATACACCGTCTACAGATGGGGCACAATGCGATTCAAAGCAAACACGTACCAGTATTTGCAGTTTTGTGTCGCCGTGAATTGCATTGCAAATGACCAAATGGACTGTAAATCCATTAAATAAGAAATGGAAAACCATCATCGGAAGAACGCTATAGTACAACTACGAGCAGCTGAAGGGGCCGACAGGGAAATACTCACCTGTCCTATGATAAGGACCAAGATATGGAGTTCCTTCAAAACATTGTAAAAATTATGGCAACGCTGTCAGAGTCATGTTCGTGTGTCCCAAAGCTGCAATAATGCTATGAATATGATGACAAAATAGGTAATAGCACAGCACGCAGTCGACCAGCGATAAACTCCTTACTTGACCATTTCTTGCTTTGAAAATGGAAAATTATATATAAAGAAAATGGTAGTGAAACACTACCTCTCCGCTATCAAGCTGCAAAGAATATCAATTCAATTTGTGTCCACTAATTCACTCTCAGTCGCATTGACAGCATTGGCAGAAGGAGGAGGTGGTCTTTCACTTCGACTCGACATCAAGTGCTACACTCCACGTCCCAAGTCGACAGCATGGAGTGATATAATCTCTTCTAAAAGTTGATGAAAAGAAGACCCTTATAAATAGAGATCAATAACCCCATACTGTAGTAAAGAATCCAAAGGATTTAAGTGACGTAAACAGTTGGGTATTTCTTCAGTAGATAAATCAAATAATGTATTTGACATTTCCCTTTCAAACGGTCTAATCCCAATTTGTGTGACATGCCCTATCTAACTGTATTGCATTTCACTAATACACCACACTACAGCCAGCCTAATTATTTGTCAATTTTCTGTGCAAGTGAGGCGAAACTATTCAAGGCTGTCAAATTCGATAGTGTGAGAGTATCTAAAACAATATCTGACAAGCGATGTATAGTAACGGAAGAGTGTGTTGGATATGTGTAGTAAGGCTTTTGTGGTTTCGTCAATCGATGTTAAGCCGTTGTATTGTTTCGTGTCCGAAGGAAGGATATGTTAAGCATAAATTACAATAGACATTGACCATTAATGCACACTTATTTACGTTCATCACATATTCTCTGCAGGGTGACACCGTTCTAAATAGATGTCTTTATTTGAGATATCGATTTTTCGTTAAGTGTGAGTACAAAATTGTACATGTAACAGGTAATTGGGGAAAGTTGAGGACGGAGCAACAATTTTTACTAAAATGTATTAAAAATAGAAAAAGATTTACAATAGGTCTTTGTAAGGGAGTAAAATTTTAAAACTAAAAACTTCCAAATTTAGGATATTATTGCTCTAGTATACAATAGTATTTTGTCCCTGACTCTCTTCAAAATTAAACGAGTGCGAAAGATACGTAAGATCTGATTTCATCTTTCGCTATCATTGAATTTCGAAAAAAGTCAGGGACAAAAGAGTCAGCTTGTAATAGCGGTTTGATGCTTAAAGTCTTGCTCCATGGCTTGCGACGATGGCGATAACGTAGATCCAATTTACAAGGTACCTTGACATAACATAACAATTTTGTATCTAAATAAAACACAGAATAATAGGAGATATATTGCTAAAAATTATTGTAGGTATAGTATTCGTACTACAAGTATTGAATTTAAGCTTCGCGAGCATGTTCGCAGCAATCGATTCTTTGGACCCAATTTTTCACCATCTCGAAAGGAACGTCGGTAATTTCGAGTTCGGTATTGTTATTATTGGCGCAAAATTTTAAACAGCCTATTATTAAGGCATAAGTAACGTACTACTTAGCAAATTGCTAACTTTAAAGTACTTTACTAATTCATTCTTAATTTTAAACATTTTCTATCTAGTATCGTACTAAAAGAATTTTCTTAATAAATTGCTTCTGAACACACCTAAAACAATGACATTTCGTGTAAAAAAGTAAGTACACGAACCTTTTTTGATGTTTGCAAATGTCAAAGATTCATATGAAGCTAGCACGATACTAAAAAAAATAAAGTATGTAGTCGATGATTTTAACTTTAATAAAAGGGTAGAGAAAGTATGATGTTATATTCGATTAAAATTTGCAAATTCGTTGTTTTAATATATTATCATACTAAAACAGCTTTAGCATCGCACTAATTCAATTAAAATTTTGCGCCATTGTCTTTTTGTTTTTTACTTCATAAACCAATGACTAACTGTAATCCCATAAAAAGAAATCCAATGGAATTAAATCGCATGAGCGAGCTGGCCATTCGACCGAACAATTTTATTTCATTTTATTAAATTTCAAAATTACACGATTTCTCATTCTCATTCAATAGACTAGCTATGTGGCGTGGCAGCATCTTGTTGGAAGTACATATCAATAATGTCAAGTTCAACACATTTTGGGCAAAAATTGTACTCCAAAATGGTACGATAAGCGAACTCCGTTGACTGTAACATGGCGATCATTTTCATCCACGAACAATTACGTTCCAATCACACCTTCGACATAGAATCCACATCACACAGTCACTTTTTGTGGATGCAATAGAGTCTTTTGATTCATATCTGCCCAATAATGTATATTTTGTTTATTGACAAAGCCATTAAGTCAAAAATGAGCTTCATCGCTGGATGATTTTTTCGATAAAAGTCTTCATGTTTGATTAGCACGCAAATTCGCTATAATATGCATGGCAACTGATTTGACATTGACAGATCATTAAAAATGTTTAAGGGTTTGTAGTGAAATGAAAACTAACATGAGAAACATTCATGATACGAGTAGGATATACTGTGGGATGTTTGTCAGTTTCTCACAAGGGGCACTATCCCTGAATAAAAAAAAATTGTTTCTGCTACACTTATCTCAGACTGTAATTTCATGACGCCTGTAGACTGTAATTAAGTGATGTTTGATATCCCAAACTACAGTTTTTCGGCGTCTTTTTTCTCTTTATAGTAGGGACGCCTACTATATCAGAATGTAGTTTTCAGATTCTCACTTTGAGATGTATGATTAATACTACGTTTTCACCAAGAGATATTCCGGGCTTTAAGTGGATTTACCATAGACCTTCTTTAAATCTCGTAGATTTACCATAATTTTAATCTCATCAAATGAAGTTTTAAAATAAATCTTCTTGAAATCTTCTGGCAATCAGAAGATTTTCAAAACAAACAAACCTTATTTTGTAGAACGCACCTATCTAAACGCCACTTTCTTCATTGACAATCCAAACAAAATAGAAATACCTGTTTTTTTATAAAGTTTTTATTGAAAATAAATTATTTTATTGCTCAAAAATTGTTTTTTCTGTTTGCTATCCGTTTTAAAATTATAATTTTTTGTACTCTTGTCGGATTGACAATTGAATGATAAGTCGAAGTGGATACGTCAAATTAATCTCATTTTCTCTGGTAAAAACACTTCAATATTAATTTTAAATCTCTAGCCTTTAATCCCGGATTATCTTTTGGTGAAAACGTAGTATAAATGGCGTCTGCTATCTCAAACTATAATTTAGTGACGTCTGCTATCTCAGACAGTTATATTATGACATCTGAACTTAATTTATTAAAACCGTTTCATCAATTTTGCCACCAACAAAAATACCACCATGCAGACCAATATCGCTAATAAAAATCATGGCAAAAGTTCTCATGAAACTGCTTCTGAAAAGGCTTAACAATGTTAAGGAAGAAAGAAGACTTAAGGACTATTCACATGAGAGCGACCAACGGCCGACGCACGAATGAACGAAAATTCGCTCATTTTGACATTTCGTTCACATGCATTTTTTTTATTCATCGCGAATGGCGTTTACTTAGACAACTTAAAATGGTTTTGAGGTTAGTCGCGCACGAACAATTCGTTCGTTGCAGTGTGGATGGTATGTGAAACGCAAATAGTGTTTCGACAGTTCGTAGCAATCATATTGCAATTATTTTTTCAAATTTCTCTCATTTTAGCAATTACAACGGAAATTTTAACATATTAACATTAAACTAAACTAGATTTCTACCCTTTTGTAAAGTTTTTGTGAAGAATTTAGGCTTATATGTATATGTTTCAAATCCTATTTGTTTTTTTTATTCGTTGGTCGTTGTTCGCTCTCACGTGAATAGTCCTTTGTCCCGAGCTCAGTTGAATTTAAAAAGATAGACCTGCATTGAATTACTTATATTGTAGAAAATGTACTTGATGAACAAGTATTTTCAGCTCTATTCTTAGATTTTAATCGGGCTTTTGTCAAAGACTTGAATACAAGATACATAAGGACCTTCTCAGCCAGTTCTACGAAATACTGAAATCTTACGCTACAAGCCGACTTTTTAGATTTAAGGGTCTACAAAAACTATTTGTAACTTGAGAAAATTGAAGCCGATGTACCACAAGGAATTGACACCTTTGATTTTGCTGATGAAATTTCAATATTGGTGACAGATAAATCCGTTACAAAGACTTCAGAAAAACTGCAAGATGCAGTCGATAAAGTAGGAGATTGGATTCATCAATGGCGTATTAAATTAAACGAAACTAAACCAACGGATATAAACTTTTCAACCAAAAACTTAATTTAATTTTTTTCAACGGTAATAGGCCAATAGTGCCTAATACCTTGAAAAGACTTTCGATGCAAATCTGCAATAGAGTGAGCCCATGGAAAAGAAAAGACGACGGTTAACTATGAATACCTCCTATGTCGCATTATGTAAACTTTAAAGGGGACACAAAAAAACTGATTATGGTCTCAAAATTAAAACGCATAATAATAAAATTTTATACATAATTATCAGTTTTAAATATCTATGATGTGAAATAGTTTAAATTTTAAAAATTCAGCGAAGCAGATGGAAATTATTAACGAAACTGCATCAAAAAGGGAGTTTCACAAAAAATGTATGTTAGGAGGTATTCATAGTTAACCGTCAAAAAGATGAACTAAATATAAATAATGTTTTACAAGCAAGTGCTGAAACCCATTTTGGCGTTTGTTATACGAAACAAAATCCTTCGTGGAATATTTAATGCCCCTTGGTACATAAGAAATAGCGATCTATATCGTGAGCTTCAAATGGAAATAGTTACAGAAGTGATAAAAAACCACAATCATCAAATGTGAAGTCATACCAACTCCGAGACAGAAACCGTCTTAAATTTACGAGACAATGTTCGTAGACTTAGAAAAACCAAGCTTCAAGCACTTATGGTCTAAAAACTATGGGAAAGTATTAAAAGTTCCCACAATGTGATTTTAAATTCAGAAAGAGAAATCATTTGACGATAAGAGTCCCACACTACTTGGTACCGAATATTACTAACTGTTTTTTGAAGATTACAGCCCATTTTATTTTTTTAACAGAATGAGCCAAGAATTTGAATCTTGACATGCGGCACCCTGTCTATAGAAATACATACACGTGAAATACAATTTCGCTTTTAAATTACATTACTTACACAAAGATAAGCAGAATAAGGACACAGAAATGATTATAGAATGCTGACATGCGGTGAATAAAAAAGATTGAACAGTACAAGTTTTTAACTTACATAGTAAACTATTATTTATGTATGATAAAAATCTTAATCTATATGTTAATTTTGTATGTAATTACTGACAGCGACGTGCATTATGGATTTTGTAATTGATGACTTATTTATACTCTTTCTGGGCTATTGAACTTGAAAAGGATTTCATAAAATCGATTTAAGGATAAACTCAAAATACTCGTAGGGATCCATATAGTCAATCTATAATTATAAATGATAAATTATAGACAGGCTTGTTAACTGTTCCTATGTATGTTTGTCCCAATTGGGTTTTAGGGCCTGATTTCAAGAGGCAAAAAAAATATTTTATATGGAAAAGAATAAAACAAAATTCTTAGAATATTAAAAGGGGTAACTGTGAACTATTTTGCATTATTTTAATTCTTTGCTAATTGAACAGATCGTTTTTTTTAACTTTCTATGAATACTGAAATGAAATGTAAGTATGTAAAACAGAGTTTAGTTTATGTGGAATATGAACGATTCAATTAGATTTTATAATCGAAATTAAAGGTGTTTTTATAAACTAACTAACAACTGCATTATCTACGTTCATTATGTCAGATTTTTGATCGAACTATCCAACTAGCTCAACTGCAGTACCTACTGTTCATAAACTTCATTATGTTATCGACGTGTCGCGCAGATTTTGCTAAAGGTGCAGTTTGGAAAAACAAACAAAGCAAAAGTTTCATGTTTTTCGTTCACAAATTATGTTCTTATTTTCGTTTTTGATAAGCAAATCAAAAATAAAACTCAATAAAATAAGTTTGGCGGCCATTTTTACTGGTCGTTTCTGAACGACCACGTATAAATAAAAAGTATTGAACGCATACATGCCGCATTGTGAGTGCGTTCAACAATGCAAAGGAATAGAAATTCAATTCTAATAGAGCAGATTTTCAACTTTTATGAAATAAGCCTACGATGATTGACACTTTCGAATTTGAGTTTTTTTGATTCATGAATAACATTCCTAATTTTTTGTCGACACTCTAAATTCGAAAGGTTCTCCCTTCAAATGATTTAATGTATCAGATTGTTGCACTCACGCCACGTCGATAATCAAATTTAAACTGACTATGGCAGATTGATATTCATCGTTATTCAATATAATCCGCATGAATTCGGAGTTAAGAAATAAATACAAAATAATTTATTGAATGTCCATTCCACTCCATACACAGGCAAGAAGTGTCTTTCATGAGTGATTGAGAATGTCCAGTTATATATCAATTTTTATGAAAATAAAAAACCTTGGTCCTTCCTTTGCCAGAACAAAAAGCAACTTTGCTAATGTAGTTGAATTTACAAACTTCATTTCAAAGTTATTCAGCAGTCAACTGACCGAAAAATAACTGTTGGTTTGTGTTTCCTTTAATTGATCTGTTCTATTATAAGAAAAAGTGTGCATATTTTAGAAATGAGCGATTAGCTCGGATGTACATCGTTTCCGGTTTTCCTCAGGGCAGCCAATCGGGCCCTGTATTATTTATTTCTTTCATACATGAATTAGTATCGATCAGAAAAACAAAAAAAAAATACGAGTACTCGCTGTTTGTGTTTTCCGATCTAAGAATCCTACTTCCTACTTCCTACTATATATTATTTTAATATTATAAATGTGAATGTTACGATGTATGGATGTTTGTTACTCAATAACGCTTGAACAACTGAATGGATCTTGATAAAATTTAACACACAAAAAAGTTATAGTCTGGATTACCGTATAGGCTACTTTTTTTTTATTATCAGGGGAGGGGCATTGGGTGGTCGAAACACCCCAAAATTATTTATCTCTACTTCTATCTTCGTATTGCACTGAAATGTAGTACATATACAGAAGTAGTTGCATTGAAATGCCATACTTTGGTGGTGCGGCCCAGAGGAGGGGCATTGTTTGATTAATTTACTCGTACCTAAGCAGTAACGATAAAAACACTCAAAAAAGTTTTAAAAAAAAAAATAAAACAAAAATAAAATTCTCCGAATTAAAAACAAAAAAAATTTGACAAATATTTGTGTGTCTTTGAATTTAAACTATTTTAAGGTAAGTTGAACTTTATGTGCCTACAGGTTTAACTACATACATTGTTATAGGATAGTTACATACGTATGTGATTTGCTCATTGTTTCTTAGTTTTTTCAAAATATCCTTCGCTTGGCTTCATTACCTTTAAGAAAAGGACTTGATTGGATTTATTGGTTTGCTGTTTTGTTTTAATCCAGGTACATGCATACGTTAAATAAAAATAATTCGTACGCTTTCAACTTCTCATGTTGAACAGGAGATCAGTTGTGACAGTTCTTGGCTAAGCTAAACGTGTTTATTATTTCAGTGGTAATAAGTCTTTTTCAAATAGAGCTGTTCAACGATGACACACAGAAGTAAAATAAACACCCAAAAACAACATTCCGTACTTCACACAAGATTTCCAATGCAAGACAAACTGAGCGAATCTACGAAAAAGCGAAACTTTTAGACATATGATTTATTTTGAAAAACTTCAGTTGAAACAAAAAATTTGCTTGCGGGAATTCCCGCACGGGTACGCTAGTAATTCTATATTTCAAAATATCGAAAAGTAATAAATTTTTAGCATTCATAAATCGGTTCTCGCATGACTTTCGATATCTTTAGGTTCTTTTTGTATGGTATGTGGGACCAATTCTTGAGAACGGATGTGTTTTATGGGCCCCTCTCTACACTACCCCTATTATTGAGACTTGAAGCACTGCAAGGAAGATTTATGCGCCTTCGATTTCTTCCCTGATCGCTCCTCCTACCTCCTTATTTTCGGACACTAAAGTTAATCCACCTTTTATTACTTTCAATTGTTTTTTCTTTTTTTTTCTATAGCTTTGTGGCCACTAAAGGGATTATGACTACTCTTTTTGAGCGCAGTGCGAGCGTTTAAGGAAAGTTGGAGAGGATTTAAAAAAAAAAATACCGATGCACATTTGTTTTGAAAGTCTGAATATCTTAACGGGAACGAAATATTGAGTCGGGTTAAGCATTCCACATTCGTGTAGTGCAGCTAAAAAAAATCTCTGAACTTGACAGTACATCCGAAGTTGGGCTGAAGGGTACGGTAAAACTGATGAGCATTCCCTGAAGCGCGAGTATTACAGTTAAATTATTTAAGGGAAGGAATGCAACTGGCGATTTCACTAGTTTATAAAAATAACGGTAAAATAATGAAAGACAAGAAACATTTTGGCGGTGCTTGAGAGATCAAATGTTTCTGTTATACTTCTATCACCTATCATTTTTAAAGCTGTTTCTTGCATTCTATCCAAGAGAACCAAGTGAGTTATTGGAACATAATATTCCTATTTTATTTCTGGAACATTAAAAGGTCCTATTACATATCCTTCAATTAAGTGCAAGATTAACTTTAATTTAAGTCGCGCAAGTATAAGAAATAAAGATGCAAACAGTCCTCTAAATCAATTAAATGAAGTATTTAGTACATTTTACTTCCTTATCTCTTTCATTAATGACAAAATTAAATAAATAACATTTATAGCTTTATTTTATAACTGAATTTAATATAAATATTGATATCATGCAATTATATATTTCTAACCTAAGCATTCAACGAATTTGTTAATTAATCAATTTAATCTTTAAGCATTGATTTGCAACTACATTTATTAATGTATCTATTTATAATATTTTTTCTAGGTTTAAAGTGCATATCGACTTTTATGGATTTAAAAAAAAGAACTATAGTACGGAACAATAACATTTATTGTATGCTGATGCTGAACAATATTTTTCATCGACTTATTTGTAAGCGACAGCAATTAATTAATCATTGCGCACTCAATGATTTGATTGTTGATTGCAAAAACCATTTCCCAATAAGTTGTTTAATTCTTCAGATCGACTTGAAATATTCCAATCACGATAATTGGTTTCCTTTTAAACCTTTGATCTAGTCACTGCACACAACGAATAATAATAAAAGCGCATTTTTTATTTACAATTTTTTAATAAAAAAAAAAGATGGAAATCTTGGATTTAACAAAAAAACTAACCAGAACTAACAAATCGATTTGAGTTGTTTGAATAACAGTTAAAAGCATGTTTAGTATGTGATTCATAGATGACCAAAGTGCAGCTAGGATTTCCTTAACGATTTTGCTTCAAAGCAGTGCAGATTCATTCGTACACCTTTTTTGATATTCGTTAAATTCGTTTATGAATGAATCTCATATCGATTTTTGAAAATTTTGATAAATCTGATCTAACCGGGAAAACAATAAAAATAACGGTTACATTTAAGACCCTAACCAACTTCCTATGCAAATATACCAGTGTGGCTTCTGACCGGACATAGACCAATTTTTGACACTGAAGCAATTCCGACAAATTTGAAGTCGAGACTCAGCATCTTATTATTGACATAAAAGGCCCATAACATTCACCATCAGGAGCTTTTTATGTCGTTGTCCGAACTCGGGTTTCCCGTAAAGCTGATGCAGCTATGTCGCGTGACATTTGAAAATACGCGCTTCAATGTGCAACTGGGAAATAAGTTCTACGAATTATTCCAAAAATTAGCAGAGTTTCTACAAGCAAGGAGATGCGCTATACTTTGACTTCTTTTTTTGGAGCAGGGCACTACCGTAAGCACAATATTCAACAATATGAAAAATTGTTGGGTTATTCGGAAAAAATGACATAATCGACTATTCCCAACTTACATGTTACATCACGTTGTGGCGGTTAAAGATCAGATAAAACTTTTTTGGTCTTGAAGTAAACGAGGACCAAACCAATTACAAGCCATCCAGAAAAAATAAAGTCACGAAGATAGAACCACTAACTCTAGTCTGTGTACCAAAATGTGGATGTAGGTAGTCCAAAAAGTCAAAACACCTCGGCTACATAGACTCGATCACATCGAACGAGTGAACAGAAGTTCTTAAGCCAAGAGTGTCTCGAATTCAAGACTCCATGGTTCGAGGCCACAAGGAAGACATAACCTCCGGTTTTAAAATCAGGCCATCATGGCAGATGTCCGAGCGCTTGACCTAGATAAATGGAAGTATTTCGTAGATTATAGAAAGCTATTATGTTTCAAGCAGCAACCATTCATGGATCAGGAGCCGTAAAAGTAAAAAAGATTATTCTGTGTGAGATAGTCTGGAATGGAAGGACTTCGATGATGATCGGAGTTGATCAGCAGTTGTTCTCTTTTTAGTAGTATATTAATTTTTTTTTTAATTTATCGCACAAAATTGAATTGTGGCATTCGTAAAAAATCGATGTCGAAATCGTCAAAGCGATGGCCAACTATAGTTCCATTACTTTTTTAACATCACCAACAAGATCATTTCTGCCCTACTATAGGAATGCTTGAAGCCATTCGCTCATATGATTGATAGGTGGATTTAGACCGATGAAGTCTCAGGACTTATCCAAATGTTCACAGATCTTGAAAAGAATACAAGAGCTTAAAAACAACACCCCATTTCATCGATTTCAATGTGGGTAAATATATCAACGATTTAATTTCAAGATATGTTCTTTCTTTAACATCGTACTTAAAAAAATAGGGCAAACGCCAATCCAATCGCTGCTTTTTTGGGCATTTCGTTCACAAATATGTAACAAGAATGATTTGGTGGCTAGTCACACATAAAAAAATCATTCGATAATGTCTGGATGTGGAACAAGAATAGAGTTTGACAGTTCGTAACAATTAGATTGCAATTCGTGAACTTGATGACGAATTTATTTTCTCAACTTTTTCTCACTTCAGCACTTAAAACGCAAATTTTAGTGTATTAACATTGATTTTAATTAGTTTTCTGCCATTTTGTTAAGTTCTTGTGAAGAATTTAAATAAATAAATAAATTTGGTGAAGCAACAGCTCGAAGTGAACCAGGACCTAGTGACTTACAATTCTCAACCATTCCTGTGTGCATGCGAAGAATTCAGGCTTATAAATTATTTGAATCTCATTTGTTCTTTTATTCGTTGGTCCTTGGTTGCTCTCATGTGAAGTCCTTAAGAATGCAATGGAAAAGTTAAGCCCCTTTATAGAACAATGACCAACTCAGTTCTGCTTTATGAAACTTATCAATGGTGGATATACTAGTTCCATTTGAATGATGTAGAAGATTGCACAGGATCGGTTCTTTTATTTGAGCATATCACTTGCAAAAAACAAATGCCTTTTCGGGACATCGTAAGAACTTTTAGTCCCAAACGTTTCTCCAATGATGTAAGAACTTGGCGTACTTTTAGCTCTCACTACTTTTCACGGCTGACTTGTTAGACAAAGGTTTTTGTATAGGAGAACTTGGCTCTTTTTTTAACATTTATGTTTTTGGTCTGATATTACTTTATGGATTATAAACATACTTTTCTGGAACATCAATGCCAAAATATAGAGTTAAACATTGTAAAGCGGTAGCCACCAAATATGAATCAATGTTTATCTGACACCTCAGTTATTTATTGCCATTAAAGCGTGCATTATCCTCAATTCAGATTTAAGCACTCATCGGTTCAAAATACTCTTTTGGACTTATCGAATGTGCAGTGAATATTTTTGTTGGGTAGTGTTTTCATTTCCGACTGTTTACCTCAACAATTAGCAATAATTCGCCTACATTTAAAATTCTACGCCGTTACTCGCCCATCGTAAAATATGAACAACAAAAAATAAATCTTTCTGTCACTTTGATTTTTGAACTTGTGGCTTTTGGAATTACTTATTGTTGATTGCTTTTTTACTGCACAACTTAGTGCTTTAATCTTTTTTTTTTTTTTGTTTGAATAATCACCGGAATTAATCATCAAATCACATATGGACGTGCTCGCACGATGTGGCTTCAAAGAGTAAGAGTTATATTTCTAATATTTTTCATTTGAAGTCAGTGTTTGAATGCAAATCACGGAGAAATCACGTTTCGTTTCGATACCATCATGGTTAATTTTGCATTTGAATTAATCTTATAGTCCAACAACAACACGGCGTGAGGCATACCACGTGAACTACGTGACCCATGTGACCCACAAAAAGATACTAAAAGAGTTGTTCATACTTAAAAATTTGAATACAATATTGAGTTTTGAACGATATTTTTTTTTAACTAAAATTTGCATTAGATAAACTCAAAAATAATAGAAAAAAGTTTGAAGAATTAATACATCATTAGTAGCTGAACAAACCTGAATGCAAACAAAAATAGACATTCTGTTAAACACTCAAGTTGATATTGAATATAGCTATTTATAACTTTATCACCAACAACAGCAACAATAACAGAGAATGATCTTATTTGATAGGTGCATGCATATTTATTCTTTTTCCATCAATATGGTTCGAAAGCAGATGTCTTTCCTACAATACAAAGTTTAAGATGAGTCACTAGTACCCCCCAACAACAAAGTGTGCTTATGGAGATATTTCCGCAACCAACAATTTTTCACTGCTATCCACAGGTGAAAACCGGAAGCTTCTGCGAGGTCTGGTTCTCGAAATATTTCTTACCGAAGTGATTTTACTGATTTTTTGAGAAATTTGAAAAAATCATGGACTAACCACTTGTCTGAAAAAATCACCAAATTTTCAAAGTTCCCCAAACGCATCGAGTCATACATCGAATGAAAGGTCTATTCAATCCCTAGATGCACATCCAAGCCTAAAGCTTCTGAGTGGTCTGGTGATCGAAATATGCCGGTCTAAAATGATTTTATGGATTTTCGAGCTCCAACTACCTAACAATGTCTTTGGTTGGCGCTATTTCCAAAACCAAGCCTGGTAAGAGCCTCCGGTTCTCAAAATTCCTGTTCACATTTCTCAGAGCTATCTACAGGTGAAAACCAGAAGCTTCTGCGAGGTCTGGTTCTCGAAATATTACGGTCCAAAGTGATTTTATGGATTTTCGAGCTCCAACTACTTAATCATGTCTTTGGTTGGCGCTATTTCCAAAACCAAGCCTGGTAAGAGCCTCCGGTTTTCAAAATTCCTGTTCACATTTCTCAGAGCTGTCCACAGGTGAAAACCAGAAGCTTCTGCGAGGTCTGGTTCTCGAAATATTTCTTACCAAAGTGATTTTACAGATTTTTTGAGAAATTTGAAAAAATCATGGACTAACCACTTGTCTGAAAAACTCACCAAATTTTCAAAGTTCCCCAAACGCAAAATTCCTGTTCACATTTTTCAGGACTATCCACAGGTGAAAACCAGAAGCTTCTGCGAGGTCTGGTTCTCGAAATATTTCTTACCAAAGTGATTTTACTGATTTTTTGAGAAATTTGAAAAAATCATGGACTAACCACTTGTCTGAAAAAATCACAAAATTTTCAAAGTTCCCAAACGCATCGAGACATATATCGAATGAAAGGTCTATTCAATCCCTATATGCACATCCAAACGAAAAGTTTGTGAGTGGTCTGGTTATCGAAATACGCCGGTCCAAAGTGATTTTATGGATTTTCGAGCTCCAATCACTTAATAATATCTTTGGTTGGCGCTATTTCCAAAACCAAGCCTGGTAAGAGCCTCCGGTTTTCAAAATTCCTGTTCACATTTTTCAGGGCTATCCACAGGTGAAAACCAGAAGCTTCTGCGAGGTCTGGTTCTCGAAATATTTCTTACCAAAGTGATTTTACTGATTTTTTGAGAAATTTGAAAAAATCATGTACTAACCACTTGTCTGAAAAAATCACCAAATTTTCAAAGTTCCTCAAACGCATCGAGTCATACATCGAATGAAAGGTCTTTTTAATCCCTATATACACATCCAAACCAAAAGCTTCTGAGTGGTCTGGTTATCGAAATATTACGGTCCAAAGTGATTTTATGGATTTTCGAGCTCCAACTACTTAATCATGTTTTTGGTTGGCGCTATTTCCAAAACCAAGCCTGGTAAGAGGCTCCGGTTTTCAAAACCCCTGTTCACATTTCTCAGAGCCGTCCACAGGTGAAAACCAGAAGCTTCTGCGAGGTCTGGTTCTCGAAATATTTCTTACCAAAGTGATTTTACTGATTTTTTGAGAAATTTGAAAAAATCATGGACTAACCACTTGTCTGAAAAAATCACAAAATTTTCAAAGTTCCCCAAACGCATCGAGTCATACATCGAATGAAAGGTCTTTTTAATCCCTATATACAGATCCAAACCAAAAGCTTCTGAGTGGTCTGGTTATCGAAATATGCCGGTCCAAAGTGATTTTATGGATTTTCGAGCTCCAACTACCCAATAATGTCTTTGGTTGGCGCTATTTCCAAAACCAAGCCTGGAAAGAGTCTCCGGTTTTCAAAATTCCTATTCACATTTTTCAGAGCTATCCACAGGTGAAAACCGGAAGCTTCTGCGAGGTCTGGTTCTCGAAATATTTCTTACGAAAGTGATTTTACTGAATTTTTGAGAAATTTGAAAAAATCATGTACTAACCACTTGTCTGAAAAAATCACCAAATTTTCAAAGTTCCTCAAACGCATCGAGTCATACATCGAATGAAAGGTCTTTTTAATCACCAAATTTTCAAAGTTCCCCAAACGCATCGAGACATATATCGAATGAAAGGTCTATTCAATCCCTATATGCACATCCAAACGAAAAGTTTGTGAGTGGTCTGGTTATCGAAATATGCCGGTCCAAAGTGATTTTATGGATTTTCGAGCTCCAATCACTTAATAATATCTTTGGTTGGCGCTATTTCCAAAACCAAGCCTGGTAAGAGCCTCCGGTTTTCAAAATTCCTGTTCACATTTTTCAGGGCTATCCACAGGTGAAAACCAGAAGCTTCTGCGAGGTCTGGTTCTCGAAATATTTCTTACCAAAGTGATTTTACTGATTTTTTGAGAAATTTGAAAAAATCATGTACTAACCACTTGTCTGAAAAAATCACCAAATTTTCAAAGTTCCTCAAACGCATCGAGTCATACATCGAATGAAAGGTCTTTTTAATCCCTATATACACATCCAAACCAAAAGCTTCTGAGTGGTCTGGTTATCGAAATATTACGGTCCAAAGTGATTTTATGGATTTTCGAGCTCCAACTACTTAATCATGTTTTTGGTTGGCGCTATTTCCAAAACCAAGCCTGGTAAGAGGCTCCGGTTTTCAAAACCCCTGTTCACATTTCTCAGAGCCGTCCACAGGTGAAAACCAGAAGCTTCTGCGAGGTCTGGTTCTCGAAATATTTCTTACCAAAGTGATTTTACTGATTTTTTGAGAAATTTGAAAAAATCATGGACTAACCACTTGTCTGAAAAAATCACAAAATTTTCAAAGTTCCCCAAACGCATCGAGTCATACATCGAATGAAAGGTCTTTTTAATCCCTATATACAGATCCAAACCAAAAGCTTCTGAGTGGTCTGGTTATCGAAATATGCCGGTCCAAAGTGATTTTATGGATTTTCGAGCTCCAACTACCCAATAATGTCTTTGGTTGGCGCTATTTCCAAAACCAAGCCTGGAAAGAGTCTCCGGTTTTCAAAATTCCTATTCACATTTTTCAGAGCTATCCACAGGTGAAAACCGGAAGCTTCTGCGAGGTCTGGTTCTCGAAATATTTCTTACGAAAGTGATTTTACTGAATTTTTGAGAAATTTGAAAAAATCATGGACTAACCACTTGTCTGAAAAAATCACCAAATTTTCAAAGTTCCCCAAACGCATCGAGACATACATCGAATGAAAGGTCTTTTTAATACCTTATATACACATCCAAACCAAAAGCTTCTGAGTGGTCTGGTTATCGAAATATGCCGGTCCAAAGTGATTTTATGGATTTTCGAGCTCCAACTACCCAATAATGTCTTTGGTTGGCGCTATTTCCAAAACCAAGCCTGGAAAGAGCCTCCGGTTTTCAAAATTCCTATTCACATTTTTCAGAGCTATCCACAGGTGAAAACCGGAAGCTTCTGCGAGGTCTGGTTCTCGAAATATTTCTTACGAAATTGATTTTACTGAATTTTTGAGAAATTTGAAAAAATCATGGACTAAGCACTTGTCTGAAAAAATCACCAAATTTTCAAAGTTCCCCAAACGCATCGAGACATACATCGAATGAAAGGTCTATTCAATCCCTATATACACATCCAAACCAAAAGCTTCTGCGAGGTCTGGTTCTCGAAATATGCCGGTCCAAAGTGATTTTATGGATTTTCGAGCTCCAACTACGAGTACCTAATAATGTTTTTGGTTGGCGCTATTTCCAAAACCAAGCCTGGTAAGAGCCTCCGGTTTTCAAAATTCCTGTTCACATTTTTCAGAGCTATCCACAGGTGAAAACCAGAAGCTTCTGCGAGGTCTGGTTTTCGAAATATTTCTTACCAAAGTGATTTTATGGATTTTCGAGCTCCAACTACCTAACAATGTCTTTGGTTGGCGCTATTTCCAAAACCAAGCCTGGTAAGAGCCTCCGGTTTTCAAAATTCCTGTTCACATTTCTCAGAGCTATCCACTGGTGAAAAACAGAAGCTTCTGCGAGGTCTGGTTCTCGAAATATTTCTTACCAAAGTGATTTTACTGAATTTTTGAGAAATTTGAAAAAATCATGGACTAACCACTTGTCTGAAAAAATCACCAAATTTTCAAAGTTTCCCAAACGCATCGAGACATGCATCGAATGAAAGGTCTATTCAATCCCTATATACACATCCAAACCAAAAGCTTCTGAGTGGTCTGGTTCTCGAAATATGCCGGTCCAAATGATTTTATGGATTTTCGAGCTCCAACTACGAGTACCTAATAATGTTTTTGGTTGGCGCTATTTCCAAAACCAAGCTTGGTAAGAGCCTCCGGTTTTCAAAATTCCTGTTCACATTTCTCAGAGCTATCTACAGCTGAAAACCAGAAGCTTCTGCGAGGTCTGGTTCTCGAAATATTTCTTACCGAAGTGATTTTACTGAATTTTTGAGAAATTTGAAAAAATCATGGACTAACCACTTGTCTGAAAAAATCACCAAATTTTCAAAGTTCCCCAAACGCATCGAGACATACATCGAATGAAAGGTCTATTCAATCCCTATATACACATCCAAACCAAAAGCTTCTGCGAGGTCTGGTTCTCGAAATATGCCGGTCCAAAGTGATTTTATGGATTTTCGAGCTCCAACTACGAGTACCTAATAATGTTTTTGGTTGGCGCTATTTCCAAAACCAAGCCTGGTAAGAGCCTCCGGTTTTCAAAATTCCTGTTCACATTTTTCAGAGCTATCCACAGGTGAAAACCAGAAGCTTCTGCGAGGTCTGGTTTTCGAAATATTTCTTACCAAAGTGATTTTATGGATTTTCGAGCTCCAACTACCTAACAATGTCTTTGGTTGGCGCTATTTCCAAAACCAAGCCTGGTAAGAGCCTCCGGTTTTCAAAATTCCTGTTCACATTTCTCAGAGCTATCCACTGGTGAAAAACAGAAGCTTCTGCGAGGTCTGGTTCTCGAAATATTTCTTACCAAAGTGATTTTACTGAATTTTTGAGAAATTTGAAAAAATCATGGACTAACCACTTGTCTGAAAAAATCACCAAATTTTCAAAGTTTCCCAAACGCATCGAGACATGCATCGAATGAAAGGTCTATTCAATCCCTATATACACATCCAAACCAAAAGCTTCTGAGTGGTCTGGTTCTCGAAATATGCCGGTCCAAATGATTTTATGGATTTTCGAGCTCCAACTACGAGTACCTAATAATGTTTTTGGTTGACGCTATTTCCAAAACCAAGCCTGGTAAGAGCCTCCGGTTTCCAAAATTCCTGTTCACATTTCTCAGAGCTATCTACAGGTGAAAACCAGAAGCTTCTGCGAGGTCTGGTTCTCGAAATATTTCTTACCAAAGTGATTTTATGGATTTTCGAGCTCCAACTACCTAACAATGTCTTTGGTTGGCGCTATTTCCAAAACCAAGCTTGGTAAGAGCCTCCGGTTTTCAAAATTCCTGTTCACATTTCTCAGAGCTATCTACAGGTGAAAATTAGAAGCTTCTGCGAGGTCTGGTTCTCGAAATATTTCTTACCAAAGTGATTTTACTGAATTTTTGAGAAATTTGAAAAATCATGGACTAACCACTTGTCTGAAAAAATCACCAAATTTTCAAAGTTCCCCAAACGCATCGAGACATACATCGAATGAAAGGTCTATTCAATCCCTATATACACATCCAAACCAAAAGCTTCTGAGTGGTCTGGTTCTCGAAATATGCCGGTCCAAAGTGATTTTATGGATTTTCGAGCTCCAACTACCTAACAATGTCTTTGGTTGGCGCTATTTCCAAAACCAAGCCTGGTAAGAGCCTCCGGTTTCCAAAATTCCTGTTCACATTTCTCAGAGCTATCGACAGGTGAAAACCAGAAGCTTCTGCGAAGTCTGGTTCTCGAAATATTTCTTACCAAAGTGATTTTATGGATTTTCGAGCTCCAACTACCTAACAATGTCTTTGGTTGGCGCTATTTCCAAAACCAAGCTTGGTAAGAGCCTCCGGTTTTCAAAATTCCTGTTCACATTTCTCAGAGCTATCTACAGGTGAAAACCAGAAGCTTCTGCGAGGTCTGGTTCTCGAAATATTTCTTACCGAAGTGATTTTACTGAATTTTTGAGAAATTTGAAAAAATCATGGACTAACCACTTGTCTGAAAAAATCACCAAATTTTCAAAGTTCCCCAAACGCATCGAGACATACATCGAATGAAAGGTCTATTCAATCCCTATATACACATCCAAACCAAAAGCTTCTGCGAGGTCTGGTTCTCGAAATATGCCGGTCCAAAGTGATTTTATGGATTTTCGAGCTCCAACTACGAGTACCTAATAATGTTTTTGGTTGGCGCTATTTCCAAAACCAAGCCTGGTAAGAGCCTCCGGTTTTCAAAATTCCTGTTCACATTTTTCAGAGCTATCCACAGGTGAAAACCAGAAGCTTCTGCGAGGTCTGGTTTTCGAAATATTTCTTACCAAAGTGATTTTATGGATTTTCGAGCTCCAACTACCTAACAATGTCTTTGGTTGGCGCTATTTCCAAAACCAACCCTGGTAAGAGCCTCCGGTTTTCAAAATTCCTGTTCACATTTCTCACAGCTATCTACAGGTGAAAACCAGAAGCTTCTGCGAGGTCTGGTTCTCGAAATATTTCTTACCAAAGTGATTTTATGGATTTTCGAGCTCCAACTACCTAACAATGTCTTTGGTTGGCGCTATTTCCAAAACCAAGCTTGGTAAGAGCCTCCGGTTTTCAAAATTCCTGTTCACATTTCTCAGAGCTATCTACAGGTGAAAACCAGAAGCTTCTGCGAGGTCTGGTTCTCGAAATATGCCGGTCCAAAGTGATTTTATGGATTTTCGAGCTCCAACTACGAGTACCTAATAATGTTTTTGGTTGGCGCTATTTCCAAAACCAAGCCTGGTAAGAGCCTCCGGTTTTCAAAATTCCTGTTCACATTTTTCAGAGCTATCCACAGGTGAAAACCAGAAGCTTCTGCGAGGTCTGGTTTTCGAAATATTTCTTACGAAAGTGATTTTATGGATTTTCGAGCTCCAACTACCTAACAATGTCTTTGGTTGGCGCTATTTCCAAAACCAAGCCTGGTAAGAGCCTCCGGTTTTCAAAATTCCTGTTCACATTTCTCAGAGCTATCTACAGGTGAAAACCAGAAGCTTCTGCGAGGTCTGGTTCTCGAAATATTTCTTACCGAAGTGATTTTACTGAATTTTTGAGAAATTTGAAAAAATCATGGACTAACCACTTGTCTGAAGAAATCACCAAATTTTCAAAGTTCCCCAAACGCATCGAGACATACATCGAACGAAAGGTCTATTCAATCCCTATATGGACCAAAACGCGGACTGTTGCGTTACATTCATACGCATATTTCAATACAAATTTACCTGAAAATATATGAAACTGAATACTTTTTCAATATCTATTATTTTTTTCTCAAAATAGACTTCCTAACTAACATTTTCTATTAATTTAAAAATCAGTGAGGCCTGTCATTTAAACTTTATAGATTTTCGAGCTCCAACTACGAGTACCTAATAATGTCTTTGGTTGGCGCTATTTCCAAAACCAAGCCTGGTAAGAGCCTCCGGTTTTCAAAATTCCTGTTCACATTTCTCAGAGCTATCCACATGTGAAAACCAGAAGCTTCTGCGAGGTCTGGTGCTCGAAATATTTCTTACCAAAGTGATTTTACTGAATTTTTGAGAAATTTGAAAAAATCATGGACTCACTTGTCTGAAAAAATCACCAAATTTTCAAAGTTCCCCAAACGCATCGAGTCATACAGCGAATGAAAGGTCTATTCAATCCCTATATACACATCCAAACGAAAAGCTTCTGAGTGGTCTGGTTATCAAAATATGCCGGTCCAAAGTGATTTTATGGATTTTCGAGCTCCAACTACCTAACAATTTTTTCGGTTGGCTCTATTTCAAAAGCCAAGCCTGGTAAAAGCATCCGGTTTTCAAAATGCCTGTTCACATTTTTCAGAGCAACAATGTAAAGTTAAAACGTAAAAAGTAGCTGTAGCCAAAGTTGAGCCAACTTTAAGTTTTGCGACACACTACAAGCTACATTTGAGATGACATATGGAATCGTTTAACACATTTCTCTTTTTTGTGATAGCTACCCGTTGGAAATGTTCATATATTTAAAATATTAAAGTTAATACGAAATCAAAATAACTTGCAAAATTTCAAGAAAAGAAGTATTTTTCGACAGCTAGGTTAGAGCCCTGCTACACCATTGTAGACGTAAATTGCTATATGAGTAAGTGAACTTAATGACAGCTTGTGCTGCATCGATTCTTTTGGCTACACCTTCATCGCACTGTTTTCAAGGGATTACTCTCTACTAGGGGTGGGCAAAATTCTCAGAAACATATACATACGTATGTACATCATTTTTCGAAACACATATATTCATCCAGCCAGAAATTCTGATGACCTCATTTTTTGGGATTGTTCTATTTGCGTTGGATCACTTTACCAATAAGATCCCTGATGTAAATGTCGAAAAGAATCGATAAATATACCGCTCCGTTTATAAACTTTTTCTATTTAGGAATGCTTAGTTTTATAACTTAAAACTCCACTGCAATTAAGTCGTTATATGTACATTAAAAAAAATATAGAAAAATTCGATATAAGCAAACTCGTATTATAATTATAAAATTGTATTTATCAATGAATAATGAATGTATTTTATAAATAAAACAAAAAAGAATAAGGCAATCGTTATCTTTACTTTTGTTTAACAACAAAGCAATACCTCCATATCTTATTATGTTTAATTGCTTTTTATAAGATAATAAATTCCATACTTGTTCTTTCTCCAAATAGTTTTGAAGCAGCCATTCATATTCCAGCTTTGTTTAGTTATAAAAAAAAATTAAAAAAAAAACATGATATCATTATCTTGCATTGTTTGAACATTATTATATACGCACATACATATGTACGTTCGCAAACAGATGGCAAGGGGAAGGGGTATGTAATTAATTTATATTTATTATTATAGCTTCTACTACAAACAGATATCGTATCAAATATTTACTTTGTAGGCAAGACGTTATGAGTAATACTTTCCAAGAAGTTCGCAAATTAAATTCAATAATATTGAATTCACAAGTTCATGGAAATTGTATGCTTGTCGAATTTTTATAAAAATATCCCGCGCCTTCACGAGCAATTTCTATTTCAGCAATGATTACAGACTTTTTATTTGTGCGTTGAGTGGGCAAATCATTGCATTAAATTTGATTTGTAATTATTGAAAATTGAACAGAAACACAAACAATTCTACGCCTGCAATTCCAACTCAACTGCTAGTCTCCGTTTATTGTTGAAAATCAGTTGAGAACTGACATCAGACGTCAAACTCTTTGTTCAATTTTGACAGATCTAAATTGATTTATTTTACCAATGAATACCACATAAGTACATTTTTAATCTTTAAGCAAAAAGTTATGAGTTTTCAATCGAATTATCGATATAATAACTTATTATAGACATGAAAATAGCACAAAATCTATTAAATATCAAAAATACTTTCAATAAGTGGCCAATTGTTTCTTTTTACTGATACAACAAGCAACAAATTCGATGATATATTGCCACAGATATGGTAAGAAAAAACGGTAATTGCATGTGAGATTTTCTGATATGAATCCATTTTCGCTTTTCATATGAAATCAATTGATTCTCAAAACAAAGGGGTAATTAAATATTAAAGCAGAAGGGTAATTATAACAGTTTTTCGGTACAAGATCATCCCAGTTTTAGAGTTCACAAGTCAAATTTTGTGCGTTTACACCCAATCTCGGATGATGTTAAACTAAAAATCTGGCCCTTGTAGAAGGTACATATGTCATCATCATCAGGTTAATTACAGTTCAGTTGTCAGCTTAATACATAGTTCACAAGGTAGAGTATTGAGACTTAAAATCTGCATTCAGACGTCCAGTCTGCATCTAATTATGGAGAAGTAGTGGGATCAAAAGTAATAGATTGTATTATGGACGAAGGGAGCCTTATTACAATATCAACATTTTTGTCGTTAATAGTCCAAGAAGAAAAGAAGCAAATAAAGCAAAGACGCCTCCTTCTGCTGCTTCTCTTTTCTCACTATTGTTATACAAAAAATCCACAAGCATGGATACAAGCGATAAATTTCAATAAAATCCAACATATCATTCATTTCCGATATTTTTGTGGATAATGCAAGCAAATGACAACTGAACTGAAACTTATTTACACATGTATGTAAGTTGAACTGACAGTTGACTGAACTAGAAACTAATGGGAATCCAATCCGTTTCAGTATTAACGGTGTTCTAAATGGTGCCTGCAACTTAAATCATGGGCCGTTTTCGAAAACGTCAATTCAAGGTCAATTTGATTGTCAAATGATCGTCATTTTTTGCGCAGATTATAGTCAGTCAATTTTGTTATAATAGCATTTGAAGTTTACGAACACACTCTCTGGATTATCAATATTTTTGTATTGAACTGCGTTATCGAAAAAAATGCTTTTGCATAAAAATTTCGTTTTGGTTTTTCGAACCGTTGACTTTTGCGGTTTGCGTTAAACAAGATCCATATCCAAGTATTCGCAATGAAAAAGTGTTTTCTTTTTTACGAAGAAGACAGCTTTTGTTTGTTACAATGTATTAAAAACTTAAATATATACTTAAGTAACTTGTATGCTATTTTCTTGATATATTTAAATGTTATTTAAATTAAAATATATTTTTTTTTAATTTAAAATTTAAAATGATGAAATGTCAAAAATATTTTACCAGACGCAGAAATATTAAAGAATTTCTGATAAAATAGATCAGAGTAGACCAAAGTAATCTTTTTTTACATCTTCGGTAAATATTTCCCACATTCAATATCGATCCTTACTGTAGAACGTTTTTTTTTTTTTTTGGTTGAATTTTCACAGAAATCATTTTCTAAAATATAGTTAATTAATTAGGAAACACCCTGTATGTAAGAATTTTAAATAGAATCGTTAGATCCATATTCGATAAGGTTTAGGTGAGTTAAAATAAAGATTTGAATGTCTACTCTAAAGAATACATAAAAATGCATTGTACCGCATTTGGCGCAGATCCAAGCATTCGTTTTTGATATTACTTATAAATGAATATTCATGCATTGTGGGTGGTGGGTGCAGTTTATTTCGTTTTTGTTGGAAAGAGTATATTCAACTCAAAATATCAGGTAGTACACGCAGTACTACTTGAAGCAGTGAATGCAATGAGTTGAGTACAGAAAATATTTTTGCATCTAGAGAAAGTTATTAATTGGTCCGAATTTTGATCTGGTGGAATCATGGATCCGTACTTCTTAAACGAAACTGACATTCCAAGACGTCAACGAGAAATGCTACAGATCCTTCCTGTAATTTATACTGAAAGATTTGGATACCGACATGTAGTTCACACAAAAAGGACGTGGGACACAACTCCCAATTGTTGACTAAAATCGTGCTTTTAGCACCTTTAGCTTCTGTCTTTGGCGGCTATCTTAAATCGCCGGTCTTTGCAATTATAAATTTGTTTAGACTATAAACAATAATTGATGTCCTCAAAGTTAACATAATAAACACCATTCGAAAATTCAAATAGATTTATGTGATACCAAGCCGCGACAACCATTTGAACATTATATTCCATAATTAATACCATAAAATGACCTATTAATCAAGGGCATTCCCTTAAATTCAACAATTATAAGATAACAAATATACAGTGCTGCTAAAAACATTTCGGAATTTTTGAATCATTTTTATTGATTAATATTGAGTAATTAAAAAAATTTTACTGTGCAAAATTAAACTGATTTTTTATAAAATATTTTAATTATTGGTATTTTGTCCAGTAACCTTTATTATTTAATACCACTTTGCATCGGCAAGGCATCGAGGTCATCAGATTTTCGATTACATTAGCGGAAATATTCTCCAACACATTTTTCAAAGCTGCTAAAAGAGAGCTTGTTGAAGTGTGGGTTTTTTTTCCCAACTCGCCTTTTTAAAATCGCCTACAAATCCTCAATCGGATTCAAATCTGGCGATTAAGAAGGCCACTCAGGAATGCCAATGTTTATTTGCCGCAAACCACTCTTTTAACAGCTTTGAAGAATGTTTTGGATCGTTGTCCTGTTGAAAAACACAACGCAAAGGCATCTCCTCTTCAGCGTATGGAAGCATGACTGACTCTAAAATATCCCTGTGTACTGGAAAGCTCCATTATTCCTGTGTATGGGACCGGCCCCTGTACCAGTAAAACGACCTAAACTATAACCGAGGCTCCTTCGTGCTTGACTGTAGAGAGCACATTTGTTGAATTTAAGCGAATACTTCTCCATTTGGTTATAGACCAGTTGACATGATTTTTCGCAAATTTAACCCTGATAATAGACGTTTATAGTCAGAAAGTAATAGAATTCCGAGAAACAGTTCAAGGCTTACCTTTTACTTCGATGCTTGGCAGTAAGAACTGGCATTTTTGCTGGTCGAAGTGCGTAGAGACCAAAGTTTTGTAATCGCTTTCTAACGGTACTCTGGGCTATGGAAAGATTAAACTCGTTGCAAATTGTTTTGGAAGCCACAAATGAATCTTTGAGCACAAAATTCTTGATGCGTCTATCAGTTTCGGATGATGTTTTGCGAGGGCGTCCACCAAAATGGTATGCTTCTACATGTTTTCCACTTTGAATTTGTTTAATAATGTCATAAATAGTTGACGTTATAATTTTTAACATTTTTGCGATTTCACTCTAATATTTGATAACAAATTTCCTTGGTATGGCGAGTCTTAGGCTTTTTTTTAAATAAAACTTCAATTTTCCGAGCCTGCAAATTTGTTCACCAAATTAGCAAACGATTTGATATGAAAAACCGTTTCCTGAGCTGTGATCATCAAAACCTCCAAAAATCCGGTTAGTATTGCACTGGGAGTTTAAGAAGTAACTTAAAAAAATTATTACATTTTTGTTTTTATTGCAATTTAATCATTGCTTTTTTATAAATTCAATAAGCTTTTGTCTTAGATGTTTTGAATTAGCAAAAAGTTTAGTAATCTTGATAGGTAGTCATATTCTTAAAATTAAAGAGATTATGTTTTAAGGAAAAAATCCAGAGTTTTTAGCAGCACTGTACATACATACATAGGTATAGATATTTAAGCTAAAAAAACGTATAAAAGTATGTATAAACAAGCTATCGACGTCAGCGATTGCTTTCTTAGGAATGAGTTTGTTTTGTATTGTGATACGCGACTAAATGTAAACAAATATTAAAATATTTATTTCATCAACACCTAATCTTGCCAATGTTTTCAACCTAAACAAAAATTCTATAAAAAAAAAACTAAAATAATCTAGTATAGGTACTACCTATCCGACTTCCTCATCCAAGACTCAAAATGAATCTGTTTTATAAAAAAAAGGAGACCTTTAGTCAGTCTAAAAATTGAAATAAACAAATTAAGCTACTTAAATGAGTAATTCGATTTAAGACTAAAAATAAAATAAGAGTAGTAGAGCAAATGCCTGACTGAATTAATAAAGAGATTTCAACCGTTTCCACTTGGTACTCAATTGATTCGATGAGATCCTTACTCCATCACAAAACTACGATTTAGGTACCTTCAAAAGCAGGCTGTTTTTTTTTTTATTTCAAACACAAACCAATACGAAATACCAAATAATATCTAAAATAAATATCGCAGACCAACAATAACAAAACACGTCTAGCTCACAACAATACAATTACTTTCATTTTTAGAGCCTTAGCTTTAGATCAACAAAGAATATATAAGCCAATTGTAAAATATTTCGAATCGTTTATAAAAGCCAATTAATTGCATCCATTTAGCAATGGAGCCCACTGGAGATTGTTTACATATAGAAAACACAACATGAGGTCAAACGAGTTTATCACTTTGCTTTTTGCGTCATGTCTGCCAGACCTATAACTGAATATATGTACAAACATATATAGGATGAGATTGGTGAAGCTCTTGGTTACTTATGGAATCTAAGCATGCATGACTTCATTGGATTAATTAAAATATAACATGGTCGTGTGTAGTGTACCTGTTTCTATGTTGGCTTTGTTTTCAAGTTTTGTTTGTACTGAGATTTGTTGATTTGGCGAAAAATTATTAACACACTTTGCATTCTTTAGAAAGTTTAAAAAAAAAACAAAAACTGCATTATACTCACAGCATAGTGATACATATTACAATTCGTAGTAAAATAAGGTAACATGCTTGTTGAATCATAGCTTTTGTTTAATTTAAGATAGGGAAAACTGTTATCAAGCTTAACTTTCAGCTTTTTATGTTTTTGCTGAGTAAGACGTATATGTTATGAAAAAGACTTCCCAGTTGGAAGTATGTACTTAGTTCTTTTCCGTTTGGAGAAAGGTGTATGTTTAACCTTCATTGTCACACTCTTTCGATTTCTTTCCTCTATTGCACAGTGCCATGCTTGATTATTTCTCGTGACAACCGTTTGGCAATAAGGGAAACCCAACTGGAACGGTCTCAACGATTTCTTCAAAAAACTTTAACTAGTCACAATGATTACTTGATAGTAACGTAGGGCAAATATAATTAAAAAATTTATTTTTCTTCCCTCTTGCGACATGTTATCCTTAATATAAGGGAACATTTATAAAACCCAAAATGGTTTGATTAGAGTTCGAGAAGTAAGTTTCTGATGTTATAAAAGCAATTCCACTGAGGAAAACAGGAAGAAGACTTGGTCATGGCCAACGTACTTAATGTTTACATTACCAAAAATGAAGGCAAAGAATTCAACAACATCTTTGGTCATTTGCAGGAAAAATATACGAAATATTACTTCATCTTCTGGTGCAACACTCGTGTTCCATGACACTCCTGTAGTCAGCTAACTAGAGAAACAGCATAGGTTGATGATAATTCGACGCTCCCAAGAAGTGCCTTCTGTAGTTGAGAGCGTAAACGATTCCATCTTCTTTTGCACTCATTCAAATGCCAGAGTTCTAAGTTGAGTAGTTACTATAGACTTGTTTGGTTAAACCTTGACTAAATTGACAATTTATTCAATTAAATATAGCATATTTCTCACTATTTGGATCAACAGAATTTAACACTGTTTAACTTGACAAACATAATATAAACTCAAAAATAGGACCACGTTTGACAGTCGAGTGTCAGCAGGAGAGCCGATGACATACTTAGACCATGAATTGGCCTATTGTGAAACTACATAGAATCTTGGAGAACTTCTCCCTAATTGTTAAACCAATTTGATCTATGTATATATTTGCCAGATCACAAAGATCATTGTAGTAGAAATCTCCCAAATTGATTCTACGTCTTTCGGATAAAACAGAACATGTACAGAGAAGATGAGGGATCGATTACTCCTCTTCTTCATCCATGGAGCTTCTACAGAAATAGTTAGAATAAACTGCAAGCCGCGTATAACACCTATTACGGAACCTACATATGTGCGATCAGCTTAAAGATATTAATCAGTTGAAGCGCTTCAGATTCAGAATTGGCAAAATCTGTTGTGTGACCAAGTAGATGGTGATATTGTTCTGCCTAATGTTTGTTCTCTGCGTACTATTTTGCATTATCTTAGTTTACTCGTAGAGATGGGAATGCCTATATAGCCTTACATAGCAATAAAGATATCATTCACCCCTGTTCTGATTTTCGTTCCGAATTGAATTCGTTGCCGAAATTGATTTTCGTACGGATTTGAAAACGACGTTCTTAATTTCATACGAATTTGCTTTGCAGTCGTACCAACATTCAGACAGGTTTTCTGTTACACATGTGTCTTCCATTTCATAAAAGACAAAAAAATAGTTTTTAAAGATATATTCTTAAAAACACTTACATACATTTTTAGATTTACGAATTCAAATTCTGCAGACAAAATCGAAACGAAATGAAAACGAAAGTATTACTATCGTAAACGAAAATCAGAACAGGGGTGATTGTTCCAATTTTGGCGAGTTCATCAGCTTTACCATTTCCTGAAATTTTACCGTGGCTCGGCATCCAGGAAAGTTGACTAAACTATTAAACTATTCCGCCATCTTCAGCAAAGAAGATCGGCATTCGGCACTTAAGTGCTGTTATTGAGCTGGTACAGAGAGAATCAAGAAATTTAATGGGTGCTTGGCTATCCGAGAAGATGAGGATATCTTTGATTGATATTACGTTGTTTTTTTTTTAAACCAAGACGTGACTTCATTAATCGCCAAAAGTTCCTCCTGAAATATGCTACAATGATTGGGAATGCGGAAAAGAGACTTAAATTAAGTCTGTCTGAGTATACACCTCCGCCAACCCCATCATTAGTTTTTAATCAATATCGGTTGTAAAAATCCCAGGAATGCCAGAGAGTTTTTATCAGATTCAATTGGAGTTACCGATTTCATTATTGATATTGCGAGGAGTCTTTTGGACGAATAGCTGTGTTTCCAGTCATTTGTTTGCCGAATATATGGCGGTGTGTTAGATGAAGTCGGTAAAAGGACAATAATTGTTTGTTTTATATTTGCGGTCCAATGTCTCACTCTAAGTAGGTCAGCCACGTCCTTCAATCGTGGCAATTGGGCTCCCTTATCCCCGCCATATTTCTCAAAAAATGCTCTTCAACACTCTTACTTCCTCTTTCAAAAATCTTCGGTTTATCTCTATCTCAAGGAGTATTCCCTCAGTTATGGAAGAACTCTTTTATAACCCCAATACATAAAAAGGGCCCAAAGTGTGAAATTACAAACTATCGTCTAATCGCTAAACATTCACATATTCACAAAATCCTTGAAAGCATTTTGTATGATATTTTAAGTTTTCGTTGTAAGTCTCTCATTTACCCTACACATTTACAACACGGCTTTGTCAAGGGTAGGTCCACAACGACTAACCTTGTTGATTTCGTATCCTTTTGCCTATTGACTTACTATATATGGACTGCTAGTCGCTCATTTTCTTCATACAAATCTTAAAAAAAAAGTGGTTCCACTTTTAAGGTTCCCTCTAACGAAAATGCGCGATCAAAAGATGTCACTTAAAAAAAGGAACTAATTTTTGACAACTCAACCCCAGCGGTTGTTGACAAAAATTAGTTCCTTTTTTTAAGTGACATCTTTTGATCGCGCATTGTCACTAGGAAGAAAGCTAAAAAGTGGAACCATCGTGAAGTTGGCTACTAGCAGTCCATATCTAGTAAGTCAATGCCTTAGCCTCTCAGCCTTAGAAAACGGAAAGGAAGTCGATGTTGTCTCAATCGATTTCAGTAAGGCCTTTGACTAAATCTCACATCAGCTTATTCTATTCAAACTGTCCACCCTTGGCGTTGAACCTATCTTCTTAAGATGTATTTCTTTTTACCTAAATACCCGTTCGATTCAGATATTCCTTTTCTGATGATTTCTTAGCTACCTCCGGGGTTCCACAAGGCAGCCACTTAGGACCTCTCCTCTTTATCCTTACTATTAACGATATTGAAATGGTCATTAAACATTGCCATATTTCACTTCTACGCCGACGATACAAAATTTCAAGACCATTTCTTCCACACATGATGCCACTCTCCTACAACTTGATCTCAAAAGTTTCTCTGTCTGGAGCCTGAAAAAATGCTAAGAACTAAATATTTCCAAATGTCAATGAATAACTTTTTCACGAAAACGCATCCGATCTACTCCCCGTTGATACCTTTTACACTATTATCAACCCATATCCACCGCTGAGTCAATTCGAGGCCTTGGTGTTTTATGTGATAGAGAACTCACCTTTCTCACACATATTAACGAGATTATACTCAAAGCTAACTCTACACTAGGCTTTGTGAAACGTTGGTCCAAGGAATTCTCTGACCCCTACGTGACCCGTTCTTTATACATAACCTTTGTTCGCCCGCTTTTTGAATACGCCTGTCAAGTATGGCCCCCTTATTAACAAATTCATATATCCAGAATCGAGAGCATTCAACGTCGTTTCGTCGTTTTATGTTACGTTTCGCCTAACATTAACTGTTTGACTTTAACCTCAGTTCATCCTGCCTGAAACTACGTCTTAATCATCCTTCCAATTCCCAACCCTAGATTTAAGAGCTATCCTAAAAATTGAGGGTATTGCCCCCACCAAAATCAAATTAAAAAGAGGTACATACATATATACATATGCATCCAAAGAGATTCTCTTCCGAAAATAATTTTCGATTGCATCCAAAGCTTACATTTTTCAATTTTGAGATTGAGTTTCTGAGATAGCCAGAAATGTCAAATTTTAAAATATCAACTCCATCAAGTACGTACATTTTCTAGCTACATCATACAACACTTTAAGTTGGATGCGCGAAACAGAAAAATGTAACTGATGTAGTTGTAGGTATAATGTAGTTGATGTACCTAATGTAGTAGTGCTCAATAAAAGCCCACAGAGTTCCAAAATGCAGTCGATGCCATTTTCTTGTGCACCTGCAGAGGCTGTTGTGCAAACGTTAAAATTATATTGCACAATTCACATGCAATTGCGAAGTCTGTGTTTTTGTATCTACTTTGTATTGTCTTGCTGGCTTAAGGAATTTGACCATAGTTATTATTGCAGGTAAAACATAGCTACTAAAAACCCAAATTAAATAATTTATATTAACCGATTGCTCGACACTGCTTCACGGAATAAAAACAAGCAAAACAACGATAATTCGACCACAACTTGTTATGTTACCCTTCAGGCTATTTTTGGGAGCAACTTTGAACAGTCACTGACCCAGGAAGTTATCCCAATAGTAATTATAAATTATTGGAATTTATCATTTCCCACCTCAAAATAAAATAAAATATAACAAGCAAACTTATTAACATATATTCAAATTTAAAATCCCACTCAAGAAAGTCCAGCAACCTTCCAAATACCTTTTGTTATGGACTATAACTGTATTTTAATTTAAATTTAAACAAGCCGAAGCGAGAAGCTGCAAAAGCAGCCCAGCTCAATGAACTCACCTGACAACGTTGGTGTAGTGAGGACCCGATCCGGTGCCGGTACTCCAGTCCACATTTTCGATATCCGATGACTTCCCAATATCGCAGGGCATTTTCTCGGATTTCTCTAATTTGTTTCCCGATACCACTTCTATGTATTTTCCTTCTATTTAACTGCACTTTTTCTTCTTTTGTTCACTTTTTGTGGTTTTATAAAAATTAAAGATGGATGTAGCGCAACACAATATATGCGGATCGAACTCGTTTAATGGAGAAAAACTTCAAGCCATTCGCCAGGCGAGGGTGGAACTGGATCATCAAATAATGGACACAAAAAAAAACAAAACAAAAAGAAAATATAGACCAACAAAAGAAATTAAACGAATATGAACGAAAAACTGCAAATTGCAATAAGGCGATTGGCGAACGAGGGAGGCAACCAGCGAACAGTCGAACACACAGGGAAAATACCAAAAATGAAATTTACAACAAAGAAAACGTCTTCGTCTCCAACAAAAGAACAACTTTTTTTTTATTTTGGAACTCTACATTCTTTTTATCTTTGTTTGTTATTCAATAATAATCTTAACAAGTTTTAGTTTATCTTTTGATTTACTTTGCGACGGAACCCTTTTCTCTGCTTTTTTCCAATCGGTTTTTTTTTTCTATTTTAATTATGTAAGTAGGTTTATTTTTCTTTTAGATACCAAAACTGATGGCACAATGAAAGTTTTTTATGCAGCCTGGATTAACGAAGTGCTTTTAAAATTTTATAGAAGTAAACTTTTTTAGAAAAAATTTCACAAACTAAAAACAGAAACAGCGCAATCGAATAAATTTGTTCATTTTTCTCTTTTGGCGAAGAAAACATATTTCGCGTTCGTTCACATACGACTCGACTACGTTCGGTTCGGTTTTCGGTAATAAAGGTGAAGAAACAGAAAGCGAAGCGAAAGGCAGATTGACACGGATGTGTGGTAAAAAGAGAAATGTAAAGTCAACACAAGAAAAAAACAACTGAACAACGAGTTGAACTGGAGTTTTCAACGAGTAAACTCAGCGTATAATATAAGACTTTTATTCATTGGAAGTATTCAGCGATTAGGAATGTGGCACTATCATCCACACGCTGAGGCTATGACTTTTCTTACCCTAAAGTAATTTTTAATCTTCGTCTTTTTTGGCTTCCTTTTTGTTTTTAAGCGATTTTTAATAAAAGATAATTTTGTTAAGTTTTCCCTCTTACTTTAACGAAGTACGAACAAAGCTTCATTAAAGATGAAATTAGATGAATGTTTCTATGTCCCCTATTACACGATGTCTCACGAGACGAGGCTCACCTAAGGGCGAAAAAGAAAGATATGAGGAAATGAGATGCAAAAAAATATTCCCGGTGAGTACCGGGCTGATTTTTAGTAGTCTCATTTTGACGTTTCTTTTTCTCATATTCGTTTTATGTTGTTGTGCATTAAAAAATACGAACAACAGTCAAATTTGAGACATGAGTCTCATGAGACATGAGTCAAAGTGTAATAGCTTTTGCCTCACGGGATACAAATTTAAAAGGAAAGTCAAAAATGAGACATATGTCTCATGAGGCAACGTGTAATAGGGGACTATGGGCATTTTTGTATGTTACTTCTTATATATAGAACACCATCAAATATTTAAAATAATTTTCTTCATAAATACTAGATTGGATATCGTTTTGGAGTAGGACAGCATACAGTATGTTCCAACCTACACACAATACGAGATTTCGGTTGATACCTTTTGATATTTCAGAATGATGGATTTTGATGACATCTCAAAGAAATCTCAATGAAATCTTGCTCCACTTATCTGAAATCTCAACATTTTCAGCTGGAGTCTCAAATTTCGGTTTAGTAGGTTTTATACAGTTCTGATTTAAATCGACTTGTCTTTCGGTTGCTTGAATGTATTAAAACACAGCGATTTTTAAAAAAACATAACTTAGTGCAAAAAGGAGTAAGTCCCCTATTACACGATGTCTCATGAGACGAGGCTCACGTAAGTGCGAAAAAGAAAGCAGATATGAGGAAATGAGATGCAAAAAAATATTCCCGGTGAGTACCGGGCTGATTTTTAGTAGTCTCATTTTGACGTTTCTTTTTCTCATATTCGTTTTATGTTGTTGTGCATTAAAAAATACGAAGAACAGTCAAATTTGAGACATGAGTCTCATGAGACATGAGTCAAAGTGTAATAGCTTTTGCCTCACGGGATACAAGTTTAAAAGGAAAGTCAAAAATGAGACATGTCTCATGAGCCAACGTGTAATAGGGGACTTAATCACTCTGTTGTCTTTAATCTACTTGTCGTTTTCCATTGGTTCCACTCAAGGATTCATTAATTTAAAAATCCAACAGAATGGTACTAACTACTTTTACTCAACTTTGAAATTTTGTCTTTGTATTAGTAAATCGTCGCAATCTGCGACAGTTAGACCATCTTTTAAATGAAATGATTTAAGATTTCTCTGGACGCTTCCGGACGTCCAATGGGTCCAAGGGTGCTCATATTAGTCCATCTAAATGAAAAATTCGAGAAACTGTGGGTAGTTTTCGAAATACCTTTACTCTAAGCTATAATACGAACTCCGAAAGACGTCAGTCGTACAGTGCACATAGAGCAAGCGATTGTTAACGTGCAGCGAACTGTATCACCCATATTAATAAAGATGGTTTAGTGGAGGTTTATCGTTAAGTCCTGGACTAAGTGCGACATTTCATTAATAAAACAAATTTTCTGTTAAGTGACGTTTACTAATTATGATAAAGTTAAACCACCGAAGTAAGTGGTTTAACGAAGGAATAAGAAATAGAAATGTCCACAGTCAGACAATTGACAATCAATTTAGGTAGCCACAGAATATAAAAAAGAGATTGCTTACTTTTGTAGAAGATTTTCTTAAAAGGATTTTTGATAAACGTCATTTTACTATTCCGGGAACATTTTGTTTTTATTAATGTAAATATTTAAGCCCTGGCTTAACTCCTATTCCATGGTTTAGCAAAACCATGGAATATAGGTGGAATAAGCGTTTTTTATTAATACGGCTGTATATGATGATCTGTGTCAATTCATCATCGTGCTCAACAATTAAACTTGTGCCCATCCATTTTATGAAAAAATTTGCCCGAAATCATTTTCAAACATTAATAACAAAAAATTATCTTTCAAAAATAAAGCCGATAAAAATAGAAACATACCCAAGAAATAAGGAAGAGTGCAAAGAAGACCGATTACTCTGTAATTTTACAAACCCTCGCTCGGTGAACTTCAATAAACTAGGTAGAGTAAAAAGTGAGAAGTAAGATGACTTCTTTCACTTGGAAAAAGTTAGCTTTTGTTAAAATCGGATTGTTTACAAGCATCCATGCAATCGAAAGGAAGGAAAAAGAGATATAAAGATTAAAAATTGCTTTAATGTAAGAGCAGTCAATTTGCATGTACGGATATGGTTTTGCTTTTTTTTCTTACAAAGTTGATAATGCGAGAATCGTCCAAACCCAGTTAAAATTGACTAATTGAAATTGGGAAATTGAAAACCTCCTCGTGCAGAAGAGCTATAACATCTCTGTTAATTAGCATTTAATGAACGCAGCTAACATTTTTGACGTTTATAAAGTGACTTTTCTATTAACTACACAATTTTCTGTAACAAAAATTAGTGGATCCGAACCGCAACTTAACTTTTTTAATTTAAACTAAAAGGAATAGGAATAAAAATCTTCACAATGCCTGAAACTCAACATTGGAGTTACGATTTGATGAAATCAGCGATTAGCCAAAAACAAGTCAACTCAATTGATCTGGAGAACTTTAAGACGTTGTTTAAAGACGAAATTCAATCAACAAGACGCTATGCCAACATAAAAAGTCTAGATGATTTGTTGGATTGCTTGGAAAGACGTGATAAACTCTCTGAGCACAACATTGAACCCCTACGTACACTATCTGAATATTTTGCAGACGATGAAATCGACATTGCTCTCGAGAAGTATCATCCTCCAGAAGACAACAATCATTTAGAAAACGTCTATTCTCTTCAAAGAAAGCAGGAGAGAATTGCCATCAAAGGCGATTTTAAGGAAAAACCCCCTCAAACGGAACAGAAACCCATAGTTATCATAGAGTTCAATCAAAAGAAACGAGACGACATTTACAAGCTAATTGTCCGTGATATTGGAAGGGATTGGCGATTTTTCGGTCGTGAATTATCTATCCGTGCTGGGGATTTAGATAAAATCGATGCAAAATACCCTAACGACCTGCACTCAAAGGTGTACGAAGTTTTTAAAATATTTGAAAACGATCCTAGTAATAATCCAAGGGAACATTATAATATTATCTGTGAGGCATTGGACAATTGTAGAAGAAAAGATGTTCGGCGGTTAGTTCAAAAGGTTATGAGCTATTAGAAGTCGACGGTTTTATTTTCTTTACAGCTCTTGCAATTAAAGTGATATCTTATTTATTTATGTATGTTAAATTGAGTTATATACACTTTGTACCTTTTTTCAAATAAATTTCTTTTGAAAAAGAATTTAATTAATTTTTGAAATCAAATAAATAAATATATAATACAATGACACAATGGGCAGTTATAGGTAACAACCTGATCAAAAAGCTGGAAGCAATTAAGATAGCTGAACTGAGAGTGCACGGACAGCAACGCATTTTCGGCAGATAAGTAAATAGAGAATCACACCAGCGGACGGCATCCTCAACAAACTTGGTGTATGTAACTGGATGTTGGTGCCTCCTATGGCCTGGAATGATTATTTGAAGCCGTGATCTGCTCTAAAATCTCTGTGTTATCGTAAACTTATATTTCCGCCTTCAGTATGATTCCCAATGTTGGTTTAAATAATGTTTTAATATTTTCGTCTTTTTTTCTTTTATGCTGTCTTAATCAAATTCGGAAGAACAAAATCTACTTCTATTCAAATTATAATACTTAGAAAGGTTGGGTGTTTTACCATATCAGTGATGATATGATGTCATCTATCTTTTATACAAAGCGTAAATCGGGTTCCCTTTAGGTACTTGTGTAAAGCAGAGCTCTGCTGATATCTTATCTATTGCATTTGTCAATAGAAACTTATTTTTGCTACTTTGTAACTAAGGTACGAGTATACAAGGCACCACTTCAATCGAATTTCTTAATCTAATTGAATGACTCTTCATAAAATATTAGCATTTTTTTACTTGATTCGCTGCAATAGAATTAGTTAATTCATTTTGGTATAATAACAGATTAACTGAATACTACCATCAGAAAAATGGCTCTGTTCTAGTAATATTGTTGTGCCTCAAGGCTCTATTTTGTATTCGAAGCTCTTCCTTATCCACTTCATTGTTTTGCTGACGACAGCACCCTCATCTTTTCATATACGTTGCCAGACCCAAGGTCCTATTTCTGGGTTGTGCAATTGAAACCACAGCAAATGCTAATCTCATTAGATTCCGATCTCGACAGCATTATACTATGGGGTATTAACAACCGGCTTGAATTTAAATTGTCTTCTGTCGACAAAGCGAAATATACCACGCATGCAATTATCCACGAAAGGCACTTGTGTCAAACAAACCGAATCTTTCCATTCACCCTTATTCCGATAGTCGTTTTAATAAAACGCCAGTAAAACGACAAGGCTCTAGAAACGAAAATTGGAATTTTATTGAAACAACTATCGTTATAATGCTTAGAAAAGTGAAGAACATAGAGAACGCTGCCCTTTTCGTATTATTTAAACACCAAAATGTGAGGCGTTTTATTAAAACGACTATCGGAATAAGGGTGATTGTCTTATGGAACGATCATATATTCGACTTAGGCAAAAAGTCAACGAAATACTACAGGTTTCCTTAAAAGATGTGCATAAATATATAAATATTGTTCCTCTTCGTAACGTCCCATGCCCCTCACACAATACCGACCTAATAATCGTCTAACTATGAATAGTCATCGCTCATCTGTTAACGTCGGAGCCTAACTTCGGTCAAACATAGAAGTTCTTTCTATTTATTTTATTAGAACGTGGTAAAGGAGATATGTAACAATGGCGACAACGAGCAGTGTAGCCTTGTGGCCCAATTATCGCGGAAGTGCACCGATTGGATACCATAACTTTTTTTTAAACCTGTGCATGAAATTCATATGGAGAATAGTAGACGTATTCTCACGGAGTCGTAAAGTTTGGATTGAGTTCAAAGCATGTAGTCGGTTTTGATGCGTCTTATTGTTTTGGTATGACGTGTTTGATTTAGCCCCACCATCAGAAATCAGATCGCTCACTCAATGGGACTACCACCCTCATCCATCTCAAACCATCTACAGCTACACGGTGCCAAACTAGTACATTATAAACCCCCCATCCGCTAGCTTAAGGGCTAAGGAATCAAGAGGATGTCACGGTACAAAAGTAACCGAAGTTCGTCCTACAGCCATTTCATCAAGTTAAGAAAAGAAATCAGAAAAAGAAATTTATCTTCATTTCCAAAAGTTCGTCAATGTCGGGCAAAAATTGCAATTGGGGGATATTATTAGAAGAACAAAGCGTGATGTCAGTAGCGCATTTGTCAGCATTGAGACGGAAGCGAAGAAGATGGTTTAAGTGGTAAATGAGAGCAAAACCAAGTATATGCTGTCATCAAGAAAGAACGCATGTCACCGACGTCTTGGACATAACGTCATTATAGACAGCTATATTTTGAGGTAGTTAAAGACTTTATATATCTACGCGCAGCTATAAATTCAGACAATAACACCAGCGTTGAAATCAAACGTATCATAACTCTTGCCAATCGCTGCTTCTTTGGACTAAGAAGGCAATTGAATAGCAAAGTTCTCTCTCGAGCACGTAAAATATCCCTCTATAAAACTCTCATCGTTCTTTTCTATGGTGCAGAGAAATTAACTTTATCGAAAGCAGATGAGAACGCTTTAGGATGTTTCCGCATAGACAGGGAGTGGATGAGAAGATATAACCATGAACTGTACAGCGAAACTTACCTAGTCAAACGACTGAGAGGCTAAGGCCCTCATTATGAATAGCGAATCGAACTAAAATCTTTGCGAATTCGATAAATTCTTATTTGAATAGCGATTCGCTTAAATTAAGTTCGCTCCAAATGTCAGAACCTTAGCGAGGAATTACAAATAGCGAATGTTCGCTAATCATGCCGCTGGAAGTGTGAAATCTAATCGAATCAAGGCCCTCATTATGAATAGCGAATCGAACATTCGATAAGTTGCGAATATTTAAGCGAATTTCGATTATCACAGTATTACTAATAGCGAACTTCAACGTTCGCTTAAAAATAAATGCTGCCAATAAATCATCACACTGAAATTGTAACTCAAATGTCAAATAAATATTTTATTGAAATAGATTTGATTTTCTTTCTTGGTTGTGATTGTGTAAGAATAAATAAAAATAAATAAATAAAATTGATATCTTTCTGAAGAATACATATATGTAAGTTTGAGAAGAAAAATATGGACAGTTATAAACCTTTGGAGATTCCAGATCATTTGTAAGTTGTATGTATGCATATCAAGTGTTATTGTATTCAAAATTTTCATTTTTTTTTTTCAAAAATTTTTTCTTCATTTAAGACTCAACAAGGATGCATTTATGTATGTATGTACTCGAAGAAATGAACGATTCAGTAAAATCAACATCTAACCGTGCGATCTCATGTACAACTTAGTTGAATATAGTTGGAGATGAACCATTACCTAATGAATCCCGCAATACAAGCCTTGAAGCAGAGCCATTATAAAATGAATTATTAGCTTCTTAATAATATATTTTAATTGTGTCTAGCTTCAAAAAATTGCAATCAAAATAAATTAACAATATAAGCAAAACAAAACAAGAATTTATTTAGGAATGAAAACAAAATACAAATTCACTTCGGTGCAGAAAAACAAAACTGTTGTGTGCAATTAAAAAGATATATCAAAGTATGATGCTCTAAAAAGGTAAAGGACAAGCAATTTTTTTAACATTCTTGCAGCTAACTCAAAATTTTGAATATTTGAGTTATGAAGTTCTTGTAGCAAATGAGCGATATTATGTACATACATATATATATAGCAATTGAGCCATTACCTAACGAATCTTGCAACTCAAACCTACATTTAGATTAGATTAGATTAGATTTATTACTTCATCAATAAAAATTTACAAAAACAATTTGATATTTAAAATTAAATCTTTTTGAAGCATGGCCAGAAGGGCCGTCAGCCAACTCAAACCTACATAAAACAGAACGATTAAAGAAAGAATGAAATAGCTTCTTTAGAACTTTATTTTATTGTGTCTACCTTCGATGATCGAACTGATTATTAATTTTTGTTTGTTAATTTAATCTTAAATTTTGGGTCAAAACAAAAAACAATTATTTGTAACTACCATTTTCATATTTAACTCATTACTTCCAAAATAAAAATTGATAAAAAGGTACTTCAATTTTTCATTCGCTTGCGTTATCACTAAATAATTTGATTCGACTAGATTTCACATTTCAAGCGGTATAATTAGCGAACATTCGCTATTTGTAATTCCTCGCTAAACAAATTCGCTAAGGTTTTGACATTTTTAGCGAACTTAAATAAAGCGAATCGCTATTCATAATAAGAATTTATCGAATTCGCAAAGATTTTAGTTCGATTCGCTATTCATAATGAGGGCCCAAATTATTCAGTGATAACGCTAGCGAATGAAAAACTGAAGTACCTTTCTATCAATTGTTATTGTTTATTTTGAAAGTAATGAGTTAAAAATGAAAATGGTAGTTACAAAGAAATAGTGTTATTTTAATTCTTGTTTTGATTTCAAAATGTAAGATTAAATTAACAAAATGAATAATCAGTTCGATCATCGAAGCTAGACAAAATGAAATTAAATTCTAAAGAAGCTTTAATCGCTCTGTTTTAGGCTTGTGTTGCGAGATTCGTTAGGTAATGGCTCAATTGGTATATTCTGAGAGAATGATTTCTTCTTCTATTCTCTCCGGATCAACTTAGTTGTACCTGCAACCTATGTTGTGAAAAGTACAAGCAACATTTATAATTTTTGATGCTTTAACTGGCGCGTAATGCAGCTTCTTTTCATTTAATATTGAACCTTTAAGAACTCCTATAGTTCCTTTTTATAATATTTTTGCCTTTGAACACTAAGTTTTGAAAAATGTTTTCCTAGACAATGAGTCTGTGATTCTAAATGGAATAAACAAACACGATTGCAGAGGATAACCGGAATCTCCTATACGAAATGATTTTTCTTCATAAGTGTGTCTATTAAAAAAATATACGAATGAACATTGAGCTCTCGCCATTTTACCACCATCTTTCTAAAACTTCTTTTATTCACTGCGGATATCAGGCTAAAACATACCGAATGTTCATGTTATAATCGCATGTCTTAAAGAAAAAAACATTGTAACGGAAGATAAACAAAAAAATCATACTATAATTAAATTCAAGCTATAAAAGCTCTGCCGATTACAATATACTAGTGTTGAAGATGGTTTGGAGCAATTATACCAATGAAGGTTCCATCCACACATCCTATTATGCCAGGTATTTCAGATAATTCTGCTTCTTACATTTCGGTCTTGATCCAAATCGGAAATAATTTTGCTTCAAGTAATGTTATATCCTCGTTCAAAACGATTGAAACAGTTGTCTGGGAAATATCCAAATCGTTTACCACACAGTTTGGGTAGTTACCATTTTCAAGGGATCGAAGTGCACGAGCCAATTTTTTTAGAGTTGGGATCGCACTGTTAGATTTTGATTTTAAATAAACGATTCACTTTTTCGAGTATAGACATAAATGCATCCATGTTCAGTCGAAAACAAAGAACAAGGAACAAATCTTTGAAAAGAAAATACATGAAACCTTTGAATACAATATATAATTTTTATATTTACACAATAACAACCAAGAAAGTACATCAAATTTATCTCAAAAAATTATTTATTTGACATTTTGGTTTTATCATTTCAATGTGATGATTTATTGGCAGCATTTATTTTTAAGCGAACGTTGAAGTTCGCTATTGATAATACTGTGATAATCGAAGTTCGCTTAATTATTCGCAACTTATCGAATGTTCGATTCGCTATTCATAATGAGGCCCTAAGTCAAGTAAAGCGAATGGACCCGAATGCTTCCGCCCGGAGTCTTCGAATCCAAACCCTAGGGACGGCGCAGTAGAGGAAGACTGCGACTCAGGTTGCGCACATATGTTGTAAAGGACCTCAACCAACTTGAAGTGCGAAACTGGAGACAGCTAGGGACCGAGCTAGCTGGAAAAGCTTCTTAGTTGAAGCCCTGGTCCACCCCGGACTGTAGCGCCACCTTATGTAAGTAAGTAAAGGCATTTGCAGAGAACATGAGTGAAAAACTAGTGCATAATTGATTTTCGAAGAAATTATTTTGTATTAAACAGAAATTAGCTAAAAAGCTAAAACAAAACCGATCGGCGCCCTAACGGGTCCGTCTGCGTACTTGAAACACAATTCGCTACAACGCCAGAAGGTGTCACTCGAGGCGTATAAATTTGAAGTTGGAAGTTGAGATATTCATCTTTGATGTAGTTAACCCAGAATCCAATAACAACGAGGAGTTGAGATCTGCAGAACACTTATTCGAATTTCATCTATTTGTGCAGCTGTTATTAGTCATGTAATAAAAATACATTTGTAAAAAAAGGATTGTGAGAACCTTATATTTTAATAGCGCGAATAAATATGGCTACCCTCAAAAATGTAAGAATGACCGTATTTCCAGCAGAACGACAAAATATTAAAGATAACCCTTTGAACATAAGCTTCCGTTATTGGAATTTTCTATAAGTTAATACAAAAAAAAAAGTTAAAGATTCTGGCGCAAAATTTTAAACAGCCTATTATTAAGGTATTAGTATGATACTACTTAACAATTTGCTAACCTTATAGCAGTTTACTAACTCATTCTTAATTTTAAACATTTTCTAACTAGTATCGTACTAAAAGAATTTTCTTAATAAATTGCTTCTGAACACACCTAAAACAATGACATTTCGTGTAAAAAAGTAAGTACACCAACCTTTTTTGATGTTTGCAAATGTCAAAGAGTCATATGAAGCTAGCACGATACTAAAAAAATAAAGTAGGTATTCGATGATTTTAACTTTAATAAAAGGGTAGAGAAAGTATGATGCTAAATTCGATTAAAATTTGCAAATTCGTTGTTTTAACCTAGTATCATACTAAAACAGCTTTAGCATGGTACTAATTCAATTAAAATTTTGCGCCACTGAGTTTTTTTACATTTGCTCTCGAAATAAATAAAACCCATATGTAGTTTAATATATAAATATGTAGTTTTTAGGACGAGAAAGACAAGAATTAAAATATAGTTTAACTTGGAGCGCCCGCACTATGCCAGTTAGTTAGTTTATTGATAATTAGGCTCGTTTTTATAAATATTTATTTAGCTTTAAGATAGTTAAGATAATTGTAAATAAAAATGAATTTAAATAAATCGAATTTTCACTCATAAAGGATATCGTATTGAAAAAGAATGCCAAAATATACCCACCAGCTAATCTATAAAAGATCACGATGCAATTCAAAAGAAAAGATACTTCAAAGCTTAACTCAAATCGAAAGAATGTGTTTTTACTGTTTTTTTTTTATTTAAATAATTCAAATTTCTTCACAACAACATAAAGATTGAGTTACAAGGAAAATACGATGAACTACCAATTGCCGATTTAACATTATTTTTTGTTCGTTTTCCACTATTCGTATGAGACACAGTGCAAACAAATAACTTTATATTTCTTTTTATAGATAGGACCAGCTCTTGTCTTTCGAAATTGTTTTGTGAGTTCTATTTCTTGTCTAATTCTATCGAATAGATTGATCTCACGATATTATCTTTTGTTTAAATCCGTGTTAATTTTTGTTTGTTCATATATCAATTTGTTAAAAAAGAAATTATAATTAAATATATAACTAGAGCTTTGCAAAAAGGGAGAAATGATAATTTAAAAGTAGGTGTGATGATTTCTGTTTAAAAAAAATAAACCGTATCTTGGTATATTTAACAGAAAAATCTAAAACACCCTTTAGAGAACGAATCTGGGTTTCACACTGTGACTTTGTTTAACCATTGTATCTTTGTGTAATTGATATTGTAATGTAGATTTCGATAGACGCAATGAATCTTTTAGTTTCTGACCGATTTCAAGAGTTGCTTCTTCATTATTACCATCAGCTGTCCAAATGCCTATAAAATAGAATTTATCATTAGTACATATGTGAACATGTGTTAATAGTTAGTTTTTACTTACCAATTTTGTTTCCCTTTCCACGAAGATTAATGACAGCGCCACAAATTTGGTCCGAATGATCAAATGCTTCACCAATCAAGCAAAGAAGCTGTTTACAAATTTTTTAAATTGTAGTATTAAAAAAAAAAACTTTACCATAAAACTTTACAATTGAAAATTGTCTAAATAAATAAAACATTAATTTGTTTTCGCGGCAGCTCGTGATAACCAGGAGATTGTTACTTGCACATTTTTATATGCGAGTTGTTAGACGGGAGGAATGGAGAAAATCTACAACTTTCTTCCATAGCCCTAAGACTATAGGTATAATTTAATTTACTAGGCTTTCCACTAGCACAAATAATAATTTATTCTTCTTTTCTTTTTTCCAGAAACTTAGGAGATCAACAATGAAGACCATTGGAGCTCAAATTGTCAAAGACTCTAACTACAATATCACGACCTCCGAACAATTCATACAAAAAATACCAACACACAAACGGAATGTTTGAGATGAAAGTTACAAGACCCTGGTTCTCTTGGAGGTGTTGTGCTTCTAAAAGATTTTTTAAATCTATTTGCCGAATTTCCTTCTGTGCGTAACTTATAGTGCACGGATTGACCGCATATCGAGTTTCATTTTACTTCAATTTAGTTACTATATCAGAATAAATTCTCCGATCTGAACTAAACTTTTTTTCATTTCGTTTTACCTAAAAAATATGATCTTCTAATTTCCACCTACTATTCAAAATTTCTCTCTACTCATACTATCAATACTAACATCATTTATCCAGCATGTCCCAGCAATCATTCCACTGGTGATTTGATGGCATGTCTCACCGAAGAGTAGAACTGATCTTTACATTGGTTTAGAGAAAGTCAGGTTATTACGCTCGATATTTCTAAGGTATTCGATAGAGTTTGGCACCAGGCTCTCTTACCGAAAATGTGTGGGTTCGGTATCAATTGAACACTCATTCTTTGGATTAGAAAATACTTTCTAGATCGTTGAAGACTCTATTTACTACTACTACTATTTATTTGACAACGCTCAATACGTTTTAATGCGAGACGTTCGTTCTAAATTGCACTCTTAAAATTCAAATAACGATAATATTTATTAATTAAATACTGGTATTGCCCAAGGCTCCGTTTTATCTCCGAATATCTTCCTCATTTTCATAAATGATCTTTTGTCTGAAACTTCTAATCCACTTCATTGTTTTTCCGACGACTCTAAACTTCTCCTCAGACTGGTTCTCAAATTCACGAAAATCTCCTTGGGAATTGGAATTCCAACGGTACTGTGTGATAAGCTCACACTAGAATGCCCGATGGAGTCAAAATGACTACTTTTCATTTTCAAATGTAGAATATTTTTGGTACAGTCCACCTAAGGTTTTTTCTTAGGATGGGAAATATTAATTTATTGAAAGGAAGGTCTATGTTAAATATTGATATTATTTGAGCTTTTTCTTTTTATTGAGAAATTAAAAATATTCCTTCAATGCCCAAAGGTAGTCAAAATGACTACCTAGTATTTTCTTAGTTGATTAAGAGAGAATCAATGTATTTTCGGTATAATTATGATTTGAATTTCAATCTCAATTTTTTGTTCTTTTTTGTTTTTTGTTATGTGGATAATAGCCGTTTTTTTTTTTTTGGAAAAGTTATCCGTAGTACAGTAGGATTTTATATGAATAACAAATACAACATCCGCAGTAGGATCACTGCCGATACTCGAATAAACGTCAAATCTCTATCCGCAGCAGGATTTCACTTCTCCTTTTATCGGCAGTGATCCTACTGCGGATGTTGTATTTGTAAATTTTTATATAAAATCCTACTGTACTACGGATAACTTTTCCAAAAAATCACGGCTAATGTATCTACATACTGTTTGGGTAGAACCTACCAGGGACCAAACGATTCAAGGTAGAACACCTGCTCAAAATATATTGTGGGCCAACAGCTTACTCAAGAAGGCACATAGAAAATGTGAGTCCCACAAGTGCTTGATGTTTGCTTACATATATGCAATAGTATGCTTTTCAACACATTGTGAAATGTACAAATGTACCGTGAAAGAAGCAAAAAGGTAGAATGGTACAAACAGCTTGCATCTTACTGTCAATAAATTGGAAACGTTCATAGGAATCATGTATGCTCGCACAGTTACAGATAACAATAATCTTCCCCTACATTCTCTTTGGTCTGATAAGTTGGGCCCAAATGTTTGTAAACTTGCAATGGGTCGAAATCGTTTTTGAGAAATATTTCGTTTCATACGCTTTGATGATAAAAAAAAGCCGATCTAACAAACTAAAATATGATAAATTTGCACTATTTTCGCCAGTTTGTAACACATTTATGGAAAATTGCGTTACCTGTTATGTCAGGTACATTTATTACAATCGATGTGCAGCTATTTCCAAGTCAAAATGACCGTTTACCCAATTCATTGCAACAAAACCAGACAAATTTGGGCAGAAGTATTGGTTAGCGGTGTATGAGGAGACTAAATTTGTATTGAATGGCTTTCCTTACACAGAAAAGGAAGAAGCACATCTTTCTGGAAGGCTATCAGATCACGTTGTATTGAAGCTTATGCAGCCATATTTAGGAGAATTTAGAAATATTATAACTGACAATTATTCAACTTCTTTGAATCTAGCAAAAACTTTGAAGAAAAAGAAGACGCGTATACGTGGCACTGTAAACAAAGTTCGGTGAGAGATTCCTGCTGAACAAGACTTCATATTTTTACCTTTCTGTTGGGATTCTTCTCACTCATTACTAAGGTAAGCCCAAGAAGAGTGTTGATCATGTGTACAATGCAAACCAGCGATACGGTGGATAATAGCATTAAAAAATTCCACAACAGTACATATTATTGACCAAATGGCCAGAAAGTACTCAACGCGAACATCAACTAGAAGACGGCCCACACAATCTTTTCAGAACACGTTGGATCAACGCTTCTATTTTGTATAAGCATGTCACCAGTTCTTACAGGACTTTGCCTTGGCAGGATTTTTTTTTCTGATTTTATACAAATACAAAAATTAAAAATATAGACAAGTTCATGTATTTGGTCCAATTGCAAGAGAAATATATTCCAATACAAAGGTTATAATGCAAGGAAGTCAAAATGACTACCTCGGGCATTCTAGGTATGTTGAAACACTGGTAGTTCTAGTGTTAAACTTTACAGCATTGGTATATAGGGTATACAAAATCGTGTGGAGTTTAATGACTCGAAAAATTCAATGCTGTTTAATGTCGAAGCAAAATGATAAGAAACAGAACTATCATGGAATCATTTCCATCTCTTGAACAACGTCGGAATATTATGTCTTTCCTTGTTTTATCGCCGTTTTCACAAGCAATGCTCACTCGAAGTAGCCAGTTGCATTCCTCCCCCCAATCAGTTCACCCATGATACCCGTTTCGCTGGAATGCTCATCAGTTCACCATCGAGCCTAATTTTGGACGTATCGTTAAATAGAGATTCGCTTTTTAGTCACACAACACAATTTTGGAATAATTTACCCGACACTGTTATCAAAAAGAACTTTTTACTATAATTTAAATAATTATAGATTGAGTATTTCACGAATCATAAAAGGCGAAATGCCATTTACTAAAAAATATATATATTAAAGGCCAACGGCTGGTGCAGCCTAAATCCAGTGACCTAAAAAACTCAGCCCTTTATGTGTGTGTTAGAAGCAATGGAGGGGACCTACTACAAGTTTTTGCCAAGCCCAAACGGCTAAGATTAGAAGCACTTTTTACGATACTATTGAAGGATTTGTCACATCAATTCTAGTAGAACTTAAACACTAATTAAATTACATGGTATATTCATTTTGCTCTCGTAATACTAACCAGTCTATAGATTTCCGAAATTCTGACCTGAATTTTTTTTATCTGACTAAACGGTAAAACATTTTCATAAGACCTCGCTCGTTCATTTAAATTCAAAGTACAACTGATCAGATAAAAGAAAATGCATACTACTTACAACATCCAACCATAGATTGTCCATTTCTGATAGTTTATGACCCTTGGTCAATGAAATCATCCAGCGACCGCCTTGCTTGTTAGCGCTATCTTCCCACATTGGTCTGTAAATTAACATTATTTACAAAACTTACTTAACACAACAAGGAAACAAACAAAAACACAATTTACCGAATTCCTTTTTTGAACAAAGAGTAATCACTGCCGATTTTAATCTCAGATGGGGCCTTAATGTGATTGTATAGACTGAAAAAAAAAAAACAAAATTTATTATGTGTATATCGAGACGGATATTCTCCTTTCGTTGAAGCTCGTAACTCACCTCCAAAAGTCTTCAACTGTATCGAAGCTGGTAATTTCGTTTTGTAATTCCTCCCATGATTTTGATCGATCACTCTCCAAATACCAAAGGGTCCACTTGTTTTGCAATGGATGTTTGAATAAATGCTCCGGTCGCATCTCAACTATTTCGGAATCTTTGGCTTCCTCTTTATTTGCAGCAATGTCACGGGGTGCTGCTGCAGCAGGTGCGATCTTTTCAGCATTACTCTGAGAAAAAAAAATAAGAAAGTTATGATTATTGTTTGTTTGTATGTGTTGTTAAGAAAGGGAAAAAAGAAATTTAGTATACATTAAAGGAGCCACCAGGACCGAAATGCTTCTTCCTATGAAAATCACTTGTGAACATTGGCTGCATCATTTTCTAGTTTTTCTTTTTTTGTTTGAATATTTCTTTTCCAAAATCGCCACACAACCACACAAAGCACACAGACTAAACAATTAACAACAGTTAATTAGGAACAAATTAGGTGAAAGAAATTTTCTTTTTTATAATCTTGTCTTTTGAACTTGCAACCAAAGAGTTAACATCAAGAAATTACTACAATTGGAAACCGCAAATTTTTTTTTTACGAAGGTGGTACTTTCGTGTGAATATTTGCTGAATTAGAAATTGAATTTATCGACGTGGAGGATGACTTTTAATGCTAGAAATATCCGTCAGTTAGTATAAAGATTGTTTTATTATATTTTTTTATTGGTATCCAATGAGCTTTTCTTTAATTTTTTTTCTTAACAAACACAACAAATTCGTTCGACTGTCGAAAGGTTTTAAAAGTAAAATTTATTTCTGTGACAACAAACTCATAGGAGGTGATGATGAGGTTACGGTTGTTGTGTAGGCTAGTGTACAACTGTACTGTACTAAGTGAATGTTAGCAGTGTGCGATTCGATATTTCTCTTCTTCATTACGCCTCCGCTCCACCAGTCGGGTAGTGGCGATGGTGGATTTGATATTTTGCTAACTGCTCTTGTTCGATTTTTTTTCTTACAATAATCATTATCAGAGAACTGAAGAAGCATAATAAAAAAAACGGTAAATTAAAAATGCATATTATGCGTTTAGTGGGTGAGAGTGTTGCCAATTTTATTTTATTTTATTTTAGAGAAAATCAATAGGAAATTCGAATTTATTTTTAAACCCAATGATGTATGCATTTTTAGTAAAAAATAACTTGGTGTCTACAGTTATCAAAGTCAGTCTTACTTGTTTACAATTTTCAGCCTTTTATAAATTATGAGTTAAGGAAATACGAAATCTTGTATGTACATACATATACATTTTTAGTTGAAATAATTGCTATATTTTTTTTTTAAATTATTGCCATTTTGTTTCAAAATAAATTTCCCTCAGGAACTTTTAAAATATGAAAATGGTTATGGAATGTTTTTCCCTATGTCGATTCGCTTCAACTGCAGACAAATATTTGTACACAAGAAGTAATGGTGTGAATTTAATTATTGTTGTTTGTTGGGTAAATATATTTTGTCGTTTAGAATCTGCATACTTACGAGTATGTTGTTATTGACACTTGTACTTGAAAAATAAAATGGCAAATATCTCAATACATCTTGTATCTGAAATATATAACAGTAGAAAGTGAAATGAAAATCTTTCGACTTTTGTTTTTAAAAGTTAATGCCAAAAAAGCTTTTATTAAATTAATTTTGTTGCCGAAACAGAACAGGTAAAAAGAATAATTTTTGCATCCATATAAACGAATTACTATTTTAGTTTGCATAGAGTAAGTGTATCAGTACCCGGCCACCTAGACAACAAACTCGGTTGATCAAATAGTATTTTCAAATGTATATTTTTTTAAATCTTTTATATAATCTTAAGTTAATAAAAATATTTGAAAGTTATTGGCCTTAGCACATATAAAACAAAAATAACCTATGTAAGAATAGGGAATTTTCACCAATATCCGGCCAATAAAAATCAGTAAGGGGCCAATTGAGTTCCTAAAAAAGGCGACCCTTCCTCCCCTCTTCCAAGGTCATGAAATCGCTGATAGATCATAATCTCAAAGGTCGAAAGCTTCTGAATGACCGGCAATACGGCTTTTGCAGCAATCGTGATCTGATGGCATATCTCACCGAAGAGTGGAACAGATTTTTACATTGTTTTGGAGAAAGAACTCTTATTCTTTGGATTTTCTTCTGGATCGTTCAATACAAGTTGTATTGGACAACTTAACAAAATAAATGCTGGTGTGCTCAAGCCTCGGTTTAGTTTTCGAATCTCTTCTTCTATTTCTAATTCACTTCATTGTTTTGCCGACGACTCTACCCTCTGTTTCTCATACTAGTTTTCGTGTTGTTCATTTCTAGCAAACTACACTTTAGATAGTATGCATATTTGTCTTGAGAAAATATTAAAATGTAACCTTAAAATTCCACATCTCTTTAACCCTAACGTTAAACTTTCAATCACAATCCTAAACTCTAAATAGAACATTTTACTGTGCGTAGGAACTACATCGTTTCCGATTTATTTTTTGGAAAAATATATGGGGATTAGAACCGTCAAATATTGACAAAATGTAGAACGGGGGCGGAGATAGATAGCTAAGGAGATAGTTGATTATCAATTTTTTGATTGTCATTTTGACTATAGCTGTCTCTATCATATCAATAAAGAAATGTAAAGAGAGCGATTGTCAGAACGACACTCAATTAATTTAGTGGTCACTTTGCTCTTGCGTGTGAAGGATCGTAAAATCTGTCCAGATCGAAATCTTCACACAGAAATTGATTTCTCATGTGTAAAGGAAATCGACTTAATTATCGTAAGCCTGGACGGTTCTAGTGGCTGGTGTCAAAGCAAATTTCTTGAATTGTTAGATTTTTGTTTCAAGGAAAACAATTATCTGTAGGTGTGTTTTATTCATTGCTGCATAGCCAGGTTAGGTTAATGGGCTGACAGTTGATTTTGTCGTTGTGAAACCCTAGGGATTGTGACTCCCATGTAAATCGCCTTTTAAGGGAGTGACCCTTTCCTTTACCTGCACTTGACAAATCATCCCTGCCCCAGGCCCGTAGGAGCATGTGGCTCTTTGAAAAGTCTGGTTTAGTGTATATGCCCGTTTCTTTGGTCAGTATTGCTGATTAAGTCGTATGGTCTGTCTTTTTCCGCAAGAGGATTTTACAAATCTTATGTCGATTTCCTTTACACACTAGAGATTTTAGGGATTTCGATCCCTTGTCAAATTTTGTCTTTTTAGTGTGCGTATTTCGTATACATGTAAATCCCTCTCCAAATACGGATTCGAAGGGTTTGATCTCTGTCAAAAAAAATCGATTTTTTTGGTTTGAAGGAACGTAAAATCTGTCGTAAAAGTCAAAATTTGACAAGGGATCGAAATCCCTAAGATCCCTAGTGTGTAAAGGAAATCGACATTAAAGAGAGGTGGCCCCATCATCTCACTGACGCTCCCGTTCAACGGAGAAGTAGCAATTACTGGGGTCTAGGCGAAGTGTACATTCTCCGTTTGTTGCCACTCCTGCTAGATCGTGCATCGTTGAGTCGTTTTCGTACGTACTATCATTGTCGTCTGACTCTTTTATATGTATTGTTGTTGGAGGTAATTTCCATCCTAGTGGTTTTATATGACTCTTAGACAATAGCTTTCCATTAGATATAATGAGAAGCTTGATACTCCGTCAAAAACATAAAGCTCCACCGGAAAGTACATATTTTATTAGAAGAATGGAGGTGTATACAAAAATATACACCAAATGAGACCATGGCTTCCATCTTCACATGTCTAAAAAGGACAACGGAAAAGGACTATCGTACTGACGTAGTCTACAAAATAAACTGCAAAGGAAAATCTAACGAATCATGTAATCTTTGCTACGACAGAACGAACAAACGAATTATAAATCAGACATTCGTTTAAATAATGGTGGGAGACGGAAGTGGCCGTCAAATATTAAAAATATTTAAAAAAAATTTGCTTATTATCAATATGAAAATATTATTTGAGTTTGAAATTATTGAAAAATACTTGTAATAACTTGTGTTAAGGAGAAGAAGGATGACGTATTTCGGAATAAATTATTTATTTCCGAATGAACTAAATTGTGTCAAATACAAACAAGAACGCTGAATTAGTGCTTGTTGAGTAGATTCTTACTTGAAATCGAGAAGCGAAACTGAAACCATGCCAGAACCGACAAAGGAAGTTTCTTGATATTAATTGGCATGTTTTAATAGAATCCACAAAAGTTCAATAAAGCTATTACTGCACACTACTTTGTAATACGAGTTTCGAACAAGTATCAAACGATTTACCACATATCATACTTATAACTTATTCATGAAGAAAGCATACGAGAACTGAAAACTCTTGTGATTTATTGGCATCATATTTGAAATCAATTCATCTAGTTGGTTTTTGAATGGTTCTGGGTTTATAAAACTGTATTTCCAATTTGAAAACAGTCGAAAGTGGAAGAAGATCCCGATATGATATGAAATCATTAATGCAAAAATAAACGTTTAAAAACCTATCACTCCGATGTAAGAATCCGGATCCATATTCTAGACTACTGAATCTGTGAAATATATGCTCTGACTAAAAATATTTTCCTTTCAAGTCCGCACGGTAGTGTTTGAGGACAAGACACTACATTCCAGGGGTGAGTAGGTGTTTTAAAAGTGTTAAAAGTCCCCGACTCCACGCAAGTAAAATGTTGCGGATTCCATATTCAAACAGTCTTTTTCTTAATTATTTAAAAAGTATAAATAATGAAAGGTATCGAATTTCATTTATTGGAATTAAACATTATTAAATGAAAATTGGCATCACTACTTAGTAAGAAGGTAGACGGGCGGGTAAATGTAGGAAGGAGAATGTTTTTTTTTTTTGGCTCGCTTACCATGATTTGCCTTCGTGACGTCACAAAACAAAAATGCAGACGATTACAAAACGTAACGAACAAAAATATTTCACTTTCACTGGAGACAGAGATCAAGATGTGATTTAATTCATAAAAGTGCAAGTATGGTATTACAGATTTTCTTTTTTTTTCCAATTGAATTAATCTCAGCAGAAGACGCGATGCATATACATAAGTCAAAGTCTATAATAAAATGAATGTGATACGATTTTCGGCACGTTGAACTTATTTAATTATGAAGACACGATATGGTGGTGAGTTTGTGCTTTGTCCGTCTGACTTGATGCCGATTGCTAGTGCAACCTGATTTCAGAAGACCGTGTTCGTGGTTCTATTTTTAATAAAAAATCGCTACTAATTTACTCACTTTTTCAACTTCGGATAGAACCATATTGTTTTATTGTGTTAAATCAATTATATTTGATTAATTTTAAGGGATTTAAATTACACAAAATGCAAGTTAACTTTAGTAAAATTCTTTTCTTTTAGAAGAGAAAAAAGTGACACATGTACCCACGGCAAATGGGGTAATCACTCGGGGTGTGCGAGATTCGCGCGAGAATACTTTTGCCTTTGAATGAAAGAGATAGACCACAGTTATGAAGTTGGCAGTGGTTTGTTTTTCCGAAGCGTTCAGTATGATATGATATTGATTCCAGAGTGTGTTCAAACCTAACTATGTTTACTAATAAATTTATGTAGTTTTCATTTGGAAGTTGGGATCGGAGATTTCATTTAGTATTTATCAGTTTGTCCCCTATTACACGATGTCTCACGAGCAGGACACGAGACGAGGCTCACGTAAGTGCGAAAAAGAAAGCAGATATGAGGAAATGAGATGCAAAAAAATATTCCCGGTGAGTACCGGGCTGATTTTTAGTAGTCTCATTTTGACGTTTCTTTTTCTCATATTCGTTTTATGTTGTGTTGTGCATTTAAAAATACGAACAACTGTCAAATTTGAGACATGAGTCTCATGAGACATGAGTCAACGTGTAATAGCTTTTGCCTCACGGGATACAAATTTAAAAGGAAAGCCAAAAATGAGACATGTCTCATGAGGCAACGTGTAATAGGGGAAGGGTTTTCTGAGTTTAAATTAAATAGATCTATGTGGTTCAGCGTTGCCGCGAAGAAAAAAAAATAGAGGGCCATTTCGAAATTTTTGGAGGGCCATTTGACAAAAGTTGGGGCCAAATATTTTACTTACAAATCCGTCCTTAAAACATTAAACTACAATATATTAATATTTTTTTTTGTTCTTATTTATTTATTTAATGCATTATTTATTTAATGCATTTCTTAAATCTATGTGATAGGCAGCAGAAGCAGATCTTTACTCTGTCGTCTGATTTGATTTCTTGGGAATTACCTTAAAATATCTTAAAAAAATATAAATCACACCAGTAATATTATTTTAATATTTATATTACTTTTTTCATATTTTAATTCACTATATGAATGGACAGCAAACGAACAAACAACAAGCGGCGAAAAAAAAAACAAATGTCTATACGATTTATTTAGTTATTTTTATTTCATCAAGCAGTTTTATACAAATAATATATTATAATAATCTTACAGACTATCGAATCATTTTTTTTTATTGAAAAATAGAAAAACCAAATAATTAATTAGTGGAGCAAATAAAATAAAATTATAAACTTAATCTAAAATAATAACTTAATACCACCGGATTACGAATTAGATCAATATGTGCTTCTTAAAATATTCTCGACTTTGTTGAGAAAAAAAAATCAATATAATTACAAATAATACTGTTGGCTTCTCTAATGCATCGAGTTAAAGTTTCATGTTTACTCGATGATGAGGTTCATTAAAAAGGAAAGATGGTTCGTAGATTCCTTGATGAAGCATACACAATTACAAGAGACAAAAGAAAAGGGCAATTTATATGGGATGTAATAATATCGCGCAAAAATATTATTGCAAAATTTTTACGACGAACGACAAGATATTATAAGCCAAGAAGTTGACACCGAGTTTTATAAGTTGGGGTACGAATATTGTATGTTTGTATGTTTTCAATCCTATTAGAATGAACTTGAAAAAATGGATCCCAAATTACACAGCAATACTCTAATGATGACCTTACATACGCAAAGAAATGAGATCAAAGAGTAAAAGGATCAGAGAACTCTTTAGAGTTCCGATTAATGAATCCTAACATAGAGTTATCCTTAGCAATCACAGTCTATATGGGATTTAAAGCGGAGTTTCGAGATCTTTCTTTTCGTTACGTATTGAGAGTTCCGTATCTTCTATAGAATACTGAAAAGGAATATATGATAGGCTCCTAAAAAATGATAAAGATTGACACTTTGATACGTTTAACAAAAGCTGAACACCATTCAGACAAGCGATGAAGATCACATTGGAGTAAATGACAATCATTAATTGACATAACAGGACGGAATATTTTAATGTAATCCACAAACATCAAACAAGAAACATTTTTTTAAGAAATCAGTGATATCATTGATCAGCAGCCAGAATAGAACAGGGCCTAAGTAACTTCCTTGTGGTACTCCTGATTTGACCTCAATTAGATCTGATAGTACATCATTAATACCCATAAACTATTTTCTTCCGTTTAGGTAGGATTCAAACCACTTTAAAATATTTGAGTGGAAGCCAATGGATTCCAATTTTTGTATTAGTAGGTATATGGTGGTTTACTTTATCGAACTCCTTAGCAAAGTCAATATACAGGGTGTCTCACAGTCACCGCCCCAAACGAAAACCATGGATTCCCGAGGTCATTTTAAGTCGAAAAACTTAAGAGGTAATTTTCTCGTTTTCGTCCCGTTTTCGAGTTATAACGGTTTTTATGATTTTTGCCTTAACTGGCTTTATCTTTGCCAAACTACGTCCGATTCGTAAGATTATTTTTATAACCAATCAAGAATTTATTACAGTTTTACTTTGTTCCAAAACTTTTTTTCTGCGGACAACCGTTTCTCCGCAATTCATTCAAAAAACACGTTAATGATTATTAATTTTTTTCGCTTATTTTATTAAAGCCCACGGGCCAGATTCTGTAAAAAAAGAAACGAAGGCGATCGTTCGTTTTTCAAAAACGAAAGCAAATACGAAGCAAACCGTTCGCACGTACGAAAACGTTCGTTCGCTTTTGCCATACAGAATGTCACCCGAGTTTATTTTCATAAAAAAAACTAATTTTTTTTTCCTTAAAAAAATACTAAATGTAATTAGCAAAAAATAAACAAACTGAGTGAATTTAAAAAAAAAAAAAACTAATTTTTAAATACAAAATTAATTCAAATGAATTAAAACTTTTTTCATTTTCCAAATGTTCGGAGGAATACAATCGGGTCCTGGTTGCTTATCATCATTTAGTCCAATTAAGACTATTTCAACACCTTTCTTACTTAAGTTTAAGTGACCGATATTGATTAAATTTAAACATGGCAAAAAGGTTAGAGGGAATACTTTGGGGATTATAAACGGAGTTAAAAAAAGTCTGCAAATTGTTGAAATGTATATGTAGATGTATTTCCAGAATATTGCATGCAATTGGGGATAACATTTGAACATATTTAATCATTGATAAATGACAAAACAATTGTACTGTTTAGTTTTAGACTCGATTCAGCTCGAATTAAGTAGTCCTTGTATTAAAATTTATTTAAAAAATCAAATTCTTTTTGCAAACGCAAATATTTTATGAGAAGATCTTCATTATTGGGAAATTTACGATATAATTTGTAAGATTAAGTTTTTTTATATTAAAGTTACATAAACGCTTTGGTAGATGACGAAAATAAATGACGTCAGAGAAGTCAACACGCTGGACGAAACTAACGTGAGTCAAATCATTAAACGAGATAAATGAATAAATTCAGTTCCATTTTAAGAATGGTTATTTGTATGTGGTGGAAACACATTGTAGTGGCGATGCATAGCAATGGTTTATATTTAATTTTGTAAAGCTTTTTAATTATTACTAAGCACGATATGATGTGATGTTAAATCTTCTAAAATTTAGATTTGGGGGCCATTTCTAATTGGCCCGGGCAAAGGGCCAAAATTTAAAACAGAGGGCCAAATGGCCCGATCGGGCACTTTGTGGCAACGCTGATGTGGTTGCTCTGAGGCACAAAAAGATTACAAGAAGAATAATTTTGGCCCTTTCTTTCAAATCTAAAATGGTTTTTCATTTTTATGTATATAAAGAGGAACTGAGACAGAAAGTTTAGCAAGTTTTAACGATGGAATGAATTCATTTGTCCAGTGAATGCGTTCAACTCAAAATGGATATAGGTTAGTTCGTTTCGTAAGACGTGGCCCTATGAAGATTTATGGTATGTTTCTACCGAAGGTTTACCTTAGTTCAGAAAATAAATCTATGTAAAGGTTCCACCGCACAAAAAGATTAAAAAGAATAGTAATGTTGGCATCACCTAACGAAATGTAAATGCTTATGAATTGGAAGTGAGAGATAGAAAATTTTATTTGTGCCAAACGATGAAAAACGATCGAAATTCGTACTTACAGACACATTAACACCAAGATCTTGTTCATTTCATGTATATAGGTAAATTCGATTTGTGTAACTATTGAGCCAATAAATATTTAACAAGATTCGTTTTTAATAAACGACATTAAAAAAAATAAATTTGTATGGTAAATCTTCAAGTTTTAGGCTAGGCGCGCACATTAAATTTTTAGTTGCACAACTGTTTGGTTGCTTATAGAAAATAGATGAAGTATTTGGTTGAATGTCGGCGCAGGTGCATATAATTATATGTTACACAAGATAGAGAACTCGTTTTAGGCAATCGTTTAGTTTGTGTCAAAACACAAACTTTTTAGTTGCTCGAACCAAGCAGTTGCGCAACTAAAAATTGAATGTGCTTGCCTAGATTAATCTAGATCTAGATAAATTTCAAAACCACCAGATTTACGATTTAAATTTGAATGGCAGAATAAGATTTGCACAATATTAAAAGCAAATGTAATCAGGTTAGGTGTTCATGGAAACATTACGAAGACATATATAATGCACGAGTCGGTGGCAAGTCAATTATGGCTCCTATTTATTCGATTTCTTTGAAATTTGTTCCAATTGAAAGTTATGAATGTTCTTGTAGTCGCTTTCAATGTCAAAAACGCATGATTTTAAATTGCTGGTTTGCTAGTAATTGCTCATGTGGCATTGGGGTAATTTGAAATCTAAACTTTTTTAGTTGAAGTCTAAGATTTCGGTTTGGTAGGAACATAATATATCATCAACATAAATAATCCGAAGTTTCTTGAAACCTAAAGGTTCATCAAGTTTTTTTTAAATAACAGATTATGAAATGCAACCAAGCTTTTTTCGGTAAAAATTCAATAAAATCTTTCTTTTATCAAAATTCGCCAAAGATATTTGAGAGAAGAAATGTAGGAAAAACTTTGTGCTCAAATATTTCATCAAAATTTTAATTTAGAAAATAAAAATCGAAATCGAAATTCTTCGCAATATTTTTCAACCTTAACCTTGAAGATCGGATCACTAGAACTCCAATTATAAGCAGGGTCGAAAATGCAGAGGGTTCTGAGTTCGATTCTCAGGCACTGCTTAAATGTTTTGCCTCTTTCGAGGATGTGTATCTAATGAAAGTTACTAATTCTTACAAAAAGACACTTTTATTTTAAAATTATATTTTTATTTAAAATATATTTTGACTTTTTAAATCAATTGGATTACATTACAATCAAATAGTTTCAGTTAAATGTCATAGTTTAAAGATCTAAAAATTAAATTAAAAAACGAAATTAATAGTTCAGTTAAACATATAAAAATTAAGCGAAATTAGTAACCTACTTCCAGCAAAACAAAAAATAATAAAGATACATATACATATATTTATAATTCAAATTTTAGTTAAAAAATAAAATAATGACTTCATAGATAAATTTAAAGAAATGCAACATACATACAAGTTACAGGCACAAAACGTGTTATCTACGATCATAACGACAGACCTAAGGAAAATAATTCTTTTCTTCTTGTTTTACATTTAATTTTAGTATTTTTTTAATTAAATATACATTTTACATTTTTGTATAAATTACTTAATAATTCTGTAATTTTTTTTTAAGTGAACAATTCACAACTATACATAAGCAAGTATGAGTGAATTCAAAACTAACCAAGTACAGAGTACTCATATTTTTATTAATTCGTTTTCATTTTGTAAATACATTGGCAATCTTTTATTTTTAATTCGATTTTTATTTGAATTAGCAATAATAATTGTAAATTGGTGATTTTATTTAAATACGATTTATAAATCCTACATCTAATATGTATATATTACTTTTCTTTTGATCTCGTATTAAAAAATAAATTCAACTTAAAAATAATAATAATAAAAAAAAAAACAAATATATAAAAAACGGATATTTACGAGGAAGTAATTTGTCCTTAGAGAAGTGAAATATAGTATGCAATTAAATAATAATAATTAATAACAACGATTTAATTATCAAAGTTTTGATATTTGATTTAGTAAAAGTAGTAAATATTTAGTTTTGCAGATTTTGGTGCGAAAGTTTTTATATTTTTTTATTATTTAAAAAATTAAACTTGTTCTCGATTTGTTATTTAAAATTTTTTTTAAGTCTGATTTTGCAAAAATATAGTGTTTTTTTTTATCTAGCTGTGAATAATAATAATTGATGGTTTCGATATATAATTTTCTTTTAAACTTAGATCAGCTTTTGTTTGGCGCATTCTGGGCAGATGATATCAGGCCCATCAGTAATAAAACCACGTCCGACAAGGGATGTCTTGCAGCTGGCACAAATGAAGCAATCATGATGCCAATGGCGATCTTCGAAAGATATGAAGCGTGTACCTCCAATTCCTGAAATAAGTAAATGTTAAATATGAAATTAGTTAAAATTATAAATACACACATAATTTATTACAAACATTGTGAATTTATGTATTCGTTATTATGAAAAAAATGATTCGCTAAAACTAAATTGACATTTGTTTTGTATGTAAAATATTTGTGTACATGAAATTACTTATTATTTTGTTTTTCTAACAACACATGATTTTTTGCCTGGAACCTGCCTCGAAGAATTTCATTTCATCACACGTCGACAATGGCCATTGAGCGAAAAAATTAGCACTTCGCAATGTGTCATTTCACAAAGGACCAAATTCTTGAAATGAACACAACGCAATGTGGTCAGCTGGAAATGGCCACAGACCTAATTTCGGCTTCCTGGTGTTTTTAAAAACGACTACAACGCGATGTGGTTAGCACAAAATTTTAAAACTTTGAAAGTGTCTTCAACTATCTCACAGAGCACCATGTATATAAGTATGAATGAGGGAATATAGTAGATATAATATGAAAGCTTTCATAAAATTTGAGGTGCATCTCACAAAATTTGAAATGTGTTAATACATAAAAATATTAAAATACCTCAAAACTGTCTCACAAGGTACATATACGTTTTTAACACTTGCATTCTCTATAACCTCAAACTCAAAAATGGAATACAATAATGTGGTGGTTTTAGAGCCAATCCTGTGTTCATAAATGTCAAATTGTGTGAAATGGAATATCATATCCTGTCACATTTCATATTTTTTACTTTTTGACGTGTTTACTCTATGGAGATGGGAGTGTTGTGTAAGGAATTGTAAATTCACATTTGAGTATTGAAATAATATTTTTTTAGCTGAAACTGATTTTTTTTTCAAAGCAAGTGGGACAGCAGAATTTGAAAATCATTTTTATAACACGAGTTTTGACAGTTGCATGAAATTCAATATGAAACCTAGTATGACACTTTTAACAATTTAGCTTCTGGAACTTTTAGCAAAAAGATTATCAAAGGTTTGCTATTTAAAATTTTATAATTAAATTTAATATAATTTTGACATTTGAAGTGAAGTCAACTTGATCAATTCGGTATATATGTATATCAACGAGTATTATGTCATTTTCCATTGGACGTTTGAAAGCGTCCAGAAGTCTTCTCAAACCATTCTATTGGGAAAAAATTAGTCTTCTAGCGATTCTGAGAAGAGAATTTCGCTTTTCGATTTCAAGTCAGAATCTACTCAAGAAGCACTAAAACAAATATTTAAATGTCGAAATTAAAACCAGGCAGCGGCATTCTTATTTCGTTTGTGTTTCTACAATTTAGTTCGTTCGGAAATAAATTATTTAATACAAAATATACGAATAATAAATTACTGTCGCAGATTTTCACCTACATGACGATTTACTTGCAATGAACAAATTTCAAAGTTGAGTAGAAGTATCTTTTCTTTTGAAGGAGATAAATCCAGACATAAACATAAGTCAATATATACATGTAAGTTTATAAAAAAAAATTAAATAAGTTTCTTTCCTGAAATTTGTTTATAAATAAATTAGGCTACATACAGAACCTATTTAATCAATTTCTTAGTGCGAAATCATTCAAGTTTCGGGGTAAGACTAGCTTAAACTTACATACTTAATTTGTTGAGGTAACTCTAAGGTAATAAGCCCAAATGGAAAGTGCTTTGCTTTGATTTAAACGCGTAGTTCAAACACTGGACAAGAACACTATTTTAAAAACAAACTTAGTGTGTTTTGGGGAGTTTTAGATCATCTCAACCTACCAAAGTACCTCATCTGTTTGAACCGCACTAGTCAATGTTTGAAGCCTTACCGAGAACTTGGGAGGATCTTGAGCTTTCCAAAATACATTTATAACAAAATAAACCACTTTCTGAAAGACCTAATTTTCAAAAAAAAAAATATTTTTAATTTTCTTTTAAGATACTAGTACGGTCTAGAACGCCAAAAAACGCACGATTTTTGGGAATTTTTTTCTGGAAAACTTTATTAGGTAATAGCATTTTTTTTTTTAAAATAATGAATACATGCGTCAAGAGTACAAAAAATAATTTTGTCTTAATTTTCGAATTTTGACGGAATTATAGAGGGCGCCAACGTCGACTCATCAATAAATACATTGTCCCATTGCGGACAGCTAATCTCCGGATCTAGTGAACCGATTTTCAAAAAAACTTGTTGCAACTTGATTGTTTTTATATTTTCTAAGACAATTTACCACAATTTGACCAAAAAGTTATGAAAAAAAAAATGGCGACCCAAAAATGGCCAAACAAATTGCCAACAATTTGTTTTTTCAGAGCTTGACATTTTTTTTTATTTTTTAAAAAAACTGTGGTAAATTATCTCGTAAGAAACCTTCCTTTAAATAACCCCCTATGTTTTTTTGTATCAGTCCAGCCAATCCTGAGATTAACTGTCCGCAATGGGACAGTGTATTTTTTGATGAGTCGACGTTGGGGAGCCCTCTATAATTCGGCCAAAATCCGAAAATTAAAAAAAAAAACAAAATTTTTTTGAAATTACATACTCGCAAATCATCTAAAACTGTCAATCTGGCTAATGGCTTTTGCCAATGCTTATATGAGTTATTATTCAATCAAAATTGTTAGAAATCAGAAGGATGATAAAATAAAATTCACTTAAACTTAACTTAAGTTTCCGAGAAAAAAATCCCAAAAACCGTGCGTCTACTATAATTAAAAAATCGACCGAAGCCATTTTTGAAAAATATAGGATTTTGTCAAAAAAAAAAAAAAAAAAAAACAACAAAATTAAGAGCTATCAAAAGATTAATAAAAATTTTCTAAAAAAAATATCCTAGACAGTAGCCATTGCCTTAAAGTGATACTCGCGTTTTTAGGAATGACCATCAATTTGCTTCCGAGCTTTATTTCGGACTTACTGGTAAGTACAGAGATTCTTTCTTTAGCCGGACAACACGAATGTGGAATGCTCTATCCAGTTTTTTTCCCTATCATTATGATGTACAGAAATTCAAAACCAACGTAGTTCGGCACCTCCTTTTTAATTCTCTCCACTCTCCCTAATGCTCACACTGTGTTGTCTAACATATAAAGGGTATTTATAACCCTTTGACTTGAGAATTAGAACGACGCAAAATTCTTTGGGAATATTTTGGAAAGGTTTGAACAGTCTTGCAGAAAACGGAACAGGTGCTTTTGGCACTTTATTTCCTCCAAGATTCGTCATGAACTCAGCACCTATGAATCCCGGTAATAATTTGAAATCTTTGCCAAACACTTCAATATAATGAAAATATTAGGCAAAAACATACTCATCTCCTAGACTGAATGCATCAGTATTTTTCATTTTTTTAAACGACACTTTTCTCGAAAAAAGCACAAGATGACTGACCTAAGAGTCAAAGCCTCAAGTGGAGACCATGAAAAATTGCCATCAATTTAAGTAAGTTCAAATTTCAAAGTAAATGTCCAACATAGAAATAAGTTATTCAGCGATGTATGACATAAAATATAGTGTTGCAGTTGTGTGAAAGATACACCCGCATTGCTTAAACAAAATGATACACTTACCAGTAATAGGCTTGACACACGCAGTGCACCTCTTGGCGAATAGCTCGCCAAAGCAATCGGCACAGTACGGTTTCTCGTCACGACTAGTAAATCGTTGCCCAGCCAAAGTGATATTACAATTAGTGCAGGTGAAGCACTCACGATGCCATGGCTCATTCTTGTAAGTCACACCGCCAGCAGTAATGACCTAAGATAACAAAAATGAAAAAAAGTGAAAAAAAAGAAAGAATTTAGATTTCAATTAAAGATATCAAACGGCAAAATAAAAAACTTACTTTGTTGCACTTAATGCATCTGGTTGCAAATTTCTCTTCGTAGCAACCGGCACAATAGATCTCTTGCTCACGTGGGATGAAGGATTTGGTGCCAATGGGCGTTTTGCAGACACAACAACAGAAACACTTCTCGTGCCACTGGCGGGTCTTGTATTCCATTTTCTTCGTTCCTAAAAGATACAAATAAAATGAAAATTAAAATAAACGAAATCACATCAAATTGGGTTTTCAGCTAGCAGCAAGTAAAATAAAGTAAGTACATGTATACATCAATGAAAATTTCGTATGTGCACTACGGCGTATACTTAACATTTTCCATTTTTTTATCGTTTAAAAAGTTTGAATAAAAAAGCCGCTATAACATATCTAGCCCATGCAAACTCAAAGCCTACACATTAATTGAATTTAACATATAATTTGAGGCCACTGTCATGCTGCTATCTGGTTGTTTGGTCTAAGCCTACATATTTACATTAGATGTCGAATTGGCTTTCCTAATTCAAGGACACGGCGATATTCCAAAAGTAAGCAATTCCATTGATTGTTTTATTTTCAAACGACATGGAATCGAAGAGGAAAGGCAAAATATGCTCCAAAAACAATTGTTTCCTTTGGTGAGATATAAATAAACCGACATTGGGTTTTGGGTGGCGACATAACATGCAATGGCAGAGCACACAGTCAATGGTTACTGTTGACATTGTTCCAATAATTTTTTTAATTTATTCATTAATTGATTTTATTTCAACATGATAGAAACTATTGCGTTCCACAAATATGATATTATTGCACTTATTGGTATTAAACGTAAGATTTGTATTATTCGGGTCGACCTTTTCTAGGGCTGAGAGGTTATTTGAGAAAATAAATGCGGCACAATTCATTAAAACAAAAATGAAACAATACTTTTTCTTCGATTTTATAGAAGAAAGGAGTAAGTATAATGAGGTCATGACAAGACAAAGAAAAAAAAGGTTAATAAAAGAGATGATTATGAGATACCTTGGTTTTTCAAAAATAATTAAAAAAAGTGTTGATTACAAGCACAGGATAAATATAAACAAAGGTTAACAGATGAGGTTGTTTTGTTTGTTTCAATACTGGTAAGTAGTGGAACACTATATTCTACATCATTATCATCAATTTTTAATTTAAAAATAACGAATTTACCAACATTTTAAACATTTTTTAAATAGAACAATGACTAAAATTATAGGATTCAAAAAGCTAAAAAAAATTAAAGTGCCCGAAAATTTGTTTGATTTATTAGATCATCTGTCAAATACAAGCAAATATATTATTATAATGTTTTAAATGTGAAACAATGGTTGTTTGAATGTTTGTCAATCAATCACACCCGAACGACTCGAAAGATTTTAATAAAATTGAAATTATACATAAGACGAATATATTTTGGAATAAATTATAAGATACGAAGGCCAGTTTCGAGGAGGCAGCGAAGTGGGTTTGTTGCATCTAGTAAATAAATAGACCTAATAAATTTTGTTAGTTCAACTAACTTTTGTTATGCTTGCATCGAGAATATTGTTAACGTGAAAAAGTTCTATCAAGGCTAATTGGAACTTTTTAATGATGCAGAGTTTTTTTTTAAGTAAGATTTTCAAAAAAAATTGTAACAGCTAACAAAAACTTTTTTGAAAAAAGTATTTTAAAATACAAATGTAGTCATTTTAGATATATGTACATGTATACGTCGGAACCCGAAGAACTCAAATGAATTTTAATAAAAAATTATTAAAGATCTTTTCAATAAGCTCTATGTCAGGTATTTCCAAAATTCTTTTTTTTATTGTATGACGTGATTATGTATGGAATATGATATCGTTCGCCTTGACTTCTGACGGTGGTAGGGATCCTAGTGGTGCAATTTTCAATACCTCTTTTCCCCATACATCTGGACGAATTTGAGTGATGGCATTAGTTATGTTCACCTTAAGAGCACCGATTTTGTTTATTCGCATATGCCTGCGACTTCAGGAAACCCCACAAGAAAAAGTCTAGTGGGGTTAAATCACATGTCCTGAATAGTTAAAGTACCGCTGTGAGAGATAACCTTACCATCAAATCGTTGATTGAGAATGTCAATCGTGGCGTCCGATGTGTGGATCATAGTGCTATCCTTGTGGAACCGCATGTCGCCTAGGCCTACATTATGGTACAATTTGAGCCATAAGAAATTGGTTATCATCGTTATGGTAGCGCTCGCAATGGCGGTGACCGCCCCACCAACATTATTTTGAAAAAGTACGGCCCAATAATGCCGCGGGCCGGCCTAAAATCCACACAAAACGGCAGCTTTTTGAGGATGCAGTGTCACTGTCCCATATATGGCAATATTTATTAATATAGCTATTTATCCAAAAATGTGGCTTAAGATGATTTTTCGGGCAAAATTGGAGTTCTCTTCCAAACGCTCCAATGCCCAATCAACGAACAGATGGCGTTCCCTATGGTCATAAACTTTGAACTTCTGGGTCAGTTGGTTATACGGTTGTAGGCACAAGTCTGAAGTTGAAGTCTGCGAAAAGCCTAGTTCTTGTGGATTGCGAGGAATTGACTGTCTCGGGTTCTACTGTACACTTTCACGGACCGCGGCGATGTTCTCCGCGGTTCTTTAACGTACAATATTGGCTGATTGATTACCGAACCGGTAATATTAAATTTGGCTACCAATTGTTCAAGAGGCGGCTGTGAAGGGCTACCACGTCTACCGTAAAACAGACGCACCGTGTACAAAGTTTACACTAAGGAACTCTCATTTTGATAATTAAGTTTTAGCAATTCAATGTGCAATCCAATCTTGTAACATGCTATGATGATTTGGTAACTACTGCTTTGTAAAGGCTGATATCAATAAAAGTTTTTCCAATAGCCAAAATTATCAATGGCATTCAGCTGTTAAAACAATCAGAAAGGTTTGTCATTTCATCCGGACGACCTTGGAAAACCCCGTGAGTTCACTAATTTGACGCTAGAAATGTTGGCCGGCATCGACAAAGATTGATTTGAAACTAGAAAGGAGATTCAGTTACGGTCTATCGTCCCGGATATAGAACGATTTTTACCAAAATTATGTGGCCAGAGCGCTCGAAAACACCGATATATCCGAACTGAGGTTTCAACAAGGCGGTGCGACTGAGTCATCTCACAATGAGCGTTCACTGCCCTCCGCGATAATGCGACTTGACGCCACGAAGACATTTCTTTTCCAAATATAAAAAGCTTAAAGTGTAATAAATTCATGATTAGTTATAAAAAAAATCTTACGAATCGGACGTAGTTTGGCAAAGATAAAGCCAGTTAAGGGAAAAGAGAGCAAAAATCATAAAAACCGTTATAACTCGAAAACGGGACGAAAACGAGAAAATTACCTCTTAAGTTTTTCGACTTAAAATGACCTCAGGAATCCATTGTTTTTATTTGGGGCGGTGACCGTGGGACACCCTGTATATTTCGATCCAGGTCACGCTGGATCTATTATAATCGAATCGAGTAATGCGATTTCAATTCGATTCGGGTAATGAATGTAGTATATATCTCCATTCTTAAGTTCCTTTAAATTCTTACTATAATTCTCACTTTTTTGTGTTTGAAAAACATTTTTTCTGTCTCCTCCTCCTCTCACTATCTAAATCAAGATGGCGGAAAGTCTGCAAGGAAAACTGACTTTAAAACTTCATATACCCTACCCTAACCTACATTAACGAATGCGAACAATAATGTTGCCGGACGCAATGGAGTTCGTTTTCGTACCCAAAGCTATATCCCAATAAGTTTGTGTTGTCCCTTCTAAGAACTGAACTAATGAACAAAACTTCTCTGTTGTCAAAAACAGATTTCAAAGCTTCATTGAAATTTGAAAAATATCATACTTCATTACCAGTTGGGAAAAAAATCGTATCGTAAGAATTTCAATTTTTGTTTTACTTTTTTCAACTTTTATTCTATAATATGCTCATACTCAAGGAATTGTGAGTGCTCTTATACGACCCAAACTCAAAATAGTTGGTCTATTCATTTAATAACACATTAATTCTTCATATATCCTAAATTTAGTGGCAGTCAGCTTTTGTTCATTTAAAAAATGTTGTCAATTTAATAAAGTAGTTTCACTGAGAGTAAATTAGACCTAACAAAACAAAAATTTGAGAGAGCAAATAGCAACAATATGCCTTTCATCTCAGACAACGATAAGAGCATAAAAGTTGGTCTACTCTTTTTTGGGTGCAAAATAGTTGATCTAAGACTATTTAAATATAGTTTCAGTTAACCGTTATTAAAAAAATGACAAGCACTGATTTTATTAATGATTATTGTATGATTTTATACAAGCTAGCGAGAGTTTCATGTTAATCCTGGCGCGTGGCGTTGCATTATCAGGAGACCTAAGGGAATCAATGATTAAAGCGTTTGAAACAGGATTGTCTAGCTACGAAATCCCTGAAAATTTTAATTTACCGCCCTCGTCAGTGCAGAATATAATAACAAAGTTTAAAAATTCTGGAAATGTGGATATATGCAACAGAACGGGACATCCACTAACAGCAAAACCTCGCGATTGCCAAATTTTTAAAGAAAATCGACGATATTTATCTGCTTCAATAACGGTTCAGTGGAGAGAACAAATCCAAAAAAGTGTTTCGGTGGACAGTTGTAAGCAGATGATGAAAAAATTGGGATACAAATTTTATAAGGTTTATTTTAAAATATTTAAGTTTTGCATAAATTACGACAGCTTAAATCATTAAAAACGCAGGCAAAAGAAATATCACTACTGACACCTAAGCAAAAGAAAAGGCGCATTGAGTGGGCCAAACAACTTAAAAATTTGGACTTTTAGTCAATGGCGGTCCGTTAATTGGAGTGATCAGTACAGATTGGAAGTTTGTGTTGGTGATGAACGAGGACCAGTGATAAAAAATGCTAAAGCCTTTCACCACTCACAAGGACTGCCTTAAACAAACCGTAAAGCTCCCAGTATCTCTAATGGTATGGAGGTGCATGTCGGGATGTGGTATGAGTAATTTGCATTTTGTAATTGGGATAGCTAATGCTGTCAAGTACCGCAACATTTTGGAACAGGAGCTGCCTCCGTCAATACTACGTCTTCAATATAGCAATGCGGAGTATATTTTCCAAGAGAATGGTGCTTCTTGTCATACGGCTAGGTCAACAATGGTAGATATGGTTAACTGCTGAAGCAATTCTTTATTGGAATGGACTTCCAGCAGCCCTAATCTTTCATCAATCGAAACTGTTTGGCACACGATGAAGCAAAAATTGCGAAAGGAACCGCGTCGGACTCTTCAAGATTTAAGATCCACAATTACAAATAATTGGGAATCTTTTGGTGCCGAAGAGTGTCAACAATTAGTTGACACTATGCTAAGGTGCATTATAGAAGCAGTGATTAAGGCCAAAGGTCGCTTAACAATGTGGTAAAATCAACATAAAGAATCATAGACCAACTATTTTGCATCTAAGAAATGTTTATAAATCGTTATTTAGTTTTGTAAAGAGACTCCATATCAATATATTATTAAGCCACTTTCTTTTTTTGTCCACTTTTCTTATTTAAAATGAATAGGACTTTATATGTATAACAAAAAATAGTTTTTGTTTCGAAATAGGTTAAGAATGAACACATATTTGCATTCTATCCTCGGTAGACCAACTATTTTGAGTTTGGGCTCGTAATAAGATGGTACATCGTAGGTATAGCTGACGGTAAATATAACCTGCATTTGGTCCTTTAATATACATACACCCGAACGGGATGAATTTAATGCACTGCAAGTAATGAACCTAGCAATACAAATACTTTGGCCATATTTTGGAAGAAATGAAGCCATAAGAACCTATCAGACCTGTTCTGATATTCATAGAGGGGAATTTCGTTAAATTTTCAGCCATCCACTATATTCATTCAAAGTGAATCTGATTCACGTCGGTAATGTCGGTAATATTGTACGGTATCCTCCCATTTACATGAGCGCAATAATCAATATAATAACGATCCGTACAAAAAATGTTAAGAATTTGTTATTTTTTTGTATTGTCTGCTTGAATCGCCATAAAATATGAAAAAAAAAAACAAATTTATTGTTCAATTTAGAATATTTGTTTGTAAATAACAGATATACATATTTTTAGGGGCACATGAACAAATAGCACATCTATAACATTTTTTTTTTTTATTTTTTTTTTTATATTTCTTCGTGATTCTCTATTTGGGAAATCTCGTATTCTTCTGTTTGAAAATATTTAACTTAAAAATGATTAACCGATACACTTTATCTGAACTTTCAAAGATTTTCTCATGAAGAGCAGTTTACGTAAATGTCAAATAAGTCTGAGATAATGCAGTTCACCCGATGGATAGATGGATTCAATTGAATATGTGAATCGAATGTTCGATTCACGTGAATAACAGAACAGGACTGTGGCTTCATGTTGAATGTTTTCATTTCCAAATAAATTGATGGATATTCTTTTTTGTTTGAGAAATATACATATATTTTAAAATATTAATGTTTAAAAAGAACTTAAGGAAAGTTAAAAATTGAAAGCAATGAGAAATGAGAATCATGAGGTTTTAGACACGGGTGAGATTTTAATTCTTCTGTAATGGTTAACAATGAAAGCCTTCAGTCGATCATATTTTTTTCAATGAAAATCGCAAGTCACTGTCATAAATGAGATAGTCACTTGTATTTTTGAGGATAATTTTGTAATTTTTCAAAGTTAAATATAAATTTGTAGGTAGGCATGCTTATGCATTTGGGAATATAAATAATTGACTAAATTGATATGTTCATCGAATTTAAGTGCTTTATTATTCAATTGCCTGCATTTACTTCAAAGTCAATCCAAGCAATTACGTAAGATGTTGGATGTTGGATGCCATGATACATAAGTATATTCACTGTCATTTCTTCTTGTGAAGGTTAAGAACCAGCTTAAACAAATATTAATAGCCACTTTTTGAAAGCTTTTGTTAGAAATTTAACAAAAAAATCGAAACACGTATAAAACATGACATACATATGATATTCTATTCAAACTTTAAAATTGTTTTTGTTGCCTAACTTTTTATTTTTTGGATAATTTGTCTGTAGGAAATTGTTTTACGTTAAGTGGCACATGTGGTAAGATTATACGGGTCATTATACATTTTTTGCTCATATCTCAAGACATGCAAACCAAAGTTGGTAGATGATCTCATGAAATAATTTGTAAGCTCCGCGTTTATTCTATCGTAAAATAATAAATAAAATCACTTGAATGTGGGATGTTAATTTGGAGCTGAAAGTTATTCTAGTTCGTGTAGGACTGTATCATGTTTTATTATTACTCCATGCAGTAAGACAAAAGTACAACTAATCAAGTAAGAATTAAATAATAATTATATGTTTATGTTTTTTTTCGTTCTTCAATTCTTTTTTATATTTTTTTTTGAAAAGAAAAAAATTAAAGAAGTTAATGACTTTTTCTTTTGTTTCATTATTTTCCAATGAGAAATGCATTACAAAGTATTATAATCTGATTTCATGACAAAACAAATTAAACCCAAGTCATTGAACCATACATTCCTTAAACTGTTTGGTTTAATTTATGCAAGCAATTATTTTTGCTTAAGGAAAATCATAAATATATATCATATTGCTCGTAAATAAATGTCTGGGTAAGAACTTCAATTAACGACATAGTGAAGAGAAACTAAGTTTTGAAATCACAAACGTTTCAAACAAACTAGACTAAGGTATTCCCCGTCTCAAAGATTCTTTTTAATTTTTCTCTATTTTATTTCTTTAATTGATTTTTGTTTTAATTTCTATTGGTGAGTCACAAATTTTCAGCTTGAAATTTTAAAAACATTTTGATAAAGGTTCGTATCGCTCCAGATTTAGCCTTAAAAGTTAAAGGACAACAAATTTCACAGTTCAATATATGAATGCAATGAACTTTTTCCCTTGCAATAATATGAACCAAAATAACACTATATAGGGTTACCTATTATCAACTTATCCACTTCAGGAATTTTGTTGTAGTTCTTCAACTTTCCCTATTTCGATGAGAAATTGAACTAACTCTATATAGCTATATTTTTGGGATATTTCCGTATCTCCTTCAAAATATTAGAATTTTTTGATTATCTACAAATTGAAAAAGAAATCCATTTTTAAGTTAAACGTGGCTCAAAATTTGTTATCCTATCGGTAGATTATGTAAGTTTTGCAAATGGCGACAAATATTAATTCTACTTTGACATTTGTGAAGTAAACATATACAAAATACAGTTCAAAGAGATTTAAATCAATATACTCTTAAAGAATGCGGAATGATTGTTTTGAATCAAAGTTTTTCATTCATAATAAAATTATACCCAAAGATCCTTGTGTGACAACTTTTAAGCCACCTTGTGCATAATGACTTATGAAGAAATTCAGTTTTTGGCCATTTTTGAAAACGTCATTTGCTCGAAAACTGCAATTTCAATATGTTCTTTAGCGCAAACTGTAAAAATCAACTGTTCGAAAACCCAAAACGAAATCTTTTATTCAAGAGAATTATTTTCGATAATGCAGTTTGCTAATGTCATGTTTTCGATAACATCATAACAAAAATATTGATAAGCCAGAGAGCGTGTTCGTAAACATCGAAGAAAATTGACTGACGTTGATCAAACATAAGTCGTTTTCGAAAACGTCAAATCAAAGTCAATTTGATTGTCAAATGATCGCTATTCTTTGACTCAGATTTTGTCTTCGTCAAATATGCAATCACCCTGCTAGCTCAAAATCGGTTTGATCAACGTCAGACAATTTTCTTGCAATCCCAATTGACGTGTTATGCTCTATATTTAGGTCGCGAGGCATAAATGGAATTGCACCAACTTAGCCCATTCTATTGTGTCGAAACATTATTTGAGAAATTCGATTAAGTTTTGGGTTTTCTAAAAGTTTAATTTAGCAGTTTGCATTTTTGCCGCAAATGACGTTTTAGAAAAAGGCCAGATTTTGTTTAAACAGCACGATTGCATATTTGACGAAAGAAATATCTGTGTCAAAAAATGGCTATCATTCGATGATCGATCTGTAGTTTTCGAAATACGCTTTTTTGTGTTGAACTACATAAGCTACAATTTTAACTTTAACATTAAAAAAAAAAACAAATAATAGATCGTTATATAGAAATCTACAAAGATTAAATTTCACCCTTTTTCTACCTTCAAAAAACTTATGACTGTTAGAAATTTAGGGCGCTTTATAGGAAACGCCTAAGATATAAAAATAAAGCTCTCCAGCAAGATTTAGCCTTGACGAAATTTTGTGGAATTAAAGTCTAGTTTGTCTAGGTCAAAATACTAGTGTTTAAATAATAAAACGTCATCATACAAAATTTAAAGCTGTTTTCATTAATCTAAAACCTCATAAATTAAATCATTGTTTCGAATGCAAACAGACTTGCCAATTGTCAGCTTAAAAATAAGCTACAACAGATTCTCTTGTAATCGTAAAAACATTTTCTATACTACACACACCACTCCGATAGAAGCTATTAGCTTCGCTACAAGTTGTCAACAAGAGTGCTAAGTATGTAACTATTAGTATTTGCTCTCGTCAAACTTAAATATTTACACAAAGTATTACCAAGTTAATAACCTTTGGGCTCTGTTCTCATTCTCATTACCACTTTCATTATTTTTTATTTGTCATCTAAATGTTTACCTGCTTTTGTATTTTTCGGATCACCCAGTCGACAATAATCACCAAGACTGCAATAAAAATCCAGATTCTGTTCAACGGCACCGGCATTTGGTAGGAACATACTCAGGACGGCAATATCTTCATTGTTGTCTTTGGCCTTTCTGATGCGTTCGGCTCCTACTGTTTTTGTTGTTAAACGTAGACGGGAATTCATTTCGTTTGACAGAACTTCAGCTGTCATATCCATTAATGTGTGAATTTATTTTATATCTTTAACACTTTCTTTTCTTTTATTGTATCACTTTATAAGTACGAGTATCTACACTTTTCTGTTTTGTTTTTTTTTTTTTTTTTTTTAGAAATTTTTCATTATATCAACCTTTGACTTGAAACTGAAGACAATACACGGTTATCAAAGGTAAAAAATAAATACATTTTGTAAGAGGATACTTTTTATTTCCATTTAAGAAGGGAAAATGCATTGCAACGATGGGATATTTATTAAAAGACCCTAATCGGGTGTAATAAGTCACGAGTTTGAATTATTTTCGATTGTTTATCTTTGAGTAGAGAAGTACTGCACTACCAAGTTTATATTTTGTGTCTATATACAATACATAGTAGACATACATATTTAAACTTTTGTTTCGGATATCAGCGGGTTACACGATCTTTAAAAAATGTATGTAACTAGTTGAGATGGCTCAAGAGCCCAAGCATACAAATAAATGCAATCTTATCGATAAACCAGAGACAAAAGAACATTTTAACATTAAAACTAACGGCAAAGTCATGGAAAATAATTAGTTATGTACAGACAGCAGCGTGAAGAAGGTTTGTTCTATAAAAATGCGACCCCTAAAAGGCAGGCAAATAGAAATACAGATTTGATTTGACTAAATTTGACTCAATGAATTGAAGACTATTTGTTAAATACACATAACTATGAAAATGAAATGGGTTTTTTATTTAAAATCAAAAATGTATTTTTAGTTTAAACAGTTTTAGATTATTTCATTATTTTCATTGATTTTTGTAAAGTATCATTCCTTTTGGAATCCAATGCAAAGACTGTTTTCAAAAATGTCAAATTAACGTAATTTTTGACTTATATATTGCTATCGTCTAATATACAATCGTTCTGCTTGCTCAAAATCTGTTTGATCAATGTCAGTCAATTTTCTTGCAAAAGCATTTGACGTTTACGAATACGATCTCTGCCTTATCAATGGCTGTTTTCGAAAACGTCAAATCAACGTCAATTTGATCGTCAAATGATGATCATTTTTTGACACAAATATTGCTGTCATTAAATATGCAATCGTCCTGCTTGCACAAGATCTATTTGATCAACGTCAGTGAATTTTCTTGCAAATGCATTTGACGTTTACGAACACGGTCAACAAAATTAAAAATGGATGCTACCTATTATATTTTTTAAACAAAAAAAGAAGGCGATTATTTCTTGAAAGTACAAACAAATGAAACGTTTAAATTCTTTAAAAGAAACATTCTTAATGAATACCTAATTCTAGGGATTGAAGGAAGAACTCACTTGAAGGAAGAAGTCACTTGTCAAAACTGACAAGATTGTATATGTGTTAACAGAATACATTCCTAGACGAAACAAGGAAGAAAAAAGACTACTAACAACCTTTCAATCTGAACATCATTAGAGATCTTTATGATTGTTGGGACTATCAGGGATAACCAACGAAAAATGAAAATGTACAGTTAATAATTTTTCAAGCAAGTGGATCTTAAAAGTATTTTTTCTTAAGCTGCGTTTACACTATACAAATCAACACACAACACACACATTGTCAATTAATAAGGTCAACATTTTAACCTGTCTGCATATTCCTAGCTTGTTTGCACGTTTCAATGTTGACATCTAGAGTGTCATTTGTGTTGAAAATGATTTCGGAATACTGTTTGTTCCTCATGAATGAGATAGGTGCTATTCTTCTCTTCTGAGCAATTCAATTTAAAAAAACAAACACTAACACAAGATAAATTACTGACCGCAGATAAAACAAATATCCCAGCCGACTGTTGTACTGATGAACACATTCAGACCAGAAAATTATTGTTTCATCAGCACAAGTTTGTTAATTTCTACCTATTCGAACTTAAAACAAATAAAAAGGAAATTAAAACTTCCGCAAAATACATTAATGATCACAGACAAAACAAATCTGACAGTTGGCTATTGTGTTGATGAATACGTCCAGACTAGAAAATTATCGCTCAGTCGAAATAAGTTTGTTGATTTCTACTCATTGAATCGGGTTCAATTCGATTACCGTTATCAGCACGTCCACATTTTCTCAACATTGTTGATCAGCGATGTTGATTTACAAAAATCAACATAATGTGGACACTACTTAAGAATTTGTCACTATACTGAAAATGGAGACTTTTTGGTGAAACAAAATATAGGAAGAAAATGTTAGTAAACTGCTCTAAAATAAGAAAATTGTTGAGTAGTTTCAAGCGTTTTAATATTAGACTGTTTAATATATTGCTCCAATATTGTTTCTAACCAGAGTTAGTTTGTATTTACGAGAATTAAGTCATAAAAACTATTAATTGAAACAACTGTTGAATTAAGGTGACATAAGACACAATTTTTAGACACCGTTTATATTAATTAAATTTTGTGTAATAGAACCACAGTTAGCCCGTGGAGGAATGTTGTCTGTTCACTATTTCCTTTTATCAAAAAATAAACCCTAAAGCGTGTTTCCTAAGAAGACAATCAATACGAAAATGTTTTTAATCATCATCATCATCAGTCTATTTTATTAAGCATGACAGGGACCATGAATTAGTAACACCCACGCTTTTTAATATAACAGGTGATTTTGCTGAGGAGGTTGAAAGAAACACGTTACTTCTCACTTTCCCTGATAATTTACCAAGATAATACCTAACAAAGGAAATCATTGGCATCAGATCAAAGATTCGAATTCACTTTAAGAAACTATAAACAAAACCAAAATATATAACCTAGACTTTAGTAATTTTTCGTTTTGAGAAAACCACAAAAAGTTCTCTTAAAGAAATCGTTGCAAAAAGAAAACACAAATTGCTTCTTTCATTACTTCAGCCTACATTTTGTTTACGATATAATATGACACGACTCACAAGTCTATACGGTAAACATTTGCAATTGAAATCGATACCTGTCAACAAATTTGTGTGCTGGCGTAAGCGCTTGAAATGCGCGCGCTCTGTGTGACATGTCGCGCTGTGCTCTTAGAAAAAATCCAATTGAACCAATCAATTGAAGAAAATAACGGTAAAGTATATCTTAAACCTTAACCGCAATTATCATGGAGAATAAATAAAATAATGACAGCTCAGCCGTTTGACTCGACCACGACGACTTAAAGAAAATGGCCGTCCGTTTGATACATCATTATTGTGACAATTTGGATAGGTGAACAATTTATATTTATTTCAGAAAAATAGAAATTGATCAGTTGTGTGTATATGTACGTATATGAAAGTTCATAGTATGAAATTGACTTTATGGTTTCGTTCGTCAACTTATAGAATTGAAATGTAGATGTCCCTATGGTAGAAAATAACACCGGTGAGTGGTGATATCCGCATTCGATCTCATTCGATAAAATTTTTTTGTGGTTAACCTTTGTGTGGGATTGTATTTTTCAATGTGTTCGTTTGCTTTGAATTTGAACTTAAAATGACGTAAAATAGATACATCTGTGGGTTGATCATGGAGATGTAAGACTTGAATTGGAACAATACGAAAAAGAAAACCATTCAAATGGTTGTCTTAATGGTAATTATAATGTCACTGTTTGGTTTTATGGTTTTAATTTGAACCCATAAACTAACTGATAATCAAAAGAAACCATCTTGAGTTTAAAGATTTATTTAAGTGATTTTCATGCTTCAGTAGTTGTTTAAATGCTGGGGTTGAATCGATTTTCATTTACATACACACGACTTTTAATCATATATATATATCATATATATATACATATATACAAATCGATTATGGTTTTATCGTCTTCCAATGTAAAGAAGTTTATTTTGTATGTATCTTAAAATTGTAAAAGTAAAATTTTTTTTCTGTTGCTTAACTTTAGTTTGTTCATTTTTATTTTAAGAACTTTTACCATCACTGTTTTGGATTTGATTCTAGACAAAGAGTCTATTCTTTGCACTACCCACCACGCTATCGAAGCTGATTTATTTAAATGTGATCTCACTGTTTAGTAGAAAAAACACACTCAAATAAAAACGCATCAGGTAAGAATTCAACAAATATCTTGTTAGATTTACTAGGTGCATTTTCCCTTATATAAAGTTGCAGAAAACTAAAAAAAACTTACACAATTTGAACTATACATCATGCTCAAAAGAAAATTTACATGTCACTATTTCTTTTATCATTTTTGTTGTTTAAGAAGATGCAGTGTTATTTCAATATATAGTTCTTTCGATTACAAAAAAAAATGGGCAAAGTTTTGACATGATCGATGTGTTAATTTTACCAAGCTTGTGTTGTTTGTACATAGTCTTTTGTTGATTTCGTTTTATAATTGCATCTTGGTGAATAAAATCAAATTTCTTAGCCTTTCAAAATATTGGACAACTGAAATCAAGCCTAATTAAAGAGAATTTTTAATAAATGAATACAAATTAAGCAAAGCAGTGATTTGGTTTCTTTTTTTTTTTAATAATTAGTGCGCACTCAAGGGATTATGAATACCCTCATAATGTTATAAATAACACAGCGCGAGCACAAAAATTAACATCGTTTTCGAGAAAGTAACATTATTGCACTCGATATTTAAAAAGCATTTGATAAATTTTGGCACCCTGGTCTTTTGACGAAAATGCTCGCATTTGGTACTGGTGAATCTCTTTTTCGTTGGATGAGAAGTTACCTTTCGTAACGCTGTATACAAGCTACATTGGATGGTTTCAAGTCTGATATTTATAAAATAAATGCTGGTGTACCACAGGGCTCCATTTTGTCTCCTACTTTATTTTTTTTAATATCATCAATGATCTTTTGTTGGAATCTTCGAAACCATCAAATTGTTTTGCTGACGCCATTCAATTCAGCTTCTGATATTAATTTCCAGATTCATATCCTTGTCATTCGGATGGTGATCTAGAACGCCAGCTCATTAAATGCTTCCATCGTCAAATGGGGAATTATACAGCGCGTAGAATTTAATGCTTTAAAAACTCAATGCTGTCTTCTGCAGCGGCTATTCATGAGTGACACTTGCATTGAGGAAAAAGAACAGCTTTCAACTCACAGTATGTGCATTACAGACTACCTAGTGTGGAATGACAATGACCATTCGACGCCGCCAAGTATTTAGGTTTCGTTGATCGATGAAACAAATGTTTCTGATTTGGCTGTCATCTGTTAGACCTATATATTCGTTAAAAACTCGAGTACAATTCTAATATTCAGACAGATGCTCCAATAACCCACTTGAGTCTCTTTTATTAAATCCAAAAAAGAGATTTAAAAATGATAGGTAACAGAAGTCTAACAGAAACAATTCTACTCTCGAACACATCTCCAATGTTTCTTGTCTTCAGGGACTGCCCATCAGTTTACCCTTGCGTCCAACTTCAGACGTACTGTTACTGTTAGAGGTTCTTTCTTTTTCCGCACTACACGAATGTGAAATGCTTTACCTGTTTCAATATTTTCCTCCCATAACAATTTTCATACATTCAAAACCAATGTGCATCGTCTTCTTTAAAATTCTATCCAACTTTCATAAACGCTCGCATTGTGCTCAAAAATTTTAAGGGTCTTCACAATGACTTTAGTGCGCCCAAAATTATTACAAAATCCAAAATTATAGATAATAGTCCACGAGTATGCGACGACAATATGCGTGGATAAAAAGTAGCACATAAGGCTTGAACTTAAACTTTAATATTAAAGTTTCATATGAGTAAGCAGCTCTAGGTACTCGTACATTAGACTAAGCTCTTTATACTCTACTACCAAATACAGAAGTGAGTACATAAGACGCAGTCGTATACCTTTTTTTAAATTATAGTTTTTTACCGACAACGATGGCTCAACAGCTAGTTAATTAAGACCACCTTAGCCATCGTTTCCGTCATTGATGTGTCAATGTCAATGGCGCAACAGTACTACTATAAGATACGAGTTGATCTCAAAATATCTTGTTTTTTTTTTTGTTTAAAATACTTTCGTTAAATGAACATGCGTTGGCAATTTATTCATCGATTTAAAATTGCTAGTGGTCATATATGTACATGTATTAAGTTTGTCTCATCCCAACCATGAGATGAATTAGCCTAAAGCATCAATTATATCGTTGAGGAAACATCTTAATTTATGTCTTGATGTTGTAAATGGATTCTATTTAGTTGCACGCTTAATGTTGTTTGAGATGGATAGTATAAAGGAAAATTGGTAAAAGGAAGCGGTAGACCACACCAACTGTATGAAATTAATTGTAACTAATTTGTATTTTATTGGTCTTTAATGTAAGTGTTTTGTAATTTGTTTTAATGCAATCAATTTAGTTTTTAAAGCACTTTTAAAGCAACGTATTCTTGTAATTGAGCATTCAATGGTCTCTCACAAGAAATATATCTACAAGCGGGAAATAATTACAATGGTTAATTCCCATTATACATAGATCTACTTTACAATCAATGACAAGTGAAGTTTAAAAAAAATTCCATTCCATAAAAATAAGAAAGGGAATCGAAATTTGTATGAATTTTTGTTCACTTACTAATAAGTATAAACTCGACTTTAAGTAGTAAATTATTTCTCGAAAAAAGGTATTAAATCCCACAGTAAATGAAATGATTGTTTAAAGTTAAATAATCTTTTGAGCCAGTTTATTTATTTAAATATCAAACCGGGCCAACAAAATAACTTCGATTCAAATTTGCAATATTAGAGCTACGCTTACTCATTACTTGCGATATTTTTAATTCGATCCCCTTGTGGTCATGCCAAAAGTAAATCAAACAGAATATCATGTACTCTAAGCACAAATATATACTCATATGTATTCAAATACATCCACAAAATAATAATGTGTCTACAATTTTTTTTATATTTATTAATAATTGATTTATGTGGTTTTTTTACGACGTAAATATTCTATAAAAATTGTTTACGTAATCTTTAACTAAAACACACTTTGTTTTTATGTTGAGAAAAAAATTAGCTAGTAAAAATGTATACATAAATGTATGTATGTAAACCAAATAAGATACGATTAGATCGTATAAAAAAAATTAAAAGATTTTGTCGGTGATTAAATAATGAAAATGAATCATAAATACATACAACTTTACAAGTACCAAGGAAGTAGTATTTGAAGATAGGTACTTAGAACTAAAATAAGATAAATTACTCTGGAATTTGATTTCGAATCACGTTTTCATATTGATTTTATTAGTTTTCTAAGACTTAAGGGTATGTCTTACTTAAAAAAATAGGTTGGAGTTTAGTGCTAAACGGTATAGCTTTCACAATTTTCCGAATATTTCAATGAAATAAGCGATCATCGATTGGAAAAATTTTAGGTAATATACTTTTGCAGCTTTTAAGAAAAAAATTTGTGTGCCTAAAAACTGCTAGACAAATGGAAAAATTATAAAATTTAGAAAAGTCTTTACGAAAATAATTGTGAAATTCGAAAAATGAAATTTTGTTTCTAGTAACATCATATCTTAAAATAGATTTCGGGTTTTTTAATTTTTTTAATTATTCCAAAAAGAAAATTGTCAAAACTATGAACAATAAAGGAAATTAACATAGTTGTATGAATGCTCTGTTGGATAGAACCTCATAAGTATAAAAGATAAAAAAGTTAAATTTACTTTCATACAAAGCCAATAAATATGTGCAATTATTTTTTTTTATTTTTACACTAATTTTTTACTAACAAAAAGTGAAAAAAAGTAAATTTTTTCAAATATTTTGAGCATTTCTCAGGGAACTTGAGAATTATACAGGGTGAGCCATCTAGTGGTTTCTTTTTAAATCATAGGTTATTTTGACACTGACAGCTGTTTCCCACTCGAAATGTTGACAGAAAGTCAATATCATACTTCTGCGGAAAAAAATGAGTCGAACACTTGAACAACGTTGAGAAATATTGGAAACTTATTTTCAAAGTAAGTGCGGTGTAGCCCAAACAGTGCGTTTTTTGAAAAGAAGTTTTGGCCCAAAATGAAGCACCCACCGCGCCTGCAGTACGCAAGTTTGTACAAAAAGTTCATTAAACTGGTAAGCTAGTGAACTACACTCATGGTCCCCGTCGTCGTACAGTGCTGTAGCCGAGAGTGTGAGAATCAATTCACGAACATCAACTCACCATTGATCTTAACATTTCACTCACTAGCCTAAGGAGAATTCCGTATAAATATCTCGGATTATTCGCCTGGAGTGACAGAAGGCACTGCTGCGAAGACAGCCGAGGCAGCCACTTAAACGACGTTGTGTTCCATAATTAATGGAACTGTTTGCTCTTAATAATAAGGCTTTAATACATGGACAAAATTTAATTTTGTTCATTCTATTACTTTTTAAAAAGAAACTAGTATTTGGCCTACCCTTTATTTTTTAATTTTTGTAAATATTTTTTTAATCAAAGATTCATATATCCTGAAACGGAAGCCGTTTTAAGAAAATGAAAAAAAAATTATGTAACGTAAATTAAAATGCAATTACTAAATATAACAGTGTTTGTAAGAAAAGGACTGGCAATACAATTCTCACACATTTTTTTTTTTTATTTTGTTTAAAAATTAATAGTACTAGAGAAAAATGTTTTCAACCATAAAATTTATTTTTAAATGACTAAAACAATTCCTTAAGTAGTTGGAGCTAAAAACAGGGTGCCATATTATTTGTCAAGCAAATATAAGTTTATGCAAAAACAAAATTATAATTCTTTATAGCGGATTTTTTTAAATAAGTTTTTATATACAAATTTTTTTAAAAAATTAAATTTTCAAAAAAAAATACTGAACCGTTTTTAAGATATCGAATTTGTTGAAAGTTTTTAGAAGCTTCTCTATGAAAAAATTCCATTAAAATCCGTTATGCTGATAACTAGAAATTCAAAATTGGAAAAATTGATTCTATGGTAGGTACAGTCAGTAGTATATTAATTCTTAAACTTTTTTTATTGAATTATAAATGTATCGTAAAAATTTATTGAAAGAAAATATTTTTTTTAGTAAAAGTTCCGCTAAGACAGCACTGGTAAACGAATGTGTCCAAACCAACCATCAGCTAGATTTTGATGAGGTAGAAATTCTGCAAACGGAGAGACATTTTTGCCTTAGAAACTCTACACATCCTTAAAAAAAAACAATGATATGAATAGAAAACAAGACACTTAAAACATCTCCACAGTCTACTGCTCTCTTGTAACAGTGAAGAAATTTTAAATTTTGAATTAAGAATAAAACAAGACTGATCTTCGTATCAGAAGTGCAGCATTTTAAATTTCCAATTTTAAAATTAATTGATTTTATTGTTTCAAAAGAAATTTTAACGCTTTTTAAACTAGATAAATAATTTATTTTATTTTATTCTATATGTAAGTTTTTCAAAATTTCGATCATTTTATTTTTTCTTTGTAAACGAATTTCTTAAAGTGTGTTTGTAATTTATTGTTTCAGGGGAACCTGAAGAGGACAGCAACCCCTGTCGAAACGTGCGTCGTCGGGAGAAGTAAATGAAATTAACCTAGTTTCATTGCCCATCAAGTGACTTAAACAGCCGAAGAGGAACCAGATTCTTTAAAAAAAAAAATTATTTCAACTTGGTCAAATAAAAATAATTTGAAAAATATTTTCATCAAAATTCAAGGTGGGGTTTTCGAGAAAAATACGATTTTCCAACACCATTTTTTGCCAATTTAATGATTTTTATTTTTACACAAAATACATTTTATACTTACATCTTGTAGATTGTATTAAAAAACTTTTAACTGTCAAGTTTTAAAAAAGTTTTAAATTCAAAACATTTTTTTGAACATTTTAACTAAACTATCCAAACTTTTGGGGAGCTTAAGTCTACAAAAAACGATCAAAATTGGTTGTACCGTTTTTAAGAAAATCAAAAACAAACAAAAATGGTTGATGGGTAAATAACCATTTTTCGGAAATTTTGTTCAAGCATTGCCTAGCTCTAAATAAATGAAATTTTGTGATTTTTTTTTTATAAATTTGTAGAGTAGTTTTTGAGGGAAAGGTATTTTATAAAATTTCGAAATTAGAAACTTTTTTTACGAGCTGCTACGATGTTTTACATTGTGTTCATATTTGATTAAGAAATCACATGAATTGAGGGAGTTATTTAAGTCTTTCAAAATATTAATTTGATATTTTTAAACATTTTGTCTTATAAAACCAATTTAAAAAAATCTTAGTCTCTTCAATATAAGAGCAAGTTAATGCCACCCAGTTGTGCATATTGTTTATTTATTATACCGGAAACAATATACAAATATGAGCATAAGTTTTAAAAATGATAAATGATGCAATACTGAACCTACCTACACTCAGCTCTCACAGTTATGGTAGACAGTAAAAATAAAAGAAGACAAACTAACTTTGAATATTTAATCAGAAATTTTCTTAAAATATAAACAAAATCGAATGTGTTCATCAAATTTTATATTTAGTCAGTAAAATGCAAAAGTTCAAAAATGCATTAATTTCAATTCGAATTTGTTTAGATAAACAAAAAAAAACAGAAGATCAAAAGATCTTTAGATAGAAGTGTGAGAAATTTATAGATAACCATTTAACTCACTCAAAAAAAAAAGCAACCAGAAATTATCATCTCTCAATTAAAATTAATTTAAAAGTTCTTAATGTCAATAATCCACTTACTGGCAGTTGAGAAGAAAAACAAAACCATTAAAAAAGATACATTTCTGAGAAAAAAAAGTAACTTCTGGCGGAGTTTATGTTTTATGTCCAGAACGAAAGACTGACGTCCATCATCATTTAATTCAAAATCAGCAACCTCAGGAGTACGAGTATTTGAGTGTTTTTCTTTTAATTTGTTCTGTCACAGTTCCAACACTAAGAACTAGTTCGAAGATTGTTGTTTTGAGTTCAATAGACAAGGTGATAAAATATTCAGATGTATGTTGATGGTTTTCTTAGAAGCCGCCGTTCGGGATTATAAAGATAGATATGTAAGAGCTCCTGTGAGTTTCCGGTGGCTGTTACTGCATGTGGCAATTGCAAAAGAAAACGCGAGGGAATAAGATATGTTTGACCTGATAGTTTGAAACAAGTCTTAAGCGTTAATGAATCATGAGATATGTATGAAGTACATTATCTACATGTATGAAGATCACTATCTGTACTAAATCAAACAATATAATTGAATTTATGTTGCGATAAGGAAATTAATTAAGATAAAAACTTCATTTCCATCTGGTTGTGTTATGTTTTTCTTTTGGAGAGTTTTAGACAAGTGTGAAAGATTCATCTAGAGGTAGCAATCTGTTCAAAAACATGTCTCTTTCGATCAGTTGTAATCTTTAAGGCCTAAGAAATCACATTAATAAATACAATAATAATAATAACGTATCTCTTTAAGTCCTTCAAAAGTTAAAATCAATTAAATTGCCACATTAACAAAAATAAAATGTCTAAGGTCAAGTTGGTTGATTGATGAGCTTGGTGTGAGTTATCAGCTCCATTTAGTCAAGCACTTAATTCAAATATGTCATCACACTCTTTTTGATGCTTTTAAAATTTTAAGGAGGGTTCAATGACTGGAGATGCAGCATTCGTTAAATGAGTAAAAACTCATTAACAATGGGTTTAATGCTCTCAAAGCAGTAGCCCATTCAAGTGGTTACATTAATTTGGAAGAAGAAAAGCAAGGGTGCAGACAAGATGGGATTAATATCAGAAGCAAAATAAGACCCCGCATTTGAATTAATGATTGTAATTTAGAGCCAAGGGCATACATTGTTAAGTATTATAAATAAAATGACAATTTTAGAGACCAACAAAAATCTAGATTTTACTTTCTTCAATAGGATTAACTTCTGATGCATATAGAAAAAAAACAGGATGTTAATTCCACTTCTATTCCCACGATTCTACTAAACTATGGAAAAGGTTTTAATTCCCGACTTTTACATTAAAAAAAAGAAATGTTCCAGAAATGGTAAAGTGACGTTTAGAAGTTTTAAGAAATCGTTTTAACTTATGAACCTGGTTTAGCTAAATAGCAGTTATCAAACGTGCCTAGGAAGACATTTTGATTTACGAGTGAGTGAAATGTTGCCTTCAATCCAGAACTTAAAGTTAAATTGCTTCTAAGCCCCCTTTATTAATTTGGATGGAAGTAATTAAGTTTTGTCGAAACTAGATCTAGCTTCGGTTTATATTTGGAACTTTAATTAAAAATTTATTAGTATTAGTCAGTTTTTACTTGCGACTTATATAGTTACTATAAGGCAAGTTATGCATTTGCAAAAAAAAATCGAACTCGAGATTTGATCAAAGTTGACATTACGATGATAGCGAAGACCAAAAAAGTGGGTCTCGCAATTCTGTCTGTCTGTCTGTTCGACTACAGCTGAACGGCTCGGCCGATTTTCTTTAAACTTGGTAGATATAGGTTTAATTTTTTTTCCCCCCGGATGTTTTTTTATTTGGTTTTTAAGACCAAAAATAACGGTACCTGCCATATGATTTTTTTTCGAGATTTTATAAATATTTTTTTTTCAAAAACTGTCGCAGATTTTTTTTTTTTTAAATTTATAAAATTTCATTTAATTAAACCTAGGTAATGAATGAAAAAAAAAAATCCAAAAAATTATCATTTTTGGTACCCCCCTTGGAACCATTTTTTTTTTGTTTTTGATTTTCTCAAAAACGGTACGACCGATTTTGATCATTTTTTTATGTTAAGGCTCCCCGGCAGTTTCAATGTTATTGTGTATTCAAATTTTCAAAAACTCAATATTTCGAAAACCCCATGCTCGATTTTTCTAAAACTTGATAAATAAAAGTTTCTTAAAATAATCTACAAGATATGAGAAAAAAAAATTTATTTTACCTAAAAATAACGGTACCCTCCATACAAATGATTAAAAATGGTTTTCGAAAATCGTATTTTTCTTGAAAACGGTTCCAAAAATTTTGCTTAAATTTTTTTTCTTTCGATTAATTTTTAAGATCTATAATTTAATAAGAAATATTTTGAAAACAAGATATTACTGACTGTACCTACCATAGAACGATTTTTTTTAAATTTTGAATTTCGCATTATCGGCATAACGGATTTTAATAATTTTTTTGAGAGAGAAGCTTCTAAAAAGTATAAAAACATTGCATTTCAAAAATTTATGAAAAATACTTTTTTTTTTAATTTTGCAAAAAAAAATCTATTTTTTTTTTGAAAATTCAATATTTCAAAAAGGCTCAATATTTTTCTTGGAAATTTAAGTTTTATTCGAACAATAATAAAAACATTAAATTGGCGTACCAAAATTTTTTCTTAAAAATGTTTTAAAAAATTTTTATAAAAAAGCTTATTTTTTTAAGAAACCACTACAAAGACTTATAATTTTCGTTCTTGCGTAAACTAATATTTGCTTGAATCACTTGGCATCCTATTTTTACCTCCAACTATTAAAGAAGTTGTTTTGGTCATTTAAAAAAATAATTTTATGCTTATGACCAGTTTTTCTCTAATAACATCCACTTTTGAAATTCTTAGTCTATTACATAGGAGCAAGTTCGTGCGACCCAGTCGTGCATTTTATTTGTTTTTTCATTTCTAAGCTTTTCCTTAAAGCGCGGACTAAAATTAATTAGAAGTATTTTAAATCTTGGTTTATTGAATCTCAGGTCTATAATATATTTCATATTGGTTAAACACTCCTTTTTACACACATTTTCGTGCATCTGTTTTTAGCCTTTTGTCAGTTTCATCTTTCATATTTAAGCAAACATTTATTAATAAAAGTTGCACAAAATTTTAAACATATCTCTTTTAAGGAATAAGAACAGTCATTTAGTTGCGATACTTTGTCTAACTTTTTCATAACTTTAATTATGTACGTTAAACAACTTTTCTATCAAATGTTATTTTTGCTTCGCACTGTATTTAAACAGTTGAGAGTTGAATAACCTTCAATTTTACAGGTAAAAAACTCATACACTACCACACAACAAACAAAATAAAAATGAATGCAAACAACTTCAAAACAAATAATGTTTTGCTTAAAAACGTACATTTAAAAAAGTTTGTATATAGATTTAATTGTTTAAATGTTCTTTACATTATTTAAGATGGAACAGAAGTACAAGGTGAAGGCAAAAACTGTATTATAAGGGTATTCATAACCCCTTGATTGCGCGTATAATATTCAACAAAAAAGAGCATGGCATAAGAAGAGATGCTAGCAGACCTGATCAGCTCGAGGACAATCGTTCTGCTGAAAATATCGCAGATGTGGCTGAAGATGCCACAGAGGACCCTGGAGTATCAAGCATGTGCCATGCAATTGGGCATCAATAGGCGGGCTTTACAAAGATTTTTGGTAAAGACTTGAAGATGTTCCCTTCCAAAGTGCAGACTGCATCAGCTGTTAGTTGTTGACTGTCAAGCGCGTGAAAGCTTCGCTCAAGCCATCCTGAATCTTGAACACAAGGGAAGCAACTTTTCATTGAAAATCATCTGTGGATATGTGAATGAGCTAAATTATCGCTTCTGGACTTCTGGTCCTTGAAAATCCACGTATACCCTAAGAGCAATTTCATCCACTCAAAGATACTGCCTGGGTTTTGTTTACACTGGCGGTGTTATTGAACCATATTTTTTAGAAAACGACACAGGCCAGACGACTACTTACTGTCGACGACGAGCGCTACAGATCCATGCTTAAAGACTTTTTTTTCCTCAATTCGATGAATTGGGACTGAAGAACATGTTCCAAAAAGATGAATCAACTGCGCAAACTTTACGAACCCCAACCGAAATTCTGAAAGCTGCATTTCCGGGTCGCCTGCAATATTGGTCGATTTAACTGTTCCTATGGTCTATGTAGACAAGCCTTAGACTTTTGAAGCCCTTAAAAAGAATACTCGTTAGAAATGCAAGGACTTATATCTTTGTATTTATAACCTATAGTATTATCATGGAGCGTTATTTTGTATTGCGAACGCTAGCCTGGTGGTGGCGCAGAAATTAGCGCACGCTTTTACAGTGGAGAGTAGGATAACATACAAAACAAGTAGTAAAAAAGAGAATATTTTATTATTAAATTTAGCAGACAAATCTAGCAATTGCAGTCCCTAGCCTCAAGATGTCGCCACAATCTTTCGTCTTCTTGATAGTACTATAAGTTTTATATAAAAAGCTTATATAAACCGAAGTTCTGGCAAAAACATAAGTTGGCCCTGAATAGTCATCAATTCTGACGGTAGTTACTTAGCCGATATCACTTTCTCGACTTAAATGAAAAAATGGTAGAACCAAACAAAATTACAGCCAAAGAATACTTGGTGACAACTTTGCGCTACCTTTTACATAGGTTCTGATATAACCAAATCCTAATAACGTGCTGCAATGATGGTAAAACCATCAAGAAATTTATGGAAATAGTTGGCACCAATAAAAATAAGGCAAAGTTAATCAACAAAAAATTTGATTTGCTGGAAAATGGCGGTAGTCGGCCTCATAAACTAACGTTAAAAATAGTATTTACATTAACATTAAACAAAATTGAGCGAATTATTTGAAGAAAACTTTTTCATAACTTTGTTATACCCATATTTCCTCACCACCTAATCTACTGCACTGCATATCAATATTAATTATTATGCACAGCGGCAGTTTGGTGTTAGACTTAATGTGACACAATGATTCAGTGGTCAAGCCAAGTTCCAGAATGCAAATCAGTAGGTCAAAGCTGTAAGCACACTTCCAAACGCGACCGTCGTCGTTTTCTTTAAAACTAAAATATACGTGTAACAACTTTAAAAATAATTAGTGAAAAAAATTTTAGAATCGAAAAATTCTCAATTAAATATTAGTTCCATTAAGAATGGATTGAAAAGATTGCGAATTACATTAAAATATGAGTCAGTAGAAATTGATCGTCGCAATTCTAAAAGAAAAAGAATTCAGAAGCACCAAGTGCAGGCAAGAAAAATTAAGCGTAATGCCACGGAAGAGTGACAAAAAATAAGTTTAAATAACGAATCAGGGTTCAATTATCGTCTTTGGCAGACAAAACAACTATTAACAAGTGTTAACACAACTGATCGCATGATCCCCCTGACTCCTATTAGACGAAATGCTTCCTTAATTGTGGCAATTAATTAACATAAAATAGTGTGGCAAGAAAAGTAGAATGGTAGCCCTTGTCACAATGGTTAGTGCGTTGGAATGTCATGTAGGAGGTCTTGGTGCCTCTTGCAAGAAGTTAAAAAATCCTTTAAGAGTATATCTTGTCATGAAAAGTGCTGCTCATTAGCCGTTCAGATTCGGCAGAAATTTGTTGGTCCCCTCCATTCCCAGTAACATGCACATAGTCATGGTTCTCTTCCAGCTGTTGCACCACCAAATTTATTATTAATTCAAAGAATACGGTTAAGAGTCCTCTGTACTCAAATATATAAAAATCCAGGTTTAAATAGGAATATACACACAGTCCCTGTTTAAAGCATATTTATTACTGTCTTCATTTAAAGGCAAATAAGATTTAAAATAACTTTAAATTCCAATTAAAAGCTTAATTAAATAAGACGAAAATCTAGCCATAATTAAGGCGAGTAACTTCGCAAACATAAGCAAAAAAAATAAATAGAATAAAAAAATTATAATTTTAACATTTTATTTGTAAAACAAAATGATTAAAATCGTTTAAAACAAAAATGAGTAACACAACAAATTTGGATCCACCCGAACAAATCCTCTTAACAAATTTAGCAAATTTAAATTTTTAATATAAACAAATACTGATTTATATATATTCTTTTATTTATAAGAAAGTAATAAAAAAAACATGTATAATTCTTTTGTTTTCAAAAAATTCCAATATCTACTTCACACAAATATTTATTTTATTGATTTAAAAAAAAAATTAAAATTCTTTTTACTCTTTTGAAAAACATATTAAAGTTTTCTTTAACTATAAAAAAAAACATTGAGTGTGATTTATTATGCAAAGTACTAAATTGAAAAAAAAAAAGAAATAAAAGCACTCATTCAAACTTCAAAGCCTGATTGTTCTCGCAGGTACAACAACGAATCCAATAAACCCCAAAAACAGATGTTTTACTTAGAAGCAAAAAAAAAAACACCACACTTGCATTGAATCCTCTTTTCATCAAGCTCACAATATCTAGATAAGATAAACAGATAAAACGCTTTATGTGTGGTTGATAAACAAAACGGCACACATAAATTATAACACAAAAAAATCATCCAGTAATTAGATTCATTTGAATTAAAACTAACCAGCACTTCCATGTGCGGCAAAAGCAAAAGTATCTATAAACAAAAAAAGGCAAAAAGAAAGTGCTATGGCTCTAAATCACCCGCGCTGCCCAAATTCAATTAAATGGGTCCAAAAACGTGACATACATTTTTTGCCGCATTTATCGTCTTAAATGAGCACCCACAACCACCCAACACACATACACACACACAGAAAACCATTGCAATGCATTTTTGTATCCCTTTCGTTTGAGGAAAATTATTTGTATCCGATAGAAAAGAGTTGACTAATTTATCAAGGAAGCCCTTAACACACTTGTCACTGTTTTGTTTGGAAAAGCAGCACGCGACAAAGTCGAGAAGGCCAAACGAGAAGTAGTTAGCAGAAGACGGTATTATGATGCCAAATAAAAAACATCTACGCAACCCGCTCACATTGAATGCCGATTAGATACTGAATTTAAATACTTCTCTGTTAACCGTTCAAACGTTCATCATACAACAGCAGTTCCAGTGCTCCCCATTAAGATACAACCACTCAGACATGCTTCAGCTCCAACAAATGCCAAAGGAAATGGTTCGATTGCCCACAATTATTATGGTTGTGCCGTTGCCGTTGCCCGTGGAGCTTAAGTTAGAGATACATTCTCACTTCCAGCAAGTAGTTTTTTTTACTTTAAGTACGAAACTTAATTCTTTTTCAAAATTGCAACCCCAGCTAAAAATGCAATCTTTTAGGTTTGTTTATACTCTCCGATTTGAGGGGGCTACTTTACGTCTTCATTGCAAAGAGATTATAAGGAATAGACTGGAATTTAAGGTGTAAACTTCAAGTGAGAATGAAATGGATCGCAGGTGGGAGTTTTGCAATCAATATCCAAAATAGTAATGAACACAATTAGCCTCTGCAGACATGAATGGTAAAAATCATGCGTCCAACGCTGTAAACATTGAATGAATGTAGGTATATCCAACTGAGATATATTTTTCGTTCTAGATTTAAGTGTATTGCAAAAGATGAACTTTGGATAAATATAAAATTAATTTTAATAGATTTATTGTTTATTTATATTGTCTGACAGAGAATCGGTAGCAGACAATGAAATAATTTGAAATGCAGAACTTTTGTTCTAATGCCATAAAACTTTTGACTAAATAGAAAGTTCACTATTGCATTGGAAATTTCAATGTCAAAGAAAAGTCGATTTCACTTTCAATTAAAAATGTCAATGTCAATTAAAATATAATTTGAATTATGTACATCAGATTTTCTAAATTGTTCACTTTTATTTTGGATTTTGAATGAATTTTCTATAAATCACATGATGCCTTTCAAATTATGCACCTGATTAGTTTAGATAAGAAATTTAAACACAACTTAGACGGGTATGTATCATTTTCGGTACAAGTGTGACTTAGGAAAACAGGTGATGTACGAACGGGACATCTGTGAAGTATTGCATATTTTTTAATTTTTTTTTTCAAATTTCAATAATAATATTTGACAGAAGGACTGTCAAAATGTTTTGTTTGGAATTGTTTTCGGGTGTTATACCGAGATGACTATTCACCTGAGAGCGGCCAATGACAGACGAATGAACGAACATTCGTGCATTTTGACATTTCGTTTACATAAGGCGTTTTTCTTTTTTAACTCTGAGCAGAGCACTCAGCACAGCTTGAGCCTTGAGCATGTCGAGTACGCTTTGAGCAGAGTTCGATCAGAGCTTTCCGATTTATTTATAAAACACACTGGAGCACTGAACTCTCAAAGGCGTCGATCTCCATTTTTATTTGTTTGTTTTTTTTTTTTTCGCAGAATGTCTGTCATATCACACGAAAAAAAATGAAGTTAGCCGCGTTCAGCTTTTTACTCCATTTGATCGGTTATTTTATTCTAGAGCGCGCTTCGAGCTAACTCTGATTGAAAAAAGAAAAACAATCTGAGGGCTATAAGAAACACAGATGTTTTTTTTTTTTGAAAAACGCCGATAGCATTTTTTGTAGTACCCCTTGCCATTATGGCTAATGCATTGGACTGTCATGAACAAGGTCTTGGGTTTGATTTCCAGCCAATCTAAAAAAGTTTTTCAGTAGTGTACTGCCTCTTGCGAGGAACTGACAAATCCTCTAAGAGTATCTCTTGTCATCAGAAGAACTCATATACCGTTCAGAATCGACAAAAAATTGTAAGTCTTTTCCATTCCTGGTAACACGCACACATGTATGGATGAGAGTTGTAAGTCACTAGGTTTAGGCTCTTTACGAGCTGTTATGGCCTCCTATTAATTTATTTAGCAAGTTTTTTTTTGTCTGTAGTGAATGACAAACAAAAACAAGAACGATATTGAGGTAAGTCGCTCGCGAATAATTCATTCGTTGCAGTGTGGATGGTATGTGGAACCTAAATAGAGTTTGACAGTTCGTAACAATCTACATTGCATTCCATGACAACTAATTTATTTTCTCAAATTTCCCTTATTTTAGCAAAAAAAAAGGAAATTTAATCATCTTAACATTAATAGATATAATACTCGTAAAACATTATAAATGTAAATGTTTTAAATCCTTTTTGTTGTTTTAATCGCCGGTCGTTGGTCACGCTTGTGGGAATAGTCCTTAAATTTTACGTTGTTCACTTACTAGTAATAACGATTTTTTGTTGAGTAAATTAAATGAATTCATATATTACAAAATAAGTACATCGACGATATTTTTTGTCGCTTAGTTAATTGACATATTTATTTAAATAACGCATTACTTGATTCATGATTTATTCATTAAGTCAATGAATTTAATTCATTGAATATATAAAACATTATATAAATAAGAATAATTTAGTCAACTAAAAACATAAAATAAAGTGTCTCTTTCATTTGAACACTGTGTATAGAAAAAGCGATAAAATAATGTCAGGAAATGTTAGGACAGTATTCAAGAAAAACAAAAGTTTCCGTCATTAATTTGTCTCCTAACAGTTGGAGGGCTCTGTTCTGGATTCTTTATGAGAGTTATATTCAAATTTTCAGTTGATGTTTGCTTTAAAGATGTTAGATTTTTTGGCTAAGTTGAATATATGATGATTCTAAAATAGATTGTCAGTAATATACATGCAGGCAGTGGAAAACTTTTCAGTTTCTTTGATGCAAGTGCTTGGTTTAGAAGTATTATATTCCACGACGTTGGTAATACCTAATTGTATAATGATGTCGCTACTATATCCGGTAAGAGATCGTCTATAAAGATTATAAAAAGTGTCGGAGGCAAAACAGAGCCCTGCGGTACACCAGTATTTAGTTTTGGAATGTCAGGCATAAGACCCACCAGAATAACTCAAATTGATCGATAAGTGAGGTTATTTCTAATCCAAGGAAGAGGCTCATCGATACCAAATGTAAGCGTTTTAGATAAACGAAGTTCGTGAAAAATTCTATCAAATGATTTAGAAGTATGAAGTTCAATTATCTTTTCGTTCTGCAAAATAATGTAAGGAAGAGTTTCACTTTTTGGTGAGATATACAATCCGGTCATTAAAATGCTTTCATCAAGATATTTTTAAAGCTATTTGTCGATCAAAGTTTCTGTGATCTTGGAAAAATGGTACGTAAATTGAAATTGGTCATTAGATATCATCGCCTTTTTTGGGGTGAATTCCATTTCCTTTCTACTCGGAAAGAGTCAGGAAGAGTAGGACAGATGGAGGGTGAACTGGTGAGCATTCCCAGCGAAGCAGGTATCACGGGTGAACTGAATGTGGGGAGGAATGTAAGTGGCTACTTAGAGCGAGAAAAAGCGATAAAACAAGAAAATACATGAATCACTCGAACGGTTTTTAAAAGATGGGAATGAATGCATGTTAGCTCTGCTTCCTATCAGTTTTATCGCTCTGTTCAGAATTCTATCCAATAAATGGAGAAAAGTTTGTGCTACACTTCCTCAAAGATGTGAGTTATACTCGAGTTTTGGACGTATAAACGAATTATAAATTGTAGCCAGATCAGATAAGTTTAAAAATTTCTTACATCGACAAAGAAATCCTAAGCATTGGCGGTCTGAAGAATCTGGTCATTCCAACGAAGATCGTCATTGGCACACATACCGGTTGCTGAGGGCTTTTTGATTTCTTCGATGCAAGTGCAAGCACAATGGCATAAGGGTACATTTAGATTTAACGACAAGCGAAAATTTTGAGTTTTCGATCAATTAACCTCCACACGATTTTTTAAACCCCATTTAACAATGCTGTAAAGATCGGAGATTAATAAGCTTATCATGCGATAACATTACAATTCCACTTCCGAAGGAGATAGATGTGAAATTGAGAATGAGTATGAGAAGCTGATAGTAGATTCGTTGGCAATACAATGAAGTGGATTAGATTCATTCACACCATCGATGCCGGTGTATCGCTCCAGCTCTTATTATTGATTATGTACAAACATTTTACCGTACCGACAGCGTATTGATACGATATGAGCATAAGGCCAGATTCACACTATAGTGCCTATACCAACTACATTTCCATACGTTAAAATATTCTTACACATGAAGCAATGAGCACATCCACACTATCGATACCGGATACGCTCTCGAACCGCTCATTGCTTCTTGTGTTAGCATTTATCGTAGCGAGAGCGTATTAAGATCTGAACAACAATTCGAATCTGGCCTTATAGTTTGAAATAGAAACAAGGTTTTGCCTATTTATTGGAATTCAATGAGATGTAGTCATCTTCTATCATGTTTGATACAAATACAATATAATATACTTTTATTGATGAAGACTTCTACTATTGAGGAAGACTACCATACGAAGTTGTCAATAATGATTAAGTGAAATCAATCGCGGCTTAAAATCTGAGACGAATATTATAACACAATTCAATAAGAAGCCAAGGTTGAATTGAATGGTTTTAAGTTTAGAGCAGGTACTTCACGGATACTTTCAAAACTAAAGTTCAACCCACTTAAAAATAAAAAACATCTTAAGACATCACAGCGATCAAGATCATGAATCATAACTAGGTTTATGTAAAGCCTCTGTTTTCGCTCCCAGCTATTTTTTATTCGCAGAAATCTAGCGAAATTATATTAAAAAAAACTCTTATTTTAATAAATTAATTATATTTTAATAACAATAAATTAAATAAATTTATAATATTAATTTAAATAATTTAATTTAGTATAACGCAAAATTTGTTCGACTAGTAAACGCATATAAGTCACAATTATTTTAAGATAAAAGTTTCAGCAAATTATTATATTTAGGGTTACCATGTTTGACCATTTTGGAAATAAAAATAATGGTTTAAAAATTTTAACAAGCATATTATTTAGAGTATCTCAAACTGTGTCGAACATGATGTATAGTTAGATAATACGAGTGAGTGGGAAACCGAACTAATTGCATCTTGTTTTCTTAATGTTTATGCATTTTTAAGTTTAGTAGGAGTATCTCAATCTCAAGACCCACATGGCATTTTCAACACACAATAGGTTTGAATAAGATTTGACGGACAAAACAAGATACAAAAACAAATAAACTTGTTTTTGATTGTTTATTTGCGTAGAAATTAACTAACAGATGGATTGTAACATCTTTCAGATGTCAGATTTTATTAGTAAAAGCCTTTTAGAGATGACGAGTCTTATTATCGTTCGATTTAATCGTAAATCAATCTTAAATATTGAACTTGGCTGGAATGGGTTTGGTCGCTCTGACTGGGTGCTATCATTCCCACACAGAGGCGATAGCGGCGAATAAATAAAATCACATCCTACATAGAATTTCCTTTGAGTTGGATGTTAGATTCGATTAGAATTTGTTTGATTACCGCAAAGGCTACATAGGATTGACAACGACTTTAATTAATTTGTGAAATGTGAAACAGTCAGCCTTGCGATTTCGAGAGAGAATATTTTGTGTGTTTTTTTGTTTGCTATGTTTTTGAGGGAATGTTAACATGATGCCCCACTCATAGATACACTTCGACTTTTATGGGCATTGTAATTCATGCAATTTCCATTCTCAGCATCCAACGAAGGCCTTATTTACTAATTTATTTGCATTTAAATATAAATTTATTGAGAAGCATTATTATAATTTACAATGTTATTAAAACAGTGGTTATTTGAGTAATGAGGTCCAAGCCTTAAAGGTACTTGTTTTTGTCAACTGAGGTGCGAATAGCAAACAAATCGATGGAATCAGGCGTAGGATGAAGTTAATGACAGATAAAAACACATTAATTAAGGTTGTTTGTTAACAATAATAAATCAGCAGTAATTTATTAAAAAAGTTTGAAAATAAGACCAATAGTGGAAGTCGCTGGAAATTAGGAAGTGTTTGTATTATTTTAGCTTAATATGGGCAATTTGAAAGTTAGTAAACAAATTTGTTTGAGTGTGTAGGAAATATACATAAGCGCCAATTGGATTTCCATTTACATTTCTCTATAAATTCAATTTACCTATGAACCTAAGATCAAACCTTACCTAAAAATATTGCCTTTAAATATTCATCTCTATCTTTGTTTATACATATGTACGGATGATATGCACTCCAAAACCTCAGAACCGATTGAGTTGTAGAACTTTAGGCAATTGTACGTTTCGACACGAGAATTTTCTTTGAGTTTTGGTTAAAAGAATTCCAGCAGTTTTCCAAAAAGTTCCACTTATGTGCTCAAAGTACCCGAAAAGTTGCTTTATTTGTTTGTAGGTTCGGGTAAATCTTAGTACCAAAAGGTCCGACTGTAATTTTTTTGTATTTGAAACGTTATTCTTTGCGGATAGCATATATTCTTAAAAAAATCAATAAGATGTTCAAAAGATGAACTTAAAGGATGGCTTTGCGGTTAGATATTTTCTAAAATTGAGCTATTTAAAATAAGAATTGGAAAAAAGTGTTCAATATTAAAAAAAAAATTAAATTGTATTTAGATGGACTTACAAGATGACTCAAGGGCTAAATATTTTTGAAAATTAACTTATCTATTTGGTAAAACAAGGTTAACAAAAAGTTTTGACATTGACAGTTTGATAAAATTCCTTCGCACTGAAACTTAAAAGTTGGTGAATTGCAATTGAGGATGACCTTAGGCCTTATTTTAAAAAATTCATCTATTTATAGAGTGAGATGTATTATTTGATGGAAAGGTGGTTCCGTTGCGGGGACGTACAAGCAGAATTGTCCGGCGAGTAGACTTATGAATTTTTACCAAAAAGCAAATAACTCTCTAGGGCGTCTCCTGTATCACTATTCAAACAATAAATTCTCCAGTGAGTTGCTAACTCAAAAATGCACAGTTTAAGTTGACTTCAGATTCATGCCAAACTCTAAAACGTGAAAAAATGTGTTTCGTTACAAAATTGGAAAAAAGAGCAACAACTGCATTTGAAGGCGAATTTAGGTTTAACGGGATCTACTAGCATAAGATAAACAATTCGAAAGTTTTCTTCTTTCCATAAACTATTTTAGGTCTTTTATTACGATTGAAGAACAACGGTTTGAGAAAAAGAAATCTTTTATTTCCAACATTATTGAACCAATGTTGCTAATAAATAAACAAGAATAAATGCGAATAGCTATCAATTTTATTTTATCTATACAAACTTGGGTAAAGCCTTTCACATGTTGTCTCATAGTTCTTTTTAGAGGAATCTATTTTGACTCAATCAATCCGAACTCTTGCGTGGCTCAAGGTAGCCACTTTGATCCACTACTCTTTAAAATATTAAATTACGTCTCTGGGAAAAAACGTCTGAAATTTATCGTTATTATGGTTTACAATTTTTTTCCAAAAACTGGATATTGATGGTACTTTACCATATAAACATTTAACTGATATTGATAATTTTTTTGTATCCAAAAGCTTTTTAAAAATTTAAATTTTGTGTATTTATGTTAAATATTCAAAAATTATATTTTTTTAATTTAAAAAAAAAACTTTAATTATTTTGAACTCAATATTTAGAAAATTATGTACCTGCTCGATTTTTTTAAACTTGACAATTAATAAAAAACAATCTACAAGATGTTAAAAAAAAATTGATTTTTTTATCCAAAAATAATGTAACCCACCATACAAATGTTACAAGATGGTTTTCGAAAGTCGTATTTTTCTCGAAAACGGCGCCTAGAATGTTTAGAACAGTTTATTCTGTTTCGCTTGAATTTTACGATACGTGTGGCAATCTTAAGGTACAAGGTGACAACGAAAGAACAAAGTATGTTATGGATATGCCTTATGTTACGGATAAATCTCGACAAAAACTGCTGACTCCCTAAATTTTTGCAGAAGGAAATTATCACTAGGGTATTGGTAAATACTTCGGCGTCTGCATAGTATTACTAAATGGTGCAAAATTCTTTGTGCGTTTAAGGGAAAGCAAATACAAAAAACACAAGGATACAAAGCACTGTGGTCTAGAAAAAGCACAAGATTTTTTTCCGAAGCTTCATTTTCTTGTTTATTAAAGGAAGTCACTCTATCGTAATTTCTTTGCAATTTCCCATAATTCGTTAACTGTGCCCTTTTCGATGAAGTCTGCATCAGTCACTGAAGCGGTAATTTGGCCCCTGCTCTTGTGCCTGTCCTGTTGGTGTCCATTCAAGGGAATTTCCGCCCAAAAAACAATTGAAAACTAAACAATTTATATCTACAAGTGTATGACAATTTCTGAACAAAAAAAATATGTCTGCCTAAGGAAAGAGTTCGCTTACGGAAGGTGACCGCAAAGGGAGATTTCACTGTATGTAGATTTGAATTTATTCACTTGATGGACGATTATTACTCTTAAAATTGTGACCACCTACTCAAAATTTTGGTAATATCTTCCAAATATTTTAAACTTCAACAAAAGTGTAAACCTTGACTGACATTTTGACACTGACAGATCGTTAAAGTTTAAATGGTGCGTTTGTATTTAAATACAATTTTTTCTTAAAAAAAACCGATTTGTAGATACGTTTCAGTTTTGAAAATGTCTCTTTATTTCTAACTGGCTTTTAAAATCGGTTATTTCTTTTAAGACTTTATTTAATGTTGTTTCTTTTTATAAACTAAAATTTAGTATTTTTTAACAAAATTTAATCAGATTTTATGATAACATTTATGTATATAAAAAAACGCACCCAAGAAAATAATTTTAAATATACAAAAAAAATTAAATGGATGGATCGCACGCACTTGCTCTTATGTAAATTTTAAAAATGAATGTTACTAGAGAAAAATACTCATAACCATCAAATTCACCTTTTAAATGACTAAAACAACTCCTTTAGTAGTGGGAGCTAAAAACAGGGTGTCTTGTGATTTCTCAAGCAAATATAAGTTTTTGAAAGAACAAAAATTATAAATGGTTTTAGCGTTTTTTTAATGAGTTTTTATATAAAAAATATTTAAGACACAGTTTTGAACGCCAACTGCACATTTTTATTAGTTTCAAAAAAAAATTCAAAAAATATTTGTTTAAGTTTTGAAATGCAATATATTTAAATATTTTTAGAGACATATGTACGTTATTGCGATAGTGAGAAATTCAAAATTGGAACAAATTGTCGTATGGTAGGTACAGTCAGTAATATCTTGATTTGAAATTTTTTTTATTGAATTATAGATCGTAAAAACTAATTAAAAGAAAAAAAAATTCTAGATGCTGTTTTCGAGAAAAATAACTTTTTCCAAAACCATTTTTCAACATTTGTATGGTGGTTATAATTATTTTTAGATAAAATTAATTTCTTTTTCTCATGTCTTGTAGATAGTACTAAACAACTTTTAATTGTTAAGTTTTAAAAATTGTTGAACATATGGGGGAGATTTTTTAAAAAAATCCAAAAAAATATGTTGGGAAAATTTTAATGCACAAAACAAAATCGGTTGTAGCATTTTTGAGTGAATCAAAATCAAAAAAAAAACTCTGAGAGGAGTGCAATTAAAACCTAACTTTAGATTAATTAAAGTTTGTGATTGTTTTTAAAACATGTAGAACTATTTTTTAGAAAAAAAAATGTTTTTATAAAATTTGTAAAAAAAATCGTATGGGTACCGTTATTTTTGGTCTTAGAAAAGAAAAAAAAATGCCGTCTATCAAGTTTAAAGAAAATCGGCCGAGCCCTTTAGGCTGTAGTCGAAGAGACAGATAGATAGATAGATAGAAAGATAAACAGACAGAATTTCGAGACCCGCTTTTTTCCTCTTCCCTATCATCGTAATATCAAGTTCGATCAAAATCTTGAGTTAGATTTTTTTACGAATGTATAATTTGCCATATAGTATCTATATGTTGCAGGTAAAAAACCATAATGGAAGGTTTTACTCTTTTCAAAAGAAACACCAGTCACTGTATTTTTGGATGCAAAATTCTTGTGTTAACTTACCCACACTTGTCTGTCAATAACACAAATCAAATAAAAAAATATTATATTATATTATAGTTTGGGCGACCCTAATCTTTTATGTTTGTGTGGATGTGTTCAATGTCCGAAACCTGCTATCAGATCAATTTGTCTTCATTTTCCACAAGTGACACATGAAAAATAACTCGCGTGCATACTTTAGAATAGATATAATCGCATGCTGCATATAATACTGGTTCCATGATGACACATTTTTCTACACCACCGGAACGGAACGCAACGCCATCCATGTTGATAAAATCTGCGATCACTTGTAATGAACTTGTTTAATAGGTTGGTAGGCATGTTTAGACGTTGTTTATTGATTTGCCTTCATTTAAATGACCAGCTATATGTTTTTGTTTTTGTTGTTTTATGAAAAACTCGTATATGAACGGTTGATAGTAATTTCCGGGTTTTGGGATGTCCTATTAAAATTACCAATTTCAGTTTTATTTGAATTACGTGCTTGAGTTTACGAAATTCTAAAAAGATTAATCGCCTCCTTAACAAGCATTCTTTCAAGTGTAACGAACAAAACTGGCATTAAGCAGTTCGTTGGAGATTTCGTCGTTCACTAATTTATTCGCGCATCGCATGTCACTTACATCACATTTTAGCCGCATGCTGGTTTCGTGACAACATTATGTACGTCATCTGAAATATAAAACCTGCCTACAGACAACTATACAACCAGTTTGTTTTCTTCATTTTAATCACAATAAGCTTTTAACGCCTAAAGAAAACAAACACGACAATTTAACCTGGATTGCGAAAGAAAATGCGTCTGGATTTTTGTCTGACATAAGGCAGACATTTTTCCTTCTAAATATATACACTCGAATTGCGCTGCTATGTACGCCCACTTGTTTAAAATTCGATCGAAGGTAAAGTAATTTTTTTATTTTTTAAATATATGTTTTGTTATTTGGAAAATTCAAAAAGTTTTTTTTTTAAATAATTTTGTTGCTTGCATTATTGGTATTTAAATAATGCATAAGCCCCTTTCACTAAGTTTTTTTTTTATACCGAAAGTAAGCTATATGATGGTAATCATGTCTGGTGTGTGGGGGCGTTAGTTTTGTTGTGCAAAACTTGTCCTTTGACCAGCAGACGGCTGGCTTGGCTGGTGCAATTTTCGAGGACATTTCGATGGAGTGTGGGCTCATTGTGAATGAGAGATTTACTTGGTTTCGATTGGTATCAATGAAGCCATTATTAATACAATGAGTTCGACACCAACACAACACCATCTGTGCATCGTGGTCGTTAAAAATGCCTGTCATTTCGTTTTGACATTTTTATGAATGAACAGTAAGTTTTTTTTGTCTCATGTGCCATTGATGTTTGTTGGTTTTTAAAAAAACCTTGGAATAATTGAAGAGCTTTAAACATAATAAAATAACGTTGATTGAGCTTGTGAAACTTTTATCTTAAAACTAAAAGAAAAACGTTTGTTTTTATTTTATAGGAAAAAAGTTACGTATACGCCATAGTGTCTGGGGGGAATCTTAAAGTCAATTAAAAAATTGTTTGTAAGGTCATGTTCGGATTACGATTTTATGTCTCATATAAAACGTATAAGATTTGTATAGTTAAAAAAGCGTATGAAGTTGTTCACACCGAGAAGTCTACGTGGTACATTTAAGAGTTCGTGTATTTTTTTTCTCGTTGACTGAACGAACTAAATACGTTATGAAAAATCTCACATGGATTTTGATAAAAACAGCCTGAGATAAGTTTGCGTAATCCAAATAAATTGAGTCGTGCGACTTCTGGTGTAGAACCACTTCAACACTTACCCCCAGTTTCACATTGAAATTTTATATTTAGGTTCTGCTTAAGCTGAACTAATGCTTAAATTTGAAGTTCAATTTATCCGGTTTCATAATGTTATCAAGTAAGGTGGGCAATTTTTACATAGTTGCTAAGTTTGTGTGAAGTTGTTGGTCCGTAGCTTTCCCAAAATCATTCCTTGTCTTCTCTTTCTCACTCTAAAGCAAGAAACTCACAAGACAAAGAATTTTTTGTTGTTGTTGACAATCGGAGCAAGTTTGTTTTGTATCTAAGAATCGTTCTGACCTGCGGCACGCACAAAATTTATTTAAATGGACGACTGGGTCGCACGAACTTGCTCTTATATGTATTTAAGAAACTTAGAATATTGCAAATAGATGTTAATAGAGAAAAATTTTCATAAGATTAAAATTCAGTTTTTAATTTACTAAAACATCTTATTTACTAGTTGGAGCTTAGAACAGAATGCCATGTTATTTCTTAAACAAGTATTAATCAATGAAGGGTAAACATTGAAAAATTTAAAGTTTTTGAGATTTCGAACTAAAAAAATGTATCTATTTATTTTTATTTGTAAAAGTCCAAAAATAGATTTTTTTTTAAGTTTTAATATGCAATGCCTTTTAAGCTTTTCTATAGCAAATTCCATTTACATCCATTATGCCGATAATGAGAAAATTAAACATAAAAAATAAAATGCACGACTGGGTCGCACGAACTTGCTCCTATGTAATCGACTAGGAATTTTAAAAACGAATGTTATTAAAGAAAACTGTTCATACGGATAAAATGAATCTTTTAAATTCTTTTAGTAGTAAGAGATAAAAACAGAATTCAGAATATGAATTTATGCAGGAACAAAAATTATAAGTCGTTGTAGTGGTTCCTTAAAAAAATAAGCTTTTTTGTACAAAATTTTTAAAACATTTTTAAGAAAAAATTTTGGTACGCCATCCTTAAGTTTTTATTATTGTACGAATAAAAGTCTAATTTCCAAAAAAATATTAAGCCGTTCTTGAGATATCGAATTTTTCAAAAAAAAAAATTACTTTTTTTTCTAAAAATTGAAAAAATATTTTTTCTTAAGTTTTTAAATGCAATGTTTATTAAACTTCTTAGGAGCTTCTTTATACAAAATTTCGTTAAAATCCGTTATGCCGATAATGAGAAATTCAAAATTCGAAAAAATCGTTCTATGGTAGGTACAGTCAGTAATATCTAGATTTAAAGTTTTTTTTATTAAATTATAGATCGTAAGGATTAATCAAAAGAAAAAAAATTTTAGCAAAATTCTCGGAACCGTTTTCGAGAAAAATACGATTTTCGAAAACCATTTTTTAAAATTTGTATGGAAGGTACAAATCTCAAATCTCAAATCTTGTAGATTATGTTAAGAAACTTTTATTTGTCAAGTTTAAAAAAAATCGAGCATGGGGTTTTCGAAATATTGAGTTTCCAAAAAAAAAATTTGAATTTTTTTTTTAAATATCCAAAAAATAAAAACTTGAAAATTTGAATATGCAATAATATTCAAACTTTGGAGGAGCTTTGGCATAAAAAATAATAATTTAAATCGGCTGTACCGTTTTCGAGAAAATCAAAAACAAAAAAAAAATGGACCCAGGGGGCTACCAAAAATAACAATTTTTTGGAAAATTTTTTTCAACCATTAGCTAGTTTTAACCAAATGAAATTTTTCAAATTTTTTTTAAAAAATTCTGTGAGACAGTTTTTAAGAAAAAAAAAATATTTATAAAATTTCGAAAAAAAAATCGTATGGCAGGTACCGTTATTTTTGGTCTTAAAAAGAACAGAAAAAAACGTCCGGGGGAAAAAATTAAAACCCATATCTACCGAGTTTGAAGAAAATCGGCCGAGCCGTTTAGGCTGTAGTCGAACCGACAGACAGACAGACAGGCAGACAGAATTGCGAGACCTACTTTTTTGGTCTTCGCTAGCATCGTAATGTCAACTTTGATCAAAATCTCGAGTTTGATTTTTTTTACGAATGCATAACTTGCCTTATAGTACCTATAAGTCGCAAGTAAAAATTGGTTACTGCGAGTATTGTGTTAATTTACAAGATTTTTTTTTCATTAATTGAAAGATCGTAAAAATTAAACAAAACAGAATAAAATGTATCCAAAGTCAAGAAGCAGTTTTCGAGATAAGATTTTCGAAAACTAATTTTTTTTTAAATTTGTTTAAAGGAATAGTTTTTCTAACTACATCTTGAAAATAGTGTTTAAAACTTTTAATTGTCAAGTTCTATAAAATCGAGCATATGTTTTTCGAAATATTGAGTTTTCAAAAAGACAACTTTTTTTTAACTTTTTTCTTATAAAAATTCAATAAAATATTTATGAATATTTAAATAGACAACAGGAGTACAGTTCAGACTTTTTATCAAAATCAGCTCTCCCGCTTTTGGGGAAACCAAACCTCTTGAAACTTTTGAAAATGATCTCTTATGTGAAACTTCTAATCAATTTCACTATGTTGACGACTCTACTCTGAGCTTTTTATTTTCGTTCTTAATTTCACGTCCATATCTTTCGGAAGTGGAATTGCAACGGAACCCTATTAAAGCATTGCAAAATGGGGTATACAAAATCGTGTGCAGTTTATTGCTTCGAAAACTCAATTCTGTAGCTAGTAGTTGAATCAAAATGTTACCCCAACGCCATTGTTATTTACATACTCTTGAATGTAAGAAGCCAAACAAAGTTCAATATTTCGTATGTGTATCAACGACGATCTTCGTTGGAATGACCGCATCCTCAAGACCGCCAAGAACGCTGCTAAATGTTTAGGATTTCTTTATTGGTGTAATAAATTTTCCCCACCCTCTGATATGTCTAAAATTTATGGAGCCTACACTTCTCTACATTTGCTGAACACAGTCAATAACAGAGGTTTAAAACTGATAGACGACATGGAATCATCTCTTGAACACCGTCCGAACCTTTCATGAATTTCCTTATTTTACAAGCAATGCTCACTCGAAGTAGCCAGATGCATTTATCTCGTTAATCAGTTCACCAATGGTGACTATTTCGCTAGGAATGCTCTTCAGTTCACCTTCAAGCCTAATTTTCGAAACGAATTTTTATGTACATAAGAAATAATAAAAAAAAAAATAGGATGCCAATTTAAATTATTTAATAATATACATTTAGAAACAATTTTAAAAAGCAATCGTTCAACCGTTTTAAAAAATTGAATTTTTATTTTTGAATTCAAAAAAATACTTTTTCGAAAATCTGTATGCTCAATATTATTTCAAATTCAAAAGACCTCTTGTATACAAATTTCGATCGAAATCAGTGGATCCGTTAATGACAAAGTCGAAAATCAAAAACCGGTTCTATGGCAGGTATTATTAAAAACATTTTTTCTTAAAATTTTGTTGACCAAAATATAGACAATGGCTGCAATTGAACACATAATTTTTTAATCAAAATATGTAGTTGTAACCGTTTTCGAGATAAATAACAAACCTTTAGTTTTGGAACTTTAAAAAAACTCAGTACCTCCTCTTTCACCGAAGACTCTTATGTGCCAAATTTGAAGAAAATCACTTCTGCGGTGTAGGTTGTAGGTCGTGGTACAGACATACATTTCTTGTTTTCTATCAGCAAAAATTAAATGGAAGTTCGGATGGCACGAAATTGGTCTTGTGATTCAAATCTGTAAGATTGTTAGACATTGAAGGTGTATGGTGACGGATCAATTATGTACAGAAGTATGACAAAATTCTAAAGTGCTAGAGTTAAAAACCGTGTTTTATTACAGAAAATGATCCGTATCATCCCTTGAAAATAAAACGGTACTGATACTTATGTTAGAGCTATGTAGAGCCTGCATTTTCGTGCGATTCCTTAGAGTAGAACTTCAGTTTTTTGTTCTAGCTTATCTAGGTTGGGGAGCTGCCATGAAAATTATTTTGATATTTTCAAAACAGCTTAACCGGTTTGAATTGCACTACTTCGTATTTGTATTAATTGATTCGTTAATTTCGTTCGTCTTTATTTTGCACAAAGGTACTTTTAAATGGAAAAATTATATTTAATTCTTAAATCTTAAAGAAATTATATAGAGAAAAAAGTTCCCGATTTCCCGTTTTATATATTTAAGCTCGTGCGACTCATTCGTGCACATATATTTTCTAAACACAAACCAGCGACACATACAATTTAACTATCAAGTATCAATAAAGTGCTAACAAATTAAAAGCACAACGAAAAATAAAACACATTTGTATTCATTGTCCGTTGACTGATGTAAACTGCTTACAAAGTCAACAGTAAAACTTAATCTTATATCAAAATTACAACAGAACTGACCTCAAAACCAGAATACAATAACAACAGTAAAATGTATCTTTCTCAAACACAAATTATATGAATTCATGCTCTCAATAATTTAAACAATAATAACAACATTTACAACATTAAATGAAGCACGATTTGAATTTTTTACAACAGAATAGCCAAGTATTGTGATTTGTTTCTTTCTCATTTAAGAGACATTACCACTTACCCTCTATTATAATTAGTTGGTAATTATTTAAAAAAATATAAAAAAAAAATACAAGATAAAATTAAAAATTAGGAATAAAATTTTGAAAGCAGTGAAAAGAGAAAAAAAAAGTAAATCTTTCTTCATATAATATTCTACGACGCACGCTTGATTAAAAATTATTTACATCAAGACCAGAAAATCAAAAAAAAAAATTATAAAAAAACAAGAGATGGTCACACTTACCGGCACGGAATACTTCGCCACATCCATCGCAACGTGATGCAAATTGAGCATCGTAGCAATTGCCACAGTAGATTTTATCGGCTTTAGCACCGAATTGCTTATCAACTAATGATATGCGACATTTATTGCACAAGAAGCATGCCTCGTGCCAATGCTTGTCTTTGTAGGAAAGATCCTGTAAATTGAAATTTTCAGATTAATTACTTTGGTTTTTTATTAAAATAAAAATCAATTAAATTTATTGTACTAGCCTTCGAGTCAATTCCAATGATCTTGCTACACTCTTCGCAAGTGTTAGCGAACACATTTTCGTAGCACTTAATACAGTAGGGATGATCATCGCGGATCACATACCGCTGTCCGGTTAAGCTTTCATCACATTGCCAGCAACAGAAATGGCCAGAATGCCAATCCTTGTTCATTGCCTTTGTATATTCCCCACTGAAAATTAACTAAAAAGAAAAAAAATAATTTTATAAAATTTGAAATACAATTTCATCTTATTTTTGAATAAACAAATCAAATAATGTTGTGATAGTTTTGAATTTGAAAGTGATGAAAATATATAGCATGTATGTTTTTTTTTTTTTTTTTAATAATTTGTAACATAAGTACCTTTAGTTTAGTCGAGGGGCGTAACGTGTCGTTGGTGAAATATATTTCTTGTTTTCCAATGTGTTTTCATTGTTTTTAAACATTATGATGAGTTTCTTTTTGATTATTTTAATTTGGTTGTTAAAGAGGAATGTTGGAAGTTTTGAATTGTGCATGAGTTGAAGTTTGTTTTAATTAAGAGCATGATTTTTTGAGAAAGTAGATATTACTCCTGCTTAGTAAATTGAGACCTGATATGCTTTGGTTCTAAGGTTCACGAAAACAACATTTTATGTTTTCAAAATAAAGGAATTCTTTCAATTTGGGAAATTATAGTACAAGATGACGGAAAAGTTGTCACCTTCGCGAAAGTGTAACATTTTTGAAGTAAAACTTCTTTTCTGGCGTTGGGGGTACAAAATTTTCTATGGAGCTGTCAGTGACATGTCAAAACGTCACGCTACAACGACATGCTTCCTACAATTATTTTGTATATATTAATTATAGGAATAAATATGTGGTTGTGAATATTGTATCTATGCTAATCCGAAATTTCGAAATGCATTTTATTTTGTACACAAACCTGGAACCCATGCGACATCTAGTTGTAAGTAATGAGTACATTTGACATTTGAGTAAAGTGGTGGTTAGGAAATAAGGTATGTCAACCTTCTGTAGTTTATATAATCTTAATCACAATTAATTCTGACGTTGGTTTTTACAGAGGCTTTGTTTGAGAGAAAAGAAGTTTTACTTCTAGAGCGCGTACGTCAGTACACACATTCTTTTTTTTTTTAAGATTTGTAACAAAAGTAAAATAAAAATAATTATAGACGCGAAACTTTTAAAAAAAATAAAAAATACGAGTAATTAAGGGTGAGAGACAGAGATGACGAAAGAGAGCGTCGCAAAAGAAATGTTTACAACAATACAAAATTTGCAAAAAAAAAACAATCACCCCTATTACAGAATTCGGCGAATGAGCTAAAGCGACAGTTTTAACTAATTTCCAAAATTTTTCTATTACTAAATCTGACGAATGAAAGTTGAACGAACGCGCTAACAATCCCTGCACCACCGAAATTTTGTTCAACTTATAAGGTATTACTTGTTAAAGAAATCATCAAACTACTTGTTTCAAAATACTGTACACAATCATCATCAATTTAGCTTTTGTTCACTTGTTTATATTTTAAGTTTTTCTCTAAATTATTTATGTTCATTCAATAAAAGTTGTTTCATTAGTTCGGAACTAGTTGTTATTATATTTCCTAATTCCCACTGCAATATTACTGAATTCTCAATCCATTCGTACTCCATACAATTTCTATCATTTTACATTCGCACCAATTTCGAGACGAATCTGAAGTGAATTTTTGATTAAACGAAAAAAAAAAAGAAAATAAACAATGGAAAACACAAAAATATAAGTCAAAAGCTTATTATACTGAATGTTAAAGTGTTTGTTTAAAAAATTTTAATAGAAAACGGACAACTATCAACGCAACCGGAGAGCCAGAAATCAAAAAAAAAAAAAAAAAAAACAGAGCACACGGTTGGTATTGAACCGTCCCCCTCCAAGTACTAACCACTCAAACCAATGCTTGATTTCGTTAATCGATAGCGATACCATTATCAAAGTCTAGGCCGGTTGACTAAATGTCTGTAGCTGACAGTGTCGATACGAAAGTTCATAAATGATAAGGTAATTTTAGGAATCGACAATGTAGTCCATCCGGAGAATTTCATAATTAAGTTTTACAGCGGATGGGAAAGGTCAACGGATCGTGATAACTCACCGGGAGTGAAATTCTGCGAATTCTGTAATCGACATGAATAGTTCGAAAACCATATTGCTAAGATTATATTACACTTAACACCTCCTCCTAACCTATCCCACTGACCAAATCCTCACTTAGAAAGAAGTTATACGTATATTAAAGGCTAGAAGCATAGTACAAACTTACTTCAACTGTATATTAAAAGTACTTTTTACTAGATATGTGAAATAAGAACCAAAAACAAGAAAACTGGTACCAGTTGTTTTTAAAAAAAATTATAAAGAGAAAAAACTCAAATCAAATATTTTATGGAAGAAAGTGTAACAAAAAAAATAAAATTGTAACATTGTGACAACACTGGTTTTCACTATAATTTTGGCAAGTTATGGGAAATGTCAATTCTACTTTGACATTTGTGAAGTAAACATATACAAAACAAACGTCAAGAATATATGAATCGTTATTCTTTCGATTTTTTGTGGAATAATTTTTCTGTGGTGTTTGCGCAGCGGGAAACATTAAAAAGTTTAGGGACTCGCCACGAATAGTATGGAACACCACGCCATGCTACGGCCCTAGAGCAGCAGCTCCGTTTAGAATATCACAGACGACCCAGGATTATTGACCATACATAGACGTCCTGTCCAATCGACATCAATCAGCTGGTCCTTACAGAGAATTTTGGTAAGAAAAACTTGAAGATGTCCACTAACAAAGTGGAGACTGTGTTTCAGCTGTAAGCTGTTTACAGTCAAGCGCTTGTAACCTACGCTTAAACCATCCACAATATAGACCACGAAGGAGGCATTTTGAAGTCCTCAAAGAGAATATCCGTCAAGAATGCGAGGACCTATCGCCGGAAGTTTTGGCAAAAGTGATGCGAAATGCCATAAATCAGGCCCGATGGTTATTAATTCTAGCTGCGTCTACATGGCCGATATCATTTTCTCGATTTAATGGAAACAAATTTGAGGCATCAAATACACATAATCTAAAAACAGCACCAACGTCTTTTCATTCATAAACAAATTAACAGCCAAAGAACATAGGGTGAGAAATTTTGCGCCATCTTATATTTTATATCAAAAAAATATAGTACACTTAATCAGTACTAAAATTGGTGAGTTTCCTCCTTTTTATTTGGGTTTAAATTATCGTAGAAAAAAATGATAAAAACTTTCAGGTTGAACGCCTCGGCTCGAAGTTAGGTTTTAGCTCAAAAATTGAGTTTTCAAACATTTTTAGAATCAATTTTAGGCACTATCAACTTATTAGAGACATTTCGAACTGGTATACGAAACTTCTTTTTGATTTTTAGTACGAAACTTCTTTTTGATTTTTAGTACGAATTAAGCTCCAAGTGGATTTGAAATGCTTTCTTCTCTGCCGAACTCCAGCATAATATAACGCTACGCACCAAGCTGAAAATCTTTGAATCTAGCGTACTATGTGTCATGCTGTGCCCTGTGAAACCTGAAAATGCTCTGCCGACTTTTATCAATCGTTTTCTTCGATACATTCTCATAAGAAATGTTGAGCTGCGGAGTAGAACTCCTCAGAAAAGAGTGGATCTTGATATTAGGAAAAGAAAATTGCTATGGATTGCCCAACTTAATTATTCGCGCAACTTAAGTAACATGCCGCAACAATTGGAGGGAATCTGTTGCTGCACTAGGCTCCAGGAGTAAAATTGCTGCTGCGAAAACAACAGGGACCAGACTACATACACGTTATTTTAATTTTTTATTCCAAATTTTGAAGAAATTGTCACAAAATTTAAGTCCAGTTGGAATGATTTAAAATATAATTGAATCGGTCATTTCAAAAACCTCATAAGTTATTCAATTAGAATTTTTCAGGAATCAATAAAAACTGTTTCATGCACAAACAAATGAGTTTTAAACGACTATTTTATGTTTAATTAAGTATTTTAGTGGTAAAAAAATTAATTAAGCATAAAAAAGTCGTTTAAAACTCATTTGTTTGTGCATGAAACAGTTTTTATTGAATCCTGAAAAATTCTAATTGAATGACTTATGAGGTTTTTGAAATAACCGATTCAATTTTAGAGTGATGCTTTGTAAAAAAAATTTTTTTTTTTTTTTAAGTTTAATTTAATTTTTAATTAATGTCAAAAATATAGGAAGGATATTTGTGAAGTATGGAATTCAAAATGGGATCAGACAAGGCTGTATATTGAAACCGATACTGTTCCTGTTGATGATAAGCACTGTGTTGAATGCAGGTTCATAAAATGGAGGAATTCAGTAGACCCTGAAACCACAATTCACAGACGAAATTTTCTTACTCTCTCAAGGGATCATGTATCTCCATAAGCGGACAACAAGTGTCGAGAAAGAATGAAGCGGAAATTGGAGCAAAAGATCAATAAAAAACAAACCTAAACGAATGAGGAAGATTGAAATAGCCTCATCTATTCAAGTGGATAGTTTTGGACAACCGGTACAGATTGTAGCGAATTTTTAATATTTTGGGAATAATGTTTCTACTGGAATGCTGGAACCGAACTAGACAATCGAAACGGGAAAACAAACCGTTCGGAAAGCTTTCCAAAATATGGAGAAATAACTATATTAACTTAAATATAAAGCTGAGACTGTTTCACTCAAATATTTAATTCGTAGTTCTTTATGGATGCAGCAATTGGCAAGTTACATCTTCTGTCACATGAAAAGACAGTTGCAAACGTTTGTGAATAAATAAAAATAAAAAATATCTTGAGGATTTTCTGGCCCAACCGTATCTCCAATGAAGATCTTTATTTTTTTTTGTCGTCCTTTTCGCACAGAAGAAATACTGTGCCAGTTGTTTTTCTGCTTCTATTATATTGACTTATCAATAAGTCAATATATTCCACCTTTACTTCTTCTTACTTTAACTTTTGTGCACCTGTTTCAAGCCTCAACATTTTTTTTTGTTCCTTGGAAAGGTTTTCATTTTTCTAGCCAATCCTGTAAATGAATGAACTTACAGAATTTTGGAAACCAAATTTTGGTACGTACAGAATTATGAACTCAACCCACCGATTTGCTTCAAATTTTGTACATGGTAATACTAATTCTTAGATCAGAAGTTCGAATTCATTTTTTCTCGAAAACGACTGTAATAATTTTTATTAAATTTCGCATCTGTAATATGTTTACTGATTTGAATAAAACTGTAATTCTAGTTGCGAAAATTCATATAACTGAAAAAGAATTTTGAAGTGTTTTTGGTCTGAGAAATGTTTCTTAGTTTTTTTTTATTCCGCTATAATTTCTAAATGACTACATCAATTTTGTTCAAATTTTGATCAGATTTATACTTAATGGTGGATATAATATAACATAACATATTTTTGCAACAAAAAACAAACAGTTTTCAGATTTTAGAACAAATTATTTTTTTAGTACTTTTGACTTATTCACATTTTTTCCGTTACAATACGATGGTATGAATTTCCCCATACTTTTGGCCTATAGTGCTTGCTTGGCTACATTTGATCCTTGCTCCGCAATCCAGTTATACATGTATTTTGTATTTTTTAGATTTTGAGTCTAAAACATTAAACAAATAAGTACTACTGAATTGCACGAACTAGGTCTTGTGGATCAAGGCTTTCAGGTTGTTTATACTATCGCATTGTTACCCAAATATGTGAAGAAAAAGCAAAAGTAATAAAAAATAATTGTTCTTAAAATTTTCTCACAAACAAATATTTTTTTTTTGTTTCGAAAATATGCCATGCAATTAAATATAATTAAAACTTCACCATGTTACAAATTTGTATATTTTCTGAAGAATGGTCTGGAGACTCTAGAAACGTCACAGTTGCGACTACACAAAAAAAAGTACCTAAAGCTCACGTTAAGAATATAAACTTTTTAGAACAGAAATGTCACTAAATCAGTAAAAAATTAATTAACTAAATACCTGCATTGTATGAAATTATAATTCTCACTTATAATAGGATTATACTTAGTGTAAGGTAAAAATTACGTTATACTGCAATTCAAGAGTGTGTACAGTAATTCCGTCATTATTTAAAATAACAAAATCGTGTTAAATTAAGTTATTCGAGGAATTTAGTATAAATAAATCATCTAGCATTGAATCTTTAACTGACAAATATAATGCGTTTTTCAATATCTCGTATGAACTACAAGTTTGCGGTATTGGTGAATGTATTTTAAGGATATTTTAAAGTTAAAATCTATTACAAACAAAAAGATATAAAATAAAACTAAATTTCATTTCACGCTTAAAAAAAATTGCATCGGCTACGAAATTCTATAGTATAGTAAAATTCTTGACGGATTTACAAGTTTTTTCTTCTTAATTTTGCACATATTTTTTTTGTCAGATTATCTTTGCAATAAGCAAGGTTTCTTTACAAAAATATACTCTTGTGAAGCCAATTTATTTGTATAATTATCAGCCTCGTTAAATGTTTACACAGTATGGCCTTTCAAAGTTAAATAAACACAAAACATCAGAACTCAAAATCAAGCAACTCAAAATATCCCACAATATTTTACGGAGTAATCGCACTTTTCGTAAAGTACATATGGTTTTGAAAACAAATCCTCACCAGAAAAAAAAACCTCTACAATTCCGGCTTATTAACTCTAAATATATAAATATACTGTCCGTTGCATAACAACTTCACACTGACTCTCTCTCTATCTCTCTTTTGAGTATATGCTTCCAAAATTGGCAACCAGAAATAATTGATCCAAAAATAACGAAACACAACTTAATGTCCTCATTTAGGCATCATTCCATTGAAGAAGGACAAACAATTGAATTTTTTTATAGAAAACAAGAACATTCTCTTTCATCTTATTTGATGAACGACATCGAAAACGACACGTACCCCCTCTCGGTATCTTCAGCGGTTTGATCGACTTCAGTTATTTGAATTTCCGAAGCTTCAATCTGATCATCACGGCGTTTCGATGACTTTTTCACTTTACGCGACTTCTTAACTTCCGAAACCGTATGCATTACTTCCACATCAGCCATTTTTAATTGAATTTAATTAAAATGTTAAAATGGAAATGAATTGATTTCAAATTCAAATTGAACACCAAAAACAATAAAAATCAGAAGAATGTCTCAAGAAAGCGAAGAAAATTTAGAAGCCGAATAATTGCAAACGCGAATTTTTTTTTTAACGAACGATTTAAACTTCCCCGAGTCAAAATATGAACTGTGGAAAACTATCTCAGCTTTTCCTCAAATGCATTTGAATAAAATATTGTTTTGGTATTCAGATTCGGAGGATGGTAGTGACGGAAGGCAGCAGTAGCACCAGAAGCGGTGTCGGTGGCGGAGATGGTGGCGAGTTTTCTCTAGATTTTCCTTCTTTTTGAATATTTTTCAATTAAGAACAAACACAAAATGTCTATATTTTTTTTTGTTCAATATAATTATAAAAATATCTCAAACGCACATAAAGATACAAAAAAGCAAGAGACGACCAACAGAGCAGAGAGAGAGCAGACACAGAGCTGCTCCAAAAAGATCGGTGCGTTTCCCTTGCGAGATACTCAAATCCGAGAGAGCTTGTGTTATTCATAGAATCTCAGCGAAAAGTGTATTTTTTTGTGAGACAAATCATGTGGAGCGAGCCACCCCTTCTCCACCGATTTACAACAAACATCACTACGCGCTACAACCAGCAGCTGCGGAAATGTAAGAACTTGTTGAAAAAGGTGGCTAGCCTAAGTAGTTTGAGATGTGTGGGCTTATTATTGACATTAGGACGAAATAATCGTTTTCGCTGAGGTCAGAATGTTAACACGAAATGCAAATCCATAGCAAAAGCTGTCTGCGATCACTCACACCTGTCTAGTGTTGTATTAGGTACTGGAAGCCATTTCTCTCATTTCAAGGTGGCACAGAGAACCAATTTCACATTAAGATACTCGTCACAAATTTATTACCGCATATACATAAATGTATCTCAGAGATACAATAATTTGAAATTTATTTTTTTTACCTAAGATGTTTATTTTACTTTTTTCTTTTTTAATTTGTTTTCACGTTTTGTGCACACGACCCGCCAATTGGCCAAAAAATGGTATTAATGGGAAAAGTGAGAAATAACAACGCGCGGTACGCATCTAGAAAATTTTGGATTGTTCATCTGCTGGGGGTAGAAAAAAAATAGATCGATTTTGAATGAAAGCAAAAAAAATCTAATTGTGGTAAAAAAAAGTATTCGCGCAATACCACGAACCACGACGGGTGGCACTTTAATTATTATGCTGCGGTGGTATGGGTTAATGGTTAGCATTTTTGCAAATACATAAATAAAATTTCGAACTTTATATTGAATTCCAATTCAACATATGGTTTCTGATTTTACATCGAGGTGGAGGTCTATTCGCTTTGTTACAATTTTCATAGATTTATCCATCCGAGTGAAGTCAGCTGTGAGTCAGAAATTTGTTCAGAATTATTGACCCACGTATATTTAGGTCAGGAGAAATGCATTGCAAAGCGACTAATTGGTTGCATGCGAGATGCGGATTGCAGAAGTGTGCTGATATCGGTCTAATTTTAGAATTGTGATGCCACACCAGATCTTTAGTTCTGGTGGGATGCAAATGCATCTCCACATGAAAAACAGACTTTGCAAGGCAGCCTCCCTTTGATTTCGTTACGGTTGCATGAAAATGCAGTCTGGCAGGTTGCATGTCATTAGAGATATTGGAATATATTTTTTTTTTTAAATCTTATCTTGAGGTATTGTTTGCCAAAAAAATATTAAAACTCTGTGAAGCCAAACAGTCACAGATATTTACATGTGAACTGATGGTCTTGAGATGTCTCATTCGAGTTAGAGCACAAACGCAAAGGTTTACATATTATTTAGCAACAAAATGAATATAATATATGTTTTGACACTTAGGGATAAATTGTTGTTTCATGGTCAGTTGCATATTTTTTATTTTTTGATTTATGTTTTTCTTCTCATTTGTTGTTGTTGTGATGCATTTTGTTCAGTGTTTCTGGGGCAGTTGAGATAATTTTTGTTTATGCTAAATGAAGGTTTTTTTTTTTGTTTGAAAATGATAAATAGCATATTTTTAAAACGAGCCCTGAATTTTCGAATTTTAAAGAAACTGACGACAAGTCATCAAATTTCAAGGAAGATGGATGTTTTTGCATGTTTTTTTTTTTCAAAAAATTGTTTTCTCGTTTTTAGCTTGTGATATACCTAAATATGTGTATGTGTAAATGTGTGTAGGATCTATTTGGCAAGTTATCCATTCGTATAAGAAACCGAACTCGAGATTTTGATCAGACTTGACATTACGATGATAAAGAAGACTAAAATAAAATACACGATTGGATCGCACGTACTTGATCTTATGTAAAAGTACTTTGAAATTTTTAAATATAAAAACATGGATTTAATTTGGTAAAAATGTTCAAGTGCATAAAGTTACAGTCTTATTTCTAGAAAAGTATCATATGATCTTATGGAAACAAAGTTTAAAAATCGTTTTATTATTAAATTAACTTTGTATTTAAGAAATTTCTTCAAAATTGTTTTTCAAACGAATTTGAGATATAAAATTAAATATTTAATAATAGAGTTTAGGAAATAATTTCAAAAACTAATCATTCACACGTTTTCAAGATATTGATTTTTCAAATATTTTTTTTTCTTTTTTAAAACACAACAAATATTTGTTCGAATATTTTTATATACCTACAATAATATTTTAAATTCAAAGGAGCTCAAAAATTAAAAAAAAAGGTTCTATGAAAGGTACCGTTTTTTTTGTTTTATATTATACGCTCACTCAAGAGGTTATGAATACCCTTATAATGTCAAACACAGTGCGTCCATTGGGATAGTAGGACAGGATTAGAAAGGAGATACCGATGCACATTGGTTTTGAATGTATGCACACCGCAATTAGTGGGCAATATTGAGCAGTGTAAAGTATTCCACATTCGTGCAGTGCGGCTAAAAACAGAATATCTGTACTTGACAGTATGTCCGAAATCGTGCTCGAGGGTACATTGATGAGCATTCCAAGAAGTACGGGTATTACGTTCGAATTGTTTGAAGGGAAGAATGCAACTGGTTATCACACTACAGCACTGTTTATGAAAATAGAGGTAAAATAATGATAGACATGAAACATTGCGGCGGTGCTCGAGAGATTCAAATGTTTCCGTGGTAATTCTATCACCTATCATTTTGAAAGCTCTTTTTTTAATTCTATCCAAGAGACTCGAGTTGGTTATTGGAGCTCCTGCCCAAATATGGGAATTATACTCAAGTTTTGGACGAATATAGGCTATATAGATTACAACCAGATCAGAAGGGGTAAAAAACTTTTCGCATCGGTGGAGAAAACCTAAACACTTAGCAGCGCTTTTGTGTGTTCAGTCTCCTCGATGCCAGTGCCACCCATAGAAAGTGGCATTGAAGGAGACATACGCTTTAGCTTAGTAAACAGCATTGAGTTTTTGAAGCATTAAATTCTACACGGTTTTTGATTTCCCATTGGACAATACAGTCAAGATCAGAATTTAATGAGCTAATCATACGCTGCTGTTACCATTGGAAGTCCACATCCGAACGACAAGGATGTGAATCTAAAAACGAATATCAAAAGCTGAGGGTACTGTCGTCAGCGAAACAATTAAGTGGATTAGAAGTTTCAGAAAAAGATCATTTATGAATATAAGTAAGAGTGTGGGAGACAAAACGGAGCCCTGGGGCACACCAGCGTATATTTTGTGGATACCAGATTTGAAGTCGTCTAATTCTACTTGTAGTGAACGGTCCGAAAGGTAATTTATAATCCAACGAAGAAGAGATTCATGAATACCAAATGCACGCAGCTCGATGCCAAACTCTATCAAATGCCTTTGAAATATCTAGTGCAATAATTTTACTTTCTCCAAAATGATGTAAAGATTTGTGCCACTGTTCAGTGAGATATACACATTAAATCACCAGTGTACCTATTGCCACGAAAGTCATACTGCCGGTGGTTAAGAAGCTTTTGTTCAAAATATTTATTAAGCTGAGAATTGATCAGCGTTTCCATGACCTAAGAAAGAAGGGACGGAAGTGCAATAAGACGATAGTAACCTGTAGAGTAGGACAGATGGAAAAGCTTAAGATTTTTCCCAGCTGCTTTTGACAGCGTTGAAGAACACCTCTTTAGAACAATAGGGGGGGGGGGAGGCTACTAATCGGGCCAGCGGATTTGTGAATGTCGAGATCTTTTAGTACTCTAGCAAACTGCACGAGTGCGAAAGAAGATGCGTTCCATAAGATCGTTTACGGTCTCAAGTTCACTCTCTGAAAGCGTCGAATTGACAGCCAACTGTGCTGCAAGCAAATTGGCTTTATCTATCGAACTTACAACAGGAGTTGTAGCGTAGTTGGAGCTTTGGAACTGAGGATTTTGTAGTGTTTTGTACATTTTTTACAAATGACCACAAATTTGTACTACCTTTGAGGCATAATAGTATTTTTTGCCGTAATTTTTGGTCATGTAAAAATTAAGTTCTTCGGATATGTAATCTTTCTAGCTTGTTTGTACTAATTCCAGTTTTCTTCAGTAGGTTTGGCTTTAAAACTACGGAAACCTACTTCTCTAACCCTGATAGCTTCTTTGCAGCTCGAATCAAACCAGGAGTTTTTTTTCCGTTTGATACGAGTACATAGATTTAATCCTATTCCGAATAAAATTTCTCATACCGTAAAGAATCAGATTTATGACCATATCTGCACTGGAGTCTACGTCACTATCGAGGAAGCATAGTGACGACTTAAGTTTGCCGAAGAAATCATTGGGACCGTTCCAGTTGGCTTTCTCGTACTACCAAACGGTTCTCGTAGGGTTTTTTTTGTTTAACTGGGGTTTGTTGACACGAGAAATTTGCAGATATCGCACAATGGTCTGATGTGCCTAGGGGCGATAATACACTTATGGTGTATTTATCAGGGTCAGAGGTAAGGAACAAGTCTAGAGTGTAAGCGGATTGACCTGCAACATCAGGCATCCGAGTTGGCGCGTCAACAAACTGTGTCAGATTGTTTAACTCATCAAAAATCTCGACATATGTACCTTCCTTCGAGAATAGCGCAGCCACGAAGAATTATGTACATCGAAATCGCCAATAGCATTGATAACATGTTAAGCTAGTTTTTTGTTTGACCAAAATGTAGTCCATGTCTATAATCACACTTAATTTTTTTAAATTTAATTTCATCAAAATCCCTAGAGCCGTTTTGGAGATAAATACGATTTTTCATAATGGCTGTAGGACAGCTACCGTTAGTTTTGGAACTAAAAATAAAATTTTCAATTTCTCCTCTAGCGAATCACTGAAGCCCTTTAAGTACCGAGTTTGGTAAAATACCACCAGTAGTTTAGGCTGTAGGTAGAGGTACAAACATTCAGACAAACAAACGGAATTGCCGGACCCACTTTTTTCGTGTTCTCTATCATCGTTATGTCAACTTTGATCAAAACCTCGAGTTCGATTTTTTTCCAAATGCAGAACTTGCCCTATAGTACCTATATCACAAGTAAAAAACCAAGCACGTTAGTACAGGAACAACGCAGGACGGAGTTTTGTCTCCTCTTCTATGGAGTTTAGTCATAATAAAATTCTCGTCAAGGTGGAAAGATGTGGCGCAAGCGCGGTTGCATTTGCAGATGACTTGATACTATTAGTGTCAGAAAAGTTCACTTCTGTGTTAAGTGAAATCACAGAAAGGGATTTAAGAAGATTTTACCAAATTTTAATGTTAACCAAAGCAAAACTGAACTGATGCTATTTACTACCCAAATTGGGATACACCCTTTCGCTCTAATATCCAGGTGTTATTCTAAAGCCTACGTTAAACTGGGAATATTGAAGAGGGGGTTGAGAAGACCTCTCTCTTTCTACGCCTGTAGTAAAACCTTTGGTAAAAAGTGGGGTTGTCAATCTAAAATGATTTTGTGGATACCGATGGTGGTGCGATCGATCCTCAAGTATGGTTCGTGGCCCGCGCTTACTTAAGCATATAACATCGAGAAACTGAAGAAAGAACAAAGAACTGCTAGCGTTGGCACCACAGGGCCTCTAAGATCTTGCCTAACTGATGCCTTAGGGGTTTTTCGAACTCTTGGATTGCAAAATCTTATGGCCATAGTAATATTACGGAATTGATTCCAATATATATTTTTTTGACACCCACCGACTCCTCCACCCTTATGATGGGCATCAGTAAAGATTTTAAGGTTATGCTCAAAAAAGGACTGGGATGATGACTTCTTTGACGAAAGACTCCGACACAACTATCTTTACTGTTGGTCAAAGATTTCACATTTGTGTACGTCCGAGAAGAGGCGAGTATCAGCAGTTGAAAACACTTTTTCTTTGGGCCAAGATAAGGCTTCCTTAATAGCCATAAGTTCCTCCTAGAAGAGGCCACAATGATTTGGAAGACAGAAAGAGAGACATAACTTTAGTCTATCTGAGTTCATACTCCCACCAACTTTATCAACAGTTTTCGATCCGTCGGTATCAATGTGGAAAGAACTATCTCATATCCTCCCAGAAATATTTTGAAGGTGACTTGGAATTTTTACCTAACTCTAGTCTTGGGATAGTGTGAATTGGAAGTTATCCGAATTAGTTCAGAATGATTGAATGGCCCATTTCGTTATTGATCTATTGTTAAGAAGCTCTTAGGCATTTGTTTGCTGAAAATATCGATGGTTGGCAGATGGAACAGAAGGGCTATTGTGGCAGGGGGTAGTTTGTAGTGCTCTGGTTATGGACATGAAAGATGATCGTTGGACTTTGGTTGTCACAATTTTTAGCCTTTTCCAGAGCGTTCCACCATACTTCTATACTCTAAACAAGGATCAGTCTGATTACCAATATCTGGATTAAGACCCAATTATTTTGCTATGTTCGAGAAGCCTAGTGGAATAGCTTTTAGAGAATATGACAAGTTCCGTGGCGATCGACTCCAAGGCCACATGCTCTGCTCAGTTTGTTCGATTGCTTAAATCATTTTGTTAGAGTGCTTTTAAGATACTCTTTTCTGACACAGAAATAGCAATTAGCATAAGCATTCACTTTATAGCTCTTACCTTCCAGACATGTCAGCAAATTATTTACTCCCAAGTTCTAAAGGAAAAAGGGAGAAAGCACTCCGCCTTACGGTGCACCTCTAATGACAGAATCTTCTAGCAGAAAAGCTGCCCAGTTTTGAATTGATAACCCTGCTAGCAATTGGCTAATGAGTTCACAAATCAAACCATCTTCCTTCATATATGACAGTGCGCATGCAATTGCAGATGTATTGACGTAGTTTAAAGCGCCATCTATATCTAGAAATGCAACCATAGTGTACTCTTTATGGTTGCGGGAATATTCGATACTTCTTTACTAGTTAACGTAAAGCAATATCTACCGATCTTCCTTTGCAATATGAGCAGTAGAAAAAAGTCTCGTATCGATGCTTGTACGTAAATGGATATCAATCGATCTTTCAAGTATTTTTAGAAGAAACTAATGTGTAGGTCTGAAATCTTTAAATAAAAATTTAACAAAAAAAATTAGTTCTTTTAACTTTTTAACAAATATGCATCAATTATAAAAAATATACCAATATCTGTAATATTCAATGTTAAACATATATAGCCTTGAACAGAAAGATCAAAAAAGTAAAATGTTAACTTTACATCTTATATGAACTTTTTCTAAAGAAACTATTTGTCAATTTCATGAAAAACAATTTGCTTTTCGCCACAAGCACTTACAACAAATTTGTCTAATTTTCTTTTCAAATATTCAAATACTTATTTATTTCAAATTCTGGCTAAACATTGAAAAGTTTTCAAATTCTTCAACTCAGGCAGTTTAAATTTATATGTAATTGGAATATAATTCATCTAAAGCAACGATTAAATTTTTGGTTTTCATTTGCAAATTAAATAAATAAACTAGTACATTTCTGTGGCGAAGAAATCCGAATTAAAAGAAGACCTTATCGTCAATCGAGAAGCGTTATTTCCCTTGACGTAGACACATAGAACTTTGTATTTGAAATTGATTATTTATTTGTCGGTTATTTTTAAAAATTTCTCATTTAACATGAGTTCCAAAACTATTTTAATTTAATTGAAACTTTTATAGAACTATTAGACGGTAATGGTTTCTTTTATGCTTTACGCAGTATTTTTCCCCAATTTTAATTCTAATTTCATTGGAAAAAAATAAATAACAAAATAAACAGTTTTGCATTCGGTGCGAATAAATGCTTAAAATTGTTTTATTTTCGAAAGGTGATTTCTAGAATTATTTTCAGCCATTCGAAAATACTGTTTGCATCATTGTCTTTTTCTTATTTAAAAAAAATCAAATCGAGATGACATTCTAAAAGGATTTTCCAGTCACTTTTCGCCAAATTTTCCTCAAAGCTAATTTACGACGAAATCTATTAGTGGAACGCAGTTTTTTGTGTCAACTATGTTTTATAGTAAATTTGTTTTAATTGTCAAATTAAGATTGAAATATTAGATTAAAAAAAAAAAAAACATTGAGAAACGCGTGGCATAAAAATATTCTTAGACACTCGTAGTCTGTTCGAAATATATATTAATTTTTCCAAATCTATTTTTATACGAAATTTTCAAAAAAAAAAAAAATAAGAAATTCAAATTTGTCTTAGTCACAAATACTTTTAAATTGCATTTTTATTTTTAAGAAAATATTTATTCAAAATTAATTGCATTTTTACCCAAAATATGATTCATTTTAGCGCATATCGCCATTAATTCAAAAATTGTCAAATCATTAAAATATCACCGGACCAAGCCGACATTGCACACGTACCATAGAGTATTAAGTGTTTTTAATATTTTAAGACCAACGTACTCATGTCCTGGCTGTAAAATGCATGTAGTCATTTGATTTGGTTTTTTTTTTTTTTGATACACCTTCTGTCAAATTTTGAGACAGACATATTTGCCAAGGTATAAACATTCTTGTTTAATTTGTTGCCAACATTTTTTTTTTTAATTTTTATTTAAAAGGATAATATTAGATTAAATATTTAAGCTCATTTTTGATGATCAAAGTCGATTATCATATTTAATTTTTTTCCACCATACCAACGGCCAGTTCTAAATAATTGTTCATAAATATATTTAAAAATTGCACTCGGCACAACGATGCTAATTCACCTAAGCGAAAAACAAATTATAATTCTATTTTGAGGAACATTAAAAATTTCCCATCGTACGAGTATGTATAGTATATACATACATACAAATACACATACTTATATGTGCACCTATTTATTTTTTAAAATACAAAAAGATGGCTTTTTTGCAAGCGTTTCGAAAAGTGAAACGAAAACGTACGAAACAATTCATTGTAGGCGTTTAAGATTGATGATTGAAAGACTCGATGGGTGATTTTATTTTGGCAAGCATGAATTTTCAATATATTGCTTTTGGCTAAGGTAGGTACGCGCCACAAATAATAAATAAACTAAAATATAATTTATGTGGGTTAGAATTTCGTGTTGAAATTATTAGTTAAAACAATATGCTATGAATTGTTGAGATTTTCTGTTGAGCAAAAAGGAGCAAAAAAATATGACAGAGGGTGTTTATTACAAAGATTGTTTTTTGCTAAAAGTTACGTATTAAAAGACACTTTATTAAAGACACTTTTTAATTTTCGGTTCTTAAAAAGGTCAAAAAGCGTACTTGATTTCGAGGTAGTTATTGCTGCAAAAGACGACATTAATCAAGAAATCCAGAAAGTGGTTCTTGATCCACATTCGTCGATATGTTGGTTGATCTGTGCATAAAACTTAGGGGTTTTTCAAATTGCTCTGGTAGATTTTGGCGGTCTGTGGTGGCCATGTTGTTTTGGTGACATCATTTTTATTGTTACTAATGCCAGATCACAATGGCAAGTTACACGATTGAACAGCAAGTCCAAATGATAAAACTTTATTATACAAAAATGAGTGTTCGTTAGTGCAAACGTTGCGCATATTTCACGGTAGACGTGGTGGCCCTTTACAGTCGGCTCTTCACCGTTTGGAGGCCGAATTTAAGACAACTGAGAAAATTGGCACGATCTGTGAAGGTGTAAACAGAACCTATGGCTGCCAATTCCTCGCCGTGCAAAATTACTTTTCTTTAACCTTTCGCAGACTTGAACTTTGCGAATTTTTCATCGGGAATCGACCCAGGAGTCCAAAGTTCATGACCATAGACAACGCCGCTGTTTGTTCGCTGACTGAGCCTCGTAGCGCTTAGAAGAGGATCCCAGCGTTGAACGAAAAATCACCTTTAGCGACGAGGCACATTTTTGGAAGAATGGCTTTGTTAACAAGCAAGATTGCCAAGTGAAAATGCATAGTCAAAAAGTTTGGTGTGGATTTTGGCCCAGTGGCGTCTTTGGTCTGGTCAACCTTAATGGTGAGCGCTAGAAAACGATGATAACCAATTTCGTAGAACCAAATGGACTTAGATGATATGTGGTACCAGCAGGATGCTGCTGCGTACCATACATCAGACGCCACGATTGACATTCTTCATGAACAATTTGAGGGTAGGGTTATCTCTTGCAGAGGTGATGTTAATTGGTCAACAAGTTCATGCTTTCTAACCCCGAAAGACTTTTTTGTGGGGTTTCCTGAAGTCGCCGTAGGTCTATTCGAATAAATCCCAATCGACCGATGCACTTAAGGCCATAACACAGGCCATCGCTCAAATTCAGCGGAAGAGTAATTGAAAATTAGACCATTCGGATCCGTGCAACCGTAAGGAGCCGAGGGGTGCATTTGAACGATGTCATATTCCATACAAAATGGCATTCATGGACCTTTCAAATATAAAAGAATTTTATTAATATCTCATACACAGCTTGTCTTAATCCATTTCAACATCTACTTGCCCTTATTAATTGATAGCGCCGTTTTGATTCCATAAATGTGTTTGACATGTGGATTATAAGAAGATTTGATAAGGGATTAAGAGCCTCTCTCTACCTGCAGTTTGCTAGCTCGCGGTCTAATGATAGTAGAAATCGCGTTACAGAAGTCATCGGAGTTGTTCTCACAGCAACTTCGTCGTGTTGAGAAAAGATATTTATTTTTTGCGATTAAATAATCGCGTCCAAAAAAATCACAAGTGCGTGCATGACAATAATTTGTAGCGACTACGACTTTTTAATCGCCTCGACGAAAAATCGCAAGTGCGGTCCTAGCCTAAGGCCAGCCGCGCACTAGCAACTTTTAGTTGCGAAACTGCTTGGTTCGAGCAACTAAAAAGTTTGTGTTTTGACACAAACTAAACGATTGCCTAAAATAAGTTCGCCATTTTATTGAACATATAATTATCTGCAAATTCACGGACATTCAACCAAACAGTTCATCTGTTTTCTATAAGTAACCAAACAGTTTCGCAACTAAAAGTTGCTAGTGCGCGGCTAGCCTAAGGCTGTATTCAAGAGACGATTCTATGTCAGGTACCATTAATAATATTTTTACTTGCGACTTATAGGTACTATAAGGCAAGTTATGCATTCGTAAAAAAAATCGAACTCGATATTTTGATCAAAGTTGACATTCAGATGATAGCGAAGATGAAAAAAGTGGGTCGCGTAAAATTTTCTGTCGACTACAGCCTAAACCGCTCGTTCAATTTTCGTTAAACTTGGTAAATATCATTTTTAAGTTTTTCACCCCACATGTTTTTTTTAATTTTATTTTTTTAAGACCACAATTAACGATACCTGCCATACGGATTTCCTTAGAAATTTTACAAATATTTTTCTCAAAAACTGTTTCACAGATTTTCTTAAAAAAAATTCACAAAATTTCATTTAGTTAACGTTTGTCAATGCTTGAAGAATTCCAAAAAATTGTTATTAATAGTACCATTTTTTTGTTTTTGATTTTCTCAAAAAAGGTACAACCGATGTTGATTATTATTTTATACTAAAGGTCACCCAAACTTTGAATAGTATTGTGTATTTAAATTTTGAAAACATTTTTTTTTTATTTAAAAAAAAATCAAAGCTCAATATTTCGAAAACCCAATACTGGTTTTTTTAATTTATTTTTTATTTTATCTTAAAAAATGGTTTTTGAAAATCGTATTTTTCTCGAAAACTAGAATATTCATATTTTTTTCTTTATAGTAATAGTAATAGTAATAGTTTATTTTATTTAGATATTTCCATGTATAATAACAGCAATTACAAATTTTGTATAACAAATTTTTTCAATAGTTTTTGAAACTTTGAAACAGTATCTTGATTTTTTTTTTTCAATTCTTACGATCTATAATTCAATAAAAACAGAATATTTTTTTGAATTTTGAATTTCTCTTTCAAAAAGTTTGAAAGACATCGAATTTCAAAACTAAAAAAAAAAAAATTATTGCATTTTTCCTAAAAGCGTTAGAATTAGCTTTTCGGAATGCTTTTACTATTAATATTCGATGATGCTATCAATTCCGCTATCGACACCTAAGTACCAGATGTATGTCTTCTTCTTTTTGAGAAAATTAATTTAATTTAATTAAAAAATTAAATTAAATTTTTTTCTAGTAAAATATGTGTAGAATATGTACCTACGACCGTTTGTCCGAATACTTTTTTTTTTTAAATTTATAGAACAAAAACGAGACCTACCTTTTTGTCTCGAAAATTGACATTTAGCCGTATTTTGAGCGTAGCATGTTTTACATAAATATTTTTGACTTTGGCGCCTATATATCCATACCATGTTAAGCAGAGATACCATATGGGCCATGACTCGAAAAAAAAACTTTAAACGCGTTTTTCTCGAAACCATGTTTTTCCAACTGTTGGCCACGATTACTTTAAAACTACTTGACGGATCGTCATAATTTTTTAAAGCTTATTAAATTTATTGGAGTCTGGACCAAAATCAGGCTGATATATCAAAAACTTTTTTTTGTACAGCGCTCAGAAGAGCGAAAAAAGTGGAAAAAAAAAAAACGAACATTAAAATTCAAGCGTCCGCCATTTTTTTAATTTTTGACTTTTGGCAATTATTTTGGTCCAGACACCAACTACACACTTCTATTTTATAAAAACCTTTGATTTTGGCACCTTCTACCTACCTTGTTCCATAACCATTTTTTGCATGGTTTTTTCCAAAAGAAGCTTTTATTGGTCGAATTTTTTTGATTTTTTTAAGATCAGTTTTTGAAAAAATAAAAAAAAAGGAAAACAATTCTCTAAAATTTCGAATAAAATGTATGATAGGCACCGGTATTTTTTATCTTAATAAAACATATCGGAGAAAAAATTTGAAAATGCTATCTAGCAAGCCATTTAGGATGTAGTCAAAAAGACAAACAGACAGAATTGCGAGAATCACTTTTTTGGCCTTTGCTGTCCTCGTAATGTGAAGTATGTATGATCAAAATCTTGAGTTCGATTTTTTTTACGAATGCGTTACTTGCTATAAATAACCTTTGATATATCGCAAGTAAATAAAATGCACTACTGTATCGAACGTACTTCATCTTAAAAAAAGTACTTTCGAATTTAAAAAATTTAAAATTGTATGAAAAAATATAAATGTATGCAAACAAAATTTAAAAAATCAATACAGGAGTTTTACGAGTAATAATAAATAATAAAATGAATAAAAAAATTTGGTATGTCAATTTTAAGTATTTAATAATATACATTTAAGAAAATTATTTGAAAAAAAAATCGTTCCCCCGTTTTCAGGATATTGAGTTTTCAAAAAAAAAATTTATTTTTTTTAAACATAAAAAAAAAAATTGTTGAAAACTTTTACAAATATTTAATTTTATTTTGTAATTTAAGAAGTTCAACAATTTTAATCGAAATCAGAAGTGCCTTAAGTGCGAGAGTTGAAAGTCAAAAAAACGATTCTATGACATAAACCGATAATAACTTTGTTTGTCTTAAAATAAAATCATGCCTACAATTATAGTAAACATATTTTTACTTGCGACTTATAGGTACTATAAAGCAAGTTATGCATTTGTTAAAAAAAATAGAACTCGAGATTTTGATCAAAGTTGACATTACGATGATAGCGAAGACGAAAGAAGTGGGTCTGGCAATTCCGTCTGTCTGTTCGATTACAGCTAAACGGCTCGGCCGATTCTCTTCAAACTTGGTAGATATGGGTTTTGATTTTTTACCCCCGGATATTTTTTGATTTGATTTTTTATGACCAAAAATAACGGTACCTGCCATACGATTTTTTTCCGAAATTTTATAAATATTTTTTTTTCTCAAAAACTGTCCCTACGATTTTCTTAAAAAAAATTCAAAAAATTTAATTTAGTTAAACCTAGGTAGTGGTCGAACAAATTTTTCAAAAAAATTAGTAGTTTTGGTACCCCCCTTGGGACCATTTTTTTTGTTTTTGATTTTCTCAAAAACGATACCACCGATTTTGATCATTTTTTTACGCTAAAGCTTCCCAGCAGTTTGAATATTACTGTGTATTCAAATTTTCCAAAGCAAATTTTTTGGATTTTTAAAAAAACTTTCAAAATTTTTTTTTGAAAACTCAATATTTCGAAAACCCCATGCTCGATTTTTTCAAAACTTGATAAATAAAAGTTTGGAAAAATAATCTACAATATATGAGCAAAATAAATTCATTTTACCTAAAAATAACGGTACCCTCCATACAAATGTTAAGAAATGGTTTTCGAAAATCGTATTTTTCTCGAAAACGGTTCCGAGAATTTTGCTTAAATTTTTTTTCTTTCTATTATTTTTTAATATCTGTAACTTAATAAAAAAAAATTTGAAAACAAGATATTACTGACTGTACCTACCATAGAACGATTTTTTAAAATTTTGAATTTCTCATTATTAGCACAACGGATTTTAATGAAATTTCGTAAAGGGAAGCTTCTAAAAAGTGTAAAAAACATTGCATTTCAAAAAATTTTGAAAAAAAAATCAATTTTTTGTTTTTTGAAAATTCAAGGTCTCGAAAACGCCTCAATACGTTTTTTTGTAAATTTAATTTTTATTCATACAATAATAAAAACTTCAAATTGGCGTATCAACATTTTTTCTTAAAAATGTTTAAAAATTTTCTTATATAAAACCTTGTTTTTTAAGAAACCATTACAAAGACTTATAATTTTTGTTCTTGCATAAATCTATATTTGCTTGAATCACATGGCATCCTATTCTTACCTTTAAGCTTTAACTACTAAAGAAGTTTTTTTTTAATCATTTAAAAAATGAATTTTATGCTTATGAACAGTTTCTCTAATAACATTCATTTTTGAAATTCTTAGTCTTTTACTAGGAGCAAGTTCGTGCGACCCAGTCGTGCATTTTATTTTTATCAAAATCTATAAAGGCAATTTTATTTATATGTATCGCAGGTGCCGTTAGTTTTGGATCTAAGAAATTTCCTTTCTAGGGAATTATCGTACCAAAATTACAGAAAATCGAGTCAGCGGCTTAGGCGGTAAGCCAAGGTACAGAGATATAGACACACGGACGTAACTGCGGGACACACTTTCCGTGTTCGCTATCATCGCAATGGCAAGTTTGATCAAAATCTGGAGTTCTATTTTTATGAATGCGTACAATATATTACCTATACGATATCGCAAGTAAAAAAGGAAAGTTAAAGGTCTTATGCTTTGGTAGAAATCTAGCTTTTATCAATATTCTTCGTTTAAATGTTAATACTTTGAATATTTGAAAGTGTCTCTTCTTTCATATTTTCTATTTTAATATTTATTTCTAAAAAAGATCACATTAGTCTCACTTGTTCACTTCCTTTATGATAAATAATTTTAAACTTAAACTTTCGCTCTTTGATCCTATAGTCATTGGATATTTCCTAAGAACATATTTATTCTTTTTAAAATGTGTATTCAAAGAGCTGCTAAATTTAAAATAACATTTTATGTTTTCATACGGTAATGATCTCAAACCCGGAAAACTAAGCATAGCATTTTTTTTATTTATTTTAAAAAATCACTTAAGACCACTCAAATGACAGAAAAAAATGTTCGCTGTCAAAATATAAAAAAAAACGCTCACTTTCAAAATAATTCAACTTCTTAAGAAATCGAGTGCAAGGTCCTTCGAAATCGAAAACACAACACAAAAGTCTTAATTTTTGGCACTAATCCGTTAACAACATTTTTTGTCACTCACAATTTAACCCGGCAATTTAAGACACAACAGACAAACAAAAACTGTCAAATATTAATGACACATCAAAATGCAAGCATGTCCACGCAGAAAACATACAAATCTCTGACTAACTTGGTCAGACTCAATTTAAAGTGACGTGCAATAAAATATCTATGATTTACGAGTACTCGTACTTATCGCATCAAAGTACCACACCTTGAATGAGTAGGCGTAGAATTAGGCCATCCAAAGACCAATACCAGTGACCAAACAAGAATCTTCTGCTTCGTTGTCAAAGTGAAGACCGTTGGCAATTAATTTTTTTTTGTTTTGCTGAGCTCGACAACGTTTACAAGGAATTCGCGGCGTGTAGTGTGGCGGATGGAATGCATTTGGGGTTCTTTCGTTGTCATTTCAGTGCATTTGCATTTTTTTTGAAGAAAACAAAATTGGCAACCATCCACTCGAGTGGCCAGTAATGTATTTTTAGAAAATTCAGTACGTTGTCATTGTGCATTTAAAGTGCTGGTGTTGCTGCTGGTGCATTACAAAGACTCGGCGCGGCGGCGATAGTGCATTTCAAAAAAACACATGTCACTGAAAGATAGTTTTCCTTCTGATCTCAAATCTGGAAGATAGCGGTTGGAAGTTATTTATTTGTACTCAATCATCTTCCGCATTGCTCAGGGCAGCAGGCACATTCAATAAAATAGAATATTTAAGTGAAATAATTTTAGGAGTGAGAGAAACCTTTTTGAAATAGAGAAGACCCTTGAAACGAAATGCATTTGAAAAGGAGCACATTGCCAAATAAATATCTCGTGAAATGTGAATAAATAAATAAAATTATTTAAATTAAAGGTCAAAGCGAATTCATGAGGATATGTGATTTAAGTTTTGTTTTTGTTTCTCTTAAATTCTATTTTGAACTTAAACGTTTATTCAATCCGTATAATATACTTTTAATTGCCGGATGTGGAGGAGCGAGATAAATTTGGAGATCATAATTTCCCTTCAAACCTGTATGGGTCTTGAATTAGAAAAATTATTCAGTGTTTTATAAATGTAATGATTCATATGCAAAGCTGAATAATATCACAAACTCCAAATTTTATTGCATATTTTAAGGATCATTTGATATTTACATTATGGTTCAACTTTAAAAAAAAACTGTTGTCTGAATTTTGGGGCAAGACTAGTTATAAATTTATCTGTGTGATAGGCTAATTGGTCTCAAGTATGTTTGCAGATTTTGTCGTTGTTGCAACAAAATATCAAAAATACATCTCTAGCATTAAATTTAATTCAATTTAAGTTATTATTCAATATGCAGATTAAATCGGGTAAAACAATTATAAATAACTTAAGAATATGCAACATTTTGAAAAGGAAATTAATAGTTGTAACTATTCAAATTGTTGAACGGTATTGTTTTATTACAAATTCAACAATATTGCTTTTTTGAACGACATTTATGCTTTTATTTGCCGTAACGATAAACGTAGGGAGTTCCTGATTCTATTGGTATAAACCAAAAACTTCTCGATGCATTAAAATAATTTAAAGAATTCCTAATAAGGTTTGAAAGTTCGGGTAGACTGTGCGAAGCTTATTCAGTAGAAATTTCAAGAAATTGCATACGATTAAACCATAACCCACTGATGCTTTGATGATATTGGAAAACTTGGTCAAACCTTCATAAACCATGACCGTGAATTACCACATTATTAAAATCAAGAACTAGCTTTAGCTGAAATAGGTTGTAGAAAAGTTTTAATAGGCTTAAGTTAAGTTAGAGAAGAGGTTTAATTTTCGTAGACCACCAGATCTGGCTTACAGAGTAGTTGATATAATCGTTACTTCAAAAAGGTCTTGATTTTTTTAAAGCATAGACAAGTGACAATATTTACGAATTTAAGTTAACAACTGGACAAAAAGACAGGTGGTAGATTTGCTATATCGAATTTCTTTTTATATATTGCAAATATTTTCGTAAAACTTGCTGACAATCTAAAAACAAAAAGTCACTAGATGTCGTCAGAAAAAAATAACGGTATAAAGAATCTTATAAAAAAAATGTCTCTTTGCATAACGTTTATTTTTGGGACATCATAATATTTTTTTCTGGCTGGGTTGAAATACCGTTTGATCTACTGCTAAAGTCGGTAAAACAGCAACCTTGGCAAAGGGTCCGATTTTAGATCTTCATTTTTACTACAAATAAGATTTTCCAAGAGTTAAATTGCCGAAATATATTTGGACATGATCTGCCTACGAAAACGGAGATCATTGATGAATATACGAAATAAAATAGGATCTTAATTTGAACCTAGTAGTACATCTGTAAAATCTTTGACTACGGTGTTCTAATTTTTTTTATTAATCGCATTGGTCCTCTTTGGAAAAATAAGAACCTATTTAGCTTTTTATACAAAGTGTCCTGATTAACACCATTAAACGATTTGGAAAAATTTTAAGGAATAAAGTTATAAAATATTTAGAATAAAATACTTATAATAAGACGAAAATCAGCACGAGAGAACGATTGGGGTTCTTTGGGTAAAGGAATTACTTCAGCTAGCATCCAGAAATTAACGAAACGATGATGCTTCAAAAATGAATAATAGAGTACTGGAAATTCCTATAAGAAGACTTAAATGACTTTGTACATAATGCATTGCACTTTCTACTGAATTGAATTTTTTTTATTAAATGGACAATCATTAGTCAGACCAAATGGAAGTAAACCCTTTCTGTTTTTAACTTTCCAAATGCGTCTAGCTCTTGGGATCTCAATTTTTTTAGAAAACCTTTTCAGAAAAGTGAGATTTTCAAGTGGAATTTCAAAATTGATTAGAATTTTTTTAAAGCAGATATGAAATAAATTGTAACGTCTGTTTTATGATTTCAAACATAAATTTGGTGAGAAGAATGTATAGAAGAGAGGTACAAAATTCTTGTATTCTTGGCCTTTATGTTCGTTAAATTGCAAAAAAAAAATGCCAAATCAAACATAGTAATCCATAACTTATTCAGATTAGGTGAAAATTATGAAAAACTATGCACATATAAAATCTTACAGATCACCAGGTGCAATCTTTCATAGATATTTGATAAATCAAATTCACAAAAAGTTCCATATTTCGTGGTTTTATTGGTTGCAAAGTTTGATGACTGATTGATTGCCTAGACATCTCCTTTCTATCAACACCAATAGAATCAAAAACTACCCCAAGGCTTACGAGATGCTCCTCTTGATGCTGTCTCTTGTTTGAACTCGAGTAATGAGAGATGAGTGGTTAAATGAACGACATAATTCTTCCCAGTTAATGGAAAGTAATCGATTGCATTAAATAGAGTTGGTTTCATTCCTTAAACCAAAAATGTTAAAAATTTTGCGCAAATATTTCGAAAGTTTTTTTTCTGAATTTTCGCATTTGATGTTATTTTTCCTAATAAATAAATAATTTTTCGAAAAAGTGGTCTTAGAGCCAAAAATAATTGTATCTGCCACGGTAGTGACAAATCCTCCAAGAGTCGACTCTTCAACGTTTGATGGCCAAAATTTAAGACGACCGGTTCGGTAATCAATCAGCCAAAACTCGAACGTCAAACGAACGCAAGATCGGCCCAGAACATCGCCACAGCCAGTGACAGTTTACACATTGGCCGATTTAATACAACGTAACCTTGGTTACTCCTTGATCTTTGCTAATTCTCGATTTTGTCATTTCCAGGGTAACACGTGTGTTTAAAGTAATGTTGTGAGTTCAAAGTTTAAATTTTACAAAAAAATTTCTGAAAATGGTAATGATAAGTACTGTAATTCAAAATGTGTTCATTTTTGTTTTTAAATGAATTAGCTATTATAACGATAAAAAGGTGCAGCGTTGTGCAGCCGTGAAACACTGTTATTGTAAAGATTCAACGCTCAACTTTAATTTAAAGTTTACATACCGAGACCACCCGTAATTTTTTGTTCCTCTTTTTAAAGGTATCAAGGCGCACTTTATTTATGTAAAAGAAACTTGTTTGTTTATACGAAATGGAAACCTTTTCAAATCTTCCATTAATATGTGCCAGATTAAAGTTCTTGAAAATAAACTGACAAAGTTTTCGATAATACATACATGCGCCGAGTGCATGTATAAATGTTTGTATCGCGCCTTTTTCAAAAGTGGAAAGAAACAAAAAATCTTTTGAAATTTGTATAAATTCTGAAAATACTTGCCTTCAAAAAGAATTCAAGATTCCTATGTTGGAAATGGAAATAACGCAAATGTACATAGGCCAGGAAGACGTGCAAGTAATTGATAAATGGGATTATATATTATATCTTACGAAGACTGAAGAAATTCTGCTGTGAAAATTCAATCATCCCTGACATGAAATTCGGCTTTCGAGAAAAACACTCAACCTTGTATCCACTGGTTAAATTCCAACACGATATCACCACAGCCCTCAACAGTAATCGTGTCACCGTCGGATGCTTTCTGGATGTCGAGAAAGCATTTGATAGCGTGTGGATAGACGGTCTAATCCACAAACTTCATCTTATGCAAGTACCTCCGCCATTAATAAAAATTCTCTTTTCTTTCCTATCTTGCAGAAAATTTTTTGTTCAAGTAGATAACTGCAAGTTAAACATGAAGACCATCAGAGCTGGAGTCGCCCAAGGCTCAAAACAAGGCCCCTTCCTCTACAACTTGATGACTTCAGACCAACCTTCACCAATTGGATGCGAGAACCTCCTGTATGCTGATGACTCGCTCACCTATGCCACATCAATGTCACCTCTAATCGCTGTCCAAAAAGTAGAAACCCACATTAACAGACTCTTCCAATTCTACCAGAAATGGGGCATCGGAATCAATACTTCCAAATCGAAACTTGTCTGCTTCAGGAGACCTTCAAGTGGTAGAGGCCTTCGCACCGCAACAAATTGCAGAAATCTGGCCCTAAAACTCCCTGACGGATCCTCCATAGTGGCAAAACCAAATGTCAAGTACCTGGGAGTGCACTTCAACGAGTTGCTAAGGTTTAACCTGCACTCAAGAAATGTTCTGAAAAAGGCCAGCTAGGCCTTCAGCCGTTTGCACCCATTGCTGAAAAGAAGATCAGGTCTTAGCCAACCGACCTTCCCAGTCTGGTTTTCCATCTCGAAGACAGCTGTGAAGGAACTTCAACTATTCGAAAGGAAGATACTGAGGATCTGCACTGGACTCTACTTCGACCGTCAACGACAGAAGCACTACAGGAACGAGCATCTCTTCACAGAAGCGAATTTAATCCCACTGGACAAATATCTAGTTCATTCAACGAAGAAATTAATGAGGAACATCATCGACCACCCGAATCAGCTTATGAGAAGGATGACCACAGAACAACGACATCCCGAGCCGAGGTACCTCAGTGTGATGGAAACTCTGGATGACAACGTAATCATGGACAACGAGGAAGTAGTCTCATTCTACGCTGACATTGGGTCAGCTTACCACCGCGGCTAAAACGCCATCCCTGCCCACAACCCACAAAAATCCCCACTGACAACCAGGAATGAACACCCTGAGGACAATACAGTCAACCAACATTTTAAATTTAATTTTTTTTTTGTCATGTAAATTTTATATATCTACATAAAAATAATTAAACTTAAGTCACTGTATATAGTTAGGCCCCCTATGAGCCAACAAAAAAATGTTAATTTTCATGCATATGTAGTATCTTATTAGTTGTAAGCCAAATTGTAAATAGTATGTTCAATAAAACAAAATTGAATTGAATTGAGGATTATAAAATTTTAAGGGATGGATTTTCACGAAAAATATCACGCGTTTCAACAAATACCGATGTCCTTCAGTTTAATGATTTCGTCTGATCCGAAAATCAGTGATTTATGTCACCTACCAAAGCGCCAAAGTCAAATTTAACCAGCTGAGGGTTTAGAAATGCATCTTGAGTAACCAGCTGAAAGGAAATGCTCCTAGAAAAAATTTCTTTTTTCTAGTCATCAGCTGAGGTTCAAGAAATGATCTTCGAATATTTATTTTGTTGTGGTTTGTTCCTTTCTTTTTTTTGCAAAGTTGAAAATGCTCTATGAGGTAAAACGCGTATTCATACGTCAGTGAGAATATTGATTAATACAAATGTTGATAGCATTACACAGCTTACGATGTTTACTACGACTTTACGCCTTTGCATGAATACCCTTAATGTGTTGCAGGTATACATACACAGCAACTATCGGGATGATAGTTCCTGTGTATTTCTTGAGTAATATACAAATACATTTCTTAATAATCGGTCAAATAATACAATTTCGGTCGAGCTAGCGACATCAAATCGGCCTCTGTGCGGTGGCGTTATTGGTCCGTACTTTTTTGAAAAATGAGGCCGTTCGCCGTCAATCGTGAGCGCTAGAGAACAATGATAACCAATTTATTATAGCCCAAATTGGACCTTATGGACCTAGGCAACATATTTCCAGCAATATGGCGCTACGTGCCACAAATGAGACACATTACACCGGATCTAGCGGAAGAGCCATTGAAAATTTGACTCCTCGAATCCGTGCTACGTTAGGAGACGAGGGTGGCATTTGAACGATGTCATATTCCATACATGGATTTTGTTCATACCTCAGCATGCCTTATTCCATTTTAACATCTACCCGCCTTTATTGAAATACAACATAAAAGATTTTATTTTTTCATTTAAATCATAATTTAAATTTAAGTTCAACGTAAATTACAACAAATTTCATGCGGATGATGATTAAAATAAAAAAAAAAAGAATTCCCTGGTGTCACTTGGGTGGCGTTAACTTTTCAAGAGCTATTGATGGGTGCAACCCGGAAGGTTCTGCGAGATCTGGTTATCAAAATAAGGCCATCCGAAGTTCACCAACCCCGTCGAGATATACATCAAACGATAGGTCTGTTCAGTACCTATATACGCATGCAAGATAAAACGGTCTGCGTGGTGTGATTACCAAGTTGTGGCCATCCAAAAAGATTTCACAGATTTTCGACCTAATTTTCGACTCGCCTGTTTCCCTTCAAAAGTGAAGTACAATTAATATTTTCGATTTTTAAATAATTATTCTCCCCGAAGCTGTATACACAACTACCTCACGAGAAGCCATTTTTTTGGATTCTCATAATCGGGTAAGCCGATTTGAATAAAATTTTGTAAACAGCAGTTTCTTAAAAACATAAATTATATATCATATCAAGATTTTTTGGGAATTTTTCAGAGGAATTCTTATGTCCAAAAAAACGTGTACCTGCCTGCCATACTGCCATCTACTCGTGTTATTTCATCTCAAACGTCATGACTTAAGAGTGATTTAAAGATATCTCATTGTTTCTCTTAAAGTGAATTGATAAAATCAGCTAAGGTCATATGCAAAATGTACTAGAATAGGGAGCCACAAATTTCCAAGAAGTCCACTAGTCAAAGTGTTGTAATCCCTAGCAGCAACTTTAAGCTAAACGGAGTACTATTTTTTACAAAACGGACTTCAGTCTTCTCTAAAAGCTTAATCAAATACATAAAACTTAAAATTATAAAAATAAATAAAATGCAAAAATGAAACATTTTGTATGTCTTTTATTTAATGAGAATCATATTTATTTAATAATTTTGTAAAATATATTTTCGTATACAAAAAAAAAAAAAATAATAAACTTAAAATAAAATAAAAATCCAAACAAACAAAACTAAGAATTCCAATTTTTTTCTTCAAGTTTTGGAACCTTCATTATTAAATTGTTTTTTTTTTTTTAATGTATAGAAATAAAAATTCCATTACACAAGCTTTTTATCTAAGCAAAAAAATAAAAAAATAGGATTTTATATATATAAACAGCGTTGTCTTGCACAAAATATTATAAATGGATGTTTATGTATAATATTTGTGTTTTTGATATTTTAAGGATATATGCGGAAAAACCTAGTTTTTGCGTGTCTATAAGAAAAAAAAAAGTAAAAATAAAATAAATAGTATTTAAAGATGCAAATAAATTATAATACAAGCTTTTTTTTATTCAGAGAGATTAATTAAAAATAAAAATAATTTTTTTTGTAAGTATTAAGGAAATCCGAATTTGCTGTTAGTTTTTGTTTTGTTGTTGGATTGCTTTGTGCTGCAGATGTTAAGAAGAGCAAAAGTAGTGAGCATTAGTTAGAACAATATTTTAGTCGCAATTAATTAGAACAGAGGGTACAAACCACCATCTTTTAAAATGTCTGAATCGAGAGCTGATTTTTGATTATTGGCAGCCATTAGGGAATCAAGCTTTTCTGTGTTTTGATCGGTTTTGGATGATAGGGTTGGATTTTGTGTGGAATCAGCGGACGGCTCTGAGATAGGTTGTACGTTTGGCAGTTCAGATTTGTTCGCTTCTAGGTATTCGTTTTGGTTTTGGATAGCTTTACTCACGATGTTAGCATCATTTTCAGGCTGGTCAATTTTTGAGTTTGCACTTGAGTTACTGGCGGATTCTGGGGGTTCTGAATTTTTCGTTACTTCAGTTTCTACTGTTTGCTTCTCTTCCTTATTGAGTGTCAAATCAGGCGATCTTAGTGTTGAATCTGAATTTTTTAGGTGTGAAACCTCATCTGATTTGATAGAAGAATCTGTGAATTTTAGTGTCTTAGATGGTAAGACCTCTCCAACACCGTTTTGCTTAGCAGCTGGCATTGGCGTGGGTTGCGGACTTCCCGAAGAACTCATACTTGGCGAAGAAGGTTGCACAATTTTAGCTGGCTGTGGACTTATAGATGAACGCACACTGGACGGAATAGGTTTCGATTCAGATTCCTTATTGATTATTGCAGGTTGTGTTTCCCAAAGTTTTTTAGGTTTTACTGCAGGCAGTGGAGACTTTTTCTCCGGCGGTGAGGGTGGTGGTGCCGAAAGTGCCGCCCGCAGAGCAGCAACAGACGGTGGTGGAGCTTTCTTTTCTGGTGTTGGAATAAATATATCTAATTTCGGCAAGACTATTTCGTCTTTGGCTTTCCTGTGTTTTTTAGACTTTTTCTTCGTCTGTGAGCTTTCAGTTTCTTCTTCTTGCTGAGACGATGCAACTTCCTGACCCGCGGATGCAGGAAGAATTTCTTTTTCATCTTTCTTTGATTCTCGTCGATGCTTCTTTTTTGTTGTCGAATCGTCATCAGTATTCAAATTAATCTGTCGCAGTAAACTTTCTTTTTCTTCACCAATGCTTCCTTTTGAGCCTTTTCTAGATTTTCTTTTATTTTTCCTCTTTTTCGATGGTTTTTCTTCTAATTCTTGTTCGACATTTTCGTCAACTTGTGCCTCTTCACTGGTTAAACTAATTCCTTTCAAATTATCGTCTTCTGCTGAATTTTCTGGACTCTGTGAGAATAACGTTATGCTCTCGCCACCAAGGCTGAATTTTCTACTGTCCAGGGATTGTGTGTGATTTTGGTTTGTATTTGCATCCGAATCGTCGTCAAGTTTGAAATTTTTCCTCCAATTGTATTCCTTTTTAGGCACATAATTCACATCCACATCCTCATCTTCGAAGCCGGTTGGCAGAGAAGTCGAAGGTACAATTCCATAACGTGATCTTAAACGGGTTGAATTGATCGCTGACATTGTGGGATCAGCTAAATATCTCATCTCAGTGTCTCTCCTTTCGTATTCTATCAGGCTTCTTGAACTATCCCGACTACTGGCTCTGCTTGATCGACTCTGGGGGGACCATAGTCCAGGTTCGAGGCTGCTCATAGTATTTCCATTTGAGAAAGTGGCTTTTTCGAGTAGGATTTCCTCCTCGAGACGGTCCTCATCAGAAACCTGAATTTCTTTAAGAATGCAGTCGTAGTCTCTGAGGATTCCGGATGGCTTACGATTTTTGATGGCCTCATCGTAAATCTGATCTATTTGAAAGGAGTCTTCATCGGACACCCCGCCAACCGCACCTTCAACATCTCGCCAGTCATCCGCATTGCGTCCAGCGTATCTGTCCATTTCACGATCTGCTTCTTCACACTCCGACTGTTCATTGTGAGATTCTTCGGCAGGTTTTTCGTTATATTCCCAAATGTCTTCATCGATTTCATCGTCAACTTCAACGACCGTTTGTCGTTCATCGTCACTTCCCGATTCATAGGCTTCTTCAACAACTTCTTCACGAACAATTTGATGTTCTTTTTGCAATGTTCCCAGATCTTCGAGATTTATCGTCACGTTTTTCAAATCTACCAAAGACTTTATTTCAATTTCCGATACATAAGCATAGTCCTCTGGGTACTGCTCAACTGGGATCTCTTGGCCCAAAGAGAATCTTCTAAAATGGTGATACTCTTCGGGCTCACAATTCAAAATGTTGAAATTCTCATCGGTTTCTTCAATTAAGTCCTGAATCTGAAAGAGAATTTCTGGTTTTTGAATAAGTGCGGTATCGGAGGCTCTCCTATTGCGATCGACTATGTTTTTCGTGATTTCAACGGAAAATTGTTTCGAATTTTCAGAACTTTTTGTTATGTCTTCCAGAATTTGTGCTTGAAGCTGCTTCTTTGCTAGTATACGTGCTGTCACTTCATTGATATCGTCATAGACCGGAGACCGGCTTCGGCTGCGTGATCTTCTGAAAGTTTTTGCTTCCTCGCGGAGACTTTCAAATTCATCTGAGAAGTCCATAGACTCCCCCACATATGTTGATCTCTTGAAATTGCCGCTTATAATCTCTTCTTTAAGCTTCTGAATGTCTCTCATTTCTGCCGAGATTGTACGGTCGTATTCTGGAGTAGTTGGAGAATTTGTTGGTTCTTCGATTTTATTTGCGATCGCTCCGCTATCACCGATCTTTTCGTTTCTCAGATCTTCCAACACATAATCCACCGAAGTACGATGAGCCTCATGAGACCTTCGCATCGTTACTCCTGGGAGGACTTCTCGGTTAAGCTTTGTATTAAAATCGTAAAAGTCACTTAAACCATGATCTGGCGGCTGCGGCTGATCCGAATCGAGGCTTGGTATAATGCGTTGGACAATGAATTTGTATGAAGCAGGATCGGGACTAGGACTACGGGACTTTGATCTGGCTGGAATATGGGAACAATTTAGCGGGGAGGGTGTACGACGTTCGGGTAGACTTACTGAGCGATTGACTGCTGGAGTTTTGGAACGTGAACGTGATCGTGATCTTGATGGGTTGATGGATGCATTAAAATCGTAAAAGTCACTGATTCCTTCCATGAGATGCTCTGGGCTCATGGGTTCTTCATCGGAGGCATATTCGACCTCTATAGTGGGATTTTCTCTAGCTTCGGCACGTGCTTTGCGGTCTTCTGACTTCCATTTTTCTTCATATTCTTTCATCTCATCGACACGTGGACTTCTTCGCAAGCCGGTGCTTGGTGAAGGTGTTCTAGCTTTATTCTCCTCCGCTTCGAGGGAGTGTTCTCGCTTAGGTTCAGGGGATTGCAAAGCAGGTGAAATAGAAGCAGAAGCAGAAGCGGGAGAGGAATTACTTCCAGCTGGGGATAATCTATCATCAGCAACTCTACTTACGTTCTTTGTGTCACTTTCTTCATCTGGTTCTTGGATAGGTTCCTAAAAATCATAGAAAATCAGCACATTTGAAGTTCATTTATACACATTATACTAACCGGATCTTTAGACCTTTGTCTTTGTAACGCTAATATCGCTTCTTGATGTTGACTTTTAGTTGCTTCTTCGAATGATGACATCTTCGGAATATTCACTGCTGCCGTACTGGGTGATTGGATTCTTTGTTTTGCATCGAATTCCTCTTGCTCCTCATCGATTGATATATTCTTTTCGCGTTTCCAAAAATCAGTGTTTTTATAATTCTCTGGTTTAACTTCTCCCCATGGATTTGAATCTTCCTCGTTGAGCATTTCAAGGGATCCCTTTTCATTGGGATCGCGTTTGGCGTCTTTGGCAGGGCTTCGTTTGTGGCGACGATGTTGTTTGCCAACTTTCAAGCTTGGTTCACTAGCATACTTGATAGTTTCATACTCACTATCCCCCTTTCGGATGTTTTCAAATTCTTCCTCCTCCAAAGACGTAAACATCTTCAACTCTTCTTCACGTGACGCTCTTGATTCACGTGAAGAAGTGGAACTGCCACTCGAACGTCTCTTCTTGAATGCTCTCCTCCGACCAGATCCGTCTTCACGCACCAACGGTTTGTTTTTAATGCCATCCAATGACCTAAGGTAATCATCAGAGTACTGCAGGGATGGCATATCTTCACCTCCATCCGGTGCTTGTCGTTCGTATTCGTCAAAATTTAGCTCAGGCGGAAGGACTGCTTCAGAAGATTGTTGCGTAGAGAAGGAGGATTGCAAACTGGAAACGGGTTCAGCTGATGAGGATTCTTCTGAAACACCAGGAAAGAGGAGGGTTTTTGGTTTCAAGGCTTCACTAGACGTCTGTCCGTACTGTGTCTTTACAGTCTGCGGTGCTATTTGCTCTGCTTGGGAGATTTCCTTTTTAACAAAAACCTCTTCGTCTGCTTCTGTTTTCGCATCGAATGGCTGTCTTAACTCTGTTTCTTCTTGTGCGTTTTTGAGTTTTCGCAATGCCTCCTCATCAAATTTGCGTTGCCGTTCTTCCATTTCTTTCTCGGCTTCAATAAGTCGCTGAAGATTAGCTGCTTCTTCCTCCATTTCTCGTTTCTTCATTTCCAGCTCTCGTTCGGCTTTAAGAAGATTTCTTACGTTTTCTTCGTTTTCTTCTTGTTCGCGTTGCTTGAGCATGGCTTCTTTTTCGGCAGCAATTAGTCTTGCAGTATTTTCTCTTTCTAAAGCGGCTTCATTTTCTGCCAGGGCTAGTCTTTCCTTCTCAGCTGTTTGTTCTTGCTCTTGCTTTCTTATTTGCAGTTGACGTTCAGCTTCTATTTCCCGTTCTCTTTCGGCCTCGAGCAATTTTTGAACAATTTTTTCATCTTCGATTTCTTGTTGGCGTTGTTTTTCTTCCCTTTCTTTTTCAGCTTGCAGCAATTTCAATTCGTTTTCCTCATCCTCACGTTTCTGCTTTTCGGCTTCTATTTCTAGCAGCCGTTGTTTTTCTTCCCTTTCTTTTTCAGCCTGAAGTAATTTTTGATAGTTTTCTTCTTCCTCTTCCTGTTGCCGCTGTTCTTGTTCTTTTCTTTTCCTTTCGGCCTCTTGTTCTAGCTGTCGTTGTCTTTCTTCCCGTTCCCTTTCGGCCTGAAGTAATTTTCGTTCATTTTCGATTTCCTCTTCTTGCCGTCTCTGTTCTTCTTCTCTCTTCTTTTCAGCTTCGAGGATTTTCTTCATGTTTTCTTCTTCTACTGCCAGTTGTTTTCGTTTATTTTCTTCCTCTTCTGCTCTTCGCTTCTCATCTTCGGCTTTTCTTTTAGCCGATTCAGCTTTGCGTTTTTCTTCTTCTTCGGCTTTTCTCTTCACTTCTTCAGCTTTTCGTTTCTCTTCTTCGGCTTTTTGTTTCTCTCTAATTTTTTCTTCCTCCACACGACGTAATTCTTCTTCAGCTTTCCTCAATTGCTTTCGCGTTTCTTCTTCTATTTTTCGTTGACGTTCCAATTCAGCCTCGATCTCTCGCTGCCTCTCTGCTATCTTCTCTTGTATTTTCACTTTCTCTTTTAGCTCTTCGATCTTCTTTCGATCTTCATCGATACGAAAACCATCTTTATACATCACTCCGTCCTTCATAGCCTTTAACCCCATCGCCTCCCTCTCCTTAGCTTCCGCAATAGCATTCTTCAGTTGATCTTGAAGCTTCCGCAAGCTTTCAGCTTCACTTTTAAAATCCCGAAATTCGGGATTGTGTCGAAAACCCCAATGATATAGATGCCGGACAACAAATAAAAATTCCAGCGCACCCATATAACCCACCACAACAGAAAACACCAATTCACCAATTTCTGGCAACATTTTGCTCAAACAGCTGTATACAATACAATCCCCACGCAGCACTTTTTTGCAGAACAGCACTTCGCAGATTCGCTTGCGTAATCACAGCCCCGGTGGCGAAGAAAAATTTATTTCGTAACCAATCAAAACTTTTTTTAATTTTTTCAAATATATAAACTTTTGAGCAATTTCGTAGTTCGATCTTTTTTCTAATTAATTTTTATCGTTTTATTCACCGCAATTGGATCATAAAATTTCGAATTTTTTCAAATATTTTCCGGATTGAATTTAATTGAGATTATCTCAGAGCGCAACGGACGTTCGACTAGGCGGCTGCTATTTAAGATGATTCGTTTTAATCGATCGATTTGCGACTAATCAATTTATTTAATGCACCACAATCTGGGCTACGCGATCCGTCTTGTTTTTTAAGAGTCGCGATGCACATGAATCACGTATGGGATAAGGTGGAATCAAAAATTAGAAAACCGCATCATCATTAAGAAAAATAAAAAAAAAATAAAAATACGAATCGTGACATTTAAATTGCAACGATACAATACTGGTGATGGTGTGGTGGGAAGCTCACAACCCTCAACCGAATTTGCCGCGTCTTACTGTATTTTTGTGTACTGACCCCCGACGGGACGCCAAAACAACAGATTGACAAAAATAACACTGTCTAAAAAAAGAACCGATAGAACGAACGAGCGGGCTAATGAGCGTTGAATAAATTTAGATCGAAGTGTGACACTCGCGAACTATCGAACTTTGAGCAAACAATGCAACAATTAGAATAACAGCCTCGTGTTGTAATGACTTTTTGAAGACGTTGCAATGAGTTCGGCGCGGTATAATGAGATTAGCAAAAAGATGAACAATATGTATAGAAGACGCCTGGTTGTCACAATCCGTGGCAGAAATGTCGCCAAGAGAGGGCGAATAACTGAATATTAGCTATCACGAGCAACCACCACTTTCTTCATGCGAAAAATGTTGCGCAAGTTGTGTATCCACAAGCTAACACAATCCTAAGCTCATTATAAAATAAGATCCAAATGTTTGTTTGTGTAGAGCTTGTCGCCAGTGATTTGTTTCATCAATCACAAAACATTCGGTTTATTATTTAATTCAATTGCAAATGCCAGGTGTAAACACAAACATTCAGCAGCTATGTTGCAGCAACATTTTTCGCAGTGTGTTCAATTTATAAATGTTTCGGGTTTCGAGGGTGAGAATCTAGTTCAATGCCATTTTGAGTGCAATCTGCAATGAAGACGATGATGCACAAGCAGCATAACTAATTTTGAAGATATATAAATATTGAATATTTGTTTTAGATTTCAAGAATGAATGTATTTTTGATTGAAAATAAAAACACCCACGCCGCCATCAGCGCCATGCCACAGCAGCGCTGCAAAGTGAATTTGAAGCTTTTTCTAGAGACAAGATTGAGTGTTTGCCAAAAAAAAATTATTTATATGTAAGGCTAATGATTTTTTGTAGTGCAAATGGGATACACAGACGTTTTTGTCGCTTCTTTCTGTCAATGGTAAATACGAGTATATACTCGTACATATTTGGAAGGCCAAAAAATAAAAGATTTTTGAGGTTGGAATTTTTTGTTTGTTTATTTGTTGAAGAGAGGAAGAATTTTTGAATTTTTCTATTTAGGTTTTCGTGATGATAGTTTTGCTGCATAGAAGGATTGTTTTTTTTTTTTTTTTTTGGTGTTGAGATCACGTTTATTTGAAATTCATTGCTCGAGAGCCAAGTTGAGTTAAAAAAAAAAGAAACAGTGATAAATTATGCGGTGTTTCCTATGACAAACACTTCTTCAAACCAATGAGATCATTTTTAATCAAATTAAAGCAGGAAGCAGGGTTATGTTTCTTCGATTTTTTTCTAATTCAAGGTTTTAATAATAAAATACGGTTTTTTATTATGCGGTGATGGAACACAAAAGTTGCAGCAGCTTTTCTATTGTATACCAGTTTTCTATAGTCGGTATCTACAAGGTTTTAAGCTTAGGATGAATTATTAAACTTGGAGTTTTTGAAGCATTATTGCATTGTTCCCCATTTGACAATGCAATCGAGATCAGAATTTAAAGAGCTAATCATACTCTGCCATTCTAAATTTACATCCGAAAGACAAGGACGAGAATTTGGGAACGAATATGAGAAGCTGAGATTACTGTCACCAGCATAACTATTAAATGGATAAGAAGTTTCAGGCAGAAGATCATTGATGATATGACAAAGAGAGTAGGAGACAAAACGGAGCCCTGGGGCACACCAGCATTTATTTTATCATTTATTTTATGAATAACAGACTTGAAGACATTTAATATTACCTGTATAGAGATGTTCCAGAGGCAATTTCTTATCCAAGGAAGAAGATATTCATCAATACTAAATGAACGTATTTTCGATAAGAGATCTTAACACAAAACTCTATCAAATAATTTTCAAGTATCCAGCAGATTTGGTTTTAATGAGCTCCTTGCAAGTTTACAAGTTCAAAAGAAGATTTGTCCCATAAAGTCGCTTACGTCCTCAAGTAGAGCAGGGGTCATGAGACTTTCGGGAAGCGTCGAGTTAATGGCGAACTGTGCTGCAAGCAAATTGGCTTTTGCTTGTGAGTTGACAATACTTAAGTGAGCTTCGGATTTTTTTCAAAAATATAAAAATATGTCCAATTTATTGAAAATTATCATTATTTTCTCAATGAAGAGACTTTTTGTGTGCCACATTTTTTATTATCAATAGATTCATCCAAAACTTTGCATAGATACGAAATGAAGTGAACATTTTTTTTATGAAAATAAAAGGTTCCTCACAAAGGCTTTATGTAAAAAAACAGCATACTTGCATTGGATAGCCCGGCCTGCTGTCCTAAGGTTAAACAAGAATTCTGTCACTCGGGCATTAGTATTGTGTCGTTTGGTTTGCATCCGGTCATGGAAGTGACAAGGAAACAAGAACCGGACAGTCGAAGAATAACTACTTGAGATCACTCGGATGTTCCTTCAAAAACTTAAATTCTCCCCTAAACGTTGTATAAGAAAAATCTTCTCACTCCTGACAGATACATGAATGTGCAAATATTCCAATTGTGGGTGAATTGGTGGGTTTCATTAACTTTTCGGTTTTCTATGTTATAGCAATACCTTGAATATTTGTACAATGAAACCAGAATATTTTACAAAGCCAGAAAAACGAATGTGCTGCATTGATGACTTTGGCTCCCAGTACAAGTATAAACAAAAAATATAAACGCACACCTACCATGAATATGCCACATTCGTGGATCTGGCTTAATACTATTTGCTAGAAAAGATAGAAAGTTCAAGTATTTTCTGGTACAGAAAAGCTGGACCATATAAGATTTTTTTGCAAAAATACTATTTATGTATGTGAAGATTTTTTAGAAAGCAAATTCCGGAGTGCGATGTCAAAGTTATGCTCGGGGACTTCAATGCTAAAGACGAAAAAAAAAACATCTTCAGCGGATTAGAAGCTACGCACAGCTTCTATAAGATGACAACAGATAACAGTTTCTGACTAATAAATTTTCATCCGCTCGTAATACGGTGGTTAGTAACACTAGTTTTTCATGACTTAGTATCCACAAAACCCAACGTGATGGTATCCACTTCCCAATTGACGCCAGACACGATTTTGAAATCTTAGCAATGAGTACATTTCTTGGGCTAATGGAAAGCAGGCTCTGTGAACCATTTCTCGGAGCCACAAAAAATAGTACATACATATTTTCGAACAGCATTTCAGGCAGTTTAAAAATGGGCATCATAAAATATAGACGGAGTATTAGAGCAAGAAGACAAATCACATCCAATCAATGACGAACCAGTTCCATCACAGAGTATAGATGAGGTAGGCTTAGCTAATAAGAAAGCTAAGAACAACAACGCCGCAGGAATTGATGGCTTTAGAGCTCTTCAAATACAGAGGCGATGTTTCGATAGGGTGCGTACATCAAATCATAAGCTAGCTATGAATGAAAGGAAGCATGTGCGATGCTCCCATATTCAAATGTTTTATCTAAACTGCATGTGTTCAACAAGAACTATCGAGCCATATACCATATATATTTGGTGGTGCAACAGCTCGAAGAGAACCAGAACCTAGTGACTTACAACTCTCGACCATTCCTGTGTGCGTGTTGCCAGAAATGGACGGGACCTACAATTTTCTGCAAATTCCGAATGGCTAATGAGCAGCCCTTTTCTTGACAAGAGACATACATATATAGTCTTAGAGGATTTTGTCAATTCCTCGCAAGAGGCAGTAAATCCCTTTTTTGCAACGGCTGAGAATCGAACCCAAGAACTTCTGCATGACCGTCCAACGCACTAACCGTTATGCCAAGGGGTACTACTAATCGTTGCGTATAAGATCCTATTTAATGTGTTGTGTGAAAGTCTTAAGCCCTGTTTCAACAATATTATCGGGCTTCCAGATCATCCGTAGATCAAATCTTCATATTTAGGCGAATACTGGAAAAGACCAACGTATTTCAAACCGAGACTCTCCATCTATTCATCGACTTGAAAGCCGATTATGAAAGCAATCATTGTCAGGAGCCTTTTTTGGCCAAACTCGGGATCTCGGAAAAAGTTATACAGTAGTTTGGGGTGACTTTAAAAAAGGACACAGTAAAATATTTGACTGTGGAAAAATTGCACAGGATTTCCAGATGTTAATATTACTACCATATGACTTTTTCATATATGAGAGTGGATATGACCTTGACACAGCTGCTGTCACGCACTCGTATTGTATAACGGGATTTTGTTTCTCACATAATTTGAAAGATGTCAAATACTTTACTCATCACTGTGTTTTTCCAGGTTGAATCTCGATTGAAGAGACTGTTTCTTTGTGACCAACATTTTATTTATTCCAAGTCTTCTTTAAGACAGCTTACTCCTTTTTTGATGAGCCTTAGATGGCAACTTAAATTCATTTGTACATCGTCATCATACATTTGGATTGAACTGTTGTTTATTACATACGGTAATTCATTTACATAAAGAACAAATAATAAAGGACCAAAAACAGAACCTTATGGAACTCCGCGTGAAATTGAAAGGAAATCGGCAAAACTGTTTTTTAATTGAATTGAAAAAGTTTTATCGCTTAAAACAGAGAAGGATTTTTTGTTTATAATCTACCCGCGCTCAAGGGATTATGATTACCCTTTAAATGTTTCAACACAGCGCACAGTGTGTGATTTCGCTAATCTAGCGGAATTAAATTAATGGCGCTTATATTTTATTTTTTTTCGTCATTTTCTTTTTGCAGGATTAATAATAAATTACTAAGAAATGAAATTTAACAGTAAATATGTATATTCATAAATCATATTTTTTTTAACCGAGCTTTGAAAGTACCCATTTTTTTTACTAAGGTAGGTCCATTTTCAAAATTGAATAACATGCACGAAAAAACAAACTTTTTGATATTTTTTTGTGTAGTATTCATTACAAAAAACTACAAAATAATTGAAAACATCAATTATTTTTATAGTTTGTCAATTTAAAAAAAAACGAGCTCTAAAAACATACCTGTTTTTTGCACTGTAGTGGGACATTTGGAAACTTAATATACATAACTATAAACATTAATAATAAAAGATCTAGTTACCTTATTTAAAACATAAAATGAATATTTTATTATAATTTCGTGAAATTTTTACGAAATATCCGCATTTTTAATTTATTTTTGTCCCAAAAATATAAAACATCGTTTTTAGGACCAAACTGTTAAATTTAACTACTCTTTATTCATTATAATATTAAACTAGCTGTACGCGCAGTTTGTCCTTCTAATTGTTCTCATGCTTTAAACTAAAGACAATTATATATACAAACATACATATATATTATATAAACAGCCTAGACTTCCAAGATAAACGACCATTCTAAATATAGATGAATAAATTTTTGATTAGTTTTGGATATTACATCTTTTATCTAAGCTTAAAAACTTTACATCTTTAAAATATTTTTGTAGTTTTATATGAGAATTATATCATTATGTACATATTTATTTGTTTAATAATTTATATTTCGTCTACAGCATCGTCATCATCATTGTCATTATTACTGTCATCAGATACATTGGAACTTGAAAAGGACATTTCTGAATCCAATAAAATCTTTCGCTGGTCGTCCTATACTGCGCGGTCTAGGCGTCTAGAATTCGTCGACCTTTTAGATCCTAGCAACTTATTCAATTTATCTGAAAGGGATAATTACTTTTCAAGCCATGTTTCATTTGCAGCTAGAAATCTTGGAAGCCTTCGGTAGCTACTCTTCCATTTTCTATGTCTATTTTTTTGCTTAAACAAAAATTTTTAGACTTCTAAGGCTTTGATCTTCCATCTCAACATTGTGTTTTTCTATTATATAGTTATAAATGACGTTATTTCTATTCCGCATTCTATTATGATGCCAAATTTCAAAAATTTTACGATTTTTCATACTGTACATATCATTGGAAATTAAATTAAAATGTATGAGTGCCGCAAATATTCAAAGCCAAATTTCACACAATTTGATAGATAGTGAATTAACAGTTATAAAAAAAATTATTTCACGAAAGATACACGAGGATACATTTTTAAAACTCAACTTAAAAAAAAAAAAAGTTCAAATTGAGACTTCTCAAATTGTGTTTTCAAAATGACTTGCTTACATTTTAAGTTATGCATTAATTCTTACCTTGCAAGATGCTCAGGACTCTAAAATATAAATTTCCAAACTTTGATACTTTATAACTTTTAACACTGAGACACACGTTTAATTGCAAGATCAAAGAAATACTCAGTGATTTTTTCGAATATAAACAAAGGCTTCACTTTCAGCGAGGTACCTCTTTGTTAATATATGGATGATTAAAAATTTTAACGCCATATTAAAAACCGGTTTTCTATGAATCGTATTGCTAACTTTAATTATATATTTGAAGCAAGAAAAAAATTAATTAAGTTCCGCTAGATTTGTCATTTTCCACACTGTGCAGCGCGGGCGTGAAGTTAATGAAGAGAAAGAAGGATAGGAAAGATGTGTGGCACGATGTTCTGAGACTGTTGGTGGTTGTCTCAGATATTTTTATCTCCATGGATGGCGGCTGAGCTAAAGCGGAGAAATGCCGTGTCTTATTTCTATGTCGCTTATAATTCACATTATTTTATTCGTGTTCATCCTTGTTGGGCATACTAGTTTAACTCAATTACATGTTGTTAGTGTTATGCCTGAACAACATGTAATAAGTAAACCAGCAACCCATTGATGACATAGATTTCCAGAAATCTAGGAGTAATAGAAAATTAATGTTCCCTTTATCTTAAACTTGTCCCATCCCATATATTCCGTAATTTCAATAAGGGGTTTGCAAATTGAAATGGAAGGGAAAATCGTACCGGGTGTATTGTTCCATAATCGTGTTGTGCTACTAAAAAAACGAATCTCTATATTTGACGGTACGACCAAAATTAGGCTCAAGGGTGAACTGATGAGCATTTTTAGCGAAGCGGGCATCACGGGTGAACTGTTAAAGAGGAGTCCATGATAGCTCCGATTTCTATCAATTTTAACGCTATGTTCTGAATTATATGCAATAAGTGCAGAGAAGTTTGTGCTGTGCCTGTCCAAAAATGTGGGTTATGATCGTGTTTTGGACGTTTAAACGCCTTATAAATGGTAGTCAGATCAGAATGGGTGAAAAATTTCTTACATAGATATAGAAATCTTAAGCATTTTTAGCAGCATTTTCGGCTGTCTCGAGAATGTGATCATTCCAAGAAGATCGTTGTTGACACACATACCGAGTATTGAGAGCTTTTCGGTTTCTTCGATGCAAGAACCATTTAAGAACAACGGCATAAGGGCGACATTTTGCTTCAACGACAATATACAGCATTGAGTTTTCGAAGCGTTAAACTCCACACGGTTTTTTATACCCAATTTAACAATGCTGTACACACCGGAGTTTAATGAGCTTATCATACGATCTCGTCGCAATTCCACTTCCGAAGGAGATGGACGTGAATTTAAGAACGAGTATGAGTAGCTGAGAGTCGAGACGTCGGCAAAACAATGAAGTGGATTAGAAGTTTAAAACAAGAGAACATTTATAAAAATGAGAAAGAGAGTCGGGATCGAACCGGAGAGCCTTGGGGAACACCAGCATTTATTTTGTGAAGATCAGACTTGAAACCGTCCAATGCAACATGTATCGAACGATCTAGAAGGTAGTTTCTAATCAAAAGAATAAGGGTTTTGTTGATACCAAACGTACGCATTATCGATAAGAGAGCCTGGTGCCAAACTCTATCAAATGCCTTGGAAATATCAAGCGCAATGATCTTACTTTCTCCAAAACAATGTAAATATCTCGAAGGGCTCTTGCGACTTTACGAGAGAGTACTTGCTCCGTTGAATGATTTACGTTCTCAAGTACTAAGAAAGGAGCCGAAAGCGATAAAATTTCTTGTTACTATGTAGTTAAACATTCCTATTTAAAAGTTATAGATTGTGTCAAAGTTAATACACTTAAATCTATGTATTGTATGATTTGGACAGAAAAGCGTATTTCGTGTTTCCACTTCTGACACACATAATTTTAATTGTCAAATTGATATATTCGATGAATACGAGTAGAAACCTTCATAACCCTTTCGATAGATCAATATACGAACAAATAACCTAAGGTTTTTTTTTGTTAAATTTCTTGGGAAATTTGATATGTTATAAAAAACTCGCTGTCAGTTTTATTTTCAAACAATTTTCAAAACATTCCATTGATATTTTGATTGCGTTTTGGTCAAACTGATTGCAATCAACAAAACCCCGAACTGGTCCCATGCCAACAGACATAAACCATAGAAAATTCAAAATATAAATAAAAGTGTAATAGAAATACATAATTAAGCAACGAGTCAGCGTTTTTGTTTGCTTTTTCTGATTTTAAAAATAAATAAAAATATATTTACTTTCTAACTAAATACAGTTGGTGGATTTTCCAGTAATGCATTAAGATATGTATACGATTTTTAAATATTAAAAAAAAAACAATGTTGTCAATCACTCAAATGTTCTAACCAGACATTTTAAACATTCTAATCTTAACATTGTGTTCATTTCAAGGCAAATTGTCAGTCAACATACATACTGTATATCGTCGAGGGAAAGGCAAAAAAAATTGTTTTTTTTTTTATTTAATTTAAGGTGCCAAAGAAAATCATCAGTTGCAGCTGTTTTGTTTGTTGGCCCTTGCAGGGTTTGGGATATAGGCTAATAGTTATGCTTTTGATTTTTATTTATTTATAAGAATGAATTTAATTTAAGAGTGGAAAGTTAAGCAGAAATTTTATTTTTTTGGGCTAAGCGCCATTGGTACTTATGTGTTTTTTTTTATTTGCACTTTTACACTTAGTCATTGTTTTGTATTTTTATGAGAGTATATCCCAAAGTCGCAAGGCACAGAACAGAGTACATTTTACTGGTAATTCTTTGATTTGAAACCTTATTGTTTTTAACAATATTTCGCATGTTTAACAGCGTTCAGGTATTTTCTTCAAATACCTAAACACTACGACTACAAATGAATGATTTTTACTTTTGAAGTATTGAAGCATTTTTCTTGTTTTTGATTTTCTCAAAAACGGTACAACCGATTTTGATAATTTTTTTTGCTAAAGCTCCCCAAAAATTTAAATAGAATAGTGTATTCAAATTTTCAAAAAAAATTTTTTGGATTTTTTAAAAAAAAAACTTCAATTTTTTTTTCAAAACTCAATATTTCGAAAACCCCATGCTAGATTTTGTTTAAACTTAATAAATAAAAGTTTCTTAATATAATCTACGAGATGTGAGAAAAAAAATTATTTTACCTAAAAATAAAGGTACCCACCATACAAATGTTAAAAAATAGTTTTCAAAAATCGTATTTCTCTCGAAAACGGCTCCTAGAATTTCGATAAAAGTTTTTTTCTTTCGTTTAATTTTTACGATCTTTAATTTAATAAAATAATTCAAAATTATTACCATAGAACCATTTTGTTCAAATTTTGAATTACTCATTATTGACATAGCGGATTTTAATAAAAAAATTTAAAGAGATGCTTCTAAAAGTTTAAAAAACATTGCATTTCAAAACTTAAAAAAAAAATATTTTTTAAATTTTTGAAAATAAAATCATTTTTTTTTTTGGAAAATTCGATATTACAAAAACGGCTCAATATTTTTTTTTTGAAATTTAATTTTCAATCGTACAATAATAAAAACTTAAAGTTGGCGTAACAAATTTTTTTCTTAAAAATCTTTTAAAAATTTTGTATATAAAAGCTTATTTTTTTAGAAACCACTACAACGACTTATAATAATTGTTCTTGCATAAATTCTTATTTCCATAGCATTCTTTTTTTGTCTCTTACTACTAAAAGAATTTAAAAAAAAATAATTTTATCCTTATGAACAGTTTTTTCTAATAACATTCGTTTTTAAAATTTCTAGTCTATTACATAAGAGCAAGTTCGTGCGACCCAGTCGTGCATTTTATTTTTCTTAAGGTTATTTACTGAACACACCGTATGTACAATTTTTGAGACATTTAAAAAAAATTGGTACGCCAATTTAAAATTTTTATTATTGTGCAAATAAAAATTAATACAAATTAATTTTCTTTTTTTTTACAAATATTTTGTATTAGCTTCTGTATACAAAATTTAATTTAAATTCTTTCACCCGGTAATGTGAAAGTCAAAAATCTATTGTTCTAACCAGACATTTTAAACATTCTAATCTTAACATTGTGTTCATTTCAAGGCAAATTGTCAGTCAACATACATACTGTATATCGTCGAGGGCAAGGCAAAAAAAATTGTTTTTTTTTTTATTTAATTTAAGGTGCCAAAGAAAATCATCAGTTGCAGCTGTTTTGTTTGTTGGCCCTTGCAGGGTTTGGGATATAGGCTAATAGTTATGCTTTTGATTTTTATTTATTTATAAGAATGAATTTAATTTAAGAGTGGAAAGTTAAGCAGAAATTTTATTTTTTTGGGCTAAGCGCCATTGGTACTTATGTGTTTTTTTTTATTTGCACTTTTACACTTAGTCATTGTTTTGTATTTTTATGAGAGTATATCCCAAAGTCGCAAGGCACAGAACAGAGTACATTTTACTGGTAACTCTTTGATTTGAAACCTTATTGTTTTTAACAATATTTCGCATGTTTAACAGCGTTCAGGTATTTTCTTCAAATACCTAAACACTACGACCACAAATGAATGATTTTTACATTGAAGTATTGAAGCATTTTTTTTGTTTTTGATTTTCTCAAAACGGTACAACCGATTTTGATATTTTTTGTTGCTAAAGCTCCCCAAAAATTTAAATAGAATAGTGTATTCAAATTTTCAAAAAAAAATTTTTGGATTTAAAAAAAAAAACTTAAATTTTTTTTTTCAAAACTTAATATTTCGAAAACCCCATGCTAGATTTTGTTTAAACTTAATAAATAAAAGTTTCTTAATATAATTTACAAGATGTGAAAAAAAAATTATTTTACCTAAAAATAAAGGTAGGTACCCACCATACAAATGTTAAAAAATAGTTTTCAAAAATCGTTTTTTTCTCGAAAACGGCTCCTAGAATTTCGATAAAAGTTTTTTTTCTTTCGTTTAATTTCAACGATCTTTAATTTAATAAAAATAAAATTGAAATTAAGATATTACGGCCTGTACCTACCATAGAACCATTCTGTTCAAATTTTGAATTACTCATTATTGACATAGCGGATTTTAATAAATTTTTTTAAAGAGATGCTTCTAAAAGTTTAAAAAACATTGCATTTCAAAACTTGAAAACAAAATTTTGTTTGAAAATAAAATCATTTTTTTTTTGGAAAATTCGATATTACAAAAACGGCTCAATATTTTGTTTTGCAAATTTAATTTTCAATCGTACAATAATAAAAACTTAAAGTTGGCGTAACAAATTTTTTTCTTAAAAATCTTTTAAAAATTTTGTATATAAAAGCTTATTCTTTTAGAAACCACTACAACGACTTATAATTTTTATTCTTGCATAAATTCATATTTGCATAGCATTATGTTTTTGTCTGTTACTACTAAAAGAATTTAAAAAAAAAATAATTTTATCCTTATGAACAGTTTTTTCTAATAACATTCGTTTTTAGAATTTCTAGTCTTTTACATAGGAGCAAGTTCGTGCTACCCAGTCGTGCATTTTATTTTTCTTAAGGTTGGCTAATTATTTACTGAACACACCGTATGTACAATTTTTGAGACATTTAAAAAAAATTGGTACGCCAATTTAAAATTTTTATTATTGTCCAAATAAAAATTAATACAAATTAATTTTCAAAAAGAAAAAAAAAATTAAAAATTTCTTTTTTTTTTACAAATATTTTGTATTAGCTTCTGTATACAAAATTTAATTTAAATTCTTGAACCCGGTAATGAGAAAGTCAAAAATCTATTGCAGGGACTGTTAATGCCTTAGTTTCAATTTTCTTAATGGAATGATATTACAAGTGTTTTACTTTTACAGAAGAAATTTTTTCAAAACTCTAGAAAAATAATACTTTCGAAAACAATTAATATATTGATTTAACATTTGTGTGGTTGGTACTGTTTTTTTTTTTTTTTTGATACACTTTGCAGATAGTGGGAAATTCGATTTGCGAAATATTGAGGTTTCGAAAAAAAAATTAATTTTTTTTTGAGAAACCCAAAAGAATTTTTGTTGAAATTTGAAATATTTAATACTATTCCAAATTTTTCAGAGCTTTTGAATTTTTTTTTTTTGAAAAAAAAAATTGGGATGCCATTTTTAAGTATTAAATAATATAGGCGCAAATTTTTAAATAGCCTATTATTAAGGTGTTAGTAAGATACTACTTAACAATTTGCTAACTTTAAAGTAGTTTACTAACTCATTCTTAATTTTAACTTAATTTAAATAAATAAATAAATAAAAAACTGTTTCATGCTCAAACAAATGTGTTTTAAACCACTTTTTTATGTTTAACTAAGTATTTTAGTGGCAAGCAAATTAAAAAGCGAACAAAATTCACAGTTTAAGTGGAGAATGGAGAATACAAGTCTTATGTCAAAATTTAGCTTGGATTTTAGCCGGTGTTTGGAGAAAAATGTGGGAGATAAAATTTAGCGCGATCTGCGTACTAGGCTTTATTAATAAAAATAATGAAAAAAACCTAAAAAACTGTTCTTGACTTAAGTTGTTTTAGCAAGGACTGGGGTAAGTGGTATATAATTTAACCAAAAAAATTGTAGTAATTATATTTTGTATTGCTTATTATTGAAAATTACACTTAAGAATAACTTTTTGTCATGTTTTAATATCTTTAAGGGTACATAGATTGATTATCTTCAACATTTTCTTATTGATGGTCACTTTTAAAACATAAGCCTTTGCTGATAGAAGTGACCCCGAAGTTGCAACTTTATTTAATACTAATAATAAATGTTTAATCAATCCATCAATATATACCTATGATAGTACCTTTTCTATGTGAAGCATACTTAAAGCTCATATATGTCGAAGGTGCTTTTTTCTGTTTTTGTGGGATTTTTTTCTATAAGATTCAGTGTTGACAAACATGTTTTTTTGTACAAATTTGGCCACAATTTCATGAATTCCAAAACATCTTCAGTTTTTAGCTCTATGACTATATATATATTTTCTAAATTTCGAATAAGATGGACGTGAATTTGACAGACGTGACGGATGAATATGAAAAGCTACGATTCATTCATTCAGTTTCAGAGATCATTCATAAAAATGAGAAAGAGAGTCTGAGACTAAACGGAGACCTTGGGGTCCCCATTTATTTTGTGAAGATCCGATTTGAAACCTTCCAAAAAAAAGTATTGAACAATTCAGTAGAAAATTTCTAATCCAACGAATAAGGGCTTCATTGATATCAAACTTAAAATTTTCGATATAATAGCTTGATGCCAAAATCCATCAAATGCCTTAGAAATATCAAGCTCAATGATCTTACTTCGACATATGATTCTACTCTTCTGCAACTTGATATCAACAGTTCCTCGGTTTTTCAAATCTCTTAGATAAATTAGTTTATGTCTTGTCTTTCAATTTTATAATTTGTTATAACATTTCATTAACGTTTTACACGTTCTCTTCTTTTTGGCGCACCATCACTCTCTGTTTCACTTGAAGACATTTTTAAAGCTAAAATTACTTTTCGCAGAAAATAGTTGTATGAAAAACGCGAATTTGACATTGCTGACGGTTGTTATCAAATTGAAGATTTGAATATTGTTGAACCAATCAGAGCAAAGCAAATTTAAAATATCAAACTATTCCCTCCATTTTGGTAGTGCAAGTTATGTATCCAACCCTAATTTATGATATAAACATAGCAGAGTCAGCTCCATGTGAAACAATACACAATACCACAGCATCATTATCCACTTCAGAATTGGAGTCGACATCGATATCTAATATAAACAAAGATAACATTAACAAAGATCCACTTCAGCATTATAGACCGAGAGTGATACCATAAACAATATTCATCAAGTGGTCATAAAAATCTCTAAGGCATCAAAAATCAACCACCACCAACACATCAGATTCAACACTCGATTTATTTAAGATATTCTTAAGATACTTTTATAGTTAGTCTTTGTCCCACTCTCATTGAATAAAGTTGATTTTCTTTTTTAAAAAACTCTTTTCATAAATAAAAAACATTTCTGGCGCAGTCGGTAGGATTTCGCTAAGATATCAAATGGAAATTGATTGATAGACGAAATCTAGTGATACGAACCTATTCTGTTTAGTGAAAATTAAATTCACCCGGTAGTAAATTTAAATTATTATACGGTAAACAGAAATACAAAAAGTATACATAAAACAGTTAGTAAAAAGTACAGCAACTCATAAATAAATATATGTTGCACTATCTCGTAGAGAGAGTACCTAATCACCTAACTTGAAATATACAGAAGTGAAAAGTGTTTAAACAAAAGTGTTAAATTGAGAAAGAACATTTAAAAATAAAATTAAATAACTCAGTTTAATAAGAACAACATATATACACAAAATGAACGTGGAAGAACGAAGAACTCAACAAGCTGCGCTTGCACGGCAACAAGAAGAGTTAGCCGCAATGCAAGCAAGAGTACAGGTTCCTACGGACCAAGTCCAACACCTGGAACAGCAAAAATTCTACCTGAAAGAACTCAGAATGGTGAACCCCTACAGAGGAACACAAGACAACCTAGCAGTCTTCATATCGTCGATGGAGTATCTATTAGGCAGAATTCGGGAGCCGATGTACATTGAACAAGCTTTATTCGTTGTCCACCAGAAAATCCAAGATGATGCACTTAGAGCAACTAACAGTTTGCAACACCTTGCACCATGGACACAGATTAAAGAGCAACTGGTAAGAAAATTCGGAATCAAAAAATCATATTTAAGACTTATAACCGAAATAAATTCTGTAAATGAAAACGATACAATTAAAAATTTATATAAAAATCGATAGCTTATTGCAAGAACTGCAAACAAAATCACAGTTAGAACCGAATATAATCTATACTCAAAATAGTAATGAGACAATTGCTTTAGAAGCATTTAAAAATACAATGTCACCAAGCCAAAAGGCAATTGTTATTGCTAGTAATTCAAAAACTATTATGGAGGCATACGACCTTCTTGAAACAAATAATATGATAAAAAAAGTCCAAGAACCAAATAAAAATTTTGCCACACAAAAAAACCCTTCCAATAATATGTACAATCATGTTAACTCTTTCAGACAAAACAATCAAAATAACAATTTTAGACCGAGGTATGACAATAGAATTTCATCTGAGCAGATTAGACAAAATCGGCAAAGAATGTTCGGGAACAGTAACCCAAATAATTTTAGATTTGGATTTAATCATTCTAATCACAATCAGAATAGAAATCAAAGTCAGAATAGGAGATTCGAGAATGATAGGGCACAACCAATGGAAGTTAATAGAATCACTGAACAAGATTTAAACTCAGAAGAACAGGTAAATTTTATAATAGGGAGCCAGCCTCACTACCAATCGTAACACTAAAAGTAGAAAACGAAGAGTTGAAAGTTTTAGTAGATACCGGATCTACCATGACTCTTCTAGATCAAAATAAGTTAAAAAATATAAGAAGAAGAAAATTAAAAAACGCTGTTAAAGTTAACACCGTAAATTCTTATTTGTTTATCGATGAAGAAATAACAACAAATGTTCCAATAGAGTTTAATTGCAATGCAACAATGGATTGGAAATTAACCAATTTTAGTCAGAAGAATTTTGAGGGAATTATAGGTACAAATTTACTTAATTCAATAGGAGGTATCATTAACCTTAAAGAAGGATATTTAGAAATAAATAAAAACAAAATTAAATTCATTTCTTCGCCAACAAATAAAGTAGAGGCAATCAACGTAAATGAGTGTCCTTTTGAATATAATGAAATACTAACGTTAGAAGATAACTCAAATGACATGAGTCAATTCTTACACAATGGTTTGAATAATGAAGAAAAGAATGAACTTATTACATTTTTAAAAAATAATAGAGATACATTCTATAAAGATGGTCAAGAACTCAGTGCTACAACGCAAACTGTTCACTCAATTCGAACAAAAAATGAAACTCCAATCTTTACTAAAATTTACCGTTATCCTAAGATACACGAAATTGAAATAAATAAGCAAATAGATGAAATGTTACGCAACAATATAATACGAAAATCAATATCTCCATATAATTCTCCAGTATGGATGGTAAAAAAGAAAACAGATAATTCAGGGAAAGATAAATGGCGTATGGTAATTGATTACCGCAAGCTTAATGAAAACACAATTGAATATAAATATCCGCTTCCTAATATAGATGACATTCTTGACAAATTAGGACGAGCTCAATATTTCTCAGTTCTAGACTTAGCTAAAGGGTTTCATCAGATACTAGTTAGTTCTAAGGATATCGAGAAAACAGCTTTTAGTGTACCTAACGGTCACTACGAATTTTTAAGAATGCCATTTGGGTTAAAAAACGCCCCAGCATCATTTCAATGCATGATGAACGAAGTTTTAGAGGGACTTATAAATAAAATATGCGTAGTTTACATGGATGACATCCTTGTCTTCAGTACTTCTCTAATAGAACATATGATCAATTTAAATAAAATATTTGATCGTTTAAGAAAATATAACTTGAAAGTTCAAATTGATAAATGCGAATTTCTAAAAAGGGAAACCAAATTTTTAGGACATATAATCACTAAAGACGGTTTAAAGCCTAACGAGGATAAGATACACGCTATTCAAAAAATATCAATTCCTAAGACAGTTACAGAGATTAAATCGTTCCTCGGACTCACGGGATATTATAGAAAATTTATCAAAGATTATGCACGCATAGCATGTCCTATGACCAAATTCCTTAAGAAAGGTAACAAAATTGATATTCAAAATTTAGAATACATTAAATCGTTCGAAAAATTAAAACAATCAATTATATCCCCTCCTGTATTAGCTTATCCAAACTTCAGTAAAACGTTTGTTTTAACTACGGACGCTAGCAATTTCGCTATTGGAGCCGTGTTATCCCAGGACAAACACCCAATTACATTCATAAGTCGAACTTTAAATGATCATGAACGAAACTATTCCACCACCGAAAAGGAATTATTAGCAATCGTATGGTCAACAAAATACCTAAGACCTTATTTATATGGACAGAAGTTTATATTAAAATCTGATCACCAACCTCTTAAATGGCTTAAGACAAAAAGTTTAGGTAAAGATATTTCGCCAAGGCTTCAGAGATGGATTTTGTCTCTAGGAGAATATAACTTTGACATCGACTATTTAAAAGGTACACAAAACACAGTCGCAGATTACCTTAGTAGAGAAAGTAGAAACGAAATAAATCATTTAGAAACGGAATCAGATTTAGCCACAAGGCATTCGAAAGAAGAGGAATTACTGGACCATTTCCCTATAGTTGAAAAAGCAGTTAATCAATTCAAACAACAAATTGTTGTAGACGACGAATATAATGGTAGAAAAGTAAGAAGCCAAAATTTAATCAATAATAGAACCGTTATTATATTATCTCCAAAAATAATTGAATCTTCAGAATTTGAGGAAAGGATTAAAGAGTTATTAAAAATACAACAAACAGGAATATATTGCCAGAATGAACATCTATATAATTTACTTCAACAGAAGTTAATAAAACTATTTAATACAACAAAAATTAAATTTTATAAATGTAGCTATTTAGCAAAAGAAATTCGAACCGAAAAGGAAGCTACAGAACAAATCAAAATTTATCACGAATTAGAAACCAGTCACTCTGGAATTGAAGAAAATTACGTTGGATTAAAGAATCACATATATTTTCCTAATTTGAGAAAAGTTATAATAGAAGTTATAAACAGTTGCAATGTTTGTAGACAAAATAAATATGATCGTCACCCCATCAAACCAAAGTTTAAAGTAACAGAGACTCCCCATGATATTAATCAAATAGTACACATTGACATTATTATTCTAGCTAGTAGGGCTCTTGATTTTACCCGGGTAATACCCATTTCATCAAAAACCCGGGTACCCGGGTACCCGGGTAATGCGGGTATTAATAAATAATTGAATAAAAATAAATAATTGAAATAATTGAAATGGAAAAGCCTTGCTTAAATATTAGATGGAATAAGTGCTTAGTGTTTGATAAAGTAAATGTAAAAAGGTGCTATAATTGCTGGGGATTCAACCACAATGCTGAAAAGTGTTCAAATAAAATATGTTGTCCAAAGTGTAGTGGCGAACACAAATTAGACAAGTGTACAAGTGAGGAGATGAAATGTAAAAATTGTGCTCTGACCATCGAAAAATTAAACATCAATATTGATTCGCGTCATGATGTTAGGGATGCAAATTGCCCAGTGTATCTTAGAAGGCTTGAACGAGAAAGAGAAAAAGTTGCATATTAGCAACCAACATTTCTCCAATGCTTGCATCTCAATATACAGGGCTTGATCAATAATTTAAATGAATTAAAGAATATTATTTATGAAAACAATTTCGATATAATCGTCCTAACTGAAACACATCTCGGCTTATCAGTGATGGATAAAGAAGTGTATATAAAGAACTATAATATTATCCGTTGTGAAACATCATCAGCCTATACTGGAGGAGTGGTTATTTATATAAAGAAAAATATTGACGACTTTTTTGTGCTAAAAAATGTACAAGTTGATATGAGTATATGGCTATTGGTTGTAGACATATGTAAAGTAAAGTTCATAGCATTATACAGATCACCCAGTACTCGAAAAGGTGAATTTTGTGAATATTTGAGTGATTATTTGAATGACAATGTGAATGAAAACATAATTATACTAGGCGATTTCAACATAGACTGGTTCGCGGATTCAAATTATAAAAGAGACCTAGAATGTTTATTTAAAGAAAATTTGTGTAAGCAAATGGTAATAAAACCTACAAGAATATCTGCCGGTACAAGAACGCTATTAGACTACGTTGTAACCGATATTAAATCAATTGAAGTAAAAGTTATAAATGAATTGAAAATAAGTGATCACGAAACAACGGTTTTTAAATTGCCAGTGCGTACAAATAAAGAACAAAAAATGAAAAAAGTTAACATTTTAAAATACAATAAGCATAGATTTATACAAAAAATCAGAGAAAGTGATATAAATAGAATGGGTACTTTAGTACATATAAATGATTCAATAAGTGAGCGATTTGAAAAAGAAATGCTTAAAGTTGTAAATTGTTTTGTGGTTCAAAAAACATACAAAGAAACCGACCAACAGTGGTTTAATTATGATTTAAGGAGACAAAAGTCAGAAAAAATCAGAAGTCACCTGAAGTTTGTGTTAACCAGAAACATTGAAGATTGGGAACAATATAAGAGATTTAGAAATGCTTACAAAAAAAAACTTCAAATAACAGAGCGAAAATTCATTAAAGATAAGTTAAATGGGGCTAGTGATCAAAGGAATATGTGGAAAACGTTAAAAACTTTAGTTTTGGGGCAATCAGTAACAGAAACTAATTGTGTAGAGTTTAATGGGAACAAAATAAGTGATGAGAAAATGATTGCCAATAAATTTAATGAATTTTTTATTAAAAGTGTAATAGAAATAAATGAACAAATACCGAAAGTTGCATGGTCAAATCTTTTGCTGAATAGTGAACATTGTTTCAAATTTAAAAAAGTGGAATCAATAGAAGAACTCTTAAAAATAGTTGAAATGATGCCTAATAAAAATGATTTCAATTTCATGAACAAACAAATGTTAAAAGATAGTTTTACGATTGTGGGCCCTACTCTATTAAACATAATAAATTATTCGTTTGAAAATGGGAAATTTCCAAGCTCCTGGAAATCGTCTGTTATAACCCCAGTGGAAAAAATTTCTAACTCAAAGAAATGCGAAGACTATAGGCCTATAAACATGCTTCCTCTGTATGAAAAGATACTGGAAAAGATTGTTCAAATTCAATTAGAAGAGTACCTACAGCTAAATGATCTGATAATTGAGGAGCAATCTGGATTTCGACGAAAACACTCTTGTGAATCAGCTCTAAACTATGTCATAGCAGATTGGAAGGAAACGATACATAAAAAGAAGAAAATTGCAGCAGTATTTATCGACCTCAAAAGGGCATTTGAAACGTTGGATAGATTGATTTTATTAAAAAAATTGTATGGGTACGGAATACGAGGAACTGAGTTTAATTGGTTTAAGTCATATCTAATAGGAAGAAAACAAATTGTAAAGTTTAATGGGGTAAGTTCGGATGCATTAGATTCAGACTTAGGAGTGCCACAAGGTTCAATTTTGGGTACATTATTGTTTGTAATTTATATTAATGATATAAAAAGTGTTTTAAAATATTGTAAATTAAAGCTATTTGCTGATGATGGTTTATTTTACGTTGAAGATAATGATTTAACAAACAGTATAAGACAATTGGTAATGGATATTAATAACATACAAAATTATTTAAATATGAATAAACTAAAATTAAACACAGAAAAAACTAAAATAATGTTATTGCCAGAAAATAAAATAATTTGTAAAATAAATGAATTTGAATGTGTACAAGAAACCAAATACTTAGGAATAGTTATTGATTGTAATTTAAATTTTAAAAAACATTTTGAAATGCTTTCTAAAAAAATTGCCAACAAAATCGGGTTTTTTCGAAGAATACGAAAAAAGCTTAGTATTTCTATGGCGATCAAGATATATAACTCCATTATACAGCCACATTTTGAGTATTGCCCGACAATACTATTATTGGGGTCTGAATTAATGCTTAATAAATTACAAATTTTACAAAATAAGGGAATGAGAGCAATCCTATGTTGTAATCGTTATACGTCTATAAGTTATATGTTAAATACCTTGAATTGGCTTTCTGTAAAGCAAAGAATTGTAATGAATACTTTAATATTTGTTTTCAAAGTAAAAAATAATTTAATGCCTACTTATTTACAAAGAAGACTGATAACAAGGAGTGAATTGCGTGCATATAATCTTAGAAATAATAATAACTTGCACTTACCGTTTTTTAGAAATAATAGAACACAAAACATGTTATTTCATAAAGGAATTCAAATTTTTAACTGCCTTCCTAATAATATTAAATTAGAAACTAATTTAACTATATTTAAGCACTCAATTATTTATTTTGTAAAAGAAAATTATTAATGAATACTGTAAGAGTTTAAAAATAGCAAATTTAATGCTAAATAAATATATACTAAACTAAACTAAACCCAAATTTGCGGGTACCCGGGATATGTCAACTGGCGGGTACCCGACAATGTCGTGTTACGGGTACCCAGTACTCAAAAATGCTACAATTGCTTATAAAATAATATTTCACAGAAAGAGGAAGCAGAGAAGAAATGAAATGTGATTTTTATATCCATAAGCATCATGTTGTACTTAAATTTTATTGAAAATACACTGATGTGAATAAGTTTTCACTAATTTCCTTCACATTGCTCTTAGATATGCATCTTTACATTCTTTTCTATAAAAAGAAATATCCAGAATCCAAATGATTTCCCAATAATTATTAATTAATTAATCCCTGCCCAATAGAGCTGTGTCAATCAGGATTGATTCGATTTTCTTGATCCGATCATCGAAAAGTATTGATGATCGAAATCAATCATTTTAATCGATCTCAATCTCAAACATTTAGATGATTCTCGATTCTGGATTCTCGAGTTTCAATCTCAATAATTTCAATGAGTCTAGATTTTCGATATCAGTTGACTCGATTTATCATGATTTACTCGATTCCATTTATTCCGATTCAATCAATGTGGATTATGAAAGCCAAACGTACGGTGGACTAGAATTTCTGGGTTGAACTCGGCATTGAAGAACATGATTGATCGGGCCGGTTGTTGATGTTGTAGGCCGCAAAAACAATTGTTGAACTGATGTTATTTGCTGTATCAGGATCCGGTATGTTTAATGTGGATTTTTGGACGTTTCTTAATCCATCGAAATCGTAGCCATCCTTTGATGGAATTTGACAGTTTATGACTTAAAGAATAGAGGACGAATTCAGTTTTGATGTACAAAGAGTATTTTGTACCAAATGTTAGCGGAAAACCCTAAAATTGCTCTTTTCCGAAGCAACAAATAAAATATCTTTTTCTTGAATTTTTCGACACTTTTTATTCCATGTACAAAGTAGCCATCATTCGATGTTATTTGGCAATTTATGGTTTACATTAACAGAGTATTTTGTGAGAACTATCAAAGCCACAAGTCAATCTTATCATCGAAATCGAAATTAAAATCGAATAGGAACAGTATTGAATCATTTCAGTGAAATGAAAATGATCGTATGATCGATTGATTGAAATGATCGGATCATTTTCGTAATCGGTTGTTGGACGATTCGATCATTTGAAATGAACGATTTGCACAGCTCTACTGCCCAACAATAAAGCAATATTCTGAGACAAAATAGCTTAGACGCGAATGTAAAACACACTACAAAATATAATGTTTGAGAATGCATTCATAAATCATAACGTTTTTGATATGAAGATACATTAAAAAAAAAAATGTTATGAATCCGCTTAAAAATGTTGTTATGAATCTGTTTATATTTATATTACTGTTTTTTTTTTTTAACCAGGGCTACTTAGTCGAATCAAAATCCGACTACTTACTTATCTATGTATGTTGTAAAGGGTGGTTAAACAAAGATGCACGATGTTAATTGTAAATAAAACAAAAAGTTTTCTGAGAATTATCTTAATATTTTTCATTATAATAGAAGGATATATGACAATTATGTGTGATACCCCGGTTTGGTGAAATTTGCGCACAATTTTACCGATTGTGGACACATTTGGGCGATTATGCTGACCAAAAAAATCACGATCAATTATGTCTCAGAGTCATTGAAAATATGGACCATCGGATAGAGGTATGCCACCGAAGCCGTGGCGAGCATTTGGCCGCAATTTTGTTTCACACATAATTGTCAAAGATCCTTCTATCATAATGAAAAATATTAAGATAATTCTCAGAAAACTTTTTGTTGTATTTACAATTAACATCGTGCATCTTTCTTCAACCAACCTTTATAAGTGGTAAGCAGCAGAGAAATAATATAATTATGTTCTTCAATATTTCTTTAAGTGTTTTTTTATAACTATACACGAACATGTTTTGGGTACCCGGATTTTACCGAGTACCCGCAAGAAAGCGGGTACCCGAAATTATGGTACCCGGGTAATACCCGTAAGTGCGGGTACTCGGGTACCCGGGTAATTACCCGGGTATGCGGGTATCAAGAGCCCTACTAGCTAGTCTTAAATTTTTGTCCACAATTGACAAATTTAGTAAGAGAGTAACTCTAACTCTATTAAACGATTCATCAGGAGAAAACATTAAAGAAGCATTAATGCAATATATAGCTCATCATGATAAACCCACGAAGATAGTAGCAGATAATGAATTCGACCAACACTTAATTAAGGCTTTACTACAGGATCTAAATATAGAATTTCATTTTACCAAACCAAGATCACATACGGGAAACTCTCCTATTGAAAGAGCTCATTCTACAATAGAGGAAAAATATAGGTGTTTACTGAATGGAAAAGAAGCAAAAAATATTTTAGATAAAATTAATCTAGTTTACAAAGCAGTCTATTATTACAATAATTCTTTTTTAACAACAGTTAAGCAAAAACCTTTTGATATACATACAGGTAGAGTTGATAAAGAAATATTATTCGGAAAATATAAATCTTTGAAAGAAAAGACAATTAACGAACTAAATAAGGATAGGGAAGAATACGAAGAAACTAGGGAAAAAGCTTTTATTGTAAATCATCATAAGAAATATAACAAGGGAGCTCCAAGGTTCTTTTATAAAAATACAAAGCAAGAACACCCTATAAACATACAGAGGGAAAGAAAAACTAAATACGAAAATCTAAACGATATTATACCAAATAAATTCTATAAGAGTAAGAAGAAGAAAACGACATCAATTGTTCCAACAACAACATCTTTGATAAACGATATCGCAGATAAAAATATAAACAAATCTAAAAATAGAAGCGAAGAAGAATCAGATAAAAATTCCGATGTTTTAGTTAGCTTTGGAAGTTCAAGCAGAATAGAAGATAGTGCTTTAGATCCGGATAATATTCCAAGTTGTAGCAATATAAGAAAATAGAATGGCCGTCATAAAAATATTGATTTTAATAATTCTGGGAGTAAGCAGTGAAATTATCATTGAAAATATAAATAACCAAGAAGGCTTTGTCAAAATCAAACTAAATAAAGTTTCAGTTGTAAAAAACTATATCCATATTGCGCATAGAATAAATACAAGTCGAATAGATGAAGTTTTAAATCTAGTAGTAACAAATATAAACACTCTTAAAGACATAAAATTTCCGGAAGAAATATATCGAGAAATAAACGAAATAAGATCTGAAATCAAAAGTGTAATTCAACACAGAGTAAAAAGAAGTTTAATGAACATAGGGGGAAATGTGCTAAAGTTTTTGTTTGGTACTATAGACGAAAGTGACAGAAAGAATATTGAAGATATGTTAATTATAAATAAAGAAAATAATCACGAATTAATTGTAAACATGAATAAACAAGTTAAATAAATAACATATTCCATAAACGAATAAACGAAATCTTCCATGAATTTCAAGAATTGCATAAGTTTAATCTCCTTAATTCAAAAAAAAAGAAAGTACAAATTATGTAAATAGATTAATAAAATTATAAATAAGATTAAAACTAAATAAAATAAAATATTTTGTTGAAAAGATACAGAGTAATATTCTTTCAAGTAAATTAAACCTAATGATCGGATCAATGCTAAACAGTGAAGAAATAAAAAGATATGAAATAGATTTTGATAAATTAAAAAATATTAAATTATCCACCGCTACATTTAATGACGAAATTATTTTTGTAATCAGTATTCCAAAGATTATACTAAGAATGAATAAATATTTTGTAACAAACTTGCCTAATGCAAACCAAGAAATGTTAAATTTAGATGATAACTATATTTTAATGTATGAAAATAAAGAATTATTATTTGAAGAAAAAGAATTAATACATTTGAAAAATTATAAAAATTGCCTAAATTATAAGAATTGTACCAAGATAATCAATAAAGAAAAAAATAATGTAATAGAAATGGAACAGGGAAAATTGTTAAAAAAAAATGCTGCAGTCAATTTAGAAACTGGGTGTGATGAAAGAGATAAAATTCAGATATTAAATAACGTATTAATTAATTTTGAAAATTGTAAAGTAAGTGTCAATGATCAAACATTTGTTAACTTAATAAACATTGAAGAAAAATCCACCTATCTTGATAATATTGAATTATATGCAAACATATCTAACTTTAAAGAATATAAGGAAACCAAATTAGAAGACATTGAAAACATAAGTATTATTGACGAAAAAATGTATAAACTCCAACAACACTCAAGCATATCATATTTTGTGCATAGTATTATAATACTCTCAATATTTGTAATAATAATAATTCTCCTATACAAAAGCAGTTTGAAAATAAATTGTCCCTGGTGGAACAACAATTCTAAGGAGGGGGGAGTTATGTATCCAACCCTAATTTATGATATAAACATAGCAGAGTCAGCTCCATGTGAAACAATACACAATACCACAGCATCATTATCCACTTCAGCATTGGAGTCGACATCGATATCTAATATAAACAAAGATAACATTAACAAAGATCCACTTCAGCATTATAGACCGAGAGTGATACCATAAACAATATTCATCAAGTGGTCATAAAAATCTCTAAGGCATCAAAAATCAACCACCACCAACACATCAGATTCAACACTCGATTTATTTAAGATATTCTTAAGATACTTTTATAGTTAGTCTTTGTCCCACTCTCATTGAATAAAGTTGATTTTCTTTTTTAAAAAACTCTTTTCATAAATAAAAAACATTTCTTGCATGCAAAAACCTCTTAAGTCACTGACTTATGTTGTTTATGCAATGAACGTCTTTCCTAAGGTATTATTTGAAGAGGAAAGAATGTACAGACTTACGTGGTTCTTACCCAGAATACGCATCTCACTTTAAGGAACCATTTTCAGCAAAAAAAAGCATTTTGGAAAATGTGACTTAAGAGGTTTTTGAAATGACCGATTCAATTAGTATCATACTAAGGCAATTTTCTTAATAAATTGCTTCTGAACACACCTAAACCAATGCCAGTTCGTGCAATAAGCTAAGTAAACAGACCTTTTGTCGCGTTTGTAAATAGCACGATACTAAAAAAATAAAATAGGTATTCGATGATTTTAACTTTAATAAAATGGTAGAGAAAGTATGATGCTACATTCGATTAAAATTTGCAAAATCGTTGTTTTAACTTAGCTTCATACTAAAACAGCTTTAATATCGTACTAATTCAACTAAAATTTTTCGCCATAGATTTTAGGAAATAATTTCATTAACTAATCGTTCACACGTTTTCAAGATATTCATTTTTCAAAAAATATGTGGGACGTTTTTTTTTTTAAACTCAAAAAATATTTGTTTCAAATATTTGTTTAAACAATATTATTTAAAATTTTCAAAGGAGCTCCTGTACAAAAATGTTGGTTAAAATTGTTATAGTCGTTAAAGAGAATGTCGAAAATAAAAAAAAACGGTTGTATGACAGGTACCGTTACTAACATTTTTTCCTAAAATTTCGTTTGACCAAAATATTGTCCATGTCCATAATAGTACGCTTAATTTTTTTTTATCAAAATCAATAGAGCCGTTTTTGAAATAAATAAGATTTTGCATTAATTTTGAATTACCGAATCTACATATTTTCGTGTTCTCTATCATCGCAATGTCAACTTTTGATCAAAACCTCGAGTTCGATTTCTTTTCAAATGCAGAACTTTCCCTATAGTACCTACCTACCTATATTACAAGTAAAAACGTGTCGGGGTACAAATTTCGAAATGCTATCTACCAAGTTTAAAATCGAAAATCTGCCGAGCCGTTAAAGCAGTAGTCGAACACGTAAACAGACAGACAAACAGATTTGCGAGAACCACTTTTTCGTCTCCCCTATCATCGTAATGTCAAATCTGATCAAACTATGGAGTTCGATTTTTTGTACTATTGCATAACTTGTCATATGGTACACATGTATTTATATACATACTACTTATTGGCACGTATACCAGAAGTATAAGACACTGCATATTAACATGGCATACTCAGAGAATCCTGATCACATCAAAGCTTTCCCTTTCTCCCATACTGGTTATTATCTAGGCATTAAGTTGATTTTCTTCAGAATAAAATAATTTTAAACATTTTGAAATAAAAAGGTTTGTCCGTACTTTAAAAACTAATAGTTACATTTGAATTTAACACAAAGTACTTGATACACAGTCGTGATTCCGTTAAAACATCACAAATATTAAAACTCCATACAATACCAACGGTTTAAAGTTTGAATGAGCATTTCCAAACGTATATTTTAGATATACCAATAACGCTGACAGGAATAAAAATAACACCACTTTTATTTACTCCGACAATCGCATATCTTCCATTGTGTTTAGCACTTAAACTACCAACTCCTTGGAAATGAAAACCTTTTAATCAGCATTATCTCAACTTAATAATTTTATTTTCAAGACCAAACACTTTAACACATTTTTCTGAAATTTGATTTCGAATTATGAAGAACTTTTCAAGATTAATTAATAAGAAGTATTTTCGCGCGCCATCCGCTTACCACGCATCCGAGACAGTTTATCCTAAAACCTTCGGCTGTTCGCGGCGTACAACTTCGAGTAATGTGGCGTATCCGTAAGACTCGTTATTACTTCATTTAACATAACTAAGTTAAAACTTGCTAGTTAGCGCATGATAACGGTGGTAGCGCGCATATAATACTGGCAAGATTATTGTGGTGGCTCTCAGCAGACAATAATTGCAACAGCTGGTCGAGAAAAAGTTGTTTCTAACTAAACTCAAATCACCCAAAGATGAGTATCAATCCCATAGTATTGTCTTAACTGTGGCACTGTGGTAGTTATGGTAGATTGGAAGGTGTGCTCTTGTTAGGTATAAAGGCGAAAGGAAAACCAAAATTCAAACCTAACCAAACCATAATAACAATAATATGACCTCCAAGAGCGTCGCGGCGCCTCACAGTGGGGCACCTTGTATGGGAGACCGGAAAAAACTCAATTAAAACTAAACTACTGAACCAATTTTCATGAAATTTGCAGGAAAGGTAGCCAATATCAAGACAAATCCACACCAATGACCACCCATTGCCACGCCCACTCAGAAAAAAATGACATTAAAAAAACTGAAAACCAGTTTTTGTTTTTTTGGATATTTAATCTAAATTACGGAGAAACACCAAATTTTACCTAAAAATCAATGATTTTTTTTTTGAAATATATACATAAATTCAATTTGAAATATTGTATATATAATAATGTTTATCCTTAAGTGGGCTTTAGGTCAATTTTTGTTAATATTTTGTTTTGTTTTTTTATGTTGTGACGTTTCGGATGTGGTTACACCCTTCTTCAGACCTATTTATTAATTGAAATATAATTTAAAACATATATATACATATATATTAAATACATCAAAATTCTAAAAGAGTATACTTACAACTTTAAAAAATACAGATAGTTTTTATTTGTTTGTTCGGTTTTGGTTTCCGTGTTTTTTTAAAAAAGTTAAAAAGACGTTTTAAATCTTTTTCTTTTTTGTTGTATATATCTTTTAAACATTTAACAAAAAAAAAAAAAGATTTAAAACGTCTTTTAAACTTTTTAAAAAAAAACACGGAAACCAAAAACGAACAAACAAATAAAAAATATTTGTATTTTTTAAAGTTGTAAGTATACTCTTTTAGAATTTGTCATGCATTTATGCATTTAATATATATGTAGATATATATGTTTTAAATTATATTTCAATTAATAAATAGGTCTGAAGAAGGGTGTAACCACATCCAAAACGTCACAACATAAAAAAAAAAACAAAACAAAAAATTGACCTAAAGCCCACTCAAGGATAAACATTATTGAATTAAATAAAAGGTCACGAAGAAAGAAAGTATTTATTGTATATATATGTATATAAAAAACAGTTAAACAAAAAAATCAATTCAAATCAACAAAAAAGAAATTAAATTATAGCAACCAAACCCTAACTTCATTCTATCTCTGTTGGAGACAAGTGGAATTAAAGATAAGAGAGGCTTCAAATAACCGGTTTTACTGTATTCCGAAAGTTATAAATAATTTCAAAAAAGTGGGTTAATGAAAAACATTTATTTCAATTGGTAAATGTGCAATACAGGTTTGAAATACAAAGTCCTGATGCCAACAGCGACAGACAAAGAGAAAATAATATGCAGTTCCTTTGATCGATCTGATCTTTCTAAATGTATTTTGGTATATGCTGAATCTAAATGTGAAATCCATTTTGCCTAAACACCCCAAAATGTTTGACTAAATTTCGAAAAACTTTAAAATTTTGCGTTTTTTTAAATGTTTTTTGCAATTTAATCAATAATTTTGAGTTGTTTCGCAAAACGGACTTCACGTTCAGATTCAGCATACCAAAATACATTTAGAAAGATTTGTCTGGCGAAAAGAGCTGCTCATTTTTTTTGCTACCTTATTTTTTTTTTTGCATTTTTGGGTGACTTTTTCAGGTTGGAATTGCTTTTAAAACCAAATACGGACGTCTTCGGGTGAGATTTTTTTTGAAAACTATTGCTGAGATTCAACACTATCTAACGAAACTTATCCGCCAACAGAGGCAAACAGAGGAAGTAGTTAAAACCTTATGTGAACTTAAAAAGTCACTAAAATTGAATGTTTTCTTGTCAAAAAAATCTTATTAAATTCTTTTTCGCTAAACTAATGTACCATATTGTTTGTCTATTTATTTTAAGCCTATTTACAAAAAAAAATGGTTTCAAACCTTGAAATTTTAGGGTAAATGGATCATTTTAAAACTACGCATATTTTTACCAGTTTTTACTATTTTTCAACTTTGAGTGAAAATCTCCAGGCCCACAAATTTTTTTTTTGAAAAACAGTTTTCATTTCCTGATTCTTTAAATAATTTACTGTTAGAAACACGTGCAATATCAAAATAAATCCTACTTCCGAAATATGGGTTTTTTCCGCCGTTTCCCCACTGTGCGCCTCACCGGGTAGTAAACAAGATGACAAACTTGGTGAAAACTGGGGTAGAGGCTGGTGTAAGACTTCTCAACATCTATGTATATACATATGAATATAGCTCAAGCTGTCGAAATGGTAGCAATTGTGGAGTAGCCATAGACAAATACTAGTACTTAAAGGGTTCCCATTCTATGGAGAAATTGTATGATATAACTCGTATACAACTAAAATACTTGAAGACATTTAATTGAGGCTTTAGAATGGAAAGTGTGTACAAAAATGTTTCAGCTGATAGATCTATTTGCATCTTAAAATCAACAATTGTAATGGAGCTTTACTGTATGAAAGTTTTCGTCAAACTTAACACTGAGATGATCGAGAAGTGCAAAAAAGTGGTTTTCGGTATACCGTTTGACGGTGGACCGATATGCTTTGAATTTGGTGCAGAGTATTTTAATGTTTAGGATCATCTGAAACGCGCTTAGCAGGCAAGAATCAATTTAATATATTTTTTTTAATTTATCGAAAACGGTTTAAAGGATTTTGATTAAAATTCATACCTGTATCTCTATTTTAGTCTTCGAAGAAAAATACACACATAAATAAATATTGCGCTGCGACCTAAAGCGCTATTGTGCTCACATATAGAGCTAGATGAGATGCTCACCCTACTACACTACCCTCACTACATCAAAGTGTAGTCGTTTAAAAATTTTGATTTCTTAGAGTACTTCCAGAGAGGATAAGTCACTCTCACCTTCCTGGTAGCGCCCCAGATAATTATTTCTTTGATGCTGCTTCGCAACTGAAGCCGTACCATCTCGTACCATCTGGATATCAATGAGTCTATTGCGCTCGTCAAGAATTTGAAGAGGAAGATGTGTGTAGAGGAGGAATATATCCTGACTCTGAAAGAATTTTATAGGATGTTTCTTAGTGGCAGGGTACGGGTAGAGATGTCGCCCAATTCGTAGAAATAATATTCTCTGGGCATTCGCAGAGAAAGTGAGATGAGCCCTCCTTTGCTTCTTCATCTAACACCCTTAACACAAGTCCGAAGAGCTAACGGCCATTCTGCTCATGTGGGTTCCCATTGAATTGTGGCCCGTTAGGACTCCAGTTAGGATAGATTGTTAAGGCTTGCTTATTTGAGTAAATATTCTGTTTTTTTTTCCTCGAAATATTCGGCCATATGTTCGTTGAAAACCGAGCAGTGTGGATTCTTGACCGATGTATCGGTTTGACTCGGATTGAGGAATTACCCGTTTTTTGCCAGTTCATCTGCTATTTCGTTGCATATAACCGGGACCCATCTAAGGGTAACTATGATCGTTGCACTGAGAAACCTCAGCTCATTTCGACAACGATGGATGGCTTGGAACCGTCCTTAAAGATCAAACCATGCTAAGCAATAATAACTCGGTTTTCATTCTAGAGTTCCCTAGTTAGGACATTTGTTATAGCTTCTGGGTTACAATCTATGTGGGGTGTAACGTAGTCCGTTTGAATTTCAATATTGGTAAAATTTATTATATTTCTATGGCCATAGTGCTCTCCAACTCTTTTGGATCAGAGCGGGGCTACATACAAAGGAAAGTTTCTAGGGCTGCCATTGGTGTAGTTCTAACAGCACTCTTTGCGCCAATAAAAGCAAGTGTTTGAATTTTTGTCATGGTTTTTCGATTGGTTTACTTATCTAAGGCTGGACACCAGACCATCTTAGAATTGGCTTTGTTATGGTAATGTACATCCAATGAAGCTAAATTCCGTTAATGGTCGGGAATATTGCTATTCCACCAGTTCTGTCTTGAGTGGGCTTCCACAGATTATTGCCCAATTACTCAGTTGATCAAGGGCCACTTGTATCAGCTCGTATAAATTAGGGACACATTTTCCACACATTTTTCCAAGGCTATTAACACGAGGTTAACGACGAGAAGCCAAAGCAGAGGAGATAAGAATCCACCTTGTGGAGTACCTCTACACGGACTAAGTTTTGAAATACTATCACCCAATTCTAAGTCAACTATCCAGTTCGTCTATACTGTATGGACGTTGATAGAGTTAAGGGCTTGTCGAATTGCATTGTCTTCTACAAAATTGAAGACCTCTTCTTTATCCATGAATACTGCCAGTGTAAATTCCCTGAAGTTAATGGAATTTTTGATTATGCCAACCACTTCATACTCAACACTTTCTCAACAGATTTTCCCTTCGACTATGTACGCATATTAAGCCTGTGATAGCACACCATCATTTAGCTTTAGGCGAATATGGGTTTCAATTATTAGTCTTTCTAGGATCTTGAGAAGAAACGAGGATAGGCTTATTAGTTCAGTATGAGTGGGCTTACCAGCCTTCGAAATAAATATGACATTGGATTTTGTCCAAAAAGTAAGAATGAAGTTGATGTTAAGATATCCCTTAAAAATGTCCACTAGAAGTTGAAGAATTGAATCACTCGAACTTTGGACTATATTTGCAGACTTTTAGGCTAATAAGAAGTCAGTGTGACCCAATTATTCAGAATACGAGAATTTGAGTAATAGCTGGGCCAATTTTATCTAAGTTATTTTAGAAAGGTAGTTCGTAACAATATAAATAATATTGCTTTGCTAAACTTTTACAAAATTTTTGTAAAAAAAGTAGTTACATATGTTTAAGAACCTCTGACTTTTTTTCTTGTTTTTTATTAACGTGATACTTTATGCTTCCAATGCTTGTCGACTTTATAGACTTTCTTAAAACCAAGATATAGTTAAAAAGCTTTAGAAACAATTATTACGAAATTTGATTTGAGAAGAGCTTTTTCAAATTAGAAAAAGGAATTCTCAAACAGTAAAGACAACACTAAATATTTTTTTAAGTGGCAACACTGAATAGTGGTTTACTTGCAACTTCTGTTGACAGTCTACTCGTAGTGTTAACGCTTAAGGAGATGATAGATGATTGTGGTTTTTCGATTTTTAGTTTATCTAGTTTCGTTTAATTGTGGTTTTACCAATGTGCTCGTATTAACTCTCTTTTGAGGCAATAGCTACCCAGGGATGGAAAACAGAATTCCATATTACGCGCATATTGACCAAAATGGATTTATAACGTCGCAAATAGATGGATTAGATGTTATAACATGTTGGGAAAGAATTTCTCTACAAATATACAATAATTAATTGGAATGTCTTAAAGATTATGGAAAATACAGGATTTATTATGGGTGATTTATTGCGGTTCTTAGAATTTGTATAAGTTAATTAATAAATTAAGTATTTTATGTAGATTTTTTTTTGTATGTCAAAGAAGTTTATTTTCCGGAAAAAAAATACGCATATGAATTAACTGAGGTAAGTCTACTTGGTGGTTAGACAAGTTTTACAACAGTAGTTCGTCCTCCCATCAGAGTTTGATCTTACTTCGGTGCACAAGTTCTATTTTTCAAGCAAAGAATTTTGCGGCAAACGCGAAGACAGTTGCGTGCGGAAACTGATTTATTTTGGTCTCATTCATTTTGAAAACATTTTCCAAAATCCATAAAAAAGTTGTCTGAAGATTTTCCGGGCCGGCCCATTGAAGTATATGGTCTCTAAATAACCCGGATAAGGGAGAGTAGGTGCTAGGTGTAATTTATGATACAAAATGGGTACAATCAAAGAAATACACGTTTTTATTATGATTTAAAGTAAATAGCCGCATATCTGCATTATACGTAAATACATCTGGCCCACTTATAATAGACCCTGAGCTCTTGATCTGATATATGGAAACAGTCAAGTAATAGCGGACATTGACCAATGGGAGAGCATGCGCACCGAAGCTAGGCATTCCTCAAAACACCAACAGGACCAGCAGGAAAAGGAAACAGTCCTCCATTTCCTCTGGAAATGCCCGGCTCTGGCCAAATTTAAAGCATAATCATTAGGAAGGATATTTCTTGACGACATTGACGAATGAAGATCAAAGACTTGATCTCTTTTCTTAATGTGACAAAATGGCTCTAGGACAAACTTCGGTTAATTCTGTGCCGTACCCTCCGTTTGACTCTTTAGATCTCGAGCTAGCGGAGTGAGGGTTTTAACGGAGGTCTTACGGTGCTGAGGGCCGGACGATCACTCAATCGGATTGGCTACTGTTTCAGCACCAGTCCATATTATTTCCATCCGCACGTTCATACGAGTTATGGTATCAAAATGGCGCACTTCAGTGCTAAATGGGCCACAGGGCTAGACTGCCAGAGGTCGCCATTGGTTCCTACCTAGCTAAATACCCGCATAAAGTTTGTACCTTAACTCTCTCACCGCTTGTTCCTTCCTAGCAAGGCTCTTAATAAAAAGCAGATGTGGAAATTTTGGATAATTATGGTTGACAATATTACGATTTTTTTTTGTTTGACCATCTTATTTATTCATCTTTCCCGGGCTATTTTGTTTATATATTTTCCCTACTTAATTTCATCAAGGAATGTTGAAAAAATGGTTTTGCAAACTTTGACAGATGATTACGGCCATATTGTTGAATCTACATCTGTCAAATTGCCTGTCGTTTATTCAATTTTTCTTGTTAAATCAACATGGAGAGTTATAGCGTTCAACAACATGTGCAAATGATTGAATTATTTTATTAAAGTGGGTCTTGAGTTCGACGAAAGTTCCACCAGGTTTGCGCATTTCATTGTGGTCATAATTGTCTTCCCGAGAGGATTATTCGCAACGTGGTGGATAAATCCGAGTCAACCGGCTAAGTAAACAATCCTTCTAAGTCAAGAAAAACCAAGATCTGCCAAAAATATCGCCACTGTTCGTAAGAGTAAAAAGGAGAATCCATAATGATCAATTCCACGTCGCGCAAAAGAACTCTGCTTTTAGTAGATCATATCTTGGCGTCATGATTTGGGCCTACATCCGAAAAAATTTCAACTGACCCAGCAGCTCAGAGTTAACGAACATAGACACCCACGTGTGTTCTCTAACTGGGCAGTTAGAAGTTGGCCCCAATTTTGGTCGAAAAATTATATTAAGCGACAAGGCCCATTTCTGGTGAATGAGTTGTTCAACAAAACATATGCCGAATTTCTGACGATCCCAATCCAAACAAGATCAAGTCACTGTTTATAATGTGGATTTAGGGCTGGCGGCATCATCGGTCTATACTTCTTTGAGAATGATGTTCGCTAGGCCATGACTGTCAACAGCGAGTGCTATTGATCAATGATAACCAATTTCTTTTGGCCGGTATTTGATGGATCATGCTATATGTGGTTTCTACAGAACGATGTTACGTGCCACACAGTCCGTGCCTTAATGGACATTTTGTAAGAGAGATTTCTAAGCATGGTTATCTCAAGCGGAGGATATATGAATTGTCCACCCAGATCCTGTGGTTTGACCCTGTTAGACTTCTTCTTGTGAGATTTTCTTGAGTCACAAGTCTATGCCTTTAAACCACCACTGCCCTTAAAGCCAACATAACTAATGCTATTGTTCAAACTCAGCCTGATTGATGCGCCAGACTAATGGAAAATTGGAAGTTTCGGATAGTCTTGAACGGAGACCTCTTTTTTGAAGATCCGTAGGAGAGTGGAGATGGTGGGTGCTATTTTTCAGCAAATGTATAAGGTGAATACTAGCATTCGCCTGAATCATGACATGACAGAGAACTGCTTCATCATTTCTACCTTCGATATGAAATGACGTAATGGCGATCGGAAAGCTGCAGTTTCCCCAGATCTAATGACGATCATTTGGAAAATACCATCATTACAGAGCTAAACGGTTTCAGTTGTCTGTTAATTTCGAAGGTGTAGCTCCAGCTCCTCTTCGATTTAATTAAAAAAAAAGGAATCTGCAGGAGTCAATGGTATAGCCAACGTTGGACAGTTGGACTATGATAGCAGGCACCGGAGGCACTGTTTAACAGTGCAATGAATAATGCATAGTATTCAGTGTGGTGTAAGACACAACGTCCTCTGAAAAAGGGAAAGGACAACTCCAGTCTGGCAAATCTTCGGTCAAAAAGTCTTCTTCCGATTATCAGTAAGGTATTCGATATTGATTTTAATAGAGCTCTGGGCGGAGGACATCTCTGATATCCAATGGAACAAACCTAAATGCGATGTTCTGGTGCCTGTCTGGTTAGAGAAGTCTTTCGACACAGTAGGTTAAGAGAATCTCTATATAAAGCTGAACAGTCTCGGCATAAGTAAACCATTATTATATATGCTTTATGACATGCTCAATGGTTGAAAGGTTATTGTCAAAAGTGGCAATGTAAATTCTACAGCAATCTTCTACAATTAAAAATGGTCTTCAGAAGGGAGCGGTCCATTCTGCATTTACACCAGCGATCCAATAGATAGTCTAAATAATGCAATTGCATATGGCGATGAACTAAAAGCGTACAGAACTGCTTCAAAAGTCGAGGTCATGAGAATACTTTTGCAGAATGGCTTCGACAAGATTCAGCGATATTGCGATGACTGAAAGTTGAAAATCAACTTTCAGAAATCTAAAATTATTCTGTTAAGGACCCCGTTGCAAGAAGGCTCAAGATATACGAGAAAGAACTGGCGCAAGCTAGTGATCGTAGGGTCACATGGACAGACAGTAAAGTACCTTGGCATCTGTTTGGATCAGTATTTGTATTTCGACAGACATATTAATGCTGCTCTCTCTTGCCAGGACTGATAAGCCTTTGCATCAAAGAAACAATTGTTTTATAGAAGCCATCTTAAGAGCATGGTGAAGGTGATTTGCTACTAGTCTCATCCGGCCAATAATTGCCCAGTATCGATCAGTGTTGCCTCATCTCAAATGAAATAGATTCAACTGTTTGAGAGCCAGTGTCTTAGACTTTGCCTTGGATTACACAGAACACACGAACCGGAGTGAAAACATTATTACTCCATCATGGTTCTATACAATAATAGAATCGATAATTATTTGTTAAAGCTGCCTAAAAGCCTAATGTTTGGGTCTAAGTGCCCTAATGACTATTATTACGAGAGTCTTTTCGACTAATCGACTTTATCCTAATGGTGATTCCTCTAATCTAACACGTCAGTCGTAGGACTGTGGATTGGCGGCGCATTTACAGCAGAGACGTTCTGGCACAAGGCGGAGCAGAGCGGCTTTGATTTAGTATTACTGTGTCTGATCGGGACCGGAGAGACAAGGCGCAACAGGAGAACAAGTTCTGCTAAATGCCTTTTGAGAGGAAGTAACAAAACGCACAAGACTATCTCTCGTCAAGAAAAGTTGTGCTCATCTTAGCGGTTCGGACTCGGCAGAAAATTTAAGGTCCTCTCCATTCCTGGTATCATGGGCACACAATAATGGTTGAGAGTTGTAAGGCACCAGTTTTATTTATATATTTTTTTAGAGAAACCCGCCAAACATTGTTGGCCATTAATAGTTAGAACTAATGTCTCTTCTACTAAATATGTTTCAAAAATATAAATATTTCTCTACTGGAACTAAAACAAATGCAAATGCAACTTGAATCTTCTAGTTTTTTTTTTATGTTAACTATGGAGGTACGATTGTAGTAATTTCTAATAGTAATATCGTAGTTTCCGTCAAAAAATAAATGTTCTCAGCTACACTACAAAATCTAGACTGCAATATTAACGCTCAAAAACACTCTGTGGGAAGCCTCATTACTTCGTGCCAAGTCCCAACTTAAATAAATAAACCTACATCGCCAAGATAAATCTAAGTTTGAAGTAAGTGATTGCTCATTGATATTGATGTGAACAAGTTTATTAGTTTTTGTGGGCCTAATTGACACACCTGTGCACCATAAGCTTTGACTTCCCTATCCCGAGCTTTAATAATTGCTTGCTTCTAGTTGTGCGTGACTTATTGGTCTTATAGTGAGGAATTATTTCTTCAAAAAACCTCAATGTAAGCTTGCGTGCTAATTGGTCATATCAGTTCGTCGATAAGCGATTTAGGAATGGCAAGGCAAAAGTGCCATTTTCTGTGATTTCGATTTTAGCTTAAACTATCTCCATTATAGAGCACATGGCCGTAATTAATTTCTCAATCAGTTAAAAAGCTATTACACAACCAAGCATGAACGCAACCATGTCAAAAGAAAATAATTCTGACAAAAGAAAATGTGGTTATCGGTGGAGAGGTTGGTTTTTAATTTTATTTTTTAATTGCTTTTGTATAGTTTATTAATTAATGTTAAGGTGCAGCAACGACCGACGGCGGCAGTGGCGGTTGTCCTGCATTAAACTTGACTATCGATGAAGGGAATTCAAAGTTTTTCTAGGTGTAGTTCAAGTTTGAAGGATACAATCTATAGACCACAGGACCCGATACCAACGTCGACAAGAATAAGTTCTTTTGAAGTTCAACGTTGATAGTTTTGATAAAAGTGCAATTACTTTCTTTAATTGCGTGTAAAGAGCGGTTTTTTCTTTGCTCAATGAAAGAATGAGTTATGGCACGTGTTCGGAAAAAAAAAACTTCAGAAGGATTTTGAACATTTTCCTCTATAAGGGTAGGGAGGAATCGTTATAAACAGACTTTTGTGCATACGAAAGAAAAACGAATATGTACTTGCAAAAAGGTATAAATATTTCTTAAAAATTAAGAAGTCATTGAAAATCCTAAACACTGACCTAGGTCGGGCTCTCTTCTAGCAATTTCTTTTTGGCAACATTTTGATGCAGTTCAAGGCAATTTTAGCTAACGTTAAAAAAAACAAATGTGGAAAATGTCTAAAAAAAACACTATAGTTGTCAAGTTGCACTCTTCAACTTAAACAATTTAAGATTGATAACCGGAATGCTCGTCGTTTACCATGGAGCCCAACTTGAGATGTTCTGCAACTTACAGAGATTCTTTCAATAGACGTACAACACGAATGTAAAACGCGTGCATTACTGGCTCTCAATTTCAATGTTGTTTATTGACATTTAAAATAATAGCTGATAGTTGGTTGGTTATAAAGAAATAGTCACAGTTTTGTTATCAGGGTGAAAACGGGAAGGAGGGGGTATTTCATTTTTCTTGTGAATGCCCCAGTTTTCCAGGGCCATAATCGACAGTCGTTTAGAGTGGTCGAAAAGAATTTATTGGAATTGGATCAATTAGGCCATATGTGGTTCTAACATGACTGTTTCACATCATACACAGTTTGTGTTAGGTTTTGAATTTTAAAACAATTCTTTACAAAAATAATATCAAAAAGTTTTGACATCGTCTCGCGTTCAAGATCCCCAGATTTGACGCTTCCCTGTTTCTCTTCTTTAGGGGTTCCTTGAAGGAAAAGGAATACATCAACAAACCAACTACAAAAACTACAACTACAAACCAACTAGAAAAACAGAATGCCATCTGATTTCATACAAGAAAAAAAATTATAAGTCATTGTAGCGGTTTCTTAAATAAAGTAAGTTTTATTTGGGGTGTGATTCTTGAGAATTTCCTAAGAAAAAAATCGTTCTACGTTCCGGGCTTTCCCAAGTAAAATGTCATATGATAATAAGAAATTCAAAATTTGGTCTTACAATTATGTCTGTCTGTCTGTTTTTACGACTTCTTAAGACTTGGTAGATAGTATTTTTAATTTTTTCCCCCACACGTTTTTTTCTTTTTTTTAAGACCAAAAATAACAGTACCTGTCATACGATTTTTTTCAAAATTTTATGTATATTTTTTTTCTCAAAAACTGTTCGACACATTGAAAAAAAAAGAGACAAAAATTTCATTTAGGTAAAACTAGATAATGGTTGAAAAAAAATTTACGGAAAATGGTTATTAATGGTACCCCCCCTGGAACCATTTTTTTTTTGCGTTTGATTTTCTCAAAAACGGTACAAATTATTTAGATCATTTTTTTATGCTAAGACTCCCCAAAAAATGGAATGGAATTGTGTATTCAAATTTTCAAAAAAATTTTTTTTTTTTGAATTTTAAAAAAAGTTTCAATTTTTTTAAACTCAATATTTCGAAAACCCCATGCTAGATTTTTTTTAAACTTGACAAATAAAAGTTTCTCAATATAATCTAGAAGATGTGAGAAAAAAAAATTATTTAACCTAAAAACAACGGTACCCACCATACAAATGTTAAAAATGGTTTTCGAAAATCGTATCTCTTCGAAAACGGTTCCGAGAATTTTGATAAATTTTTTGTCTTTCAATTAATTTTTATGATCAATAATGTAATACAAAAAATTGAAATTAAGATATTACTGACATAGAACCATTTTTTCGAATTTTGAATTTCTCATTATCGGCATGACGGATTGTAATGAAATTTTTTATAGAGAAGCTTTTAAAAAGCTTGAAAAATATTGCATTTCAAAATTAAAAAAAAAAATTTTTTTTCTAAGAAAACTCGATATCAAGAAGTAAAAACGAAAAATATAAAAATAAATTTTATAGCTTTTGTTTTTGTGGACTATATTGACTTTTGGACTAGAGGTCACAAAACGCTTTCAATTGATTTATTCAATATAGTCCACAAAAACAAAAACTATACATTTTTTTTTTACTTCTTCTTGTCTTACATCAGCCAGACCACGGGCTTTATTTTCTAAGTGTCTGAATTTGACCAAATTCCCCTAGACAAATAATTTACATTGCGTTCGTGCTGTAAATTTTATTAGTGTTGATAATCGTCGACTAATATATTGCGTCTTAGAAGGGTACGACAGCATCTAACTGATGAGCCCAACTGTCGTACCTGGGCGAAACACATTTGGACTAGAGGTCGCAAAACGCTTTCAAAACTCGATATCTCAAAAACGGCTCAATATTGTTTTTGATAATGTGATTTTTATTCGAAAAATAATTAAAACTTTAAGTTGGCGTACCAAATTTTTTTCTTAAAAATGTTTTGAAAATTTTGTATATAAAAGCTTATTTTTTTAAGAATCCAGTACAACGACTTACATTTTTTGTTCTTGCATAAATTCATTTTTGCATAGCATTCTGTTTTTATTTCTTATTACTAAGAAAGTTTAAAAACTAATCTTTTTCCTTATGAACAGTTTTCTCTAATAAAATTAGTTTTTGAAATTCTTATTCTATTACATAGGAGCAAGTTCGTGCAACCTAGTCGTGCATTTTATTTTTTATTGAATTAAGATCGTAACAAATTAATCGAAAGAAAAAAATATTTTATTAAAATTCTAGGCACTGTTTTCGAGAAAAGTGCGATTTTCGGAAATCATATTTTAACATTTGTATGGTGGGTACCGTTGTTTTTAGGTAAAATACAATTTTTTTCTCACATCTTGTAGATTGAATTAAGAAAATTTTAATTATCAAGTTTTAAAAAAAATCTAGCAAAGGGTTTTTAAAATATTGAGTTAAAAAAAATAATTTTTTTTGGAAAATTTTAATACGCAATACCTTAATACTCGTACTATCCAAACTTGAAATTAAAAAAAAAAACAAATTTTTAAATCTTTGGAACAGTTTTCTACTCGAACTGGAAAATAAGACAAAAATGACTAAACTGAAAAAAACTTCAAACAAAGCTAAATTTTAATGGAGACGTTAATTGATGCGTCTTTAGCTTTTCTTTAAAAGTACCCTAAATTGGTGTGAAATTCAGATTTTTACAAATTTCTTGAAAACTCTTCGTATTTATAAAAAATTGTGAGGTCAAAGTTATGGGGTAAGTAATTCTACCCAAAACAGATGGTCACAATTTGTTCGTATAGGTAATCAAAATATTTTGCGTAAAATATGATCACATGTTTTTGGGCACATCGTCTCATTATAAAATAATTTTGTTTGGTGTGGAAGTGCTTAGCCCTTAGGCCGCCATTTAAAAAAAAAAAAAAATGGAAAAAGTGTGAATTTCGGCGCTCAATTGAAAACACAGTTTTTATTAGATAATAATGATGGGGAACTACTTTTACATGTAATTAACATAACTACCAATTTTTTCTTAGGTTTTATGCAGAAAATTCAGAACTAAGCTAAAATTTCAAAAAACGTAATTTCACTACAACAAAAAGGCATAGGCAAAACGGCCTGCTGTAACTTTAAGTAAAATTATCTTATAGTCGTACATCTAATAAATAACAAATTTTTTAAAAAGTTTTTTTCTCAGAAATATTTACAATAAGCTTAAATGTTCACTCCAGAGTGCTTTTCGCCCAGGTACGACAGTGGGCTCATCAGTTAGATGCTAGCGAAACGCACTTTGAAGTTGAGGTCGCTTGAACTGTCAATTGAATTAAATTCAATCACTCCACTTATAACTTAAACATTCAAGTTGTACAATTGTTATTTTTTTTAATCAAAATCTTGCTCATTGTTATTTTTCTTTACTCCTGTATATGTCGCTTAAAAGAAGTAAATTCTTATGTATACAGAGAAACATTTGTTATTAAATAAATAAATAAATAACGAAGAGACCTTAATTCCATATGAAAAACATTTTCACAGTATATTTTTCTGAAAGGTCTTAAGGCTCGCTATAATCAGTATAACCAACATGGTAGATTATGTACTGAACAGCATATATGTATCTATCTACGCTGCCTATATCCTACGTGGAAAACCCAGCCACTGCCACTGAAGAGACGAATAAATCCAAGAATATCTTTTTCCATGTAAAACGTATCTTAACTGTCGAAAAAATATGTATAGCTGTAGTTCAGTACTTTAAACTTTTAATCAGGTTCATTTTTTTTAATCAAAAATATTTGGGAGTGATAAAACTTTTATGTAATGGTTTCCAAAATAAACACACAAATTACACTACATCCATTGCTGTTTTGAATAAAAGTACTAATCTTCAAATTCTTGGAACTCGGACTTTTAAATCAATTGGTAAGAATGATCAAAAATTTCCTAACCCATAGACTTTTTTTTGTAGAGGTCGAAACACACTTATCGTCAACCAAAAGAAATAGCGCTGGAGTCCCTCAAGGATCAATACTCGGACCGTAGCTATTCAACATTTATACTGCTGATCAACCAGCCAACATATCATTAACAAAGACGAAGCTTTTCACCAGAGATTGCTGCCAGAAGAGTGTAAGAGCATAAATAAAACTTATGGCAATACTATCTGAAATAGGGACTGAAGATAAACAGCGAAAAGACCGAACTCATTTACTTTCGAACACCCGTGATTGTCATTCGAAAACGAGCGTTTACAACACACTGTGATGTGATCAAACTAAAATTTCCAGAGAATTCTGAAGTAACAGTCAAATCATCAACGAAGAATTCGGGAATCAACTTTTCCAACGAACTTACATTCAAGAAGATGTTCCGCATTTTCACCGGACAACGCAGCCCACTGACGAAGAAATATGTACCAACTAAGAAGATGTTAGAGGAAGCAAAATTAATAACACTGAACCAATATTTGCTGCAGCTCTCCGGGAAAATCACCAGGAACATTGAAGATCATCCCAACACAGAATTGCAACAACTCCTCCAGCATTAACTGGAGCCTAGTGACAGGTATCTTTCTATACGCCTGAGCATTCACTGACGATCAATCATAATCATCCATCACGAAGACGCACCTTTCTCTAGAAGAACAACAGGGGATAAAAAGCCCCTCATTAAAAATTAACACACTGTCAATTTTACAAAATTCATGAATTAGATTAAGAAAATTTTAGTATGAAAAAGAACGTAGGACCCCTATTGGTAAAACGCTCGAAGGAATGTTGGAAATTCGGTTCTCTTCGTCAAACTAAGTCAATAAACTATTTGCTTTACAAAAAAATATACGTAGTTTTCACTCGATTAAAAAAAGGACCATATTTAAAATGCTAGAACTTTTACCACTGTTTTGAAAACCCAAAAATTTTCTTCTCTATTTTTGTTTTGTTTGAATTCAAAACTATCACTCTTTTTAAGATTTGGTTAGAAAAATAAAATATTAGTACTCACTTCATCACAGCCATTGCAACGCGCCCTCAAAATCTCCGCATAATGACGCTCGCAATAGATCTTATCGTCATGAACACAATAGGTCAGGTCCACAAGCAGTTCATCACAAGTGTTGCACGTAAAGCACTTCGGATGCCACATCATACTGTCGACAAATTTTGGCGCCACCACAGCCATGTCTCCCTTAGGGATACGTTCATCACAATGTACACATTGAGTACTCTGTGCAGCATCCTTAATATAACCTTAAAACACACATAAAATTCAAACTTAAGTTTAAGTCACAAAGAGATAAAATATTCAATCTTTTACCAATGTCTAAGGCGATTTCGTTCCTTGCTGCAACGAAATCTTCATATGAGGCACGATGTTGTGGTTCGACGTGTTTGCAATAATCAAGCGATAGATCCTGCTTGGGAAGTTGCATCATAACTTGCTGTTCTCGATAGCGTTCACCTGCTGAACCGAGCTTAGGAACTTTATCCTGAGGGATCTTATCAAAGTAACGCTGAACCTTGGATGAGGTCATAATTCCTGGTGGCACCCAAGTGTATCCTAACTGTCTTTGATCTGATTCCCAGTGAGTTGGCGATGTACTCTTGAAGCCGAGACGTTCGCGAACCGATGTAACTTGTTCCTGGTAAATGGCATGCGCTTCGCGCGGACACTTGCATGATTGGCACGTTTTTCTGAAATAAAAAAAAAAAAACAAGACGATACCGTTAAACACTTTGTTAATTTAAATATGTCAGCCCTGTGGAGGGGATTTCAAATTCTATGGAAGATATAACAAGAGCCTAATTTGGGGAATTTAATTAAATTATCTGTTTGCGGGTAGAATGAGCTGAATTTGTTTACAGAACGTTTACAGGTTTAAGGATATAAATAAAACTAATGAGCAGGCAAGCGAATTGTTGACACACTTTGGCTCAAATTGATGGGATTAATTAGGCGCGCTGAGATTCGTATCCTCCTTTCTCTCACGTGTTATTGCCCATAAAAGTATATTCTTAATTAAGTCGTTAAAAGGAAGGATTCAATGCCCTGAGAGTATTAATGTCAATAAATGACACAATCGCCATCTGTTTTTAATCGTTGTCCAGTTTTTATTTGAAAAATAAAAAATTGTCGGTCGTTGGCCTGACGTCACACTGAGAAAATATTCTGGTCGTGTTTATTGAGAGCTTTCAAAATACTGGGTGAGTGAAACAGCTTATTTGGTTGGTGTCCATGATAAAATTGAATAGCGGCGGCGACTAGAAGAACTTTTAAAAATGTTTCTTTATTTTTAAATTCAAATTTAAAAAAAGATTTAGGCCAAAAGACTCGGCAAAAACAAACAGTAATTATTATTATTATTGGTTCTTTCGAATGTGATGATTTAGCTTTGATGTTTGGTTCAATTGACTTGTAAATTTTTGGTTGTGTTTTTGTTTATTTTTAAGAACTTCCTTCTCATTTCCGTTACATTGCTTTGAAGCTGATTGATTGCCGACCAAAAAATTGACTTAACCTGCTTATGAACTTTAAATAACAACAAACATCTTCTGTGAAAGAAAGTGGGCGGCCTCGAATCATCATCGACCATGTTAATTCATCACAAAGATGTTTTGTTTGTTTGTAAGTTTGAAGATGTAATGGGAAGGGGAAGTATTTAAGACAGGAAAATTCACATCATTATAGGCGAAAGAAAAATCAACAAATCGAGTTAAATAAAATTTGGTCAAAATAGGACACAACTAAGAAAAATTACAACAAATTTAAAATAACGTTAAATGGCCAAAATCTTTCGACTGGACACTGAAATCATAAGCGAAAGACTGTCACAAAATGCAATGTACATATGACTTAGAATGTAGACAGAAGGTGGTGATATTGTAAGACAATCAGATGTTTCAAGGGCTAGTTAAAAATCGGAGTAGGACAACAGTATTGGACATTTTTTATCTAAAATTTGAAACCTCACACATTTTTTCTTTTAACCAAAATGGCAACACGCAAAAGGAATTATTATAAATGGGTTAAAATGTTGTCCAAGATGATAACGTTTACAAATGTCGAAAAGGATGAATATTTGTCATCAGTAACAAAAAATATCAAAAATTTAGACTTTTTTTTTGAAATTTAATCTTCAAATTTCCTAATTCTTCTTGCTCCGACATTTTGGCCAGACAACACATGAAGTAAGGTATATAGAGATCCTTTCTGAATTAAACCATTAACTCAGCTTGTGAAGTAGCCAACTCAAATACCTTGATAAATACACTATTAGTGTATTACCACCTCTAGGACCGGTGCATAATTTCGGCAATTTTTTCAGGCTCATCTGACACAGTTAAAGAAAAAACCACGAAGAGAACCGTTTGGCAATATGAGAAAGCAAATTGGGACAGACTAAAACACGTTTGTCGAAACTTTAACTGGTCTCTATGCTTCCTCGATCGTGACATAGATTCCTATGCTGATATGATAACAGGCATAATTCTCAATTTTATCCCTAACGGGGCAAAAGAAGATAGTTCCAAAGTGAATTCTTGTTACGGCTATAGCTGTAAAGAGGTTATCAGGTCGAGAGAGTTAAGCTTCCGATGCTACAAAACAAAGCCCACTGCGGAAAACCGAAATAAGTGCAGGCAAGCGAGGAATACCTGTACTGATTATATTAGAACAACAAAGTTCTTACATGACCTAAATATACGTCACAAAGTACCACAATGTCCCAAACGATGTAAAAACTTTTGGTCTTTTGTAAAAAATGTTGAAAACTCTTCCAACTCATCAATTCCAACACTCGTTCTCAATAACGCTCTTTTTGTGTGATCGCAAGAAAAAGACAATTTTCTTGCAAACGAGTTTCCTTCTAATTCGACTTTACCGCATAGTGTTATGACTTCTCCTATACTCAAGAGCGTTAATGGTTCTATGGGATAAATCTTCTTTCGCACTCGTACAGTCGCTGGAGTCTACAAAGATCTTGAAATCCATAAATCCGCTGGTCCATATTGTATATCCCCTTTAGTTCTGAATAGGTGTTCTTCAACACTTGCAAAACCATTGCGTAAGCTTTTCTATCTGTCATACTCTTTGAGTATCTTTCCGAGTAGATGGAAAACAGCATTTGTCCAGCCGGTTTCTAAAAAAGGCGAATCCTCCTCCCCTCCAATTACCGACCAATTGCACTAACGTCCCTTCTTCCAAGGTCTTGGAAACGCTGATCAACGATTAGCTTAAGAAATATCTCGAAGAACAAAACCTCTTAATTGACCGACAGTACGTCTTTCGATCCACTGGTCTGATCTGATCTGATGGCATATCAAACCGAAAAATTGAATTAATCCTTATATCATTTTGGAGAAACAAGGGTAATTGCACTTGATATTTCTAAAGCATTTGATAGGGTTTGACCCAAAGCTCTTTTTTCGAAAATGCGAACATTAGGTACCGAACAGGCTCATCTTGGTTTTTTTTTTTATAATCTACCCGCGCTCAAGGGATTATGATTACCCTTTAAATGTTTCAACACAGCGCGGGCGAAGTTAATGAAGAGAAAGAAGGATGGGAAAGATGTGTGGCACGATATTCTAAGACTAAAGGTGGTTGTCTCAGATTTTTTATCTCCAGGGATGGCGGCTGAACTAAAGCGGAGAAATGCCGTGTCTTATTTCTATGTCAATTATAATTCACATTATTTTATTCGTAGTCATCCTTGTTGGGCATACTAGTTTAGCTCAATTACATGTTGTTAGTGTTATGCCTGAACAACATGTAATGAGTAAACCAGCAACCCATTGATGACAATATTTAGATGGTTTTAATGGAATTAAAACGACATAGACGACGGCAGGGATCGAACCTGTGATCAGGAGATTGACAGGCGAGCACACATCCATCGCTCCACGGACACCCCTTAACGTAGAATTTGGATTTAAGACTTATCTTTTAATGAGACCCATGGAGCTGGTAAAAATAAGACATATGGATTGAAAAGCCTCCAAAAATTACTAAAAAAATTGAGCCGATTGATAAAATCCAGAAAAGATCAATTTCAGGACTTACGGGTGACTTTAACATAAAATATTTTATGTACGTCAAAATCGTCTTTTTATCAAGCTATTAACTGTCAAATTTCATCAAAAAAATGCTAAGATGTCGATCTTTTTTTTTAACAAAAATTCAAAAAAAATATATTTTTTAAGTTTTAATACGTTTTAAAAGATTCTGTTTACAAAATTATTATTAAAATCCGTTATTCCATTAATGAGAAAGCCAAAAATCAAACCATTTTTTTTTAATTATTGGCTTTCTCTTTAACAGTCAGTTACATCTAAATGTCAACATTTTTTAATTGAATTTTAGATCGCAAAAATTAATTGAAACAGAAATTTTTTTCGAGAAAAACATGATATTCTAAAACTATCTTTCAAGATTTGTACTGGTACTGTTATTTTAAGATATTTTTTTTTTCTATAACACCTTTTTTGTTTCGTGCTCTATTTGGACTATTAACTATCAATTTTATTTTTTCCTTTCTTTCTATTGGTGAAGAAATGTCTTGAAAGTAAAATGAGTTGAAAATTTTCTTTAAACCGACTTTAAGGAATTACAACTTTGTCAAGAAGTAAGACTTGAGATTTCAGATAAATGTTTGAGAAAGCAGCATTTATTCGGAGTTAAAACTGCCTTTAAGTGGACCATAATCTTTACGAGCTGCATTGCTCCCGCCTTTATAAAGTTTATAAAGTTATATTATGATTATTTTGATGACAAAACCTATTTCAATATAATTTGTGTATCTTACTAAAAAAAAAATAAATAAATTTAACAAAACAAAAGAAAGGGGATGGGACTAGTCATCCCAAATGCACAATATATCACAATACCTTTATCAAGTGGCGATATTTCAATTAACAACCATGTTAATTGCCACAAAACGACAGCTTAATATTAATTAACATTTTACTGAGAAATATGAAGGCTTCTAGGTAGATTTAAGTTAACAGTCATAAAATGTAACAAAATCTACTCATTTCATGGATAAATAACATAAATAAAGAAATATATTTAATTTTCTATTTTCAAATTTAAAAAAAAAACAATTTCCAAACTTTTGCTTACAATAGTTTCGCATCAAGATGAAAACAGGAAATGTTTAGTAAATCTGTTTGACATTTCGCAGTCTGTGAGTAACATTTTGAATAGAAAGATCGATAGAATAATTTATTAGAATTATTTTTTTATTAGATTACACCTCAAACTCCTTGCAAACTAAGAAGATACAACGGAGACATGGAGCCTATTTCAGGACTACTACACTAAGTACAATTTTCAAACCTATTAACATTAAGTGTTTTATTCATTGCTGCATAGCCAGCGCAGCATTCAAGTGCGAATAAAACGATTAAACTCACTCCATATGTCAATTTCAATTTATATTTTAATGTTGGCCATTATTATAGAAAATATCAAAATCTGATGTCAAAATATGTATGTACATATGTTTAATTCTAAAATTTAATGCACAGCGCCATTTTCATTTTAATAATTTAAAGTTCTATCACCAGCACAACTGCCATTTTTTTACTGGCTTCTTTTTTGCCAGCAATCAAATTGTTGTTGTTTGTCCAGGGAAATTTTGCTGCGCTAGCTATGCAGCAGTGAATAAAACACATCTAATGTTAACAAGCCCAACGTAAGAATTTATACTACCAGTAGCAGTTCCTTCCCACATCGAAACTGCTCACAGGGAAGATAAAGATATGTCTATTGACCATGATTTTATACGTTTACAGGGTAGATGGGACGTGCATAATGATGGCAAACTAGTATTTGAAATGGATCACTTTCTGTTTTAAAAAAAATATTAAAAGATCATGTTTGCGAGTTCTCTAAGAATAATTTTCATTCTATTCTCCGTGTTGCAAGAATTTTTCTATAGAAGTATACATATGCCATATTTCAAAAACTAAAGCTCATCGGTGAAAATATTTAGATTTCATTTTTATGATGCCGAAAATCTTTAGAAAATGTGTTTTATTGGTGACGGACTTGTAATTACATGTGAATTTATTATCAGCGTAGAAAGACTCATAAGATCAAGATCGCGTGGAAATATTGGCTTATTTGCAGTAAGAATTTATTGGTTAATTTGCTTGTTCATAAAAATATTTAAAATATTTTTTTTTGAAGCATTGAAGAAAGTGAAGACGAAGACAATTTTCAGGCACGAGAACCGCGAGTTTTTAAAGAAACCTTATTTTACGTTTAATGAAAATTTTTGGATAGTCCTAAAATTACTGTGAAAAAATTCTTGTATTCTCGTATTCTTGTCTTATGATTAACATATTCAGTTTGTTGTTTTGATTTTCTATATGATTGATCTTCATCCCTTCTTCAATTTTGCAACTACTTTGTCAATGCCACGCCAACCAATGTCATCTTAAAACCAAAACAAAACTGTTCCGGTAGACTGCCTCTTGCGACTACAAGATTTAAAGATTGGAGTTAAATGAGCTCTTACTACCTACATTTGAGCTGGTTTTAAAAATTGACAAGGTGTTTGAATCTGGAAACGAGTAAAAAAAAGTTAAGAGTGTCATCGTCAACGAAGTTTTAGACAAGAGATCATATATAAAAATGAAAACAGTGTAGACGACAAAACGAAGCCTTGTGGAACACTAGCATTTAATGTGTTAAAACAGACTTGAAACCATCCCATTAACTTGGACTAACGGTCTGAAAAATAATTTACAATCGAACGAAGAAGTGGGTGACCATTAGCAAAAATATGCATTTTTGATATTAAAGCTTGCTCTTGCTGCCAAAACTCTATTAACTGCCTAAAAAATATCGAGAGCAATAATTTAACTTTCTGCAAAATAATGTTACGTTTGATTCCATTTTGCTGTTAAATTTGCCACAGTATCTTTTTCTACGAAGGGCGTAATGTCATTCATTAGCCTTGGAAGGAAGGAAAGTTCGGTATGTCGGTTATTAAAAGCTGATAAAAATTTTCTTTTCTAGTATCAATTGCGTAAATGCTGTGGTTCAACCAGATGGAAAGGTTTTTGGAGATTATAGTAGTAGGAACAAGAAGAAAGCTTGGGCAGTAGTTTTGCCAATTCGGAATAGAACCTTTTCATAACGATTGGTAATAAGCCTTATGCACCTGCTAAATTGTTTTTGTTGGATTCTTTGAGAACTCTAACGACTGTAGAAGTTTGTCTCATTGAAAAGGACGCAGTCTGAAGCTAGCTTAGCTTTGCTGAGAATAGTTTTACAAACACACTGGCTGTGCCTATAAATTTAAGAAGAGTTCTATCATTGAAAATTAGAGCGTAGAAACCCTTCATGTTTTTAAATTATTCATAATGATACTGAAATAATTTTTGTTCAATTTTTTGGTCTGGTAAGAAATTTGTTTCTTTAAATCCAAGCATTGCAAAGAATTTGTAGAATGTTTAAATTTAACTCGATTTTCTCCGAAGGTTTTGCTTTGTAAATACAAGTTTCTTTTTAAAACTGCAATAAAATGAACAAAATCATATTTCTTCCATGTATTATGGTTTAATTAGAAAGAGCAGGTATTCCCTCAGCTGCGTCGGCTAGAGTCAATTGGACCTTGCAAGCGAATAATCCGAGATCTTTGTGCAGAATTCTCTTCAGGCTAGTGCGTGAAATTTTGAGCCGTTGAGATCAATGGGATGTTGATGTTTTTGGATTGAGTCTCAATCTCACATTCACGATGGGGACCATGAGTGTTGTTCACTGGCATACCAGTCTAAAGAGCTTTTTGCACAAACTTGCGTACAGCAGGCGCGGTGGGTGCTTTATTTCGGTCAAAACATATCTTTTCAAAAAACGCACTATTTGGGCTTAACAATAAAATAAATAATAATTTCTCAATATTTCTCAACGTTCTTCAAGCGTTAAGCAACTCATTTCGTTCCGCGGCTGACTTTCTATCAAGATTTCGAGCGGGAAACAGCTACCTGTTTCAAAATAACTTTTGATTCAAAAAGAAACCACTAGGTGGCCTGCCCTGTATAATTAAAAGAAAAATAGAAATTTGGATATTACCTTTGATAAAACCTTTGCTTCGAATTTTTAGTTTCTCATTATCGGCATAAAGGATTTTAATGAAATTTCATAAGGATAAGCTTCTAAATATGTAGTTTGAAAAACATTGCATTTCAAAAGCTAAAAAACAAATCTTTTATTTAAATTTTTAAAAATAAAATGCACGACTGGTTCGCACGAACCCGTTCTTATGCAATAGACTAAGAATTAAGAAAAACGAATGTTATTAGAGGAAACTGTTCATAACCATAAAATTCATTTTTAGACTCTTTTTAGTAATGGTTATAAATCGTTCTAGCGGCTTAAAACATTCTTAAGAACAAATTTGTGTACGCCAACTTAAAGTTTTTATTATTGTACGAATAAAAATTAAATTTCCAAAAAAAAATACTGACCAGTTTTTGAGATATCGAGTTTTAAAAAAAAATTTTTTTCAAAAACCCAAAAAATATTTTTTTCTCCATAAAAATTTCATTAAAATCTGTTATGTCGATAATGAGAAATTCAAAAAATAGTTCTATTCTGGGGGCACCATCAGTTATATCTAAATTTTAAATTTTTCTATGGAATTATAGAAAAAAAAAATCATCAAATTTCTAATAGCCGTTTTCGAGAAAAATACGATTTTCGATAATCATTTTTTAACATTTGTATGGTGGGTATCGTTATCTTAAGATAAAATTAAATTTTTTCTCAAATCTTGTAGATTATATTAGGAAACTTGTAACTACCAAGTTTTACAAAAATCGATAATTAGGTTACGAAATATTCAATTTCGAAAAAAAAAATATTTTCTTTTTTGAATCTATTTTGTTTTTAATTTGAATACACAATACTATTGGAGTAGTTGGAACGTTGGCAGTATGACAGGTCGAAGCTTCGAGCTGGAAGAGATGATGAAAAGAAGGCGAGTGGACATCTTATGTGTTCAAGAAACAAAATGGCGAAACACGGGAAACAGGGCCCGTTTCTTGGATACGAGGACAAAAAACTATAAGATGTTCTACTATGGAACGGAAAAGGGTAAAAACGGAATCGGAATCATCCTTGCAAAACATCTATTAGGCAGCGTATTGACCATTTCGAAATCCAGCGACCGTTTGATGTCCCTTAAATTGGTGATTAAAGGAAAGTTGTGGAATATTGTCACTGCATATGCTCCCCAAATTGGATGTGAGCAGGTGGAAAAAGATGCATTTTGGCTAGACTTTCACAATCTACTTAAGGACATCCCAAAGGAAGAGTTTTTGTTCGTGGGCGGAGATTTGAACGGACATGTCGGCAAGACAAACGAAGACTATGAAGATTGCCATGGAGGCCTCGGATACGGCACCAGGAACCCTCCTGGTGAAGACATCCTGAGCATGTGCAAAACATACGGTCTTATCGTACTAAATACCATGTTCGTCAAACAAAGCCGACACCTGGTCACTTACAGCAGTGGTGGAAATGAAACCCAGATTGATTACCATTTGGTATCTAGTTTCATGAAACCCCGGGTAAAAGATTGCAAAGTGATACTAGGAGAAGCGATCGCCCACCAACACCGTCTCCTACTGACAGAATTTTTTATGGAGACAGTGAACGACAACAAACATACAAAAACTTTTGGGAAGATCAAATGGTATAATCTGGATAAGGAAAAAGGCGAAGCTTTCATTTCGAATATGCAAAACGTTCTGTATAACAACACCGATATAGTTCGAAATGAAGAGAGTACAGCACAAAGTATGTGGGATCTCCTACAGAGAACTTGCAAAGAAAAAGCCAAAGCACTGTTAGGGGTTTCAAAAGGACACAACCAACAAGGCAAAGAAACATGGTGGTGGAATGATGAAGCTAAATCAGTTATAAGTAAAAAGAAAATGGCTTTCAAGGCTTGGTCGAAGTGCCCCTCTAATGATACAGAGCAAAAGTCACGCCTCGAAGTGGAATATAGAAACTGCAAGAAAGAAGCGAAGAAGAAGTGCGCCCAAATTCAAGCAAAGAATACAGAAAACCTGTATCGGGAGCTGGATGAAATTTCTACCCCGACAGCTGGTGCTATTCAAGAGCTACGGCAAAACACGAATAAGGGCGCAACTATCTTCAAAATAGCCGCTCAAAGAAGAAGAAATGCCCAGGAGATTTGTTCGCCAAAGTTCATTAACAATGCTCAAGGCCAACTTCTTGTGGAAGACAACGAAATTCTTCACAGGTGGCGACAGTATTGTGACGGACTTCTAAACGAACAATTTCCAAGGCTGTACTTTCCAATAGCTTCACCTAACTTAAGCGAAGTATCCGACGTCACAGTCGAAGAAGTTAGTGAGGCGGTAAAATACTCCAAAAAGGGAAAAGCTGTTGGCCCAGACGAAATACCCTCAGAGTTTTGGAAAAAGATGGGAGACATCGGGTTTAGATGGCTCATGATTCTTGTCTCCAAACTTATACGAGGTGATCGCATGCCTAATCAATGGAGGGAAAGTTACCTTCTTCCAATTTATAAAGGAAAGGGTGATACTCGAAGCTGTGATAATTACCGTTCGATTAAGCTGATGTCACATACCATGAAGATCGTTGAGCGAGTCTTGGGTAGCCGACTGCGAAAAATAATTAGGCTATCTGATGACCAGTGCGGGTTTGTCGGGGGTAAGTCAACCACGGATGCAATCCAGAGTATAAGAATAATTATGGAAAAACATCGGGATTCTTTGGAGGATTTGCATGTCGTATTGGTTGATTTTGAAAAAGCATTCGATCGGCAACCACGAGATCTAATATGGGTGGCCCTCAGGCAACGAGGAGTTCCAGAAACCTATGTGCGGATAATTATGGACATGTATGATGGAGCAGTTACTAAAGTAAGATGCGCAGCTGGAGTCACCGAAGAATTCGAAATCACAGTAGGTGTACACCAGGGAAGTGTCTTGAGTCCCCTGCTCTTTATTACAGTTCTTGATTACCTGCTTGAAGGCAAAGTGACGGATCCAAAAGTGCATCAGTTATTCTTTGCTGACGATGGAGCCATCATAAGTGAAGACCCGATATCCCTACAACGAGCACTTGACGTATGGGTGGATGTTCTAGAAGGAAGTGGGTACCGCATAAGCGCGAAAAAGACAGAATACCTATGCTGCCCATTTTCTGATCCACACAGGCCTATTCCAGACATTTATTTGAATGGAGTAGTGCTTCCCAAGTGTGAAAAGTTTAAATATCTGGGGTCTATGATAAATAACGAAGCTACTTGTGATGACGATATCAATCATCGCGTAAGCGTAGGGTGGATGAAGTGGCGGGAAAATTCTGCTATCTTCTGTGACCGAAAAATGCCCCCTAAGCTGAAAGGAAAGCTCTACACTTCAGTTGTGCGTCCAGCACTCACATACGGTTCACAATGTTGGACAATGTACAAAAAGTATGAGAGTAAGCTAACGGCAGCTGAGATGAAGATGCTTCGTATGACAGCAGGAGTTACAAAGCTTGATCGAATTAGAAGTACGAAGATCCGAGGAAGCCTTCATGTTAAGAATACCATTTCCCAAAAAATTGAACACGACCGACTCAGTTGGTATTGCCATGTTCAAAGGAGAGATCCTGAGAACCCCGTCAAAAAGGCAATATCATACAACGTTCCAATTCGGAATAAAAAGAAAGGTAGGCCTAAACACTCCTGGTACAAACAAATGCAAAAACACCAGCATTCAGTTGGCCTCAGAAATGGAACAATACAAAACCGGGAGGCTTGCCGCCGATTTCTGAGGTCAACCCGGCGAACCCCACAGGCGGATCACTAGTGTGAAGCAGATACGTGGGAGAGTTATGATCCCCTCGACATCGAGATCATAACAGCGCCGAAGAAAAGGAAGAAGAAGAAGACACAATACTATTCAAACTTTTGGAAAACTTTAGCATAAAAAAACTGATCAAAATAGGTGTTATAAGTTTTGAGAAAATTAAAAACAAAATACGAATATATGGTTCAAGAGTGTTCTTTAACACAAAAAAAAAGTAAAAATCGTGTGGCGGGAATATTTAAAAATGCTATCTACCATGTTTAAAGAAAATCGGCCGAGCCGTTTGGCTGTAGTCGAACAGACAGACAGACAGAATTGCGTGACCCACTTTTTTCGTCTTCGATATTATCGTAATGTCAACTTTGTTCAAAATCTCGAGTTCAATTTTTTTGGGAATGCATAACTTGCCTTTTAGTACCTATAAGTCGCGAGTAAAAAATCATTTTTTTTTTTTTTTTGAAATTCCATATTTCATAAACGGGTAAATATTTGTTTCGAAATTTAATTCATATACAAAAATAAAGACTTAAGGTTGGCGTACCAAAATATTTTCTAAAAATTTTTACAAACATTTTTTATAAAGTCTTATTTTTTAAGAAACCACTCGAACGACTTATAATTTCTGTTCTTGCATGAATTCATATTTGCTTAAGAAATCACATAGTTCCAACTATTAAAGGAGTTGGTTTAGCCATTTAAAAAGTGAATTTTATGCTTCTGAACACCTTTCACCAAAAACATTGGCGCAAAAATTGAATTGAATTAGTACAATCAATGCTAAAGCTGTTTTAGTATGATACTAGGTTAAAACAACGAATTTGCAAATTTTAATTACTTTCTCTACCCTTTTATTAAAGTTAAAATCATCGAATTCCTACTTTATTTTTCTAGTATCGTGCTAGCTACATAATGACTCCTTGACATTTGCAAACATCAAAAAAGGTTCGTGTACTTACTTTTTTACACAAAATGTCATTGTTTTAGGTGTGTTCAGAAGCAAATCATTAAGAAAATTCTTCAGTTAGCAAATTACTATAAAGTTAGTTAAGTAGTATCATACTAATTAATACCTTAACAATAGGCTGTTTTAAATTTTGCGCCATTAATTTTTTAAATTTCTAAGTCGCTTAAACATACTCGCAAGACCAAATTTTTGCTCCCCTAGTTTTATTCAATTTTTTATAAGAATTATTTAAAGAAGTACAAACAAATTCAAATATTTCTTTCCCCCAGCTTAATGATTAGAAAAACAAAAATCTATTTGAAATTGACTTTGGAAAGCCACTTACCTTACAATGAGGGCATATAGTTCCTGCGGATCAAATACTTTACAATAAGCATGAAATACTTTTAGGCAAGCATATCGCATTCCAGTCCAAGGGACCTGTGGTCCAGCCATAGCCTCCCCCAAGGGACACTCGGAATGACGATCCAAATCGATCATTTTCACCATTTTCTGTATCAACACATTCGAAATGTCAAAATTCGAATTTTTATTTAAATATCACTTAAAGAAAGTTAATTCATTGGTAAATATTTGAAGATCACTATTTTTTAATTAACACTATTTTTCATATCTCTTTGTTTGGTTGTGCGTAGCAAGGTGCTGTTGTCCTTTTTCTTTTTTTTTTAATTTTCAACTGAATTATATATGTACATAAAATTGTTTATCTTCAATCGATGAGTTTTTGACTTCCTGGGCTTTCAACGCGCTGCAAAGTGAAAATCTATTTTCGAAAAAAAAATCACATTCTGTCCGAAAATTAACAAAAACATGCTATGGATTTTTTGATTGTTTATTGGCGATATACAGTTATTTTGACGTCGCGTCGCCATTCTTGTTCATTGGCTATCTCTTGGATTGTGTTTGATTTTCCCTTCTTTCTTAATTCATGGAACTATACCTAGGTATGGGTACGAGTGTAGTTAAATGTATAAGTCGTCATTTTGTAATGTTTTTCTCTTGAATGTTATTTTAGGCATTGATTTTTATGAAGATAAATCGGAAGATAATTTTGATCGATTTTAAGATACAGAGCCATTTTCCAAGAAATAAAAATTCACAATCAAATTCTTCGAAAGACGTCAGAGAGGAGATTTATTTATTTTTCATGTGAAAAAATGAAAACACAGAGAAAATTATGATACAATGTCCGGCCGGAAGAAATGCCTATAATCATAACATAATCAGTTTCCAATCAAAGAGGTATCCCGCGAAAAAAAGGTCGAATCTATTGCTTTTGAAATACATAACAGGAGAATGTGTTAATCTAATATCTTAATTGACAACTTAATGGGCTTATTGTTAGCCCCGTGCTGTGAGGATTGCTTATATTTTTTTTGCTGCTGTTTTTTTATGAGTAATTAGGGTCAATGTTTGTGTACTGAAACCGTATCGTTTGCTTAGATGGCACTAATTGAATTTTAAAATAAGTTCATTTAAGTATGTAAGGTGGGTATAAAATGTTAAACGTAAGCAGCTGGAGTGCGTATTGGTGTTATAATGTTTGGCCATGACGCCGGATAATATAGCCCATTGGGGTGGTTTTTGTTTGAATTTTCATTTCGTTTTTTTCAACGGTTTTTCTTTGTTTTTATTTTTTCATTAAATTTTATTATTAAGTCTTTTTGTCTTCTGTTTGAGTTCCAGCTGTTGATTTTCATATTGCCAACTCGTCAATAGGTAAAATGTGTGTAGAATTAAGTGGGATGTGATAACATAATAAGCTTAAAAGAGCTTGCTGGCTTTTCATTCAAAGTCTTTGCACAACTGGAACAAAGGTTATTCTTGTTTTCTTGGTAATTTTTTTTCAAGGATAATTTTACCATGGTATCTATACAAGTTTTGTTTGCATCTTTTGAAGAAATTCTGCAGAATTTCTAAGGATGCTGAATGTCGACAAAATGTTCTCTACACTCAAATAAAATTTTGTTATGGGTACAACTTATTCGAATGACCAGTTTTGAGACGAGGAGCTGTTTAAATATAAGTAGATCAAGAGCCGTTTAAAACTTAATTTAAATAACTCATTTCAGTTAGGATGAAACTTTGGCGACACGACGCACGAAGCTTGGTCTGAAATTTTCAATTTAGATGAGTCCTGGCTGTGAAACAAATTTGGAATAGGTGAATCAATTTTCATAACGACGTAAAATTTATTTCAATGAGTTTACCTTTATGTTGATCTATTGTTTTAAGGGGTTTAAACTTAGCGTTTTCTATCTTTAGATTTGAACAGAACAACGGAAGCCCATTTATCGAACATACGTCGTTGTTTATGGTAGTTAACTCTGAGCTTCTGGGTCAGTTGAAGTTTGTACCCGTGTAGGCCCAAGCCATGACGCAAAATTCGGCAAGTTATGTCTGCGAAATGCAAAATTGATTGCCTCAGATTATCCTGAATACTCTTAAGGACAATTTGGCAGATCTTGTCTTCTTGGAAAAACGATTATTGCGACCGCTAAATTCGCGAAGCGCGCGAAATGTTGCTCAAAAAAGGAAGACCCATTTTCATTTAATAATTTTATCATTTCCACATGTTCAATGGTTTAACTCTTTTTGTGGATTTGGTAAGAGAGACTTAGTAAATGAAAGCCAATTTGACAGATGTAGTTTCGACAATTTGGTCGCAATCAACTGTCACAGTTCAGATATTCGTATTTGGAAAAATTTACTAATATTGATATAAAAACAATATTTAAAAGTTAGGGGGAAAGCGCATAATCCAATATCTCGAAAATGGGAATCCCTAATGCAGAGATGTGTGAGACGTATAACGATAGGGCTATGGTGGACAAACTTGCACAGAGTGCAGAACTAGCTGCAGGAAGAGGTGATACCCGGCAGCTGTTCAAAATCTCCAAACACATTGTCGGACAACGTAAAAAAAATAACCATCCTGTGTTAAATGTGGACAGCAACCTATTGGTGACTATAGATCAGCTGCGAAGGTGGAAGAATCACTTTTGTACACTGTTCAACGATGTCCAGGTTGCAAATCTGTATCCTCTACAATAGCAATAGCGCAAGATGTTTCGTTTTCACAATGGACAGCTTTCCGATCCTTTTGAGGCACGTCAAGAAGTGAGACAAGGAGATATTCTTTCACCTATTCTATTTTTACTGGCAATTGATGATGTGATGACTGCTACAGTGGGTTCGAACGTGAGGTATGGAAAACAATGGAGACCGTTTGACAAACTCAGCAATATAGACTATGTCAATGGCGGCTTAAATCAAATGTGTCAATCACCGCAAGCAAACGGGGAAAAGGTGGCTGTCCTAAGGATTAACGTCAACAAAACCAAAGTAATGCAACCCAACCAGAAAATTCAACAGCAATTTATTCTAAGGCAGGGAATCAATGCACTGGTCTTAATTATCTGGGTAGTTGTGTAGCAATTGATAGTAGAACAGACCTTGACGTTAACATCAGAATAAGTAAGGCCGGACGTGCATTTAGAATCCTTTCTCCAGTGTGGAACACTAGTAAATATCACTAAGCAACAAATTGAAACTCTTCGAATTAAACGTAAAATCTGTTCTGTTATACGCCTGTGAAAATTGAAAGTGCTCTGCTAACATCTCGAGCAGGTTACATGCTTTTATTAACCGATGTCTGCGGTACATTTTAAAGATCTAATGGCCACAAACCATATCAAACCCCAAGTTGTGGAATATAACCGGGAAGAAAAAAGTGGATGGAGACAGTATGCAACGAAAATGGCGATGGATTGGCCATACTTTGAGGAAATCTGACAATAAAATCTCGAAGCAATCTTTTGAGTGGAATCCTAAGGGTCCAAGAAGTGTTGGAAGACCAAAAACTACCTGGAGGTCAACTGTAATGGTAGAAGCAAGGTGTCAGGAATTTTGTACGTGGCCACAGCTAAAACAACTTGCGTTAAATCGTGAGACATGGAGGGACTTTGTCGCTGCCCTATGCTCCAGATCGAGTTGAAGTGCTACTCAAGTAGCCGGAAACCATAAATGTACGAGTATATATAATCCCATAATACATTCGGGACTGAATCCCGAAGTTAAAATTCAAATAGATGAAATGCCAAATTTTATAACTTGTTCATACGAAACTTGAACAGTTTTTTTTTTGATTGGCGGTTCTTGAAGAAGTTTTTAGTAAGCCCGATCAAAAATGTTTTTGCAATTTTTACTTGTAATATGTAAAATAATTCTGTTTTTTCGGCTACATATCCGAAGCGTTATGGTCGATTTTCTTTAAATTTATTTCTCAGCGTTCTTTGGCTATTTCCCTGTCACTGAAACTTAGAGACCTTAATTTTGGTATGCATCTAAGTATCCTATGGTCCATCGGTTGCCCACGATAGGTCATACCCCTATTTTTTCTTATTAAAAACGGTATGAAGTGCATCTAACTGCAGATATTGCACATTATTAAAAAAGTAAGAAAATTATATTTTTAATCTTTAAAAGATAACTAATATTATGTATAATTTTATTTTATTTTTCTTATAGCTTACTGAATTTTATGGTAAAAAGAAGTCGTGCAAATTTTTCATTAGAAAATTTGAAATTTTGTAAAAAGCCTGCTGAGGCTGAAATTTTAGAAAAAACTGTACGTAATATTTTTTTGTTTTTGTTTGACATGCTTGAGATTCGTAACGGACTCTAAAAAATATATACATATTAACAAATATTTTAAGATTTCTAATCATTTAGAAGTATTGATTAAAGCATACCGACAAAAATATATGACAGGTTAGGTTAGGTTAGGTTAGGTTAAAGTGGCTGTCATTAAAGCGTCTGACACACTTAGACCATTGGAGGTCCATTGTGATACCATTTCTGTTTTTTCGGCTACATATCCGAAGCGTTATGGTCGATTTTCTTTAAATTTATTTCTCAGCGTTCTTTGGCTATTTCCCTGTCACTGAAACTTCGAGACCTTAATTTTGGTATGCATCTAAGTATCCTATGGTCCATCGGTTGCCCACGATAGGTCATACCCCTATTTTTTCTTATTAAAAACGGTATGAAGTGCATCTAACTGCAGATATTGCACATTATTAAAAAAGTAAGAAAATTATATTTTTAATCTTTAAAAGATAACTAATATTATGTATAATTTTATTTTATTTTTTTTATAGCTTACTGAATTTTATGGTAAAAAGAAGTCGTGCAAATTTTTCATTAGAAAATTTGAAATTTTGTAAAAAGCCTGCTGAGGCTGAAATTTTAGAAAAAACTGTACGTAATATTTTTTTGTTTTTGTTTGACATGCTTGAGATTCGTAACGGACTCTAAAAAATATATACATATTAACAAATATTTTAAGATTTCTAATCATTTAGAAGTATTGATTAAAGCATACCGACAAAAATATATGACAGGTTAGGTTAGGTTAGGTTAGGTTAAAGTGGCTGTCATTAAAGCGTCTGACACACTTAGACCATTGGAGGTCCATTGTGATACCACGATCTAATAGGGAACAAAAAAGGTTTCCTATTAGTTAAAACCATTTGGAGCTTCTGATGAAGCGAAGGAGACTTTTAATGTCTTTGTCTATGAGATCGCTTGGTTCATTATAGAAATGTTCTCCTAGATGAAGTTTGCGTCTGTAAGAGAGAGCAGGGCATGTACAAAGAAGGTGTGGGATTGTCTCCTCTTCCTCTTCGTCCAAGCAACTCCTGCAGAAATCGTTTGATAGCACACCGAGACGTACGGCGTGTCTACCTATGAGACAGTGTCCAGTTATGACACCTATGACGGAGCTGATCTGAGATCTACTGAGGGACAATAGACATTTTGACCGTTTCAGATCCAGTTTAGGCCAGATCCGCTTGGTCGCCATACAAGTGGTAGTATTAAGCCATCTTGTATTCGATTGTTCCAGAGCGATTCGTTTCAGCATAAGTTTACTTGTAGCTATGGGCATACCTATATTTGCCTTTTCGGGTAAGATAGGCATTTCCGTTCCAATTCTGGCGAGTTCGTCGGCTTTACAATTCCCCGGAATGTCCCTGTGACCCGGCACCCAGAATAGGTGAATGTTAAACTGTTTGGCCATCTCCATTAGAGACGAACGACAGTCTTGGGCCGTAATGGAGTTTACAGAGACTGATGCTAGGGATTTCAAAGCAGCCTGACTGTCTGAGAAGATACGGATATCCGTGTTATCACGTTTTCTTTAAGCCAGGACAATACTTCCTTTATCGCCAGAATTTCCGCTTGGAATACGCTACAATGGTTTGGTAGGCGGAAGGAGAGACTAAGATTTAGTCCATCTGAGTACACTCCACCACCCACTCCGTTTTCAGTCTTCGATCCATCTGTAAAAAAGTTTACTGATTTATTATTATCTGCCAAAGTCCCTTCCTCCCAAGCTGACCTTGAGGGAATGGTGACTTCAAAGTTTTTATCGAAGACCAAAGAGGGAGTGATGTAGTCAGAGTGACTTGGTAGAGTTCCGAATAAATTCAGAATGGTGGTGTGGCCAATAGAGTTATTGGTCCATTGAGAGATGGCTTTGAGACGTATGGCTGTGCTCGCGGCTATTTGTTTACTGTAAATATCTAGGGGTGTCAGGTTGAGTAGTATGTCTAGTGCAGCGGAAGGTGTCGAACGGAGAGCTCCGCTGATGCACATACACGCTGAACGTTGAACTCTGCTTAGTTTATCGCGATTAGTCGCTTTATCTAAGGCCGTCCACCATACGGTCACCCCGTAAGTAAGTATCGGTCTGATGACCGCAGTGTATAGCCAGTGAGTAATTTGTGGAGACAGGCCCCACTTGTTCCCTACGGCTTTTTTGCAAGAAAAGAGAGCTACCGTGGCTTTCTTTACTCTTTCCTGTATATTAGGTTTCCAACTTAACTTTTTGTCTAAAATAAGACCCAGGTATTTAGCTTGATCTGAGAAAGTGAGTGGAACACCTTTAATCGATGGAGGGTCTAGTTGAGTCTAAGCCACATCGATCTGTCCATTTTAGTAGCTTGTTGAGAGCGGTTTGTATAAGTTCTGTTAAAACTTGAGGGTGCTTTCCTGATACGGCAATGGCAATATCGTCAGCGTATGCAATCACTTTGAATCCCTCTTCTTCTAGGTCTATTAGCAGATCATTAACTACCATGTTCCATAGAAGTGGGGATAGGACTCCACCTTGTGGAGTTCCTCTACTGACTGACCTTCTTGTAGTAAAGCTACCTAGTTCCGCATTTATAATTCTGCTTTTCAGCATGAAATTTATGAGGTTACCAAGTGAGCTATCCACATTGAGATTCTGCAGTGTCTTCGCTATTGCGGCGCTGTCGACATTGTTGAAGGCGCCTTCTATATCTAGGAATGCAACTAGAGTGTATTCTTTGTGATCTAGGGAGTATTCGATTGCGCGTACCAAGGTGTGTAGCGCAGTTTCTACTGATTTTCCCTTGCAGTAAGCGTGTTGTGCTGTAGAAAAAAGGTTTGGTTTTATAGCACTACGCAGATGAATGTCAATCAATCGTTCCAGTGTCTTGAGAAGAAATGACGATAGACTGATAGGTCTTAGGTCCTTGGGCGTAACGTGGGAGCATTTACCAGCTTTGGGTATAAAGACTACTTTGACTTCTCTCCATAAACGGGGAATATGAACCAGGTTTAGACAACTGTTCATTATTATCTCTAAAGTGGGTAAGATAATGTCTAAAGCAACTTGTAGTTCGGCTGGTATTATGCCGTCTGGTCCTGCCGATTTGTATGGATCGAAGCTGTTAATTGCCCATTTTAGTTTGTCCCTTGTTATTAACCCTCGGATCTTTATACCTTTGTTATTTGACTCTAATGAGTTAATGTTGCAAATGTTTTGCGAGCTACCTGGGAAGTGAGTGTCAAGTAGCAAATTGAGTGATTCTTCACATGAATTTGTCCAGGAGCCATTTGACATTTTCAAAGAGCTTGGCATGACTGGATTTGTTGAGAGGATTTTCCTCAATATATGACAAAAATGTACCGTCAAATATGTATTGGGATTATGAAAGAGGTCTTCCATGAGGCATTTCTTCTTGTTCGTCAAGTTAGCACTGTCACTTCAAAATTTTAAAGATGCAATAATTGGATTAAAAAGCGGAACAAGCAACTGTCAACTTTGATGGAATAAGAACAAAATCGCAAGTTGAAAATAAAAATCATAAAATTGTCTTCAACTCTACTAGTGAAGTGTCAATTTCCATGCAACAACACTAATCCACCGAATCGGAGTGTTAGACTAGCTCTGTAACATTTGATGACCATGAATCTTTGTGTGACCAAAGATTAAATGTTGCAGAAATCAGACTAGTAAATCCATTGCTAGTTTTAAGCATGATTGTGGCATGTCTTGAACTAGTTCAATAGCCCAATTTAAAAATATTTCTAGCCCAAAATCGGAGCCAAAAAGTGGCCCAAACAGTAACGCAATACAGACAAAAGTGTTTTATTTATATTGCTTACACAATTTGGAGGTGAAAAAGCTCGAAGAAAACCAGGACCTAGTGACTTAAAACTCTCAACCATTCCTTTGTGCGTGTTACCAGGAATAGAGGGGACCTACAATTTTCTGCCCATTTCGAATGGCTACATTTTTGACAACAGATACTCTTAGAGGATTTTTCAATTTCGCGCAATAGGTAGTACACCTCCGTACAACTTTTTCCTATATGACTTATTAATACTATTACTATTTATAGCTCGATTATGATTGGACTGTCGTCGTACTGAAATCGTTATCGGCAATTTTGAAAAAGATATCCCAATACAACGCACATCGAACGTTGTGCTGGTGTCGAAGAGATTTTTATAAATACTTAATATCGAAACAAAGATACGATACTACGTTACTAAAATTCTAAGGTTTTTCTTAAACTAAGGAAGGAATGACTACTTATGAATGAATAATAATGAGGTTAAAGTGCACTCCGCTCTATTGTGCGCGATGACTACTTATACGTGGTACCTACTTTTCTCAAATAAAGTTTTTTCGATGGATGAAATTCTACTAGCAAATATTTTTGGATCTTGACATATAAATAGCGAAATAACAAGTTTCTTATTTGCATACCTTTTCGAAAATTTTCTTTTCTGAAGGCTGGTGTACAACTTTCTAAGAGACATCGTAGAAAAGGTTGAAAATCTCCTTTCTTCATTGGTTTTCAGTTGCATTTTGTAGTTAGTCTTGTTGTGTGTTTTTTTTTGTTTAATATTTGTGGAGTTTTATTATAAAAATTCTTCTTAGTAGATATTTAAATTTCTAAATATGTATTATCATAATTTTTTAATTTGCACTTTTAAATAACTTAACATCGAATCAAAATAGAACATACAAATGGTTATCAAATTAGGTTAATAAATGGTGTTTTGAAATAATCCACAATTATTTTAGACTTTTAGACTTTCGTCCCGGGATCGGGGTTTTTTCGGATTTTTATGTAAATAAATAAATTTTGTTGGTGCAACAGCTTGTAGAGAACCAGGACCTAGTGACTTAAAACACTTAACCATTTTGGTGTGCGTGTTAGTAAGAATGGAGGTGACCTTCAATTTTCTGCCGAGTTTGAGCTGCTTAGATGAGCAGCACCTTTCCTAACCAGATATACTATTGGAGGATTTATAACTTCCTTACAAGAGATAGTACCCTCAAAACACATGTTAGCGTAGCTGAGAATTGAACCTTATATTAGAAAAGAACACTATATTCTAAGATGGCATTTTCAGAATTGTTTTCACATAGAAAAGGAGTTTGAAATGTGTCTTTAAAACTATCAATCATTTTGGAAATAATTTGAGTGTTCGTAGTTTCTACTAAATGATTAAATAACAGTTTTTTTTTAATTTGTTTGAATTTCAATTCAAGGCTGTTGTCGCACTCAACAATTCGTAAAACCAAATCCTCAAAATACAAAATGTAGCCTATTTGTGAAATTTCTTGCCAAAAAATTTCGTAGCACAGCAAATTGTCAGTATGTAAGAGAATAAGAGAACATCTTCTAGTGCGTGTCATTCACATTAAGTTATACAAAAAACTCGGAATTTTTTATAAATATTCGTATACTTTATATTATTTTAAATTTAAAGTTTGTATGTGTGTCGACAACTGTCGTTCTATAGAAACTACAATAAAACTAGGTTTTGACATAAAAATTACTTTTAATGGGCTCGACTTGTTCCTCAAAGTCTAAGATCCAATTTTCAAGTGCTTAGTTAACTAAGGTTTAGTTAATCATGATCCAGGAGTTGGTTTTTAAGTGATGGATTAACTTTGATTCTAATTGTTATCAGAACAAACGTATCGATGTATTTGTCAAAAACCATCTTAATCTGTCAATTTGACAGTACAATGATTTGGTCGCGATCTTACAAGCTTTAAATTTAATATTTCGAATATCTAAGCGTCGCTTACATCATTAATCTAAGTTTAAGAAAAATGTATTAATTTTCTTTGACAGTCATACAAAATGTTGGGACAAAAGGTAAATGATTTCTGCAATACATTTTCTTCTTTTGTCAAAAACATTTAATCCCAGCATTAACTGACCTAATTTTATGAGCCAACTCTGAGTTTACGTCGGGGTTTAAGTTGATTGAAAAACATGTTTTTGACGTTAGCTTTTACGTTTACCCCTGACATTAGGATGATCTCGCACTGAAAAACTTGGCCAAGTTCACAAACAGAGTGGAGCGGAGAGTGAGCAACAGTAATGAGTAAATAGCAACGCGATGAAATAAAGTCATGTATTCAAAGATTAGCGCACAGATTACAGGATGTATCGGTTTTCGTGTTTGAATACGTTTTACTCGCTGTTCCTTCCACTCTGAATGAACACTAAATCATAGAAACAAAATGACGTTTTACTCTCGCAGTGTGTCACCAAAATTTGACATTCTTGGTTTTAAACCGATTCATTTCAAATTTCTTTGGTCGGAGAGGCAAAAATGATCAGCTTTCAAGTTCATTTTCAAATGTTTGACACATGTTGTTAGTGCCTGAAGATAGGGGGCACACATCAATGGAATTTTTTCGATCTGTTTCTTTTTAGGAAAAACAGTTTCAAAATCAAAATCAAAAATCAAAAACCAATAGAAAGTTATATAGATTAGTTAACAAATAAAAAGGGTTAACACCCCTATTACGGTTTGCGAATCGAACGTTCGAGGTGAGATTTTTTCATTAGCGAACTACACATTCGACATACTACGGTTGGCGAACTTTACAATTTGAGTTTGTAATTTGATTGTTTATTAAAAATATCAAATATATGACATTTAAGTCCAATTAAAGGTTCTCGATTCGCCAACCGTAATACTAATTTCTCACACTCACATGTTTTTTTGTTCGACTCGCCAGCCGTAATAAGGGGGTAAATGAGGCAATTTTTTTCGAATGCCTCAGAAAAATAAAATTCAAAGTCCTAGACAAACTTTCACGGAACATACATAGATCACACTCAGTTCATAAACCATACAATATTTGTTCGATCATACACATACAACTTTCTGTTTCACATATTCCATTGGAAGGATTTTAAAAGTCATTGACTGTACGTCAAAAGTGACATCCACTTCATTGTTGAAACTGACCGATCCAAAATAGACAAGCAAAACCAAAAGATGGTTTATATCTTTAAAAAATGTGTGCTCAATTTTAAAAGTTTCAAAGAGTAGTTTTATAAAAATATAAATACGTATTCTCAAGGAAACATATGTATAACAGAACTATCTCAATATTTAGTGTCAAAAGTTGATAAACAAGAAGCAAGAAATGTCAGTCTCAACTAAAAGGAGATTTTGATGTCTTTGAATAAACCAGAGAGTTACTCGTCGTATATATTGGTGAAACTCATAATCAGCGCCTGCGCAGCAATCAAAATAAAGGGTGGTTAAATTTTAAGGGCCGATGTTGAATGTGAACCACACCTAAACGTCAAGTTTATTTCTGCATTTCATTTGACATTTCTCAATTTCAGACTAACTCAATTTGAACCATGGAGACATACACAATCGAACAACGCGTTAAAGTTATTCAGGCTTATTATGAAAACGGGCGTTCAAATCAAAATGCATATGGTGCACTGCGTGATTTTTTCGGTCAATTTAATCGTCCAAATGTATATACAATCGGAAAAATCATGCAAAAATTTGAGCAAACCGGGTCTGTAGGAGATGTGAAAACACCAGTGCATGCTCGTACAGCTCGTACTGCAGAAGATATTGCTGCTGTTCGCGATAGTGTTGCTGAAGAACCATCCACCTCAACTCGTCGTCGTGCCCAACAATTGCACCTCTCACGCTCGTCGTTGATCAACATTATGCATAAATGGTGGCAAGAAATGGCAACAGTTGATGATCAATTTTCGAAGAAAATCATCTTCAGTGATGAGGCACATTTTCACCTCAGTGGATTCGTTAATTAGCAGAATTGCCGCATTTGGGCGAATGATAACCCAAGAGTGATTGTCGAAAAACAAATGCACCCACAAAGAGTGACTGTTTGGTGCGGTTTATGGGCTGGCGGCATCATCGGGCCATATTTTTTCCAAAATGAGGCCGGTCAGGCAGTTACTGTGAATGGTGTTCGCTATCGTGAGATGATAACGAACTTTTTATGGCCCGAATTGGAATATATGGATGTGGACGATATGTGGTTTCAACAGGACGGTGCCACTTGCCACAAAGCTAACGAAACAATGGCTATTTTGCGCGACAAATTCAATGGCCGTGTTATCTCACGTGGTGGCGATGTCAATTGGCCGCCAAGATCATGTGATTTGACACCGTTGGACTTGTTTCCTTGGGGTTACTTGAAAGAAAAGGTGTACGTCGATAAGCCAGCAACAATTCAAGAGCTAAAGGATGAGATAATTCGGCACATTTACGGCATAGAACCTCAATTATGCCTCAGCGTCATCGAAAATTTGGACCATCGGATGGAGGTGCGCCACCGAGGTCGCGGCGGCCATTTGGCCAATATTTTGTTCCATACATAATTGAACCATACCATATTATCATAATAAAAAGGAATGACAGTAATTTCCAAAATAATTTGTGTTTTATTCAAAATCAACATCGGTCCTTAAAATTTAACCACCCTTTGGAATACAAGGTTTATGCTCATTTTTATATTCACTCTTTTTTTTTAATTTTAAATTTGGTGTATATCATAAATTAAAGGATATACTTTGTCAAAACTAGTGCCTTATATTGTGTGTCACATTTCACATTTTTCTTCACTTCAATTGAGCCCCCTTAAAACTCTTAACATTTCAACTATTTAAATTCGCTTTGTGATAACTCAAACCTGAGGAAAGATTCAGCAAAAAGTTTCCGGATCATAAGAAAATTCTGGCTAAAAAGATAAATTTTAGATATTTGAATGGGATCGGAACGAAGTTCTGCAAAACGAAATCACAATAATAATAATATTAATATTCTGTTATCTAAACCGATAATTGTTAGAATCACGATATCCCGCCGATTTGCTTAATTTTTATTACCATGACGACATAAAAAGAGACTGATGATCGACGAAGGGACAGACACTGATGACGGGATAGACTATGACGACACACGGGCGAGTGGTGATGGGACAATATTGTCAACTTTGAGCCAGCATTGTTGACAAAAAAAAAACTGTATGGTAACGCGCCTGTCAGAAATTCTTCTGACTAAGGGTTTTATGTGAACAGTACATAGGATCTAAGAAGGAAGTTTCATTTCTGAGAACCAGCTTAGTCGTCCACCCATGATATTGCTGTTCAAGAAATCTGTTGACATTGATGCCTGCCTGGCGCTGTTGCTATATAGAGGGTTTTTCAAATGGCGGGGGAGAATTTAAGTCGTCTGTGGCGGCCATTATGTTTTGGTGACATCTGTCAAATATAATTGTTTATTATTCAGTTACTGATACCAAGTTATGTGATAGAATAGCCCGTCCAAATGATAAAACTTTATCATCAAAATGGATGTTAGCTAGTGAAAACGTTGATCCCATTTTACGCTAGAAGTGGTAGCTCTTCATAGTCGGATCTTCAACGTTTGGTCGTCAAATTCGAGACGACCCAGTTCTGTCAATTAGGCAACAATCATACGTTAAAGAAACGCTAGATCAGCCGAAAATATCCCCTCGGTCCATGAAAGTGTAAAGCAGAACCCGAGGTAGTCGATTCCTTGACGGGTACAAGAACTCTGCCTTTCGCAGAAGTCAACCCTGCGAATTTTGAGTCATGAATTGAGCCTTCACCCATACAAGATCAAAGGAGCTCAAAGTTCATGCAAATAGACAACGTTATTTATTCGTTTACTGGGCTTCGAAGCCTTTGGAAGAGGATCCCAATCTTGGTCGAAAAATCATCTTAAGCGACGAAGCGCATTTTTGGATGAATGGCTGTGTTAACCAGCAAAATTGGGACGACACCAAAATACACGAGGTTCACCAGGTGACAAAACATACTAAAAAATTAACGTTTGTTAACCTACGCCGCCGTAGGTGAGATGCGCACCGTCAATGCCTAGTGCTACAGAACGATGATTACCAATTTCTTATGGGCCAAATTGGACCCTATGGACCTAGACGACAAGTGATGGTTCTATCAGGAGAGCGCTTCTTGCCACACAGCAGAGGCTAAAATTGACAGTCTGAATGAACAAATTGATGGTAAGATTATCTCTCGCAAACAAAAAATACCCTTAAGGTGAACATAACATAGGCTCAATTTCAGCCGGATCTATGCGGAAGCGTCATTGAAAATTGGACTCCTCGAAATGCACAAACATTTTAAAATCAAAATAAAATCTAAATACAATCTGCTTTTACTCCTAATGCATCAATAATAAAATCTTTATCTAATCAAACAAAATGTGCTTACATTAATTGTTCAAAATCACTACCAACCACCATACGGTCGGTCTTGTTCTCGGTCATATAAACAATCTGTTTCAATTTATTTGCTTCCCACAAGAAGAACAAAAAAAATTGAGAGGAAAAAAAAACAACTCCGAATTTTATACATTTTCCCACAGCATCATCATAGCGGCGGACCGTAGCCGCAAGCCGATAAAAACAACACAATATTTCATTACCGATTAATTAAAAATCCATTTAGACAGAAAAAGAGAAAAATTTTCCTTCTTGTTATCGCCAGTAAATTTTTTTTTTTTTTTTTTTTTTTCGGAAAATAAAAAATATTTTGCTTACGCGCATAAGCAGGTGAATGATGAAAATTTATGACTTTTCATCTGCCACATGTGGAGGCGCGGATTGATGCAGAATCAAATCGATCTTCGACTTTGGCATTCAAGCGGTTTCGGCACAAAATTTTGAATCAAAATATTATTTTTTTTTCTTCTCAAATTTGAAAATAAAATAAATTAATTTAATAAAAATTATTGCGACAGAATGGTATCTTGAGTGCAATATTCGTGTCATATAGAGGAATTAATTGGTCATCGTTGATAATTTGCTGGGTGGTTTCGAATGTGATGATAGCCACAAAGTGGCGATCAAACGGATTGAGGTTGATGCAGTTTTGAGTTAGATTTTCTCCACTGTATTTGGTTGCACGATTCTTTTGAAGTAAATAGATTGTGGATGGATTTATTTTGGCATTTGAATTTTTTCTTAAATGATGGGTTTGAGAATAATTTGGGGGCACTTGAGGTTGACACACAGGTAATGAAATGAAATATGTATACTTCACAAGTATCAGAGGAAAGGGAAGCGATAGCCGAAGTTGGTTAGACACTAAAAGTATCCAAATTTCGAATTAGCAATCAAACACTAGTTAGTATCTCCTTCTGCACCGATGGGTCAAAAATGGAAGAAGGAACAGGAGCTGGGGTGTTTCGTGGAGCTCTCAATATTAGAGAATCATTCAAACTCCCAGATGAGTGTAGTGTCATTCAGGCTGAGATTTACGCTATTGAAATGGCGGCAGAATTGGTACGCATGAAAAAGCTGAACTCGTCGGAGATCACATTCTTCGTGGACAGCCAAGCTGCCATTAAAGCTTTAGCCAGTGAGACTATAAGATCCAAGACAGTAACAATACCGAGACTTGCTGAACAATATTTATAACACTAACCAAGTCAAGCTCTGTTGGGTTCCTGGACATAGTAATATAGAAGGGAATGAAATAGCAGATGAATTGGCAAGGAAAGGGTCAGTATCAAATAAAAATAGTAGTAGCCATTTGAATATGGGACCAAAAGTCCCGATTGGAGTGATTAAAAGGAAAATAGACCTAATAACGAAAGAGCAAATCAATAGCTCATGGTCCTCCAGGGACGAGTGCGTCATCTCTAGAAGTTTATGGCCTGAAATTAATGAAAAGGAAACTCGATATATTTTATCGCTGAGTAAAAAGAACATTAGAATCCTGATAGGTATACTAACGGAACGGGTTACTGCGCCATTGGCAAAATTGCCACTAGAATGGGCGCATTTGCACCCGATTTCTGTAGGAGCTGCCAGGATGTCGAGGAGATTGAAACCATTAAACATCTGCTCCGCGACTGTCCGAACCTCCACAGAAATCGCCTCTGCTACTTTGGAAACAGGTTTGTTGGAGAACTGGATGATATAAAGCAGGTCTCAATGGCAAATATGAGAAAATAATAAGCACAGGCTAGTTCACAAATGAACCAGACTACATAAGGCATTAGTTAAGGATCATCTCTGCTTTTTTACTTGCGACTTGTAGGTACTATAAGGCAAGTTATGCATTCGAAACAAAAATCGAAGTCGAGATTTTGATCAAAGTTGACATTACGATGATAGCGAAGACCAAAAAAGTGGGTCTCGCAATTCTGCCTGTCTTTCTGTCTGTCGGTTCGACTACAGCCTAAACGGCCCCCCACACGTTTTTATCGTCTTTTTTTTAAGACCAAAAATAACGGTACCTGCCATACGATTTTTTTTTTCGAAAATTTTATAAATATTTTTTTTTCTCAAAAACTGTCCCACAGAATTTTTTAAAAAAAATTTGAAAAATTTCATTTGGTTAAAACTAGCTAATGGTTGAAAAAAAATTTCCAAAAAAATTGTTATTTTTGGTAGACCCCCTGGGTCCATTTTTTTTTTGTTTTCGATTTTCTCGAAAACGGTACAGCCGATTTAAATTATTTTTTTTATGCTAGAGCTACTCCAAAGTTTGAACATTATTACATATTCAAATTTTCAATTTTTAAGTTTTTTGGATTTTTGAAAACTCAATATTTCGAAAACCCCAATATTGATTTTTTCAAACTTGACAAAAAAAAGTTTCTTAACATAACCTACAAGATTTGAGAAAAAAAAAATTACTGTTTTATCTAAACCTAACGGTACCTTCCATACAAATTTTAAAAAATGATTTTCGAAAATCGTATTTTTCTCGAAAACGGTTCCGAGAATTTTGCTAATTTTTTTTTCTTTTGATAAATTTTTACGATCTATAATCAAATAAAAAAAATTTGAAATCTAGATATTACTCTCATTATCGACATAACGGATTTTAATCAAATTTTTTATAAAAGAGCTCATAAAAAGTTTAAAAAACATTGCATTTCAAAACGTAAAAAAAAAAATATTTTTTCAATGTTTAGAAAAAAAGTAATTTTTTTTTGAAAAATTCGATATCTCAAAAACGGCTTACTATTTTTTTTGGAAATTAGACTCTTATTCATACAATAATAAAAACTTAAGGTTGGCGTACCAAAATTTTTTCTTAAAAATGTTTTGAAAATTTTGCACATAAAAGCGTACAATCTATATATATAAAAATCAATGCCACTTTTCGTTGTAATTCTATAACTCAAGAACGGGCTTACCTATCCAAACCAAATGTTAAGGCTTTGTTTGGACTATTTAGTTGATGGTTTATGTGAGGTTTGCAAAAAATCGGTCGAGTGGTTCTTCATTTAGTTCAGCCGCCATCCCTGGAGATAAAAAAATCTGAGACAACCACCTTCATTCTCAGAACATCGTGCCACACATCTTTCCTATCCTTCTTTCTCTTCCGTAACTTCATGCCCGCGCTGTGTTAAAAAATCATTTAAAGGGTAATCATATTCCCTTGAGCGAGAGTTGATTATAAAAAAAAAAAAAAAAAATGAATTCAATAAATGTCGGATCATTTTGTTAGTGGGGATTTTGCTGTCAAATTGAAACTTATATTTTTAATTTGATTTATTCTGTTTTATATGAAGGAATAATGCCACAAGCCGGGCGAGCAAATATAGGTCCGCGAATGCGTAATGCAAATGATGTGGCATTACTAAGTCGATCACAGACTGCAGATGAACGCGCACAAGCTAATGCATCGCAGTAAACGTAATGTACGAAATAGATCTGTTGACCATGTACCTGTACTGAATCTGAATCATAAAGTATTCGATAGTTTTAAAAATTCTGATCCAACATCTACCTAAAATTGCATACATGTTACAGATTCAGAGCCAGATTTATCATCAAGCTGGTTCGTTATTGCCATACTTCGACGGTGATCATCAATTTTTGCAAATTTATTTTATTGGTGATGAAAATCGTGAATTGGATCAACGTTGTGCAATTGTTTCGAATACAAAACGAGAAATTATCCGTGAGCTTCAAAGGTTTTTCCATCCGCATAACACATTAGTTCAATTGTTCAAAATTGCTCTCGGTCGTATGCCATCTGATAATCACAAAATCGTAATAAGGGCTGATAGAACACCTTTTGGACAGCATGCAAGGTGATTCAATGCACCCACAATTGATGAGGTTGCAATTGTAATTCTTGGTGATCAGTTTCAATCCCGTGATATTGTACTTCATCGCAGAAATTAGCAATTGCAACATGTTTCGGAACTTCATCGTATATGACACAATCATGCAAGACGTTTCCAATAATTCAGGTGGATTATATTTCTTGGATGCGCCTGGTGGTACAGGCAAAACGTTCGTTATGTCATTGATTTTAGCTATTCTAACTATTCGATCGGAACAGAAAATTGTATTGGCACTTGCATCTTCGGGAATTGCTGCTACTTATTAGAAGGTGGTCGGACTGCAGACTCTGCACTAAAATTACCATTGAATGTACAGGTGATTGAAACTCCAACTTGCAATATTTCGAGAAATTCTGCTATGGCAATGAATTATAAGCGCAAACCGCGTCGGCCACATGCCCAAAATCATATTCAAGCATTTAGGACTAGTGGTACCACTTTACTTCAATTGAAGTAGATTTACTTCTTTTTTTTTCAAAATATTTTAAAATCTACTGCCTCCTTCGCACCATTAGTAAAATACTGAAATATAATTCATTTTACAAATCTCCTTTTCAACCTACTCCAATTTGACTCTTGTAAAGCCCAAATCTACTTCTTTTTCTCTATTTCACTCTGGGTAGTATTTAACCCTAAATCAAAATCAATTTTTTTTTAACATAGATTTATGTAGAAATAAAAATTATGAATAAATTAATTCTTTACATAAGAAATTTCTTTAAAATTAAAAAAAAGGGAATGACAATTTTAAGTATTTATTAAAATACATTTAAGAAAAAAGTGTTTTGTATAAAATATTATACTGAACCAAAGAACATCCTATATAAAAATTTTGATCGAAATCGGTAGAGCCGGAAATGAGAAAGTTGAAAATCAAAAAGTAGGTTCTATGAAAGGTATGTACTTTAAAAAACATTTTTTTTTTTACCAAAATGTAGAAAATTGCGTATGGTCTGCACATAATTTTTTCACAATGGCTGTATGGAAGAAACCGAGTTAAAAAATATTTCAATTTCTTCTCTAGGCTGCAGGTTGTGATAGATAGTTACAGTCAGACGGAAACACCATTTTTTCGTGTTGTAGTGTCAATGATGAAAATGTCGAGTTCAATTTTTTCTAAATACAAGTGAAAAGTCATTCTGAAATCTACTTCAATTTTTCTCAATTTACTTCACTTTTTTCTTCAAATCTACTTCGACTTTTTTTCCGGAAGTGGGAGCGCTGTTTAGGACAAACAAATTATCTTTCAAATAAAGCCAATTTTATGGATATTAAAAACATTTTGTCTCTGTTTGATTTCAAATTGAAGTTCTCCGCTTCTAAAAAAGACCTTTTGTATATAAGTTTTTAATTCCAAAGTACTTGAATATAAGAGGAAGGAACTGCGATCCAGTCGAGCATTTTATTAATGTTTTCATATTTTTTGTATTTTCTATATAACACGTTTTTTAAGGGCGAAGGAAAACATCGCCGCTTATTAATTAGAATCCAGAAATATTGACACGTTCCCATCAATGCGTCCCGTGTAGCATGGGATCAAAATAATTGATCTTATATAATTCCTATAGATGTAAGACTTGATCTTTTCCTTTCTTGTAATTTATGTTTGACTTAAATTAGGAGTTATTGCGGCCCGGAAAGGTTAGGCTTATTCAGAACTGAAATGGGTACTATTTGCGCCGGCACGAAGTCCGAATTTAAATGACATTAGAAACTTATGGGTAATGCCCGAAATATGAACAACGATAACCGTTTAGAGAACATAAGCGAGCAAATGGAGGAGCTTGGGCCAAATACAGAGTGGCCCAAAACCCCAAAAGCAGCTAACCACTCTCCCGTCTAGTCATGCGAAATTCTTCCAATACAATGACAATTAATAGCTTCTAGTTTTCTCCAATCCAGGACTTGTCGACGTGTATTTTGAAGATGCAAATATCAACACATAACAACAGCTGTGGCCATTTAAATAAAATACACGACTGGATCGCACGTACTTTGGAATATAAAAATTGTTTATAAATAATATAAATATATGTAATATAATATAAAATTTGGATTTAATGAGATAAAAATGTTCAAATTTATAAAATTGTCGTCTGATTTATAGAAAAGTATAAATTTGTGTAAACAAAGTTTAAAAAATCGTTTTACTATTAAATTAATTTTTTATATACAAAATTTCTTTACAATTTTTTGCGAAAAAAATTTGGGATGCCATTTTTAAGAATTAAGTATTATAGATTTTAGGAAATTATTTAAAAAAATTATCGTTTACACTTTTTGAAGATATTGATTTTTCAAGAAAAAAATTGTATTTTTTTTTTGTTTCAAAAACCCAAAAATTATTTTTTCGAATACTATTATAAAGGAAATTATGCTCCTGTGCAAAAAAATTTGGTTAAAATCATTAGAGCCGTTAATGAGAAAGTCGAAGTTTTATCACAGGTACCGTTAATAACATTCACCCGTGTTCTGATTTTCGTTTACGAAAGTAATACTTTCGTTTTCATTTCGTTTCGATTTTGTCTGGAGAATTTGAATTCGTAAATCTAAAAATGTATGTAAGTATTTTTTAAAATATATCTTTAAAAACTATTTTTTTTTTTGTCTTTTATGAAGGGGAAGACACATGTGTAACAGAAAACCTGTCTGAATGTTGGTACCACTGCAAGGCAAATTTGTACGAAATTAAGAATGTCGTTTTCAAATCCGTACGAAAATCAATTTCGGTAACGAATTGAATTCGGAACGAAAATCAGAACAGGGGTGATTTTCTCCGATTTTTTTTAATATAGTACTTATATTGCAAGTGAAAATTGTATATACATATATATGTATAAAAACATGGATATCATTATTTTGCTAAAACATTTCAGATGAGGTAAAAAAAAAAAAATAAAAAAAAAAATAAAAAAAAAAAATAAAATAAAAAAAAAAATAAAATAAAAAAAATGTAAGTTTTTGTGTACAAAATTATTAAAACATTTTTAAGGGAAAATTTTAGCACGCAAATTTTAAGTTTTTATCACTATGCATAAAAAAAAATAAAATTTCCAAAAAAAATCATTGACTCCTAATTTAAGAAATCGAATGTTCAAAATCTCCAAAAAATGTTTTTATTTCAGTTTTGATATGGAAAATAATTTCTTTTTTAAATTTTGGAAGAAATTGTATGGCAAGTTCCGTTATTTTTGCTCTTAAGAAAAAAAAAACATGTGTGGGGCTGAATTTAAAAATGCTATCTACCAAGTTTAAAGAAAATCAGCCGGAACGTTTGGGCTGTAGTCGAATAGATAGAGAGGCAGAATTATGAGAACCACTTTTTTCGTCATCACTATAATCAATATGTCATGTTGTCAAGGGCCTTGGCTTTGATGAAAGCATCGCTTCCGCTGTAGAGGCCCAAAAGTACCCTCCGATTTTTGTTTTGTTTTTTGTCCCGTTATATGCTATTCAATACGCAACTTTTGAGGGGTCTTTCGTTAAGATACTCCAAAAAAACTTTTGACGGGACAGCCTAATGTCTGATCAAAATCTTGAGTTCGATTTATATAATGTATGCATGACTCTCCATATAATACCTACATACATATATGTAAATATATCGCAAGTAAAAAGGCTATGGCATCTTGCGATAAGATGATACTTTTTGGGTTTGGATCTTGACGTTCCCATGATCATATTAAAAAAAAATGTTTTTAACATGTTCTGGTGTGTGGAGTGAAATAAAAAAAAAAACAAAGGATTAGACCCCCAGTAAAGTACTAAAAAACAGATAAAAAATAGAAAAGAATCGTACAGAATTGATATACCTTTTTAAATGTAATTGGTACACAGTTTACCTCTGAAGAAATGGTTGTGTTTTTTTTTTCTTTTGATTTGCTAATTAATATCTTCTGTACTTTAAGATATAAAAATTCAAATGAATTTCTTTAACTTCGTGGATTACAATTATTCAATTATTGCCTATCATTCCATTCGTTTTGAACATACACTCATTTCTACACGCCACTTCACAAACATGCATCATAATTTTGGTGGATGTGAAATCATTTTCAGTTTATTCGGTCACCGCGATTAAAATTGTCTCTTAGTCACTTGATAGGGTATTATTTACCTTTTTCTTATCGAATGGCCTTACTAAACTTCTTAACTTTGCTGATAAGGGAGCCATTCCTATATCTGACGGTTCTGCTTTAAAATGTTTGTTTTTTTTCTGTCTGACTCTGTTGAATTTACTTTTTTCTAATCCAAACAAAGGGGACAATTCATTGGAATTTTTTAAGGTATGACATCACCAAATTCCAATAATCAAGGTAGGTGGGTAGGTATGTAGCTCTGATATTTTCAAAACACATTTTTTTTTTCTCATCGAATATGTGTGTTTACTTTGATAAGAGAAATCAAGGTACCTAATGGATATTGATAGTTTCACGCAGTTTACAAAAACGTATTTAACCCTAAATCAAACTGTTGTACTTTTGTTGTTCATGGGCGTAGCTTTGGTTTTTGTTAAGGGTGATTTTTTGGAGTTTGATTTTTAACAGATTATATCACTATAAAGAGTAATGCCAAGAAACTGACGTTAGCTTTGATCGGTAATGTTAAGCAAACCATCATGGACACCGCAATTTTGAAATTAGGCTATGGTTTTTGGATTTCATAATCGACTAAAGACTCAATCAATTAGCAAAATTATCGTATTTAGAGAGTGGAGGATATCCACGAGGTTAGGAAACAACATTGCACCATTTGGTATCTGTTCTTTGCGCTGGGAAGTGTATCAGGACCTTCTTTTGGAAGTAAGTTAAGATCAATGGCAAACGCAGATATTATCAACAACCCAGTTGCTGTGCATGGGTGAAGAAAAGATGTTGATTTAATAGGACAGCGATCCCTGCCACACAACGATGCGCAATATGAACTCAATGAAGGCAAACCTATGACGAACGAATTATTTTGCGAAAAAGACCTGTTAGGTGATCAGCAAGATCGTGTAATTTGGGCCTCCTGGTTATTTTATATGAAGTCTATAGGCATACCATTTTGGAATTCTTAAATTACGGGAATTAGTATTGAAAGAGATGGAATTGTGCTGAGTTATGCAATCAATAGATCCTGAAAGAAGTCATTGACTGAAGAGATTGTCATTTATTGTTCTTCGGTCTCGATTCTTTGGACCAACGTTTCACAAAGCCTAGTGCTGTCTTTTCTTTAAGAATAATCTAGTCAATTAGTGTGAGAAGGTTGAGCTCTCTATCACATAAAATAACAAGGGTGCGAACTCAGCGGTGGAAAGAGAATTGGACGCGTTTTTGTGAAAAAGTGAATGACATTTGGAAATATTTAGCTCGAAGCTATTTTTCAGGCACCGCACACAGAGAAACTTCTGTGATCAAGTAGAAGGAGAGTAGAATCACATGTCAAAGAAATAGTCTTGGGAAACTAGGTATCGTCGGCGTAGAGTGTAATATGGGAATACTTGATGACCATTTCAATATCGTTAGTACTAAGAATAAAAAGAAGAGGACCTAAGTGGCTGCCTTGTGGGACCCCTGAAGTAGCTCAGAAACCATTGGAGAAGGTTGATCTGAAACAAAATTTGCAGTAATGGTTTTTCAGGTAAGAAAATTTGCATCTCAAGAAGATAGGTTGAAACCCAAGGTTGGATAGTTGCAAAGAATAAGTCTATGTAAAATTTTGTCATAGGCTTGACTGTTTGATAGACAAACATTTTAAATTGAAAATGATACACGAGTATAATCTTTAAATTTTTAAAAATTATTTTTCCTGTTTTAATTAGTAAAAGCTCTGTTTGCAGATCTAATATTAAATTGGGATAATAGTTTCTTAAATAATTAAGAATGATATGAGTTCAAATATAAATCATAAATTACTTTTAATAGAATTTCTCCAAATGCACAACACACCCAAAAATTTAATCCAAGAAAAGTCATTATTTCTTATCAGCTTATTCTACTCCTCTATTATAAATCTTATACAATCTTAATCATAGAATACCTGATAGCTGATTCTAATGACTTTTTTTTATCTAATAGAACTTGATTACACGCTAATAAGCATGCATCAGTATTTAAATAGGTATAACGGGTGCCTAGTTGCTAAAAACTCAGAGCGATAGATATTTTTTCACTTCTCAGTTTATCAATGTTGATAAGGGTCTGCGTTTTAGATTTCCAGTTATATTTGTACTCGTATTTCGAAGCAAAAAAAAAAAATCGAAGAAAAAAAAAAATTGAAAAGTACTCGTACTTTTAAGGTTAGGCGCTTTTGATTTATCTTTCTATTTGAAGTTGTGTTCTGTCAGTTATTCTTCATTTAACACCCCACATCCGAAAAGTTTTTAAATCTTTCAATTGAAAGTCTGAAAATAAATACTTATCTTTAAATGAAGAGTATCTTCTGAATTCAGATTTGCTGTGCTTGTTTTATTTTTTCCAGACAAACCACAAAGACAAATTAGTAGTGTTGAATCTTAAAATGTATTCTAAGTGAGACACCTACAGAGCCGTATTTAGAAATTCACAGGATGTAGGTTAGTCTGATAGGGGCCCTCTGTTATCATTTTTCTCAAAGAAAAAAAAAGAATTAAAGTATATTAATCTCACCGGTTCATCATTAATAGCTTATATAAAAAGAAGGGGACCACAGTGCCTTCCCTGAGGAACTCCCAATTTGGCAATGAAAGGATTTGATACAGAGTACCTTCACCGAATATCGTGATGTTCTATGGAAATACAAGATATTGACATGTAATTTACTATGTCTGATTGGTCTTCTTTTTTAAGCAAGTCAGTCGCTAAATTAATTTTTACATGTATCTTGAAATCAACCTGAACTTAAGATTCCAATCTAAGCTTACTTATTTTCTTCCAGCATTTTCCAACGAAAAGAACTTTTGATTTGCCAAACTTTGTGGACACAGAACTATCACTGAGTTAATTCCAATTGAAAAGTTTTCGAATATCACTGATCTCTGCACCACCTCTACAATCAGCATCAGAAAAGCTTTTATGATTAAGTGCCCATCCAGAAAGGGTACTTCGTATGGAATTTGGTGTTGGTTCAGAAATCTTTTTTAAGACTCTATGTAAATAAATTATGATTCTTCCAGCTACACGACTTTCCTAGTATTTCACCAAGCTTTATAGCCATGTGAGAAACACACACAATTACTCAAATAAGATTAAAAACTAGAACCGGAATTCATTACAAGAGTTACTTTTAAAAGATTTGTCAATTCCTCGCAAGAGGCAGTAAACCTATGAAAAACTTTTTTGCCGCGGTTAAGAATCGAGCCCAAGACCTTCTGCATGTCAGTCCAACGAACTTATCATTATACCAAGGGCTACTATCAAACCGCCGCCCAGCATTATCTGACCGGCAACGGGAAATCCGGCTCGAATGACCAAATACTGAATACTTATTTGGATTTACAAGCCGACTTTTACTCAACAACTTTGAAAGGTAATATTCTCTTAATTTTTCTTTACGAATCAAACAGCAGGTAGAACATTATAACTTACTGCGATATTTCTAGGAAGACTAAGCCCACTTATAATAAATCCAGAAAACTTGATCTGACATGCAGACCCAGGCATGAGATATCCAGGATGAAGCTAGGCATCCTTCAAAATACTCACTTTCGTAGCTCAGGAAATCAGCAGGAAAAGGAAAAAGTCCCTCATTTCCTCTGCAAATGCCCTGTTCTGATCAAAATTAGAGTACAATCATTCGGAAGAGCATTTTTTGACGAGATTGACGAAGGTCAAATACTTGATCTCACTTCTGAACGTGACGAAATGTCTCTAAGACGAATTTCGGTTTCTTCTGTAGCGTGCCTTCCCTAGAATTCCGTAGACTGCGATCTAACTTGACGGGGGCTTATGGTGCAGAAATCGGAAGATCACTGCCATCAGCACCATTCGACAATGGTTTTGGGTAAGAGGATGGTGGTGTGATCTGATTCCTGATGAAATTTTGTTTATATAATTGAAGGACAATTAAGGGGTTCCCTTTAAATATTTTAACATAGTTCAAGCCTTTAGGAAGAGGAGGGAGAAGATTGCATCAAAGCAAAAGCGCGGCTTACATCAACAACAAGACACATTAAATCCTATTAAGTCCTTTTTTGAACTCTATTCAATCTAAACGACTCCGTGAGAATATGTCCATATCAATTCCATTCACAGTTTTAAACAACTTATGGTAGCAAATCTTCGCAGAGAGCTAATTGGGCTAAAAGCCTAGTGGCTATTCGCACTTTCTGCACACCTTTCTACTAAAGGAAGCTAAGCTTTTGGATAATCGTATAATTAATTTTGAAAATTGCAACTTAATTTTTGTGAGCAACGAAAGTATTATCAAATGTAGTAATGAAAATATTCTCATCACATCATAGGATCCGCGCCCTAAAAAGACACAGAGGACGCCCAGTTTCATAAATTTATTGAGGCTATAAATAATACGGACTTGTCCATGTATTAAAATGAAGCCGCGAGCTGATACTCTTTTAATTCTCAACCAAGTGGGTAGGAGACACATTATCCATAAAGATTGTCTTATTTTACGATTGCTTTTTATTGACTCATCGTTCCTTTAACTAGAAACTAAGTGTAGGCACTTTGTAACAGATAATTAAAATAGGTTCATGCTTGAATGAAAGTGAGCAAGTGCATCACAAGTGCTACACATAATTATCACATTTTTTTGTAGGAACTAAATGAATGATTTAAAATTGGATTCTAAACATTTAAATCTCCAATAAAATTCAAAAAAAATATTAATGCGAAGAGTATAAGAGAAAGATTTTTTTTAAGGAGTGTCAGGAGTGTCCAAGTGAATTATCAATTTTTTTCGAACTCCAATAATTTAGTAGGTACTCAATTATAATATTGCTTTTATATACACAGTTATCTCTTCATTATTTGGAAAATAAAATAAAATACAACTTTTATGAGAGCAAGAAATTCTCTGACTGACTCATGTTTTATACCTAAATATTCAGATCAGGCATCGTGTCTCAACTGTGTTAATCGGTTAGTAACCCCTGGAATTTGGTTCATAAATTTACCGAAGAATTCGAACGTGTTAAACAAAAAAGAAAGACATTTGGTCTTCGTTTGATTTGTCGTCTTTAGCTTCAATAACGATGGCCAGGTAAAAATTTGCTGAAACACTGACACTTTTTGGGTCAGTCATAATGATTTTATCGAAAGTTACCTAATTTTCAAAGGTTTTTGAATGATTAAATAAGGCGTTTTGATTTATCATCTCATTTTAAACAACACTAAGACAGCAACTAACCCACATTTAAATGCAACTATCGCATGTTTCAATGGTATGCAATAGCACTCGCAATTTTCTCTAGAGTTTTGGCCATCTGTCAGTGAGTGAGTTGAAATATTTCTTATAAAACATCAACATATGACATAGAAATTAAAATGAATTTTTTAATCAACAAAAATAGATTAATCTCTAAAATCACTTATTTAATGTCATTTAATGTTGTCATAAAATAAAACACTTTTCAAAAAGGATTTTTTTATATATCATCCTCATGATTAAACATCTGACAGATACTTGAAGATTTAGTGTGATTTTATGTTTTTAATTAATGACCAACAACCTCCGCTAAATGATTTATTAATATTATTTCGAAAAAAAAAATCTTCACAATCCGTTTCCCATAGACCATAAAATATTAAAATAAAATCTGTTCTAATAAAACCTAAAAACATATTTTGTTTTATTTTTGTGTCATCTGCTCCCCAGTCACTATCATCACCCACCATCAAAATTTTTAAATTTCAAAAAAATTCAAACCAACTGGCAGGAGGAAAAAAAATTTGACTTTAAAAATTTGTGTACGAGTATGTACGTATTCTATGTCTTTGAAGCTTCTTGTAGCTGAGTTGATTCCATGTTGTGTTGGTTTTGACATTACTTGATGTTTTCAAAGATGTCAAGAGTTCAACTTGTTTATAGAAAAAAAGGAAAAACCTGTCAAATATTCAAAAGAAAATTGGTGTTAACTTTATTGGCTGATTGTGTCTAAACAAATAAGCAGTTAAAAATTATGTTTTTGAAATGAAAACTGTCAGTTTGATATATTTCAACTAATTATGCTCGAAGGTAAATCATCGTACAGATTTGTAGTATTTGTCTAGAAGATTTCAGCTGGGAGAGCTAGTGTGAATTAGAGAAAGTAAGAGAGAAGGAAAGAAACACACCGGCAGTCTAGCCTTGTGGCTCAATTAGCGCGGAAGTGCGCTATTTTTATAGCCTAACTCGTATGAACTTGTGGATGGAATTGACATGGGAAATTATGGACATTCTCATGGAGTCATCCAGCTTAAATTAAGTTCACAAATATGGATCTAGTATCAAACCTACTCTTATTGGATGTTTGATTTTGCACAATCATCCGGAAATTGGATCAGTCACTTAGCCGTCCGACTCATCCGACACCATGTATGTCAAGCTAGGCAGGTTGTTGACTGGTACTGAAAAAGTAGCCAATCTAATTGAGGGATAAAGTCTTTGATCATCAATTCCGAAAGTTCATCAATGTCGTCAAAAAAATTCCTTCCGAATGATTGCGCACTAGATTTGGCCAGAGCAGGGCATTTGCAGAGAAAGTGGAGGACTGTGTCCTTTTCTAGCTGGTCGCCACAGCAATGACAGTGAGTGTTGTTGGGAATGTCTAGCTTTGCTGCATGCTCTCCTATTGGCCAGTGTCCGCTACAGGTAGCTACGATCTTGGCTGAGTCTGCATATCAGATCAAGTCTTCGGGATTTATTATAGGTGTGCCAAATCTTTCTAGATATAATGTAGTTAGTTTAACTGTTCCACCTATGGTTTGATTCTCTAAACAAAAATTGTGAGAATTTTGCCCTTCATAACTCCAAGCGGAATGTTGACACTTTCCGCAAGTGAGTTATGAAGGGCTGATCCTTACCTGGCTCTCTCGTCCACCTGTTCATTCCCGTCAATACCACAATGACCCCGAAACCAGATAAGAGTGATATTGTGGTTAATATTGAGGCTAGTAAGTTCATTCCTGCATTGCTGGACCAGCTTAGAGCATGATATACTGCAATGAATGGCTTTAACAGCCGCCTTACTGTCAGTGATAATAGCCGTATTCCAGTTCTGGTTTGGATCTTGTTTGAGTAGGTACCTTGCATGCTTCCCTGATAGCCAGTTATTCAGAAATTAGGTCGCAAGATCTATTGGATCGCGGGAAATCAATTTGTTGATATAAATATTCAGGTTGACGGAATTGTAAATTGCTGTGAATGAGGGTTTATGTTCTTAATTAAAAAAGATTATTTAGGGAAATTCCATACATTGATTTCGAAAAATTGGAAATGTGGTTGTATCTTCTAATTCCATCAATGCTATTGAAAGCTACATTAAGTCGCCGTTTGTGCTCGTAGTCACAGTTACTGAAAATCTCGCTACCTAAAAGCATTACTGGAACAATCAATGCCTTAGGCCTTGTGAATAAAAAAAAAGCTAAAGCTAAAACTTGGATTTTTAAGTAAAAGCTTGATTTTTAGTGAATAAAAATAAGCTTAAGCTAGCTAGTTAAAGATGTTTTCTAGTAATAGCTATTTTAAAATAGCCAAAGTTAAATTCATTTAGCTTTAGCTTGTTTTCTAGCTTAAGCTTCAATTTGTGTGAATAAAAATAGCTTAAACTAGAATATTATAGTTAAAGCTACAAAAATTTCAAGATTTTTTCGACCTGTCTAGAAAGCTTTGACTAGGTCTTATTTTCAGTATTAACTTGTGCGAGTTGTTAATTAAACATAAGGGAAATCTCAAAAAATAGGACTGTGAACCAATAGACCCAGAAACTGACATACGAAATGTTAAAAACATTTTTTAGCCGAAACCAATACTTGCCCTGTTGAACAGATAACAAATTGAGGCAAAAAAACTTTCCTTTCGGTCATACATGTACCAGTTTTAGCTAAAGCTACCTAGTCGAAACCGGTGAATAAAAAAACGAACAGCTTAAATTACGAAGCTTAAGCTAGAATTTTGTAGCATAAGCTATTTAGCGTTATCATTTTTTTATTCACATAAAACAAAGCTTAAGCTAGAACTGTCTAGCTTTAGCTGCTAGTAAAAGCTATGACTAGTTGGCTTTAGCTTCCTCCAAAAAAAGCTTTAACTTTTTTTTTATTCACAAGGCCCAATAACTAGCATGAGAAGACCTCCTTAAACCCTGCCTAACGTAAGTCTTATATGGTTAATCCATTTAAGTGTTTTATTAAACTTTATTCCAAGATTTTTTGTGGAATTAACGAACTAAAAGATTGTATTGTTAAGATAGATTTCTAGGAAATTAGAAGTGTGTTCCTTGAAATGACTGAGCATTTTGTTTTCTTTTCTTTCTTAATCAGAGCTCATTTTTACGGGACCAGATAACAATTTTATCCAAATCCTCATTAATTTCATGCACGCCATTTTTAACCATACCAAGCGCAAAATTGTTATAAAGTTGAACGTTATCTGCATTTATATGCACCGAAGAGTTCAATAAACAAGAAAGAAGATCATTCATATACATAGTAAAAAGCAAAGGAACCAATATAGAACCCTGAGGAACACCTCTTTTTATAAGAAGAATAGAAAACATTGAAATTTTGCTGAAAACAATTTAAGTTATTTAAGATCTATTAGTTGAATAGGAAAAAAATAGTTTATCCGACTACGATGAGAAGTTAAATTGATCTCTAAGTTTTTTACAAAGTATGTTACAATTGACAGTATCAAAGACCTTCGAAAAAATCTAACAGTGTAAGAATTGTTACTCTATCCTCTTCTAAGGTTTTTCTAATATTTTCCACAACTTTGAATAAGGCTGTCGCATAACTGTGTTTAGATCGAAGGCCTGACTGTTTGTTGTTAAAAAATACTGGTATTTGCTTTTATGAACTTTTCGAAAAAAAAATTGAGAGAAACTGTAAAATAGCTATTTGTCGAAAGTCTTCACAATGACAATTTTTATAGATGGGTATAATTTTAGCTTGTTTCCAAATTGATGGAAAAGTACTAGTCGCAAGAATAGTAATAAATCTACGAGTTATATACTTTCTTTCAAAAGGTAATATGGCTTTCATAAAAATAGTATGTATACCATCAATACCAACTGAGTTAGACTTAATAAAAAGGTTTCTAAAAAATCAACTTCATCAATCTCATAGAAGCAAAAATCAGACTGTCGGTTGAGCGGTCGTCCACTAAACAGATATTCAAATGATTGATATTACTCGTAATTTATTAGATCTTCAGAGCTATCTGCGGAATGTAAAGAAGCCGAATTTTTGGTGAATGGAATCTTGAAAAGTTGGCCGAAGATCCAGTTATTTATCGAAAAATTGTGTTCAGCGACGAAGCTCATTTCAGGATGAATGGATACGTGAACAAGTAAAACTGCCGTATTTTGAGTAAAGAGCAGCCAGAAGCATACCAAGCATCCAGAAAAAAAGTCACTATTTAGGGCGGATTATGGGCTGGCGGAATCATTGGGCCGTATTTCTTCAAAGATGATGCGAATCGCAACGTTACTGTGAATGGTGAGCGCTACCGTGCAATGATAATGAACTTTTTTTTGCGCAAAATGAAAGAGCTTGACTTGCATAAAATGTGGTTTGAAAAAGACGGTGCCACACAGCACACGTAGCAATGGACCAATTGAGAGGCGGGTTCGGTAAAAAGTTTATTTCACGTTTGGGGCCAGTCAATTGGCCGCCTAGATCGTACGATTTAACGCCTCTAGACTATTTTTTGTGGGGCTATGTTAAGGCTCATGCCTATAGCGACAAGCACGCTTCGATTGACGTACTGGAAGCCAACTGGAAAAGTATGCCAAAATTGGACTATGTAAACGGATAGACCATTTGAGGCGCAGCCGCGGCCAACATTTGCATGAAATAATCCTCAATTATTAAATTATACTCGTATCGACCGTACTATCGATTCAAATAAAGATTTCATGCATTTTTCTGAATTTTTTTTTTTTTTTTTTGTAATTTCCGATAGCTCTTAAAAAATCACTCGTAACAATTCATTAAAAAACATATACACAGGTACAAATATTATGAACGCATAGACAAATTCAGCAAGACTCCACCTTACAACCAAAGTTTCCACACCGATGGAACAGTCCACTAGTACCTTTCAGGCAGAAGTCAATGCCATAGCGGTATTTGCTAGTCGAAATCTCGAAAGGAAATACCGAAACCAAAAAATTGCCAACATATCAAATATCAAAGCCGCACTCAAAGCTCTAACCTCATAGGTCTTAACCTCTAAGTTTGGGTGGGAATATGAAGACTGGGTAAACAAAAACTTGGTATGAACAATAATGACTCACTTCATTGAGTAAATGGGCATGTTAATGTCCAGTGAAATGAGGAAGCAAAAATAGATGCAACGACTTCTTTAAAATAAAACAAAGGAAGATGCTACAAGATACAAAAACAGCAAGCCTCTAACTGAGGAAGGTTAAACTATTACTTGACAACATCCCCGCAATCAGGCAGTCGATTTTTCGAACTCAGCTTTTCACAGACCTCAACTTGGCGAGCTATCACCAGTACAAGATCCAACTGACCCAGGAGCTCAAAGTTCATGCCCAAGACAATAAAGTTTGTTCGCTCACTGGGCTTTGGAGCATTTGGAAGAGAACCGCACTTTTGGCCGCAAAATCACCTTTAGCCGCGAAGTGGGTATGCCCATCGCTACATGCAAACTTATGACAAAGCAAGATGCTATAAAGATTGCAAACCTTAGGTGGAACAACATCGCCCAATTCCTAGGTGACAAAACAGATCTGGCCAACGCTGGATCTCCAGGCGCTCTTCACGTCTGATATCATTAAGCAGGTCCGTGATATGTTTCATTACCGGACACTCTATTGTTGGCCTATGAGATGGTCGATGTGATGGGTGCACAATGGTTGTGTCACATCTATATGATGGCTATAGAAGATGGATAAAGACGCTGTCGTCGCGGCTGCAATAAATTTACAATGAGTAGTGGGCCACGTTGGACGCGTACCACCAAGCAACCCACTGTTCTTTGATGTGCGGACGAAAAACCGACTTCAACGCCATCCCAGGCCGTCGCACTATCCGCATAAGCCATCAACTCATCTACACGATGGCCCATCATAGTGGCTTTAAAAGGTAGGCACGCGATTTCAAACGATATCTGCAGTAGTTGCCTATATGAAGAGGAGGAGACAGCATTTCCTCACCTTCTATGCAGGTGTCTCTATTTGGTAGAATTCTAATGCAAGGTTCCGAGCGATCGGGCAAATACTGAAATACGTAGACTAACACGCCTAATAAAGAGCTCAAAATTGTTAAACAAGTATGGAAAAGCTTGCCTAGGTCCATGTGATAGGTATCACAACGGACCTATATTGGGTCTAAATGTCAAATGTCAACTCAATGCCTTGTTTCGATAAAACATGCTTCAAATTAAAAATCACGAAAGCCATTATGGAACAACCGAACTGATTTTGTTCATATTTACAAAGAGTGTTTTAAGTTTAAAATAAATAATAAGTCAAAGTCACTTCTTTTTCAAAAATAGAAAAAATTCAAAATCAGTGAATTGATGCATTTAGTTTGAAAGAATTTCCCTATGACAATTGACATGCCTTCTAGCTCCATCCCAATTTTTCGTCGACCATTTTCATCAACAGGATCAAATAAAATGCAAAACTAATGGAGATTTAATTGAAAATATATCTTTGGTAAACAACAAAATGGGCGTGTTCCCCAGACGCTCAACATGACACACAAACCTTTAATGTACCTCCAACCTTTATTTGTCTGGAGCTTTCATCAAGCTTTATGGAGTGTTTATATCCATCCCATTATTTAATTTCAACTCACTGGCCATGAAATCGAACTGGTCGAGGAAGTGCTTCAATCTGGGGGAAGCTGCATTTCTTTAAGAAAGGGTTCATTAAACTAAAAATAAAATGAGTCATTTGGGGCTAAAAATGTCTGCGAAAGTCGTTAATCCTGATAGACTTTCGCAAGAATTCCTTTCAGAGATCAATATACACAGAAATAGTTTTTTTTTTCTCTCGAACGGATATAACACATTCTTTGGTTAAGTGAATGTCTCACTTCTTGTGCAAACCAATCTCCTGCATGTCACCAGATTTAAATCTTATCGCTTGGCAATTTCCTGCCCTGAAAACAGTTCATCGCAAATTAATGCAATTTTGCTACCCTAAATAGAAAAATATCTAGCAACACAAGTACGAAATATCTGAGACAAAAGAAACCTCGGATAAGCAAAAAATCCGCTCCATAAGTAAAAAAAAAACATTACACTACGCATTGTCAACAAATTCTGTAGAACGCGCTTTGGTCGCAGCGAATGCACAGAATAGTTCGCAATACAGAAAGTGCATCAGTACTTTTCCTTTTGCTTGATGGATATATTTATATCCAGAAGATTGCCACAGTATTTATTCATGACACGACTATCAGTTGTTCGGTTTTGCTATTTAGCTTTAAGTAAATAATGATAGTATCTTGTAGATACACCAGTTTAATTGTGAATCATGAAGTATTTCCGCCGCGTTGAACCGAATCAAAATCACCTACACAGCTCGGCTGAGCCTAATTCAATATGCATTTGATTCCTCGGTTGCAAGCGACCTTTGAAACGCCAGAATGCTGCCAATTAATCTAATCACTCTCAACTGTCAGATCAGACAGACACATCAAACAGAGCGCCGAATGTATACGCAAATAAACAATCAAGCACTGCGAGTATTCTCTCGCGGCTTAAATATTAATCAAATTATTATAAATTTTTTTTCATTCGTTCTTCGGCGAATTACAAAACCACTCAATTCGATGAAAACACTGACACTTGAATTTACAACACCATTTGTATCTATTGCGTTGCAATCGATGTGAATTTATGAATATCTTTCACGAGAGACGCTACCGTTTTTGCCTTGCGAATTTTTCCAGATACACGACGACAACGCGGCAAACTAAATCACACACGGCATGCAGCAGCGGCCAAAGAACAGACGCCAGGCAACGACCAATCCGTTTCACAATCAAATTCTAACTGAGGGCGCTCCAAAATGACAAAATGTAAACCCCAATACAGTATTATTTTTTCCCCCCATGGTCGCATTTTAATCGGTCCGTCTGTAGCGTACACAGTTCTAGATACATTCGGCCGGTTGTAGTATCTCACAACGACACGACGCGGCGCGAACGAGCTACGTCACAGTTATAGACGGGTCTTATCTTTTGTTTGCCGACAGAGAGGGTTTTCCTCCTACCGTAAACGTACGTAACCACTAGCCATAGCCAGCCAGAGTGCGAGTACCAGTGCCAGAGCCAGAGCCACTGGCCTTTGGAAGCTTTGAACTTGAAGAGAATTCTCCATCAGACTGTGAATAGTAAACATTCTGATGGGATGTATCTGAATCTGACAGATGCATACACGTATATAGCACTGGGGTTGAAAAATTAAAGATGCGGGAGAATGGAAAAGTCTGCACGGACCACAGAGTGTAAATAGTGAGGAGCTTTTGAAGTATCTCAGAGGGTTGAAGCTTTTCCTTTGTGTTGATTTGTAAACAAACAAACAATTGGCAAAAAATGCTATACGAAGTGCGGGGGAAACGGATGGATAAATAAAATAACCGTTCAAGCAGGTGTTGAGTGTTTGTGGATTTTATATAAATTACCTTTCATACTGTTCTGAGATCAATCTAAAAGGGAAATTAAGTGTTCCCAAAAGGGTCGTACACACTTGCTTTTATGTTCAATAGCGAAGAGTTTTAAAAATGTATATGAACAAAAAATATCGATGCAATTGGAGATGAAATTCTCAAAGGCTGATTTTCGACCTTTAACTCTGTTGAATCCACTCCTTTAATTGAGCTCCAAAAACAGAAAAAAAATTAAATTTTTGGAACTTATTTGAGTAAAGACACATTTTGAGAGAAAAAAGTGATTCACCATTTTGATAAAATAAATTTAAGAAACTATTATCAAACTATACTATCAAAAAGAGATTCTTTTTTTAGCCGCACTACACGAATGTGGAATGCTTTACCCGGCTCAATGTTTCCCACTCATTGCATAATGTGCAGACATTCAAAACCAATGGGAATCGGTACCTCCTTTCTAATCCTATCCTTCTTCTTTATTGCTCGCACTGTTTTTGACATTATTAGGGAATTCATAACCCCTTGAGTGCACATATAATATAAAATAAAATATACGACTGAGTCGCACGAACTTGCTCCTATGTAATAGACTAGGAATTTTAAAAAAAACGAATGTTACTCGTATTAAAGAAAACTGTTCATAAGGATAAAATGAATTTTTTAAATTCTTTTAGTAGTAAGAGATAAAAACAGAATGCTATACAAATATGAATTTATGCAAGAACAAAAATTAGAAGTCGTTGTAGTGGTTCCTTAAAAAAATAAGATTTTTTGTACAAAATTTTTAAAACATTTTTAAGAAAAAATTTTGGTACGCCAAGTTTAAGTTTTTATTATTGTACCAATGAGAGTTAAATTTCCAGGAAAAATATTAAGCAGTTCTTGAGATATCGAATTTTCGAAATAAAAACTTTTTTTTTTTAAGTTTTGAAACGCAATGTTTTTTTAAACTTTTTTATAAAAAATTTTACTAACATCCGTTAGGCCGATAATAATAAGAAATTCAAAATTCCAAAAAATCGTTCTATGGTAGGTACAGTCAGTAATATCTAGATTTCAATTTTTTTTTTATTAAATTATAGATCGTTAAAATTAATCAAAAGAAAAAAAAATTAGCAAAATTCTCGGAACCATTTTCGAGAAAAATACGATTTTCGAAAACCATTTTTTAACATTTTTATGGAAGGTACCTTTAGTTTTAGACAAAACAATTTTTTTTTCTCAAATCTTGTAGATTATGTTAAGAAACTTTTATTTGTCAAGTTTGAAAAAAATCGAGCATGAGGTTTTCGAAATATTAATTTTCCAAAAAAAAAAAAATTTTGAAATTTTTTTAAAAATCCAAAAAATAAGAAATTGAAAATTTGAATATGTAATAATATTCAAAACTTGGAGGAGCTCTAGCATAAAAAAATGATTTAAATTGGCTGTACCGTTTCCGAGAAAATCAAAAACAAAAAAAAAAACGGACCCAAGGGTGCTACCAAAAATAAATATTTTTTTCAACCTTTACCTAGTTTTAACTAAATGAAATTTTTCAATTTTTTTTTTAATTCTGTGGTACGGTTTTTGAGGAAAAAAAAATATTTATAAAATTTCGAAAAAAATCGTATGGCAGGTACCGTTATTTTTGGTCTTAAAAAAAAGAAAAAACCTGTGGGGGGGGAAATTAAAACCCATATCTGCCAAGTTTGAAGAAAATCGGCCGAGTCGTTTAGGCTGTAGTCGAACAGACAGACTGAATTGCGAGACCCACTTTTTTGGTCAAAATCTCGAGTTCGATTTTTTTTTTTACGAATGCATAACTTGCCTTATAGTACCTATAAGCCGCAAGTAAAAAAGAAGACAATAACATCATTTACCAGGAAAAGACGTCTGGCACATACAAAACCAATATAGTTAGCTGGTGAAGTAATTTAAAGTAGAGGGATCTAAAATATCTGGGAATTACACTAGATTGTAAACTCCTCTGGAACACTTAGAAACTATGGTCGGGGAAGCCACAAAAGCCATAATGATTTGCAAGAGATTTTTAGGCAAGTCATGAGGCTGCAAAAACCTCAGGTGGATGAACATTACGACGGTAATACCCATCATTAACAATAGCTAGGAAAACCATAGAACAATGAGCACCTGTCCTACCGCAGCTATGGAGGAAGTGCGGCAATGCGAGCTATCACGAGATTCTCAAATGAAGGAAAACGAACTGAGACAGGCAAAATTATTGGTCTCAGGGAAAGACACTTAATCAGCAGGTCCATAGTAACAACAACAACCCTTCTTGACATCCGAAGAGAGATGGTATGATCAAAAAACATAATTTCGTGAAAAACTTTCAGCAAGAAAAAAATATTGGGTAGGAAGAAGCAATAAACTACATCCTCAAAACAAAAAATATCAAGTTGTTCACTGATTCACTGATGGATCGAGAACAAGCGAAGGGACTGGAGCAGGAATCTTTGAGCCTATAGAACCAAACTTTCCATACTGATGGCGCAGTCCACCAACATCTTCCAAGCAGAGTTACACGCTATAGGAAACATGTGTATCGAAATCTCAAAGGAACTATCGTAACAAGAACATTCCCATCATGTCAGATACTAGAAAAATGTTGTCCTCTCATGCCATCAAGGAAAAACTATCTGTGAAGGTGTGGTGAAGGTGCCCCAAATACCAAGATTATAAAAAGCAATTGATTTGGAGGAAGAACTGAAAGATGAGCAAGTTCATCCAGACTTAGGTGAGGGCACAAAAAATGCAGTACTCCCCATACATAATTCATTCTCACTTTTGAAGTAAATACAATTCTAATTTAATTTTCAAAAATTTACTTTTGATTTTGTTTAAAATATTATTTTAGCATTAATATTTTAACTAGTAAGCAGGATTGGAGAGACGATGATGAAGACGACGATTCTGTATTAAAACCATTAATTTTCAAACAAACAGAATCACAAATATGACAACAAGAACACGCAACTGTCATAAAGAAAAGACATAAGGAGAAGGCAAAATGAAACTCTAAAGGCAACATCAATTTAAAAAAATCAAGTAATGCAAAATACTTTACTATCGTTAATAATAAAATCTTCAAAGTATAAACGTCATTTAATTTGCAAAGTAATTTATTTTTCTCTCACCGAATTATCAATAACTTTTTGTTGATTGACATCTTCTGATATTCCTGTCATTTTCTTAAGCCTACTCAACAACGTACTCATAAGGGAACGTAAACTTAAAGTCCTTCTTCTCTTTCGCACAGAGAAAACATTTCTCAAATATAGATCTGTTTGGTAATTTTTTCAAAAACGTCAAAAACTTCACTTTGATGAAACCGACATTTTTATTTATCTAAATATTTTTGAAAGGAAATACTGGGTTTGTGAACGATTAATTAATGATAGAAAATTACCTTCCACTTTGAAATTTTACATCTGTCTGATTCATCAAAGTAATTGTTGCCAATTTTATCATTGGCACATTCTTTATTTTCCATATGTTCCACCCAGTCCACATGTCAGCTGAAGCATATCCTCTTCAGAATGATTCATCAACCAGTTCTGATAGTAAAATTTAGTCAGAATATTACGACATATCACAAATCTTTTTGCCTCTCCCGATTGGCTTTCTTTAGGTTTCGTTTATAACTCAAGGTACAGGTGCACGCAAAAATTGATGAACACACGGACTCAAAGACACATTCTTATTTGAACTTCTTAACTCAATTACTTATTGTTAGGTTTGAATAAAACCTCGAATTTCGTTGAGAAAAAACCAATAATGACCATTTAGAGAACGTTAAAATAGAGAATACTTTTCATTTTAATTAGTTTTCGATTACGAACGAGAGCTTAAAGGACTTTTCACATGAGAGCGACCAACGACCGACGAATGAACGAACATTCGCCCATTTTGATATTTCGTTCACATGCATTTTTTTTTATTCATCGTGAATGGCGTTTATTTAGACAACTATCTTAGTTTCTTTTTGATTTTGAGGTTAGCCGCGCGCGAACAATTTATTCGTTGCAGCGTGGATGTGTTTGACAGTTCGTAGCAGTCATATTGCAATTCCCGACGACCAATTTATTTTCTCAAATTTCTCTCATTTTAGCAATTACAACGCAAATTTTAATATATTAACATTAAATTAAACTAGATTGCTACCCTTTTGTAAAGTTTTTGTGAAGAATGTGGGCTTATATGTTTTAAATTCCATTTGTTTTTTTATTCGTTGGTGGTTGGTCGCTCTCATGTGAATAGTCCTTAAGGCTAGGACCGCACTTGCGATTTTTCGTCGAGGCGATTAAAAAGTCGTAGTCGCTACAAATTATTGTCATGCACGCACTTGCGATTTTTTTGCCGCGCGATTATTTAATCGCGAAAAATAAAACACACTACTTTTTATGTGAGTGCACGCACTTGCTACAAATAAGTAGCGACAGAAAAATCGCTTGAAAAAATAGAACTTGTTTCATTTTTATAATCGCTGCGATTTTTAAGTCGCATGTGCGTGCATTCACATTTAAGGCCATGTGTCTTACTTTTTGCGACTAAAAAGTCGTGGATTAAAAATCGCAAGTGCGTGCATGCCAATTTCTCTTTGCGACTACGATTTTTCAGTCGTAGTAATTTAAATCGCAAGTGTGGGCATATCCATTTGAGTACATGTGTTTCATTTAAGTTTACGACAATCGCATCGCAAGAAAAATGAAACAAATTGCGACTTTTAAATCGTCATGATTTGTTGGTAGCAAGTGCGTTCATTCTCATTTAAATTCATGTGTTCTATTTTTGCGACTAAAAAATCGTGCGATTGAAATCGCAAGTGCGGTCCTAGCCTTAGAGTACAGTTGCATGCACGCACAAAAATAAAATCTTACCGAGAACATTTTTCGATGGGTTAAAAAAAATAAGTTAAAAACAACAGAATTTCGGATAACAACTACGGAGTGTGCGTTGCTTAAGATAACATAGTTAACTCAATTAAATGAAATTGTGTAAAATAAACAACTGAGAATGTTTTAGACAAAAAAAGTTAGTTATATTAATCGATAAACTTCACAATTTATGTTGCATATATTAAACAAGATATTGGGTCAACAATATACCAGATTTATTTAATTTTACCAAGTAAATGGGTTAAAATTTTAAAACTAAATAAACTTCTGGATTGATATAACCGACTGGGGATAGTAAAATACTCGTAACATTCCTAGTTTGAACTGATTTAATATTGTTTAAGATTCAGAGCTATTATAGTTAAAACAAACAATTAGATTGATTTAACTAACTAACCGAGTTGACTTGTGTAATTTTAATCAGGTAGTTATTATTATTATAATTTATTAACATGTTATTTAAATTAGAGGGTAATGTAAGGATTTTTTTTAGCCTAGCTGCAGAGACTATTGGCTCTAACCAGATAAGTTTGCAAGTGATATATTAGTAATCTCATTTGTTAAAATTTAAACGAAATTTAAAATGTGTTTAAGCGATTATTTTTCTGCGTCTGGTTGTTTAAGAAGAGTGAATTGAATTTTTTCGTCCCCTGTAATGGTTTTTATTATTCTTAAATATAACTTATTTATTTCTTAATTTATCAAACCTTTGTTGAAATTAATATACATATTTCAGAAAAGCGTTCAGCCGCAATGCATTGTGAAAAGTTTTTTGTTTTTAGCTTATGTCAAAAAATGTTAATGACAAAAGTCTTTGGCATCAGGCTTTCTAACCAAAATTTCTTTAATCGATAACGAAGAATATTTTCTTTCGAATAGAACATACTCGTACCTCTGGGAAGTATTAAATTTAAAAAATAAAGGATGATATGACTCAGGGTTCCCGTCTGTCTACGACTCTTTTTATCATTTGTTATTTTTTAAAGAAAAAATTACTAATACAGACAATGGTATTACAATTCGTTTCTAGAGCCTTCAAAAACAATAGGTACGCCAAAAACTTTATCAAAATTCGTGTTATATGGGAAGTGGTCTTTAGACACATTTGAGTCTTTTGGATAGAATTTATAAAAGAATCTTAAAAATGATAGCTTGTAGAATAATACTGGAAACGTTTGCGTCTCTTGATCACCGTTGTGTCTTAAGGTTGCATGTTTTGATCTTTTTGATCGAGAGGCTTACAAAATTTGCTTTATTGAAATAGTAACATTCATCTTATAATAATATGCTCAGCCATTTAGCTTTGAACTAAATTTAAGAAGTACTGTCAGATAAAGGCATTCTTTTTAGAGTAGCACTTTGCCCAGTTCGATTTATTTGTTGACCTCTCATTGCAAAAGTTTTTCAAAAATTTTATATATGTATAACAATTTATTTTTAATTTTTTTTCTTACTTAATTTCATATTTGTTTGGCATTCTGCTCTTATCTTTAACTTCTAAAAACTTTGTTTTAGCCATTTATAAAATTAATTTTATTGTTATGAGCATTTTTCTCTAAAAACATTAATTTAAAACAAAATAAGTGGAAAGATTGACGAAATATTCGGTATTACTCGTAATCTAAGAATAAGACACATTTCTTTTTGCCGGTATATGTCTTTCAGTCCACCGTTTTTCAATTATTTAAAACTACGAGTATACTAAACTTTATTGCCTTGAAACTTAATAAAAAAAAAAAATATAAATTTGTGACGACAAGTTGTGATTTTAATTTTCAATAAATTCAAAAATCCTTGTCCTTTTTGAAATAAACATTATTATAAATAACATCAGCATTATGATATGACAATTAATCAGCGAAAAAAAAGGAATTTATGAACGTGATATGAACGAATACATAATTTTCATAACAAAATAAATATTTAAAACAAAAATAAAAACTTTTTTTTATTTGAATGAAATAAAATTCTGAATTAATAAATCTAAATGAATACCTGACTACGTCTCTTTGTGGGAATGAAATATTAATAATTTTTGATAAGAAAACCCATTTTTTTTAATTGCAAAAAGTATAAAAAATAAAAATAATGTATGAAAAACCGACCAACTTTTGCACACCAGTCGAACAAAAAATAAATCCATATTACACAATAGTGTACACGAAAAAGTTGTTCCCTAATTAAAGAGTTTTTAGATTGATTTTGGGCTGCTTAAAAAAATTTTAATCTAGAAAAGGTTATGATTTGTGAATTCAATATTTGACGAAATTTAATAATATAATTTTACAACACACTAAAAAAAGAAGAATGAAAAGTAGCTGGAGATATTCATTGAACCAATATTCTTCTTAAAATTTATTTAAGTAAAAATCAATTTTAAAAAACAAATGTACGCCCAACTAGGTTAGCTAACAAATTTGGTGGTGCAACAGCTCGAAGAGAACCAGGACCTTACTACTCTCAACTATTCCTGTGTTCGTATTACAAGTAATGAAGGGGACCTAAAATTTTTCTGACGATTCCAAATGCCTACTGAGCACCACTTTTCATGACAAGAGATACTCTTAGAGGATTTGTCAATTCCTCGCAACACTGGTGTGTCCCAGGGCTCCGCTTTGTCTCCGAAACTTTTTTGTATGCTCACAAATGATATTTTGTCAGAAACTTTTGATTCACTGAATTGTTTCGCTGACAACAGTACCCTCAGCTTTTCATATTCGTTTATGGATTCACATCCTTGTCCTTCGGGTGTGGACTTCCAACGGCAGCGTATGATAAGTCCATTAAATTTTGATCTTGACAGCATTGTCCAATTAGAAGTCAAAAACCAAGTAGAATTTAATGCTTCGAAAACTCAATGCTGTTTACTATCGCTTAAGCGTAACCAGGGGCAAACGCAGGTAGGGGTTTTAGGGGTTCAAACCCCCACCCCCCCCCCCCCCCCGAAACGACCAAAAAATAAGGGTTCATTTCGTTAAAGAAAAAAAAAGTGTTATTTTCGTGCCATAAATTCTTCTGCTAGTGTTGTTTTTTCTTACGACTTATAGGTACTATAAGGCAAGTAATGCATTCGTAAAAAAAATCGAACTCAAGATTTTTATCAAAGTTAATATTACTATGATAGTGAAGGAAATAAAATGCACGACTGGGTCGCACGAACTTGCTCCTATGTAAAAGACTAAGAATTTCAAAAATGAATGTTATTAGAGAAACTGTTCATAAGCATAAAATTCATTTTTTAAATGACTAAAAAAAACTTTTTTAGTAGTTAAAGGTAAGAATAAGATGCCATGTGATTCAAGCAAATATAGATTTATGCAAGAACAAAAATTATAAGTCTTTGTAGTGGTTTCTTAAAAAATAAGGTTTTATATAAGAAAATTTTAAAACATTTTTAAGAATAAATGTTGGTACGCCAATTTGAAGTTTTTATTATTGTATGAATAAAAATTAAATTTACAAAAAAAGTATTGAGCCATTTTCGAGTAATTGAATTTTCAAAAAACAAAAAATTGATTTTTTTTTCGAAATTCAAAAAAATATTTTTCTTAAAGTTTTGAAATGCAATGTTTTTTAAACTTTTTAGAAGCTTCCCTGTACGAAATTTCATTAAAATCCGTTATGCTAATAATGAGAAATTCAAAATTTTAAAAAATCGTTCTATGGTAGGTACACTCAGTAATATCTTGTTTTCAAAATTTTTTTTATTAAATTACAGGTATTAAAAAATAATAGAAAGAAAAAAAATTAAAGCGAAATTCTCGGAACCGTTTTCGAGAAAAATACGATTTTCGAAAACCATTTTTTAACATTTGTATGGAAGGTACCGTTATTTTTAGGTAAAATTAATTTATTTTTCTTATATCTTGTAGATTATTTTTCCAAACTTTTATTTATCAAGTTTTGAAAAAATCGAGCATGGGGTTTTCGAAATATTGAGTTTTCAAAAAAAAATTTTGAAACTTTTTTTAAAAATCCAAAAAAATTGTTTTGGAAAATTTGAATACACAATAATATTCAAACTGCTGGGAAGCTTTAGCATAAAAAAAATGATCCAAATTGGTTGTACGGTTTTTGAGAAAATCAAAAACAAAAAAAATGGTCCCAAGGGGGGTACCAAAACCACTCACTTTTTTGAAAATTTTTTTCGACCATTATCTAGGTTTAACTAAATTAAATTTTTTGAATTTTTTTTAAGAAAATCGCAGGGACAGTTTTTGAGAAAAAAAAATATTTATAAAATTTCGGAAAAAAATCGTATGGCAGGTACCGTTATTTTTGGTCATAAAAAATCAAATCAAAAAATATCCGGGGGTAAAAAATCAAAACCCGTATCTACCAAGTTTGAAGAAAATCGGCCGAGCCGTTTAGCTGTAATCGAACAGACAGACAGACAGACAGAATTGCCAGACCCACTTTTTTCGTCTTCGCTATCATCGTAATGTCAACTTTGATCAAAATCTCGAGTTCGATTTTTTTTACGAATGCATAACTTGCCTTATAGTACCTATAAGTCGCAAGTAAAAAAATGTGGGTCCCAAAATTCTGTCTGTCTGTCTGTTCGACTACGGCCTAAAATGCTGAGCCGATTTTCGTTAAACTTGGTAGATATCGTTTTGAATTTTTTTCCCCCACACGTTTTTTTTTCCTTTTCTTTTTAAGACAAAAAAATAACGGTACCTGCCATACGATTTTATTTCAAAATCTTATAAATATTTTTTTCTCAAAAACTGGCCCACAGAATTTTGAAAAAAAAATTCATAAGATTTCATTTCGTCATTTTAGGTAATGGTTGAAAAAATTTTTCCAAAAAATGGTTATTCTTGGAAACCCCCTTGGAACAAATTTTTTGGTTTTTGATTTTCTCGAAAACAGTACAAACGATTTTAATCATTATGAATCCCCTCCAAGGTTTAAATATTATTGCGTAGGTATACAAATTTTAAAAATTTTATTTTTTTGAAAATAAAATTTGAAATTTTTTTCTGGAAACTCAATATATCGAAAACCCCATGCTCGATTTTTTTTAAACTTGATAAATAAAAGTTTCTTAATAAAATCTACAAGATCTGAGGAAAAAAATTTGTTTTACCTAAAAATAAAGGTACAAACAATAAAAATGTTAAGAAATGGTTTTCGAAAATCGTATTTTTCTCAAAAATGGTTCCGAGAATTTTGATAGTTTTTTTTTTGTTTCGATTAATCTTTAGTTTTAGAGAAGCTTCTAAAAAGTTTAAAGACTTAAGTTTTAAGACTTAAAAAAAAATATTTTTTGAATTTTTGAAAGAAAAAAATTATTTTTTTTTGAAAATTCGATTCCTCAAAACCTGCTCAATATTTTTTTTTGTAAATTAAATTTTTATTCGAACAATAATAAAAAGTTTAAATATGCGCACCAAAATTTTTTCTTAAATATGTTTTAAAAATTTTGTATACAAAAGCTTATTTTTTTAAGAAACCATAAAAACGAATAACAATTTTGTTCTTGCATAAACTAATATTTGCTCAAAACACATGGCATCCTGTGTTTAGTTCCAACTACTAAAGGAGTTTAGTCATTTAAAAAATGAATTTTATGCTTTTTCTCTAATAACATTAATTTTTGAAATTCTTAGTATTTTACATAAGAGCAAGTTCGTGCGATCCAGTCGTGCATTTTATTTTATGTGTCTTCGTATTTTAACGCAACAAATAGACACGAAGCGAACAGCAATTGCGTTTTTGATAATTTACATTATGTATAGGGCAGAAAACGGACTAACGGAGCAAGTTTGAGTTATTGATGGCTCCAAGGTCGAAGTGTGCTGAAAACAAGTTACGAATGAGTAGCACATATCACTCTCTGAGAGCGTTTTGGTTATATGTAATTATGTAGTATAGTTAACGTAGGTACCAATTGAGTATTGCTGGTGTCCTTATGTTTTCGTATAACTCTTTTTCCTATGATTGCAAAAGTACAACAAGTTATAACTTCACATATTAATATATGCCGGATTTAGTTTTGCAGATTTAGAACTTATTTTAACTCTATTGTTAGGTACACTTATGGAATCACTTACACTCTTTTTCTTGTTGTTGCATTAATGATATTTTACGAACCAAATGATGGCCTCCATCACAGGGCCCGTAGTACAATCCTATGTCTAAGAATTAATTCCGGAATAAAAATGCCCAAATGGGAAGCACCAAAAACGCCCTCGTAGTGAATAGTTTCAAACTTTTGGTAACATTATTCAAATTTGCCAAATAGGTATCCGTTGCAACATCTTTATGATGTTTTGTTTTTGCGATTAGCTGTATGAAATTGTTCCGATAGGTCCTATCCCTAAGAGCATCTATTATTTAGTTATAACATATGTTATGTTAATTACAATAAAGAATATGTAATTAACAAGTAGGTACCTACAATATAGTTAGTAATAAAATAATATATTTATGAAAATCTCATATTTTTTTGAAAACCCCCCCCGAAATTATTTTCTGCGTTCGCCCCTGAGCGTAACCCTTCCTCAATGCCACTTTCTATGGGTGGGACTTACATCGAGGTGACTGAACAGACCATCTTTTGTGGAGTGATCACATATTTGACGTTGCCAAAAACCGTGCTAAGTGTTTAGTTTTTCTCCGCCGATTCAAGAAATTTCGTACCCATTCTGATCTGGCTGTTATATATAAAGCCTCAACCTTCAAAAAACATACGATTTCAGAAAAAATTGCTATTTTAATCTTTTTCGGAGCGCTCTGCATTACAACATATTCGAATGTGCGTCTCCAAGCACTTTTTCAGATGAACGCATTCATCATCATACCACGAGTTTTTTTTTCTGGGATGCCTTGAAGCCAATACACTATGATGATATTCCGATACTGAGATCACTGATTTTTGGCGTCTGTAGTAAGTGAATCCAGAGTGTTCAGCAGAAAGCTTCTTGATCTGCGGTGCTCTCTGCAGCCTCTGGCAAATCCAGAATCGCTCTGGCACGCCCAACGACGAATTTAATAATCTAATTAAGTTAAGAGGTTCGTAAAATTAGTTGCCAAACAATAAAAATAAATATTTATGAGCGCTTATGAGACTTGAGAGTGGTCACGATTACTCTTTAAAGATACTTTTATTGGAAGTGTTAAGGTTTCTTTGCCCATTTCTAAATATCATAACCTTTAGTTCAGATCGCCGATTAAACTTAAATACATACATCAAAAAATCAAAAGAGTTTATGAAAAAAAGCCTATGCTAGCTTTCACCAAGTTCAACTTTTCAATTTCGTTTTTACGACAAAAGTCGTGTATTCTTATAAATGTATCGAAATTTATTTCAGTTCAATATCTGTATATACTCGAAGATGTAGTTCAAATGAAATTAAAAAAAAAATAATTGCGCAAAAGAATTGTGTATTCTGATTCTCAACTTTTGTGTTCAAAGCCCAAATCATTTGCAGATAAAAAATAATTTGGCTTTTCGCATGGATAAATAGAAAAAAGGCCTATTGGCGGACGGTACTCGTACTTTCATCTTGGCCTGTGTCGGACCACTCATTGCCATCATACCCATTTTACTTGCAGTTGGAGGTATGTAATCAAAAATCTTTTCCAACTGAATATACCAAATTTATTCGGCTGTTATAGATTTATTTATTCTGTAATAAATGACCCAAAAACAAAGTATCAGTTTATCAGTGAAGTCATTTGTATAATATTCAATAGAACATGCTGCAGGAACAATGTACTACAGTTCAGCAACATAAAGGCATGATGTAATTCAAATTCATTGGGTTCGAATGAAGATATACAATTTAATGTTTGCCCTTGGCACAGGTTTGGCCCGTAGATGATGTTCACAAGTGAGCGGCACTCCGTTTGCACAGTGACAATATTTTGATGGTCTGATGGTCGGCTTCTCTATTTTACTGGTTAACACAATAGCGCCCCATGATGTCGCAGCGAAATTGACATTAAATTATGGAAAATATAGCGAATAGCTTCTGCCTGGAGAAATATGAGATTAGCAGTCAGTAAGTGATATACCTATGCATAGTTTGTCTAGGTGGTGGGAGGAATTCCGTAGAATGTGTCAACATTTTGTGGAAATTTATGCAGTATTCGGAGCTAAGGAGTGACATACTGCCACGTGTAGAATGTCACTATTCTCCCAGGGAAGTGTTCATTTAAGCTAATGTAAGAACATTAGCATAGAAGTTGTTGTTTATAAAGAGCTCACAAAGGTAGGAATACAGTCTTGAATCAAATTTAAGAACTTGGTTGAGGTAGGTATATCTAGTGGAATGTTGTTAGAATTTCACCGTTTTAAGCAATGATTAAAGAGAATAATAAATGTGTTTAGAATTTAATAAACGAAATTCAGTTGAATCACAGGAATTTTTGTTTGCACGTTTTTGTTTAAACGTTCTAAGAAGTTCAAGGTTCAAGTTCAAGGAGCTGACATTTAACATCAATGTTATTTGAGTAGCAAAATTATGCAATCCACTTGTTTTAGGGTAGTTTATTTAGTTCATCGATATGTTATACATAACCTTTGAATCAATGAATTTGGTGATGCAACAGCTCGTAGAGAACCAGGAACTTGTGACTTACAACTCTCAACCATTCAACCCACTGTGTGGGTGTTACCTAGAAAATGTACTTTTCTGAAGGTTTTTGGTGGGCTGAACTCGATTACGAAGCCAGAAATATTCTATGACTACCTGTCTTTGAGGCATTCCCGTTTGAAAATTTAAGAGATCGCTGTTTCCGAGGTTATGTTATAACTTGAATTAATTTTTTTAACATTACTTGTAACGCTTGTATGGGCCCCCTAAAATCACTTAAAATGAAGCTCGATGCATTTTCTTTTGTCTTACAAAATGTATACAGTGAAAGCAGGCACTGATAGCGATAACCTTCATTTCTATAACAATATCGCTAAATATAGTTTCGTTTCCAACTATCACTGGTACAATCGCGTAGCAAATGGAAGTCGGCAGCTATATTCACTAAGTTGCTTCGGCGCTTCTTTTTCTGGGTAACCATCAAACTTTAAGCATCACCAATAGGAACTTTCTTTGAAGAACTTCCTTTGCTTTATAAGAAAAGGACATTACACATAAGATTAAAGTAAAACCTAATTTGGGTTATGATATCTCGCGGTGGGGGTAATTCCAAACGTCATGTGATCTTACCAGCGTAGTCTGCTGGAGCTTCACATACTTGGGAGCACATTTAATCTATTGTTTAAGCCTTTTTCCACCTAATAAAGAAAGTGAAGCTATATTTTTGAGAATTGAATTTAGTTGTATTTCTTTAGAGATTACCTTCATCTTCAGTGGCGAGAACCACGACGATAGAATCACGGAGCTTGAACCATGTGGAAAGCACCTCCGATACAAATTGGAAAGTTGTTTACTCACACTTCTTCCCCATTAACACCACGCCCAGCACACGCTAACGGGAGGCTGGAGAAGATATCATTTGTGAATCTGCAAATCCATTCGCTAAAGCTCGTGTTAAGACAGAAGCTTCCAACCAGAAACCTAACTCCAGGCAAAAAAAACAACTACATACTGTCCAGTACTTATTTGCTTACCAACACAAAAACTATTCAATCTAATTTGATAAAACAAGGATCCCAGGTAAACCTTCGATCTTCTAGTATTTATTTATTTAGCTTAATACAAGCGTGCACTAAAATCTAAACTTAAAATCTATGGTGGGTTTTTTTTTTTTTTTAATTTTAATATTAGTCTGGGCCCGTAGGCCCATCCACCAGTTTAAAAAAAAAAACTTTTAAAAAACTTAAAAAAAAAAAAAAAAAAAAAAATTGAAGATGAAGTGGGCTTTGAATTGAGAGCGGTTAAGAACTAGAAGAGAGTGACAGAAGACAGTGGAGGGATTGTGTGGTTAAGGTTGGGAATATAGCGACATTTTGAGAGAGTGTTTGGAGGTGTGAAAGTCGAAAGAATTTTGCATAATGTTGGAGGAACGAAGCATGCGTGTCAATGGTTCATTACTACCATAATTCCATAGTTCGGTGAAAATTGACATCAAAGAGAGACACCAATCTAAGATTTCTAGGGTTAGTATGCAATGAGATTTTTTGGAGAAGTGTAGGACAATCAATATTACCGGCTAAAATTTGATGAATGAATACAATGTCGGCTACTTTGCGACGTTTATCAAGAGGTTGCAGATTAATAAGTTGAAGACGATCAGCATAGGGTGGGAGGTGAAACGAATCAAGTCAGGGAAGCCCGCGAAGTGCAAATCGAAGGAATCTTCGTTGAACAGCTTCGATACGAAGGGAATAGGTATTATAACAGGGTGACCAAACCTGGCTGGCATATTCAAGAAGGGGCCTAACAAATGTGAGGTAAAGGGATTTTGTAACGTAGGGGTCTGAAAATTCTTTTGACCAGCGCTTAACGAAGCCAAGTGCAGAGTTAGCTCTATTAATAGATGTGGTAATGTGAGATCTAAAATTAAGTTCTTTATCACAAAGAATACCTAAATCACATAGTGAGTCAACTACTGTGACTGTCTCATTGTTATTAAAGTATGTTCGAGGAGGGAGAGGTGAGCGTTTACGGGAGTATGTTATAGCTTGACGCTTACTAACATTAAGTTCAAGAAAGTTCTTCTGGCACCAGATAGAAAATCTATTTAAATCTTGCTGAAGAAGAATGGAATCGGAAGGTGAGGAAATTTTTCTGTAAATTTTTTTATCATCAGCATAAACAGAAATCATAGAATCATTGATGACGCAGTCTACATCGTTAATGGTCAAAATGAAAATCAGAGGGCCGAGATGGCTTCCCTGCGGAACGCCAGAGGTTCCAAGGATGGGATTTGATTCGATACCTCTAAAAAGGATTGTATACTGCCTATCGCTCAGATATGATTGGGTCCATGCAATGAAGGATGGAGGGAAGTTTGAAGAGAATAAGGGAATGAGAAATTTTATCAAAGGCTTTGCTGAGATCAGTAGCCATGACGTCAACGTCATTCCCAGCCTCAAAGAGTGGTCAATGGCTTAATTAAAGTTGACGAGCAATTTTTTAATATTATTGAAGGCAAGCCATCAGGACCACCAGTAAATTTAACCTTGAGTTTATTAATCTTATCTTCAACGATACGAGTAGAAGGGGGAATGACGATTGAAGACAGTGAAGTTTGGGAGCAGGTGTCTAAGAAGGAAAAGTAATCCGAGTCTGGTAGGGAAAAGTTATCAGAAAATGATTGACTGAAAAATTGAGCATAAAGGTTAGCGATAATTGAAGGATCGTCTGAACTGGTATTCAAATAAGTAAGCGTAGAAGGGTAGTTATCCGACTTTCTTTTAGCATTAATGAAATTAAAAAAACTGTTTGGGTCAGATAAAATGTTAGATTGAACTTGACTAAGGTATTTATGGTAAAGAGACTTACAGAGTTCGGAGAAATTATGGTTTGCACTTTGAAAGGTAGAGAAATCATAGCCAGTACGAGATTGCAAGTACTTACGCCAAAGTTGGTTTCTTTTATTTCGAAGAGATTTCAATTCATTATTATACCATGGCAGGCTAGAAGAAATGTTTTTTTGGGGAGAAATAGGGACTGATTGGCTAAGGCAACAAAATATTAGAGAGTAAAAATGGTGAAGAGCAGAATTGATGTCGTGACTTTCAAAGATAATATCAAAATCGACGGCACGTAGCAAGTTATTAAGTTTGGGGAAATTTGCCTTACGAAAATTAAAAGCCATTACTTTTTCCGGAGCAGTGGCGATATGGGACGAGTCATAAGAAAAAGAAAGGAAAATAGGAGGATGGTATGGGTCTAGAGTAGAAAGAAGATGATTACTCGGTGAAACTACACAATTGTTCACATCAGAGGAGAAGATAAGATCTAGTTGACGGTCTAAATTATTTTTGACACCACTAGTTCGGTAAAGATCTGAGTCAGAGAGACAATCAGTGAATAAGATTTCCTTAGCAGTGATGGAATTAGAACTCATATAGTGTGATTCATCATCAGGGAGAGTCCATTGGAGATTCGGAAAGTTGAAATCACCTAAAATTAAAACCAAGTCAGATGGTTCAGCTGCTTCAAAGATAGAATCTATAGCATCAACTGCGAGCTGATAACATTGAATAGGCTGGCAAGGTTTAATATAACAGCAAGCTATATAAAGGGTTACTTTGGCGATTGTTGATTGCACACAGACATACTCAAAGGAGGAGGAATCAGATATTTTGAAAAGAGTCGAATCAAATCGATTGTGAACTGCTAACAGATACATCATCGTGCAAAGAGCCGTCTACTCGACCTTATGACCTTACATTGCTTTTTTTTTTCAGAATATTATTCGTGCATACCTAAGATTTAGAGCCATTTTCTTTACTACAAGTTGAACTCAACTTGAGGATTTTTATTCTCAACTTTTGATTTTGTTTTTCTTCACCCAAAGTTGACGGTTTCAACTTTCGATTCTCAACTATTGAGCTGATCAACTTCTGGTTGTCTCAACTTCCGTCGGGCAGTGAAGATAATGTGATGCAAGATGTTGATGATGGCGCTATAGACTTCCTTGCAACGAGAGACGGCAATACTTTAAAATTAGCCGTGACCTTAAAACTTAAGTCCCCTTTTAAATAGATCTCGTGAAATAAGGCCAATCACACAGTTATTGGTAGCACTAAAATTTTATGCGCTCGGATCAATCCAATTGACTATTGCAGACTTCAGTACAGTAAGCATTTCCAGCGTGCATCACATTCTGGAACGAGTGTCGAAAGCAGTTGCCAATTTGGCACCACGGTTCATTCGAATGCTGGAAACACATGAAGGAAAGCTTGAAGGAGCAAGGGGCTCTTTTGCTAAAGCAAAGCTTCCTAGGACAATTGGTACCTACAATTTATTGTACACATGTCCGGTCCGTATCAATCACCATGTGGAAGTGATGCAGACACCATTACAAATCGCAAGGGATGGTTTTCTCTAAATGTGCAGACAGAGGCCTCTGCGAATTTTAATATAAATTATATTGTAGCTCGATGGTAGGTATTAATAGTTTCTTATTAATAGAATAATGTATTAAACATTAAGAACAAACAAGTGCATAGACATTAATATTTACAAAAATTACATGGGACTCAGCACTTGACCAATGTTTTTTTTTAACTTATCGCAATCGAAAAGTCGATTTTTATATGTAAATTTGGTCACTTAGGTAGATCGAGGAAAAAATCATTCATCACAAATATCACACAAAAACTCAATTTGATTGATCGAATAAGTTCAAATTTAATTTTGAAAGTGACAGTTTATATATTATTTTAACAAATATCCCAGGGATATTTTACAAATCAGAAGTTGATCAACTTTAGATTTTCAACTCGGGAGCTGAGAAAAAAATTTGTGAAGAAAAAGAAATTTAAACTTGCGTTTCAACTCTCGAGTTGAAGCCAACTCTCAAGTTGATCAACTTGAGAGTTTGCCTCAAGTTGAGCAATAGCGAAGAAAATGGCCCTTAATAAACCAGCTGTTTCTTTACAAGTTTATACTCGTAGAAAGAAAAGATTGTCTTCTTTTAAATTGCGTTCTATTTCTGATATCTCCGAGAAAACATCACCTGTCTTACTTTTTCGTCACTCTCATCCTCTATATTGGTTATTACGAGTAAATTTATCCGTTCTTATTGCAAACTTTTTAACGAACTCTAAGTCGATGAAGTTGGGCTGTTGCATTTTCGATTTTTAATAACAAATTTAAAGAACAAGATATGTCAATATAAGTTATTTTAAATATTTTGTCCAATTAAGTTTTTAAGTTCCTTAGTAGATTTAGATTAGATTAGATTAGATTAGATTTTATTAGCGTATTTTAGTTAAATTGAATTTACAAAGCATATTTCTTTTACACAAAAAAAAAAAAAAAAAAAATCATTATGACATGGCATTTGCCGTCTGCCAGATTGACAATTAACATGTATACAAACATTGTAATAAGCTTTAACAATTATGCCTTTGAAAAAGAATTTGATAATATTTAAGAATGAATTAAATTAAATTATGCAAATAATAGTTTGATTAATCAGAAGTCTTCGTTCATAATTCTTGATCTATATTTCATCGCAATTTTGCAATATTTATGCAGCTTGGCAATATTCATCTCATTCAGTATAGCAATAACTTGTTCCTCTGATAAAAAGTCGCTTCCCAGAATGCTTCTTCTTGTTTCCCTGAGAGTAGGACATTTTCCGACGAAATGTATAACGTCTTCTCTTTCTCTATGATTACACAAGCTACACTCTAGTGGTAAATCGGGTCTGTGTGGTATGAAATTTAGGTTGAGTAATTCACTTCGGAGTTTAACCATTGTTGAGATCTCGTTTATACTGTTTACATCCCTGAAGTAGTTTCTTTTTCCAAGATTGTGGTTCAGCCTTTTATAAGTTGTTCGAAATAAGGAATCGGACGCTTCAGCTGCATATTCTTCTCTGCATTTTTCATCAACCCTCGTAATCACATCGTACAGGATATCCTTACAGCTCGATAAGTTTCCAATATTTAGGTTGAAATCCACGTTACAACCTTCTGCGAGAGAGTTCCACTCCCTGTACCAGCTATTTTTGTTTTGAACAGCATTAAGAACTACTTTACGAACCAACCTTGATTCAGGCATCTTGAAGACTTTCTGCAAATAATCCGCTTGTAGTTTTAGGGTTTTCACGAATAGAGGTGACAGTCCAGTTTCGAGCATTACAACGTAGTTTGGTGTGTTCATGGGCAGGCGAAAAACTCTTTTCACGTAGTGAGTTAGAAGTTTCTCCACCGTGAGATACTTCCTTAGTATCAAAACTGTTAAATTTTAAAATAAATACAATTTATTTAAGTGATCTTAACAAAGATGTGTCACATCTCAAAAGCATCTCTGGAATTTCTATCATGCACAAACAGCAAACAGCGCCCCTATACCTGAATCTAAGAAATAGTTTCATGTGTTTAAACGTTTTAAATGAAAGGGTTCAGCAAAAGAATAGAAGTGTTTCACGTTATGTTAAATTTAGAAATTAATTTTTTTTTCTACAAAACCCAAAAAAATCCTTGAACTTGCAAATTGATTTAACAGTATTATAAAGTGTTTTTCAATAAACTGGAGTAAAACAGGCTATGTTTGAGGTATCAGCTATATTCTCCTTCAATTTGGAAGGCTCATGTGTGTCACTATGTATGGAATAGAACATCGTGCAAATGCCCACCTCGGTTTCTTACGATGGCCCTCAAAAACGTCGTTTTCGAAAAGTATGTACTAATGACGCGCCCGGCCCAAAATCAAAATTCCAATATCCGAACAGTAACTTTTTGAGGATGCATTTACGCCTGGTGAACCTTGTTTAAATTGGTGTCGTTCAATATACGGCTACTGCCATTCATCCAAAAATGTGCCTAGTTGCTATAATCCAAAATTGGGGTCCCCTTTCGAACGCTTAGAAGCCAAGCGAAAAAAATGTCGTTGTCTATTATCATGAACTATGAGCTCCTGCCCTGGTCAGTTGGATCTTATACGAGTATGAGCCCAAGTTACAATGCAAAATTCGACAAGTTGAAGTTTGCGAGTTCTTGTGAAGGGCAAGGCCTCGGGTTCTGCAGTACACTTTCACGGACCGAGGTGATATTCTCAGCGATCTTGCGTTCCTTTGACGTACACTTGTTGGCTGATTGAAAACTGAATTTGGCAATCAAACATTAAAGATTCAACTGTGAAGGGTCACCATGTCTATCGTAAAATGGGCCAAGCGTTTGCACTAAGGAACATTTTGATAGTAAGGTTTTATCATTTGGACTTGCTGTTCAATCGTGTAACTTGCCATGGTGATTTGCCATCAGATTTGACAGATGTCACCAAAACAAAATGCCCGCCGAAATCTATCAAAGCCAATTGAAAAGCTCTTTATGTGTCAAAGTATAAACATGAAAATTTTTGTGGATCTGGTTTTTTCATACGGGTTTTGACTGAACATTGGGAAAATTTATGAGAAATTTCAAGTTACCAAACACGTCTAATAGGGCACTATATTCAACAAATGAGAACAATACCAAGTCAATACAATCAACAAAGAAATAAATACCTATCCACTATTGATAGCAAGAACTTCGAAAAAGTTAAGGAGTTCATCTACATCGAAGTTAATAGACTACACCAACGGCACATTAGTGAAAATCCAGCGAAGAATTATTACCCAAGGAAATAACTGTTACTTTTGTTTATTGAATCAATTGGGTACAATAATCCTCATTCTTATGACGAAGTCCACGTCCTACAAAACGAGATAGGAAGAGAGAGTTGTACTATAAGCAGAAATGGAGAGATAATACTGGGATGTGCGAGGAGTGCGAATAGGCAAAAAGATATAACCACGAACTGTATCAGGTGGACAAGGATGTGGATGTTGTCCATAAAACACGTCGATTACATAGGCTCGGGCAGATTGAGCGAATCGACGGCAATGATCCAACCAAGAGTCTTTGAATCCAAGCCCCCAGGTTAAAGACATCAAGGAACACCAAACGACTCATTTAAGGACCAAGCCATCGCGGATGCCAAAGCGATTGTCCTGGATGACTGGAAACAACGTGCTCGTAATCGCAGGTGCAGGAAACTTGCTGTGTCTCGGATAGAGACCCTTCATAGATGGGGAGTGCGTTACTTAAGTGCTAACTTATGATTAATCTCTAGTCCTCTAAGCTCACTAAACATAGATTCTGAAGTTAATTTAATTAAAAGTCAAGTGACCTCAACTCCAAATGCCTTTCGTCCAGGTACGACAATCGGCTCATCAGTTAGATACTGTCGGGCCCTTATAAGACGCTTATATTGGTCAACATTTATCGACTCTTGAACTATATACTATGTATATTGAATCACTCCACTTAATCAGAAGTAATTCTCTAAATTTTCTTCATTTTCTTTATAGAATCTGAAGCGTTAAATATAAATCAGTTTTTGACCACTCAAGTTCTTAGATGACATCCTTCGAGTTTCGATCGGAGTTATGGTTTAGGAACCTTGAAGAACTCTTTTGTTGCTTTTGTATAAGAAGAAAAGCTTCTGAAAGATCCAATACCCTTAGAGGGAAGAAACTATAGAAATCGACTGAAATTCACTACCATTTGAAGTTTTGAGTAAAGCAACTATGTATCTGGGCTAGCTTACAAAGCTAGAGAAAGATGCCACTTTGTTAGAATAGTATTAAAAAGGTACGCTTTGAAAAACAATATGAAGAGAAACAAAGAGCGAATAAATACGAAAACCAAACGAGAGGGTAAAAAGTTCATTAACTTTTTTAAAAGATTTTATTTTTTTTTTATATACACTTCTTCAACGAATTAGAACTACATATTTACGTACATACGCACACTAAACAATTGATACTAAAATTACCCCCAACAATCCAATTAATCGCAAATTTATTGATCATTGAATTTTCGCATTCTTTTGATCCAAAAATATTCCAAGCTCTCATTTATGTACGTTACGTATGTAATACTCAAAACCTTGTGTTCCAGTTTTAAATTAAGAACATTAAAAAAGAGATTTCTAGTTTCATTGAATTTATTTAAAAAAAAAAAAAGAAAAAAATTATTAATGACTCAATTAGCGTCTGGTTGGTCATAAGTTTATTAACCGCAATCGTTTTTATGATTTCAAAAACATGTGTTATTTGTGTTCTAATTTAAAGGGCTTAGAGAATTCTGAATTGCTTTTTTGTTGTTTGAATGCGAAAATCATTGAGGTTTCGAATTTTTTATCGAGGGAGTAAAGAATTGTTTGCTAATTTCGAATGCTGAGGTCAATGGACAGTAAATTTGAGACGCACCTATAAAGATAAAATGATTTGAATTAGGTATGAGAAATTCCATTTTCTATTTTGTAGTAGGAAGGTAGGTACTTGACTGTTTGCTCTTGAGTTTTTGTGTTAAACTTGTAAACACTCACTTGAAATGAAGGTTAATGTAACCACAGTTAGTAAACTAAGGTAGATATTTCATTCAGAGCCAAGATAAATAGTTGACCAATTACACACTTTATCTGTTGTGTAACTCAATTAAGTGGAAACATTTTTTTTAATGATACAACTTAAGTGTACTACCGCAATTTTAAGAATGGAGTAAATGGTATTTTAATAATTTTCTGAATCATTAAGTTGCCATATTGGACCTAAGGTCTTTAGCCCGAAGGTATATGTCCATGGTTAAAGTACAGAATCTCGTAAGTCCAAAAATTTAACAAAAATATTCTTTATGCAAACAAGATCAGAGTTACATTTTAGAGGACGCATTATTTTAACAAATAATTTTAGAAATATAATTAATTATTTATTGATAGCTCCAATCAGTTAATTTGCTTGTCTTCTTTTTTGATACCACTGCTGATGCACCACTTTCGATATGAGAAATTTCGGAAGACAAATTTTGATGGTTGCATAGACTCAGGGAACTGAATTAATACAAACGATAACGATTGGCCAGGTTTTAAACTTTATGTTCCTCCGTACAAAGGACGCTACAAAGTTCGTTATTTAATATTAGTCGATTCACCGGTGCATGATATTTTGTTTTTTTTTTTCTAGAACAATTTTTTTTATTTTTTGCTCTCATTACTAGTTTAACGAATTTGATTGATGCATATCGCACGAACTTGGTCGTATGTAAACGACTAGGAATTTCAAAAATGAATGCTATGAGTATTAGAAAAAGAAAACTGTTCATAAGCATAAAATTCAATGTTTAATACGAGTAGACTAAAACAACTCCTTTAGTAGTTTGAGCTAAAAACAGGATGCCATGTGATTCACACAAATATTAGCTTATGCAACAACAAAAATTATAAGTCTGTACTGGTTTCTTAAAAAAATAAGCTTTTACATACAAAATTTTTAAAAAAATTTTAAGAAAAAATTTTGGTACGCCAATTTAAAGATTTTATTATTGTTCGAATAAAAATTAAATTTACAAACAAAAATATTGAGCTGAGTTATCAAATTTTCAAAAAAAAATGATTTTTTTTTTTTAAATCAAAAATTATTTTTTTTTAAGTTTTGAGAAGCAATGTTTTTTAAAAATTTTAAAAGCTTCTCTATGAAAAATTTTATTAAAATCCGTTATGTCGATAATGAGATATTTTAAATTTGAGAAAATGTTTCTATGGTAGGTACAGTCAGCAATATCTTGATTTCAAATTGTTTTTATTAAATTATAGATCGTAAAAATTAATCAAATGAAAAAAAAATGTTGCGAAATTCTCGGAACCGTTTTCCAGAAAAATACAATACCGCTATTTTTAGGTAAAATATTTTTTTTCTTACATATTGTAATTTATTATATATTAAGAAACTTTTATTATCAAGTTTTAAAAAATCGAGCATGGGGTTTTTGAAATATTCAGTTTTAAAAAAAAAAATTTGAAATTTTTTTTAAAAATCCAAAAAAAATTTAACTTTAACTAAATGAAATTTTTTTAATTTTCTTTTTTTTTTTTTAATCTGTGGGACAGTTTTTGAGAAACAAAATATTTATAAAATTTAAAAAAAAAAATCGTATGGCAGGTACCGTTATTTTCGGTCTTACTTTTTTTTCGGTCAACTTTGATCAAAATCTCGAGTTCGATTTTTTTTCCGAATGCATAACTTGTCTTATAGTATGTACCTATAAGTCGCAATTAAAAATCTTTTTTGGGTTTTCGAAATAAATTTAAAAAGATTTCGGTTTTGAAAATTTATGTTTCAAAAAATTTTTCTTACACCGTTACAAAGATTTTTTCTTAAGAAATCATATGGTGTTCTGTTTTCAGCTCCAACCATCTACGAGATGAAGTGTTCTTTGGTGTATCAATCGAAGATTTGCAGTGCCCCAATAGCTACTAATTTGTTTATTAACTAAGACAGCCAAGTCCAATAATTAACACCAAAAGATTCAAGCAATTTTATGTGCGTGTTTTCAATTGAACATTTATTTAAATTCGCTAATAGTCAAACTTTCACAGCCTGAACTGACAATATTTATGTAGTAGCATCTGGAGACCCGATGAAATCTATTTCATGAGTGGTCCCAAGGTGCCAATTCAATAGTTCACTTTCAAAAGTAGAAAACTCTAGAAACTGTCATCCATTCCCATTGAACATAAGAGATGCTACTATATCTCTTTCAAAAGAATTTAAAGTTTTAAGTATCACTTTCAGTGGGAATGTGGAATGGAATGTTCATGTCAAAAATAAAATGTCAAATAAAAACAAATTTAGCCGAAGTTAAAACGTGAAGTGTTCCAAACGCTACACAAATATATTCTCGAAAATGTCAACCTTTACCACCTCTTTTATACAAATGGATCACATAAGGACAGTAGGGCAAAATTTTAGACAACCTATTATTAAGAGTTTAGCAATTTACTACTCGTAGTTAGCAATTTGTTAAACTTTTATTAACTCTTCGAAAATTTTAAAATTTTTCTTTCGTTTTACTAACTGCCATTCATTAAAAATGGTGCATCTGAACACGTCCAAACAATGACAGTTCATGAAAAAATACATTAGCAAACAAAACTAAATCTGAGGAACGGACCTAATAATTTAATTTGTCAGAAGTCAAAGTGACAATCACAATTTATTTCTCCCAAAGAAGTGTAATGAAAATAGTACTTGTAATTTTGGTGAAATTGGAATCTCACGGCATCGGCATGTAATGCGGTCTTGGATTTTCAAGTTTTCAACCAAGAACCGAACTGTTGTCTTGTCAAACTTATATGCCTTTAGTAAAATTCTCCATCTTCCAGAACTCCAAAAGGATCTGCTGGGGACTTAAAACATCACACTTTTCTGCACAAAGCAGAGTCTTCAAACATATTGAAATTTTTGTCTTTCGAAAACTAATTGTATTATTTTATTTACTTTTAAGACAATTAGCTCACGAATCATAAAAAAAAACACAATTTAACTCTTTCAAATAAAATTGTCAAGAAACTTTGTACGAGGAAAATGACAGTAGTCATATGGATTTAGCAAACTACTAAAAGTTAAAGCAACCAGTTTGTGATTTTAACTTTAGTAAAATGTTAAGAGATAGTAATGTGTTAAAATCGTTTAAAATTAGCAAAATCCTTAGTAATTTACTAAATGGTTTAAAATTGTGCGCCAATAACTCTTCGTCGGCAGTTCTAAAATGGGAACAACATTCACAAAATTCTCTAATCTGGCAAAAGGATTTCTATCTAAGAAGCCGGGAGCTACAATAAGATTTGTTTGCTTTAATATAAACAAAAAACTGTACCCTGAACACTTCTTTTTTTGAAAGAATTGTTTTCGAAAAGTAGTGCTGAAATTAGTAGTCACTTAAATTTATCAATTCTTTGAAAATTTCTTAGTTTCTTGAAATAACATTTAAAGTTAATTCAAAGATTCACTAATTTTTATTGAATATAGTTATAGCCATTTATTGAAATTAAAAAGTCACGAAAACGCTATAAAAAAAAAGACAACAACAAAACCACATAATTGCCCCCAAGACCATAAACGACAGAAGGCGAAGGCAAAGGCGTAAACCAAGCCACAATATATCATAAATCATCATTTTTATTTTGCTATAATTAAATCTGCCACAAACAAATGTTTAGTAGGGTAGAAGGGGGCAAATTCGGAACTATTCTGAAGCTGTAGAAATCAAGTATTTTTATTTTACTTTCCAAAAATAAATTTCAGCTGATAATTTTATAACATGACAATATTGTGAAAACTTTTTAATTGTGTGTCGATTCTCTAGCAACTATCAAATTATTAATAGCCAAAACAAATGACAGATATTTAGATCTGGAGACAGGAGGCTGATATGAAACTTAGATTTTTTTTACAATTTACACGCGCCCAAGGCTGATTGAGGGGAGGAGTGTAACTGGCTACTTCGAGTGAGCATTGCTTGTGAAAGAAGTGATAAAGCAAAGAAAGACATGAAACATTTCCACCGTGTCTTAGTGATGGGAATGATTACATGATAGTCCTGGGTTCAGATAAGAGGGTCTGGCCAAGGGAATCTGCGTGAGGTAAAGCGCAGGAACCTTCGCTGCACTGATTCAATTCTGAGGGAATGGGTTATTTGATAGGGGGACCAAACCTGACTGCCATACTCAAAAAAAAAACACATACAATCCCAAGATTGCGAATTGAGGTAACGACAGGTATGAGTGCATTGTGAAAGTGTTAAGTTCTTAGGGGAGAGGGCAGACGTTTGCGAGAAAAAGTCATTGATTGACATTTATTCACATTTAGATCTAGGAAGTTTTTTTCACATTTAGTGCGAAAAGAATTTAAATCTCCCTGAAGAAAAGAGGAATCAAATGGAGAAGAGATTACCTTCGTAATTTAGTTAACTGAGATTTGGTTACAGTACTACTTACATCATTGATGGCTATTACAAATAATAGAGGTCCTAGGTGACTGCCCTGTGTAACACCTGAGGTGGCAAATATGGAATTGGACACAGTACATCTGAAAACATCGTTATATATTCGGTTCTCTTAGTATGATTTAACAAATTTGATGAATGATGGTGGGAAGGTTAAAGCTTTTAATTTGATGTAGATTATTTGGTGGCTGATCTTATCAAATGGTTTACTGAAGTCGGTTGTAATAACGTCAACTTTGTAGCTTTTTTCGAAAGCGCAGAGTGTCGGCGAGTCAAACTGAGTGAGGTTCGTCGCGGTAGACCTCCCTTTTAGGAAACCATGCTGAAGTGGAGAAACGATTGACTTGCAATGAAAATAAAGGACGTCACACACGATACTTTCAAAGAGTTTAGGGATAGAGGAGAGCTTAGCTATCGGACGATAGTTAGAAAGGGAGCTTTTCCAAATAGTGGGGAAGACTACTTGTGCAAGAGAAAGACGAAAGAGGATGGTAAGGGGTTGGTAAAGTGTTTTAACACATTTTTAAAGAAATGTGCTAATGTAGAAGTTACAGGAGGTATATTTTATTGCAATTTTTTTTACTTGCCTAATGTCAAAAATTATGCGAGACTCTATCGAAATTCGGAAATTTTCAAGGCTCTCGATTCTATTTTCATACATAGAACCTTTCTAAATTAGAATCGGAAAAAACTTTCGAATAGAATCAAAAGTTGAATCGAGTAACATAGTTGGGACCCTGTTTCCTATCAATTTTAACGCTTTGTTATGGATTCTATCTAATAAATAAAGAGAAGTTTGGGCTGCACCTGCCCAAAAATGTGAGTTGAACTCGAGTTTTGGATGTAGAATGTGGTCATCCAAACTCAGATCGTTGTTGACGCATACACATACCGAGTACTAACACCTTTTCGGTTTCTTCGATGAAAGTGCCATTGAAAAACACTTGATTTAACGACAAGTGACAACATTAATCTTTCGAAGCGCTAAACTCCACACGACTTTGTGTACCTCATTTAACAATGCTGTAAAGTAGATGGACGTGGATTTGAGAACGAATATGAAAACCTGAGAGTAGAGTCGTCGACAAAACAATGAAGTGGATTAGACTTTTCAGACAAGAGTTAATTTCTAAAAATGAGGAAGAGAGTAGGAGACAAAACGGAGCCTTGGGGCACACCAGTATTTATTTTATGAAGATCAGACACAACTAGGGTTGCCAGATTTTTCTTGCCCCTCGGCGGGACATGTGTCTTAAATAATGAAAAATCCCGGGATTTCATCATATTGCCCGGGACAAAATAAATAAAATGTACAACTGGGTCGCACGAACTTGCTGTTACGTAAAAGACTAAGAATTTTAAAAATGAATGTTATTAGAAAAAAAAATAATTTTCTAAATGACTAAAACAACTCCTGAAATAAGCTCCAACTAGCTAAACACAAATATTGATCAATGCAAGAACAAAATTATATTTCGTTGTAGTAGTTTCTTAAAAATATGAGCTTTTATATACAAAATTTTAAAATCATTTTTAAGATAAAATATTGGTACTTACGTCAATTTGAAGTTTTTGATTTTGTCCGAATAAAAATTAAATTTACAAAAAAAGATATTGGGTATCGAATTTTCAAAAAAAAAATGATTTTTTTCAAAATTTAAAAAAATATTTTTTTTAGAGTTTTGAAATGCAATGTTTTTTAAACTTTTTAGAAGCTTCTCTTTACAAAAATTTATTAAAATCCGTTATTCCGATAGTGAGAAATTCAAAAGTCGAATAAATCGTTCTGTGGTAGGTACAGTCAGTAATATCTTGATTTCAAATTTTTTTTTATTAAATTATAGAATTCTTATATAGAATTTGAATACACAATAATGTTAAACTGCTGGGGAGCTTTAACATAAAAAAAAGTCATCAAAATCGGTCGTACCATTACCATTAACCATTACCTAGATTTTATTAAATGAAATTTGAGAAAAAAAATATTTAGAAAATTTCGAAAAAAATAGTATGAAAGGTACCGTTATTTTTGGTCTTTTAAAAAAAGAAAAAACAAGCAAGTTTAAAGAAAATCAGCCGAGTCGTTTAGGCTGTAGTCGAACAGACAGACAGACAGAATTGTGAGACCCACTTTTTCGTCTTCGCTATCATCGTAATGTCCACTTTGATCAAAATCTCGAGTTCGATTTTTTTACGAGTGCATAACTTGCCTTATAGTACCTATAAGTCGCAAATAAAAATCATATAATGCGTGTAGATCAAAATAAATAAATTCTTTTAGTAATTACTAATTAAATGACTTTTTTGTCATTTATCATTTGCAAATATTTTTCTTTTGTCAATTTTAATAGTTTACAAAAATAATTTTTTCGTTAAGTTAGGTTTGTTTGATTGAAAATTTTTAAAAGTAATTTCTTAAGGTTAAATCGCAATGTAAGATATTTAGGTACATTAGGCATAATTTTTTGAGTTTGAGTCCCAATCCGGGAAAAAAGCTGTCCCGGCGGGACAGATGAATTTATGTCCAGTGAACCAGAAATTAGTGACTTATTACTCTCAACCATTCCTGTGTACGTGTTACCAGGAACAGAGCGGACCTACAATTTTCTGCCGATTCCGAACGGCTAATGAGCAGCATGACAAGAGATACTCCTGGAGGATTTGTCAATTCCTCGCAAGAGGCAGTACACCCTTGAAAAAAACTTTTTTGCAACGGCTGAGAAACGAACTCGAGACCTTCCGCATGACAGTCCAACGCACTAACCATTATGCCAAGGGGTACTACAACTCTATCAAATACCTTAGAAAAATATCAAGTGCAATAATCTTACTTTCTCCAAAACAATGTAAAGATCTGTTCTACTCTTCGGGGAGATTTGCCATCAGATCATCAGTGCAACGATTGCTTTGAAAGCCGTATTGTCAATCATAAATAAACTTTCGATCTTGGAGATATATAAGAAAGAACGTAAGTGCAATTGGTCGATATGAGGAGGGGAATGAAAGGTCACCTTTGTTTGGGAACAGACTGGACAAATGCTGTTTTCATTATCTAAGGAAGATTCCAGAACAGTACGAGCGATGGGAAAACGTAAGCAATAGTTTTGTCAGCGATAAAGACCATCCCTTTTAAAAGAATGGGGGTATACCGTCAGGTCCACCGGATTTGTTTATATAAAGATCTCGAAGGGATAATGCTACTGTAAAGGGTGTTTCAATAAGGGCGGGCAGATGTTTAAATGGAATAAAACAAGCTGTATGTGAAATATTACAAAATTTCTTTTTTTATTTGAAGGCCCATATTATGCCTTTATGTATGGAATGTGACATCGTTCAATTTCCCACCTCGGCTTCTTACATTGTCATGGATACGAGTGGTCTAATTTTCAATGGGATGTAATATGTATTTTCGTGGCAGTTTTTCAAAGGCTCTCTTTATATCTAGGAAAGCACACAAGGCTGTTTCTTTTTTAATATACTGGTAGCTTTTTGTAAGGTATAAGTGTTTTCAAACCGAAGTGATATAGCTAAATTTAGAAAACAGAATATTCCGAATCTTTTCATTATTACTCAACTTTGTGTAAAAGGTGTTCCTACATTTTTATGAAAAGTCAAACGAAAAGAATGGTATTTCTTCTTACAACGACAGGTCACCCTATTGGACAGTCACAATTTCAGCAGAAAGAATCACAATGAAAGTGAGTTTAGCTGACGTCTTTAGAGACCAAAATCATATCCTTGGAGTGGACGATGATCTTAATAAAAGCTGCAAGACCTTGATGCAAGGCGATTGCCTTATATTTTTTCGAAAATAAATACATAAAATGATGCACCAAGCTCACAAGCCGAAATGACAAAATCACCCAAAATAAACATCTCCTCCCAAATTGTGGTTATTCACGGTGAGCTTAGTAATCAAATCACTTTGCATCCTTTTAGCATCTGAATGCAGCTGATGATGTTTATTTTCTTATTGGGAGGTGGATTTTATTTTAATGAAATTTCTTCGATGATTAATAACTTGCAGATAAAATAGATTTAATTTTAATTAATCGACAACAATGCATTCGGTTTCCGGTGATGAGTTATCTGTAAACAAAACTCTTTAAGTTCGTTGAATTCAAAAATGCAAGTTAAATTGACTCATTAATTTGTTTGATTTTTCCCACCCAAAATTTTCGAGTGGAAAAGATAACGAGTGCCAATTCACTGGCATGGAATGGAAGTGATAAAAAGACGGAAGTGTTAAAATGGTATAAATATAAAATATCCGACGATACGAATGTTCGACATGTCGGTTTGATTAATGATAGTTTAGCTTCTCCTGGAGTCCTGGGTGGATTCATCTTCATCATCTTCAGAAAAGAGAAGGCGGACTGGCTTTGGAAGAACGAAAAGGTGGAGTTCAGTTCACTATAATGGAGTGCTGATCTTAAGTTCAGAAGATTTTAATAGTTCTATCGAACTTAATACCTTATGTTGTTAATTCAAAAGCATATTTAATAATGAGTCAACATAACACCATAAGGTTCAAGCCTAGAACTTTTACAATGCCAACGACGTTATGTTAAACTCGATACGAAGGTAGAATCAAAGGGTTATGCTTTCGATTCTGGATATATGAATTTGTTGATAAGGAGATAATAATTGACAGACGAATTAATGAAAGGGGCGAACTAAGGCTATGTAAAGGGATCGGGTTATGCATGGGTCAGAGAATTTTTTGGGACATCGTTTCACAAAAGCCTAGTGCTAAATTGGCTTCAAGATTAATCTCGTTAATAAGTGTGAAAAAGTTGGACTCTCTTTCACATAAGCCATCAAGGTTACGAATCATCTCAGCGGCAGATGTGGGTTGAGAATGGAGAAGGTAAAGACGGGAAGGAGACTGAAAGCGTTTTCATGAAAAAGTGATTGAATGGAATTAGGCAATATTTAGCTTTGAGCAATTTTGCAGACATCAGATGGAGAAACTGTCGAGATCAAGTTTAAAAAGAGTACAAAAATGTTTCGAAGGAATGGTCTTGAAAAACTTGGTACCTTGTCAACGTGGAGTGAGTCATGGGAATATTTGATAAGCATTTCAATATCGTTAATAGCAAGAATAAAAAGAAGAGGACCTATGTGGCTTCCTTGTGGGATACCGGGGGCACCTAATAAACCATTGGAGAAGGTAAATTCGGCTCTTCACTAGTCATATTTTTCAGTTGATTTGCCTGTTCTGCCAGTTGAATTGCCTAGTTTGTGAGCTGATTGGTCAGATTCAATTATTGATTCGCCGGATTCGTCTACTGATTTGCATGATTCGTCAGTTGATTTCTCAGGTTCATCTATAGATTTTCGGGATTCGTCTATTGCTGTGTCTGATTATTCGGTGGATTGACTGTTCCGTTATTTGATTTCCCACATTCGTCCATAGATTTGCCGGATTCAAATATTGATTATCGAATTTGACAATTGATTGCTCAGAAGCATTTGTTAATTTCTCAGATTCATCTGTTGGTTTTCCAGATTCCCCTTTTGTCTTGTCTAAATTTTCAATTGAAAATTGACAGTTTAAAAAGGATAAGTCTATGTGAAATTTTGTCAAAGGTATGACTGAAATCGATTGAGACACCTCCTTCCTCTAAGACTGAAAAGCTAACAGGTATCAATTCAAAGAGGTTAGACGTTGTGGATCTTCTTTTGAGAGAGCTCTGTTGTCTAAAGGAAAGAAAACATAAAATTCTGTACCAAATGCTCTCAAAGATTTTGAAAATATGTCAAAGCTTAGCAATTGGACGATAGTTTGTAACTTCGGGCCCCGCAGTGCACAAGAAGTCGGCCCTTTGCAAACTTCAACCTGTCGAATTTCGCGTCGGAACTTGGGCCTACTGACCCATATTTTTTTGAAAACCACGTTGGTGAAGCGGTCACTGTCAATGTCGAGTATTACAAAATGATGATAACCAATTTGAATTACATGGCGGCGCTACGTGCCACACAGCTTGGTTTATTTAAAATTAAATATCTAGACTTTTTAAAAAGAAACAATGGCGATCGAATGACCCTTGAAATCGGTTAGACCACGATAGCAAACTCTAAATTCATTTCTAAATTTTTTTAATACAACCGATTTAGGCAGAAAAATCATGGTATAGCTTTTTTTCTTAAAAAAAGGAATCTTTCGGATTCAAATAGTTAGGTGGGATGACTTGTGTTCAACTTTAAGGGACCCCGGCAGTTTCCCTTATAAATGAAGCGCGAGGAGTGCTTCTATGAGGAATAGAAATGATCATTTATTAAAGGATTTTTGGAATGCCTTAAAAGAAATATAATACTTTTTTCTAATATGGGTACACGAGTACACGAATGGTTTATTCTTAGCTACGCTACTGCAATCATTTAACTTGAATTGACAGATTTTATTTTATTTTTACAATCTTTGAGCAAATAGAATGATGAAATAATTTAAGGCTCATGCGAGATATTTGCAATATTCTTTAAAAGTCAGATTTTGTTATTAAATCATGTTTGATTAGATAAGAAAGAGTAAAAGTCAGACCTAAAAGAAAAGAAATCTCATACCAGATATGAAGGTGTGTGTACGTGCATACTAAATACATCCATAAATATAAACATACATACATCTACACGTTACATTGAATCAACCAATTCGTCATCTACTTCCCGTCCAAAACACACTTTCACTAAAGTCATCAGATGCGTTTTTGACGAAAAGTCATAAGTTCCTAATGTCAAAAGAGAAAATGTTCACAAAGTCGCGAGTTTCTTAACACATCCTCATGTGTCAGCGATGCACATTAATTGAGCAGACAACGCATCCATTTTTATTTGGATGTTTTCATTTGACGTTTGATTTTAAAGAATTGGGGAATATATATTTTTTTCTTAAGTTATTGTTAATTTTTTATTTTTAATAAATTTAAATACAATGAAATTTCGAAAAGATAACCGTCCCCTGTAGATTCCAGAGTATTGTATAAAATGCGTTGCAAAATGTCAAACTAATGCAAAGTTAAATGTATGCAAGGCATCAATGTTGCGTTGCAGATGCACATGACAAGTGTAATGATGCCGAATCTAAACTATTTTTTGACGTTTTGGATTTCTGCCATTATCTCCGAAAAAAATTGTCTATTAGCAGCAATTAGTGCGTTTTTATTTGTGCAATCAAACCATTTTTTAACTAATTTCAAATAATTCTTTACCAATTATGCTATCATTCACTTACGCATCCATGGAAAATATTCATCTAAATTATAGGAAACCGAGTAATATAATAATGAAAAGTTGAGTTAAAGCTGAGCTCATCATTAAATGTCCATTCGATCGCAAAATTGGCAATCACAATATTAAAAAAAGTTAAATATATTGCACGCTATCAGTAATTTTTTTTGTATAGAGAATACACACACAATTGAAAATTTTAATTAAATGATTATAGCTCTCATTTTCTATATATAAAAGTTGATGAGAGCAAATAAGACTCAACAACAGCGAAAAAACAAAACAACAATACATACTACATAATTTAGACCTATTATTTAGTTTATTGCCGGCAATTTTATTTAAAATTCTCAACCAAATATATACTTACATATGTATGTATACATTTATGACTACCTTTTGTTTTCAATCAAAAACAAATACCAGAACACATTCTCAACCTTGATTATTCTAATAATTTCATAATTCATTAATTTTTTATTTTCAAAAAAAAAAATAAAATGAAAACAATAATAATAATTGTTCTTACTCATTCGCACACTTGTGATGACAGCATGCCTGGGGCCCGCTACAAAATTTTGTTGATTTCTTCCTTCGAATAGCCATGTGACGTTCGCGAGTTGGAAATTTCGGAGTTTTTCGAATAACAATCGGCTGAACTTCGAACTCATCTAGAGGTTCCTTTAATTTCAATCCATTTTGATAGTTGTTTAGTCGTTTGTTTTCCAATTGGGCAGCAGCATTAGTGCATGCACAGTTATCGACGACGAAACCCATTTTTACTTAAACAAATTTATAAAATCAGCCGGAAATAAACAAGATTCTTACTTATTCTGACACTTCTATTCGAAACTTCAAACTTATTTCGATTGATTTATCAATTGCGACTCTTTAATTTCGAATATAAATTTAAAGTATTTAAAACACCGCTCTCTCTCGAATGGGATATTATTACTAGACAGAGAATGACAAACTAACTGTAAGCGAATACGAATTTCAAAAGGAACTGTCAATTGTTGGAGTTTCTTATCTCAAAAATTTGAAATAAAATATTGATGTTTAATGTTTAAACTCGATGTCGATAGACGCTCTCATTTGTCATATTTCGTTCGAGTGTGTTGTGTATGTGAGAGTGAGTGTGGTCGGAGGGGTGTGTTAAGAGAGATAAGAACTGATTTTTAAGTACTCTCATGTCATTATCAATTCGAAGAAGAAAAACAAAAACGAAAATTTATAATTTATAGGGTAAACAAAAAAAAAAAAAAAAGAGGGTCGAAAACAAAAAACCAAACACTCAGACGTACGAGTATCTATGTACCTACTTTAAAAAACGATCTATCGCGTACTGATCGGAAAGAACGATAAATAGTTTCAGTAGCTGTTTGCATATACTCGTACTACATCCGAGAATCAATTGATGAACAAACAATCATGTGCTGTCTGTTTTGGAGCTCCAAACAGCCAGCGCCAGCCATTTTAATTATTTATTTGATATTATACGAGAGGGGAAGGAGTGTATTTGTCCTCCTACTAATTCGTGATCAGCACTTTAATTGGGATTCAATTTGAAGAAACAATACAATGAGAACTGTCAAATTGATGGAATATCTATGTACAAAGAAAAATGAACCATTGGCCATAGTTATGAGTGGTAATAATAATAAGTAGACGTGCGTGAGTTAGCAGCCAGATAAAGTTTTTTTTCCTAGCCTCTAAATTGCTTGCCAAGTTTAAACAATCAGTAAAAATAAACAATAACTTTGTTTTCTTTCAAATTGGACTGTAAATATAATCCAAAAACCATCTATTAATATACTTTTCATTGAATTTTTGTGTGGCAATTTCCTGAAATTCGAAGTTCATAATTGTTGTCAGTGCTCATACATATATGCAAATATAACTTGAGTGAAACTTGAAGACAAACAAAAAATACTCTATTATTGTTCACATAAACTATTAAAAACACTAACATGTCTACAAGTCGCAGAGTTAAAGTGACAAACAAAATCATGGGTACACCACCAAATGTTACGCCGTTATCATCACCAGCACTGAAACAGAAACCTATTGACAACACAGGGGAAATATGGACCAAACTGGAGGAGGCACTTCTCAAACAAAGTGAGTCTATCACATCTTCTCTTACCTTAAGAATTGCTGAATCTGAAGATCGATTATCGAAAAAAATTGATGCTGACATAGCCGCACTTAAATCATCATTTGAAGAGATGAACAAACGAATGCAATTTATTGAAACACAATTAAATGATTTACGCATTATAAAAGATGAAAATAAAGAGCTTAAAGAACAGCTTAAGCAACACAGTGAAGCTATAAATAATATAATAGACCGTATGGAACAAACTGAAGAAAAATACAAACAAAAAGAAATTAGTAGCGATATACTTATACAAGGTGTTCCTTTTTTACCGACGGAAAATCTTAAATCAATGTTTGATCACTTAGTTGGGCAAGTTTTTGATTTTCAACCACCTTCACTAAAAAGCATTTTTCGTCTTAAACCAAATAAAAATAATAATTCACACGCGCCGATTGTTATTAAATTCTTTTCACCGATTGACAAGAGCACAGTATTGCGATCGTTAGCTAACTATCGAATGAAAACAAAACAACAACTACGCCTTAGAGATCTTGGAATAAATGGCAACAACGATACTGTGGTTTTCATTCATGAGTGTTTAACTGTAAAAAATCGATCTCTTTTACAATACGCCCTTAAACTAAAGAGAGATCTCAAACTGTTCTCTGTTTATACATTACGTGGAATTGTGCATGTAAAAAAACATCAAAATGCGAAACCAATTTTAATTACGAATACTGAGGACTTAACTAATGCTGCTGCTGACCCTACGACAGATGCAACTTATCGGAACTGAGAAGAAGAACACAAACCTCTATTATACAGATTATTTTTATTGTTTACAATTCATCTAATTGTTTCTGCTTTGATTTAATAGTTTATAATTATTGTTATCTAGGTATATTTTTATTTATTTTGTTTTTGTTTTTTCTTCTTTCTCTTCATCATAAATTTATAAATAATTAATATAATTTCCTTTTTTATTGATTATGATGTTTTTAATAATGGATATTATACGCACCTTTTGTAATGCCTTATATACAAGTTTGCAGACTTTTTTAAGTGATTTACTTTCTATCGAATCTGAGTCTTTGCTTTTTGTCTGGTCAAATTTTTCTATGGGTTGTGCTTTCTGTCTTCCTTATGTTCAGGTGTGCTTTTTTAGCCGCCGATTATTTGTAATTGATAATAATGGTTGGCCCTAATGAAGTAAACAATAGGAATTCCACAACCGCTGATAATTATAGTTCTCGTTTAATGATCGATATTTTGTGTGGTCAGCGTACTGGTCTACAAGTCTGCTGCTTAAACGCTCAGAGTTTAGTTCCAAAAATTGATGAATTTAGGTACTTGTTTGCGGCTTCAAAGGTGGATATCATATGTGTGACTGAAACATGGTTTTATCCTGAATTGAATGATTCATATTGTGAAGTAAAAGGTTTTAAACTATATAGACGGGATAGAGTGGGCCGCATTGGAGGTGGTGTAGCCATTTATGCACGTAGTGGGTTAAAGCCACAATTTGTATGTGAATCCCTTCCCACTAGTAACATTGATTTTATATTTATTGAAATAACATGCAAGGATAACAAGATTCTACTGGGTTCAGCATATAGACCAAATAAAAACATTGATACAACGCCATTATTAACCAAATTGGATGAGTTGGCCCATGTTTCACCTTATATTATTTTAGGTGGAGATTTCAATAGCAACCTTCTTTTAGAATCTACATTTTGTGATGACATGAAAGCTTTAAACTTACATCCTGTAAATACATCTACTCCCACTCACTTTACCAAGGACTCAAGTAGCCTACTTGATGTATTTTTTGTTAGTGAATTGAGCAAAGTTCTTCACTTTAACCAACTCTGTGCATCCTGTTTTTCACATCATGACCTACTGCATTTAACTTACCAGTGTGAACCTCTTGTTTCAAGCAGCAGTTATTGCTATAGAGATTTTAAAAACATTAATTATAGCCTTCTAGAAGATGACCTAAGATCGGTTGAATGGTCTCGAGTCTTCACAATGGAATCTGTCGATGAGCAAGTTTCGTTTATTCAAGAAAACATCAACTTTCTTTTTAATATGCACGTTCCTTACAAAACAAAAACTTTTAAATGCAACGACCATCCTTGGTTTAACAAAAAAATTAAAATATTAATAAACAAACGAAATTTAGCTTACAAAGCTTGGAAACGTTTTAGAATCGAAGAACTTCATAAGGCCTATACTGACTTAAGGAATAAAATAGTACTTGAGATCAGGGAATCTAAGAGACGTTTCTATGCTCCTCGACTTAATCCTTCACTAGCCGGTCATAGACTTTGGAAAAATTTAAAAGAAATTGGGGTTGGTAAACATGTGAACTATGCTTCAACTAACATTGATTGTGATGAGCTGAATAAAAATTTTACATCCCTATCATCGCTAGAGTGTAATGATAGCAGAGACTTTTCTGGATTTTTAGAATCCGACAGTTTTTCTTCAACTGGATTTAGCTTCTCAGCAGTTAATGATGAAGATGTCCTAAAAGCCTGTCTATCTATTAAATCAAATTCTATAGCATTCGATGAAATTCATCCAGTGTTTATAAAGGCAACTCTACCATTTACCTTGAGATATATAACACATCTTTTCAACAACATTCTTATGACTGGTGTTTTTCCTACCACCTGGAAATGTGCCAAAATTGTTCCTGTCCCAAAAAATCGAAATGAGTATCGGCCAATAGCCATACTGCCTTATTTATCTAAAGTCTTGGAAAAAATTATGAACACACAAATGCGGCAATATCTAAGGCGTAATGACATGCTATGTCCCAATCAATCCGGTTTCCGTCCCATGCACAGCTGTACAACTGCCCTTATAAATGTAGTGGAAGAAATAAGAAACAGTGTAGATATGGACTATGTCACTTTTCTCACTCTCTTAGATTTTTCCAAAGCCTTCGACACTGTGAACCATAATAATTTATGCATCAAATTGAAGAATAAATTTAAATTCACGTCATCATCAGTGAGGCTCATTTTCTCGTATCTTAGTTCCAGGTACCAAGCAGTAGTTGCTAACGAACAAACCTCAAGTTTTCTTCCACTATCCCGAGGTGTTCCTCAAGGTTCTATTTTGGGCCCATTACTTTTCACTATGTATGTTAATGAGCTCCCGTTATTACGCTTTAAATCTTCCATACATATGTATGCAGATGATGTACAGCTTAGGTATAGTTGTCCACTGGGGTTAATTGAAAATGGTATTTGCGAGATAAACGAAGATCTAAGTAAGATCTTGGTGTGGTCTCAATCAAACGGACTTTGTTTAAATCCAACTAAGTCCAAATGCTTAGTCATTTCAAAAGACTATACAGACACATCCTACTTTTCTCCAATTCTACTCAATAATAATCCTATTCAGTTTGTTGACTCGGCCAAGAATCTTGGAGTAGTATTCAATAAGACACTCACCTGGACAAATCACATTAAACTTATCACAGGTAGAGTATACGGTAGTTTACGTATGTTATGGACCACCCAAAGAATTACTCCAATCAAAACAAGAATGATTCTTGCTAAGGCACTGCTTATACCGCTTTTGTTATTTGGGTGTGAACTTTTCAGCAATTGTGATTCCAAGGACAGACGGAAACTTAATGTTGTTTATAATAGCGTGACAAGATATATTTTTGGTCTTCGGAGATATGATCATATTTCCTCATATACAAGACTAATACACGGTTTCTCTCTTGATAATTTATTTTCGTTTAGGACCTTAATAATGCTCCACAATGTCATGCAAACACGACAACCACCATATCTCTACAACAAAATCCTTTTTCCACGATCCACTCGAAGTTGCGATCTGATACCAGTACGCTTCTCCTACCTTGTTTCGAGCCGTCAATTTTTCGTACACGCGGTTCGGTTGTGGAATTCCCTACCTCAATCTATTAGGATGATAAGTTGTACAACCCAGTTTAAAATGAGACTAAGACATTATTTTCAGGCGCTGTGATGATATTTTTCTAATTCTTGTATTTTGTATCTTGTATTATAGGTGTTATAAGGTATTACAATTAAGTGCATTTAATTTAATTTATTTATTTTCTTTACCTATTAATTTATTCTTATGTTGATGTAGTTTTTCTTTTCTTATTAATGGTTCTTTAAAGTCATCTTGTTTAAAATTTAAAATCATTCATTTCATGTAAAATAATTATAACGCTTAAGCTTGTACTACCTTAAAAGATATTGTATCTTACTGTGCAAGACTAATAATAATAATAATAAATAAATAAAAAATAAATAAATTGGCACAATGTGATTCTGTCTAGAATGAAATTCATTTGGGATTGCTTTTGTTTTGTTTACATGTGCTTGGAAAAAAGTCAACCGGACTGAAGGTTTACAATCTGAATCAGCTGAAAATAAACTGAGATGATTGACTTCGTGATTAAGTAGAAATTTATTTAAAGTGTGCTTATTCTTTTCTTTAGCTGAAAATTTGAAATTTAAAACTTATACTCAAAAAAAAAAAAAAATTTACCCAAGTCTAAGATGTAATCTGAGATTTAAAAATATTAAGTCACATATGCAATGGGTGTCACGAGTTATTTGAATGAAAGTCTGAAGAAGTTGGTATTGTTGTTCTCCAGGTAAAGTTCGCAAGCATAAGTCTTTAAATTAATACTTCGGATATAATATTAAGACTATTTTTTAACTGATAACTTGGAAAAAAAATTGGAATAGAAGAAAAAATGGGACCACAATACATTATTCGGGGAAAGTAAAAAATGTAAAAGATGACAAGTTCTGTCTTCGTGTAAATTCAGGAGCACTTTTAATAAATTAGAAGATTTTCCAAAAACACTTTGTTGCATAGTGCATTCTTGAAAAAGCATGGAATATTTCTCCGGCCGAGTCCTTGGAGGTAATAGCGACACACTTTCCGGGCTGTGAGAATAGCCCCGAAACACTTAGAGCCCCTAACAAGGTAATGGCTTGTGCAAGGCAAGGAAACACCGTTACAACAAAGCATAAAATTGCATGGGCAATTAATACTTTCTCTTCATAGAAGTCTCCAGGTCTGGATGGTATACTGCCAAAATTATGCTCCAAAGAACGGAAGATGTGGCAATTCCATGGCTGAAAATAATTTTCAGAGGATGCCCCTTTTATAACTATGTACCAAAGTCCTGGAGATAAGTAAGAGTTGTTTTTATCCCGAAAGTTGGGAGGCGGGGCCATGAATCCGGGAAGGATTTACGGTCAATTCATCTGACTTCTTTTGTGCTTAAAACTTCCTCTTCAAAACCCACAACATGCATACCTTAAGGGTAGGTCCACAAAATCGGCCCTTCATGAAATAGTGCGTACAGTTGAGAAAACTATTACATTTAAAGGTTTTCAACAACCTCACTACGAAATCCTTCTGAAATCACTTGTCGAATTTGGTCTAGAAGAATACATCCGGGAGTGAATTATATCCATGCTCAGACAGAAAGATTCCAGGTACGTTAGGTAATATAAACTTGAAGTACGTTAGTAGAGGAACACCTCAGGGCGGAGTTCTGTCCCCTCTTCTATGGCTTCTAGTCATAAATAAAATTCGTCAATGGCCTAGGCTTTGATGGAACCATCGCTTCCCATCGATCATCATCATTGCGCGTGGTTAGTACTTGGATGGAGGACCGTTCAATTCCAACCGTGTGCTGTGAAAATGTGTTTCTTCTGTTGTTCTTTCTTTCTGTGTAATGTCTTAGCCGATGGTCTCAGTTGACAGTGCTTTAAGTGTCTCTACTTAGTAGATTAATTTACGGAGTAGTGTAATATGTAATGTAATGTAAATAAAATTCTCGTTAAGTTGGAAAGATGTGGGGTGAAGGTGGTTGCATACGCAGATGACTTGGTATAACTAGTGTCAGGAAAGTTCAAGCCTGTGTTAAGTCAAATCACAGAAATGACTTTAAGGAAAGTAAGTAATTGGGCCACGAGTTGTGGACTAAGTGTTACCCAAAGCAACACTGAACTGATGATATTTACTACCAAAACTAAGATACAGCCCTTCACTCTACCCCGACTCAACTATCAAACACTTTTGCTCTCTTCACCGAAAGACTTCGACACGACTATCTTTACTGATGGCTTAAAGATGGATTTTGGTGTTGGTTCAGGAAACTTCTGTGACTTTGGATATATCTAGGTCGTTAAGGTCTAGCGTATATGTTTCATGTAACCAGCTACGGTTTACCCGTGTAGCACGTTACCTTACAGAAGAATGCATTTAAGACCCTGCTTACATTGGGAACATCGCGTACCTACTACATCGTGTTTGGGGCAGTTCAAAAACAGTTCGATTATAGTGTAAATGGATTCTCGAATCTCGATATTGGTTTTTTTCTATTAGTATACTTAGAACTAAATATCTTCATTCCCACAAAATTTCTTCACCTCACACCCAATTTGTCAAAAAGACGAAGGACGAAACAACTGGTGTAAATTTCATTGCAGGTTCATTCAATGTTTTAAACTAATCCACTTATTCACGTTAGAGATGGACGATTGCATTTTATTCTAGGTATGCTCCGGAAAAATGCAATTTCAGATTTGACATTTAAAAAAAATGAAAAATATTGGTTTTTATCTTTTATTCGGGAAAATGCATTTTCAGGGCAATCGCTGGTTGACATTTGCAACAAAATATTCTCGATACGTCAAAATTTAATTTTTCCCTTATCTGTCAAATCACATAATGGATGATGACTACGATGCGAATGTATTAAACATTTTAGCATTTTCCGCTTATACTTACTTTGACAATTTCCATTACAAGATGGGATTTTTTTTTTATAATCTACCCGCTCTCAAGGGATTAGATTACCCTTTTTTAAATGTTTCAACACAGCGCGGGCGTGAAGTTAAGAAGAGAAAGAAGGATAGGAAAGATGTGTGGCACGATGTTCTGAGACTGAAGGTTTGTGTCTCAGATATTTTATCTCCAGGGATAGCGTTAATGTTGATGTTAATGGGTATAAATCTCTGGCAGAGAAACTTCAAAAAAGTCGGAAGATTTAGTTCAGTGTGAACAGCGTCTTTAGTAGAAAAAACACTTAAGGAGCTTGACTACAAGATTCTACTTTTAGTTGTTTTGCTTTTTTGACATATTTGGTGTGATTCGAAAAAGTGTAGCGGAATGAAGCTACGTTTCTATATCTGCCAAAAAGAAGAAAGACGAAACGAACGAAAAAATAGGATCGTGTAATCAAGCTTCAAGAGTCAAACGAAGTTTTATATTTTCGTGCACTACTGGGGCGTTCACATTCTCAAATATGTTGGACAAGGACATTTATTTTCTATTTGGCTTTCGCTCAGTGAACTTCTGAGTTGGCTACTCTCTTTGCAAAGAGAGTACTCTTTTTCGCTTGAACGAAGTAAACTTTTATTAAAAATCGCAGTGTTTAAAACCATCCATAAAATCGAAAGGAAGCCAAACAGAGATTAAAAATCATTTTCGTGTAAAAACAGTCTATTTCGTATCAGATAACATCTCTGTTTTAATGTATGTAGGTACAAAAATTTAACGTCCTATCAAATAACATCCCTGTTTAAACTTCACATTACGTAGCCAAGTCCTGTGGTGCGTTCTTTTTTTTAACAATATTTAACTATTGAAAAAAATAGGTTCGTTCCTTTACTTTGAATCTGTACTGCAGAGACGTAAAAAAAAAAGTTCGGAGGAGGTGCAAGAAAAAAGTGAACAAGTTACTTCAAATTTTCATGTCAAAACTGACAGATCCACCAAAGCATATATACTGTAGTTAAGATTTTAACTCAAGAAGAACAAAAGGTAGTTATGAGGTTTTTTTTTTATCATAGGTGCAAAATTGTTTCAGAATCAATCAATGATTTTTGTTTTAGCAAATGTTTTACAGGTAACCGTGATTTTCAGTTCAACATACTTTCGAACCAAGTAATATTGACATGAAAATTTTGGAAAACGCTTCGGGTTATATTTTCAAAAAACTCTAGTATAAATGAACTTTTATTTCTGAGTATTACTCATAGATTTTGGGAAATTTATGAAGAATTGAATACATAAAAAAAACACGAAAAGCTATTTAATATAAGTAATAAAGGGTGATCAGATGACAATGATAATTTTTCCAAATTATTATTTTTCAGCAGTTTTCAAAGTAACCAATAACACTCAGGAGCCAAACTCTTAGGCTAGGCGCGCACATTCAATTTTTAGTTGCACAACTGTTTTGTTGCTTATAGAAAACAGATGAACTATTTGGTTGAATGTCCGCGCAGGTACATATAATTATAAAATTTTATAAAATAGCGCACTCATTTTAGGCAATCGTTCAGTTTGCTTCAAAACACAAATTTTGCTCGAACCAAGCAGTTGCGCAACTAAAAATTTAATGTAGCCTTAAGGTAGGTTTGTCATTTCATCCGGATGACCATACCAAACAACGTCATGAGTTCGCTAATTTGACGTTGGTAGTTTTTGGAGGAAGATCCGGGTTTTGGCGAAAAAAATCATCTTCTCGGACGAGCCTCTATGTCAACATGAAAAAATTACCGATATTATAGCGAAAATAACAACGGATCTATCAAGTATCAACCGGCAAAATTGACTTTATGGGAGCGAACATGGTTAATGGCATGGTGACATCATCGGACCTTTTTTCTTTCGAAATAAATAAATGGACGCCGATAGAGTATAGAAAGATATTAACAGATTTTCTGTGCCCAGAGCTGTACAACCAATCCACCAAAACTTTCGCTGACAACATCTTATATTCGTTTCTATATTAATGTTCTCGTTCTTCGGATGTGGATCTAATTAAATGCTGATCTCGATAGAACTGTCAGATGGAAAACCAAAAAACGCGTGAAATTTAATGCTTCAAAAACTCAATGCTGTCTTCTTTCGTTAAAGCGGAGTCCACCTGCAATGTTGCTATTCATGAACGTCACATGAACTGAGAAAACCAAACTGCTTTCAGTTCTCGGTATGTGCATCACAGACCACCTTGTGTGGAATGACCATATTCGACGTCACCAAAAAACGCTGTTAAATGTTTAGGTTTTCTTCGAATTTTTGCAAGAAATTTGTTGCCCTTTCTGATCAGACTTTCAGCTAAAAGGCCTTTATTCGTTCAAAACTTGAGTATAATTCCCATATTTGGGCAAGTGCGCTCATAACACACTTGAGTCTCTTGGATATAATCTGAAAAACAGTTTTAAAAATGAAAGGTGATAGAACTATAATAGAAACATTTGTATCTCTCGAGCACCGCCGTAATGTTTCTTGTCTCTAACTACGAGTAAGTTATCGTTCTTTTTATAAGCAGTGTTCTAATGAAATAGCCAGTTGCTAATTCACTAATAATATTCCCGCATAAGGCAGTGCCCATCAGTTGGCCCATGAGGCCAACTTTGGACGTACTTTTAAATCCAGAGATTCTGCGGCTAAAAACTAAACGAATGTTGAATGCAATTTTTCCAAATTTTTCCCTGTCATTGCGATTTTCAGACATTCAAAACCAATGTGCATCGGTATCTTATCCAAAATCCTCTCCAACTCTCCTTAAAGCCCGAACTATGCTCAAACTTTTTAAGGGTAGTCAAATAAACAAGATTATTTTAACCGAGTTTTAACAAGACGGTGCTACATGACATACAAGCGACCCAACGCTCGAAGAAGCTGGAAAAGCTTATAAGGAAAAACTTTGGCGGCTGGGTAGTGATCATCGTTCGACTTGATACCACTCGATTATTTTCTCTGGGATAAGTTTTCAAGTTTTTAGTAAACGCTGAGAACCGAACAGTTTAAACAAGCTCAAGGCCAACATTCAAGGCTCTTTTTGCTGAAAATACGGTGTCTGTACATATTGGACCGAGTCATAGAAAATTGGACGCCCCGCTTGAAGAAATGGCAGCGAATTCAAGGCGGTCATTTGAATGCTGCGCTATTTCATACATAATCGCTTGAATGTAGCTTAAAAATAAAGTTTTTCTTTTATTTGTTTATTTTTTTCTTATCGTTCTTATCTGGTCACCCTATAATAAGTTGTGCGCAATTTACAATTGAAATAAAACTTCACTTTGATAATTTTAGTCACTGAATCCGAAAGAATACAACAAAATTGATTGAAGGTTAGTTATAGGCTTATAGGTAGTATCCAAAGTTCAAACCTAACAAAACATCATTAAGTGGAATCAGTGAGTCCTACATTGCACAGCCGAGAGAAGTTGAAACGAAGATGAAAAGTTTAATTATTTTAATTGATCGATCTCAAATTTAAATGCAAATCAGACCTTATCTCTCTCTCACTCTCATTTACACGCCAACACACACATCACTCTATGAACGTTTTGTTTTGTATTGGAAATCCATCGAGCTCTGTTTCATTCGTTTTGAAATAATCAATAACAAGATAACACAAACACGCACACAACCCGCATCCAGCTACAACATAGTATTAGCGTTCCTCAAAGCCTCTACACAAGTCCCAATTGGTAATGATTAGGCTCAATTCAGATCACCGAACGATCAATCCACAGATCACTCACAAAACAGCACAACTTCAATAAATATATCAATCATATAATGCATAGGTACGAGCAGTTAATCACAATGTAAACGTTCTAAGACGCTAGAGCTATAAGACATAACCTCTTATCGAGGTGTAAAACAGAGACACTCGATCGATAGATTCATTTCGTCTCTTGCTGATTGCATTCACGCGTTCAATTAACATAAATTAACAATCGTTTTGTTGTCACCACAGAACTTAAAGTCTAAAAGGGGAAGTCGATAAAAAGTGGTGTCGAAAAAGTGCACAACTCACGGTTAACCAAACACAAAAAAACAAAAACGTCCGTCGCACGGCCAGACCGAATGACAACTGTTTGTGAGCTACTCTAACCGCATGTTGGAACATAAGCGCGTGCAATCAACCAGAGATAGAGACGCAGATCCAACACCGCGGCACTTGCACTTGTTCAGTTTTTTTTACTTTTATTATATAATTTACATGTGCCCTCTCATCCAAAACCAATAAAAGTTATAAGCTTTGTTTTATTTCTTTTTTAACTTCTCCATTTTCAAGTCAAACTCGAATGAAAACAACAACGGTTCGTTTTTACCTAACTTATGAGCACCGAATTCGAGGTTGCAGCCGGGAGAATTACGAAAATAAAGCTCCAAATTGGAGACCACGTAATGCTGAAAGGTAATAAGGTTTTCGTATTGTCGTTATGTTAATGCGTTAATGTATGTATGTATGTAAATATCGCCTAGGGAAGCGGTTTATGTCATAACTTTGAATGAACTTTCAGGCAAAAGTTCAAAAGAAAAAGAAGAAATAGGGGAAGTGATTGGGTATAGGTATAGTAACGCCACGATAGATTAATTCGATTTCGTTGTTTGATGTGAGTTAGCGTTTTTATGTCATAATTGCGCGATTGAATTTGAAAATGTGCGTTGGAGAATTTTTTTAAACTGAGCGAAAATTCAAAATACGATTTTTAAGTGTGAATGCAGAAGTAATTTTAAAAAGTTTAAGGAAAACGTTACCTAAATGATTAACAATATGGGTGCCATAATTTATTCGTGAATAATATACAGTTCTAGGCCAAGGTCACACAGTGAGCGCAAAAGCGACAAAAACTGTGAGCTTTAAAACAAAAGTTGTTAAAATATAGTTATGGGATTAAAATGGTTCTCACAAACCATCGCGAAATATTCGGAGTGACAGTGAATTGTCTCCCTGTTGAAAGCGTTCTTATAGTCGGTCGTCGGATTCGATGCTGTCAAAGTCACATCGTCTATATAGCGACTCTCATTTACGGAAAAGAACATTTACTTTGAACGGAAAAAATGTTCAGGTGTATTTGTTGTTTGTTATGATATCATATACGTGACTTCTTCAATCTCATACTGAAGCAGATGGTGCACAGGGCAGGCGGGGGCACTAGATTCAATAAATATTTTGTAACGAAGCGTTACAACACCTACATATTACCGAGCGAAACGCTACGACACCTACATACGACCTTATTGAATAAGCATAATGCACATTCAATGTGCATCTGAAGTCATGTAACCATTAATAACTTGGAATGCTATACAATTTTGTATCTTATCTTCTCAATTCACACCGACTTATAAGAGTATATTTGGTAGGAGGAAGTTCAGAAAATGACGATATCGCCCGTATTCAAAAGGCTTCCACATGTAGTGATGATACTACTTACAATCATTATAAACAACTGCGTCAACAATTGCTACTTCCCTTATTAGTGATAAACGGCAAAAATCGTGGCAATCCCGAAGAAAATCGCTAATAACCTGGTTTCCAAGTATAGGCATATATCCCTCCTCAACAATATCAGCAAAATTCTGGAAGAAGTCATACTAAGGAGGTTCAAGAAGTACTGCAATGAAAACAACATCATCCCAGAAATGCAGTTTGGCTTTCGGGAGGGGCATTCAACACTGCATCCGCTAATAAAGTTGCAGTCTGACGTCCCCTCAGCACTCAACAGCAATCGTATCACCGTAGGATTCTTTCTGGATGTCGAGCATTCGTCAGCGTATGGATAGAAGCCCTTATTCATAAGATTCGAGTACTTGGATAACCTTCGCCACTAATAAAAATATTATTTTCTTTTCTCTCTTTCAGGAAATTCTTCGTTCAACTGGACAGCTGCAAGTCTTCAATTAAATCCATCAAAGTCTGAGTCACCCAAGGATCAAAGCTGGGTCCCTTCCTATATAGCCTGATGACGTCTGATCAACCCGTGCCAACTGATTGCGAGAACCTGCTTTTTGGTGACGCCAACAATTGCAGCTCGGAGATTGGAAGCCCACGTCTCCAGACTTTACGAGTATTACAGAAAGTGGGGTATTCGAATCAACACTGCCAAATCTGAGCTTGTGTGTTTCAGGAGACCCACCACCAATGGCAACCGCTGTCTTTCTGCAGCCACTTGCAGAAATCTGACCCCGATGCTCCCCGATGGGTCGACGATAGCAGCCAAAAGAAATGTTAAATACCTCGAGTTAAATAGTCGGAGCTGTCCTAATTCAACCCTCACTCAAGGCAGGTACTAAGAAAGGCCAACTTCGCATTTCACCGCTTGCACACATTGCTAGCCAGAAGAACCGGACTAAGCCAGCCAGTGAAACTACTGATATACAAGCAGCTAATCAGACCTCTCATCAGCTATAATTGTCCTGCATGGTACACTATTTCGAACACAGCAATGCAGAAGCTTAAACTCTTCGAAAGGAAAATTCCGAGTATAAGCACCGGGCTAATCTTCGATCGACAGCGAAAGAAGCACTTCAGCAATGAAAGAGTCTACGAAGAAGCCAAAATCAAGCCACTGGACCAGTTTCTCGTGCATTTCGCAAGGAAGCTTATTCACAACACCGCCAACCACCCAAACCCGCTGATGAGAAGGATGACCACCCAGGAACTAGGGACAAGAGCTTTTTTTAAGAATACTCGATCGTTTAAAAGACTCACAATATCCACCTACTTGAGAATTTAGAAGATGTCGACATCATTAGCCGTTCTCGACGTATGATACAAAGGTCTTTCACGACGATTGAAGATTAGGTTGGTCTTGAAATAAACGAAAATAAGACTAAGTATTTGCTATCAACAATCAAACAAGCACACACTATTGTCACTATTGATGCAACAACTACGAAGCAGTTAAAGAGTCTCACTACCTCGAAGTTAATATTACTCGTATATGTAGATTCTGCGAATGACATCTTAGTGGAACTCCATCAAAATATTATCCTGGAAAAACCGTTCTTACTTCGGCTTAAGAAGAAAGAGTGAGCTGCTTCTGTTAACGCATATAGTATATGAGAAGGGCGAAATTTATGAGCTGTAACAGGAGCAGTGTAGTCCAGAAAAACAAAACACGTCGAATACCAGATATGAGTTTAGGTTCGGTTAAAGGGCTTATGATACCGCACAACTGCGCTCATTATGCTCTTCAATGGGAATAGTGCAGCATAACCAATTTGGGTTCAAAGCATCTCACTCCACTTTCGACCAGTTGTTGAAGCTCCACGCTGATACAACTTTGGCTCTTAACAAAAAAGAGACCACTGTAACATGTCTGCTTGATATTCAAAAAGCATTTGACTCTGGATAGATGGTTTGGTTTTCAAGTTGAAGTCTCTTCACTGGCCTAGACATCTTGTCCTCATCATCCATAGTTTCCTCACTAACCGTAAGTTTTACGTACGCGTGAAGAGTACTAACTCAATCCTTAAGAACATCTTAGCTGGAGTCGCTCAAGGATCCCGCCTTGGACCCGATCTATTTAACCTCTATACCTCCGACCAACCTGCAAACCTGCCAATGACAAAAACTCTGCTATTCGCTGATGACTCCATCACATATAGCTCATCCATTAACCCTGATGTAGCCCTCCGAAGAGTTAAGGCACACATCCTTAGACTATGGGAATATTATCTTCAATGGGGAATTAAAGTCAATCCCTCTAAAACAGAACTAATCTGTTTTAGACGACCCTCGCGTAATGGCCTAGCAACAAAATGCAAAAACCTTTCCTTGACTCTTCCTGATAATACAGTTATCACTCCCAAGCCAAGTGTTAAATACCTTGGGGTTCACTTCTTCGGAAGGTTCAAGTTTAACCAACACATTAAATTCACACTTCGTAAGGCAAATTATGCCTTATCACTTTTACGTCCCCTTATGAAATCGAGGGGTGGTCTCCAAACCAGGACGAAGCTTCTGCTATACAAGCAACTCATTCGCCCAATATTAATATATTGTTTCCCTATTTGGTTTACAATAAGCCCCACTTATATGAAAAAATTGCAATTATTCGAGCGAAAAGCTCTCCGCCATTGCACCTCCCTTCACCGAAAAGCCAACTCTTACCGCTATTATAGCAATGAAAAGCCGTACGAAGCTTCATGAATTGTAACGATTGACAAATACATATATCTACAATCTGAGCACTAAGATGCTGAGAAAAATCCCAACCCATCCCAGTCCTCTTATTACTTTAATTACAGGTAACTCAGCTACAGACGACCGATATCTCCAGGTGCTCTCCATGATGGACCAAGCATTTGAGAGACAAGTTCGCTGAACAGTTTATTTCACGTTTGGGGCCGGTCAATTGACCGCCTAGATCGTGCGATTTAAGGCCTCTAGACTATTTTTTGTGAGGCTATGTTAAGGCTCATGTCTATAGCGACAAGCCCGATTGACACACTGGAAGCCAACATTATAGCATTTATTTATTTATTCATTTATTCGAGAGATACCGGCCGAATGTTAGAAAGAGTATGCCAAAATTGGACTAAGTGGATGGACCATTTGAGGCGCAGACGCGGCCAACATTTGCATGAAATAATCTTCAAACATTAAATTATATCGACCGTACTATCAACTCAAATAAAGATTTCATACATTTTTCTGATTTTTTTTAATTTCAAATAGCTCTTAAAAAATCACTCGTTAGTAGGCCGTAGATTCCTTGAAACCCGACAAGTGTCCATTGTTCAACACCTGAAGTTCGTAGCCTCATCAAAATTCTGGAAAATTTTGCTTTTCTCTTGCTCCAGATCAAGAGATGATCCGTTTTTGGCCAGTTTATCTGATCGGAAACGATCCCGTTTATATAACTATATCACGATGTTCTGGGACCCATCTGAAGGTAACTTTATTCGTTGCACTTCAGCTTATTACGGCAACGATCTATAAATTTCGACTTAATAATTATTGAGGAAATGACTTTAATGGACGCCCAACTGTCTATGAAGATATCGATATTTCTGTTTACTACTTTATGACTGACACTTCCCCATCGTTTGTCTTGGAGCCGTCCATAAAGACGGAAACTGAAAGGTTGTTGTGCCTTTTATTTCAATTATTGACTTGGTTGATATATGGATCATTTAAATCCTAAGTCTGAAGTTTTATATATCTAAGCATGGATTTCGCTTTTTTAACAATGTAATTATTATATACTCCGTGAATTCTCAATAAGAGCTAAAGTGAACACTTATATCCTTGCAGCTGACGACTGAAATGAGTTTGTACCCCGAAATGGAATAACCAATTGCAATTTTAATTTTTAATTTTTTTTCTAAGCAAACTTAGCCAAGATTTTCGATCAATTAAAATCCAGATCTCCAAATAATGTCTGCTTATGACTAATTGCTCCTTTTCATCATCAGAAACGAAATAATTATGAAATGTATTTCACAGTTTACAGCTAAGACTTAAAACTGGGTGAGAACAATGATTTTATGAATGTGTATTTTGAACTTATAAAGGCTCATTGTTATCAAAATATTGTCTTTGTTAGTTAAAATATAATGTACCCTATTTCAATAACATAGTCTCTTGTTATTATACTTTTTTGCAAAAATGATGTTGAATTTGACATTTGACTGAAAGAAATGTCAAAATAAAATGAATTGACATGACACATTTCCAAACGGCTGCAATTAATTGTCAACAATTTGGATATGGCTTTTGCTTTGGCATTCATTTGTCATACTGTCACACACTGTTTATAGTTTATAGTGGCGCGGCGGCCGGCGGCGGTCAATGTTTGTGTGACCACTTTTGATTATAACGTGTCGAAATATTTACCCAATTTGGATTATATTTAAACACCGCCAACGACATTTTAATTGGACTGTCAATTCAATGGACCGGTTTAGCAATTGGATGGTCTTACTGGTGCAATTAAACTTCATGGAGTTCAGTTAGCTTTCTTATTGGGGGTATGAAAATATAGTGTAGGTAGGTTGTTTGTTTGTCATTCGTTCTACACGAAAAATTCTACATGGATTTGATATTTTTCTCTTACGATATTAGGTATAGGAACATCATCAGTGTTAATAAAGGATATAAGCTCGGAATATATTGGTGTATCGTCATATAAATAAGCTATGTCATTTTATTAACAAATAGTGAAACAAGTTGTCGCACAAAATTTTTTTCTTTGTTTGGTGGAGGTAAAAGGATACTACATAATGCATTTCTCTGTGTGAGCTTTTTTAAGCTGAGATGCTTAAATCTGAATTTCTGACCGTCAACCACATTTAGATTTCTTACTTCCTGGAATTTAAAAGTGAATTTAATTTATCACGAATAATATGTGTATTTTTGATTTAATCATCAAATAACCTTAAAAATGTAATCCATTGTGTCGTTTGCTGTGTGACATAGAGCACCCGCCACCCATCCTGCACAAATCATATATCTTTCACGTTCATGTCGCTTAATTTGGACCCCAATAAATGTGTCAAATCAAATTAGTTATCGTTGATATGTGGCACTCTCCGTTGAAGCTCCCTCATCAACGTCGTTTTCGAAGAAGTACAGTGGATCCATTGCCCCCTGGTGAACCTCATGTGTCATGCCATTCAGCCGAAAATTCGCCTCATGATTTTTCGGCGGAAATTGTGGTCCTCTTCCAAACTCTCCGAAGCCCAGTCAACGCACAAACGGCATTGTATATCGTACTGAACTTTGAGCTCCAGGGACAGCGGGATCTTTTACGAGTATGGGCCCAAGTCGAGCCGCAAAATTCCCCAAGTTAGAGTCTGCGAATTCTGGGGATCTGCTGTGCACTTTCAAGGACTGCGGCGTTATGACCTTTCGTCTTAAATTTGGCGTTGAAGAGTCGAATGAGAAGGGCCACTACGTCTACCGTAAAATGAGTCCAACGCGCACAACGTTTGCACTAGTTAGCACACATCTTGGTACTAAAGTCTTATCATTTGGACGTAGAGTTCAATCGTGTTGCTTGCCATGGTTATTTCGCATTAGTAACTGAATAATAAACAACAAATTTGACAGATGTCACAAAAAGCAAATTTCTGCCACAGGCCACTAAAATCTACCTGCACCAATTGAAAAACGCTTTATATAAAAATTTTAAGACAAAAATGTTGGTACGCCAATTTTAAGCTTATACTATTGTGCAAATGAAAATTAAATTTCCAAAAAATAACAAATGACCCGTTTTTGAGATATCGAATTTCAAACAAAAATATTTTTGTTTTTTTTTTCAAAAATTCCTTTTTTTAAATATTAATACAAAACTTTTAAAAAAATTCTATATAAAAAATGTCATTAATATCCGTTATGCTAATAAAGAGAGACAATTTTCTATTGGACAAAATGGTGCTATGCTAGGTGGACAATTTTTTCTTTCAAAATATAGATCGTAAAAATTTATCCAAAGGCAAAAATGTGTTTCAACATTCTACAATTTTCGAAAACTCTTTTTATCATTATTTGCATACTCGGAACTCTTATTTTTTAGATAAAATTAAAATTTTATTCCTACAAATTTTACATAATATTAAAAAGACTCAAACAAAAAATGAGAATCAGATTTATGTATTGAGTTTTCAACAAAGTATTTCGAATTTTTTTAAACTAAAAAAATTTAACTCAAAATACAATTTAAACTTTAGAATAAAAAAACAAGATTTGGGAATTTAATATTTATAAAATATAAAATATTTTAAAAAATTTCGTTGTTTTTGTCTTAAAAAAAAAATTGTGGGGGTAAATTTTCAAATAATGTCCTACCAAGTCTAAGGAAAATAAATAGACCGAAATCTCGAGTTCAAATTTTTTTCCGAATGCATAACTTGCCTTATATGAAGTACCAATGTATCGCAAGTTAGAAAAATGACAACTACAACTGTAACACAATCCATCAATCCTAATCGAAGTATCTTTTTTTGGTGTTTTACCATAAATTAAAATATCTAAAACTAGTAGAAACATAAAATTTATAAAAATCAACTATAAGAGAAAATTAGAGTTGACTAATTAATTGCATGTTTACCACTTGTAAAACAAGACTTTACGATAACAACCATCACTTTTAAGAACGAGTTCGCACGAAAAAAAATACCGTTATTGGGCATTTAAACCACCACACACAAGTGGTTTTATGTAAAGGAGAGAAATGTTTTAAGTGTGGACCTGGCCTTAATTTATGTATCAACTAAGTTTCATACAACCATCATCAGAACGACTTGTTTTGCAACATCACATACAAATCCTTCCTTTTTTTGTCTAAAAAAGAGACTTTTATTGAATCAATAGTTTGATATTAAGTTTTGTGAAAAAATAAAAACAAGTTGCAAAGTTGATTGAGAAATCAGTAGCGGCACCGGAAAAATTGGCGCCTTAGGCGAATACTTCCAGTTATAAAAAATTTTGCCCGAGGAAAGTGCAAATCTATTTAAGATTAGGTCTGACAATGGGAAATTTTCTCCCACATAATACCTTTGTTACATATTATAAATATGAATTGTACAAATATTGTAATGTGCTACTATTGAGGTACCTAAGTCTTTACATTTAATATATTATTGGATTACTTAATACGTAGCATCACGCCATCCACTTTTCAGTTAATCTTTTAATCCCTTAATCCTTTTCATACCTAAGCTAGTTGTTAAGATAACAACATCTTATTAAATAAAGATTAGAGTAATTGTACAAGACGAGTTTTATTTAAATCTTAATGTTGGTAAGAAACATTAAAACCTTAATGGACACATTCAAGTTAACAAAGTTTTAATGTAAAGGCTTTTTCTATGACCATTTTTGAACTTTGGCAGTTATAGCGGCAATATTGTTGAAGCTACATCTGTCAAATTGGCTGTCAATACTGCAAAATCCATGTGGAGAGTTATAGCGTTCAACAACATGTGCAAATGATTAAATTATTTTATGAAAGTAGATCTTCTATTCGAGCAACATTTCGACCAGTTCGCCCCAAAAATCATATTCAGCAACGAGGCCCCTTTCTGGATGAATGGGTTCGGCGGAAAGCAAAGTTGTCGAATTTGGGACGATTACAAGATCACAATCGACACGAGATCCATCCAATTGCAGTGAATCCATAGAAAATCACTGCTTAGTATGGCATCATCTTCTTTGCCAGACCATCATCATAAACGGTGGCGAGCACCATCGGTCGATGGTACGAGTAATCAATTTTGTTTGGACCGAGTTGGAGGATATGTACACCGACGACATGTGGTTTCAACAGGATGGAGCTACGTGCACATAGCCCTTGTCACACTATTTTGCACAAGCGATTTCCGAGCAGAGTTGTCAAAAAATTATTAATTTAATTCAGAGTGTTCAGATATTCGAATGTGTGCTTCTTTTTTTCGTTCTGAGCGCATACAGAGTTAAATGCATAAAACGAGCATTTGACAGATGAAAATTTAAAAAAAAAATGGTTAAGTGTTAAGTGTTAAGGTGTGTTTCAAAAACAACTCAGAGCGTTCAGACAACGCTTGGTTCAGAAGATGTTCAGAACATGCTCGACATTCTCGGACTCTGTTCAGAACTTTATTCTAAGTTATAGACGAAAAACGCCTTATGGTTAAACTTCAATGCAATCGATCAAACTTAGCCTGATGTATGCGCCTGATGTTTGACATAGTGTCAAACAAAAATAATTATCACATCACTCCTAAGTATGAAACTGTGAGCAGAAACCCCTGCAAGCGCCTCGTTTTCTTTTTCATATAGAAATCCGGCCCTCCACTAAAATCCTGTAGGTCATGTTAGCTGCAATTATTATTATTTCGCAGATGCAAAGTTGTAAGTACACGCAAAACACAACACCACTTATACCCATCAATTTGCATAGCAAGCATTCTGTGATGGAAATGAAAATGGAGAGCCAAAAATGGAAAATGTAAATTGTAAGCCTCTACTTCGAGGTGAGCCGTGTGGTTGTGTGGCCTTGACTGTGTTGTTGCGAACATTATTCTTATTATTGCTTTCTGATGTTGTTGCTTCGTGTGCACCTGACGTGCATTTTTGTTTGGCCGCTTTGGTGATTGATGGGCGGACGTCAAGAAGTGCAGAATGACAACGATTTCGGATGAACGAACGGACGAAATAATCTATGGCAAGAATTTCAAATTATTTCCAGTGTATCGAGTAAACATTTAAGTTATAGGTTCATTCCCATCTAACCACAACGGTCATTTAAATACATTTTTATGTTGTTGATTTAAATGTTTAAAATGTTTTTATGTTTTTTCTTTTAAGAATAAACAAATCCAGAAAAATGTATATAGAAATAATTTGTTTGGAAATTGGGCATCAAACCATTGATCAAGATCACCTTGTTTATTTTATTCTTATGTGGTTTTAAAGCCTGTTGTGTTTTTTTCTTAAGGCTGGAAAATCAAATATTTCTAATTCCCATTCAATCAAATAATATAGTGACATTAAAGGTTTCACTCGTGACTGGTTTAATCTTCTAAAACTCGCTTTACACAAATTTAAAATCGCTTTGAATGAGTTATTTCTATATAAAGATTTAAACTGAAGGTGGGTAGGTAGAAAAGGTAACCACGAGCAGTCTTGCTCAGTGACCAAAACAGCACTGGAATGCGCCGTTTTGATACCATACTCATGGGAAATGATGAGATTTTTATGAGATCCCCTCTACCTGAAGGTGGTTAGCTTGCTGTCTTAAGATCGGGGAGTACCCATTATAGAAGTCGTCGAGATTCGTCGTGCTAACATAAGAGATCTTCAGCTCAGATAGTTCGCTAAGGTCATCGTGCAATAACTTTTCAAACTTTTGACCACTCTTTCTGGCCAGAAATTTGATATTTACAGAGCAAATAAATGGTGTTTCCTTTTTCTGCTGATCCCCATAACTACGACAATAAGTATTTCAAGGAAAGTCCAGCTTCGTTGCATGTTCCTCTATTGGCCAGTGCCCACTGCCCAGTGCATGTCACAACTTCTCTCTCTATGTCTTGCCAGGATTTGCATATAAGGTCATTTGAACCAGACTTATCATAGTATGGGGTACATCTTTCTATAGATATAATGCACCTTCAAAAACACTGGTCAGGTAGTCGAAAAGAATTTGAGTCATTTAATGTTATCCACATAGGGAATCACTCTGTAACTCTCTGCTTCCAAATATCTCAATAGCGCGTTCGCTACCAAGTTCTTAAGATGGGGAGATAGGACACCGCCTTGCGGCATCTCTCTACTGATAGATATCATTGAAGAAAACCCGCTCAGTTTTGAATTATTAATCCTGCTAGTTTGATTTGATTGATCAATTCTCTAATCGAACCTTCTACATTCAGAGTTGACACTGCAGACGCGATTGCAGATGTATCAACATATGAAGGAAGCCAACCATAGTATACTTTGTGTGATGGAGAGAGTATTCGATGGTTCTTAACAGAGAATGAAAAGCTGTTTCCACTGATTTTCCTTTACAGTATTCGTGTTGAACCGTACACAGAGGTATAATGTTAATGTTTGTTCAAATGGATATCAATCAGTCACTCAAAAGTTTTGAGAAGGAATGATAATAGAATAGCTCTCACGTTTTTCCGAAAGTTAGACCGAAAACAAAATGGCTGGTACGGATTGGCTAACTGGATTTCTTGGAAGAAAACACCAATCAGAGAACCGAAAGCAACAAGTTTTTTTCAGAGACATGTCAGATAAACGAGTGAATTATTGGTAGACACAAGTTTACTGTTTCCAACATTTGAAATATAGTCAAGACAAGGGTGTCTACTCTTTGCGAGCCCAGAAAAATTGTTACAGCTAAAAGGAAAAAAAATATTAAATCATTGATGTCTGGCGAGCATGGCACCAAACTTAACTTTGAACGTAGCAATGTCAGTAGCAATATCTGGCAATGCACAATACCAGCCATGTTTATTTACGGGGCTCATCCATCTCGTACTGGATCGATTAGTTAGGCAACCAATCAAGAATTTTATGATTGCATAGTAGAATACATTGTATGTCATCTCGAGCTAATTATAGAAAGCCCTATTTTGCTGGTTCTGTGGACTATCATTGCTCACACTTCTCCCTTGAATCTCTAGGTTATTTTTTCTTCATCATTGCAAGCATGAGTTACAACTTTTAAACGTTTTCAGTTTGTTGGCCTTTTTAATAAAATATGAAGCAATCCAGGAAGAAGAATTGCAATCTAAGATTTCCATCGGATTGTATCTTTCCCTAGCAACATCTCCATTGATAAGCAAATCATTAATGGGTTCAAAAAATCTGGAATATTTCAATGTAACAAGCAGATTTTTACTCCTAGCTTTTTCGATCCATCGTATTTGAATGATCTCCCAGACCCAGGTAAGTTCATTAATTTCCTCGAGTTAAAAATTAAGCCCACAGAAGTAAAAGACGACCAGCGATCTTAACGGACATCCCGAAAAAAGATGCTTTTTAGGTTTAGGTTTCGATCTTACTAACTTCATTCACTGATACAACATGCCCCGCACTCACACTCTCACTACAGCTTATAGGGCAAACGAGAACGAACCCCTAAAGTTTGTTCTCTAGATTTAGATAATGTTATGGCAAAATCCAAAAAGCGTTTTTCGTTATACCTTCCATCATTGTCTGTCTGTTGGCCTGTACGTCCAAAAGTATGTTGGTAGTAATGTAAGGATGATTCTTGTCTTTCATTATGTTACCATTTTTTTTATAGACAATTTTCTAGTAAAATAGCCAGTGGCATTTCTCCTCTTTAAAAGTTTACATGTAATACTCGCGCTTCAGGGAATGTCCATAAGTTAACCCCTGACCCAAACTTCTGAAATATACTGTTGAATTCAGAGATTCGTTCTTTAGTCACACTACACGAATGAGGAATGCTGTACCCGGCCCAATATTAATATTCCCCTCCCATTATGATATTCAGACATTCAAAACCAATGTGCATAGGTATCTCCTTTTGAATCCTCCTCCTTTTCACTTCAGCGCGCGCAAAATCAAAAAAAAAGGAATGCTTATTTCTGACGACATATTGTTAAGAAGTACAATTTCTTCTATGAAAATGTCGTAATTCCTTAATCTAAACTAAAATTACTTTTCCTGTAATAGAAACACGAAATTTAAAAAAAAAATGAAAATACAAAATTTTAAAACAAATATCACTTATATTTACTGTAAGATTCACAACAAGCCTGAGATATATTTACAGAAGCAAAAGCCCCATGGGGGGAGCTTCGAATTATTTCTCTTATTCTTTAGATAAACGTGTATTTTATTTAAAGATGTAAGAGGTACAAAGTTGCATGAGCGAAAGCCAAATAGCTAAACTGTTTATTTCTTTAACGATATGAATATATTCATTTAAGGAAATTTTACTAATTATTATCTAACGGGCAAAATTAAGATGAAACTTTTCCGACATCAACAAAATATAATTAGTAATTTATATTTGTTAAACTTATTTGAATTTCCTTGTGAAATTAATGTTTTAAAAATAAATTCGAATCTTAAAGACAACTCTTTATATTTTTTAACAGAAATCTTAGACTTCATTTTTGAATTGTCACAGGGCACGAATTTATTCAAGTTGACACTTCCTCGCAAGAGGCCTTACTCCTGAAGATAGATAGATAGATAGATAGATTTAGATTTATTAGTTTCAAACATTATAAACATCCGATTTGTGTGTACAATATTATAAATAAATCAATTTAGACATGGCTTTGCCGTCTGCCGATTGACATAATTACTATTTTACATTTATACATACATATATTAATAAAGCAAAATATCTGGAGTTACATATAACTTTAGTTGCTAGTTTCCTATTTATGTTTTTTATATTAAAAGTTTTCATTCATTATTCTTTCTCGGTAAGCGAGTGCTGTTTTGCAATAGTTACTTAGTTTTACAACATTCATTTCATTTAGCAAAAATTTGATACCTTCTATATCTACAAAATCTGCGCCAAAGTAATATCTTCTTGTTTCTCTTAGCGTTGGGCATTTTCCCAAAAAATGGATAACATCTTCTCGTACTCCTTGGTTACAAATACTGCATATCACTGGTAGATCCTCCCGGTGTGGAACATAATTGAGCTTGATTATTTCCACTCTCAACTTTAACATCATTGAAATCTGCTGGATACTATTTTCATCTCGAAAATAGTTTAATTTCATTAGGTTGTGATCGAGCACACTATACATTGCTCTGTGGACCGAGCTTGACGCTTCTCTGAGGAAATTATCCCTACACATCGAATCAACATTCTTGATTAGCTCATATAGTATTGGCTTCCATAGATACTGTTGCTCTACGTCTAAATTCAACGGGTTGCCGCATGCATCTCCTAACTCCATCCATTCGCTATACCATCCGATCTTTCTCCTGAATGTATTTAGTGCCGCTATCTTGGGCAGTCTTCCGTCTGGCATATTCATTACCTTTAAGACATAATCCACTTGCAGTTTAAGGGTCTTTATAAAGAGCGGTGACAGTCCAGTTTCAAGCATTAACGCATAATTTGGTGTACTAGATGGCAGTTGGAAGATCCGTTTCACAAAATATCTTTGTAACCTTTCCACTGTATCATACTGTTTGGATCCCCACACTTGAGCAGCATACAATAAAATGGATTCAGATACTCCTTCAAATACTCGATATTTGCTGCTGTGTGCTATGTGCTTACTTGCAAAACAGTTATTCCAGGTAGTACTTATTGCCGTTTTGGCGTTTATCAGCTTTGCTTTTAGGTGTCTCTCCATGTTCAGGTTTGGTTTAAGGTATACTCCAAGATATTTATATTCTTTGACCACTTCTATTGTTTGATCATTGAAAGACCAATGTTCATTTTGCGCGTTTCTCCCAGAGGTCTTCTTGAAAATCATAGCTTTTGACTTTTCGAGATTTACAGTGAGATTCCACATGGTGCAGTACTCAATAAGTCTGTTTATCATCCTTTGTAATGTCTCGGGTGAGTTAGCAAGTATGACGATGTCGTCCGCAAATAAGAGGGCTTTTATGTTTTGATTACCATACTCAATTCCTCCTGGTAAGAAGTCCGTAATATCGTCAATAAACAAAGCAAAAAGTAACGGGCTTAGAGAGCATCCTTGTCTCACACCAAATTTTGTTTCAAATGGTTCAGAAAGATTTTCCCCGTTCCAAACTGTGGCCCAAGTCTCCTCATACATTCTTTCCATTAGATTGCAGAACTTTCTTGATAAGCCTTTGGCGTATAATTTGTAGAGAAGCGCTCTGCGATCAACGTTATCGAATGCTGCCTTAAAATCCACAAAAAATGTGTAGAGCTTACGACCCTTTGCGTGAAAGGACTCAGCTATACTCTTTAGGACAAAAATGTGATCAACTGTTGAATATCCTGATCTAAAACCCGCTTGATACTCATTAATTTGACTATAAGCATTTATCCACATTGTGAGCCGTTTTTTCCATATCACAGTGAAGATTTTATATGAAGCGTTCAGGAAGGAGATGCCTCTGTAGTTTGCAGGATCTGACTTGTTGCCCTTTTTGAAAATCGGAAAAATAAGTGATTCTTTGAATTCCTTAGGAATCTCTCCAGTCTCCACAATCATATTAAATAATACTTTAATTTGTCTTATAAGTTCTGTGCTACCGTATTTGTAGAACTCCGTTGGTATTCTATCGGGTCCAGGTGCTTTTCCATCTTTGAGTTCTTTTAAGGCTGTAATGACATCAAGTTCAGTTATTTCAGAGTCCATGATTTCATCTTCAAAAGCTGGCATCGCGTATTGTATAGAACTTCCTTCGGTTTCTGGATTAAGAAGCCTAATGAAGTGTGCAGCTAATAAGGCTGGGTGCAAATCCTTGTTAATTACGAATTTTTTTCCATTCAAATTTTTAGCCGTTTTCCAAAATTCGGATGCATTTTTACATAATGCTAACTTTAAAGCTTCAGTTTCATAATATTCCTTTTTCTTTTCCTTACACATTCGTTTGTATTTTAAATTCGTTTGTATATATATTTCTTTAAAGTGATCCTGATTTGAATTACGAAATAATTTTAGCCATGTGAAGGATTGTTTTCTTGCTCTCATACAGTCTTTGTCAAACCATGGCTGTCTTGTTCTTTGTCCTTCATTTATGGCGTGATTATCAACGTTATTGTTTGAAGGATACGCTTCAGTTATTGATTCACTTAGTTGCTCAAAGCTATCAGTTTGACGTGAAGATAAAATCATATCTAGGTTTCGTATATAAGTACTTGCATGTTTTACTTTCCATTTAAGCATTGGTATAAGTTTCATCTCTCGTATCTCATTGATTTCTGTAACCTCAATGCCAAACGTGAGCACAATAGGTAGGTGTTCAGAAAACGGTACATGAACAACCTCCAGGTCCTTAACATAAGAGTTCCAAACATCACCCAAGAGACTCAAATCAATTACTGAGGTCCCTTGTCCTCCAACGAAGGTGAAATTTCCAGTTTCGTCCGACACAGTTGTTCCATTAAGTATACGCAACCCGAATTCATTGCATAAATCTAGGAGTTTTACTCCTCTTGCGTTACAAACTGTATCTTTTGACCGCCTCCGCTTTGCTTGTAAGTTGTTACTCCTGAAGAAATAACAGCTTTTTTTAAAAGTTGGCAGTGGAACCCGGTATTCCAATAAGGCAGTCCAATGCACTAACTTTTAGGCCAAAGGATATTGTTGTGGAAGTAAGTGTTCGATATCGCGACAAAAAAAAAACTTCAAAAGACACGAGTCCTTATCATTGTCTATGAGCACTTTACAATACTCAAAAGAAGATGGTGTCTATATTGAGTTTTGCGGAGCCCTAAGTTAGAAGAATGCCCTTTGATTTCTGGTATATACAGTGAAAGTCCACGAGATCAACCTAAAAGCTTTGTTTACTTCAAATAAAAATCACTTATTGAATTAATGGCAACTACAATCACTTTGTACGTTCCTTTAGGGGTAACTTTGGTAAGGAGCTTTAATAAGTTGTCGAATGCCTTTTCATAATCATTAATCCATCAAAGCAGAAACAGAACATTTGAAAGAAATTGTGAATAATTTCGAATAAAATCCCAGTTTACTATACAGCTGTGGAACACTATTTAAGAAGAAGTTAAAAGGTATGGCTTGAAAATATCTGCAAAACCTTGGCTTGGTTTTTATTGGACTGAGATCTTTACAAGTTGATTTTTAATGGAAGGAAGAATTTCCGTCGTCAAACAAACACAAACATGCTCTTGTATCAAAGACTAAGAATTTCAAAAACAATTGTTATAGAGAAAAACTGTGCATAAACATGAAATTCATTTTTAAGACTCTTTAGTAGTGAGAGATAAAAACAGAATAGCATGTGATATCATAGGCATATATGAATTTATACCAAAATTAGAAGTGGTTTAAGCGGTTTCTTAAAAATTTTTACTTTTATATACAAAATCTTAAAAACATTTTTGAGGAAAAAATTTGGCACGCCAACTTAAACTTTTTACTATGGTACGAGGGCGGGTCAATAAGTCCGTGACTTTTTGAATTTCTGACCTCTTTACTGAAACAGCAACACTGCTCCTGTCAACAGGCATCTGTCAGTTGACTCCTGTCAAAATTTAAACTTGCTGCGTCAGTTAGTTTGTGTTTGACAGCTATTTTTATCAGACTACTCACTAATTTGAGGAGAAAATGGAAAAAAGTGAATTTCGTGTGCTTATTAAGCATTATTTCTTGTGAAAAAAACCATTACCGAGACCAAGGCTAAGCTTGATAAATACTATGGGGACTCTGCACCATCGATTTCAATAGTAAAAAAGTGGTTTACTGAATTTCATTGTGGCCGTACAAGCACTGAAGATGCCGAACGTCCTGGACGCCCAGTTGAGGTCTCTACACCCGAAACAATCGAAAAAATTCACGATATGGTGTTGGCCGCCCGAAGATTGAAAGTGCGAGAGATTGTGGAAGCCGTAGGGATCTCGCATGCCTCAGTGGTTTCAATTTTGAATGATCACTTGGGCATGAGAAAGCTTTCCGCAAGATAGGTGCCGCGTTTGCTCACAGTCGACCACAAACGCAATCGTGTAACAATTTCACAGGAAGGTTTGGCGTTGTTTAATCGCAATATGGAGGAGTTTTTGCGCCGTTTTGTAACCGTGGACGAAACATGGATCCATCACAACACACCAGAGACCAAACAACTGTCAAAACAGTGGGTTTCTAAGGGTGAATCGGCGCCAAAGAAGGCCAAGGTGGGTTTGTCAGCCAGTAAAGTTATGGCGACTGTTTTTTGGGATGCACGCGGGATAATCCACATTGACTACCTTCAAAAGGGAAGAACAATCAATGGGGAATATTATGCCAACTTATTGGACAGATTCAATGACGATTTGAAAAAAAAAAAACCGACCTCATTTGGCCAAGAAAAAAGTTCTTTTCCACCAAGACAATGCAAGGGTGCACACATGTGCAGTTGCCATGGCAAAAATCCATGAATTGGGCTATGAATTGCTCCCTCATCCACCCTATTCTCCAGATTTGGCTCCGAGCGACTATTTCTTGTTCCCAAACCTGAAGAAATGGCTTGGTGGAAAAAGATTTGACTCCAATGATGAAGTCATCTCGCAAACAAAGGCCTATTTTGAGGACCTCGACAAATCATTTTTTTTGGAAGGGATAAAAAAATTGGAGCAGCGTTGGACAAAGTGTATAGAGCTCAAGGGAGACTACGATGAAAAATACAATTATTTTTTTATCAAAAAATCTGTGTTTTATTCCAAAAGTCACGGACTTATTGACCCGCCCTACGAAATAAAATAAGGTTTCGGAAAAAAAAATACTGACCCGTTTTAGAGATATCGAATTTTCAAAAAATAAAATGCACGACTGGGTCGCACGAACTTGCTCCTATGTAATAGACTAGGAATTTTAAAAACGAATGTTATTAGAGAAAACTGTTCATAAGGATCAAATTAATTTTTTAAATTCTTTTAGTAGTAAGAGACGAAAACAGAATGCTATGCAAATATGAATTTATGCAAAAACAAAAATTATAAGTCGTTTTAGTGGTTTCTTAAAAAAAGCTTTTATTAACAAAATTTTTAAAAGATTTTTAAGAAAAAATTTTGGTACGCCATTTTAAAATTTGTATTATTGTTCGAATAAAAATTAAAGTAAAAAAAAATATTGAGCCGTTTCTGAGATATCGAATTTTCAAAAAAAAAGAAAAAAATAGATTTTTTTTTCAAAAATTCAAAAAAATATTTATTTTAAAGTTTTAAAATGCAATGTGTTTTAGACCTTTTAGAAGCTTCTCTATAAAAAATTTCATTAAGAACCGTTATGTGGATAATGAGAAATTCAAAATTCGAAAAAATGGTTCTATGGTAGGTACAAGCTGTAATATCTTAATTTGAAATTTCTTTTTTATAAATTAAAGATCATAAAAATTAATTGAAAGAAAAAAAATTTTATCAAAATTCTATGTGCCGTTTTCGAGAAAAATACGATTTTTGAAAACCATTTTTTTAAATTTTTTTACATTTGTATGGTGGGTACCTTTATTTTAAGGTAAAATGAAATTTTTTTTTTATCACATCTTGTAGATTATATTGAGAAACTTTTATTTATCAAGTTTAAAGAAAATCAAGCATTGGAGTTTTTTTAAAAATCCAAAAAAATTTTTTTTGAAAATTTGAATACACAATTCTATTTAAATTTTTGAAGACCCTTTGAAAAAAAAAAATCAAAAACAAAAAAAATGGTTCCATCGGGGGTACCCTCAATAACCATTTTTGGGAAATTTTTTTCAAGCATTGCCTAGTTTTAACTAAATGAAATTTTTTTGTGTTTTTATTTTTTAAATCTGTTCATCAGTTTTTGAGAAAAAAATATTTATAAAATTTCGAAAAAAATTCGTATGGCAGGTGCCGTTATTTTTGGTCTTAAAAAAAACAAAAAAAAAACGCCCGGGGGGGAAAAATTAAAACCCATATCTACCAAGTTTGAAGAAAATCGGCCGAGCCGTTTAGGCTGTAGTCGAACCGACAGACAGACAGAATTGCGAGACCTACTTTTTTGGTCTTCGCTATCATCGTAATTGTCAACTTTGATCAAAATCTCGAGTTCGAATATTTTTACAAATGCATAACTTGCCTTATAGTACCTATAAGTCGCAAGTAAAAATTAAAACGCCGGGAGAAGTAAATGAAATCGTACTAGTTTCATGCTTCAAGTAATCAAAATAGCTGAAGAGGAACCAGATTCTTCAACAATACAAAAATATTTCAACTTGGTCAAACAAAAATAACAAAAATAATTTAAAAAATTATTTTATTTTTTTTAATTCAAAAACCATTTTTTAAGCTTTGAAATGCAATGTTTTTTCAAACCTTTTAGAAGCTTCTGTCTTAAAAAATTCATTAAAATCTTTTATTCCGATAATGAGAAAATCAAAAACAAAAAAAAATGGTTCCCGGGGTACCATTAATAACCATTTTTCTGAATTTTTTTTCAACCCAGCTTTATCTTTCAGTGATAAGGAACAATCGCTTCATTGTGATTTAATCTTAAGAAATTCCTTTTAAAATTTCAGTGAAACCAACCTAACTTAGCAAAGAAAGTATTATTGAAAACTGACATCTGTCTTTAAAATTGACAAATATTTGCAAGTGACAAATGACAAAAGTCGTAATTAATATTATTGTGTATTCATAGTATTTTCAAAAAAAAATTTTTGCAGTTTTAAAAAAATTTTCAAATTCTTTTTTTGAAAACTCAATATTTCGAAAACCCCATGCTCGATTTTTTTAAAACTTGATACATAAAAGTTTTTAAAATAATCTACAAGATATGAAAATTTATTTTATCTAAAAATAACGGTACTCTCCATACAAATGTTAAAAAATGGTTTTCGAAAATCATATTTTTCTCGAAAACGGTTCCGAGAATTTTGCTTTATTTTTCTTCTTTCCATTAATTTTTAAGATTTGAAAACTAGATATTACTGACTGTACCTAATTTAAGAAACATTGCATTTCAAAACTTAAAAAAAAATATTTTTTGAATTTTTGAAAAAAAAAAATCTTTTTTTTTTTGGAAATTCGATATCTCAAAAATGGGTCAATATTTTTTTTGGAAATTTAATTTTCATTCGTACAATAATAAAAACCTGAAGTTGACTTACCATTTTTTTTAATATTTTAAAAATTTTATATAAAAAACCTTATTTTATTAAGAAACACCTACAACGACTCATAATTTTTGTTCTTGCATAAATTCATATTTGCATAGCATTTTGTTTTTGTCTTTTACTACTAAAAGAGTTCAAAAAATGATGATAATTTTATCCTTAGTTTTTTCTAATAACATTCGTTTTTAAAATTCCTAGTCTATTCATAGGAGCAAGTTTGTGCGACCCAGTCGTGCATTTTATTTTTTATTGAATTATAGATCTTAAAAATTAATCGGAAGAAAACAAAATACGATTTAAGGAAACCATTTTTTAAGATTTGTATGGTGGGCACCTTTATTTTTAGATTAAATAAAATTTTTTTCTACTTTTAATTGTCAAGTTTTAAAAAAATTAAACTTTGGTTTTTCGAATTACTGAGTTTTGAAAAAAAAAATCAAAATCTTTTAAAAAATCAAAAAAAAATACTATATCCAAACTTTTGGGGAGCCTTAACATACAAAAAATTGATCAAAATCGGTTGCACCGTTTCGGTATTTTGTTTACCAATGGTAGTTTTATAACGATCAGTATATGCTCTCTATCGATAGCTGCAATGAGACAGTTAATTTTAAGGCCGACTCCAGGGCTGTATTATTTCTAAGATGTGTAGGGGAAGGAGAAAAGATCAATTTCCATTTAACCTCCAATTTATTAAAAAAAAACAATAATGATTAATTATTATTTTAATATTAAAATATTATTAAATATGTGTTTTTCTCTATTCTAAGTCCGGACCTCACCACACAATACTAAAAATATTTTTAATTTGTGTATAATTTTTGACATGTATACCATCCATAAAATAAACAATTTATTTATACCTACGCCTCTGTCACGTGCAATTTAACTTGCACACCATATTCCTCACCCGGTAATTATTTTACAAAGCTTTATTTACATCTTTGAGCAGTATCTATGAATTTTAATGTAATTTAAACAATTTAATCTTTTAAATTAAAAATCACACTAATGAGGGAAAATCAAACACAACCTTTTAAAATATGCTTTAAATTACAAAACTATCAAAACTTACATCTACACATTTGATTTCATTAAATTTTCACTTTCAGACAGACACTACTTTGCGAAATTGACAAAAACAACTAATCTACTCGCATCTCGAATGACAAAAAAAAAACGAGAATCAAGACACTTTCCATATAGAATCTCATTGCGACATCCGCCAAAGATCCGCAAACTATCTTAACTGAAAGCATTAATTCGTGCAAGGCGCACTGAGGCATCGTGCAAAGCTACACAAGGTGACCATCATCAGACTCAGCAGTTGGCAGTCGGCAGTCGGCACCTCTTCCCTCCCAATTAGACAAACAGTAAAAGACCATTAATAAGCTTCTGTTAACCCAAGTTGGTAGCTTGCGCCTGGCAATGGTTGGTGGGCGGAACGGGACGGAGTGGCTGGGCAACATTCAACTAGTGGCTGTGGGAGATATTTATGAATGAAATTTCCCACTAATACATTCATTACACGCAGAACCTCTCATTAAATGATGCGGTTTTCCAACATGGAAAATTGACGTCTATCTGTCGGATAAGTGCCTTGTGTGGCGCAGCAGTTTGTGTATGGACAGCACACAACCACACAACTGTACGGTTTTCCAATGATGGTGAGAGATTTGTTTTGGTTTTCCCGGAGCACGTGCGAAAGCAACGACGAGTGTGTGGTGGTGCGGTGGGTGGCATTTGGTGAGAATTTGTGTTTATGTTTACGAAAGGCAGAACAGCAACAGACGCGATAGAAGCTTTTTCTTTTAGCTTCTGGGATTGTGTGTGTATTGAAAATCGTTTATATAGTACTGAATGACGACATGGACTGTAAATGGCTAATGGACCGACATGAAAGCGGTTTTGTTTTGGAAATACTGGATATTAGAGTTGCCGAACATCTAAAAATGTTGTTAATAAATATCTTTTCTATCCATTATTTTATATTTAAATAACGAAAATAACGTTGCAAAAGCCAAAAATGTGGTCCTCTTCCAAAGGCTTCAAAGCCCAGTCAGCGAACAACGGGCGTTGACTATGGGCATAAACCTTGAGCTCCTGGGCCAGATGGATCTTTTACGGATGTAGGTGCTAGTTCTCCTGTTGAAGGCTGCGAAAGGTCGAACTACATTGCACAGCCAGGAATCGACTACCTCGGGTTCTGGTACACTTTACCGGATCGCTTCGATATTCTAGACTGTGATTTAATGAACATTTGGTTCAAGCGAACATGGTTATCATGGTTCATACTGGAAAGGAAATTGAAAAGCTCGTCGAAGACACTTTGGTCAAGTCAATTGATACAGAGTGCGTTTTGTGTGAATGAAATTTGTCAATTGACATTTGACAGTAGTCGTAGAGAGTGGTCGATAACAATTTATTATGGAGCATATATCGTCGGCGATATTGGAGTGCTCGAATTGTACAGCTCGCTATAGACGACAACCATTATGAGTGACGAAGCACATTTCGAATTGGCTGGCTTTGTAAGTAAACGGAATGGCGGCTATTAGGGCACTGAAAACCCTCGATTGATACACTAAAATCCACTAAATCACCATTCGCGCCGGCAGCGTCATTTGACCATATTTCTTTGAGGATGCCACAGGCAATGCTGTAACAGGTACTGGCGACCCCTATCAGGACATGTTGAAAAACTTTCTTGTGCCCGAATAGAATCAATAAGGCCTACAGAATATCTGGTTCTAACAAGGCGGTGCCACTACACATAACAATGCATGGGAGTTACGATGCCAATTTAACGAGAAAATTATCCCAGTTTTCGGATTTGATTTGATTTGACTGCCGAAGATGGCAAGATCATTGATAGCTTCGACGGCAATACTATCTTTGCGGCCATCGAAAATACTAAATGAGTTAATTCTCATCGTCCTTTTTGGCATTTAGTTCTAAACAAACAACAACTACATTTAAAGTGACATACACCACATGTTTTATAAAGACTTCACGCACTATATCAAAATTTTAACACGAGTTTTGTCATTTCGGATACTGGGGCGTATACGTAATTTATTCTAAATTTAGTTGTTTCTTTAAGTTTAGTCGAACCAGTGTCATATTAATTCCGTTTTTGTTTGTGATTTTTATTATTTTTTTTTGAATGAATTTATTGCGACATAAAGATCTATTGTGCCCCCATCCAGAGCTAGATGAGTTGCTAACCCTATAGCTCTTCCTCCAAGTTTATCTCTTTGATGAGTTTGATTATTTGAAGTACCTTCAGAGAGGATAAATCACTCTCTTCTACCTGGTAACGTCCCAGGTACTTGTTTCTTTGATGCATTAGTGTTCTCATCCGCCTTTCTTAATGAGTATTCCAAAATCTGTATGTAGGACTGTTTACCAGGCCAAGAATACTCAAGTACCTTCGTAAAGACCCGTGAGGACCCATTAATATTCGTAAATTCTTCCAACTTAAGCTGATACAGTTCTTGAAACTGTCTTGGTTACAGTTCCCAATAAGTAATTTGACCTACCTCAGTTTTGGGAGTTCGTTCCAGTTTTTGGATCTTCTGGCCTCCTCCTCTATGTTGATTTTGTTTTCAATCCTGCTTTCTCCTATTCTGCGGAAAGGCTCTGGCTCCATTATAGAATTCCTTGCACCACCTGCCTCTTCATTTCCCTGAACACTTACATGTCCAATTACCCAACGAAGCGAGCCAGTGTTCTTGTTGCCAAGTTCGTTTAGCCTGCCTGCACTTTCCCACACTAACTCAGACATAATGGCGTATGAGCTTAGTGCTTTGAATGCGGCTTGGCTATCTGACATAATGGCAATGATTTGGTTTATTGGTAATTCCTTTCGAGATTTCGACCTGCACATTCCGCTATGGCATTGAGCTCGGCCTGGAAAATGCTATTGGATTGTGACATAGATAGTGCCTTCTGTCGTTCTCGAACTATCAGTGTTCTGCTTTATGACATTGGCTTTGATTGTGTAGTTTCTCTGATTCAACTCTTTTTTGCAGCTTTGCTCCGTGTTATAATTTTTTACAAAATTGTATTTTGTAATAATTCCATTCCTATGATGGAATCGAGAAGGTTACTTACTGCCAATTTTAATAGGCAGTCTTTTTTACTGTGACCTATACATTTACCGGACCAAGTCCCTTCGTTGGAAAATCTCAAAATGGCTGCACTTACAATTACTACTTGTAATGGGGACACCCCCCGACGAGTTTCACCTTGTCGTGGTGGGGGGGGCTTAGGTCTATTCTCTCGCTGCTTGCTCAGCTAAGAGATTTAGACAAACTAAGAAAACTAAAGGGAGTAGTAGGGTCATTACGGGTGTGTTTTGGTAAAATCTCCGGCTACTTACGTGGCTGGAGATTTTTAAGGTATTCTCCAGGTTTTGAAGGTCTACTAGGGAGGACTAGGGTTAAATTGTGAAGTCTTTAGTTGTGCTCGGGCTCTTGAGGGATTGACTGTCGGAAGTGTATTGCTACTGAACTACATATCGGACCATGACAGCAAGCGTAAGTCCAAGATTATGGTCGTGGTGGCATACCTGCCCGAGTGTAGCTTGCGTAATTCCCACAATCATAATGGGTGGCGGGGAAGCGTAAGACCATGGTTGTTGCATGGTGGTGTAAGTGGTTAATGCATGGATGATGGTCTTGACTTTTGGGGCTCGTTCACTTGTGGCTGGAGACTTTTTGATGGATCTTGGTTGCTAGGGGGAGTGGTATTGGTGAAGTCTTCGGCTGGGCAAGCAGCTGGATATTTCTAAGGTCCTACTCGAGGGAGCAGTGAAATTAGTAACGTTTCCGGCTACTTTTGTGGTTGGGGATTTCGAAAGTTTTACTGGAAGGGTTGATCTTGGTTGGTAGGGGTAAGATGAGTAAAGTCTCCGGTTGCTTATGTGGCTGGAGATTTTGAAAGTCTTACGTAGGGAGCAGTGAAATTAGTAACGTCCCCGGCTCCTTTTGTGGCTGGGGATTTCGAAAGTTTCACTTGAAGGGTTTTTAAGGTTAATCTTGGTTGGTATTAGTAAAGTCTCCGGCTGCTTATGTGGTTGGAGACTTTGAAGTCTTACGAAGGTTCAATAAGGGTTTCTTATTTGTTCCTATTTATAGTAGCAAATAATAGGGGGATCGTCGTCCTCGTTCTTTAGAACAAAGACTAGGAGCGTCTTTCCTAGCTTGCCGTAAGGTGAGCAAAGACAGGAGCGTCTTTCCTTGTTTGCCGTAAGGTAAAGTAAAGACAGGAGCGTCTTTCCTTGTTTAACGTAAGGTAAACTAAAGACAGGAGCGTCTTTCCCTAATTACCGTAAGGTAAACTAAAGACAGGAGCGTCTTTCCTTGATTACCGTAAGGTAAATTAAAGACAGGAGCGTCTTTCCTTGATAACAGTAAGGAAAACTAAAGACTAGGATGCACATTGAGTCGTAGGTTTCTACCCCGGCTGACTTCTTGGTGTGTATCCTAAGGGTTGGCAGGCCCAGGGTTTTGCAGAAGCCCATCTGGAAGTGACGGGTTCAGTTCTGGTAATTCCGAAGCTGAGTAAGAACTTGGACTATGTCCTTGTTCCGTTCGCCTAGGAAGCTCCATGAAATGACGAAGTGGCGAAGCTCCACCGGAAGCTATATTCTGGTACCATGGGAGATAGTGCCCATTTGAGTCGGAGGTTGAGTTTTATCCTCGGCTCGAACCCTATCTATGAGATAGGCCCCCTAGTGGGAGCATCATGGTGGCTTGGTTTACTCCAAATGCGGAAACACATGGTTTTCAAGATTCTTTTCTTTAATTCAAAAGGTGTTAGATAGACCTCGCCTCCAAAGCAAGAGGTGTGCATATGCTGGAACATATCACAACTTTGCGACCGAGATAGCTTGCTATGTCGGGGTTAATGGTTAGGACTAAATCTGACTCTGTTGGTGGTAGGCCACCCGTGGGGTAGAGCAGTAATAGGCAGGTATCCACGTAAAACCCAAAGACGATCTTGTGATGGGGGCAGATGAAGAATAACCTTCATTACTGCTATAGGACAAATTCTCATTGCTCCAGAAATGCATAAGCAAGTGAGCCTCTTACTAGTGCTACCCTAGTTCTTTGCAACTCGGTTCTTTTGTGCCGCGAAATAGGTAATGATGGATCTTACCATCATGGTGTACATCCACCTAAGTACGACTATATATGGCTTGCACCCACATGGTCTACCTGCATATCATAAGGGCTTTTGTGGCTTTCTTGTTTTCCTGGTTTACTATCTAGTATGATTGCTAGATATTTTATTTCTTTCTCTGTAACTATTTATTCACCAGCTTCGAATAGGTTTCATGCGTGGCAGAAGACTTTTCTTGGGAAATGGTATTATGGTTGCTTTGGAAGGGGTTGATTGATACTCGTAATTATACTGATAGACACCATTCGCTTGTAATATAATTTGTCCTCTAGGATCATATCACAACACAGTTTCTTCAAACTTCCCTAGGGCTGTGATTACGATATCATCAGCGAAACCGATGCAGCGTATACCTGGATAGGTGACATTTTCTAGCAGTTCATCCGCTACAAGACTCCAAAGCAAGGGTGATAGTACCCCATCCCGCGGACAACCTCTTGTTGTGATTATTCTCTGGGTATTAGGTCCTGATATTGCCAGCGCTGACCTAGTAATCAGCATTTCACCGATCTTTCTAGTTACACACTTTCTTACTAGGGCTTTATTTACCGCGACATGGGAGGTATAACTCGTATCAATGGCTCCCTCTATGTCTAGGAAAGCACTCAAAACTGTTTCCTTTGTGTCTAAAACTTTTTTTAAGATATTAGTGAGTTCAAATTTTTGCGTAGTACATTGAGAGGCCTATTTACCAAAACTTCTGATCTTATGAAGTTGTCAACTATTTTTTCCAAGGTTTTCAGTTCAAGCGACCTTAAGCTTATCGGCCTGGAAGACTTTGGATGGGTTGTATCTTTTTTCCCAATTTTGGGAATGAAGATTACCTTAGCTCTTCTTCATAGACTTGGTATTTAACCAAGAGCAATACTACTACGGACTATGCAAATGACACAAGGCATAAGATCTTCTTTACCCTTTTGTAGGAGGGCTGGGAAAATTTCATCTACACCTGGTGATTTTAAAGGTTGAAAAGTGTTTATCGCCGAGTCTATCTTTGTTGTGATTGAACAGATAATTGTAGCTATCAGTCAGTCTTCTCTATTTGGCTTAAGAGGTGTTCTCTCTAGGGATTCTCCTGTTAAAGGTTGACTCCCTGGAAAGTGCGTGTTAAGCTGCAGAAAGGACCCCTGGTCCTCACTTTCTGTAAAGCTTCCATCATTATGCTAAAGTGCTAAGGATGTTTCAGTGTCTTCTCTTTTGTAAGAACTTTGGGTAGGCCTGCCGCAGCAAGGGTTGAAGAAATACTCTCACAGAGGCAATTGAATCTATTGCTCTTGGCTTTCCTTATCTCCTCGTTGTAGTTAGTTAACTCTGTGGAGTAACTATGCCATTCCCTAGTTCATAAGAGAGTTTTCTTTATTTTCCTTAAAACTGTAACCGCATTACTATTTCATTATAAAGAAATACTATTTCTTTTAAGAATTCATAAGCAAATTGAAAAAATTGTAAAACATGTCATGAATTTTATTTATGCATATTTTGATCTCCATTTACTGCTACAATTAAACTAATAAACATGTATAATGTATATAATTTCATAATTTGACTCATTGTTCGAGATGCAAAATATTAACAAAATTGACCACACTTACACAAACGAAACACCTGCCAAGAGCAACTGTTTCACATTCATATAGAAATGAGTAATAGGTGCAATGAGTGTGTAGGAGTTTTTCTTCAATTTATTACCTGTCTTCTTTTTCATTCAAGCAATTAATTAAAAAAAAAAAACGAATAAATATTCGTCAATCATTACCGTAAGTGCACCTACATATCTGCGGACTATCCATTATTTGGCACCCTTTAAGCTCCAACCAGATCTACACCATTAGAAACTTGGCTTACAAAGCATCATGAGTGGCGCAATGCCAATTGCATCCCAAGATGACCAATCTCGACGAAAACTATGATTTGCACCTAATCAAAAGCTATTAACATAAAATTATTCTTGTATTTATATTGAGGGGGCCAGGAATTTTGTGATGCAAGATACAGAGCCGGTGGCGGCGCGGGTAGCGAACGAAAGATAATCGCTCGCCAGTACCTAATAATAATATTGTAATTTTAAATGTTCCTGTTTATAGTCCGCTGAACGTCAGTGCTATTTTCTTTCAAAATAAACAAACACAAAAAAAATATGATTTAGCTAAAATCTAAATCGACCTCTGAAAATCTGTATAGTCTCCCAACGAATGGCGCAAATTGAATCTTCGAGACATTCATTGCAGATTAAATAAATGAAAATAAGTGAATTCAAAACTAATGGAAAACTATTAGAGAACAAAGAAGATGTCTTTCAGATGCTCTGCACTATAAAAATTGCAATAAATCTGCTCCCCTCGGGAGAGGTGACTCAATGAGTTACATTGATGGCAATTAGATATGAAATTTTTTGTGAGAAATCGCAGCGATAATCAAAAATAGATCGTCTGTGAGATGACAATCTTCGTGTGACAGGTGCAACTAAAATTCCAACGAACATTAAAATTCCAAAAAAAAAAAAATGATAATTGCACGACAAATTGAGGGAAATTATGATAGATTCAAGTATCGTAGAAGACTAAGGTCGTATGCTCAATTAAAATGGAAGACAAGTAGAAGTTGATTCATAACTTTATAAGTATTCATAGAACTCCTATGTTGGATCGAAGCAGACGATTGGTGACACACCTTATGTCGGGCGGTCGGTCTACCTAATGACTCAACTAATAATGTAAAGAAATAATTCATAGGATTCACTCTGTACATTAACAGGAATCGATTATATTGACATGTTTTATTGCGACTAATTAATATAGTGACACCTGACTGCCGCCGAGTGCACACGATGCATTTTAAACCGAGTCAATATGAATTGTGTGTCTTGTTTAGTTTGTGTCTAGGCTAGAGCTGACCATAGAAACTGAGTAAAGCGTTCGAAGTGAGTCTCTCATTTCGGTTTCAATTAATTCACAAGACTTTTTGCAACTTTAGAACAATGCACCACGAAACGCTAAAGATCAAGGTGAAGAATTCATTTGAGCGTTAAATTTGATTCAAGAGAATAGTTTTATGCAGATTCTACTTTGGCTTGAGATCTGAGTCAAGTCACATTAATATTTATTTATTATGAAGTGATGTTCCCATTGTGTATTAAACAGAATTTTTAGTCATAGTTATGTCCTTGCTAGAGTAATAAAAGATCTTGACATTCACAAATCCGCTGGTCCGGATAGTATTCCTCCAATTGTTTTGAAGAGGTGTTCTTCAATGCTGGCAAAACCACTACGTAACACTTTCCATCTGTCCTACTCTACACGTGTCTTTCCGAGTGGATGGAAAACAGCATTTTTCCAGATTGTCCTTAAAAAGGCAAATCCTCTTCCTTTTCAAATTATCGTCCAATTGCTTTTACGTCCTTTTTTCCAAGGTCATGGAAATGCTGATCAATTTTCAGCTTAAGAAATATCTTGAGGAACGAAAGCTTCTTAATGACCAGCAGTATGGCTTTCGTAGCAATAGACCCACTGGTGATTTGATGGTACATCTCACCGAATAGTGGCACAAATTTTTACATCGTTTTGGAGAAATTAAGATTATTGCACTTGATATTTCGAAAGCATTTGATAGAATTTGACATCAAGCTCTATTATCAAAAATTCGTGCTTTGCTTATTTACTACTTACTTAGGTCCTCGAACCTATTACGTCCATGTGGTTCCTCTTGCCGGGCATAGGGCCTCCACTACTCCTACGCGCCATCGTGTACGGTTTCTGGAGATGTACCTCAGCTCTCTCCAACTCTTCCCCAGTTGTGCTGATTCCTCTTCGACCGTTCCTCGCCAAGTACTTCTTCGGCCCACTCCTCTGCCTCGCTGCGTGAGAGGGTTCCATTGCATCGCTAGACTCTCAATGCACTCGTGGCCTTTTCGAAGCGTATGTCCAATCCACTGCCATTTACGTTTTCGTATTATAGAGTCGATGGGTTCCTGACCTGTCCTCGCATGAAGTTCATCATTGGAGATACGGTTAGGCCAGAAAATCCGCAAGATGTTTCGCAGACATCTATTTACAAACGTTTGCAGCTTTCTTGTGACAGTGGGTGTTATTTTCCATGTACTGCATCCATAAAGAAGCACGGATTCTACATTGGAGCGGAACAATCGTAGCTTGGTCTTTAGGCTTATAGAGTTGTTTCTCCATATTTTGGACAGCATTCCGAACGCAGCCTGGTTATACAATATCTAGTTCGGTCCCGCCATCAGTAGAGACAATACTCCCAAGGTATTGAAAACTCTACCGTCTCTACTGATTGTCCAGAAATATCTATTTGAGTAGATGAGGAAGTTCCAAGGCTGATCCTTTTAGTTTTTGCCGTATTGATTTTAAGCCCGACACGGTTTCGGCTTCTCTCTCCACTCTTGTTGTCATTTGATGGAGATCCATGATCCTATGAGAGAGTAAGCACACGTCATCTGCGTAGTCTAGATGTTTCAGGTGTGATAGCAGATTCCACTGAATTCCCCCATATAAAGTCGACAAGGCTGCATGCAGCACATCACTTATTACCAACAGAAACAGTATTGGTGACAGTATACAACCTTGTCTAACGCCACTTTCGATTTCAAACTCCTGAAACTTTTAATCCACTTCACGACAGCACCCTCAGCTTATCATATTCGTTTCCACACTCACAATCCTGTTCTTCGGCTGGAGGACTGGAACGGCAGCGTATGCTAAGCTCATTAAATTCCGATATCGACAGCATTATACAATAGGGAATTAAGAACCGTGTGGAATTTAATGCTTCGAAAACACAATGCTGTCTTCTGTCGGCCAAACGAAATATACCACCCTTACCATTATCTATGAATAGCATTTGTATAAAAGAATGATCATATATTAGACGTTGTCGAAAATTCAGCCGCATGTTTAGGTTTTCTCAAAAGATGCAAGAAACTTGTGATAGAATTCAGGAAAGAGCCATAAAACTTGTAGGAGACAGATCAATTACGGAAACTTTTGTTTCTCTTGAACACCGTCCAAATACTTCCTGTCTTTCATCAGTTTACCGCTTTTCCTATCAACAACGCTCATATAAAATGGCAAGTTACATTCATCCCCTCAAACAATTCCACCTTAATACATGTGTATATACTTAGGAATGCTCCTCAGTTTACCCTTGAGCGTAACTTCGAACGTACAGTAGACTCTCGTTAACTTGAACATACGATAACTTGGACATTCCAATAACTTGAACAAATATTTTTTCCCTTTACGCATTCTATACTTTGAACGGACTATTTTTAAGACTCAATACCTTGAATTTTGCCCCTAAGTACTCTATAAGTTGAATAAGTAAAATTTTTCGAACTCTGTAACTTGAACAAAGTTTAATATTGAATTTTTTAAATTTTTGAATTTATGCAAGGTACCTGGGATGTTGGTACAGAATGCAAACGGTTTTTGTAAAGGGGAATCCCAGGAAATTTCTTTAGCATTTCCGTATAAAGGTTTTATTCTTCATAATCGGTGAATTTCTGAATTTCATTTGAACACGTGCGTATTTAGGAATCGAAAAACGTTTCAATTAAAATTATTTATTAATAATATCATTATTTATGTTTTAAAATCATTAAAATGAATCATTATTAAATAAAAACAACAATTTTTTAACTTGATCCAGTAACTTGCACAATCCTATAGCTTGAACACACCTGGTTTCGTCCGTGTTCAAGTTAACGAGCGTCCACTGTACTTTCATTATTATCCTATTGAATTCTCTCCACTTAAGCTAAGCGCTCGTTACAACATTAACATTATATAAGTAAAAATGAAAAATATTTTGCATAACAAAAAATATATGACACAAGAATCAGCTTTTCTGAAGCAGATTTCACTCAAATTAATATTCGAATAATTTCTTTTATTTCATTGTTTAAAAATTTAAGGAAACATCGCCTCGCATAAATGGAAAATAAAAACAATTCAAACTAAACAAAGAATGAGTCATTTCACCTAAACTTTGCTGCATTATATTTTCAACGAAAATTAATATGCAGCAACAGCGCCTCCTTCTAACGAATAGAATAAACTTCAAAGCGCTAAAAATACAAAATTCACAAAAGCTTTCGACAGTTTGGTAAATAAGAAGGCTAACATGCGCCAAGCAAAAGTATGCCATTCATTAATATTTTTTTTACGATTTATTGAATACATTTTTGAGTATGTATTAGCTTTTTAAGATATTTTAAATAATAAAGAATAGACATTAATATATGCGACTTAAGTAAGGGTCATAGGTAGGTCGCATGTGCTCGATTGGAATTATTATAAGCTTTTAGAGGAGTTAATTCAAAGTTTTCCAACGAAATGGAAACCAATTTAAAAGGTGACAACTGATATAAGTGTACAAACTGAAATATAATTTAAAAAAAGTACAAAGAAAAAAAATCGTATGAAACAGTACCCTTAACTTTTAGGCAGAAAAAGTAGAATTTGGACCCAGCCCTCCGGCGTGATAGTTCAACACATTAATTGGCAGCCAATGACCGTTTTAAGTGAACGAAAGTTGAAAAAGTAGTATTTGACGATTATGATTCATCTGGTATCACAATGAACCGACGCCGACGCACGGCAAGACCGCGCACTACCGTCATGAAAAAGTTTAAAAAAAAATACAAATATATAATTGATATACGATTGTTGAATTGGCACGGATAGATTTTGGGGGACTGTTGTCGCCATGTTGTTTTGGTGACATCTGGCATTTTATAATCAAAATGAGTGTTCGTTAGTGCAAACATTGCGCACTTTCCGAATTTCACGTAGACGTGGCAGCCCTTAACAAATGACACTTCAACGTTTGGTGAGGAAATTTGAGATGACTGGTTCTGCAATCAGTAGTATATTAAATACATACGTCAAGGAATTTGACGCATTTTCGGATGAATGGCTGTGTTGCTGACCAAGTCTCTCTTAACCTTTCAGAAAGTCCGCCATCAGCACCAACTACAGAGGTATCATTTGTATTTTGTGATCGCTCAAAAAATTTTGTCAACAATCCAATCGGTCCCTATCAGTGTCGGTTTAGGGGCCCAGCAAATCAACCGTCGACCAAATGTTCACACTCAAACAGATTTCGGAAAAAAAAAGACAGGAGTTTCAAATTGATACACACCATCTCTTTATTGATTTTTAAAGTCGCATATTATAGCGGAGACGAATTATACAGAGCCATGTTGCATCACGGCATCCCTGCCAAGCTCGTCCGCTTATGCAAGATGACGATGAAGAAATCTCACTGCTCCTTCAAAGTCAGTAAGAACACCAGAAATGTAGAGAAAGGTTTGAGGCAAGGCGACGCGTTTTTTTTTTTTTTTTAATGCAAACTCTTTAACAACGTTCTTGAAGCAATTGTACGCAGCTCGCCAGTAAAAACAACAGAGGTACAATTTTTCAAAAGTCCGTTCAAATACTTGTTTATGCAGACGATATTGACATCATTGGGAGAACGAAGTGAGCTGTTACTGGCACGTTTGCAAGTATTGAATTGAAGGCGGCAAAAATGGGTTTGGCTGTTAATGAGGACAAGACAAAGTATATGCTAACATCGAGAAAGGAATCTCAACATCAACGACTCGGGAAAAACTTCACGATGGATAGGTACAACTTCAAGTTCGTCAAGGACTTTGTCTACCTGGGCTCTATACCTTAATTTGATTTTAATATAATAAAATAAAAATTAATTAAAATAACGAAATTTTTATTTATACTTTAAACGTTTTTTTAAATCTACACCTTAATACCAGTGTAGATATCAAACGGAAGAATCACTTACGCCAATCGCTGTTCCTTCAGGCTACGAAAGCATTTGGGTAGTAAAACCATCTCTCAAAGAACCAAGGAGACCTTATATAAAACCCTAATCATCCTAGTCCTGCTGTATAGGCAGAAGCATGGACCCTATCAAAAGCAAAGGAGAATCTGCTTGGGTGGTTTGAAAGGAAGGTTCTTCGGATGATTTTCGGTGCCATATGTATCGATGGAGTAGGGAGGAGAAATAATACAACGAACTTTACGGAGTTCACACCGACACGTCGAACTGGTCAAAAAGCTGAAAATACAGCTCCTGAGATGGCTGAGACACGTGGAGCGTATGGACACCGACCCTCCATCCCGACGAGTTTTCGAATCTACTCCTGATGGTCAGCGCAGCAGAATACCCACCCCACATTAGGTGCAGCACACGAGTGGAGAGCGACCTCAACTAACTTGGAGAGCCTAACTGGAGGCAGCTAGCTAGGGACCAAGCTGGCTTGAGGGACTCGTTGGTTGAGTCCATCTGGGACAGTAAAGCTACATTAACAAGAAAAATTGCCTATTTGGGACGACACTAACCCATACGAGACACCCATAGGTGACACTGTAACTTCAAAAAGTTACCGTTTGGTTTGGATTTTGAACCGGCGGCGTCGGTGATCCGTATTTCTTTTGAAAATGACGTTGGTGAGGTGGCCACCGTCAAAGCGAATAAACCATAAAGGCTGTTCACCTTAAAGTGAACATAACACAGGCCACCGTTCAATTTCTAAGCCAAAAAGTCATTGAAAATCGAACAATTCAGAACCGGTTCACTTTGAACGGGTTTTTCAAATAAAAAAAGGAATTTTATTAATACCTCATACACAACTTGTTTTATCCGATTCCAACATCTACCCGCCCTTATTGAAAAATCCTGTATAAGAAAAGGCGATGTTAATATTTAGACGAAAAAACTTGTCCTTCAAATTTTAAGCCATGGAAGTGTTTTTAAGTTGTTTAGTTAGAAAAGGAGCGCATCGAAACATCCTATTTTCTATGTCTTTGGCGCATAGATCAGGCTAAATTTGACTCTTGGCATTTAATATGTTGGCTTTTAGGACATTGATGATTCGTGACTTATCGGCATAGCCCTGAAACTAAATAAATCGCCACAAGAAGTTTAGGAAGTCATGAGAGAACCATGTTCCAAAATCACTGGTGCAAAATGTCCATTGTTACACGGGCTCTATGGCACGTAGCGCCTTCCTGTCAAGACTACTTTCGTCGGAGTCGATATCATCCAATTCAGGCCAAAGAAAATTGGTTATCATCGAACGATAAGGCTTGCCAGTCATGGTGATGGCCTGGCCAACGTCGTTCTCAACGAATAATGGGCCGATGACGCCGCCAGTCCATAATAACAAGTGACTTGCTCTGGATGCATTTCAATTTGATGGATCGATCTCGTGTGAATTGTGATCGTCCCAAATTCTACAATTTTTGTTGACGAACCCACTCATCCAGAAATGGGCTTCGTCGTGCATATGATTTTTTGGGCGAAGGTCGCGAAATGTTGCTTCGACGAAAGACCCACTTTGATAAGATAATTTATCCATATTGATGAGCACTATAACCTATCATGTTATTTCGCATAACCTAATAATTGATAGATGTGTCTTATTAAATATGTATGGGCGCAATCACCTGTCAAAGTTCGAAAATCCTTTATATATGGAAGTTTTACGACACAAAATTGCCAACAAAAATCACACGCTGAGTTAATCTGAAGATTGTCCGAAAATTTCATCAAAATCTGTTTCGGAGTCCATTTTTATAAATATATATAGATTGAATTTCTAGTCGAGCTGACGGCAAAGATACAACTTGAATATTCATAAAAACTATTGTTAATGTAATGACAAACATTTTATAAAATACATTACTACTCGTTCTTACTTTATTGGGCATCTGGTTGCGAAATTAATCAGTAAACGATTTTTTAAACGCTGACAAATTATCGGTTAACGCAAAAACTCGTTAACAATTAAAAAAGTAAGACTGTTAATTTAAAAATATAAATCTAATTGATTAGTTAAGGCAAATTGGTGTACAATTTTAACAATTTTTAGTCGGATAAAATAAGAAATTGGATGTGTTATTTTACCATCACCATTCAAGAAGTTTATTAAGTTTTAAAATGTTAACCCATTTACTTAGTAAAATTAAATGAATTTGCTTCATTGTTTTAAATAAGATGTTTATTCAATTTAAGCCTTATCCATAACATAACCATAAGCTAAATTTAACCAAAAAGGTTGTTTAATATTAAATAAGAAATGTGCTAAAGAAATGTTAGCATAGTTAGTTATTTTATTTAAACAAGTTACTCGTTTAAAGTAAGCAATATTGGATATCGCGAATTATAGCCTAGTGTTTGGGTTAAAAAATAAATTTTTTTATTAAACTAGTATTCTTAGTTTGTTTTTTTAAACATTTTCATTTTTTCGAGTTAACTAAATTACTTTTATGAAAACACACAACGTACATAGTTTTTAACCGAGACTACATTGTTATTTTTACACATTTTTTTAACCCTCCAAAAAATGGTCTCGGTTAGAAACTACTTTCTGCGTATAGTGCGACATTAATTAAACTATCATCAAAGTTAAATTCACTTTCAGTAAGAATCATGTTTATCTTTTGAAAGTTGGTTTTACGGAAGTTTCAATAATGTTCGGGAATAGTAGGACTATAGAAGGGTTAAAAGGGTCAAAAGTAGAAAGAATTGATCTCTTATGATCACAATAAAGTTACCAGGGTGGAATGTAAAGATTAGGTCAAGTTGTCTATGGAGATTCTTTTTGAAACAGACTAGAACCGATTTTCCGATTTGGCATTGGTTAGATAGTAATCATGTGCTCGGTGGAAAACTATTCGATGTATGGCCGATTAAAATCACCTTACATCCTTAGGGTTAGTTACGTCAAAATAAATTCAGTAAACCGACTAAGTTTATAAAAGCAAAAAAGATTTCATTTTTTCATCAAGAAAAGAAGGATTTTAGAAAAAACTAAACATCACAACAAAGGTTTGACAATGCGATTATCACCCAACCTTTTATCTACATCTTACAGAGCTAAAAATAAACGGCACACTGTTGACCTTTTAATTCAATTAAACGAAAGCAAAGAAGACATTTCCTTTTTGTTAATCACTCTTAATAGAAAAAAAAAAGACATTCCACAGAAATTAAAAGCTCCCAACTAAGTATCTACCCAAAATTAGTTATCTCAAAAAAATAAACCCCTAAACTCAAAGAAACAACAATCCTTTTTAAAGCACTCTTGACATGGCCCCTCAGGAAACCCAAAATAACTGTCTGTTTAAAAACCAAAAGCGAATGTCAAATAAAAGGGTTTAAAAATAAACACTTCCATTATGTCCGTGATTTACAAGGACCTCCTGTTCATTTAAAGCTTAACAAGGATACAATATATTGTGTAAGGATGATTTCAATGCGCATAAATCCTTATTACAATTTGGCCAAAATTAAAAAAGCAAACTGCCGACCAGTGCCTAGGGAAACATCAAAAAACCAGACTGATGTATCCTTTTTGTCTTTGTTGTCATCTATTAAAAAGAGAAAACAAAAAATACCAAGGACACACGCATAGAGCCAATTTATCGACCGCACCATATTGCCATCGTCGCCGTAGCCGTAGCCGTAACCGTAGCCGAAGCCGTCGACTCGCAGTTCCTTTGACCATTTTAAATCAGAGTAGGTATTCGCTGGGCTCCCGTTTTCACATGTAGGACACACACGAGTAATTGGCCAAAGGCAAAGTCAATTAGCCACTTTTGTTAACGGAAAAAATAACTATATAAAATGCAATAAACTCGAAGCGCGGAAGCCATAAAAAGGCTTCAGTGTAGATGAGGGCGACATGCGAAATACATATTGCGCGGCATACGAGTATAACGGTATACAAAGTGAAGGCAAAGTGTTCAATTTATTTGCCATTGTCCTTCAGCAGGGGTAAAGCAAAGATTTTTACTTTTTGTAGTGACATACAATTTTGCTGGCGGAAATTATTTGAGCAAAAGTCAATGCGATGTGTGTTGAGTGTTGAAGTGCGGCTGGAGCACAACGCCATCGGTGCATTCATGATGAACGATAAAATAAGTGCCTTGTTTGTGAAACAAACAATGCTTATTGATACATCTTGTAGACATGAGACCAATTCATTGGCATTGGTGTGACATTAATTGTTTTTAAATTTATGCTTCAAATTGGCGAAGTTAATTGGTTTTCATTAAATATCAATTTTATCACCACAATGATCATAGAGAACATTATCATATGATATGTTGATATGATATGAGATATGTTGCTCTGATGAAAGCATCGCTTCCCATCGATCAGCGAAATCAAGCATCGTTGCGCGCGGTTAGTACTTGGATGGGGGACCGTTCAAATACCAACCGTGAGCTGTTGAGATGTGTTTTCTGTTGTTCTTTCTTTCTGTCTGTCTCTCTCTGTTGTATTGTATAAGCCGATGGTCTGAGTTACCAGTGCTTTCAGTGTCTCTACTTCGTAGATTTATCTACGGAGTAGTGGAATATGTAATGTAATGTAATACTGTACGAAAAGAAGCAATATTGCACTGATATACAAGATGATAATTTATGGAGCGCTTAAGGCCATACGATCGTCAACTTAAGCAATATACGATGTAGCTGCGAATTCTGGGGAGAAATGCATCTTTTCCTAAATAAAGCTTCTGGAGAAGACAGAATTAGTTACAATTTCCTGATAAATTCCACGGATGATTTCTTAAATTATCTAGCAGATGCCTATTCGAATATTCAAAACTATTACTTTCACAATAATTAAGAAAGAAGATTTAAATCAGCCAAAAGTTATTATAGAGGTATTGCTTTCATGCATTGCGAAAACGATGACGGGAATCCTAAATGAGAGACTTTACGCTTGGGTGGAGAAAAACTATACCCTGACAGACTATCAATCTGGTTTCAGGAAAAATTACTCTACTATTGATAATATTTTTAACTTGGCATAATTAGTGCATATAAAACTTGGCGAGAAAAAAAAATGTATCGTTTTTCGTGGATCTTAAGGCTACATTCGACAAAATTTCACGGAGCTTGCTTATTTATAAATTAAATTCTATAGGTGTCTCAACGAAATTCGTCAACTTGATTCAAGCCATCAATATGCCAACGCTTTTTCGGCTGTGTGGACTGGGAAAGAAATACCGGAGTATTTTAAAACATTTAATGGAGTCCAACAAGGGTGTCTCCTTTCTCCCCTACTGTTTGCACTATATATAAACGATCTACATGAATGCTTAGGAGGAGGTCTTCAAATTGAGAATATTAATGTGAGACTGCTCTTGTATGCAGACGATATGGTCATCATAGCAGATGACATCCGAATTATGCAAATTATGATAGATCGCCTAGAAGAGTACTGCAACAATTGGTGTTTAGAAGTTAACAAGTCACAGTAAGAAATTATGGAAGTAGACTATCTCACCAGAAAAAGTGGTTTTTCAAATGAGAAGAGAAATATAAATTACTTCCAGATTCCAGTTATGTATACTTGGGTGTTCTTCTTACTCCAAAGATGTCATTCAGCAAGCACGAGGAGGTCAGAGACAACTCAGCAAAAAACAACATCAACGACACTTGGCAAAACTTTTTGGCAAGGAAGAATATCGGTCTTAGTGTTAAATTAGAAACTTTTTCAAGCGATATTTAGAGCTATTCAAACATATGACGCGCAAGTTTGGGGGTTTCTGATATTCGAAGAAGTAGATACCCAAGCTGCTACGATATTTCATAAAACGGATATTAAACTACAAACTACTTCCATAATTTTCTTTATGGAAGAGACTTTTATATAGTGACGGATCACAAGCCTTTGTTTGGGTTATTTAATCCAGAATCCAACTACAATTATACTTTCGCCGAGGATGCTTCGATTGAGTGTGTTTTTAAATGAGTATAATTTCAAGATAGTGCACAGGCCAGGTGATCAAAACTGCATAGCTGATGCCCTAAACCGACTGTCCATAACTTCAGCGTTTGCAGACGAGTTTCAAATTAATATGTTGGAGGAGTGTGATGCAAACATCATTCAATCAAGTGATATAGCGAAGATGACTACAAGGGACACAATTCTACAGCGTGTGTTTTCTTGGTCCTTAAAAGGGTAGCCTGCTGTACTAACGGAGGAGGAGTTCAGACCGTTTCATCAGTGTCGTCATGAAATATCGGTAAACAAAGACTGTTTGCTTTTTGGTGACCGAATTATAATTTCAGAAACCGCCCGGAAAGATATGCTGAAAATTTTACATGCTGGTCATCCAGAAGTAGTGAGAATGAAAAGTCTTGCTCGAAGCTACATATGGTGGCCGGAGATGAATGCAGACATTGAGTTTACAGTCAAAAGGTGCATCACTTGCCAACAATCTCGCCCAGAGAAGTCTTAGTCTCCTATCCATCCTTGGGAAGAAACTTCTAAGCCATGGTCACGGCTACATGTAGACTTCGCAGGACCTTTTCAAGGTAAGATGTTTTTTATTCTGGTAGATTCTTATTCGAAGTGTTTGGAAGCACTAGTTGCGCAATCAACAGTCTTCGATATATATTCGCAACCCATGGATTACCAGATTCAATTGTATCTTACAATGGTACAGCCTTCAAGGCTGCTTTTAGTCAGTTTTGTAAAAGCAATTTAATTTCACATACACTATCTGCTCCGTTTCATCTTTCAACCAATGGACAGGCAGAAAGGATGGTACTCACCACGAAGGATCATCTCAAACGTTATAACACTGGATGTGTCAAGCTTCGCCTGGCAAGATTCCTGCTACTCAACCATACGACACCATCAACAGTTACCTGTAAGTCTCCAGCAGAAGTTTTGTTCAAGCGCCGACCAATGACTTACTTTGACAAGATCCACTCTGATAACCAATCACTTCGTTCAACAAAAAGAGATCACGTTAAAGGTAATGGTCTTCAACTACAAACTAATGAACCTGTTTGGATACGAAACTATTCAAGGGGACCTATCTGGACTCCAGCCAATATAAATAAGCAAACGGGGTCCAGTATCTTACTTGGTATCAACTGAAGATGGAAATACTGTTCGCCGGCATTCAGACCAACTTCGACATAGGAGCCCAGAACCGGATCCAATACTAGGTCAATGTTAATTGAATCGCAACCTCATTCAAAACAACCGAAACTAATCAAGCCTTACCTTACACCTAGACGTTCCAAAAGACTTCGGAAATTGGAAGTTCAACTAACTAAAAACGTGTTTTAATTCTAAGGTTTCTATAAATCACTTCACACACCAAACTATGCGCTGTCACTTGAAACTGGTGTCGAAGAAGCACATTTTTATGCTTTAATGAAAGCAGACTACCACATCGACTCTCAAAAATTCTTTTACGGAAAAATCAATTTTGGGTAAAAGAGCTAAATGATATAGGATCTTAATTCGGAGTCCACAGTTTAGGTCACATCAAGGAAATAAAAGAAGAGCAAGCAGCTCACGCATCTACAAGTTCTTAAACTATATAAGAAGGCTAAACTATATTCCGAAAGGATTTGATGTTTTTAAAATACGCTGGATCTTCAAAGCGAATTGTAATATAATCTTACTAAACGGAAGCAGATATAGCGGCAGTGAATCGTTTTTATGTAACCTTTGCAAAATGAGGGAAGAAGAAAATATTCAACACTTTTTGAGCAGATGCCCAGTACTGCGAGAATTTAGAATCAGATACTTCGGAAAAACTGCAATTGAGATCATATGTTTGCTTAATGGTGAAGATGATTTAGATTGGGAGAAATTGGTCAAGTATATACATAACTGTGTCCATAACCTACAGAAAATTGCTGGTCGAAGAGTACAATTGAACAAATAAAATAATGTTTCAATTTTAATTATTTTTCAAATTTTTAAATGCAGTTTAGATTGTAGCATGTAAATACTTTTGTCATATCTTTTTTAAAATTTTTGGTTCATATAATGTATAAAATTTATTTACAAACAGTAAACTATTAAGCTATCCGACAGTCGACTCTTAAAGTCATTGTCGTAGGTTTGAAATTTTAACAATATTTAAAAACAAGGCAAATGACAATCTATATGTACATATATATTAAAGATTTGAGTTAAAATAAAAACAATTTACTACTATAACTACTACTACGTCCTTCCCTGTTGGAGATCGGATTTCATATACATATATCAACCACTCTTGTAGAAGACTCTTAAAGTCATTGTCGTAGGTTTGAAATTTTAACAATATTTAAAAACAAGGCAAATGACAATCTATATGTACATATATATTAAAGATTTGAGTTAAAATAAAAACAATTTACTACTATAACTACTACTACGTCCTTCCCTGTTGGAGATCGGATTTCATATACATATATCAACCACTCTTGTAGAAGACTTATTGAAACTTGACAAAAAAAGGGCAAAAAACGGAACAAGCCCACTCGAAAACAAATGTATGGTGTGATAGCGGAGTATAAATACCTTCAACTCTGAAATATTTTTGTAGTATAATAGCGGCAGGTTTGAAACGTCTAGAATTGAATGACACTCAAATCGGTTGCAGGCAAATATGAGGATGTGTTCAGTGATATTTGTCCATTTTATGTTCTATTTTCACTAGAACTAAAATTTTTGACTTATTATGTATAGATTGTCAGTCCCATGTGATTTCTATACAAACGCTCCGATGAATATGGTTAAACTTTTCACAACCGACATTAGTGCTATTGGTGCAAAGTGATAAAAACAAATGACAATTCAGAGGCCACCTCTTGACAGTTGGCCTGAATTAGGATTTTTCGCCATAGAAACTATTGGCATCTATTATTATCACTTTTTTCTCTTTTAAACAAATTTGTTCAACTGTGCTCGTGATTTATATCAATAATAAAATATAAAAGATCAATAAACGAAGAAAGACATCAGCCACTTTTGAAACGTCTGAAAAAAAAATGAAAAAAACCTAGTTTCGTTGCACATTAAGTGACTTAAATGGGCGAAGAGGAACCAGATTCTTCAACAACAAAATATTTCAACTTGTCAAATAAAAATAATTGAAACAGAAACAAATATTCAGTGCACAGCAGCTCATATATTCAGAACTGGGTCCTTGTGAATTACGACTTTAAAGGACTATTTACATGAGAGAGACCAACGACCGACGAATGAACGAACATTCGCCCATTTTGACATTTCCTTCACATACATTTTTTTTTATTAGTCGCGAATGGCGTTTACTTAGACAACTTAGAATGATTTTGAGGTTAGTCGCGCACAAACAATTCATTCGTTGCAGTGTGGATGGTATGTGGAACGCCAATAGTGTTTGACAGTTCGTAGCAATCATATTGCAATTCGCGACGACCAATTTATTTTCTAAAAATTTCTCTCATTTTAGCAATTACAACGCAAATTTTAATATATTAACATTATATTAAACTAGATTTCTACCCTTTTATAAAGTTTTTGAGAAGAATTTAGGCTTATACATATATGTTTTAAGTCCCATTTGTTTTTTTATTCGTTGTCGCTCTCATGTGAATAGTCCTTAAGTAAGGCTCAATCGCGAATACGCGGTAAGCTCCCGCTCCTGAAAAATGCTTATGCGAACAAAGTATTTACCACTTAAAATGAAAAAATTATCACTGGACAGATAATCTGGTCAAACTCTATTCTGTATAAATAAAGTATGAAAATAAAACCTATTTGTTTTTTTTTTTATTTAATAATAAAATTAAAAAATTCCCGTTGAATACCGTTTACAAACTTAAGTGTCAATAATTGATAAATCAAGTACCAAAACCAAAAGTTAGACTATGTTTTCCGCCATTGCACAAATAGCGCTAGTTGCCGTATAGTTACAACCAGAGTGAAGTTGGCTCCGAGAAGTCAATATCTTAGTCAATGGCCATAATGAAATATTTATCTACAATTACAAGGCCAAAGTAAAAAGTCAATGCGTTGACAACTTGACGTTTCTAAGAAATTATCAATACAATGTTGTGTCATTCGATACTCTTATCTGACAGATAAGTAACGAACTATAAAAATGGCGTACAAATACAGTTATAAGGACGAACTGACATCAGAAACCAAAAGAATTAAAAATGCATCTTAATTTTGTTTCAGATGCGAAGCCAGAAATGTTAACATTTAACACAGATTAAACGTCAACATTTCTGGCTTCGCATCTGAAACAAAATTAAGATGCATTTTTTATTCTTTTGGTTTCTGATGTCAGTTCGTCCTTATAACTGTATTTGTACGCCATTTTTATAGTTCGTTACTTATCTGTCAGATAAGAGTATCGAATGATTTCTGCGATGTTAATAATATTGAAAGCTAACAAAAAATGACATTTTAAAACATTTGTCTGCATTGCGGTGACATTTGGAATGAAATCCATAAAAAAAACTAACGATTACGATGTCCCCATTCCATTAATTGTCAAAATAATTGCTCTCCCATACAAATAACCGAAATGTCATACACGACAAAAACATTTAGACGACTGCCAAGTTGTCAAAATTGTTTCAATTTAATTTAGACTTCATCGTGTAAATAATTTTAAATCTGCCATTATTTTCTTCATAAGAAGATGTTTTATTGTTGACTACACTAGCGTCGTTTTAATATAAGGTAAATTCAAATATTCTCCAAGGTTACTTCAGTTGGTTTTTGCATACGAATTTTGACAGCAAATTGTCACAATTTGAGAGAAATTTCAAGTTACTAAACACTCGCAATATTGTTTTGCCAACATATTGCAATGTATGATCTTTATGATTTTTCATTATACCAAGCCGTTTTTATAAGCATGCCACAAAGATTATATTAATTATTTTTTCAGTAGTGTGACAGAAATTTTGTCAGAATAAATCATATCTTTTTGTTTAAAGTGAATCAATTTTTTTTTTAATTTTCAAAAACGAATTTATAGCTAAAAAGAAGTTTTCACCTATGTACATACATATAACCGTGAATTTCAACTCTCTTTCAACTTGACATAAAATAACGCATACTTTTCCAACACATCCTTAAGCATATTGAAAAGTCAATTGAGCATTTGTAGGTATTTTCGTTTACTTTATTTAATCAATGACAGAAAAGAAAGTCAGAAATGTCCATTTTAATTTATATTTTATTTCTTTTCTGAGTAAGCTGATTTTTATATATATTATTTATACAGACATGTACATACATACATACATACTTTCAAATTTTTAATAAAACTGCGTATAAATTTCATAAAGCAATTTATTCTGACATGTATTATTTAAAGTGGGCTTAAAATACCATTGAAATATCCCTTATGTACAAAGTTTCACACTTTGAGTTCCCATAAATTGTATGGGGATAAGACCACAACGCTTGCCATTCAAAAGTTTAAATTTATGAGTTTGACAAAACTAACTATTGGGAAGAAATTGAAAAAGCAGAAAGATTTTTTGTATAATAGAATGCGGTATCAGCAAAATACGTTACTGAAAATAGTCATTAAGACGAACCCCTAGAAGAATTGACCTTAAGTGCGAGACGTACATTTCGAGGGTTAAACGCTGACTTGGACCATTTCTTATTTGATGATAAATTAGTAGTTCGTAAACCTATAGGTGCCAAAGCTAACAGAGAGAACATCTGGGAAAAGCTCTCCACAATGCATTCACCTTCCACAGACGACGCCAACACTCAGTGATCCCAGTATCTCGATATCATCAAGGAGGCAGTAGCCGATACCACCGAAGACTATACCAACCACCCAGGGAAATAACCCGTGATATGATGATGAACGCGTTCAACTGAAATGAGTGACAGAACTACACATGCGAATATACTGCAGCATAAAAAAAAAAAAACAAGATCAAGACCAGAGTATCGAGTAAAAAGAACAGAGAAAAGAAGATCGAAGATTTTGTGTAGAAATAAGAGAGTCTACGTAGCTTTGCAGCTAAAGAAGTCGTATCATGCGGTAACTAGGCTATATAAAAGCTAAAGTTTGCTATAAATATCCTTAACTGGGTTAAGATGTATATAATACCAGTTCCACTGTTTTGTTGAAGACCCTCGAAAAGAGATTAACGTTTTTCTTTTCATTTCTCGTAGACCCATCGCCCTTCTGTAAAACTTAAGCTACGCATACGCCCAGTTCATGTCACAGAAATATCTTGCAGATCTGCACAGGGCTACACTGCGACAGAATAGTTAGGCAACACCTCAGCAATAAGAGATTCTTATAATAAGCCAAATTCTACAACTCGACAGATACCTAATCCAATGCAGGAGAAGCTGCCTGTAGAATTAGACCAACATCTGGAATCCTTTGATAGAAAGGGGGCTAAGACAGCAAAGACATCCTGACCTTGATGTAATGGAACTACTAGATGAAGATCCCTAACTATCAAACAAAATGAACATAGCCCTACCAAACCAGCACCTTGACAATTGGATTTAAACATTGCAGTACATCCGATATTACAAAAACTAAGAAAATTGTATTTTATGATCCAAGTTAGTTCAATGAATCTCAGAGAAATGTACCAGTCCAATCATTCCTCAAACTATTCAAACCTTCAATAAAAGTTTTTTGTCATAATCTTAAAAAAAAATTGTATCTGAGATGCTCAAGATAGAAAAATAAAAACATATCTATGAGATTCAATGACCTCTTACCAACAAGGGAATTGCAGTTTTCGCTACAGACAAGACACAAACAAAACCCTTAAGGGCAATATGCCAACAATATTTCAGCATCCTTAATGTCTTTTTGAGTATCCTGCCGAAATGTGTACTTAAAAGTACTTTTCTCTTCAAACACACACACACAAAACTGTTGACACCAAATTCCATTTCAGATTTGAATGCGCTACTAACAATAAGACACACTATTTCCGTTTTGTAAAATGTAAAATAAAACAATGTTAAAAAAGTGCAAAAGTAAAAAAAGTAAATTCACTTACCTCCATTCGTGCGATACAAATCCAGTACAGTCTGCTTTGCAGTCCTCACAACGAGTGCCTTCGTCAACTTCTCTAATTATTACGCCCTGTAATAGAACAAAAGAAAAAGCAAAAAATGAAACGATTAGATTAAGAATCTTAAGCCGTTTTTAAGTGTCCCCACCCATCGCCCTCATTTAATCTTTTCAATCTGACGTAATCTAATAAAGTGGTCAGCGTCAAATTAGTGTTGGATAAAAGCCAATTAGCCTAAGAGTTTGAATTTTTTTTTTCTTCTTCTTGTTGTTGCTTTGTTTCTTTTTGAAAAATGCCAACATCACTTTTAGCAGAAGACTAATTATGGTTTTTGTTTAACTTTTAACTTAACTAATAGGTAAGGTACTCTCTGGATAAACTTCCACTGAAAACTGTTAAATAAAATAGAAAAGGTTAAATTTGACGTCAAACAAATGCGAGTATTGTTATAAGGACCTTTAACATGCAACTTGTTAGACCTTTGACACCGAATCATAACCTCAAATTTCGTTCAGGCCACACAAACTCGTAAACCACATTTTCTGTGACATTTCAATAGGATCTCATTGAGAACACTCTGTGAACACACCTTTCAATGTTTCTCTCTCTTTTTTTATAAATACATATGTACAATAAAGGGATTTGGAAATCTTTTAAAAATATTAAACAGGGCTTGAGTCTTGGGAAAATAAGGAATACAGGGAAGAATAGAAGACATTAATTTCAAAATGAGTGACTAAAACAGAGCCATTCAAAGCAACCAGCATTCGTGTAGTCCGGCTAAAGAAAGAATCTCCTGAAAAACAAACTGAAATCATTCTCTGAAAAGCGAGTATTACGAACATTACTTATAAAAATATCGATAAAATAATGAGAGAAAGGAAACATTTCGGCGGTGTAAAAGTGTTCTATTACCTTTTTTTTTTAAAGCCCTATTTATTAGTCAGGATCACCTTAATTATCGATTTAATCGAATGTTTCAATTCAGTCAAGTTCTTTGGTTTAGTTTTGAACACCGCTTTCTTGATATAAAAATCTGGTGCAGTCAGATCAGATCACCTTGGCAATCACCAAAAATGACAGTTTCTGGATATAAATTTGTTTCGGAATTTTCATTGCAGCTCCGCTATAACCGATCTGGCTATGTGTTTGTTTGAATCAGTTTCTCCATCTTTCGGGAACCAAATCCTACAGAAAAGGATACGTCTTCGACGCAGTTATGGGTAAAAAGAAACTTCTTCAACATCTTTAAATAAGAACCTCCCGTGACAGTTACTGTTACACCATTTTCTCCAAGGAAGTATAGCCCGACAATGCACCTTGATGAAACTGCACACTACACAGTTACTAGCTCTGGGAGCAGTTCTGGCCCATTGAGCATTTCTGGATTAGAATGAATGCTTGCTTGTTTACATTGCCGTTTAGATCGAAATGAACCCCATCAGACATAATAATCAAGTTGATGTCTTCTTCAGATGTTGGCAAAAATCTCGACGGCAGCCAAATCCAGAGGGTTTAACTTCCTCGTATAACCCGAATTTTTCAGTTTTAATTAACTTCCAAATCAACTATTTACTTCCACAAGTTAACCAGCGACCGCACCCATGAATGGTTAAAAGCTGACTGACTCAATTATCCTTCCGCTTCTAACCACACGATCGCTGACCACTCTCTCTCCATTTCGAGAGTGTAGTTTTTTTCTTTTTGTGCAGTGCCAGTGGTGACTGAAGGAAGGGATCATTTTCAACCCTTGGGCAATGTCACTCAACACGCGATCGTGTCCTGAACCCGAACATAGAGATCTCGATGGTACGGACTGCTTGCGATACTTCCAGATTCGGCAAACATGTTTACCAACCGCTAATGTTCCACCTACTCTGATAAGTGCCTCCGAACATCCGCCTACATACTCGTTTTGAATGGAAATGACGGACTGCAAAGTATGGAACCCGTTATCCCATGTATCAATTTTGATCAATCTAAATAGAAACCCACAAAATAAAATATCAAATAAGCCTATTTATCACATATAAAAAAGTTATTACGTTTTGTTTTTGTAGCACGATTCGTGTGACACCCCGTATGAGTAAACTGTTATACTGAAGAAAACATGAGTATTAATGTGCATTTTGTTTTTGTTTCAAAGAGATAGACAAATTTAAAAACAACAGCTCTTATAGAATTAATGAGTTTGTTAGACAGTAAGGTTTCAGGGCTTTCTAATTATTCACGACGTCTTTGATCATGGGTTATACAATAGGCCGTTTACGAAAACATCATTTGTGTCAAAAATGCAATTGCAAGATGCTCTTCAGCGCAAACTGCAAAAGTCAACTGTTCGATAATGCAGTTTGCTTAAGTGATATGCTTGATACCATCATTAGCGGCGATCATCTGACGATCAAATTGACGTTAATTTTCGAAAACGGCCATAAAGTAGTTACACGGCAAAGCTATTAAGGATCACCAAAATTCTTAACTGTTTTGGGACAGTTTGTACAAGTAAATCTTGACCTTGTGTAATCTTTTTTCAACAAACTTTTTATCAATATTTCTTACATAGTTCCTTAACCGTTGTAGTCGATGGCTTTTGCTACTACAATTAGTAATAGGTCATAGAGTTCACGGTTGTATCTTGTCCTCTAATCGCCCTCCTCGCACATAGGACCAATTATCCGTCGAACATTTTTTCTTTCGAAAGAAACCAGAGTCAATTCTCCCTTTTTGCTTATAGTGGAACAATTAGCGCCGTAAAGCGGTACTGGAGCTCTACGCACCATCACATGATAGCGTATCTTTTTGCCGGAACACTGTACATGTACTTGCTACAAATTGTAGTACGGGTATTGCGACACTAGGGCCCCTGACAATAAATGCTATTATATGTATGAAGCTTTGAGGTCGATAAAAAGATGATGAGTCTCGATTGAAAATCCGAATTTGGTCTATAGGATATCTACGTGACAGGAAGCTTGTGATACGCTCTTTGCTTTCCAGCCGAGGTTTTTCTCAACGGTCTTACCAGGATCGTTCTGCAGACCAGTCTTTAAAACATTATTGCAAAAACTTTATTTAAAACAACTTTTAAGCTTCAAACAAATTATACTTCAAATCGCGAACGACTTCCAGACTTAATAGCCGATATACGTTTGGTTCGGTAATCTGGATTTTTGAATCAATGATCTTGAGTCTGATATTCTGGTAACCTGGATTCTGGTATTCTGGTTATCTTGATTCTGGTCGCCTGGACTCTGGTACCTCTAACTAGTACAACGCCCCTGATGATACTTATCAACAGGCAGTCGACACAGCAGGCTTTCGTTCTGGTAGATCAGCAGATACAACGCCCTTTGTGGCACTATTCAGCAGGTACTAGGCCCCTGGTGGCACCCAAAACATCAGGACCTTGATGGCAATTCGGACGTTTGTATCTGATAGTCCAGTTATCGGGCAATATTCCTTTCACCAATTCTTGTTTGATGATCTTATATGTACCCTTAAAACCATCACCTTCATATTTGAAGAGCTTTCCATGTAACCCATCAGATCCTGAGGCATTCTTCTTAAGCTTTTATACACTTATGCACGATTTCACGAAGGACTTTTAAACATTTAACAGGCTTCTAAACCTTAAAAAGGGATGTTTTGGTTTCACTAAGAGCTTTTAAATTAAACAAGCTTTTAAACAACCTTATAAACTAAATGCCCATTTTTGGCTCAATAAATTTTAAAAGTAGTGTCATTGAAATGTCATCACATGTAGATAACAACAATTGGATATAGCAGCTGAAATTATTGTTTTGTAATATTTTAGTTTTCAATTTTTTAAGAAGCAAATACTAATATTTAAATTATCTGTTTTTTATTTAGAATAAAATATAAAGTAAATCTTCATCCAACTATAAAGTGCAACACATAGTTATTCGTCGAGCAAGAGTATTCCTGGGTTCACAGGAATCGATTCTCCGACTATGACTACAAAGTGAAGTTCCGATTTTCCAAAAGCATCTGTGGGTCAGTTGCTGAATTTGTTTGGTTGTCATTTGGAGCCGATCAAAACCCATCAGTACAATAAATAAAGAATCTTTCTAAATATATTTGTTTTTGCATTTCGTTTTTTTTTTTTTTTGTTGCATTTCTTGACATTTGTTTCAACACATAACGCTTTCTCATTTTGCTTTCACATTTCGCTTGTTAGAAAGAAAGAACCAATTTCTTTTTTACAGGGATGTGAAGAGAACTGAATTTTAACAAAAAATTCCCTAAAATGTCCCTTTTATAGATTGGTGAAACTCGAAAGATTTAAGAGTCTGATAAAATTTAAGAGGATTTTTAATAAAAGTGCTTTTATTGTTTGTTTATGAAACTCTAACATAACTCTACTCTACTTCTTTACTGGTTGGTGGAACTGGTTCTGTTCTGAAACAACTTGATGCCTATTCAGCAGTTGTTGTGCTTCATGAACGCTCATATTTCTATCCAAAGTATTTTTTTTTTTTTTTCAATATGGTTGAGAATATTTCCCACTGTATCAAGTAGCAACAGGAATATGGTTCAAATATGGCACAACAACACTTTTGAAGTGTAAGCGTTCGTTCCTCCATTATCGTTAAACAAACTTGAATGTTTTCCCACAAAACCCGTTCGGACCATTTGCAATTAGAACTCCAAAAGTGTTGCCTCAAATTGATGGGGCACAATCTTCAATAAACATGTCAATCTGCCAACGCCAGCTGGGTACTTAATTTAGAAAAAAAGCTTAAATTTATAAATGATTATAATAGAACCTAATTCTTTGTTAAATATTAGATAAAGTCTTATTTGTTTGTCTCGTACATTGTAGCAATCATCCCATGAATTCCAACTTCATCCACAATCTGTGCGAAGAAGAAGGTTTTCAGTTTGCCAAAAAAGCCATACCAAATCAAATTGAATCGTCTGAATTTCTGAAATGTTTCCCTCCCACAAGGAAACTTAACTAATCTAAACTCTTTTCCTCCCACGCAATTCTTAGTGGTCCCAAAAAACTTTATATACTCTTATTGCCAAAGAACAAGAAGGCACTCCGACGGACCGGACGCCTTAAACGAAACGTCTAATCAATTCGATTCTGGAGTGGCTTTTCTTTATACCAATTATCCAACCGAATGAAAATTCATTTTAAAAAATAACATTGGAGCCAGAATGGGAAATGCATTTTTTTAAGGATTATATATTTAATGCACAGTACAAAACAGTAGGTTTTGGAATTTTGTGCCAACAAAATGTTTTTCTTGTTTAACCAAATGCCGCCGAATGGTTATCCGCTTTATTATATTTGTATTTATTTATTTTTTTTTAAATTTGAAAAGAAAAACATGAAATGAAAATTTATTTTTCCTATGTGTTGTCTTCTTTTTTTTTTTGTTTTGTATATTTTAATATCATGAGGATGCAAATTGAATCACGTGTACGAGTATTGTCCTTTTTGTTTGTTGTCTGTATGCCTGGCAAAACTTTTCCGTTTGGCTATTGAAAATGACAGCACGTATCCTTGAAGTTGTCAGGGCAAACAAAACAAAATCGTATTCGGACGGGGGTATGGGGAAAATTAATTTCAATTAATTATCATTTCTGCGGAATGAAATTTGTTCAAAATTTTAGTTTTGACTTTTTTTTAACTTGACAAACTTTTTTTTTATAAAAATCGTATTAAAGTCGAAACACTAGTACATTTTGAATGGGTAAAATTTTCTCTATTCACATCCAAATTCATTGAGGCAAAAAGTCTGACATATTTTCAACCGAAAACTTTGGAAAAGGTAATTGATAACTATAAGTCCCGCCAATATTCTCAAACAGTCCTTAAACCAAAAATAGACTTTTGAAAATTGTGAAATAGACCCATTTCGAAGTTTAAACATTTTGAAAAAAATGTTGTCCATAATTGAGGTGTCAGTGCGCAGATATTACCAAAATACATATTTCAAGATCTTAACTTTTTGGTGATTTTACGAAAATCGCTGTTGTTCTTAATTTATTTTTGTGCAACAATTTTATAAACATTCAAAACAATAATGTATTTTCTTGTTTCTTTGAAACTGAGAAATTGTTAAAAGCAAGGAAATATTTGGTTAATATTGTTCAATCTAACATTATTAAAAAATGGCTGTAAAAACGAACTTCAAATTATTTTACAATACTTTTCATATATTGATTTCTGAAGTTTGAACGTCAGCTCTTTCGTTTGGATTTTTATTATAAAAATGCGTTCTGTGTTAAGAAAGTTCATCGCGCGCTTCTTCCATTTTATGGTCAGTTTAATCGACCTACTCAGGCAGCTATTTGGGCTATTGTGACTAAATTTGGCACCAAATTTACATTGTTGTACATTAAACCACTAACACGCTTACTTAGAGTGCGAACTGAGGAAAATATCGCAGCGTATCGACCAGTGTTAGTGATGACCGTGAATTATCGATTCAGCACCGTTCGATTCGGCCTGTTACTCCACTACGTGGACCCGGAAGGATTTAGGTGTGAAGGCTTTCAGCCAGCTGTATGGTGCAAGAATTGAAGCCGAACGACCTACCACAACGCCGAATTTTTGGTGAATGGGCTCTTGAAAAATTGGCCGAAGATCCACTTTTTTATCGAAAAATTGTGTTCAGCGACGAAGCTAATTTCCGGTTGAATGGATACGTGAACAAGCAAACCTGCCGTATTTGGAGTGAAAAGCAGCCAGAAGCATACCAAAACATCCAGAAAAAGTCACTGTTTGCTGCGGATTATATTATGGGCTCCCGCAATCATTGGACCGTATTTCTTCAAAGATGATGCGAATCGCAACGTTACTGTGAATGGTGAGCGCTACCGTGCGATGATAAAAAACTTTTTTTGCGCAAAATGGAAGAGCTTGATTTGCATAATATATGGTTTCAACAAGAAGGTGCCATATGCCACATAGCACGCGTAACAATGGACCAATTAGGAGACGAGTTTGGTGAAGAGTTTATTTCACGTTTGGAGCCGGTCAATTGGCCGTCTAGATCGTGCGATTTAACGCCTCTAGATTATTTTTTGTGGGGCTATGTTAAGGCTCATGTCTACAGCGACAAGCCCGCTTCGATTGACATACTGGAAACCAATATTGAAGCATTTATATACTTAAAAAAACACTCGTTAGATATTTGCAGTCCCTCTCGCTTTATAAGGAGCTCTAAATGGCTCAAGAGTAGGGAGAGAGTCTCTAGATTCATTAGGTATAACAATCGACCAATTCTGGTATGAGTGTGTCAGGTGCGATGATGGCAGCCATATCAACCTAACCTAATCTAACCTAGCTCCATAAGTATACATGTATTTAAGTTCCGAACTATCCAACAAAATAAATAAACAAACATGTAAAGGGAGCTATTGAGGCCATTTACTAAGAATAATATAATGTTTTATCGGGTTTTCCTCAGAATCTATTCACTAGAACCATTTTCAAGAACCGATTTTATAAACTACAATTTTTGCCTTCATATTTCTTTTTTAAGAACACTGATTATTTTCCTCTTTCACTCCACAAAACCAATAGCAGTAGTTTAAGCTTAAGGTAATTTGTAAATATGACTTTCAGAAGTTAAAACAAACCTCGACTAAAAATTCTAAATTTTCTGTCATTATTTCCAATTTAAATTAAATTTTTTTATCTCCAACATTTTGTAAGACTTATTTCTTCAAATTCCGAAGAGATATTGTCCAAAGAGAATTGGAGTCAGAAATGAATTTTTAAAAAATTGGAAGATGATTTAACCCCTGTGATCATTTCTGAACCAATGTATTTTTTCATAATTTGCAACAAAATTTGCCCCAGCTTCGCCTAATTGAGGTGAATTTACTCAACGACCAGGTATGTTTCTAAGGAATCCTTTTAATTCTATTGTCTGCTTTTAATCAACTTAAAGCTGGGGCATGCCAAGATAGTTTGAAGGGTGCATGTCTGTGTGCAGTTAATTTCATAAGCAAATGCTCACAAGCTAAAACAAAAACTTGTACCTCCCTACTTGTTTGAGAGTTGTTTTTAATTGTTGCCTTTACAGAATCTATAAGGTAATTAATCATTATCATCAAATAATGGCACTTTTTTTTGTATTTACTTATAACTACATATAAATAGGAGAGCACGTAGCAATTATAAGGTTAGTCAATTTCTAGTGAAAAAAAACATCAAATTGTATCTAAAGTTTTAACATCGATAAAAATACCACAATTCTTCACTCAATCGTACAGGTTTAATTGGAACTTTTATTATTTTTCATTTTTTTTCTAAACAATTATTTTTTCTTGCGAAATATTAAATTGAAATTGAACGTGTGTAGGCGTATAACAGAATATCAGAAATATTGTGCATTACATTGTTCTGACTTGTTCAGTAACTTGTAGTTTGTTTAAATTGAAAGTCACGAACGGAATGTTAACATAAAATCAAAGCTACCTCCTCGTAAAGCAATATGATTTGGACTCGATGTTAACATCTGCAATCGACAATTTGATTTTATTTCGTAGATAAGAACCCCCGGAGCACATTCAGTTAACTAGCTTTAAATCTCCACAAAATGTCTTGTCTACAAAAAAAAACAATTCCGAAGCCAAAAATCAAATCAATAAAATGCTAAGCCAAGCCAGAAATAAATTTATTTTCCATCAAGGTGGTGGAATAGAAAATCTTTTCCATTCGGGCCTTTTTCTTTTGGGGTACGTGTGTTTGAGCCCTATGATTTTAAATTCACTCGAGAGCCTGTGATGGTTGTGGAGAAATTTAAGTTTGCTTAAAATCGTGTCCTATATACTGATTTGCTACCGATGCACAACACGAGTTTGGTAGGGCATTCAGCATTCATTTCTTCTGATGTTTCAACAAGAGCTGCTGTGCTGCATCAAACGTCAAACAAAAAAGCAACGTTTCATTGTTGGTGGAAGAGGTACCCTGATGCACCAAGTGTGTATCTACCCGAGCGGCGGCGGCAGCGGGCGCATGAAGAAAATATCCCTACTTCAAGTTAAGTTTGTTAAACTTGTATGAATGCATTTCCAGGAGTATTTCATCAAAAATAAAATGATTGCCAGGCTTGTTGGTTTTTAGGTTATAAAATAAAAAATTTTGAAGAATGATTTTTGATTTAATCAAAATCGGAGGATGTTTTTTGTATGATAACATACGGCGCGGTAAGACTGCAAAGCTTTCGCACCATCATATTAATATTGAAGGTTTGATTATTATAACAACAACTTGAATGAACTACCGCCAAGTGTATTTAGTATGAGCTGAAGTACAAAAAGTATCCCATATAATCAGTCTCATAGTTTTCTTCACTGATATGTGTTTGAAAATTTGATTCTAAATTTTCTGATTCCGAAAAATAAATGTTGTAAAAATCGACGTTGACTCGCTTCTAAGGCTTCCTCTGACAGCTGACAACCCATTGGTATTTCAATGAAAGAAATTATATTTGGTCCATGAACCAAGAGCTTGTGTACACTATTTGGCATGTAATACCAACTGTAAAGTTCGAGGTAAAGCTTAGCGTTTAAAAATATAGAAAATATTGGTATGATAAGGTGTTTTTCAGAAGCGATCACTCGTAAAATATCGGAAAATTTGTGTATCAAAGGGCACGGTAGTGCCCAGCCAAGTTTCTGGCACTACACCCTTTTTACAGGAACAAACTCAGGCGATTTTTGACCCCCCCTATATTCAGTACCAATGAAGTCAGAAACTTAAAATTCCGACTATTTGCTAAGCTAGTCAGGCACAGGCGCCTCACCAAATTTAAATTTTTTAGCATAAGCGGTTTCTGAGATATAAGGCCTCAAAAATCACAAATACCGTAACTGACTGACTGACAGATCACCAAAATTATGGAGCACTTCCTGACATCGTAGAATCTTGTAATTTTGCACAACGGTAGGTCTTGTCATGCAAGCAGAGGAAAATTTGAGGTTTTCCATTCAGGGGGCGTGGTATCTGCCCACTTTCTCCGAATTGGTGTTGGTTGAATGGAGTACTTCCGACAGCTGTAAAACGAAGAAATTTGGTAAAACGGTAGGGCTTAAATTGCATACAAAGAAACAAATTACATATAAAATTTGAGGTTTTCCGTTCAGGGGCGTGGTATCCGCCCACTTCCTCAGAACTGATGTAAATTATATATGGCACAATTTTGGTTGCAGTAGAACAATGAAATTTGGTAGAACGGGCATACTTGGCAAGTTTTTTTTGAATGCCCAATTCGAAAGGTTTTAAAAACTTGACCAGTGAACCCATCAAATTTTAGTCAGTAATCATTTAATAATAAAATTTCTCTATTACATTTAGCTGTTTTAATATTATTCTACCTTGAATATTCGGTATTAAACCTTCATGAAGTAAGAACTTGGCGTACTTTTAGATCTCAGTACTTTTCACGGCTGACTTGTTACTCAAAGGTTTTTGTATAGAAGAACTTGGCTCTTTTTTTACATTTATGTTTTTGGTCTGATAAGCTCTTCAGCAACCCCTGTTCTTTCTGCAGCTTCTTTTGGATTCGCGAAAAACCGTCTTGCAGTGTTTCCATCATTACTTGAAACAAAACCTGGTTTTGGTTTATTACTGTGAGACCCATTTTGGTTTTGAAAGACCAGTCTTATTAAGAAGCTCTTGAAGATCAGCAGATGCTGTCGTTCCTGTCGCCTCTCGGTTGAGGGGACGCATTTTTTTTACAGCTTCTTCAGTTGATATAGACTGGGAAAACAATCATTGTGCAGAGCATTAACAACTGTTCTTAATAATTTATTCTTTCAGAAAGATCTAAATCTAAATATAAAGCCAAGGCCTTTTCAGGAGTTGAAAGTTGACGTTGGATTTGAGCTTGGGTCCGCTCCACCTCCATCAAATAATTGCTGCATATTGGAGCTCTTCGCTAGTTTTTAAGGCCAACAAATCTTCAACTTCTCGCTTTTTTGTTTTTTTTTTAGAAGATTCTTCAAATGACTTTTCGATTATTTCCTTCAAAGGAGGTTTTATTTATATGTTTGGACAGTCTTTGAGGAAGTAAAAATTCACTATCCAATCAATCATTATGGCCCTTAACAAGCAACGCGCTATTTCGGGAACATTGTTTCCATCGCATCGCCTGCCATCATTGCAGTCAAAATCCCTAATTTTGTAAGTCAAATAATTTCTACTTAAATTTGAGCAGTGGCCAACTTTGACTAAATTCCAAACATAGTCAATTTTAGGAAATTTTCCAATTGAAGCCCATTTTCCGAAAATATGCTTGTTTTTTTTTTTTGTATAAACAACTTGGTTCTACAAAAGTTAAATATTTAAAAGGTAAGCAAGTATTAGCAGGGAAACTGAACACTTTTGTAAAGTCGAAAAATGACGAAATTCGAAAGTATACAAAATTTTGCTACAGCTTCCTACTATTTAATTTAAACACCAAAAGTGATTTTGTAAATCTCAAATTTAAAAAGTTTCATTTATTATTTGGAAAACTTTTTTCACTCACAAATTAAAAAAAAAATATATACGCACCAGATCTAGAGGTATCCAATGTTATAATTTACAAAAAAAAATACCATATCTGATTTACCCTCTGTGCACGAGCTGAATGATGCAACAGTTTAATCTAATTTGAGCGCGAACTTAACCTTAATGGCCTTGCCATTTGGAAAAAAATGGTAATCCTTTACAAACTGTAATGTAAACAATGCTAAAATAGGTTAGTACATTTGTGTTATATAAACCCTTTAATATAAGCAGTATTTTATGTATAAAGGACTTTACTTTTTTGTTTTTGTCCACTTGTCAACGCACTGTACGTCCGCCCAAAATTGTTCAATCAAATGAAGGTCAGCACTTGATAATGCCTATTCAAGTGCAGTGAATGAACTGTACATAATTCGTTTCCCTATTCCAGCGGTATTTTAAGAGTCATTTTCCTGCTGAAACCTCTCTATGACCGGAAAATTTGTATTGGTCCCATCCACTAACAATTCTTGTAAAATGTCGATCTATTTTAAAGCTGTCAGTATCCCATTGATTTGATGGATTGGACTAATTCCAGGAAAAACAACCCCAAACATTTATCGAGCCACCCTCAGTTTGTACACAGAAAAAACGTATTTTCGGAAAAATGCTGCTCCATTGGGACTGCGGACTGTGGACATCTTGGTTCATCGGATTAGTTTTCGTTTTATTACTCCACACAAAGTATTTCCATTGGTGTGTTGTCCCCGCGGCGACGGGATGCATAACCTTGCTAACTGTATACCTATAATTCACGTTGGGGTAGGGTTATCAGTGGTTTCTTGTAACCCAGCTTTAACCAATAGTCTTCGGATTGTGCGATTGAATATCGGAGCTCGTATTTCCTTTGAAATCTGACCAGGTATTTTACCTCATATAATATTCATTTTCAATACAATTTTGATGTCGGGAGGGTTCCCCAATCAATGAAAATTGGCTAAAATTGTACCTATCCCGAAAAAGTCAAGAGGTGTTGAATTTAGACCAATTTCAATTTTGCCATTTTTATCCAAAGTTTTTGAAAGAATTCTTCAAAAGCAAATCAGTGCTTATCTTACGTCTAGGGGTGGCCGTGGCACGATGGTTGTGTGCTCGCCTGTCAACCTCAATATAACAGGTTCGATTCCTGCCGTCGTCTATGTTTTCTTTAATTCCATTAAAACCTTCTATAAATTGTCATCAATGGGATGCTGGTTTACTCATTACATGTTGTTTAGGCATAACACTAACAACATGTGATTGAGTTAAACTAGTATGCCCAACAAGGATGAAAAACGAATAAAATAATGCGAATTATAAGGGACATAGAAATTAGACACGGCAATTCTCCGCTTTAGTTGAGCCGCCATCCCTGGAGATAAAAAATCTGAGACAACCACCTTAGTCTCAGAACATCGTGCCACACATCTTTCCTATCCTTCTTTCTCTTCCGTAACTTCACGCCCACGCTGTGTTGAAACATTTAAAGGGTATTCATATTCCCTTGAGCGTGAGTAAATTATAAAAAAAAAAAAAATCTTACGTCAAATAATATGCTCAATCCTAAGCAATTGGATTTCGTGGAAAACACAGTTTTATCATAGCATTGTTGAGCGTAACTGACAACATAAGGCAGGCGTTGGATAGGAATGAAGTAACCTTTTTAGTGTTGCTTGACTTTTCAAAGGCATTCGATACAGTCAATCATTTAAAATTATGTGAAAAGCTTATTCAGCTATACAACTTTTCATTAGGCGCTGCAAAGTTACTCTTTTTCCTACCTAACTAATAGAAAACAAGCAGTTCAAATTGGTGACAAGTTATCTGACTTTCTACCTAATGTTACTGGTGTCCCTCAAGGTTCCATTCTTGGGCCCTTATTGTTTTCGATGTAATTAAGAATTGTTCATTGCATATGTATGCTGATGATGTACAATTGTACTTTAGCTGTTCTCTTGGGCTCATTAAGCACGATAGCAGCATGTTTAATGAGCCCAAGCGTTAACGAAGATTTAGAGAACGTAGTACACTGGTCCAATCTAAATGACCTTACCAAAGAAGTCTAAATGTCTGATAATTTCAAGAAATAATTTAGATCTTTCTTATTTTCCTTTGATCGTATTAAGAAATGCTCCCATCGAATATGTTGAAACAGCAAAAAATCTTGGGGTAACTACGTACCTTGTGGGTAACTCAATCGTTAACCCCTGTGCCAACACGTTTATTACTTGCAAAGACATTGGTTTTACCTATATTGATCTACGGGTGTGAAATTTTTTGTAACTGCAACTATGTAAGCAAAATAAAGTTGAATGGCGCCTTTAACAGCACAGTACGCTACGTGTTTGGACTGCGTAGATATAAAAGATTGCCTGGCTTCTCTATTCGTTTGCCCGGTATGCCTTTCGATGATTATCTCGAGCTTCGCACTCTGATCCTACTTTCTGACATATTGCTAACTCACCAACCCCAATACTGTTTCGAAAGAATTAGAATTGCATGTTCGCACAGGTCTCGTCAATTAATTCATCGTCGATCGTTTTTAACTTCCGAGCGCCAATTTTTTGTCAGTGCTATTCGTTCGTGGAATTCCTTGCCAAGAAATATAGAAGAAATACAGAACCCAGCAAGCATTAAAAATTTGTTAAAACAACATTTTTCGATTTAAATATGTTAAATCTCTTCTTTTTTTTTGTTTGTATTGAAGATCTATAATTTATATTATAATATACATACATACATTATCTCATTATTTAATATATTCAATATTGTAAAATTTTTATCTTGCTCTTTAGCTTAAGACTGACTTATAAGATATTGTATCTTACAGTTTAAAGTAATCACGAATAAATAAATAAATGGAGCTTAGCTACGGTTTACTAAGTTAATTCTGTATCGGATATCTACTAAAGTATAGAGCGTGGAATTATATTTATCCCGAGATAGATGAACTTCTTAATTACATTTACGACAAATGTTTGTTGATAGCATTTACTCGGGGTTGTCCTTAATTAATTCAAGATCAACCAATATCGCTTGATCTTCAATCACCTTGAAGGGCACTATTACAGACCCTTCAGACCAGTCGATGATGTTCATATCTTCCGCATACAGCGATAATTGGACAGATTTATCAAATAAAGTCCACTCAGTGTCAACGCCTACCCTGCATACGATCAGCTCTAGAACGAGATCAAGAAGTCATGTGCGCTTCTCAGAACATGTTTGGAAAAATTCATAAGTTCTATTCCCTAGTTACACATAGCACCGTGTATTTTCCATTGTCACGTGGCATAGTTGGGTCAGTTCTTTCTAAATGCCTAGTTCGCCATATATACACCTCTTGACGATGCATGCACACTCATATTCTACAGCGAACCATTTACTGCACACCGAATTTTATACCATTGAAGATCAAACTGGTCTGCTGGAACAGAATGCTCCTATGACAGTTTTCTTGGACAACAGTACATTGGGTGATATGCTTACCGAGTTCCCCTTTGGGTCCGCTCAAACATTCCTGTGTATCCACAGCATTTTGTCGGCAGGAAATAATTTGTCTGCGGATTTCGAACGGACAAAATGAAAAGCAGTTTTTCATGACAAGAGCTACTCATGTAGGATTTGTCACCTCCTGGCAAGAGGAATCACATTTTTAGGTGAGATGAGACTTCTAAGGCCATTTTCGGTGAAGTTAAAATGGATGAATATCAATATTGTATCGGTATCGTTCTAGTATAATTCTCTTTCATCTCAGTCTCATTTTTTGTGAAAAAAATATTTTAGTTGAATACTCGTAATTCAATTCTATAACAGAGGAAATATAATTAATGATATCTCGAGAAATTTCAGACCAATAAATACGTTATCATCTCGAGCTTGTCCAGCTTACTTTCAAGGTGGAATCGAGACTAGGTTGACACTTTTCTGATTTCGTTGAGATATATGTACTTTCATTATTCAAGATATTTCATCACTGGACAAATACAGTTTTCCATCCACTTGGAAAGGCCAGGTGAGTAGGACTGATGGAAAAGCTTATACGCAATAGTTTTTCTTGCGTTGAAAAACACCTCCTCAAAACAATGGGATAGTAGGGCCAGTGGATTTGTGTATATAGAGATCTTTCAGTACTCTTGCAACTGTACGATAGCCAAGGAAGATTCGTGTCATAAAATCATTTACGCTCTCAAGTACAGAAGGATTCGTGACACTTACTTGGAGCGACGAATTTACAGCAAACTAAGCTGCAAGCAAATTCACTTTTTCTTTTGGGCTGACAAAAAAAAGTGTTATTGAGACCGAATACGAATAATTTCGTAATTTTTTTAAAAATGACCAACAAATTTTACTACTTTTGGAACACTGTAATATTTGTTTGCCGTAATTGTTGGTTATGCCAAAATATCGTACGTCGAATATGATGATTACAGGGTTTTCTATACCTTTTTTGTTCTTATTCCGGTTTTCCTTAGTAGGATTGGCATTATAACATCGGAAGCTTCTTTCTCTGACCCTAAAAACCTCTATACAGCGCGAATCAAACCTTGAATTCTATTTCGGTTTGATTGATTTCGGAATAAGCTCACTCATTCCGAAAATAATTAAATTTGAATCTTTTCTGCACTGGTGTCTACGTCACTATAGAGGAAGCATAGTGAACAGCTAAAGTCCCTGAAGAAATCGTTGAAAACGTCCCAGTTGGCTCTATCTCATTGAAAAACGGTTCTTTTAGGAATTTAGTTTCTAACTGGGTTTTGTTGACTCGAGGAATTTGCCGATATAACAAAATGGTCTGATCTGCCTAGAGGCGGTAATAAACTAATAGTGTGTTTATCAGGTTCAGATGTAAGAAACAAGTCTAGGGTTTTCATGCTCGAACGGCGTCGGCGGGCGCCCCTATACGTGCTTCAACAATATAGTTGTATGTCCTTAAACATATCCAAATGAAAGCGTTTAGAAGCAGTTCACATTATTTTAATTTAAGAAAATCACTTTTTCTGCAACAATTTAATAAAAGTTCTTGATCTTCAAAACTGAATTAACCGTATTTTTTAAAGTTTTTATTTTTATTCTTAAAAAATAGGCAAAAGTCCATAAATCACCCTTAAATAGTCCCTTTTCACTAGCGTTGCCAGACGTCGCGGTTTACCAGGGACGTCCCGGATTTCAGACATAAATTCATCTGTGAATTAACCTTAAGAAATTTCTTTAAAAATTTTAATCAAATGAACATAACTGAAAGAAGAATGTATGTTTGCAAACTGACATCTGTCATTAAAATTGACAAAAGAAAAATATTTTCAAAATGACAAATGACAAAGAGTCATTTAATTAGGAATTAATAAAAGAATTTATTTATTTTGATCTACACGCATATTATGATTTTTTATTTTGTCTCGGGCAATATGATGAAATCCCGGGATTTTTCATCATTTGAGCTATTTGTCCCGCTGAGATGTAAGACAAATATGGCAACCCTACTTTTCACTCCCAGTGGTAACACTGATCAGATCACTGGCAGGGGCTTATCAGTACCTATTAACCTAGGGTTTGTTCCAAAATCTTAGCCCCCAATTTCGAGGATCCATATTCTTCTGAATATTTGTTAAACTCAACTTAGTAGGCTCTTTGTACCGATTGTACTGACTATCTACCTAGTCCCCACTTTGGAAAGGTTCGCTCAGCTAAACTTCCAATAAAAAGCCTCATTTGGTAATCGTGTCTCGCTAGTGGAAAAAAAACTCTCATATATTCAGTGAAGAGTTTGATATGGCTATGGAGGTGTGTGTGATGGGCACAAAATGAAGGAAATCCAAAGAAAATACAATAATTCGTCTGGAACAATGCCAAGCAACATCTCTATTCGAAACCAAGCGTTATAGCGACACGGTTCACATGGGAGAACCGACTAGGAACAATGTCCTTTAGTGAAGCGCTCATACTCGTATACATTCATTTTGTGTGTTTGCCATGAATGGCAGCAATGTGGTTTATTTTCCATTCTTGTTTTTTGTTGTGTCGTTTTGTTATATTGTTTTTGCTGGTTCTTTTACTTTTTAATGGCGCGCTGTGTGCCATGTTGACTCCCTGCTGAATCTCCGACCTCCTCGAACCGAATTCATCCTTGCTATATTTCCATCCATTGCCCTGCATGCCACCATTTGAATTCAAGTAAATAGAACAGAGTTTTTGAACTGTGAAGAGTGACGTCAGCATTTCTGCGCTGAAGTGCATGGATTGTCCTTTTGCACCTTAAGGGGATTCCTGCCATGATGCCTACTGTAATATTTTGACCTGCTCTCTGGATCGATTACGGAATATGGTGCACATAGTGGGTTTTGGTTTGGTGAATGTTAACGACATCGAATAAGGTGATAAGATACAAACAAGGCCGGAAACGTAAAGTGAGAGTTCAAGTTGAAGAGTTTTCGTGACGGAAAGCCCTGCCCATATAGTTTTTCATTGAAGTGTGGCATGAGTGGCATGCAGGCGAAGTTGCGACAACTTGAAGATAAAAGATCGATTGTCGTCCCCAGCGACGACGAAGACTAAAAGTTCTAGCTGCAAATTGCGCTCAGTTGTTCATTTTTGTTTGGTGCATTGCGGAGTCTATATGTCAATGCAAAATGATATATTTAGCGCAAATTGTGGCAACTCGCATCGTGGTCGTTATGCTAATAGTTTGGAGATGTGGCTTCTTGTTTTTTTTTTTTGGGTTTTGTATGAATTTTGAAAACTAGGTTATACGAGTATAAAGTTTGTGGAAAATGTCGAAGTTTATTTTTTTGAATGATGTACACATAAAGTGGGTTATTTTTTTTAATCTATAGAAGGATATGTGCATAGCAAATGAACATTAAGATGTCATATGAGTCAATTTACTTTATTGGAATTGAGTCTAAAAGTTAATTTAATATGCTATTATAGCATGAAAAATGGAATATAACGAGTGATTTTTTAAGAGCTATCGGAAATTAAAAAAAAAAATTAGAAAAATGCATGAAATCTTTCGGTTCGGTATCTCACGAATAAATGCTTCAATGTTGTCTTCTAGTGCGTCAATCGAAGCGGGCTTGTTGCTATAGACACGAGCCTTTACATAGACCCACAAAAAATAGTCTAGAGGCGTTAAATCGCACAAAATAGGCGGTCAATTGACCGGCCCCAAACGTGAAATAAAATGTTTACTGAACTCGCCTCTCAATTGGTCCATTGTTACGCGTGCTGTGTGGCATGTGGCACCGTCTTGTTGAAACCACATATCATGCAAGTCAAGCTCTTCTATTTTCCGCAAAAAAAAAGTTTGTTTTCATCGCACGGTAGCGCTCACCATTCAGAGTAACGTTGCGATTCTAATCATCTTTGAAGAAACACAGCCCAATGATTCTTCCAGCCCATAATCAGCAACAAACAGTGACTTTTTCTGGATGTTTTCGTATGCTTCACTCCAAATACGGCAGTTTTGCTTGTTCACGTATCCATTCAACCTGAAATGAGCTTCGTCGCTGAACACAATTTTTCGATAAAAAAGTGGATCTTCGGCCAACTTTTCAAGAGCCCATTCACCAAAAATTCGGCGTTAATTCTTGCACCAGCTGTATTTTGAAAGGTTTCACACCTAAATCCTTTTGCAAAATTTTCCACGTAGTGGAGTAACAGAGGCCCAATTGCTGCGAACGGCGCCGAATCGACAATTCACGGTCATCACTAACACTGGCTGATACAACTGCGATATTTTCCTCAGTTCACACTCTACAAAAGCGTGTTGGTGTTTTAATGTCCAACAATGTGAATTTGGTGCGAAATTTAGTCACAATAGCCCGAATAGCCGCCTCAAGAAAATAGCAAAAAAATCACCCATTATAAGAAATCCTCGTCTTTTATATTTTATGGCTCCAACGAACCTATCGTCGCTTTTCCGGCAGAGTGGCATAAGTCGAAATTTGCAAATTTTCAGGAGAGCCTTTTAAAGTTTTTTTTCGTACTGAAAAGAAAAATTTCGTTGTTCATAAAAAACAAAACTCGAATGTTGAATACGTAAAAAAATTGCATTTTTTGTTTGTTAAGTTTCATAAAAAACGAAATATAAAAAAAAAAAAAACAAAAATTGATTTATGCCGTATTTATACGTAGAAAATGACAGGGATGTTTTTGAACATTGAGAGCGGCGCTTTTTCATAACTCGGAAACTAGAAGAAGTAGGTTAACGCCGATTACACAGAAAAATTGTGTTTTTTTTTCAGCTCAGTTCTGTGTTCTAAACTAAAAAACGACAAAATTCGACTTATGCCACTCTGCTGGAAAAGCGACGCTATTACTCGCATGCTTCGGAGGATCAATTGTAACATTAACTGTTTCGTCTTTAACCTCAGTTCACCCTGCCTGAAACTCCGTCTTAATCATCCTTACAGTTGCCAACCCTAGGTTTAAGAGCTATATTCAAGTTAGACTAAGAATTATCTTATATTAAGGCTAACAAATGAAGTTATTGCCCCCACCGAGATTCTGCGTCGTTGACCGCTTAAATCCACCCTCACCTTTAAACAGGTCGAACATAACTAAGGTTTTCGTTTTACAATTTTTTTTCCGTTTGGTAAAACAAAATAACAAAAAACAAAAAAAAATAACCCCACCTGAAGCTCCCTTCAGCCTACGGCAGCCCCACAGCAGGTTACATCTCTTAAAAGACACCAGAAGCAACAAAACGAAGTCCCATAAATTAAGCCTGTTGCTTAACGCATTTGGACTCGTCGCACGCGATGCAGATTAGTATACGTTCTCATCACTCAGACCAAGACCATTGAAAACTCACTGAATGAATCCCCATTTCCTGATCTTTTACTCAATCTGGATAGTACTTAACTCTTGTTCTTTTTATCCCTTTCAAGGTAGTTCCGGTATCAGGAAGAAAATCCGAAGGCCGTTGTGGAATCTCTCCACTTTCTCTTGAAATAAGGAATCTTGATTTATTCCGCACGGCTAGTTTGTGGATGTCATTTCGGTTGATCGTCGTGCTGTAAAGGTCAATGACTCTTCCTTCCAATATCGACCTAAGTAAGTTTTGTATCTTTTATCTGAAAAAATTGTATCTGGTAAATTTATATTGCATTTCTTGGTTTTTATTGTTCTTAGAACTGTACCGATCCGTCTCTCGATCGGTTGAGGAATTTGTTGACTCCCCAATTAGTTGCCACAACAATATAAATCGTGAATACTCAGGAAAAGCTTTTGATCCACATCACTTGAGATCACTTATATTCTGGTTAACTTGTGGAAAAAAACTAATGTTTCTGAATAAAAAAACATCTACCTAACACTCTTCAACTTTTGAACTTGTTAAGTATTTTCTTCTCAAAAGGCAAGCACAATTCTATTTACGTCAATTCAGCGTCCAAACAGGTATACATAATTTGAAATGAACCAAAACATTTATTATGATTGAAATATTAAATATAACTTCCATGATCTCATTTTAATTACCAAGCACAATATTTTTGTTAAAAAAAATACCAACAAGTTTAAATTAACGTCAATCGCCCCCGGAAAAAACACAGCCAGCAGCGCCAGCGGTTTTCCAACTAAAACAAACAACAGAAGAATATTCAAATCAAACTATTGTACCTGGACGGAGGAGGTGAAAGACACTCAAGTGAAACCTTCAGCATTGTATTAAAAATGTACCCAACAATTTACACTTTGAGTTAAAAAAAAACTACCTCAGTATGTATTTCAATTTATTTATTTTTTTTTTCTTAAGAATTTTATTGTTAAATGATAAATGATTCGAAGAAAATGGCAAGACATCAAATGATGTTGTTTCGAATGAACAGTCTTAACTTGATGCACTGGTACCGTGTTGTTGTCGGTTATATTCGGAGGAGCGGAGTTAACCCACACTATCGCCAAGGCACCTTAATTGGTGATCGCGAACGTCTAGGAACAGATTGCGTCATGGAATATCGGTTTGGCTCGTTTCGATTGATTATTCCGGATGTTTGTTGTCTTGATGGGCGCGAGTTGTAGGAGTTGAAGTCTAACTGCTGCTGAGTGTACTGTCTTGATTTGACAGGAGCTTGCATTTCCAGAGGCATATTGTCACCGAAATAGGTGGTTTGTCTTTTCGCTGGAGGGTCATTCCTCTTCGGCACGATATATCGAAGAGGTGATCGTGTATTTCCAGAGATCCTCACACGAGTGGGTTCTTTGTTGATTGGAAAGGAGTCATTGGAGGTGATTTGGATGCAGGTCTGGTACCGACCTTGTTTGTCGTGATTTCTTCGAGATGACTGCTGCTGCTGGTTCCAGCCACGTCCCGGTGATTCAAAACGGATATTGCGAATGGGGTGGTGGTGTGTAGCTTGTGATGGCATTGGTTTGGCTACTCCGACTGGCACCATTCTTCCCGGTTGATTCGGAATAATTGAGTTCTTTATTTCAATGCGGATCGATGGTTCTGTCATGGGTGGTGGTCGCTCGACTCGGAAGGTTTCTGTTCGTTTAACGGAAGATCTACCACGAGAACGAGCTGGAGGCTCTGGACGGACTGGCGATATATTTCTTACCGGAAACATATTCCGATCCGGAGACATACTTCTCTCCGGTGATATATTTCGGATTGAATACATATTTTGAAGAGGAGTTCTAATTCTCACTGGCGACCGTGACGTTGGCCGATAGCTCTCATTGTCATAAACAAAGATGCCTGATCGTGTGTCATTATCATTGTCTCCATCAGATTTTCCAGCAACTTCTTGAGGCGGGTCAACACCCACAAACCAAGACGGATTGTGTGGAACTTCGTTCTGTTTCGCTAGGAATTTTTCACGAAACGATCTGCGAAAGCTGTTGATAGTGATCGTACGGAATTTATCCGGATCGTTTTCAATTTCTTCAGAGATCTCCGGGGGGTTCTTCAACTGTTCCAATTGCTCCCTGAGTTGCCTCGAAACACGATTCTTTCTGAACGTAGAACTATCAATAGGTTGAACTTGTTTACGCATGCTATTATCTGAGCATCCCGAAAGATCCGATTGCAAACTCGATGGCTGCTCATACAAAAAATTGAATGGATCTTGAGCAGCTTCAGCTGGGTCGGCTTTGATTCCTGATTTCCATGAATAGTACGTTGTATCCTTGATCTCCTCGACGACAGCTGGCTTCGGAGGATCTGGATTCTGTTTTGTTCTGGTATATGTTCCGAACTTATTCGAACCTTTTTGCTTCTTGGTAGGTTTCACTTTTGCCAAGATCGATTCGTCAGCATTGTCAATTGTGAAGGTCTCACTGCGTTGCAAGCCTTCTGGCTTGGATTCAATGGAATCTCTGCGTTTGCTATTGCCTTCAATCGACGAAGACCGACGACTATTTGGAGTGCTATCACGTGTTGAACTATTACCACGGGATATTGAGTTACGAACTTTTCGTAGAAATGACATGACTTAGTATATTTACTGAAGATCAATTTTTCCTTCTTTGTTTTCTTTACTTAACGCGTGAAATCTACAAAATAAAATCACCGATCTTCAAATTTTCAAACCTTCACGATCGCGAAGTGTATTAGCAACTGAGTAGCATACATACCTACTTGTCAAGACTACACTCACTTACTCACCCAGCCAGCCAACTAACCAGCCAGCCAGCCACAACTTTGTTGTGTGTTAAAGCTAGTCATCAAATTTAAGATCGATTTAGCTACAAGCCCATGTGTGAGGTTTGTCGGATACTTCTATAGATCGTGTGTTTGTGTGGATGAGTGTTAGGCTTTGCGTAGATTAGAGGTAAGCCTTTGTTCGATCAGAACAAACAACAATAATATTTAACAAAAGTTCGAAATATGTTAGGTCTACGATCTTTGGCAGGTATTATAATTTATTGACGACTTTGTGCATTTTTTTTCGCGGGCAGACAGATTCAATAAAAAGTGCTAAGTTTCGCGCTGCAAAAATAGGGTAGTTGAACTGGACTGCTTTTTTACGCGTGTGGGCTTTCTTGTTACACTGCTTCATCGAGAAGTAAAGTATGTATATTTGATGAAATTGAACATTTGTTAAAATTTCATGAAAAAAACCTCGAGGATATGCTAAAACAACCTCGACTTGCTTTTGGACTGGTTTGAGAATGTTTCCTACGCAATGTTTATGCATATCCATTTTGGAATTTACTATGCAAAATTTTGCGGAGGTTGATAGTATGGTTTCTTTTTTATTTTGTGGTTTAATGGTTTCAACAACTTTCACTGTGCCCAAGAATAAACTATACCTCTTTGCAGATTGCGTCAGGTTTTAATTTTAGACTTCATGGTGGTTTTTCTTATTTGATACCTATAGGAATTAACAACTTGGTTTAACATAAGCTAATTGAGAATATTTTTAGACGTAGTTCATTAGGAACTTTTAGACGTCATCAAGTTGAAGTCAAACATGTTATTATTTTCCATATTTTTTTTTGTATAAGTTTGTGCGCACTAAAGAGATTATGACTACCCTTGAAATGTTTGAGTAGGATTCAAAGGAAAATATCGTTATGGGAGGGAAATATTGGGACGAGTAAAGCATTCCACATTCGTGTAGTGCGACTAAGGAGTTAATCCCCGAGTTTAACAGAACGTCCGACGTTGGGCTTAAGGTAAACTGATGGGTATTCCCTGAAACACGGTTGTATTGTTTAAGGGAAGGAAGGCAACTGGCTATTTCATTAGAACACTATTTATAAAAATAGGGGTAATATTGTAAAAGACAAGAAACATTGCGACGGTGCTCGATCATCGGTGACCTATCATCTTAAAATGCAGGTGGGAGTGTATGGAGGAGTATTGATGTGGTAAATGACTTGTCCGGAGCTCCAACGAGCTCGTCCAACTGATAACTGCCCTCAGATGGACCGGGGTCATTGCTACTGATGCGCAATTCCAATGCGCTCCTGAAGTGTGTGGAGGAGAGCTCCACTGGAAGCTATATTCTGGTACCGTGGGAGATAGTGCCCAGCAGATTGAGGGTGGGAAGATAGTGAGGTGAGGATGCGCTTGCTTGGCCCATGCCTAACCCTCTTTCTTCAAGCTATCTATGAGGTAGGCCCCCTTGTGGGAGTACCGTGGTGACTGTGGTTTACTCCGAATTCGAAGACACATGGTTTCCAGGCTTGCCTGGATTCAAGAGATGTTAGATAGACCTCGCCTCTAAGCAAGAGGTGTGTACATGCTGCAACATGTCACAGCTTTGTTACTGAGTTGGCTTCGACTGACTCGGGGGTTAATGGTCAGGACCCAATCTGACTCCGATGAAGGTAGAACACCTGCCCAAATTATGTAATTGTATTCGAGCTTTGGATGTATAAAAGCCTTATAGATGACAGTCAGATCGGAAGGGGTAACCAATTTCTTGAATCTTTCAAAACACTTAGCTGCATTTTTGGCAACGTCGAATATGTGGTCATTCCACACAAAGTGGTGCGTGATGTTCGGTTTCCTCAATGCAAGTGTCACTCATCTATAGCGATATGTGAAAGATGTATGCGCTTTTACAACAGAAGACAGCATTGAGTTTTCGAAGCATTACATTCTATACGCTTCGAGATCATAATATAATAAGCTTATCCAACGCTGCCATTCTAAATCCACATCCAAAGGACAAGAAAGTGAATCTGGAAACGAATATGAGAAGTTGAGAGTGTTGATGTCAGCAAGACAAAAGATCATTGATCAATATGAGAAGTGGCGGAGACAAAACGCAGCCCTGTGGCACACCATCATTTATTTTATAAAATATCAGACTTGAAAACGTCCAATACAACTTTTATAGAACTGTTCGAAATGTTAATTCTAATCCAACGAAGGAGTTAATCATCTCGATGATAAACTCTATCAAATGGTTTTGAAATATCAACAACACACAATAAACGTGTTCTGTGTGACTACCCTTAATGTGTAAAATTTAGTGCGAGTTTTAGAAAAACTAGGATAAGGTTTAAAGAGAGATGCCGATTGGTTTTGAATTTCTGAATATCATAATAAGAAGGAAAAATAGAGCAAAGTAAAGCTTTTCACATTCGTGTTGTACGGTTTAGAAATTCATCTCTTGATAATACGCTTAAATTTGAGCTTGAAGAATATTGATAAGCATTTTTGGAGCAAAAGTAAGAACTAACGAGTTATTTCACTGTTATCAACACTGTTAATAAATGTAGCGATAAAATAAAGAAAATTAGCAAATATTACGACTCGAACGTTTGTGACAGTTTCAAAGCTTGTTTGTATGTGCTATCCAGCAGCTTTTTCGGTGACATCGAACATCTGATAATTCTACAAACAATGGATAAGCATACCAAGAAATGGCAGATTTCCAGTTTCTTTGATGGGTGTTAGGTTAGGTTAGGTTGATGGGCTGATAGTTGATCTTCTTACCGTCACACTTGGATCAATGTAGATCCGTTGTGATACCCTAGGGATTTTGACTCCTATGTATTGAAATCATGATAGTCCTATGTCATTTAAGCCCGTTAAGGGTGTTGTAGAGTTTTAGCAAGCTATAACCTAATGTGTCGGAGAGTACTTCTAAGTCATGTGGCTCCTTGAAATGTCTGGTAGATGAGTTTGATAGATCAGTGTTTAATGTTTGTTTGGTCAGTATTGCTGATTAAGTCAAAGGGGCTGTTCCTTTCCTCAAGAAGATTTTACGAATCTTATGTAGAGGTAGATCCATCAACTCACTGACGCTCGTGTTCACCTGAGTAGTGGTAATCGCTGGCGAAGTGCCCATTCTCCGTTTCTTGACACTCCTGCCAGAAACACGTTTTTTTTCATCCTATCACTATCATCTGTGACCATTTTTATGTTTTTTGACTGCAGTTGGAGGCGATTTCCAGCCTCGTGGTCAGCTGGTTAAAAAATTTTAGGAATTTTCAAGCCAGCTAAGTTAGGTTAGGTTAAAGTGGCTTTCATTTAAAGCATCTGAGACACATAGAGCAGTAGAGGCCCATTGTGATACTACGATCTATACGAAACAAAAAGGTTCCCTACTAGTTTAAACCATTTGGAGCTTCTGATGAAGCGAAGGAGACTTTTAATGTCTGTGTTCATGAGATCGCTTGGTTCATTATAGAAATAGTCTCCTAAATGAAATAAGTTTGAGTCTGTAAGAGAGAGCCGGGCATGTACAAAGAAGGTGTGAGATTGTTTCCTCTTCCCCCTCGTCCAAGCAACTCCTGCAAAAATCACTTGGTGTGTCTACCTATAAGACAGTGTCCAGTTATGACACATATTTCGGAGCTGATCTGAGATCTACTGATCTACTTGTATTTGATTGTTCCAGAGCAATTCGCTTCAGCATAAGTTTACTAGTAGCTATGGACATATCTATATTTACCCTATCGGGCAAGATAGTCATTTCCGTTCCAATTCTGGAGGTTTCATCGGTTTTACGATTCTCCGGAATATCCCTGTGTCCCGGCACCCAGAATAGGTAAATATTAAACTGTTTGGCCATCTCCATCAGAGACGATCAACAGTTTTGGGCTGTAATAAAGTTTGAAGAGACTGATGCGATGAATTTTGAAGCAGCCTGACTATCTGAGAATATGAGGATATCCAAAGTTTTATTTAAGACAAGACAATACTTCCTTTATCGCCAGAATTTCCGCTTATAATGCGCTACAATGGTTTGGTAGGCAGAAGGAGAGACTAAGGTTTAATCTATCTGAGTACACTCCATCACCCACTCCGTTTTCAGTTTTTGATCCATTTGTATAAAAATGTACTAATTCATTTTCAATCAAAGCCCCTTCCTACCAAGTTGACCTTGAGGGAATGATGACCAAGTTACAAGCTTCGATTTGATTTCAATGACGCAAATAGCTTTTATTACCTCCTTGCTATCAAAAAGAAAAAGGTGATATCAGCTTGTGGTATTGCCATCATTGAGACTTGTCTAGAAGCTTCCGTCACTGCCAGGACCTCATCTTGCAAGACACTACTGTAATCAAAAAGTCTGAATGAGCTGGCTAGTTACACCTGAATTGGTTTCCCTTTAACGACATGAGAGATCATTGAATATTTTTAAAACATAACGCGTTTTTCGACACGCAATTGAAGAATGCTGTCGAGATCAAGAATTATCACTCGTTGCCGCTGCGGTCCTACAAACATCCGAAAGACAACGATTTCGGAATGATAAACTAATATGAAAATTAAGGGTACTATCAGGACCAGTGTGTAGTTCCAGTGGTCCATAAAATCAAGACGCAAGAACACCGAAGGCGTCCGGAAGTGTGTCCGGTCCTATGAAAAAATGTGAAGAAAGAAATTAAGGCGGGCCTATTTTTTAAGCTGTCAAAAAACTAGAATTGATAGATACTTGTCATCATCTCTACTGAAAGGAATCTTGCTCAATAAAATATCATGACGTCATTGTAGGCTTTGCAGATGCCGAAGCAAGAAGGACGGATTCTTACTAACCATTAATTTTACTTTTACATGTCCCCAATGAATTGGAACAAGGACGTTAGAAGCGCTAGGACAGACCCTACGTACTATCGTCATCAAAAACAATTTACCGAGCAATACTCTGCCCAATTTGAATTTTCCGTGCAGGACTTATGGCAGAGCTATTTTTTTAAAAAAAAAAAAACAATGGTGACTAATTCTTCTCGCATATGGCATTTATATATCAGAAAACGTCACTAAAATAAAAAATATAGAACCACTGAGTTATCAGAAATTGTTTTTGTTTGACGAGATATTACTGTTTTGCTGTGTAGAAATTTCAACACCAAAACTGGCTTCACGTTCTTCAAAGGATACAGACTCAGAGAGAGCTTTTTAAAATCTAAAATAGTCAGAATTTAAGGCAAATACACTATCATCTCTGTACTGAAAATACAAATTAGACAGACTATAGAAGTTTCAAATAAAATATCATTTATGAATAAAATAAAAAGAAGCGGAGACAAAACGGAGCCCTGGGTAATACCAGTATTTTTTTTCAAACTTGAAACATTCCAATACAACTTGTGGTTATTTCCAATCTTGCAAAGGAAGAGGTTTGAGGTTTTAGTTTCAAAAAATGAACTTGAAGAACGTGGTCAAGCATGGAATGCATCAAGTATAAGGTTAGTAGTCACAAGTACTAAAAAATTAATACGTATATTCTTTGTATTTTCTCTAAGGAATCATACGATACTTGAAGTCAAAAATATTTCGGAGCCCATTTTAAATATTGGGAATAGGTAGATTAAAAAAATGGAGTTTGAATAAAAAGATTTAAGGTTTTTAAAACTGCGCTCACAAATATCATATCAAGATGACAGATAAGCAAAACCTGTTTCTTTGCAGATGGAGTCTTTTACTTTATACTGAAAAGGCTCACACAAACATTAATGATTTTTCTCATAGTCATTTCTTACAATTGCTAATAAGCCCAGAAGTGGAAAAGAGCAAAGATAGCATTTTGAAAAAAGTAGCTACCAACTTGGTTCCCAACTAAAGAGCTAAATCTCTTCTAGGCAAAATATTTGAAGATGTGATACTATGAAGGCTTAAAAGGTTCTGCGGTAGAAATGAAAGACCTACAGTTCGGCTTTCGGCATAACACTTCAACCCTGCATTTATAGCACAATAGCGCTTAACAGTCATCATGTCACCTTCGGATACTTTCTGGAGCTTTAGGAACCATTCTAAGGTTTATGGATAGAAGCTCCCGTCCATATACTTCTTCTACCAGTATTACCTTCCTCACTTTTTTTATTTTCACTCTTCCAGAATAGAACTTTTATAGTACACGCTGAGCAAATGAAGAACATAAAAGTTGCAGTCGCCCAAGGCTCGAAACCAGGCAAGCTCCTCTAGAGCCTAATAACTGCAAAATCAAATTTTTTTCAAAAATCTTCTTTAAGCAGGCGACTCGCTCACTTGCACTATGTCAAAGTCAACATTTATGTTCGACAAGTCTAGTCTGACATCGCCTTAGAAGACAGCCACAAATTGCAGAAACCTGATTTAAAAACTTCCAAACGGATCTTCTTCACCCAAATGGAACGTGAGTAACTATGAATTTAATCCTATAGGAATTTTTACTAAGTAGGGCTAAGTCAACAGGCAAAGATTTGAATTTACCAGTAATCAGCAACAGCGTTCTAATTTCTTATACTATCTCCAAGGCATAATTGAAGGAACTTAAAGTTTTTGAAATAAAAATGCCAGGAATCTGCCCCCGACTTCACTTTAACCCGCTGCAGTGGAATTGCTACATCTCTATTCAGAAGCAAACAAAATGTAACCCTACAAATAGTAAAGTATCAAATTGTCAATATCAAGATGTTTCCAACAATCCCTCTGAAAGCTATTACTCTCCCACTTGAGATTACAAATTGACCATCAAATCAAGTCAATCGGACGAGCAATCTATAATGTTTTCCCAAACAACAGGATTAAATGTCAAGATTGACCGCTTTATGACTTGATTCACAGGATGGTAGTCACTCTGCCAGAGTACACACAAAAGACTTATACCACAAAAGGATGGTATTGGTGGCATTTTTCGGTGACTTTTGATCACAGGAGATACAGTATGTAATGTAGTAAGTTATCCCTTTCGATGACCAATAAACTTGGTTTACTGTGAGAATTTCGTCGATTAAATCACATTTCACACTCAAATTACTGTGTAAATACTCGTAATTTTGGCCATAAATTGGCTATCACAGCCTTCCCTCAAGGACTTCCATGTCTCGTCGCGTCGGTCATTCCTTGTCTATAGGTGCAGCTATTGCAGTATGGAAATATCTCGAGATGGTTATAACTCAATAACATGAAATGAAGCAGCATTTGAATTCAGTGCAGTCCTCAAGAGTTGGGTGAGAAGTGTCGAAGCGAAATCCACATCAACGACAACCAAAACAGATCCGGAAGCTTTTAAGAAGGACATTTCGAGTGTTTATGTGAGCATTAAGCTATTATGTAACAGCTCACCCAGTCTCATTCTCATCCTCTTCTGCAGTAGATGAGTGCTTCCGAGTTCCACCTCGTGTCGTCGTCATTGAATCACATCACCATCGCCATCGCTATCGTCGTCATCTTCATCGTTGTCGTTTGGTCGATTGGACATTGGACAAAGGACGAGACGATTTATAATTGGATGCAGTGGTAGTTGCAGTCTTACTCGACGACCCACACTGGTTCCCATTTCCACTAAGTATAAATTCATTGTACAAATTTGTCCTCTACGAGTATTTTAGAGCTCTGTTGGGCTACTTTATTTGCCATGTAAGTGGCCATTGCAAGTGCGGAAGGAACAGGGAAATATCTATGTTGCAGACAGTTACATGACACAATGAATGGTAATTTGCTGCCAAGTGAATTATATTCCTATATAGTGGGTTGGGATTTACATAAGAAGGATGTGGGAAATTCTTGTAAATTTGGATCAAAAAAGGATTCGAATGTATCATAAATTGCCTTCCGGTAAGGAAATCGGATACACTTAGGATAGGAATGGCGCATCGCGTTGTGTAAATATCAATACGAGTAATGGAGGTAAGCACCGCGCGGTTTACTCATACACAAGAAACTCAAGATAAATCAGTATAAATCGCTTGAAGTAGGTGCGATGGGTACTTTAGGGAAGGATAATTTGTGTGGGAGATTTAAATGGGTATAACTTTTTAAATCAATTGAGATAAAGTATCGCATCTGCAGTATTTTTTAAAAGGCTTCAGCGGAATAATGACACTTTGAATGAGGTATTTTGATTTATTTCGTATTCGCATTGCCAAACTCTGTTAAATTAATTTAATTACCATCAGCTATCTAATCGATAACACCTTGATTTAGAATTGCAATTTACTATTTTGTACAAGGCTAAGTGAAGAAATTTGTGTCAAAATTTGTTCAGAAAATTCTTATTACCGTCAAGAAATTAGTTTTTGCTTTATTTTATTTTAAATGTTTTTGATTAAGTGAAACTCCAGAAAACTTCGTTTCCGTAGCAGGGATAAGCTTGAATTTATAATAATTCAAATCAACGCACGTTCTGTGAATCTATTCTAGTTTTTGTAGTTTATTATTTTTTCTAAGCCTACAAGTATACTTTGATTAATCTTTTATGCATGTGAACTTGTTATTTCCCACACAATCTTAGGAGCAAGCACAACATTTATTTTTTTATTTCTTCGTAAGCACATTATAATTGAATGAAAAAAAGGGAAACACTAGCTTCTTTTATTTTGCGCACACTAAGGGGGATATGACTACCCTTTAAATATTTATGACAGTGCGAGAGTTTGAGAGGATTTAAAAGGAGACACCGATGCACCTTGGTTTTGAATGCTTGAATTACGAATGGGATGGAAATATTGGACTAGGTAGACCATTCCTCATTCGTATAGTGCGGCTAAGGAAAGATTCTCTGAATTTAACAAAACTTCCGAATTTGGGCTCATGGGTAATATGATCTGACATTCTTTTAAGCGGAAGTACCTATTGCTGTTGAATTTTTTTAGAAGAAGAATGCAACTGGCTATTTCACTAGAACTCTTTCTATCAAAATAAAGGTAAACTAATGAAAGACAAAAAACGTTGCGGCGATTGTGATGAGGGATGCAAATGTTTCTGTGATAGTTCTATCACCTATGATGGAGGTCAGCCATCAGACGAATAGGGGGAATAACATGTAGCATACGAAAACATGCACGTGCCGTAACTATTCGGGGCTGGTGGAAGTCTGATCATAGCCTCTTCGTGGCGGCCGCTAGAAACAAGCCTTTAAAAAGGTTTGGCTAATATGATCAGGCTGGTTCCTCAGGTTGGCGACAGGTTAATTCCCTGTCCAGTAAAACTTTATGAATTACGAGACCGACAACAAGCCTCGGAAACGGACTGATCACACGACGACAACCAACGCAACGAAAACTGAAAAACGATTTACGAATTTTCTTATGGAACGTACGATCGCTCTATAGAGCTCGAGCTGCTCAGCAGCTAGCCGATGCCCTGTCAAAATATAAAGCTGACATAACAGCTCTTCAAGAAATCAGATGGACAGGGAATGGTGTTCTACAGAAGAAAGAATATGACATATACTATAGCTGTCATACAAAACACCATGTGCTCGGGATAGGCTTCCTAGTCAGCGAAAAAATGAAGTCTACCATCATCGGCTTTAACGCTATAAGCGAAAGGCTATGCACCCTTCGCGTGCGAGGCAAATTTACGAACATCAGCCTCATTAACGTTCACGGACCTACGGAGGAGTCCTCAGACGAAGAAAAAGAGACTTACTACGAACAAGTCGAGAGGGCCCTCAATGCCTGTCCAAGGTATGATGTTAAAATCATCCTTATGGATTTGAACGCAAAAATAGGTCGGGAGCCGGTATTCAGGCATTACGCAGGCACCCATAGTTTGCATGAGAACACTAATGACAATGGACTTCGAGTCTTAGAATTGGCAGCATCGAAAAACATGGTCGTTGCGAGTACCAGGTTCCCGCGTAAAGATATCTACAAAGCCACCTGGGTATCACCTGATGGAGTCACTCGTAACCAAATAGACCACGTGTTGATAGACCGTCGCCACTACTCGAACTTGATGACGGTACGAACGTACCGAGGTGCCAATATCGACTCGGATCACTATCTTGTTGGTATGGTTTTCCGAGGGCGGATTGCCTTGCGAAGACGCATTGCATCCGCCGATCAGGTTCGAATCAACACGGCTGCCCTGCGCAATGAAAACACCAGTAACACCTTTGGTAATGCGTTAGGACTCGCCCTAGAATCACTTGATTTAGGGAGAGTAAGTCCTGGAGCCAGTATGCTGGGCGTAAATAAGAAGTGGACACGCCTTAAGAATATTGTCATTAGTACTGCCAACTCCATCTTAGGCAGCAGTCGTAAAAATCGGAACGACTGGTTTGATGATGAATGCAAGCTAGCGACTGAACGTAAGAATGTTGCGTACCGAGCAATGCAACAATCTCATAGAACGCGGGCACGCGAAGAGGAATATAAAGAGCTCAGAAGAATATAAAAACGGCTACACAGACAAAAAAAATCAGCCTGGGAGAAGAACCTAATCTGTGAAATAGAAAATAGCCGAGAGCGAGGTCCGCACCATGCGCGGAAGTTCTACCAATCCGTCCGAAACATGACGCAGTACACACCACGCTGCACATACTGCAAGGACGGAGAGGGAAATCTGATCACCGATCCTGAAAGCATACTGGAGCGATGGGAAGTGTACTTTAATGAATTGCTAAATGGTCAGCTCACTGCAGAAATGGAGGCTCCACTACTTCAAGAATAATGCCCTATGTTGCCGCCACCAAGCATAGAAGAGGTTGAGAAGGCTATAGGCCGGCTTAAACAGAACAAATCCCCGGGAGCCGATGGCATACCTGCCGAATTATTTCATCACGGCGGGCCAGCCTTACGTCAAGCAATTCATGATATTATAGTGCACGTATGGGAGCAGGAAGAAATGCCAGAAGACTGGCGAAAAGGCATAACATGCCCCATACATAAGAAGGGAGATGTCACAACGTGCAGCAATTATAGAGGTATCACGTTGTTGAGTACCGCCTATAAGATACTCTCCTCTATCCTACAAGACCGGATAACCCCATACGCTAAAACCGTCATCGGACAATATCAGTGTGGTTTCATTCCAGGCAAATCAACAACTGATCAGATATTTACCCTTAGGCAGGCGATGGAAAAATGTCTAGAATTTAACATCCCAACATACCATCTGTTTATAGACTTTAAGGCCGCCTATGATAGCATAGCCAGGGTAGAACTTTACAAAGCCATGAGAGAATTCGGCATCCCAAATAAATTGACACGACTATGTAGGTTGACCATGACCAACGTAACAAGCCAAGTAAAAATAGCCGGATTGCTATCCAGACCAATCAACATCTTTAATGGACTCCGACAAGGGGACGGTTTGGCCTGCCTCCTCTTCAACCTGGCGTTGGAGAAAGCAATCCGTGACTCTGGCACGGCAACAAGAGGGACATTCGTCAACAGGTCCAGCCAGTTACTGGCTTACGCAGACGACATTGACATCATCGGAAGAACCGAACAAGCTGTACACGATTCCTTCATCCAGATCGAGCAGGCGGCACAAAATCTGGGGCTGCACATTAATGAAGGTAAAACAAAGTTCATGGTGGCGTCGAATGCGAGAGGAACAGTTGGTCAAACAATCAAGGTTGCGGAGCACGAATTTGAAGTGGTGCAATCCTTTAAATACCTTGGGTCAATAGTAGCAGCCGATAACAATATAGAAGAAGAAATTCGCGGGCGGCTTCTCAAATCCAACAGAGCCTATTATAGTCTGTCAAAGCTCTTCAAATCCAGAAATCTCACCATAACTTCAAAACTGCTGCTGTACAGGACCATGGTCCTGCCAGTACTCACATATGGATCCGAGACTTGGGTGCATAGCAAAAGGCACTCCGACCTCTTAGCTGCGTTCGAGAGAAAAGTCTTAAGGAGGATTGTTGGCCCCGTATGTGAGGAAGGACGATTCTGGAGACGGTACAATCATGAACTGTACGCAATCTACCTCAAAGCAGATATCGTGACAAAAATTAAGCTCGGTAGACTCCGGTGGACAGGGCACCTAGCTCGCATGAGCGAAGAGGAACCTGCTCGGAAAGTTCTTTGTGGTACATTCTATGGTAGACGACAGCGTGGTAGACCATGCTTGCGCTGGAGAGATGGCGTAGACCAGGACGCCCGAAGCCTTGGGGTGCGCAACTGGATGGCGTCGGCTAGAGACCGGGATAGGTGGAGAGACTTGTTGAAAGAGGCCAGGACCGGAACCCGGTTGTCGAGCCGATGATGATGATGGAGCACAATAGATTTGTAGCTCTTAGTACACTCAATCCACATATTTATTCATCAGCTGTCATTTTTAAAGCTCTTTTTCGGACTCTATATAAGTGGATCCAGTGGGTTATTGGAGCATCTGCCCAAATATGGGAATTGTACTCGAGCTTTGGATGAATATAAGTAGGCTTTATAGATGACAGCCAGATCAGAACGGGTGAAACATTTCTTGTATCGACGAAGGAAACCTAAGCATTTAGCAGCGTTTTTGGGGCCGTCAAATATGTGGTCATTCCAAACAAGGTTGTCTGTGATGTTCATACCGAGAACTGAGAGCTGTTCGGTTTCCTCAATGCAAGTGGCGTTCATAGATTGCGACATAAAGGGTTGGGTTGCGCTTTAGCGGTTTTAGATTACCCATTGGACAATACTGGATGGGCCATCTAGTGACACTGACGGCTGTTTCCCTCTAGAAATCTTGACAAAAAGTGAGAATCATCCCTTCGCGGAACCATGAGTCGCTTTACGCATGAACAACGTTGGGAAATATTGAAAACATATTTCCAAAGTGAGTGTTGTTTCCAAACAGTGAGTTTTTTGAAAAGAAGTTTTGGCCGAAATGCAGCACCCACCGCGCATGCAAGTGTGTGCAAAAAGTTCGTGAAACTGGTATGCTAGTGGACAATACCCAAGGTACCCGTCATCGTACGAAACGCACAGAAGAGAATGTGGCTGCTGTAGCCGAGAGTGTGAGACTCAATTCACGGACATCAACTCGCCACCGATCTCAACAGCTCAACATTTCAAACACTAGCCCGAGGAGAAATCTGCACAAAGATCTCTGATTATTCGCTTACAAGGTCCAATTGACTCAGCAATTGAAGGCGCACGACCATCCGCTTTGTTATCGCTTCGCAGTTTGGGCTTTAGAGCAGCTGGAGGCATCATTGGACCAATTTTCTCCGAAAATGAGGCTGGGAACAACGTTTCGGTCAATGGTAGGTTTTACAGAGCCATGTTAAGCGACTATTTTTTACTGAAATTTAAGACATGGATTAGGACGACCTCATGCAGGATGGCGCGCCACGCCACACAGCCAATGCTACGATCGATCTATTGGGCACTAAATTTCCAAATCGTATTATTAGCCGTCTTGGTGATGTCAAATGGCAGCCTCTGAGCTGCGATTTAACTCCTTTGGACCTTTTTTTTTTGTGGTGAACCGTGAAGGACCGATGTTATGCCAACAATCCGCAAACGATTCAAGCACTTAAGGTCAATATCATCCAAGAGATCCGTGAGCTACAGCCTGAAACCATCAAAAAGGTCTTGGAAAACTGGGAGTGACAGAATGAGGTACTGCGAAGCCAACTGGGGCAGCCACTTGTACGACCTTGTGTTCCATAATTAATGAGAATGTTTGATCTTACTAATAAAGCCATAATACATGGAAAAAAATAATTTTGTTGATTTTATTGCATTTTCAAATAGAAACTTGTATTTGGCCTACCTTTTACTGTTGAGATCAGAATTTAGTGGATTTACCATACGATGTCGTTCTAAATCCACATATGAAGGGCAAGGATGTGAATCTAGAAACGAATATGAAAAATGAGAGTTCTGGCGTCAGCAAAACAAAAATCAACAGATTAAAAGTTTCAGAAAAAATTATCTTTTGAATATGAATAGATCGGAGACAAAGCGGAGCCCTGTGGTACACCAGCATTTATTTTATGAATATCACACTTAAAACAGTCGAATACAACTTTTATGGAGCTTTTTGAAACGTGTAGTTTCTAGTCCAATGAAAAGGAGATTCGTGGGTACCAAATACCGGCATTTTCGATAAGAGAGTTTGTTGCCAAACTCTATCAAATGCCTTTGAAGTATCAAGTGCAATAATCTTACTTTCTCCAAATCGATGTAAAGATTTGTTCCACTGCTCGGTGAGATATGTATCAGATCACTAGTGGACCTATTCCTATGAAAGCCATACTGCCAGTCATCGAGAAACTTTCGTTCTTCAAGATATTTCTTGAGCTCATTATTTATCAGCGATTTTATAACATTATAACCTTAGAGAGAAGGGACTTTAGTACAATTGGACGATAGTCTAAGGGACATCCTGTATAAATGCTGTTTTCCATTAACTCGGAAAGTGATCAGCAGAGTTAGACAGATGAAAAAGCTTACGCAATGGTTTTGCCAGTGTTGAAGAACACTTCTTTGGAACAATTGGAGGGTTACTATCCGGGCCAGCGAATTTGTGTTAATCAAGATCTTGCAACTGTACGAATGTGAAAGAAGATTCCTTCCATTAAATCATGAGTGCTTCCAAGAACAGGAGAAGTCATGACACTTTCGATTTAAGAACAAATTTTGCTACAAGCAAATTGGTGTCAATGCGTACCAGTGAAAGAACCGAAGACAAAGAAGTATCTTTGGGAGATTGAAGTATTTTCTGGCTTGATCGTTGGTCATGCAAAAATTTGATTCTTCGAATATGATTATTACAGGTCTTTCTAGCTTGTTTGAACTTATTCCGATTTAGTAAGTGGGTTGGCTTTATTACATCGGAAGCTTTCTTCTATGACTCCAATAAACCTGTCTACAACTTGAATCAAGAAAGATAGGTTTGCTACAGTTTTACGTATTCGGGAAACAATTTCTCATTAAAAAATATTTAAATTTGTAATCATATCAGCGCTGGAGTCTTTGCCACAATCGAAGAATTCCAGTGACCAGTTTAAGTTTCTGATAAAACTATCTAGACCGTCCCAGTTTGGTTTCTCATATTCTCTTAGGGCTTTTTTTCTGTTGTAAGCATTCCATATGACGACAAGATTTCATAATTTGTACAAAATTTGGAAAATAAAAGGCGTGGCTGCATTATACAGTTTTTGGAAAAATTTTTTTTAAATCCGTGGAACAGTTTTGAAGAAAAAGAAATGTTTTCCAAAATTTAAAAAAAAAATGTTATTTTATAAGTTGGAGATAAATTTCAAAATACTACCTACCAAGCTTAAAGACAATCGGCCGAGCCGTTTAAGATGTAGTCAATTAGGCACACAGACAGACAGGCAGACAGAATTGCGAGAACCACTTTTTCCGTCTTCCAAAATCAAAATCTCGACTCGCGAGTAAAAATGGTTTCATGGTAAAAATGTTTTGTGGAACAGGAACACTTCAAATTGAGCTAGAACCTAAGCGGGTAAGCCGATTTCTCTAAGATTTGGAAGATAATATTTCAAAGAATATTTTAATAAATATACTAAATTTAAAAAAAATCAGTCAACCCGTTTAAGCCCTGGCTACATGTAAAGTGTTAACTTCAACCCAAATTATTTAATGGACTTATCATGTCTGTACCAAACATCACAGATTTATTTTGCGGATCGAGGAAGGATTTTTTTGTAACAATTTCAAGACATCGTTAAATTTTACAGAAGCTTAAAGGGAATTTAAATACTATAGTATAGGTACCAAAATTGTTTTAAAAACTTATATTTTGGATTTTTAAGAAAAATAAATTTTTTTTTGGATAAAAGAAACTCCATATTTTGAAAATATTTACGTCGATTTTTTTTAAATTCTTGCATTAGTGATTTTTTTAAAATATCTGAATTATTAGAGACTAAATTGTTCTCTTATCAAAAGATGACGGTACCTACGATGCAACTATTAGAGTCTGTTAAGGAAAATATTATATTTTTCCAAAACGAATCCAACCATTTGTATAGATTTAATACGATTACTTATTCAAAAGGAAACAAAAAATGAGCTTAGGCGTTATTACTTTCCATAGTCCTATTTTTTTTTTTTTTTTTTTTTTTTTTTTTTCTTTCGACTTTCTCATTATATACTGAACTATTTCGCAAACTTCAACTTTGCGAATTGCGCGTCGGACTTGAACTTACACTTATACAAGATTCAACTGACCCAGGAGCTCAAAGTTCATGACCATTGAAAACGTCCATTGTTCGCATTTGGGCTTCGTAGCATTTGGAAGAGGAACCATTATTTTAGTCGAAAAATCATCTTTAGTGACGAGACGCATTTTTGGATGAATCGCTGTGTTAACAAGGAAAATTGACGTCAACCCACACGGAGGCCGGAGGAGTTATTGATCCGTAATTTTTGGAAAACGACGTTGTTGAGGCGTCCTTGTGGCTCAAATTGATCCATATGGACCTGGACGTCATGTGATTCCAATAGTATGGTGCTATGTGTCAAACAATGGAAGGCACGATTGATTTTCTGCATGAACGACTTAAAGGTAAGTTTAACTCTCACAAAGCTGACGTGAATTGGCCACCAAGTTCATTCGATTTGACCCCGTTAAACTTTTTCTTGTGGGGTTTCCTGAAGTCGCAGGTCTATGTGAAGAACCCAAAATCGACCGATGCCCTTTAAATGACCATAACACAAGCCCTCGCTTAAATTCAGCCGGATCTATGAGGAGGAGTCATTACAAATTGCACTCTTCGGATCCGGGCAACCGTAAGAAGACGAGGCGGGCATTTGAACGATACCATATATGGGACTTTCAAATTTGTATTTCATTTCAAAATCTATTTAGAAGCTGTTCTGGAAGGAAACCAAGTTATTGTTAGTTTTTCGTTCTTTTTTGACATTCATTCCACGAAAAACACCAATTCTTCAATATCGGAAAAAAGCTCAACCCGAATATAGTCACATTTTTAAGCTTTTATCTTCATGTGCCTATAAGCGAGTTCTACTGTATATAATATAGAATGTGAAAAATATTTATGCATTCTGATCTTATTGCTTATATCTTAGTCGCCTTTATATCTAAGCAAATAAAGTGTATGATGTCGCACGGGATTGTAATCAAGGTCGGTCGCTGTAACGTTCTTTAAAAAAATTAATTAATTACAGATTTTATTTTTGAATGGCTTGATAAACAAACAATGTATCAATTGCTTGAGGTTACACAAAAAATTCCCAGACACGCTCAATTTACGACCCTAACAACGGTTTGCATGATGATAAAATCACCAAAAACGAACACCCACACAATACGCGCAAACGCCAACCACCACTTCGTTGTCCTCATCTACGAGCATGAAGTAGAACGCGTCGACAAAACAATTTAAAATATTAAACAATACTTTTAGTATATTTTGACCATTTTTGATTGACAGTTTTGTTATTGTTCGTTTTTTTTTAATTTTGTATTCCTTTTTAAGAACAACATAACCAGATGACAACCTAACAATTTGTGATTTATTTTTATTATTTCATCTGTTTAAAGAGGAGGTGGAACATATCCAATCCAGTGCCAGTTGCCAGAGGGCTAATTCTCAGTAACTTATCTTTAACCTGCGATGACGTGAGCGAATTGGAATAGCCATTAATTTAGACCTAGTTGGGCTTGACAACAAATGCTTATTTAACATCAAGCATTGTGCGACATAATGCTAATTTAAAAAAGGCTAGTTATGTATGGATTCGTAAAAGAATTGATCAAACTGAATTTTGTGGAATTTCTGTCTGTTCATACGAAGGTTAATGATTTTTATTTTATTTTAAACAAGCAGACCAGTGCTCGCGTTGCTTTTGAAAGCTTTAAGAATAATTTTGTTTTCATAAGGGCTTTCCAAAACGGAACTTTGACAAGTGATTGCGGCCATTTTGTTGAAGCTTCATCTGTCAAATTGGATTTCATTTACCAAATCAACATGGAAAGTTATAGCGTCCAACAACATATTCAAATGATTGTAACATCTTATGAAATAGAGTCTTCTTTTCAAACAACATTTTTCATCACATCATTTCCTTAGGCCGGAATTAGATGATATGGAGTTTGACAATATGTGGTTTAAACTGGACGGCGCTATGTCCACACAGCAGTGGCGTGGCGTCCATATAACCCGATTCCTATCGGGTTACCTTTTAAATTTTCTGTTAAACAACAATGCTTACTAAATAACAAACGTCCTTGCTGCACAAGAATGTTTACTCAATAACGACCAACATAAAACCCACTTTATGTACTAAATACATATGTATCTAATCATTAACCTCCACAGCTGCACACACCACTTGAACTTTATTCCCATTTTTCATTCAAATACACACCACACCAGCACCACACGGCACACACGTTATTATCATAAGTAATTTCTTCCACACTCTCTGCCCACAAGCCAAAACAAAAGCAACCCGAAATATCTCGGGTTATAAGATCTCTCGCTGGATAGAACAATGTTAGTTTTCTTTCTCTGTTTTACTTATCGTTTTTCTGAGCTTGCGTCGACTCCGTCTAACGCCCGCTGTCTTATGCAAAGAAATAACACGCTTTTCTTCGACTTATTTTTGGTGAATGTTGTGTTATTGTGAGGTGAGTATACCCAATTCCAAAACCAAGTCACTTGGTGAATGGTGGTTTGCGCAGATAGAGCAAAAAAATGGTGCACAAGAAATTTAACTAGTGAAGAACTGAAGGAGAAGGTTATTTGTGTTTGTTAAATTTTGTTTTATTTATTTATTTATTTATTATAATTGCAATGTAAGATCGTAAAGATAATTAAAGAGGAAAGCATTAACAGTAAAGCCATCAGCCTAAATTTTGTTTTATAAGTACACTTCTCTGCTTATGCAAAAAGTAACTCGCTTTTCACCTACTTATTTGCTTATTTCTTGGATTAATTGAGTAGGTCATTCATTCATACATATTTAATGAATTCTCAGTGAGAAGACTGAGAAGACATACTTTCAGATTTAGCACTTATTTCCACAGAAAAGCGGCTTCTTTTAAAAATAAGGAATAGACCTGCCTTCTATTAAAGAGTTTTAGCAGATTTTATAAAAAAAGATCGTAGAATAGCTTTAGAATATACGTAAATAAGAGAAGTTTTTTTAGAAACACTTTTCATAATTTCTTATTTGTTTAGAAACGCGAACTTTTGCTATTTTTTTTAATAACATACATTATTATATGTATTTGTTGTAGCAAAAAATATTACATTTCTTATACTTAAACCTATATTGCACAATTTACAGAGATTGGTAGCATACATAAATCATCTATTTGTAAACTTTTGTACATAACTATTTATTTTTAATTGATATTTTTTATATCATGATATTGAATTACTTGAAAAAATTAATTGATTTATTTGCTTATTTATCTCATACTTAAATATATTTTGGTTTTGAAGTTCCTTGTTTTTTATTTTTTTCATAACATTACCTTAAATTTTCCTAAATGTACTGCATTTGCATTTGCCAGAAACGGTTTCTTTGGAAGCCACTTTTATAATGCTTTAAGATTATTTATAATTTATAAATTAATGATTTGAAGTATGCAAAATTGGCATGAATTGCTTCGCTTGTTTGTTTTGGAAATCAGAACTGCAATACATTTTTGTAATTTAGAATACATATCGATAATACATATCCGCCAGGCACTACCATTGTTACACATGGTACTGATCCTGGACCGAGCAGCAATGCTCGGGTCAGAGCTAGACGGATTCCGGGGGCTAGCAAAGTAATGCCGCAGATTATACAAAATCTGAGAGTTGCGAGTTGGAACGTTGGCAGTATGACAGGTCGAAGCTTCGAGTTGGAAGAGATGATGAAAAGAAGGCGAGTGGACATCTTATGTGTTCAAGAAACAAAATGGCGAAACACGGGAAACAGGGCCCGTTTCTTGGATACGAGGACAAAAAACTATAAGATGTTCTACTATGGAACGGAAAAGGGTAAAAACGGAATCGGAATCATCCTTGCAAAACATCTATTAGGCAGCGTATTGACCATTTCGAAATCCAGCGACCGTTTGATGTCCCTTAAATTGGTGATTAAAGGAAAATTGTGGAATATTGTCACTGCATATGCTCCCCAAATTGGATGTGAGCAGGTGCAAAAAGATGCATTTTGGCTAGACTTTCACAATCTACTTAAGGACATCCCAAAGGAAGAGTTTTTGTTCGTGGGCGGAGATTTGAACGGACATGTCGGCAAGACAAACGAAGACTATGAAGATTACCATGGAGGTCTCGGATACGGCACCAGGAACCCTCCTGGTGAAGACATCCTGAGCATGTGCAAAACATACGGTCTTATCGTACTAAATACCATGTTCGTCAAACAAAGCCGACACCTGGTCACTTACAGCAGTGGTGGAAATGAAACCCAGATTGATTACCATTTGGTATCTAGTTTCATGAAACCCCGGGTAAAAGATTGCAAAGTGATACTAGGAGAAGCGATCGCCCACCAACACCGTCTCCTACTGACAGAATTTTTTATGGAGACAGTGAACGACAACAAACATACAAAAACTTTTGGGAAGATCAAATGGTATAATCTGGAGAAGGAAAAAGGCGAAGCTTTTATTTCGAACATGCAAAACGTTCTGTATAACAACACCGATATAGTTCGAAATGAAGAGAGTACAGCACAAAGTATGTGGGATCTCCTACAGAGAACTTGCAAAGAAAAAGCCAAAACACTGTTAGGGGTTTCAAAAGGACACAACCAACAAGGCAAAGAAACATGGTGGTGGAATGATGAAGCTAAATCAGTTATAAGTAAAAAGAAAATGGCTTTCAAGGCTTGGTCGAAGTGCCCCTCTAATGATACAGAGCAAAAGTCACGCCTCGAAGTGGAATATAGAAACTGCAAGAAAGAAGCGAAGAAGAAGTGCGCCCAAATTCAAGCAAAGAATACAGAAAACCTGTATCGGGAGCTGGATGAAATTTCTACCCCGACAGCTGGTGCTATTCAAGAGCTACGGCAAAACACGAATAAGGGCGCAACTATCTTCAAAATAGCCGCTCAAAGAAGAAGAAATGCCCAGGAGATTTGTTCGCCAAAGTTCATTAACAATGCTCAAGGCCAACTACTTGTGGAAGACAACGAAATTCTTCACAGGTGGCGACAGTATTGTGACGGACTTCTAAACGAACAATTTCCAAGGCTATACTTTCCAATAGCTTCACCTAACTTAAGCGAAGTATCCGACGTCACAGTCGAAGAAGTTAGTGAGGCGGTAAAATACTCCAAAAAGGGAAAAGCTGTTGGCCCAGACGAAATACCCTCAGAGTTTTGGAAAAAGATGGGAGACATCGGGTTTAGATGGCTCATGATTCTTGTCTCCAAACTTATACGAGGTGATCGCATGCCTAATCAATGGAGGGAAAGTTACCTTCTTCCAATTTATAAAGGAAAGGGTGATACTCGAAGCTGTGATAATTACCGTTCGATTAAGCTGATGTCACACACCATGAAGATCGTTGAGCGAGTCTTGGGTAGCCGACTGCGAAAAATAATTAGGCTATCTGATGACCAGTGCGGGTTTGTCGGGGGTAAGTCAACCACGGATGCAATCCAGAGTATAAGAATAATTATGGAAAAACATCGGGATTCTTTGGAGGATTTGCATGTCGTATTGGTTGATTTTGAAAAAGCATTCGATCGGCAACCACGAGATCTAATATGGGTGGCCCTCAGGCAACGAGGAGTTCCAGAAACCTATGTGCGGATAATTATGGACATGTATGATGGAGCAGTTACTAAAGTAAGATGCGCAGCTGGAGTCACCGAAGAATTCGAAATCACAGTAGGTGTACACCAGGGAAGTGTCTTGAGTCCCCTGCTCTTTATTACAGTTCTTGATTACCTGCTTGAAGGCAAAGTGACGGATCCAAAAGTGCATCAGTTATTCTTTGCTGACGATGGAGCCATCATAAGTGAAGACCCGATATCCCTACAACGAGCACTTGACGTATGGGTGGATGTTCTAGAAGGAAGTGGGTACCGCATAAGCACTAAAAAGACAGAATACCTATGCTGCCCATTTTCTGATCCACACCGGCCTATTCCAGACATTTATTTGAATGGAGTAGTGCTTCCCAAGTGTGAAAAGTTTAAATATCTGGGGTCTATGATAAATAACGAAGCTACTTGTGATGACGATATCAATCATCGCGTAAGCGTAGGGTGGATGAAGTGGCGGGAAAATTCTGCTATCTTCTGTGACCGAAAAATGCCCCCTAAACTGAAAGGAAAGCTCTACACTTCAGTTGTGCGTCCAGCACTCACATACGGTTCACAATGTTGGACAATGTACAAAAAGTATGAGAGTAAGCTAACGGCAGCTGAGATGAAGATGCTTCGTATGACAGCAGGAGTTACAAAGCTTGATCGAATTAGAAGTACGAAGATCCGAGGAAGCCTTCATGTTAAGAATACCATTTCCCAAAAAATTGAACACGACCGACTCAGTTGGTATTGCCATGTTCAAAGGAGAGATCCTGAGAACCCCGTCAAAAGAGCAATATCATACAACGTTCCAATTCGGAATAAAAAGAAAAGTAGGCCTAAACACTCCTGGTACAAACAAATGCAAAAACACCAGCATTCAGTTGGCCTCAGAAATGGAACAATACAAAACCGGGAGGCTTGCCGCCGATTTCTGAGGTCAACCCGGCGAACCCCACAGGCGGATCACTAGTGTGAAGCAGATACGTGGGAGAGTTATGATCCCCTCGACATCGAGATCATAACAGCGCCGAAGAAAAGGAAGAAGAAGAAGAATACATATCGATATTAGAATTAATTATCGTTTGCAGGTAATTAGTCTTAGCTTCGACTTACCATTTGAAATTATTCACGCCACGCCACTGCCACACAGCCCATACCTTAATTGACATTTAACATTTCATTTTGGCCAACGAGATCGTGTGAATTGAACCCATTAGACTTCTTTTTGTCTACAAAAATAACAACCTTCTTCTGAATAACCCTAGGGATGTGTTGGAAAAGTAAACGTTATTGTATGTCAAGTTGAAACAGAGTTGCATTTTATGTTTATATGCAGTTGAAATAAAATTCTTTAAAATTGGTAATTTAATCTAAAAGTAAACAAACCATAAAATGAAAACATTTCAAAACATCCTTATAAAATCAATACCTGCCAATCTGCCTATGTACGCTTGAATTCAGCTCTCATAATATCGAATGCATTTTTAGGTTCAAAAGCACATGTAATTAAATTTAAGAGTCATCCGATCCGTGGTCGGGAATTTCCAGTCCTGTTTCTATCACATACGTCAAACCGAACTTTCATAAAAGAATGTACGAGTATTTTACAAATGAATCGAAAAACATGACACATATGTTTTCAAGAAAAAAAAAAAAAAAAGTGCCACTTCTCACACAAACGATCCTGGCGTTGAGTGTTTTCAACAACTTCAATCAAATTTGGCAAACGGACTTTACCCATTTACACGACACAATGCAAATATTGGGAGATAAGCAATGCGTCCTCTTAGGCGATTTTAACGCTCGAACCCGACAAGAACAATATGTGTATCTTTTGGAAGCCGTCCTGTCCCAAGAAAATCAAAAGACGTAGAAATCAACGCAAGAGAAAAATCAATCTTAGAAATGGGAAGTTCTTTCGACTTGGCTATAATGAATGGCCCTAAAAAAGGAGAAGAAGAAGGTAAACTTACTTTTATCAGAAACCCAGTCAGTCCGTTATCGACTATCTTATCATGTCCACTGGTTTGATCTGCAATTTATTTGATTTTGAAGTGGATAGTCAGATTTATTCTGACCATATGCCATTAATAACAACTCTAACCACGACATATTCAGATAGTCATCCCGAAACAGAAAATTCTCTTCTCCCTAAACTTAAATGCCAGAAAAATTGTGCTGAAATATATCAGGTAAAACTTGATCGCAGTATTACAGCACACGGTCTACATGAGCAACCGCCACCGATGGAAGCTTTGCAGAGCGTGATAACATCGACAGCGGTCTCACATCTCCCAAACACTAAGTCCCTTAAGATAAAATCGGCCTGATATGATAAGGAATATGAGTCGGCCCGGAAAAGATCTTTTGCGCTTCTTCATCTATATCAAAATTTCAATGCACATTCTTTGAAAGAAGACTTTCTTGAAGCAAATCGAGCATACAAAGCTTTATGTAGATGCAAAAAAGTTAACTTCTCCAAAAAACAAGCTGAAAGTCTAACATACTGCAAAAACTCCTCGGAATTTTGGAAAGGAATACAAAATATAAAAGGAAGACATTTTGTAACACTATTGCCTGCAGAAACAGTACGACATCATTTTGAAGAACAATTGAACCCGGAACTTTATGCTCCTCCGATCCAATACGCTAGACCAAATGTCGAAAATCAAATTCTAGATAGAGAGATAGCGATCTCTGAAGTCGAAGCAGTTGTAGCCAAAATAAAAGACAACAAAGCTCCTGAGATTGACCGGATCCCAAATGAATTCTGGAAATAGCCAACATTGGAGTTTCTAACACTTCTCACAAAAGTGTACAATGATATTTTCACTACAGGCAAAACACCGGATGCTTTCATAAAATCAACACTTTTTCCCATATTCAAAAAAGGAGATAAGACGGACCCATCCAACTATCGAGGTATTGCTTTTCTCAACTCATCGCTTAAAATCTTCATGGAAATTCTAAGAAGCCGACTCACAGCTTGGATTGAAAGTAACCATATTCTGAGTGAATTCCAAATTGGATTTAGAAAAGGATACTCCACAGTGGATCACAATTTTAGCCTGACCAACATTGTAGAAGTATGTCGTCGTAGACAGAATAAACTGTACGCATGTTTCATCGACTTTCGAGCCGCATTCGATTTCATCGACAGAAGGGCTCTGATGTTTAAATTGTTTAGAGATGGGATGACTCTAAAATTTGGAAATATAATTGAGGACATCTATAAAGAAACAACTTATGCAGTATGGGATGGGCAAAATCTATCTGATTGGTTTCTTGCCTTAGTAGGATTGAAACAAGGTTGCAATCTCAGCCCTTCAGCTTTCTGCCTTTATATCGAGGATCTAATAAAAGACATGCCGTGTGGCATAACAATTGATGGGTTCCGGATTAAAGTTCTGATGTACGCAGACGATCTTGTCACTCTAGCTGAATCTCCTGAATCTCTTCAGTTAATGATCAACAAATTACGGAATTACTGTGGAATCTAATAATGAACCTTAACAAATAAAAAACAATGGTTTTTCGGAGAGAATCAGGGCGATTGGCAGCAAACGAGAAATGGTATTATGGAGCGGACCAAATTGAAACTGTGAGGGAATACCAATACTTGGGTTACACTGTGACGAGCAACATAAACCTTGAAAAACACTTAGTAAAAAAAACTTTCTTCATCCAAAAATGCGATTGGGACGGTGTGGAAGAATGTATATGGTAACAAGGACCTAGCTTTTAGTGCACAATACAAAGTTTTTCTCGCAACGTCCGAATTAATTATGCTTTATGCTGCGGAATCATGGGCTGGAATCAGCCTGAAACCACTGAAAAACTTCTGAGGTTCTTTCTAAAGAGGCAGTTCCGACTACCCGACACAACACCAAACTACATGCTTCTCATTGAAACCGGTCTATCACCATTACATCTCTCACCTCTTAAACTGCACTTCAACTACATCACAAAGTTAATGTACAGCCATGTTGATAAAGTTGCAAGAAAGATTGCTGTTTCGATAATAAAGTCGCAAAGCTCATGGTTTCAGGAATGGAAAAACTTAGCAGACTCGTGTGAACTCTCTTTCAATCTAACTCTAGATAATTTACAAGAATGGAGGCCATATCTTCACAGTCTACTCGCAAGGCTCCACTCCAAATCAAGAAAGAAAAATATAGAGCAAGCCTCTACTTCACTACATAGGCAATTCTACCCCCTACTTCAGCACGATTTAAGAGAATCCAACTACTTTTAGGACACCCATAACATTGAAACAATATAATTGATTTTCAGGGCTAGAGGTGAATTTTTGCCTCTAAATTTCATTCAACATCGCAATGACCTATCACTAAGCTGCTCCTTATGCATAACCTACGTTCTGCTTTTCATCGGAAGGTGCCCGATTCTAGCAGAAATTCGGCGTCAAATATGGCAGAAAAGTTACTTGGAACAAGCGGAACTCATTAAAATTCTTAATGGAACAGATTGGAAAAAACTATCTCAGTATTTAAAAATAGCACTTAATTATAGAAGACAGATAATAAGAGAAGACTTTTAAGATTAAATTGTTTATAAGGCAACATAAAACTACAAAAATTGGAAATGTTATTAATTTAGGCTATCATCTGGCTGACGGCCCTTCCGGCCATGCCACAAAAGATTTAATTTTATTTTAAACTCAAATGTTTTTGCAAATATAACTATTATGAATAAATCTATTAATCTAAATCTAATCTAAAATTTATTTTCGCAATCATTGTTGAGCTCACCCATAGTGCAGAATGTGTGCAATCAACTTAGGGACGCTTCCGGACTTCCAATGGAAAATGACATTAATACCTACCATTTTCATTTAAACGTCACGTCGTCGTTCATAAACATCAAAAGAGATCAAAGCAATTAGAATTTGATTTGGTTGGTTTTTCAAACTCATCCCTTTAAAAACAATAAGTAATATTATTTTTAAACAAATATTAATAAAATATATACATATATGCCAAAAAATTATGGCCGACACTACACCGATGACATAATGACGTTTGTAAACATTATAGGTAATGCAGTTGTGATAGGTTAGTTCGAACGAAAATTTGCGGATAATGCAGTTCTTAGTTTGACAGATGTTTGTTAAAACATCCTTTATTTCAAAAAAAAAAAAAAAACACCCGGGCAAGTTAATTCTGTTTTTAGTGATGTGAACTGGCCATTTAGATCGTGTGATTTATCGCCGTTGGGTTTTTTTTTTGTGGAACTTTGCAAAAGATCGTGTATATGCAGACAATTTTCAAACTTTTGACTCCTTGAAAACGAATAATCATCAAGTTATGGCCGAGTTACTCGTATTGCTCGATACCTGTCAGAACCGAGTCCTACGGGAACTCCAGTGGATAACAGTTTCATGATGTTGTTTGTCATTAGTAATTCAAGATCCACACAATGTATGGAAAGAAAAGTTGGATCAAAACCTAAATCATAACCCTGCTTTATTCCAATTTACTTTCCAAACTAAAAAATGGATAACCCTCTACAATCTCATAGTTTAACATTATCCGCATAATGATATCACTGTTCCCATTATGCCACGTGATCTAATTGATCTAGTTTCAATAAAAAGTTCCCTAAATCAACTGTCGTCTTAAGTTGCACCATAATAATTTGTTTTTCTGCTTCCCCACCAGAGGTTAAATATTTTAACACCTACGAAACACCACTGATACTTGATTTAGATTTATTTCATTCCAAACTCTCAAAAATGCGTTTGTATTGTTTGTTTAACCTATTTACTTTGACAATTCAAATGAATGGCGAAGTGGCAAGTGAAAATGTGGTGAGCTTGTTTGTTTGCCGATCACCTAATTGCCGTATGCCAAGAGAATGTACGTCGGTAAATTAGTTTACACGAGCAGCCAACGTTTGAACGAGAGTATAGCCAGAGAGAAATCTCTTCAAGAGATGTCTTAAATCATTAACTCTATTTATCTTGGCAATTATATTTATTGTTATTTACTTTTGACTTTTCTGGGTCGATTGGTTACGTTTCAAATAATAATTATGGTAGAAAGTATGCTGCGTATTAAAGGTGATTAGTGAGTAGGCTATGGGCTATTAATAGGCTGAATGATAAATCAAAAGGTGGGTGGGGTGATGAATAACAAATTGGTTTCCTTTCAACGTTGATTTACATTTGTTATAAACTTCTAATTTTTTCTGAAGATTATTGATTAATGATCAACGATGAATAATTCAAGTGGATATTTTAATAGAAATCTCTTCTTTTTGCGATCCGATCCGAGCCGAAAAAACATCGGCTCGTTTCTGATCAAGAATTCATTTTGGAGGACTTTCAGAAGTAATTAACATATTTAAATGCCTTAAATTGGATTGGGTGCATACTTGTCAATGTCAGTTTTCTTTTAAAAGTAAGGTGGCAATGGATCGTATTGGACAACAAAAGATCTTCAAATGCGCAATTCAGATTCAAAAATTGAGGCTTCTTGGAAAATAAAATGAAAAATTTTGTGCAACAAGGATCAATTCAAATTATAGCACATTTTATTTGAAAATGTATAGGCAGCGGATAAATGAGTCAGCGAAAATAGTGTATATAAAGTTTTGCAACGCCTGGAATAGAATGATACTCATTAGGGTTGTAGAACAATATTTCTTACGTGAAGGTTTGCAGGTTTTGATTATTTGAGGATGTGTTCGTAGATATTTTTTTCAGTTCATGATTTATTTTTGATAGACCCTTAATGAGGTCAGTTGGGTGTCGACGGACAGGCAAGCAACTTCCAACCAAATTGACCATTTCGCGATTAGTCAACGTTTTAGAAGCAGTCTCCAGGACGTCCATAACAGAAGAGGTGCAGACATGGGAATGGCACGGTACCACCATATGATGGTTGCTACCGTTAGATTACGTACAGCTGCAGTTCGGAAAACACTCGAATGCCCAAGTTAAACACAGATAGACTAAATGATCACGCGAATCTGCTAGTTTCGGATTAGGACCAGCTCAAAAGGTGGAAGGAACATTTTCTACGGTTTTAAATCGCGTTTTCGCCAGTGAAGTGAACCCTATGTTCAATGAGCCGTCCGAAGTAATAATCTCCCGAATACGCACTATCAAAGCACTGAAGAACATCAAAGCGCTTCGACTTGACGGTATTGCTGCAGACCTATTACGAGCAGCCTCAACAACATCGTGCGAGCTACTGCAGGAGAGCTTGGAAAACAGAGAGCTTTCCTGAAGAGTCGAAAAAAGGAATGATTGTGAAGGTCCCAAAGAAAGGAGATCTCATGCAGCGAAAACTGGAGAGGAATATGCGTTCTGCCTGTAATAGCCAAGATAATAGTATTGGAGCGAATGAAAGACCGCCTCGAAGACACTCTCGACGCTGAACAAGCAGGTTTTTGCACTGGATCTTCCTGTGTGGATCACATCAACACCTTGCGGACCATTATCGAGCAGTGCGTTGAATATCGATTACCACTTCACCTGCTGTTCATCGATTTCGAAAACGCGTTCGACAGTATCAATAGAGAATTTATCTGGCTTGCTTTGCGCAGGAGGGGCACCACAGATAAATTAATTGCTATTATCAAGCCTACATATAATTGATCCAAATGTTACGTCTTGCATAAAGGAAGGTTGTCAGAAGAGTTTGAAATCTAAAGTGTGGTTAGGCAAGGCTGTATTATGTCACCAATACTGTTCCTGTTGGTGATAAGTGACGTACTGCACGCAGCTTTGTCAAATGGAAATGGAGGAATTCAGTGGACTCTGCAATCTCATCACAAACATCTAGACTGCGCAGACGACGTATGCTTACATAGGATCATGGATCTCCATCAAATGACAACAAGGGTGGAGAGAGAGAAGCAGAAATCGTGGAGCTAAAGATCAACTCGGCAAAAACTAAAAGGATCAGCGTTGGAACTCCGTCATCAATCCAAGTGAATATTTCTGGACAACCGGTAGAGATGGTAGATGATTTCTAATATCTTGGGATTATTGTCTCTTAGGGTGGTGTAATTGAACTGGACGTAAATAGCCGAATCTGAAAAGCAGAGGCTGCTTTCGGAATGCTGTCCAAAATAAATAGAAAGAGCTCTTTTAGCTTAAAGACCGAGCTACTCGTACGAATGTTCCGCTCCAATATTGAATCCGTGCTGCTTTATGGGTGCAGCACTTGGAAAGCCACAGACACTGTCACAAGAAAGCTGCAAACGTTCGTTAATAGATGTCTTCGAAACATTTTGAGGGTTTTCTGGCTCAACCGTATCTCCGGTGCTGAACTTCATGCGAAAACAGGTCCGGAACCCATAGACTCTATTATACGAAGATAAAAATGGCAGTGGATTGGCCATACATCTCGAAAAGGCGATGGATGCATTGCGGTGCATGCGATGCTTGAAAGCCGTGATTGTAGAGCCTTGTAGACAAATGTGCGCATTTTAAGTGATTGTAATTGATCAGTTAAATCACCTATTGCAGTTGATATACTTGCATTACATTTGGAAAATCTTCTTCTTTTAGCAGACCCAAGTCAAATCTCTATTAGTTTTGCGATTCTGTACATATATACGAGGGCGGTCCGATAAGTACTTAGCATCACCACCCGATGTTGCTAGTATTGCAAGAGAGATTTACTAACAACTAGTACATTCTTTTAGACGGCTACTGTCAAAATTTTAGCCGAATCGGACTTGTAGTTTTGTTTTGACAGCGTGTGGGAGCCAGGTTTTCCGCGAATTTTAGAAAAATGAAAAAAGAGCGATATAATTTAGTGATTCGATTCTTGTTTTTGGAAGGGGAATCAAGATGCGAAATCAAAGAGCGCTTGGATGCTGATTACGGTGACTTTTCTCCTTTGATGGCGAACGTCAAAATTTAGTATAACGAGTTTCAACATGGTCGCGCATCGGTTTTTGATGAGCCCTGCCCAGGTGCCCTGAAAATTGTTACCACGGAGGATAACGTGTCAAAAATCCACAATTTCGTATTGGCAGACCGCCGATTGAAGGTGCGCAAGATAGCTGAAACAGAAGGCATCTCGAAAGACCACTTGGGTCATATCCTCCATAAAATTTTACGCATGAGAAAGCTGTTGGCGCGATGGGTGCCGCGTTTGCTTAATCCGGATAATTAGCGAAACCGTGAAATCAAAGGTCAAATTGGTCGAATCGAAATACGATACTGCCTTATCCTCCGTATTCTCTAGATTTGGCCCCGTGCGACTTTTTTTGGTTTGCAAACTTGAAAAAAACGCTCGCCGGGCAGAAATTTGAGTCGAATGAGGAGGTCATCGCCACCATGGAGGCCTACTTTGGCATTTCTGTTTTTAGTTCTTTTCGAAATCTATTCACTCAAATTCTTTATTTTAGACTTGCGATTGGGGTTGAAAGTTACAACAAAATAAGCTGCTTCCAGGTTGGATTCCGAACTAATCTCTCAACAATCGACTGAATCTTCACTCTCACGAGTGCTTCTAGGAATTTTTTAAACAAAAAACTAATTTGTTCGTATTTTTCGCTGACTTTAAATCAGCTTTTGACACCGTAAATAGAAAATCGCTACTGGGACCCGAAAATCAACACAGAGAAGTCTAAAATAAAGGGTCTAAGGTCCCAAAATCAAAGCGCCAGAAATAATCGTACTTAGACCCTCGATGGCTCCAAAATAGAGGTTGTGAACGAACTCAAATATCTCTAGACTTCACACTAACACAGAATTTGAATATTGGCGTTCACATACAAAATAAAGTATGTAAGTGTAGCAATAGAAGAGGTAAACTTGTATGTGGAAAAATGTATTTAATAACAAACATGTAGATCCAGCTTCTAGGTTCAAAGTATTTGATGCAACCATTAAGATCTATCTTTGCTATGGCCACGAAGTTTATGGATACAAATGCAACTGGATAAAATTGAAACTGTCCAAAGATAGTTTTTTCAAGTGTATCTTTAGGCTACCAAACACGTCTACTTATACAATTCATGTTGGATCGAAACTGCCTTCAATTTTTATAAAGAGTTTAAAGTCAAATACAGACTATATCATCAAGGCAACACAAAGAACGAACAACAATCTGCAAAAGAGGATGCTCTTAGTCTCATGAAGATATCAGTACACCCCTTTTAGGGCCTGGAACGAGTTGACCTCGGCACACAACTTTCCATTGACCCTTTCTGTGGATAGCCCAGATCTTTGGAGGCCTACTCTTTACGATTGCATTTCTATCAGCGATGATTAAATGTGCCAGAGGTGTCTTGTTAGGGTGAGAGAGACTGTGTCGAAGACAATATACAGCAAACTCATCCTCAGTTTGAGGGCAGCAAATTACTTTCGATATGAATTTACCGCAAGGGAGATTAAACTGATATGGGAGGCTAGCGCGAAGATGCTAGAGCCCTGTAGCGTTCGCCAGTAACAGTGACCGTATTGCCGATGTCGTCCTCAAAAGAATACCGACGCACCACACAGTAGCTTTGAGCGGATGTAATGGCTCTTCGTACATCACACGCGTATTATCAGTCCCCCAGAAATGAAGATTTTGCTTACTGACCTAACCGCTGAGGTGCAAATGCGCCTCGTCACTCATAATGATTTTCGATACAAAATCAACCTCTTCGTTGTTGAGATTGAGGATGGTCAGCAGCCATTAACTAATGTACTGGTTGCATTTTGTACGGGTTCCAGTCTGTTCGAGTCGAATAGCTAAACGCCGGAATGTTTGCTTAGTTGGCAGGACACGATTAGAAAGGAAATCGACGGCGAAATTCACGCTGCGTTAACTCCAGCGACCGAATTTTGGTTAAAAAAAATCGCCACAATTATTCCACGCTTTTGCGGAGTATAACGCTCCATTGCTTGTCTGTTTTTATTCTGCAGATGTCTAGTTCACAAATGTCAAATATAATTGACGAACGACGCCATTTGCAAGAATTAGAATTATAACATCTTCCGATAGCGTGATTAATTTTGCCCCACCTTGTATAACAGTTAATCTTAAAATCTATGTATATATTTCTAAGTTTCTTTTGCCCTCTGGTGGCAGCTCGTACTTAATAGTGTACTGGTAAGCCTTATGTCGCTAGCTGTCAGATAAGAGTATGAAATTTAATTGAATAATGGCTACCATGTCAATGGATTACAAAAATCAGAAAAGTGAAACAAATTAGTTAATTTTTTGCCCTGTTAAAAAAAAAAAAAAAAAAAAAAAAAAAAAAAAAAAAAAAAAAAACAATTTGACTGCTTTGCCCTGACATTTGGGAAGAAATACATTAAAAATATTTACGATTATGATGTCTTCATTCCGTTTAATGTCAAAATAAGGGGTTTCCCAAAAAGTAACCAAAATGTCATTCCCGCGAAAGCACAAATCCTGGGCTTAGCCGACCTACAAGTTGTCAATTTTTTGTTTCATTTATATAATTAAGGCTTGTGACTTCATCGTGTAAAAACTTTTGAGATCTGCCATTAATTTATTATACTGAAACTAAAGCTTAATCTTCACTGCACTGACTGCGTGTTAATATGCTTGTTAGCTAGCTAACTTGAAATTTTATCGTGTCAGTGGTCTAAATACAGCATATGTATATTTTGACATTTAATTTTCTTTTTTTTTCTTATTAAAAAATATCTATAAAACGAGTTTATAGTTAAAGCCAAGCGAAGTTTTTAAGAACTTTATTTCTCCTGCATATAAACATTAATTTCAACTCTATTTCAATTTGACATACAATAACGCATACTTTTCGAACACATCCCTACGAATTTTGTATTTTTTTTCGTTAATGCATCGTCACTTCAAAATGAAATCTTCACAGTCTTAACAAAATCATCTATCGACGCTTTCAGCCCGACTCTTTGATTCAACCTTGCAAGGATAGCACTCCAGTGAACTCACAAAAAGAAAGCCCAAGAGTTCCTTTAACTGGGTTACCTTCTATTTGTTTAAAATGTATTTTTCTTTTGTTTCAAGGATGTGGGCTGAATAAAAAAAAACACTGCAGGTTTCATACCTATCGAATCAAATCATTTCAACATAAAGACGAGTGTGTATGTGCATTATTCTCAGAGTGTGGAACTCCTGCTTTGCGAGAGTGCACCAGCGTTCCTACCCACATTGTGGTGGTTTCCACACAAAGAAAAAGCCAACAACAATCAAACATAAAAGTGGTAGGAAAGTTCTTGAAATCCATATTCATTCGTTCAATAGCTAAATGTAGCACATAATCCAGATTTTATCGATAGAAAAAAAAACATAGCTACCCATAATGGAAAGGAAATTTCTACATTTATTCCGATAAAATATCAGGAATTCTTCTACAATGTTAAAAAAAAAATCAATTCAATTAACATAATTGATGAGTTTAAATTTTCCTCTTTAATTATATTTCACCCTCGATTAAATCAATTATCAGAAGAAGAAAAAAAAAAAACTAAAGTTGTTCTCAAATTTAATTTAACAGTGTGAACATGGATAATGGCTTTCCATAATTTCACAAGTCCTTACAAATGAGTATTCAAATCGCAACTACATACGTAGGCAGGTAAAAGTGTTGATTGATTTGGACGTATTTTTTGGAGGGTCATAGCCAAGCCCCAACATCGTTATGATGGACGGTTGTTTGTTTAGCGTTAACAGCTTTTCAAGTTAATAAATTGGATGGGCAACAAGCCAAGGTCTATAAAGTTGAACTGAACATTTACACCTTGAAGTGATGCCAAGAAAAGAATGGAAATGAAAAATAAAATTTTAATCATGATTGCCAAGATTATTTTGTTGAAAGTATACCTTTAGTGTAAGTTTTGAAGGAACTAAGGACAAACTAAAGTTCGTAAGGAAAGACAGGGCTTTTTTAAACAATCCAATTAGCAAGAGCTATATATGTGCTGTTGACCAATACAAGAAGTTGAAGATAACCTTCACGTTGATCTCATTGTATTTGAACATAAATACTTACGATATTTGAAAAAGTCCAATCACTTACCTGAAAAATAAAAAAAAATTATATTAGTGTTTTTGTTGAAAAAAGTAACATTTAGAAATTAAAAGGCATTTAATGTTAAATGAGTGTATTTTGTATTTTGTTAATTTTTATTCTATTAACGTAAGTTATATTACATTGTTTTCTTCTCTCTTTGAAAAAAGAAATAATATTCATATAGGAGTACCTCAAGGATCAGTTCTTAGACCTATACTATTTTCAATATATAAAGAGGTTTTTCAATTGGCCCGGGTAGATTTTGGAGACCTGTGGCGGCCATGTTCATTTGGTGATATCTATCAAATCTGTTGTTTATTATTCAGTTACTGATTCCAAATCATCGTGACAAGTTCTACGATTAATCAGCACGTCCAAATGATAAAACTTTATTATCAAAATGAGTGTTCGTTAGTGGAAATGTTGTGTCCATTATACGGTAGACGTACTGGCCCTCCACAACCCAGTTTTCAACGTTTGGTGGCGAAATTTGAGATGACCGCTTTAGTATTCAATCAGCCAACATTCGTACGTCAAAGGAATGCTAAATGAGCCGAGAACATCCACCGCGGTATGTGAAAAAGTACCTACAGCAGAGCTCTAGTCAGTCGATTGCTCGCCGTGCACAAGAATTCGGCCTTTCGCAGGCGTACAAGATTTACTGATCTAGGAGCTAAAAGTTCATGACCAAAGACAACGATGTCGTTCGTTCGCTTAGCGGAGTTCGGAGCGTTTGGAAGAGGACCTAAATTTTGACCGAAAAATCTACTTTAGCAATGACGCTCATTTTTGGATGAATGGCTGTGTTAACAAGCAAAATTTCCGTATATGGGACGACACCAACCCGCAGGGGGGTATCACCAGGTTACAATGCATCCTCAAAAAGTTACCATTTGATGTGGATTTTGGACTGGATAATTTCATTGGTCCTTACTTTTTCGTAAACAAATTAGGTGAGGTCACCAGAACAATCATAACCAATTTCTTACGGTCCAAATTGAACCATATAGACCTAGACCTAGACGACACATGTGGTTCTAGTTGGACGGTGCAGTGTTCCACATACCGATTAGAGGTAAAGTTAATTGGCCACAAAGTTGATGCAATTTGACTCCGCTAGACTTTTTCTTAAGAGGTTTCCTGAAATCGCAGGTCTATGGGAATAAACTGCCATCAATCGAAGCCCTTAAAGTGAACATAACACAGGCCATCGGTTGAATTCAGGCGGAAGAGTTATTCAAAATTTGACCACTCGGATCCATGCCACCGCCGTAAGAAGAAAAGGCGAGTATTTGAACGATGTTATATTTCATACACAACGCAGACATAGCCAGTTCTCAACTGATTTTGTGTACATGTTGTTGGGAGAAGTGGAAGGAACTTAGAATTTTCTGCCGAGCCCCAAAATCCTTTTCTTGACAAGAGACACGGTCACATTCTCGGAAGAGTCAGAACACCTCAAAACATTTTTTGTTTCATTTTGACAGCGGCTGGGAAGCAAACCCAGACACGAATGGCATCAAATCGCACTAACACGGTAGCCAGTTAACAGGCCCATTTCGTGAAATTAATCTTTCATCAAAAATGTCTTTCAGTAAATTAATTGCATCGTGTGACATGTGGCGCCATCCTGTTGGAACCATGGGCCTTGTGAATAAAAAAAAAGCTAAAGCTGAAACTTGGATTTTTAAGTAAAAGCTTGATTTTTAGTGAATAAAAATAAGCTTAAGCTAGCTAGTTAAAGATGTTTTCTAGTAATAGCTATTTTAAAATAGCGAAAGCTAAATTCATTTAGTTTTAGCTTGTTTTCCTAGCTTAAGCTTCAATTTGTGTGAATAAAAACAGCTTAAACTAGAATATTATAGTTAAAGCTACAAAAATTTCAAGATTTTTTCGACCTGTCTAGAAAGCTTTGACTAGTTCTTATTTTCAGTATTAACTTGTGCGAGTTGTTAATTAAACATAAGGGAATATCTCAAAAATAGGACTGTGAACGCATAGACCCAGAAACTGACATAAGAAATGTTAAAAACATTTTTTAGCCGAAACCAATACTTGCCCTGTAGAACAGATAACAAATTGAGGCAAAAAAACTTTCCTTTCGGTCATACATGTACCAGTTTTAGCTAAAGCTAACTAGCCGAAACATGTGAATAAAAAAACGAACACCTTAAATTACGAAGCTTAAGCTAGAATTTTCCAGCATAAGCTATTTAGCGTTATCATTTTTTTATTCACATAAAACAAAGCTTAAGCTAGTGCTGTCTAGCTTTAGCTGTTAGTAAAAGCTAAAACTAGTTGGCTTTAGCTTCCTCCAAAAAAAGCTTTAACTTTTTTTTTATTCACAAGACCCCATGTGTGCAACATTAATGGCTTCCAATTGAGGCACGAAAAAATTAGTAATCATGTATCTGTATCGCTAACCGTTCACTGTAACGACCAATTATTCCACCGGCCCATAAAGTGCACCAAACGTATATAATGGTATTTCGACAAATGTTTGAGGATTATCATCGCTTAAAATGTAGCAATACTGTTAATTGGTTAATTGACAGAATCATTTGAACAAAAGTTTTCTCAATCACTGGACAACTAACTAACCTCAAAACAACCGAGAACTTTAAAATCCGCTGTCACAGAAAACAGAGTTAACAATTTAAAGTTCTCCGCCTCAGAGGTGGGGTGATAATGCGGTAAACCGTATCACCTCACTCGGATCTCAATGTATCCATTGTGCTTCCCAGGGTGTGGGTAATGTTGTGGGAATGGCAAGGTTAAGAGGAAGGATTTAGTAAAAGTCTTAGGTATGGGTGCCTCTTTGAACCATCCTGATTTCCGAATGAAGTTAAGGATCTTTTTAGAAGCAAAAATGAGAAATCGCTCAGTTCGTCGTAAAAGTAATCTCCGAGGTCATTTTTCCTAGTTCTGGTTAAACTGGGGCTTTCACAGAGGAAGTAAGATGAGTCCTTTTCCACCTCTTCGTCCTGACACCACTCAGATGTGGTGGTGGTTCTACTCAGATGGGTTCCCATTGAGTTGTGACCCGTAAAGATTCCAACCAAGAGAGACAATTGAGGTCTGCTAAGCTTCAGTAGATAACGGTAGAAATATCTGGCCAAAAATTCCTTGAAACCCGACAGGTGTCAACTGTTTACCATTTGGAATTTGCGATCTTGAGGAAACTTTGTTGAATTGTGTAATTTTCCTGTTCCAGTGGCATAAGTACCTACCCTTGGTACAATTTGGCTCGGTTTAAGTGATGAACCGTTTTCAGCCAATTCATCAACCATTTCATTTCCATAAATGTCACGGTGTCCCAGGAGGCATCGAGGGGTGACTTTGTGAATTCGTTTTACCGAGCAATCTTAATTCACTACGGCAACGAGCAACTAGTTTTGACTTCGTGACATTTGACGAAATGGCTCTGATTGCCACCTGGCTATCTATGAAGATATCAATGTTCTTGTTCATTAGTTCACATGTGAAAATATATTTTGGGGCTTCGCAAACTGCAAGCACTTCCGCTTGGAAAACGCTACACACTTTAATGATCTATTTATGGCTGGGCTGTCTGAGAACATGACTGTCCATACCCCAGCTTCCATTTTGGAACCGTCTGTAAAGACCTATACATTTGCGTTTAGGACTCGGTGTTCCATCATATCTCCCTGAGTAAGATCTATGTACGGTCAAATATAGGCAGGTAGAAAATGGCGACCACCGTCAAGCCCTGTGTCGCAATTAGCGCTGAAGTGCGCCATTTTGATACCATAACCCGTATGGACCTGTGGGTAGAATTGATATGGGAAATTATGAAAATTCTCACGGAGTTATCCAATTTGGATTAAGTTCAAAAATATGGATCTAGCAGTTTTGATCTCTCTTATTGTGTGTTTGATTTTCCACAATCATCCGGAAATTGGATCACTCACTGAGCCGGACCACCACACTCATCCGACACCATATACACTGTGCCAAGCTAGACAGCTTGTTGACTGGTACAGAAAAAGTAGACAATCCGATTGAGTGATTCGGCCCCCCGCACCGAAGACCTCCATCAAAGCTTTCAGTCTGCTAGCTCGCGATCTAAGAAGTCAAACGAAGGGCACCGCACAAAAGTGACCGAAGTTCTAATTAGAGCCATTTCGGCACGTTTAAAGAGATCAAGTCTTTGATCTTTATTTCCGAAATTTCGTCAATGTCGTCAAAAAAAATGCTCTTCCTAATTATTGTCCTCTAAATTTAGCCAGGGCAGGACACTTACAGAGGAAATGGAGGACTGTTTCCTTTTCCCGCTGATCTCCACAGCTATGACAGTTAATGTTGTGAGGAAAACCTGTGCATGTGAATTATGAAGAGCTGATACATGCCGAGCCAGCTCGTCTGCCCGTTCATTCCCATCAATGCCACCATGGCCCGGAACACAGATAAGAGTGATATTGTGATAAATATTGATTCTATCAAGTTCATCCCGGCATAGCTGGACCAATTTTGAGTATGATGTACTACAAATATAGTCCGGTGAAATATAGTCTATTTGAATGTTTATTTCAGTGATGTTTACAATGGTTCTGTGACCATAGTGGCCCACAAGTAGTGGAGCACTTTTGGCAGCCAACTCCTTCGTGAATAGGTAGAGTGAGGCAAGTGAGAGGAAAGTTTCTAGGGCTGCGGTTGACGTGGTTTTCATGGCACTTATTGTGCCGATACCTGCCAGTGTCTAAGTTTTTGTCATGGCCTTAAGATCGGCTCCCTTATCCAAAGCTGGCCACCACACCAAGCAGATGTACGTCAGGATAGGATGTGTACATCAAATGCATTGTTTTAAGGCCGGGTTTCCATCTCTTCCCAAAAATTCTACTGCAGGTGTAGAAGGCTACAGTACCTCTTGGCAAAATGATTAGTGCGTTGGACTGTCATGAGGAAGGTCTTGGGTTTGATCTCAGCCGCTGCAAAAAAAGGGTATACTGCCTCTTACGAGGAATTGACAAATTCTCTAAGAGTATCTCTTGTCATGAAAAGTGTTCCATTCCTGGCAACATGCACACAGGAATGGTTGAGAGTTGTAAGTCACTAGGCCCTAGTTCTCTTCGAGCTGTTGCACCACCCAATTTATAGATGTAGAAAGGCTCTCGTTTTCTCGTAAGCAGAACCAGGGGCCAAATTCCGCTTCAGAGACCAAGTGAGTGAGTCCCATCAGAGATCGAATGAAAATGTCAAATTAGAGAAATCGATTGCTGGATGACGTAAGCGGTAATGGAAAACTCACATAATTTAGTCACGTTTTACTCGATAACATATGCGGTAATTTGGCACCAGTTCTGTTCTAAGAAAGTTGACATTAAGTCCGCACCTACTGGCTCAATTACTGAGCTTGTCAAGGGCTATTTGTAGGAGTTCGCACCGAGTGCCAGTGCCCTAAGCAAGTAGAATATTTTGTCAAGAAATTTTCATTTCCATTCTTCAGAATTTCAAAGCTCTTCAGCCTCAAAAGTCTTCCGACGTATAGAAATACTATTAAATTCCACTTCAAAAAGCTTTATTTGGAGTCTTTTTTTTTTACATATTTTGCCTAGTTAACCTTTCACCCACTGAAAATGCAATGCTGTTAATTTACTTTACAGCTTCAAGCAATCGTATAGACTAAATTGAAAGTCGTCATGCATTTTGCAACCATACACCATTCCACTATAGCCATGCGGCATGTCCATTGTCTATTCACATTTTCACAAATGAAAATGTAGGCACATGCTGCAACAACTAAAACGCAGTCTAAAGTATCTGATATCATTGCAATTTGTTACTTAATGTGCCTCATACCTTTCGTTTTCCTGTCAATTTTTGTTCAAATTGCATAAGACACAATTAAAAGTTTTTAAGTTTTTGATTTTGAACAAAAAATAAAATAAATCTATTATTCTCGTTGTTGTCGTCGTCGTCGTTAAGAGTTCTTTCAACCCAAGCCCGATAAAATCTAACTAAATTTGCATACAAATTCTGCCTCTCTAAGTTCAACTCACCATTTAGATATCTGTGGACCAGTGAGATACCCATAATGTATCACATTAATTGGTCTAATTTATTCAATTTGGCTGGTGGCACACACACAGTCGATATTGGCAACCGATTAAGATACAAAAATACAGAAGAGCTTGGAGTTCGTTAAGACCTTAGACCAGCACCAGGTTTAAGCATCTTAATGCTTAAACAGGAAGTTGAACAATGATTGATTCGGAATACAAAGAGCAGATATGTGTGTAGAAACCTCGTTGGGCACAGAGACTGAGGCTATATGCAAACCAGATCGCCCACGTGCATCTTCGAGTTGTTTTTGGACACCGCACCGGTACCAAGCTCAGGCCACGCTGTGGATGTGATTCTGCTAGATTTCGCAAAATCGGGATTGGTGTCACTTTAATCTCGTTTTAGAGTCTGTTACATTAAATACCGTGCAATCAATGAGCACGCTATATCTGTGCTATGAACACTCAGGCAGTTGGAGCTATTTACTTTCTTGAATTATAATTCCAACAGGAAACCTACGCAAATTTTTCCGTCCGTTGTGCTATGCCTCGTATGATGAATCAGACGATATGGCTTATGCAGTGCGAGGTGCGACGAGGAGCTTTGCTGGTGTTAGCAATCGTGTTCAAAGACTTTGTGAACCTGCACCATCGAGACAGTAGCTGTTTCTAGGTGGTTTCTATTTTAGATGGAATTTTATAAAATCAGGTTTGTCGAAGCGGAGTTTGCAGCGTTATTCCATGTTGCTTGCACTCATTTCAAAGGAATGCCAGAACCCCTTTAAAAGGTGGTCAGTGGCCTAAAAGTGTGCGCCCACTTCAATTGTGGTAGATCGATTTGCAAACTACGTCCGCATATTCGTCCGTTTAATGTGTTGAGATCTTTAGTTAAGCTTGGTGGAAGGAGATAAGCCAGAGATTGTCAAAGCACACATTTTGCAAAACACTATGAGTTGATACCTACAGTGACTCTCGGAGAAATCCAGTTTCACTCTTGTGGAAAATCAGTACCAGTAATGTATGTGTTATTTTACGTTACAAAATAATTCTGGCAAAGCTGAATTTTGGTGGAGAGATTTGTTTCTATGTTCTAAGTAGAGCTGCTTAACGCTTATTTGGACCAAGATTCTTGGTTTTTGAAGGCACTAAATAGTTTACCACATTGCATGAAAGAAATTTTACGACATTTATTCACTTCTAGGGCCAAAGTTGTTTAGGGATTGTTGCTGTAAACTCTCCACCTAAGGTTAACCCCATGCAAAAAAGTAAATGAGTGTAAGGTCCAGTAACCGAAATGTCTAGGGTATGTCTCCAAAAATATTTTCTGAGTTTTGACCCAGCGCCAGCGTTGATAGAAAACTTTTGTCTACAGCTGAACATGCTTATTGCAATTTTACGAACCATCGAATAATCTCTCCAACATTAAGAGTATTCAATGGTTCATTTCTTAGATATACATATATGGGGCGCTTTTAAAATCTCTTAAGATAGGTGGTTCGATTGGGGAATAGATTCACTAAAGACGCAGGATTATCAATTCAAAGCTTGATTCAAGACTTGATGAACGCGATGTTTTAGCTCCTCTTCCTTGGAGCCTGGTAGTCAATGAGCTGTTAAGATGCCTGGCAGCGGAGAGTTACAGATGGGCATTGATGTATCAGGAAAGCATGTTAGCACCTTGAAAGATTTCTTTTTATATATTTTGCGCGCCCTAAAGCGATTTTTACGACCCTTAAAATTTTTACATACAATTCGAGGGTTTTGGAAAGTTGGAGAGGATAACGATGCCTGAATTTAGTATTGGGAGTAAAATATTGGAACGACTAAACCGTCCCACATTCGTATTGTGCGGCTAAGGAAATATTCTCTCAATTTAACAGTCAGTACGTATGAACTTGGGCCCAAGAGTAAATTCATGGGCATTTTCTGAGAAGAGAGTTTTATAATTGAATTTTTAAGGTGTGGAATGTAACGACCAAAGAATTCCACATTCGTGTAGTCCAGCTAAGGAAATAATATTTGAATTAACAGTACGTACGAACTGGGGTTAACTTATGGGCATTCAGTTAAGTCAAGTATTATAGTTGAACTGTTTTGGGGAGGAATGCAACTAGCTATCTCACTAGAACACTGTTCATTAAAATAACGAATAATTAGTAGCAGAAGCACACTTAGCATAAACTATCCATCCTAAGAGACTTTGCGAGACACATGGCTCTTCATCATTACCATATTTCTGGCCATGGCCTCACTTCGAGTCATCCAAACCAACTAAGATTTTTGGTTTGACCTCAACTAGATCTGTAAGCGAAAGCCCCAAAAGATGAGAATATATAACTCCTTTAATTTCGAGATATGAGTTGATTGAATGGGAAGCTCCAACCCCGGATTCTTCAAAAAAAGGCTTTTTAGGCTTCAAACACTAAAACAGTTAAATCAATTCTAATAGAATCTCCAGTCCTAGAAACACCCTTCGTCCACTGAAGAGTGTGGATTTCTGGATGACCTTCGAGTCCAAGTTCATTGAATAAGTCCTTTTCCATCATCGTCAAAGATGATCCGTCCTTCAAAAAAGTTGAAAGTAATTTAAGCCAATCACATTCACTGAGAACATTTCGTTTGCTTTCACACTTTTAAGAGTGCTCGGGACTTTACTAGTTCGGGCGGTAAATCAATAACTTTCTGAGTAAGAAAGTTTTCAAAGTCTTTTATTGATGATCAAGGATCTGAGATCGGCACCATACTTAGAAAACAGGTCAGTCGAAACATTTCCATTTGAAAGATCATCACTTTTATTTAAATCTGTTACAAATTTGTCCACTTCAACAGCCCACTTGGAAGCTTAAGAAGATCTGCCGACAAACGGTGGCGAACACATCAGAGCGAACTAAATATAGAACGCAGAGAATTCATAATTGCTAAATCATCGGTTGAATATTTAAGACAGTCACTGACCAGCTAATAAAAAATGGCCTCGGTGGCTGATTGACTGGAATTGGTTGGAATTTTTAGTGGATCCGGTAACTGACTTGGAACTGAAGCAACAGTTGCTTCGTTTCCTCTAACTCATTCCGCAACGAAAGCAGCTCTATATCCTTTTGAGCAGCAGCCGCCTGAGCAACTGCTGCAGCTTCTAACGAATAATATACAGTGGCTTCTGCCTCTGCCCTTTTACCTTTCTCAAAATCTTCGTTATTAACTTCCTCACTAAGAACTGTATCTTAAGGATCCTCCTCTCTAAATACACAGTCCTCTCTCTCGTAGTATTATGAGTCAGCAGTCGTATATAAGTCCTGATTAAACTTGCTACAAGTATAATGCCACCATCGCTTATAGCTTCCACATGAACACATCTCAACCATATCTAGTAAGATGCAACTCTGTTAGGTTGCATCAAGAAGAAGAAGACATAAGAGGTCGTATCAATTTACATCAAGTAGATATCAAGCGGCATACAGTTACGAATTAATTTGTAAGAATTGCCCCCATCAGAGTTAAGGGGCCTCAAATTAAACAGCTCCGATTGAACCAGCATCAGCTGCAATTTTACCGGATTCGCCTGCTATTTTACCGGATTCATCCGCGATTTTACTAGCTTTGGCTGCAAATTTACCGGATTTGCCCGCGAATTTACCAGCATCGGCTGCGATATTACCGGAGACGTTGGCGATTTAACCATCTTTGAATGCGATTTTACCAGTCTCGGCCACGATTTTATAGAATTCATCCGCGATCTTAACATCTTTGACTGCGATTTTACAGAATTCATTTGCGACTTTACCTCTACGGCTGCGACTTTACCTGATTCGTCTGCGACCAACTTCGCCTGCTATTTTAAAGGATTTATCCGCGATTTTACTAGCTTTGGCTGCAAATTTACTGGATTCGTCCGCGCTTTGCCAGCTTCCGTTGCGATATTACCGGAGACGTTCGCATTTTAACAATCTTTGAATGCGATTTTACCAGCCTTGACTACGATTTAACCGAACTCATCCGCGATTTTACTAGCTTTGGGTGCAAATTTACCGGATTCGTCTGGGATTTTACCAGTTTCGGCTGCGAAATTGCCGGATTCATCCGCAATTTTACCATCTTTGGCTATGATTTTACAATTCATCCGCGATTTTACTAGCTTTGGCAGCAATTTTACCGAATTCGTCGGCGATTTTACCAGCTTCGCCTGTTATTTTACCGGATTCATCCGTGATTTTACTAGTTTCGGGTGCAATATTGCTGGATTCATCCGTCGGGGATTTTACCAGTTTCGGCTGCGATATTACCGGAGACGTAAGCAATTTAACCATCTTTGAATGCGATTTTACTAGTCTGGGCTACGATTTTACAGAATTCATCTGCGATTTTACCAGCTTTGGCTACGATTTTAATGAATTCGTCAGCGTCATCAGAAATTGAGACATTGCTCTTTATCTGGATCTTTTTTAAAGTTCCGAAAATTAGTTCTAGGTAGTGTAAACTACAGTTTAAAGAAAAAGACGAGAAACATTTGAAAATCAAAAAACATAAGGAAAACAGAGATAAGCATACAACACAACTGTCGCTATGATCCGTATTGTTTTATTTTCAAGGGTTCATGTATATGAATCATGGACGACAATAAAACACTGCTAAAACTACGAGTATCTAAATCGGAATTTATTGAGCTAATCTAAGTTCACATCCGAAGAACAAGGACGTGAAACTGGAATATGATAATCTGAGAGTACTGTCATCAGCAAAACAATTTGATGAATTAAAAGCTTCAGATAGAAGATCACTAATGAATTTGGGAAAAAGAATCAGAGACAAAACGGAGCCCTGTGGCACACCACCATTTATTTTATAAATATCAGACTTGAGACCATAAAATAAAACTTGAATTGAGCGGTTCAAAGGGTAGTTTCAAATGCACGCATTTTCGATAAGAGAGCGTGATGCCAAACTCTATTAAATGCTTTTGAAATATCGAGTGGCATAAATTTACTTTCTCGAAAACGATGTACAAATTTGTGCCATACTACCGGTCATCGAGAAGCTTTCGTTCTTCAAGATATTTCTTGCGCTGATAATTTATCAGTATTTAAACTTAGAAAGAAGAGAGTTAATTGCAATTGGACAATAGTTAGAAGAGGAAGAAGATTCGTGTTTCTAGGAACAGGCTGGACAAATACTGTTTTCCCTCCACTCGTAAAGATACCAGTAGAGTAGGATAGATGGAAAATCTTACGCAATGGTTTTGCCAGAAGAACAACTCTTTGGAACAATGGAAGGGATACTACCCGAACCAGCGGATTTGTGTATATCAAGATCTTTCAGTACTTTTGCAACTGTACGAGTGCGAAATCAGATTTGTCCCATAAATCTGACTACGTTCTCAGGCACAGGAGGAGTTATGACAAGTTCTGGAAGTATCGAATTAACAGCAAGCAAATTGGCTTTTTTTTTGGGGCTGACAAAAGATGTGTCATCGAGTACGAGTATTAGAACCGAAGACCAAAATGTATTTCGTACATTTTCTCCAAATGACCACCGCGAAATAACTTCAAGATGTTCTGTTCTGTGTGCAATAAGTGCAAGAGGACACCTATTGTATAATTGCACATTTGATTTGTAAGCTTATTCATTAATATATAGTGAAAAAAGAAGAGGTCCCAAAATAGAACCCTGAGGGACACCCCTAGCCCCTTGTGGTCGGAAGGAATCTCATATAATATAACCAACTGAAACTCCTTATTTTGTTCCACAAAGATAGGATGAAAATAGTTGTACTGCAGAAGTAGACATGTCATAAAAATTTAACAGTTTGTGGCAGGGCTTAGCATGATCCACAGTGTCAAATGCTTTTGAGAAGTCAAGAAGCACAAATAATATGACATGGTCATCATCCAAAGCAAGCCTGATAACAATATTTAAAATTGTTACTATGTAACTATTATTTTTACGAAAGCCTTGACATTTTAAGATGATTATGTGCTTTTGCATTACCCTCTCAAATACCTTAGACAAAAGTGGAAGCAAGGAAAAGGACCTGAATTCATTCCCAAATCTCCCTATTCTTCCATAATTGACGAGCATTCATGGAAGAAATGAACTTGGCCAGGTTCCATCTTCTGATAAAAGTCTACGAATTTCATGTGAAAACCTTCCCTTATGGATCGTCACTATCGAGGAAGCATATTGGCCGGTAAAAGTTCCTGAAAAAATCATTGAGACCGTCCCATTTGACTTTCTCGTATTACCAAACGGTTCTCTTAAAAACTTTATTCTCTACCTGTTTTTTTTTTTGTTGACACTTGAAATTTTTAGATATGAACGAATGGTCTGATGAGCATAGAGGTGATAATACACTATAATAAACAAGTCAAGAGTGTTGGAAGAATTACTTGCAACTTCAGGAATTCGATCGTGAGCTAACTGAGTCAAGTTGTTGAACTTAGATAATATTTCGACATACTTTCCTTCGGGTTCTTGTACCTTAACCGACACCAGCTCCCTAACTTTAAAAATAAATATATGTATTTATTAAATACAATTGAATTGCATTTCAATAAATGACTCCCTGAACAGGATACGTCACTTATAAGGCTTAAGAGTTGGATATTTTTAAGTCCTATTCCACATTTAGTTCGGCCCAAATACAAACACAATGAGAGTGGCAGAGAGAAGTTTGTGATCTGCATACAAATTATTACCTTGGTTGACTGCATTCATTTGAGAATAATAAATATTTTAGCTATAAATTTGTGTTTAGGCCAAAAACCGACGAGCCTGAGGCTGATGGGGAGACAAATCAATAGAAGAGTATTGTTATTGTCATTTGCCAAAGCTTAACTGCAATGCAGAATGCTTTAGAAGGTGCATAATATCGAATGGGGTTTATTGACTCTAGATAGGACAATATTGGTGTTAATTATTTATACATTTGCGGCAGAATTGGCCTTTTGCCTCTGTAGCTAGAGCAATATCGCAAATGTATTTACAATATCGCAGGCGAAACGTACATATGTTGGTTCCCATATGCGAGTCCTTAAAGCTTCTATGTTCGTATTTGCAGCAGAAACAAATTTCGACTCGACTTTCACATCGTTGCAGTATACTTATCCGTTTAAGTACATTTATAATCGGTTATTGTTGTTGGCTTGGTAGAAGGATTTATGTGCATAAATGAGCCGCAAAATGGCAATTATTTTACGTGCGGTCAAGTGGAGGTCTTTTATACAGCTGGAAATGTGGAATTGATATCGATATGAGTTTGTCATGTTGCTTGACGAAGTAGACTATTTCTATTATGAGTTTGTAATTCTGTGGGACGTGTATGGTTTGGATTGAAATTATGCATTCCATTTTTAATCAATTTAAATCCTTATTAAGACAGTATTATGGGGGATTGTATACAATTGTCAAATATGAGATGCTTGGATCATGTTGGATCTGGGTAAGTGAATAATCCTTCTGAAGATGAAAGAGCATTATATTATTGATTCGTGAACAAATACCCATTTGAAGGGTCATTAATTGGTTATAAACTGAACTGGTCAGCCATATGCGATGAATTCTTTAATTTTTGTTTGGGTGAATTTGAAAAAAAATTCAATTACTTTGATGAAAAATTGCAAATTTAAAATAAAAGTTTGTAAAGATAAATCTAAATTATTTTTTTTTTCTTTTCATAGAAGCACTACTCTACACAACAGTGTCTGCTTTTTCATTAAAAAAAAAGTCAGCAAATGTCAGTGTCAACAAAGTGATCAAGGTCAGCTGAACAAAGGTTTTGTGATGCAACATATAATTAGGCGCTTGTTAAATGATGTTGAAAATACAAACTAACTACCTACAAGTATACCATTTTTTATTCCAACTTATTTTTCGCAATAAATCTTTCTGATAAGTTAAACAATCGTCTTGTTGGAATTAGTAAACCCTAATTTCAAAGCATTTTCGAAGATTTAACCTCAGAAAAAATTATTTAATATTTTTTATATTATCCTCTATGATCTGCAAACATTAACTCGATTTTCTTTGAAAAATTCAACACACATCCTATTTGGATAGTTAAAAACTTATATTAGTTGAGCTAAGTAGTGCTCTCACGGATTTACTTTAACAAAAATAAAATGCATGACTGGGTCGCACGAACTTGCTCTTATGTATAAGACTAAAGTTTTCAAAAATGAATGTTATTAGAGAAAAACTGTTGATAAGCATAAAATTCATTTTTTAAATAACTAAAAAAAAACTCCTAGTAGTTGGAGCCATGTAATTAAAGCAAATATTAGTTTATGCAAGAACGAAAATTATAAGCCTTTGTAGTGGTTTCTATAAAAAATAAGCTTTTATATACAAAATCCTTAAAACATTTTTAAGAAAAAAAAAAATTGGTGTACCAATTTAAAGTTTTTATTATTGTTCGAAAAAATATTCCGCCGTTTTTGAGATATCGAATTTTCCAAGAAAAATAGATTTTTTTTAAATTAAAAAAATTTTTTTTTGAAGTTTTGAAATGCAATGTTTTTCAAACTTTTAAGAAACTTCTCTATAAAAAAAAATTCATATTATGATTTTTTGTTTTGCTGAATTAACTTTTATATTTTATTTTACCTTTTGTTTTTCTTCATTTGATTCAAATGAAGAAAAACAAAAGGTAAAATAAAAAAAAATTCATTAAAATCCGTTATGCCGATAATGAGAAATTAAAAATTCCAAAATATGGTTCTATGGTAGGTACAGTCAGTAATATCTTAATTTTAATTTTTTATAGATCGTAAGAATTAATTTAAAGAACAAAAATTTTATTAAAATTCTAGGAGCCGTTTTAGAGAAAAATAGGATTTTTTAAAACCATTTTTTAACATTTGTATGGTGGGTACAGTTATTTTTACATTTTTTTTTCACATATTGTAGATTATATTAAGAAACTTTTATTTATCAAGATTAAAATAAAATGCACGACTGGATCGCACGACATTGCTCTTATGTAAAAGTACTATGGGATTAAAAATATATTTTACAAATATAAAACATGGATTTAATGAGATAAAAATGTTCAAATGCATGGAATTTCCGTCTGATTTCCGGAAAAGTATGAATTTACACAAATAAAGTTTTAAATTCGTTTTATTAAAGTAATTTTTTATATAACAAATTTATTTAAAATTTTCCTGGAACAAAATTTGCGATGCCAATTTGAAGTGCTTAGTAATATAGATTTTAGGAAATAATTTCAAAAAATAATCGTTCACACGTTTTCAAGATATTGATTTTTTAAAAAATAAATTGGATTTTTTTTTTCGAAAAACAGAAAAAATATTTTTTCAAATATTTTTATATACAATATTATTTTAAACTTAAGGGGGCTCCTGGTGAAAATTTTTCGTTAAAATCGTTAGAGCCGTTTATGAGAAAGTCGAAAATAAAAAAAAACGGTTTTATGACAGGTACCATTAATAACATTTTGCCCCAAAATTATTTTTTCAGATAGTTCATATCCATAATATCACACCTAATTATTCTTATCAAAATCATTAGAGCCGTTTTTGAGATAAAAAAGACTATTCATTACGGGTGTATGGGGGGTACTTTTAGTTTTGGAGCTAAAAAAAATTTCAATTTCTCCTCTAGAGAATCACCGAAGACCTTAACTACCGGGATTGAAGAACCTAGGTCTAGTGGTTTAGGCTGTAGGGAGAGGTACAGACATACAGACACACTGAAACATGTTTTTTGTGAACTAAATTTTACCTTAAAATTTTTATAAAAAAATTGATATGCAAATTGTTAGTATTCAATAAAATACATTTTAAAACGTAATTTAAAAATTTAATCGTGTATCCGTTTTCAAGATATTGAATTTTCAAAAAAAAATTGTATTATTTTTTTTAATCCAAAAACTATTTTTTCGAAAAAAATTTAGATCATATTTTTTCAAATAGAAAAGAGCTCCTGCATAAGAATTTTGATTAAAATCGTTAGAGCCGTTGATGAGAAATTCGAAAATCAAGAAAACCGTTCTATGACACTTACCAGACAAACAGACAGACAGACGGAATTGTCGGACCCACTTTATTAGTCTTCGCTATCATCGTAATGTCAACTTTTATCAAAATCTCGAGTTCGATTTTTTTTCCAAATGCAGAACTTGCCCTATGGTACCTATGTATATACATATATCGCAAGTAAAAATAAAACATTGGTTTTTTTAAACTTTTTTAAAAATTCAAAAAAAAATTAAATTTGAATACACAATAGTATTCAATTTTTTGGGAACTTTAGCATAAAAAAAAAAACATTTTTGAGAAAATCAAAAATAAAAAATAAAAAAAATCAACCATTTACTAGCTTAAACTAAATGAATTTTTTTTTTTATTTTTTTTTAATCTGTCGAACAGTTTTCGAGAAAAAAAATATTTATGGAGTTTTGAAAAAAATTCGTATGGCAGGTACCGTTATTTTTGGTCTTAAAAAAAAGAAACAAAAAACGTGTGGGGGGGATTAAAAATGATATCTACCAAAATTAAGGAAAATCAGCCGAGCCGTTTAGGCTGTAGTCGAACGGACAGACAGACAAGCAAAATTGCAAGACCCACTTCTTTCGTCTTCGCCATCATCGTAATTTGAACTTTGATCAAAATCTCGAGTTCGATTTTTTTTACGAATGCATAACTTGTCTTATTAGTACCGTTAAGTCGCAAGTAAAAATGGTAAGGGTATACTTATACAATATCGACATTATTTACGCTTATATAAAGGGCACGTTTTGCATTTGGAAAAAAATTGAACCCGAGTTTTTTATCAAAGTCTACATTCACCTGAGCCGTTGAACCGATTTTCTTCAAATTTGGTATTTAAGGTCCTTCACTGATTCCCTAGAGGAGAAATTGAAATTTTATTTTAAGCTCTAAAACTTACGGTACCTGCCGCACATGCCTTATGCAAAATCTCATTGATCTCGAAAATGGCTCTAACGATTTTGATAAGAAAAAACTAGGTGTGCTATTATAGTCGTCGACTAAATTTTGGTGAGCAAAATTTTAAAAAAGAATGTTATTAACGGTACCTGTTTTTTTTATTTTCGATTTTATCATTTACGTCTCTAGAAATTCTGACCAAATTTTGTATACACGAGCTTGTTTTCTTTTCTTCTTTGTATTTAAAAAAATTTTGTAAATTTTCGAAAAAATATTTTTTGGATTTTTGAAATCCACTTTTATTTTCAGAATCAATACCTAGAAAGCGAGTGAACGATTAGTTTTTGAACTTTTTCCTAAATTTCAGATGTGCAATTTATTCTAGTTTGCGGGCGAATAACCATTGCCTTAGATCGACCAAGAAATTGGAAAATATTTGGACGATTTTCTTTAAAGTTTTGACACAAGGATTATAAACGTAAAAGCGTTGTTTTTGAATGCTTATTCTCCAAAAAAAAACTATCATTTTTTCGGAGATAGATAGAATATTTGTCACAACAAATTGTGACTTGCATCCGAATAATCTCTGATTTGGGGAACAAGATAAAAAAAGATCCAATTTTGTTTTAGCTAAATTGAATCACATGGATGTGAACGACATGTGGTTCTAGCAGGACGAGTTATGTGCCACATAGATGATGCCACAATGGAAATTCTGCGATTTGGGGACATAGTTGTCTGACCGGAGGAATCTTCCTTTGGGATTTCACTGAGTTGCAGGTCTATATTAATATGCTGCACTAGACCAGTACCCTCAAAGTCAACATAGCTTCTTCTATCGATAAAATTCGGGGTAAAATATGAGCCAAAGCTGTCGAAAATCGGTGCTTTCGAGTGAGCACCACTCCACCATGCTCCGGCGGCCATTAGAACAATGTACGAAATACACCATCGGCAAATGTAGCCTTGTCCTTAAATACTTATTCCAAAACGGAACTGGCGTTACCAGTATCTCCGACGACCTAGACCTCTACACAACTTTAATAAGGTATTCCTGTTAGTCTAAGCTGAATATAATATAAACCAACGACATGTGGTTCCAAAAGGGAAGAGACTGGATTTGTTCAAATGCCCGTTTCGACTTATAACAGTGGCACGGATCCCAGTGGTCCAATTTTCAATAATTCTTCCGCATAGATTCGCCTGAATTTAAGCCATAGCCATAGCGATTTCAGGAAAAAACCACAAGAAAAAGTCCAGCGGGGTCAAATCACATGACTTTAATGGCCAATTCACGTAACCTCTGCGAGATATAAAGCTACCCTCAGATCGTTCATGCAGAATGTCAATGGTGGCTTCCGCTTTGTGGCACATAGCGCCGCCGTCCTGTTGGAACCACATGTTGTCCAGCTCTATATGGTTCAATTTGGGCCATAAGAAACAGTGACCGCCTCACAAATGGGCCAATGACGCAACCGGCCAAAAATGCACACGAAACGGTATTAACCTTGTGTGGGTTGGTGTCGTCGCATATACCTCAATTTCGCTTGTTAACGCAGCCAATCATCCAAAAAATTCGCCTCGTCTTAGAAAATGATTTTCGGCTAAAATTCGGGTCTTTTTCCAACCGCTCCGAAGCCCAATAAGCGAAAAAACGACGTGGTCTAGATCATGAACTTTAAGCTCCTGGGTCAGTTGGATCTTGTACGGGTTTAGTCTCAAGTACCGATGCCAAATTCGCCAATTTGAGGTCTGTGAAAGGCTGAGTTCTAGTGCATGTCGAGGAATCAACTGCCTCGGATTCTGTTGCACACTTTCACGCGACAATGTTCTCGGCCGATTTTGCATTCCTTTGACTGATTGATTACCGAACCGATCGTCTCAAATTTGGCAATCAAACGAAGAGGAGTCGACATTGAAGAGCCACCACGTCTACCGCAAAATGCATGTCCACTGGAATATCCATAGCCTGTAATAACAAAAACAGGATTGGTCCTAGAATACTTCCTTCTGGTACACCGGCTTTAATTTTCTTTCATTCCGAGTACTTTTGGTCGTACCGTACTCTTAAAATGAGTCGTTTCATAACGAAGAATTTCAGTACTCCGAAGTACACATAGGGAAGGTACTTATGCAGTTTGTACTCAAGTCCCAATTTCCAAACCTTGTCAAAGGCTTGAGCAACATCTAAGAACAGAGTTGACAAATTATGACGTCCACAATTTTCCAATGATGTGGCAGATATCTAAGCTTAAGGCATGCATTATGAATTGGAATTTTTTGAAGGGGCTATTGAAGACAATTCTTTCCTGAATACGTGCAAGCAAAACTGCGGCAACCTTATAAGATTTCACACCTTTTTAAGGCCATCCAACTCAAATAACAACATACAACTTGTTTTATTCACATTTAAAAATCGATCTCTCCACATTGAAAGACCCACTATAAGACATTTTCGTTCAGCAAGATCAGCATAGATCATTGACCCTCCACAGATACGGATTTTTTTTATTTTTCAATTCACTTTGCTTCGCCTTCTCAACTGATTGCATCTCTAAATTTTAAATGTGAATACAAAATTCGCAAATGTGAATGTCGCATGCAAATGTCATTCACTAGTGTCAAGAATGTAATACCATCCCATCATGTTGACATTTTCAACACAAAATCCTCGACTAAATGTTGCGCCTGCGTGTTTATTTTACACAATTTTGATACCACCACAATCTGCAACATACATACATATGTATGTGCCGGTCTGTATCGGCTTTTGCAAGGTCGCTCATATATGAAAATCCCGGCAAAATTATTTGTGTGACATTTTATTTTAACGAAAATAAAAGTTAAATATTCACATTTAAAATTCAAACCCTTACATCATCGTTATTTTGCATTCAATTCACACATTAAGTCGCGACTAGCGACTGACGCTTTCCAGTCAAATTTGGTTCTTAGGTTTTTAGAATTAAAAGTATGTACATATATTTTTATGGATTGACAGTTTGTGTATTGTTCGTCAAGCAAAATATCAAAGAGCAGCCGAGTCAGCAATGAAACGCCGGGTTTTGTTTTGAATATCAATTTTTTAAATTTAAATTTCTTTTATATCAATTTTTTGATTCAATAACAAATAATAGGATGATTGTTACTCGTATTAAAAAAACAAAAAGAATAAAGTCGGTGATGATATTCGATAAAAATAGATAGCAGATGATAATCACAATAGACTTTGTCACTTTGCCAAAGTTGCCATTTTAAGTCGATTTATGGATTCATTCATTCGTTAAGTTAATTTTTTTTATAATAAAGTAAACTGATTAAAGTTGAGCACGTCGCTTGTGGTAAGTAAGTTTTCCGAATATAAACAAAATTTAATCAAAAATATTGATTGATTTTTCAATTTATAATTTTCATTTTATAATTTCTAAAAATATCCTTCCTGAAGCTAGTCCACAATATTGCCTGATATTTGCCTATTACAGACATTACAGACAGGAGCAGCAAAGCCAGTAGCTTTCTATTGTTTACCGATGGACAAATATGTATAAGTCTTAAAGAGCTTTGGTCGTTTAAGGTTTGGGTGCGGCTCCCAGATTGCTAACTCTGATGACCTTAAGTGCAAAATTAATTAACGTTTCCTAGTGGACTAACCTTGTTCAGTGCGGTGCGATGGAATAGATGGTTTGTTTTAAAGGGTGGAACCAGGAAGCGTGTGTCTGTATAATGACCGTTTGCTTGGTGTGGCAAATGATTGGTAATCCTTTCTATTTTCAAATAATCTCTATATTTTGAATTAATTTACTCATAAGTTTCTATTGACTCTGGGTAAATTTATAAACCAAAATGGTTGCAACAGGCAAATACGTAAGTCTTACGTTTTATCGATTTCTTAATTGGTGTATTTAACTTTTTATATTGGTATTGAGAAAATTTAACAGAAAAGGCAGGGAACAGTTGGAGTGACCGCGACGATATTTAAGTTTTTTTTACCCTTTTAATAGGGTTAGTTATTTATTTGATTTTTAAAAACCACGCATTTTTTTGGAAAAGGGAATATTAATACCCTTAAAATGATTATCACAGTGCAAGCTTTAGAAAACCAGGGAAGGTTATGAAAGACGAAGATACCAATGTATGTTGTTTGAATTTCTGAATATTATTATGAGAAGGAAAAATAGAGCTAGGTAGTGCATTCCACATTCGTGAAGTGCAACTGAAAAAACAATCTCTGTAGCTTACAGTTCGTTCTAAGAACACGAGATTGATGGTTGAATTGTTTGAGGGGTGGAATTAAAATGGCTATTTCACTAGAACATTGCTTAAAAAAAACGATTAAAATACGACAGACATGAAACACTGGGGGGGTGTTCGAGAGATGCAAATGCTTCTGTTATACGTCTTTTGCCTATGATTTTTAAAGCTCTCTTTCGAATTCTGTCTAAAAGACTCAAGTGGGTATTTAAAATAACTGCCCAAAAATTTGAAGAGTTGTACTCGAGCTATGGACGAATAAAGGTCTTATAGATGACAGTCATATCTGAAGGGGTGAAATATTTCTTGCAACGTCGAAAGAAACCTAAACACTTAGCAGCGTTTTTGACGACGTCGAATATGTGGTAATTCTACACAAGGTAGTCTGTGATGCACATACCGACAAAGTTTTTCGGTTTCCTCAATGCAAGTCCCATCCGAAGAACAAGGAAGTTAATCTTGAAACGAATATGAGAAGCTGTTATAAGACAAACAACAATGATATATATGAGGAAGAGAATCGGAGACAAAACGGAGCCCTGTGGTACACCAGCATTTATTTTATGAATTTCAGAATTGAGACCATCCAATACCAAATTTTATTGATCGGTTTCCCAAGTACAACGAAGAAGAGATTCATCAGTATAATATGAATGCAATTTTGATAAGAGAAATTTGATGCCAAACTCTATCAAATGCTTTTGAAAAACCAAGTGCAATAATCCTGACTGGTTCCACTGCTCGGTGCATTAAACCAACAAATCATCAGTGGATCTATTGCTACGAAAACCATATCGCCAATCGTTGAGATCATTTCGTTCATCAAGATATTTCTTGATCTGATAATTTATCAGCATTTCCATGACCTTGGAAAGAAGGGACTTAAGTGCAATTGGACGATAATAATTAGAGGGCAAAGAATATTCACCTTTCTTAGGGATTGGCTGGACAATTTTTTTTTATCAACTCGGAAAGAGACCAGAAGAAGACCAGCGTTGAAGAACATCTTTTCATAACAGATACTATACTGGACAATGGATTTGTATACGTCAAGATCTTTGACAACTCTTGCAACTGTACGAGTACAAAAAAATGGGCCCATGGAAACGTTCGTGCTCTCAAGTACAGGAGAAGTCATATTTTGTATTTTTTTTAAATATTTCAATACAGTGTGAGCTGGAGAGGATTTAAAATCATATGCACGGCTGGTTCGAACGACCTTGATTTTATGCAAGACTGAAAATTTTAAAAATTAATTTTACTAGAAAAAAATGTTCATAACCATAAAATTCATTTTTCAAATGACTAAAACTACTCCTTTAATAGTTGGACATCAAAACAGGATACCATGTGACTTTTCAACCAAGAATCAGTTCAAAAAATATTTTTTTTTTAAGTTTTGAAATGATAGTGAGAAATTTAAAACTCGAAAAAGTCAGTCAGTTATATCTTAATTTTAAATTTTTTTATTGAATTGTAAATCGTAAAAAGTAATCTAAGGAAACAAAATTTTATTAAAATTCTAGGCGCGCCTTTTTAGAGAAAAATTCGATTTTCGAAAGTTATTTTTAGATAAAATAGAAATTTTTTCTCACATCTTGTAGATTGTATCAAAAAACTGTTAATTGTCAAGTTTAAGAAAAATCGAGCATGGGGTTTTCGAAATATTGAGTTTAAGAAAAAAATATTTTTTTTTTGAAAATTTGAATGCACAAATTTGGATAAGACCAAACTCTTGGACTTTTGCATAAAAATAAATAATCAAAATCGCTTGTACCGTTTTTGAGAAATTCAAATACAAGAAAATGGTTATAGGAATGGGGGGGAGGGGTTACCAATAATACACAATTTTCCTTTCCTTTAACTATATGATTTTTTTTTTTTTCAAATCTGTGAAACCGTTTTTGAGAAAATTAATATCTTATAAGATTTAGAAAAAAAACGTGGGGAGAAAAATTTAAAATTGCTACCTATCTACTAAGTTTAAAAAAATCGGCCAAGCCGTTTAGGCTGTAGTCGAAAAGACAGACTTGCAGACAGACAGAATTGCGAGACCCACCTTTTTTCGTCATCTCTGTTAAGTCTGATCAAAATCTCGAATTTTATTTTCACGAATGCATAGCTTGCATAGTAAAAAAAATTCATTTTGACTTTTATATAAAATTAAATTCCCTACAAAAAAGGTCTAATTGAAAATTTTCGTCAGACAAGCCGTTTTTGCGTAATTAAGCTTAATAAATTGTTATTTTTCGTTAGTTACAAAATTCCAAATTAAAAAAGTAAAATCGAAGAAAAATAACAATTTATTAAGCTTAATTACTCAAAAACGGCTTGTCTGACGAAAATTTTCAATTAGACCTTTTTTGTAGGGAATTTAATTTTATATAAAAGTCAAAATGAATTTTTTTTACTTCAATGTTTTGTCAGTTCTGACGCACAACATGAAATTATGACTAAAAATCAAAATTAGCGATGATAGCCCTCTTAAAATTGATATTAAGGGCTCAAACTTTTACGAAAATTTTTTTTTGTCATTCTGAATGATATTCTCGATATATCTTTCAAAAAAAAAAATAGTCAATTTTTTTGGCCCAGTCTAATATACATAGTATACCTAAGGTTTGGGCCATCTAGCGATTTCTTTTTAAATCATAGGTTATTTTGACACTGACAGCTGTTTCTCGCTCGAAATCTTGATAGAAAGTCAGTATGTCAGTATGAGTCACTTTACACTTGAACAACACTTTGGGATATATTGAAAACTTATTTCCAAAGTGAGTGCTGTGTAGCCCAAACAGTGCGTTTTTTAAAAAGAAGTTCTGGCCGAAATGAAGCACCCACCGGGCAAGCAAATTTGTGCAAAAAGTTCATGAGACTGGTATACTAGTGGACAACACTCATGGTTCCCGTCATCGTACGGTACACAAAGACGAGAATGAGGTTGCTGAAGCAGAGTGTGAGACTCAATTCACGAATATCAACTCGCCATTGTAAGGACGGCCAAAATTTCACAACACTACATATAAATTTAATGAAACGCAGGTTAACTTTTCGATTAGATTTATTCTAAGACCTTCAAGTGACAAAGTCTGGCAAAAGAATGAATAATTTTATATTGGCCTCGAGTTGCTATGCGGCAAATGTTACAACTAATACAAATACATACATATGTGAAACTTAAATTATATATTTGTAACATTAAGTATATAATAGATCGTTCGACTTTACAGTTCTATTAGAAGTTTTTGTATGTGAATTTATGTCTTTACTGAATGTATATAATTATAAAATGTGCATGAATCCAGTGTTGTTATACAGAATGCCTACAGTTCGGCCATACCTGACATATAATCGCCCCGATTATTATCATATACATAGAAATACTTTATTATGTTGAATGTTTTTTTTTCGAACACAATTTAGGTTTTTATTATCATTTTGTCTCGAACATTTTTATATAACAAATCATTCTTTAATTATGCGAATGCACAACGTGTTATTACATTTAAAATTACATATTTAATATTTTTCTTTTGAAGTTGGTATGTCTTACAATTTAAAATTTGAAATAAACGATACAAAATTTATATATAAATATCTTTTCATGCTGTCACAATCAGGTTCAAATCTTCTTATAATCCTGAAACGTAGAGTTTCATATTACATGGAGAACAAACTCCTTTATAAGGTATACGAGAAATTTGCATACCATCAATATCTTTGACTATATACCTGTCATTATCCAATATTTTAACGATTTCGTAGGGTCCCCGATATTTAGCTAACAACTTCTTGTTTACGCCTGGGGTAGTATCAATATTTTTTAACATAACGAAATCACCAATTTGATAAACATGGGGTTTTTTATGCTTTTTATCATAGTATTGTTTATTGTAGGATTGATGATTTTGAATGGTTTGGGAAGCTTCTTCTCGAGCCTGAACCAAATCAACGCGAAGTTTGTCATCAAAGTTGGTTTTCTGCAGATGCTCAAATATTTCATCGCAAACATCACCCCTCTGACCAACACCAAAGAGTAGCACACTAGGTTGAAATCCAGTACTTTTGTTGACAGTGTTATTTAACGCAAATTCGACTTTCAGCAAGCTCCCTGCCCAGTTACTGGTTGACTCTTCCTCACATTCTTTAGAAAGCATCGGTATGAGAACACGGTTGAATCTTTCAACCTGTCCATTTGACTGTGGACTCAAGGTTGCAATTTTTATATGTTGAATATTACTACTCAACAAAAAATCATTAAATTCTTGAGAGGTAAAGCAGGTTCCACGATCTGACACAATTATAAGTGGTCGACTATATGCAGCAAAATATGATTTCAAACATTCAACAGCCTCGCAGGTTTTTGTAGTGTTGACAGCGTATAACTTGACAAATTTTGTGAAACCATCTACTACTACGAACAAGTGCTTTTTACCTTTTCGAGTGGACGATAGAGGACCACAGTGATCAACATGCATTACGTCAAAAGGGACTTTCCCTTTTGGAATATTGTGCAGTGTTCCCTCAACTTTACCGGATTTAGGTGAAAAATATATACATTTTAAACAATTCGCAATATATTTTTTTATCTTTCCTTTCATGTCTGGGAACCAGTACGTTTTATTAAGGTACTCATAGCATTTATCTACCCCAAGGTGACAAAGAGATTCATGATGTTTTTGTATAACCTGATGCTCCATTTGAATCGGGACATAAAACCTTATATCGCCATTCATCTTTTTATAAACGAGACCGTTTACTAAATCAAAATGACTACTTTCTTTAATTTCCAAATCGGAAATTATTTTAGATAAAGTAGGATCTTGTTTTTGGGCTGCAGCCAACGCAAACTCAAATGAATCATTTTCTACTACCATTACGTTTGTGCATCTACTTAAGGCGTCTACGTGTGACATGCGCTCTGAAGATCTATGCTGGATTGAGTAGTCATAATCCTGAAGCTCTAGCGCCCATCGTGATATTCTTGGATTCAAAAACTGTTTGTTCAAAGTAAGAGCAAGAGATTGACAGTCAGTTACAATTTTGAATTGAATTCCTGATAGATAAATTCTATACCTTCTTAATGCATAGATGATTGAGAGGGTCTCCAGCTCAAAACTATGGTATCTTGATTCTGCATCAGTTGCTCTTTTTGAAAAATATGAACAAGGGTGAAATTTATCATCTTTTTGACGTTGCAAAAGTATAGCACCAAAACCTATACTACTTGCATCGCAATGCAGTTCGGTTTCATTATGTGGACTATAGATTGCTAATATAGGTGCCTCTAATAATTTAGATTTAAGAACTTCAAAGCATTTAAGTTGATCAGGCCCAAAAACAAAAACAGCATCCTTTCGCAAAAGATCGTATAAAGGTTTTGCTATTAGAGAAAAGTTCAAAATAAATTTCCTAAAGTACGAACAGAGCCCAATAAAACTTTGAACATTCTTAACACTCTGTGGCACAGGAAACTCGCTTACTGCACGTAAGTTTTCGGAATTTGGACGTATACCACTACAACTCACCGTGTATCCTAAGAACGTCATTTCTTCAAAAACGAATTTGCATTTATCTAAGCGTAGGTCAAGCTGATGCTCGAAAACTAATTGCAGCACTTTCTCAAGACTTTTTAAATGTTGTTCTAAGGTTTCACTTGCTATCAAAAGATCGTCCAAATATATAAGGACAATGCCTTGATCTATTAATTTTTTGAAAATACCATTTATGAATTTTTGGAAAACCGCGGGAGCGTTTTTGAGACCAAATGGCATTTTCAAAAACTCATATTGGCCAAAAGGTGTCACAAACGATGTAAATTTAACACTGTCATTGGCTACACTGACATGGTAAAATCCGCTCCGTAAGTCTAAAATAGTAAAATATTTTTTGTTCTCTAGTCTATCGATAAGATCTTCTATCAAGTTCAAAGGATAATTGTTTTTGAGAGTATGCTTATTTAAGACACGATAGTCTATGCAAAGACGAAACTCGTTATTTTTTTTTTTTGATAAGAACGATTGGAGAAGAGTATGGTGAATTACTTTCACGAATAATATTTCGTTGAATTAAATCATCAAGAATTTTTTTCAGTTCTATCTTGTGTGCATAAGGAAGTCTGCGAGGGGTACTGAAGAAAATCTCATCTTTGCTTAATTTAATTTCCATTTTGACTTCGTTTGGCAAACCTGTCTCAGAATTCAATGACTTCTTTGAACAAGCCTCCGAAACCATTTTCTTTACACTAAGTTTAATTTCGAATGGTAATTTTTCATTTATATTTATATTTTGTATTGGATAATTATCGTTAGTATCGTCGTCTGAGATATCGATGTTTAGAATTTGATTTTCAAAATTATCATTTAACCCGATTTGTGTGTCATTATCTATTTGAACCAGCTTGTTAACTACATTTACATCAACTGTTTTTCTAGTTTTTGTCAATTCCATATTATTTATTTTTAAAAAATCTCTACCTAAGACAACTGGATATTTCATGCTTTCATTACTTACAATAATTAAATTTAATCTAACGGAATTATCTTCAAAATAAATTTGTGAACTTACGCTACCTATTACCTCCAATGGACTGTTGTTTATCCCGGTGAATTTATTGTCGGCTGCATGCACGGGCTTTGTCAAGAAGGTTGGGACAAAACACTGTTGTATAAAACTTATCGGGCTGCCAGAATCCAAAAGTGTGAGTAAAGATGTAGAATAGCTCGATGTTGAATCTTGATTTTGTTTAAAGCAGTACCTAATGTAATGTTCAAACTTGTTATTATTAGAAACGCAAATAACCTGGCTGCAATCCACCTGATGTTCATCGATTTGATACTGCTGATCGGGAAAATTATGTCCAGTTGTTTCAATTGTACAAACAGCTGGCTTTGTTTGGCAGTCTGCTGCGCGATGTAGATGACTTCCACATTGGAAGCATGGACCCCTCGGTCGTCGTGGCTTCGGGCAACTAGTGCTGTAATGACCATTAGCATTGCAATTGAAACACCTTATGTTGTTGTTTGGCAAAACCGGTTTTTGTTCTGACGTCGATGGACGAACTCTCGTTGGATATGATGTACTGCTCAACGATGGCATTAGAGTTTTAATTTTTTCATATTTTCTCATAAAAATTTTAAGCTCGTCTAGATCATTGGCTCCATAGAGAATCATCTTGTTTGTTTGCGCATCGGGAATACCATCAATAATGTATTGCAACAAGTCAGTCTCTTCTACGTCCGCAAAGGAAGCAATTTCTTGCATTGAAAAAATATACTGTTGAAAGGATTCATCACGTTTTTTCTTTCGGCTGCGGAGTTGGTTATGTATATCTGCACGTGATACTTTTTTGGAGAATTCTTTTAACAGCGCACACTTAAGTTCTTCCCAATTTTTTATGGAAATTGTTCTTAAAAAGAGCGTTGCCGTTCCACTGAGAAGACGCTTACCATAAATGAAACGCATTCTAGAATCCCATTCCATGACTTCGGCAGATTCTTCAAACTGATTAACCCATTTTTCAATGGAAAAATTGTCGTCGCCACTAAAGTGTTGAATCGATTCTTCAATATCCTTGAAATGGAAATGGGGAACTTTAGTTTTGGTGGCTTCTTCTATGGATGTTAAATCAGCTAGTTGTTTTTTGAGTCTAGCTATTTCTTGTTTCTTAAGGAGTTGCTGCCGTAGGTTTTCTATTTCTTGATCAAGATTGCACGTGCCATGTTGAATATCATCGTCTGCAATTCCCGTTGAACCAGATGATTCGTCATCTTCAGCCAATTCGGGAACATGTTGGTCCAGTTCGCCAGGTGGAAGGTTATCCCAGGCTTGTTGGAGACGTAGTAATAGCGATTGTTTCGTACCAGTTGTCACTAATTTGAGGTTATTTAGCTTTTCTTTAAGCTGTTGTACAGTTGCTGTATCCAAAAAAAATTTCACTCTTTCTGTGATGGTACTCTCCATCTTAACACAAATTTTGTATATTGACACTACAATATAAATTTTTAAGTTCACGTGTCCTGTATCTCACTTCTGATCTGTAAGGACGGCCAAAATTTCACAACACTACATATAAATTTAATGAAACGCAGGTTAACTTTTCGATTAGATTTATTCTAAGACCTTCAAGTGACAAAGTCTGGCAAAAGAATGAATAATTTTATATTGGCCTCGAGTTGCTATGCGGCAAATGTTACAACTAATACAAATACATACATATGTGAAACTTAAATTATATATTTGTAACATTAAGTATATAATAGATCGTTCGACTTTACAGTTCTATTAGAAGTTTTTGTATGTGAATTTATGTCTTTACTGAATGTATATAATTATAAAATGTGCATGAATCCAGTGTTGTTATACAGAATGCCTACACCATTGATCTCAACAGGCAGTAGCCTGACGAGGTCCAATTGACTCACCAATTGATGGCGCACGACCATGCGCTTGAACGACGCACGTTGTGTTCCATAATTAATAGAATGTTTGCTCTTACTAATAAATCCATAATGGAAAAATTGAATTTCTTTCATTTTATGGCATTTTGTATTAAAAAAAAAAAACTTGTATTTGACCCACCCTGTAATATGTCTTAAGGGATTACTCAAAATCGATCAATGAACATTAGTTTTGAATATCTGAATATAAAAATGGAAGAGAAATATTGAGCCGGGTAGTGCACCTAAAAGGAAGAATCTACGAACTTAGCAGTACCTACACCCAGACTCAAGGATAAACTGATGGGAATTCACTAAAGCGCATGAATTATACGGTTGAATTGTTTGAGGGGAACAATGGTTCTGGCTATTTCACCTTTATAAAAATAGCTAGAAATAATTAAAGACACGAAACACCGCGGAGGTGCTCGAGGGATGTAAATATTACCGTCGTAGTTCTATCAAATTATATTCTTCTGATTTATTGGAGCACCTGCCCAAATATGGGGATTCTATTTTATTTTTATTTTAATTTCACTTTTTGTCCAGTGTGTTTAAAGTGGACGCAATGACGATCAGACGAACAAACGCAAATGGACGCTAAGTGAAGAAAATTACTTACCCAATTATTAATACAAAAATGCGCACTTATTTTATAATTCACAAATAACTAATTACTCTAACACAATTTAAACTAATTCACTTATAAAAATGTCTTTTTAATACAAGAAAAAACTATAAATTACCAATTTCAATTACCAATTCACATTTATTACCAACAAATATTAACGAAAAACTATCACAAGAACTTTGCAGTCGCCAGAGAGTTATTATTATTTGAACTGTAATACACTGACACCAAACGTGAAGTTTTGCACAACAAAAACTTTCTCATTTAAGCTCGTAAATAACATGTGTGTGTGTGTGTATCCTAGTTTTTGTACCAAATTAGTATTTCAACATACTTATTCGTTAATTCACCTCTACTCAACTTGAGTGAATTAACATTAGATAAAGGGGTTGAAATTGAGTTTTTATTTAAATTTATCGAAAGTTATCAGTTTGTTCTAGAAAATATGTGAAGAACTATAGGTTATGGAATTCTACACAAAAAATATTGCATTTTTTTTAATCGTAGACTGAATAGACTGAGAACAAAATCTGAAACTATTATTGTTTAGTACAGTTAGTCGAGAAACTGTAATAAGATTGCATTGGTTGCATCTTCTCACTAATTTTTTCGGAGTGGTAGGTAGGGTAAAAAAAGGTCGCCATTTTGAAAACATCAGGTAAATTGATAGTTTTCGATAAATTAGGATCTAAACAAATAAAGGCATACAATAATTCAGTTTGTTGTAGTTTTTTTGAAAGTAAACGTCTAATTTTGCTGGACTAATGTTTGATTTGCCTTAATTAGTAATGATTTAAATGTTATTAAATTTTAAGTTCATAAAATTTATTTTCATACAAACTGAGTCAAAAAGAGTTTCCACCAAGTAAGCTAACACGGTTCGGCACATCACTAGTAACGTGTTAATTATTCCAAACTTGCATCAAATGATGCCCAAACTTGAAATAACAGCTCCATTTTGTAATTCACGTGAATCTAATTTTATTTTCTATTGGTCAAATAAATCAATTTATTTTTTATTTCTGTCTGTCAAAATTTGGCAATTTTTGGATTCAATTGGGCAAAATTCAAATTTAGGTTTTAGGTTTGTTCAATTAGGTTCTATAATGAAAATTGTGCCCAAAACACGACGGAAATTATTTCTAGTATACAATATGGAAGAAGTTTAAGATGATTCGGTAGATTTATCAGGGTATATTTGTCTAATGAAAGTAATTAAGGATGAAATTTTTGTTTGAAATAATAAGAAACGCACAAAAATAAAACGATTTGAAATCGCATTCTATTCGCCGCGAATAAAAATCAATTTTTGATTGAAATCTGAATTTACCAATAGAAAACCCCATAACATTCGATTCTTTTTCAATCTACTATTGCAATCTGCTATTCATTCAGTGAACTGCATTATCTCGAACAAATTTGACATTTAAGTAAACATGCTGTTCATTAGAAAATCTTTCGAAGTTTGGACAAATTGTTTTGGGTATTTATTTTAAGTTAAATAATAGAAAAACATACGATTTCTTTTTTCAACGGGGGAATAAGAAATTCCTGAAATGAAAATCACGGAAAAATATTGGAAAATCGAAAATGATGTTATGGACTTGCTCTTTGTTTATATTTGATATTTACAAGCAAATATTCAAAATTTGTCAAAAATTTGTTTTTATTTATGACAGCAGACAGTCAATACAACAAATGACAAATTCGCGACATTCTATATGCGGACTTATATGCGGCGTTTTTCTCTGTTGCTTCCGAGTGGAAACAGAAGGGGGCCTGAGACAACAGGGCTCGCTCCGAACCTAGGGTGAGCGTTACGATCACTTATTTAAGAAACGCAATTGGTCACTGAACTGTTATTGTATAATTTTTTAAATAAACTGTCTATAAATTGTTAGCTTTGTTTGTCAAATTGATGCCTAAAAGATTTTTTTCTGAATTCATTCCTAGAGATTTTTGCTCTATCTGCTCGATCTTTCTTTCCTGAAGTCATCAAGCGAGCCCCGATCGAGATCTGAGCTAAAAAAGATATCCAAGATGAACGATCAAAGCGCTCCAAGTTAAAAACGTAATATATAGTTCTTTATTTGACAGCTAGTGCTCGCTTGGGGCTAAAAGACAAAAATGCATATTTTGACAACTTCGCGAAAAAGCAGTAAAGCACAAATATTTGATATTTATGAATTCAAACCTTACATGCAGTCGGAGCTAATTTTAAAACATGCTTTCATTGTCGTAAGTGGAAACCACCAAACATATTTTCGTAGTATCCGTATGTCATAGAAAGTATGCTTTCATCTCTTCCTTTATCACAAAGAGGACTATCAATTTGTGTTGGTGTTTAAAAATTTCATTTGTTTGAGTTTTACACGCGGATTTGATTGATTGAGTTTTTTTTATTTTTCTCCCAAGTTTAAACAAGGAAAAATGACTGATTGGAAATTCTCCCAATTCGAAAGCCGCTTAAATACAAGCCATTGAAATGTCTCACTATGCTAAGAAGACTATGTGATGTATTGATATTGCGTTTGCAATTAATTTATCGCCAGTGGAGAAGAAATAGCCGTGTTTTTTTGGAAAAGTTATCCGTAGTACAGTAGGATTTTATATGAAAAACAAAAACAACATCCGCAGTAGGATCACTGCCGATACTCGAATAAACGTCAAATCTCTATCCGCAGCAGGATTTCAATTCTCCTTTTATCGGCAGTGGTCCAACTACGGATGTTGTTTTTGTTATTGATATAAAATCCTACTGTACTACGGATAACTTTTCCAAAAAAACACGGCTAATGTCATGCTGAGCAGATTGCTCTTATGTTCAAAAGAATGTTCTACCTAAAAACATTTGTATACATATTCTAAAAGAAAAATGTTCAGAAGCATTTTGAACTCATTTAGTAGTTTGAGCTTAAAATAATAAAAAACTGGGTTGAAAACTGTGTTTTTAAATGATTTTCATTTTTCAAATCCAAAAAATATTACTTTGAAACTTTTGAAAATATGTACAGTTGACGCTCGTTAACTTGAACACGGACGAAACCAGGAGTGTTCAAGCTATAGGATTGTGCAAGTTACTGGATCAAGTTAAAAAATTGTTGATTTCATTTAAGAATGATTCATTTTAATGATTTTAAAACATAAATAATGATATTATATTATTATTAAATAATTTTAATTGAAACGTTTTTCGATTTCTAAATACGCACGTGTTCAAATGAAATTCAGAACATGAAGAATAAAACCTTATACGCAAATACTAAAGAAATTTCCTGGGATTCCCGTTTACAAAAACCGTTTGCATTCTGTACCAACATCCCAGGTACCTTGCATAAATTCAAAAATTTAAGAAATTCAATATTAAACTTTGTTCAAGTTACAGAGTTCGCATAAATTTTACTTGTTCAACTTATAGAGTACTAAGAGGAAAAATTCAAGGTATTAAGTCTTAAAAATAGTCCGTTCAAGGTATAGAATGCGTAAAGGGAAAAAATATTTGTTCAAGTTATTGGAATGTTCAAGTTATCGTATGTTCAAGTTAACGAGAGTCTACTGTATACAGAAAAAACTTTCATAGAAAAAAATTTGTTCCCAAAATGGTTTTCAACATTTGTATGTTTGTATTAAAAAAACCTTTAGTTTCCAAGTTTAATCAAAATCGAGCATGCACTTTTCCAAGTATGGAGTTTTCAAAACAATTTAAAAATTTGTTTGGAAAATTTGAAAAGGCAATACTATTCAAAATTTTAGGAAGATTTAATTTTTTTTTCAAATACTTTATTATTCATGAAATAAATTGACAATTTTAAAAATTCCTGCGAAGCCTTAGCTTGTCTTCAGAAGATTGTTTTTCTTTAAATACAAAAGAATGAATTTAAGATTACGAATTTAAAAAGACATTTTTTGAGAGTTTTTTTCTAGTTTTGACCCTTTGAATATTAACTAATTCACGAGGAAATGTATTTATTATTGCTGGAACTAGGTGTTGAAGTTGCCTTCTACCATACGTTATGTAGTTTCTTGGGATTTGAAGCATACCTTGGGCTCGCCGTCTGGTGTTAACTTGATGCTCGATTTGTCTAATGAATCGATTATCATCATAGTACTCAAGAACGATCGTCATCTTGAAAATATCGTCTACTCAAAAGACGTTAAAATTACTTTAAACGTGCACAGTTTTACTGTTTTGCACATGTTTCACGGCTGCATTTGTATTTTTAATATCTTTTGAATGTGAGATGTTGCTGCATTACCCCATGCAAGTATGCCATATCGCAGTTTTGACTCTATCAATACATAGTATACCTATCTTAAAACAGGTTCAGAGACATGGTACCGCAGATGATGATGACTAAAAATAATTGAAAAGTGATTTTGTGCCGTTTTTAAGATAATCGAACACAAACAAAATGGTAATGTTAACGGCGCCATTAAGAAGGATGTCTATTGTTTCGTCTTTTTTTTATTTCGTTCAATGGTATTTCATTTTCGTTAGTATTATTTAAATTTACTTCAGTTATTGGTTTGTTTTTGTGTTTATTTTGTTTTAGGATCATTTCGTGTCACGAAATTTCTTACTTGTTTCGCATATCTGTTAAAACTGCTTATGGATAAACGGTTTCGGTGAAGGGTGTTTTTGGCATTTTGATTCTATTTACCAAACACACAATCTATAGAACAGTCTTTATTTAATATATATTTTCTTTTATTTTGAAAAAAAGGTCTAAAAAAATTTAAATAAAAAAAATAATGGAGGAATACTTGAGAATCCTTATCTACCAAGTTTAAAGAAAATCGACTGAGCCGTCTAGATATTAGTCGAAAAGACAGAGAGAATTGCGACACACGTTCATAAAAATGTTTAGCTTTAGTTTTTTAAATCGGGTATAGGTAGTGCTGAGTTCAGATTGTGTCATTAAAAAATAAAATTCGCTTCTTTACCATTATTTTTAAAAGCCTATTGCAATTCTCCTCTTAAACAATTCAACCGTAATACTCATATTTCAGCGAATGCTTATCAGCTTATACTTGGGTCCAACTTTGGGCGTACAATCAATTTTAGAGATTCTGTATTTAACCGTACTTCACGAATGTGGAATGCTTTACCCGTCTTAATACTTCTCTCCAATTGTGATTTACACGCATTCAAAAACGATGTACATTGGTATCTTCTTTTAAATCCTTCCACTTTCATAAACGCTCACACTGTGCTTTGACATTTAAGGGATATTCGTGAGTAGACTATTATTTTAAAATAGTAGACCTAGAATTTTTTGTATAACTAATTTACTACAAGAAATTCAACAATTTACTGTGTACCTATTTTTTCGAATTTCTGAAAGTGCAGTCCTAACTTGATGACAGACGTCAAAAATTCCAATGCCACAATCCTGTTAGTGTTGCCGTTGTGTTTTTTTGATTTGATGAGAAAAATTAAAAATATACTTCTGTATAAGTGGAGCCATTTAATATAATTCGATTAAAATTTTAAGGGACCCCAACTCCAAAATACGCATCTCCCAGGTACAAGAGTGAGCACATCAGTTAAAAATTTTATCATAGTCATAAGAGCATTGATTTGAAACTAAATGATCATACAGTTCAAAATACAGAAATGCATTAATTTTAATAATAGTTGGTAAGCATCGACCAAAATGTACGTCTTAAAGAGTGCGACAGCATTTAACTGATGAGCCCACTGTGGTGACTATGTTATACGCATTTTGAAGTTGAGTTAACCTGAATTGTTTTTTTTTAAATATTTTTAATCACCTTTCTTGTTAGAAAATAACCGCTCCTTGCCAGGGAAATTCTCGGCTACAAATTTCAAGCATATATTTTTATCGACATTTTTGTTTGAAGTTTGAAGTTTGAAAAATCTTTCTCTTGGCTCCGTCGAATTAACTATTTATTTAAATTTTCAAAGAAACAAATAGATTGAGAATTTCAAAGAAGTCAAAAACACAAATTTTAAGCTAACAACCTTTTAAACAATCAATTTTATGAAAAGTCAATGGTATTGAATTATTCAAAACTAACCAACGCACTCCCTTGAATTTCTATAATAAGCACCACATGTTTCTTTTATCGTAGTTTTTTTGTTAAGGTAGTGTTTACATTTCATCACATAAACCTAAATATATTCAAAAATAAAACAAACAGAGATAAAACTAGATATGAATCCAATGTTACATCTAAACATTGAGACAGAGTGCGTAATAAGAAAAAAATACAGTAAACAGGGTGATGAAAGACTTTGATTCCTTAATCTGTTAACTTTTAGAAGTTCACATTTGAAATGTCATTTGATACTAATTTAGTTTTTTTGTTAAGGATTTGGCAAGAGTTAGTGAAATATTTTAAAGGTCATTTCAAAAACAATGTTCCCAAATTTTTTATTATTTTTCGATCTAATCGACTAAAAATTGTAAATATTCTTTATCTATTCCATTTCAAAAATCTCATTGCGATTATTTTGCAATGTCAACATAATTTCAAAAAGTTCACAATTAATCGCGTCCCGGTAAATGACCATTGTATTTAATTTCAATGCGAGAACCTGTGTTGTACTATGGCACAGGTTCTCAAATTGAAATAAAAATTATGCAAAATTTCGTTTTACGAAAAAATTAGAAATATTAAAAAGGATGGTTTAGTGGAGGGTTATCGTTAAGTCATGGACTACAAGCCAAATTTCATTAGTAAAACAAATTTTCTGCAAAATGACGTTTACTAATATGATTAAGCTAAAACACCAATGAAGGTAGTCAGCTTTGGTCAGCTAACATTTTACATCATGTTTTCACGAGTTACTAAAGCATTTGCTTTGAAAGCAAGGCCGTTTATTAAAATGTTCCAAATAGTTTCAGCGCAAATAATAACGACGCGACGGAAGAATTTAAGATCATACTTGGATTTCTACAAGTCATAGGTGCAATTGACTGCACTCATATTAGGATCAAAAAAAAAAACAGGCAGGGGAAAACGGTCAATACTAAGTGAACAGAAAATGGTACTACTCCATTAATGTGCAAGTAAAAACAGCTTACTAAAAATCACTACCTTTAAGCACAACTAAAGTAATGAAGATATGAAAAATATTTCGGAAGGGTTGTTAAATTTTAAGGGCCGATGTTGATTTTGAATAAAACACAAATTATTTAGGAAATTACTGTCATTTCTTTTTATTATGATAATACTGGTATGGTTCAATTATGTATGGAACAAAATATCGGCCAAATGGCCGCCGCAACCTCGGCGGCACACCTCCATCCGATGGTCCAAATTTTCCATAACGCTGAGGCATAATTGAGGTTCTATGCCGTTAATGTGCCGAATTATCTCATCTTGAATTGTTGCTGGCTTATTGACGTACACCTTTTCTTTCAAATAACCCCAAAGAAAGAAGTCCATCGGTGTCAAATCACATGATCTTGGCGGCCAATTGACATCGCCACCACGTGAGCCATTGTTCCTCTTATTGACGAATCCACTGAGTTGAAAATGTGCCTCATCACATTTCGAAAATTGATTATCCACTGTTGCCATTTCTTGCCACCATTCTTACCATTGACGACGCTTGAAATGGTCAAGAGGCTTTAGTTCTTGAGTCAATTGCACCTTGTAAGCGTGTAAATGCAAGTCTTTATGTATAATGTTCATCAACGACGAGCGTGAGAGGTGCAATTGTTGGGCACGACGACCAGTTGAGGTGGACTCTTTAGCCACACTATCGCAGTACGAGCTGTACGAGCATGCGCTGGTGTTTTCATATCTCCTACAGACCCGGTTTGCTCAAATTTTTGCACGATTTTTCCGATTGTATGCACTTTTGGACGATTAAATTGACCGAAAAGGTCACGAATTGCACGATATGCATTTTGATTTGAACGCCCATTTTCATAATAAGCCTGAATAACTTTAACGCGCTGCTCGATTATATCTATGTATCTTTCCATGGTTCAAATTGAGTTAGTCTGAAATTGAGAAATGTCAAATGAAATGCAGAAAAAAACTTGACGTTTAGGTGTAGTTCACATTCAACATCGGCCCTTAAAATTTAACCACCCTTCAAAAGACCGATTAGATATGGGGAATGTTAAACATTCAACAAGTTATAAACAGCCACAATAAGACACAAGCAAATGACAATAAATTTAAATAGATATATAATAAAATATATATATATAGATATATAATAAAAATATATAATAAAATGCACGACTGGATCGCACGAACTTGCTCTTATGTAAAAGTACTTTGGAATTTAAGATACATTTTATAAATATAAAACATGAATTTAAAATGAAATTGCCGTCTGATTTCTAGAAAAGTATGAATTTATGCAAACAAACTTTAAAAAATCGTTTTATTATTAAATAAATAAATTTTTTATATAAGAAATTTCTTTAAAATTTTTCAAGAAAAAAATGTGGGATTTAATAATATTGATTTTTGGAAATAATTTCAAAAAATAATCGTTCATAGGTTTTGAAGATATTGATTTTTCAAAAAAAAATTTTTTTCAAAAAAACCCGACAAATAATTTTTTCGAATATTTTTATATACAATATTATTTTAAACTTAGGGGGACTCCTGCTGAAAATGTTTGGTTAAAATCGTTACAGCCGTTAATGAGAAAGTCGAAGATCAAAAAAACGGTTCTATGACAGGTACCGTTAATAACATTTTGCCCCAAATTTTTTTTTTACCAAAACGTAGTCCATGTCCATAATATCACACCTAATTTTTTTTATCAAAATCGTTAGAGCCGTTTTCGAGATAAATAAGATTTTGTATTACGGGTGTATGGGGGGGTACCGTTAGTTTTAGAGCTAAAAAAAATTTCAATTTCCCCTCTAGGGAATCACCGAAGACCCATAACTACCGAGTTTGAAGAAAATAGGTCCAGTGGCTTAGGCTCTAGATCGAGGTACAGACATACAGACAGATATATGTACAGACAGACAGACGGACCCACTTTATTCGTCTTCGCTATCATCGTAATGTCAACTTTGATCAAAATCTCGAGTTCGATTCTTTTTTCCAAATGCAGAACTTGCCCTATAGTACCTATATCGCAAGTAAAAAAGAGATTGCTTAGTAGCAGTAGTAGATTTTACTTGAAGAATTTTTGATAAACGTCACTTAACTATTCCGCAAACATTTCGATTTTTTTTTTTTTTTTCAATGTTAAAATTTAAGTCGGGACTTAACTCCTTTTCCGTGGTTTCCTAAGGCCATGGAATAGAGGTGGAATAAGCGTTTTTTTATTAATATGGCTGGTACATCTAAATTAATCAACGTGGAATAGCTAAAGGTTAGGCCTTATTCTGCAAATTTAATTTAGAGTAAAAATAATAATGTCTACCAGATTTATAGACTTCTTAAACAACTTGCTGGTATTGGACAATCAGCCATCAACGACAAGAAAAATATACAAAACCATATTATGATCCAATCCAACAGTAAAGAGTAATTTAGGAAGAAATATAAGTTTTCCAAGCGAAATATAAGGAAACTCAAGTTTGCGAATTTTGGTGAAATTTTCAAGTTATCAAACAAGCATCCTACTTATTGTAGTACATAGATTTTCTTAAGGGATTTTTGGTAAACGTCACTTTACTATTGCACGAACATTTTGTTTTTATTAATGTAAAATTGTTACCCATAGCTTAACTGTTATACCATGATTTTCAAACTCTTGGAATAAAGGTGAAATAAGCATGAATTATTTATTTGGTTGATATAAATATTTTCAAACAACAAACTTCTTCTCGCTGTTCTTTAACACCCAAATTAATAAGATGCGGTTAATTTTTAAGTTTTAGACTAAGTACAAAATTTCATTAATGAAACACAATTTCAGCTGAGTGATTGATACTAATTACGACTAAGCTAAACCACCGAAGAAGGTGGTCTATTCCTCTATTAAAAATACATGCTTTGTCATTTAATCTCCAGTTTTACTCTTGTTTGGTTTTTTTTTTCGTTATATTGTTCCATATTTTCTTTTATTTAAAAACAAAACAAACCACAAGTAAGAAACAGACATAATCAATTGAAAATTACTTAAGTAGATTCTTTGTTATTGTAGTAGATTTTTGATAAACGTCACTTTACTATTCCGCCAACATTTCATTTATTTTGTAATGTTAAAGTATAAATAGGGACCTAATTTCTATTTCACGGTAGAACCGAGATTCTTTATCCTATTAAACGTCTTATTTATCTAATACGATAAAAAAGTGAGATAAATCATTATTTATTCTTTAAGCATCTTAATTTTGATTTTAATCCTCTTTAAATATTCTTTCACCAAAAGCTATCGCATTCTCATTCAAGCATTAAAAATTACCAACCTTAACCTATAAAAGTGTGAGCACTGATTCTGCCACTTAAAAAGTCATTTTATAGCTTTTTTCCATTGCCAATGATTTATTTAGATACTCTTGTATGCGTATGTCAATTCGTTTGAAGTCTGTTTCATTTCAAGTTGAAAAAAACAACACAACACAAAAAAAACCACCGAATCTTTTTCTGTTTTGTATAAATGGTTATGATCTCATCAGCCCACAACTCTCATATTGAGATAGGAGATATCGTTCTGACAACAGTATCTAAGGGTACATTTGAAACAAACCACATTTGTTCGTTTTGTGGTTTAGAGTCAGTTGATAAGAGTGTGTGCATTTTTTTTCAATTTTTTTATTCGCTTCCTCTGCGCTTTAGGGTAATATACTAAGAACCGATTGAGTTAGCTAACAAAACTAACTTAATTGTATCAACCGCATGAGAATACAGGTGGAACGTTACGATTAAATGCATTTAAAGCAAAGAATTCAAAGTAAAAAAAAATACCTTTTTATCGCATTGTCAGCGAAACAAGTGCATTCGATTTTACTGCGATTTGCAAATGTTGAAAAGCTCAAATTGTGTAGGTGCGATTAAGGGGATTTGATACGATTGCAAAAACGATAACGATTACCTACGATATAGGATAGAAAGTTCATGCATTTGAAGGTACAAAGTACGATGACTATAATTTAAAAGCGTATGATACATGTTGTCCATTTTATCACAAGGTTGAAATGTAGGTATGTTGTGTGATACAATTTTCTAAAATATAAAACTGTTTTAGATATCCTACCCTATTGATTTATTTATTTTTGTCAATACGTTAAATGCTAATGTTAAAATACCGATTAGGTGATTAGAGGACTATTAGCGCCAATTTTTGGTCTGCTAAAATTAATGTAGAGGCAAATTTCTTCTTCTCATATTGACAGTTTTTATTTAATGGACCGATAGATAGAACCAGTAGTGACAAAATAGACCCATTCATTAATCTAGTAATGAAACAGATTTGAAAATATTCTCTGTGAATAGAAAGTTATGGGAGGTTTATCAACTGAAGTCTTTGATTATATGGAGGTATTAGAATCCTATCTGTTCAGGGAAAAAACGAAGAGAAAATTTTAAAAATCTTTAAAAATCATTTTGAATATTTAAAATTTTGTTTATGTGAAGGAATGAAGTAGAAAGTCGCCCATACAATCCGTATTCAAAAACTGGCTTAACAAAAGTAACATAGAGAATTTTTGATATGGATCAAGAAACTTAAGGGAAAACCTTTTGACTAAACCAAGCATATTTTTTTCTATTTTTACAACAGTGATCAGTGAATGATTATTTTATGAATTGATTATTTTAATTCCAGGATCAGAAAAACTGAAAACTCTACATAAATGGAATGAATTTAACAAATAGTCATATATATATAAATAACTTTTTCGTATAAACCACATTGTCAATACACTTGTCAATATTTAAATACAAACGGTCATTATTGCACCAGTCCCAAAACCTGTGAAGATCTTCTTGCAGTTGCTGACAATACACAATTAAGTTAAGTAATCCAAATATTTTTACGTCATCAGCATAAGTTAATGCCATAGAATATTGAATAGAATAGGAAAAGAAGGAAAATCATTTATGAACAAAACAAACAGCAAAGGGCTAAGATGGCTTCCCTGAGGTACCTCAGAATTAACTTTAAATGTCAAATAACGTTTTTGCCTTGCATGTGATGATAACTAGGAACTATTTCTTGTATAAATTTATTTTTGGAAAAAAAAATATTTAGTGAAAGGCTTAGGTTTGTCCCGCTTTGATGCAGCGATAGTGGACAAAAAAAAGACCAAACTTTGTAAAAAATTCCGACAAAGCTGAATTTTGGTGGAGAGTTTATTTGCATGGCTTAGGCATTTCTCAAAATGTGCCCGCCTTACATTTTGACCGGGGTTAAAGTTATTTTGAGGGGTTTTGTTTCAAACGTTGATCTCTTCATTCGACCCAAATCTCTTACCTTCGACCCATTGTTTCATTTTTGGAAACAAGAAATAGTCCCAGGGCGCTAGATCTGGGGTATATGATGTATGAGGGATAACCTTATAAATCATGCAGTTTTGCGATTGCGACTGCGGACTTGTGCGCATAGATATCATTGACTTTCAGGGTAGTGGAGGTTTGTAGTTTATTATTACTTAAGAAAACCTCAGAAGAAGAATCGAATCGCATGACCTCGATAGCCAATTCACATCGATTCCGCCTGAGATAACCATGTTCGGAAATCGCTCGTTCAAAATGTCCATCGTGGTAAATATAAATGACAGACGTAGCTTTAACCGCAATCAAAAAATAAAATGCACGACTGGGTCGCACGAACTTGCTCCTATGTAATAGACTAGGAATTTTAAAAACGAATGTTATTAAAGAAACCTGTTCATACGGATAAAATGAATTTTTTAAATTCTTTTAGTAGTACATAAGAGATAAAGACAGAATGCTATGCAAATATGAATTTATGTAAGAACAAAAATTATAAGTCATTGTAGTGGTTCCTTAAAAAAATAAGCTTTTATGCACAAAATTTTTAAAACATTTAAAACAAAAATTGGTACACCAACCTTAAGTTTTTGTTATTGTACGAATGTGAGTTAAAAAGTTTTGAAATGCAATGTTTTTTAAACTTTTTAGGAGCTTCTTTATAAAAAATTTCATTAAAATCCGTTACGCCGATAATGAGAAATTCAAAATTCGAAAAAATCGTTGTGTGGTAGGTACAGTCAGTAATATCTAGATTTCAATTTTTTTCTTATTAAATTACAGATCGTAAAAATTAATTAAAAGAAAAAAAAATTTAGCAAAATTCTCGGAACCGTTTTCGAGAAAAATACGATTTTCGAAAACCATTTTTTAACTTTTGTATGGAAGGTACCGTTAGATAAAACAAATTTTTTTTCTCAAATCTTGTAGATTATGCTAAGAAACTTTTAGTTGGCAAGTTTGAAAAAAATCGAGCATGGGGTTTTCGAAATATTGAGTTTCCAAAAAAAAAAAATTGAAATTTTTTTTAAAAATCCAAAAAATTAAAAATTGAAAATTTGAATATGTAAAAATATTTAAACTTTGGAGAAGCCTTAGCATAAAAAAATGATTTAAATCGGCTGTACCGTTTTCGAGAAAATCAAAAACTAAGAAAATGGACCCAGGGGGGCTACAATTACAATTTTTGGAAAATTTTTTTCAACCATTACCTAGCTTTAACTAAATCAAATTTTTCAAATTTTTTTTAAAAAATTCTGTGGGACAGTTTTTGAGAAAAAAAAATAGTTATAAAATTTCGAAAAAAAATCGTATGGCAGGTACCGTTATTTTTGGTTTAAAAAAAAAAAGAAAAAAACGTCTGGGGGGGAAAAATTAAAACCCATATCTACCAAGTTTGAAGAAAATCGGCCGAGCCGTTTAGGCTGTAGTCGAACCGACAGACAGACAGACGGAATTGCCAGACCCACTTTTTTCGTCTTCGCTATCATCGTAATGTCAATTTTGATCAAAATCTCGAGTTCGATTTTTTTACGAATGCATAACTTGCCTTATAGTACCTATAAGTCGCAAGTAAAAATTGGAAAATGGAACTTGAATTCTGTAAGTGCGCAGACAATATTTGCGAGAACATGCATATGAATTTGAGTTTTTCTTATTTTTTTTTTTTTATTTTTTTTGCATTTGGAAAATTGTAGACCACTTATATTTCAATAAGTTTTTTGAAAAGTCGAATGCTAATTGGGTTAAAATCTTATACAAAACACCCTACTCTTCATATGTTGTGTCGATTTTACTAACGTTTCGTAAGCAACATTTTTTTATGAGTTCTTCAATAATTGTATGTTTAAAATCGCATGTTTAATTTTAAGTTAAGTTTTTCTAATATAGGAGTCTATAACCCAGAGCAACAATTCAATTAGTCAACAAAGATCTGTTCAACCATGTTTGTATGTAACACAATGACAACTATAACAATTGTTGATGTAATAAATTTGTCTTTGACTTGTTGAACCAGTTAAACAAGTTAGTCTTATACGTGGCGAGGTTCAGATTACTTACATTATGGACGTGTTTTGTCAAGATTGTAGAAAATAAGTTTAGACTGCAAGAATATATTTTTAAAAATTTCAAGAAACACAAATGTTATTTCGGTGAAAACATATAACGCCAAGAAAATCAACTCTGTAAAGACTGTGAACTATAATAAATTACGTGATATTAAAAAAAGTTTGCTTCATATTATTAGGAGAAACTTTCAGAAAGATTATAATTAACAAATAAAAATCGAATGAGGTCCTATTTTAAAGTCAACTGTTTCTTTAAATACTTTGAAAACATTTCGCGAATCAAATTTGTATTAATAATAAATTATAAAGGATTTTTCCTATTCTTGATTAACCCAACTGTATTACAGTTCCGCCCAAAGTTGAATTTATTGATCCGAAACGCGTCGATTAATAAAGATACAAATAATAAGTGTTGTTAAATGAAATAAAATTATTATGTATGTAATTATATAAATCATTATTATTTTAAATTTAGATTAATCTTTTAAAACTTTGTATTATCTATTTTTTTTTTCAAATACAATTGCGTGTTTTCCTAAATTCCAAACCTCCTATTTTATTTTTCATTAGATATCAATCCAATATCTTAATTTTAAAAAAATTAAATTTGTTTAAACAAAAAAATAATTTACACATTTTATAATTTTGTCTTTGTTGGTATTTACTCTAAGCTCCGTTTTGAAAATTTTGGATTATTTTTTTAATGTTATTTTTTGAAAATTCTAGAATCTAATTTCAAAAATATCATCAAGCGATTTTTTAAAAATAACTTAGCGTTTTCATGCAATATGAAGTTTAATAAACTTCATTTGTATACATACTGTATTACTGAATCAGATGTTCGATAAATGTCAAAGAATAAACGTCAAATATTATTTTTGAGCCCAAACATTATTTCGTTTTTATTAATTGATAACATCATCTTAAAAATTTAATCCAATCAATCGATTTCGTTAAACTACATTTTTTAAGAAAAAAGGTATTCCAGAGATGTCGAAAATAAGCAAGAAAAAGAAACTTGTTCGATTATATCAGAAAATTGCTTTTAATGATTTACTAATTCTAAAAGCATTCGAGAAAAATTATGAGTTATGTATTTTCTTTTACAAAAGTGCAAGATGTTCAGTTTTGGAGCTAACTCTCATTATGATAATAGCTTAACAATGTCGATATTTTGCTTCACAGCAAATTCGTTGCGGAATTTCATCCAATTTATGTAAATCATTTTCCATTAAAATTTTGACAGTTCATTAAATGTGAAACTTACCTAAATGGTAAACTTATGTATATAATGTTTCATATCGGTGCATGAATACCCCTACTATAAAATTTTTAAATTTTTAAAAACTGATTTTTTGAAATTATTGCGGACTTATGACCAATCGCTTTCCATTTCCAGCTACTGGCATGACATAGGCAATCCATTCAAATCTGACTGTTAACAATTCAAATTACCAACTGACGCAAAATTTTAACCAGATAAGTATTAAGGATGATACTACTCAACAATTTGCTTACTTTTTAGTAGATTACTAAATCTTTCTTAATTTTAAACATTTTCTAACTAGTATAATGCTAAGGCTATTTGTTTAATAAATTGCTTCTGAACACACCTTAAGTAATGATAGTTCATGCAAAAATCTAAGGCTGAAAACACACCGGATAAAGCAAAACGTTTTTTATTCGATAGTCAAAAAAACATTTTTTATTTGAACACACACCAAGCGAAACAGAATAAAACAAAACAAAACGTTTTGTTTTTTTGTTTCGTTTGGTGTGCGTTGAAATGAAACAAAATACGAACTATCGTAAAAGCTTAACTCCGGCCGAAAGATTATAACTCTACGGCAAGTAAACACAAATAACAATTTTGTGTTTATAAAACAGACATTATGTGTTTATTTATAAGAAAAGAGAAAAGCTTTTCTTCTTCTTCTTCCTTTGTTTCGGCGCTGTTATGATCTCGATGTCGAGGGGATCATAACTCTCCCACGTATCTGCTTCACACTAGTGATCCGCCTGTGGGGTTCGCCGGGTTGACCTCAGAAATCGGCGGCAAGCCTCCCGGTTTTGTATTGTTCCATTTCTGAGGCCAAGAGAAAAGCTTTTAATCTTTGTAATCTTCAAATATCATAGTAGGAAGTAGCAATCCACAGCTTATCAATAGTAAGTTTATTGGCATGTTCCTTATCTTTATAATTATAGGGCTTCTTGCCTTAATTAAAAAAAAATGAACTTCTCTCCATCTACATTTTTCATATTTATTTAAAATTTGCGCACAGAGTAAACGTAGAAGCAAATAAATCTGTAAAGTGCAACGAAAGAAGAAAATAAAAAGAACGGAATCCAAATTTCGTTTTGCAAAAAACAATAGGTCAGCTATCGGCAACGAAACATGTTTTTCTGTTTTGCTTTTGTTTTTATGTTTTGTTTCATTTGGTGTGCGTTGCGGTTGCGCCATATGAAAGTATGCAATTATCGTCAACGACCCTTGTTCGAAACAATTTTGTTGCATTCGGTGTGTGTTGCTCGTATACAATACCATGTATTTTCGACAACCACCATCGAAACACTTCAAACAAAAAACATGTGTTTTGTTTCGTTTTCTTTGGTGTGTTCACTCTCATAAGAAATAATGTTCTCTTGTTTCACGAAACAAAAAAACACGTTTTGCTTTATCCGGTGTGTTTTCAGCCTAAGTAAACAAACTTATTTTGATGTTTGGAAATGTCAAAGAGTCATATGAAGGTAGCACGATACTAAACAAAATAAAATAGGTATTCTATTGTTTTAACTTTAATAAAAGGGTAAAGAAAGTATGATGCTATATTCGATTATAATTTTGCAAAATCGTCGTTTTAACCAAGTTTCATACTAAAACATCTTTAACATCGTACTAATTGGGTTGTAGGCACTGGTGTCCCGATATTAATAACATTTTATATGGTACCCCAAAGTGCCTGTTCAACTAGAACCATAACGGGTAGCACGACTATTTTCAAACTTCATAACTAGCAGTTTTTGAACTACATTTTTGTTTATTTTCTACGACCGAAAAACGCTATTTAAAAACAGATTTTTATAGAATATAATATTTGAATAGTAATTAGACGAGTATAAGCTACGTTTTGGTGAAAAATTTTTTTCCAAAAAAGTTTTATTAACTGAATTTTCCATAGAACGATTTTATTTTCTAATTTTCTCGTAAACAGTTTTTTTTTAGATTTTGATTAAATTTTCAATTGAGCTTCTGTAAAGGTGTGGTATGCCAAGAATTTCAAAAAAATGTTTTTAGTTCTTTTTTTCTATTCTTTTTCTGAATTCAATATTCAATATTGCATATTTTGAAAACTATATACACGATATTTTTTAAATTTGACACCTATTGGGTTTTAAAATTGTTAAGAAATTATAAGCAAACATTTTTCTAAGAAATAAAAATAAAGTTGTCAACTAGAGAAATTTTAAATAAGGGCAGTAGATGATGAAGGGGAATAAAACAAGGTCTGTAGGAGGATTTAAAAAAAAATTTATTTGAAAGGTCCATGTATGCCATTATGTATGCTGTAACCAAATGTCGTCAAAGCCCATATTGTTCAATTTGGGTCATTAGAAATTGGTTATCCTTGTTCTGTAGCGCTCGCCATTCACGGTGACCGTCTCACCCGATACAAAATTCGCCAAATTGAAGTCTGCGCGCGAAGAATCTCTATACTTTTAGTGACCGGGGCGATATTCTCAGGCAATCTTGCGATCGTCTTAAATTTGGCCGTAAAACGTTAAAAAGTTGACTTTGAAAGGCCACCACGTCTACCGTGAAACGGGCGTTGGGTACTAACGTACGTAGATACTAACGAACACTCATTTTGATAATAGATTCTTATCATATATGGACGTGTTGCCCGTAGCTGTGATTTCCCATGATGATTTAAGGAAATTTGACAACTGATAAAACAACATGGCCGCCATAATAAACTGTCGAAATCCAGCTGTCCCGATTGGGGAAAACCCTTTATAAGTTTTAAAAATTCTAAGCCTATTGAAGATGTTCGTAATTGTGTCTTGAGTACCTATGAGTGTCCGCAATAGTTAAAAAAGTTATTTTGATCTTGTGTTGTCATGTTTACTTTAAACTGAGTCACTCATCAAGTGATTGTTTATTCCAAAGAATAACGAAATCCCCAAACGTTTCTACCGCTCATTTATTATTCATTTTAGAAGCTTCGTTTAATCCAAGATTCAAAAAATTCCATCCCTTTAGTTGAACCGTGGCCAAAAGTCAAATAGCCTTTCGAAGTGCTGTTCCAATTTGAGGTCATGAAAGACGTTTCTTTTATAGATTTACAATCGTTAATTTTAATAAGATAAAATTTTTGAGAAATGATCGTTATAAAGTCAATAATTCTTCGCCACTTAAGGCTTTGACCCATGAAAATAGAAGCCTCTTACTCATTTCGTTACTTAAAATTAAATCGCCTTCTAGGAAATCGACGATGTTCTTTTTTTGCCCACAGATCATATGCGTCATTTAAATGAGAATTTCCCGAATGCTATTTGGCGTCGCGCCGATTGTCCTATTAGTCACCTTCGCACATTCTTTTGGTTACCCACTAAACAGCAGCCATTACCATCTCGGAAATGCATGCGTTCTGTGAGTTATGCTAATTTCAGCTACGGTTCTATAGATCCAATCGAAAGTTCTCTCTACCTAAAAACGTAATCATGAATGAGAAGTTCACGTATACGTGATAACTGATTAGGTAATTCGTGTAGGAACGTTCGTTGGAAAAATAAAAAAAATATTTGTCTGGCCAAGCACCCACTTGTTGAATGTTCCGCCCGAACGCCCGTTGTACTGAGTGTCTGTGAGAGTTAAATTTATTGAAATTACAGCGCTAAGCAGTGCATTCCCAATACTTGTTGGCTGACTCGATGGCGCTTGCTTCAATGCTTTTTAATCAATAAAAAAAATAATAAAATTTGCATTCTATGTGTTCTGTCAATTGATGATGGTCAACTGCTGTCGTAATATTGTAATCAGCGCACATGTTTGACATGCTGTCAGACTGACAGATAGCCAAACAAGCTAACGCATGTAAAAGTTGCATTAGCAGGTTGGCGGCAGGCACAATCTATAGGGAGTGTAAAATGACTAAATGAGGTGATCGCATTCAGAGGAGGTTTGTCCGGCAGAACATTCAACAAAAAAAATCCAGACGTAGTCGAAGTGCAATAGAAATTAACATGGCATATTGCGCGGAGCTGTGGTACGAGTATATTATATTGTCGTAAGTAATCGCTGCTTAGCTTAGGAATATGAGACAGAGACACTGCAAAATAATAATTAGATCGTTGCGGACGAGGTCGAATTTGATTGGTGGCTCTGTGCAAATTGTATTATAGCACGTATTTCAAATGACTAATTGTTTCGTTCTTCTTTAATTATGTAAGTAACGGAAAATAAAATGGAACACATGGTTATTTGATATCTAATTTCTTAAGTATGGACATAACAAATATAATACAAACATAACCTTAAACTTTTATGATGTATCAATGTCAAAACGTCAGCCGAAATTTAAAGTTGTGTTATGGTGAAGTTCACAGTCGAGCATTCGGGATTCTGAGTCGGTCGTCGCAAGTTTAAAAGCGCTTACTCAAATTTTGAATCTGTCAATTCAAAACGTCAATCAAGGTTACGGGCGGTATTACGTCATATACGTCATATATATTCTGTCTTTTAAATATGTCAAACAAACCTATATGTCACTTATGGACCGCATTTATATGTCAAGTTTGTCATATATAATTGATAATGCAATACCGCTATAACATTTAAATTTGTATGTGCCACTGTGATAACCATTTAAGCACGAAGTGCTTCAGATCAAAATGACACAAGAATTGGGAATGTCTTAGTCCACGAAGCAAAAAAAACATTGTTGAACGAAGAATTCGTCCGTTTAGAATGTTTGCCCTCGTTTTGTGGATTATCAACTAACTCTGCTATTACACGATGCATCTATCACACGTGCAACTTTTCGAACAATGTGTGTGTAAAATAGAAACAAAAATTGAAAATATAAGAAGGAAAACTCTGACCTATGTCGCGTAAGTTAAATTTTCGGTGCAACTATTTGACGTTTCTTTTTCCCTTGATTTTTACATATTACATATGATTTCTTGCGGGGATTAAATTTTGATGTAACGGAAAGGCATACTTTTGTTTTATTGCTTCTATTTTTTAAAGAACACAGCCACAGATCAACAAAGAAATGAAAAAGAAACTGTCAAATTGGATCCATGAGTTTGGTTTCACTGTGTAATAGTCCTTGATTCAGCGGAAGAAATATCATAGAAGAATTCGAAGAAGGCGCATGCAACTAGAATCATCATTTAAAAGCAGACTTCCCGCCACAATCGGAAGCACTTAACTAAGTTACAAATAGTAAGACCAAAAACCTTTGTACTATCATACTTTCATTGATGCATTTGACGCACACCTATGTACATATCGAGTTATAGCATCTATTGCATCACTTTCACACCACTTTGACATTTAATGAACAAAAAAATATTGTATGCAACGTCAGTTTTGTGAAATCGTTGGAAGTATACATAATATACCAAGTTTTTAATTTAAATGGCCTGCCAACACAAACACCCTACTTAACCTAAATTTTAAAAATTAATTTGTCACCTTTGTTATCGAAACCACCATATCAAAAACAACCAATTAATTGAGTATGCATATAGTTCACACCATGTTTACAAAGAACACAAAGAATTTAAATCATGGCCTGTATTTGATCAAAATCTAAAGTAAGCAATGTATTCTATGTGCTCGTATACATACGTATCTATATTGTTTACATTTAATATCAGACTGGCACTCCACACGATTTCATTATCAACTTAATTGCTATTAATAAAGAGGTGATTCAATCGTTTATCGATAATTTGCCTCAATTATTTGTATGCATCTCTCTCTCACTCTCTCTCTCTCTCTCTCTCTCTCTATCGCTTTCTCAATCCGAGAATGTTTTATCTTTTATTTCATTTTTAAAGTTGCTTTAAGCCTTATCTGGTAAATTGATAACTTTAATCGTTAAAGGGTTCACGGTGTAGTATTGATACAAATATACAGAGCTGTGTATAGAAAATTGTCAATGATAAATATTTACACGTCGAATATCTGATAGTCAGATGTGAATGGCACCCAATTTTCCATCTGCATTACATGATTCAACTTAATCTTTAATTCAATTGAAATCTTAATCAGTGACAGTTGATCGTGGGCAGCATTTAAATTTTTAATGAATGAAATGCCTAACCTTAGAAGCGAGCTAGTCTTTTAAAAATATTGTACCTACTCTATTTTTATAATAACACGGGAAAATAAAGTTTAGACTTCAGGTGCATTTCAGACTTAGTAAACCACTACCAGCTTTCATGGTCAGATTCCCCCATTTTTGGGTTCACTGAATATTGGCTTTAAATAAAAATATAAGAAAATATTCCCGGTTCAATACAGTAGTAATTTGTAACCTAAAAACTCGTATCGGCGCTTTTAAATCAATACCGTTATAAATTGGCATGTCAACGCGACAAGAACTTCATTTTTTTTTAAACAGTACTGTGTGGAGATCCATTTGAATATTTTAATGACAATTAACTAGAGGTATTATTTAGCCAACAGCTGTTGACAATTGTTGTGAAATATAAAAACAAACAAATGAAAATACCGGTAAAAATTGATAACGGTGTATTTTTGTCTAAATGTGTGTTTAAATATTTTCCTACTAAGTGTATTATCATCATATGTTAAATCAAAATGGACGATGTAACGATACGTACTTTGTGTTCATTTGTTTGTTGTTGGATTTTTTGCAATAATTGTTTCAATAATTTCTGGTCATGAGCATACAATTAAATTAGTCAATTAGGTAAATACTAAAGTGCTTTGCACATGAGCTGCGACCTGCGACCTGCGAATGCGAATACATCTTTTTAAGCAATTTTCACAACTAATATTAATTTTTGTTTTGTTTTAACTTTACGACGAAGTGAATTAATGATCGAATCAACTATTTAAAAGGAAAACACTGCATACAATAATTATAATTTTTTTACGCGACCAACAACGTATCTTCTGCGAACTGTCAAATGTAAATTCGCAATTCACAACTAATGAACGCATTCCACAATTCGTTCGAATCTAACCTCAAATGTCAAACATCGCAATTGTGTTGTGTTGCTCGTTTCTTTTCTGAAGCTTAATGGTTTCGGATTCAGATCCTCTTCAATCATATGAAAAATTGAATAAAATTTTTTCTTAGACATTCGGAAGTATTTATGGAACCCATGATAAACCCGTTTTGGCGATTTGTCATGGTCAGCAAGACCGCCCGATTTAACCATCCCAGACTTCTTTCTTTGGGGCTAGGTACTTAAAGTCGCCAGTTTATGCCAACTAGCCTCAGACAATCGCAGGTCTTAAGGAGAATATTCGACAGTAATACGAATAGTTATCACCGGAAATCTTGCGGAAAGTCATGGAAATTGTGATAAAACGGGCACAAATGTGTATCAACACTGCAACACCGGCGGTAGCCACTTGACGGATATTATCTTTTCCACTTAACAGACAAAATTGTATTAAGGACCGAATGAAGATTTTCATCACTCAAAATTATTTTTTTTTTATTTAGTAAAAAAGTAATTCAAAAAGAACATTGGATGATTAATTTTGAGCCATTTTTTGCTAGTTATGTATCTACGAATTAATACTATCAAAGCAGAACTCAATATCTTTTCTTTATCTGGAACCGGAATATAATTTTTCAAACGGTTCTGGTGCGCTTTGCGCTACATTTGAATCCGGCCTCAGAATTTTTACAACACAATCAGTTTTTCGAGATGTTAGAAAATCTAACATAAAGTATTTCTTTGAGGTAATATTACATTAAGAAATAAATGTTCTAAAAAATTACAGAAACTTAAAAATTTCCCTCCTTTTAAAATGAATGTAAAATCTCATTAATTCTTTTTTTCCACTTGGAGAAATCAATACATAGTTTATCTTTATTTGATACTACTACTAACCCTATTTCAACTCATAATATTGAACTAAAGGTGCCGCCACACCGTGCAAGGAAAGTGCTTGCAACAAGTTAAATGCTTGTTTAATACAAGACTCTTGTGGTATAGCCACCCGAAAAGTGCTTATGTATACAAGTGTTATTTATGCTTGCACTTGTGCTTCACTTGTTTACAAGCGAACGAAACTTTTTCGATCGAGTTGCCTCAAATGCTGCAATATCCGTATGATGATTAACCATTAAAATGTATTGTCTAGACTCACAACAATTTGTTCTCTTCTTTAAAGGGATTAATATCGAAACAAAATTACTCAGTATTTTTCATTTTGCTTCTATTTTCGATGAAACGAGAAAAAACTGAACTAAAAATGGCAAATACTACACCCGTCCTCAGACAGTAAAAAATTACTTGCGGCAATTACTCGCAGCACGTACTTTCAGTAAACCCTTGCGCTTGCATGGTATGACGACCCGGAAGCCGGAAAGTGCTCACAGCAAATTTACTTGCTTGGACGCAAAAACACGCTTTCAGCAAGCACTACTTGCACATGAACTTCAAAAACGGAATTCTAAGAACTTGCTTGCTGAACGTACTTTCCTCGGATGGTGTGATGGCACCTTAAGGATTTCTCGAAGAGATATACAAAAATGTACAGGGGCCTCATCGCGTAATTTTTAAGACGATCGTCGTCCAAACGACTGTTAACACGACGTCGGCGTCGTCAAAAGTTTGCTTCGTGTATAGTTTCAATCGCATCGTTCGGTCGTGTCGTCTATCGTTCACAGTTTGAGAACATCAAGAAGCAACAAATGTCATTTGGACTGTCTGGTTGTAATCAAACTAAAGGTTTCTTTGGAAGTGAGAGAGGATCCGATGTATTCCTTGTGTTGATTTCCTTATTCGTTTACATATGAGAAATCAGTTTTTGTGTGAAGATTTCAATCTCGACAGATTTTACGTTCCTTCACACCAAAAAAAATCGATTTTTTTTTAACAGAGATCAAAATCTTCAAATCCTTATTTGAAAAGGGATTTACATGTATACGAAATACGCACACCAAAATAAAAAAAATTATCCGGAATCGATATCCCTAGTGTGTAAATAAAGGAAATCGACATAAGTGCGTCCTTCGCATTCGCATTAATTCGATAGTTGATTCGCTTTCATTAACATCGAAAAATAACAAATTGTAATGTCGTAACATTTTTTTAAATTAATTCAAAATATAAAACACTTCCAAATTCAAATAATCCACAAAATGTATGAGACGATTGTTCAGTCGACCATATTTGACGGTTCAACTAGTTACATGAAGCTAAAGTTGAATCGTCTTAATGACATCGTCCAGACGATTCAAGTTTGTATGTGTTACACGAAGCAATTCAATCGTTCAAACGACGTCGTCAAACTATCGTCGTCTTAGGCTACTCGCGCACTGGCAACTGTGATCGAAATCAAATAGTTTAATCACCTGGGCCTTCATCGCGTAATTTTTAAGACGATCGTCGTCCAAACGACTGTCGAACACGATGTCCTCAAAAGTTTGCTTCGTGTAAAGTTTCAATCGCATCGTTCGGTCGTGTCAACAAAAATGCCATTTGCGCTGTCTGGTTGTAATCAAACTAAAGTTTTCGTCGGAAGTGAGAGAGGATCCGATGTATTCCTTATGTCGATTTCCTTTACATATGAGAAATCAATTTCTGTGTGAAGATTTCGATCTCTCGCCAGATTTTACGCTCCTTCACACCAAATTTTCGAATCCTTATTTGAAGAGGGTTTTACATGTATACGAAATACGCACACCAAAAGAAAAAAATGTATCCGGGATCGAAATCCCTAGTGTGTAAAATAAATCGACATTAGTGTCCTTCGCATTCGCATTAATTCGATAGTTGATTCGCTTTCATTATCATCGAAAAATAACAAATTTTAATTAATCCTATCCTACTAATATTATAAATTATAAATGTAAATGTTACGATGTATGGATGTTTGTTACTCAATAACGCTTAAACAACTGAATGGATCTTGATAAAATTTAACACACAAAAAAGTTATAGTGTGGATTACCATATAGGCTACTTTTTTGTTATTATCAGGGGAGGGGCATTGGGTGGTCGAAACACCCCAAAATTATTTATCTCTACTTCTATCTTCGTATTGCACTGAAATATAGTACATATACATAAGTAGTTGCATTGAAATGCTATACTTTGGTGGTGCGGGCCCAGAGGAGGGGCATTGTTTGATTAATTTACCTAAGCAGTAACGATAAAAACAAAAAAGTTAAAAAAAAAATAAAACAAAAATAAAATTCTCCGACTTAAAAACAAAAAAAATTTGACAAATATTTGTGTGTCTTTGAATTTAAACTATTTTAAGGTAACTTGAACTTTATGTGCCTTCAGGTTTAACTAGTTACATATAGATTGTTATAGGATAGTTAAATACGTATGTGATTTGCTCATTGTTTGTTAGTTTTTTCAAAATATCCTTCGCTTGGCTCCATTACCTTTAAGAAAAGGACTTGATTGGATTTATTGGTTTGCTGTTTTGTTTTAATCCAGGTACATGCATACGTTAAATAAAAATAATTCGTACGCTTTCAACTTCTCATGTTGAACAGGAGATCAGCTGTGACAGTTCTTGGCTAAGCTAAACGTGTTTATTATTTCAGTGATAAGTCGTCTTTTTCAAATAGAGCTGTTCAACGATGACACACAGAAGTAAAATAAACACCCAAAAACAACATTCCGTACTTCACACAAGATTTCCAATGCAAGAAAAACTGAGCGAATCTACAGAAACTTTTAGATACATGATTTATTTTGAAAAACTTCAGTTGAAAAAAAAATTGCTTGCGGGAGTTCCCGCACGGGTACGGTAGTTTAAAATAAAAAAAAAAAACTTTCAAAAATTCAAAAAATCTACAAAATGTATGAGACGACTGTAAAATAGCAATCGTTCAGTCGACCATATTTGACAGTTCAACTAGTTACATGAAGCTAAAGTTGAATCGCCTTAACGACATCGTCCAGACGATTCAAGTTTGTGGGTGTTATACGAAGCAATTCAATCGTTCAAACGACGTCGTCAAACTATCGTCGTCTTACGCGATGAAGGCCCAGTTGAAAGAGAACCGCGCACTGGCAACTCTTTACTCACGCTCATACTCTTTTCTCTCTTGCTCTTATAGAAAACAGCTCAACTGTTGCGAAGGCAATCGTTTAGTTTGTGTCAAAACACAAACTTTTTAGTTGCTCGAATCGAGTTGCTCTAAGTGCGCGGTGTCCCATATAGTCCCATATGTTTCATTTTAGCAACTAAACAGTTGCGAAACTAAAAATTGAATGTGCGCGCCTGGCCTTACACGATGAAGGCCTAGTATAGTTCCGTTTAGATTGCGTAACGAGTTTTTTTTAGACAAATTCCTTCGTAATGTAACATAATTTCAAAATAGCGGAAAACTATAAAAAAAAAACAAGAGGTCTGTGCTCGGATAATTTAGGGATTTAAATATAGCTTTGAAGAAGTCTACTCTGATTTCAGATAGAAAAAGGGTGTAAAGTTGGGAGATTGTTTAAAAACGAATTAAAGTCAAAATCTTACCCAAACAGTGCATTCAAATCTCCAGACTTTGACGCTTATAAAAATAATCTAACGTACGGCAATGATCTCTCTCGTTCCAAAACTGTATTTCTCGAAGCATTTATGTATGTATCAAAATTTAGACACTTGAGTTTTGAAAAGACAAAACAATAGAATTCAATTAACTTGCATTCAGCGCATTAAAAATAAGAAAAGAAACTAAGGTTTTTATCGGCTTGAAAGTGAAGCTTTATGAAATCGGTGGAAGCCAAACAAAAAACGAAACAGTCCAAAGGGTCGCAAAAATGCTTTTGAAGTTTTAAGAACACAAAAAAATTGGTGATTTTTTTTTTTTTTTTTTTAAATGTTTCAACACAGCGCGGGCGTGAAGCTACGGAAGTGACAGAAGGATAGGAAAGATGTGTGACACGATGTTGAGACTGAAGGTGGTTGTCTCAGATGTTTTATCTCCAGGGATGGCGGCTGAACTAAAGCGGAGAACTGCCGTGTCTTATTTCTATGTCCCTTATAGTTCGCATTATTTTTTATTCGTATTCATCCTTGTTGGGCATACTAGTTTAACTCAATCACATGTTGTTAGTGTTATGCCTAAACAACATGTAATGAGTAAACTAGCAACCCATTGATGACAATTTTAGAAGGTTTTAATGGAATTAAAGAAGACATAGACGACGGCAGGGATGGAACCTGTGATAATGAGGTTGACAGGCGAACACACAACCATCGTGCCGCGGCCACCCCCACGAGTATTATTATCAATTCGAGAACATGACAACCCTTTCGAAGAACTCGCATTTTGAAGATGAGTCCAGACTGGTCAATCTGAGTTTTTAGAGTCCCAAAACTTTATAATAATTATATACCTATGCATACTTATGTATACATATATGTACATACATAATGTGTATCGTGATTTAGGTATAAAATATAAAAAGAAGAATCTACAAAAACCACAGCAGTAAGCAGACAAGACTCTACCAACATATTGTGTATTTAAAATCTACCAACGTCATTTCAATTTGTCCGCTTTCAAGGTGATGGGACCGCTTTTCTCATTCATTATATCCACATACATAAATCAATTAACTTATTACGATAACAATTCCATGGACAATTTTTTTAACAACCGTTTAAAAGATGCCGGCCCCAATTTGCTATAAATCAAAACAAATGGCGACCCTTATAAAATATTTGTTCTTATTTATAGATACCTTGTATTACCGTATAAAGGGTAATTTAGCTAAATTAATAGCAACATAGTGTATACATTTTTGATTTCAATTTTTAACATACCGATTCAGCGAATTCCTCACGCGGTCTGCGCGATATTGTGGCTCCGGTATCATCCTTAGTCGGCGACATTTCAAACTTTTAGTTTTTTTTTATTTGTGTTGTTCGGTTATTAAAGACAAGTTTTTTGTTATTATTCTCGTTTACAAAATATTATTAACAAAAAGCACAATCTTCAAAGCGATAACCACAATCGAAAACACAAAAACAAATTCGGCTAATATTTTGCACTTGAGAATGCAAATTAAGCTAATTTAATGCAACACACTTTGGAAAGGGGGCGCGCAATTCACTAAAGTGAGACTTTAAATGACAAAAAAAAATAAAAAAGGAATAAGGTTAGAACACTATTTTTAGAAATGTGTAATCACTGTTTAATCTCTCTTTATTCTTTGTATTTATTTACCTTTGAATTGGTATAACATTCGTATGTATATATATTTTATAAAACTACCTTCATATACCTAATATGCATGTAGGTACGACTGTTTGTTGTGCGGTGGTCAAAGTATTTTTTTTTTCTGATGTGGAATAAGGAACGGGACGAAAGCGAAGCAGAACGATATTTTAAAATACAAGAATCTACCTATTTCTAGTTGCAAGGCAAACCGGTAAAAGTAGGAAAGATTGGACGTTCTTGGTAAACACTTAACACTCAACACACAGTAGCACTGTGTTAACGGCAATTACACGTAAATGGTGTAGACTCGATGTCAATTTTAAGAATAGATATTTACGGATATCCAAATCACACTTACCGATCAAAGATATTTATGTGGATAAGTTTAAGGTTATTAAGGCAAAGGGTAAAATACAAAGAGAATGTTTAAAACCAGGCAAGTATCACAATCAAAAAAGACACTAGAGCTATGATTGCTAGCTTTTGTTAGGCACAATGTAGGTTGGTAAAGGGAATGAGAAAAAAAAAAAAAAACCAGAAATGAAAATCCAAAACCGTTATTCGTAAATCGTCCACAAAATAATTAAATTATTAAGATCATTCCGATTATATGATGAATCAAGTCCATTAAATGAAGACGAGAAAATAATTAAATCAAAATCAAATCATAAAAAAACACGCAACGGCTGAGAGAGATAATTCGTATCACGAAAACGAGGAGAATTTAACACCACCGTCACATCGATTGTACTGCTTCCGTAAAACTGACGAAAAAAATTCTTTGGATATGTCAAAACCGGTGTAGGACTTTGCTTGCCGCTGTTTTTTTTTTTTTTTTTGTATTTTTATTTTACTTTTTTATTTGTTTTGCTCTTCTTTTAGTTTATTTTACACTCGTGCCGTTGTAGAGGCGCAGCACAGAGCAATATCAACATCAACACAAGCAGAGAAGGCCCAGTGGAGAAGCAAGTCGTGTCGTTCGTCGTCGCCCCAAGCTCAATTCCTCATGGCGGGAATACCGTGGCATGAAGGCTCAGTTTACTCTTGCCATACATTTTCCAGTGCTGGACGAAAATATGAAATAAAAGAGGTGTCTTGTTTGTGTAGAGCGAATTATAAAACGTCAAATGGCAGAATAGCAATACACAATTGGGGCTCTTCCAGTTTAAAATTCCAGTTCCAACAAGAGATTGGAGCATTTTAACACATGGTGGAGCACAAAGCTAGCAAGAGGCAAATAAACATTCACAGCACCTATACTCTATTCACAATGACGTGTTGATGTTGAGGTGTTGTCGGGAGAGCTCGAGCACAAATACTTCAGGGAAGATTATGGTTGCCGTTATATCGTTTTGCATTTCAGATGTTAGATTTTTTCCATGGCAAATAGGGTACCAAGCAAGATTAGATTTTTGAGATAAGCCATTATCGCGGCGTTAAGAGGAAAGGTTGAATGGATAGCCAAGAATTGGTAGGTATTAAATTAAAGAAATGAAAATCCATTACTTTTGTTGAATGGAAATGGTCATATTTAACGCAGTGTACTACGACTACCCACGGGCAAAATTGTTACTATCATTGGACTATCAAGTCGGAAGATATGGGATCAATTCCTTACTGCCGAGTCTTTGAAACGAACAAAAAAAAATTTTTTTCAGGGGTACTATCTTTTGAGGGAAAGTCGGAAATCCTTGAATAGTAGGTACCTCTTTTCATGAAAAGTGCTTTTTATCTTTGCATTAGGGAACTTAATATACAGGTAATTATAAGCAAACCTTTAAAGCAAAATTGTTATTTTTCAGCAGTTGTCAAAATTACAAATTAATGACATCCAGTTGTCAAATTTACAAATTAATGACATCCAGCTGTCAAAATATTCAGTAAGATTTGCCATTTCAGCCGGGCGACCATATCAACTGGCTTGACTTCGCCTATTGGGTTTTTAAATTAAAGCCGGATATCCGGTTAACATTCCAAAAATCAACCATCAAGCAAAATGTACATTATTAGAGTGCCCACAATCCACAAGCGTTCGACAAACTATCAAAACATACACAAATATAGACTGTTTGGTGCAGTTTCTGACAAGGAGGTGCCTTTGGACCTTATTTCTTTCGAAATTATGTAAAAAAGAGATAACTTTAATGTCAATGGTCTCTGGTATAGAACGATGTTAACCGAATTTCTAACGAAATAGCACTGAGCGAGCTCTAGGCCAGCCTCCGAGACTCTGTTGCCGGAATAACGCATTGAGTCATCAACCAGGCACTACTAGCGATTACTAAGCACCCATTTAAATGATGTGGTCTTCCTACAAGATGTCATAAATGTAGCCAGATTTAAATTTCTTTTCATATCGTTCTTATTTTGAAGCCCTATAAGCCTAGTATTTTCTCAATATCGCTGATTCTACAGTGAATCAATATGGTGGTATAACAGCAGCTCGAAGAGAACCAGGATCTAGTGACTTACAACTCAACAACAAATTAAATTATTGTATAAAAGTCAAAGCCATTGCTTGGCAACTCTTGCACTTCATACACTGACAAATCGCCCATGTGCTGCGCCACATAAAATAAACCACTTTTCTCAGTGAGTTGAGTTCTCCTCGAAATCATAAACCAAACCGGTCTTTCCAACATCATCCACCTCCTCGCAAACGAGAAATACTCGTTGAAAGCCGTGGAAGTTGGATAATGACGAACTTAAAAATAAAAATAAACAAAACAAAATATGCAACTAGATTCGAATAATTGGTTGGTTCGGTCGATGCTTAGGTGAGTGAGCTCTCTCTCACTATCACTAACACACTCACTTCGTTCAATTACAAAAATAACAAACATTCTGATTATATAGCTACCTACTCTACATTATAATACTAGAATCAAATCGAATTTAGTGAATCATATTAGTTTTCAAGGCTTGCCGACTCTAGAATCAAAATCGACAACCATAATATGATAGCCAATACCGATAGCGATGGCAGATACTCGTAGAAAGCAAAACCACCAGCAGTCAGCAGTGTCTGTCAGCTGTAATAAAATGTAAGCCTTGATGCGAAAGAGTAATTTCTATTTTTAGAATCTCCTATTGGAGAATGTTGGAGTTCAACTTTAATTGCATGGAAAAGTATGGATCATGGCTGATTGCTTTTTTGTTTGTTTTGATTATATTCCAACGGACTGGAAGTGTCAGCCACATGCTATTGCCGGCTTTAAAGAATGTTACAACTTTGCGTCATTATTTGTTTACGTTTTCATTTGTTTTTGTTACAGAAAGCCCGGAAATAAAAGCATTAATGAGAATACATACATACATATTTGTATTCGTACAGAAGAAGTGGTTAAAAATGGACAGGAGTAGGTATTTTTCAGAGACTTATTGAGATTTTCGTTCAACGTTAGATGCCACAAAAGTTTTTAGTATCAAAGTTTTCAGGTACCTACTAATAATTAGACAAACAATTTACTATTGGTATTTATTATTATTTTAATCTATTTTGTTTCTATAATTTTAAATTTAAAAAATAAAAATTGGGTGGAAATCAGAATTTTTGAGAACCAGATCGTAATTTTTTGACAAATACAGTTACAGACGATTTCCAAATTAAATGTCATTTCGTAAAAAAAACTAAGCGTCTTTAGTAAGCACTTGTACATACAGTCGACTCCCTCTAAGTCGAACTTTCACGGGATATCAAAACTAGTCGAGTTAGAGGGAGTTTTAGAAAAATTCGAGTTAGAGAGAGTTTTTTTTATTGATTTATTGAATTAAATAACAAATAAAATAAATAAATAAAATAAGTAAAATAAATAAAGCTAAGCTTCTTGCTTTTATCGCTCATTAATTTATAATTATGTATTATAAAACAAATATTTTTTCAACTTAATTATTTAAAAAAAAAACTGTAATTGTAATTTGTAATGTATTGGAATTGGAATTTTACCGCCACGTTCCCCTTTTCTTTTCCAATACACAAACCCACAATGATTTAAGAGAATTTCAGTGATATACTCGTAGTTTTACTGCTTTCAAATAAAGCACAAAATGTTTGGAAGTTGGAATGGAATGGAATCCAACCAACAAATGCTTTTTTATTGCCTTGCAATTTTTTATGAATATCTTTTTAGGAAAAAATGTTTGTGTTTGATAATATTGATAATATTGTAAATAGAGAATCAAAGTGTTCGAGTGTGTGCTTGATGTTTTAAGGTACTAGTACGGTCTAGAATGCCAAAAAAAAACGCACGATTTTTGGGAATTTTTTTCTCGGAAACCTTATTAGGTAATTACATAATAATACATGCGTCAAGAGTACAAAAAAAAATTTTTTTTTTTTTAATTTTCAAATTTTGGCCGAATTATAGAGGGCGCAAACGTTGACTCATCAAAAAATACATGGTCCCATGGCGGACAGTTAATCTCAGAATTGGGTGGACTGAAACAAAAAAAAAAACAAAGTTGGTCATTTAAAGGAAGGTTTTTTACGAGACAATACACCACAATTTGTTTAGAAAGTCAAAACAAAAAAAAAATATCGAGCTTTGAAAAAAAAATTTTTTTTGGAAATTTTTTTGGCCATTTTTGGGTCGTAATTTTTTTTGTTCATAATTTTTTGATCAAATTGTGGAAAATTGTCTTAGAAAACATAAAAACAAACAAGTTGCAACAAGTTTTTTGAAAATCGGTTCAGTAGATCCGGAGATTAACTGTCCGCCATGGGACCATGTATTTTTTGATGAGTCGACGTTTGTGCCCTCTATAATTCGGCCAAAATTCGAAAATTAAAAAAAAAATTCTAGACCGTACTAGTACCTTAATAAGAATTACAAACAATAACGAGTTGCGATTTGAGAGATTTTTTTGATTTTTTTTCGGCAAAAGAAAAAAAACTCGACTTAGAGGGAAAGAAAATAGGTGAATAATCAAGAGAATGTGTTCGAGTTAGAGGGAACTTCGACTTAGAGGGAGTTTGACTTAGAGGATAGTTTTTGTATGGAAAATTGAGGGGAATGCAAAAATACGGCTAAAAAGTTCGAGTTAGAGGGAACTTCGACTTAGAGGGAGTTCGACTTAGAGAGAGTCGACCTATCCTCCTTTCTCTTCCGTAACTTCACGCCCACGCTGTGTTGAAACATTTGAAGGGTAATCATATTCCCTTGAGCGTGTGTAGATTATAAAAAAAAAAAAAAAATATGCAATATAAACGAAATTTTGAAAAAAAAATCGAACTCGAGATCTTGATCTCGATGATAACGCAAAAAGTGGATTCGACATTTCCGTTTGTCTGTACCTCTACCTGCAACCTAAATTCTCGAAACTTATGAAAAAGCTTATTGATCTCAAAAACGGCTCTAATGATTTTAATAAAAGAAATATTTTTTTACAAAAAAATGTTCTTTTGATTCCCAACTTTTTTATCAACGGCTTTATCGATTTGGAATTAAATGCTTGAGCAGGAGCTACTTGGGCTTTTGAATAATTTTTAATAAAAAGGAATTTTCAATTAGCGCGGATAGATTTTGGCTGACATGTTGTTTTGGTGACATCTGTCAAATCAGCTGTGTATCATTCAAATAGTGATCTCAAATTACCATGGCAAGTTACACAATAATTGAACAGCACATCCGCATGATAAAACTTTATTATCAAAATGAGTTATCGCTTATCGTTAGTTGAGTTATAGTTGAGCCCGTTGCGCCCGTTTTACGGTAGGCGTTGTGGCCCTTTATAGACGACTCATCAACGTTTGGCAGTCAAATTTAAGACGACTGGTTCGATAGTCAATTTGCCAACATTCATACGTCAAAGAAACGCAGGAACGCCCGAGAACATTGCTGCAGTCCGTTGAACTGTAATGTACAGCAGAACAGAAGCCAGTCCAATCCTCGCGGTGCACAAAACTCGGCCTTTCGCAAACTTCAACTTGCCGAATTTTGCGACGGGACCCAAGCTTACACCCGTACAGGTACAGGGGGGTCATTCCGTAACTCGATTATTGTCAGACGATATCGTTTGAACGATAGCGTTGCCTTTTTTTGATTCACGTAAGTCGATAATCGTCAAAACGCTATCGTCAAAACGATAGCGTTTGGACGATAGCTAAAAAGGTATCGTCTTGATTTAATTTTGAATTTTGTAGGTGACTGTAGTTGAGTGATTGAGTTTCCACTGTAAATTGACATTTTGTATTGTTTTCTATTGAATTGACAGATTGACTACAGTTTGAGAGTTTCTGAAATGCATACAAATCTCTAAAACTGTGATCTATTGACGAAACGATAGAAGTCGAGTTACGTGAAGCAAATCATGGACGATATCGTCGACGATTATCGTTTTGACGATTATCGTTTAGAAAATTACGGAATGACCCCCCAGGTTTTTAAAGTTCATGAGTGTAGAGAAAGATTTTTGTTCGCTGACTTTGTTTTGGGGCGTTTAGAAGAGTATGTATTTAAATTTTTGGCGAAAAATCATCTTTATCATTATTTTTGGTAGAATAGCTGCACTAAAGTAGAAGTGGAATTCGGAAGAGTCTTTAAAAATTTAACCACTCTGGACTATTTGGATCCGTGACATCGTTGAAAGCCTATAGGAGGACATTTGAAAGATGTCATATTCAGTGCAAGATGGCATACATGGGCCTTTATAATATTAAAAAAATTGTTAGTACCTCATACACAGCTTGTCTACCCGCGATTGTTTAAACAATCTGTCTGCTACTTGCGGACAATCTGGAATTATTAAAATTAAAAGTGCTATTGCAAAAGCCTTTAAATGTAACAAACTGAATCTTGCATTCAATTCTATTGCATTGTTAGCTTTAGATTTTGAGTAACAATAAAAAGGGGAAAATCCAGCCCGAAGGTAATTATTGTGATGTAAACTCCTCCATTATAAATATCTTATAGTCAAGTGAATTTGCCTTTCCTTGATTTGAATTTTCGATTCATTTTCCACCCGAGCCAAAAAAAATTGATTTAAAAGCAAAGTCAATGTCGGATTTATTGTTTTACAAGCTGACTCTTGCTTTGTTCTTTTAACTTCAACCCTTTTAACTCAGGCATTTTCTCTCTCTTTAAGAACTAACATCTCCACGATTTAACACATTCATAGTTCGAAAAACGAAAATCAATGTCAGTGGGTTTTGTTTTCTTTTTGTTTTAAATCTTAACTAATCCAATAGTGTCAGCAAATTCCAACTGGATTAACTTAGAATTAAATCAATCCACTTTTTCTTATCCCAGAACAATATTGATTGGGTATAAAAGCCAATGCTGTTAAGTTTAAGCCTTCTGTTAGTTGAATTTGGTGAAAGTGTAAAGAGTAAGATTATAGTTAACAGAAATTCGAATAAAAAACGGATGGGATGGGTTTTTTCGGCGATCCACTCCGAAATCTATCCTATTTTCGACCGGAAGCACGGTTAGTTGAAATATTTTTTGTGATTTTGCTACGAATAAAATTTTGATTTAAATACGAATAATCTTCAACAGAAAAATTACGACTGGTTAAATTATCGAATTTAAAATGCTATCATTATTTTTTAACTGACCAATAAAATGTCAAAAGTTTTAAATATTCAAGAGAAACATGTTCAAAAGCATGAAATTTATTTATAAATTGGCAATTGGCTTCTATTTGAAAATTTTGATAGAAATCAGTGATACCGTTATATCGATAAAGTCCCATTAGACCTTTTTTCACTGAGCAGAAATTGATCATGTCAAGTACGCTCTGAACAGAGTTTGATCAGAGTTCTCCGATTTATTTAAGAAACACACTGGAGCATTGAACTGTCAAAGGCGTCAATCTCCATTTTTATTTGTCTCTTTGTTTTTTTTTTCGCCGTCTGTCTGTCATATCACACGAGGCTAGCCGCGCTGAGCCTTTTACTTCATCTGCTCGATCATTTTATTCTGAGCTCATTAAGATCGCACCGAGCTTTCGAGGAATGATTTAGCGAATTTCTCTTATCAGGAAATTATCATAAGCATCACAAATCATTGCGTTGAAATAAAAAATGTTAAATGTCAAACAACGGAAATTTGTATTTTACATTGCGAAATTATTTCAGATTGTGTTTTGTGTTCTTTGACTGTGTTAATATTTTTAAGTGAAAAACAATAATATGTAGAAACCATGTTTGCTCTGCGGTGCATTTGGATTCTTCGGGCCTTCTTTAGACATTCATTCCCAAAAAATTTCTTTCAATTCCTATTGAACTTCTTTAAATTTGTCCGAAATTATTCTTGACTCATAGAAAGAGAGCCTTTTGTGCTTATACCCAAGCAAGTGGCAAGTGGATTAACAGCCTGGTTCAGACTAAGCAGCTCGTCTGCAGCTTGCTTCAAAGGAAACCAAGTAATCTGACAGTATCGTCCTCCACCAGCGCCAGCGGCTGTTACATTTTTTTGTTCATTGGAAGTTTTTACTTAAGTTTAAGCTTGTAGCACCGAACCTATAAAACTTCCATTTTCGTTTACCATTTATTTGATTTTTTTTAATCAACAATAGCAATTGATAGAAATGCACTTCAGTTTAAAATTCGCTCGCATCGCATTATCACTTAATAAATTTATATTATTCGATTTCACACTCTATAAGCTGTGAAATTAGAGAACATGATTGTCTACTCGTATTTGTATTCCCGCGATAATCAAATTCGCTAATGTTTTGACATTTGAAACGAACTAAATTTTAGTGACTCGCTATTCATTTATACCAATTTATCGAATTCGCAAGGTTTTAAGTTCGATTCGCTATTTATAATGAGGGCCATAATCATTATTCAACAAAAATAACTATGCAAACTGTAGCTTTTAATGCAAGTTAGTTTTTAGAGCAAAAAATAAGAATGCCATACATAAATAAATATGAATTTTTGTTTTTGGATTTTTAAAAAAATTATTAAATTAATTTTTTTTGAAAACTCCATATTTCGAAAACCCCATGCTCGATTTTCTTGAAACTTGGTAAATAAAAGTTTCTTAATATAATCTACAAGATATGAGAAAAAAATATATATTATATAAAAATAACGGTACCCTCCATACAAATGTTAAATGACTGAATAAATTGGGGTATAAAAACACTGCGACCTAAAGATCTATTATGTCCCCCATCTACATAATGGATGAGGTTGGCTTATCATTACAGTTCTTCCTGTAAATTTGTTCCTTTTAGGAATCGAAGTATGTATTTGGGAGTATTTTAGGGGATGATAATTCACTGTCTTTTATGTGGTGCTTGCCCAGATACGTATGCCTTTGATGCACGAGTGCATCACATTTCCCCAGTATGTGGTCAGGTGTCTCTTCGTGAGTGTTGCAGAATCTGCAAGTCGCGTTGTTCACTAGGCCAAGGATGTTGAGGTGTCAGTGTTGAAGTGTGTGAAGATAAAGTGTGACAGTGTTTTACAAAAATGTTAAAAAATGGTTTTCGAAAGTCATATTTTTCTCAAAAACGATTCCGAGAATTTTGTTAGTTTTTTTCTTTTCGATTAATTCTTATAATCTATAACTTAATAAAAAAATAAAACAAGATATTACTCACTGTACCTACCATAGAACGATTTTTTCAAATTTTGAATTACTCATTATCGACATAACGGATTTTAATGAAATTTTTTATAGAGATGCTGCTAAAAAGTTTAAAAAACATAACATTTCAAAACTTAAAAAAAAAAATCTTTTTTGAATTTTTGAAAAAAAAATCCTTTTTTGTACGGCTAGGTACCGTTATTTTTTTTTTTTTTTTTTAAATAAAGAAAAAACGAGTCGAAAAAACTTAAAAATAATATCTAGACAGAACTGTGAAACCCACTTTTTTGGTCTTCGTAAAGGCCTACCGTAACCTGAAGTGAAAGCTTACCATAACCTGAAGATAGAATATGAAAAACACCAAAAATGTATGATACTAAATGTGTGCTTTATTATTCAAACACTTTTAAATTAAAATCTTCAAAGAATTTAGGAAATAGTGTACTCGTAGTTAGGGCTTTTTAACTTATGAAAAAAAGATGTTAAAAAAGCCCTTTGTCCAGCGATTTACGTAATAGTATTATGTAAAATTCGTTATGGCAACTGAACTGTAAGGGAAAAAATACATTTAAATTCAATGCATATTAACTTATTTCAAACAAATTTTTTTTAGTAACATTAAGACCTACGCTAACTGCCACATAGGGCTTTTCTAAAAAAAAAATACTTAGGTATTCTTCAAACTAAGGCCGGGCATTCACGACACAAAATAACTGCGCAAACTGACATTTCACTCAAGTCGGTTTGTGCAAAACACGATACAAGTAAACTGCACAGTTCTCAGTTTTAAAAAGTTTTCATTCTGTAAGCATGTGTTATCATATAATTATCGGCTCCGGCACCAGCCATTATAAAAAAAAACAATGTACACAGCGTAAATAAAATTTTTCAACTGAGCAGTTGCACAGTTTTTGACATTCACGACACAAATAACTGCACAAATTTAAGACTTGAGCAAAAATATCAAAATTTTTTGAATTTTACACAGTTAACTGCACAAACCGCACAAACAACCCCATTCACAACACAACTAAACTGCGCAAACCCCCGTTTGCGCAGTTATTTTGTGTCGTGAATGCCCGGCCTAAGTTTTTAGAAATTGCGATTTTCTGGCTTATGTATTTGAAAATCTAACATTAAGAAATATATAAAAATTAATCGGAGACAATTCCCTAACTCCAAATACAGTGCGGCTCGCATAATAAGACCCATTATTTTCATTTTAATAAATTGTGGTTGTTTCTTCTTATTTTGGCATGAAATACCAAAGAACTCCATTTATTTGCAAGGTTAATAAATTCCCTGAGAAAAAAACATATATTTAAGAATAGTGAGACACACTTTACAGTTATTTTGATCTCTTTCTTACCACTGTAGCAAAAAACAGCAAAGTTGATCGGTTCACTTGATTAGATGCACCAGTTAAAGTTTCGAGAACAAAATAGAAGTTGAACAATTTTTACCATTTTATTTTTACTTTTTTATTATCATAATGAATATTTCTCACATTTTCAATATTTTGTACAATTTACACGATTAATAAATTACATCAAAAATTTAAATTTAAACCTATGTCTTTCAAGACCATTTAGGGTGTTGATGAGATTCAGCCAGCTATAGCCTGAAATGTCGGAGGGTACTTCTAAGTCATTGAAGAAATATCTGTCGTCGCAAAATCACCTGGTTGAGGAGAGGTAGACGCCATTTAAGGGCGTGATCCTTGCCTTTACCCCTATTTAAGGTCCATTAGACCCGTAGGAGCATGTGGCTCCTTACAACTTCTGGAAGATGAGTTTGATAGGTCAGTGGTAAGTGTATATGTCAGTTTGTTTGGTCAGGATTTCTAAATAAGTCGAAAAGATTGTCCCTTTCATCAAGAGGATTTTACCAATCTTAGGGAAAGGTGGCCCCATCAACTCACCGGCGCTCATGTTCACCGTAAGAATGTAATTGGTGTATAGACGAGGTGCGCATTCTCCGTTTGTTGCTGCTCCTACTAGAGACACGTACATTGTTCAGTCGTTATTTTTCGTTTACGAGTCTGTCTTTTACAGTGGTCGGAGGCGATTTCCAATCTCGTGGTCGACTGGTTAATAGAGCTTATGAATTTTTAAGGCATTTTGTAGGGTAGCGTTAATAAGTTTTAACAGGTTTTTGCTTGGAATGTCAGAGAACTTCTCCAAGTCATGGAAGAATAATCTTACAGCTTTCAGACTGAATGACTCCCAAAATCCCATAAACCCCAAAATTTTCAATGATGTGAAGATCAGGTAAATACGGCTATTTTTCACATTTTCTCTGAGAAGAACTGAACTTTAACAAAGTGGGCGTTTTGGATCGGAGCATGATCTTGTTGTAAGATCCACTGAAGAGGTCGAAAAAGCTCTCTTAATACTGGGTAAGCTAATTGCAAAAGAACATTATATGAAATTCCTATAATTTTTTTGAAAAACAGAAACCAACTCAAAAGACTCCAAATACCTCTTTCTTTTTTGGAATGGTTTCGGTTAAAAAAGCATTCGTCTGCGGATGTCATGGAAATAAAAATTATACCCATCAGGACCATCTTGGTTGAACTTTTTCACATCAGAAAACACCATATTTCAATAAGGAATACTTCGAACCTGCCAATTCCATATCAAATGAAGACGCTCCAATTCCAACCGCTGTTCCTTTCTTGCCACCACGTCTACCGTAAAATGAGTGCAACGCGTGCATGGTTTGCAATAACGAACACTCATTTATCCTTTGGACGTGCTAACTTATGCTTCTTGTCAGGATGATTTGGCATTAGTAACTGAATAATAAACAACAGATGTCACCAAAATAGTATGGGAGGCGCAGGCCGCCAAAACCTACCGGCGCCAATTGAAAAACCATTTTATATACACACATAGTTTTACATAATATAATAATATATACATAATTCTCTTCTTTTTTTTTCTTTTTTTAAGAACATCATCCGAACTTCGCCTGATAGGATGGAATGTGCCACCGGAAGAACTTCAACATATTCCCGACCACTGGCTGAAGTACACCGAACCACCTGAATCTCTGAATTATCTTCTTGGATTGCTTTACATTTTTTTCTTCATAATGTCCATCACTGGAAACGGTCTCGTCATATATGTTTTTTGCTCGTAAATATAAATACATACAAAATAATTTATAGAATTTGTTTTTTTTTTTTAATTAATTAAATTTATTAAAAATTTCATTTCAGAGCAAAAAGTTTAAGAACTCCATCGAACATATTTGTGATAAACTTAGCAATCTGCGACTTTTTTATGATGTCAAAAACTCCGGTCTTCATTTATAATTCTTTTCATCGTGGATTTGCGATGGGTCATATGGGATGTCAAATTTATGGTATAATTGGATCATACACAGGAATCGGAGCATCTTTGACGAACGCATTTATAGCGTATGATCGATTTAATGTGATCACAAGACCTATGGAAGGCAAAACGACACAAATTAAAGCAATTTTAATAGTAGCATTTATTTATATGTATGCGACGCCATTTGTTCTTCTGCCAGCATCTCAATTCTGGGGAAGATTTGTACCAGGTTTGTACAGAATGTTCTCTAGTTTAATTACATACAAAATTTATTTTATAAGAACTATTTACATATAAACTACATACATATGTATACAAAGGAGATATGAAAATTATTTCGGTTTAAGTGGAGTGATTGAATTTAATTCAATTGAAAGCTCAAGTGACCTCAACTCCACTGTCGTACCTAGGCGAAACGCATCTTGGTTTTGAGGTCACTTGAGCTTTCAATTGAACTATATACAAAGGGATTACTAAGCTCATCAGTTATAATGATTACGTTTTTATACACGGATTAGTTTCCTATAATTTAAGATACATTTTTAATTTAATATAAATCGAAGTCACCCTGGGGTCACCCTAAATCGTTTTTTGAAAATACCTGAACTCACCCTGGGGAATAAATTCTATGTTTTTTAAGACCTGCAGTCGCCCTGAACTCGGGCTGAAGTAGACCTAGAGAGTTCAGAACACAGAATTCTTTGTTTCTTGCTTATAGTTGTCAACAAATCAATTGATAGCTTTTGGGTGTTTTTTGAAAATTGAATACCCTCAGGGTAGTCAAGAAAACCTGGGTCAATCCTGGGTAAAGTTGAATGAACGAACCTAATGATAGTATTTTCGTTTGGTAATCCGAAAGAAACTTCCTGAGCTTTCCGATCCGAAATGTAACAAGTTGCAACACTTTTGATTCTGAAGTTTGTGTTTCGTTGTATTCACAAATTGAAGTTGCTTGGAAACTAATTTCGAAGATTTTGATCTTATTTTCGAAGAAAATTCCTCAATAACTTCCAGAATTTTCTCCATCTGATGCCTATTACTTTAAAAAAATCTTTAAGTAAAAATTTTACAGCGAATTCATCATCACCACTTAAAGATGACGATGATGGTGCTTCTGGTTTTGAATTTTTCTTTAAATTCAGAATCTCTTTCTCTTCTTTTCAGAAGAAGAACTGTCGTCTAGTGTCCCTTACGTCACTTCTTTCCAAGGTCATGGAAACCCTAATAGATTATCAGCTCAAGAAATATCTTGAAGAAAAAAACCTTCTCAATGACCGGCAATATCGCTTTCGTAGCAACCGATCAGTGAAACAAATCTTTACATTGTTTTGAAAAAAGTCAATAAAGTTTGGTATCAAGTCCCTTATCAACAATACGTGCATTTGATATTGATGAATCTCTTCTTCGTTGGATTAGAAACTACCTTTCGAACCGCTCAATACAAGTTGTATTGGGCAAAGTTTGAAGTTTGATATTCATAAAATGGATGATGGCGTGCCCCAGGGCTCCGTTTTATCCCCGACTCTCTTTTTCATATTCATCAATGATCTTTTTTAAATGCTTCATAAACTCAATGCTGTCTCCTGTAGTGGAATCCGGCTTGGACATTAAACCGGATGTTGGGTCTTTACTGTCGCCTCTAGCCTGGGGGCTCTGATTCCAATCCTCTTAGCTGGAGCCATGTTTTAAATCCGATCTAGGTTGCCGAACCAATTTACTCTATTTAAAAAGCTCTGTGGTATGCCAATTAGATCATGTTATTTTAAAGCTAGGGCACCTATTTCAAACTGAGCGCCGGATATGGTTCTTAATTGACTATAAGTGGGTTATTCCCTTACTTTTTTACGTGTTTTCCACGATGTCCATTCACCAGCTGTGTGAAATGCTCCTTAAACACATCTATTATTCATTGTGGTTTAGTGACTAGATTACCTTCGCTGTTTCAAAGAGTCTGTATTCCAGTCTTTAAACCAGTAATCAGTTCCTTGGCTTTTGTATAAAACCTCCAGATGTTGTTTCGATCGCGAGACTGGACGATGTTTCTGAGCTTGGAGGTTGCGTATGTCCACTTCTTTCTACGCAAGATTTACTTTTCCTCTCTTTTCCTTGGTCTAAGAATTTTTCTCCGCTGATTCGACTGCCTTTTTGTGATGCTACAACAATACTGGTTTCATTGATTGTTGGGCTATATCGCAATGCACAGACGAGAAATCAGGGCTGTCATCACGTAAGCTTTCTGACAACTATCTTCTATGCGAGAGGTATGAACTATATCGTCAATAGTTTGCTTCACATAATTATACTGCTCTTGTGTCGCTATGTTCTCGTTTTAAGTCTGATGCTAGCTACACACGAGACAACCGTTGCAGTAACACGGTCATGTTGAAGCAACGGTTGCTTCGTGTGTAGCTGTGTTTCCGATTAATTTTGAGTTGCTGTAACCGTTGCCAGAAATATCAAAATGTTTTGATATTTTCGGTCGGTTGCTCCAGCTGTACTGTTGTTGCGGCAACAGTTGCCTCGTGTGTAGTGAACAAACGAAACACGTTGCTGCAACACGTTGCTTCAACGGTTGCCTCGTGTGTAGCTAGCATGAGAGCTACTGAAAACAACGTCTGAACTGCCAAACATGACACATTGTGCTTTCATTACGAGAAATTTTGTGTTTTCTTCTGTTAATTGTATTTCGATTTCGTTTACACACTAGGGATTTCGATCGCGGATCGAAAATTTTTCGTTTGGTGTGTGCAAATAAGTATATGAAAATTTTGATCCCTGTCAAAGAAGAATCGTTTTTTTTGGTGTGAAGGAATGCACAATCTGGCGAGGGATCCAAATCTTACACAAAAATTGATTTTTTTATGTGTAAACGAGATCGACATAAGGTAAAACCCGATATACTAACGATTTTCCAGCAACGATTTCGAACGTTTCAAACTTGAGTGAGAAACTCATTAGAATGTTCGGAATACGTCAAATTTCAATTTCCAAAGAAACGTTTCTGAATTTTTAAATGAATTCGTCACCTAAATCTGCAAGTAATAAGATTGCCTCAGAATCACGGATTTAACTATGCATGTGACTTGGTAGGTATATACATACGTAATATCGATTGATACTATGTTTTCTATCGACTTGATAGTTCCTCATTATACAGCATTTTCAAGTTGAATGTCTCTATTTCGTTAATCAATATTATTTTAGACATTTTCCAAAGAAAGTAGGTTTGTAAGTGTAGTGTGTTAGGATGCCATACAAATGTAATTAAAGTCCTCTTTTAATCCATCACCTTTAAAATCAAAGCATAAGGTGAACAAAATTCATTACACTGTCATTTGTCAATTAACAAATGAGTACCTTAGTGACCAACATTTTATGAAAGCTAGCATGCAGGCACATTAGTTGAAGCACTTTTTAAAAATAAAAATTGCTCCGATTATCGAATCCGCAAGTAGAAGTAAAACTAATACAATTATTGTCAAATTCACGGTAACGGCTATTGTAGATTTAGGTGCCATTTAGGCTAGAGGATTGTTTGTCTTTCATGTAACGTACCATAAGTACTCGTATTTTCAATTGAAAACAATACATACTAAGTTTGGTAAGAAGATGTTTTAAAACAACTACAAAAAGTACTTTACTCATTGGGAGTAAAATGTTAAGAATATGATAATCGGCGCACAGTGACTTGTATTGACTTCTGTGGTTGCAAAAATCATTACTCTTAAGCCCCTTTTAGACGATCAGTTGTTCTTTCAGTTATCAGTTCAGTTGTCAGTTCAGTTAAAAAAGGCATTGTATTTAGACTATCAGTTGTTCCTTCAGTTATCAGTTCAGTTGTCAGTTCAGCTAAAAAAGGCATTGTATTAAGACGTCAGTCCGGTGTTCAGTAGAGCTTGTATTCTGCTTCTCTCTTAACTGAATTGTGATAAAAAGGGTAACTTTTCTTCCATAAACATGGACACACGCGATAAATTTCAATGAAATCGACCAAATTATCATTCTGTTTCGACATATTTAAAAAAAAACATGAACTCGAATGAGGACTGAACTGACAACTGAACTGAAAAGTATTTACACATCAGTTTAACTGATAACTGAACTGAAAACTTATGGGAATTTCATCAGTTTCAGTCTCAGTTTCAGTTTCAGTTAAACGCTTCAGTTTTTGCATTTAGACATCAGTTTAACTGAAAGCTTAACTGATAGCTCAACTGAAACTGAAACTGAAATGATCGTCTAAAAGGGGCTTTAAACGAATAAAGATATCGCTACAATTTTTTATATCTCGAAGTCTATGAAAATAAAGGGGTACAATTTTAGTCGAATAAATACGATGTTTAAACAGTTTTACTATCATGCTTGTCTATAACAACGATCTTACAAATTTTAATTGAGTTTACAATTATCAAATATGCAGCTATTTTATTTTTTTAGTATCGTGCTTACTTCATTTGAGTCTTTGACAATTACAAAAATCAAAAATGATCTGTTAACTTTGTTTTTTGAACGAACTGACATTGTTTTAGGTGTGTTCAGAAGCAATTTATTAAAAAAAGACTAAGCACAATATTAGTTACAAAATATTTAAAATTAAGAAAGAGTTACTAAACTACTTAAAAGTTAGCAAATTGTTAAGTAGTATCATACTTTAACACTACCCTTTTTAAAATTTTGCACCAATGAGATTCAAAATTTAGAATTTGCTGTTTTAGTTACGGTGATTAACATTATTGGTATCTTACTTAACAAAATGTTAAAAGTCAAATTCTAAATTAATCTGAGTCTAATTTAAATTAAACAGTAGGGAAAATAGCAAACAAAACAATTCGAGTTGAACAGTAGAGAAAAAAGTCGTTTTTTTGTTTTTTTTTTTTTTTTATTAAGCAATTTCGTTTTTATTTTTTGGTATTCAAGAGTACATTAATAAAATATTTCAAACAGTGAGAAGAAAATAAAATGTACTAAAAATATACATATGGACCAAAACGCGAAAAACAAAACCACAAAGAAAAAAAAAATATTTAAAATTTCGCGGGCTTTTTGCCATTTTTATTTTTTATACATCCCAAAGTAACGAGTAACATAAATTTCAAAGAGATATTCGTTACTTACTTTGCGAAAAACACGTTTTTCTTTGATTCCTTGAAATAAAAAAAAAAAAATTAAAATACAAAACGAAACAAAATGGTAAGTTTTATTAATTCAAAATTAGTTTTTTAGTGTTATCCGTTTTGGTCACATTAAGTAAGTTTTGTTGAAAGTATAGGGCTTAAATATTTGGAAAAACAAATTGAAATCAGCATTTAAAATAACAAAGAAACCCACCGCAATATTTGATGTAACGTAACAGTCCAAGAACCTTAAAAGTTTATTTTTCCAGCTTCTATTATATCAACAAATTAATAAAACCATATTTTCTCCGAGTAGTTTTAGTCTATTTTAAAAATAAAATAATAATTCTGTTGTGTACTAAATAATGCCGTTGTTTAGAACAGAAAACAGTTTGTAACGTAACAGTCTTTTTTCGTTTCAAATTATAAAATTGTAACTATGTTGATTTCATAACCTCAATCATACTTCTAATGTTTAGGGAAAGCTTAGTAAGATCCAAAAGAACAAAAACTATGAGCCTTATCATCCATCGTACCCGATCGGAACGTAATTTTCTCCGATTTCTACGAAATGTACGAATTTTGTATCCGATAGGGCAATCGGAAAAATTAACGAAAATAAAGTTTGTGTGAGTTGAAAATGTCAAATCCTTGCGTTGCATGCCGATGAAATGTCAAAATGGCAGCAACGCATGGTGAATTCATGCGATTTATGAAGATATTTGATTTCCGATTTCTCCGACAGCAAATTATAAGTGGAAAATTTTCCAAAGAAAAATTAAAAACGAATAAACTTTTATAATTTATAATTACGCTGTATCTGAGTTAGAAAATATTTGATATATTTCTTAAGAATATTCTTTTTTCTTTATTCATATCTTTCCGCTTCTAATAACACTGCTGCACTATCCATGATTCTTCTTTGCTTATTTGTCACGAATCAACACTTTATTAATTTATTGGCGTTTACGTCAAATACACGCGTTAGTAAACGTCGGTTTTTTCCGTTACGAAGCAGATACCATGAAGGAAATAAACGTTATGATCGTAAAGATACGATGATAAGACTGTATATATGTATGTATGTAAATAGTTTAAAAAGGACGGAAAAGTTTGAGAAGTTGTTGAATTCCAAATTAGAATTGATTTATATTTATTTACAAAGCACTATTTATACTAAAAGTTTGTTTAAATTCGATAAACGAACTTAATAAATTATTACAATGAATGATTGATGAATTTATCTTAAAAAAAGTAAAATATTATTATTTTTAAAACTAAGTGGAAATACTTAAAGTAAGTTAGTGGATTAATGGATCGCCACAATTTCGATATGTACTTACCTATAATGAAAAATAAAGTTTTTTTTTATTTAATTTGTATGTTACATAAGTTACCCTTTTTTAATGTCTAACGATAAGAAAACCAAATAACTCTAAAAAAATACAATTTTAGCCATTTTAGATGCTGACTTTAACTCTTAAAAGAGCCAAGATCACACGTGTAACGTAACAGTCTTTTCATGTAACGTAACAGTACCAACATTTTTCTTTCCACAGAATCTAAAAATACAGTATTTAGTATAATTAGTATTTTATTTGCTACTTCCTTTCTTAATCTCAGAAACCTCGTACCTCACGTTTGAAATAGTACACTAAAAGAGCAGACTTATTGCATAATGTAATGCAACCTCAAAATCTACTTCCAAATTCATGTAACGTAACAGTCCTGCTAAAACATTTTTAGCGTTTAAATGACAGGCCTCACTGATTTTTAAATTAATAGAAAATGTTAGTTAGAAAGTCTATTTTGAGAAAAAAATAATAGATATTGAAAAAGTATTCAGTTTCATATATTTTCAGGTAAATTTGTATTGAAATATGCGTATGAATGTAACGTAACAGTCCGCGTTTTGGTCCATATAAGCATTAGATTTTTTGGAAAATATCATCTAAGTCCTGGGTAATGTGTAATGAACTCATTATTTCCAGAGAGCATTATGCTTTTAGATCTTTTCGGTTTCTTACATGCTTTAGAGGATACATGTTTATATAGGTGGACCCTACATACTCGATTCCATCAAGTCAAAGCTCAACATCTTTGAATCTTTTGTCCCAAAATCCACATCAAAAGGTTACTTTTTGAGGATGCATTGTTACCTGGTGAACCTCGTGTGGGTTGGTGTGTTCTTTTTTACGGCAATTTAGGTTGTTAACACAGGCATTCATCCAAAAATGTGCCTTGTGGCTAAAGATAATTTTTTGGCCGAAATGGGGGGGTCCTTTTCCAAAGGCTCCGGAACCCAGTCAACGAACAAACGGCGTTATCTATTATCATGGTCTTTAAACTTTTTGGTCTGTTGGATCTTATACCCTGTTGGATCCGACCCCAAATTCGCAAAGTTGAAGTCTGCGAAAGTTCGGGTTCGTGTGCACAATGAGGAATCGACTGCCTAGTTTTCTACCGTACACTTTTAAGGACCGCCACGATGTTCTCAGGCGATCTTAAGTTCCTTCTTTGACGTACGATTTCAGCTAGTTGACCACCAAAAGTTGAAGAATCCACTGTAAAGGGCCACCACGTCTACAGTAAAATTGGCGCAAAGTTTGCACTAACGGACACTCATTTTAACAATAAAGTTTTATCATTTGGACGTGCTGCTCAATCGTTAAACGATTGAAATGGTAATTTGACATGAGAAACTGAATAATCAACAATTGATTTGACAGATGACAACAAAACAACATGGCCGCCAAATCTATCACCGCCATGGCAACTTTTACCTTTTCTAGCGAAGTTCTATCTAAGACAAAAATAGTTCGCATGAAATATTTAAAGATGTAAAGGGTGGGCTAAATAAATGTTTTTTTTTTTAAATGCAATAAAATGAACAAAATTAAAGTTTTTACAAGTATTATAGCTTTATTAGTTAGAGCAATTTTCTACTATTATTTTCTTTTAATTATTATGTAACACAACGTTATTCAAGTGGCTGCCTCGGCTGGCTTCGCAGAAGCGAATTCTGTCACTCCAAGCGAATAATCGGAGATCATTGTCCAGAATTCTTCTCCTGAGTTTATGTTCGTGAATTGAGTCTCACACTCTTGGCTACAGGAGCACTATTCTCGTCTCGACGGGGACCATGAATGTTGGCCACTAGCATACCAGTGCACGAACTTTTTGCACGAACTTGCGTACAGCATACGCCGTGGGTTTTTAATTTCGGCCAAAATTTCTAAATAAATCACTAGATGGCCCACCCTGTATATATGTCGTTCGAAAAATTTAAATATTCCTCACCAAAATAACTATTAGATATCAAGAAGTTGGCTGCGAAACAATGGTGCACTGTGGCGTACACGTGCTTTTTCTTTTTTATTTCTGTTTTGTTTTACATTTATTTTTTTTCCACTTTTTTATTAATTTCCAATTATATATTGGCTAATTCGTTGCACTGTCTTTTCACGTCGCAGGTACGTAATCAATACTAACCATGTGTCACTTTAAGGGTTATTATCTCTTGCCAGGAAGTTAGGGTAGGTTGTTGGGCTGACAATTGATGTCTTTATCGTCACACTTAGATCAATGTAGATCCATTGTGTTACCCGTGAGTGTAATCACTCTTTCCTGATAAAATACCAGGAAGTTACGAATCCTCTAACTATATCCCTTGCCATAAGAATAGCGCCTTTCATTTTGGCCTTTCACATTCTTTAGAAAATTGTGGTACCCCTATAGGCCACAAAAAGGAAGTGATTTAGGCTCGTATTCAACGAGCGCTCCTTAACGGCTCTTAACTTTACGAGGCTCTTAACTTGAAATTTCTGTGGGGTATTCACCAACCACTCGCAAGTGTTTTTCGAAGTTCGAAAATGAGAGCCACTCTCTCTTGTTCAGGCATACCCAAACTGTTAAATGTTGTGGAATGTTGGTCTGGACAGCAAATGGATACTCTTCTACTTGGCATTGCTCACATGGATTCGAGTCAAATGCGTGCGTGGCACACGCATAAGCGAACAAACTTTCGAAGAGAGCGCTCGTAGATCTTCACTAATATTGCTTGGTGAATAGGTTTATAAGCTTCTTAAGTTATGAGCGCTCGGTGAATTCCGGCCTTAGAGTTGTAAGTGACTGCATAATGTGCACTTAAGAAATCTTACCCATTGAGCCATAATTTTAGATGCAAATACTACCTATAAGTTAACAGCACATTTCGCTCTTCTGTGGAATATTTTGGGATGAAAACAGTGAAAAGTTAATAAAAACATTTCTTTTAGTATTATTATTCTTCGGAGGCAAAAGCAGTATTTTTCAAAGTCTGCCAACTTTAAATATACCTTAACAAATAAAACACAAACAGTAGCTCTCAAAGCACATTTAAAATTAACCTCACAAATGTGCTCATTTTAAATTTACAAAAACATAATTAAATTATGTGGAAGCAATTTTCGTATCACTAATTAATTTGTATTAAAATATCTTCCCCTAATAAAAGTTTGTCAATTAGAATTTTCTCTATATAAACTACCTATACCTTATGAAATAAGGCACTTGAATTTGTGATATCGTGCCCTCGAGTGCTTGCAAAAAGTCCTAGATGTAGTAGTAAGAGTCTTGTGGAACAATTGTTTTCATTAAAATGAGTGATCATGGATATACTTTCGATGACCCAAATCGAAACTTGTCATACTTCAAACCGGAAGCTAGGTATTTAAATATAAGCCAATCTACTGACAAATTCAAAATCATCTTTGCTGGAATATTAGAACGGTTTCAGAACTTCGATATATCGGATGGAATGTTCCACCAGACGATCTGCAGTACATCCCAGAGCACTGGCTCAAACACACTGAGCCGGAAAAATCAATGCACTACCTGCTCGCTTTGGTCTACACTCTTTTCACGGTAGCGTCATTGACTGGAAATGGTCTGGTTATATGGATTTTTATCAGGTATGCATACTGCACAATCTAAATCTTAGACCTTTTACGAAATCTAAGTCTAAAAACATTTTCTCTTTCAATTTTATTTGGAAAAGTGCTAAATCCCTGCGGTCACCATCGAATATTTTTGTTGTAAATTTAGCTGTTTCGGACTTTTTAATGATGGTCAAGTCACCCGTATTTATATACAACTCGATCAATTTTGGATTTGCTTTGGGCAATCCGGGATGTCAATTCTTTGGTCTTCTTGGTGCATATGCTGGTATCGGAGCTAGCTTAACAAACGCATTCATAGCTTACGATCGACACAGTGTTATAACTCGACCGATGTCTGGAAAATTATCATTTACAAAAGCACTATGTTTCGTAGCGTTCATATGGATATACAGCACGCCATGGGCACTGATGCCACTATTTAAAGTATGGGGTCGATTTGTTCCAGGTTCGTAAAAAAAAAAATATTTGCTTTAGAAAAAAAATTGTTGTATGATGGCGTTCTGGATAAGTTAGAGAAAAATTGTATTCCTCCTCTGGACAAAATGTTCTGTTAAAATTTGAAGCAAATTGGCTTACCCTTTTAGGCTGTAGCTCTATGTTCAATGAACATACAGACGAACAAGAGCAAGGACGAACAAACGCACGGACACAAAGATATTTAAGACGGTATGATGAATTCGACAATGTTTCACTTCTCCATCATAGTAATCTTAAATTTGATTAAAACTTCGAAAAATGAGTGCTAATCAAACACATTTTTATATATTTTTTTTTTATTTTCATATGCTTTTTTATAAAATATTTTATTTAAAACGATTGAGCGGATAATGAAGAAATCAAAAATCTAAAACATTTTGTATGGTTAATGGTGTTAATGACGGGTGAATTTAAATTGTTCATAGTAGTAATATTGTTCTAGTAAAATGTTCACCCTTATTCCGATAGTCGTTTTACTAAAACACCTGTAAAACGACAAGGCTCTAGAAACGAAAATTGGAAATTTATTGAATAAACTATCGTTATAATGCTTAGAAAAGTGAAGAACATAGAGAACGCTGCCCTTTTCGTATTAATTAAACACTAAAATGTGGTCTCTGGAGCCTTCTCGTTTTAAAGGCGTTTTATTAAAACGACTACCGGAATAAGGTTGGTTATCAAAATTTAAAAAAAATATGATTGTCTTTAACGTTTCATGTGCTAGTCTTTGAATATTGTTGAAAATAACGTTTTTTCGATTTTTTTTTCGGGAATATTGCCAATTCAATTCACTTTTTATAAATAAATAATTAAGATTTTGAGATAAAGGTCTTACGAACATTATTCTAATTTTCTAAAAGTGAATTAAGGTGGTTATGCTCTTGACACAAATTCGCTCTAGATTTGTTGCTTTTTTCAACCCCTTATTAATGAAGCTAAAAAAAAAGATTTGAACACCATGAACTTCTTCTCAAAAATATGAAGTGGGAACGAGTTCTGTGTCCCAATTTGTGCAATCTTTTTTTTTTACTTGCGACTTATAGGTACTATAAGGCAAGTTATGCATTCGTAAAAAAAATTGAACTCGAGATTTCGATCAAAGTTGACATTACGATGATAGCGAAGACTAAAAAAGTGGGTCTCGCAATTCTGTCTGTCTGTCTGTTTGTCTGTCTGTCTGTCTGTTCGACTACAGGCTAAACGGCTCGGCCGATTTTCTTTAAACTTGGTAGATATCATTTTCAATTTTTTCCCCCCACACGTTTTTTTCTTTTTTTTTAAGACCAAAAATAACGGTACCTGCCATACGATTTTTTTTCGAAATTTTATAAACATTTTTTTTTCTCAAAAACTGTTCGACAGATTTAAAAAATAAAAATACAGAAAAATTTCATTTAATTAAAGCTAGGTAATGGTTGAAAAAAATTTTCCGAAAAATGGTTATTGATGGTACCCCCCATCGAACCATTTTTTTTTTGTTTTTGATTTGCTCAAGAACGGTTCAACCGATTTTGATCATATTTTTTTATAAAGCTCCCCAAAAATACGAATAGAATTGTATACTCAAATTTTCAAAAAATTTTTTTTTGGATTTTTAAAAAAAACTTAAATTTTTTTTTTCAAAACTCAATATTTCGAAAACCCCATGCTAGATTTTTTTTAAACTTGATAAATAAAAGTTTCTCAATATAATCTACAAAATGTGAGAAAAAAATTTTTATTTTACTTAAAAATAAAGGTACCTAACATACAAATGCTAAAAAATTAAAAAAAATGGTTTTCAAAAATCGAATTTTTCTCGAAAACGGCACCTAGAATTTTGATAAAATTTTTTTTCTTTAAAATAATTTTTACGATCTTTAATTTAATAAAAAAAAATTGAAATTAAGATATTACAGCTTGTACCTTTTTTTTTTGTTGTTTTTTCTCATTATCCACATAACGGATCTTAATGAAAATTTTTATAGTAAACCTTCTAAAAAGTCTAAAACACATTGCATTTCAAAACTTTAAAATAAATAATTTTTGAATTTTTGAAAAAAAAAATCTATTTTTTTTTCTTATTTTGAAAATTCGATTTCTCCGAAAGGGGTCAATATTTCTTTTCATAAATTTAATTTTTATTGCAACAATAATAAAAACTTAAAATTGACGTACCAAAATTTTTTCTTAAAAAGCTTTTAAAAAGTTTGTATATAAAAGCTTCTTTTAAAGAAACCACTACAAGGACTTTTAATTTTTGTTCTTGCATAAATTCATATTTGCATAGCATTCTGTTTTTGTCTCTTACTACTAAAAGAATTTTAAAATTAATTTTATCCTTATGAACAGTTTTCTCTAATAACATTCGTTTTTAAAATTCCTAGTCGATTACATAGGAGCAAGTTCGTGCGACCCAGTCGTGCATTTTATTTTATTTTGTTTTGATTTTATGCAGGTTCGTATTACCCCAATTTATGAGATAGTTTACTATTCTTTCATTTTGTTTTTAAATCAAGTCTTTGCAAATAATAGTTTAAAAGATAAATGAAGAAAAATATTTGTATTTGAACAGCACAAACTTATCGCATTGATGTATTCTAGTTTTTGACAGCAAAATCTGAATGCACTACATAAGCAAAAAAAAAAAAAGTAGTTTTCTTGAAACTTCCAATTTTCTGAACAACTAGAAAACATAAAGCATGTGATTCTTACGGTTCAAATAAAAATTAAAAAATGCATTGAATTATATAAGCCTAATTAGTGCATTATTATAAACATCATTTTTGAAAAAAAAAATCAGTATAAATGTTTCATTTCAATTTTTTTTTTTTTCAATTAACAAGATTTAAAAAACAGAATAAAAGTAAGATGTTATAATAAGTGTAATTGTAAAGGGTTTTAAAATAAGGCTGGGTAGATGTTGAAATGGAATAAAACAAACTGTGTGTGCTATATTAACAAAAAAATGTTTAAGGCCCATGTATGCCACTTATAAATGGAGTATGACGATGGAGTATGATTAGATCCGATTGAATTTGAGCGATGGCTTGTATTATGTTCACCTGCGTCTTCAGAAAACCCCCCTTGACATTGGTGAAAAATTCACGTCACCTCTGCGTGACCATCAAGCATCGTCCTGCTGGATCCACATATCGTCTAGATCCATAAGGTTCAATTTGGGCCATAAGAAATTGGTTATCATCGTTAGCGATCGCCATTGACGGTGACCGCCTCACCAACCTTATATTCGGAAAAATATGGACCAATGACATCGCGCCGCCCCAAAATTCATTTGGTACGAACTTCTTGAAGATGCATTGTCACCCGATGAACAACGTTTGGGTTGGTGTCGTCCCATATTTTGCTTGTTAACACAACTTTTCATCCAAAAATGTGACTCGTCGCTAAAGATGATTTTTCGACCAAAATTGGGGTCCTCTTCCAAATGCTCCGAAGCTCAGTCAACGAACGCATGGCAGCCTTGTCTATGGTCATGAACATTAAGCTCCTGGGTCAGTTGGATCTTGTACGGGTGAAGGCCCAAGTCTGGATATCTGCGAAAGGTCTAGTTCTTGTGGACTTCGAGAAATCAACTGCCTCGTGTTGTACTATACACTTTCACGAACCGCGGCAATGTTCTCAGCCGATCTTATGTTTCTTTATCTTACGAATGTTAGCTTGATTGATTACTGAAACGGTCGTGTAAAATTTGGCCACCAAACGATGAAGAGTCCACTGTGAAGGACTACCACGTCTACCGTAAAACGGGCTCAAATTTGTACTAACGAACACTCATTTTGATAATGAAGTTTTATCATTTAGACGTACTCTTCAATCGTGTAACTTATCGTAAATCTAGCAGCGCCAATTGAAAACAATTTTTTTAGTCATACAAAAAAACGGTGAGTTCTTAAGAACCATAGAGATCGCCTATGCTTTGTATTTCGAGTGTTGCTTCTTCTTTTTTTATTGAATTATCTTAATTTTTAAATTAAATATTCAAAAATATAACCGAATTAATAAACCGCCAGAAGCAGATAGAGTTTAAAAAAAAAAAAACAATTTTCGCAAAAAAAAAGAAACTTAATTTTCAATTTTTGAATAAAACTTTTTAAAATATTCAAAAACAATTGCGTATTTTAAGCAAATTATCACTTGTTTACATAAAGGCTGCGTCAGTCTCATTTTAAAAGCACAGGACAACTATAACATATTAAGAACTGCGGGCATTTTCTTCTCTTTACAACTTGTAGAGTGAAATGAACAAACCCCTTTAGTCGGTTCTCAGGATAATATACCCATGAGTGTACATTTTGTTTTTTGATTTATATTTAAATAAAATAGGGTTTAACTGAAAAACCATCAAAACAAATAATAGCTCAGCTTAAGTCTAAAAAGGAACTAGTTTAAATATGGCATATTATTATATAATATTTTTTAAGCCCTTAACATAATTTCGTTGATAAGTTCTTTTACCTTACAACCGCTTTCAAATGTCAAGAGCTTTTTAATGCAAAATCTGCATTTGACAATACCCATAAGATTACCAGTCACGCAATGATTTAATTTAAATTAAATCAAATCAACGCCCTAAAAAAAAACTATAAAAGTCTCTGTTTAAATGAATTTCTATTGCAGTAATTAAATTTCTTTTCTATTGGGGAAAATGATTTCCATTTAAAATTAAATCTCGAAAGTTGATAGAAAATTGTGTTAATTCGAAATGATAATCGAACGACCCTACGGTCCGCATTGCAGCAATGATTCGGTTCCTAGAGCGGAAGCACGGTATTTGTTGGTCTTAAAATTTTAATAACAACGTTGCGGTATTTCAATGATTTATTTTGTCTTCTATCTATTAAAGAACATCTGAGGTACGGTACCTAGGATGGAATGTACCTCCAGAGGATTTGCAATACATTCCAGAACATTGGCTCACCCAACCGGAGCCCGAGTACTCGATGCATTATCTTCTGGCTCTTCTTTACTCGTTCTTGATGGTTGCTTCCGTCTGTGGAAATGGTTGTGTAATTTTTATTTTCTCAACGTTAGTTAAAGTGACTTGTTGAACACAATTGACTTGATCGTCCTTACGCTCCTGATTTAATATTTAGAAAACACTGGTGCAATTTGATGAGATTTTTACCTGTTTTAACTTTGACAGTGTGATTTTTCAAAGCGTTCGTGGCCTGTGTCGGGTCTATTGTGTTCAACAGTAAAATGGAATACGAAACTTTAATTTATTATCAGTCTCATGGTTTTACAGTGCTAAATCACTTCGAACTCCATCAAATCTATTTGTTCTCAATTTGGCGGTTTTTGATTTGATAATGATGATGAAAGCTCCTATTTTCATCTACAATTCCATACATCATGGATTTGCTTTAGGAAATACGTTTTGTCAGTTGTTCGCATCAGTTGGTTCGTATTCGGGAATAGGAGCTGGCATGACAAACGCATTCATCGGTTACGATCGTTTTAATGTTATAACCAGACCTATGAATAGGTCATTGACATTTACCAAAGCCTTAATTTGTAACATACTGATTTGGGTCTATTGCACGCCATGGGTTGTCTTCCCACTAACAAGGAGCTGGGGTAGATTTGTTCCAGGTAATTAAATAATTACTGTAAAAAAATGTTTATCGTCTAGTTTATTACCTTATAATACATAGTTTAACAAAGTTGCGTATAAAAGAGGGTTCCAGAAAGTCAAAAAAAGAAACTACCTCTTAATATAGTTTTTGTTTTTAGTTAAGTTTTTTAAAGACGCGTCTGAACTTCGAAAATGGTCAATTTTTGTTCATATATGTACATTACTTAAACTTATACGTTATACATGTCCCCCAAAAAAGTGCTAATGTTTTCAATTACTTTTTTTTATAAATGTGAAGGTCCAATGGAAATTTTGTGATGGGATCTGATACTCATCATAGCTCGCTTTTTATGTTAAAATTACGTAAAAGCAACACGAAGGTTTTTTGATAAATAAATCTCTGAACAATTTATTTATACATTGGCGTAATGGTTATTGTACTGAACGGTCACGCCGGACCTCTGAGTTAGAATCCCAGCCACTCTCACCTAAAACCAAACAAATGTTTTTCCGGAATACTGCCTCTTGCGGGGAAGTAAAAAATCTTTCAAGACTATCTCTTGTCATGCTTCTCAACTTATCTTGGACTCGACTGAAAATTGTAGGTTCTCTTCATCCCTGTAGACAACTTGCACAAAGACATCGTTTAGTGTTCAGAGTCACCCTGGTTCTCAACGAGCTTTATATACAATTTTTTTAACAGCACACCACCTATAATCAAACAAAATTTTGCCTCGATTTAAAATTCGACCACTTGAACTCAAGGAACATGCTTTGATCGATTTTTTTCAAATAATTTAGATAAAATTATGAGAACTCTCCGCTGAAGCTCTATTCACCTTTATTCCGATAGTGGTTTTACTTTTTAAAAACAACTACTATGGTTTCTGGATCTTGAGGTCTCTCAAAAATGGTCTAATTTCAAATTAATTGCTTTTATTGTTTTGAAAAGGCTTGATAACATTTAAATAAAACAAAACAATTAAAAAACGAAAAGATTAAAATAACTATTTAAAGCATTTTTTTTTATAAAACAACTATCCTGATAGATGTGACTTTGGCGTCATTTTTCTGATGGCATGTCCTTTACAGTTGTTTTTTTTTTTTTTGTTAATTCTTCATCCCATATCCAGGGAATTTATACCAAAGATAGTTTGTCGTTTAACAACTGTAGGTATAATAGTCTAGAACTACGAGTAGCTTAGAATTCAAATTAAGTCACAGAAGTTAAAATCAGTTGACACATATCCTAAACAATAAAACGCCACTTTTTTGTTCAAATAAGACTAAGTTCAAATTTGTGTAAAATTATACGTTTATTGATGAACCATTTTATATACGCAATAATTTCAAATATTTGCGTTATTTTTATGTTCTTTAAATCTACGAATTAACTAAAATATTGTAATTAATTACAAATAAAAGAATACAAAACAAAAAAGACAAAATATATAACCAACAAAATTAAAAGTAAACAACTTAAAGAGCTTAAGAACATGTTTAAAATTTAACACGAACTTAAGAACATATTTAAAAGTGTGTGAGAGAAAGTATTTGAATACTCCACCGTAATTGATCTCTTCCCCCTTTAAACTTTGTTTTGAAAACTTCAATTTTTACACGAAAAATATATTAATATTTATTTCTTTTCGAGTTCAAGAGTTGAATAATTTAATCTGTGGTGAGTATTTTTTTTTTTCGTTAAACAAGTCTGTAGATTTTTTTTGTAGTTTTAGTTTCTTTTTGTTTAGCTAAAAATAACTATCATCATATTATTTTTGAGCGAAATTCGGTACAATTCGAATAAGACAAATCAAACCTAGCAGCTCGTTTAACACACAATATTACGCTGCTCTTTTATTTTTACCAAGAAAAAAAATACACATTTTAATTAACAAAAATTACATAAAAACTTATATACTATAGATCTTATAATAAACTATTCAGAGAATCAATCTGCATGTGTAATTACGTAAAAATGTATAATAATAATCATAGTATTGTAGGAGTAGATGTAATGTTTTTTTTCCTTTTATGGTTTAATGTACAAATGTTTGGCGACAGCTACTTCATCCGTTATCTGATTAGACAATGGAGATGGTAACGTTGATACCGAGATTTCCATTGTCGGCGAATAGCTGTGCGATTGACGTGTCAAACACCAGGCAATCCGAGTTGTGTATTGCACTAGCGACACCTTCGTGAATTGACCGTGGCATCGCTTCCCACGTTAGTCGACGACGATTCCCATTCAATTCCAGTCGATACACGAAATTCTCGGCTTCCTTGCGCGACCCAATGAGCTGAACAATGGCGAAGAACTGCTGATGCCCATCGTACTTCTCCTGCTTTTCAAGCACAAGCATAAAATGATGACCAAAACAAGATTGCATCATGACCCAATCGACGGCACCAGGCAGGTTAATATCTGTTGCCAGGAACACAATGTCTTCGCCCTGCAGTGTGGTAATACTCTTATGCGACATCATCAGATGTTGCATGACTAGATCGAGGGGTCCTTGCCACTTGCATGAAGCTCCCGGGCAGGGGCATAGATATGGACGACACTCGCATGTTTCCTCGTGTTCTGTCTTCTCTGTGTAGATTAGCGATGCTGTGCATCCATAGCTAGAGTGTTTGCAAGGGAATTTGACATTCGAGGCGACCTTTTCCATCGCCAGATTCCTGATATTGGCCAGTGGGCCACGGCATGTGGGACAGCATGTGAGCTTCGATCGGCATGAGACACACACCAAGTGCCCACTGGAACACTGCAAGATGGGAGGCAGAACATAGTCAAAGCACACTGGACACTCGAAGAGCGATGTTAGGTCAGCCGACATTCCTCCATCGCCACCGCCAGCTGAGGACAGTGACGAACTGGAGGACGAAGAAGTGTTAGTGGCATCGCGACGCTTGGGGTTGATTTTATTGGACATTATGCGACACACGCACCAGAGCAATTCACGAAAATGAAACAATCAGCTTGTTAACATATAACTAGAAATACCTAAGACTGTTCTTCAGCTAGGAGCAATAAGGCGATGTTGTTTTTAGTGCTGCAGCGCATAAGAACGGACAGAAAATTATGACCAACGTGCTAATTATTCCTCCTCTACTCCTTAATTTTTATCTGCATTGAAGGAATAAGGAACAGACAATAGAATTTATCATAACTCAAAATTATCTGTATTTTCTTACCTCGAGACCAAGACGAAAGCAAGTTTTTTCTTTTATAATTTTGTTGTTTTTTATCTGTCGAATGTCATCTGTTTTTTTTTTCGGGACGGTTCAAAGCAGACAAAACTACAAATGAAAACAACAACAAAAACGAGTATGGTTACTGTTCAATGCTGCTGCTGGCGCAGAGTGCAAATAATTTTTTCCCTTGTTGGTTTTTTTGTTTTTTTTTTTTTGGGCGATGCACTGTGGTTTTTTCTTTTTGCTTGAAACGCGTAGATATTGGACTAAACTCAAAAGAAAACACACTCACTTAATTTGTATTATGTTCAAGTTAACGAAAATCAATAGATAAGGGTTATTAAACAAATTTAATTACACTTAAATTGATAAACAAAAAAGTGTGTTATAATTACGCTGATCCACCATTTATAAATTACTACGACTTGCACTCAACTTGAGTGAACTTGAGTGACATTTCATTTCACATAGAGATGAGAGACTTTCGATGAAGTGAAAAAGTAGTAGATGATTGTGTTTTCTATTTGTTTAAATTTTTTCTGGCAATAATTTGTTTGTGTGCGTTCCAGGGTAGAATTAATTCTTGAAATGGATTTTGAAACTGTTATACTCCTCTTTCAAAACAAATAAAATGGTTTGGTTATTCAACCAAAGGTATGACTGCTTTTACAGAAAAGTGATCTTTAATCTTTGTTTCTTTTGAACTCCTTTCGATTGCATGGAAGCTTTTAAACACATCTACATTTAACTCTGTTCAAGAAAAATGAGTCAGGAAGGATGATAACTAATACCAACTGTACAAAATAAGGAGAGTAGTAGTTGTGAACTAGGTATTACCCACCCTGTTGTGTCAAACTGCATTATTTAAAGACAAATGGAAACCTAGTATTAGCAATTTGGTCTACCTCCACCACCATAAAATATGTACCTCTGTCACCTATAATACGATCTTAGAAAGGTGATATTGCATCGTTTAAAACCAGTCTATCAGACAAGGTGTGCATATAACTTATGCAAGAACAATTTTTCGATATTTGAAACATGTTAGGATAAGTGCAATAGAAGATAATGTTCTCGAAAAGAGAAACAACTCTGTTTTATAATGAGCGTAAGCAAATAAGGAAAGTTTAAAACGAAGCAATAACAGCCGTGTTTTTTTGGAAAAGTTATCCGTAGTACAGTAGGATTTTATTTGAATAGCAAATACAACATCCGCAGTAGAATCACTGCCGATAAAAGGAGATGTGAAATCCTGCTGCGTATAGAGATTTGACGTTTATTCGAGTATCGGCAGTGATCCTACTGCGGATGTTGTATTTGTTATTCACATAAAATCCTACTGTACTACGGATAACTTTTTTAAAAAACACGTTACTCAAATAAACGTCAAATCTCTATCCGCAGCAGGATTTCACTTCTCCTTTTATCGGCAGTGATCCTACTGCGGATGTTGTATTTGTTATTCATATAAAATCCTACTGTACTACGTATAACTTTTCCATTTCCAAAAAACACGACTATTGATTAGTATGCACAATCGAATATACGATTAAGATTTTTGAAACAATCGCAGAAATTATATTTGCTGTGTGTATACTATAATGCATACATGATATTTTGATGTAAGATTTAATCAAAATCGTATAAATAAGTATAAGACGTATTTAAAGCAGCAAAATGAAGTAAATACAGGTGTTAGCTAGTGAGATAGATCTTTATTTTTAATATTTATATTGTACCTACATCTTTTGGTGATGGAATCACTAAATAACTATATTTATTACAATTTATTGAAATGTTTCTTTTTTTTCTCTCCACAGAGGGCTATTTAACATCGTGTTCATTTGATTATCTTACGGATAACTTTGATACACGTCTTTTTGTTGGAACCATATTTTTCTGCAGTTTTTGCATGCCAACCATAATGATTCTCTATTACTACAGTCAGATTGTGGGACATGTCTTCAGTCATGAAAAAACACTGCGTGAGCAAGCAAAGAAAATGAACGTTGAGTCACTCCGATCGAATGTGGACAAAAACAAGGATACCGCTGAAATACGAATTGCTAAAGCAGCTATAACAATCTGTTTTCTGTTCTTTGTGTCTTGGACACCGTATGGTGTTATGTCTCTAATCGGGGCATTTGGAGATAAAACCCTTCTAACACCTGGAGTCACAATGATACCAGCCTGCACATGCAAAATGGTTGCTTGTATCGATCCATATGTGTACGCAATAAGTCATCCTAAATACAGGTTGGAACTGCAAAAGCGCCTTCCTTGGTTAGCCATCAACGAAAAGGCTCCAGAGACGGCTAGTGCTGCATCAACAGGAACAACACAAGAGAATCAAACAACGGCAGCGTAGATGGAACTGTTTTTTTTTTTATTTATTGCATTCTTCGAGTATTAAGTACCTATTATAGCAGATCTTTAAATTAGATTAGTTTTTTAATTTACCTAGAATTAAGTTTTGGATTTAACTGTTGCTGAACTTGGCTTAACCTATACGACACTGATCTTAATGACGAATCTAGCAAACGGACCTGGCCGAAAAGATATGTATTTCAATTTTGTAACTTCTAGCATGTTTCTGACGACAAAACATGTTTATGTTGACTAAACTTGTATTATTTATTATTTGTAGTTGTTTGTTTTTGAAAATAATATAGAAACATTTTTGCAGACCATTAACTAATATTGTGTTTTAATCGTAATCATAATCTGTAGTGAGAGGATACCTTCAGTACTAAGCATTTGATGGTAGTTTCGTGCATTTTAAATGGGGCCAACGAAGCCTTATGGTTGAAAATTTGTGAGTATTTGCTCAAAGTACGCAAACAGAGAGGACTAGGAGTATAGTTTTAATTTCATTTGATGATTCATGTGTGCATAGGGATCAGAGTGTGAGTGTTATACAGCCATCTTTTTTTCCTTGTGTTTATTTGTCAAGAATTTGATCTGTTTTCTGCAAATGTAGGTAAAAATGGTGGCTAAGAGCAGTCTTACTGGAGCGCTGATTTGCGTCGTTTTGATAACATAAACTCGTTTGTCCTATTGATTTAATGGTATATGATGAAGGATTTATGGGCTCCCCTCTAACTGGAGGTCGCTAGCTTGTTGTCTTAAGATGGACGAGTTTCCTTTACAGAAGTCGTCGATATTCATCTCAGAGCCTCTCATCGTATTAAGATAAAAAATCAGCAGTTCAGATAATTCGGTAAGGTCGTCGAGCAATGACTTTTCGAATAGTTGGGCTCTCATTCTGGGCAGAGCAATACTTTTAGGTACAGAGAAAATGAATGAGTGTTTCCTTTTCCTGCTAATCTCCACAACTACGACAATGAGTATATTGTAAGGAATGTCCACCTTCGCTGCATTCTAGGCCCAGGGCATGTTGCAACTACCCTGACTATGTCTTGCCCGGGTCTGCATACTAGGTCATTTGTTCGGGATTTATTATAGGTGGGCCACATTTTTCTGTATATAATACAGTTGGTTGAACTGCTCCACCTACGGTTGGATTTTGTGAAAAAAGTTGGGAAGATTTTGACCTTTATAACACCGAGAGGAATGATAGCTCTTTCCACAAGTGAGCTATGAAGAGATGATCCTTGCCCGTCTAACTCGTCCGTCCGTTCATTTCTCTCTATTCCACTGTGACTAGGAACCCAAAAAAGTGAGACATTTAGGTTAATGTTGAGGCTTCCAAGCTCATCCCTGCATTTCTGGTCCAATTTAGAAGATGAAATAGCTTAATCAATTGCTTTAACAGCCGCCTGGCTGTCTATAAAAATGGCGGCATTCCGGTTTTGAATTGGATCTAATTTAAGTATTTTGCATGCTGCCCTTATTGCAAGTATGTACTTTAACTTGAAATCAGGTTGGCGAAAAGACCTAGAGATATTGTATTACCCCTAGCTCTAATTTTAACTTCTATACGGATTTTCATTAACCTGATGAAGTTCTTGGCTGTCTACTGCGGTATTGCCTCGCATTCGTCTTATAGTGCCGTTTGCAGTTAATTAATCGTTCCACGAGTTATATTTCTGCCTCTACCTCTTCCCTTGAGCTCGTTCCATAAATGCTCGATAGGATTTAAATCTGGGGCTCTATTTTGTAAAACGATTGTCGTTGAAATTACTTCGTTATCGTTGAAATGCGATTATGTTTAACGAGAATCGTTTAATTTTAACGATACTCGTTAGTTCTAACGACTGCCATATACCTTTCGTTTAACTTTCGTTTTATCGTTTCTTGATTTATAATTTTTTTTTTATTTATTTATGTAAATTTTTGACATTCCTAATAGTCGAGAAGTTGGTTGCACTTCAAAAAAAATGTGTTTTTTTCGGTTAAGCTTACCAACATCTTTTGTACGCCTTTTTCGTTTTACTTAATCGCTCTTTGTCGTGATTATCGTATTCCTCAATATCGTTGACTTGCCGTTCGTTTCGTAATACAAAATAGGCCCCCTGGGCTTATTGTCGATCAGTCCATAGTGCCAATACCGATTTTCCTGAGGAATTAGACGGTTACCCCCGCAGTGGGCATAGACGGTTATAGTACATTATTACGAAATCTTCACCAATAAATCCAGCATAAGCAGCGTGTTCCAGCAAAATATAGGAGATGTACTCATCCGTAGTTAAACTTCCTTCTCGACTACCACCAAGCTCACTTTTCCTTTCAATTAAAATGCCTGCTCATTTCATAAAGATCCTCCATTCTACAAATCGCTCACCATCATCGGTAACAAAACTCGCCTCCATTACTCAACTTCCTAATGGCTATGCGCATGAGCAAATCGTAATTGAATTTTTCAATGATTTGCAGATAATTTGTATCCCTTAGCAGAATGTTTCGGGGGTTAGGTCTGCTTCCTTAAGTCCTCTCCTAACTGTCAATTTACTAGTGAGAGTGACTCCTCCTCGCATCTATCTGAACTTGTTTTAGACATCATAATAAATAAATAAATTTGGTGGTGCAACAGCTCGAAGTGACTTACAACTCTCAACCATTCCTGTGTGTGTGTTACATCAGCGTCAGTCAAATGACGATTTCGAAACGAAGCCATCACGATGAATCTGTCATCTCTCGCTCTCTCTCTCTCTCTGTCTCGGAGGTACTCCGGCGACGTCCAAATCCTGTCCTTCGCACAAACTCACCAGTTTCCCTGAATCTTCTGTGGGCCTTTAATACACACGATTGGCTAAGATATATCTGAAAGGCCACACAACATTGGCTCAGTCCTTTTCCGGGAAGTGTAACAATTCAAGCAACTTCTGGAGGCGTGGTTTATTTCCAAGATTAGGAAACCTAGTAAGCCATTTATTTAAAAAAAAAAAAACAGGTCTAGTAAATCGAGAAACACTTTTACCATAACACCGATAAATAAAAACCAATATTGGGCTTTATTCAGTATAATTTTGTTCGTTATTATAACGGATAATGCGAAAACTATCTTTTTTACCATAAATTTAAAGTGTTAAGTTCAAGCTTTAAAACGTGGCCTTTTTTTCTCGCAAGTCTACAAATGATTTTAGTATATAGAAAAAACACCAAGTTCTTGAAATTAAAACAAATGCACGGAGAAGAGATGGGTATATAAAATTGCTCCCACTGTGATCTGTATCGTTTTTTTATTTTTCATTCAATGATCTATACAAATCATTAAGCGTCAGTGTTATAGCTCTCAGTAGAAGGCATCAGGAAAAATTTTCTTTCAATCATTTAACATGTTATCATACGATTTGAAATATAATAACAATATGAATTAATGAGAAGTTACTTTGTTTTTTGGAACACATATTTACACATTTACTGGATTTCTTATTCGCTTTAAACGAAAAAGTATTCAATTTAATTGTCTTTTAACTTTTCCTGAAGCTTTTTCCTTTTCGCTCACCTCTGTTTAAGCCTTTGCTTCAGTTTGATACTATTGAAAAACATAAGCAATCGTTTTTAATAATTAATTTTATGAGAAAATTTACTGTCACAAATTTTCTCATTCCGATTTCAAACGTTGTAGATACAACAGCTTCTTTAAAATTATAAATAAAAAATATATCCTGTTTATTAAAACAACAAGATTCTAATAGGTTATGGGCGAATCAAAAGAATCAGTTTGTGGAATTCCGCAATTCAATGGAAGCGGATTCGATGATTGGCAGTTCAGAGTTCGAACACATCTGGACTCGCTTAATCTGGCGGATGTTTTAACAAACATCGTTGAGGCTAATAATGCAGGATATGATGAATTTTCCAAAAGAGATAAGAAAGCAAAGGATAAAATCGTAGCGTTTGTGCATAACGACTGCCTAAGTTACATCCGTGAAAAGAATACGGCTAAAGAGATGTGGGAAAGCCTTCAATCATCTTTTGCAAGAAAATCGGTGGTTAACCAACTTTTGGTACGGAAGCAGCTAATGAAGCTTCGTATGAATAATGGTGATTCAGTAGCTAATCACATCGTGATTTTCGAAAACTTAGTAAGACAACTGAAGATGTCTGGAGCATCACTAGACGAAAGCGATTTGCTGGCACAATTCTTCCTAACACTCTCTGATAAGTTTGATCCGTTAGTAACTGCTTTACAAAACTTGACGGGTGGAGAACTAACGTTTGGCATTGTCAAAGATAGGCTACTTTTGGAAGAAGCAAAGTTAGAAGATAGGGAAGTCGAAGTTTTTCATGAAAAATCGGCGTTTGCTGGGAAGAAATACCCAAAGAAAACCTTTAAATTTCAAGGTAAATGCTTTAAGTGTAACAAGATGGGGCACTTAGCAAAAGACTGTCGAAAAACTGACGTTAGCCCGAATCAAAGATGCAACAAAAATACGAAAGGCATCTGTTTGATGTCAGATCGTAACCATTCAAGGGGAATGAAAGAGCTTGGTACAAAGATTAAGTTTAAATTAGACTCTGGAGCTAGTGATCACCTTTCAAAGGAAAACTGGTGTTTTTCTGAAGAAAATGCGTTGAGCGAGTCTGTACAGATCAATGTTGCTAAAAATAATCAATTTTTAGTTGCGAAAAGCTCAGGATCTATAAACGGAAAAACCAACAGGAATGTAGATGTCATTATAAAAGACGTGTTATATTTGCCAGAACTCAGAGACAACTTACTTTCGGTAAGAAAACTCACTAGTGTTGGAGTTGATGTCCAATTCTTCAAAAACAAAGCAAGAATTGTTAAAAATGGACTATTGATTGCAGAAGCTTACTTGCAGGGAAATTTATATGAAGTCGAATTCGAAATACAGGGTCATTCAGCTAATCTATGCAAAACAGAAGAAATTAAATTGTGGCATAAGCGCTTGGGTCATGTTGGGCAAGGAGCCTTAACAAAAATTGCAAGGGAAAACATGATAAAGGGACTCAAAATGACTACAGTGGATAACATTGGTTTTTGTGATGTTTGCATAGAAGGTAAACAATGTCGTGATCCGTTCAAAGGCGTTCGTACAAGAGCAACAAGAGTTCTAGAAAGAGTACATTCCGATGTTTGCGGTCCCATTGATGAAGCTGCTTGGGATGGTTCGAGATACTTCGTGTCTTTCATTGATGACTTCACACATTTCGCAATAATATATGTCATAAAAAGAAAATCTGAAGTTTTTGAAGCGCTGAAGGAATATGAAGCTATGACAAGATCGATGTTTGGAAAATCCATTTCAAAACTCACTGTAGACCAAGGACGAGAGTATTGTTCAAGAGAACAAAAGCTTTGGTACAAAAAGTTTGGGATTCAAGTTGAAGAGACTATTGCTTACTCACCACAGCAAAATGGAGTAGCTGAAAGGTTCAATAGAACACTAATCGAAAAAATAAGAACAATGCTACTAGAATCCAAAATGCCAAAACGAATGTGGGGTGAGGCGGCTCTAACTGGCACATACCTAATAAATAGAATACCTACTAAGTCTTTAGATTGTCCTAAGACTCCGGCTGAGATGTGGTATGGTACAAAACCTAATTTTGAAAAACTGCGTGTATTTGGTTGCAAAGCTTATGCGTGGATACCTAGTCAGCAAAGAAAGAAAATGGACTCAAAAAGCCGTAAGTCAGTTATGGTTGGCTATGTACCGAATGGATACAAACTTTGGAATATAGAAACTCAAAAGTTATTTACTGCAAGAGATGTTAAATTTGATGAAACTGATTTCCCGTTCAAAAATCAAACCCCAAGTAAAGACATACGTACAAAAGAAACTATTGTTATCAGAAACCACGAGCAAGAAGGGGTAGAGTCATATGAAATACTCGCCGATTCTGATAATCACCAGGATGAAACTAAAGATGACTTCTGTGATGAAGATGACATCTGTGATGAAGATCTGACAATTACTCAAGACAGTGATGTTACCATAACTGAAGATACAGTGATTGAAGACTTGGATGATGAACCTGATACTGTCAGCGATGGTGCAGCTGCGCTCCCTTCGCGAAATTACAACAGTGATCTTCAAGGTGAGGTAACTGTAAGGCGCAGCGAACGGGAGCGCCGACCTCCGCGTAAGTTTGATGATTATTATACCAGTTATAGAGCAACTTCTGCGGATGAATTTTTAACAGGTATTCCGAATTCTTTTGGTGAGATCAATTCCCGCTCGGACGCCGAAAAATGGTATAAGGCTATTGAGGACGAGCTCTCTTCAATGAAAGAAAATAAAGTTTGGCAAGTGATCAGAAAACCGAAGAATGCGAAGATTTTGAAACCGAAGTGGATATTTCAAATTAAAGAAAACGAGAACGGTGAGCCCACAAGATATAAAGCGAGACTGGTAGTAAAGGGATACTTACAAAAGGCTGGAATTGATTACGACGAAACCTACTCACCTGTTGCAAAATTAACAACAATAAGAATTGTACTAGCTGTTGGATTGTACAAAAACCTGATTTTCCACCAATTAGATGTAAAAACGGCATTTTTACATGGTGAGTTGAAGGAAGAACTGTACATGGCTGTTCCAGAAGGGGTTTCCGAAGCAGATGGAAATGTGTGTCGCTTGCTCAAATCCATCTATGGGTTGAAGCAAGCACCCCGATGTTGGAACAAAAAGTTTAATGACTTTCTCCTTCGATTGGGATTTAAAAGATCCAATCACGATTATTGTTTGTACACCAAGATGGGACAGGAAGAAGATGACATCATCATACTTATACTGTATGTTGATGATTTACTCATTGCTGGAAAATGTTTGCAGCAAATAGAGCAGTTAAAGGCAAATTTAAAAAAGACATTCAAGATGTCAGACTGCGGAAATTTGAAATACTTTCTGGGAATTAAGATTGACATTCATGAAAACAAAATAAATTTATCACAAGTATCCAGCATTGAAAAAGTTTTAAACAAGTTTAGAATGGAAGAATGCAATCCTAGTAGAACTCCAATGGAAAAAGGACTACAAATTCAACAGACAACAACAGAAAGTACACTTGACAAGCCCTACAGAGAACTACTTGGAAGCTTAATGTATATTATGATGTGCGTTAGACCAGATATATGTTTTCCAGTTGGATACATGGGAAGATACCAACAAAACCCATCAGAAATTCATTGGCAAGCTCTCAAACGAATTGTGAGATATTTAAAAGGAACTAAAAAGAAAAAACTTATTTTCGAAGCTAGTAGTCATAATCCATTGATTGGGTATGCTGATGCTGACTGGGGAAGCGATGTAACTGACAGAAAATCAGTATCTGGATACACGTTTAAAGTTTATGGATGTACAGTGTCATGGTCTAGCAAAAAGCAAACTACTGTTGCAACTTCCTCAAGTGAAGCAGAGTATATGGCCCTAAGTGCTGCTACATCTGAAGCCATTTGGATCCGAGGTTTATTGCAAGATCTTAAGGAAATTAACACTGAACCTGCAATAATTTTCGAAGACAATAAAGGATGCATTGGAATGGCTACAAATTTAGAGAACAAACGGTCTAAACATATAGACATAAAACACCACTTTATTCGAGATCATATTCAAAATGGACTGATTGAAATCAAGCCTATTGGAACAAAGGATCAACTTGCAGACATTTTTACAAAATCCCTTGATTCTACTCGTTTTCAAGATTTATGTTCAAGACTTAATTTAAACGATTGAGAAGGGGTATTGAAAAACATAAGCAATCGTTTTTAATAATTAATTTTATGAGAAAATTTACTGTCACAAATTTTCTCATTCCGATTTCAAACGTTGTAACGGGTGATTTTTTTGAGGTTAGGATTTTCATGCATTAGTATTTGACAGATCACGCGGGATTTCAGACATGGTGTCAAAGAGAAAGATGCTCAGTATGCTTTGACATTTCATCATGAATAGACTTACTAACGAGCAACGCTTGCAAATTATTGAATTTTATTACCAAAATCAGTGTTCGGTTCGAAATGTGTTTCGCGCTTTACGTCCGATTTATGGTCTACATAATCGACCAAGTGAGCAAACAATTAATGCGATTGTGACCAAGTTTCGCACTCAGTTTACTTTATTGGACATTAAACCAACCACACGAATGCGTACAGTGCGTACAGAAGAGAATATTGCGTCTGTTTCTGAGAGTGTTGCTGAAGACCGTGAAATGTCGATTCGTCGCCGTTCGCAGCAATTGGGTTTGTGTTATTCGACCACATGGAAGATTTTACGCAAAGATCTTGGTGTAAAACCGTATAAAATACAGCTCGTGCAAGAACTGAAGCCGAACGATCTGCCACAACGTCGAATTTTCAGTGAATGGGCCCTAGAAAAGTTGGCAGAAAATCCGCTTTTTTATCGAAAAAATTTTGTTCAGCGATGAGGCTCATTTCTGGTTGAATGGCTACGTAAATAAGCAAAATTGCCGCATTTGGAGTGAAGAGCAACCAGAAGCCGTTCAAGAACTGCCCATGCATCCCGAAAAATGCACTGTTTGGTGTGGTTTGTACGCTGGTGGAATCATTGGACCGTATTTTTTCAAAGATGCTGTTGGACGCAACGTTACGGTGAATGGCGATCGCTATCGTTCAATGCTAACAAACTTTTTGTTGCCAAAAATGGAAGAACTGAACTTGGTTGACATGTGGTTTCAACAAGATGGCGCTACATGCCACACAGCTCGCGATTCTATGGCCATTTTGAGGGAAAACTTCGGAGAACAATTCATCTCAAGGAATGGACCGGTAAGTTGGCCACCAAGATCATGCGATTTGACGCCTTTAGACTATTTTTTGTGGGGCTACGTCAAGTCTAAAGTCTACACAAATAAGCCAGCAACTATTCCAGCTTTGGAAGACAACATTTCCGAAGAAATTCGGGCTATTCCGGCCGAAATGCTCGAAAAAGTTACCCAAAATTGGACTTTCCGAATGGACCACCTAAGACGCAGCCGCGGTCAACATTTAAATGAAATTATCTTCAAAAAGTAAATGTCATGGACCAATCTAACGTTTCAAATAAAGAATCGATGAGATTTTGCAAATTTTATGCGTTTTTTTTTTTTTTAAATTTCTCAAGCTCTTAAAAAATCACCCGTTAGATACAACAGCTTCTTTAAAATTATAAATAAAAAATATATCCTGTTTATTAAAACAACAAGATTCTAATAGATACTAATCAAACCAATAAACTTTGTTTAGTCATCTTAAGTTCCCTTAGATAAAATTCAAAAAATAACAGAAGCATAAAAGTATCTCGAATACCTCAGCAAGTATGTCTTGCACTATTTTATCTTATTAGTTATACTCGTATTATCAACTGATCGAGCGAAATAACGATTTACATTCTTCTCCTGAATGAATTCCAATTTAATATTCGAACTGCTAGAAATGGCTCTCAATTTTTATTCTTTATCTCAACCCGTTTATACTCTTTTTAATATTGCGGACTTCGAAATCAACGTGCAGAGGTATGTACTTGCCTTTTTTTCCATAAATATAAAAACAACTATGTATATATAGGAATAATTATGAACTTGTTTTAATAATTATAATGTAAGCTAATTTTACAGCTCTACGTCGAATCTTATTCTTCATTTTTATACAAATTTATTTTGTACGACATACTGGTCAATGTTTGCTTTTGATGGCATTATGTATCTTGATAATTGCTCGATAGTCATTATACGATAAAAGACCTTTCTGTGACTTAATTTGCACACGCGATAATTTCTCCATGAAACCAACATTCGATCTACCAAGTTCCATACATTCGTCTATGTATTTTAATGCTTCCCGTGACCAAAACATTGATCCCGCCTTGCTGTTCATAATTGGTCGGCCGTCTTTTTTCTTTTGCTTTGTTTCGTCGATTTCGCTCAAAAGATTAACACATTTCGCTTCCCATTCTACATTAACTGCCTTAATTTTTTCAGCAACACTTGATTGAATAACTTCTTCTTGGTTCGTCAATTCCAGTGATTTTTGTTTAACCGATGCTGAGGTCGAGGGAACAATTTTCGGCCGTTTCTTTTCGGAAAGAGGGGTTTTCGGAGGTCTTTTTGGGGTTCTCGCCGAGAGTGGGTTCGGAACTAGTTTTACTGGAGTAGCTATCTTCTCCGAACCAGCAGAAATATTCAATGCATTTACATCAACCGTCTTGTCCATTTTATCTTTCTGAGTTATTGTTTGGTTTGTATCAGGGATATTCTTGCCCAGCAAACGAGGATCGATATTTATGTTCTGAAATCTATTCTTGACCTGCATATTATTGTAGGCATCAACTAATTCTCGGTACTTTTCGTGTCGGTATGAGGAGAAAATAAGTCTCCAGTGTGAATCTATTTCCTCACGCATTTCATTCGTCACTGCTTCCTCCTTATACTCATTGATTAAAATTCGCAAATGCGAAAGCAAATGATCCAAATGTATGGACCCATTAAGCAGACCTCCCTGCCCAATTAAAATCATGTTCAATAAGCGCCTTGTTTTCTCGGCTGCCTTCCAGCTGGTCTTTGTTTGTTGTTTCTCCAGATAATTTAAACGCTTGAGAAGATCATTGGGATTACCAAGAACGGTTAGTAACTGGTTTAAATTTTCTCGAAGAAATCTTATCAAAACTTCGGTCTTACGTGGAACTTTTTGCGATTTTTCCAATTGATTTCGATTAATTTTTTCTGAAAGTTCTCGGAACTTGTGCAATAGTTCTATATGGAATTTATCTTGATTGCAACGAAGGCCATGTATTATTAGAATATGCCCAACCGAAGTCCATTCTAGTCTTGCTTTAATGTCAAATGATTTTGACTTGTCAACTAAAAATTTATTGCCATCTGGAGAAAGAAGGAACTTGCTGTGAAATGTAGTTAAATATATTTTGGCTTCGCAAGGAAGTTCGGGTAAATCACTGCTATGTCCTTCTTCTTCATCTGTTTCAATGGACACGAATTTTTTTGAAATTCCTGCACTAATCAATTCTTCAGGTTCTTCTTCCTCCATATCCTCATCATCGAATATTGGTATAAAATCGGGCAACGGTTCCATTTCTCGGGCATCTGGAGGATTGCTCTGTCGTTCGTTCGGTTGGAAATGTTCTGAAAAACTGTAGTTGGAATCAGAATCAACAATATCTACTCCTTCCAAGTTTTTTTTAGACGTTCCTGGTGAAGTTGAATCTGGTGTTTTAAACGCTGACGTAGTTGCGACATTCTTATCACCTGAGTTTGATAATGCAACTATTTTCTTGGGGGTGGTCTCTTCATGAGAAGTCTGAACGATACCTTTGGAAGTACTGGGTTCTATTGCATAAGTGTCTTCTTCATCGATGTTTAAAGATTCGCTAGCCGCGGGTTGTTCTGTTGAATCAGACTCATTTATTTCCTTTTCTTCATCAACATCGATTGGCTGTTCACTCTCAATAGACTTCCGTGGCGGTTTTGCCGGAGAGTTTTCAAGTGCTGCCTTAGCAAATGGATTTACCACGTACTCCTTCAATCCGGTGTTCACTTTTTTTTGTTGGGTTGCTGACTCTTCACCTTCCTTTCCTTCAATTTTACGTTTTCTGTTCAGAAGATATCCCATACCAACGGCCAAGAGAAAACGACCGTAGTACTGTTTCCGAGTCTTGTTTTCTGCCAATTCAAAACTTATATCTTCACAGGGCTTGTACATCAAATTGTAGGCAATACCAGAACGTATTGTTCTTATTGATATATCATCGTAAGATTTCTGATGGGATCTTACTTCGCTTATGAACATAGGATACTCAGAAAAGTGTATTGCAATCTTACAGTGTTCAGACAAGTGGCCGCGCATTCCACAAATGCAGCATAGTTTTCTATTTTTATATTCGACTTTATTGTTTGGATATTGATTTGGTTTTGTCTAGAAAAAGCAAAATTAATATAAATCATTGAAAGTTTTTTAAATTGACCAACTTACAGTAGAGTGATAGCGACGCCATTTGTCAGGACAGAGGTTCAAGCTATGCCCACGCACTTTACAAATAGGACAGATCAAGCGATTCTGATAGTTACAGGCATTACAACTTTTCGTATACATTCGAGTTTTGTTGCCGCACTAAAGATAGATAACTGAATATTTAAATATCTGGTACAAGAATACACAAATTTAAATCAAATATTAACCCAATTGTAGTTTAACCGTTCCCTTGGTCGCTATGGAATATTTTAAAATATTTTTCCTGTAAATTATAAATAATTATAGAAAATCAAAAACTCTTTGTTAACCTATTAAATAGAGAATCCTCAGATTCATATCGCTACTCATTAAAGGTTGCAGAAAGGAGAGATTTTAGGTATGGGAACAAAAAATATTCTTTCTATTCCTGTATGAAAATGGTAACGTTTTCTAGAAGAAAACAATCTCCAAAAACATATTTTCTCTTCTCTGTTAAGATGAGGCATTCATCATTCACGACATGACATCCTAATACCTAGTTATCTCCCATTTCGGTAAATATCTTGGTGTTGGGACCCAAAACAGCGTTCTCTTTCATTAGTTGAGGTTCTTATAATTTAACTTACTTCCTAACTGGAAGGAATTATATGCGATAAAGGTGTTAAGACATCCTATTTTTGCCTGCATTGGTACAGTTTTTGGAATTTTAGGAATGTTGCCAATAAGCGTTTTCGTTATTAGACCAGAGCAGAGTCTGGGTTAAAATAAAGGAACTTAGTTACAAAAAAGTTGTTTACTTTTAAGCTCTGAGCATTCACAGCGTTCTTTACGAGATCCTTTAATATTACCCCGATTACAAACTCGCCGAGAGATAGTTTATAACTACCAATTGGGTTATATTGATTCAACTTGTATATATATTTTTTATTTATATTTAAAGTTTTACATACCCTCAAGCATATAGTATTTGGACATCGTGGTTCACTGTGACCTTTTTCTCCGCACATATAACACACTGGCACTTTTCTAGGTCTTGGACATTTAGAACGAATGTGTCCAAACTCACAACAATTCATACACTTCTGATGCGAATGTTTTCGGTATTTTGGGAAACGATCGTCTGTATAGATCTTCCAAAGTGTTTTTGTTGCTGTGAAAAAAATAATAAATTTATTGTTAAAAGGAGTATTAGTATAATCAGTTCCATACTCACGTTTCATTTGAGAACACACAGCTTTGACACTAAAACGTTCTCCCTTCCACGAATCGTTATAAAACTTGCGCATCTCTTCATTCCAACCGATTCCACCACCTTCTACAGTTTTTGAATTTTCACTATATACAATATTATACACCGGGTCACCAGTATCTAATTTTATCTTCATCTTGCGCTGAGATGGTTTATTATTATTTGTGGAAACTGGCAAAGGAGCAATCAATTCAACTGACTGGTTTGAATCACCCGAATCGATGATATCAGGTGTCCTATTATCCATATTGTCAATTCTATTGAAGATTTGATTTAATCCAGCAAGACTATCAGACGGTAAGGCATCGTTAGCTTCTTCACTGTGAAAGACTGGTTCAGGACTGACGGTTGTTGTGGTTGTGTTAGTTTTTTCAGTTGCCAGATTTTTGTTCAAAACACTTTCGGCTATTGAACGCGCTGTAATATTCTCTTCTTCTTCATCGCTATCATTTTCAGCTGGTACAATGGTTGAGGATGCTCCCTGAGCTAATGTGTTCAAATTGGCAATGAATTCATTGTCAGATGTGTTAACCGTCGTCTCATTATTAAGTAGTTCTTCTGGTGTTACCATTTTATCAATGGCTTCGCCAAATGCAATATAAGGAACTTTGGATAATTGAACTTCGAGAGTTTTATGAGATTCGGATTCAATTTCCTGTTCCGAATCCGATGTGTCAATGAAGGTATCGGTATCTTTATTGCCACTCGATGATTGCCTTTTCCTTAGACGTTTAGTTTTCTGAGTTATATCAATTTCTAGGACATCATCAGAGCTGCTGCTTTCATGCTCCAAATTAACAACCATTGATGGCTTAGATCTCTTTGATCCTTTGGAGTATACACTCTCTTGTATATCAGATTCACTTTCATAAACATCCAGTGCTCTGAAGTCACTCTGTGTTACTACATAGTCGGTAGAAGTTTTTCCAGATTCACCTTGTGACGGCTTAGCAAACGAATTGGGAGCTTTACCTGTGGACTTTTCTGGAGCCTCCATTAAACTATCAACATCAATTTCTAACATGAGTAGATCTTCATCGTCAGCCCTTTCGCTTTCTTCGAGCAGGCGTGATCGATCCTGGTGTCCAATAAAATCATCAGATATTACCGAGCAGGGACTTGTGCACCTTGAAGTGTTTTCTCTGGCTATTATTGCATCTGGCTTAGTAAAACTTTCATTTTCTTCTTTTACATGTGTATTTTCATCATCAGAACTAGTGTCTATTGTAACAATTTTTGGGGGCGGAACTGGAACTACAATGACATCATCTGTGTCCGATTCTGACAATATTTCTATAGTTCGAACGTCAACATTTTTTTTCATCTTAGCTTTTGCAGCTTTAGCCTTCTGCTTTTTCCCGTCATATTTAACTGCATTGGCCAGTTTGTTTTGTTGTCGACCAAATAGTCCTTTGTTGGTTTCTTTAAGATTTAATCTTTTAAACTGATCTCCGGCGGCATTCTTGCCCCGCGGTTGTGTTGAGCTTCCTTTTGTTTTTGGGCCATTCCCGGAAGCAAATGGATTGACCCTCAAATTTGACAAGTTTTTTACTGGCGGTTGAAACGTCTTGTCAACCGTTTCGACCGGTTTATTTTTTATTTCACCTAAATACACGTACACAACATAATGTTGTTGTAATATGAATTTCTTGAGTGTTTTACATTTTTCCAGCGTTTTCCAAAAATTTCACTAGCAAAATGGCTAGTTAAGAAGAAGGGGTGATCCAAATAGATTTTTAGAAAAAAAAAGATGAGCTACACGCTACAATACCATGCAGGTGTTTGGAAACAATTCTTCGAAAATTACTCATTGTTTTGTATTTTTCGTTTCAATTCTTCAAATCAGTCTGTTTTTTTTTTAACTATTTTCATGAAAGACCTAAGGTCTTTTAAAATACAACCTGGATTGCACGTGCTAGCTAGCAAGAAAAGGAGGATAGGAAGAATTTTCGTGGTGTTAATTATATCATTAAATCCAGTTTAAGCTTTGCATATGGAAAAGAATGCTACCTGTAGTGCTGTTTGAACCCACGCTACTAAGTAGTAGTCAAGCACTTCATCCACCCGCGCGTTTGACCTATTTTTTTGTAGAAAAACATGTCGAATGATTTCAATGATATGAATTTTGTTTAAAAATGTTCACAGTCTCCGTCTTGCTCTTGATGAGTTAACATCAGCTCGCAATTTCGACAGTGACTTAAAAATTCAATTAACAGAGTTCTATCTGTCCTTTTCGTTCATAGACGTTCACTTAATCCCGGAATTTTTTTTTTCTTTCTAGTTGTTCTTGTCTGAAACAAAACCAAACTTTTTGCACGTGCTCGATTGGTCTCTCCTTTTAGACTTCCCCATTATGGGGTCTAAATCTAGAGGGAACCGATATGCAGGGCTATCGCCTGATACCCTACTATCAAACCCCCCAGCAAAAAAACAAAAAACTATAAATCTTGAAGATTTCCTACCCCTTCCAAATAAAAACGTCTCCAAAAATCCTAAATTTGTAGTTATATCGCCAAAATGCGATATGACTCCTATCTCATCCATCAGTGTGTTCGTGATAAAAAAAGCTATCGACGCAGTAAGTACCGAATACGAAAATATCACACAACTACGTGATGGCAGTATACTCATTCTAGCAAAAAATAAACAAATTGCCGAAAAGCTTATGAAAATTACAAACATTGCAAATATGTGCCCAGTACAAGTTAAATACCATAATTCTCTAAACTCTTCAAAAGGCATAGTGTATGCTCCCTGGCTCAAAAACGTCCCAGAATCGGAAATTGTAGCCGAAATGCAAACACAAAACGTGACCGACGTTTATAAATTTACCAAACAAATAGAAGGAAATAATAATCGCACCCCATCCGGCCTTATGTTGTTTACATTTGACCTCTACCAACCACCTTCCACGGTTGAAATTGGTTGGTACAAAGCCCAGGTCAACGAATATATTCCCAACCCTATGAGTTGTAGAAACTGCCAGTTACTTGGTCACACAAAAAAACGTTGTGTCAAAGAACCTACTTGCGCAACATGCAATTTACCACCACATAATGACACCACCTGCACACGCACTATGTGCGCCAATTGCCTTGAGTCCCACCCCTCCTTCTCCCTAAACTGTCCAAAATACAAACAAAATAAAGAAATACTGACGATTAAAACAAGAAAAAAGTGCACCATGGCCGAAGCCCGACAAATATTTATCCAACGAAACCCATTATTATCAAACCAATCCAATGTAAATACCTTTTCCCACATAGTCCGTAAAACTAACACCACCAAAATCCCGAACCCGTCAACCGAACCAACAAAACAAACCGAACAAACAAACAAGACCAAAAAACAATCTTCTCTAGCCCAAACTAGTTCAAATTTAAATCAAACCTCTATTCAAAAAACACCCACTCCTCCACCACGTTTACCTTCAACCAAAAACAATTCAAATCATAACCAAAACATTTCTTTAACAGAAAATTCAAATAAAAACTCTAATATTAACGAAAACATTTCAGTTACAGAAAATCTAAATAATCAAATCAATACAATTTCTCCAATCTCATCTTTAACCGATAATTTAATCCATAAAAACACTTATTTTATGAACATATCTGAGAATGATGACACAGAATAACCCCAATTCTTACAGTCCAAACTTAAGGCCGCGATCTCCACCGATTGTCGGGCGCGCTTGTCCATCCTATAAAGGACTGGCAGGCGCTTCCGGCTATCGGAGAGCACCGCGGCCTTATTCACCCGATCAACTTAACAAAACACCACCAGAAAATATTTTTTCACAAGCCAAAAACAGATCCAAAGAAAAGAAAAGTAACCCGGGCACTAGTGAACACGCATTCTTTGCTTCACGCAAAAAAAGTCAGTGCGAACACTTCCAATCCAAAAACATAACTCTCAATATTCTGCAATGGAATATGAAAGGTTTCTTTAATAACCTCGACGAGTTAAATTTTTTATTAAAAGAACTCAACCCATGTCTCGTATCACTACAAGAAACACACCTACCGTCCGGTACGTCACCAACCGTACCAAAGAGCTACGATGGCTATTTTTTTAATTTTGACAATAACACCACATGCAAACAAGGAATAGGTCTACTTATAAAAAAAAATATCCCGCATAAAATTCGACCCATCAATTCGAATTTTCTTACCATTTGCCTTGAACTTCAGCTTAAAACCAAAATTACATACATAGGGATATACATACATCCACAACAAAACATTGTACAAAATGACCTAGACAATATTATTTCCCAATGTGATTCTCCTATTATTATTGGTGGTGATGTCAACGCGTGGAGCACGCTTTGGGGTTCATCTACAACCAACAAAAAAGGCCGAGTAATTGAAGAGTTTTTAATAAACTCAAATCTAATACTATTAAACGATGGATCACCTACCCATCTTTCAACCCACGGTACCTTTTCACATATAGATATAACCTGCTGCTCTTCTGAGCTCTTCCCCGCAATTTCGTGGCAAACTCTCCCCGACCTACATAATAGCGACCACTTCCCTATTGCTACAAACATTACAGTTGGGAAATCTATACAGAAATATCCACCAATTCCAATATTTAAAACCGATCTAGCTGATTGGTCGCAATTTCAAAACAAAATTCTAAACTATCTGTCAGACAAACCACCTTGCCTCAACAACAACAACAAAGAAGCGGCTACACTACAAAAAGCTATACGCGTAGCTGCAAATTTCTCTATCCCTCAATCAAACTCTTCCTATAATTCTAAAATAAACAGAACTGTCCCCTGGTGGAATACAGAGTTAACACAACTTCGCAAGATAAAAATGTCGGCTTTAAAAACATTTAAAAAAAAAACCAACCCAAATTCATCTAATCCATTATAAAAAATCTAATGCAAAATTTAGAAAAGCTCTAAAAATAAGCAAATCGAAAAGCTTTGGCGAATTCACAGCACAAATAAACCCAAACTCCACGCCTTCAAAAATATGGCAAAATGTTAGACGCCTTACAGGGAACTCTTCACCATCTATGATCTTTAGTATTCAATCGCAAAATGAAACTATCTCAGACACAAAACATATAGCGGATTGCTTTGCGAAAACATGGTCCGAATACTCAAACGATACAAATTTTCATTCGAACTTCAGGTTAAAAAAAAAAACAAAGTTATTAATTACACCCAAGAACAAAATAACAATAATCACTTCGCTCGCTCAATCGAAAAACATATTTCGCTTGTAGAATTCGAATCGTGTCTCAGCAAAACTAAAGGGAAAACTCCTGGGAGGGATAGAATTTCCTACCCAATGGTTAAAAATCTGCCGTTAAGCGTGAAATTAAGAGTAATCCAACTTTACAATAACATTATTGATACCTCGACGATACCTCAAAACTGGAAAACTGCCATCTTACTTCCGATCCCTAAACTAAACAAGGATAAATTCCTGATTGAAAGCTATCGTCCTATATCATTAATTTCATGTCTATCAAAAATTTTAGAAAAAATTGTTGCGAAGCGCCTATTCTGGTTCGCTGAATCAAAAAAATGTATATCTGCTAAACAGGTTGCATTCAAACCAAATAAAGGCTGTGTCGACGCCCACCTCCATTTAGATCACTACATCTCAAAAGCCATATCATCAAAAAACCATGTATCCGTACTGTCATTAGACTTCGAAAAGGCTTTTGATCGAATCGGGAAACATGTGATTTTAAACAAATTAAAAAAATGGAATATTGGTGTAATAATTTTCAAATTCGTAGAATCATTTTTATCAAACAGAAAATTCTCTCAAGAATTAATAACTACTTTTCCAAAACATACCCATTAGAAAACGGTATACCGCAAGGGTCCCCCCTTTCGGTAATGCTGTTCACTATAGCATTCGATGATATAAGTAATATACTCGAAAGGCATAAACTTTTGGACCATTGTCTTTACGCTGACGATGTCTAAATTTTAAGCAAAATTTCTAACTTAACTATCTGCGAAAACCTCTTTCTTAATGCCATTGAGGATATTCGAACATGGTCTTTAGAATCTGGTGCAAAATTATCAATAGAAAAATGTAAAATACTTCACATTTGCCGCAAACTTAACTGTTCTAATCTTAGTTTTAATGTCAATAATACGAGCCCAAACTCAAAATAGTTGGTCTACCGAGGATAGAATGCAAATATGTGTTCATTCTTAACCTATTTCGAAACAAAAACTATTTTTTGATATACATATAAAGTCCTATTCATTTTAAATAGGAAAAGTGGACAAAAAAAGAAAGTGGCTTAATAAAATATTGATATGGAGTCTCTTTACAAAACTAAATAACGATTTATACACATTTCTTAGATGCAAAATAGTTGGTCTATGATTTTTTATGTTGATTTTACCACATTGTTAAGCGACCTTTGGCCTTAATCACTGCTTCTATAATGCACCTTGGCATAGTGTCAACTAATTGTTGATACTCTTCGGCACCAAAAGATTCCCAATTATTTGTAATTGTGGATCTAAAATCTTGAAGAGTCCGACGCGGTTCCTTTCGCAATTTTTGCTTCATCGTGTGCCAAACAGTTTCGATTGGTGAAAGATTAGGGCTGCTGGAAGTTCATTCCAATAAAGAATTGCTTCAACAGTTAACCATACCATTGTTGACCTAGCCGTATGACATGAAGCACCATTCTGTTGGAAAATATACTCCGCATTGCTATATTGAAGACGTAGTATTGACGGAGGCAGCTCCTGTTCCAAAATGTTGCGGTACTTGACAGTATTAGCTATCCCAATTACAAAATGCAAATTACTCATACCACATCCCGACATGCACCTCCATACCATTAGAGATACTGGGAGCTTTACGGTTTGTTTAAGGCAGTCCTTGTGAGTTGTGAAAGGCTTCTTTAGCATTTTTTATCACTGGTCCTCGTTCATCACCAACACAAACTTCCAATCTGTACTGATCACTCCAATTAACGGACCGCCATTGACTAAAAGTCCAAATTTTTAAGTTGTTTGGCCCAATCAATGCGCCTTTTCTTTTGCTTGGGTGTCAGTAGTGATATTTCTTTTGCCTGCGTTTTTAATGATTTAAGTTGTCGTAATTTATGCAAAACTTAAATATTTTAAAATAAACCTTATAAAATTTGTATCCCATTTTTTTCATCATCTGCTTACAACTGTCCACCGAAACACTTTTTTGAATTTGTTCTCTCCACTGTACCGTTATTGAAGCAGATAAATATCGTCGATTTTCTTTGAAAATTTGGCAATCGCGAGGTTTTGCTGTTAGTGGATGTCCCGTTCTGTTGCATATATCCACATTTCCAGAATTTTTAAACTTTGTTATTATGTTCTGCACTGACGAGAGCGGTAAATTAAAATTTTCAGGGATTTCGTAGCTAGACAATCCTGTTTCAAACGCTTTAATCATTGATTCCCTTAGGTCTCCTGATAATGCAACGCCACGCGCCAGGATTGACATGAAACTCTCGCTAGCTTGTATAAAATCATACAATAATCATTAATAAAACCAGTGCTTCTCATTTTTTTAATAACGGTTAACTGAAACTATATTTAAATAGTCTTAGATAAACTATTTTGCATCCAAAAAAGAGTAGACCAACTTTTATGCTCTTATCTTTGTCTGAGATGAAAGGAATATTGTTGCTATTTGCTCTCTCAAATTTTGTTTTGTTAGGTCTAATTTACTCTCAGTGAAACTACTTTATTAAATTGACAACATTTTTTAAATGAACAAAAGCTGACTGCCACTAAATTTAGGATATATGAAGAATTAATGTGTTAATAAATGAATAGACCAACTATTTTGAGTTTGGGTCGTATACCCATTCCTAATGTAAATAATTTAAGTATTCTAGGATTAATTTTTAACAATAAATATAACTGGAAAGAACATTGTTTATCATTAAGGAAAAGCATAGCTGCGAGAACCAATATTATTAAATATTTAAGCAATAGTAAAAGTAACATCCATATAAATACTCTTGCTCACATAACAAAAATGTTAATATTAAGTAAAATTGATTTTGGAATATATATATACGGTAAATGCCCTAAATCAACACTTAACATCATCAAACCACCATATCATCAAGCAGTAAGAAGATGCCTTAATGCCTTTCCAACAACACCGATACAAAATCTGCTTGCCGAAGCCGGACTCCCAACTGTAGAACATCGAATTTATGAGCTCACATTGAAATTAGCCCCAAAATTAGTCTTCTCCAGGAACTCACTTATTGATGCCGACATCGCTCAAGCAAGAAATCAAAAATGTTTAAAACGAATTCCATCTACCCTTAAACTGGTTTTGATCAAATCCAACGAACTCCAACTTCCAACAAAACGGGGATATAATTTTAAACCCTCATTTCCGTCTTGGCATATTAAATCAAAATCAATTGATATGACACTATCTCAGTACAGAAAAAATAATACCAACCACTCTGTTTACAGAGCCCTGTTCTCAGATATCAAATCAAAACTTTTAGATGAAGGTTGGAAGTTCTATTTTACTGACGGCTCAAAGACTCAAGAAAACACTTCTTTTGCAGTAACACGAGAAGACGGGTATATACTGAACATTGGGATCTTACCAAATTTCACATCAGTTTTTACAGCTGAAGCGTTTGGCATCCTCCAAGCCATTTTAACAGCAACAAAGTCTCGCGGTAATACCATTATCTGCTCTGACAGTATATCCGTATTACAAGCTATCGCCAATCCAAACAACAAAGATGACTTAATATGTGAAATCAGGGATCATCTTATTAAAATCCCAATTATCAAATTAATGTGGGTTCCCGGTCATACTGGTATACGCGGCAACGAAGAAGCAGATCGTGCAGCCAGGTCAACCAAGGATGCACCCGTATACAATTTTAACATCTTCACTAAACATGACCTAACAAACTTCATACGAAACTCATTAAAGACCAAACAGTTAAACGATTGGAGTCAATACCACCACCACTACAAAGAAATCAATGTCGACAGATCTCATCCTCAATACCCCAACGTCCTAAAAACAAAGATAACAAATTTTGTTCGGCTAAGGCTTGGGCATACTACGATCACGCACGAACATCTTCTCAACAAACAAAACCCTGCTATATGCTCTACCTGCAACGTAATACTTAACCTGGACCATTTATTAAAAAACTGTACAGAAACAAAAAAACAATTAAGCTCTATCTCCAAAGACCTAAATATATATGAAATTCTCAAAACTACAAATTTAAAAAATATCGAATTAGTAAATGAACTCATACATAATCTTAAGTATAAAATTTGATTTTCCTTTAAATTTCAGAGCTAATAGTCCTCGCAGCTAAGCTCTATAAAAAAAATTGTAATTACCAGGTTACTTTTAAGTATCTGTTAATAAATTATAATAATAATAATAATAAAAATGTTCATTCATTTCGTCTTAGTATATTATTATTATTATTAATATTTATTAACAAGCAATTAAAATTACAAGCTAATACAAAAATTAACAAGCCTAGCTGCAGAGACTATTGGCTTTTGTGGTTGGGGATTTAAATTACAATATTTGTTTTTTTGAGAAACTCAGTGATTTTGTTTACATTTGTTATGCTGGGATTCTTGAGGATTTCATATATTGAGTTGTTTTCGAATATTTTTTTAATTATGGACTGCGACAACGGACAATGTTCCAAGATATGTTTTAAATCAAAACGGGTGTTGCAAATGGAGCAGGTTGGGGGGTCGTTTTTGTTGAGGAGGTGTTGATGGGATGCAGTGGTGTGTCCAAGTCGAAGTCTAGCAAAGTTGCTAATTTTTTGTTTCGAGCAGTTTGTGGGGTACATCGGTGTAGATTTTAAGGGGTTTATATCCTTGTAGTGATGGTGGTAAAGGTTCCAATCGTGTCTATTTTTAGCAAAAGATATCTTTCCGGTGAGCTTGAGGAGATCGGCTTTAGCGAAAAAGTTGAAAGTGAATACAGGTGCGTTTTTGGCTGAGTTCGCTACACTGTCGGCATATTCATTTCCGTTTATTCCAACATGGCCAGGAGTCCACATTATTTTAATGTTTTTCATTTTTATAAGTTGATATCTTATTAATGATATGACTTCGGTGTTGTTGTTTGCGTTGCGGATTGCATTAATTACTGAGATGCTGTCAGAGCATATAACACATTTTTCAGGTAGATTGGCTGCAGCTTTAGTCGCTTGAAGTATGGCGAATGCTTCTGCGGTAAAGACTGAGGCGCAGTCCGGGAGAATACCAATGCTTATTATTGACCCGTTTTCATCGGTCACCGCATAAGATGTGGTGTCCGGGGTTTTAGAGCCATCGGTGAATATAAGTGTCCATCCATCAGTTCTTAAGTCAGAGGCGATACTTGAATATAGTTGCCGATATGTGCTGTTTGCAGTTTTTAATTTCTTGTATTTGGTAAGATCCAAAATCAGCGATTCCGGTTTAATGAACCAAGGGGGGTAGCGTGGGATGATGAGTCGTTCTCTTTTCGTTGGTAGATTGTTAAGTCTTGCTTGTTTAAGCGTTGTAGCTATGGCAGAAGGAATTCGTTTTGTTAGTTTTTGATTTGTTGTTTTTTTGATGTCGTTGTCGATGATAGAGTTCTTGGAGAATACCAGTTTTGCGAGCAATCTTAAGGATAGTGTGTCTCTTCGTTCTTCGATGCTCGGGAGTCCTGCTTCAGCTAGGATATTTTTTATTGGAGTTGTTGGAAAGGCGTTTATGCTTCTTCTAGCTGCTGTGTGGTAGCTCGGTTTTATGATGTTTAAAACATACTTTGGGCAGTGACCGTATATGCACAATCCATAATCAATTTTACTTAGAACTAAGGTTTTGGTTATATATGCAAGGGTATTAATGTGTACATTGCTTTTATTTGACGCTAAATATCTTACTATATTAGTTCGTGCAGCTAGGGATTTCTTAAGTTCTAAACAGTGTTCTTTCCAATAATATTTACAATTGAATATTAACCCTAAAATACTTAAATTACTAACATTATTTATCATAGTGTTGTTTATATTGAGGTTTAGTTGTTGACAATTCTGTTTGCGACATATATGAAGTGTTTTACATTTTTGAAGAGAGAGTTTTGCACCTGATTTTTTTGACCATTCGATTATATCTTCTAGGGCAATTTGAAATAAAGATTTACATATACTTAGGTCATTAATTTTACATAAAATATAAATATCATCTGCATAACTGCAATGATCTAAAAGATTATGCTTTTTTAAAATAGCGTTTATATCATCGAAAGCAATAATAAACAGTATTACCGAGAGGGGTGATCCCTGGGAAATACCGTTATGGAGTGGGTAGCTGGAAGAGTAGGTATTATTGGTTTTCACCCAAAGTTTTCTATTTGTTAAAAATGCTTTTATATACCCGTATATTTTGCTTCCAACACCCCACTTTACGAGCTTGTTTAATATTATGTGAGGACCTATACGATCGAAAGCTTTTTCGAAGTCAAGAGACAGTATCGAAATATGTTTTTTTGTTGAAAGAGCATTAGAAATGGCATAGTCGATGTGAAGCAAAGCATCAATGCAACCTCTTTGGGCCTTAAACGCAACTTGATTGAGACTAATAAGATTATTTGTCTCAGCGAACCAAAACAAACGTTTCGCAATTATTTTTTCCATTATTTTGGATAAACATGGGATCAGAGAAATGGGGCGGTATCCTTCTATTTTATTTTTCTCTTTTTTGGGCTTTGGGATGGGAATGACTGTTGCAGATTTCCAGGATTGAGGGATTTCATGGTTGTTGAGAATGCTATTGTAGAGGGATATGACTCGGTGTTTGATTTCGATGGGTAGGTTTTTTAGCATTGGGTAAGAAATCCTATCTCTGCTTGGGGTCTTTCCCTTTACTTTATTGAGACAACTTTCAAATTCAATGAAAGTTATTGGGTCTTCAATTCTCAGGGCTGTTGTGTTTGCTGGCTGTAGTGTTTGGGAGAATCGCAAGGCGCTCGTTTTTTCTTCTAAGAAATCGTTAGAAAAGTTTATATTTTCTGAAGCGTTTGACCAATTTTGGGCGAAGAGATTAGCAATGGTTTCTGGATCTATGACAGTGTTATTGTTGCTGTCTATATTGTTTATAGAAAGTGGGGTAAAGTCACCGGTGAGGACACGGATATTTTGCCATATTTTTGAAGTGGAGGAGTTTGGGTTGATTTTTGATGTCATTTCCGCAAAACTATTTGCTTTGCTTATCTTAACAAGTCGTCTAAATTTTGCATTTGATTTTTTATAAAGTATCAAATTATGAGTTGATTGGTTTTTTTGAAAACTTTTTAGTGCGAACATTTTTTCTTTGCGCAAGATTGATAATTCAGGGTTCCACCATGCTACTACCTGTTTACATTTTGTATGTGGGACAGTCTGAGGAATGGAGAAGTTCGCGGCGGTTCTAATACCTTTCAGCAATATAGCAGCTTCCTTGTTGTTGTTGTGGAATATGTTTTTGTCGGACAATAGTTCAGAAGCTTTTTTCCTAAAAAGTGGCCAGTTAGCTTGGTCAGTTTTAAATTTTGCGCTTTTTGGGGATGGTAATGTCGTCCGTCCTATGTTAATAGTCGTAAGGATAGGGAAGTGGTCGCTGTTATGTAAGTCGTCAAGGATTTCCCAATTTGTTTTTACAAGAAGTTCTGATGAGCAGAAGGTTACGTCAATATGTGTGAATGTGTTGTGTGTTGAAAGGTGAGTGGGAGATCCGTCGTTTAATATGCAACAATTTCTGTCATTGATGAATTTTTCGATTAGTTTGCCCTTTTTGTTTGTTTTTGGGGATCCCCAAAGTGTGTTCCAGGCGTTTAAGTCGCCACCAATGATAAACGGGGTTTTTATTTCTCTTGTAATGTTGCACAGTTCGACACTACTGAATGTCTCTTTAGGAGGTAAGTATAAGTTTATATATGTAAAATTAATTTTATGTTGAATTTCGACGGCTAGTGTTTGCAAATTTGAATTTGAAGTTAAGATTTTGTGTGCAATATTTTTTTTAATAAGTAGGGCGATGCCTTGTTTGGCACTATCATTAGTGGGTAAGTTGTGAAAGTAAGCGTGATATGCTTTAGGGGGGGTAAGATTATTGGAAAAGGGACAGTGAGTTTCTTGAAGGGCGATTATGGACGGATTGTGTTTCTTTATTATAACATTAAGCTCATCGAAGTTATTTATAAACCCATTCATGTTCCATTGCAGAATGGTGAGAGCTTTGTTAACGTTTTGTACATTCCAAGAACTTGTTTTACTTTTGGTAAAAAAAGACTGGTTTGGGTTTTGAATACTCGTACATTGCTTTT